>OX424478.1:10002500-14802500 GCA_949152455.1 Lithophane leautieri
CAAATGGAAATATTCCTACCACGTTCCAAGTAAGTACCAACACCTTAACATCGCATTTTTATTGTGTTACAACAGCAAAACGATAGCTTATCTGAGGCCGTTAAATATAAAACCTACAACACTAAAACGAACTGAGATAAGGCCTCCATCTTGAAAAGCGTGACCAATAGCATGAGCGTACGTTATCAGAACAGTAACTGATAACAGCTTGATTTATACATTCTCAATGGCGATTGGTGGAACGGTTACACACTCCTGCGCCGTTTATCAGAAATTAAAAATGGAATCTTGTTAGTGAGAGAAATGGGTCGTGCTTTATGCGATCGTGATGCACATTAACCGATTTCACATTAAGTGCTGGGATGTCCTTCGACTGAAATGTTTGTTGATGAAAGTATGATAAGTTTCGAGTCTTTCAATAAGATTGGACATTGAAATTCCCAAACACTTTCTCAGTAAATAACTACGTCCTAGTTATTGCTCAGAAAAACTTAATTATTTAAAAATATCTAATACCTTCTTTAAGAAAATACTCAAATCAAAACCATGTGACAAAGCAAAAGAAATGTTACAAGTATAAAAATAAACACATCAACGGCGACGCACAAATAACACAACAAGTAGTTAATGTACTTATTTTGAGAACATCTAATTATCTAAAATAAGACAAGTCACAAATTGGTGCCGCTGAAAATGATTGCTGACACGGTAAATTTAGCGTTGTGAACATGGAGAACACACTGTTTTAAGTTTTTTAAATTAATTAAATTTCTCAAGAGAAACAGGTTGACGGGCAAGCTTGACGTTTTGTTTTTTCTAATAAACAAGTTCTGATATTTTAAACACATTTTAAACTAGGATTTAAACGAAAATAAAGAAATTCACAAATTCAGCAGCATAACTTTATCAAATATTTAGTAAAAGGTTATTGGATTAATATTGGTTCCGATCACGATTTTGTAATATCCAACATCAGTCTAGAACGCGATTTTTGCACTTAAATTGACCATGAAAACCGAAAAGTAGGTTAGTAATAAAATTCAACAATTCCAAATTGTGTCCAAGCATGCCAAAACTAAGACATTCGGATTTGAACACAGTTACGGAAAATACCGGACTATTTTTATTTTTTGAAATTCAATGCTAATAACAACATCCCGTCCAATTTACATTTGTAGCGCATATAAAACAAGTAAGAGTTTCTCGTGTTGTTCAATTTCGCGTGGAAACAATTTACTTTTACCTCGGCGAGCGCCACGCCAATTGGTTGTAGATGGCGCATGAGGTGCGCGCGCCCTGTGGTCGCGTCTTCACAGACGTCATGTTCTTTTTTCAAAATTTTAACGTCTGCGTTTGTTTTTACCCTGTGGCACGCTTCCGACATTTTTATTACCGAACGTGACTCTAAAATTGATATCGAATTACCAATACATCATTTCCTCTTGTAATATGCTAAAATAAAAACTATAACGAAAATAACGATAATGAATTATCGAACAAATTGCGGCCGTCCTCATCAATATTCTGCGAGTACCCGAGGGTGCCTAAAATTCGCGTTTTCGTCCCACATGGCGCATGACACAATAAAGTTTATGGCGGAACGGAAAACGAAAACAAAAATACGGTCAGCACAACTGTTCGTGTATTATTGTTAGGTAGATTGTGTCGCGCCCTGTAGGGAGCCGACCGCCCGCCGCGCCGCTCTCAACGCTCTAAGCCCAAATTACTAGTTCAGCTCACTCGCTAGATTACACATCCGATTCTAGGTATTGCGCCGTGTCGCAACTACTCGTAAGCTTAAGCCTAAATTGGGTTTGCTTTCATATATCTGCCATTTGCGGTACTGAATACCTATGTAAGAAGATTAATTTGACCCACCTATATTATTCGGAATGTTGGCTGTTAGAGTTGGACAAAATTGAATCGGAATAAACATAGTGTATAGTGCAGATAAGTGCTTTGGTATGAGATTGGCAAATTATTTTTGTGACGGCTGCTGTAGTTTTTTGTTTCGAGTTCTGTTTTCGGTACTGTCGACTCATTAGCACTGGGGGGCGCCTCGGCCGCAGGTAGGCTCGACGCTCCGCCGTTATTTATATTGGGGGCGAACAGAACAATGTCCAGGCCGATCACTTATTAATCATCTCTTTATTCAAGCCGGCTCGGCTGGGAGATTCTGCCTGTTGTGATGCTAACACAATTGAATATATAGATCAAGGTAAAAGCAATATGTTCGGTGCTGAGGTGAGAGATTATCTAATAGTTTTGCTGAAATGATGTGAAAATGTGAGTTAGCGTTAAAATAAAAAATAAAAATAACCCAACATAATATTAGTATATGCTAGTATTATTTATTACCTATCCTCAAAGTCGAGAGATTTGCAAATTATGTAAATCTTTTTACGGATCTGGTTCATAGAAATCTTAAGACAGGTTTGGAATTTTATTAATAACCGTGAGAAGAAATATATGCTATAGGATGTGTGACCTTAGCCACCACCATCAAAAGCGATTGACATTATACCATGATATTTGTCATACTTAGAAGCAAAAGCGCTGAACATTATGCCCACATACCACAGCCGAACAAACAAGACACGCTAAGGTGCATTATGCGTCCATATATTAGACACGAGCTTTGCAAAAACATCACGTACCTACGGAGGCGTTATATACAAACTATACAGTTAATCCATGTTTATACCTCGGTAGTTAATACTAAGATTTTACGAGTTTCTAAGGCGTCGGGGTTAGGATAAGAGAATGGCCCCTCACAGCGGTGGACGTATGAAATATAGTGTTTAACACCACGCGGCATGTTCGGCGGACGCCCCGCGGCGTGAGACAGTCCCGAGCGCCCGATCAACATCGTCACCCTACGCGATCAGAAAGCTCCTTTATATTCCTTTAGACTTTCTTTCTCAAAACTACTATAAAATCTAATCCTTTACGAATATTGCCACTATCGTTAAGCTATCATAATTCTTAATTTTATAGCTTGAAACTGTTGCGTATTACGGCTACATCTGCAAAGGTATAATTTGCAAGACACAGCCTTTTAATATTATAATCAGTTTAAACTTAAAGACATTTAATCATGAGTCATATTTTAGTTGTTGAATATTCATATGAATTATGATACCATGCTCTTAACATAGAATAAGAATGAGAGGCGATCGATAACGGTTATTTGAAGGCAATTTATTTTCTTTGTTCGATTCAGCAATAGGTATGTACTAACAAGCATATTCATTTTATATCTGTGATAAGACGTCATCCAAGTATAACTTGAAACAAAATTCTTAACATATTATACCATACTAACTGCTATAGTGTACAATGATAGATGTCATATTTCATATAAAGTCTGATATATTAAGTCACTAGCTGTGCCCCGCGGTTTCACCCGCGTAGGTCTCGATCCCGTGGGAATATAGGGATAAAACGTATCCTAGTCCTATTCCAGGTCATGGTCTACCCGTGTGCCCAACGTCTCCTTTCTAGAGTAGAGAACGTCGCAGCGGCGCAGCGCGGCGCCGGCGTCGAACGGTTCACGTATTGCATTTCGTGATAACTTCGAAATGAAATGTCCGATTCGAATGAATTAAAAAGCATTTTACTGCTACATAAATACCCTTGATGTTAAAACTATTTATTTGAATAAGAATTAATATAATATTGATAAAACTTCTTTGCGAATAATGCATTAATTTCGAACAAACTTGATTACCATAAAAAAAGGTTATAGTGAGTCAATCTTAAAAGATAGACAGATGCTGTCGCGGACTTTTTTTTTAAATTTTAAAGAGGTATAATTCCATCATACATGACATTTGCGTAACTTAAACCGTTTACGCAGCGCACGCAACGGAAGCTCTTAAAAAGGAATAATTTTCCCGTTTTTGCAACATTTTTCATTTATGCTCCGCTCCTATTGGTCGTAGCGTGATGTTATATAGCCTATAACCTTCCTCAATAAATGAACTATATAACACAAAAAGAATTTTTCAATTCCAACCAGTAGTTCTTGAGATTAGCGCGTTCAAACAAACAAACAAACTATTCAGCTTTATAATATTAGTATAGATAAGGAAAATTAACGTAGCAAATGTAATCGTCAAACTTGAACAAGAAATTATAAATTAGAATTTGATAGAAACCCCAGACTATATCTACTAAGCCAGATTTTACGACCTACGAAAAGTTATAGATTGGTGTAACCGAGACCTCGTGGAAAATCGTATAGGTACCGTTTACTTCATGCTACTGTTATTTTATCAGTGTTCGAGTTTCCATTCACAACACCCATCAAATATTATTATATGTTTATGGGTTGTAGGAACAATAATGTGGTGTCTGGTCTAATGACGTGGTTATGGCCACAATTTTAATAGTACAAGTATTACGAAGTTTACATTTTTTAACGATAAAGGTTTTTTGTTCGATTGATCTATTGGTGCGATTAAGTAATAAAAGCCAATAACGATAAGCTTGAACATTAAGCAACGGAACAGGTCAATTTTGGATCAGCTGGGCATGGTCGGCCATACAAAGCTGTTGTTACTTACTTGAGTAAGTATGTGAGATTTAGTTTGTATTTTCTAGTGATTATGTAATTTGTACAAATCTTTAACAAATAACTGTTATGGCTGTTACTTTGCAAATACCCAAAGATGCCTTGCATTATTTATAGGTAGAATAAACATAATACGTACCTACATGTGATTTTCAAAACTACTACTATGCTGGACTCAGATATCGTAAACTGCCACTATGAAATCACTTTTTAATTAATTTCAAGATTTTCAATAATCTACTAAAGCAATCTGTTTTATTTCCTTGTTAAGTAATGTTTTTTTAATTATTTCTTATTGTGCATATCTAAAACCAGCCTATTGATCTACTTGATTGATTAGATCACCGACATTCATCGCTAACTGTGCTATCACACCGGTGATTGTCTGAAGGCCGTTCGGACTTCTGACAAATGTCGAAATATTATTTATTGTGTTTGAATGTCACGTCAAAACCTAATAATACCAATAGTTAATCAAAGATACCAACATCTGATTAGATTTATGCATGAACTACATATATTATTAAAATGTGGATCATGTGCGAATTGCATTATTATGGTAATATTTCACACCGTTCTAAAATTTGCATTTTGATTATGCAAAAAAGGCTGCGAAATAGGTTAGAAGTTTTTTTGCAAGTTGCTCTGGTGAAGGGATCTACATCTAATGCACCGTAACTTATCTCTCAACGTTTTCAAATGCGAGAACATTCTGCCTTTCAATAAAATACTTGAAAACACAAATTTTAAAACACAAACTAAAACACAAACATTTTGGCAGATACCTGAGAAGCAAAAAAGATCAATATTTAAATAAAAAATATTAAAATCTTCTAAAAAGTTTAAATCAACCAAAGAGTTTGCAAGATTTCACTATCTTGTGCACAAAAGTGATTTGCTTTGAAACTGTAAGACCAATTTGAAAGTACCTACTTTTAATTTAAAATAATCTACAAGTAGGTACGTAGATTTTAATCGTCGTAGAACTTCTCTCAGGTTTATTCTCTTATAACTTCAAATTAAAAATCATTCAAGTAAAACAGAAACAGAACAACCACTCTTAGTGGGAAAGCAATAATGGCGTACTTTTAAATAATTCTCAATTTTAATTATAACACTTTTATGACATGCTCTAAATGAATAACAGCCAGTTTTAAGCATTTACGTTTATTGCTCGATAATCAAATTTACGATAGTTCTCTAGTAGTCTAGTAAATCATTGCTACTGCTATGAAACCATTATAGTATAGGAAGGAAATGCGCATGAGTTCTCATAAGTGATTTATATTTTCTAGTTCGAAGAATGGATGGCGTTACTGAGTGAGATCGATTTGCGTACCCGGTGTTCTCGACTTGATCATTTTAACAACAAAAAATGACTTGATACGTGATTATAGGTTATCGGTATAATGTTGGTTGGTGGTCCGTTTAGAGAAGCCAACCATTAAGGTGACTTGATAGAATATGGTGTACCTACCTGCCACCCTAATTACCACTTTAGTTTGTGTTGAACCTAGGATCCGGTTTGCAACAAACCCGTTTCGCAAACCATCTAGATCTATATAAGTTAAAATGCTAATCATTGCTCCAATTTTCAGTCTAAATTAAGGAAATATGTATATGATTTATTAACCAATAAAAAAAATGACCTTATATAAATTAGAGTTAATAGACATATCTATAGCCAAAATTCATTTCGATTTACTATGTCTATTAATCAACAGCTTATGCAATAGAATTGGATCAGGTTGTGAATGTGATTTCTGTGCAAATGGCGTGCGTGGGCTCGGGAGCGGCGCGATCAAAGCCTGCGCCCGCGCAGCGGGGCTAGCGCGCGTGAGCCTTTACAATAACGCTCTTGTTTTCTTCATATTATGTTTTTTTTCTTTATATTTTTTTTGAGGTGCCATGTTACGCAAATGCCGTACTTACATCCTGTAGTTTACCGTTCATTTCATACTGTTTTATCGTCATTGTTAAACGGCAATTTATAGTAAAGATGTGCTAGGCACAGTTGGAAGCCGCTATAAACAATTTTAGATATTATTTACTGCGTTATTATTTTAAACGCTGATAAATAAAATTGTAATGCCTGCATGATGTTAAAATACTCGTATTCCTAAATATAATTAAATTACGGCTAATAAAATGTAAGCAACAGCTCTAATCTACGAAAATCGACGTAAAACAAATTTGATGGATAAACTAACAAAATAGTTTTAATTGCAATTGTAAAATGGACCGCAAATTAACGAATCCCATCAACTAGTTAACGAGTGACTTATTTGGTATATTTGTGTTGCTGTTACGTCACTGATTAATCAAAGGATGAATACTTTACGCCCTTGAAAACCTAATTGAAAAATTGAGGGCATCACTTTCAGAAGGCAGGTGTAAGAACTGCGACGTTTTAGTACTTAATTGAATTAACGTTTTTATGTTTGGAATAATTTAACGACACTCAAACAAGTCAAAAGAGGTTAGGAAAATAATATTTTATAATCCAGCAGCCGCCGGTTTTTCATTACTTTTTTATGCACTGAACTTGTTTTAATTGAAACGCTGTGTGCCTAGTGTGAAATTTTGCAGAATGGTCCTGGCATTATTTGCTCAGACTGGTTCTCTAGCAGAAATAATATTACAGTAGACATGTCTGAAAACAGTTAAGGTGTAATTTTCATTAAGTTTTTATGACTGTCAGAATAGCAATTGCCTGGCAGAAGCGTGGTTATAGCCATAAATTCTATCTGAAGTAAAACGCCCACCTAGAGCTGTTTTCTTTGACGATCTATGAAACAGACCGATGGAGATGTTGTCTAGTGCAGTTTTATCAGCTAATAACAGAGAAGTTGTCTTTTAAAGACATCAGAGGCCCTAGACTAAGTGACATTCTATCAGCGATAACGATGATGGGAAAGGCAAAAATGTATAGGACTGACATAAGCTATCGAAAAGCTTATGTCAATTCTGTTGAAAGTCGTTGTAGAAATACGAAACGCTTTCGAAGCGATTGTCACTTGTCTAGGCCCTCAGGATACTGGTTTTCTTTGGCATAGAATTTACCAAAGGGTTGCAGTTTCTAAACACGTGTTCAGTGCGCATTCCCTCTCACTTCTCTCAATTTCTGCAACCAGGGGTCACTCATCGGCCTTCATGTCAAACCGTGTCAATGCCACGCAATATTTAGGCGCGGCTCACACTGAACGCGGAGCGAATATAATGGCGAGCACACACGACACGTAATCGCCGCGACGCGCGATCTCGCCGTTACACAAGTTACAGATTAGTGACGCGGTTAGCACGCGACGGATAACGCGCCATGAACGCGACAAGACAGCTTTATTTTTAAAACTATTTAGAAGCAGAAAAACGATGAAAATAGTTAATTGTCAGATTAGACGCGATGATTGCTTAATCTCGGTTTGCTAAACGATCGGTTAATTGCGTGATTAGAACTAAGTCATTTTGTTTTTCTGTTGCCAACTTCCACGTATTTCGATCTTAGATTTAAATGAAACAGTACAATTCAGAGACAGAATTGGAGAGGTAAGAGTATGCTTAGACGGTTTGGTTATGTTGCGAGGATGAATGAAAGGCGACAAAAAAAAGGTATTTATAAGGCAGATGTGTAATGAAACTCCTTTTCAGTAAGAATAATTCTGTTTAATCTTGTCCATACACAAACTTAAATTTAGTAAATATAATCAGTAGCAGGGACTACTAGTAGTCAACCTTTCAGTTCTGAGGCTCGATGAGAACTAACTTAGAAACTAGACGACACTCCAAAAATCATGTTTCCATTTCATTCCGTTAGAATCAAAACCCAGTACTTTTCAGTTACCGTCAAATGAAATATTTTTAAACTTTATGAATTCACTGATACAGAAATCATTTGAGTCAAATCCCATACTTTCAATTTTATATTTATTATTTAAAATCGACAAAACTTATTATTTTGGAAATCATGACATTCGGCCATCCGACACTGTGTTGCCTCCTGGCACACACAAAAATCATAAATAAATGAAATCATGACATGACATACTTGCTTGCAAAACAAAACAAAAAAAAAAAAAAATATTGAGTATATAAATTCCTATGAATATACAAAATAATCACTGCAAAAACAAAACTTTACACTATATTTTTGATTATACAAAACATGACAATACATTTTACTTAGATCATCACAACAATAAAACATTACACTACTTTATAATATGCAACACATGACAATACATTTTCTAGGTCATTGAAACATCAAAGCATTACACTACACTATAATATACATAACGCGTGATAACAACAATATCAGAACTTTACACTGCATTATAATAGTATACAAAACATGACAATACATTTGGCTAGATCTTTAAAACATCAAAACATTATACTAGAATAAAAATATACAATATGTAACAACACACTTTTACTATAATTAACATAGTAAAAAAACAAAAAAAAAAAAAAAAATGTATTTTGATTTAGCTTTGTTTAGTTACTTTTATCAGCAGAACTACTTTCGTCGGAGCTATGTAATTCCAAAGCTTTTATGTGTATCCATGGTCGGATTCTATCAGCTGCAATGACAGTTTTATAAGGTTTGCCCTTCTTAATAAAACCAGGGACATCCATTATTCGATAGCGGTCATTGCCTAGGACTTCAGTGACTTTGTAAGGACCCACAAATTTAGATAGAAGCTTTGTACTTTTCTTATCATTATCAAAATTATTTCGAGAAATTTTAACTAAGTCGCCGATCTCATATATAGCTGCGGGGATTCGATTTGCGTCATGCCTATTTTTCTGTTTCTTTTGATCTTTTTCTATATTATTACTTATTTGTTCTCTGACTTGCTGTAACTCTAAATTACTACTTGAGTGATTTTCAGCGTTAAGCTTATTGGACAAGACATCGCGCAATTTTATTCCAAACATAGCTTCCGTCGCAGTTTTCTGTGTTGAGGCATTAACAGTATTGTTAATGCCCCATTGAATTTTTCCCAGACACTTGTCCCAGTCGCGTTCATGGCTTGAAAAGTTTTGGGATGACAATGAATTTAAGATGGTTTGATTAAACCTCTCTGCCTGACCATTAGCTCTGGGACAAGCTACTGCGTTTAAAATGTGCTTAATACCATGTGTATGACAAAAGGTTTGAAAAGCTGTTGACGTAAAACTCGTGCCACGGTCAGACACGATCCTAGCTGGAACACCGAAGTCATAAAATATTTTCTCTAAAACCTTAACCGTAGTTTTTGTTTTCACATCTTTAACCGCTCTCACGAAGACATACTTTGTGAAAGCGTCTACTACCGTTAAAATGTGAGTATTACCGTTTTTACTCCTAACAAAAGGCCCAAGGTGATCCATATGAATCGTGTGAAATGGTATTTGTACCTTTTCTATTGGATATAGATGACCCGACTTTTGTTTTGACGCATTATCTTTATTATAAGCGCAGTCTAAACATGCCGCAACATACTTTTTAATGAATTTCCTTAGTTTAGGAAACCAGTATAAATGTTGTATCCTCTCTAGGGTTTTCGCGTAGCCCAGATGACCAATTTCATCGTGGTTGGCTCGGCATATTTGCCATCGAGCACTTCGCGGAACAACCAGACATAGCCTATCATCTACCCGTTTATACACCGTATGGTCTTTTATAACATAGTTTTTGCGAATGTCTTTACATTCCTGATTATTTTCGGGTTTGAGGATTTTAAATATACGAGATATTTCGGGATCTGCTAATTGTAATGACAAAAGCCAGTTCTCTTTGCCTATGGTATATACGCCAACAGAGGGACGACTATCATCTGGTTCCACAGACAATCTGGTGTTTCTACTTAACGCATCGACGTGTGACATCTGAACACCAGGTCGATATTCAATATCAAACGCGAACTCGCTTATTTGTAGCCACCACCTCGCTATCCGTGGAACGAGATCCCTTTTGGTTAGCGTAGTGCGAAGAGCGGCACAATCGGTATAAACCTTAAAATGAATGCCTAACAGATACACACGGAATTTTTTTAGGGAACATACAACAGCTAGTGTTTCTAATTCGTAGGAATGCAGGTGTCTTTCTTCGGGTGTAGTCTGTCGACTAAAATAAGCGACTGGTTTTAAAACCCTAGCGTCTTTTTGCCATTGCATAAGTATACCTCCTATACCTAGAGCACTAGCGTCGGTATGGAGTTCGGTTTCAAGAGTGGGATCATAAAGAGCTAGGACAGGCCGACCAACTAGTCTATCCTTTAAAATTGAAAATGCCTGGTCTTCCGTATGAGACCATCGCCATAAGCAGTCCTTTTTTAATAAAGATGTTAAGGGACGAGCGACCTCTCCATAACCCTTAATAAATTTTCGGAAATAACCAGTCAACCCAAGAAACTGTCGGACCTCATGGACATTACGTGGTTTCGGGAATTCTTTAACTGCCAAAATTTTTGCTTCGCTCGGCTGTATGTTTTAAGGTTAATCCATATTGCCTAAAAAGTATTAACACGTCTTCTAGTCTACGAAACATCTCATCTACAGTTTTTGCGGGAATTAATACGTCATCTAAATAAGCTAACGCGTATTCAAATCGTCTATTTCCGAGCACTTTGTTGACCATTCTTTGGAACACGGCTGGGGCATTCGCTAGGCCGAAAGGCATTCTTTTGAACTCGAAATGCCCATCGGGTGTAACAAAACCAGTAAGATGTTGGCTTTCTTTAGCCATAGGTATTTGATAATACCCTGAAGCGAGGTCCAGAGTCGTGAAGAAACCATTGCCACTGAGGTTCGATATTTGGTCTTCTATAATCGGCAGCGGAAAACGATCTTTTATAGTTTTATTATTAAGGGCTCGAAAGTCTACGCATAATCGCTGCTCGCCCGTTTTCTTTTTGACCATTAAAATCGGGCTGGCATAGTCAGATTTCGATTCCTGAATAATATCGTTTTGAAGCAACTCATCAATGGTTTCTCGGACTCGTTCGCGTTCATAATGTGACAACCGATATGGACGGTAAACAATTGGTTTATTATCTGCTAAATCGATTTTCATTTCTACATCAATAGCGCAACCTATCTCGTTAAGGTTCGTAGCAAAACAATCGCGGTAATTTTGCAACAGTAAGTACAATCTATCGAATTGTTCATCGTTCAATCTTGGTCCCGTTTTAATATCGTCTTTATTTAGAGGTTCTACAATAGTGGTATCTTTAGCTATTTTATTTATTTGGCATACCTTTTGTTCATTAAATGGAATGGCTCTAGCAATTAAAACGTTTGAAGGTAAGGTAATAGCAAAGGGTGACAAATTAGATATAATAACGGATCCCTTACCATTAGAAATACTAAAAGCACCCTGTAATAGACGGAACTCTTTACCCGTTTCGACAGCGTTATAACCTTCTATAAATACATCTCCTATGAAGTTACCGTTTGAATGAACAGGGACACTACTGGTTTTCAAAATTTCTACGCTATCAGTAATATAAAGTTTTAAAATATCTTTTGGAACGTCGGAAAGAGCTAGGCCTGGGCTATTATAGAAAGTAAGTTTAGAGCTATCTTTTAAAACAGTGATAAACGGTAATTCTGTAAAATTTTGACCAATAATCAGTGCTGTCTGCATGTGAACGTCATCTACAACGAATACTTCAATGTCAGATTCAACTTCATCGATCTTAATAAACACAACTGTCTTGTATATAGGTACAACTGAAGACTGTCCAAAACCCCTAACAATCGGAACGTTATCAAAGCTCTTAACTGCATTAAGTAGTTCTGCATCGGTCTTGCGCAAGAGTGTACACTCACTACCAAAGTCAATATAAGCTTCAAATGACTTATTATTTATTACTACGGACTTAAAGTATTTGGCATTGCCCTCATTGTAAGAATCAATTTTTAAAGTCTTTTTTTCCGTACTTTCTGCTTGTTTAGATTTAGAATTTGAAGAGGCAAAGGGTTCTAATTTACAGCCGTCATTATCGTGCCCTATCCGATTGCATCGTCTGCATCTAATAATGGGCTGAGTACATTTAAAAAATGGATGACCTTTCATACGACAATTGTAACAAGTGATTGAATTGGTTTTAGCACTATTTGAACTGGTATTACTAGAGCTTGGTTTTTGCGTTGTACGCTCACGGAATTTACTATTAAACTGCGGTTGAGGTTTCTGATATGTAAGAAAGTTAAGTAAATCTTCAGGCTCCGAACTATTCAGAGCCTGTGCCCCATTCATAATCGAACGGTCACTTATACCGTATACAATACAATCAACAGCCTTTTTACCACTAATTTCACATCTATTTAATAATCCTAATTTATCGTAAAAATATTCACGTAGACTTTCATCACTACGTGAAGTGCGATTTAACATCTCTCCTAACAGACGTCCATAGTTTTCTTCATTAGGGAAAGCCTTCTTGAGTTTAACCTGCCACTCATCCCAAGTGAAGACAACTGTCGGCAAGGCTTCAAACCATCGCTTTGCTAGGCCGGCTAACTTTTGTATAGAGAAGTGGACAATTTGTTTCTCGTCCCATCCATAAATAACAGCACATTCATTAACTTTTCGCAACCAGCTTTCGATGGTTTGAGTTCTATTCGATGGATCAAACTCCGGAATAACATTATTAAGATTGTTGTTATTCCAGGAGTTCTTCGGAGTATCTTTTGTAACATGCTTAACTAACCTTAATATATCTCTAGTAGACAGTTTGTTTGCACGCTTACGTATTTTTCTTGGTACAGCCTCTTCGCTTGAACTAGATAACGACGGGCTTCTCTGCCTAGCCTTCGTCATCTTAGATTTACGCTGAACTCTTGGTGGTGTCCCAGGTGGGGTTTGATCAGATTCAACATCAGACGTCATCGTCACACCTCTCTGAAACATTTAATATTACTTGGGGCGTAATCCATTCACAATCCTAACACATGAGTCGAGCATAATGGACTATATTGAACTCAAACATAATACTCAATTAATGCATTAGGCATTAAGTATCATAATTATCATAAAAATAAAACGATAACTTAAAAATCAATCATAATATAATAAACCATTTGAGACTAAAATTCATATAAATACAAATCCATGCAAAAATAAAGTGTTGGCCAAGTTCGTTTACTCAATCAATTATTATTAAAACTATTAAAAATATTCATTTAAAACATTTTATCCGACGACTAGTGACTCACTCATCAACCAGTAGGAACCATACCTACACTAAAAACCAGTGAAATCACAAAGTACGCCCAGTAACATAATCCGACGACTAGTGACTCACTCAACAACTAGTAGCAACCATTTATACCCATTTAAAATCCAGTGAAATCACAAAGAACTCCCACTAACATAATCCGACGACTAGTGACTCACTCAACAACCAGTAGTAACTATTTATATCTATTTAAAATCCAGTGAAATCACAAAGTACGCCCAGTAACATAGTTCGATTACTAGTGACTCGTTCAACAACCAGTAGGAACCAAACCCACTCAAAATCCAGTGAAATCACAAAGTACGCCCAGTAACATTTCCCTAGTGAACAATCATACATAGTTCACTTATCGATTATGCAAATTATCATGGCATATTACTAAAGCAGGAATAATAATAACCAACAATTTGTTTATGCTTAACACGTGTTGCTTGTAAATAATCATGAAATAAATTGTTCAAATGTTGCTTATTTACATCTCAATATACGAGTATGTTACTGTATCCAGAGGGTTATGGGAACGTAGCCAAGTTATAAATTATAACGAAGGTACTTAAAAAAAAAATCAGGGAAAATATTGCTTCATTTAAATTACCCAGAAATCATGATTCCAAGGCACAATTTTGGCTGAACACATCCCGCGCTATCAGAGAGTAGCCCCGATCAAGCACGTGATAAGTCCAGCAGTATAGTACAATATTTTGCGCTATCGTCCTGCCAGAGAGTTGCCCTGGCCACGGACCCACACAAAACATTGTACACATGTGTATTCCACCGCACACCATCAGAGAGTCGCCCTGACCTAATGTGCGGTACCCACACGTGCCCCGAAATAACGTTCATTGGTTTCATTTAGGCAGCCAGAACATATCCCGTGCTATCGGAGAGTCGCCCCGATCAAGCACATGATCTGTCCGGTTAGTATGTGCAATAAAGCGTGGTAAGGTACCGCCAGAGTGTAGCCCTAGCCATGCAACCCGCACACAATATTACACACAACGCAACACATCATCAGAGAGTTGCCCTGACCTGATGTGCATCGTCATGCAGCCTACGAAATGACAGCGATATAAAATAAAATATTATAACAATTTAATCAAATACAATAATCCATATATGTACAGCTAGGTACTTAGTTGTTTGTCATAAGCCTCTTGGTAAGTTTATCAAAAGTGAACGTATAACAATTTTGTTTAAATAAAATTAATTACAAGCAATTCCCTTGTTTAAAAAAAATAATTAAATTATTTACGTACCTTTTTGGGTTATCCCTCTTCTGAAATGTAATGAAACTCCTTTTCAGTAAGAATAATTCTGTTTAATCTTGTCCATACACAAACTTAAATTTAGTAAATATAATCAGTAGCAGGGACTACTAGTAGTCAACCTTTCAGTTCTGAGGCTCGATGAGAACTAACTTAGAAACTAGACGACACTCCAAAAATCATGTTTCCATTTCATTCCGTTAGAATCAAAACCCAGTACTTTTCAGTTACCGTCAAATGAAATATTTTTAAACTTTATGAATTCACTGATACAGAAATCATTTGAGTCAAATCCCATACTTTCAATTTTATATTTATTATTTAAAATCGACAAAACTTATTATTTTGGAAATCATGACAGATGTGAGTGGAAACGCAGGGAGGGGACGCCCTAGGAGGACATATAGTGACCTTATTGGTGATGTTCTTCGAGGAGCTCGTGGCTAAGTAATAACAGCCGCATGGGTCGATTCATCAGGTTAAGCTACGCTTGCCGGGGTTGGTCCGTGGATGGTTGACCGATCTTTACATATCGAGACTCCTCCGTGCCTCGGAAAGCACGTTAAAGCGTTGGTCCCGGCTGTCGGTTGTGGATCTTTGACAGTTGTTACGGGTCGTCAGAAGCCCGAAAGTCTGACAACCAGTCTTGCCAAGAGGTATCGTATTACCCAGTTACTGGGTTGTGGAGGTCAGATAGGCACTCACTCCATGTAAAATACTGGTATTCAGCTGCATCCGGTTAGACTGGAAGCCGACCCCAACATGGTTGGGAAAAGGCTAGGCAGATGATGATTGGTGAATTTCTTCATAACGATCAGGGCCCTGTTTATCAAAAGTTAGAAGTCTACACGTTCACTAGTTACCTAGAATGTTAATTTTCGTTAAATTCATAGCTCATCTCCATATTCATAATCAGCCTTAATGTTCCCACTGCTGGGACACGGGCATCAGGTCATCTCTCTCTCTTGACCACAATTAAAAAAATAGTCAAAAGTCGAATTTAAACATTTATTGCGGTACTAAGCACGACACTTGTAAACTTGTAAGACGGAATAGAGACTCGCCGGACACTCTCAGGGTTAGTTATGATTTTCTACAAGTTGTAACTTACAAATAATTTTAGATAAACAAAATCACGAATAAAAATGTCAAAATGTATGTACTTGTGAACTAAATAATGACATTTGGTAATACAAGGCTTGTAAGTTTTGATAAAAAGGGCATAGGTGCATAGTATTCGCCACCGGTGCGGCGTGCGTGCAGTATGACCACTTGAACGAAAACGAGGCAAAAGGTGTATGTAAGGATCATAGCACGTACTCTGCAGTTTCTGCCTACCCCATGGGATGAAGACGTGTGTTTATGTATGTGTAGTAAAATTCACAGTAGATTACCTACGAGGACTATGCCCAATGCAAATATTACTCATAAAAATGTCGATAGAAGTACCTTAGTCATTGGCATAACAAATACTTCGCGTCGACCACAAAATTGCGGTCAGACACTAAAGTTTTATTTCGCGACAAAGGGAACGGTTCTCATGAGTATTTTTCGCCTTTCTTTAATAAACATTTATTGTTATTATACTTTACGATGACGTGGCAACTATAACTATTATTTCAACACTAGTTGAAGGACTTTGTCAGTTAATGATTGGTGCGTAACTAAGTTTAATGAAAATTGTCGAATGGAGAGAAAGTTGCGTTATCATTTGTCTTTTCTTCTTAGGACTTGATTTCAATATTTTGCCAACATCATCTTCCTCTTTTTTATTTCTTTCAAATCTTCTATTCGTCTCGTGTAGCCTATTCATGAATAATATATAGTAAAAACAATTTATTTTATGACTAAAATATTCGTTTTTATTCGTAACTTTTCCCCAACAGGTGTGGTTCCAAAACAAGCGATCGAAAGAGCGCCGTCTGAAGCAGCTGACCTCAATGGGGCGGGGCCCGTTTTTCGGGTCGTCTCGCAAGATGAGAGGGTTCCCCATGAACCTATCTCCGGGGGGGCTGGAGGAAGGCCCACCGGGGTTTCCTTACTTCGCGACAGCAGATGGCAAGTTCGAATTTGGCTATGGCCCGCCGTTCCACCATGATGCGCCGTTCTTTCATCCTCCGCCGGCGATGCCCTTCAATCAGCCAGGTTGGTAGACTTTCTGATATGAACAAACGTACATGGATGCATAAAAGCCATAAAACTATTGATTTGTACATAATTTAGACCATTTTGATCTAAAATAGTCGTCTAAACAGGCACCATATTTTTGCTGACTAACCAAGACAGAAGCAATTCTTGAACACCATTTAAACAGTTTCAAAGTCAAGCTCGATTTCAAATTCTTATTATTTCAAAGTGCTGCGCACGTATCTTGTTCGCAATTTTCGAATCAGGGCCAAGTTCAGCCATAATGGTTTGTTCAAACGAAACTCTGTAGACGCGAGTTTGTGAAGACGCGTGAATACCGACAATTAACAATTTTATATGTCTTTCGCGCGACTTTTAGATTATAGAACCGTTTTTATATTGCTTATGTAATGTTATGTAGTAAATAATGGGAGAAGTTATAACTGTTACAGCTACTTATTGATTGGCACCAAGTTTTCTACACTTTATTTACTTTTTAATAATATATTAGATGCTTAAAAAATTACGGCATAGTTTTTCATCCAATTTCGATACATTTATTAAAGACATCAACCCTAAAATCTAAAACAATGTACCAGGCGCTTAGTAACGGAAGCAGGTCGTTTCGCAGGAATGGAGACTCTTCCTGGCGGGGAGTTTCCCGAGCAGTTCCCGCCTCCGGACCACCTCGTCCTCCCTCGGCCATCTTCGCCGGAGTTCACCTTTGGCGACGGGCCGCCCCCTCTGCACCCCGAGGGTCTGGTGTGGTAGCTCAAGCCGGAGCCGCGGGACTACCACGACTGATGCGGCTCGACAGGCTACAAAGTGGACTTTAGCAGTGTTATTCATTAACAGTTGCGATTGGTGAAGTTAAGAAAGACGCAGTGTTTATGTGATTTTAGTTTCTGTGAACGTTAAGGAGTTTCCCGCTTGCTTCAGGTTTGTTTTTCGATGTTACTGATGGAAGAACCAGTTAGTTTTCTGCTGCAGTGATTTGGTGCTATAAAGGTTAATTTGTCGATGTCTTCTGATCAAGGCAACTTGTTTTGATTCTGATTCGGTATCAATTGGCAGAAGTCTTAATATAACTTGTGTGATTATGACGACTGTTAATAGTCAGAATATTATAACATGAGCTTATCAAAAGACAGGTATCTATAATCTGTGAAACATATAACCACATTTTTTGTTTACCGGATTTTTTTTAACTAATTCCGATTATTTTCGCATAAATCATGGAGAAAAAAATCTATGCTTTTAAATCTTTTAGTTAAAACTTAATAATAATATGCAATCTATTTGTGAATAAGCCAGGCACTGTGAATATAAAGAATATATGTACAGATAACTATTGTAATAGATAATTTATTAAGATACATAAACAGAATAATTTATTTACAATGGGTTACATAAGCATAATTTATATAAGAGTAATTTTGGTTCCTATACTAAGATAGACACACTTTCAGGATTTTTTTTTGTATATTTATTATTAATTGATATCTTACTCGTTACTTAAGTTCAATCTGTTAGAATAATAATCATAATATTGTAAATAATCGATTTGTATATATTAATGTAGGTATTGTCTAATTAATATGTACTTAATTAGGTACTTAATGTAAGTATCATTGTGTACTTTTAGCTAACCATTATAGTTTTGTTTTCAATAAAGGTTTACAAATTTATCACACAAATGAAGAAATTTCATTATTTTTGCAAAAAATCTCGTAATTTGTACAGATTTTTCCTTTTTTCTATCAATCAAATATTCAGAAACATTTGGCACAAATTTTGACACTAGGAAATATAAAACGGGAGTTATTAAAGTAAAAAAAATAATACTGAAGTTACTTTAATGCGACCACAGCAGGAAAAACTTCATAATTAGATCATAATTTTAAGCAAACTCCATTTTAATTTGAGTGTATGTCATTAATTCGACAAACAAGTTTGCGACATGTCATTAGGTCGACAGTTAACTCAAGAAATCCCACATAAAAATTAGCTTTTTCAAAGAACACTGTAAATAATATACACGAGGTATTTTTCGAAAAGAATTTCCATACATTTAAGAAAACATCGTGTTTTAAGTAAATAACACTAATTCAATTATATTTGGAGTCACGATATAGTTCTATGTGTAAAGTCACGGACTTTAATTGATGAGCCACTTGGCACTGTTCGTATTTGAGCCGTAGTTCGTGTAATGCAAATCGGGCTTAGTCGGTTATAATCGTACATCCAGATACGGAATGTCATATCTTCGTATTATAAAAGAAGAAAATTATATTCACTATCTTTACCGGTTGGCTAACCTGAGAGCCAGAACTACAAACTAAAAACTAGGTCTAACAACTAGGTCTAGCAACCTTAACCTAGCGACAACTGTTTTAGCGTAGCCATAGTAACGGTAGCGTACGGAGAAATTTTAATAAGTCATTTCGACAAATTCGAAAATAACGTCTCTGACATCGACATTTCAACTGTCACGATAGGTTTTTAGAATTATCGAGTTAATGAGCTCTGATTCAAAGGAGGTCAGTATCAAATAGATTGGATTAACATTGTATTTATTTATCATTGAGAACTGATTAGTCAACCTCTATGGATAAGACTATTTCCATCATCTTGTCATCTTATTACGAGCATGGGATTTGAGTTCTTGTAATCTCGTGAATGTATGAAACTGCAAAATTGAAAAGTTTGAAATTGGCTCATTAATTAAAGTCCGTGACTGTACATAAAATGTCTGAAATTATTCCAGTATATTATCTAAAGTCGTGTCTCTGAAGTAAATGAAGAAGTTCATTTAGTAAAGTGTACCAAGCAATGTCGTCCGTGAAGCAACAATATAGTAAGGCCCTCAAAACCAGCAAAAGTTTATTTATTTTATAACCTCAGAGCTTTAATGTGCACCTACTCTCTGTACTGGGTACACCTCTGCCTAACCCTTCAGGGAACAAGTCGTGATGTTATGTGTCTAATTGTAGTATTGTACTGCCTTGTAGGTCTAGTGATCGCAAACGCTACGGCTGAGCATGAGGTCCTGGGTTCAATTCCCAGGTCAGGCAAATTGTTATTGTATTTCTCCGTCAGGAATTTCTCTTAAGAGCCTGGAGTCTGGATTTGTGCGCAGTTGATGGCAAAATAGGCTTGTTCCCTAGAACATGGGACTTAAACATGACTGACGAAATGTGGGTGTAGGTACTATTGGTAGACAACTCTGCCTAACCCTTCAGGGAGTACATTCCTGATAGTGTTATGTTATTTATGAGAGGCCTGGTTATAAGCGTCATTCATAATCTTTCTATAAGTAGTTTTTCTTCAACGTTTTTAACATGTCGGAATGCTGGGACTTGAATTTCTCTCTTTTCCATTGGTTTTCTGAACACAAGGAATAAATCTTCGTGACTCCAATTATTATGAAAGATGAGTTAACAAGATCACTAATATAAGTATGTATGTACTTTAAAATAAGTGTTAATATTTGGTACATACTGTTGTCTATCTGTATTTAGCACATAAACAAAAGTATAATGGAATTGTCTGTAAGAATAAAATCTATTCGAAAATATAAAACGTTTTATTTACAGAAAACCTTTTATCTATCTGGAATATGGAAGAACAAAGATTTTTCGGTTTGTTTTAAAATCTGTCAAAATGATAACAATCTATCTGCCTATCTTTTCCCAACTATGTTAGAGTCGGCTTCCAGTCTTACCGGATACAGCTGACTACCAGTATTTTACATGCAGCGACTGCCTATGTGAATTTCGCAACCCAGTTAAGGTTCCCACAAACAGGCGCGATATCGCGGGCACGACAGGCAGCGTTACCCTTGTCACACCCGCGATATCGCGCCAGTTTGCACGAGCTTTTACAGTAACATGATACCCCGTCTATCGAAATAATATCTATGTGAAATTAAAATAATTTTACTACTGAATGCCTCGAACACGAATGATGAGCCCCAGATAATGGGTTCGATTCCTAGTATGGGCAAAGTGTAATTTAGTTTTCCGTTGAGAATTTCTCAGTAGCCGAAGTCTGATTTTGTGCTCGGTTGCCTGGCAAGAGCCATAATAATGTCATCTACATGCTAAACTCTAGCTCTAACATCTATTACCAAAGACAGCTCAATTAGCAGACGTTTCAAACGAAGGGTTCCGTACCACGGTACAATATTGAATTATTTCACACATTTAGGAGGAGCTCGTGGCTAAGTAATAACATCCGCACGAGACAATCCATTAGGTTAAGCTACGCTTGCCGGGGTTGGTCCTTGGATGGGTGACCACCTTTACATACCAAAACTCCTCTGTGGCTCGGAAAGCACGTTAAGCCGTTGGTCCCGGCTGTCATATGTGGATATTTGACAGTCGTCACGGGTCGTCAGAAGCCCGAAAGTCTGACAATCAGTCTTGCCAAGGGGTATCATATTACCCAGATAGGCATTCGCTCCATGTAAAATACTGGTATTCAGCTGTATCCGGTTAGACTGGAAGCCGACCCCAACACAGTTGGGAAAAGGCTAGGCAGATGATGATTTCTTTAACACATTTACTGTATAGCGGCATAGTACATAGTACACACTATGTAAAAATTTCAAGTGTCTACCTATTACGGTTCTAAAGATACAGCCAAGTGACAGACGGACGAACGGACGGCAAGACGGCGGAACCATAGTAATAAGGTCCCGTTGGTACTCTTTTGTAACGGAACCCTAAAAAGGAATTAAAAGAATACTTCTTATATACTTTTATTACCTTAAAGTCTGCAACATACACACTTATTAAATAAAATTTGACAGGTGTTATGAATGAATTAAGTTTGTATCATTCAATTTTATTACCAACAGTTTATTTGATTGACAAATTGAGTGTAAATTATAGTCCATTGGCCGACCACTGAGTGCTGAGTCAAAAGGTTTGTATTTATTTCTGAGAGCATATTAAATGATATAATGGTTAGTACCTTCCTTACTGCTTTGATTGATAACAGGGTGCCTTTTTCTGCACATCGCTTATACAATGTAGAGACAACAATAAATATATAAATTTATATGAAAACACTGGCAATACATTTGCATAAGAGTATTTTGGATCTATCAAATAGAACCTAACATCGAGAAAATAATAAGAATAAATTTAATGTTTTTTTCAATGTTTTTTTATAAAAATATTTAAAATGTAACAAATATGTATTAAATAAAGGACATAATAATAATAAATAGTAGTGCATGATACGCCTTTTATGGGTTTTCCCAATCTTTGACTAGCTATAATATATTGACTAAACTATTAGATATTTTTCATTGAATTTTCGCCTGCAGACTTGGGACGTCATTAGATCGAGACGAGATACATTATTATAAATTAAAGTCGCTTTTCGTGTTTGTCTGTTTATCCGCGTTGTTCTTCTATCAACAGATTTTGATGAGGTTTTCACTACCGTTTAGAGAATTTATTCCGGAAGGTTTGTGTATTACTATTGAAGTTACATAATTATAAATAAGAAATCTCGATGTTTTGTCAAGTCCAAAAAACTCCCTTACGTATTATAAAACAAAGTCCTCCGCCGCGTCTGTCTGTCGTCCTATTCGCGATAAACTCAAAAACTACTGCACCGCTTTTCATGCTGTGTTCACCAATGGATAGAGTGGTTCTCGAGGAAGGTTTTAGTATATAATAACCGACATCCACGCGGGCTAAGCCGCGGGCATCAGCTAGTAAATTATAATTAAGAGCAAGATTACTCAAGTGGCATTGGCCAGGAAACATTTGTAGGATGAATTAATATCAAGTGGACAAAACGTATAATAGAATGGGTACCGAAAGACTGGAAAAGGAGAAAAGTTAAAGTTAAAGATGGAGAAATATCTTCAACCAGAAATGTGGACCCCTATGGATTCAAAATGCGCGGGAAAATGATGCATGGATAGGTTTAGGAGAGGCCTACGACGCAAAGGCGACTTCTGCTAATATAAATTAACTTATATGTATACAAACATAATTATACACGTTGGTAACCATAAAAACCTAGATTGATATAAACTAGATTAATTACTTATGTCAAGTTTTGAATTTGTAGGTAGTAGTAAATTAAGGTTTTTATTTTACTACTTGACATTTTTCAGTTGACAGTCAGGAGCGCATTCTCGACGGCCGGACTATAGTTTCATACCTCCATTAAATCTGCGCCGAATATGGTCTGTTTTACCCGCATGACGTAATTATTAAGTTCGATTCTATATAGATTCTCTGACAAAATCATTATCTTTTAATTAAAACCTAGACCAAAACCGAATACCAGGGTCTTATCTTTAACTTTGTAGTGCGGCGTAAAAATACGATAATAAAGATAAGCCAAGGAAATATTAAACACAATATTGACTACTTTAGCAAACACATTTGGTAAGTTCGGAAGGAAATGAGTTCTAGAAGTATTGTAAAACATTTTTAAAAGAGTACCTAACGGTGGAGTTTCTTGTCCATTCTTCTCCATACGAAAACTACCTTTTGGAAGGGGCAACTAGAATCAGTTCTATTTCTTTGTTTTTGACGTTCAAAAGTGCCTTTTATGTGCCTATTTGAAATAAATTATTTGACTTTGACTTTAAAGTAAAAAAATATATAATTCCAGCCTATTATTGTCCAACTGTAAGGCAAAGGCCTTCAGGCCACAGAGGAGCTCGTGGCTAAGTCATAACAGCCGCACGGGTCAATCCATCAGGTTAAGCTACGCTTGCCGGGGTTGGTCCGTGGATGGGTGATCTTTACATACCGAAACTCCTCCGTGCCTCGGAAAGCACGTTAAGCCGCTGGTTCCGGCTGTCATTCGTGTATTTTGACAGTCGTTACAGTTCGTCAGAAACCCAAAAGTCTGACAACCAGTCTTATCAAGGGGTATCGTATTACCCATTTACTGGGTTGTGGAGGTCAGATAGGCAGTCGCTCCGTGTAAAATACTGGTATTCAGCTGCATCCGGTTAGACTGGAAGCCGACCACAACATAGTTGGGAAAAGGTTAGGCAGATTGATTGATTTTGTAGGGCCAAGCTGATCACTGCGCTTGCTCAAGACTGTTTGGCGATTATTCAGACTCAAAAATGTCAATGCAAAATATTTTAAGCACTGACCGTTCTCTATAACCTGTCCCTAGCCGTCATATTGGCACCATTGTTTGTTAATATTAGAGTTCAAAATGGCGATTGAAAGAATAGAGGGCCTAGACAAAATGACATTCTATTAGCGATAACGATGATGGAAAAGGCAAAAATGTATAGGACTGACCTATGCTATCGAAAAGCTTATGTCAAAACCCTTGATGGGGATTATGAGCGCTGATTAGGATTCCTACCCATATTACATCGTCTGACCATTAAGATCTAGTATTCAGATATAAGCGATATCACCTTCTGGTTCGTCACTATAGACCCAGTATCGCTACCTAAATAGGCCTTTATTCGTACTTTTTCTTTACTAAAACCCCACCTCCCTCGTCTGCCTTTTTGGTATATCTAGTAGTCAAAAGCGCTAATCCTGAGCATTAGATCCTGGATTCGATTCCTGGGTCGGGCAAAGTGTTATAGGATTTTCAATCTGGGAATTTTCAGTAGCAGCCCGGAGTCTGGATTTGTGTCCGATTATTGCACAATAGGCTCTCCCCATTTTACTATGGTACTTAAACATACCTGGCGATAAGTAGGTGTACTAAAGGTGCACCTCTGCCTAACCCTTCGGGTATTACAGGCGTGATGTTGTTACAAAAAATACATACCTACCTAATTCTACCACCCAATTACATCCACTTCTAATTACGTACTGTCTGCAAAACATTCCATTTAATTCTCTCACGTTACACTAGCTACTCGTATCAAACGTGGAATCGTGTGGTATCTACCCAGTACCCAGATATAACCACAGCAAGGTAAGCACCCTCCACACTGTCCTATCTACCATTCGCACATAAAGGAAAATTGGAATTTGCGCGGGGGCTCGTTTGAACGAGCCCGTTTGAACCAGGCGCGCGTTCGCACGACTGAATTAAGCCGCGACCGCGGAGTGCCGAGTCGTAATTGGAACCGTTGTGTTTGCTTGATCCGAGCCTATTATCTCACGGGATTGGGAGCACGGTTAGGTTCTGATTATTAGAACATGTGGATTGGTAATGCTAATTTTCGGTATTGAATTTGGGGTAGATTGGAAGTTTTAATGGAATTGTGTTTGGAATGGTATTGCATTGGAAATGTTTACCTATCTATTGTTTTAGGTGTTCCTTCAAAGCCCATGAGCAGTGTAATTATTTGCACGGCTAGCCCAGGATCAAGAGAATGATGATTGTGGGTGCCGAGGATCTTCTATGAAGCAGACATATGGCGACTCTAGATATTGAATAGGATAGAATCATCTTTACCACAAAAACTTATTCAACGCGTGTCGGTGTTATGTTAAACTCCATACAGATATGTCATGTTTAAAAGGTGTTAATGCTAAATAAGTGATAACCACGGTTTTGTGGTAGTAAGGATAATGTTTTTATGTATAGACAAGTATTTACATAATTAAAATAATTATGTTCAAGTATATAAAAAAGGGGGGAAATAATCATAGGGCATTAAACAATTCGTCCGCATCGCACTCAACAGAAAAAGTGCCCAAAAGGCTGGCAGCATTGCCACACTGTATGACAATGCTGATTCTTTAGGCAAAATATAGAATTGTTTTTTTTTTTTAATTATGAAGACCACGAAAAAAGTCTACAAGAAAATCTCAGTAATGGTTTTAGTATCCCAGTAAGTTTCTTTCTCCAGCACGAGAACTCCTTCGAAAAAAAGCATGAATGGAGTGTGTGTCTCTATTAAGGGATTGAGGTGGATACCTGCAGGATGCAAGACATGAGCTTCTATCGCTATGCTGTTCAGCGGTTGGTTTACTTACTGAGGCCATAGTGTGAGTTTCTTTTAACTATCCCGACTTCACGCATCGACCGCGTTCGGCACTCCAATTGGCCCTTCACTGGCCTTCACTGGTGAAGGGCCAATCGGAGCGCCAGACGCAGTCGATACGTAAAGTCGAGATGGTTAAAAGAAACTCACACTAGGGCCTCTGCTTCGCATGTTCCAATCAACATACAAAACTAAATTAATTGGCAACTATTTAAAGAAGTATGACTTCTACTTTCTTCATTCACCCAAACCTAACGAAACACGTTTCATAAGTTACTTTTCTTTAAAATATATACATTGGGTAACTTATTATACAAAATTAACTAAAAGGACTAACTAACTATACCAATTCATATAAAAACAAAAGGACACTTAGGCATCGAAGTATTCGTCCGCATCGCTGTCATCCGAAAACGTGCCCAGAAGACTGGCAGCATTGCCACGTTGAATGGCGATGCTAACTCTTCGGCCAAAGAACAAGCCAGCCCTCTGGTCACGTGAAGTATCGACCAGTCGGTGAGAAATTTCCTTAAAAAGGAGCCGCGCGTTCGGGCCCCAGTACCCGAGCGTTTCGACCCCAAACGGCTCCAAACTGTAGTTGCCCATA
Source organism: Lithophane leautieri (assembly GCA_949152455.1). Lineage (NCBI taxonomy): Eukaryota > Metazoa > Arthropoda > Insecta > Lepidoptera > Noctuidae > Lithophane > Lithophane leautieri. The sequence continues at coordinate 10,029,253 of OX424478.1, forward strand.
GGTATTTGCGCCGTTTGAGAGTCTCAGCTGCCGTTTCAAAATAAATTTTAAATAATACTTAATAGTGTGAGCCCTTCGGTCAGGTATCGTACTTCTAACTGTATAGTTGCTACAGCTAACGACGGGCGAGTGTGACCAATGCAGATTGATTGAACATCGGCCGGCCGCGCTGTCGCTACCTACTCGACTCGAATCAATAGGTATGAGCGTATAGGTATGAGTAGGTGGGTGAATAGTGAATGTGAGTGTTCTTTTAATGTTATGTAATTAATAATAGAGGTTTATAAGACTGCCTCGTTGGTCTACAACTGGTCGCAAACGCTACTGCTGAGCGTGAGGTCCAGAGGGCCTAGACAAGTGACAATCGCTTCGAAAGCGTTTCGTATTCCTACAACGACTTTCAACAGGATTGACATAAGCTTTTGGATAGCTTATGTCAGTCCTATACATTTTTGCCTGTTCCATCATCGTTATCGCCGATAGAATGTCACTTTGTTCTAGGGCCTCTGTTTTCAATTCCCAGCACCCTAATTGCGTGTTGCAATCAGAATCAAAATTGGCTTGAAACAAATGTATAATCTACTGATTCATAAGTTCAAAAAAAAATCTGCTCAACAACGTAATAACGCAGTGAATGTTATTGAACCGTCCAAATGAAACAAATTAGTCCTAATCGGTTACGAAAATAAGTTACGCAATTTGATTGCAGGTCGGGCAAAATGTTATTGGCTTTTCCATCAGGAATTACTCAGTTTCAGCAAGGGGTTTTTTTTCGCCCGATTGATGGCAATAGCAGTGATGGCCCAGTGGTATCGGCCCCGACTTACGAGTCGTTGGTCGTGGGTTCGAATCCAGACTGGCGCTTTACTTTGCGTAAATCATTTTATCACCACTCCTCTAAAACGGTAAAGGAAACCAAAGTGAGGAAACCGGCATGTCTTAGAACCAAAAATTCGGAGTCATGTGAGATCTACCAACCCGCACTGGGCCCGCGTGGTGGATTACGGGCCACGCCCTCTCGAAGAGACAAGGCCTGTGTCCCAGCAGTGGGAAAATTATAGGCGGACTATGTGTATTATGTGATGGAAATAGGCTCGCACCCTATTACTTATGACTTAAACATAACTGACGAAATGTGTGTGCACTAAAGGTGAGCAATGGATAGCTCGCCGTCCGATAAGGACCAGGCCCGGGTCGACGGCACGTTGTGATCCACGCGCGCCTCAAAAAGATGTCAGCACAATTAGGTCCCCTAGGACCGATGCCTGGCAGGGTTGCGAGAAAATCCGAAAGGGATACCGGGACCTTGGCAACAGGCAACTGAAGGAACACGGGTGACTTTTAGTCAGTAAAAGTCTGACACGCCCTTCCGCTCCGCCCAGAGCGGCGGAGCGGAAGGGCGTGTACCCTCAAAAAACCAAAAAAAAGGTACACCTCTGCCTAATCCTTTAGGGAATACCAGCGTGATGTTATTTTATGTAAATTTGTATCAACCAACAGAAAGTTCGAAATTTCAAGAAATGAATAATAACTTCAGAAACCGATTGATGCCCCATCAATAATTAGGAGCATCAAACTCAGTAGGTAAGTAACGTTGACCCTCGGACCCCAAACGAACAGTAAACACAATACTTCTACTCGTAACTGTCCGTTAATTAGTACTATTGTTATGGGTAACAACACACCTCCTACTTTATGTATATAGAGCACGCTATACCACCCTCTCTAGAAAATGTAGACAGCAGAAACTCATTATGTTCTCTTGTTAGTTAGTAATTTGAGAACCTGAAGGAATTAATTATTTTTAGGCAGGTCTCGATTTAGAAAAAATAGAATAAGATAAAAATTAACCTATTGCTATGATTTTAAAACCAGAATCTACATTACATGACGGGCCTTTTCTTCAAAAGACAATCTTGATCAAGACAACAACTTCTATTGCAAAATGTCACATAGTTTTTCCTGCGGTCAAAGGAACTACTTATCTAATTCTGTATACAATCTCTATTAAAGTCTCTAGTCAACCGTAAGAAAATACGTAACGGTTCACAATCAAGGAACAATATGCTCACCTACGGCGAGCTCACGATGGTCATTACGACAGCAGCTCCCTGACATCATCTGTCATCAGAAGACAGCCGACACGCAACCATCGTCGCGGCGCTCTGCTAGGGAACTGTCACCAGCCAGTTTTACTCTTATCCAACCTTTTCGGTGATTCCAGTAACTTCGTAACAAAATAAGACGGGACCACTTGCTGCGCCATCATAATTTTCTATGGTTCATGAATAGGAAAATGTTTCAAATTCCATCGTTATTAAACGCCCCAAGTCTCCGGTCAGTGGTACTTTTACGTTTAATCAGATAAGGCGTCATTTGACAGGCTATTATACTTGTTTACTATTTATTTCGGCCATAAAAGTTATTAAGTTTGCTCGAGTTTGTGATGAGTTGTGCTACTGTATAGTTTGTTTGTTTCAAGTAATAATCATAAAGATTATTATTATAGATAGCATGGATGGATTATTTTACTGTGTGGTGTTAGTTTCTTTAATAAGGTCAGAAAAGTGTTAATTTTGTTCCGAATACTTTATAACTTCGACGAACTTCTCAAGGACTAAATGCTGACTCGGAATCGTATCGCCATCGTAAACAGGTTTTCTTTATTTTTCCACTGATTTTAAGGAAGCCAAAGTGCTTTGTGTTTTAGATTTGATAAGCGTGTGTGTGGTACATGAAAATAACTTCACGTTTGACACCCACACTGACACACTTTGTGAGTCGTGTCGTCCGTGCAATTTATCTGTCTAAATGGCATATTCACCATGGCATTTTTAATTCGCTTATAACTCTGTTGAAACACGTAAAGAAACAGGAACATCTATGGCATAATTATGATTCACCTAATTCTTGCGGTATTATCCTCTCTATATCCACTCTGCTCCCTAGCGCACACGTGCTCACGCTGACATTTGCGTGTGCGCACACCATCGCTCACCGTGTGATCTCGCCGCCACACCGCACTGCACGCTTCCTACCGATTTACCTAAATGTCACCATACATACAATTTACTAGCTTTTAACCACATTATAGAAGATTAAAAATTATTGGTAAAAATATGGTTTTATGGAAGTTTTTCTTATGGAGTTCCCACGGAATACTGCTAATCATAAATATTGGTTTGTAACTTTGTTAGTGGTAGATACTAATTGTAATGTAATATAATATATCATTCGATTAAGTATGAATATTAAAAATCTTGAGAACGGATAGCAATACGCACTTTCACTAAAGTAATGCCAGTCCCAATTTCAGTTGGTTTTTCAAGTGTTAATAGGTAATAATAAATATAATTATTAGGTAATGTAATTATTTCAGGAACGTTATGGGAATCCAAAAAACCTGATTTGTATTATTTATTACCTCACGTGCAATGTATCGTTACCGCGGCAAAACGCACGTAGCCGTACTCGCCGTGTCGGGGGGGGAGAGGGGGCGCGCTCGAGTATTTAAACATCCATTGCTGTTTATTTTTATTTTAGCCGTTTTATTTACATAAATGGAGTGCTGCGTACAGAGAATGTAATTTTACATTGAAATAAAGGAACAGTAACTGAAAAAACGATTTAAAAAAAATTAAACTTTCCTGAGAAAATTTCCGGTGGAATATGATTCAAAATAAGGAGCTGAATGCCCCCTGTTAATTTGTGGAGGGCTGTCTCTTACACTCTGTTTTTACTATAAGTCCATGTTTCCTCACGATGTTTTTATACACCCCGATGATCGTACGTAGTTCCAAGTGTTGCAGTTGCATCTCAAGTTCAACAATGGATGTTGTACACAAAAATGTTATGGATTTGTTAACTTGGTAATTGAAAATCATTTTGAAACCCAAGTTCCTTTAGATCGTAACTACTAATTTTTGGGATTTAAACACGCAATCTCTGCCAATCCTGTCGGATTTATTTTGAAATGTGCTTTATCTATCTATAATTTTTGTCTACAAAAAATTGACGATAATGTTCAAACTCGAGATCTATGACTTGGCAGATCGACCGAAAATTTTCGGATTCATATGTTATTACTTGCTTCAAAAAAGGTGAAGGAAAACATAGTAAGGAAACCGGCATGCCTAAGAAATATTTCTCGACGGCATGTGAAGCCAAGTCGGAGGCCCATGGGCAGCTTTAAAACTCTGACACCAGGTTAGTCACTAACCACACGAAAAAGTAGAAAGAATAAAAGTAAGTAGGTCAGAACCAAATTTTTTTTTTTTTAACCTTTTGTTACTGCAGTTTATCTACATATTCTCATAATCCCTTTAATTCTTTGAAGATAAGGCAAAACCGTTATTTCTTAACACCATGTCGTGTTCTACAAACATGCTTAGGTATAAGTACAGGTTATCAACTTCATGTCGTGTTACATGCATAGGTTATCAAGAATAGTTGCTGACATGTCCAGCTAGAGGGGACGTTTTATGAGACTTGAGGATATCATCTAATCATAAAAGTTCATAATAACGAGTAACGACCTCACAGAGCCGTATGAAAAGTTGTCAGCTGTGAGTGTAATTTATGAAGCGTGGGTTTTGTATAAAATGTTCTCTTTTTTCGGACCCCGTACTTATTTGGTCATTCATCGCAATAAGTAAAGCAGGCAAACAGTCAATGTTGCAGTGTTTTAACAGTAACCTCAGTTTGTTATCATGAGTGCAAGTCTGTTTCTGCAACTCTAGGTCATATTTTTAATCGAAAATGGTAACTTGCTCTGCTGTAATTCACAAATAGTTAAGAGGGTGCATTTGGAAAGTTGGCAACGTCGCAAATAGCTATCAATCACTTCACTGTTTTGATGATTAGTCAATTTTACTACTATTATTAATGAAATGATGATAAAACACTCTGTAGTACACTAAAATATTGATTAAGAGTTGCAATGCGACGTTGTCAGCTTTCAGAAAACATCATACGCCTGAATTCCTCGTATGCTGATGTCGGTCGCGTACGTCGGTCGCGCGTGCTTATATACATTGTAGTACATTGTGTTCTATATAGCACCATGCTGCGACGCTGACGTCCGCGGCGCGTACTACGTTGTTACGCGTACGAGACCGACCGTACGCGACCGACATCAGCGTAAGAAGAATTCAGGCCTTGGCATCATCTTAAATCATCTTAGTCTACCTGCCTACTCATTTATCTACTGCAGTTCAAAGCTAGACATGAAATATTATTAAAGCTCAGTAGCTGTTGCTAATAAGGGGAAACTGCAAAAAGAGTTTTCAGAAGAATCCATGTAGTAGCGAATTAGGAACTTGGTGACATGAAACTGGACAAGATCTCTTTACAAAATGTTCATGGTTTTTCTCATAGATAGATAGATTAGAACTCTTTATTAATAAGTACATCCTCAGACCAAATAAAAAACCAACAGACAGAGCGCTGCGAACAATACAGTGAAGCATGCCAAAAGTACAGTTCCGCTCTGTGCATACACGCACACATTTGCAACCATTTACAATCAAACTACACCTCACTAAGTGCACACGTGTTTACGAAACTGGCCTCAAGTCACTTTGTTGACAGCGCTCCGTCTTGGTTTTTTATTTGGTCTGAGTGTACATCATATATGTTATTACAGGTACCTTTATTTAGGTAAATGCAGTAATTAATCACATTACACATTACCCACATTCTGTACCCACCCAGTTTTTGAACTTTAACCACGGAACCCTAACAAACAGGTGTGCGTTCGTATCTATTTGACATTTCCGTGCTTTGCCATCATTAGCCATTAGGGGAAGCCTTATCAAATTATAAATGCCAAAACGTACTGCATTAACATCACTCTTATTCCTATGAGAATAAAGACTATTATCATCAACTTTTCAGCTATAAGTTAACGTATCTTGTCATGATGGTTATAAGGTCGATTTTTGATTGATTGTGTGAAGTTGTTTGTGTATAAAAGTGTTGACATTAATAGTGTATTGCACAGTTCTGCTTTATTGTTTGTCCTGTTTAATTAAGTATTTGTTAATTAAGTGGGTGTTTATGGCATGTATGTAGGGGGCTGGGGGGACGTGTATTCCATATTAATGTTTTATGAATGGGGTTTTCTTTGTTTTTACTTAATTGTGGTCAATTATTATTTATTTCAACAACTGAACTGAACATTTGAAAAAACCGTGGTATAAGCTATAAAACGAATACCCAAATGGTCAGAGCACTAGGTTTCCCGATTTTCCTCTATGGAATTGAGAAGTGGACAATCCAAGCAAGAGAAAGACAGAGGATAGACGCATTCGAAATGTGGTGCTGGAGGTGGATGCTCAGAATTCCATGGACAGCCAGACGCACTTTGTCTGTCCAAACGGCCACATTAGCAATTCCTCCATAAGAATTCATTTCCTGAATTTCCAGCTGTCATTAGCAACTCCTCTAATTTGACACAAAAGCAATTCATATTGTGTGGACCATTTTACGAATCTCCATAGAAAACTGGCATTCAGATGAGTTATTTCGTAATATGAATCGCACGCAGATCATATTATGAATTGTCAGTTTGTGACATTTTACGATGATTCATAATATTTTCCTATTATGATTCTGCCAAAGTGACTGTTTTAAGCCCCCAGTTATTTTTCAACTCTTTACTGAGGTAGCCAATCTCTTTTGTGCCCAGAACTGTGTTCTGGTTAGTAGACTGTCATTGAAGCTATACAAGGTGTAAGGGAGAGCCCTCCACAGACAGATGGGATGAATTCAGCATATCATACTAAGACGACCGGTACATGAAATTATTTCAGGAACCTTATGGCAATCCAATAAATCTGATTTTTATTATTACCTCACGCGCAATGTATCGTTACCGCGGCAAACCCCACGTAGCCGTACTCCCCGTGTCGGGCGGGGCGCGCTCGAAGTATTTTAACATCCATCGCTGTTTTTTTATTTTAGCTGTTTCATTTACATAAATGGAGTGCTGCGTACAGAGAATGTAATTTTACATTTAAATAAAGGAATAGTAACTGAAAAAGTGATTAAAAAAATTAAAATTTTCCTGAGAAAATTTCCGGTGGAATATGATTCAAAATAAGGAGCTGAATGCCCCCTGTTAATTTGTGGAGGGCTGTCCCTGACACCCTGTATAGGGTTTCCTGAGACAGCAGTCGCCGCTACTTACTTATTTACCGTCGAATGACGTCACTGAAACGTTATTTATGAATGTAAGTTGGTGTGTTTGTGTGTAAAGTCAAACCCCGACGGGCCATCATTTGCATGACAGCCTTCACTGCGGCCGTTACGAGGATTCCACCACTGTCGGAGGAAACCGAAGCCTTAGACCATGAATTTATTATTGCCTCGATAGTTCTCATCCATCCGTTTAAATGCCTTCATGCAGTCCTGAACTTCGTCTTTCTTCCAATATTGCCAGTCATTTTGATCTGCCAGTCTTTTGGGCACTTTTTATGTTTACAGCGATACGGATAAATTTTTGAATACCCAATGAGGTCTTCGCCCTTTTATTTTCTTTATAATCCTTGTGCAATTATACTATTATTTTAAAGCATTTCTACAGTTTTTGGTGAACTTGACTTTTAATTTTGATGTCTAGTCCACTTGTTTTGAATTATAAGTCATTTGAATGCTTTATTGAAGTAAAGTAAGTAAGTCCTTAAGTTTACCAGCTTGTGAAAGACACTATTTCTGTCTCTGTTTCAAGGCATTGTACGTGTTGTAAAAAAAAATAGGTAGGTAGCCAAGCTATTTCAATAAATCCCGAAATTAAGTTGCTCCCAAAAAAGTAGCAAAACTAAAAAAAGCAATATTTCATGCTGTACACACCTAGTTTCACCTGTTCGAAATTATACTCGAAAAATGCCACAGAAATAAAATTAATTATTCTTTTTTATCTGTGGCCCACAGAAAATGTTTATGGCAGAAATTATTTGGTGTTTAGCCGCGAGAGGGCGTGGCTGTGCGTGATTAATATATTTCTATGGAAAAACATTATAATGAGTTCGCTGGCCACATCGTTGTTTTTGGGTCTTCGCTTTTGAAGACGGTTCGGTATTTTTTATGTGGAATAAAGGGTTTCGGTAAGATTGTTTTATATTTATGCTTATCCAAAATAACGTTTTGGATTATGTTTTGGTAATAGCTTCCAAAGTCATCAAAAAGTGTTACACTTATTGTAGGTACGTAAGTGGTGTTATGCATTTGTTTCTTATCTTTTTGACATTTCAAATGTCTCATGTTCTTGTTTATCTAGCCTGCTCTCTGTGTCCCTAAACACGCTGTCAAATGACCTCTGCGCTGCCACAAACGACGCCTTGGAAACGGCGAAGTTGTGGGCCAACAAGATTTGAAATACTGGTGTGCCAACGAATACAAAAAGAAGTACTTAGTATATTTAATATCTATTCGTGTCTTGTTAGAACAGTGTTTTAATACGTGTACGCACGAACGAACAAAACATGGTGAACACGAACGTGTAAATGTAAGTAAATTAACAAAGCGACCACGAACACAGCCGCCCCACTCTCTTTAGTAGCCATGGATTCGCAAATGTTCGCAATATTGCATCTCCACTGTCCACACAGAACAACAAAATTGGATCGCGCCACGATCGTTTTTCGACGAACACATTGCTTGATATTCGTTAGCGGTACGCACATGCAAACAAAGTGTTCAATGTTCATCTTCACCGTGTTCTTCTTCGTTCGTAACCAAATCATCATTTATTTAAACTCATACTTATAACTATCTTCTTTATTTACATAATTTGCGTGTTTACACACGTTTACATACACGCCTTTCAAGTATATTTATTTCCTCGTTAATTCACTAAATCATAGCCATTTCTTGATTTTTTATGCCTACTATAGCTAATGTGTAGGTGTCACAGTAAATTTTTAATACCAGCAGCTGTTCAGTAGTTTCGAGCTAAAGTTTTAAATCCTTTCAATATAACAATTTTATAGGTAGTCTAAGCTAGTGTCCTATAAAGCTGCAGAACGCATGCAGTGGCTTCTATGTGCCATAACTTTATTTATAGGTAAATATGTAGGTTCTTCCTAGAACCTACATATAAAAGTGTTAAAGTCTAGGAAGACTTTAAAACTTTTTTAAGACACTTTGGAAAACAATAAATATGTAAGTAATAGTTTAATGTACAGTAAAATATAAGAATACCTACATAACTATTATAAATTTTTACAGCGACTCATTTTTCACACCAATTTTTTTTTAATATTCTGATAGCTCATAACCCAAAGAATATGAAAGGTAAATTAAAAATCCAACAAAAAAAAAACAATTTAAATTCGCGGGTTAAAGCTAGTATTTACAATGGTCTTAAAATAATGATAATATTTTATGTATAAAAAGGGGGAAGAAATTAAGCATCAAACTTCTTATACTTACCTACTCATAATCTACATACTCTTCACATCTTTCTGAAAAATTGCAAAACATGCAATCTTTTTGAAGATCATCATCTGCCTAGCCTTTTCCCAACTATATTGGGCGACTCGGCTTCCAACCTAACCGGATGCAGCTGAATACCAATATTTTATATGGAGCGACTACCTATCTGACCTCCACAACCCAATAACTGGGTAATACGATACCCCTTGGTAAGATTGGTTGTCAGACTTTCGGGCTTCTGACGACCCGTAACGACTGTCAAAGATCCACAAATGACAGCCGGGACCAACGGCTTAACGTGCTTTCCGAGCACGGAGGTGTCTCGATATGTAAAGATAACGACGATAATTTTCATGTTTAGTAAGTGGGTATTGCACTAGTTGATTCAAATAATCCCCAAAATCCTTAATGATAACCTATAACTTAGTCCAAAATCATTTTTACTTACATTTCATAATGGGTTTTAAAAAACAATATTTTATATTGTTTTTTTTGCGAGCCATCAGAAAGGACACGCCCACGGACGCTGGGAATTTACATTCAGCTTAATCTGTCATTGTCTGGAATGCTTGGCAAAAACAAGTATGAATACTGCTTTCGTTTTTTTTTTGTTTAAACAAAGAAGCATTTTGTTCTTTAATTGTTGGGAGCTTTCTTGGGTTTAGTTGAAGATTTTCGTGGTGTTTGCGACCTTTGTCGAGTACCTAGTTTTCTGCTTCTTTTGTTTTGATTTAGCAATGAATATGGAAAATCTGGAGTAGGCACGGTTTAGTTGCGAGAGGCTGCGATTTTGACAACTTTTATACAGGGACAAAGATATTTCGTAAGAACTTGGATAAAAATCAAATTGGTATCCATAATCGTCTGGACCCTGCTTTAGACATTAAATCATCTGTTTCGCATTTAATTCATATATCTAAGTTTAATGAACCTCGAAAAATTCTGAATGTCGGCGATATCGATCGACCACACCCACAATATTTTTCTTAACAAGCCATAGTAGGTTAGTACCAAAGTAGGTACCCTGCTTGCTTCATCTCAGTCTTTCCCAGATTAATATGGAAATTACATATTTTGTACACTATGATCCTTATCTCCCAACTACTGGTTCGGAGATAATTCTCCATATAATCGTAGACGAGCTATTACACTCAAGTATAGGTACTGTTAATTGGTTCAACGACTGGTGGTTATAAATTTTAGTCATCTGTCAGTCAAATGAGACTCACGGACCGTTAGTGTGTGTTTCCATTATAGCGCACGATACGATTTTGTCGGATGAAAAACTGTATTTTTATTGATTCACACTCGTTCTTGTTCGCAATGACTGCTGCAGTACCTACTCTCAACTTGTATTAAACTTTCTTCAGAAATATTGTCTACTATGCCTTCAGTTCAGCGGTTGCTGCTGTTACTAATTCAGTTTTCGGTCAGTGGGTCATCTTAGGGGCGGAGTTTCAGGCAGTAGTTTAGATATCGCTTTATAAGTAAAAGGTTTTCTGGTTGCTCTGGCTTTTTCTCCGGATTACATATTATAATCTTCTGGACCCGTTAAAACATGCCTCAGACATTAAGTCAACCTTTGTACAGTATTTTTTACATGTGCTGTGCATGTTTTTTGCATGTGTGTGTGTGTTTAGTTTTAATAAATTAATAAAATAAAATAATCTTCATGATGATTGGCTTGGCACGGAAAACAAAAATAAGTTGTTGGACTTCGGTGTGGTTACTTTCATAATTCCCAAAGTCGTCAATAATAGTCGTGATGGATAGGAAAATATGGCTAAGAAAAGCTTTGTACTTAAACTTAAAGTTATAACTAAGTAAATATATATAACTTTGATTAAGGAAGAGGCTTTCATTAATTAAATAACGGATGCTCAAAACAATGGAAATAAAACAGACGCGCGAACAAAAAAAATCTCTTAATATTCATATTGCCGCTTCGCCCGCGGCGACTTCGCGAAATTATAACAAAATAAAAACTAAACCTCGCCGCGATTTATAATGTAAAAGGGACAAAATAATAGCCACCAGCCAGTCTTGATCCCTGATGGAAAATAAGTAATTGAGAAACAGAGATCTTGTTAAATTGGTTAAGTGTGAAAAACAATGCCTTGAAACGTGTCGAGGTAGCCAAATATATATGTTCGTTTGTCATTAGCATATAGGGACAGACGTACCGTAAACAAGATATGTAAATGATATAAGATACTTGTACCGTCGCCGCCTTGTAATGATTATTACATCTGAGCCGAGATTTTTTGTAGAAATCACAAGCTTGGTTGTGAAATCAACGATTTGTACCTACTTGGTGATTTTGATTAAAGTTACAAAAATGTTGAAGGGATTTTTGGAAGTTTATTATTAAGTTTATAAACAAAAATGATATATATCTTTTACGATACTTAACACAACTAACTATTTCCACTATAAATACAACAAAAACAAAAGGACACTTAAGCGTCGAAGCTTTCATTTGAGTGGAAAAGATAGATATGGGGAACGTTTATGCTATTTGGTCAGCAAAGAAGCTGACACTTATCTCATATTTATGATAGAAAAAGCTGACAGGCTCTAAGGTGCTAGGCAGAGAGAAGGACGACATCTCTTTTTTATTGGTACCACCAAATTTTTTTTTTTTATAATGCTCTTTGATGCAAAGGAAATATAACATTATCAGTAAAGACAGATATTGCTAAAGATTTTTTTTTGTGCAATAAAACAATATAATCATGATTTAAAATCGCAAACTCTGTGTAGCATATTTGAGCTTTTCGAACGTAACACAGCTTAGGCCGGGTGCTAAGGCGTGCGTGCCTCAAGCGGGGGCGGGCTGGCTTCCATATAATATGCACTGTAGTCTACCGGATAATGTGTGGTTCTCGCTCACAGCCCGAGGCAGCATCTTTATGCCACTGAGGGAAACACAAACTCTTATAAAACATTAAAAGAAAAGAGGCAAAGCTCTTCGAAATGCTTTTTACTCGACTCCAGTGGACCCCAAAAGGGGACGATGTTTTGGTTGGTAGCTATGCACTTGCAGATCATTAGAATTTTTTAGAACTTTAATGAATCGTTACAAAATATCTCCTTGAAACAGGGCTTGACCTTGGCGTAGCAGAAGTAACAGCAACTAGCCTTTACATGTTCAAAAAAGTAGAAATCTTCCTTCCAACATAAGAGAGCTTAGGTGCTAAGGCGTGCGTGCCTCAACCGGAGGCGTGCTGGCTTCCATATAATATGCACTGTAGTCTACCGGATAATGTGTGGTTCTCGCTCATAGCCCGAGGCAGCATCTTTGTGCCACTGAGGGAAACATAACCTGTGATTTGAAATTAAAACACAATAAATTAAATGGTTTTACGGTTATGAAAATTCTTTCACTAATGCTTATTTCGTGTACATCACTGTTATTTGAGACCATCAAATTGTACTGTCATTACACATACATGGGTAAGTAAAACTGCGTCGGAATATACGATCTTGGTAATTTTTTTCCCAAAAAACGGATGCAAGGCACAATGAAATCGTTGAAAAAATCTTTAAACGTTTTTGAGCTCAGTCTAGTTGTAGTAACAATATCATAAGCTTTTTTAAATTCCAAAAAGTATCCTAAAAATGTCCCAAAGATCGTAAATCAGTCTTTAAAATAAGCAGCTATAAGGCCAGGTGCTGAGGCGTGCGTGCCTCAAGCGGGGGCGGGCTGGCTTCCATATAATATTCACTCGTTCACTGTAGTCCACCAGATAATGCAAGGTTCTCACTGCCCGAGGCAGCATCGTTATGCTACCGAGGGAAACTCAAGGAAAAAATATTTGTAGGTATGCAAATTGTTCAGTTTTGACGGAATAATGTCGGGTTTTTTGAGAGTTATGGGTTAGGATTTAAGTGTTAAAAGATTGCAGATTTTTTTGTATGCATCGATAATTTGAGAATTTGAATATGAAATTAATCAGCCAAGTACACTTATATGTAGATACAGCTGTGTGGCGCAGTCATGATAAATACGACGTCACGCTCTAGTATTTTTCTACTTTTACGCAGCAGCAATTTCTCTTTTTTTTCTATTTTATACAATCATCGCAGCGAATTAAAAGAAAACTTTGAAAATTATTCTCTCTGTACTTAACTCATTTGAAAGAATAACATTTCTTTATTTAAAGTACAAATTTTACTGTAATGGAACGCGTTAACCTCGCTACTTCTTGAGCAGTACGATGGCTAGCCGCAGGCAATGTGACCACACCCCGTAGGTATATGTAGGTAGATTTTTTCGCCAATATCCTTAATGAATTTTCGAAACAGATTTTCGAAGCTGGGACAGTATGCCTTCTTGAATACTAGGTATTCATCCCGCTTCTATCCAAACCATCGTTCACGCAGTCCATCTGTGGCGACATCTACATCGCCACAGATGGACTACGCGTCACACTGACGTCTCGCAAAATCCTGCATCGCACAAGCTGAGTTTACCGCGCGACTAGCATGTATATAACGTCCCGAAATCAATCGTCGGGCAGTAGCCCACCAGACTCAACATCCAGAGTGAACTTTCCTAAAAATAAGGTAACACACTAACAATTTCAATGCCTTTCATTTTGACAGTCTACTACGATTTGTTTATATATTTTAAAAGCTAACAGTCTTAAAATAATAATAATATGTACCTACAAGTAAAATAAAAAGGGAAGGGAAGGAAAAATAGGGCATCAAAAAAATTTGACAATTCGACAACATTCATTGCGATAATTACATTGTCGTGCAGACGAATTTTGCAAACATAAATAAGAAGCAATGGATTAAGAACTGTGTTACGCAATAGGCTAGCTGGGCTAAATAGCTCACCTTTATGCAATGCATGGATTGGCATAAATTTGCTTGTATTACTTCGCCAATCTGCAGTTTTCTACTATTATCTAGAAATTATACGATAACATTGAGATGCATTATTTTATCTTAGTTTCCTTTTTACCCGACGACGTCACTAAATTGTTTCTGTTTAATTGCATATTTTGATTTTTTATAAACCTATACACGGTTTTTGGTGACATTACCATATCGTTAGCTGAAAGAAATATGAGCAGTCACATTCTGTTTTCAATTCTTCAATGATACTCGTATTGCGACTATCTGAAATGGATTTCATATCTTTATCATATTCACGACTTGCATGAAACGTTGAGTTGAGTCCCAAGATAAAGAACTGCGGAATAACTCTGTAATACACTAACCATTGCAACAACTTGCAAATTATATAATTCATTATATACAAAATATTGTAAAACATTTTTTTAAAGAGTATCGATGGAGTTTCTTGCCCATTCTTCTCCATACGAAAGCTACCTTTTGGAATGGGCAACTAAAATCAATTCTTTTTCTTTGTTTTTCATTGACGTTCAAAAGTGCCTTTTATGTGCCTATTTGAAATAAATTATTTGACTTTGACTTTGACAATGGCTTTCATTTTGACCGTCTGCTACTACTTATTTAAGTTCATAATTTAAAAACTAACCGTCTTACTACCAAAAATGTCACGAAATTCTGACAACCAGTCTTTCCAAGGGGTATCGTATTATCCAGTTACTGGGTTGTGGAGGTCAGATAGGCACTCGTTCCATGTAAAATACTGGTATTCAGCTGCATCCGGTTAGACTGGAAGCCGACCCCAATATAGTTGGGAAAAGGCTAGGCAGATAATGATGAAAAACGAACAGTCCTAAAATAGTAATAATAAGTGTGCAAGTCACCCCCTGCCATTTTATCCGTGTATTCCATAACATTGTTCAGGCAGGGTACAGAGTGCTTCCATAGTTCTAGGTAACAAGTCCACTAAAGCCACCCAAACTCATAGCCCAATGTTTTGTTTCCATGTTCTGCAATAGATCTACACCAACCGAGGGTTGTCATTGGGTGCACTTGCATTGTGCTTACAGAGATAATCGTCGGTTGGTACCTCAAAAGTCTAATACCTCTGACAAAACCAGTTTATGATAGCAATACCTAAGTTCTCTTTCTTCTGAACGAGTAAAGTTTTTCTCTAAGCATCAGAATAACTGCATCAAAAAAGTTCCCTTGTTTCACTCTCCAGGGAAGCAGTGGTGGCCCAGTGGTATTTCGTAGGTGGAACCCAGACAGGCGCTTTATTTTGTGTAATTTATTTCATCACCACTGCTCTCAAAACGGTGAAGAAAAACATTATGAGGAAACCCTTGTCCTAGAACCAAAAATTCGAAGGCATGTGACATCTAAGTCTAATCTACCCGCACTGGGCCCGCGTGGTATATTATAGCCCACTCCCTCTCAAAGAGAGGAGGCCTGTGTCCCAGCAGTGGGAACATTATAGGCTGATTATGATTTACTTTCCAGTACGAAACATCAAAAGCTCCATTTAGACAGATCTTAAAAAAGATTGTCTTCATAACCGTTTTTCTCACAAACACTGAACCCCAAACCGAGTATATATCTCAAAAAATATATAAGCTACCTCTTGCCCAACCTATATGGGTATTTTTTGTGAGTTCCCATCGACGCCGCCCAAAAACCGCTGGTCATCATCTACTTTCATTTCTTTTTAAATGTGTTCGAATTTTAAATTTTAATCACAGACTAATCTTGTGTTTCTATAGACTGTTTTTTGTTTGTGTATTTGTGTTAGTAATAGTTTATGGTATAGACTCCTGTGTCTAATAAGTTTGCTGAAATTGTCTATGATGAGAACTGTGTGTTTCCGTAGCGCTGTTGAAAAACTAATTTAGTTTTTTGTGGGGTACACGGTAGCTTTGTATTGGAACTGATTGTTTTGTTAAATACATAGATATGGGTCATTAGTACCAAGAATTGTATGATGAAGCTTGTGGATATGAAGAGATATTGAATCGAATCGCCATTTAGCCAGGCCTCTGATGAGATACAAAAAATAAAAATAATTTAAATACTAAAACATAAATGCTACTGCTACATCGGTTAAAATGCAAGGGAGTGGTATTTGAGGTAAACTTCGGCATCGGCAGTCCTTTTATTTAGAGTAACAAACAGAAAAACAAACCAACAAACAAACAAACTCACTTTCGCATGTATAATATTATTATTATTATATTAAAATATTAAATATATTAATATTAATATCAATTATATTAAATAAGTATCATATTAAATATTAATATTATATAATAAGTATAAGTTAGGATTAGACAGAAACGAAATAAACCCCTAGGTACAGGTTTCAAACTTAGGTATAAACCATTACTTTTATCGACTCACGGAGTCATTATGTTACCTTATAACTGCATGCTTTATTTTTATCTCATATTTTTAAGTGAACTATTTGTATTCTTTATGAGAATAAATTCTTTAAACCAAAAAATAATAATTTTTGCTTCAGATGGATAAAAAAACCGAACCACCGAGCCCCGAACTTCTACATTTGATATCTATAACAAACCTACTTATTAATTAGCCCATTTATATGGACCTACATTTAATAAATTGTCCTGTCTGCTATCCCATATGTTACACCCACATATCTGTAGGTAGTAGGTACCACCCCATATAATTATAGCATGGAGTGCTGCTGACGCCCCCACGCCTTCCGAAGCATCACGCGCTTCAATGATAGATATCTTTCTACGATTAAAGGTTTCGTTTGCTAATGAAATCAAGAGTAAGTTATAATGAATGCCTACGTTAACTTCTCATGATTTTTTTTTGCATAGAAGCGTCCCCCTATTCTTGTGGCTAAGTAATACCAGCCGCACGGCTCAATCGATCAGGTTAAGCTACGCTTTCCGCGGTTAGTCTGTGGATAGGTGACCATCTTTACATACCAAGACCCCTCCGTGCCTCGGAAAGTATGTTAAGTCGTTGGTACCGGCTGTTATTCCTGGATTTTTGGCAGTCGTTACAAGTATTATTGGGTTTTCTATTTAGAATTTCTCATTAGCAGTCTGGAGTCTGGATTTGCGCCCGGTTGACGGGAATAGGCGCGCCCCCTATTACATGGGACTTAAATATAACTGGCAAAATGTGGGTGCACTTTAGGTACACCTCTGCCCAAACCTTTGGGGAAACAAGGTGTGATGCTCTGTTGTATGTTTTACGTAAGAGCAATAACTTTTGTTTTAACAATAGAAGACTACTCAATACGTCATATACAGCATCTTTAGGGCCTAGACAAGTAACAATCGCTTCGAAAGCGTTTCGTATTTCTACAACGACTTTCAACAGGATTGACATAAGCTTTTCGATAGCTTATGTCAGTCCTATACATGTTTGCCCTTTCCATCATCGTTATCGCTGATAGACTGTCACTTTGACTGTTGCCTCTGCTAATCAAAGATTTCACTAATAGGTAGGAACAATATAGTGTAAAATATAGTGATTATTTTTTCATACTTATTTTCTGATAAGCTACTGGTCTATGTTACAGCGAACCTCGGCGATGATGTATTGTATACCTAAGAATGTCGCTCGGGAATCATCGCATTTCCGAATACCAACGAATGCAAATTTCCATGTCCATCAATTATTTGATTTATCGTGTATAATAATTTGAATTCCGAACTATTTCCGTGTGAACTATATAGAGCTGTAAAACTATAGACCTTAAACTATTTCATCCCATTTTTTTAATAAATGACATTAAGTTAAAAGAGAGTTTAACAAATCTATATACCAAGTTAATTGAAAGCGTCCAGTTTGCACCAAGTGCAAACGGCAACTGATAGAAATCCGACGACTGACGAAACACGAAGTTTGCCGAGGGACATTAAGAAAAAAGTTGTACTGTACCTATCAACCGTAGCTATTAGTAATGGCAATTAATGCGATTTTTCATTCATTTCATTAGCAAGTGAATTATTGAGCCTTAGCATGATAATTGCTATTGCTATGCTAATAGCTAATATGATGATAATTGATAATAATGAAGTATGAAAATTTTATTAAAACTGCGAATTAAAATGGTGAACGCTCATTTTAATTCGCAATTTTAATGAAAATGAAAATGTACGAAGCGATAATTCACTTAGCACTTCACGAAATTTCGCAACTAAATTTCATTAGCTAAATGCTAAATGATTTTTCACAAGCTAACAATGAATGCGAATGCTAATTAATCCATCACTAGTAGCTATACCATGTTGATCAACATTTAGATAAATACCTAAATACATATCTATAAAGCGAGTGGAGAGGGTCACCCATTTATATAAACTTAAGGTACCAGTTGACAGTCCAAACCCACAGGCTCTCTAATAGATAGCTACCACTTCCTAGCCAATATATCATGATGTGAGAAACTGAGGCAGCCGGTCTGCTTCGAGTTGGCAGGAAGAGCCCGCCCCCCCTAATTATAGCCTGTAGCCGGCCATACGCCCACCAGAACCGAGCTGGTGCAACCGTGGGAGCGGTCAGCTAAATATATGGTGGTGCCTCAACGTGGCCAATGATTTATGGCCGATAGACTTTTTGATAGTCATGTATAAGAAGCTTAGTTTAATGGCGAATGTGTAGTAGGTACACCATTTTTTATAGAAAACTAGCTGCACCCCGCGGTTTCACCCGCGCAAGTCTCGATCCCGTGGGAATATCGGGATAAAAAGTATCCTATGTCCTACTCCAGGTCATGGTCTACCCCTGTGCCAAATTTCATCCAAATCCGTTTAGCCGTTTTAGCGTGAAAGCGTAACAAACAAACTCACTTTCGCATTTTTAATATTAGTTAGGATAATTTGTTGTCCAGATAAGTAAGCAGGTTCTCATAAGCTGAGACGACAAGAGTAACTTAAAATATTACCTTCAGCTGATTGCAAAGTATTTGAATAACATTGGGCCTCAAACTAGACAGGTAGTCTGCTCTTGGTGCCCGGGTGTGGTGGAAAGTGGACCAAAATCTAAAAAGCTTTCAACTTTTAAGGTACTGAAACTCGTATCTAATTAGGGGCGATTCAAATGAGGGTTTCCATAAAAATTCACGCCACCAGTTGACGCCACTTTGACAAAAAGTCTTCCACTGTCACAATGAATATAAAGTATATACGGTGACGTTCATAACTCGTATCATTCATTCGTTCATCATTCAGTCACGACTAAAGAAAATATAGACGGGTTGATACTTTGGACAGGGGCCCGGACCAGACGTCTCAGGTGCCACCTAGTGATCGTCATTTCAGAAAATCCTCAGGCAGGCAGTCGTTCTATGTAAAATACTGGTATTTAGCTGCATCCGGTTAGCTGTCTAACTAGATGCAACTGAATACCAGTATTTTACATGGAGCGACTGCCTATCTGACCTCTACAACCCAGTAACTGGGTAATAAGATACCCCTGGTAAAACTGGTTTTGTCAGAATTTCGGGCTTCTGACGACTCGTAACGACTGTCAAAGACCCTCGAATGATAGCTCAGACCAACGGCTTGACATGCTTTCCGAGGCACGGAGGAATCTCGGTATGTACAGATAGTCACCCATTCACGGACCAACCCCGGCAAGCGTAGCTTAACTTGATGGATCGACCCGTGCGGCTGTTATTACTTAGCCACGAGCTCCTCACCGACCCCAACATAGTTGGGAAAAGGCTAGGCAGATTTTTTATGTTTAGGTCTCTACATGGGACCTTACATAAAATGAGGTGTATCTCCAATATTGTACCTCTCTTTCCGTATAGAGTCCCACGAACTTCAACACCATAAAAAATCTAAATGATAACCAAGAACTTGAAGCCACGGACCGACCATCATCAAGTAGTGTGCGCAGTCAATAACAACCTATAAACAGAATTATTTCCCGTACATTCCTAGCAGTCTATTGTTTTATTTGGCATGTACGAAGGTAGTTTTTAATTGCTGCCATTAAATCCAGGCTTGCCAACTAAAGGCCGCTTACACGATCCACTTTACGAGGCACACATAAACTGTTCTAAAGTTTGCAGTGAGTTAATGGCTGAATGTTTGAACGCACCTTCTTAATGAATTCTGTGAAAGATACTATTTTCCTTTTGCGTTTTATAAGTTTGACTAATATGGAGAGAAAGACTTGACGTCAGTTCCAATGAATGAAGTCTGTCAACATTATCTGCCTAGCCTTTTCCCAACTGTGTTGGGATCGGCTTCCAGTTTAACCAGATGCAGCTGAATACCAGTATTCGCTTCTAACAACCCGAAACGACTGTCAAATTTCCATGAATGACAGCCGGGACCAAGCTTAACGTGCTTTCCGAGACACGGAGGGGTCTGGGTATGTAAAGATGGTCATCCATCCAAGGACCAACTTATTACTTAGCCACAAGCCCCCGCAAAACATGCATAGGCATACCTTTTGACAGTTTTGAACTGGAAACCTGCCGATCTATTCTAAGAAAATCTCATCGTGTAAAGGTGAAGTGAACTTGAACTAAGCTGTCAATCAACCTGATGGTACGGATTCATATATTGACTGTCCCGTTGGTCTCGTGGTCACAAGTGCGACTGTTGAGCGTAGCGTCCTGGGTTCGATTCCCAGGTCGGGCAAAGTGTTATTGGGAATTTCTAAGTAACAGTCCGAAGTTTGGAAGTTGGCGGTGTGATACCCCCGTGTCTCGGAAATCACGTTAAGCCGTTGGTCCTGCGCCTGATCTCTCTCCGGTCGTATCGAGTTGCCGTCCCATCGGACTATGAGAGTGAGTGAGGGAAGAGAGAGTGCACCTGTGTCTGCGCACACGCTTGTGCACTATAATATCTCCCGCGTCGAAGGCTAGTCTTGAGATTGGCCGCCATGGCCGAACCGAAATACGGTCTAGAGGAGTACATTGACAGCACTTCAAGCTCACTTCACCTGTTTTCAAGGTGAGATTTTCACAGAATAGATCGACTGAACATGCGATGTCTGCATGGTAGGTAATACATATTTATACCTAACTAGCTGCACCCCGCGGTTTCACCCGCGTAAGTCTCGATCCCGTGGGAATATCAAGATAAAAAGTATCAAATGTCCTACTCCAGGTCATGGTCTACCTCTGTGCCAAATTTCATCCAAATCTGTTCAGCTGTTTTAGCGTGAAAGCGTAACAAACAAGCAAACAAACTCACTTTCGCATTTATAATATTAATTAGTTAGGATTTCTCTTTGCAAGTTATCCTACCAGGTTTCATATTAATAAGTTACACAGCGTAGCCACAAAACACATCAAAACTAACTTAATATATACCAAAGTTAAAATGCTCAAGAGTTTCGTGTAAACCAGCCTTAAATTTAGCACTAAAGCCATTGTTTTTGCGCTAAGAATAATAACATAAATCATAGGTATCTATGTGCCTCACGTCCCGCTATCCAGAAATACCGACTAAAATTGAATATTTTTACGCCATTTTCACCGTGTAATTATAATAAACACCCATAATACTATCCTTGGTTGATTTCTGCGGAGATTAAGATAGTTCATGGAGAGATCATATTAAAGATAGCTTCGGTTGCTGAAATAATTCGGAAAACCATAGAGGCGGCGTTATTATCAAAATAAATAATTATCCACGGTCTAGTCTCATAAAATTTCGCATAGGTAGGTATAAAAAAGAATAGTGCAAAGTGACTTTTTGTAAGGAATTATGCAAAAAAAAATCAAAAACTAGATTTTTATTGATTAAATTGACTTTTTGGGTGAGGAACTCTAAATTATTTTAGTCCTAAAAATACTGAGGAATCACTCTTATTCTGCCACAACACTACATTAGCTAACAGAAACAAATTCAAACCAGCAGAAATCAAGAAATATCTGACTAAGTATCCAGTGGCTGACCAATAGCAAGCTAATAAAGACCAATTCAGCCTCATCACGACCTCATCTACCATAGAGACATACCACATAAAGTAGCTCCACATTGCCCCGACATTGGCGAGTGTAGCCCGCGCCTGCGCTTGGGCAAGAAGCCGTGGTACCCCGTAATTAAGGCCGGCGCGCCTGCCGCCCATGTACGCACGGCCTAACTCTTTTTTTTTACTTTTTCCAATATTACACACCGCTTCACGTTTTATGAACGTGTAGGTATTCTGTTTTCAAATAATTATTGTTTTGTGTAGGTCAGGTTATTTATGTATGGATTTAATGTAAAAGTATCGTGGAGGATTTTATCTTACTGGAGAGGAAAGTTAAGAGGTTTACAGATCCTAATAATGGCTCTTCCTAGGCACACGTCCTGATGAGTACCTGGGTATTTTACTTGTATCTCACACTATTTCAAGAATAAAGGGCGCAAAAAAGATATAACAGAAAAAAACAATATTTTTATTTATGGAAATACTTACAAAAAATATTTTTAAGTTTTTCGCAAAGTACCTGCCTACCTACTGAAACTGCGATGCCGTGAAAGTAAATCTTTTGATTAATAAATAAATTGTAAGATCATTTTCTGACTCAAAGAAGACATTCCAGATTACCTATCGTTCCAGATTTCCTCAACAATTTGTAAGCATTAAAAAAACAAGAACAAAACAGAAAACAGGAGCCTAGGGATGAGAACCGGCCAACTCACTCGAACCCCTTCACACGACCTATACGTAATTAAAACAATAAAAAAACTTCATGAATGGGTACGCCGATATAGGCTTATGTTTATTAAAATCTTGGCCGGGATCGCTTCCCGTCCAAACATGATTTATGTGAAGTAGAAGCGGGTCGAGCCGCCTCCATTCATTTGTTTTTTAACATCGACTAACCAGTTGTTTTATTCCATTTCAGATAGGCTTGATTAGTTTTAGCTCCGATTAATCGACTAAGGTCTCTCTGGTTCTTTGTTCTTTTTTTAAAAGTTCGTGAGGTTAGTCTGTGTTGGGCGCGCCTTATGATTTGTGACAGCGTGTTATTGTTTTTTCATTACGTTTCGTTTGTTGAGTGTAATTCGGAATTACAATAACTTTTATATAGACGGGAGAAAATAAGTGATAAGTTTGTTTCATTGATAAAAGATTGTACTTAGTTTATAAACTGAAAGTTACCTCTTTTTCGTGGGTAAGTCTATTTCGTTCTAATACATATTTTGTACACCTATTATTTTTTATTGGCTTGAATTTTTCATTAAATTGATTTGTCAATAACTTTGTTCCAAAACCGGTCTATTAAATAAAAATAAAATAATTTTATTTCGGACAAATAAAAGATAAGTTAGTACATAAATTGATAATAAAACAGCTAAGTATCTAATCGCGTAACTTATTTGTTTTATTTTCTCAGTTCAACAACATTCATTGCGTTATTTACGTTGTTGAGCAGATTTTTTTTCGAACTTTTGAATCAATGGATTAGACATTTGTTTCAAACCGATTCCAATTCTGATTGATCGTGTATTACGCTATTAAGGTGCAGGTTTGCACTTAAAATACTATTGCTAGTAACACTAGAGATATTCATTTAGATGAGAAATTATCCTGATCACGATTAATATTATCCACTTTTGTTGTCACAGAAGTAAATATTCATCGGGCTCTTAGAAAGGAGCGGCTCGCGTCAACGTCAGAGGCAACTGCAGCCGTCGACATCTCTTGACTGTCGCCGCCGACGCGTCGGCGGCTGTCGTCGACAACGTGTCGCTCGTGTATATGATCACATAATCAACCACTAACCTAAATACGAACATGTACGTACATACATAGTTCCAATATCTAGCTATTTCGATCAAACCGCAAACTTATAGGTAACTAGGCACGCAGATATTTTGATTAGATGTCATCACCATGCAGCACAAATCTCAATCTCATTAATGTGTCGAAACTATGCGGTAATTAGGCAACTCAATTATCAGATAGATTTGGCAGTTAGGTATTATGGTTTACCACAATACTGATAACATTGGATAGACTGAAGGTAAAAACCTTTTCGAAGCAAAGATAGGAAGTTACTGAACTAGGTACCAGTGCGTTCAATAAAACTATTAGAGTTCAAAATGGCGTGCCTGCAAAATTCAATCCTACTAATGAACGCAATATAGAATTGAAATCTGCCATAGAAAATGGGTTTTAAAATTAGAATTGTATGTATGACAGTTTCTTACACTTGAATTTAGAACTTTTCCACAGACACTTTCTCGATTTTTGAAGTGAAAACTTCTTGTGTCACACTTTGTGCTCTTTCTGAACTTTGAACGAAACCGAACAGTCACGCTCGGGTCAGTGACGCTGAATCGGCTCCAGTCAGTCGGTGACGCTGAATCGCGTAAAGGTATTCGGCTCCATTTTCACTTCTGGAGTGCCATACTGTATCCTCTTTTTTGAATGCTCTTATTAAAAAGTCGAAGTTAGTCAGCATAGGTAGAAATACGTACCTACATTAGCTTCGAGAAGGTTGCATCGTTGTTCATGTTCAGCGTACATCCATAAGGGCGTTTTCACTTGATAACATCAAAATGTAAAATAATGCAATAAAAATCGTCTCACGTTCACTTTTATAAAGGTAATTTTATTCACAATACACCAACGCGTGGTCAAGGCGTGAATTTGCGAAGATTTTTCAAAAACTCTTTAGTACTGAGATGGAATAATAAAACTGTTCTTGTGGTCTACATTTAACTGTCAACTCTTTGGTTTTTTTCCCATGATATTTGTGACGGTGAGGCTCAAAGCTTGTGGTCGGGGACCACATCACTCGTGGCCGCGTTCAGACAAATTCATACCCCATAAAATTGACGCGACGCTCGCTGGTACACCACCATTTCGTTTTTGTTTTGGAGAAAAAGGCCAGATGTAAATGAGGTTTTCTTGAAAGAGGTGAGAATGATGCGAGTGTGTTGCTTAGGATAACTTGTTTTGTCTCATTTTTAGAGAGAAAGAAAGCTAGATGTTGCAAGGATTCATAATATTCTTCTATTTTTACTGGGTTTTCTACAGGTTTTATGCCCGTAAGAACCACAAATCACTAAATGAGTTTAGCGCTAAACATATTTAAACCATCTCATTCTGTCTCTGTCATTTTCAAACGATTACAAGAAATTTCGCGGACTTATTTTACATAATATAAAACAAAGTCCTCCGCCGAGTCTGTCTGTCTGTTTCGCGATAAACTCAAAAACTCCTGCACCGATTTTCATACTGTTCATACCAATGGATAGAGTGGTTCTCGAGGAAGGTTTTAGTATATAATAACCGACATCCACGCGGGCGAAGCCGCGGGCATCAGCTAGTATAATATATTTTTTTAATTTTATTTCGTACTCTTTGTGGCACCTCTTTAGGTCATGCGCTACCTATCCGAATATCAAAAAATATTTGGCCTAGGTCTTTAGGGGGTGAAATTTGATTCGCAATTACAATGAAGCGTTTAGCGGTAAACGTATTTATCGATTTATTGTGACGCTAGTGGATCATAGTAACGTTCTGAAACAAAGCTCCATAATACCCTAAGCTAATTTCAATAAAAAGATGACCTACTAACCTAAAGAGAAAACCTACTGGCTGAAAAAAACAGAAAGATGAGAAACGAATAGTTTCTTCAACTGGTTTTTTTATAAATGGGATATATGATTTATTTCTTGTAGGTTTGTACAAACACTTTTACATGTCAATCACATTTTTTAAACTAGATGAGGTCGGCGTTCCCTATCTGATTACTCTGAGAAGAAAGGCCGAAACAAACTCAGAGGTCACCACAGTCTCTTTTAAAGTCCAGATATAATCTTAGACATAATGTTCAGACATTATGTTTTTAGCCGTAAGAGTTTTCATGAGTTCTGGGGGACTTATGAACTCTTTATTCATTAATCAAGTTGGACATAAATATTATTCAACATTCCCATCAAAGGATAGGGTCTCAGATTAGCCCACCAGGTTTAAGTTCTCACAGATACTTCGAAAGGAGTCCTAGAACCTAGGATTATTCTACATTTAAAAATGCCAAGGGCTAAACCGGGTGTTGGTGTCATCTGACATCACAGCTGCGCAGGCGCCCGGCAGACGATCACTGCCAATTTTGAAATTGGAACGTTTACTACTCTCATACAAAAACTGGCCACACAGATATTAACTCTACCCTTCCTGTTTTAAGATTTAAAACTTATAATTTTATAAGCTGTGCCATTTTCCAAATTTAGAATTCACGTGACGTAACTCTTGAACGTTATCGATAAACTAAAGTTCTTATTTGAGTGTTGATAAAGTGAGTTTTTCTTTGAATCGTTTTTTCTATTGTTTCGGTCGGTCGACTATAATGACATAATGGGTCGCGGGTTCGATCCGGCGCAATTACGCGGCACACGATCGATTATTGTGATCAATACAGGGGTTAGACAGCGGTTCGCTGCCAATTTTACATCTTTTTTTATATAATTTTGTTACAAACAATGTAGCTGTGATGTTTCATCGATATTACTTATCGATCTTAGGAGTTTACCATTATTTTAGTTTTAAGGTATATATAAGGATATCTAGCAATATTTTACGTAAGTAGTTATCATAAATCTTAATTAAAAATTTATGAGTAATGTCTTTTTTAATGGCCAAGAAGACAGTTGACAGATAAAAACGATCACGACTAATTTTCGAATTAAATATGATTTATAAATCAGGCATAACAGTTTTTTTACTTTGACTTAATCATTAACATATTAAAAATAGATCAACACAAAATCTAATATCAAATACAATAACTAATGTAACAATATCGATAACATTACGGTCGCATCACTGCATTATCGACCGATCATCGACTCGGTCGCCGACACGGATCGACAATTTCGTAAATTGTGCACCGATTAGCGACCGATTACGACCATTACCGACAGACGGACACCCGATCCGGCCGCGCCGATTAAAATAATCGGTAAACGATAAAAACCGATAAAATAATTCCATGTTTTGTCTGTAGCCGGTTTTTTGTGATGTACCTAAGCTGCCGCGTGCGTGAGTCGCGACTAACCTAGCGTTTTGTCTAGCTTCTAGAATTTAGTTTTTTTGCCTCTAAATTAAATATTTTGCTAAGGTATTTTTATTTTCCTAAAAACTTAATGGAAGGCGCCATCACATAAATATTAATATGTTTTAGTAATGTTGGAAAGTCATAGTGTTTAAATTGCTTTTTTTACTGTTGAAGTTTCTATTCATACTTGTAATTACAATTCCTACATAGTAACTATAAAATAAGTACCTATAGTAAATGAGGTATAGTCACTATAACTTTGCACTAAAATACATTGGCCAGGCCCCACTTTCCAAGTGAATCGCCTCTGTCTGTGTGGTTGTTCTAAGTACGCCTGGTTAGCTACCACCATCTTATCTAAGTCTGTCGCCTTATCAACAATGTTAACAGCATTATTTTGTTTCGGCAGTTAAAGGTCAGATAGCCAGTTCCTCTATGGTTGAGGATTCCGGGTGAACCTCGCTTCCACTTTCGGCCTGATTATAACTTACCATCAGGTCAGATGAAGGGCAAGATATCCCGTAGAGGTTAAAAAAAAATCTTTTCTTTTGCTCCATCATGGGAGGTTTCTATTAGATCCTGTTCTAGCAACCCGCCCCTACATCGGTCGGTTTTTCGAGTTAGCATAACATATCACCATTTCTTTATCATTATATAAGTTTAATATTAATGTATCCTACACGTAAACGTTCCCGAATAATTTCTTTATATCATGGTGAAAATCGGATTCGAATCCGTTTCGGCGTTTAGAAGAACAACGCGGTCACACAGACAGACATTAAATGCGACATTAAATTATAATATGTACTAGCTTTTGCCCGCCGCTTTACCAACGTGGAGGTCGGAAATTATCCCCCCGGAACGTACTACCAGAATAAAAAGTATCCTATGTCCTATTCTAGGTCACGGTCTACCTATGTGCCAAGTTTCATCCAAATCCGTTCAGCCGTTTTAGCGTGAAAGCGTAACAAACAAACTCGCCTTCACATTTATAATATTGGTTAGAATAGATTACTTACATCAGATAGGCCTCCTTGATTCAAATTAGAACCAGCCAGAGTTGTCACTGACCCATTATTCCATCTAATCTCGAAGCCACCTTTCGTCCTCATGGGACACCATAGTCCCATAAGTAATCAGGAGTCTAACTGCTATAGACACTCGTATACACGTTTACTTACTACTGTAATTTTGCCAAATAAGGCCCACGAGCGGCTATCATGAGTAACATGCCATGATATTTTGGATTTGACTCCCGAGTTAGTATAAGTACTTTTTTGATTCAAAATGACCACGTTTTCTTTTATGAAATCTTAACTTTCATAGTAAGTCCCATTAAATTGTAAAAAAATCTGTATTAAAATTTTAATAATAGCGATTTTAATACCACCAGAACTAGTAAGTGCACCACATACTAACCTGAAAACCAATGAAAAAGATAATAAGTTACTTTGTCCATTTCAAAACCAAGTGACTGTTTGGAACTTATACTAGGTTTTTAATGGTTATTTTTCTCGTTAATATAATGTACATTAATAAGAAAATTAACCCTTACACAACCCAGCAAGCTGTTTTTGCACTCTCCTGGAAAATGAAGTTTGAAGCACTTACTGAGTTTTGCTATGCTGGTGCAGCCATCCAACTAGACTTATGCCTTTTGTATTATATAACAATCATCAACTTAGTCAATTGCTACTGTTAGCCAGACATAATCCTCTACCAAGTTGTTCCACAAAGTCTAAACATAGTTCTAAGCAATAATAACACAGGTACATTAATTCCAGTTAATCCTAACGCCACCCGCATGACCAAAATCCAATCAAAAATCTGGCATAAACCTCTATTTGACGAGAAGAATGACTCATAACACTCATAAGAGAAGTTTATTAAAGCTGGGGACATTGGGGACCAAGACAGGAGACCGCCTAGTTATCAACCGTCTAAAGGTACATTGCGCGGGTCTCTCCAAAGACACGTCAAAGCCTATCCTAATTTAAACAGGGCTGTTTACGTCCCCGGGGCTTGGGTCACGACGAACGGCCGGGTTGGGCTACTGTGGTAGCGGGGAGGTCAGTGAAAACGAAAGGAATTACTTGTTTTTTGGATTAATGGGTACAGTTTTGTATGGGACACAAACATAACATCATACCTAACATACAGGCAACTGAAGGAATACGGGTGGCTCCGCCCAAAGCGGGAGATATTTGATCATTTCCTACCCAAAAAAAAAATGCCTGTATTGGCCCCGGAGGGTTAGGTAGAGGTGTATCTATATTTCGCCAGTAATAGACAGTGTGTACGTTTAGAGACGTTTATTTTACAAGAATTGAAAGCCATTAATGGCCAGGAAGTCGGAAGAGGTGGAAAAGTGGACGAAAGGAAGAAGAAATAGTATTCTTTGCTGTTTTTATATCAATTGAAGGTTAATTTAAGTATTATTTAAATACTTAAAGAGTGTCAACCTCACTGTAAAACCGCAGGTATTCAAAAAGTTTATGGATGCAACAAAAGATTATTAAATCTGTAATTTAATAATAAATGTTTTATTATTAAAACATGCAATGGAAAGGATATCCATTCGATTTAAGAAAGCAAAACAAGACAAGGCAATCTAGCGTAGTGATATTTATTGTTTATAGACCCATCCATAGGACTAATATTATAAATTCGAGAGTAACTCTGTTTGTCTTTCTGTCTGTCTGTATATTACCTTTTCACGCCTAAACCACTGAACGGATTTCGACAAAGAGATAGATGGCAACCCGGGGAAGGTTACTTTTTATCGACATACCATGCGGGCGAAGCCGCGGGTGGAAGCTAGTAGTACTTCATATTCGAAAGCCCAATTCCACAACTATGACTGAACACGTTTACCGCTAAACACATTTAAAGCATCATCTATCTCTGTCATCTTCAAATGATTGACAGAAACAGAACGACTGCGGTGTAACTTTACGGTCGTATTTTTTACTGGTCGTTTCTGCACATAAAGGGTTAAAGCTAAAGAAGTTATGATAACCATCTTAGTCTGCAATTACACTGGAATAGCACTAGAACAAGATTAGAGACTTCAAAAGCTCTGAAGAAAAAAAAAATTGTTTGTGGTTTGTTGTTTGTTTGTTTGAGCCCGCTGTCACTGAAACCAGACCTCGCTCCGAACTCATTTCAGGGCTGAGCGCGCACCCACCGCCCTGCCCCTACCACACAATCGCACTTTATAAATTTTGTACTCTCACTCAATAACGATGCGGTGTGACAACCCTTGATGTGCTTCAGCGTTTACACTAGTAATGTAGAGAAGAAGAATGGTATTCTGGACCTTATTGATGATGATCTTCTCGCAACCGGCTTGCGTGTATGACCAGAGGGCCTAGACAAGTGACAATCGCTTCGAAAGCGTTTCGTAAGTTTACAACGACATTCAACAGGATTGACATAAGCTTTTCGATAGCGTAAGTCAGTCCTATACATTTTTGCCTTTTCCATCATCGTTATCGCTGATAGAATATCACTTTGTCTAAGGCCTCAGATGTATGAACATAAATGAAGCAAAAGAAGTATGTAAGGATCGTAGTAGGTGGCGCTCTGTAGTTTCTGCTTACCCCCATGGGAAGATGGCGTGAGTTTATGAATGTGTGGTTAAATGGTTTTTATTTTGTTTTGATGATGTCTTCAGTGTGTATGATCCCCGTCATACGAGTATTTCGGCATATTTTGTCGCAGCATTATGCTGAGCGATGGAACTCACCAGCAGTGGAAGTATTTCACGATGATGAGGCAAGGGTTGGTGCTGCTAGACTGAAACCATTACTCGGCCTAGTGCAAAGTTATTATATAGTTTTTTTTTTTTTTCTAACTGTACAGACTGCTGTGCTGCTGGGGAGTTTGTTGCGCCACTTCTTCTTCCCAGCTAGAGTACTAGGAAGTGGTTAAGGGTGGGGGGCATTGGGGGACTGTCTAAAGTAATTTTGACGTTCGAAAAGTGCTGATTCTCAGCCTAGTTTGAATAAATGACTTTTTTTTAGCTAAACTTTTCCAATTACCCTACTTCGCAGATCAAATAATTTCACCTAGAGAGTGTTGGATAGTCTCATGGCCCTGTTTCTTCACCGCCAGTTATACCTTTCGCAAACAGGAACGAACAAATAGTAGGTATGGAGCTATCTCTATATGGTAGAAGTATTTACCGGAGCGGACTCTTTCACAAAGAGTTACAAACATCTTTGCGAATTACTAAGGTGCCTTCGAACAATAAAATTAACATATTTTTATCACATAAATATTATTATGCCAACATAACCTACTCAATGTCTTAAATCATTATGAACTTCCACTTTGAAACATGTTGATCTTTCCGTATGTATCAGTTACTAGAATTCCTTTCGAGAGTCGTAATTTTATTATATCCCAACAAAAAAATATTTTTTATACCAACAATAGCTTTTGCCTGGGGCTTGTGTGGAGGTCGGAAATTATCCCACGGAAAATTACTACCGGGATAAAAATTATCCAATATTTTAATACAGCTCATAAACTATCTATGTGCCAAAGTTCATCCAAATCCGTTCAGCCGTTTTTGCGTGATTGAGTAACAAACATACAAACAACAACAGCTCGCTTTTTAACATGAAATGCCTAATATCAATCGTACAAACTTCCACTTAAAGTCGTGGTCTAAAAAATACAACATCGAAGCAAATAGAAAGTTAGTGGCTATTCATGATCAGTAGGCGTGGCCTCATGTTATTATTGGACCAAACCATTGTGTCACTCGATACAGCCTTCTGTAACAACTAACTGAATTCTAAGAAACAGATCTCATTATTAGATGAATCTTTGTAAGAAAGTAATTCCGGGAATAGAAGAAAATTTCGCGAAGATATTTTAGTTTAATTCAAAGAAATCGTTTTTACAGGAACCAAAATTATTTTCATTTTTGTTTTTCCGATTACATATCCCACCAAAATCCAGTGCGAAACCGGTGCTCCTGACCAAACTATGTACTATATGTTAGAGTCCACAT
Source organism: Lithophane leautieri (assembly GCA_949152455.1). Taxonomy (NCBI): domain Eukaryota; kingdom Metazoa; phylum Arthropoda; class Insecta; order Lepidoptera; family Noctuidae; genus Lithophane; species Lithophane leautieri. The sequence continues at coordinate 10,061,586 of OX424478.1, forward strand.
ACAGCTGCGCTTCTGAGGACCTAAAACACGCCACTGATCCCGCGATTAGGCATCGGGTCTTTGATAGGGACAAAATACCAAAATATGTTCATCCAATTCATGTTCGGGGGATGGTAGATAGTATGAGAAACAAGAGCAATTTAAAGGTTATAAGAGCTTAAGATAATATTCAACTCACATATCCTAACTAATACCCATTATAAATGCGAAAATGAGTTTGTTTGTTGGTTTGTTACGCTTTCACGCTAAAACGGCCGAACGGATTTGGATGAAATTTGGCACAGGGGAGAAGGACATAGGCTGCGTTTCCATCCAGAAGGCAACAGCTAGTATTATAGAATATAAAAATCTCGGTGTTTTGTCAAGTTGTGAAAACCGTGCGAAGCAGGGTGATTCGCTAGTGTTTTAATAAAATAAGTGTGCAAACTAAGTTGGCACGCATGACAAACGCTGCAGTCGCCCTACGTTTTATTGCTGTTCGTGAATTAGGTGGCGATGTAATACATATTGTTGGGTAAGCAAAAAGTTCGCGGTAAGCGCAAGCGCATTATTGTAAAACCGCAGACTAGTCAACGCTGTGCTTTGTTAAGAATTGCAGTGCATTTTTAGTAGGAAGACTTTCACTGGGGTATTTCTTTGTTTGCAGGAAGTTTTGGCGAAGGCACTGGTAAAGTATTGATTCATTTACTCAGTCTAGGGACTGATTATTAACAGTCTTCATTATTATCTAATTAACCTATAATTGTTCCCACTGATGGGACACAGGCCTCCTCTCAGTGAGAGGGATTTGGCCGTAATCCACCACGCGGGCCCAATGCGGGTTAGTAGATGTCACATGTCTTCGAACTTTTGGTTCTAGGACATGCCGATGTTTCCTCACGATGTTTTCCTTCACTGTTTTGATAGCAGTGAGCTGATAAAATAATTTACACAAAGTAAAACGCCTGTCTTTCGAAACTACGACATACAACTCGTCTTCATTAGTATTAGTTGGAAAAAGTGTGATCTCGATAACTCGAAAGGGTTGCGGCACAGCTGCAGGTTTATTTATTTATTTATTTTATTTAGTAAATACAACGGCAATTTATGACAGTAACTAAAAATATAAGAAACAATTATAATACATATTAAAGCAGTTAACCACACTTTCATAAATTCCTCTCACAATACCTCTGACATACCAACAAAATCTTGGTCCATTCATCCGCAAACAAATCGCCTGTTGGGTCAGAATCCAGGAGATCATTAAGCGCGGCCAGCATGCGAGGAATTGGCGACTTAGCACGTGCAACCGTACGACATGGAGGCACGGCAAATAGTCTGTGCCTTCTACCCCGGTTTTAGGTTTATTTCTGTTCTATACTAATAGTAGGTATGCTTTCATAACCAAGTTCGGTTTTTGTCCCAGGGTTCCTTGTCGGTAATATAATATAATAAGATACCGATGCAATACATAAAAGTTGTGGTGCAAGCAATAAGTACGCGGTTAGGTGCTAGCTCAATTATTCGCCAACTTAAAGTACTTATTCGATAGTGATTTATAAAGTTTTCACTTTTACAGTCTGGCCGGCGAGTTAGTTTCATCAAACGAATATGTGTTTTGCGAATTTGACCCTTATTACTACTTTAAATTGTCCAACTGACAGGTGTCAGGAACGCACTCTCTCGGCGCCCGGACTGTAAATTGTCATTCAAGTTTTAGTGTGCGTAGTTTTGATTGTGGTACAGCTATAGAAAGCGTTTGAAAGAAACTTTCAGGATCTATACAAAAGAGAATTGAGACAGTTATTTCAAAATTACAGTATTTGGTAAGCAACTCTATCCTTGCCAGGACCATAGATATGTTCCTCTATGAAAAGTGGAATGAAAACTGCCAGCACGTTTTCACATATAATAATTTAAATATTCCAGACCGTATTTCGGTCACGGCGGCCAATCTCAACGGAGACTAGCCTTCGGCGCCGGAGATGTTACAGTGCACAGGCGTGTGCGCAGACACAGGTACACTCTTTCTTCTCTCAGTATTATTGGGTTTTTCCATTAGAAATTTCTTAGTAACAGCCCGGAGTTTGGAAGTTGGCGGTGTGTGATACCCCCTTGTGCTTCTGGGTCCTGCGCCTGATCTCTCTCCGGTCGTGTTGAAATTTAAATATACAGCCAGTTCAAGGTGTATGCTGTTATCCTGATTCAATCCCCCTTTTGCCCTGCCATATGGCCTGCAATATGCTTCAGTGGCTCTCACATAATGGACTCACATATGCCTGCAAAGTAATTACTGCAAATACTCCTCGCTGCAGCTATTGCTACGAGGTAATGACAACGTCTACGCGAAAAAACATGAATGAAACTATGTCGTAGTTATATTATAGAGATTTACATTAAAAAATATTTGACTGCCTCGTGGGTCTAGTCGTCGCAAGCGCTACTGCTAACCATGATACCCTGGGTTTGATTCCCAGGTTTGGCAAAGTGTTATTGGGTTTTTCCATTGGGAATTTTTTAGTAAGAAGCCGGAGTCCAGGTTTGACCAAATAATAAAGTTAAAAGACTAAAAGTTATAGAACTAAAACCCAACTACGCCAAAAAGTCAACTAAAAAGATGTAAACAAGACACCACAAATAAAAAATCTGGAGTCACACGTTGTAGAGCCCATAAATCGAACAGATTACGTGTGACTCCGGATTTTTAATACCTCCGCTGTCCGTCCGTCCGTTCACCTGTCTGTCAGCGAGGTGTATCTCATAAACCGTAATAGGAAGACAGTTGAAATTTTCACAGATTGTGTACGTATTTCTATTGACGCTATATCAACAAATAATAAAAATAAAATAAAGTTAAAAATTAAATTGCAATAAACATGTTTTTTTTATCAAAAGTAAAAATCGTACTATTAAAATTTAACACTACGTTTTTTACATTTGTATGATGGTACGGAACCCTTCGTGTGCGAGTTCGACTCGCACTTTTCTAATTTGTTCTTTTTGTATAAGTCTTCGTAAACCTCGAACCGACACGGGAAAGGAGGAAAAGATGTAGATAATTAAATCGCAATTAATTACAAACGGAGTTTGGCATTTACGTTAACTAAATTATTATTATAATTTGTTGGAAATGTAGACCACATAATATGTAGGAACTAATCATTTTCTTAATTATTTCTGCAACTGTGTAATGTTTATTACTGACTTGCTTTTTCCCGTCTTCGCCCGCGTGGTTGTCGGAAATTATCCTACAGGACGTAATAACGGGATAAAACTTATCCTATCCAGGTTATACGAGTAAACTATTCGTGTGCCAAATGTCATCTAAAACTGTTCAGACATTTTTGCGTGATTGAGTAACAAACATCCAAATATCCAAACATACAAACACATTTATAATATTACTAGCTGGGCCCCGCGGTTTCACCCGCGTAAGTCTCGATCCCGTGGGAATATCGGGATAAAAAGTATCCTATGTGTTAATCCAGGTTATAAACTATCTGTTTGCCAAATTTCATCCAAATCCATTTAGCCGTTTTTGCGTGATTGAGTAACAAACATCCAAACACACAAACACACAAATACACAAACACACAAACTTTCACATTTATAATATTAGTAGGATATAATAATGATAATTCCATATTTATTCGAGTTTCATGAGTCATGACATAGTCTAGTAATTAAACTTGGTTATTCGCGTGTTCAAAACTAAATGAAACATCACAACTTGTACCTTTTTTATGAACATTATTCCGTTACAACCTTTTTTAATATATCACAACATCCTAAGCACTTTTTTTGTTTTTATTGTGTTAAAATAATATTATTCAGAATAAAAATGAAAAATACATAAATAACATCGTGTTAACTGATTCATTAATAAATATAACAACCAATGTAAGTACCTAATAGATACTAACTTACCTAAAACTGTTAGCAAACTAAAATATGGCGTCGAAAAATTCATCCGCATCCACTGGTAATGTACCCAAGAGCAATGCTTAGCCTGGCCTGACCTAGCCTGGCCTGCAGGCGTAGCATGAGCACCGTTTTGTCGACGGAAGAGTAGACAAAAATAACGTTCCGTGTAGACAGTACGACGGACGGCAGCTAAGTAAAAAGAGTCAACTGCACTTTTAACGAAATTGTGGCGATTCTAAAATCAAATTGTCTTCACTATCTTAGACATATTTCAGTTGTCAGTGTGATTTTGACAGTAAGGATAGAAAACTTTCTTCCGAAATAGTCTACATATTAAAGACCTAGACAAAGATCGATATAAATGAAAGACAAAATGACAGATTGTAGAAAGATTTGTACGGTGCGATGTCAAAAATTAAGAAACGAAATGTCACTTTGTATAGAAAAAGCTATGTCTATTCTTCGAAGAAATAGAAAGCGTCATGCTACGCGTGCCGGCTTGGCTTGGCCTGCTTGGTTACTAACATAACATAACACCAATATTTTACACTTGGTTCGCAATAAACGTTAAGCAATAAGCGATAAGGCTGCTCATTGTATATTTTGTTGTGAATAATTTTTTATTTTTATAATGTTTATTCTGGTATGTTGGATTATTAAGTTCCCTTCAAAATGGTTGAGCTGAATGGTGCTGATCTATGCGTCATGTTCGTGAACGGGCGCCATCAGTTGGGACTGGCCATCTCCTAGCTGCCGCGGCTTATTTTAATTTATTTTGTTTTTTGAATTGTTTTGTTTATTTTTTTACAATTAATTACGGAAGCTTTTATCGTGCACGTTTTTCTACATCGTACTCACATGTATAATATCATCATGAATGATGTAACCAATATATTGTAACAATATTCTGATTTAAAAGAGTTTCCGTGGAGTTTCTTGCCCGTTCTTCTCCATAGGAACCTACTACGCTTTGGAATGCGCAACTAGCTTCATCTTTCTGACAGACCGACCCCTTGACAATTCAAAAGTGCCTGTAATTGATTTATTTGAAATAAATGCTTTGAGTTTGAGTTTGGTGTACAATAAAGTTTACAGGTATATTTAAATAAATACTTTAACGTTTTGACTTTCACTTTGAAAAGGCAACCCTTGGGTCACGGCAAATGTCAAGCAACCATTTGGTGACCCGTACCTACATACCAGTACCTACAATTGCTGCAAAACAGTTGAGTTTCATTTATTTATTTACTGCTTAGCAATTAATACAAACTTAACCACAAAAGCTGAAGGCAACACTTTTCTTTAACAAATTGGAAAATCCCCAAAAATGACAACCTTTGACGTATTGACGAAACGAAAATCGTCTATTGAACTTACACAAAAAATGTATTTTGATGCCAAAAGGACATGGATTTTTTCTGGCTTCTAAGAAATAATTATATTTATAAAATAACTGATAATATTTGTAATTGCACCACAGCTTACTTGGCAAAATGGGATAAAATATTTCAATTTAAAAGATTATTATTTTGATTCAAGTATTCGGGGAGATATTTATGTTGCCAGTTTTGGAAATATCATGGTAATTGAGATGTGCTTATTGTAAGAATTGATATGATTTCACTGGTGTTTTTGGAATACACAATATTAAAAAACGTTAAAAAGCCGATTTAAGATCCATTAGGAATCTAATGTTACTTTTACGTCCGGTTTAAACGTTTTGTCAGCAATCCGTTACGTTTTACATTTAGTTTAAATGAAAAGGTAATGAGTTACACTTGACTTACATATGCAACTTGTGGCTATGAGAAAAGCGTTTTACACCGATTTTGTACACAGCGTTTCTTTTTACACTGCTTTGTGCTACTAATGGTCGCAAGTGGTGCTACTGAGCATGAGGTCCCGGGGTGGGCAAAGTGTTATTTGGTTTTGCCATCTTGAATTTCTCAGTGGCAGCCCGGAGTCTGGATTTATGCCCAGTTGATGATAATAGGCTCGCCTCTTAATACATGGAACTTAAACAAAACTGGCGAAATGTGGGTGTACTATAGGTACACCTCTGTCTTACCCTTCGGGAAATACAGGCGTGATGTTATATGTTTATGTATTTTTTTTTACAAGCTTATATTGATTTGCTTCGTTCGTATGTGTTACTTAGTTAACTATGTGTACGTTACTCGGTTTATCATCCATTTTTATTAAACAGAAATGCTGTAATAAACTCGAGTTTCATCTCGATTTTTACAAAATCCTTCATGCTGACCTATCAGCATCTCAGTTTTAAATAAAGCATCCAATCAAATCATTTAGCCGTGCTACAGTAATCTATTGCAATATTGAGTAACGTAGCGTTACCTCAAAATGAAAGCGTTCCTATTTTCTTAGCTTTTTAGGAATTAGGAAGTTTTAAGCTTTTTATTCTGTGGCTTTTTATTCTTTATTTGTTTCTTTTTTAATAACTTTCTTTGCTCTGTGGCTTAATTATCCTTCCTAAACAATTGCTCCATCAATCACCGCTATTTTCATAGGTCCACATCACCGTGTCGCAAGCGCATTCGATTTTGCGACATTTTTCACTTCTGTAAACCGCGGGGTGTTATTAGCGTCAACTACAGTGAAGTACAATGTCTCTGAGGGGTGAATCAACCACCCGCCGCGTCTCCAATATACACACATGCTGCAAAATTTTGATTATTTTAGAGTTACAAAATGAGATGTGATTCTGTACTTGACAATTTTGTTAGTTGAGATAGTAATGCAGTTGAAAGAAAGAAATAGAGAAAAATGCGTTTATTGGCATTTTAGCAGAAAAATACACCTTAAAACTATAAAACAGAAAACAATCATTAGAATGCTAAAAAGGCCTCAGCTCAGCATAATGTCAGATGGAAACACAAAGTGTACCACCTGACGCTGATTTTCAGCTGCAACCCACGAGTGTCATACGCTAGAATATTATTATAATAAAGTAAAAACTGATCTATAAGATAGAAGAAATACAATAAATAAAATACCTAATAATTGTGAATGTTTAAAATGTTGTTGTTGTTGTTGTTTGTTACGAGTTTTATCTTAGTTACTTCGATTTTAGTACCTAAGTACCTTCGCTAACTTTTGAACTGATACAGTTTATGCAACTTTTACGTGTAAGTAAGTATTAAGTCAACTAACGTTAGGAAGCAAAGCAGAGGGTTTACACTATATACTTATTAAAAATATTAAATTCATTCACTGACAGAGAACGTACACCCTAAACCGCTGGGTCTGGAATAGGTCTGGAAGCATAAAACTTTACACAAGAGTTCCTTCCATAACGACGCGGCAACGGGCGACGACGGTGAAAAATAAGAAAAAAATTCACCCCCTAAAACGGAAGAAAATTTGAATGGAGGTTCGTTTCTTTTCTTTTTTAGTATTAATTTTTCCTTAGTTTTAATTAATCATGGTCTGGCAGTTTGAGCAATTTATGCGGCCTTACCAAATGTCCTTTCTTTGGTACTGTTCGTCAAATCGTTGAGCTCCTTAAAATTGGAGTTGAGCTGCACGATTATTGACAAATGCTTGCACTGACTGGACAGGTCCACTCAATCTGTGTGGTTCTTTCCTCAAAAGTCCATTTCAGACACCAATCTACATGGTCTTCACATGATCTGACCAAGATTATGTCTGGACTTTAAAAGAGACTGTGACCTCTGAGTTTGTTTCGGCCTTTCTTCTCAGAGTAGTCAGATAGGAAACGCCGACCTCATCTAGTTTTAAAAATGTGATTGACGTGTAAAAGTGTTTGTACAAACCTACTTACAGAAATAAAAATCATTTATCATTTATCATTTATCATCGTCATTTTTGGCGATACAAAACCTCATCAAGCACACGACTAGTGGCTTTTTAAAAGCTACTGGCAAGCAGGAAAACTCTGAACAATGAAAATAAAATTCGAAACTATTAACACCGTTCACTGGTCAATTTTCTGCTGACCAATTTAAAAACAGAACCACACCAATTTTAATTTAAGAACAACTGTTTTATACCGTAATAAATACACATTATCTATCCCATAGTTTTTATTATAAATGGGAATTATCGTATCGATTGAGCTACAAAAAAGCAATGATGCGACTCGAGAAGGTATAATAACATAATATGAGCAATTTGAACGATTAGCATCTACCGGAAGTTGCTCGCAGGAAGCGTTGTGGGCAGGCGCGGGCGCATACTATGAAAAAAGCGGGCATTTTGGATCATCGTTTAGTGTTTACTCCCTGCTTTGTTTGTGGTTTTATATGGTGTATTTTGGTAATTTTGTGAAGGGAGTGTTTGCTTATGTTATTTTTAATTTAGTTCTAGAATGTTAATTTTAAGACCACTCTGATCTGTTCTTTTTCTAATTTCTGTCACCGCTTAAGTAATTGCCTTCTGTTTCGGAGAAGACTCTATGCCGAAACATTGTCTCTATGAACAATTTAAACATAACATAACATCACGCCTGTAATCATCGAAGGGTTAGACAGATGTGGACCTACTTGCAGTAGTAACTATTTAATACTTAGGGGGCGAGCCTATTGCCATCAACCGGGCACAAATCCAGACTACGTACTGCTACTGAGAAATCCCAATAACACTTTATCTGGGAATCGAACCCAGGACCCTATGCTCAGTAACGCTTGCGACACTAGACCAACGAGGCAGTTTACACTATTATACTTACTAACAAAAGGGTCTGGGATTCATCCTAACCTTAATAATATTATAAATGCGAAAGTGAGTTTGTTAGTTTGTTTGTTACGCTTTCACGTTAAAACGGCTGAACGGATTTGGATGAAATTTGGCACATGGGTGGAACATGACCTGGTTTAGGATATAAGATACTTTTTATCCCGATACCACACGCGATCGAGACTTACGTGGGTGAAACCGCGCGGCGCAGCTAGTAAAATAAATGCAAAAGTGAGTTTGTTTGTTACGCTTTCACGCAAACACGGCTTAACCGATTTTGATGAAATTTGGCACATGGGTAGAGCATGACCTGGTTTAGGACAAAGGATACCTTTTATCCCGATATTCCCACGGAATCGAGACTTATGCAAGCGCAACTAGTTAAATATAATATTAGTACTACATGCATGAAAACTTTACCTTTACGCTTTAGAGGAGATGTTCAGATCTTAATGCCAGAAGGCTTACCTACCAGTTTACTCTAGAATCTAGATAATATTAAAAGCTGTATTTTTAATTGGTCCTATTAGCGTTTTACACCTTTACGCTTTGACTTTTAGTTAATTGTTCTGTTTTATATAATTGCGGCGTTAATTATAACAATATGAGATCTTATCTATACTACTCGTATATCGTGTGTAGGTAAGTAGTAACTACAGTTTTTAACCGTTTTATAAATCGCTATATATTAAACGGTTATTTTATTAAGTACTCAGTAAATATTTAAGAAGTTAACCTTAATTAGTTAAGATAGTTGATTGATTCAGGCGTGACATTGCGGAAATCCACTACAATATACAATAGACGTAGATATATTTAGTAATCTATTCCGCTTAATTATTCCTCAAGAGTCTTATAAAACTTTGTAATAAATCGACACGTGTTTAACCTCACAATGACGCATCCTCAGGATGCCGATTGACCAGTAGCTAACCAGAGTCCCTAGACAAAGTGACATTCTATCAGCGATAACGATGATGGAAAAGGAAAAAAAATATGGGACCGACATAAACTATCGAAAAGCTTATGTCAAGTCTGTTGAAAGTCGTTGTAGAAATACGAAACGCTTTCGAAGCGATTGTCACTGGTCTAGGCCTGCTGAACATGACGTGTAGCCACGCCGAGCGCTGGAAGCAGAGAAAGACGTCGTTGTCTCTGCGTCCAGGGGTGTGATTCTGTAAGACCTCATTCTAAACTTCGAATGTGAATCCGCTGTGAGTTTCTTGATTGGCATTCTAAAAACTCAGTCGGTACACTAGCGCTACCCTTGCGAGCGTCTCAGCGAGTTTAACTAAATTAACCGTGAGATTTTGACAGATAAAGTATGAGATGACGTAAGAAGTGGCATTCAGTAAGGTAATTCCCCCGTCACTTCGACGCTCACTTCGCACTCGAATCATTATACCATATTCACAAAAATTAATTCAAAATTATTAATCTGGATTTGTGCCTGGTTGATGGCAATAGGCTCAATTCTCAATTCTTTATTGCATTCCTCAATGTTGGTAAAACAGTTGGTAGGCTTAAAATGTATAAAACAATTATGGACCCTGTCGGGCACAGCATATGTAGCAGGAGAGAGAAGGAAAAACACTTATTTGTGATTAAATTACTATACTTATGCATATTACATCGGAGGAGCTCGTGGCTAAGTAATAACAGCCGCACGGGTCGATCCATCAGGTTATGCTACGCTTGCCGGGGTTGGTCCGTGAATGGGCGACCATCTTTACATACCGAGACTCCTCCGTGCCTCGGAAAACACGTTAAGCCGTCGGTCCCGGCTGTCATTCGTGGATCTTTGACAGTCGTTACGGGTCGTTAGAACCTCGAAAGTCTGACAACCAGTCTTACCAAGTGGTATCGTATTACCCAGTAAATGGGTTACGGAGGTCAGATAGGCAGTCATTCCATGTCAAATATTGTATTCAGCTGCATCCGGTTAGACTGGAAGTCGACTCCAATATAGTTGGGAAAAGGCAGGCAGATTGATTGACTTATGTATATTACATGGGACTTAAACATTACTGGCGAAATGTGGTATACTATAAGTACATGCCTAACCCTTCGGGGATTACAGGTGTAATTCTATGTTAAATTATCCGCCAGAAAACGGTTTCGTTATAATTTCTGTTGTTAAAAAATTAAAGTAATAAAAACTAAAACCAACTACGACTAAAAAGGTATAAACAAGACACCACAGACAGACAAATTAAAAATCCGGAGTCACACGTGTTAGGGAATAAATCGAACAGATTACGTGTGACTCCGGATTTTTAATTTGTCTGTCTGTGGTGTCTTTTGGGTTTATTATATTTTATATATATTTTTGAAATGTGCTCATTAAGCCCTTTCATTTGATACCCAACATGGTACGATTAAACCATATTTTTTTTTAGTTCCTTACTTTATGTCCTCTAGAGGGCGCCATTTTTAATTTAATGTGACGTCACATAACCTATAACCAGCGGACGATCAAGGCGCTTCCAACGATGCCTCATTTGTCAAGTTGTGATGAGTGGTTTAGAAGATATGAGGGAACAGATGAACATACTTACATACATACATACATACATACCGGTCAAAATCATAACCCTCCTTTTTTCTTCGCCGCAGTCGGGTAATAAAAATGGTAGGTAATCAAGCCACGCACCTCTGACTTTTCGGATTCATGTGCGTAAGTATTGTATAATTATCACTTGCTTTAAAAAACGGTGAAGGGAAACAATCGTGAGGAAACCGGCATGCCAGAGCGATATTTCTCGATGGCATGTCAAACCAAGTCAGAGGCCCTTGGGTGGCTTTAAAACTCTGACACCACCTTTTATATCTTCTTCTTTTCGTGTGGGGTATTACTTTCCTTCAACCAGAAATAACTATTTGTAATATAGGTAGGTAATTTAGTAGCGAAAATTAAAAAAACATTCCGATTTTTTTTTGTAATCATTTAATTAATCACGGAAGCTATAAAAAGAGTGTATATTTCGAGTGCGTGACAAAAACACGAACGATACACTTGCGTGCATAATCGTTGGACAGCGCACGTGGTGTGTTACACTGGCGGCCAATTTAACGATACATTAATTCGCGAAGCAGTGAACAAACGATGAAGTATTAACACATGACTACACATACACTGATGAACATGATACGGTGGACGTGTGTAGAATTCGAAATGTTTTTTTTTTATGTCTTCACATTTTTCATGCTTTTTTTTTGTTTTAATAACTAACCGATAAAACGTTCCATAATTTTTAAAAGGTTAAGTAGTTCATACAATATTATAATTTGTCATATTTATTGAAGCTATTATTATTTTGTGACAAAATCCTGAAATCAGCTCTAAATGCATGCATGGGATAAAACTATCAACGAAATGAAACTCAGATCTACTCAGCTGTACCTATGTAAAATGAGTGAATTTATAAAGAAAAATAATTAATTCCACAAACAATCAGCTGCAGTTTAACGTCAAACAATAACACAAGCGTAAACGACCATGAAAATAAAAACAGTAAAATCCGTGATCAAGTCCATAATCCATGTTTTACATTACTAATCCTATCAAAAAACCAGCTCTACGTTTACCAGTACTATAATATCATCTTCATCGCTTCGTTTCCCACAGTAACCGAGAAAATGCATTCATTTTGTGCTATCCATGTCCAATTTTATCCAATTTTTAATGGCGCTACCGCGGCGGAGCGGCCAATATCGCAAATTATAGTGTTCACAGATTACGTCGGGAGTTACCTACGTGACGGGCGGTGCCTGCGAGTGGCCGCCAGAGTACACGATAACCTGTACACTGAGTGAACATGTCTTATAGTGTAAGTACTGCGCTTCCGCGTCGATATGAGAAAATGAGGAAAGTAAATTCTTTAAAAATAAACGTGGGTGAATTATTCGCTCCTGCAGTGTAATCGCGGTTTGTATAGGTATGGATTATGTTGGTCAGTATCGCAGCTTTAGGTATACAAAGTTTACATTGTATGTAATAGGCATTTTGTATTAGCGTTCATAATTATTAAGAAACCGGTGGGAAATGAGTATTAAACAGGATTCAGTAATTAGGCGGTCTTCATTAGCTATCGTGCAAGTGTCACGCAGCTGGTGCCAAGTCAATTAAATATCCTAACTAATATTATAAATGCAAAAGTGAGTTTGTTTGTTTATAGCGCTTTCACGTTAAAACGGCTGAACGGATTTGGATGTTTGGCGCAGGGGTAGCCCATGACCCGAAATAGGACATAGGATAGGATAGGATAATTTAAATACCGATATTACCACGGGATCTAGACTTTCGCGGGTTGGAAATTGGAGACTTACGTCAAAATCATAAAAAATTAAGTCGTTGCCGCATCAACTTACTTACTTTTTAGTTTACAGCGGAAAAGTCATATAATCAAACAAGAGAGCTTGCCACTCTTAATACTGCAAAAAAAACAATAAAATACATAAAACAAAGAAGCTAACATTTTTAAAGGCTCCCACAAACAGGCGCGACGCGACAGCGCGACGTGACATCGCCACGCGATTATAATAAAAAAAAATCTGACAAAACTTCACGGTAAACAATTACCGGTGTCGCGTCGCGCGACAAGTCGCGCCAGTATGCACGAGCCTTTATACTTTACCTTTACTTTTTACCTTTGATTATTTAAATTTCTAGATAACTCTATCTAGAGCTGCAAGAGAAGTAAAACAAACAAGCCTACTATGTTTTGCTGGTGTTACAGCTGCAGGAGCTTTGACTGTTTATCTAGACATATTTATATCTTTGCTATTAACTTATCAGACTAAACGAGATGAACTTGGTCCAGGCCGGACAGCAGACTTAGTTGACTCCGTACAAAATTAGCGCGGCAATTCCCTTATTTTTAAGAACGCTCACATTCGCATCTCTTTCGCAATCTGTCAAAAACCCATCAATTTACCAACATTTTTGACAAGTTTGACAGATTGCGACTTGAATGTGAACGTTTTTTAAGTAAGAGAATTGGCCCTCTGATCGTCTAGAGCAGCCATACTCAAAGTGTGCTCCGCGGAGCCCTGGGGCTCCGCAAAGCCTCTGTGGGGGGTTCCGCGAAAAACCTATGGCATATGTCCAACTGTAGACGACATTGCTTTGTGGTATTTTAGCTGCTTCAGAATCATCCTAATCTTGTACACACGGCTACACATCAAGCTATACATTTCCAGTTTATGCTGATCTCGCATTCTATAGGATTTCCGTACAATGCGAGGTCAGCTTATACTGGAAATGTATAGGTTGATGTGTAGCCGTGTGAACGAATAATTTCTATATATAAACGACTTCTTAAAAAAAAGGAGGTTATCAATTCAACACGTTTTTTAATATTAAAACTGTTTTTATTTTCGCCATAATCCAACAGTGCCAGCCCTAGTGGGAAAAAGTGATGTCAGAGTTTTGCGACTTTTGCGAGTATTATTTCCCCACCAAAATCAATTAGTGGGACACAATGGACGACAAAACTGTAAACAATCACTCCACTTTGTTTCACTGGTGGGACATATTGGTGGAGCAAAGTGGAATTCCATGAAAAGCAGTTTTTTATTATTTTAAGGTTCCGTCAAATATTTCCATTCTCAAAAGGGTTCCATGGCCAAAAACGTTTGAGAACCGCTCGTCTAGAGAGCAGTCTGATGAAAATTATTATTAAGACTACGAATATTCTCTGTCCGGATTACGACTATGCCTAACTATGTACTAACCTACCTACATCAACCTTAGATAATTATCTAAGGTTCATAAATCTCCTTCTACCCTCGCTACACAAGTATTCATCTGCGGCAGTACCCTCATTTCAAATCTGTTCTGTAATCAAGCGTGGTCCATCGCAGGCGCAGCACGTGCTCTGCGAGAGAATTACGCGAACCAGCAACTTGATCGCCGCCTCTAATGTACTAACACGTGAAATTGATGTAAAAAAGAGGGTAGATATGTGTTGTTCACTAGTTTGTTACTATATTTGGTTGTGTTTTGTTTAAAATGCTTACAAAACTCAAAGGCTAGAGTGATTATCAAGAGTCACCCGATCGTTGTGGTAAACTCACTCCAATTTTTTATTTATTTTATTTATTAATCAAGATTTACCAGCAGATTGTATATATAGGAAATTTATCTTAAATATAAGTAGAACTAGAAACTCAGACTAACACAGTCCCCAATTACAGGTTAAGCCTGCATTCTCAGTAATGTGATAAGTGATAACACAAAAATTCAAGTAGTAGGTACTACTTATGAATTTGTGATAAAAAGAAGCATTCATAAGCCATCATATTAGAAAGTTTGTCTAGTAAAATTGTGAATATCGAACAATACTTAAAGATATTATTAAAATTAGGACAGAACAACAAACATTTAATAATGAGATTGAAATTAAAAACGATTTTTAAAAGTAAAATGCTTTCTTATCAAATACATAATTTATTGTGTCTAGAAATAAAAATAAAAACACTCATAGACTAGCCAAAAATGCTTTTTTATAAATTGTGAAACAATTAAACATTAAAAATAACAACAACATTCGATAAACATATCATGGATTTTACAGCTACAAAAAGTAGCACATTGTCACAATAACGCAGTCAAAAACCAAAGTCTGTTACATCAACTAAAGAACATATGTGCAAAAAATGACATTGACTGGTCAGAACCATCATCAACCTTTTGCTTAAAACAAAAGGTTATAAATACTCTTGCGCAAGTTCGGTCAGACTCATGTTGAGTGATGTGACAGGACAGGCGCATAACCTCCTCCGATGTTTATTTAAAGCCGGTGTTGCCATTCTGACACTCACTTTTTTACCCAACTGCGCAAGCAAAGACAGGATAGTGTTTTTCATGAGTAACTATTTTCGTTTGAGAGACCCTCATAGAAATAATAGCCCGACCTCAGCTCTTGTCCTAAGAAAAACGAAGAATTGTACTGGACTCTTACCGGCTTATACCAGCCCGCGTAGCATGACCACCGTAGAAACGGGTTTTGTTGACACAAGAGTAGACAAAATGACAGATAAACAATCACTATCTGTCATTTTGTCTATTCTTCCGTGCTACGGGTGCAGCTCATTGACCTACTCCTCCAATTTTCTTTTTTGATTAATTTCATCGCCACTTCTAAGACAGTTGAATAATTTCCGAGGGAGTGACTGAATTTCATTTTCTCAAATTAATACGGTTAGTGGCTACTAGTAGATTCTGGCATATAGGAGAGGCAGTGTAATAAAGAGGGCTTGGTGCTAAAAAATGTCTGGAATTCTATATTAAAAAGTGACTCTTGCTATGACACAATAAAGCGCAATTCAGGTCGCACAGCGCTAATTACCTACAGTTATATTCACCTAGAAGTTGCCTCTCTTTTTATCGCGTAACTCTTATTCTTCTGACTACGTTACGCTCACTGAATTGGCCCGAAAAACGAGCCCGCCGCGTACTTGTAGCGTCATACCTATAATGCGGAGTGCGCCCTCTGTACTATTCTGTGGTATGAAAGGAATTCATTAAAAAAAATTGTTTTAATGTAAAAGTGCAGTTAGACTACTAATTTCTCACACACAATCATCAATTCCATTTCTAAAATAAAGAAAGGGTACATTTTCTCACATTAACAGTAGCTTATCATCATTAATATCGGTATTACAACTCACCCCATCATAGTTAGCGTGGCGCAATCTGTCATTTTTGACGTGTCGACGCGACGACGGTGCATTGAGCAGGAGCAGTTTATTCGACGCAATCATTTAGTAAGAGAATGTTTATTTTCTACAAATAAATTAATGCTTATTTACCTAACTTGTGTTTGAAATGAATAAATTGATTTTGTGAGTAATCATTATTAAAAAGAATCCCGAAATCTTGTTTTTTTTGCATTCGGTTGATTCGGAAGTAGACTCGCCTCTTATTGCTTCGTACCTAAATATGATTGGCCATATGACTAGTAGGTGTAATAAACATCTGTTCCTACCCCTTCAGAAAATAGATGTGTAACGTAATGGTATTCAAATTAATTTAAAAGATTTTTTCGATTTGCTCAATTGTGAAATTGAGAATTTTTCGTTTTAATTGTTGAAAATGTTTTTATTTAAATTGTCAGCAGAATGAAGCCTAATGGCGTGGCGTAAGCTCAAGATACGTTTAATTATTCGTTTACTTTCCAAAATAGTTTCATACTTAATAACTTTCCTAACATTTAATTATCTACGATTAATTCTATTTTTAATTATTGCAAATTCTATATTTCATTTAAGTATTTTAAAATCATAAAGTATATTGCAACCGGATGTGGTTGTATTTATCTTCCACATAAATAACACAGAAGGCCAGAATCAGAAATTAATTTATGACTAATTACCAAAAAAAAAGCTTTCAATTTAATATTTTAATATCATCATAACGTAAACCAGTTTTCTGTACTTTAATTCTCTCTATTCCATAATCTTTAATTACACATAATATATGAGCGTTGCTGATCGATTCGATGCGGCTGCGTGGAAGCGCAAACGCTGCGCCTGCGCACGTCACGTGACTAACGCGTGGCTTACGTATGTACCACCATAAAAGGAATCTGTACAGAAGGTTTACTGGGGGCGATAAAAGAATGACCAGCTCTATAAAAGGGTTGGTTTTTCTATTAGCTTGAAAAGCTTATGTCGGTAAATGGTCACCATGATCATGCAAAATACAATTTAAAAAATGATCTATAGTAAATACTTGTGACCCATCCCTGCTTCGCATGGTTTTTACGGCTTGACAAAACAATGGAGTTTTTTTTGTCATCTACAAATGACAAAAAAAACTTAC
The DNA here is from genome assembly GCA_949152455.1 of Lithophane leautieri. NCBI lineage: Eukaryota > Metazoa > Arthropoda > Insecta > Lepidoptera > Noctuidae > Lithophane > Lithophane leautieri. Next base: position 10,079,035 of record OX424478.1, read on the forward strand.
ATTAAGTTTAATATTACAGATGGTGAAAACCGCGTCAAAATCCGTTACGTAGTTTAGAAAAACAACGCGGTCACACAGACAGACATGAAAAGCGACTTTAATTTATAATATGTTTAAATGACACAATGGGATGTCCTCAGAAACAGCCGCGTCGAGTCGTAGCAAAAGTGTTAAGTTCAGAAATATGTGCGTAGCGCGGCTACGAAATTGCGTAGCAATGCTACTTATCGCTACGCAATTAGCGTAGGCCGTCATTTCTGCTATAATTCGTTCACCACAGTTTTTGAACCTTCTGTAAATACATTTTCAATGTTAATACGTAACTCCCCATGTCCACAGAGGTCCGGATTGATCTGCATTTGAGTACTTTATGATGATTACGAACTAATCTTGTTTGCAAATCAGCTTTACTCGGTGTGAATTTTAGAAAAAACCTTGTTGACACTTTTTTGATCTGGGAAAGTAAAACATAGTTTGTAAGCTGGTTGTAATGGCTCTAGTGTGTATACGATGGCTCTCGATCTTTAATATTTGAACGGATGACATTTTAATTGATAAGAAAACGGTTGTTTCATGAAAGCGTTAAATAATATTATGTTGAAAAATCTTTTGTTTCTGATTATTTATTTCAGAATTTGTTTATAAATATTGGAATATGGTTTTGATTGGTCACACTCACGTTGTACTAATTTATCTAACAACTTCTTTGCAACACAAGTTGCAGAGAAGTTGTTAGATATGTGAGTGAGTAGAAAAGGCGCCGGCGCAAGAGTACAAGTGTTATCATTGAATTACAAAGATTGAGTGATTTACTCGTACTAAGAAACTGAAACATTATTTCTGCTATGCTGAAATACTGCTGAATATTATTTGTTCACACTGTCAATTTGTCGGGTAAGGTGAATAAAAAAAGAAAATAATTTACCAACTTACGTAACAAATATCACTAGTTTCAGAACAAACAGATTTGTCCGCCTTTCATTATGAGGTGGCGTCAAATCGTTGAATAAATGGATGTTAGTCAATTAGCTGAAACAGCTGGAATAAGCCGAAGTGATCCGAAGTGAGCCGAGTACCCTGGCTACAAAACAAAGGCTCAGCGAACCCCCGGAAGCATTGAGTTGTACCAGGCCCGAGTTACGTTACGACTTGGATGAGCGGCGTAAATCAAAAGGTTTTAGCGATTTTCACGCGATATCTGGGAAATGTATCATCTACTCACATTCTTATTATAGGTAGTTATTAAAAAAATTAAAAAAACAGAAACGATGTAATTTGAAGTTATTAAGTGTTATATTAACGGCTTGTTGACAGAAATCAAAAAGCGTTTTTCGAGCATAATTTTTAGAAGGTATATATATATACATAGGTACCTAGTCTGCTGGTCCCCTTGCAGATCTCTGTGTGGAGACCATTAGACACATACCCAGTCATCATCAGCAGCCTATAGCAGTCCATTGCTGGACATAGGCCTCTACAATTCAACGCCATTCAGCTCGATTCTCGGCAACTCATCCAGCTGCTACCAGCCATTCTGCAAAAATCGTTGCTCCACCTAGCCTGAGGGCGTCCTATTTTACATTTGCCGATTCACGATCTCCACTCAAAAACACGTCTATTCTAACGGTCATCGGTTCCACGGTTAATATGACCGGCCCATATTACTACTTGCTCACCAATATTTTTTTTCTAACTATCAATAAAAATATGCTAATAATAGGATTTATGAATCGCGTCCCTCTCTCAACTTAGACCACACACACACGGTCCACCGCCCCATCCTTGCGTTGGTTGCGTGAAATGTAAAATTTTTGCTATTCATTGCGGGTTCGAGCTGTTTTTCTGACACTCGCGCCTTTCGGGGCCATCCCTTTATGAGGGGACGATGAGTACAGTTGCTGGTAAAAGTGCTACGCTTGGTAATTTTTTTTTTATATGACAACTTTTTCGCTTTCATATTTTTACTTATATTTAAATGTAAAAGTGAGTCTATTATTAATTATGTTTTTACCTTTATTATAACAAATACGTAGATAAAACTTGTTTTATAATATATAATTTTTATTAAAGAATAACAAAAACGCCACGTGTGGCACAGCTAGTCATAATAAAGAAAGACATATTTATTTTAATATATCTATCCATAGTATCCATTGTGTGTTTTAATTATTTAAATCATTCAATATGTAATCTTGTACTCCCACGCTTCATAGCTTTATCGCCATATCAAGAAATAATTATCTTGATTTAGACATTAACCTGATTTTATTAATTTTATTAACAGAAGCCCTTTTTTAGACATTTTAGTAATGATAGGTGTTATCATTTATTTTAATAAGTGGCAATTTATATTAATAACGAAAATAATTCAGCTAATTTGTTTTGTAACTTAATTAAAAGCTTGAAATCGAAGCAACGTCGCCATTAAATCGAGCTCAATTTTGTTGATCGTTCTAAAAAAATTAAGTGGGTGCTTGCACAAAGAAGCTTGTTCCCGGTAAAGACAAGTCAGTACCAATCGGTGCGGGTGAAGTAGTCGTGTAAACGTATCACACATTAAGACCCATTCCACTGACTTCTACTCCTACTCCTTCGCTGTGCACGCGGCGCGGTTATGGAATTCCCTTCCGCCTGACATTAGGGACTGCCAAACTGTTGCAGTGTTTAAAAGAAGAGTGAAAGAACACTATCTTTCCACTTCGTCATAGTTGCGTATTTATTTATTTCTAAAATTACATCATAATTAAAGATAATATATATTTAGGAAGTATATAAGTATGTATGTAAGTGTATAATCATATTATTAGTGAATAGTTTTTGATTTTATGTATTTTACTTTCTCTCGAATTTTACACACGGTGTCTACATCTCTTATCTACTTTCCTATCGCAGGTGTGCTGGAAGAGATTTCTTTAGAAATAAGATCACCTTTGTACGTTTCTTTCTGTTCTTTTCTCCTTGTCTGTATATAATGTGTACATAAATGGTTAAATAATTTAAAAAAAAATTAAAAATAAGAAACAATTAAAACATGTAACCGTTTCTTTCACCTTGCAGCGATCTGAGTGATTGAGTTGAACCTGAAAACCCACTTCTTTATACAAGGACCCATAAGCAATATTTATTTATGTAACTCTTAGGAACTCTTAGGAAAAATTGATCTAATTCTATACCATTAAGCGACAAAAAACCAACCATTTATACAACAAAATAATGAAACAAGATTCCGTGATCCTTAACCTTGTAAATGACCCTGTAACACTTCTGTCAGTAACAGTACTTGTACTAAAATGCAAGCACTGCACATTGCCAGCATTCCGGGCGAGTTTAAACAAATTGTGCCAACATACCTCGGGGGCAACCATGGGGCGACCCTATGTTGTGATTGTAGTAATAATAATTAGTTCAAGTGATGAGTATTTTGTAAGGGAAACCTTGAATAGAGGAGACATCATTTTGTGAATATTCTACTTGAAAATAATGTTGCCGGTTCAGTCTCATGGCACAGCTATAAAGTTTCACTCCGTATGAACCTATGAGGAGGAAGGAACTCAAAAGGAGCTGTTGTTGTCTTGCATACAGGTCAGAGCATTATGCTTAGCGACAGCTGTTTTGCGTGGATGTAACGCTTTTATTTCCACCCAAATTGTTATTTTCTGTGTTTGTGTGTTTACCGCAACGTATTTTCTTTATTTGTTTCTTACTGTCTTTCATAATAAACAACAATGCTCATGAATCTCAATAAAAAAAAACTGGTTGATTTCATAGTAATCTATACGGAAAACGACTTACAATAATTATGAGTTTCATCCGTTAATTTCCTTAGTAACTAAGCCTAAAGTATTGCAAAAATCCCTTGAAAGAAATTCTTTATCGAGCAGAAATAAAAATCGATATTCTGCAATAGAACTTAACCCAACCATTATGTTATCAATGTCTGATCGACCAAAGAGTTCATTCTTTCAACAGCTGTTCCTAGTAATTTTAGTAATTAGAAATGTTCCTGATTGGTACCTATGTATGCAGGAATAAACGCTTTGCTATCGAATACTCTAATATTCCAAGCTAATTCTTATAAAGAAATTAGCTTGGAATGTAATCATCGACTAACCATGAAATCGTGTTAGGCCGTTTGTACACACACGTTAAACTATGGTTATATTCGCCATATGTAGGCATGGTCGTGGATCACTTTAGGAGTTTGTTGACGACACGGCGGCATTACGGTCGCCGTATACCGAACCGCTGAACCATGGGACTAAACTAATGTAAAGTAAAGGTGGGACAAAAGTAATTATCATAGTATGAATTGGCTGCCGTTTTATTGAAATGAATAAAGTTAGGCTCTGTTTTCACAGAGTTTAAAGGTGTAAACTTACATTAAATCGAAAAACTTTTTACAAAAAAATAACAACCGACTTCCAAAAAAAACACTCAAAAAGTGATACATTTTGGGAGTCGGTGTCTTTGCTTTTCAATTTTCGTTTTTTGCCACCGACTTCCGAAATTAAATTTTTCACTTTTTAGTTGTAGTACCTACGCCACACAAATTCGAATACCACTACTTGCTATGTAAATAAAAGTGACGAAGTCAAATAAAATAAAAATATCATCTACAAGACTAAGTGGGAAAAATACGTAATTATTGAAGCTAACTCAAAAACTACTCGAGCAAAGTTAATGAAATTTATATGGGACCACCTCTGAAGCATGACCTATCAAACAAATAAAGAATCATCAAAATCGATTCGTAATTGGTGGAGTAATCGCGTAACATACATACGAATTGAGAACCTCTTCCTTTTTGAAGAAGTCGGTTAAAAAATCTATCAAATCAGCCTATCGCAGTCCACTGCTGGACATAGGCCTCTCCTAGGCTGCACCACAACACACTGTCCTCCGCCTTCCGCTTCCAATCTGTCCCAGGTAACTTTTTAAGGTCGTTGGTCCATCTAGCTCCCAGGGCGTCCCAAACTACGGTTGCCAATACGCGGCGGTCTCCACTCTAGGACTCGTCTGCTCCAATATGTGTGTCAAAATATCCATCGTTGCCCGAGCTGTGTGACTGTGTGTATCGCTCCATTGCATTATCAACTAATTCTCTATCTGTCTACAACATTATGTATCAAATCACTATGACATTATGACGTCATTCGAAAATTAAGCCACATTCACACTTTGACAATTCCTTTTGCCCCTGTACAAGGTCACACGATCTTTCTACGACGCGGTTAACACGCTGTAGAAAAAAATATTATCCACTAGCTGCGCCCCGCGGTTTCACCTGCGTAAGTCTCGATCCCGTGGGAATATCGGGATAAAAAGTATTCTATGTGTTAATCCAGGTCATAAACTATCTGTTTGCCAAATTTCATCGAAATCCATTCAGCCGTTTTTGCGTGATTGAGTAACAAACATCCAAACACACAAACACACAAACTTTCTCATTTATAATATTAGTAGGAAGTAGGATTAGCAAACCGTTGCGTGTACAAAGGGTCTTATTATCTTACTTGCAGGTGCCCTGGAAAACTATCCTAGAATCATCTGTAATTATATTAAGCGAAGGCAGATTACCAGGTAGGTTACTGTAACGTTCAATTATAAGTAAAGCCTATTTTTTTATAAACTTTTTAAAATGCCACCATTCATAGCCGTTTAATTCAAATAGGCACAAAAAAGACACTTTTAAATGTCAAAAAATTTACAAAATAATAGAATTGATTCTAGTCGCCCCTTCCAAAAGGTAGTTTCGTATGGAGAAGCATCCTTTATATTTTTTTTACAATAATTATGTTGTATCTATACATTTATTATTTGCCCTTTTCCCAAACTGAATATATTTAGGTACAGTCAATGAAGTTAATTGGTTATCAAATAGACAAACTACGTTTATTTGCCGTGTTATAGCTATTTCATACAACTGTCAAAGAATGAGAGTTAAATTTTCATTTCAATATATTGATGACTAGCTGCGCCCCGCGTCTTCGCCCGCGTGCAGGCCAGCAATTATCCCACGGGAACGTAACTACCGAGATAAAAAGTATCCAATATCCTATTCCAGGTCAGGGTCAGGGTCCATGTGCCAAATTCCATCCAAATCCGTTCAGCCGTTTTAGCGTGAAAGCGTAACAAACAAACTCACTTTCGCATTTATAATAGGTACATTAGTTATGATTCTAAGAAAGTGTGTGGGGCATATTTTCTATAGGTTTATATGAGATTCAGAGCACGGCAGCAATGTGAAGCAGCAATGTCGCACCATTTTACTCTTCCACACCCTGTATATATAAATAAGGAACGAATTCAAATAATTAAAAGCCAATTTGCCAGCACCCTGAATCACAACATTTCCCATAAAAATCGCCACGCGACCTCTTTCGTTACGGGTATGCATAGTTATCAAATATAGAGTTACAACCACTAAATCCCTGCTACAAGGCAATTTCAACCCTACCATCCTTCAAATTCAGTTGATTCTTGGTTGTAGATAATTGTAGAAAATAGGCATAAAATAGATAAATAAGATTTAACATGGGTGCAGAATTGTATGTATTTCAGGGGCGTGTTCGGCGCGTGCGCATAGTTAGGCGAGTTTTCCCGTGACTGTTTCAATTATAGCAAATTGGATGTTAGACGGATTTTTAATGTTAGTGGCTGTGGCTAATTATGATCGGGTTACAGATTTTAAGAAGTATAACAGCGTCCGCAGACGACATAAAATCGGTGGCCGATTTTTTTTTGGAGCTAAATGATCCAGCAGACCCTTCTGTAGGACTATTGCGTAGATCGAAATGTATCAACGCGTCCTACAAACCGTAGGACAAAATAACGAAGAACGAAATAATCTGGGGGCTTAAAACAGTCACTTTGGCAGAATTATAATAGGAAAATATTATGAATCATCGTAAAATGTCACAAACAATTCATAATAAGATCTCTGTGCGATTCATATTACGAAAAAATTCATCTGTTTGACAGTTTTCTATGGAGATTCGTAAAATGGTCAACACATTATAAATTGCTTTTGTGTCAAATTAGAGGAATTGCTAATGACAGCTGGAAATTCAGGAAATGAATTGCTGATGTGGCCGGTTTAGGCCCCCTGACCAATTTTAGGACCTGCAAAAAGTATGTAGTCTTCTTTTTCGTATGTTTAGTGACTAACCTGGTGTTAGAGTTTTTATGCCGCCCCATAGGCCTCCGACTTGGCTTCACATGCCGTCGAGAAATCTGTCTCAGGCCCAGAGAGGCCCACGGTACGGCTCTCGGTTTCCCCACGATGTTTTCTGTCACCGTTTTTTAACCAAGTGATAATAGGCTCATGAATTCGAGAAGTCAGAGGTGCGTGTCTTGACTTCGAACTCGAGACCTATAGCTTTGCAGGCCGACGGTCACACCACTAGGTTCAATGCATGGCATGTGTCTGTGGTCCAATGCACTTATTCTTAGAGTTTTGTTGAGTTGGGTCCTAGATCAACCAGATTCGGTGGACAATCTGTTATTGACTCGCTCAACGTACTCTAAATCATTTTAAATATAGGCATTCTAAGAAAATCGTGCATCAGGAATAAAGCAACAACTTTCTCCACTTAGGTACATAGTTCATACACAATTTGGTCGCCCGCACCTACATCCACGTTCCCAATAAAAGATCCACAAAGCGCCGCTTTACGAAATAATTATTAACAGAAAAACCACAAAAAACTATTCGAAATTAGTTCCCGATGACAGTCAAAAAATATATGTATATTTTTTGTACGTTATGTTCTATAAAAAACGATGGTCGAAGCGCCATGGCCGACGCGCGGTCCCTTTTCGCCCAGCAGGACATCGCCCGTTCCGACTTTTGGTACTAAATTTCTGTGTGGCATATTTATTCGGTCCTGAGATTATTTTCTACTAGTATTTTATGATAATCGGGTTCTCTAACGAGTAATGAATTACGTTCGCGCATAGATACGGAACTTTAAAGGTCATGGGTGACAATTGGGACCGTTTTTGTCGTTCGTTTCATGATAACCATCTCGGTCTTGTTGGTAAGGCGATTAGAAGGTAATTATTACTTTAAAGTGTCGATGTTTCTCGCGTTTTTACTGTCAAACCACTTTTTTTCTAAAGTCAGCTTCCAGTGTTTTAGTTAACGTCTTTTTAAGCCTCGTTAATTTTGATATAATATTTTAGTTTAATTTTAATTCGTGCAAAACTGGTAAAGAATGGTACATTTATAACACCTATTATAAGCAGATTGGAGTATCTTCAATCGCAAAAACGGGAGTATTATAAGTTTAATGTTTGCTATCCATAGCTACTTACCTGTGGCATTATAACCTCCTTAACGGATTCTTTCATTCAAACTCAAACTCAAAGCTTTTATTTCAATTAAACCATTTACAGGCACTTTTGAATTGTCATTTGTATATCTTGACACAAGTTGTCACTTAGGTATAAAGTTTTGCCTACTATTTGATTATTTGTTATCTTACTGACTTCAAACGTATGTAAGTACAGGACAATACGCTGGTCCTACGGCTACGTATTGATAAAAGACTTTTGTAGACTTGCTCAAGTCTGATGAGAACAATGATATGAAGTTTTATGGACTTTATCGTAGAAGGAAAATGATAAAACAAAAGAAGGGAGCTGTTTCATAAAGAACTGTTGAATATACATTAATAATATCATGTCATGACTAACATAGTTACAGCCCAGCCTCCTATGGAATTGTAACTAAGTACCTATTGCAACCTCAGAAACGAATATATATTACTAACTCGCGAAAAAGTCTGTTTTGACGTTTCGTTCTCGTACATGTAAAAAAACGTTATGCCTTGAGAATCAGTTTTAATCAATATAGATAAGTCGTCGATTACAAACTCTCTAAATATGTTTAATCGATATGCCTCGAGAATCAGTTTATAAGAAACCGTATTTTTTTTCATCGCTACACTAAGCATTTTTATAGCTGTCAAAACGGACTTCTTAGATTGTCTCGAGTTTAGCTGTTGCCCGCAACTTCGTCTGCGATCCAGGATGACAAATAGCCTATGTCCATCTCCAGGCCATGGTCTACCCATGTGCCAAATTTCATCCAAATCCGTTCAGCCGTTTTAGCGTGAAAGCGTAACAAACAAACTCACTTTTGCATTTATAATATTAGTTAGGATAGGATAGTGGGTGTCCAAATATTATGCGCCTTTTAACGTATCTAGTTAAAACATGGAAACTATAATCATCTGTAACTATTAGCTATTTTTTTAGACTGTGGCCTTTTGATCAATCAAAAAAAATCAATCATACATTGACTTTACACACAGCAGCGTGAAAACCACCTGACGCTACCTACCCCCTCCAAAAACCGTAAAAATAACAAACTACCGTCATAAAAATTACCCCTAATGTCTGGCAGAGCATCAATACGCTATCAATAATTATCATTGCTCCAGAGCATCATCCATCAATGACTGGCATGATGGATTGTGGCACCGCGTCGCTTGACCCCGCGCGGACATTACTTCTTCGTGGAGGATGTAATTATGACGATGTTGCCTGTTTCGAGTGTTTCAAGTGTGGATTAGGAGCAGTCTTACAGGTAAATATGTAAATTGATAGAACCATGTTTTGTACAAATTGTAAGCTTGTTAGGTCCTTCTGCAAAAAATCAAAACCCTTGCAGCCGAATACTCAAACGCAATCCAATACTAGAGAAGGCCGGTGGAATATTGTGAAACTACATTTTTTTTTAATGCAATGTGATGCAGTGACGTAGACACTAGCGCCGCGTCAAATGGACTTCAGTGGAGGTGCGGATTCTAATTTTCAGTTTTTTTTTAGTCTCTGTCACTCTAAAGTAGATACTGTTATAATAACAGCACTGTTTAAGTAACCTGAGCCGGTAAGCCTAAGCGTAGGCTGAGACGCAGGTGACATAGGTCCACGCAGCGCAGTGCAGAGCAGGTTTTGTAATGCATGAACGTGCTGACAACTGGTCGTCGCTTGTTTTTGAGACGCAGCTAACGCAGCACAGCATAGCACGCGTCGCGCAGAAATCTGTGCCGGCATTACTACCAGACGCAGGACACATGTCTGCGTCACACGTGCCTGCGTCGCAGCTGTTCATGCACTACAAAATCTGCTCTGCCCTGCGCTGCGTGGACCTGCGTCAGCATATGCTAAGCCTAAATGTTCTATCAAAACTCTCAAACAATTAAGCAGCGACCGCAAAAATTAAAACTTTTTACCAAAAAATGTGAAAAATAACTTTAATTTCGGAAGTCGGTGGCAAAAAACGAAAATTAAAAAGCAAAGACGAAATTACTGTTATTTTTCCCTTTTTTTGTGTTTATTTTTTTTGAAGTCGGTTGTTTTTTCACTTTGTAGTTGTGGTACCTACCCCACACAAAACCGAATACTACTACCCTATGTAAATATCTGTGACGGAGTCAAATAAGATATCATCTACATATACTAAGTGGGAAAGATACGTAATTATTGAAGCTAACTCAAAAACTACGCAAACAAAGTTAATAAAATTTATATGGGACCACATCTAAAGCATGACCTACCAAACAAAAAACGAACCATCAAAATCGATTCATAATTGGACCCATTTTTGCAAACAAGAACCAACCCACAGTTTGAGTGAAATTGAGTTTAGTACATAGATGGCGCACAAATCACGCATTCTAGCTTCTCTAAAAAATGGTTCCTTTTCACCGACTAACAACAGAGATACAACACTGTCACTTGCGGAACCAACCCAATTTGGCCACCTTTTAATAAACTTGCTAGAAAGAACCAACCGGGTTTTTAACGATTTACTTTATACTATAACTTCATAAAATGTATAAATCTGATATTCCTAGATAGCCTACAGTATCCCACATAAGTTCAACAAGTATTCATTCATTAATATACTAAGTATGCATTTTGCACACTCTGTTTACAAGTTTCATTTTCTCGAAAGTAACCTGCTGTGGGTTGGTTCTTGTTTGCAAAAATGGGTCCAATTGGAGAAGTAATCACGTAACATACACACAAAAAAAAACATTCACACGAATTGAGAACCTCCTCATTTTTGCAGAAGTCGGTTAAAAATACAATCTCATTTTAACTTTTTTAAACTGTAACTCTCAAAATGAACACTAAAGTGATATGATTTCCCAAACACTTCCATAATAATAACATAAAATTTAAACTACACTTAAAAGGGCACATTGACATAAACATTTAAGTTTAAAAAGTCAAATTACACACATAAGATAAATATTAAAAGTAAACACTTTCATAAAAAAGTCAAAATATTATTATAACGTGACAATAAAATCGTGAAATAAGCATGTATACATAATATTAAATTAAAAATATTTGATTGTCCTTAGGTATAATGATGTGGAATGAAACTAAGTTTATAAAAATAAGGTCGACATTTAAACTGTAAAATCACCTAACAGTTGTTTATAATCCAGTGCATATGTCATAGTCAATCTGCCTATACTTTTCGGATCTAACCGGATGCAGCTGAAAAACAGTATTTTACATGGAGCGACTACCTATCTGACCTCCACAACCCAGTTACTGGGTAAAGAGTCCCGGAAACGATCAATTTTTACGTGATTAAACCGTACAGCGTCTTCTGTTGGCGCGTCCACACGTTCAGAATCACCGAACAAAAAGTCACTTATGTACGCGACGATCGAATAATCGCGCGACACTTAATATAGGCGTGATGTTATGTTGTTGTTGTTGTTGTAGTTTCTCTAAGTTGCAACTTTTCTTTCACGAGGAAAACCCTACTGGATTTTGCGTAACTGTAATATGACTGTAACTACATGTTAGTTCTAATACACAAGAGCGGTTCGCGTCGACGGCAGACGCAACTACAGTCGTTGACGTGCGCCGCGGCTGCAGTTGCCTCTGCCTTTGACGCGTGCCGCGCGTGTACCTATATGAGCATTTAGAAAGGCCATGTTCGCCAGTGGTTTCTTAAATGTTTTTATGATAAGTTACACAGTATATGTTGCCATTTATCGGCTACCAGTACTAATTAGGTATATTATGGTCCGTAAGGATAAAATATTCATAAATTACTTAACTTTGTAACAAGCGCTACTAAGCTTAGCATAAGTTAAACAAAAGGCTTTATTGCTTAGTAACTTAACTATATCTTTTAGAATATTGTATTATGAAGTTTAAGACCTTTTTATACTTACTTTAATTATAAATGTTGCTTAAAGTTAAGGCGGTGCCCAAATTTTAGAATAAAATCTTTATAAAATCAAATCCCGGAATTTTGAAAAAAAAAAAAAATTGTTACAATATGTTCATTATTAAATTGTTTATCCATAAGTGTCATTAGCAAAATTAAATAATGTTTACTTTACGATGAGATGCATGTTATCAATCATTATTTCTCATTTTTATGGTTTCGTTGGAAGGAGATTAATGAAACATACACAACTTAAAAAAAAAAAAAATGCACAATTTTGTAATCAAGATTATGTAGAAATTTTTATTATTTGATATTTCTTTTTAAATAACAAGTAGATAGCTCCTAAAAACTACACAAAAAGCGGCTAGCGTGGCGTTTTGCTCAGGGTACCGGCCTTAAGTAATAATTTGCGTCTTATTAACCATACATTTATGACGTTTAAATGTTTCTTAACTCATGAAAAAGTTAGTGCTCATTATTTTATTTGTTACCTACCAGTTGAACTCTGATTCCTCGTGTGTCACCAACCAGCATTAGTGAATATAGTATTGGTTATTGAAGCGTAGTTTTTTATATAATTATACTAGTTAGTATTAGTATAATTATATAAAAAACTACGCTTCAAGCGTACTGCCAGCGGCTGCACCCGCATGGACTCTAATAATTTATATTTTCTAAAATAAATATAGCTTAAGTTAGTCCTTATATCATCAGCTATCGGCCAGTGAAAGTCCCGTCAAAATCGGCCGAGGCTTTTCGGAGATTAGCCGGAACAAACAGACAGACAGACAAACATTTAAAAAATTGTTTTTTTAGTTTATACTTTCCAAAATTTTGACATTACAAACAGACACTTGAATTTTTTATTTATTTGTACGTATGTATATACATATAATTTAGTATAGATTCATATTCTTTGCTATCTTTTATTTCCTACCTAAAAATGGCCCAGCAGACAACTGTAGATAATGTTTCAAACATGACAAAGACAAGATGAGCTCTACATTGAAACAGAGCATCGCAAGTTAGGAAGATAAATGAATACGTATCATTAATCTTATTTATTTCTCTGGAAGTAGCGCCGTCCCTTGTGTGTGAGTGTTCAGGAACTGGCTATCAAAAATATACATATAGACAAAATATATACAAGATACGTATATGTATGTATACCTACTGAGAGCTCGTGGCTACGTAATAACAGCCACACGGGTCGATCCATCAGGTTAAGCTACGCTTGCCGGGGTTGGTCCGTGGATGGGTGACCATTTACATAACGAGACTCCTCCGTGCCTCGGAGAGCACGTTAAGCCGTTGGTCCCGGCTGTCATTTGTGGATCTTTGACAGTCGTTACGGGTCGTCAAAAGCCCGAAAGTCTGACAACCAGTCTTACCAAGGAGTATCGTATTACCCAGTTACTGAGTTGTGGAGGTCAAATAGGCAGTCGCTCCATGTAAAATACCGGTATTGAGCTGCATCCGGTTAGACTGGAAGCCGATCTCAACATGTTTGGGAAAAGGCTAGGCAGATGATGATGACCTACTGAAAAGCTTCGTGATGGTACAATTCCGTAGCCAACCGCGGACGGCAGCACCAGACGACGTGTCGCCGCGACACGACTAGTTTGTTTTATTCAGTATGTAATCTTACGTAGGAATGGACGCTATCCTATTCCAGGTTAACGGGAAAGCCGTTAACCTGGAATAGGATAGCGTCCATTCATGTTAAAAAAAATTAAACATAAAAAAAAGTAAAAAAAAATAAAACAAAAAAAAAAATTGATACGGAAAAGAAACACTCTGTACACGCACACTTGTCACACTTGTCTTTATATGCTGAAATAAAAGTGTGCGTGTACAGAGTGTTTCTTTTACGTATCAATTTAATAGTTTTGTGAATATTTTGTACGTATATAAAAAAATATAAAAATTGAGTAGTAATATATTTTTTTGCATTGTATGGACCCTATACTATTGCGAGTTAACAGGAACGCCCTTTTTTAGTTAACATAATGTATGTATTTCCATGAAACTAGTACTAGTTACGTATTTCATAGAAAGTCCTGAAACCATTCTTGTCAACTTAATTACTGCGACCAGCTGTGATAAAAGGGCAGAAAGGTAAAAAGAGGCTCAATTATTAAAAAGCGTGCAGTTTCCATCATTAGAAGCGCAAGTAGTTTTTAAAGAATTACCTAGTTAAATATTTTCTATATTATATGTACCTACTCAACAGCATTAAATTCTAATAACAGAATTACTAATCGTAGAAGCAGGTGGAATTATTTAATGACTAAATATTCGCCAGTGCGATCTACTTGTAGGGAGTATGAGAGACATTCAGAAATTATGCCCCACGCTAGAAATTTATCCAGTATCGTTATACTTAGTCATAAATTGCAGATACAAGAAACACCACCATAATATCTTTTTACCATGTTACATGACTATATGTACCAATATTCAAATAAATCCTTCATTCATCCAGACTCGGACAGTTGAGCATCTGTGGACTCAGCCACTCTTCCAGCACTTCCAGCTATGCTCCTTCATTTTTACGTTTACAAGGCTTGGGACCCTGTGGTCCCGGACCTTTGGAGCCTGTACGAGGGGCCAAAGCCAACTCGCAGAGGCCCCTTAGACAATTTGAAATGGAATGAGGCACCAACCGACGTTTATCCCTGTTTGCACTATGTAAATGCACCCAAGGACAACCCCCGGTTGGTGTAGGACTATTGCAGAAAATGGAAACAATTAAAAACATATCATTACTAAGTTCAGTTACTGATCGATGCAACTCATAGATGAGTTGTACAACGTATATCGTTATACACTCGGAAATCTTCCCAAACTCCCAAACAACAGTTATCAAACCTCTTCCGAACATATAACGGCCTTTTTTAATTTTGGAACGTTACCTATCTGACTAAAGGTTGCCATCACAAAAAATAACCCATAAATTAAATAATTTATTCCCAAAGCGGACGGTTTAACGTGCCTCATGTAATATAATAATGGAGGACAGGTTCTTTTGGTGCGAGCCGCTTCCTAGCCATTAAAGAGTCTAGATAGTAAATGTCGCTGTAAACTAAACTAAATATGCTCGTTTTGAATTCTTCATCGGTTTCCATAGAGTGGCGGAGGTCGTGAGATTGGATTTGCGTTTTGTGAATATTGTACGACGACGATGTTTGTGTGTTTTGTTTGTTGCATTTGTTTTTTCCTGTAAAACAGGTGTTTTTACCCTGCACAGGATTCAAGGCTTCACTTTGTTTGTGCATTTATTTAAATGTCACTATAGAATTATTATTCGTACTATTTATACAGCTTTGTTGTGTTTAATTGATACACAAGATTACGGGACTTTATTCTCGTTCTCAGCCTTAAAATGCGTTTTTTAATCCCGTAGACTAATTTGACATTTCAAATGATTGTTGTTTGTTTTTTCGATTTGGAGTTTGACATTTGCACCTATCAAATTAGTCTATGTGATTAAAAAACGAATTTTAGTTTTGTATTATTTTAGACACCTATATTGTGTAATAGTGTCCCCAATTTTTTTTGTGAAATTAAGACTTTCTACATATAATTTGTTCAATAAGGCTTTAAATAAAAGATTACATAATTATCCATACCTACCGAAGGGGTTTGTGGCTAAATAATAACAGCCATACGGGTCAATCGTAGGTTAAGCTACGCTTGCCACGGTCAGTTCGTGGATGGGTGACCATCCATTACCTATCGAGACCCCTCCGTGCCTTGTAAAGCACGTTAAGTCCCTGTCATTCGTAGATCTTTGACAGCCGTTACGGGTCGTCAGAAGCCCGAAAGTCTGACAACCCACTCTTACCAAAGGGTATCGTATAACCCAGTAACTGGGTTGTATAGGTCAGATAAGCAGTTCCTCCATGTAAAATACTGGTATTCAGCTGCATACGGTTAGACTGGAAGCCGACCTCGACATAGTTGGGAAAAGCCTAGGCAGATGATGTCTCGATGTTTCAGTCATAGGTTATAGTAGACGATGACTATTAATGATTATCTTCTTCTTAATCTATGTATAAAAAAGTAATTGCTGTTCGTTAGTCTCGCTAAAACTCGAGAACGACTGGGCCGATTCGGATTTTTGTTTTCGTTATTCTCAGGGCAAAGTTTGTACGCAAGGTGGTAGGTAGATAGGTAGGTAGAGTATGTAGGTAGGGTAGGTAGCTAGGGTACCTACCCTAGCCTACCTAGGTAGGTAGGGTAAGTAGGTAGGGTACCTACCCTGCCCGCCCCGGCGTCGCAAAGTCAAGGCGGGCAGCTAGTGGTTGATAAATAATACAATGGAATAGGTAACCAAAATGTGTATTAAATATATAAATACATTTACTGAAGTACTACAATACTATAATAATATTCATTTTATAATTAACTAGACGATCCAGACGTTGACCTGCCCACAATAATTCATACAAAATTCCCAAGAAAATTGCACCAATATTCCCGGAAACCTTTAGAAAATTTTTTTCACGAAAGAACCTGTTTCGGACTTTTACGAACATTAAAAAATTAATTAACCAAATCAGTCCAGCCGAAGTGGTGCCACCCCAGTTCTCAAGTGATGCGCTTACCAACGCATCATTTCATTTTTATTAAATATATTATTACAACAAACTGTACAGAAAAAGAAACTATTAGATCTCATTTGTAATATTTGATAGCACACCATGTATAAAAAAACTGTATTTATTTTAAACCGCCTTGCTATGCACAAGATTGTTTTTCTTCTAGGTATTTTTTTTTCTTAAATAAGTAAAACTAAATTTTTTTTTACTTAGAACTCAGCATAAAACCATGTTACTGAGATCTCATTTCATTATTCATACCCCCGATTCAAGTAGCTATTCCCTTAATTACCCGGTTATTATCAAAAATACCCTCAGGCATCGTTTCGTAACAATAGCTTTAAATATTTATGTTGCTAATAGAGAAATGTTTGAACAAATTACTTGAATTAACTTGGGAATGTAGAATCTTGTAAAAGCTAGCTGGTAATACTGCGTGTTTCAAAAATGTGTGGTCATAATTAAGGGTGCTGTACAGACCAACAAACTGCACCCTAATTGCGTAACACACGATCAATCACAATCTGTTTAATTTTGACAGTTCAACAAAATTCATTGCGTTATTTACGATGTTGAGCAAACAAATTTTTCGAACCAACGAAGCAATGGTTTAGCCTTCAAAATGATTCGGATTAGAATTGATCGTGTGTCACCCAATTAGGGTGCAGAACAACTTTCTCCATGGGACCAACATCTTATTCGCGAAAAAATAATCAACTGTCACATACAAAACTGGAATACCTACTCGACCCATATGTATGGGACGGTTGATAATTTTTGCGCAATTACAATGTTGGTCCCATGGAGAAAGTTGTTCAATTTGATGGTCTGTACCACTATTTTATACAGGGTGTGGCGTAAGTAGTGGTCCACCGTTCAGGATTCGATGAACCAGATAATTAACTATAACAATTAAAATTTTTAACCATTTTTACCCAAGGCGTTTTTTTTACAAAAATCGCCCTTGAACTTGGATGGTATGTTAAAAATTCGGGTTAAAATTAGAGAAGAACTAACTTTTTCTTCAAAAGAGGTGAATTTACATAAAAAATCATAATTTATCATGATTGCTCTAGTATTCAGCAGTAATTAACAGAAATCAAAATGAAAAAATAATGGTTTTTGTTGAAACTACAAACAAATTTGTAATAAAAGGTAGAAATTTCGTAAATAAAAAACAAAAGGAAATATTTTCGGAACCCTTGGGTAAAAATGTTTAAAATTTTTAATTGTTATAGTTAATTATCTGGTTCATCGAATCCTGAATGGTGGACCACTACTTACGCCACACCCTGTATAAGACCACATGTGTTGATTCACTGTCAAATCAAATAAAATCATTTATTTTTCTAAACATGGGCAATTGGTACATAGGAGTTATCTTAAAAAAATAGTCCTCCATATTCCACCGTCTCATGGGCATGCAAATAATATTTAATTCCAAAATTAAACAGAATTTCTATTGATACCGAATAAATATAAATGTCAAATCAATAGAATTACAAAAAAAAAAAACAGACTAATAACAGTAGTGACATTTTTTACAGTAATGTCAATAAAATAATAAAGTATGTCAAAGATAACAATCAGAATAAAAGTGTCAGAATAGGAACATGTATGTCAATCATAATAATAGTTTATCAATCAATGCAGTAGTCTGTATAGTCATTTATTAATTATTTTGGTTCTCCAACATATAGGTAGGTACACAATTATTACATAAGTCATATTTCTTGCAATTGAACACAAGCTGTAAACTATTAGAATCAAAATGAATTACGTAGTGGCCCATCGTACAAGTAACCATTACAAACTCAACACGAAGTAAACGATTGAATTGAAATATATACTTTGTATTTGGAGTTCATCTGTGTCATTGGGTTTTGTGTACCTAGTCTTGTTTTCTATTGGGTACTTATTTTAGTATAATATTGGGTACTCTCAACTTTTCAGATCATCAATTGTCTTTGGACTCAAATATATGATCTCACTAGAATTGGTTAGGTCTTGTTGAGGTGCCGGTGGTCCAGCTGGTACCTTGGCACGAGATTTTTTGGCTCGCGGTATTTCAGGTCTTGGTACTTTCGCTCGCAGTATTTCAGGTCGCGGTACTTCCGCTTGAGGTACTTCCGCTCGCGGCACTTCCGCTCGAGGTACTTCCGCTCGAGGTACTTCCGCTCGAGGTACTTCCGCTCGCGGTACTTCCGCTGGAGGTATTTCCGCTTGAGGTACTTCCGCTCGAGGTACTTCCGCTCGCGGTACTTCCGCTCGCAGTATTTCAGGTCGCGGTACTTCCACTCGCGCTACTTCGGCAAGCGGTATTTCGGCCTGCGGTACTTCGGAACGTGGCACTGTGGGACGCGGTACCTCTTCATTATTTTTTAAATTTGTGATCGAACTGGTACTTTCAGGTATATAGGGATCACCAGTAGAAATATAGCTAACTTCCGACTTAAAGCAGACTACACAATTTTCTTCATCAGGGTCCGTGCTTTCCGTATGTAACTCAAGGTTTTCTGGTTTATTTAATGGCATTTCTATTTCATGTACTTGTACATCCTTGTGATTGTCTAGTTTATCATTTTCCTGCGTATTTTCTGACTCCTTATCGAATTTGTTTTCTTCCTTGTTGCTAGGTGATCCATCTGGTGCCTCTATAGTCAGAGTGTTGTTTGTATCAAGTTTATTATCATCTAAACTGTTGAGTTCGTCTATGGTTATCAGTAGATTATCTGGATTAGGTTTAGGATTGGGCTTTGGATCATTCCATAACTCAGGTAAAACTTTAACGCACATCTCTTCGTCTAAATCAGCCACCGGTGCAACAACTTTAGTCTTTTTTTCTTGGCTTTTATTTTCTTTAGAATTTTCTGGTTTATTTGTTGGTTGTGATGCTACTTCTTCACTGCTTCCTTCTGCGCTCTTATCTTCTGTAGACGTATGTTTTTTTCCTTTTTTATCATAATGCCAAAAAAGTTCTTCATCGGCTTCAGGTATAGGCCCCCACTCATGTCCCTGGTATAGATAAGATTTGCCTTTCCTACCTCGGTATCCGAGTCTCGATGCCTCTTCATACAGTCTATCCTTTCGTGGCACGTCATTAATCCTTGCCATAACCAGTAGAGTTGCCTCCTAATAAAACATGAAAGCATTTGAAGTTAGTTGGACCCTCTTACTTACACATCATCTTTGTCTACTCTTTTCTTGTACATTTTGACGTACAAAAATGCCTAAATGATTTGACTTTGACTTTGAACGGTAAAAAGATGGAAAATCAGAAGAAAAGTGCGAAAGCATGCGAGTCTTAAAGCGAGTCCTAATTTTGACCGAATTAATTGATATTTTCTGAAACATTAATAATAATTATATACAACATGTAACAAAAACCCTGTTCGATCCGAAAGGGGCGCATAGGTACTGCATTACCAGAAAAAAATAAGAAATATTTTTTTTATTGTAAATAAATGTTATTGCAATTTGAAATTCACATTTTTAGTACCAAAACTACCCCAATTTCATTATAAATTGGAAATTCACATTTTTTGTACCAAAACTACCCCAATCCTACTATCCTACTAATATTATAAATGTGAAAGTTTGTGTGTTTGTGCGTTTGTGTGTTTGTGTGTTTGGATGTTTGTTACTCAATCACGCAAAAACGGCTGAATGGATTTGGATATTTGGCAAACAGATAGTTTATAATCTGGATTAGCACATAGGATACTTTTCATCCCGATATTCTCACGGGATCGAGACTTACGCAGGTGAAACCGCGGGGCAAAGCTAGTTTCATTATAAATTAGCAAATTTTCTGCAGAGGTCATATGTTATGACTTGTAGACACCCGCTAGACGACGGCCGCCCGCGCCCCATGTACTCGTAATAACCGGTAAAATTCCCGATTGAAATTTTACATATTTTATTTAAATTTCCAAAAAAAAACACATAAATAGGCTCTCAGTATGATTCTTAATAACACCCTCACGGATCGAACAGGGTTTTTGTTACAAACTGTACATATAGTATCAATAGTAAGTAATAGTTCTCCTCTAATAGACCTTGTGAATGTGAGAACGATGTAGGCTTAGTGGACAGTAGACCTTTTTTTTTTTTTTTTATGGAACAATTTCAGTTTCTTTTAACTACCTACATGAAACTCCTTGAAAGGCAGGCCTACACTGTCCTCCCATAACTATTAACACTGTAATTCGAAAATATTGTAAAAGCCAATTATCTTTTAAAAGAGTAACCATGGAGTTTCTTGCCGGCTCTTCTCCATAGGAAACGACCAATTGGAACCGTGCACCTAGCTTCTGACGTTTCATAAGTGCCCATGTAGGCTTATGTGAAATAAAATATTTTGTTTTTTTTTTTTGAATAGCTCCTGCATCCTGAGGAAACCTGGACATATAGCTACTAGTAATGTATGGGACAGCTGATAATTATTTTTCACTATTACGATGTTGGTCTCATGGAGAAAGTTGTTCAGTTTGATGGCCTGTACCACACCCTTAAATATAGATAGATAGAGAGATAAAACGTTTATATGACCACACTTTCTGATACATGCTGTATATTGTGTATTGTAGTGGCTAGCTGTTGTCCGCGACTTCTTCTGCGGACCAGGATGAAAAGTAGCCCTTGTCCTTTTCCAGGTCATGGTCTACCCATGTGCCAAATTTCATCCAAATCCGTTCAGCCATATTAGCGAGAAAGCGTAACAAACAAACAAACAACTCACTTTCGTTTTTTTAAATATTATTTAACTGATGCCCGCGGCTTCGCTGTGGATGTCGGTTATTATATACTAAAACCTTTCTCGAGAACCACTCTATTCATTGGTGAAAACAGCATGAAAATCGGTGTAGTAGTTTTTGAGGTTATCGCGAACAGACAGACAGACGCAACGGGGGAGAACTTTGTTTCATAATATGTAGCGAAATAGGCTGGTATACTCACGACGCAATCCATATATCCAAGGAGGCGATTGTCTCCGGTCTGCTTAATGCGAACATCACGAGGAGTGATTTTGTATTTTCCTTTAACTATAATCATAGAAAAATTTACCACTTATTTCGTTTGTTTGACTTGGATGAAAGGATATCATTTATTTTGGGCCAACTAACGAAAGTGTCGGCCCACCAAAAAAAATTATAAGATATATTCTGTTAGAACATGTTATTCTTTTCACTATCATATCAAATCTGTAGGGCAATTCCCTGTGCTGGTTTTCAGTATGTTTTAGTTAAAATAACTAATAGTAATCTAATTAAAGTAATAGGTTGTAGTAATAAAAAATTTAGAGAAAAACGTACTCTTTCGGAATATAGATTTTTTTTTGCTTGGCACTGACACATCATTTTCTGCCTAGCCTTTTCCCAACAATGTTGGGGTCGGCTTCCAGTCTAACCGGATGCAGCTGAATACCAGTATTGTACATGGAGCGACTGCCTATCTGACCTGGGGAACACGATACCCCTTGGTAAGACTGGTTGTCAGACTTTCGGGCTTCTGACGACCCGTAACAGCTGTCAAAGATCTACAAATGACAGCCGGGACCAACTGCTTAACATCCTTTCCGAGGCACGGAGGAGTCTCGGTACGTAAAGATGGTCACCTATCCACGGACCAACCCTGGCAAGCGTAACTTAACCTGATGGATCGACCCGTGCGGCTGTTATTACTTAGCCAGGAGCTCTTCTGCGGCCAGCACTTTCACATATAGCCCAAAAATTTATGGACGGTGAATGATCTCCTTTGGCACAGGGGTAGCCCATAACTTGGAGAAGGACTTAGGATACTTTTTATCCCGATATTCCCACGGGATCGAGACTTATGCGGCTGAATCAGCGGGAAGCAGCTAGTTAATAATAATTACCTCTAGCGACAGGGTAGGACCAATACTCCCCCCTGTCCCCTCGTTCCACCAGCAAGCTGATAGCATTTTGATTATCCTCCATCAATATTTGACGAGCTGACCACATCACGGGTAAGACAACATTTCCGTCCAATAGTCTTTTGAGATGTTTGGTATGCTAAAAAATATTGAATTATTTCAACTTCTACTATAATCGGCAGAATTCAGAATAACTCATGCATGGGAAAAATATCAGCCCAGGTGAAACCACAACATATTATATAAATTACCTGCACTATGTGAGCATCTATTACGGTTTCGAAGATATAGCCCTGTGACATACAGGCAGAATGACAGTCGACGTAGGCTTAGTAATAGGGTTCCGTTAGCAATCTCTGGGTACAGAATTTAAAGGAAAAAAATTGAGCCATCGTCTCGGGACGTCTTGCAAATGTAACATCGAAACTATTTTGTATAGAAAATATACTTACAAAAAAAAAACGGATGCTCAAAAGCCAGCAACCATTTTTTTTTTTTGCCGCGTCGCCACACCAGCACCCATAAGTATTGTCCAAACATTTGCATGAACGTTCCCTAAAACTACGACAAAATTCGAACTGTAACGCTCCTATTACACGAGCACGCCATTTCCGTCACTCCGCGCAGCATGGATTGCGGCCGAACGGAACTCAAAAATCGAACCACCACACGAACACTGCACTCCAAATGGGCGCACCACTGCACACCATTTCTCATTCACCTACTCCGATGGCTGCATACTGCCAACTGAGCGCAAAATGGATAGTTGATCTGCCACAGACGAGCGCGTGCGGCGTGGAGTGGGCGCATCTCGCACACACGATGATTTGGATTGTGGAGTGTGGAATGTCGGATTTTAGATATGGAATGTTTGGATTTCACAATTTTTTTACCACTCCACTCAATCCACGTGATATTTAGCACTCACAGAAGGTTTTTAAAGTGTTGCCGTGGAATTTGATGGAGTTGAGTGGTTATGTAATAAGAGCTTAATAGCATGAAATAGGCGCCCGGAAAATGTTGTGATGGCTGAACACTAAACTGCGTTAAGAACCGACTGAAAAAAAAAAGCGTCCAAGCTATTTGAAACACATGCATCAGCTCCTTAATTAGCTGCTAGTGTGATAAACCAAATAAAATAAAAGAAGACTATTTAGGTACTTACGTTAGCCGAAGGAAAAGTAAAAATAAAAGTATTGAATGTTCTTAATCGAGCCCAGTAGTAGAACACAAACCACTTCTCTCGAAGGACGGAATATGGATTGAATCTGGCAAATTTGGAAAATGTCGAGCAGTTAGTGTGGTCATCGAAAGACATTCCAGAAGGACCGTACTTCACTTTGGCTCTTTTACTGAGAGTAGAAACTAGACATGCTATAACTAGCAGTATTAATGTTAACTTAATACGCGAAAATATCTCGTTAAATAACATTTTTCCAAAATATCGTACACGTAACTTAGTGCTTAGGTCAAGTAGTTATTACGAGAACATTTTGTTCTCGCTACGTCAATCACCGTTTCAAAGTGAACTAAATGCCTCTGGTACTAACAGTCACCCTTTATACTCAGTATTGAGGATGTTTCATGTCCATGTGTTTATTAATTATTGGAATGTGTTGCATTTTCACATTATGTTCGAAGAAATTGGTAGACAAACGCCATTATTTTCTTTTTGAAGAATTTATTTGTGAACATTGATGTCATTTTATGTCAATCTTTCTTACACTAAATCTTATTATGGTGATACCACACGACTCTCGATTTAAAAATAAGCTAAAGTATTTCGGTAAAGTCAGGGAAAAGTAAAGTTTCGGCTGAAATGATGATAATGATGAAACATCTCTGATCCATGATCAGAAAATGAACCTGTGGATGCCAATTTGTAATGCCACTTACAAATTGAGTACTTTGATTTGTTTATTGGAATACTTAAACCCAAAATTATAATTTTAAAATCTCCTCACGTATATATTTTGCATCTGACAATAATTGAGGTTAATTTTATTATAACCGGTTTTATTTCCAATAAAAATTTAATCATTTTATTTAAAAAATATTTGATTAAAAAACGTGGTGAGATATAAAGAAACCATTTAATAAGTTAAATTAAATTAAAAAAATTAAAAACCCCCGATTAATACAAAGCATCCAATAAACGAACGATATATTTTTTTATATCTAAGAACTCTCTCGATCAATTCACCTTTCAAACAAAACCAAAAAAATCAAAATCGGTTCAGCCGTTTGGTAGCTACGATGGCGCAGACAGACACACAGATACACACCTCTCTTTTTCCGTCGGGGTTTAAAAACAGATTATGTGTTACTAATGGGGGCTATCGTTCTTGTGTTCATCAGTTGGCGCCACTTTTATTTGATATGTTTAAGTACCCATTATTTTATATACATATAATGTTTATGTTATTACATTTTAAAACATCAAATGAATATTTACATTATAATGTTCCTAAAATTGGCAAGCATGAAGCAGACAAATATGTGTTGTTACTTAAAATCTTAAGCCATAATTAATCAGGAATTGGAAAGGTATAAACTTTACAATAAATATGAATAATAAGTAGAAATTCCCGACAAAAAATCCCGCAAACAGGGGGCTTGAAACAGTCACTTTGGCAGAATCATAATAGGAAAATATTATGAATCATCGTAAAATGTCACAAACTGACAATTCATAATATGATCTGCGTGCGATTCATATTACGAAATAATTCATCTGTTTGACAGTTTTCTATGGAGATTCGTAAAATGGTCCATACATTATGAATTGTTTTTGTCAAATTAGAGAAATTGCTAATAACAGCTGGAAATTCAGTAAATGAATTGCTTTTAGAGGAATTGCTAATGTGACCGTTTTAGGCCCCCAGTTAACGTTCAATGACATTTGACATTTCGGAGACCTCACGTTACACTAGCGCCTTTAGCGGCGAAATCATACGCGATCTCGTGTTGCTCCATGCACGCGATAGTCCAAATTCCCAATAAGTAATAAATACCCTTTATAATAAAAAAAAAAAACATCGAAATCAGTCGACGTGGTAAAGAATTAAATAAATCACTGAAAATTCATTCAAAAAATAAAACCAATGAATCGAGATTTTTAAAGTCGGTTAAAAATCTAGTGTTTTCTCCATTCTCTAGTCATTCCCACTGACCGACGGCCGGCATTGGACCATTAACAACAATAATTCTCTCGTCATCCGCCTGTAGCTTTGCCTCATGTATCGCTTTTAGTTTTTCTTTTTCTACCTGGTAATCTCTCCAAACTGGTCTTCCAGTGCCTACGAACTTGACGGTGGCGGCTTCAGCCATCATTTCTTTGGGATCAGTTGGTTCATTTCCTGATACAGCCATCACTGCCGCGTGGTGGTTTTCACAATAAGTCATTACTAAATATGGATCTTCTATCTTTATTCGCAATGTTTGCGAAGGCAGTTTCATAGCGGCTGAAAAAAGGTTAGGTACAAATGTTAAATATAACATAACATCACACCTGAAATCCCCGAAGGGTTAGTAGAGGTAAGTAGGTACTTCTAATAGATACACCCACATTTATAAGTCCCATGGGACCAATAAAAGGCGAGCCTATTGCTATCAACCGGACACAAATCCAGACTCCGGGTAGCTACAGAGAAATTCCTGATGGAAAAACTCAATTTTCTTGCGTATAGGTACGAGTATATTTAATATTTTTAGTTAAGACTTCGCATAAAATTTTTTTCTCTTCTTGTTCTCACATACTATTGTCTACATTTCTTTCACATTTCTCCTTTCGCAGGTCTGCTGGAAGAAATTTCTTAAGAAATAAGCAGTACCTTTGTACTCATATTATAATTATGTTGTATCTCTATGTATTTTACTGTATGTACATAAATAATAAAATAAAAAAATAAACACTTTGCTTTACTTGGGAATCGAACCCAGGACCTCATGCTCAGTAGTACGCTTGTGGCCAGTAGACCAACGAGGCAGTTTGGTAGGGTTAGGAACATCTGAATAATAATTATAAATATTTATGGTTCAGCGAATTAAATTAGCCATTTGTATTTTTTAGGGTTCCGTACCAAAATTGCAAAAAAGCAACCGTTATGATGCGACTTCGTCTGTCTGTTTTTTTACTAATTGTATTGTTATCATCGGTAGAACCTGTCGGTCCTCGGGCCACTCTATGTGACTTAGTTCATACACTATATAATGCCCGGTTCCAATATCACTAAGCATGTAATGCCTAAGTAATTACACTGCAATGTTGTATTTCCAACTCTCGGCGCTGAGCTGAGCGTTGAAAATTCAAGAATGCGCTTTTATTTAGGCATTACTTTTAGGTGTTGTCTAGTTTTAGTCTAACGGGCATACCTAAGCTCGAGTGAAAAGTTTATTATTATTACTAGCGACCCGCTCCTTCTTCGCGCGGTTTGTAGGGTTCCGTACCCAAAGGGTAAAACGGGACCCTATTACTAAGTTTCCGCTGTTTGTCTGTCTGTCTGTCCGTCTGTCACCAGGCTGTATCTCATGAACCGTGATAGTTAGACAGTTGAAATTTTCACAAACGATGTATTTCTGGTGCCGCTATAACAACAAATACAAAAAAATAGAATAAAATAAATATTTAAGGGGGCTCCCATACAAAAAAACGTGATTTTTTTGCTCGTTTTTGCTCGATATTGTTAACGGCAATAGGTAGACGCTTGAAATATTCACAGAATATTTAGTTATAATATTCACTTTAAAAATAAATAATTAAAAAAAAAACAAAAAAAGTATTTAAGGGTGGCTCCCATACAACAGACAATTTTTTTTGCCGTTTTTATAGATAAAGGTACGGAACCCTTCTTGCGCGAGTCCGACTCCCACTTGGCCGGTTTTATTACGACTTGACAAAACATCGAGATTTCTTAGATAAAATTATGTAAGTTTAATATTACCATTACACATAAACCTTCCGGAATAAATACTCTAAGCGCTGGTGAAAACCTCATTAAAATCTGTTGTATGATTTAGAAGAGTAACGCGGACATATAGACAAACACGAAAAGCAACTTATTTTTATTTTTTTAGTCCTATATTGTGTCCCACTGCTGGGAAAAAGCCTCCCCTTCTTCCTTACAAATCTCTCTGTTTCGTGCGATTTCTGGCCATGTTGGCCCCGCAAACATGATTAGATCGTCACGCCACCTTCGCCGCGGTCTACCTCGACGGCGTTGTCCTCCTTCAGGCGTCCAGTGAGTAACGATCTTTGTCCATCTCTCCGGGTGAATTCGTGTGACGTGGCCGGCCCACTCCCACTTCAACCTGGCTGTTTTTTCTCCAACACCCGCTACTTGAGTTATGGAGCGATAGATACTTCAAGTTATCGAGCGATAGATAGATATAGATTGTATAAATTAGTCACAGGTTAGTACTTACGTATGATAGTGCTCGGTACGTCGAATTTTGGAATAATATTGAACAAGCCTCTCTTGTCGGCTGAAATCAGCAGCGCCTCATATACTCCATTCATTAAAAGTTTTGTTTTGCTCCAATCGACCGTTTTATTCAACATTCTGCCATAATTTGAATGATATTCATTTACCAGCTGCAACAGAGATGCATGCCCATGGGTGACCATCTTTACATACCGAGACCCCTCCGTGATTCGGAAAGCACGTTAAGCCGTTGGTCCCGGCTATCATTTGTGGATCTTTGACAGTCGTTACGGGTCGTCAGAAGCCCGAAAGTCTGACAACCAGTCTTACCAAGGGGTATCGTATTACCCAGGTAGTGGGTTGTGGAGGTCAGATAGGCAGTTGCTCCATGTAAAATACGGGTATTCAGCTGCATCCGGTTAGACTGGAAGCCGACCCCAACATAGTTGGAACAAGGCTATGCAAATGAAGATGATGGGGCATACATCTCTGTTCATCATCTGCCTAGCCTTTTCCCAACTATGTTAGGGTCGGCTTCCAGTCTAACCGGATGCAGCTGAATACCAGTATTTTACATGGAGCAACTGCCTATCTGACCTCCACAACCCACTACCTGGGTAATACGATACCCCTTGGTAAGACTGGTTGTCAGACTTTCGGGCTTCTGACGACCCGTAACGACTGTCAAAGATCCACAAATGACAGTCGGGACCAACGTCTTAACGTGCTTTCCGAATCACGGAGGGGTCTCGGTATGTAAAGATGGTCACTCATCCACGAACCAACCCCGGCAAGCGTAGCTTAACCTGATCAATTATTGACCCCTGCGGCTGTTATTTCTTAGTCACGAGCTCCTCAGATTCATGCCCCATAAAAGGTCTTAAAATAATGACAGAAATTAGTGTCTATAACAGATTATAGTTACAACCCTTAATAAAAAAAACAAATTGATCATAATCGGCTGTTGGCGGTGTTTTTCAAATTAATTAGTTAGCGGAACTTTGCAGACGTGATGAGTATCGATAGATGTCTCAATCAATCAATCAACCTATCGCAGTCCACTGCTGGACATAGGCCTCTCCTAGGCTGGGCCACAACACGCTGTCCTCCGCCTTCCGCATCCAGTCTGTCCCAGCCAACTTTTTAAGAGGAAATAGGGTCGGTCCCCTCTCTGGTTTATGACCCAAGAACAATAATTTTTACAGTCAAATAAATATCAACTAGTTCTATGCCCCTATGTTTTCTATTTTGATGATACATTATCTGTAGAAGAACTAGAACTCTCGGAAAATGCTCAAAATTCCTGATTGACCGACGAGTCAATCTAGGTGGGGGGCGTCCCACACTACGATGTAACCAGCCTTCTGAAGGACATTGTCTTTCTGAAGGCCCGCCTCGCGGATGTGCTAACGAAATTAGATACATCTCAAAACACCGTCGCCGATTTGCGTAAAGAAGTTTGCAATTTGCGTAACAGTGTGGCGGTAATTAGGTCACCGGTCGATGCGTCGAATTCCACGTCAGCAGTTTCTTCGGCGGCGCATCCGTCGTTTGCTGAGCTTGCAGAGCGCCCCGCCGGCGCGCCCCGCAGCCCCGCGCTCGTCACCGCGGTTTCTCCGCGTAACGCAGCCCGTGCCTCTCGCCCCGTCCCGCTGCCAGTGTCTGCAGCTCTGGTGAAACCCGTACAAAGGGATTTCGCTAGCGTCACCGCGAGTGCCCCTGGCGCTCCTAGGATTAAGCCCATGCCAGAAAAGGCGCCGAATAGGGCTGATAATGATGACGGTTTCGTGACGGTGCATAGGAGGAAGCACCAATCGCGAACGAACAATAACCACTGCGGCAAAGCTCCAACGGGCCCCGAAGTGAGCCTACGAGCCGCAAAGCCGAACACACCGGTGTACATCTCCTGCCTGCACTACACCACTAAGGCGGAGGACACCGTGGAGTACGTGCGCCAAAAGACGAGGTACGCGCCGAGGGTGCAGTTACTTGAATCGCGCCAAAACGTCAACTTCAAGGCGTTCGTCGTGCGTGTGCCAAACTGTTATCTGCCCCTCGTCATGCAAGAAGACTTTTGGCCGCAGGACGTGGTGTTCCGTCGCTTCCGCGGAAAAGTTCCACCGGACAGCACAAAGTTTTTTAGTAACACAAGTTTTGTTTATGGAATATGTATGTTTAGGTTAAGGTATTTTTCTATGGGCCTGTGTCGCCTGCAATAAATGATTTATTTATTTATTATTATTATTACTACGCTTGCCGATACTCGGTCTCCGCTCTCCACTCTAGGACTCCACCAGCCATCGGTCCTTCGACAAACATGGCCAGCCCACTGCCACTTCAGCTTGCTTACCCTGCAGGCTATGACGATCACTCGGATTCTTTTCCGGATAATGTCATTTCTGATCTTATCCTTCAAAGAAACGATAGATATCTAAAAAAAAATTGATGATTTTTTGAGGTCATCAAACGCAGTTACTGTAGAGGTATCAGTACAGGGTCTAAAGTTCACTCATCCTCTATAGAAAAGGGTGGATCCTCCGATCAGACGGGCGTCGTGTCTGATGGGCTACTGCCCATTGATGTTGGAACCTTGTATATATTGTCCTTGTCTATCGCGCGGTAAACTCTAATTGCGCGATGCAGGATTATGTGACGTCAGAATTTTTGTGTGACGTCAGGTCTTTTGATACGTAGTTCGCATGTGGCGATGTACATGCCGCCACAAGTAAAACATTAGATTTTTGTTTGTGTAGACTTTACAGACGTATCAATATCTAAACACGATAAAACAAAAGAAAACAGATTTTCTCAATGTTCTCACAACAATACCAGCGGTCCTTGACCCCCAAAAAAAACATCAAATCTTTTTATTTTATCTTGTTTATATATCACGTCTGCAGAGTTTTGCTATCTAAGTGGTTTAATTTGAACCCGTATCTACTGGTATTTTGTGAAGTATGCACTCAACTACTTTAAAGTAAATTAGGCCACAACTCACCTTATTGGTTGGATACTCAAAAGTATGTTCTTTTGCAACTTCTATTTGCCTATCATCCCAAATAAAGAACGGCGTCCATTTCAAATTTACGACATCTTTAGGAGAAAACACCGCTCCAACGGCAAACTCGTCGCAAGTGGTCCAGTTCACACTATCCTCTGGTCGTTCGGTACTTAACTGAAACGAATATTTTGAAAAGAACGGCTGCTTTCCAGGCTTCGGTGTGGTATGCGGCGGCAGTACGGGGAGGCCAGAGAGAACTTTCTTTTTCGGAATAAATTGGTCCTTTGGAGGCAACATTGCATTCCTGGCTTGTAACGTCGGTAAATCATACCATTTTAACATTATCTGGTTGGTCTCTTTCTGTGGATTTAAAAACCTGTCTAACATCATTTCTTCTTTGGCGCTAGGCCTTCCGAAAAATTTTGGTATATTGGGATTTAAAAACAAAACGTTAGCAGGTTTGGCATTCTGCAGCATTTCTAATGCTGTTCTTCTATCTTTCGGCATTCTCATACTTAGTTCTAAAACGTCTATTGGCTGTTTCATTGGTGAATAGGGGTCTCCGAAGCCTTCTCGAGTAATGTGTCCAAATGGTACAGGTTCGTCGTAGTTTGGTGATTCCATTTTCTTCTGATCGCGCTGATCAGTGTCATAGTTGTCAAAGTCCACCCCTTCTCCAATCTCAGTAAAAACGAAGACGTAAATGCACAACAAAACGCGCATTTTTTCTGAATTGTAATGAAATGAAACAATAAAATTTCTTTATATAGGATTGACCGAAGACGCAGGGGTGCTCAACTATTTTCTAACATTCAATTTTATCGCTTCCACGTGTGTTTGTGAGCCTTTTGGATAAATCATGGAAACTTATTTTAATAATTATAAGCTAATAGTTGATAGTTATAAACTTTAACTAATTATGACTTTTCTCATCTATCTACAAGTTTTTTCTATATCTACAAATACGGTACGAAAATCACGATTTTTTGCGGCAATCGCACACTTGGTTTGGATATTAACGATTTGATCTTAGTAAGATACACCAGAAACCATATTATAAATTAATTGCCTACATCTTACTAACCAGTTAAAGAAGAGTACATCTATGGTTTGTTGTCAAAAAAAAAAATTATTTATTTGTTTATTTATTGCATAATGTACACTAAGTTACAGACTAGGCTAAAACTTATGAGTACATGACCCTGTTAGGGCGCAGCAAGTAGTATTACGTGTATCTTAAATGTAGGTTAAATATTTAGAAGTTAACATTATATTGCATAAGTAACTAACTACTAGATATCAATATTACAACATTTATTATTATTATTAATATTTAATCTCTTTCTAGCATATTTTATTTAATATATATTAATTAAAGTTATTTGAAATGTAAGTAGTAACATTAATAAAATTATTTTTTATATAGAAATTAAAAATTAGAGATTAAAAATCATTCTGCCTAGCCTTTTCCCAACTTGATGGGGTCTGCTACGAATTAACCATTTAAAAATATTACATAATACATTACATTACTTAATATTCTCAACACCGAAAACTTAGTAGTTGCGTCAGCTTTTTTTATCAAATGAGATCTCAAATGTTTTGCCGTCATCATTCCCATGACTAAATATGCCAAATCGCCCATTTTTTTTACTAAGTAGTTGTTTTAAGTTGTAATGTATGGCTTTTCATAACTAATTCCTTTTAATTAACAAAAAAAATGCCGCTTTCAGAACCGTACACGTGATAGAAGTAAAACTTTAGTGTGAGAGACAGAGTGAGTTATATCTTTCTTCCCTCACATGTGACAAAATGTACATAAACGTGACTGACTCCTCCTTGAAATTTCACTCAATTCTCGTACAATAACGAATCGCCGCGTAAGAAATTTCACTTCAAAAACTTTTGAAACACATAAAATGTTTAATTTCCTTTGATCATTTTACCAAGTAGGAAAATGTTGGCAACTCCAGTATTTGTAAAACATGTCATTAGATACCCCTGGCCCGTTTGCTTCCGTATACAAACTGACACATTGTATTATTGTGTTTGACAAGACTAACGTTTACATAACTAGCATCAGTTAGGTAAGTGTCAACACACTCAACTCAATCAATCTGTCTATTTCCCAACTTTAATGGGGTCGGCTCCCAGACTAACCGGATGCAGCTTAATACCAATATTTTATATGGAGGCCAAATAGACATCTGGCCTCCACAACCCAGTAACTGGGTAACCAATACCCTCTTCTAAAGTATTAGGTATAAAAAATACTACCTGCAAAAGTACTTAAGGGTATTGAAATAAAAAAGCATACCTTTTTATATGTGTTTAATAATGATGTCATTCAAATTCAGTCATTTAACTTACACACAGTTCTTAACCAAACAAGTAAGTATTTGTAGTCGGTTAAACCACACACAAATTCATTCATTCCATCACATAATGATTGATTTGTTATGATCACATATAACTTTAAGTAACCACTTAAGTACACATTCAATCTGCCTAGCCTTTTCCCAACTATGTTGAGGTCGGCTTTCAGTCTTACCAGATGCAGCGAAATACCAGAATTTTACATCGCGAGACTGCCTATCTGAGCTTTACAACCCCGTTACTGGGTTATACGATACCCCTTGGTAAGACTGGGTTGTCAGACTTTCGGGCTTCTGACGACCCGTAACGGCTGTCAAAGATCTACGAATGACAGGGACTTAACGTGCTTTACAAGGCACGGAGGGGTCTCGATAAGTAATGGATGGTCACCCATCCACGTACTGACCGTGGCAAGCGTAGCTTAACCTACGATTGACCCGTCTGGCTGTTATTATTTAGCCACAAACCCCTTCGATAGGTATGGATAATTATGTAATCTTTTATTTAAAGCCTTATTGAACAAATTACAGAAAGTCTTAATTTCACCAAAAAAAATCGGGACACTATTACACAACATAGGTATCTAAAATTATACAAAACGTACGTTTTTTAATCCCATAGACTAATTTGTGCTGAGAACGAGAATAAAGTCCCGTAATCTTCTTCTAAAGTCTGGTAAGACTGGTTGTTAGACTTTCAGGTTTCTGAAGATCCCTAACAAATGTCAAAGATCTGCAAATGACAGCCCCCGATGATAATGATTCCCGAAGTAAAATACAAAAATATTTAACTTAGATACAGCACAGAATCTAAACTTTTTGACATGTTGCCACATCAATGCAGGGGCGGACCACTAACACTAAAATAAATTAATGAAGTATAGCTCCTATCTCCTACTATATAAGGATTATTCACAAGAACTGCTGGGCGTGGTGCTGATGTATTATCTCCAAGTTTTCATCCTCATCATCATCATCCATTTCGTAGGGTTCTGGGGCAAGGGTGGGCAGTGGTGGAATCGTCGCCGTGTGGGTCCGTCCGAAATCACTCCAGAAGCCTAACCTTTGTGCCTCTTCAGTTAACTGGAAAAATTACCAATACATGTACAAGGTGGGACAAAAGTAATATCATAATGTGAATTGGCTGCCATTTTGTTAGAAATGAAAAAAGTTAGGTTACGTAGTTTTCACTTGAAATACATAAACCACGTCAGTGTCATAATTTTCTTTGGAAAACCTATGCCTATACAAAAGTTTTATTGAGCAAGATATATATTTTACAGAATTTGAAAAGACCAATCAAATAGCCGTTATTACGCACTTTGTACATCAAACTAATTAGGGATAGGTTTGGGAGATTTTTTTAAAACATTTAGTGGGCCAAGATTTTTTTTTTTAAAGTTTAATATACCCACTTCCGCAATAAAGACGAATCTAACGACGTATCATTCATCAAAATCGGTTCAGCCGCTTAGAAGTTACAGGGGGAACATAGGGATGCACAGTTGGACATACATACATACATTCAGGTCAAACACATAACTCTCCTTTTTTGGCTTCACCGCAATAGAGGAGAGGTAAAGAGGTACGGTCCTGAACAAAAACAATGACGAAGAGTACAAATGACTCTCGACTTCGTTAAGCGAGTTTTTATGCCTGATAAACTTACATAATCATGATTAGGCATCTTGTCGGCCGGCGCCAGAGCATAGCAAAGTCTATACTTGCAGTTTAGAATGCCCAAGTAGCCAGGATCTACTACTTTCAGGGCGAACAGCAGTAGTGGTGCTTGGTTAACTGTAATAATATACGATAAGGTTGCTATTCGCTTGATACAGATAAGATTTTAGTTGAAATTAGTCTCCTGCATGACAAATCTCGTGAAAAAGAATTAAAAATCAAGAATTTTCAAGAATCATTATTGCCATCTAACGTGGCAATGCTGAATGCTGCCTTTTACATTTTTTGTAAATATGTGAGCACTATGTATCTATCACACACTTAATTTTTATTTTTCATTGCTCCATTTTGAATTCTTTTTACCTATTGTGATACAGTAATCGTATTCTAGTTGCATCGTCTTCACATGTAAATATAATTGATATATACAAAATATATTGTAAAACATTTTTTTAAAGAGTAACGGTGTAGAATCGGACGAATTTTTAGATGATTCTTTCCCCTCCTTTTTTATATTGCACATTGGTAGACTATGTAGTTTGTCTTAAGAATTTTGAAATAATATCTGTGATTTTCGGCACATTGGTTGTACATAACATCATGCCTGTATTTTCCCGAAGGGCTAAGCGGAGTTGGATTACCTTAGTAAACCAACATTTAGCATGTAATGGGCGCCCCCTATTGCCAAGAAAAGAATGCAATAACGGCTAAATGTCTAAAATTAACATGAAAGCTTTGAATCATCTTCTTATTCGACCTTGTCTAAGTCATTTAGCTTGGCTTTGACGGCCACGTTAACAAACTAAAATATGGCGTCGGAAAATTCCACCGCATCGCTGCCGCCTGGTAATGTATACCCAATTTTTATTTTAATAATCTGTTAGTTTAGAGTAATAATTAGAATAATAAACTTATTTTTCATTAAAAATAACAATAATAGCGAAGTATTCATTGCGTTATTCTCACTGTCGCACTTCCGAATTTTTCAAACTTATGAAGCAGCGGATTTTGTCGTATTATCAAAATGGAGGGAATTTTCAAAGGGTCATTCTAAAGTGGGCCCTTAACGATATTACTAGATATTGTACAAAATCAGGAATTTTGCAATGTTTCTGAGTTTAGGTTTGGAGATTGCGCAATATAAATGTTTCGCAAACTTATTGTAGGGTGTGGGTGGGGGCCGCCTTAGTATGTTATTCAATTACGGTGTCGGTGTTCCCAGAGAGCAGGTCAGAAGGCGAGCAATCTTCTGTTACTAGTCACGTTGTTAGGCACTTACTCATCGGACTATCTCCATCTGACTTAATTGAACCAGCAGCGGCAACTTTGTAGACGATTCAATTTACAATAATAGACTAACACTTAAGAGATACGTACACTCAAACGTTAGTGTCGGAATTATTCTGAATATACTAGGGGTATTGGTCTTGACGACCAGCGCGCTGAAGTCGATGGAACTCTCCATGAAGAGCACAGAGTTGGTCCAGTTTACGGAGGGTTTCAGCACAGGATCTAACTCCACTCGGAATCGGTCGACTAGCTGAAAGAATAACTTCTTATATGATTAATGAGAGAAGAGAGGAGTGCGTTATAATATATATATTACTATATCTTCTATTCTATATTCTATATAAATATATATATAAATACTAGCTGCACCCCACGGTTTCACCCGCGTAAGTCTCGGTCCCGTGGCAATATCGGGATAAAAAGTAACCTATGTGTTAATCCAGGTTTTAAACTATCTGTTTGTCAAATTTCATCCAAATCCATTCAGCCGTTTTTGCGTGATTGAGTAACAAACATCCATATTAGTAGAAATAGTGGGATTATAAATTTTAAAGTTGCTTTTCGCGTCCGTGAGTGTGACCGCGTTGTTCTTCTAAACTACACAACAAATTTTGATGCGTTTTAATCATCATAAGACAATCGGAAACAAAATTTGATGTCAATACCGACAGAACGGTAAAATTTACAAACCACATCAGACGGAACACTGAATTTTATGTTATAACTCTCTTCGAATTGAGGATTCCAGAAGTAGAAGATCTTCCAGTCAATGTCTAACACACTCTTGGGGTCAAAAGTTGAGTTCTCCAGAAATTTCTCGCAAGAGGTATAGTTCTCAACCGATAGTTCGTCGAGGTCTACTATAGCTGCACTTTCTTGTATCGACAGAGTAATGAGGAGGAATATCACAAACATGGCTAACATTAGCTTTAACCAAAAACCGAGCTTCCAGGTCAATGAATAATACTGTCTG
The DNA here is from genome assembly GCA_949152455.1 of Lithophane leautieri. Classification (NCBI taxonomy): domain Eukaryota; kingdom Metazoa; phylum Arthropoda; class Insecta; order Lepidoptera; family Noctuidae; genus Lithophane; species Lithophane leautieri. Next base: position 10,116,488 of record OX424478.1, read on the forward strand.
GATCTATTTATACACTTCAAAACTAATTTCAAGTTCACTTTTTATCACATTTATGTAAAACACAATTACCTAACTGATTTTCTTTTTTTTTTTTTCCTAATTATTAAGTTTGTATAGTACAGACGGTACGCACTGAGCGAATGCCTTTCGTGATCGCTATTTATATGGCAGTTTGGTTATTATTTACTGTAACAGTATCTTTGTTTATTCCTTCAGAAATATTTTCCACAATTCTTTCGATATTTTATTTGTATTTGCTGTTTTGAATATAGTTTACTTTATATATATCCGTTATTAATTTTATCCTCGCCTTTTCATGCCACTGTTTCATTATTGGTTTCTATTTTTTTTTAAATTAAAGAGTAACTTTCATGAGTTATATTCGGTTTTGGTAAGGACCTCATGCGTCGGATCCAGTCGTAAAATTGAAAACAATGCAAGCGTGGTACAGTCTCCAGCACATCAAGCTACTAAAATCTGTCAAATTTCTTTAGTAGATTTTAAACTTTATCGCTAAAGCATTAGATTCAAGGTTGATTGGGAAAGTTTGACAGTTTCGGGTAGCTTGATGTGCTGGCATCTGAACATATGCACGCGAGTAAGGCTGTGTTCTTTCCTAAGCTTCTGGATGGGATGATATTCAGCCCACATTCAGACTAAGTGAGTTGGTTTGCTTCGGATTACTCACGAAGTAGGTTTATTTACTTGATATTTATGTGTGTGAAGTAATTACATAATACCACTCTCTCCTAAATACCATAGACTCTTTTTACCCGACTGCGCGACAGCAATAAAAGTCTTTACTGTCGCGTAGTCGAGTAAAATGAGTCTTAAAATTTAATAAATCGTAGAGAATTTATGAGAAATATTGTATTCTTAGGCTCGAGTGTCCCAATCATCATTCTCTTGCCCTTATACTAATATATTTGGGGTGATCTCAGTAATCACTCCCCTCTCTAGCCATACCATCTTTCACACAGTACACCCATCGTTTCTTTGGTCTTCCCTACTCCTTTATAAATCCACATTCATACTCAAAACTTTCCCCACGACAGAGTGTCCCAATCTTGTAGATAAACTCAGTTCGTTTCAAGTCATGTTCATAATTCATATCATATAATTGCATTCCACAATTGCAGCCCACGCACATTGAAGGGTTCCGTAATTGGGATGTTATGCCAAGAACAAACTTAACATTGTAGTTGAAAAACATGTTCTCCCATACGAAATGTATGGGAGAACATGATTTAACAACTGCTTTAAATTGGTCGATTATTACTCGTTACTTTGTAGACCCTACTTAGCTGTGATAGTTTTCCTTTTAATTTAATTATACTACTGCCGTGATTTTTTTTTTCACGTGTCCAAAACCTACCATTTATTTGGCAGGGGGACTTGACTCTAACAAAAATTAGCACTCTAAAGCGTAATATTTCGCAAACAGATCTCTGAATCCAAAAATGGTATTGACAAACTCTCAATATTTTTGAACGACCTTTCCAACGACACCCATGGGATAAATGAGAAAAAATAAAACCATCCCCACTATAGGTGTAGGGGAGGTACCATAAAATTTAAAAAAAAAACATTATTTTATTTTACCTCTTTGTTGTACCATCGTAATTTATATGTATACCCATAACAAATTACAGCTTTCTAGTGCTAAGAGTCTCTGAGCTAAGCCGCGGACAGACAGACAGACGGACATGGCGAAACTATAAGGGTTTCTTGTTGACTACGGAACCCTAAAAAGGGATGTGATGAGGACGGTTGCCAGAGAAGATTGGAAGAAACAAACGTTCTGCGCTGACTTCAAGTAACATGAATGTAGAAAAAATTGAAAAATGACAAACAACGTGCCAGTATTAGTTTATTTATTCCTTAGGAGCCTTTTTATTCTTATTCTTAAGAGCCTGACAAGTATGGTGGCCGGATCCCATGTCGAGGGAACTGACAACATTCTCGACAACTGTGCGGAACGGGAATTTATTCATGCGGGCTGACAGTGTCGTCACGCCGAACTGACAGTCGGCCATCAGCAGGTACTTGCCTCCATATATCAGTTTCAAATAGAACCTGAGTAGTGGCACCGTCCGCCTTTCTGGATAAATATCTGAAAGGAAGTGCATAAAATAAGCAGCATATAATGTTCCCACTGTTGGGACACAGGCCTCCTCTCTGTGAGAAGGTCCACCACGCGGGCCCAGTTGGTGGCTTCTTCTCGTCTTCAAGTTTTCGGTTAAGACATACTGGTTTCCTTACAAAGTTTTCTTTCACCGTTTTGAGAGCAATGGCGATGAAATAATCATCACAAAGTGCCTGTCTGGATTCGAACCTATGATCTACAACTTGTTAGTTTCCACTGAGCCACACTGCTGTACTTGAATCAACTGTTATAATGGATTTGTATTGTACTGAAAATAATAATGGTATTATTAATAGTAGACTTACCTCAGGACTACTACAATTCTAGGTGTTATTGTTATGATGAAAACGCTTGGTTTTCAGTATAAGAAGGTGGTAGGGATGCTGTCCTCTCCCTTGACCTTTTGCTGAACCCAAAAGTGGATGTGGCCCATAGCCAGTGGTCATAGTATACAGAAGAAACTTAAATAGCCACTCACTCACTTTTACGGGTATTGTGTAATCCAGCTGGGTTGTGGAGATCAGATGGCAGTCGCTCTTTGTAAAAAACTGGCATTAAACTGCATCTGATAGACTGGAAGCCGATCCCAACAATTGGGAAAAGACTAGACAGATGATGAGTAACTTACTTCCATCTCTGATGACGTTGGGCACTGCATGGAACATCCCCGCAGCTCCCTGGTCTGCAAACAGTAGCATTTCGTTTCTTTCGCGACCCATTATGACCAGCAGCTTAGCAGCATCCCAGTTAGGTTCAGTCTCCAAGAACTCGTTCATATCATTGTAGAAGCGGTTGACAATCTAAACAAAGAGATGATGTGATGCAGATGAAAAATCAAAGACGAAAATAGGTCAGCAAAGCGAAAAGTCACTCTTGAATAGTAAAGGTAGTTGTGGCTAGATCTCGTGAAGACAACATAATTAACACCACGCCTGTAGTCCCTGAAGGGTTAGGCAGAGGTGTACCTATAGTACAACAATATTTCCTGAAGAATCAGTTGATTTAATTTTCTACGCTCAGTGCGCTTACTTTACATCAGATACGCACGAATTTAAAATTATATTTATTTCTTTAACTTGTTTGAAAAATAGTACATTACTGCCGCAGTCTGCAAAAGGGGCATTGATGGACTCATGTTTTCACGTTCGTCAATCAATGCCTGGTTGGGGCCAAGGCTTGTAAAGTAACTTTCCCGAATAATGCGCGGAAATTCCAACTAAGTAAATTAATTACAAAATCCAGAATCAATGACGAATAATTATAATATACTTAACGGTTTTTTAGTATACCAATGCGAAAAACGATAATTGTTCACGCGCCAATATGTTCATTTGTTTCCTTTTTACTATTACTATAACATCTTTGATTAGTTACTTCTTTGGTTGTCATGCGTCGAGGTACTTTTAATTAAATTAACATGACAGGTATAGTTTTTATAGTAATTTATTTGGCCGCTAAACACGACAGGTAACTATTTTCATACTAACATTGCCGGCCGCCTGCTCGCAGTTGTTAACCAGTACAGCATTTTTTTATCTCGAAGGTTGTCAAAATAATGCTCAGCATTTTTCAGCAAAACTCTTTTACACGTCAAAAATAAATTATGTTTAAAAACTAGATGAGTTCAGTGATTCCTAACCGACTTCTCTGAGAAGAAATACCGAAATTAAAAAAACGCACGTGAATCCAGGGTGTGTTTTTTTTCAGCGTGAAAACTTTTCTTTCAAAATAAGTTTGTGCGTCTCTGTGAAATCGCCACATAAGTAGCTGATTATTTTTGTGACAGTCATAAAAATACCAAAAAAATCGGAGCATTTTCTTAACAGCTCATGGTATCAAAAAAAATTAAACATCTGAATTGAATCTAACCGCCAGCGTAGAATTCATGAACGTCAAATCCATGCATTGGTTTTGGAAATCCATGTTCCATGAGTAGTAAATCCTCCAGGGAACACCCAGCAACATTTCGACTCCAAAATACGGTTCCATTGATAACCTGGCGCACATCACCTGACCTTGCTTCGGGTCACTCCCGAGAAAGTTGATATTTTTCATGCCCATTTCTCTGGTCTCTTCGCTTGTGATGATATGTTCTCCTGACACCATTGGCACTAATACTACTATGATGCGTACAAACTTCAGGAGTTCCATAGTGTCACTACGATTTCATGTCAAATATTTCCCTTTATAAAGTCTAACAATGAAAAGTTGTTTTCACTATTTGTAGGCTTTTCTCCGGCTCAATTGAATCAACATGTATCTACTAAATCAACGTTACAATGTTTTGTAATGGATATCCTCACCTATTTGTTTATGTAAATGGTTACTTTCACACTCAATTTGGTATTAGCGGATATTTATGATTTACGGTGTTTGAAGGAATCATCAAACACAGTATTGAATTGAATGGGTGAAGTGTCAAGCGAATTTGAACCGTGTGCGGTGCAACTAAATTCAAGTTGACCTGCCCTGTTTTCAACATGTATGTAGACTAAGTTGAAATTTGTGTTAAAATGACAGCTTCACTAACACAATTCATATGATTTATCTATTGTAAAAGGGTCCAGCAAATACCTTGACCAGACCAGACCAGGCCGGTTAAAATCTTTTTCGTCTTCCTCCCGGGTCGGGTTATTTGGTGTCAGACCCGCCCCGACCAGGGACCTTACTTTTCTACACCAGGTTTGATTTTGAGTTGTCGGTTCTAGCACCAACCGTTGAAAATAATCGTTCAAGTTTATTAGAACCTGAACCAGACCCTGTGCGGTCTACCCACCTACAAATTATCCGGACTTGTTAATCTAGTTACAATTGCATGAGCTACCTAGGTTCAGCTCACGTCTTTACAAATCATTTTAGTAATATTATAAAAGTTATGCAATTCTATTCGATGTTGCGAACCTGGGGGGCGTGACAAAAACATTTCGCCTGAATATGTCACAGTTTCATTAAAATAAATAAATAAAATAGCTCTATTTTTCCTTACACAATTATTCCTTATGCACCTGTGGCGGTATCTACATCGCCACATGCAAACTACGCATCAAAGACCTGACGTCACACAAAAATCCTGACGTCACATAAATCCTGCATCGCGCAATTAAAGTTTACCGTGCAATGGATATATAATACACAAGAACCCGACATCAATCGTTGGGCAGTTGCCCTCCAGACACGACACCCGTCTGGTCTTTACACCCTGTTCCTCATACCCCATATCACCTAATACTTATGTAACATTATTAACTAAAAATATATTATTATTATTTTAGATGTTTCCTCTTTTTTTTGCCTGTGTTGTCCCATTGTGGGGCAAAGGCCTCCCTTTCAAAAATATATTAAATAAGTTTTATTTATTTTTGCAATATAATTATTAATAATTATGGTGTAAAAGGACCGCTATCGATAGCAGTAAAAGCCTCCTCCAGCCATTTCCAAGCTGTTCTATCTCTGGCTATTCTGCTCCATGTTCTGACGGCATGATCTTAGCAATATCCTCACTCCATCTTCTGTGTGGTCTACCTGGTCTACGTTTTTTGTTTATTGGACCAGTTCCTGGTGACTTTTGTCCATCTGCAGTCTGTTACTCGTTGGACATGTCCAGCCCGCTTCTATTTTAAGCCCAACACTTTCTTGGCCGTTTCCTTTGCTTTGGTCTTCCACAAGCTAACCAGCCACAAGCTAAAAGACAGTACAATCAGAAGATTGTACTGTGTATTGTACACTTGTACAGTACAATCGGAAGATTGTACTGTTTTGTAGCTTCGCTCCATTCCTCTTTGGTATATATTTTTTTCTTGTTTTATGGTGTCATATCTGTGACAAGCGTTTCTGAGTGTGGGGAATAAGCATGTTTCCATAGTTTAGTTTTTAATTTGGTCGGTAACTTGCTCTTAAGTATTTCTTTTAGTGTCCAGTATTTATTTCAGCTCCATTTGATTCTTCTCTCTATTTCTTTTGTCAATGCAATCTCTAAATGTAATGAGATGTCGATGTATTTCTCGACGTATTCTAGTTTGGCAGATGATCATAATACTGCTGGTTTGTGTTTATTCCTCATCGTTTTGGTTTGGTTAACTTCTAGGCCAACTTTTTTGGTCTCTTCGAATTGTAACTAGACTATGTCGTCAGATAATTCATAGATGCGACAGGTATTTCCCATTTCCTCACGCTAAAGATTTATTCCAACACGGCTGTGAATATTTTAAGAAAGATCGAGTGTCCTTGTTTTATTCCTCTTTCGATTTTAAAACTAGTTCCTCTACCTCGATTCTGTAAAATTCAAACAACAACTCGCATCTCACATCGCTATTCACTCTCACTTCGCATAAGGTTCAAAATGTGTTCGGGTTCGAGTGCGAAGTGAGCGTCGAAGCGACGGGGGAATTACCTTACTGAATGCCACTTCTTACGTCATCTCATACTTTATCTGTCAAAATCTCACGGTCAATTTAGTTCAACTCGTTGACAGGCTCGCAAGGGTAGCGCTAGTGTATTAACTGAGTTTTTAGAATGCCAATCTTGTAGATAAATACAGTTCGATTCAAACTTAATGGCGGCTCAGAAGTTAGCTTCTCGCTGCGCAGTACCCCCCCCTCACCCCCGCTGACCCATGAAATTGTTACAGCGCAGCGACTCGCCTCATATTCCGAGCCGCCATTAAGTTTGAATCGAACTGTACTCAGTTATCAGAACTCGTTTGAAGTCCGTAAGTTCATATCCTTTATTTGCATTCTACAAAATATGAAAGAAAATGAAGTGTGATGAGGACGTTTGACAGGGATGAATGGAAGAAACAAACCTGTTGCGCAGACCCCGAGTCATGGGACGGGGGCAGGAAGATAATGAATGTAGAAAAAATACAAAAATGACGCCAAGGTCAATCACAAAGAAAAACCAACGTGCTAGCATTAATTTATTCCATAGGAAGCCCTTCATTCTTATTCTTATCAGCCAGGCAAGCTTGGAGGCCGGATCCGATGTCGAGGTTACTGACAATGCCGCCAATCTCTGCACGGTACGGCAATTTATTCCTTCGGGATGACAGCGTCGTCACGCCGATCTGACAGTCGGCCATCAGCAGATACTTGCCTCCGTACATCAGTTTCAAATGGAACTTGAGTAGCGGCACCGTCTTCTTCATTGGTGATATATCTGAAATTATATTCAAGCATAATCAGTAAATAACGTTCCTCCTAGCCTCGGCACCGCTCGCTCCACTCGCTCGGTTCGCGCGTTTGGTCACAGTTCTACACTAACATAACCTATTTCACCCAGTTCAATATGATGAATTCACGAATTATACAATCTGCCTGCGACTAGATAATTAGACAATGGTGAAAACATAATATTTCTGCGGCAGATTGTATGATTCGTCATTTTGGACTGGGTGAAATAGGTTAGGTTACTCACTCACTTTTAATCTTACGCGTATCGTATAACCCCGTAACTGGGTTGTGGAGGTCAGATAGGTAGCCGCTTTATGTAAAATACTGGTATTCAACTGCATCTGGTTGGGAAAAGAATTCGCAGATGATGAGTAACTTACGTCCATCTCTGATGATGTTGGGCACTCCTTGGAACGTCCCCGCAGCTCCCTGGTCTGCAAATAGTAGCATCTCGTGATTTAAACGACCCATTCGAACCAGCACCGTGGCAGCATCCCAGTAAGGCCAAGTCTCTAAGTACTCGTTCATGTCATTGTAGAAGCGGTTGACAATCTAAACAAAGAGATGATGTGATGTAGATGAAAAATCAAAGACGAAAATAGGTCAGCAAAGCGAAAAGTCACTCTTGAATAGTAAAGGTAGTTGTGGCTAGATCTCGTGAAAACAACATAATTAACCCCTGTAGTCCCTGAAGGGTAAGACAGAGGTGTACCTATAGTACAAAAACATTTCGTGAAGAACCAGTTGATTTAATTTTCTACGCTCAGTGCGTTTACTTTGCCCAATGGCCCAATCTCATGTACCACAACCGCGCCACAACTACAATCACACCACAACGTACTGTCGACACGTGGTCAGGCGCTAATTTGTATGAAAAAAATGAATAGTTTATTCACATGGACCACATTTCGTCGTCAAAATCAACCGTGTGAGTTATACCGATCACATCGCAAACACAACGTTTATATTGACCATTTTATTTGACTGAAGTTTTCGACTCTCAGAGCGGCTTGGAGTTGCGTTGGTCGGAGGGTAGGTCGTATAGTCCCAGTCGCCCCCACATGGATTGCCACCAGGTGGCAATTGGGAGAAAAAAATCCCAGTTGCCACCGGGTGGCGACTGGGACCTTATTGCCCCCACTTCAAATCGCTGTACATTGCGGCGTGGATCGCCAAACCCCCTCATCACTATATTTCTTACGGCCGGCAATAATTATAAGTACTAGGAACAAAAGCTAGTCATCATCAGCCACAGATAATCAAATTACATATTTACAATAACTATGTTTTATCAATACTAGTACTTATAATTATTGTAAAAACTAAGATTTTCTGTGATACGAATTTACACCAGGTTTTTATGATTAATAATAATAAGTGATTAAAAGCAACTACAATAAAGAAAATCTTGTTTGTATGTCCCTAAAAATATCACTTATCTACTAATAAAACCACATTGGAAATGTGACCGCCAACCCCGTCATCGCGGCCGTAAGAAATATAGTGATGAGGGGGTTTGGCGATCCACGCCGCAATGTACAGCGATTTGAAGTGGGGGCAATAAGGTCCCAGTCGCCACCCGGTGGCAACTGGGATTTTTTTCTCCCAATTGCCACCTGGTGGCAATCCATGTGGGGGCGACTGGGACTATACGAAGCCCACTATCACGGTGACATCCCTAAATATAAACTTCTTAACCGTTATGATCAGAATCACAAGGAACTCACTAGCAGCGTTGTGGACATCAGTAGCGTGTTGACACGGGTAGCATACCTTGTACTAAAACTCACTGACAGGTACTCTACCTGAAAGTGATACAGGTATGGGCACCGAGTGCGACAAACTCTGACGAGGCAGCCGAGGCCACGTACGAGGATATTGCCAAGGCAATGCACATTGCACAGTACGACACAGGCCCACTAAAAAGTTGTTATGGAGACTTCAATGCCGAAGTGGGATTACAAGATCGCGGCGAATCGAAAGTCGGACCGTTCGGTTTGGGGTGCAGGAATCACAGGGGGCAAATGCTGGTCAACTTTTAGGAGTCGCAGGGGGTCTTCTTAATGAATTCGTTCTTCGAAAAGAAACCTCAAAGGAATTGGACCTGTCAGAGCCATGCTAACGTGACAAGGAACGAGATAGATTTCATCATGACGGTTAACATAATCAGCCTATAATGTTCCCACGGCTGGGACACGGGCCTATTCTCTTCGAGAGGGAATGGGCGGTAATCCACCACGCAGGCCCAGTGCGGGTTCTTAGATGTCACATATCTTCGAATTTTATGTTCTAGGACATGGCGGTTTCCTCACGATGTTTTCCTTCACAGGTTTTTCACGCCACCGAACCCAGGTTAAGTGATTTTTCTCAGCGTGAAAAATTGGCTTTGCAAGGAAGTTTGTAAAAGCGCCTATATGATGTGAAATCGCCACATAAATAGACGATTATTTTTGTGTCAGTCATAAGAACACTAAAATCGGAGCATTTTCATAACAGCTCATAACTAATTGAATGTAAACTTACCGACGGCGTAGCATTAAAGAACATCATATCCAAGCACTGGTTGTGTAAATCCATGTTCCATGAGTAGTAAATCCTCCAGGCTTTACCCAGCAACATTTCGACTCCAAAATACGGTTCCTTGGATAACCTGGCGCACATCACCTGACCTTGCTGCGGGTCGACCGACATAAGATGCTTATTTTGAAATGCCAATTCTCTTCTCTCGTCGTCTGACATATGTGTTCCTGACACCATTGGCCCTAATACTACTATGAGGCGTACAAACTTTAGGAGTTCCATCGTGACACTACAATTTCATGGGAAATATTTCCCTTTATAAAGTCTTACAATGAGAAGATGTTTTCAACGTTTGTATAGCTTTTCTCAGGCTCAGTTGAATCAACATTTATCTATGAGATCAACGTTACAATGTTTTGTAATGGATATCCACACCTACTTGTTTATGCAGATGCATGTGATCACTTTCTCACTCAATTTGCTCGGAAGCATTAGCGGATAATTAAGATTTACAGTGCTCGATTGAATCGTTAAACATAGTATTCAATTGAAAGTGTTGAAATCTGGGGGAAAAATGGACTCAATATTTGACAGAAAGTGAGGTGTCAAGCGATTTGGAACCATGTGCGGTGCAACTAATACTGTCAGCTTACCCTGCCCTGTACTTAATAGTCCCAATTATTTTTACAAACTTCACAACAATGGCTAGATAATTTGAGTAGTTCTAAAAATGTACGTCGTTCTAAAATGCGCGTCACTCAATATAGACCTGTCAAAACATTGTAGTATAAAATGGGATACAATTCATAAATTCAAACGTAAGGAACCATTACACAATGGCTTCTTATGTATCGTGCCACATTCCTCTTCAAAAACAACAGGGCATCGTTTTCCAAGCGATACAAATGGGCGAAAACGTGTCTCGTTAAAATACTTCGAGAAAAATTTGAACCCAAACCATATTCTCGCGTATGCAAAAATCACTTTCTGAAATGCGATTATGTGATGACCTTGGACCCTGTGAGTAACCGTAAATCTTTGATATCATTTAGCAGGCTTGGTCTTATAAATTGCTCACGAATGTTTTCTGTAATACATACCTAATTATTATTTATCTAATAATTGTATTTTATGAACCATCATAACGAAACAAAATGTGAGTAATTAGGCAGGTCTAGGTACCAACCTAGACCTCACTAAATACTTGTTATTTTGCAGCTACACTCAGGTTAAAAATGAACGCTGTACCAAGTCAGTTTCCAAGGACCAAAGCTCAAACAGAATCTGTCGTCCAACGGGCAGCGCGAGCCAATAGAAGATTGCACTCCAACAATGTTGAACTTACTTTCATATTCAACACTGAAGACTCATTTGAAGAGATATTGCAACCTGAAGTACTAATGTCCCAGAATAGAAACTTCAGTTGTGAAATGATATTAGAGTGCTCCTTCTTGCCAACACATTTCGCATTTCTACTCCTTAATTGAGTTTTCAGCTCATTTACGGTCCAGGTACCATAATAATGACCATTTTCAAATTATCTATAATAAATCCTCACGAAACAGTTCCACTAAAAATATTTGTCTGGTCTACATCTACATCAGCGCCCTCAAGCGGGAGAGATTTCGAGAATCGCTGCCTCCTCTGAAGGCCTAGACAAGTGACAATCGCTTCGAAAGCGTTTCGATTTTCTGCAACGACTTTCAACAGAATTGACATAAGCTTTTCGATAGCTTATGTCAGTCCTACATATTTTTGCCTTTTCCATCATCAGAAGAAAAAGACATGTTGCGCCGACCACAAATAAATTGGGATAACGGCAGGAGAATCATGATGAAGATGATGGTAGTAGGTGAATAATTTTTTGCTACTATTTTCTTACTGTTTTCAACATGTTTGTAGACAATGTTGAAGTTAGACTTCTAAATTGAAGTGAGCTTGACCTTACACAAGGGACCGGCAAAGATCCTGACCTCGGTATCACCGACCACTGCAAATCTTCTTCTCCCTTCCCTGGTTCTGTTATTCGGTGCAGAAAAGTGAGGAGACCCCATCCTCACTTTTCTGTGCTAAGTGGTTCGGTCTTGGACTGTCGATTCTGGCTGACCGCTGAAAATAATTGTTTTAAAGTTTATTACATCCCCCTGTGCCGTCTACTGGCCTACGTAATATCCTGACTAGCTTCTCTTGCGTAGCGTGTCGATGCCAATCTAAATCGACTCGGCCCAGAATTCGGCTAAATGTTTGGCGCCATCACTAGCGTCCATCCGTCCATCAGTTCCTGTAACGTGCAGCTGACAGAACGCGCAGGATGCGATAGTGTCCCATCGTTTGTGAAACAGAACCACATTTACACTACAAGGCGGAGTCATCTACGAATATCCTGCTGAACAGGTTTTGAAGAGTCTGTTTAAAGACTTCCAGTCCAGGTAAGCCAAGGTAACTCGTGTCCAGGTGGGAGATCCTCAGCAGGTGGAACGAAGCTACAATACGTCCGATATAACTTGGCAGTTCCGAACTTCGCGCAGAGGGCTGCGTAGTAACAGTTTTTAGGAAACAAATGTGCATGAGAGAACATGCGCGAAAGTCTCTAGTGCCTATGCTCAGAGCTGCCAAAATCTATCGGCCGTATTGTATCTATGTGTATGGAAGCACAGTCTTGCAACAGCTTATCTATTTACAATAACATGAACAACCTAAGTTCTGGGGGCCTAAACCGGCCACATTAGCAATTCCTCTAAAACCAGTTCATTTCCTAAATCCCAACTGTCATTAGCAATTCCTCTAATTTGACATAAATAAGCAATTCATCATTTGTGGACCATTTTACGAATCTCCATAGAAAAAATGTCAAACAGATGTATTATTTCGTAATATGAATCGCACGCAGATCGTATTATGAATTGTCAGTTTGTGACATTTTACGATGATTCATAATATTTTCCTAATATGATTCCGCTAAAGTGACCGTTTTAAGGCCCCAAGTGGCGTCTATACGAGTAATTTTAGTAATATTATCATCGTAACGTAAATCTTTAAACGTTTGGCTACGTTTGCGAGCCTGTATATACAGGGGGGCGTGTTGAAAATATTTCATCCTTTTAAGTATAAACTTTTTGCACACCATCCTATCACAATCAGGCTATTAGTGTTTTAATAATGGAGTTCCATTAAAATTATTGGTATTTCTATGTGAGTCTTGGTTCATAACAAAACCTCATTTCTTTTTATTTATTGGGTTTAATTACAATGTATTTTTAACTGTAATTTTAAACATAGGGCCCTCTGAAGCCATTCATGTAAATTAACTTTTGCCTGTGACTTCGTCCGCATAAAATTTCTTGTTCCTCCGACACATCGTATCGCATCGCAACGCCCGCCCGCGCTGTTACTTGGTTTTCGCTCAGCGTTCTTTCTGACTTTTTTTTTATTTGCTCGGCTCCTAAGGGTCGTAGCGTGATGTTAAATATAAGCTAGTTAACCTATAACCTTCCTTAAGAATTGGGTTATCAAATACAAAAAGAATTTTTCATATCCGACAGGTACCAATCTATATCATTCTTCTGTACGTGTATTTGTCACCTAACTCCTCCTCAACGGCTGGACCGATTTGGATGTAACTTTGTGTGTATATTTGAGTGGGTCCCTGGATGGTTTGAAAATACAATTGAACCCGGTAGGTGGCGCTGTTCGGGCAGGACAACGTCTGCCGGGTCCGCTTGTATTATTATAGGATGTAATGTAGACATACATTCTTATTACAGATCAAAAGATTAGAAGGAAATGAATGAGAAAACTGTGATTTACCTATTTACTTCACTACATATTATAAAACAAAGTCCTCCGCCGCGTCTGTCTGTTCGCGATAAACTCAAAAACTACTGCACCGATTTTCATGCTGTGTTCACCAATGAATAGAGTGGTTTTAGTGGTAGTATTAGTATATTATAATATTAAAAAATAAAATATAACCTAACAATGGTTCTCACCGGAATATAGGTGACACGGTCAAAAAATGTTATTAAAATATAGTATACATAAAGGACAATGCATAGTATAAATATTATCGTGATTTATCAGTAGGACAAATGAAGAAATGACTTATGACAATGTATTGTAAATCCAATGTATTTTCTTTTAACGCTTCAGAAATACTATTCTTTTAAAAATCAACACGCTGCTTCTAAGCAGGACGTCCTTATTCTACAAGTTTTTAATATTTTGTAAACACTTAAATTCGCACCTACATCCCATAGGGGTAGGCAGAAACTACAGAACGCCACAAACTCCACAACCCAGTTACTGGGACCGATGGCTTATCGTGCCTTCCGAGGCACGGAGGAGTCTAACTATTATAATTTAAAAAACGAAACACCCAATTCCCCCCCCCCCCCCCCCGCTCCTGTATCGAAAGATTTATTTATTTAGTTATTTAAGTTTTCATGCACAACATTATATAATAAAATCCTAAACTATACTTAAATAACACCTACTTATGTAAGTTGGTTAGCTAAAATACAATTAAAAAACCTGCGAGTCGGACTGGCGCACGAAGAGTTCCGTACCATTTATCTATAAAAACGGCAATAAATTCACGTTTGTTGTATGGGAGCCCCTTAAATACTTATTGTATTCTGTTTTTTTGTACCTATTTGTTGTTATAGCGGCAACAGAAATACATCATCTATGAAAATTTCAACTGTCTAACTATTACGGTTCATGAGATACAGCCTGGTGACAGACGGACGGACAGCGGACTCTTAGTAATAGGGTCCCGTTTTACCCTTTGGGTACGGAACCCTTTTTTTTTTTTTTGAGGGTGGGAAATCATCCAATGACTTCTCCCGCTCTGGGCGGAGCGGAAGGGCGTGTCAGACTTTTACTGACTAAAACCCACCCGTGTTCCTTCATTTGCCTGTTGCCAAGGTCCCGGTATCCCTTTCGGACTTTCCCGCAACCCTGGCAGGCATCGGTCCTATTGGACCCCGTCATTTTTGCTGACATCTCTTTGAGGCGCGCGTGGAACACGACGCGCCATCGACCCGGGCCTGGTCCTTATCGGACGGCGAGCTGCCCGTTGCTCGCCGTCCGCAAGCCCGCGCCTATGGTGGCCGGAAATCCGCCTGGGATTCCCGACGCCCAGGGCGTCTCCAACGGCGGCGGTTAGGGGCGTGAGGGCGCAAACTTTGCCTTTCCCTCACGCGTTCCGCCTCCTCCTTCGCGAGCATTACTGCTTCGCAGAAGGAGGTGACGGCTTCCCATGCCCTCTCGCTCCGTACCATGGCCTGAACCAGGGCCGGACGCGAGAGGTCACCGCCGCCAATCGCCTCCGCGAGGACACGGCGGTGCTCCGCCCAAGCAGGGCACACCTCAACCGTATGCTCCACCGTGTCCTCCGGGCGATCCACACAGTGGTGACACCCGGGCGTTTCCTCCCGCCTAATCCTACACAGGTACCTCCCGAAGCTGCCATGTCCGGTGAGGACCTGTGTCAGGCGGAAGGTCAGGACGCCGTGGCGCCTCTCTATCCACTCCTCAAAGAGGGGACTTATCGCCGCTATTGTGGCGTGCCCAGCACTGGGTTGCGACAATCGCACTCTCCATGCCGCCATGAGATCTTGCCGCAGCTCTGTCCGCTGTGCCGCGATTTCTCGCGGGGGGTACGGAACCCTAAAAATATACTCTTTTTATTTATCTTTCATTCATTGTCCAGGTATGTAACTTTTTAACTTTAGACCTCGAATTCTTTTGAATATTCTCCTAGCGCCAGACTTTAAAAATCGACTCATAAAAAATATTGCCCATAAAATTAAAGGCATATTATTATATGAAATTCCTCGCGCAGGTCATCGCGTGTTCTGTGGCTCATTTGTTCTGCAGGAGGCGGTGCTGACCGGCCACCGATGCGTATCTCGGCATAGCTGGAATAGGTAGGCGGAATATCATTACGAAGCGTTTCCAGTCGTTTGTATAGTGACAGAATTCAAACCGTAATGACATGACTGCGCCGCCCATTCACGATGCTAGAAAAAAGTATTCGAATTTTGAAAAAAAGTCTTGATTATGATTTCTTTTTTGTTTAAAATGGTTTTTTTAGATACTTAATGTTGGCAGTAAATGTGGCGGGTAAAAAAAATTGGGCAGTAGTAATTATTGGGTACGAAAGTAGTAGCTATTGTTAAATGGTTGAGTTCAATTAATCGGTCTTTGAAAGTAATTTATTTATTATAATTTTGAGAGATTTTAGAGGATGATGATGTTGATTTAAAAGTCTTCGAATCCCAAGCCCATTGTGTCACCCTATGTTAAATTTCTACATTTGTATCTGTATTTTTTATGGTGTACATAATAAAGAGTATTCTATTCTATTCTAGGCATAGGACATATTTTTTAAATATTACTGTTTAAATGATGATTTATACTTATTCAAATTAGCAAGTGTCGTTATCCACCATCATTCTCATTTGTCGCCATTATTTAAATAGCATTTAACACTCTATTTTTTTTATTAGTAATGCGGCACTATGAAATATCGTAGCAGTTACAAATCGATCAAGAAAAAAAAAATGACATTTTGCTATGTTCAATGTTGCTGTTTGTGTTCAATTCTTTTGCTTGATAAAGAATTTTCAGCAATTGGAATTTTATTTATTTATTATTTAATATTTTCCGTATAATTTAAAGGTAAGAAAAATTTAATTCGGGACATTCACCGACCCACATTAAAAAATATTTACCGCGCGCTTCCACCCGCGGCTTCGCCCGCTTGGTATGTCGATAGAAAGTACCCTATATCCTTCCCCAGGATGCCATCTATCTCCTTGCCAAATGTCGAAATCCGTTCAGCGGTTTAGGCGTGAAAAGGTAACATACAGACAGACAGAAAGACAGAGTTACTTTCGAATTTATAATATTAGTATGGATAACATAACATCACGCTTGTATTCCCCGAAGGGTTAGGCAAAGTTGAAGTGATTAATCCTTTCAATACCCAAAAGTGCAGGTGTATGCACCTTGGTACGGGCAATATTGCCTATCTGCAGATCTACAGCACCTCTTACTTGCAGCACGCAGAAGGCGGAACTCACAAGCAAGGGGCGTCCCTGATTTATGGTCCAGCGATGCGGAGGCACCTTCGCAAGAGAACCGGTCCACCGCTTATGTTCTATGGTGCCCTAGTACTTGATTTAGACTACGGTAAGATAAAATGTTCGGTTTTATAAACATTAACATAACATCACTCCTTGTTACTCCGAAGGGTTAGGCAGAGGTGTACCTATAGTATACCCACATTAATGCTCGTGCAAACTGGCGCAATATAGCGGGCGTGACAGGCAACGCTACCCTTGTCGCGTCCGAGATATCGGGGCAGTTTGCACCGTTTGTGTGAGCCTTTACCCACATTTCGCCAGTTATGTTTAGGTCCAGTCAGTTGTGTTGTGTTATCTTGTGTTTAAGACCATGTACAAAAAGTACGTGGTGGTATAATATATTGCTAAGAACATGATTTACAAAATACTGGAGATGAACTTTTTTGATGTAGGTACTTATTTTTGGTAATCATTGGTACACAGGTGTCTTTGGAGTTGATGTAGTTTTCAGATTCAGATAAGGGCAATAACTCGATTTTTGATTAATTTGAGTTGTGCCACCCTTAGGTGTGCGATATAGCAAACTTAAAGATGTTTGGAGTAAAAACGATTTTTGGAGACAGAAGTTTCTTTTTGGTTTTCTTAAATCGACTCGTAAATGGAGAATTTATGCCTCCTGGCATGTATATTATGCCTCTGTATCCTCTGTGTCTTTGGAAGTATCGCTTGCCAAAATTACTACTCGGACTCCCGTATCAAATTCCTGAAATTACTGGCAACTGCCAGAAACAGAAATTGGGTATTCCCCGTATTGTAAGCTCAACCTCATTGTAATTAATAAACTCAACGGAAAGCAAAAACAAACTAAATACAATCAAAACCTGATGAATGTTGATTTTTCTACAGCGTTACCTAATATTTCCAAACAATGTAGGTACAGTCGATCAAGCTATTTGGTATACAGGCAAAATATATTCATTTTCCGCTACACTGCCAAAATTTGTTTTGATTGTGTGTGTAATTTACCTTTTTTTGCTTACGGCAAGAGTCTGACGTAGAAGTATTGTTGACTACTGAAAACACTCACAAAATTGATAATGAAATATTTTAAAAAAATAAAAAAAATAATAATAAAAATAAATTATACCATAATACTTAATAATTATAGTATATTAATAATAATAAACTATTTTTAAGCGAGTAAAGTAGTAAGCAATATTAAATAGAATTAAATAAATAATAAATGAATGGATGGACTTATTTTGAAAATATTAATAGAATAAGTGAATGAATGGAAATATAAATACATAGGTTGGATTTAAATAATTCTTAACTTAATAACAAGAAAAATTTGTAAAGCGCTCTTCCTCTCTCTACCTATTTAAAAATTTGCTGTGCCCGACATGGTCCATAATTGTTTCTATTATTTTTTATTTACCACCTATAATTTGTACATTATGGATTGCAATAAACGATTTGATTTGATTTGAATTGTTTAAAGTAGTTGCTAATTATCTGCCTGTATACCAAATAGCTTGTTCGACTGTACAACACACAAGATACATGCTTTTTTTATGACAAATGACATCCTCCAACATTCTTCCATAATTCCATCGAAATCAAACAATCTCTACCCTCGACATCACCAAATAATACACCATACACATGTAAACAGAGAACAGAACAAGAATGGCAGCGCAGAATCGATTAGCGGTTCAAAAGCAAGGCAGACCCCAGACAGGTGAGGCGACGTGAACACTGCCTGTCACGCGCACCACTACGCCAGAGGCGCACAACACTATGAGTACACAGGGTTGCCACTTCCCAGTTCCCAGCAGGAACATATACCTAGCTCAAATTTATTTTCCTCAGATATGTTGACTGTTTAATACTCTAGCAACCCACCCCTGCTTCGCACGGTTTTTACGACTTGACAAAACTTGGCGATTTCTATGTTATATTTCAGTTTAATATGAATGTATTCACATAAACCTTCCAGAAAAATTCTCTAAATTATGGTGAAAACGGCTTTGCAATACGTTGCGTAGTTTTAGACGAACGACGTGGTGGTCATACTGAGAGATACGAAGAGCGACTTTAATTTGTAATTTAGATAATCCGAACCAAAGTCCTAGCTCTTAGATAACATGAGAACATATTGCCCGAACTTATTTTCTAATGTAAGTTGACTCTTGCCATTGTCATTTACCTTCACTACTTGATGGTCATGGATATGCTTTAAATGTGTATATCCAAATAACGCGATCGAATCAGAAATACCTACGGATCTCTTCAAGATCCGTGAGAATACCAAGGTAACCAACATAGCCCGAAGAATTGACAAACTTAAGTGGTAGTGGGCAGGGCACATTGCTCGCAAACAGATGACCGATTGAGCCGAAAGGTTCTGGAGTGGCGTGGTTGGGGGAGGCCTATGTCCAGCAGTGAACGTCTTTCGGCTGAAATGATAATCCAAATAGGTGGTGCCTCCTCAATTTCTATTTAAATTTGTCCACCAGCTATGCAGAGACGCAGGACATGTTTTTACATTTTCCTATGAACGAGAAGGTCCAGCAACTCTTTGTCCTAAAAATCTTCAAGAAGGACATCATTAAATTTCTTTCAAGTCGAAAATGGACACCCGTCAGCAAATCTAAGTTTGGATCCTTCGAGATATAATATGGGCCCCTATTAAATGCATGGCCTCAACTATTAATTCTCCATTTTTTTTCATGTAACTGTATTCTGGTGATAGTCTTCCTTGAATCTCAACAGTCCATTTTGTGAGTATAAAATGTTTCTATGCAAAAAAGCCATAAACAATTTATTCCATATACAATTATTTCCTTAGCAGCCCTAAACCGGTTGGAGGCGGTTCGATCGAGTTTTCGTGACGTCACTCGAGGGCTCGGAATGGATATAAATTGGTGCGGCTCGATATTAATGGTTCCGAAGAGTCTTACTGTTTCTGACTTACCTATTGTGGCTACTGTATCCAATGATTGACTTCTGATCTTGTGTTGAAATAGGCAATGGATGGAGAAAAATTTGGAATAAGTTTGGTATTTCTTGAGTAATAGTACATAATAAGTACCATAACTAATCCTACTAATATCCTACTAATATTAGGTATAATTCTACTATCCTACTAATATTATAAATGTGAAAGTTTGTGTGTTTGTGCGTTTGTGTGTTTGGATATTTGTTACTAAATCACGCAAAAACGGGTGAATGGATTTGGATGAAATTTGGCAAATAGATAGTTTATAACCTGGATTAACACATGGGATACTTTTTATCCCGATATTCCCACGGGATCGAGACTTACGCGAGTGAAACCGCGGGGCGCAGCTAGTATTATTATAAATGCGAAAGTGAGTTTGTTTGTTACACTTTCACGCTAAAACGACTGAACGGATTTGAATGTTTGGCACAGGGGTAGACAGAAGAGAAGGACATAAAATACCTTATATCCCGATATTCCCACGAAATCGAGACTGAAGGCTCGTGAAAACTGGCTCGATAACGCGGACGAAACCGCGAGGCGCAGCTAGTAATAAGATATAATTGAAGAAAATGATGATAATGTCATAGGAAATTCATTATTGAGGTCCGATAACGTGTTTAGAAAACCAATGCTTGCGTTCCATGAAGATATTAATTTGACAAGAGCCACATCGTTACCAAACAAAAAAAAAATTTTATTTTTTATCTGTCGCTCTTTTACTGAACCAAGATAGCAAACCTGATCGTTCCTGAAAAGTCCGTTTTTCAAAAAGGTTAAAAAAATCTCGTGAGTCTTCCTTTAGACCGGCCAAAGTTACCATGAAGATTCTAAGATTTTAAGTTTGCAAAATACCGTTAAATCACAGGATCCATCATGATAGATTTGGACAACATTCTGCTGATACATCGAAAATATCAAATAGCACGAACGTTTTTCTGAAGGAGCACGTGGCTAAGTAATAACAGTCGCACCGAGACGATCCATCAGGTTAAGCTACGCTTGCCGGGGTTGGTCGGTGGATGGGTGACCATCTTTACATACCGAGACTTCTCCGTGCCTCGGAAAGCACGTTAAGCCGTTGGTCCCGGCTGTCATTCGTGGATCTTTGACAGTCGTTACGGGTCGTCAGAAGCCCGAAAGTCTGACAACCAGTCTTACCAAGGGATATCGTATTACCCAGTTACTGGGTTGTGGAGGTCAAATAGGCAGTCGCTCCATGTAAAATACTGGTATTCAGCTGCATCCGGTTAGACTGGAAGCCGACCCCAACATAGTTGGGAAAAGGCTAGGCAGATAGATAGACGAACGTTTTTCTGAAGTTACACTATTCACACACTGAAATACGTGTAAAAATAATGAAGAGAAAAATCCTGTCCTACCCACAATTTCCCAACCTTTAATTTGGCACCCACATTACTGGCTGCAATAAAAAGCCTTCCAATCTGGACCACGAGCATCCAATCAAATACCTACCTACCAATGCCGAAATAATATACATACATATCTACTAGCGAAACTGATATCACTTTCTCCGTGACTTTTCCTTTCTATTCCGAATAAGTTAGGAAAACATTTTCGCCTGTGT
The DNA here is from genome assembly GCA_949152455.1 of Lithophane leautieri. Lineage (NCBI taxonomy): Eukaryota > Metazoa > Arthropoda > Insecta > Lepidoptera > Noctuidae > Lithophane > Lithophane leautieri. The sequence goes on from OX424478.1 coordinate 10,138,005, forward strand.
AGTTCCGTACCCTCCCATAATCCTCTACCTGCAGAGATATACCCGTACTTACCCCGAGCGGGCACTATCATCCATACCTACTGAGAGCGTCACAACACTAAAATGTCGTATCTACAACCTATTAACGAAGAAAAAGCTACTTTGTCTGTTAAGGAATAAAGTTTTAATTCAAATGTAACGGTTGAGCCGTTACGTTGTTGATTTATGATTGGTTCTCCCCCCACCATCGTGTCTCTCGCCCTGCCTCATGCATTTAAATTGCTTCATTACAGAATCTAGACGCCGGGGTGTAGGGTTGCCCGTTGGGAAAAATGCTGCCAGTTTTATTTTTGTGGATTGTGTTGTTATTTATTTAGTTTAGTATTTGGGAAATAATGAGGTTTTGTTGTAGTTCTGCTGTTTGCACTCGGGTGTGATAATGAAGCGAATGTAACTAGAAAAGGGTTGCTCCACACAGAATTAGTTTTTACAATTGTTCTCGGCAAGAAAAATCCAGCCTTAAAATGTGGCAATGAAATTCTCCCAAGATAAAGGTCATCCAAAAACGTATGTTAGGATAATTCTACAACGAATGCTACAAAATAATATGAACAACACTATTTTTCTTCTTAACGTGCCGATGGCAAAAATAACTCATACAATGTTCTTTTTTTGGCCCAAAATTCACCAACGACTCGAATACCGTTTGTTGACGCGGACATTAGGTGCCCACGTGTGCAGGTGATGAAGCATGCGCCGTAAGATGGAAGGTGGATTATTCTCACAGAATCATTGCAGCATTCCTGTCATTCCTTTCCTTTTTTTCTTTCTTTTCCTGTCACTCATCAGTGGCTCAATCTGAATTTGATATCAGTACCTACCTACTTACTAGCCATAATGATCAAATCCAAAATTGACATAGTCTACAAAACAATCCAGCTTTTTTTTTTTGTGTGTTGTAAATCATCAAATGACTTCTCCCGCTCTGGGCGGAGCGGGAGGGCGTGTCAGACTTTTACTGACTAAACCCCACCTGTGTTCCTTCAGTTGCCTGTTGCCAAGGGTCCAAGTATCCCTTTCGGACTTTCACGCAAAAAGCAATCCAGCTTACTAACACGTTCTTTTAACACCTACCTTGCTTACCCGTCTTCTTTGCACTATCAATCTCCATTCCTACAAAAGCCTACAGCCTCCGGCCCCCTGTACCACAGCACACGGCCTCACGCGACAGCCCTGGGGAGCGGGCGGGCCGTATCTGCCCGCCGATCATTAGTTCCAGAGTGGCCAGGGTAAAATTTTGCATGCTACCGATATTTCGCCAGCTAAGCAACTCTTGAATTACTTTGATAATGTTTTTGGGATTGGAGCAGTTGACTTTTTTTAGATTGGTACTCATTAATAAGAGGTATAAGTTTTTATTGAGTTGATAATGCGAGGGAAGTAAAACTATAAGCCGCATCTGTACAGTCTGGCTGAGACTGGTAGCCGACCCAAAATGGCTGGCAGAAAGCTTGACGAATGTGAAAAAATCTGGAAGACCACCCTTCACAATCGTCAGGAATTCAAGACATCGGTTGAACTTTCTTAGAATTTAAAGCTTCTCAGAAAGCAAGAAAATAATGCTTGTTAAATAATTATCAAGCTTAGTAGGTATATATTCGTGATGAGTCAGTGAGTCAGTAGTGGGGTATTTATTTAGCTCTTATGTGGAAGATTTCTAAATGTGAACTTCTAATAATGTGATGTCCGTAATATTACAGTTCAGTCATGTATTTCAGGGAACAATTTCATTGACTTCATTTTGAAGCTAATGTCGCTAAGCAACTCGTTTATTCTTGTTTTCGTGTTTCCTTGGAACTCATTTCCAACAAACTTCATAGTGCGCTCTCAGTCCAAATAAAAAGCCAAGACAGAGCGCTGCGAACAATACAGTGAAGTATGCCAAAACTGCACCTCCGCTCTGTGCATACACGCTGAAACGCACTCATTTATAACCGGTTATAATAAAACTACACCTCACTAAATGCACATCATGCCTACGAAACCGGCCTCACGTCACTGTTGACAACGCTCTGTCTTGGTTTTTTATTTGGTCTGAGAGACCGCTATTCCACCATAAATCTAATTAAAAATTCGTCCTTATAGGCAAAAACATCAATTTATAATAATATTAAAACTGCCAATTAACAAAAGTTCATCAACGGTAGAGCACACAGTCCATACGAATTTTAAATATTTTAGTACTTATCGATTTTCCCGTTTAATTATCGACAAAATTACGCAGGAACACGTTTTAGTGAAAGCCAGATAATTATTTTGCCCACATAGTTTCGACAGTTTGATGTTTTGTTTTAACTTTGTATATAAGTACACTAGCTGAGCCCCGCGGATCCTACCCGCGTAAGTCTCGATCCCGTGGGAATATCGGGATAAAAAATATCCTATATCCTATTCCAGATCATGGTCTACCCATGTGCCAAATTTCATCTAAATCTGTTCAGCCGTTTTAGCGTGAAAGCGTTACAAACAAATAAACAAACAAACTCACTTTCGCATTTATAATATTATAAATCTGATTTGCTATTGTTTGAATAGACTTAGATTTTTGCTTGAATTGAAACTTGTACTTCAATATGGCAGATTGGCAGTGTAATGAAATATTATGTTTTCATAACTTTGAAGTAACTACGATACTTTGAAGGATTTAATACAAGTATGAGGCATTTCAGGGGGAAAATAATTTAAATAACACCAGCACCCTAATTGCGTAACACACTTTCAATCACAATCCGAGAGTTTTACATTGTTAATCTAAATAATAGGTTTGTACAATTCTGCTCAACAACGTACTCAATACTCAATACTCAATTTTTATTGCATTCCATATGTTACATAGATGGTACAGTAAATAAAAGATCGATATGGACCCTGTCGGTGTCGGGCACAGCAACATTAGGAGAGAGGAAGAGGGCTAAGCAGAAATGTAATATTATTATAAATTATTAGATGTGTTTAATTATGTAGGTAATATATTATTAGGATAGTATAAATAGGTATAGTATATTAGTTATTTTAATTTTATGTATTGAATAAGAATAATCTAGGTAATTATTATGAAACTAATAAGTAGAAGTATTTTCATTATTATTAAATTATTTTGTTATTTATGTATTCATATTTTCATATTTATATTTGATTTTCTATATTCCATATTATATATATTTCATAATGTTTAGTGTTTATGAGGGTAAATAATTTTATTTTGCAGTCGATTTATCATCCAAAAACTCCTTTACTGAGTAGTATGACTTGGATTTCAAAAAATACGTAATCATAGCAATGAACGTGGATGAACTATCAAAATGAAACCCATTGCGATCAATAGTAATTTTTATGTGTGTTACGTAATTACCGCGCAATAGCCCCGCAGTATCTTGCAAAACCAACAAAATTACGAATCTTTTATTTAAATTAAGATTTAATAATGAAATAAATAAATACAAGATTCGCATCGATGTTTTTTTTTTCATAAAAATTAAAACGCATAAAAGTCATTTGTAATTTTTTTTCTTTTTAAATTAATGTTAAAGAAATTTGAGACTGAGCGAGATATTGTATAGCGTTATTTTGAACATAACGTAGTTTTAAGTATTATTGTATAAACAATTAAACAGTCACGCTTCAACTAGAGTCTGGCAAACGAAAGTTGAACCTGAAAACACGCGCGAAATTTAAAAAAACCAAGACTGTTTATCCCTGTACAAAGTGCGATAACACGTTTTGATACTTGAAACTTTATTTTATTTTAAATGAAATTAAATTTCAATTATAAAAACGTGTTATCGCACTTTGAACAGCGATGACCGATGCCTGCCAGGGTTGCGGGAAAGTCCGAAAGGGATACCGGGACCTTGGCAACAGGCAAATGGAGGAACACGGGTGGGTTTTAGTCAGTAAAAGTCTGACACGCCCTTCCGCTCCGCCCAGAGCGGGAGAAGTCATTGGATGATTTCCCACCCTCAAAAAAAAAAAAAGGCTCTAGTTACAATGGTCATCGCTAACTGCATCTCAATGGGACAGAGTGACCGACGTGTGTGGTCAATTTGGCAGCTGTCAAAAGTCTTCTGGACAATCTAACTGGAACTGAAGGTAAATAATTGTTCCTAGCAGAGGTTAAAAGAAGCGTCTGCTAAGATAGTCAAGTAACTAAAAGAGTTTGTCAAGTCAGTGGACTTCCACTGCACTAATCAGACAATAAGCTTGCTATCCTGACTGGTGTTACCCTTGCAGCATTGAAGTCCTAAACATTGAGGAATTAAAGCTCTAAATTTTACATCGAACCCCTAACCCATGAAAATCCTGAAAACCAACGTCAAAAGTATTGGATTAAAGCTCTTTACTATATAATATCCCATGTAACATAATACAATCGACAATCGTATTTCATTTCCGATGCAGGAATTATTATATCCCATGATCCTGTCAGTCCACCCAGACATCCGCACGAATCCCACCTATCTTTACAATAATCAAAATAATATTATAACAACAACATTTTTTTCCGAACGCAGCTGTATCCATTTACGCCGCCAAACGTCAACAATTTGCCTATTTTACTTTTTGCCGCGAATCAGCGCAAAGTATTGCCACAATGCAAAAATCAGGTATCAATACCGCTACTTATAGGCCATCCAATCAAGAAAGGTGTCACATTACGACACTCTATTGTATCGTTCGAATCTGTGTTTACAAACACAACAAGGGCTTGTCATAATCTGTTTTTGGATGTGTCCTTTTTCTATTTTTCGGTCTGGCAACTTTTAGCGTGAATGCTTTTTTTTTTTCATTGGAACAAAGAATTGTGGAGGTATGGATTTCGACGCCTTATTGTTGGCTTATCCATGTATTGAATAGGTTTCATGGAAAGCGAAGGTAAGTCGTACTTATGTTGATAGGCTGATAATTCGTTAGTGGTGGTCTTGTGACTGACAGTTGACAGCAGAAGGGGCTGGGCATTCAAAAAATTTCGGTTTCAATGAAACTCCGGATTTGTATAGTTATTGTACTTGTCAAGCCTTTCTGTTTACTTTAGCTGCATGAAAAGGACTGCGAATTTTAGGTGAAAGGTAATTCAGCAAACTAGGAACTAGTTTTTTTTTAAAGTTCTTTATTGTTTTAATATTATGGTAAATTATAAATTACATTGGATACATTTCATAAACTAAAAAACTAAATTAAAAGACTATTATTTCATTTTAATGTGTAACATTTTTCCTCTCGCTTTCCTGCAATCTGTGGGAGTGATTTCGTGAAAAGGGACGGAAGAGTGTAACAGGAAGCCGTGTAAGCGCGAGATATTTGATTTGACCAAAGAGCGCGCGCGGTGCTAGAGTTGGCCCTCAGATAGTACCAACACATTTTCCAAGAGGTTGGTAGGTACTGTTAGCAAAGATGTCAGATGTTACATATCATAAGCTACTATCTGTAAGGCTGTCTTTTTTTTTAAACTGTTTTCTGAACGGGCAATGTTTTCCTGTAAACTGTTTCAAATGACTTGACATTGGACTTATAATCGATATGGACGGTACATTTGTGTAACAGTGTTTTTCCAATAGCACCTTTTAGTTCCACATCGGTTATAATTTCACAGTGCTTCATTCGAATACTTATAATATAAGTAAGTAGTAGGTACCTACTATCAAATATCTTACAACGCAGACTCGTCGTCAGTTTCCTCAACAAAAAAAAGTAATCTCAAATTTTACACCTCCCCGGTCAGTCAGGCAAAAACTTCACAAAACAAATAATACATTTATACAACAATTACATTACAAACGCGAAACCTCAAGCGTCAAATGCCGAACTTTGGATTACAAACATCCACCACCAGCTTCGAACAACCCACGACACTTTAAGACCCTGAAAACAGAGTTCAAAATCGTGGATCTTTTATTTCACCAGCTCCGTGTATAACTTTGAAAAAAACACGAAAGCGGCGAAGCGTGAACGCTTGTGCAGGACGGAGGGGTCTGTCGGTTTATTTTTTCCTTAATCCTAACCGGGATTGGGTTAAAGCCCTTTTGATTGGCAGCCGCCGTCAGATGCAGGAGACGGCTGAGGTGCACCGTGATCCTGGAGTTTAGCGGAGGCTGGGACAGTAAGTAGGTACGTACTTAAAGAAAAATATTGGCTGTGAGATATTTTTATTGACATATCTTGTGCTGGTATATATTCAATTTATCTGTGTATCTATAGGTCTAGGATTTGGCTTGCAGAAAAAATATAGATATATCGAAATATCGATAGTTTTTGTTCGATATATCGATACTATTAGGCGATATTTGGTATTTCGATATATCGATGTATCAATATAAAATATCAAGTAAGTATCGAAAATGTATCAAAAACGATATATTTCCAATAGCAACACCGTTGTCGCCACTGACTAAAACCGCTGGAATACAGAGCCGTAAAAACTATACTTTTTTTTCCTAGTTTGGTATTTAGATGATTATAAAACTTGAACTACATAAAGTATTTTTTTTTATTCCACCGATGTTGCGATTTTTTTTTTCGATATATCGAAGTCAATATTGATATTTTTTTTAAATATCGATACGATATATCGATTTTTTTTTGACACTTCTCATCCCTATCTAGGAGCATTTCATCTTTATTTGAATGATTTAAGTAAATTAGCTTCAATTTAAAAATAACATTCTAAGATCTACAACTGAAGTGAAGTCTGGATCACAGAATCCATATTAGAGGAATATACGCGCAAATATCTTTCCAAATATGGTTATCATCGCAAAGTGACACCACAGCACTTCATTATTGTTCTATGAGAAGCTCGCCTTCAGCAATACACGTCGTGAGTTCTATAGTTAAGGGGTATGAGGAACCAGGGTGTAAAGTTCAATCATCCACCATAGAAAAGGGAGGATCCTCCGACCAGACGGGTGTTGTGTCTGGCGGGCAACTGCCCAATGATTGATGTCGGATTCTTGTATATAATTATGTACATTGCACGGTAAACTTTAATTGCGCGATGCAGGATTTACGTGTCGTCACACAAAAATACTGCAACATTAAGGTGATGAACTTGACTTGAAATGTATCAGTCTCAGACCAACCAAAATAGAAAGACAGAGCATTACGAACATCAAAAATGACGCCACCTTTTTATCTATGTTTGTGTAAAAAGGGTTGTCATTTGTTAAAGTTTTTCCCTATAATTTGGGGAATAATATTTTGGGTAGGATAATATTGTACGAGTAAGATATTGTTGAGTATGGTATTGTACCTCAATCGTTAGGAAGGATTCCGAAACAAAACCATTTTTTTTTACATCGCAAAATAAAATAACAATTAAGTACAAAGTGCATTTACATACATGATTTGGAGATTACCTTTTAATCAATTGTGTTAGGAAGCTCCGCTCTTTCACTTAGAACTATCCATTAATTATCAATGGAATGTAAAAAAAAATTGGTTTGTAAATTATAGAAAAATTAAGTTATAAGGTTGTTGAAGCGTAAATCATAACATCGTCATGGGTATGTGTCATTAAGTAAATTGTTTTGAAATAAAATAGATACTTAATTATATTTACAATCAACTTTATTAAATTCAAGAAGACCACGATTAACAAAATCACTGACTATAGAAAGCACGTAAAAAGCGTCCGCAATTTGGGACAGTAGTATTTAAATTAGCTAGTCTAAGCTGAGAAACTAACTAAAATAAAATAAAAAATACAGTCTCGTGTTTAATTACTGTTTTGATAAAATCTCATTTTTGTTTTTTAAATTGTATGTACCTTTTTAGGATATCCGGTTTTGATCACACGGCGAAGTCCACGATTAGTTGAATAAAGGTCATTATTATCAAAATGATCGGAACAAACCACGCTGGTTTTCGATGGAAGCCATTCTGGATCATTCCGACTATTTCTTATAGCTACTATCCATTTACTTTTATTTTCAATATTACTTGGAAATCTAAAATATTAAATACATAAAAAACAGGCATATAATTACTCGAACTAAAAAATATCGAACGGGGAAATTTCAAATCATATTATGGCAACCCCCGCACTTTAAATGTCACTGTTTTCGTTCGTTCATTCGTTCAGGTTTTTTTCCAAGTAACCTAAAATTCATAGTTTACTAAATTAAGAAACGATGTTATTTGAAGTACTTACATGTGAAAAGTGATTCCGTGAGACTTTTTATGTGATTTGCTATTGTTTTTACAAGTTTTCACTACACAAGAAGGCATAATTCAATTTTTTTTATTGAAGTTTACTAGACGACGACTCGTGACGTACTAGGAGCGATGAGCATAGTTTTTGTGTAGGTGTGTGCGTGAGCCTGTGTGTTTACTTGCATGAGCATAGTTTTGTGGCTACACGTTTGATGTACGTAGTGATCCGTCTTTCTATTTTGGTTGGTCTGAGGTATCAGTCAATTTCTCAACCTTTTACTTAACTTCACCACAAATTAGCCAGAACTAGTCTTAACCAGACCAGCACCCTAATTGAGTCATACACGATCAATCACAATCTGAATCGGTTTGAAACAAATTTCATCAAAAAAAACAGACTAAGTTTAAAAAAAAATCTGTACAAAAACGTAAATAACGCAATGAATGTTGTTGAACTGTCAAAATGAAACAGATTAGTCTTAATCGTTTACGAAAATAAGTTACGCTATTAGATAGCAGCTTAGAACTAGTAAATAGATTCCTTCTACTTTCAGATGACTCATCAGCTTAACATAATCAGACATTTAACATCAGCTGCATGCAGCCATTACCAACATCATCTTTATTCCATAAGTACTTATAACATTTCGCACGCTCCCGCCAATCACACTAATCGCATCATATAACTTACCACTTACCACTATCTACTTACCATACAACCTTGAACACCACTTAGTTGACGAGCGAGTTGCGCAGGCGACTGAGTGACATTCGTCACGGCGCGGGCGCAGTTCTCACGAGCTACCCGGCTACCCGTGTTGCTCTTAGGGATTAGCTTGTGTGTTACAGGGCTGCTACTTAGGTGCTAATTGATTTATTGAACATTTATCATATTTATGAGACTCATCTCTTTATGAGCCGTTGTGAAAGTAACAGTAATTTTCTAGTATTTATCACGACATTGTTAAAAATACGGATAACGTCAGTGTGAAAACTGGAACGTCTCTTACTGTGATCTGAGACACTGGAAAAGTTCAACATTTTGAAACAGCAGGTAGGTAAGTACTATAATTTAAAATAGGTATGTCTTTTAACCTAAGCATTGCACATTCAAACTTAATAGTTTTAGAAATAAGTATTTTATGACAATTCATAAATACGTAAAATATTTTTAGCTATGTACTTATGACTACCACTTATTTATGACTTTTTCTGAAACTGCAAAGAATTGGCAATTGACAATAGAAATGGATACTTTTGCAAAAGAACCGTTCGTTGGGTCCCTACATTTAAAGCAGCAATAATCATACAAAGCATGGTGTCAGTGTCAGCCCTACGTAACGTGTCAGAGTTGGTCGACAGTGACAATTCATTCAGACCAGCCTACCTGCGTGCGCGCCTAATCCAAGTGACATACGAGACGTGTGCCATAGAGCAGGAGATTTGTGGATAATGCTGGAAATTGTACCTAAAACGGTGAATCGTCTCTATGTAAATGTAGTTAACGTTGGCAATGACGTTATTATTGATGTAGGAAATGAAAATAATAACAAACCACAAAAAAGACAAGTTTTTTAAATGAAATATTTCTAAGTTCTCATCATCGCCATATCTGCCGAAAGACGTCCAGTGGAGGCATAAGTTTTCCACTAGGATTTACACATTTACACAACGGCTGGCCCCTAAGTTTCCCTCATCCAGCGAATTCCCATGACCTTCACCAGGTCAGTCCACCTTGTGAGAAGCCTACCTGGTACTTTTTTGACCCCATCGGCCGTTCGTTCGCTCCATTTGTATTTCTAGTACTTATTATATATTTTTTTACTTATCTTGGAAGCAGTATCTTGAGTCTAATATCGTTTCTGCTCTTAAAAAAGTATGATAGACCACCCCAAAAGATTCCTTTTGCCACCTCTGTTTTCCATCTAATCTATGTGATTAGAGTCGAGCTGACGATTTGAAGCATTTATAGGTCCGTATTGATCAGTGAGTGGATTTATTACGGGCTCGAATGGAGACGGATTGTCTCTCGGCTCCCACGATGATAACATTTATTATTTTATTGTTATTGACATTTGACTACTTCAGTGTCGGTTTATTGTTGGTGCTGTAAATTCCTTTACAGTTCTTGTTTGGGATTATGGACTGGACTGGACTTTAGTGTGGGGAATTGTCGGATTTACTGGATTTCGAAATATCTACCCTCGTGATATTATGAGCAATTACCGTGGTAACTTATTAGTTCTCAATAATTACCAAACTACGAACATCAAAATGTCATAACTTCATAAGTCATAGTAGAATATGTAGTTTCCAACTGGATTCTGACCATTCCAATTTGCAGAGCTATCTTTCAAGAATCTACAAAGACATAAATATTATTGTACCTATTATATACCTAGGTTAGGGTTATATGCCCCATTTTTAACAGTCTTCAAAAAGTACGACTATATGTTTTTTTTTTTTGACCCAACTAAAGTAAAGCTCAAGTAAGTAAGCTCAAACTCAAACATGAATGGAGCAATGATAATCATAAACCGGAAGTTGCCACAATGGGTGCATCACTAGAAATTAGTGCACATCAACATACAACCGACAGATTACTGAGCGTCCCAAACTTAAATCATAAGAAACTTTGGTATACATACGCACTGGTCTTGTAAAACGCAACAAGCAACCGCTCGAGTAGTGCTAACTATTCGCAAAGGAGTTACACCTTTAAATTAATGTTACATTACAACAACAACATTACTTAGGTCCGTCGTCCGGGCTCGTCGAGTGTCCGTCCGCAAAATCGCCGATCGTTGGATCTCGGCCTTAGAGTCAACATTTCATCACACATATATAGCCACGTTTAGGAAAGCAAAATCTTGCTTCAAACCACACGCGTCGTCTATACCGTATAGTGCGTACTCAAAAGATGCCAATCTCGGCGGATGCATCGACTTATATGGTCCATCGTCACATAATTGCGTTTTTGTATTTAAATGTCCGCGATTTGAATACAATGTCCATGCAGCTACCGAGATCGATCGCACAGTCGCACTGTAATGGGCTGGGCGAGACAAACCACTTAAAAAGTTAAAAAGCAATAAGATACTCCATCATCGCCATATAAAGTTCAGTTTTCTATGGCAAATTGTGAGTGGTTGGGACAATTTTTGTTCGAGAGCTTGAGGTTTGGGGTGGACAAAAATTTTCACACCATTGAAGACGTTGATTGTTCTCATAAAGGCATTAAGTCAGAGAAACGATAAAGGAGTCGCTTTCGTAGAATTGTAAAAGGATTTCATGGACATACTGCACCTATTTAAAACGAAAAAAAACAGTGAGCACTTGTGAGGATCGAAAAATACATCGAAAATACAATTTCAATCATGATTTATCTTTAGTGAACTTAAAAATGATACAGGTTAAGGAAAATTAAATATAATACCTTATGATCTTGTTAAGAATAAAAAAACAAAAACGTCTGCCTAAAATAATTATACTTCATAACATAATTGCATTCCGACGCCCACGCCACGCCGTAATTCCAGAAATTGATTCTGACGTAAAACTTTGGAACGACACGAGCCACAATTTACAAAAAATACTTGAACCCCGATATTATCGTAACAACCTCAACTTCGACCACAAAATTATGTCATTCAAAAAAAAATTCTTAGAAACAAACACAAAATGCTTTTTGAAATAGACCTCACACATTTAGGGGTTGTTTCCCAAAAATCAACGGGGATTCTTAAAAAATTAATTTGAATACAGTAGTCTCTGCCCAGGTGTTGTTGGACAGTTTTTTTTTCAATGTGTCACAGATCTTTATCAGAAGGACGGATTTAACAACCTCGTAAGCGCGGTCGCGTCAACTTTTTTATTTTACTTTTTTTTTGTCTTAACGCGTCAAGCCAGTCACTTTGAATTAGACAAATCCTTTTAGCTGAATATTGATTCCTGTGGATGAGAATTTTTCTTTTAGCATTCATGTTGGGTATTTTGAATTTGTCGTGTTGGGTTCTTTTTTCGAATAATTATGTTTTCTAATGAGAATCAAGGAGAATCACCTATTGTAAAAGTAAATGTTTGTGAATTGATTATTTGTGAGACGTACCTACTTTTTTTATAAAAGTTTTATTTTTATTAAAGATTTTAATGTCCGAACTTCCAAATGCACTTGTAAGCCTTCAGACACTAAAAAACCTGCAAAACACTTGTACAGACAATTACCATCCAAAACTATAAGCATAAAACATGAAATCCCATCAATCAAGTGCTCGAAACAATTAAAGCATCCTATTCTGCCCGTGCTCGACATTCGAGCACATTTGTCAATGTAAACAAGCAATTATTTGAGGATGAACCCCAGCAAGTGACACAAAAGAATCGTTTTAATTCAAAGCCCCACTACTGACAAATTGTATCAACTGTTGAATTCAATTGGATGGTTTAAGATTTATAATTTATGGTTTCAGTGTATGTATGATGCAGAAGGGATAAAAGGTGAATTTCAAAGTTAAGGGAGAATAGCTTGTAAAAGAAGAGACAACAAACATTGATAAGTCAATTTTTTTTTTGCGTAGATGGATATCCGGATGACCTCATTCAGCCAGAATGTTGGTCTTACAGAAGACAGCCGTATTAATGAAGTTATGAAAGGAAGGGTCCGAAAACGGCAAGGGTCCTCTGGATACTGCTACAGGTAATGTTCATTGATGACTGCACATAATATCTATAATTATTTATAGACTAGCTGATGCCCGCGACTTCGCCCGCGTGTATGTCGGTTATTATATACTAAAACCTTACTCGAGAACCACTCTATCCATTGGTGAACGCAGCATAAAAATCGGGCAGTAGGTACTTTCTGAGTTTTTCGCGTACAGGACGACAGACAGACGCGGCGGAGGACTTTGTTTTATAATATGTAAAGATGTTAAGTACTATAATTATTCGCAAACTTTTTATGTAATCATTGCAATTACTCGTATATGAATGACTTCTTCACCGCATATTGATGGAAAATTTTCCCACTGACAGCGATGCGGAATTTTTTTTTGATGCCCAATGATCTCTTCCCAAATTTTTTTTTCCTTGTATGCTTGTTCAAAATTTATTTAATTTGGTTAGCTTGTACACACAGCTACACATCAAGCTATACAATTCCAGTTAATGCTGATCTTGCATTGTGTAGAATTTCCGTACAATGCGAGGTCAGCTTATACTGGAAATGTATAGCTGTAATGTGTGTGTGTAATGTATGTGTAATTAAGGTAAATAATTGTACCTATTTGAAACTCAATAAATATGTCTCCATGAAAAAATAATTTTATGAATTAACATGGAAGATTGGATCGCGGACATTTTTAATTTCAAGATTGAAGCTCAAACTTCGCAGTTCTCTTTGCAAAGGAAATCTTATCAGAATTGTATATTTAATCAATAAACCATCACTATTTCAAGCCCAGTTGACCCTTAACAATACATCCACTAAATCTGTTCCTCCTGAGACCAGTAAAAACAAATGTTCAATTCATTGTGAGCCATCATCAATAATTCTGAATGTTCCCCTAATCTTTATCAATCTAATCATACATCATCCGCGTCGCATCTGCGTGTTTAGACCGACGCTTATAAAGTCGCCAGTGTGTTCCAATAGGGCAGTTGCTACCCTCTGCTTTGAGGAAATATAGGGGAGTGTGTGGTTGAGACAGGAACGACGCGTTTGGTCTGAATCATAATAGGAAAATAATATGAATCATCGTAAAATGTCACAAACTGACAATTCATAATATGATCGACGTGCGATTCTTATCACGAAATAATTCATCTGTTTGTCAGTTTTCTATGGAGATTCGTAAAATGGTCCACATATTATGTATTGCTTTTGTGTCAAATTAGAGGAATTGCTAATGACAGCTGGAAATTCAGGAAATGAATCGCTTATAGAGGAATTTATTGCTAATGTGGCCGTTTTAGGCCTGCTGGTGAAGTTTATGTAGGGCAGTTTGCAGTTCAGTTGCTGCGTTGTTTTATAACAGTAAAATTAGATTTTTATTAAAGTGTCACATTGTAGGTACATTTTCGTAGATTTTAATTATCAACCCTATTGGAATCTGGGCTATTTTTTAGCAAAAGAAATGCGCAGTTTTTCACATAAATCTTGTTTCACACTAGTCCTACGTTCCAATAGTCAGCCCATCGCAGTCCACAGCTGGACACAGGCCACCTACATCATCTCCGCCTTCTACATCCAGTCTGCCCCAGTCGCGTTATTAAGGGTTTTTGTATAACTTTCCGTTTGGAGTTGGAGCACTAGGGCTGTGGGCTCCGAGTGCTCATCGAGTATTTTGGGACATCGCCCAGCGGTTGGTCGACTCTTCACGTGACCAGAGGGCTGGCCAATTTTTAGGTCAAAGAATCAGCATTGCCATCCAACGTGGCAATGCTTTTTGGGCACTTTTCCCACTGACAGCGATGTGGAAGAATTTTTGATGCCATAGGAGCTCTTCCTTTATATTTTATGTTTTCTCTTTGTACATAATTTTAGTGTTAGATTGCATATTTTATTTAATATTAGTCAAAATAAATAGGTACTTATTTAAAAACTAATTAAGTTGGATTATTCATATTCTTTTGCAACTAGATGCAGGAAACCAACAAAATTTATCTGCAGCGTGCGCTAACATAATACTTTCCCGTATATTTCCATCACAGCGGGTCTCAAGAGAGATGGGAGAATTAAATGACAATTTTAACACAGCCCTGAACTCGAAAAACATTCATCAATTTCGCAAATGGTGTTTAAATACATATGTGGCTAGTTTGCTTTATTCTAGTTTTATATTTTGTGTTCTTTACTGGATGATCTCTTGTGAGAAGTGAGACAGTAAACGTACAGAGAACGTAGAGACAGTGTATTTTTTCTCGCATTTGATAAACTGGCCTTATATTCCGAGCTGCCATTAAGTTTGAATCGAACTGTCAAATGCCTACTAAAAAGGTAAGTGATATTGTAAAAGAAATGAAAAATACTTTTTAGCAAGAGTATTTATTTTACATTCCATAACTGTCATAAAAAAATACAAGATTAAAGCGCAAACTTTTTCTAGAAGAAACAAAAAACGTGCCAAAAAGTTTGTCGATAGATTTTTTCGTAACAACCTCAATCGGCACGTTAAAAAAATATATCAAAACTGACAGTAAAAAAATGGTCCTTTAATACGGGGGCGCTAACCCTTCGCTTATAATGGCTAAAAAGACCGGTCCCATCAAAATTGTCGGTGTTAAAATACACCCCATTGTGGCACACTACGGCTTCTTAACCCCAAACTAAATAGACAATTTGGAAGCCGAAATTGTATTTATAATAGTCTTTCTTGTTGTCAATCGAGTTTTTGTATTCCCTTTTACACAATTCAAAAAAAGAGGTTTGATCAATTCTGCCTTTGTAAAATGGAAACCAATTTATGTACAGGCGAAATAATGTTGACAGACTCCTTTCAGTGGGGTGGACGACTTGAATACCTCACAATGGATAGTTTATAATATAACAGCGGAAAATATGATAAAAATTACGACATACTCGTAGGTGGCCTGACAATGCTGTGCTTCTAAATGACAACCTGACTACAAGCTATTGAGTTAATGGGTGGTTCGAATATTAGTAATTATGTACTATTTCGTAAAAAATCCCAACTGTTTCTTTACTAAACGAAAATCGTAGCCTGGATACTGAAACGACTGTTACTGGTTTCAAACTGACCGCTACAGAGCCACGAAAATCTTATTTCCGTGGCTATAATTATATAATTTATTATCTCGTCATGAAAGCCTTACATTCATGACGAGGACAATTATCACATGATTTATGGCGATTATTTGACTATTATATCTCTTCGTCACTTCGTCGACAGTTAAATCTTACTTATGAGTCAAGAAGTACTTTATCTTTTCAATTTATTTTATTTAATACAACGGTCCTACGGTCCGCTTATGTTTGACCTACTGCAAACACTGTAACCACCGCACCATCGCAAAATCACATCCGATCAACAACACACTAAACATGTTGTACTCTTGCAAACAACACCAGTTGTACAACGATGTAATCCAACAACACAACACAACGGAACAACATATCGGTATCATCGCAACAGTTGTCTATGGTCGCCCTGGGGTAGTTCAAGAGATGAGTCCGTATGGCGAGGGATGAAACCGATTTCATTATGGTTATCTGCTGCGCCTGCGATTAATTTCGGTCTGTTTAGAGGGTTTTTGTTGTGAAGCACTCTTAATTTATCGTTTAGTTGTCCATATGTGATGTATTTGGTGTAAGTTACTTTAAATGTTTGATACTTCCAAAATAGTCATTTCTGGTTTTAGTCCTTTTGAACTGCATACATATCAACCTAATACCTACCTACTAACAATTTACATAACATGCATGTGACAGGCTAAAGGATCAAGTGATAAATCACCTGATGGAAAGGAATCTATCTGTCTATAAGTCCTATAAATAGGTACTGTGTCGTCAGACCGAATATTAGTGGAAAATTTTAAAGAAAATCTGATCGCCAACCATCCAGATAACTCTTGTTTTCGTTAAGTAATTCAAAATCTTGATCCATCCACTTTTGTTACAGTTTTAAATTGAACTTTCAACAACGAATACCTAACTGCATTAAGGCCACTGTACATTTAACTCAATGATTAGGGTAACGTTTTTGTTTACCATAATGTTGTGCATGTCTATGGTTTGGAAGTATAGCCGCTATAACGCTCTTTGGTGTAGCGACCATAGCCATAAACCATACCTAGAACTGCACAACAGTCTGATAAACAAAAACTAAAGCAAATTTATTATAGAAAGAAAAAGCATTTTCAAATTTAAAATTTCGAATCCGCGCGAATCCCCTCGCGATTGGTGAAAAGATAAACCAATGGAAGGGGGTAGCATTGTTACAATATCTGCCAGTATCACGATAACGCTCGAAGGGTGCAGGCAGCTCTGACGTGCATAGATAAGCTGTAATGCTGCTCGTATCACAGCAAGGGTGCTTGTTGACTTTATGGCATACTAAATTTAGAAAAGAGCCCTTTAAATTTGAATAATAGCTCCGTCACTTAATCTAAGTCTGTTAAGTTTTTTTAGTTCCCGTTCTAACGAGTTTGCTATCGCTTCTAGCTCATTTGCATACCACTGTCTATGCGTCAATCACACAAATGAATCGTCGATTGATTGATTGATGATCGCCGATGAGCGTTCATTCACTCGTTCAACTGGTTTACTCACTACTTTTTTAATATTGACCTTAACTGATGTAATGGTGATATGATGAAGTTTAGAAATATTTCCAGTGTTCTGTGGCGCCGCAATTATTGTTTAAGCGATGAAGGTGCATTTAATTTGATAGATTACGTTCTTGTAATGCTGACGAACTAATGGTTTTCAAAAGTTTGGATTATGAACTAGCTGATTGTAACTGTGTTAAGTGAGATTTTGTTTAATTTTAAATACAGGTAAAATCGTAGATGTATTGCATTACAAGTGACCCTTTATGGGATTCAAAGAGGACAGTCAGTTCAAATATTATAGTCCTTATTCAAAGCATTAAGGACATTTTAAGAGAGGTACTACCTACCTACTTCAAAATGGAAGTCACTAAGAAGACCCAGATTTTGGAAGTATCATATTCTTTAAGAAATCCTTAGGTAAAAGATATACCCCTTTATTAAAAAACGTTGCTTAAAGTTAAGTAATGATTAGCGACTGTTTAACCATACATTTTTGACGTTTGAACGTCACTTCACTTTAATCATCGAATAAGCCCATATATCCTATCGTAATAATTATTTTTCGTGGCAAATGCAAGATAGGCGGCTTTTTTCCAACATCTCGGAGTTAAAATCGAAGGTCTGTAGAAGATTCTGATCAGATTACAAATAGATTTGATTCAAAACTCGAAGACATCGAGAATAAAAATGCTAATATTATACTCATAACCTAAAAAATTAACACCAGCTGTTTGAAAACCTAACTATAACTTTCGTGAAACTAGGGAGGTACCTATTATCGAAAAAGTGCGTGTTTATTAAGAGTTACACTACAGCAAACAGTGTTACGAACAGTCCCAGTGATTAACCATAAAACAGCTCATCATATCCGCAATATCATAGGTAATTTCACCACTAACTGAGTTAAACCAAACTGAGGGACGCGACCCCATGCCATAAATCCATAGAGAACATTAAAACACCGCCCATTACACGAAGGAATTGCCCCAAAATGCCTCAAACATGTGTCCTATGGCGACCTGTCATCGGGGTTGCCAGCACAATGGGTAGAATTATATTTTTTTGTGTTGGCAACACGACGACAGACGCGCGCCGCGGGATGCCGCCACGCCCCACCTTGTTGCCGATTTGTTTAGAACACTATTCATTTGTGGATTCATGAAGAGAGTAGGCAATTGCGCGAGTTTGCTTACTTCAGGGTGATTGTTTTTGCCTCTCTGAAGCAGCATAAAGTGGAAGAAGTCACACGGTAGGTACTAATATTAATGATGTTTTAAGTAATCAATATTCAAAGGTGAGCAGTAAACTAATTATGTCACGGTAACTCTGGCGTTTAGGTATATGTTTTGTTGGAAAATTTTCCCTACATATTATGAAAATACCAGGACGGGAATTACCTACAATACAAATTACTAAGAAGAAAAATGTCGTGGCTTTGTACACACGGCTACATCAAGCTATAAGTAGGTACATTTCTAGTATAAGGTGACTTTTCATTGTACGGAAATCCTATACAATGCGAGATCAGCTTATACTGGAAATATATAGATGCCGTGTGCACGACATCAATAACATAGAATATTTGTATCCAAAGCATGTGAAATTAACCCTCTGCACACCGCCCGTTTACTCTATGACCAATATTTCTAACAAGGCGTAGAGTTCGTTACACAAGGGTAGTATTTTGTGCACCACATCATAATAATTAGCCCTTTGGTAATAGTGGGCCAAACTGTAATCTATGGTACTTAGTGCACTTAATCATAGCTTGGCACGAAATACTACTAAAAGGTTAATTAGTTGTGATTTTTGTGTTTCCAAAAGTCTGACATCCAGTCTTACCAAGGGGTATCGTGTTACCCAGTATCTGGGTCGCGGAGGTCAGTCGCTCTATGTAAGATACTGGTATTCAGCTGCATCTGTATAGACTGGACGCCGACCTCAACATAGTTGGGAAAAGGCTAGGCAGATGATGATGGTTTAATGTTTAGATGTATAAAAATTACTACATTAATTATTATAAATGCGAAAGTGTGTTTGTTTGTCTGTTTTTTTACGCTTCCTGCTAAAACAGTTGAACGGATTTGGATAAAATTTTGCACATAGGTAGAACATAACCTGGGTTAGGACATAGGACTATATACTTTTTATTCCGACATTATAATAATAATAATATCCCCACCGCCGTATCTCTACGTTGACGTCGTGGTGGGGCTTGCGCGCTCTGAACCCTAGGACTGTCTGGGTGAGGAGCCAGACCAAGAGAGATACAAAAAACCGCAGGGCAGCATGTGGCGAGCTGTTGGGCAGTAGCGACCCCACGGACCCTAACTCCCGGGAGAAGTCTTGTTCCTCACCTCTGGCTTGCCTTTATTGGCCGGCTAGAGTGAACACTGACGAGGAACAGAGCTCCCACCTCATTCTTGCCTTGATTGGCCGGCTTGAGTGGAGATTCGCTAGAGCAAACGTGCTCGGAGGAAGGAAGTATTCCAGTAAGATGCTGGTAGGGATCTTGACCGTACTTCCAGGATTGTCCTGATAGCCGTGGAATACCTCTCCACTCCTCTCAAGCACCTCAGGAAGTGTTGCCTCCTTGTCGCTACGTCACTATGTGCTAGCGACCGTTTTCGGGGGCCCATTATTGAGTGTGCAAGTCACCCCCTGCCATTTTATCCGTGTATATATAAAACATTGATCAGGCAGGGGACATAGTCCTTCAATAGTTTTAGGTAACCAGTCCACTATAGCCACCCAAACCCATAGCCCAATATGTTTTATTTTTCCATGTTCTGCAATAGTCCTACACCATCCGGGGGTTGTCCTTGGGTGTACTTTCATAGTGTATACAGGGAGAATCGTCGGTTGGTGCCTCATCCCATTTAAAATTGTCTAAGGGGCCTCTGCGAGTTGGCTTCGGCCCCTCGTACGCCTTCCAAAAGACCGGGACCCCATGGTCCCGAGATTTATAAACATATACAAAATAATAATATTTATTGAATAATAATTAAACGCTTAAAAAGTTAAAAAGTGTACATTTCAACAACAGTAAGACTTTCCACACAATTATAGTAGGTACCTAAAGATAAACATCAACTAAAATATTTTGAGGTGCAAGTAATGATGGATTGGAATTACAAGTTTTTTGGTAGCGACCCGCCCGATCTAGGTTAATTCAAACCTGTGTTTCAGGCCATCACTTTACATTTAAATTGAACTGGGACACTAAAATTTAAAGTTAAACTGATATAAAATAATAATTAAATTAATAGCTATAAGAAAAAGCATATTGGTACATTAATGTCTAAAACTAAACCTATGCAATTAAACAAAAGTAAATATTTACGAGGGAATAAATTATGATCATGACATAATTTCTAGAAGTTTACATTCCCACGGGGTCGAGACTTATGCGGGTGAAAACGCGGGGGCAGCTAGTATAAGGCATATTTTGAGTCGTAAGCCATAGCCATAGAGTATCTGCTGCGAGGAGAAAATCTTCGCAACAATAAGAAAAAAAAGAAAGGAAATTTGTTTATTCTGCACAAACAAAACGCACACACAACAAAAAAATACAAAAGTAGCCAAACGCCTCATAATCAATAACGATTTGTTGCGCTTACGTTTGTTAGCAAGCAAGGATTCTGCATTCAATTTTGCATTGAAAACAGGTGAATTTATGTATGCACCCGATAAACAGGTGTGAACACCTATGTAAGTTAAGGAAATCTTCATAGATATCCTCCATGTGGGGGAGCTGAGAACTTTGACTTACCTATAATCTTATCGGAAAAACCATAACTATGGTGTTCCTCGTTCATTCGTTCACACTGGGGATGCTGAATTTACTTTTCTTAGCTTTAGATCAGGCATGGTACATTTAGTGGTTTCTCAACTGGTAAAGTAAGAGACCAAAATAGTTATGAACTGTGCAGTACCTATATCCTTACATATTATAAAACAAAGTCCTCCGCCGTGTCTGTCTGTCGTCATGTACCTACGCGATAAACTCAAAAACTACTGCACCGATTTTCATGGTGTTTTCATCAATGGATAGAATGGTACTCGAGGAAGGTTTGAGTATATAATAACCGACATCCACGCGAGCGGAGCCACGGGCATCGGCTAGTTCCACATATACCATACCAATATTAAATAATCATAATCTCCATGGGACACAACTCCTTCACATTCTCCCCATAATCGATCAATGAGTGTTTCTCATTGAGTGTTCAAAAACTTTAAACGCACTCGACACCTCTTGACCAAATAGAATTACTTCGGTAATCGCTCTCCGTTTCAAGTAGACAGTTGTCAATCATGTAGACTGTACTCTGAGCAAACTGGGTGCACAATGTGTCGCTGGGAAAATATGGGATACAAAATTACGCAATGAAGTAATATTTTCAATACACCTGGGGGCTTATAACAGTCACTTTGGCAGAATCATAATAGGAAAATATTATGAATCATCGTAAAATGTCACAAACTGACAATTCATAATACGATCTGCGTGCGATTCATATTACGAAATAATTCATCTGTTTGACAGTTTTCTTTGGAGATTCGTAAAATGGTCCACACATTATGAATTGATTTTGTGTCAAATTAGAGGAATTGCTAATATTATATAACACCCCTCTGTTTCCGTCGGGGGTTAAAAATAGCTAATTCAGGAAATGAATTGCTTTTAGAAGAATTGCTAACGTGGCCGTTTTAGGCCCCCTGAAGTATTGAAATTGTTTAATATCTACTAATAACTATCGATTATTCCAATTGTCAACAATTGTCTCGTCCCAACATTGAGAGCCCATTTGTAATTTTATGCTGTGTCTTTAAGCAA
This sequence comes from Lithophane leautieri, assembly GCA_949152455.1. Lineage (NCBI taxonomy): Eukaryota > Metazoa > Arthropoda > Insecta > Lepidoptera > Noctuidae > Lithophane > Lithophane leautieri. The sequence goes on from OX424478.1 coordinate 10,160,323, forward strand.
ACATCTTCAGTACCTACCTACACACATAAACTCATGCCTTCTTCCCATGGGGGTAGGCAGAAACTACAGAACGCCACCTGCTACGATCCTATATACCTATATTTTCTAACAGAAGAACTTCTTCTACTTCTAGAAGACTTTCTACGAACAAGGCCGATACTTAAAGGTATTCAGGAAGATTTAAATAAGTAAGTTTCAAAAAGCAATTCATGTTTTCGATACCATGTTTGAATTTTGACATTGCAAAATAAAAATAAGTGTGTAAAATATAACAGCTGTGTGACGCATAAGCACGGTGAGAGGCGCGTGCGCTGGCAATATGGTGACGCGCCGGGCGGTATAGCCACAGGCGATTTAGGGTTGAACTATTAGTAGGAAAAAAATGTTGCCAAAATATCGCAGAACAGTCTGCTTTTTAAAAAAAAGGTCGGAGTTTAACGGGCAAAGTGGAATATTCCAACTAAAAGGGTGTCTTACTTTTTGATTCGTACTTCATTCGACCCCTGTTTAATTGTATCTTTTGTATTAAAATATACCTATTAGATACTCAGAGTGTGTGTGTGAGCATGTATCTGCTCAGAGAATCCACCCTAATCCAACCTAGATAGATAGACTAACTTACATAATAGCCTAATTTGCACTATAACTCAGTTTTGGTAAATTCACCAATGAAACTGATCGCGATCAGGACATCTAAACCGAGATCAAGAGTTGTCAGTGTGAATATTCTACAGAAAGTAATGACACTGACAGCCCTTAAACGTAGTTTATGTGCTGATCGCGTTCAGATTCTTTGGTGAAATTCGCCCTAAGTAGGTAAGTACACTGAAACTCAAGCATCAAGCAGAATTCATTTGTTTAGTTAGGTCGTCGATCTAAGCGATTCTGTAGGTTTACAGGGGGCTTAAAACGGTCACTTTAGCAGAATCATAAAACGCAAATATTATGAATCATCGTAAACTGTCACAAACTGACAAATAATATTATGATCTGCGTGTAATTCATATTACGAAATAATTCATCTGTTTCACAGTTTTCTATGGAGATTCGTATAATGGTCCACAAATTATGAATTGCTTATAAGTCGAATTAGAGGAATTGCTAATGAGAGCTGGGATTCAGGAAATGAACTACTTTTAGTGAAATTACTAATGTGGCCGGTTTAGGCTCCAGGTTTATTACATTGCATGCGGACTATCGATTTTATTATACACCCCTGAACGCACTCTATCCGACTGCCGTAAAAGCCGTTCAAATAGAACACGTAAAACGAAACGTTTACGACATCTCATCATACGGAACCCCAAAAATACAAACTCAAAACGATTTTCTTGTTATAATTTTTGTAACATTGCAGAGACAAAAGCCGCCCGGTGGGACGAACACTCGAAAAACGCGCAAAATGCTCTGCAAACTTTGCACAGTGGGCTGTCGTAGCTCCCGGCCAAAATATTGTTGAGAGGACTTCAACAAGCTCGCACTGTGCCCGATAATTTTTATAATACTCTTCTGTTGAGTGGTTTCAAGTTATAGAGCAAAATGCAATGTGTTATGTTGGTTATGAAACTTGAAATGATTTTAATCTAGTTGGTATACTGATTAATCGTTGCATTTTAATTGAATTTAATTATTTTTTTAAGATTTCGTTGTTTTGAGAACTTTTTTTAGTGTCTAATTTGTTAAATACTAGCTGATGCCCGCGGCTTCACCCGCGTGGATGTTGGTTATTATACTAAAACCTTCCTCGAGAACCACTCTATCCATGGGTGAAAACAGCATGAAAATCGGTGCAGTAGTTTTTGAGTTTATCGCGATCAGGCAGACAGACGCGGCGGAGGACTTTGTTTTATAATATGTAAGGATAAGTAAATAGCTTCTGCCAGCGACTTCGTGTTTCTTGTTTTAACATCAAATCCTTACTAATATTATAAATGCGAAAGTAACTCTGTCTCTCTGTCTGTCTATCTGTCTGTCTGTCTGTCGCGCTTTCACGCCAAAACTACTGAACTGATTTAAATGAAATTTGGTACACAGATAGTCTAGAGCCTGAGAAAGGACATAGGCTACTTTTTATCGACATACCAGGCGGACGAAGCCGCCGGCGGAAGTATATATATAAATCATTTGACTCTCGATAATTCTGATTACCTTTCAACAAACATAATTATACAGGGTTACTGGTAACTCGACGTATTCCTTGCAGGACGTCATAGTAGGGTTAAAATGCAACAAATTAAGCCACCAAATGTTCTACCGAAATTCAGTAGTTTTTGAATTAGTTAAGAGTTTTAGTTTTTTAATGAAAATCCCAGATTAAACCATTTGAAACCAATTTTAAAATGATTTACGGCGCGACTGTACTGAAATTTAAGTTATTATCATAGTTGACGCCATAGCAGACCTTTGTTAATTATTAAAAGTTCAATAATGCCTAAAACTTTGGCAAATATCACTAACAAAACATTTAATTTTTTGTAATTTTTAGCTCTAAAACTCTTAACTAATTCAAAAACTACTGAATTTCGGTAGAACATTTGGTGGCTTAATTTGTTGCATTTTAACCCTACTATGACGTCCTGCAAGGAATACGTCGAGTTACCAGTAACCCTGTATAAACCAAGAACCCTTCTTTTATCATAAGTTTAGATAGATAACTAGAGGCATCTTTTTCTACTAGGTACAAGCTTAAACCAAATAACAAAGCAAGAACGCTGTCAACAGTGAAGTGAGGCCGGTTTCGTAAACATTTGTGCTTGTATGCATGGAGCAGAGGTGTACTTTTGGTATGCTTCACTGTATTGTTCGCAGCGCTTTGTCTTGGTTTTTTTTTTTTTTGTTTGAGGTTACAGTGAGCAGCTTTTTATAATAATTTTAAGGGGTATAATTTAAGGTACCTACTACAGAGAAATGTCTGTCTGTTGACCATTTACATCAAAGGAAGTGGTGAAATAGAGTGCACTGATCTATCCAATTAATAAGGGGTCATTAATATTCTAGCGATAGCCCATCAGCCCAATCCATTTACCAGAATACACTGTCGGTAATTGAATATTTTGGTACTACAGCAGAAGGTGTGGGTAGGTACCTATTTAAAGTTAGGGCTCCGACTAACAGGCACGATATCGCGGGCGCGACAAACGTAGCGCTGCCTGTCCCACCCGCGATATCGCGCCAGTTTGAACGAGGCTTTATGAATACCTACAATTAATTTTCTTATTATCTGTTCACTAATAAAATAGAGAGAAAATATTTAATTTTTTGTTTCTTATTAATAAACTTAAAAAGTACTGGACCAATTTAAAAAATCTTTCACCAATAGAATGTTATATTATCACTGTTTATAAAGATAACACGCGGGTGGAGTCGCTGGTGGAAGCTAGTCTCACGTAAGTACAATGCAATTAGGTATATTGGTACAAACAAATTGGTTTTTTTTTTATATGGAAAAACAACCACCAACCGCTATATGCGACTCCAATTTTTTTTTTTAATCCTAAAGTTTTCTTTTCGGTAGTTTGAAAGTTAATTCCGTAGTGATAGAGGTATTAATTAATTGATTACGAAAATTAAAATGCGATCATACACAATGTATAGTGAAGCTTATGGAAATATCTCCACAAATGAAGGGAGAGCTCCGTGCAAACAAGGACTGTTCCCCGCCACAATCATACTTAGATTATCCTAATATCGTTTTCGGCAAGTACCGGCTGGAAATACGAAAATACTAAACATTGGAGTCGGTAAAGAAAAATTAGTTTTCCATGAAAATACTTAGTTTTCCCTGTTTCATACTTTTTAGGTCTTTTTGAAAAAGTGTGTTGCACAAACACACTTTTTCGTCAAAAACATCTAAAGCTTGGATGTTTTTCATAGTTAATCTTTACAGAAAATTAGATACTTAACACAAACATAATGTATGAAATAATATTCTAATAAGAATATTTTAGCTTTACTATTGTGACTACCAGAACAGACTGGAGGCTTAACAATGGAGGCAATTTGCTTTTAGTTAGTGCATTCACGATCTATTCCGTTCATTATTATTTTATTAAGAGCCAAGTTTTCTACTTATACAGCGTGTATCAAAGGATGTGGTGATATGTTAGAGTGTGGTATAAACTGAGCAAGTTTGTCCATGGTACCAACGTCATAATCGCGAAAAAATTATCAATCGCCCCATACATTGGTCCCATGGAGAAAAAAAAACAGTTTGATTGTCTATAGCACTGTACCACACTCTTAAACTTAACCACACGCTGTATACAGGAAATGTTGTTCTATGCTACCTCATTTAAGGTGATAAAAATTATAACTAATAGACATTAATCAATTGATATCAAAAACTTAACGATGCACCTCGATATTTTAATATTTATTGCCGATTCTTATCGTAAAATTGATTTTAACAATCCAATTAGTAGAAATATAAAATGAAACCAGTTGCCGACTGTAATCAAGAATTCAATTACTTGAATCTCTAATTTTTGTTAATCAATTTAATTATTCCTATTATAACTACAAATATACTGGTCTAAAGGTGGATTTTCTTTACCGTTACACTTTTAATATGATGTGTGAAATTGCTACCTGATTAATCAACGTAATCAGTAATATCATTCATTTAATATTCGTTGTCTAACGCCTTCTTAATTAATATTTTGGGAAATTGATTTGTGAGTAATTTAAGTATTTTAATTATGTGTATCTTAGTTAGGAAGCCCAAAGTAGATTTGATTGCATAAACACGTGATCAAATCTATTAACAAATTATAATTAATTCTGGGTTAAGACCGGTCAGAGTTGAATGTAGAGTTTGGCAATAAATGTAAAATCAAAAGGAATCACGAGTTTTTTTGCATTACTAAGAAAACAGCTATTAAAAACACGATCATTGAAAAAAAATGGAAACCATATTAACAACCCGCAAAAAAAAGTTATCTCCTAGCAAAGTCATATATTTTTTCATTTTTATTATCATAAAATTATTCTGCCCAGGACACGAAGAAATAAGTCAACCTAGCGTATCTAATCGCGATTATTCCATACTCCATGGTTCTATGGCGTCAGTGATCACCCCCATGAATACATGATCAGGTGGTCCCGGCTCGGTGGCGCGGGAAATACCTCATCTATATGCAAGGGTCAAACAGTTATAATATTTGCAAAAATATACGCCTACAACCCCACGAGGCTACGACCTAGTCAGCGTTGTTTTTTTATTTTATTTTGCTACGCGAAGCAAGATTTTTATCTTTAATGTTAAAAGAAATTTAATGAAATTCGTTTGCTGTGTAGGCTTAATAGCTGTGTCGTGACTGCAAGGATTTTTACGGAATGCTTTTCATAACCTTATAGAAGAACTAAGACCCAGACAAAACCATAGCTCAGCTAATAGAACACATTTACACATTTTAGTCTCATTGTTGACCTTCCAAAAGCATTTGATATTGTTATACATAGTCAAAGTTAAATAACAACCTACTTTAGTTATTTAACTTTGGAACTATTACACAAATTGTGTAGGTAATCTTTTGTACAATCAACTTATCTTTATTAATAATCAGGCAAGTACTTGCCTGATTTTTGGCATGGCATGGCACCAAGTTAACCCAAACAAAGATTTTAGCATGACATGCAACTAGTGCAACTCAGTAATTGGAAAAATATAAAAACGCCAATTCCGGGCCCATAACCAACTAATGTAATAACATAACTAATAATAATATAAAAACCGCAGATAAAACCAATTTTATTAGCGACACAATACATTTACCTACTTAATCCAAAAATCACGTATAAATCTGTTAACCAAAATATCCTACTTCATTATACCAACAATCGAACCCCATGGATCGGGGACAAAACTAATAATTAGATCCGACCGTTTTTGCTGGATTTAACGTAAAACTGTACTCGACAGAAAGGAAACCCGATACCGACGTCAAAAAATCACTATAATTTCGCACTTGGGACCGCCCCACACCAGAAAACTTAATCAGGACGAAGGGAGTTATATTTCTGTTTCCGATACGATATACTATAGCGTTTGAACACAGATTATCCAATCAGTTAAGATAAAGGACACGCTTTTTTACTTGGCAGACATCTTGTTTAGAGTTAACCGCCAAAATTTGACAGTTGCATTTTGACATTTGCGTTATAGGAATAGAGTTGTGTTTTGTTTTTCTGGATGCATTCAAGGGAACCATTTCTATAGTTGTCTATTCACGGGCATGTCGTATGCAGGAAAGGCGCGCGTGGCGGTCACGTGAATGAGATTAGGCAGCGCATTCATGTCGCGCGCACAAAAGCATGGGTCGCGGGCGAGACGTCAATTGTGTGCGGATTGGGGGAGGAAATTCGCTAAGTTCGGTCGGATTTGAATTATAAATGCGAAGTTCTACACTATTTGCATATCCCACGGGTGTAGGACGAGTTTTTTTATGATTAAAACGACACCTTGTTATGTCACATCAATGATTTAGAATAAATTAAACAAATTACAAATCGTAAATCTAGAATTTTCTGTACGTAATTGCCATTAATATAGATATCATATAGCTGTCAATATTAAGCAGTTTATTGGATAGTTAAAAAAATTATGATTGGCAAAATAACTCGTAGATCCTGTTGTCTATCACTTATAAATATCTATTTCTTAATCGAACAAACTGCGAGTCTGTCTAACGGGTTTATATTGAACTAATGATACAGCTGACCTGGCTTTTAACCTTTCCAGATTAAATATTGCATTACCACATTAGGTGGCTAGGATAAACTGGATGCGGAAAGCGGAGGACAGGGTGTGGTGGCGCAGCCTATGTCCAGCAGTGGACTGCAATAGGCTGAGTTCATTGATTAATTATTATTTCTGTGGCGGTATCTACATCGCCACATGCGAACTACGCATCAAAGACCTGACGTCACACAAAAATCCTGACGTCACATAAATCCTGCATCGCGCTATTAAAGTTTACCGTGCAATGGACATATAATACACAAGAACCCGACATCAATCTTTGGGCAGTTCCCCGCCAGACACAACACCCGTCTGGTCGGAGGATCCTCCCTTTTCTATGATGGATGAGTGAACTTTACACCCTGTTCCTCATACCCCTAAACTTCATTAGATACTTCCTACTTAAAAATACAATTTTGACGTAATCCCAACCTTCCAGAATTAGGCAAGCTCTATAAGGTATCTCACTACCTACTAGTACATTGAGAACAATATACCTAAGTAAAAAGAAGAATATTGAAACAAATGAATTTATAGAATCCTGCCGACAAACGTCAACCAACACCCATAACAGCACGACGTAATCAAATTCTAAAATTCCACCCACTCAATGAACAATGACAACTGGAAGTATCATCAAACAGTGTAGGTAAACAGAGTTAAAAACACGAGTAAACAAAGGCGACACCAGTGTTCAAACACTTGCTACCATCGCTACATCGATATAGGAACACGTTGATGTCAGTAGTACCGAGGGAGGACAAATAAATCAGAATAGATCGCGCTCTGGGGCGGGGTCCCGAGAGACCTGAAGTAGCTGGAGTTACGATCCTGAGGAGATGGTAATAAAAGTCTTTCGATTCAGTGGTCGTTCGACAGTTGGGTCGATCAATGGTCTTATTGCTTAATGCCTGAGGGACAACACCTTTTTTTTTTTTTTTTTGAGGGTGGGAAATCATCCAATGACTTCTCCCGCTCTGGGCGGAGCGGAAGGGCGTGTCAGACTTTTACTGACTAAAACCCACCCGTGTTCCTTCATTTGCCTGTTGCCAAGGTCCCGGTATCCCTTTCGGACTTTCCCGCAACCCTGGCAGGCATCGGTCCTAGCGGACCCCGTCATTTTTGCTGACATCTCTTTGAGGCGCGCGTGGAACACGACGCGCCATCGACCCGGGCCTGGTCCTTATCGGACGGCGAGCTGCCCGTTGCTCGCCGTCCGCAAGCCCGCGCCTATGGTGGCCGGAAATCCGCCTGGGATTCCCGACGCCCAGGGCGTCTCCAACGGCGGCGGTTAGGGGCGTGAGGGCGCAAACTTTGCCTTTCCCTCACGCGTTCCGCCTCCTCCTTCGCGAGCATTACTGCTTCGCAGAAGGAGGTGACGGCTTCCCATGCCCTCTCGCTCCGTACCATGGCCTGAACCAGGGCCGGACGCGAGAGGTCACCGCCGCCAATCGCCTCCGCGAGAGGGACAACACCTACCCGTTCTTTTAAGAACTTTCGCATTCTCAATCTCCAATCTGTCAAAAATACCAAACTTCTCTAAACTTTGCAAAGTTTTTGACATTGAGACTAGAATTTGTTCGTTTTTTTAATTCTGAGACTCCTTGATTGATCGCGTGTTACACAATTAAGTTGCTGGAACCCTAATTGCGTACAGTCGACACAACTTAGATGTTCATTAATATCAGTTTTATGAATGTATTTGCTTATATGACTTTACAAGTTATTGCGTTTGCATATAGATCATTTTCACCTAAAGCAGTAATAAAGATTGGAGATTTTGAAGGCGCACTCAGTTCGGATGGTGTTCGGTTTTACGAAATTTGCCGATACTAAATCTAAGTTGTGTCGTACTGTAACACACGATCAATCAAAATCTGTTTCATTTTGACAGTTCAACTACAATAATTGCGTTACACATTGTTGAGCAGACTTTTTGGCACATATGAAGCACTGGATTAGCAATATCATTTAAAGTGATTCAGATTAAGTATTATTAATCGTGTGTTACACAATAGGGGTGCAGGAGTGAGTCATCCGGCGGCTCAATTGAGACAGGTACAAAATTAACGAAATGGTAATTTAGAGGATGGTCACAAGTTTTACAAATTCATCTTCATGAAGATCTGATCTCCAGAAACTTCAACCCTGCTCCATGGCCCATGCCATAATATAGGTAACAACTTAATACTCAGTCTCATCCTTAGTTAAATTGAAAGATAGATTTCAAGTAGCCCAAAGAATTAGCTACTTCTTCCGCTCGGTGAAACTGTCACTGAACGTACATAAATAAAAACTGCCATATCCATTCCTCCTTACTATAAGATCTACGGTGAATGCGCGCTCTCATGGGACAGAGGACAAATATTGCACTCATTTCATTATGTACACACGACAGCCGCGATCTGGGGACAATCTATGTAATCTCCACAGCTAAATGTGCTGATAAAATTTATAGTATATTTTGCGTTTTCTGTAAAATATTAAATTAACGGACCATCAGTATTGTTGTTCTCATAAGCCCACTTGCACCACCAATCATTAAACAAGTTTAGCGTTAAAATTATTTAAAACCATAATAAAATTCTGTGTGTGTGTGATCTTCAAACGATTGACAGAAACAGCAGTGATACTCTGTAAAAATCTCACCGTGAAAACTTAGGTGAAGTGAGCTTGAAGTGAACTGTCATGAAATGGCTTTTTTATAAGTAAGAGACCTAACTTACCTACATGTGTACATGTGAATGTGTGCATGAAACGAGTAGCGTCAACACATAACACAACACGCACTCACACACATACATTTCTAACTTCACCCGTGTCTCGGACGGTACGGTGAGCTCCTGCGCTTACACACAGATTCACAGTGTGTTTGTACACTTGGTAACCACAAGTAAAGCGCGCGTCGCTTCTTGAGATAAAAAAAACTATACCAAACCTACTCAATACTCAATTCTTGTGTATCTAACCTATGTGTATCTAAGCGACATTTTCAAGAGTGGACAGAATAATAATAGATAAAAGTAAAAACTAAAATTTAAAACTAAACAATGATAATTTTTAAGTCATTGCTTAATTTATAAAATATTATACTTAGCGCGATGGTTTACTTATTATATGTAATGTAGGTAAGTATATTATTTTTTAATAGTGTACCGAGTTTTTTTAACGTTACTAGGTACTTTCTAAAACAGCATTCTTCTACTGGAAAATCAGTGCGTCCACAGTTAATGGCTACGCACACAAACCCCAACTACTTAATATTTACCGAACAAAATGAATTGTACCGAAATGAAATGTGACCGTCGCGTCGCTTGGGAGTGCCTTGTGGGACACCTAGGCTTGTTAATCGTAACTAGTTTAGTTAAGGGCAGCCACCCCTGCTGCCCTGCTACCCTGGTGAGTTGGTGATAGACGACACCTTGCCACGGTACCCATTGTAGTCAAATGTTTTGACAGCGCCTGTTAGCTTTCAAATTAGTTGTACCTACTTACTTAGTATTTTTTTTCATTACTGTCAGAAATGTATGCTTCCAGTGGGGTGTCACATATTTTTGCAATAATTATGAGCGGCACTGATTGCGTTATAGAAGAAAACTCGAAACATTATAAGTACTGTCAGGTTTTTATGCTGCCAAAGTGATGTCAGATATTTTTTATCACAACGAGGTTTCCCATTCCTATGAACTAAACTGAGTAGGCAGTAATATAAAACGCAAGACTTGTCCGAATTTTATTAATTTTAAGAGGTAACACATCTTCTTTTTGTCTCGTCAGATAGTTTTGGTGTTTCTTCGATGTCAAATATTTACGCCCCTACTTGTCTATGCCTTTCACAGATGTTCACATATATTTTCTGTCTTCTTGAGAACAGATATTTATGAATCAATCATGAAATCAGATATTACTTATTGCCCAACTGACCATAGTATTATCTTTACACTCGTCACTGTAATCACAAGGTTATTATTTAGTCGTATGCTGTAATCATATAATTATTTGTCTTTCATTACATCTTTTCATCCCAAACTCTACATCCAATACAACAAGATACTTACGCCTACCATTTCCAACATTTGTTGCGAAAAGATAACCGATTTCCTAATGAATCTTCACCATATTTACTCATCGGCGCGCACTTATGATAAAGGGTGTAATGTATTATTTACAGCGGGGTGTTTGGGGGAGGGGTGGGGGGCGAGGGGCTGTTCGTTACCCGGTTCACTGGGCCATAATAACTTCAGGGAATACCCGGCTCTGAGCTACTAACACCCGTCGGTAGGATGTACGAATGATTGTGGTGCGACGTTTGAATTGTGAGGAATCATGGCGCTGGATCCTTTGAGTATGGAAAAAAAAGTTATTTTATGATTACTAAGTCACCAATATTTTCCTGCTAAAACCTTGTAAGCATATTAATACTAGTACATTTATGAAAAACTACCCTCAAATAAACTCGGTAAAGTTGCTCAGTTTGAAAGTGAAGGTTCGAAGAGAAAAATATCTATACAAAAAGATTTACAATAAAAAACAGGTGCAGCAATTTATCTCATTCACATCTGATCACATTCTCATTCTAATCAATCACACATCTTACCTAAATGTACAATAAAATTAAATTGAACACAAAAAAAGAATACAACACAAAAAATTGGTTTTTCGAGAAACATCCCCATTATTAAATGTGTCAGATTTGAATCGTGATTCATGCAGCATCAGAATTTCAGAATATTCCGAGTCCTGAGCAAATCAAACGGTCGCGCCAATAGGTATGCGATCTTGCGGGAAAGCTGTCAGGGTTGCGGGAAAATCCGAAAGGGATACCGGGACCTTGGCAACAGGCAACTGAAGGAACACGGGTGGGTTTTAGTCAGTAAAAGTCTGCGCGCCCTCCCGCTCCACCCAGAGCGAGTAGTCACTTGAAGATATCCCACACTCAAAAAAAAAAAACGGTATGCGATCGTCGTGCTCCTAAGTCACACATTTGTTCGGAAAACTGGAAAGCATCTTCTGCAGTGCGATAACGCGTTCGGGTTCGCTAAACAAAATGAACGCAACAATCGCGTTATCGCGCCGGAATCATTTTAGTTAGGACACTGCCTAAAGGCGCACCCTCTTATTCCGCACGAATATTAATATGTTATAATTTTGTCGCCACATCCATCACGCACGCTAGGACACATGTCGCGATTACAGCTCTCTGCTCACCTCCCATTCGTTCGCTTATCATAATTCATTCTCATTCACTGCCGCTGAACTTTTATTATGTTGCCTTTCAATCTTTAAGCTGAAAATGTTTTGCCTAATCGAGTGATTTAAAGGGAAATTAGGTTTGATGATAATTGCACCTACTTGTTTACTCTATGACACTACCTAAAAGCTATTAGAATAACTATGGCATGGTTATTATCAGATGCTCAATTGCTCAGGGATCAAAATCATAATGAGCCGTTCATAAGCAAGCAAGCAACCTTGCAAGCAAGCCAAAGCTGCGCTTCTTAGGTTGCCTTGCAAGCCTTAAGGCCTTCGTATGTAAATAGTTAAGCACACAAAGCCATTCATTGAGGCTTCTATCGCGGGAGATCCTGTCATTGAAGACCTCGATTCTGTTTTTTTAAGTTTTTTTTAATCAGTTATTAGTCGTATCGTATTTCTCGACGGCATGTGAAGCCAAGTCAGAGGTCCATGGTCAACTTAATAAACTCTGACACCAGTCCAAAAGGGATACCGGGACCTTTGGCAACAGCCAACTGAAGGAACACGGGTGGGTTTTAGTCAGTAAAAGTCTGACAAGCCCTTCTGCTCCGCCCAGAGCGGGAGAAATCATTTCATGATTTCCAACCCTCAATTTGTCACTAACCATACGAAAAAAAAAGTAATGAGTATAACGCCTGCTTATGAATTTGATACAGATCTTTTCCGAAATCAAAACAAAAGCTAATCGATCAATAAAAAATTTACGGTAAACCCGAGCCTTCACGAGTTAACATGAACAATTACCGTCATGTTAACACTGTTATTTCTCGTATTGTTATTTATTCAGCTAGGTCTGTGTAAACCACAGGTTTTCGACGAACGCTGTGCGTGACGGCAGACGCGGCCGACGTGTCGCGTGCACGCCAGTCAGTGTAGCCCTGGCCTTAGGGACGGACAGCAGGCAAATACTAAGTAGCTCTATAATAATTTGGTGCTAAATAAAATAGCATCTCTGAAAATACACGGTCTCTGATGCGGACTTATCCGACCACCGTAAGCTTGTTCTACCAAATGAAAAAAAAAAAAATCAAAATCGGCCACTATTGACGAAAATGTCGATGAACATTACGAACTTAATATAACCTCCTCCTTTTTTTAAATCAGTTAAAAACAGGGTCCATCATCATTTTTTTTTTTCTCTAAATCATAATGAGACGAAAGCTGACATCGCTGAGATTCCTTTTAAATCAAGTTAAATCTATATCCTTACTCTGCATCTTGCGAAAATTTTAAGTATAATTATTATTAACAAAAATACTTTTCCAATCATCCCAATGAATTTGCTAACGCTACCGGCCTACCTTCACGACAGTACACAAGGCAGCTGCCAGACGCCCGTCAACGTCAGCGGCGCGCGAATCAGTGGTTAGCATGGCGTGCAGCCGCCGATCGATATATACCCTCCTACTCACTTGATATCAGCTAACTCGGGAAATCTATCTCAACTAGGTACGGTTGTGGTCGACACGTGATTTTTAGCATGCCATGTAAGCTTCTGTACTTTGGCTTGGCCACAGAACTATACATAAAGGTGTTAAGGACATCGACGCCCAAGCTGTTAGGTAAGTACCATCAATTCTGCACATTCTAGACGTTATTTTTTTTCTATTTTCTATTTCTAATCAATTTTTCGTCAGTTATTAACCGGTTGGTCTCGAGTTCGAACCCAAGCCACGCCACTTCTTACTTTTCGGATTCATGTGCGTATTGTATAATTATCACTTGCTTCAAAAACGGTGAAGGAAAACATCGTGAGGAACCGCGGCATGCTTGCTGAGAGATATTTCTCGACGGCATGTGAAGTAAAGTCAGAGGCCCATGGGCGGCTTTAAAACTCTGATACCGGGTTAGTCACTAACTACTCGAAAAAATTAAGAATAAAGAAGTCTGCTATTTCATTAAAAAAAAAATATTATTCAATCATTTGCCGTTCCGTTCGTTCCATATATCGTGTATGTTCCGTCTTGCTAATAGCGATGACTATTCCGAAAGCTCTGATGGTGACGGGAACGGTCGTCAATGCTGCAGAAGAGCTGTCCTAAATCAGCAACCAAACGAAAGTAACAATTCCTGTTACTTTCGGTATTGGGAGAGTCATGAGTCCTACGTGAAAAAGCGTACAACACCTGGCTACGCCAAACGTCAATGACGACGGATCAGAAAATTGTATTCCAGTAGGAACGCCCCGTTTCTTAGCTTTTTGGGTAGGTGTACGTTGGGAGTCAATCCAACCGATCAAGAATTGTTATTTAAAATAATGCTGGCTTTTTAAGTAGGTATATAGGTACGTAGTGTTGTCATGGAGAGACTGCTAAGCTAGCCGGTTTTTGAAGCATTTTCTAGGTCAATATTCCAAGGTAGGTGGTAACCTAAAGATCATGAATCATACTTACCTACTCTGTGATTCATCGCATACCTAGTCCTGACTGAGACAGATTACCTACTTATATCTATGTACAAACAATTCATTAAGTATACTACTTTGATCAACAGCTGCAATAACTAATTCAACTTATTGCCATTTAAGGTTTAATTGACTTGTCCCACCTATAACTAAATAAAGGTATAACCTAATCTCATACAATAAGTGCAAATAACCTATAGTCTTTTTCTAAAGTATCTGGTAAAAATGAAAACAAACGGATGAAAGAATTAAATAAAGGAAGGAAAAATTGTCTATTGAGTTTATTTTGCACAAACAAAACACACATTCAATAAAAGATGGATCAGTAACCTTACTTAACTGAGGTTGCCAACCAATTTGTGGGCTATAGAGGAAAGTAATTCTAATTTTAATCACCTTTCACATTTTTCATTTGACAATTGAGATTTTCAATAATAATTTTATTCAAACAATTGGTGGAAATCTCAGCACTTAGTTATAAATTTGAAACCTGTTAGGTTAAATACAGATGAATGTGTTACTAATTCTCTGTAGTGAGTGATTGCGTAAGAATTTGACTTGAACAGGGTTTGTTTACACTTTTATCGGATACTTTACGAACAGACCATACGATCATTTTCCAATCACGCTCGCTGCAATAAAAATGAAAATTATAGGTACCAAAGGTCGAGTAAACCCCTGCGTACCGCTGCTACAAAACTGTAGCATTATGTCTACGCCAACAAGTATGTAATTCACTTTCTATTGCGGCCAGTTGCTGGAGGGGTGTTGCTAAATCGTCTCGCCATCTGTCAATGTTTCTCTTTAATATAGTATAGATGCTGGGAAATTTTATTAGGTAAGTTTTTAAGGATAGGTACCTACTTAAAAGTGATGAAGTAAGGAAAAAAGGTCAAGAAATCGGGTACGTCTAGGTACCTAGGTAGGCAAACTTAGGTGTACTTACCTACCGGTATGCGTAGATACGTCAGCAATAAAATTCGATTATCACTGCTACTTTTAGGTAGGTACACATAATCCAATTGACACAAATTGTTGAATACATTATAATTTCAGCATTTCATACGAGATATTGTTCCTTTAACTTTACTTCTGTTCCGGTTTAATTAAAATCTCAATAAATAAGATTAAAAAAACTGAAGTGTTTATCGACTTTTGCCGCTGAGTTTACCAACCCTTCGAACCTACTTACGGTTATAAGTATACCTTTCATGGGACCATTTCTGACGAACAAAGTAGACTAGCTAAAGGTAAATAGAGAACATTAACACATAGGTAACAAAAAAAACAGTAAATGTGCTTTTTAGGGTTTTCCAATCCGTACTCAGACCAACAAAATAAGAAAGACGGAGCATTACGTACATCAAAAGTGAAGCCACCTTTTTATCTATGTGTATGTAAAAAGGGTTGTCATTTGTTAAAGTTTTTCCCTATAATTTGGGGAATAATATTTTGGGTAGGATAATATTGTACGAGTAAGATATTGTTGAGTATGGTATTGTACCTCAATTGTTAGGAAGGATTCCGAAACAAAACCATTTTTTTTTACATCGCAAAATAAAATAAAATAACAATTAAGTACAAAGTGCATACAGCCCTATCGTCAATGGCTACATGAGGCAAGTCTGGTAACTCCTACAAAAAAAATGTTACATGAGTAATGGCAGCTTTTGATTAAAACCTTAGGAAGATAAATGAAGAATTAGGACATACTTGAACAAACGTACAGCCAGAACTTTGTGAAACTGAGTTTTCAGCAATTACGTAGGACGATGGAAATAACATCTAAAAATAAAATTTGTTACAGTAGTATTTAAATTTGCTAGACTAAGCTGAGAAACTAACTAAAATAAAATAAAAAATACAGTCTCGTATTTAATTACTGTTTTGATAAAATCTCATTTTTGTTTTTCAAATTTTATATCCGCTTTTGATCACACGGCGAAGTCCACGATTAGATGAATAAAGGTCATTATTATCAAAATGATCGGAACAAACCACGCTGGTTTTCGATGGCAGCCATTCTGGATCATTCCGACTATTTCTTATAGCTACTATCCATTTACTTTTATTTTCAATATTACTTGGAAATCTAAAATATTAAATACATAAAAAAACGCATTTAATAAAATAAAAAATATCGAACGGGAAAATTTCAAATCATATTATGGCAACCCTCGCACTTTAAATGTCCCTGTTTTCGTTCGTTCATTCGTTCAGGTTTTTGTTCCAAGTAACCTAAAATTCATAGTTAACTAAATTAAGAAACGATGTTATTTGAAGTACTTCCATGTGAAAAGTGATTCCGTGAGACTTTTTATGTGATTTGCTATTGTTGTTACAAGTTTTCACTACACAAGAAGGCATAATTCTTAATTCAAGAGCATAGTTTTTGTGTAGGTATGCGTGAGCCTGTGTGTTTACTTGCAGGAGCATAGTTTTGTGGCTACACGTTTGATATAGGTAGTGATCCGTCTTTCTTTTTTTGTTGGTCTGAGAATCCGTATAACAAATTTTCAACTAGATACTTATGGTATTTGTTTACTGTGCTTGGAAAAACTACATCAAATAAACAATATATGGAACCACATGGGTAGGGTACAGTAAAATATAAGTACAAATTGTCCTATCACACTTAAAGGACTTTCATTTTCCTTACTGAGAACAGCGTTTACAAATTCGTTTTGAAAATTGACCCAGATTTATGAAAAGGTTTTTTTCTGTGTCAGCTTTTCTTACGCCCTCGAGCCGAGTTTGCACTTCAGCGCAGGTTCATTTGCAATTGGAGCCATAACCTCACGCCTGAAAAAAAAACAAGAAAAAAAAGCGCGCACTACGTATTTGACAAATCCCCGCGGGCGGCCGAACACAAACCTCATATACTCTCTTTCATACTTCAGTGTTACGCATCTTCCCTTCCACTCCCACGCACTGATTGCTTTAGGTTCTTTCTCAGAGACGCTCCACCCGCGCCACGTTTATTTTTCATTTCTTTGGGAGTGAAGAAAATAATTTTCTGTGAGCTTTGAACCCGCGGCGAGGGAAAAATGGGTAATTTGGAAAATGTAATTGGATTCTGGACTAATCTCAACGCCTCTCGTATTTTATAAGAGGGGAGTGCGTGTTGAAATAGAAATAGGTACCGTCTTACTTAAGTACCTACCTATTAAATAGGTAGGTATATAAGAGCAGAGCTTCTCCGTAAAATTAATGTTGAAGCGCTCATACAGTATTTTTTCAAGCCCTGAAAATCACATTGTAAATCTACGCTCCATTCCCCGTTGGCATTTTATAAATTAGTTTCATGATACTTAAATGTAAAATTGAATTTGCAATTCTAAGTTACTACACAATAAACCCAAAATAAAATATCGTTCGATTTTTGTGGAAAGTGCATAGGTAACAGATTTTAATTTTCGATTCGGGGCGTAGGTCCTACCCTCAAATTTTCCTAGATTTCCCACCCTCAAAAAAAAAAAGGTCCTTCCTACTAGGCACTAAACGGCACTATTGAATGTTAAAACTATTATATTTTCAGATTTGTCCCGGACCCAGTTCATATCTACTGGCCGATCTGACCCATCTCAACGGACCTCGAGCACCCAGCGTGAATTTTTCAAGTGGACGTGTCTGGACAAAAGGTAAGTAGTAAGTTTAGTATACCTATTAAACTGATAAAAATAGGTAGGTAGGCACGGTCAGCGACAAAACTCGATTAACACCGTTTCCTAGCTAGGAAGCGAACCCGTTGCAAAGCTTCATTTGTGCTAAACTCGGCCGTCATGGGCACACAGCACACTATAGCCTTCTCTTGTATCATCGACGTTATGTATCTTGACGTATCCCAAATCAGCCTATCGTAGTACGCCCATTTCGACCATATCGTATAACAGATACCTACATTGTTGCGCCAAAAACAGCGTATCTGCATGACATACTTAGCCTAGCAAGGTTACCCAAAACCCCAGGATCTATAAAGACGGGCTGCAATCATTTTTCGTTGGTACCTACGTCGGTCCATCTCATTACGGCTCGATTCATACGCACACAGAACAGCACCCTAACTGCGCAACACACTTTCAATCACAATCTGAATGATTTTGAAGGATATTGCTAATCCTTGGCTTCATAACTTCGAAAAATTTGTCTGCTCAACAACGTAAAACGCAATTAATGTTGTAGAACTGTCAAAATGAAAGCCATTCCTACTGTAAGTGTGTTACGTAATTACCCCGCTGGTCAAGTCGTTAGGAAAATTTATACCTATGCGCGAGCACGCCACAGGAATACTCATGCAATTTTTTTTAACACTATTTTAAATTTTTGGATGCGATTTAGTTCATTGTCATTGAAAATTGTTCGAGCATTTTGCTGCTCTGTCTGTGCCCTTGGCGTGTCGCTTGCGATCGACTTATCACCGACGCGTACGTAGGCGACAACCGTCGCGTCGGCAAGATGCGACGGCAGTATTGACAACCTCCATGGAATACGGCTCCATACTTTACGCCTGACGTCACAGAGCCAGATTGTATTTAACTCATGCGGGTTGTATCTCTATCGACAACAGTGCTGCTCGTCTGATAGAGTCCTTAGAACGAAGCCACACTATTGTGGCGTTTGCGGCGGTGCTGCTGCGTCTTCCTACAAAACATACCAGTGACCAGTGCAGATAGTCGTTTTTAAGGCGGAGACTGACTTGTATCATTTGTTTGTAATGTATAGAGTTTTTGTAACTGTAGTCAGTGCAGCGAGCCGACCCGCTCGATGCAAGCGCTGGATCCTCCACTCGACTGTCGGCTGTTTCGTGAAATCCTTTGAAACGAAAATTTTATGGTGCTTCAGATTTCGTTCGCCGCGTCTTGTGTATCACCGTATGTGTAACAAGGCTCGCCTCGAATGATACATTACCGATACATTACAAACAAATGTTATAAGTCATTCTCCGCCTTTAGGCTTGCGATGATAACCTAACTAATTAACTTATCATCACGCCTCTATTCCCCGAAGTGTGACTGACACTGACATGGCCACCATCAGAGATTATAATATAAAAGATAACACAAAAAAATTGTCACTAGTCAAATAAAAAATTGTCGCTAATTAGTCAAATATCAGAGTCGGTTACTGGTTGAAAAGTTACGAGTTTATAGGTGGCCGCCGATCTGTGGAGCGCCTACCGTGTCACCCTCTCTGGCAGGGCCACCAACAGGGATTTTATTTTGATAACACAAAAATTTTGTCGTTAATTTGTCCAAATTTGTCACCAAATATCAGAATTTGTCGTTCACTGGTTCAAAAGATATAAGGGTTTATAGGTGGCCCTGCTGGAAAGTCTTCCCAGCAGAGCCAAATTTATATCTCAAAAACTAGGGCACCTAGCGAAGATCTGTTTTCTCCTATATTTTGTCGCCAATTTGTCCAAATTTGTCACCAAATATCAGAATTTGTCGTTCACTGGTTAAAAAGATATAAGGGTTTATAGGTGGAACTGCTGGAGTCTCCCCCAGCAGGGCCAAATTTATACCTCAAAAACTAGGGCACCTAGCGAAGATGTGTTTTCTCCCATATTTTGTCGCCAATTTGTCCAAATTTGTCACCAAGTTACAGATTTTGTCGAGTCTTAGTTTAAGAGATATGAGTTCAATTACTAAGGTATAGTCCAAGAGCTAGATCGAAGAGTTCACGAAAAATTGTGCCAAGAAAATATATTAATATGTGTAATATACTTCTAGTTTTTTCGGTCTAAAGTCCTTAGAAATATCCGAGAGATAAATTCTCAATTAAATACATGTTTTTATGTTTTAAATTACTAGTTTAGAGTGGCATAAACTTCTTTGAAAACATTAAACCTTGCTTTTGGTCTATTTGGTGTCAAGATGTACAGTCGCATGTAACTGCTTTACCAGTTTACAATGTTAAGCTCTAATTTAATAATTTAAAAAAAACCCTTATATCTTTTGAACCAGTGAACGACAAATTCTTATATTTGGTGACAAATTTGGACAAATTAAAGACAAAATTTTTGTGTTATCAAAATTAAAATCCATGTTGGTGGCCCGGCCAGAGGGTGACACGCGCCTACCCCAACTTGGCCCATGTGAATCTCAAAAGCTTGGGATCTGTTTTGTCCCAAATTTTGTCGCTAATTAGTCGGAATCTGTCGCCAAGTCATGGATTTAGTCGGGTCTTAGTTTGGAAGATATAATGAGTTCAATACGATATCATAGTCCAAGAGCTAGATCGCAGTTTCTTCAATCTAACTCTTAAAGACTATTATCTTAAAAATTGAACTCATTATATTCGACAAATTTTTTGTGTTGTCAAAATAAAAATCCGTGATGGTGGCCATGCCAGTGTCAGTCACACTTCCCCTAAGGGCTAGGCAGAGGTGTACGTATATATAGTACACCCACATATAGCCAGTTGTGTGCAAAGGGGCGGACCTATTAGGACCGGAATATCATACAGGCGTGATGTTATGAAAATAAGGTGTAGGGATTTAAAACTAGTAAAATAAAACACAATAAATACTTCATTGTAAATATTAATTTCCAATATTATTTTATGCTTATGGTAACCAATGATACAATGTTACTTTCCGTGAACGCGGTACGTCGCGTAATATCGCTATACATAAACCTAGCCATTGGCATGTAATATCACCGTAACTGCCAACGACGACGCCCATGCGAGACATATAAAAATGCTATCTCATAATGATCAACTCTCGCATAAAGGCAGCTTAAAAAACTAGATAATATCTATCTTATAATTAACGCTCAAAAATCACTCATCAATTTGTATCCGTAAACTTTGATGAACATAGATGTCACAAGTATATTTTTTTATAAACAATTTTTTTTTCTTCTATGTCTAATTGTCTATAACAGAGGCACACAATGCTTAGAATCTAGCTCGATATTGTGGAGCTCACGGTTCCAAGTAAAAATGTTACTCGATAACGAACTCACTCTAACAATGTACAGTCCGTGGAGTTTGTAACACTCGTCAAACTTTATCGCCGCTCTATCGACGCCAGTACTCCAGTCCTGACTGGCTGGAAAGGACTATAATATAACTATTATAAATCTTTGCACATCATCTGATAAGTAAAACATATTTCTCAACTAAGTCACACTGCTGGCATCGTTCACAAAATTTGACGTGTGTACACAAATTTTCTTAGTAGTTACGCTATAAGGTCATTATTTCTCCTAAACTAATACTATAGGCGGCCCTCTGACCTCGCTTACTGTGACCAGAGTCGGTTATCTTACACACTAACGTATGACATAACTGTTTCTCATAATTATGTACAGGCTCTGGAAGTAAACAGATATGTCACCCCATTTTTTAATTTAAAATAATGATAAAATCTTGAATTTGTTTACATTTGGTGCGCATTAACATCTGTATATATTTATTTAAACTGTCTCTTTAGAATATTGTCTTTCCTTA
Source organism: Lithophane leautieri (assembly GCA_949152455.1). Taxonomy (NCBI): domain Eukaryota; kingdom Metazoa; phylum Arthropoda; class Insecta; order Lepidoptera; family Noctuidae; genus Lithophane; species Lithophane leautieri. Next base: position 10,182,180 of record OX424478.1, read on the forward strand.
TTATAATTTTATTGTTAGTAAATTAAAAAATGGAGTTCTTTGGAGCGAATATTTGAGATGTTTGTTCCGTAACTTTATGGTATGGGGGCCAGCTGCGAGGTAAGTCGCGCGTCTAAATCAAAAGCTATTTGGATAAAAGCATGTTTAATGAGTGAAACAGTGAGAGAATTGACTATGTGACATTAAAGATGTCTCTGCGAAGAGAATAGTGGGACAATTCTGCATGATGCAGACATACCAAAATGCTACTAATTTGATGGACTATCCTCCACATAGGACATCTCCAGGCCAATCACAAAGTCCACATTTTATAATACTTTCACAGAAATCGACAGATGTCACAGAACTTACAGCATAAACCTACGAAGGGACTAGAACTAAAAAATACAACCTAAGCAATTTTGAATTGTCATGTAACTAAAACTTAGCTTTCTTTAGGAATATTACTGTTTAATAAATAAAATTAGGATGCTATTTACAACGAAAATATTGCGGGAAATATGGTCATACATACATAAATATACTGTATTAGGCTGCAATATCACACTAACTATGACAATAGTTATACAACCTGTACTTTACATTGTATATCTATTGTGCAATAACAATACAAAGTTAATAAAAATATACTTTCACGCCAGAGTTAAGTGTGATATTGCAAAATGCTATTATACAAGTTTCAACAATAATTTCAGAATTTTCAGTCAATATTTTAAAACGGGAGCCTCTTGTGGTCCAAATGGTCTTCAACTAAAAGAGTTACAAACGTAAAACTAATAATAAAATATAATACCGATGCAACAGCATGTAATAAAATTAATATATATAACTATAATATATTTTATTTAATTGTGCAGTGATAAATGTGCTTTCTCATATAGAAACTATATGTTGGCACAAGTCATTGTATTGCAGAATCGATTGAAATTCAAAACCATAATGAACTAAAAACTGATTCAATTTGAACAATTCTTTTATAATTACTTAATTTTGAGTACTTTTCTTCTAACCAAATCTCTTCCTAATAATATTATTCCTAATCAGAAATCGTATCACGTTAATAATAGTACCAGGGTAGGCATCAAGTCTTTGCAAAATTATCTACATTAGTTTGTAGAAACTGTGTGTTGATAGCATAGTTTGATATGTTGTGCGAAAGATAACTAGTACAAAATCTTCAAGAAATTAACATTTTATTTTTAATTTCACACTGTTGTAACCTGGTCACGTTCTAGAAAACAAACACACCAAATCTTAGGATAAATGCCGATTAGAATTAAGTACTTGAGAAGCTGTCATGAAAGAAGAAGACAATGTTGATTGCAGGTTATTTCTAGGATCGATGTTGTAGAGTTAGACTAGAATGTGCTAACTTAAAATATCAACAACGTGTAGCGAACGTGTCGCGTGGCAACCGAACTGTTCGTGGTATGCGACCAACACACCGTCACTCACTATATATCACTGTTCAGGCAGCGTCTGTCTGCGCGGGCTCGGGCTCCGGCGGGGCGCCCTCGTCCTCGGATCAGGTCTTCCGCAACTCCACCAGCTTCACGTCCTTAACGTGCAGGTTGTGCTTCGATTTGGCCGCGAATTTGATGACCGCCTGCGTTGAGACGAGAGGCACATGTCGGAGATCCAGTCTGTTGAGAAAAAAATTAAATTCAGGTCAGTCTCTAGTCTTTTATACAACCAACTGTTTCAGTTGACATTCGCAGGTAACAGACAGCCCAAAGAATTGTCTAACATAATCGCTAGTGGGCGGGGCATATTCCTCGCAGAAGGGATGGTTGGTCGAGTCAGTTTTGAATAGCGCCGCGGCGTCGGTACGATGTCGGTCGCGTACCATGGCGGCGCAGAGTAGGTAAACCTCAACAACAGGGTGGACCGATAACCTGGTGAAAATCCCGGGAATCCGCAGGATGCGAGAGGAACAAGACAGGTCGTCGTGGTGACGCTTACGGGAGGGCTTCGTCCAACAATGGCAGTGGTGGGTTCTGCCAAACGTAACTAGCTAACTAGTTTAGTTGTAGACGAGATAGAGTAAGATAGTGGACTGACCGCACGAGGTTGGGGCAGCGCGCCAGATGGTCGAGCGCGGCCTCGGTGAGCAGCCGGCAGCCCGCCAGCGACAGGCGCTGCAGGCCGTGGTGCGCCAGCTGCGCCGCGCCCGCGTCCGTCAGGCGCGCGCACGACGACGCGTCCAGCTCCACTAGCTTTGGTAACGCCTGGAACAATATCACACATTTTATACATTACACTAGCGACCCGCCCCTGCATCGCACAGTTTAAAAAACTTTTTATACAACAGCCATTATTCGCTTACCGCTATCGGTGCGTGGATTACATATCGAGACCCTTCTGTGTGTCGGAAAGCACCGTAAGCCGTTGATTTCGGCTGTCATTTAGACCTTTGACAGTCGTTACGGATAAGTCCAATAGTCTAAAAACCAGTCTTACCAAGGGGTATTGTATCGTGTTACCTAGTAACTCAGTTTTGGAGTTTAGATAGGCAGTCACTTCATGTAAAATGCTGGTATTCAGCTGTATCCGGATAGACTGGAAACCGACCCCAACATAGTTGAGAAAAGGCTCGGCAGTTTGACTGTATTGTTAACAGGTCCACGTTACCTGCACGACGTATCGCATGGCGACGTCGGTGATGTCAGTGCCGGGCAGGCGCAGCACGGCGAGCGCGGCCAGGCGCGAGGGCTCGGCGCGCGTGGTGTTGCCGCCGCCGGGCCGCGAGCTCTCGGGCGGCGCCAGGATGCCGCGCAGCTTGGCGTCGTCGAGCGCGCGCGCGAACGACAGGTCCAGCGCGGTCAGCGGCGGGCACGCCCCGCTGCGCAGCGCCAGCGCGGCCTCGGCGGGCGAGCCGGCCAGCGACAGCGAGCGCAGGGCCGGCAGGCGGGCCAGTAACCTGCAGGTAGATAGATACACATAATTATGTTAGCTCTTTACTTTCGTGAACTTATGACACAAGCATTCTGCCGTGAATTTTTCATACCTCTCTCTTGATCAGTTTATCCAATTTACCACTTAATAATTCCATAGAAGAAATCACTCATCATCTGAGGCTCTAATCATTCTGAAAGTTGCCAATGCGGCAAATAACTGTCAAATATTTCAATGTTACCAAAACAGAAAATATTTATCCATATTCCTGAATTCAATTATCAAATATCGCTCTGTGGTGAACTGCAATAATTAATATCATGAATTCATGATACTCAATATTTGGTTTCAGGCAAGAGTGAAAAATGTGCATTTTTCACTCATGCCTGAAACTGTTACGCAACATTTTGATTCAGTGATATAATTGCAATTCATAATAAAAAAAATTGTGCATTGTACGGTGTTATTTCATAATGTTATTCAGTAATATTAAAACTAATCAAAAAAAGAAATATTTGACAACTTTCAGAATATATACTTTTTAATTGAAATATCACTGATTTCATTGCATGTTCCCAACCTCTAATCCTCTTACCAATAGAAAACATAATATAGTCCTCATAATTTAGGAGTACTAACTATAATTGTATAATTACCATGCCAGTTGCCTCCTAGCGAGATGGCACCACTCAAGCCCCAGCGATAACGGTTGTCGCCGGGCGATGCCGGCCAGCTGGGCGGCCGACACGCGCACTTGCACGAATGACATGCTGCGCCACAGAGAAGGATCCATCTGGAAATACAACATAAATATTATGATGGGATCAAAATTTCACCGAATTTACTGGTTACACGGCTAGGTAGTGTCCGACCGAAACCGTTTGTTTTTTCTTTCGGTAGAAATCTAAAAGGAAATTCAGCCTAATTTGTATTTTAAGCCGAAAACCGAAAACAATTGTAAAACAAATGCAGTTAATCTTACTTTTCGATGCGAGAAAAAACAATGTTATCTTTCTTATCAGTCATTGTGCTTTTTAGTTGTAAGATTTTCTCAGATTTGAAAGTATCGATTTGCACTTAATTTATTTCGGCCACCGCTGCAAAAGTGTTTATTTATTTCGACCGATAACAGAATATGCATTTTCGCCAATTTGAAGGCACGTAATTTTCGGCAGGTATGTCGCTAGTTCACTGCGCATAGACACCATAAAAATTCTATATTAACTCGCCTGAATCGACGTTATGCTATATTATAAACTACTTACAGAGTACTCGGCCCAAGCCTTGCAGACGAGCGCGCAGGTCGCCAGCTCGTGCGGCGTGAGCTTGGCGAACACGCTCAGCATGGCCTCGCGGTCCAGCCACGGCGAGCCGGCCGGGTTGCACACCGCGCTCAGCGACGGCGCGGGCCGGATTGGATACATCGGCTTCTTCATGATCTGCGAATGGGTATCACAGTTTTAAAACAAGGTTAGAAAATACTGGGAGAAAGGTCTTACGCCTACCGTAGAAATTTACACCACGAGGGGTGATGACTCATGGTGCTTGTACTATCACCTTGAAAAGTAAACACATTCACACAAAGCATTAGGCGTCATAGCATAATCAGCCTATAACGTTCCCACTGCTGGGACACAGGCCTCGTATCTGTGATAAGTGTGTGTGTGGAGTGGGCCATAACCCACCACGCATACCCAGTGCGGGTTGGTAGATGTCACATGTCTTCGAATTTTTGGTTCCAGGGCATGGTTTTCTCACAATGTTTTCCTTCACCGTTTTGAGCAGTGGTGATGAAACAATTTACACAAAGTAAAGCGCCTGACTGGGTGCGAACCTTCAACCTACAACACGTAAGTCCCGCGATCATTCAAGTCACGTTTGTATGCTATATTCGCGAAGGTCACTTTATTAGAATACGAGTACTAGTAAACATTTCCGACTAACTTTCCTCACCTTAGCGGAGTGGTGTGTGAGCTGCAGCGCGAGGTGGGCCCGTAGCGCCTGCTTCTTAGGCGCCTCGTCCTCGTCACTCGCGCGACGCTTCTTCAAAGCCGGCTCCCAGCCCTCGCCCTCGCCGACTGGGTTGCCGTCATCCTCGCGCTTTATTTCTGTAAAGAAAAAGTTGGAGGATGAATAAGGAGTATCATTGATCGACACAGAAATGTAAATCCGTGGAAAACATTAAGGCTACTTTAGTACAATATAGAGCGATATTTCATATTTCCATACCGTAAAATTGACAAATTAAAACAGGTAAGTATTTGATAGTTATTTGAGGTTGTCAACTTTCAGAATGCACGCTCTTTACTTCATTCTGGTCATGAAACTGAACCAACTTTCCGTAAGAAAAACATCCCCCTCGTGTTATGAACCTGACTAATACTTTTACTCTTTTAAAAGGCGATTAAGAGATTACGTCACGAGCATGTGAATAGCGTCAAAGCTTCACAGTGAACACCAATCCAATTAACCAGACTCCATAAAATAATATTTCGTCAAGTTGACTCAAATTGTAGCCATAACTTGCGGCCTATTGATTTATTTGGCCTATATTCAGCAGCGGACGTTTACTGAATGATGGCATGTATTTACCGTCCTCAGACTTGATATGTGGAACTTCATTCTTGCCTTCGTTATCGGAGCCGGCTTCTGATTTGATTTGCGACTGCGATGTCGGTGCTGGCCCCTTATTCTGAAAACATTAATAATGGTCATTAGTAATTCGTAAGTGTATAAAGGTGTATCTCTATTATTATACACATTTATTATTATACACATATTATAAAACCAAGTCCTCCGCCACGTCTGTCTGTCGTCTTGTTCGCGATAAACTCAAAAATTACTGCACTGATGTTCATGATGTTTTCACCAATAGATAGACTGGTTCTCGAGGAAGGTTTTAGTATATAAAAAGCGACATCCACGCTGGCGAAGCCGCGGGCATCAGCTAGTTACACATAAAGGGCAGTCCTGACTACGCTAATAATATATATCACATATTGTATAGCACAACAATATCGCTCAGCATACATTTTATATGGAAATGCTCACACAACGCGATGCTATAAAGTATTAGCTTGCCGTACGCTTTATACTTGAGCGATTCTCACGATTCTCCGGTTATTGGCGGCGGTGGGACAAGTGTATAGGAAGGTGCGGAAACCCTAAATAAGGTTCATAGTTTTATGTAATGGTTTAACCTGTATGCCATGACTGATTTGTCCGACGTCGGAGCCCACACTCATTCGCCTGAGGTCCGATGACTTCTGACGGGCGCGGAAGTGGCGAGGCTGGAATAAATACAATGTTCTTTATAATTTCAGCCCTCACACGTGTGTGGTCCGTTGCCGTAAGGTTCATAGATAACAATGCAATTAAAGATAATTGCATTATTTACAATTATTTTGGCTTTTTAGCATTTATTAACCTCTTTTGGTGATTTTTACGACACATGACAAGAGTGGGTGCCAAAACTTAAAATTAAATTATGCTGGTAGCCATCACTTTCACATGTCTTCCTACCTTGTAATCATGGTTGAGTCCCATGGTGGTGCAGGTGGGACACTCCCAGGAGTTGGGCAGGTCCTCGTTGATCTGCCCGCCGGGCGGCACGCAGGCCGGGTGCACGATGCTGTAGCACACCGAGCACTCGCGCAGCGACGACGGACCGTTGCGACCTGCACAAGAATAAATACTCTTAGTATGTTGTGGAAAAATCCTTACTATCCTTACTAATATTATATATGCGAAAGTAACTCTGTCTGTCTGTCGCGCTTTCACGCCAAAACTACTGAACTGATTTAAATGAAATTTGGTACACAGATAGTCTAAAGCCTGAGCAAGGACATAGGCTTTTTATTGACATACCACGCAGGTGGAGCCGCGGGCGGAAGCTAGTACTTCATAATTATATCATAACGTTTGTATTTCCCAGACCCACAATTCGCCAGATCAGTAATAAGGTGCAAGCCTATTGCCATGAACAGGATTCAAACCTCTGGCTACTACTAAGAATCTCCTGAAGAAGAAGCCAATAACAGACTAATATCTAGTAAAAAATTACCTAATATCAAATGAATGTTTTCGGAAAAGTGCAAATACTCTTTTATTATTTCTCATTAGTCTCCCAATAGATAGAAGGTCTAATAACAAATACCTATGGTTTTCCAGATTTCGAGACTTTCGGCGGAGATGAAAATAAGCGATTTATGTTTCAAGGTCTATAATGCAATATCAAATCGAGTGCTGGGGTAATATTATGAAGTATTAATGCCATCATTATTCCACTGCGAAAACGGGATGGTGCTAGCAGCCTTGTCTAGCTCCATCCCTCTCTCACAATGGAAAAATGGTGGCATTAATACTTCATAATACGGCACCAGATTTTCGATGCATATACGATGTCGGTTTCCGAGTCAAGGAGATAATGTCACGTTTTTAGCTGTTTATGAGGCATTTACCTTAAAAATAAAGCTGGTATTACCAAGAAAATTCGATTACTTACCATTGTTGCCTTTAGCTTGTGGCGCGACCGGCGTCTGCATCCAGCCGTCAAGATGGCACACTGCACATGACGCTGTAACTGGCAACATGGGCTGTAAAATAGAACAAAATAATTCATTCGACATGATCAACTGACCAAAAGCTCAATCAAAAGTCAAGCAAGATATAAGATACTTTTTTTTTATCGAGTTTGTCGGCTGTATTAAAACAGCCTAAATTATGCCGCACCAATTTATTGCGCTTTTCAACGATTTCTGTAATAGATGTGCGAGGTCTGACAGTGCCAACAAGTCATTGCCTCTTGGCTTTTATCTTTGAAACCGAGAGAAGCGTGCTAGGTACTGTAGCGTGTGTTGGCTTCAATATACCGTTCAGTATTATCGTAAACGATAGTGCAGTTAAGTGTTTGGCCGCCATAAAGATCAAAACATACACAAGGCGGGTGCGTGTCGGTCGCGGGTCGGGACAGGAGTACGGTGTGATGACATCCATATAATACAAAGAATTAAAATTGTATACAAGCCCGCCGTACTGACGCGGGTCGGGACAGGAGTACGGTGTGATGACATCCATATAATACAAAGAATTAAAATTGTATACAAGCCCGCCGTACTGACGTCCAGACCCGCGCCCGAAACGCACCCGCTTTGTGTGTGTGTGTGTGTGTTGAGCTAGATGGAGTGTCCAAACTTTTATATCACAACACTCACGCATGTAAACAGAGTGGAATCTCATGTAGTTTATTTGAATTATGAATAATAATGAACGTTACCTGTAAGCACTGTCGCATGACACAGGTCTGCTTGGCGCGGCCCAGTCCGCCGAACTTGACCATGTCGTGACAGAACACGCATTCGCCGCAGTCCGTGCGCTGGCACGCCTCGCACTTCTTACATCTGAATTTTTTTACAAATTAAGTAAAATTATTTAAATCGGTATACTGTAAAATCTTTCCAAATCGGAGCTACTTGCGATTAATTATGTTTATCCTAGCACTGAAAACTGTAAAAATTGCGTTTTCTTGTAAGTACATTCAACCGCTCGCTCATAGTAAGGATTTGGTTTTGACAACGCCTATTTTCAACCAGTATTCAAGTGGTACTACTGACGTGACGTGACCGTAAGTAATTTATATTTTACAAGGCATGTGCCCAAAATGAGGAATTTCCATACAAACTTTCATCCCCTATAACGAGTAGGTGAATTTAAAAAAAAATCCTTATGGCTCACTTTCAAGAAACTTTTATGCAAAATATGTGCAGCCCGCCGCGCGCGCCGCGCCCGCTCGACTGGCGCCGCTCCGTAGTATAGGTACGTACCGTGTGCGCCTCCTGCGCGGCGCGCTGTTGGCGTGCTCGGGGCGGGGCCGCGCCGGCCCGCCGCGGTGCAGCCCGCCGCGCGCGCCGCGCCCGCTCGACTGGCGCCGCTCCGTAGTATAGGTACGTACCGTGTGCGCCTCCTGCGCGGCGCGCTGTTGGCGTGCTCGGGGCGGGGCCGCGCCGGCCCGCCGCGGTGCAGCCCGCCGCGCGCGCCGCGCCCGCTCGACTGGCGCCGCTCCGTAGTATAGGTACGTACCGTGTGCGCCTCCTGCGCGGCGCGCTGTTGGCGTGCTCGGGGCGGGGCCGCGCCGGCCCGCCGCGGTGCAGCCCGCCGCGCGCGCCGCGCCCGCTCGACTGGCGCCGCTCCGTAGTATAGGTACGTACCGTGTGCGCCTCCTGCGCGGCGCGCTGTTGGCGTGCTCGGGGCGGGGCCGCGCCGGCCCGCCGCGGTGCAGCCCGCCGCGCGCGCCGCGCCCGCTCGACTGGCGCCGCTCCGTAGTATAGGTACGTACCGTGTGCGCCTCCTGCGCGGCGCGCTGTTGGCGTGCTCGGGGCGGGGCCGCGCCGGCCCGCCGCGGTGCAGCCCGCCGCGCGCGCCGCGCCCGCTCGACTGGCGCCGCTCCGTAGACACCACGTCGTCTGGACCTGGACGAAACATTCATACACTTTGAAACCGAAGACTTCGATATTTAGGCAGTGGGAATAAATTCCAGCTACAAAGTTACACAAAATGTAAACATAAACAGACTTTAACAAAGTTAAAAATTGTTTAATACGGATACGAAATCCTAATGCAAATCAAGGCCCCTTAACAAAAGGATTTATTTCAGTTCTCACAAAAACAGAACATCAATTAATAAGTAAGAGACTACTTCAATCGATAGATTCTTCTTCCAAATTGCTATGGAACCATCAAAGTCAGCATCAGAGACTGTTTTTAGAATAATGATGACCATCTGTTTATTTTATACCTGACTACCAATATTTTTTTAATAATTTAGAATAAATAAAAGTCAGAGTTAATATAAATTCGCCTACCTTTGAGTACCGGCACGCCAGTGACAGCCAGATGTTGTTTATCATGCCTGTGCTGTTCCACAAGTGTGCGCACATCCTTGACCAGCGCGATAGGGTCGGATAGCAGTTCCGGCACCGACTTGCGAGCCGCCGGCAGTTGGTGGAGATACATTACTATTGCCTGAAAGTGAAGAGATCAAGTGTTATAGAAAATGCGTTGTGTTCGATATCCTAGCTGCTAAAGATACAATGAAGATCGTTCCGACTTCAGTCATATCATAAGCTTGTTTTGGTCAACTTGAATCAAATAATTTATTTGCCTGAATATTTATTTTATTATGAATATTGCTGAATATATTACTGAATATTTTTTATTTATTTTACCTACATGAGGTGATACTTACAACAATCCTACCTACACAGGTGTGCAAATATCGATTGTAATAAAAGTATTTCGTACATTATTTGTTATGAAGAAGCCTATATCGAGCAATGGACAGCTATAGGCTGAATTGACAACGCATTATTTATGTGTAACCATATTCCTTCCAAACGTCTATCCATCGAGTACCTACCACACTTTTAAATTGTCAAAAAGTAAGTTACCACGGTTTAATTGTTTTGGGAAAACTGTCGAAAAGACTATTTAAAGATTTGCGGAATATTATCTCTACAAACTTCCACTTCAAATATAATTTCCGTGTCGGTATGTGTCCGTGACGAACTTGTAACATGTCATGTATCTCACCTTGAGGCCATGCAGCTCGTTCTGCGTGAGGTGCACGTGCTCCTTGGCCGCGGCGAGCGCGGACTGTCCCTCGGGCGCGAGGTGCGAGCGGCCCAGCAGAGCCGTCACGTAGCGGTCCAGTACGTACCACAACATCTCCGTGAAGAATGGGTAGCGGAACTTTTGAGGCACCTGGAATGGCATGAAGACGCTGTTAATTAAAATAACCAGTAGTATCCGTTGTCGTCAGAAACAAGGAGTTTATCGACAGGCCAATGTAAATTATTGAGAGGCAACCACTCCAACTCTTATAGCAGTATTATTTTAATCCTACTTCAGTGGAATGGGAAAGAGATGGAGCTATGCGACCTGTAGAGCTTCATCTCTTTCCCCCACTAAAGTAAGATTATAATAATACTGCTATAAAAGCCGCTCGAGGACATACTAAGTCCAGAGGTAGACGTCGTTTAGCTAAAATAATGATGTCGAAATTTTTTACAGCTCCTTAGCTGGTCATACAAAGCCAAAAAGAACCAAATACCCAGAATAATAGTTAACATCAAACCAAATAAAGCATTGCCTTTGTACGTATTTTTCCGTTCTGTTAACATGTGTGTGCATAAATGGTTAAATAAACAGACGGATAGACAGACGGACATGGCGAAACTATAAGGTTTCCTTGTTGACAACGGAACCCAAATAAAAGGGCACTAGTTCTCAAACAATTAGTAATCAAAAACATCCACACCTAAAATAATCATGAAAAATAACTAAGTTTCACAGAAAAAAATCATCCATAATTATGATTCTCAGAATTTTGTTGACATTTTATTTAAATTTATTTATTTATTATGGATGACTTACAGGAGGAGCTCGTGGCTAAGTAATAACAGCCACTCGGATCAATTCATCAGGTTAAGCTACGCTTACCGGGGTTGGTCCGTGGATGGGTGACCATCTTTACATATCGAGACTCCTCCGTGCCTCGGAAAGCACGTTAAAACGTTGGTCCCGGCTGTCATTTGTGTATCTTTGACAGTCGTAACGGGTCGTCAGAAGCCCGAAAGTCTGACAATCAGTCTTGCCAAGGGGTATCGTGTTACCCAGTTACTGGGTTGTGGAGGTCAGATAGGCAGTCGCTCCATGTAAAATACTGCTATTCAGCTGCATCCGGTTAGACTGGAAGCCGACCCCAACATGGTTGGGAAAGGGCTAGGCAGATTCAGAACTATGGATGACTTACAACTAAAATTAACAGAAAAATAAAACTGTATGTGAGACTGACAGCCAATTAAAAGTCATCACTTCTAAAAACTGAATGAAAAGAAAGAAAGAGTGTGAACAACACAACACAGCTACCAGAAAAAAGAAAATAACAGTATAACATTGGAGCTTAAACTAAATCCACATTTCATATTCAATACAAGAATAAAAACCTGAACGTATAAAATCTTAAAATCTTAATCAACACAATCTCACCTTAGTAACATCTTCAACTTGAGCAATCTTTAGTTGCTTTTCAATACCGAACTGGTGCAAGAAGTTGCCGCCAAACACCAAGGAGTCGCTCGGTGTGTATACAGCGTGGATCCAGCCGGTCGGGATGAAGAATGTGTGGCCGGCTTGCAGCTGAAATATTACGAACAACACAAAATATAACATACCTATACCTACATACAGTAAAACTATGTCTGTCGGTAAACTTCGTGTTTCGGCAGTTGTCGGATTTCTATTCAGTTGCCCTTTGCACTTGGTGCAGACTGGACGCTCTCAATCGACTTGGAAGTATATAGAGTCGTTAATCTCTCTAAAAATGGGAGGAAATAGTTTAAGGAGAATAATTTTACAACTCTATATAGTTCACACAGAAATCAAAACAAAACAACACTAAAGTACTTATTTCTGAATTCAAATTATTATACACGATAAATCTAATAATTGATGGACATGGAAGTTAGCATTCGTTTGTATTCGGAAATGCGATGATTCCCGAAGGACATAAAGATTTTTTTTTTACTGTACATTAATATTCATGATTCAAGGCGGAGTTGCGGAGTTGCGGAGCGTTAGCCGAAATAATACCACTTAAAATTAAATTCATGAAAATCAATGTTCCCATTTTGGTGAGAATAAAGCCTTCATAGTATGGGAGAGTGGGCCAAAATCGACTACGCAAAATCAATGTGGGTTTAACTTTAAATGAATTAAGTCTGATATCGATTTGGTAATATTCCACTGTTAAACTTTCAGGTTTTTCTCCTTGAGTAGCGACAAAGTGAAACTATAACATTTGAAAGATATAAAGCAATCATAGTTCATTAATGTTATAATTTACGAGTCCCGAGCGTATTTTTATGAAGCTATTAAGACCACGATTGCTGTGTGAAACCGTCGCTGCGTACATGGTGAACCGCGTCACCGATCACACGTTTACGGTTTATTAGTATTTCAGTTCTCGACTAACAATCTTAGTAATTTAGTTAATCTGTAGAGGCGGAAATTACGCCGATTAAGTCTGTAACCCTAAATCACCTTCAATTTTTTTCAGAAGCAGATGAATGTAAGTAATAATATTAATGACTAGCTACGCCCCTCGGTTTCACCCGCATAAGTCTCGACCCCGTGGGAATATCGGGGTAAAAAGTATCCTATGTCCTATTCCGGGTCATAGTCTACCCCTGTGCCAAATTTTATCCAAATCCGTTCAGCCGTTTTAGCGTGAACCCGTAACAAACAAACTCACTTTCGCATTTATAATATTACTAGCTTCCGCCCGCGGCTTCGCCCGCGTGGTATGTCGATACAAAGTAGCCTATGTACTTCCCCGGGATGCCATCTATCTTCTTGCCAAATTTTACCAAAATTCGTTCAGTGGTTTTGCCGTGAAAACGTAACAGACAGACTACTTTCGAATTTATAATATTAGTATGGATAGTTAGGGTGATAATGTAGCTATGTATATATAGGTTGTAATACTCACATGAACTCGAATGCACTTCTCGACCGTGTCGCCGAAGAAGACATCAGACTGTTTTCCAGAAAGCACCCACTTTTCATACAGCTGCAAGTTTTTCTCAGTTGGTGGGATCAGCCAGAATACTTTGGCGCCTGAAATTGAATAGAAACTAAAAAAAAACTCCTTTCAACAGAAGTGATGGGAGATAAAAAATTCTCTCAGTATCTATCATAAAACAATTATACCAAATATACAGGGTTACTGGTAACTCGACGTATTCCTTGCAGGACGTCATAGTAGGGTTAAAATGCAACAAATTAAGCCACCAAATGTTCTACCGAAATTCAGTAGTTTTTGAATTAGTTAAGAGTTTTAGTTTTTTTATGAAAAATCCCAGATTAAATCATTTGAAACCAATTTAAAAATGATTTACGGCGCGACTGTACTGAAATTTAAGTTATTATCATAGTTGACGCCGTAGCAGACCTTTGTTAATAATTAAAAGTTCAATAATGCCTAAAACTTTGGCAAATATAACCAAACATTTAATTTTTTGTAATTTTTGCTATTACTTTATAAAAAATGTAGTCTAGTGCAAAAAAAAAATACTGAATTTCCGTAGAACATTTGGTGGCTTAATTTGTTGCATTTTAACCCTACTATGACGTTCTGCAAGGAATACGTCGAGTTACCAGTAACCCTGTATAATATCACATTAATTCCCTAACGGATACGGCACGAGTGTATAGTACACTCAGCAACACATAAAGCTATACATTTCCAGTATCTCGCAGTGATCTCGCATTTTATAGGATTTCCGTACAATGAGGTGAGTATACTGGAAATGTATAACTTGATATGTAGCCGTGTGTAACAACCTTATTTCGCAAAAACACGATAGCTACAGTTTAAAAAATGGCTATAAACATTAATTTTCAAAGAATAACAACCATAGGAAATTATTTCATCACCACTGTTTTTAAATGGTGAAGGAAAACGTGAGGAAAATGGCATGTACTAGAACTAAAAATTCGAAAATATATCAGATATATGAGACAACCACCAACCCGCACTGGGCCCGCGTGGTGGGTTATGACCAGTGATTGGAAAAGGTAGAGCTAATTTACCTAAAGTTCGAAAAAGAACAGAGACAAAGTGGAGACGCCTTACGACAAAATATTTTTTCGGGACTAATGTCCCGGGTTTCAGAACATTACTTAAGTACAACTAAAATTAATTAATAAAGTAAAACAACTATCGAATTAATTTCCTGTTTCTGTTTAAAAAAAAAAGTATGCACGATTTCTATTGTTTAAAAAAATTAAGGTAATCTCCTAATAATCTAATATTCGTTTGAACGATGTAAGTAAGCGCAGAAGCTAATGTTATTTACATAACAGTTTTAATAATAATTTATGTGATGTCCCGAAATCCCGACATTAGTCCCGAAAAAATATTTTAGTCGTAAGGAAGTCTCCACTTTTTTTGTCTCTGTTCTTTGAACTTTAGGTAGATTAGCTCTACCTATTCCGATCACTAGTTATGACCCACTCCCTCTCACATAGAGGAGGCCTGTGTCCCAGCAGTGGGAACATTATAGGCTGATTATGCTTAGGCTAACAACCTTGCGACAAATTTTACATTAGTACCTACTTATTTTCAATTAAATAGGTCATCTGTTTAATCAAAGCTTTATAACTGAAACTACTTTGTACACCATGACGATTAACTTACCTCGCAAAATATGGTACCAAACGGAGGTACCTCCAAAATCAATGTGGAAATCTGTGTAGCAGCCTTTGACTGACATGAGGCAGTATTTCTGCACTTTCGGATACATCATATCGTCCAGAGCGTTTGTTGATTCCGTCTGAAGAAGTAATCAAAAACATTATAAGGTACCACTCATATGTAATTACACACGAAGAAACAGCATGCTTATACATTACCAGTATTTAAGCTGACTTGGGGCCGTATTATGAAGTATTAATGCCATCATTATTCCACTGCGAAAAAAGGATGGTGCTATCGGCCTTGTATAGCTCCGTCTCTCACTCACACTGGAAAAATGGTGGCATTAATACGTCATAATACGGCCCCAGGCCTTCCATGATCCTTCTACACAATGAGAGGTCAGGTTATACTGGAAATTTATAGCTTCATATTCCGTCGTGTGTACTACGCTTATCGCTAAAGTCAGTGTACGATACATTGTAAGTTTTAATACTAGGAATTAAGCCAAATAGACGTTTATTGTTTTGTTATGGAAAAGAAAACCTTGAATGTGTTAAGGCTCCCACAGACAGGCGCGACGCGATTCCGGTAGAACAATTTCCACAAAGTTTTCATAGAAATTGTTCTAATAGAGTCGAGTCGCGCCTGTCAGCGGGAGCCTTTATGAGTTGTGTTGTGTCTACTACATTTTAGAGTTATAGTTGAATGACTGTAAACGACAGTTGTAAATCTAAAAGGCTTGAGTCCAAATGCATTCTAATTCGAATTCAAAATATTTTATTTTACATAATGGGCACTTCGTCAGAAGTCAGGTATGGTTCCAAGTGGTCGTTTCCAATGGAGAAAAGCTGGCAAGAAATAGCACGATTATTCTTTTAAAAATAATTGGGTTTTACAATGTTTTCAAATGACACGGTGAATAGGTATGAGAGGGTAGTAGCCTGTCATTCTGAAATTATTGTAAGTACTTGGATCTAAATAAATGTCCCGACATCGTCGTGCTCGCGTGCGGATGGACCGTGTAATACTTAGGTCGTGCCGTGCTGCGTGTTCGAGCGTGACACATCAGTATATTACAACCCATTCATAAACTACATAATTACGATTAAAGATCTAAGAACTAGCCGTAACTCTTCAATGCAACCGTTACAATCGTTAAGTTACAATTTCCTTTGTTTGTTTAGTTTATGAATACATACATACTTAAACTCAGTTCAAGGGCATACGTCGTAGAGGCGGGGGTAAATGTAGCCGAATCCACCCAGTCACCCGAAATAATCCGACCTCTCACGATCTCAAACGAGTCCGTCCCGCCCAAGTCAGCTTATTTTCACCCGATACTTTCAGGAAACTCTTGCAAAATATTATTTCCCGTTATCGGATCTGGTAGTAAACAATTTTCTTTTAACCATGTCAGTGAATTTTACTTGCGAAACCGGCTTTTTGAGTATTCTTTTGAGTTTGTAAAGCGCGATATAAACGCGAAAGCTAGACCTCGTACTACTAATAAACCGTACGTCAGCTATGAAAAGATCTTTACACCATTCACTATCCCGCTATCACCCACCAGGCCACCACCCAGATCCACCCAGATCCGCCAGATAGCCTAGCAAGCGCGACCGTGGGCTTCTTTTAAGAAAATTAATGAACATAGTATAACGGAAGAAAAAAAGATGCCTTACCGTGCGTTTGCACTGGCGAAACATTACAACAAAACATGTTTAAATCTCTAGTTGCTGTCAAAAATTGTATGGAACATTGACAGAAAATAGAGATTTCAACATGTTTTGCCTTGAATGTTTCGCCAGTGCAAACGCACGGTAAGGAAGCCGAAAGTCATTTGAACGGTTGCACCTTCTGTTACGGAGATATTTAAGGTCGAAGTTCCAACTTTTATTTTACTTTTTATTACGAAAACTAGTTTTAAACGTTATTATAACTCAACTTTAAATACCGCCACAACTTCTGTACCGTTGCATGGACCCAAAAGCACAATTTATTGTGTGTGTGTTTACATTGCGCGCTACAGTAAACCGCGAATTTTCACACAATTAAAAATAAGTCTTTTCCCAGCAATAATTGTTGTTCAGTGTTACTTAGTTTTATAAACAGACTGCGTAGATAATGGTCATTAATTTTACATCTTGTATGATAGTATGGTTTATGTAAGTACCTACCTAAAAAATATATCTGTAAGGTGCAGCGCAGACGCCACACTTTTTGTGCGATGATGAATGATTACAAAGCATGGGACAACGCGAATCGATTGTTCCTCGCACAAAAAGTGTGTCGTCTGCGCTGCACCTAAAAGTGACCATCATCTGCATCTGTTGGCGTAATGTTGCATGCCGGTCAGACTACACTTCGGAGTAGGCTTGTGTAGTACATGTACTATGTACTATTAAGAATTAATTCATGACACGGTACTAAAATGAACTATTCCGTAAGCTTAATAGTACTTCGGTCATTTAGTACTTCGTTTCAATCACGTTCCGTCTGATCGGTCGCTCGGACTTGGATCCACAGACTAACTATTCCGCAGGCTTAATAGTACTTTGTTTCGATCACGTTCCGTACGATCGGTCGCTCCAACTTGGATCCCCAGACTAAGTACTTATTAAGATTTCAGTTCTATTTTCACGAATCGCTCATGAATTGTATTGTAAGAACATTATTCTTTACACAATGCACGTTTGTAAAGTTTTGTAAATAAATTAATGAACGGGTATTAGAATCATGGTCCTAAGCTACAAAGTACCGAAGAAAAACCAAAATAAGTATAAATGCTGCCGTTCACTTACTTATAATATTAAAATGTTATTATTAATATTAGCTTCTGCCAGCGACTTTGTTGTTGTAAAAGAACACATAAACTAACTGGCATATTATAAGTACTAACGCACTAACATATCTGTGCCTGTGATGTGATATATCCAAAAGCACTCGTTAAACTCTTCATTCAGAACTATTAGTACTATTGTACTAGAAGACCGAACTAGTTCGTTTCACAGATCGTACTAGATCGGTGCGCTCCGTTCAATGACGAGCAAGAACAAATCTACTTCGGTGTGTACGCAAAAGCTCCACGACCTGATCGACGTACTGCATGCAGGGTTCCCTCCGCATTTGGTTGATATCCCGACCAGCAGTACGCATAATTAATGTGGAGGAAAAGCGCTGAGTACGTTTCTCCTCCACATTTACTATGCGCATGGCCAAAGTATGGAGCTCTCTGCCAGCGTCTGTATCCCTTCCACAAATAACCCGTCAGCCTTCAAAGCAAGTGGACAGGCATCTTCTGGGCATACTCGTTCCATCGCATACCGCATTTCCCCAGGCCAGATCAGGGATAAGAGCAGGCACATTTCGCAATAAAAAAAAGTATTCCAAAGTTCTGTAGCACCACTTTACCTGCTGATCCTTAAGATGTCTTGGCCACACAGTATCCACCCAGTCGATGAGGCGCACGATGCGAGGCGCTTGCACATAGTTCTCGAGCCGAGTGTGCGAGAACTCCAGCGAGATCACGTTGAGCAGACGCTCCTTGTTGGGATCGTCGTAGTAGCGCTGCCAGTCCTGCGTGACGAGAAGAGATTACACAGGTGTGAATGTGAGATGTTAATTTGTCACGTTGTAAATTGTCGGGCTTCCTCATAAAACAATTCTTACTACACTATAGTACAGAGGGTGAGGAGCTCGTGGCTAAATAATAACAGCCACACGGGTCGATCCATCAGGTTAAGCTACACTTGCCGGGGTTTGTCCGTAGATGGGTGACCATCTTTACATACCGAGACTCCTCCGTGCCTCGGAAAGCACGTTAAGCCGTTGGTCCCGGCTGTCATTTGTGGAACTTTGACAGTCGTTACGGGTCGACAGAAGCCCGAAAGTCTGACCACCAGTCTAGCCAAGGGGTATCTTATTACCCAGTTGCTGGGTTGTGGAGGTCAGATAGGCAGTCGCTCCATGTAAAATACTGGTATTCAGCTGCATCCGGTTAGACTGGAAGCCGACCCCAACACAGTTGGGAAAAGGCTAGGCAGATGATTATAGTACAGACGGTTGCGAGTTAGTGTGGTAATCATTTCACACCCTTGATAGACGAATTGCATGATGTTTATATATTTATTTTGTTTTTAAGACAAAGAAAGATGCTTGTTTCGAAACAAGCACTATAACTTTTTATGGCAACACCCATATATCAACAAAGGCTTACTACACAGAATTTGCAGTGTATGCAGTACTGTAGCGAAAATGTACTAGAGAAAGTAAAATATCAAATGTTTCTCCTAAACATAAGCTTTTACAGTTATTAAAAGCTATCTTGAGGAAACGAAAATTGTACTTTCTTAATGGTATCGTAAAAGTCTAGATTTTATTAGCCATCTCTATAAAACAATATAATTTATTGAAGCTACAAAAAAAACAATAATAAGTTACGTAAGTTATAGGGAAAAGTGATCAAAAGTTGTCTAATTTCGCTCAGTTTCTTTACCTTTACAAAATGTATTTCATCCGATATCAAGTACATAAGCAGTGATCACGGTTATTCATATTTAGCCTTATGACGTGCTAATAATCCATGTGGTCATGAAACCCTAGTGGAATAAAGGGTTATTGATCTCTTTTTAATCGAAATTGAGGGAAAATGATACAATTTACCTAGTAAATCCTTAGTTCTTTACTAATATTATAAATGCGGAAGTAACTCTCTGTCGGTCTGTCTGTCTGTCGCGCTTTCACGCCAAAACTACTGAACCGATTTAAATGAAATTCGGTACACAGATAGTCTAGAGCCTGAGAAAGGCATACGCTACTTTTTAGTGACATAAAACGCGGGCGAAGCCGCGAGCGGAAGCTAGTATTAGAATAAGAAGTTCATGAAAACAGTCATAGACCCGAACGTGGTTACACTTGGCATTAGTTTGGTCACAACTTGCAGCGATTCACATCTTAAAACGTCGTATGAATTTTAATTAAATAAATTAAATCCTCACTACTCGGCCCACGTGATGGATGACCCTCTCACTCTCGTAAAGAACAGGCCTGAGGAGTCTTAGCAGTGAGACTGATTATAATAACAATTGAAATCCATACTTAATAATTACTATTATAAATGCGAAAGTAACTCTCGTCTGTCTGTCGCGCTTTCACGCCAAAACTACTAAACCGATTTAAATGAAATTTGGTACACAGATAGTCTAGGAGCCTGAGAAAGGACATGGGCTACTTTTTATCGACATACCACGCGGGTGAAGCCGCGGGCGGAAGCTAGTCTATATAAAAAGAAACAAATTGCCGTGAATTAAACTTTGGTAAGATGTGTTGTGCGCGCCGGAGAAAGTTTCTAACAAATAAAGAAACAGCATTGCTACGCACTAGCTAGTAGAATATAAAAATATTGTAGAAATATTTTCAGGTGTTCTACCATAATCATGAACCGTTTAATCAGCGAACTTAAAAACGATTAATTACATGTAATGCACCTCGCATTCCGGTTTGATGTCACACCCACATCATCTATATTTAGCCGGTCCGGCTATAAAACAGCAATCCGGGACGCTGACGGCAACAAATTATCTGTGATGTGCGCAAAGTCCTATCAAATACAGAGGTGTGTCTTGAATTTGATAAGGAGCCACGCGTATGATTTATTGGATTCTTATTTAACTCAATCGATGAATCTTTGTATGTTTGATTTATTAATTAGGTACCTAATCTGTGATGTGATAAGATTAATTCGACTTGGGTTATCCATAACTTAATTATTTAAAATTGCTTTTTTTTTAATTATTTTACCAGCTTAAAAGGATTCCTATTATTGAAAACATTCACCTTGTGTAAATGATTTCATGATTCTAAAAGTGCAGGTCAGATATGTGGGGGTCCATCACTACATCACTACATATTATAAAAAAAAGTCCTCCGCCGCGTCTGTCTGTCTGTCTGTACGCGATAAACTTAAAAAACTACTGCACCGCTTACTCGAGGAAGGTTTTAGTATATAATAACCGACATCCACGCGGGCGAAGCCGCGGGCATCCGCTAGTAATATTATAAAACAAAGTCCCCTCTTCGCGTCTGTCTGTCTGAACGCGATTAACTCAAAAACTACCGAATGTCACTAATGGATGATTCACGAGGAAGGTTTAGGTGTATTTTATAAAAAAAATGTGTAAATTGGTTGAAATATGACGATTATTTCTGAAGATATCGGGAGAAAACATGCCGGAAAAAATCAAACCATTGGCTTCCCTCGAGGGTACTGACGATCCGATTCGATTTTGTTAAAAAAAATTAAGTTTGTAGGTTAACATAAATATTTAAAGTAAAATACTTCGTCGTCTAAGACCATGTACAGCTCAAAATGCTGTAAATGGTGTCAACTGTCAACTATCACCCCCCTTAAAGCTTTGGCACCTAGCTTTCAAACAACCTGTATAATTGAAAAATATTGGTCCTGTATAATTGAAAAATATGCATTCTGTAAAATTGAAAAATATTCATTCTGTATAATTGAAAAATATTCATTCTGTATAATTGAAAAATATTCATTCTGTATAATTGAAAAATATTCGTAATGTATAATTGAAAAAAAAAATCGTCCTGTATAATTGAAAAATATTCGTCCTGTATAATTGAAAAATATTCGTCCTGTATAATTGAAAAATATTCGTCCTGTATAATAGAAAAATATTCATTCTGTGTCTAATATTCTTTTGTATCGAATCGTCCTTAAAGTTTCCTGTTCAGATAAAAGCGCAGTATCTAACCTCGCATTGTACCGAAATCCTATACAATGAGAGATCAGCATAAACTGGAAATGTATAGCTTGATGCGCAGCCGTGTGTACAAGAATTCTTCATGAACTTACGTAAACAGAATTTACAACATTATGAGTACGACGCAGTACACATTGCAAAAACAGCAATACAGTGTATATGAATTGTAAATTCAGTCTCTTGACTCCAGCCCGGTGTTAGGCCTTGTGTAAACAAAACGTAGATACGACAATCGACGATGTGATTACCGCCGTCAACTGTAGATAGTGATTGATGACCGATTTGAAAATGAATTATGTGGTTATAGTAAAATATTACAAGTGCTGTCGGCTATCGCCGTTTATTGGCTTAAAGCGATATGTCATGCTGTGACATAAATGTCGCGCTTGTTTATGATGGACCTAGCTATGATACAGGCAATGTGGGGTAGAATTTTTGCTGTTACATTTTTGAACAAAAAGCTATTCCCGCTTAGCCAGAACTAGGTCGGTACCTAAGTACCAAATCGGGGAAACGAAAACCATGACGGATGCAACCGTTCCGTGTTCACGATCAAAGAATAACGTTATATCATTAGTAAGTCATTGCAATGTAAGTCTTATCTCATTGTAATAAAGTATTAATTAGAACGATTGCCTTAAGATTGATAAAACTCGCGGCAATCATTCTAATTTATACCTCATCTTACCGAGATAAGAGTTACATTGCAATGATTTACTAATGGTTATACGTCGATCGGGAGGAATGTCCTACCTAAAAAAAATTAAACCGACGAAAAAAGAACTGAAAAGCGAAATAGTACATTTTTCATGCGCCAATATGTTCATTTGTTTCTTCTTTGTTCTATTTGCAAACCAATTCGAAATTTAAATAAAATCTTTGATAAGTTACCTCCTTGGTTGCTGTGTGTTGAAGTACAAAGTTCGTTCCATTTTTAAATAACACGACAGATATGAGTTTTCATAGTAATTTATTTGGCCGCTAAACACGCCAGATATGGATTTTCATAATAACTTTGCTGGCCGCATCGTCACTTGTTTTTTACCAGTACAGCAATTTTGATTTATCTCGAAGATGGTTGTCAAAATAATGCTCGAATTTCCAAGCATGTTTGAGAAATAGTACATTACTGTCGCGGCCTGCAATAAGGGAATTGATGGACGATCGTGAAAATGAGGGCCGAGGCGAAGCCGAGGCACTCATGCGTGAGTCCATCAATTCCTGATTGCGGCCAAGGCTTGTATAGTACTTTTCTCAAACAACGCGCGGAAATTCAAACTGAGTAAATTAAATAGAAATTCCAGAATCAATGACGAATAAATATCATTTTTCATGCGCCAATATGTTAATTTGTTTCTTCTTTGTTCTATTTGCAAACCAATTCGAAATTTAAATAAAATCTTTGATAAGTTACCTCCTTGGTTGCCGTGTGTTGAAGTAAAAAGTTCGTTCCATTTTTAAATAACACGACAGATATGAGTTTTCATAGTAATTTATTTGGCCGCTAAACACGCCAGATATGGATTTTCATAGTAACTTTGCTGGCCGCATCGTCACTTGTTTTTTACCAGTATAGCAATTTTGATTTATGTCGAAGAAGGTTGTCAAAATAATGCTCGAATTTCCAAGCATGTTTGAGAAAAAATATATACAGGTGACTTGAGAACCTCCTCAATTTTTTTTTCGTCGGTTAAAAATATATAAATAAAATAAAGGCATGCAAGTAATTATTAAATAAAGAAAAGTCAGGAAAATGATGCTAATATGTTTAGAAATAACAATATATTACAATAATTCCGTTCGTACTGCATATTTATGGATGTGTAAATACGCGACATTCTCGCTGCAGTGTTTTTTAAATGCAGTTCCCTACGGCACGATTGTTGAAGTCGCAGCATAATGGTTTATTCATGAAAGAGCCGCGAAAATATTCGACGACTTTTGATTTATTTTCGTTCACACTTCATAATTTTTTTAAAGTTAATTTGGTTGTTACCTAATGTTATTATTGAATTTGTTTTTTAGGTCAATAGCCCCAGATTGATTGGTGTAGGTAAGTTCCAAGTTATTTTCAAAACTTGATAAGTAATCTATAAGTAGGTACTTCATATTTTTACTTTTATCTTTCCGTACGCAAAATACGCGCTTTGACGTGGAGTTGCGGATACCAGCCCGTTTTACCTATTACCTACTTTTATCTTTGCTACATATTTTGATAGCTATAACAGCACCCTAATTGCGTAATACACGATCAATCAGTATTGGAATCGGTTCGAAACAATTGTCTCTAATCCATTGCTTCATAAGTTAGTAAGTTACGTTGTTAAGCAGAACATTTTTCGAACCTAAGAAGCAATGGCTTAGAGTTAGAGATGGGTTGTAACAGGTTAAACAGGATATCTCTTATCACTGTTACTGTGACAAAAAATAACAGATCCAAATATCTGTTATTAAATCAAAGCCTGTGTTTTTTGGACGGACGATAAAAACGTAATTAAATCTCAATCGAATATCTTCTTTATTTATTTTCGTTAAAGTCGAAAATCGTATCCGAAATTTTAACAGTAACAGCCGCGGTAACAGTCTTGAGGATCTGTTATTTTAAGTAACAGATATGTTTTGTTGTTAGGAACAACTGTTATCTGCTATTTTTTAATATCTGTTATTTCTATCTGTGGCGATAAATACGCCTCACTCCTACTTAGAGTATTAGGCATTTGTTTCAAACCGATTCCAATTCTGACTGATCGTGCATTACGCAAGTAGGGTGCGGACAGTGATGCTCAATAACACTATTACTAATTTATTTATTTTCCCAGCGGGCGTTTGTACATGTCATTTTAGAGAAGGTTTGAGGGAACAGTGACCGCAAAATATTGACTTGTAAATACCTATTTAGTCTCACTGAACTTCTGCATGGTAACAATATCATAGGTGTAATTAGAGACTTTGGGGCTTTTGATGAAAACTTACCTGTTTTAACACCAATATCACAAATTAAATGAACTTCTGCATAGTAACAATATTATAGGTGTAACTACCTGATGCCCGCGGCTTCGGCCGCGTGGATGTCGATTATTATATACCTTACTCGAGAACCACTCTATCCATTAGTGAAAACAGCATAAAAATCGGTACAGTAGTTTTTGAGTTTACCGCGAACAGACAGACAGACAGACGCGGCGGAGGACTTTGTTTTATAATATTATGTAGTTTTCATGAAATGCCCTAAAGTCATTAAGTAATTACTTAATGACATTTCATGAAAACTTAAAATAAATATCACAATTTACATGAATGCGGGAAGAACACTGGGCTTCAATGCTCCTTTTTAGGAACAGTCGATGTTCAAAAAATCTTATGTTATAGAAAGAAAGAAAGAAATTTTATTTGCTCGAACATATTGTGTATACATACAGAATTAAACTAATACATACATGTTAAATAAGGGTGGCTCACGACATGTCCGCCATTTCTCATGGCGTGCAAATATCTTAGGTACTATTGATAGTGATGATAACTCATAAGCAGTGATCGGAGTAGGTAGATTGAACTGGGGCCATTGATCCGAAACGTATATATTAATATGGACATTCCTCCGGCATTGGTGGATTATTAAAAAAAAACCGGAACTTATGTAGGAATTGTATTCTGCCAGAGTGGAAGGAGTCATTTGATGATATGCCATCCTCAAAAAAATCGAAAATCGGAATTAGATTGTTTTTATTATTCAACAGATAAATAATGAATTAATTTAGTTTTGATACCTTCCTTTTAATTTTGAATTGAGTAGTAATAATATCACTACCAACATTAACAATATTTAATTGAATCCGGAAATACCGGAATTACTTTCCGGAAAAATGGCTTATCCATGTTATTCTTTCTGTGTGCATTTATGATACAAGTACCAAAAATCAATCTACCTACTCCGATCACTGGTCATAAGTTATGCAATCTTACCTTCATATTCATCTCGATGTTCTTCTGTGTGTTGACATCCATAACATCGAGCATCCGGCGCGACCCAACGCACATCCGCACGTCGTTCACCGTAAAGTTGCTGGTCGGGACCCTGCAACAAACAACAATGTTTCAGCGCTTATGTTTCATTTTTGTTATTTAGGTCCTGCGCACACAGTGGATTCACGCGACCTTCACATCATCTGCCTAGCCTTTTCCCAACTATGTTGGGGTCGGCTTCCAGTCTAACCGGATGCAGCTGAATACCAGTATTTTACATGGAGCGACTGCCTATCTGACCTCCACAACCCAGTAACTGGGTAATACGATACCTCTTGGTAAGACTGGTTGTCAGACTTTCGGGCTTCTGACGACCCGTAACGACTGTCAAAGATCCACAAATGACAGCCGGGACCAACGGCTTAACGTGCTTTCCGAGGCACGGAGGAGTCTCGGTATGTAAAGATGGTCACCCATCCACGGACCAACCCCGGCAAGCGTAGCTTAACCTGATGGATCGACCCGTGCGGCTGTTATTACGTAGCCACGAGCTCCTCACGCGACCTTCACCATGGGTTTATTTAATAAAAACCGATAGGCGACAGGTGATCAGACAATCCTACAATTTTCCAAGTTATTTTTCATAGTTTTAGGCTTTATTAAATACCTAACACCTGTTGTTAAAATGTGTAAATTTTGTCATTTTTAACCGACTTCAAAAAAGGAGGGGTATGGGCAGGCAGCGACTTTTGTCATGTAGGTACACCGATTTCTTTGTGATTACTGGGCCGAGTTACATGTTCCTTTTTACGCGACTACGGCGAAGCAAAAAGGAGGGTTATGATTTTAACCGGTATGTATGTATGTATGTAAGTATGTTCATCTGTTCCCTCCTATCTTCTAAACCACTCATCACAATTTGACAAACGAGGTATCGTCGGAAGCGTCTTGATCGTCCGCTGGTTATAGGCTATGTGAAATCACATTAAAAAAATGGCGCCCTCTACAGGACATAAAGTGAGGAACTAAAAAGGGTATAAACAAGACACCACAGACAGACAAATAAAAAATCCGGAGTCACACGTAATCTGTTCGATTTATGCCCTAACACGTGTGACTCCGGATTTTTAATTTGTCTGTGGTGTCTGTCTTGTTTATACCTTTTTAGTCGTAGTTGGGTTTTAGTTTTTATTACTTTAATTTTTTTATTTATCAGGTAAAACTCACACTCGCAATACTCCCATATAAATTGTATTAACTTGTAGTTTTTAAATAAGTACTTATTTCGGAAGTAGGTAGCAATTAACAAAAAAAAAAAACCTGCCAGTGCGAGTCGGATTCGGACACGAAGTGTTCCGTATCGAATTAAGATCGACCAAAAAAGGCCGAAAAAAAAACACGTTTTTTTTCAGTTTTTTGTATGAGAGCCTGTAATTATTAACTTTATTTAATTTTCATTATTTGTTGCTATAAACAACAAATAACGGCAATAGAAATACACAATCTGTGAAGTGTCAACTGTTTACCTATTATGGTTCATGAGATACAGCCCACTGACAGACAGAAAGATGAATACCTAGGGCTTAGTGCGAATTTCATCAATGAAACTGAACGCGATCAGCACATGATAACCGAGCTCAAGAGCTGTCACAGTCAATATTCCTAAAAAAAATATGAGTCTCGACAGCTGTTAAACGTGGTTTATGTGTTGATCGCGTTCAGTTTTATTGGTGAAATTCGCCCTTAGAAATAGGGTTTCGTTTGGCACCCTTCGGGTACTTAACCCTAAAAAACAAACAAAACCAAAGCCAGCGAACTTTAAATTTTTCAGTTTGTAGTCGCTTTTTGTTTTTTTTTTTGTTAATATATCATAATACACTTGAGAGCAAATAAATCGAGCCACTTCCTTTTTTTCACGCATTATGGTTATTATTTTTAGTATTATGGAACGCATCGTTTCGAAAGATATATCGCCTAAAAGGTTATTTAATAGCCTTTACAATGAGGGTAGTAAGTTGTCAAATTTACATTTTTAATTAAAGTTCAAAGGGTAGAATAAAATTATCGCATTTAATTTGCTTATGACATTTTGATTGTACTCCATTAAAAAAAGGTCATATTGGGGGTTTTTGTAAATTATACCCATATTGACGTGTTATTGTTTCGTTTTTAATTGTTTTTCTGGACCGTTCTAAGCCTACTAAATTTTCTATCAACATTACCATTTTTCTTTCAGAGCCAATAATTTATCATTCAATAAGGTTATTATTCAATAATTTACCCTCATTGTAGAGGTTATTCTATAAACTTTTAGGCGATATATAGTTCGAATTGATACGTTCCATATTACCAAAAATATTGTTCATTAAACGTGAAAAAGGAAGTGGCTCGATTTATTTGCTCCCAAGTGTATGGCGCTGCCCATATCCAGTTGGATTACCGCGACCTTTACTAGGTGGTCGGTCTACCTTGTTTGAATACTTGGATACGCTGCTTCTACAAGTATACAATTCATCGACCTTTATTCATTTATTGCACAATGTACTCAAAGACTGGGCTAAACAAATGAAGCTTAATTAACGAGTCCATGACCATCGCTGGTCGTTGTGGTGGTGCTTGGGAGAGGTCCACTTCCAGCTTCGGCTGAGATGATGACGATTCACTAGGTATAAAAACTTCCAGTAAAATACAAAAATATCTTTTATTTTATTTTATGTTAATTACCCGACTGCCCCAGAAGGAGGGTAATGTTTTACGAGAGTATGTATGTCTATTTCTTTGGCACGCTCTGTAGCCTAAACGGCTTGATGGATTTTAACATACGAGGTCTTGTTAGGTTCGTCTTAATTGTGGGAGTGACACAGGCTATAAAAATATTATATATTTCATCTGCAAATACAAAAAAGGGAGGGGAAGGTTTTTTTTTTAATTACAAAGATATTGGTATCAAATAAAAGCTAATAATGACTATATTCCAAATACGTAGATTAATAAAACTAAAAAGCTTGAAATAAAACAAATTATTTAAAAAATAAAAAACCCGACTGCAAAAATCTTTAACTGAAATGAGAAAAACCAGCATTGAACTTTGTTTTTTGTAAGGTATTGCAGGCGGGGCCAAACCCATAACCTGAAATATGGTGTAACTTTTGATTGTCCGGCCTGCAATACCTTACAAAAAACAAAGTTCAATGCTGGTTTTTCTCTTTTCAGTTAAAGGTTTTTGTTAACCTAAAAAGTAAGAGGTTCTCAATTCGTCAGAATCTTTTTTTATTTCAATAGTTTTAGAAGCTTGATGGCGCGGGCTGTGCACGTTTATCAGCGCTGTGAAATTGCTGCACACTGCTCATAATATGCTCAACCCGCTCATATTGCCACTCAGCACAATATAATGTGGCATGTGGCTTTCTTTCTTTTAAACCGCTTATTTACAAACAGGAAAAATACTGAAGTTGAACTTCACTCGAAATAATAGTATCAAGTTCTGGGAAGCACTTCTGAAGCTTCAGGGGAAACTTTTGAGAGTTTCGTAAGGCAACTTTCGCTGTAAAAAGGCAACTTGAACTGAGTTGTTTATTGATCCGCCCTAAAAGTTACAAAAGGCGAGATGTGACTCACGTAACCACAAATTCTATACAGATTGGCTCTTCTTTTACTAATCATTCATTTGTTTTTATAGGGTTCCGTACTCAAAGGGTAAAACGGGACCCTATTACTAAGACTCCGCTGTCCGTCCGTCTGTCTGTCCGTCTGTCACCAGGCTGTATCTCATGAACCGTGATAGGTAGAGTTTAAATTTTCACAGATGATGTATTTCTGTTGCTGCTATAACAACAAATACTAAAAAACAGAATAAAATAAATATTTTAGGGGGCTCCCATACAAAAGACATGTTTTTTTTTGCCGTTTTCATAGATAACTAGCTTCCGCCCGCGGCTTCGCCCGCGTGGTATGTCGATAAAAAGTAGCCTATGTCCTTTCTCAGGCTCTAGACTATCTGTGTGCCAAATTTCATTTAAATCGGTCCAGTAGTTTTGGCGTGAAAGCGCGACAGACAGACAGACAGATAGACAAACAGAGTTACTTTCGCATTTATAATATTAGTAAGGAAGTAAGAATAGTTAAGGATGGTACGGAACCCTTCGTGCGAGAGTCCAAGTCGCACTTGGCCGGTTTTTTTATACTGATAAGTAAATGTAGACTACTTGACTTGTATTGACCGATAACTTGTATGTGTGCTAACTATAAATATAAGCTGCACCCTAATTTCGTAATACACGATCAATCAGAATTGGAATCGGTTTAAAACAATGCCTCCATTGCTTCATAAGTTCGAAAAAAAAATTCGCTCAACAATGTAAATAAAATAAATAAATAAATTCATTTATTTCAGGTCCTTGACCCATATTACATACAAAAACAATACAATTTAGTGTCACAATGTTGAATTACATAAGTTATAAAGTCGTTATAGTATGATGATTATAATTAAATAAATGTCAGATCAAGATGGACTATGAATTTTGTCGAACTGTTGAAATGAAACAAATTAGTCTTAATTACGAAAATTAGATTGCTGGTTAAAATAAATATAATAATGTACTTTAATTTTAAATAAGGTGGTTGTTTCGCTGATTTACATGACGTTCTCCTAACCGTTTAATTCAACTTTTGCATTCAGATATGCAGAACTTGTTTCTTGCAAACAACAAAACAATCAAAACTCGATTCAAAAAAGTTCTCCAAAGCACTTTTAAAGCTTCCAACATTGTTCAGTTTTCAAACAGGAAACTTATGTAAAGATTTTTTTCTTATTGACGTCATAAAGGAAACGCTAAACAGTCACTATAATTAACTGAAACGTCAGTTCCGGATTTAACGAGAAATTTTTACATTCTAAGGAATATTTCTTCACAATTTTAAATAGAAAACTTAGTAAGTACTGATAAAATAAATTACTTTAGTTGTAAAAAAATATACTTAAATATTTACTGACCATTGCTTACGTACAGACAGAAGACTTACTTTTTGTCTGCAAATGGTGTACCTGCATTCGCCACAAAGTAAGTAGAACCGCTAACATCCTATTTTACTTTTATTTAACAGTTTTAATTCAGTATTCTAATTTGATTTTTCATGGTATTTTTGAGGGTTCCGTAGTCAACAAGGAACCCTTATATAGTTTCAACATGTCCGTATGTCTGTCTGTCCGAGGCTTCGCTGAGACTGTTAGAAGAAAGCGGACATTTAGCATGGGTATACATATATATATAATCACGCCGACAAAGTAGTAAAATTAAAATCATCTAAACCAAAGACATCGACTTTCGAAATGAAAGTTTACTTTTTGTTGTTTTTTTTTGTTTTTTTTAACTTTTATTTATGTACCTAAGTTTTAAGTTGTTAAGTTAGGTATTGTAAATGTGCCCCTTTTATAATAAGCTATTATTTTTTGTCTCCACATTCTATCAGTCTCCACATTCTATCAGTCTCTACATTCTATCAGTAGGTATTTGCTGTATCTAAGACCTTAACTTTGCATCTATGTATAATCGAAGCAGCGGAGGTTGTAAAAGTCTAACCGTGAAGGCTATCAAAATACTCCCGTCTATTGATGACCTTTTGACCTGAAACATAATATTTTAGTTCGTAAGAGGGTTACCATCCGTCCAGATTTGTCCGGACATGTCCAGCTTTATCATTTGTCCGGATTTATCGAACCCGAGGGTTTTTTTTTTAGACATTATGTTCTAAGAACTAAAGCACAGCTAATTAAGAATTACGTTGTTTTAAAACTCCAATGAGTTTATGATTGCATCAACTCATACTTCATTTGAAATAAGATTAGACATTTAAATAAACCTTTTTAACAGTCCGTTCAACCGATTTTGACTTCTATAGCGTCGGTGGCATGACAAAAGGCAGCTGCAGTAGACAGTTTGTATTGTGTAACCTTTTTTTTGCTTTTAATGCCATCCTTATGCCTACGGTATAGAAGTCAAAATCGGTTGAACGGTCTATAAAAAGTTTTGTTTAAATGTCTAATCTTATTTCAAATGGAGTATAAATGTATGTTATGTATGTGTAATTGTGTACTAGTGAATGATTTAAAAAAATCCAATGAGTTTATGATTGCATCACCGTAAATGTACAAATGTTTGTGTAATACTGACTGAATAAAAAAATAAGTAGCAACTAAAAGAATTCTAAAAGTAAAATTTTCTAAAGGACTTTTTAAATTTCGAAATGGTAACCCTAGTTCGGTCTCCCGAACCAAAGCACCTTTTCTGAGTATCGCATTTCATCTGAACTGAAAGGAAAGCTTTTGCGTAAGCAATTCATGGAAGATATCATGCAAATTGTGAGCATATCTCGTTTGAATGATACAGGTTTCTTAGTGATTTCACGTTTGAACAGATGATAAGATTTATGTGAATATGGGTAAAGGAAGTGAATCCTTTTGCAAAGCATAGAATCAAACATTCTCATAACAGCTAGAGACGAGTTTCTATACAGTTCATTGCGCCATTTTATGTCCTCTTAAATCCTAGGAAGTTGTCTTCGTATTTAGCTGATGGCAACAGGTTGGTTATGGATAGCGGCTGTCTTTGCTAACTTTGACCTTCAAAAAGTGCTGATTCACAGGTCTATTTGAATAAACGTAAAATTCTACTAGTTTCACTACGAGGTAGGTAGGCAAGTACTTTAAGTTTCACTTGGTGCAAGTTCCGGAGCTTCGAGGATAACAAGGCTTTATCAGCAGTTGTTTGCTATCCAAGCCGAAGAAGCTTGAAGGTGTCAGCCTGGATTGTAAGGTTTTCTGGTCCCGTTAAAACTTCTCCGTTGTGCCTATTGTGCTTAAGGGTCTTTAATACCTCAAACTGCTTAGCATTATTAGCCTTCGTTATATCGAAAATACTGCAGCATTAATTTTTAATTAAATATATTTTCTTATTTTCGTGTCGCTCTCACTCAGTCCGCGAGTAGCATGGTGCGAGCGAGATAAAAAGTGAATTTGAGCTAAGGTAGTTTTAGCTCTTAACCCGCGCTCTGTCGCCGCGACTTTTCTTAAACACTAGGCGCCTTACCACAAAAACTAACGACAATTGTTCAACGCGTGTTTAATGTCAGTTTGCTGTCAAACTCCATACAGAAATGTCATGTTTAAAAGGAGTTTAGGCTAAACAACTGATAAACACGGTTTTGTGGTAATAAGGTAGTAGTTTTGACGATGGCAAAGAAAAGATGGATGGACTGTGTGTGAAAGATGATATGGGTAAAAAAACTTTTTACAAAAAAAAAAAAACCGCCTTCCAAAAATAACACTAAAAAGTGAAAAATAACTTTAATTTCGGAAGTCGGTGGCAAAAAACGAAAATTGAAAAGCGAAGACACCGACTTCCGAAATTAATTTTTTTTAGCGGTAATATTTTTTTAATCATGTATGAACGCCACCCTATTGTGGGTTAACGGGAACGCCCTTTGTTAGTTAATATACTGCATATTATACTCCATTGGTTCAGGTAATTAAATAAAGGTAAGCAAATCGTAAAAAAGATTTTTAATTTAATAAATGGCACTTTCTTGTTTAAAAAATACATTATTTATAACCAAATTAAGTTTATTTTCGATTTTTACGATCGTTTCCTCGTATTAATGTATGTTAAACTTTTTAGGGGTATGAGGAACAGGGTGTAAAGTTCACTCATCCACCATAGAAAAGGGAGGATCCTCCGACCAGACGGGTGTTGTGTCTGGCGGGCAACTGCCCAATGATTGATATTGGATTTTTGTATATATGTTCACTGCACGGTAAACTCTAATTGCGCGATGCAGGATTTTTGTGACGTCAGGATTTTTGTGTGACGTCAGGTCTTTGTTGCATAGTTCGAATGTGGCGATTTTTAAGTACCGCCACAACTTTATCATTTATTTTTAAACTACTCTTCGTAGATTTTAACTGCATGAGCACTTTTTTTTAATTAGTTACAATAAACACAACAAACAATACAATAATATATTTTTCAACACACTTGCTCGTAAAGTGGCTCTCATTGAACCGCTTTTAGGTTCATAATGCAGTGTATTATGGAAGCGTGCTTTTTACTTTATATTACCGCACTAGTTCGGTAATGTGCGCCACAGATTACTATTAACTAGTCGGAGTAATGACATGGCAGTATGGAATTAGTAAGTATTATAATGGCAGTATGGAATTTGTATCCAATAGAAATTGGTTTTGGTGAAGCTTTTTAAAAGACACGTTTTTCAAAGACAAGCGCTCAAAAGCAAGATTTTATTTAAAAAAAAGAACCATGAGCTATAAAAAATCCCATGCATGCCCATGGGATTTTTTTTTACCATAACTAAACGTCAGTGGGATGCTATACATTGAATTAGTATGAACTATCCTACTAATAAATAAGCATTCTCTATTTACACCCGAGCAGAGACTTGCGCTTTTTCCGGTAAAACCGCGGTTGGCACGCGCGCAGGCCACTTGACCCACCCCGACGAACTGCGCTGGCGTGCCCGTGTGCCACCGCGTTCGCGCGGAATTAATCTCTGTCATTCTGTACTATTAAATAAGTGTTTATATCGTCTGTGGCTATTTCAGTCTATATTGTTCACTACCCTGACCCCATTTGCGTATTATGTATTATTAACATTATTATATTTTTATAAAGGCTGTTCAGGGATATTACCAGTGCCTTTATTTACACCTACGCGCTTATCGCTAGCGGAAAAAAAAAAACAGCCGCCATTTTCCATAAATATTTGTTAACTTTTTCGTTGTGGTTAAAATCATTATTAAAAATGTCGATTTCACGTATGGGAGAAGAGCGTAAATAATAATAAATAGATTTGACTCCACCATGGTACGTTTAGTTACAGTATTTTTTTTTTGTAATTTTTTTTCTTATTCTATTCATATTTATTGCATAGGCTGTCTAACGGTTTTGCCAGTGCTCTTATTTACACTTATGGAAAAACAAAACCAGTGCGCCATTTTCCATAAATATTTATTATCGTTTTCGTTGTGTGGTTAATTATTATCATACAATACAAAATTTAAAGTATTGTCACCAACCGACATAGAAGTTTTTAAAAGTCACTCCGGATAGTCAGTACCTGGCAACAAAGGTCATTTAAACTTTATAAATCTATCATCTCTACAGTTACGTTATTGTAGCATAAGTTCTTACAACAAGTCTGTTTTTTTCCTCGCAAGTGTGTTGAAAAACGTCGTATGAAACGCGTGTGCATTGAATATTACACTCTCGGCTACCTTATCGCGCACGCCTGCGGTTCGCACGAATAATACCGCCACGACTGTAATATCTAATAGAGCACACTCGTATCACAATGTACTATTGTAATCTGTCTATTGTAAAACCCAAAAAGACAGGTTCTCCCTTCAACGAATTATAACGTTGCTAAATTGAAGAGTACAACTGTGACGTAGCATGACAACTGAAGTGACACACCTACGTTTAGTCACAGCTCTCTCGTCATGTGGTTTTTTTGTTTACATAGGTAAACGCCAATTATCTTTTAAAAGAGTAACCATGGAGTTTCTTGCCGGCTCTTCTCCATAGGAAACGACCAATTGGAACCGTGCACCTAGCTTCTGACGTTTCATAAGTGCCCATGTAGGCTTATGTGAAATAAAATATTTTGATTTTGATTTTGAAACAAAAAAACCACATAACGAGAGAGCCGTCCTTATTCAACTACCTAAACCACGGAGTATTAGATCGTAGTCTCTTCTCTACTCCATGCTTCATTAGCAACGATTCAAACATTTCTATAGAAACAAGTTCATTATGCATCGTACACACAATTACTCTGAAGTCGTTTCCCTCTTGTAAACATTTCGACGGGTATATTTTCCATCTTACATTGCACTCGGGATTTTCCAATAACTTAAATGTATTATATGGAAAGTAGATCGAACGCCAATGCATTAATAATATCCTTTTGTGAACTGATTTTTTTTAATAAGAATCCAGATATTTTATTTCACCTGGTGTATTACACGTGTATTACATATATTTTGAAAACTTCATACAAATAAAAGTGTTTCCATAATAAAACTAGCTGACCCTACTGATGTTGCCCCGTACCAATAATTACAACAAAAATTCATAAAAAAAAACACTATTCGTTTTCCCCAATTTTACAATTTTCTGGGCAACTTTTCAATTTTTTTTTCCTTAAAAACCTAATTCGGTTCTTTACAAACATATATTTTGTGAATACCCAAATCAGTCCAGCTTTTCTGAAGTGATGCCAACGAACAGCATTTCAATTTTATTTATAACAAGCGGACCCGGCAGACGTCCTGCCCGAACAGCGCCACCTACCGGGTTCAATTGTATTTTCAAACCATCCAGGGACCCACTCAAATATACACACAAAATTTCATCCAAATCGGTCGAGCCGTTTAGGAGTTAGGTGACAAACACACGTACAGAATTATAAGATATGTACCTACCTATACAGGGCTTTTTATATTATACCTATTTTAAAATGAATGAAATAAAAATATTAAATGTCAAATTACTCGAAAATAGTTGAAATTTGCATATGAGTTATTCTTATTACTCATTGCAATTGCCCATTGTATATTTTGTGTTTGTTTTTTTCCTTTTGTTATATATTTTTGTGGTGTACAATAAATTACATATAAATAAATATAAATAAATAACAACCCCAATAATGCAATAATGACCCCATATTTGGGGTCATTTTGGTTGCAAACGACCTCTCTTACATCTCCTTAATGAATTGCCGACATAATTACCAATAACCCTGTAGACAGTCGAGTCCTTTTTCCTATGTTGTGCCACTTTTACAAAAAACTGACATCAAGAACTTCAAGGTTAAAATCTGAGGCGTTCCCCACGACGTGAAATATTTACGGAAGCAGTTTCATGTTGGAATATTTCTTTCCATACATAAAACTAGTTAAGCTTACACCCATCTTAACACGAAATAGTGCTTCAGAAAAGCAATAAAGATTACGTTAAAGATAGCAAAATGGAACGTGTAAGTGAAATTATATGTTTGCTTGCGTAAACTTATCTTTGAGGTATTTTATGCACAAAATATTATTGTATTATCAAGTTCTACCGCAATAAAAGTACTCACTACAATATATAAAAACTAAAACCCAACTACGACTAAAAAGGTATAAACAAGACACCACAGACAGACAAATTAAAAATCCGGAGTCACACGTTTTAGGGGCATAAATCGAACAGCTTACGTGTGACTCCGGATTTTTTATTTGTCTGTCTGTGGTGTCTTGTTTATACCTTTTTAGTCGCAGTTGGGTTTTAGTTTTTATTACTTTAATATTTTATTTTATTCTTTTGGGTTTATAATATATATATTTTTGAAATGTGCTCATTAAGCCCTTTCATTTGATACCCAACATGGTACGATTAAACAATTTTTTTTTTTTTAGTTATTGACTTTATGTCCTCTAGATGGCGCCGTTTTAAATTTAATGTGACGTCACATAGCCTATAACCAGCGGACGATCAAGAAGCTTCCAATGATACCTCATTTGAAAAATTGTGATAAGTGGTTTAGAAGATAGGAGGGAACAGATGAATATACTTACATACATACCGGTCAAAATCATAACCCTCCTTTTTTCTTCGCCGTAGTCGGGTAAAAATAAGGAACCACTTCGAGAAATGAAACTTATTTGAGACTCCTTAAGCCTGATGCAAATATTGAAAATATGTTTTGTTTATATTCAGCTTTATATAGAATACTAGCTAATGCCCGCGACTTCGCCCACGTGGATGTCAATTTTATATACTAAAACCTTCCTCGAGAACCACTCTATCCATTGGTGAAAACAACATGAAAATCGGTGCAGTCGTTTTTGAGTTTATCGCGTACAGACAGACAGACAGACGCGGCGGAGGACTTTGTTTTATAATACGTAGTGAAGAAGCGAATACATTATTGACTATGTGACTAAAGTTTAAATGAACTAATTAAAATTGAACTTTTAAACGACTATCATATGAAATCGTTACACTATCTTTGCTACTAAGTATACAAATCACGTTGAATGGCGATCCAGCCAGCCAGAAGGCGAAAGAGCTCGGAACTTTACGCTCTTTTTTAGGGTTCCGTACCCAAAGAGTGAAACGGGACCCTATTACTAAGACTCCGCTGTCTGTCTGTCTGTCCGTCTGTCACCAGGCTGTACCTCATGAACCGTGACAGTTAGACAGTTGAAATTTTCACAGATGATGTATTTCTGTTGCCGCTATAACAACAAATACTAAAAAACAAAATAAAGTAAATATTTAAGGGGGCTCCCATACAACAAACGTGATGTTTTTATAGATAATGGAACTCTTCGTGCGCGAGTCCGACTCACACTTGACCGGTTTTTGTCTTATTTACTGTTTTACGGTAGTGTACCTCCCTAGGAGGAAGGACAAAATTATTTATTTATTTTTAGAATTGGCAATACTTGGAAAGTACGGTAGTGATACTTAATAATTAATTAGTTCCGGACTAATGATCTAAAGCCACAAAACAGCGAGTCTTTTTACGCGGGAAGGGCAACAAACCAACAAACAGATTATGGAACTTATACAGGGTGAACTGAAAACCTAACGTGTATAAGCACTATTTCTAACACCAAGTTGATACATTTTTCTATACAGCGTGTTCCTTTTGAGATTCCATAACTTAAGGACACGTTGTACACGTTGTAGATCCTCATTCAACCAGCACTAGCCTTACTGACTCGAGCTTGGTAAAGATATAATTAGTTTTCTTTGAGTTCGACATAATACCTATAAGAAAACTTTTGGGTTCTGAATATGTATTTAATAATCAATTAGCCTGTAAGAGTCATATGACTTAAACGTAACACGTATTATTAGGTATCTGAAAACGTTGTTTATATAACTAGCTATATAGATATGTATAAGAAAGTCACATTACAGAAATACTCGGTTCTGTTGACACAATTCGACTGAAACGACCTAAAATAAGCTTATCAGAAGGCGTTCTCAGTCAAGGAAAAACGTTATAAACAATAGCAATACATTACTTGCTATTTTTAAAGCACGTTAAGCCATTGGTCCCGGCTGTCATTCGTGGATATTTGACAGTCGTTACGGGTCGTCAGTAGCCCGAAAGTCTGATAACCAGTCTTACTAAGGGGTATCGTAGTACCCAGTTAATGGGTTGTGGAGGTCAGATAAGCAGTCGCTCCATGTAAAATACTGGTATTCAGCTGCATCCGGTTAGACTGGAAGCTTACCCTAACATAAGTGGGAAAAGACTAGGCAGAATTGATTTGACTAGCTATTTATATTCCTACAGAGCGGTTTCGATACGGCAGCCTACCGCAAAAGTGATAGCAATCTATTCCTCTGATCGCAGTCGTAATGTGAATATTATTATAGGCACCGGCGATTCGTAATCGATTTGTTTCTCTCACAATCTATTATCGATCATACTCTACAATAGTGTAGGTAAATAATACAGTAGAACGCCAATTGATATTTTATTTAAATTTAAATGCATTCATTCGTTTCATCAGAAATATAATGGTGATAACTATCTAAGAATGAAGACATTTTTGGATTTAAACATATTTATTACGAGCTGTTGCCCGCGATTTCGTCTGCAATCCAGGATGAAAAGTAGCCTATGTCCATCTCCAGGTCATGGTCTACCCATATGTCAAATATCATCCTAATCTGTTCAGCCGTTTTAGCGTGAAAGCGTAACAAACAAACAAAGAAACTCACTTTCGCATTTATAATATTAGGATTAGGATTCTATCTATGACTTCGAGTACCACCAATTTCTTTTATTTGTTTGAGAATTAATGATATATTAAAATAACGTAGCTAACAAAACTAGTGTAAAAATGCTTAGGACATTCCTGCAATAGATTAAGGCTCTACCAAAAAAGGTCAGACGAATCCACTTTTTTACCAAGTTAACGTGATAAAAACTTAAGAGATAAGAGATCCCTGTCTGGCGATATTTTTTGTAAGTCTTGTGAAGACACAGCAGGATACCGACATAGCACATAAGCCAGTATTACACAATGCCAATCAAGTATTTCGTCAAAATACTTTGTCAAAGAAATTAAGTGTACGGGCGAGACTTTTTTAAGAAATGTCTTTAACCCCTGATTTATTTACGACGAAGTTCGTTTATAAACCAGATCTGGTGAAAAACAACTAACATATTTAGTGAACGAGGGTTCCATGCTGCAACAGGATTTAGTAGGTAGGTAATACCTATATATTGGTGCAAACTGCAGATGCACGAATCAAAAGTTTCCATTCAAATTTGCATTCAATTACTGAATAGTATTGTCTGTTTCAAAAGTATCTAAAGAAAATGTAAACAAATTGATCAGAAAAAGTACCTGTAGATGTCAATTTGTAGTGCCACTTACAAATTACTAAATACTTAAACCCGAAATTCTAATTTTAAATCACCTTAAAGATGTTTTTGCCAAACGCCAAAAAAAATAGCCAAATCGGTCCAGCCGTGCTCAAGTGACGCGCTTTTACCAACGAACATCATTTCTTTTTTTATTAAATATAATATACTAGCTTCCGCCCGCGGCTTCGCCCGCGTGGTATGTCGATAAAAAGTAGCCTATGTCCTTCCTCGGGATGGCTATCTATCTCCTTGCCAAATTTTATCGAAATCCGTTCAGTTCAGTGGTGAAAGATAACATAAAGACAGACAGTTACTTTCGAATTTAAATTTTTTGTATGAATAGTGTGGATTGAGGATAATTAATTTTATAACTTCAGTTATTATCGTCAATGATAGTTCAATTACAATTTAATTAAAAAAACCCGCTGAACAGGGTTTGTGTACACACGGCTACACATCAGGCTATACATGTCCAGTATAAGCTGACCTCGCATTGTACGAAAATCCTATACAATGCGAGATCAGCATGAACTGGAAATGTATAGTTTGATGTGTAGCCATGTGTACATTTTCATCAGATACTTTTAGAACAGACAGTAGCGTGCCTAGTTAAAATCTACTCAGGCGACTCACTAGGTAAGATAAGGTCCAATAACCCAGTAATTGAGGACGAATACGATCGTGAGATAATAGGTGCCGAGATAAAACACTTGGTGCACGGTTTACATTACTACTTAGTTCAACGAAATAATAAATTATTAAAACTAATTGCGTAACTTATTTTCGGAACCGATTCAGACTAATCTGTTTCATTTTGACTGTTCAACAATATTCATTGCGTTGTTTACGTTTTTAAGCAATTTTTTTTTTCGAACTTATGAGGCAATTGATTAGGCATTTATTTCAAACCGATTCCAATTCTGATAGGTTGTGTATTACGCAATTAGGGTGCTGTTGAGAGAAAATGTTTGAGCTTTCTTTTGGCGTGTTTTACGTTAGTTAGTTGAAATGTATTTTCATCTTTGTATATGGGCAGGATGTGGCTTGAAAAGAAAGGTATCTTAAACCTCCATATTAGCTATGTTTATATCTTTTGATTTAGAATACCCTACACGTTGTCATTTCGAAAAATGTGCAAGAAGGTTGAGCTCTTTTAAAAAAAAAATCCTGTCCTTTAGAGTTCTACTAAAAAGCTACAACAATAAAGAGTTTAGAGTTCTACAACAATACAGAGCTTTTTTCGTAATCTGGGTTATACAAGAACAACTACCTGCCCAAGCCAAGATAACATTCTAAAATAATTATATTTTGTTTACTGAATTCAAACATGATTAAAAATGTGCAGCACTCGCAGGGTTATAATTTCTCCGTAGATAGCCTGAACAGTTTTCGTAGTTTTTCATGTAAACAACGGTGCGACCCGACCATAGACAATACCATGTAGTTCGCACCCATATTTATGGCATGACTGCGGATCAACGCGTAGATTCAAACTAGGTTAGTGAAGTCCCGATACGCGATACCACTGCTACTCGTGGTATCACTGTAATTATTTCCGTCTGTCATACATATCATATCGTATACGTATAGGTAACATGA
This sequence comes from Lithophane leautieri, assembly GCA_949152455.1. Classification (NCBI taxonomy): domain Eukaryota; kingdom Metazoa; phylum Arthropoda; class Insecta; order Lepidoptera; family Noctuidae; genus Lithophane; species Lithophane leautieri. The sequence continues at coordinate 10,224,126 of OX424478.1, forward strand.
TAGTTTTAGTAACTTGCGTTAGTCGATTACGCACTCTGTTAGTCTACAGTCCATACTCAATTGAAAGTGCACTAAAGCTCATGGTATAGTCCGCCCGCGTGCCAATGCATAAATTATTTTAAAAGTGTTAGTGTATTTCCTATTATTTATTACATAATGCGTGTCAAATGTTATAGTTTGAAAGTCTGCATTGTCTATGATACGATATTTTATAATCGTGCCTCACGAGTTTCCCGACATTATGTACAGCACAGCAGGTGTACCTTCGTAGTTCAATAACCACAGGTTGATGATAATAATTCAGTATCAATGTAGGGGCGACCCTGTCGTTATCATTCGCCATAATACGTAATAACTACGATCAATGTTTCCGGCATTTTAAATTCCAGTATTATTAACTTCTATTTGCCTAATATTGGTAGGTATTCAGATTCTAACAGTACTAACGTAGCCACTACGAGACCAAGTGTGGGCATTTGTATAACACCAAAATAAAGATGATCCACCTGGCAATTAACCGAAAATAATGGTAAAAAACAAAGATAAAATACCAAGCTGCATAGACTAAAAAGTACACAGATAAACAGGTTAACAGCTAAGGAGGGACTCATTGTAATCCTTTAAAAACAAATATGCATGAGGTTAGGAGGTATCAATATCACAATCAGATACATACATACCTAGAATTCCTAAATTAAAAACAAAAGAAAACACTAAGAACATACCTGAGTCCCAATCCAAGTTTCTCCTTGAACAGCAGCGGAGTAGTAAATCCATTCTTCTGTAGATATGACACGGTCAGGTCTGTTCCATGCATATCCAGCACTGCACCGGAATGCTCAAATCTTGGGCTCTCCAGCTTGTCAGCCAGGGAGAAGCCCCGGCCACCTTCAGCCTCGTCATCACCCAGGGCCCACTCATCGGAATATAGCTTGCGTTGTTTGCGTTCACGCTAGGGAGAAGACAAGAAATGTTTACTTCTTTGAGGGAATATTATTTGAAGACTACAGTTGCCTAAGGTCCAAAGTGCTTACTTTGGGTTTGCTTTTTAGTGACGTTATTGCTGACATATTGTTTTCTCAATAATGTGGCAACTGAAATGTGTTTTTGTTTGAGAAGAACTTTGTTTTGCAATAATTCTGATTATTGTGTCAATTGTTATGGTAATATTCCCTTTCCATCTAAAGTATGGCCAGGAATTTAAAACTGAAAACATGTTACATAACAACATCTGACAGCTGAATGGGATGCTTTATTTTATTCTGTACCTTTAGGCTACTTTGTGAGGCTCTAAAATACCACTATTCAAACAAAACTGGAGTTACTACAAAATAATGACTATTGGTGTATAAATATATTGGCAGCAAAAATAATTTCCCAACCTAATCTAATCTTGAATTAATAATTGCCATTAATTACATTAGTACAGTAAACACCATGAAATATTGGGTTGCTTGGATAAAATATTTCAATGTTATTGTAGGTGTATGTTTGCTTCATCTGTAAAATTTGCTCAGTTAGAAAAGTTGACAATGCGGCGCGCTGAAGTGATTTGTGACTTTCACTTTTTAACACCTTCTGTGGGTGAATTTTCTTTATCGTTTTCCGATCGGGTACAAAAAATGCATCTGCGAGACTGTTTAGCGTCTCGCGTTACGAAGTAGGTTATTTTTTTACAGCCAAGGCCAATGAAACAAGTAAAAGAATAAGTGAACCTAACTTGTAACAATAAAACTTTTGATGCGCGGTCTCGGGGTAACAAAGAGCGGTCGGTCGCTCGACAATCGTGTCGTATCCTATTTTAAATCAATATGCAAGTGTTTTAGACGGTCGACTCTCGCCCAGCGTGTAATTGTTCGACAGAAGATTAGTCAAGTAATAAAGTAGATGTAGATTGCTCGCGAGCAGCGAGAGCGAGCGGACTCGGGCTCGACGTGTGGCCGCAGCGCAGCGCGCACGCCCCTGGCCGCCTGCTCTCCGCCAGCCCGCGGGAGGGAAACGCCTTCGACACTCTGTCCCTACCAGATGCCCACAATGCCTCGTGCCCCGAAGACGTCGCTGGCGCGCGCAATTTATTGTCACGTCGCTCATTATCATCACCGCTGAATCGCAATGCCGCGATCTCCGGAACTATTATAGATTTTGACACCATCTCGCATGCGCGAATGCATACGGCCGCCGCGTTTCAAACTCGGCCGCGGCGTGATCACAAAAAACTGAGTCCGATGACCCGCAATGACTATCATCACACACAAAATCCACATTCACAAAAAGATTCCTATCGTCATCCCGTAACTTTCGTAAATCGATACACGATGCAGCGATGCACCATTTCATGTTTACGTGATCCCAGATAAAGCCACCATGGCGTCACCCGGGACTAAATACGTAAAAATCTAACAATAAACACTCACCAGCTGTCTTGGAACTTGTTTTTTAGCATTCGGCAGTGTTTCCGACATGTTTATGTTAGTCAGAAACACTGCACCACGAAATTAACACTATTTTACGTAAATATTTTACACGGAGCACGAGAAAAAGTAACGCAATCCACCATTTGCAATAGTCGACACTGCTGCCAACCGTGCGGCGAGCAATCACTCCGGTAAACTACTGGAGGTTGGTACAACGTGAAATGCCCTATTGGTTTATTTATGAAATAAGATGGCGGGAGCGTTCAAAACATCGCAAAACCATTGTGTTTTAGCTAAAATCTATTAAATACATTAATAAAATGTAGAAATATTTTGATTAGCCTTTTTTCTTTACAAAACTAAAAGTACCACAAAAATAATGCAGTATTCTACAGATGATTTCATTATCAAACAGGTAAAGTAACTACTAGTCAAAGCCCAAGTCATTAATGACTTAGGTCAATTGACTAAATTATAATCTATAAAATATAATAAGTGCCGAGCTCGTCATCCTGGAATGTGAATGAATTAATTAAAAAACATAAATATAATTATAGAATAAACACTGTATAATTAAATTATATTGATGATTTATGCTGGATACTGGGTACACTAGGCATAGGGGTTTAGGGGTTAGCTTAGCTTATTGCTGTGGCCTGTGTGTGGCTATCAGCAGTCATGATCTTATTGATAATTTTCATGAATAATGCAACTTTCAGGGGGCTATAGGTTTTTTATTTGGTCTGAGGCTATACAGTACACAGTGCTATAATAGGGATTGATTATAGAATTGCGGTGAACAGAGTTCTGGAGTTGTTCTCAGGTCTCGTAAGATTGTCTACTCACTATGATTGTACTGTGGAGATTTCCACGACAAAATTATCATAATAATTTAAAAAGATAAACAGATTAAGTATCTTGATCTGGCACGCGAGGTTGTCGACATGTGGGATGTGGATAAAGCAATCATTGTGCCGATAGTCGTGACGGCCAATGGCATAATAGCCAAGAGCCTCTACCAACACCTGAGGAGGCACTCGTTAGGCGGCTGGATCAAGAGCTGGATCCAGAAAACGGTACTTCTGGACTCGGCGCTTATCGTTAGGAGGTTCCTCTCTCAGGAGCCCTGACCACCGATAGCTTGGACCCTATTCCCGATACAGGTGGGCTACTAATTTTTATATTTTTATAAAAATATTTAAAAATGTAAATAGATAAGAAAGAAAATAAATAAACGAAAAAGTAATATTTAAAAATACAATTTTTAAGTATTTATTATGAACTATGGAGATAATAAATAATATTATAGAACCCACAGGTGCACTGCAAGAACTTTTACAATACTTAATTATGTTTCAACGTTCATGAACGTGAAGTGAAAATATTTATTTACGGTAGGTTATAGGATATTCTGTAGAGGTCATCATAATATTATGAGTCCTGTATCCAGAGTTTTCCCGAGTTCGATTTATTAATATATTAGCTTTCACATTTCTACTGTATTTTATCCAAGTACAGAAATACCAGTTTACGTACATCGGCACTAAAATAAAAAAATAAAATGTAAATGAACGAACATTTTAGTTCAGGTAAGTACTTACTTCTTGTATAATTTTTTTCTTGACATGCTTGCAGCAGAAGCAGAGCTGCTACATAAAGTGTTAAGATTATGCTGGACGGTGGACTGTTCCTTTGCTGTCTTTTAACATTTTGTAAAGGAGATATTGTGCGGCTCATTGTAGGTAAGTAGAGGTTTTGACAAGATAAAAGAAGTGATTATTAATTAGTTAAACAGGGTGAAATTATATTCGTTTTAATTATCCTACTGGGTCATTTTACTCATCATTATGAACATCTTTCACCATGGGATCAACACAGAAATCCCGAAAAAAAAAATTTGCTGTTCCCTCCACTTTGACGTGCTATGCGCACATAAATGTAGGGAACAGCTGATTTTTTTTTGCGATTGCCGGCGAGTGCCAATTTCGACTAGATATAAAAAAATACTACCGGCGCCGGACGCGGAGGACTCCCTGTATTTTTTCTTTTTATGTAGGAACATAATTATTTTTGTTAAAACTTTAACATTTTTGGCAGTATTATATATAATGCTAACTGGATTTTAAATAATACCTACGTACTGTGTTTAAAAAATACAAAAAGACCCAATAATTATAACTACTGCGCAATATAATTACCAAATTGTGCATATTGGAGGGAAAAAATGTTATAAATTGCAGAATATTTATAAATAAATCATCCTTTTTGCAGCTGATTTATTTATGTTTACCACGGAAATTAATTACAGGAAACCGAGTTAGTAGGTACTCAACAATTAATACCTAAATAATAGAAATAAATAAAAATGATAGTGTCCTAAAATTTAGAACCTTTATTCATTTTCTTATCGTTTTTTTTTTTTTAAATGCCAATAAATGCCAGTATCCTGTCAAGGTCACTAGTACCATCATAGCCTTTTCTCAACTATAATAGATCCAGCTTCCAGTCAAGTACCAGAAGGAGCTAAATATCAGTATTTTACATGGAGCGGGTTGTCTGACCTCCACAACCCAGTTACTGGGTAATAGTACAATAATCCTTGGTGAGAATAATTGGCGAACTGGAAGGTCGCTAGTACCGATTCCAACATATACCTGGGGGCCTACCACCACCGCTTACAGCAGTATTATTTTAATCTTACTTCGTAGGGGAAAGAGATGGAGCTATACGTCCTGTAGAGCTTCATCTCTTTCCTACACTGAAGTAATATTCAATTAATACAGCTGTAGGCGGTGGTGGTAGGCCCCCTGTAGTGCAAGCCCTAAAACTGACCAATTCTTAAGACTACTAATTAGCCTATAGTTTTTCTTGCCTTCGTATATTTACTAGGCGTCTGTAGCAATCCCCGTATTGACAAGAGTCGTAAACAACTAGTAGGCGCTTATGAAATATTTAAACGGCATAATCTCGTATTCATTTTATTTGACTAGGTACTGGGTCAAATTAATTTAGCTAGTGAAACTTCACATACGTAATGGGTACCTAATGAAGTTACGTAGATAAAACGAAACATTTTTTTAAAGTAATTTCACTACTACCAGCAAACGTTGACCCCGTAATTAGCTGTAGTTACTTGAAATGATGAGTTTAGAAAATAACATAATATAACGCCTGTCTTCGAAGGGTTAGGCAGAGGTGAACCACACACACCCATATTACACACACATTTCGCTAGCTATGTTTATGTCCCATGTAAATATAAATTGCTATCAATCGGGCACAAATCCAGACTCCGGGCTGCTACTGATTATTCCAGTTGGAAAATCCCAATAAAACTTTGCCCGACCCGGGAATCAAACCCAGGACGTCGTCAGCTCAGTAGTAGCGCTTGCGAGTTAAGAAAATCTTTATTTTATTTTATTTTATAGTCATTAGTTCATTACATTAGACAATCGATCAACAATCGATCCAATCTGTTGATTTTCGTCAGCTAATTTGACCCTATTTTTATTACTGGAAATTTAGACTACGTAATCTTTGTAGATCGAAGCTAGCCAGTGAATCCAAGCTTTCATCTGAATAAAGTAGGTGCATAATGAAACAAACATGGTAATTAAATAAATAAAAATATTTATTACTTGATCATTACAGCAGGTCCTACACCTTCAGATAAAATATATTTAATTTAAAATTGCAATAATATAGGTTACGTCCATTTGCTGAGCGATTTTATTTATCTTACATACTTATATTATAAACTCACGCATTCTTATAGGTGTAGGCACTAGGCAGAAACTACAGAACGCCACCTGCTACGATACAATTTAGTCATGTGGCTACGATCCTTACATATTTCTTTTGGTTCTTTACGTTCATAATAATCATACACTGTCAGTTCCAAGCACTACTTTATCTATAGCCCAATCACTTGTTGTTTAATAACAAACTACTCCACACGACAGCGTTTGTAAGGTTAATTTTTTAACACCTTATATTTAATTAAAATTAAATTTTAATATCATTAAGTATTTATATATTTTTAATAATTATCAAAGTTAGAATGCGTGTTTAAAATATTGCCAGTGAATTTGTATATTTATGATATAAGTATGTTTAAAAAAAGTAATAAGTGTTAATCGACTTTCATTACTGACCGTACCTAACATAATATTATGTCAGAATTATGTTAAGCTAAGTGTTGATAAATTATAATTTCCAAGAAAATATTACTGTGTGGTCAACTTTGAACGATCCTAGACATGTAATAAAAATACTACCTTTACAATTTATCCACCAAACAATTGTTTCCTTACAATAATTATGTAGACAAAGGAAATATAGGTAGTTCTTTGTTTTCGATTATTCAATTGCTTTTATAAATCAAAACAATTGAAACCACACTTTTTACTATCCTGAACTACTAATAAATTATAAACATTAACATTAAGTATGTGGTAAAGGTAAATCTATACAAATAAATAAAGTTGAAGTGTCTGTTTGTAATTAAAAAGTAACAGCTTTTTACTAAATGCATAATTATGAAAGTATATACTTAAGGTACTTATAACAAAATATTTTTTATTATTTTGTCTGTCTGTTTGTTCCGGCTAATCTCCGAAACAGCTGAACCGATTTTGACGGGACTTTCACTGGCAAAAATTATCAGGCGAAGCCGCGGGCAGGAGCTAGTAACAAATAATTTTGTTGTTTCAGATCACAGATAATAGAGAACTTTTACTCATTTCACAGAAATCGAATTCCCATCTCTCAAAGTAATTCTGTAATACATCATAACTGGATCTTCAATCACATGCTCACTGTCTGCCGCTCCATTTTCATCTAAAAACTCCGTGTGTCCTCTTAGCCAATCTAAATACAACTTTAAATACCTATCATTAGGGTCTATGTCCGTGTGCCCCAAGCAGAATATCCTATACGCATCTTCGCCATATTTCCCGATGCCGCATAAGTCACTTGCTCTGCGCCATTTTGAAGAAACAAACTGATAACTGAGCTTCCATATCATATGGCCCCTTTTCCTTAATCCCAGGTTATCAAAAAATCTTTCTAAACATACTGGAGTGTCGTTTAAAACGTGATAAGGCGTTGGGTACTCCTCGAAAAAGGTCTTCATGTATGGCCTGGCAGTTTTGCCTGAAGTTTTCGTCAGGAATATTGTTGCTATTAACATTGCCCAGGGGTTCGAGGAGAATTCTTCCTCAACTACATAGTGTGGTGATACTGGCAGTTTTCGTGGCGTGATGTTGAAAAAAGGTTGTATTACTATAATTCCTTGTTCTTCTATGGTCAGTTGTGACAGACTGAGTTCTTCTGACTCTATAGAGGCTTGACTGAGATTTTGAGAGGAATCCAATGATCTGGTTGGTGAGCAGGGCAGTAGCATTCGAGGACTTATAGCAGTAAGATTCTCCTCATCATTGAAGAATTTGCTAATACAATCCGAGTCTTCCATGCTTCTGTAAAGAGGAAACAAGAGTTAAAATCGAAATTCAGGAAATGAGTACAGTACAGTGTTTGTTTTTTTTAATTCAGTGTAATTTTGAGAAAATTCAAATTATTGTGATCGTCAAAAAAATAGGTTTGAGATTTATAATTACTTAGCATATTTTTTACATCTATACTAATATTATAAAGAGTTAAAAATTTGGAGTTTTTATGTAGCTATGATTCTATGAAGCTACATTATCCCTGAGTGTCATTCATAAAAACGGTGTTTATGAAATTACTTACACGCGGGAAAGCCGCGGGCGAAGCGTTAGTGTCATCTAAATTGACACATAATTATTTCAGCTACTGTTTTGAGTACTTATTTCATGTAATAATTGAAACTTTGAGTGATTTGAATTTTAAATTCGTTACGTTTTTTTTTAAATACTTACTTAAGGGGGATGCGCCAAGGTAACCCGCGAAATTCAAATTTTCTTACGTTTTTTGCAATTTGCAGGTCAGTGTCGGGTTGTATGTTGATCTGAATATTATTAGCGGCCGTAACAAATATGGGTTTACAGAATTATAAACATTAGAATCAGCAATACAACTTCTTAAGTTCATATAAGTGCATTGAATGACTATTTCATGAAATCATGACATTTGGCACTTTCATGAACTTAGAGACCTGCAAATTGTAAAAAACGTAAGAAAATTTGAATTTCGCGGTCTACCTTGTCGCATCCACCTTAAGTAGGTACCTATTCTGTTCAATATTTTATCATTTACAAAACTTAAGTGGTAATCGACTTTAGTTGCCGACTGATCCAGGACTGATCAAAACAAGTTATTTTTACCCATTCTAAAGAGCTGTCATAGCAGGCTGACTGCAGTGAGAGCTGCAGGCTAAGGGAAATATATTTTTTCAAAAATCTTTTAATTTAGGTACCGATATCTATTTTTTATGAGGAACTTCAATAAGGATGAGAAGAAGATATGCCAAATAGGTATGTAGGTAATTTATTTCAAATCATCATTATTTAAGCAGACAACTAGCTGTGACTGAAACCTACACGGTGTAGCTAATGTGTTTATGAGCCGAATCCTCGAGTTAAAAGTAACAAACAAGGTTTAGCCACAAGTACTTTTACAACACGTTTACCACAAGTTTTTTTTTGACCTGGGAAGCATAGTATTTTCACAAAATACTCAATTTAATATAGTAGGAGTTCGTGGCTAAGTAATAACAGCCGCAGGGGTCGATCCATCAGGTAAAGATACTCTTGCCGAGGTTGGTCCGTGGATGGGTGACCATCTTTACATACCGAGATTCCTCTGTGCCTTGGAAAGATCCCGGCTGTCATTCGTGGATCTTTGTGTGTCAGTCGTGGTTTGGCTGGTAGCCGACCCCAACATAGTTGGGAAAAGGCTAGGCAATCTGTCTAGCCTTTTTTTTTTTTTTTTTTTTCCGGGGTGGAATATCCTCATGGATGTCCTCCGCCCTGGGATGGGCGGAGGGGTCTGTCAGACTCTTACTGACTAAAAACCACCCCGGTGTTCCGACTCACACCTACGCCGGGGGTCGCGGGAACGTAAGAATCTTCCGCAACCCCCGACTGGTGCCGGCCCGCCGCTGCGTGCCTCCTCAGGTCAGGGGGGGGAGTGAGGTGTTTGACTCCCCCCGTGACGTCCAAGAGGGGCGCGCGTGGAACACTACGCGCCGCCACCTCGGGTCCTGATGTGTGGGGGGGCGACGGACGTCCCCGAGTCCGTCACCCCTGGACCCATTTAGGGGGGCTGGAAGAGGGCGTTATCCGCCCTCCGCCGACGCCCGGTGCGCCTGCTGCGGGCCGGGTGAGTGGACGAGATCTCCCTCTCCCTTTCCGCAGCCTCCTTCTGCGAGACGACCGTAATCTGCCTAGCCTACCCCAACATAGCTGGGAAAAGGCTAGGCAATCTGCCTAGCCTACCCCAACATAGTTGGGAAAAGGCTAGGCAATCTGCCTAGCCTTTTCCCAACTATGTTGGGGACTCAATTTAAAATATGTAAAGTGTACGTTGTAGTAGCATTATAAGCATAGTACACCGACACATTTCATTAGATTTAGTACTTATTAATTAAATCTAAGGACACTAAGTGAATGTGTGTGCCTATTTTTAAAGCAGTTAAGTACCTATTTAAAAATTAATTATTCGTGGTTTTTAGTGGTAGTTAATGTGTTATTATTTATGTGAATTTTTAAAGAATAAGTACTTACAATGATTTATTTTTTTGTTTTTTTAACGTTCATGATTTATGAAGTAACTTTTTTATAATGTGCCTGTAATTACAGTGTGCTGACATAAAGCATAACTTTAATCTGCAATTACCATACAATTCATAAGACAAAATAAAAATGAAATATTTCTGATTCGTTAAGGTTACTTATAGCGTCTAATAAAAAGGCACCTAAAGGTCAAGCCAGAGATGCTGATTAGGCGTGAAATATTGCCCGTGAACAAATATTTTTTGTAAACAAGTTTGTTATTTAAAACATTTCTGAGTTAAGCTAATACTTCAAGCTCATTGCTCAATGTTGGTACCATAGAAATCCATGCTAATATCATAAATTCGAAAGTAACTCAGTCTGTCAGTCTGTATGTTACCTTTTCACGCCTGAACCACTGAGCGGATTACGACAAAATTTGGCAAAGAGATGGATGACATCCCGGGGAAGAACATAGGCTACTTTTTATCGACATACCACGCGGGCGAAGCCGCTGGCGGAAGCTAGTACATTATGTATTTATTTTTTGACAATGTTTTTCTTTTAGACTGTTTGCTATTTGCTAGTAAGAACCGCAAAACTAATCAAATATAGATAGGTAATCTAAAAAGTTTAAGAAGTTTTTAAATAAAAACAGTTTCTAATCAAGACTTTGTATTTGTAGAAACTTTGATAACTTAAGTGAAGTTGAAATACATATTATTAAATATTTACCAACATCAATGCAACGATAAAGAACCGGAGCATTATACATACACAACCTATGGTTTCTTTGAAATAAACATTTTTTTGGATACAGCCTCTGTTAGTTATTTACGCATAAAAGAGAAGCGGACCTACAACGCTCCCCTGTGGCACTCCAAGCGAAATAAGCTTTAGACTGAATTGAAAAGCTTCCGCGAAATATTGGAGAACATTCACAGGACACTTCTGAATCTATTTTATCATTGAATACAGACTCAGACGTAATAGCTATATTGTACCTACTTGTTAACCAACATAAATTCATCTATAATTCATTCAAGGTTGTAAAAGGCCTTAGATCTCTTCAAAATAATAAAGAGTCGAAAGCTTTTCTTAATGTGTCCAGCCTAGGTTATATAGAAACAAATCTGAATTACACTGAATATTAATGAGTCTGGACTTCTGGGGGTAGCAACAGTCACTCCAGGATAAACTAAAAAAATAGAGGCGTTAAGCCAGGTAACTACTCGTTGGACATAAAATAATACAGTTTCCAGCACATAGATGAAAATAACAAAGGTCTTTATTTCGGGAATCGGGTTCGGGGCAGGTTATATGAATGTACATAGTTCACTTCCGTGGAAATTCAATCGTACAATTCCATTCACTAAACGCTTAGTTTACAGAAAGCTTTGCGTTCTGTTTATAGGTGATAGCTAGCGTTTAACTCGTGCTTTGGAAAATACGGTGCGTAATTTGATCTCCGTTTTAATTTCAATTTGATCAATGTTGGGGAATTAAACAATGTTTTGTAACTGGCCTAAGTAAGTACTATGTTAATTTTAGTGTCGTCTGCAATGAAATTAAAATGAACTGGGAGAAACAGACAATAGAACTATTTTTTTGCCAAATAGATTTTTATATAAACCGGTAGTAGGTAGGTACACACGGCTACATATCAAGCTATACATTTCCAGTATAAGCTGACTTCGCAATGAACGGAAATCCTGTACAATGCGAGATCAGCGTAAACTAGAAATGTATAGCTTGATGTGTAGCCGTGTGTACTTGTAAAAGCCTCATTCACAATACAATTAATGCGAAGGACTTTCGATACACAGCACAGTAATAAAAACAAAGTCCCTATTTTCAGGTCATTTGCAAAAAATAGGGACATACCTACTTACAAAAACCGCTAAAAGATGTACCCTCCACAATTAATACTGGAATTATTTGCAACAAAAAACTGGTTCATTCTGAAGGGGTCTCTGGGGCCCATCTGTTACTCGCGAGTTCGCGACCCTCATTCATACTCTCAATTACAACTAACTACTGCCCGGGGCTTTGTCTGCGAAATAAAAGAATTTACCGGCTTTTAATAAATTGTGTTCCAATAATTAATAATTAAATAGCAGTTTAAAAGCCTTGACCTCTGAGGAATCATTTTAAAGGGTATTGCTACCCATTGCTTCATATTTTCGAAAAATTTGTTCTCCCAACAACGTAAATAACGCAATGAATGTTGTTGAACTGTCAAAATGCAAGATAGTGATTGATTGTGTTACACAATAATGCAGAGCTCTTTGATATTGAAGTTGCAAATTAACTAAATAGCTACTTACCGTCAAAGTAAACGGTAGTTCATTGAAAAAAATAAATAGCATAGTGTTAAAATAACGATGGGTGTGTGGGTGGGTTGAGCCTTGAAGTGGCAATTTGTCAGGGTAAAAATAATTTGCATTTATAGACTAATTATTAAGCATAATAACTTTGTGAATTGAGTAAACTTAGACTGAACACTGACGTAAAATAAAGCTATTTAAGTATGTAGGTAGATACATCATTAGCAGCTACAAGCTAAGATAATCCTACGCAGAATAATAAAGTTTTCTGTTAACCCCTCTGCTTTTCACCCCACGCTAGTCGTGAAAATATCTTCAAGAGATATTTTATGTATAATGAAGTGCGCACTTCCCTTGGTATATTTATATACAAGGTACTTAATTATACATATATGTATGTATAAGGTGTATCTTTTCATACACGAAATCTGTTAAGGGGTCATTGTACTCATCATTATGAACAACTTTCACTATGGGAAAAATGAAGAAATCGCGAAAAAAAATCAGCTGTTCCCTACATTGTGTTCGCATAGCTCGTCAAAATGTAGGGAACAGCGGTTTTTTTTGACAGTTCAACAACATTCATTGCGATATTTACGTTGCTGAGCAGTTTTTTTTCGAACATATATTAAGATTGTAAGAAAGTGCTATTTGATACAAATACTGTCTGATTGCATTTGTTACTCGCGATGGTGATGTTATAATAATTATATTGCATTATGTGATAAATGACTATAGGCAGAATTAATAAATAAAATATAATGTACCTAAACAGTGATGTTTTTATGTGCCGTTGAAGTTCTTACATTTGGTGTGATGTTTTAGATTAACATTTTCTATACATGCAGCTTAGCATAGAAGTAACTTTTATATACTTACCTACTTGAAACATTCATCTCTCATTTATTCCAAAGGTTCATGTGATTAAAATACCTCAATGACAAACGGTTGTCAAGTTAACGCTCACTGGAGCACGCTATAAAATTAGAATCTAGATTACAAGTGATTATTTAAGTAGATACATTGAAACCCAAAGTCTCGTCTCAACTTCAAGGTACTAAACGCTTTAGTAGGTAAAATCTGCCTAGCTTTTCCCAACTATGTTGGGGTCGGCTTCCAGTCTAACCGGATGCAGCTGAATACTAGTATTTTACATGGAGCAACTGCCTTTCTGACCTCCACAAAACTGGGTGATACGATATTGGTTGTCAGACTTTCGGGCTTCTGACGACCCGTAACGACTGTCAAAGATCCACGAATGACAGCCGGGACCGTGATTTTCGAGGCACGGAGGGGTCTCGGTATGTAAAGATGGTTACCCATCCATGGACCAACTCAGTCAAGCGGAGCTTAACCTGACGGATCGACCCGTGCGACCAAAAATTATACCGACGAAAAAAGAACTGAAAAGCGAAAAATAAATAACTTTAATTTCGGAAGTCGGTGTCTTCACTTTTCAATTTTCGTTTTTTGCCACCGACTTCCGAAATTAAAGTTATTTATTCTTCGCTTTTTTCGTCGGTTTAATTTTTTGTAAAAAAATTTTTTGTTTTTCGCTTTTGAGTTACCATCCACTCCAGGGTACTCCAGGGGGTTGCTCAAGGTTAAAGACCTGGAGTTGATGATGAGTGGTTGTATCATCAGAACTATGTATGTGTGCGAAATTTCAACAGAATCGGTTCATAGTTGAAAATTCAGTTGGTGAAAAATCAATCAACCCCATTTTTTCTACCTTTAGGGGTGGAGGTTCCAATTTTAAATGGAACCAACTTCGAGGTATACCCTTCCCAATAAAAAAAGAATTTTTCGAATCGGACTTCTCACTAAAAAGTTATGCGTGGTCCCTCCTCCTTTTTTTTTCGTCGGTTAATTATTATTACTCAGCAACGAGCTCCTCTAACTCTTCAGTAGGTAGATCAATATATCATTAGTTAATCCACAACTTGATCACAGAAAGCATGAAATAAAGATGAGCACGATCTTAGATCACGGTGAAAGTCTTTATTACTGTCGGTCAGTGATTCTTAAGTGATGCGCGTACGCAAGATAAGAAACTGTTGTAATGCAGTGTTTTTATTAGCAGTAAATAGTCAATAACATGTAAGAATTGTTGTCTATTGTCGGTGTTGTATGTGGAATAAAAACAGCTGGAAACTAACTAACAATGGTAGAAAAAGTATAACAAAAGAATGCAAGCCACGCAATGAAAGAGAATAATTACCTAGGTAGTAGGCGATACAGATTGTAGGGTTTTTTTAAATATTTACACTTGCAGCGTTCGCAAGTAATTAAATGAATGGTTATTCTATTCATTGCTGTTTTAATTTATATTTGACATGCATGTTTATAGGTAAATAATAATATATACATTTATACATAGTTACAAGTACGTAGATAAATATTATTTTGGCTTAGGTACTTTTTTAATTGACCTTTTCAAATAATTATTATGTACCACAACCTATTACTGATCTCAATAATTTAAATGTTATATTTACTAATGAATGTTAATACATAAATAACATATTTAAAAATTGTTGATTATTAATTTGTTTCCAAATTTTTTTTTTATTTGAATAATTAATTTTATGTTTTTTGCTGTGTCCTGTGGGGTCCGTAGGTAATTGGACCTTAGGTTAAGCCACTGTGACACCTTTAAACATTATGGAATGCAAATAAAGGTATGAATATCAATATCACTATGAATAAATAGCCTTTCAATTAAAATCATATCATTCGATCGGGTACAATCCCCCACGGTGTACTTATGTTTTCCTTATTTATTATGAATTATGTTCACATAAATAACAGCACAGACACATTATTTATTATGTTAGAACAAAATCATTTTCCCGCTGTTTTTCCGATTTTCTCGGCGGGAAAACACCAAACGTGCTTTGTTGTCTGCACAATTAAGTACGAACATAATTGTTGACAGTACCTATTATAATTATGATGTCATAGATAAGTTATAATTGTAATCATAAATCATAGAGATAGTGAATTATATCATCTATCTAGATGGTTATGTGATTTTCACAAAACTTCACCTGAACGCTGAAATCAGTGACTTTGTAGGCATTAGCTAGCTTGATAAGCTAAGCCACAACAGCACGCGTAGCATGACCTGCGTAGAAACAGGTTTTGTCGACGGAAGAGTAGACAAAATGACAGATAAACAATCGCAATCTGTCAGTTTGTCTATTCTTCCGTCGATAAAACCCGTTTCTACGGTGGTCATGCTACGCGTGCAGGGGTTGTAGCATAGGTTGACAGGTTATTGTTTCTGAAAAGTTTTGTAGCATTTCCCGATTTTTCTTAAGAACGTTTACTTTTTTAATATGACTTTAGGATATTTTGAGGGTTCCGTAGTCAACAAGGAACCCTTATAGTTTCGCCATGTCCGATTGTCTGTTAAAAAAAAATTACTTATACGTTTCAAATCAGTGAAACCATGGTCTAATATACATAGGTTACAGGCGAAGAGTCATCATCATCTGCCTAGCCTTTTCTCAACTATGTTGGGGTAGGCTTCCAGTCTAACCGGCTGCAGCTGAATACCAGTATTTTACATGGAGCGAATGCCTTTCTGACCTACACCATGAACTTATACTAAATTAATTATACTAAATACTACAGTACAGATTCACAAACCATATTTATCTTACAAAAGAAGTTAATTCGAATAATAACCAACATAGAACAAACAGATAGCTGCAAACCACACTTCCAAAAACACAAAATACTCACACTTCCCTGTCTATATATCTTAGAATTATGTACATTTGTCAGAACACACCCAGAGTTTTACACCACTTGCGAAGAAACACAAACAAAATACTCCTTTCGACACAACAAAAACAAAATAAACATACCTCAATCCCGACTCAAAATGCACTCAACCAGCCCTTTAGTTATGTCCATCAAAATTTATAATAAATTGCCAAATGACATTAGAGAAGTAGGCAAAACAAATATATCACTACATAGTATAAAACAAAGTCGCTTTCTCTGTCCCTATGTCCCTTTGTATGCTTAAATCTTTGAAACTACGCAACGGATTTTGATGCGGTTTTTTTTAATAGATAGAGTGATTCAAGAGGAAGGTTTATATGTATAATAACATCCATTAAATAGTGGAGAAGTACTGTTATTTTTGAGGTTTCTAATGTGATGTCGTAAATAATTAAATTTTTTCCGCTTACATTGCAAACGCAGGCTGAACCCTACGAGTTTTATCAAAATAATGTACTAAGTATTGTACACATTGAAAAGGTCTACAGAAAAGTCCGTGATGGTATATGTCTATCTCTTATGGATAACCCACAATAACTATTTTTTGTCATTTACTTTTTACGACAAATAATGGCTAATTTTCGAAGCGATTTTAACCAATACAGCATTAATCCTTAACCAATTAAATACCTTGAATACATTGTTCATTTAATATAGATTTATATGGCCCTTTACGCCGTATGATTTAAGTGAATATTTTCGAAGATATTACAGATTTAAAAATTGCGGGACGTAGCGTTTGCGGCGGTACCGGCCGGCCGCCGTCTGGACTCCCTCCTCACAAAATGGTGTTGAAAGTAGGTTGTCCTGTTATTTTATTAAAAAACCTGAATCCACCTAAACTTTGCAATGGCACGCGTTTGCTGGTAAAATCATTGAAAACTTTCATAATAGACTGTACAATACTCACAGGATGTGGTACCGGAGAAGATGTATTGATTCCCCGAATCCCTCTGATACCATCGGATTTACCCTTCCAATTTAAACGTTTACAGTTTCCGGTAAAGACATCTTTTGCAATGACCATTAATAAATCGCAGGGTCAAACCTTCAACGTTGCAGGCTTAGATTTGAGCGTTGACTGTTTTTCACATGGACAACTGTATGTCGCTCTTTCAAGAGTGACCTCCAGAGAAAACATGTTTGTATTGTCTAATGACAAGAAAGCTGTGAACGTTGTTTATAAAGACATTCTGTAATATGTTGTAAAAATAAAATAAATAGTTAAAAATGTAAAAAGTAAATAAGTAAAAATGTAGTGTATGAATTTAGATATTCCAAAGATAGCAGGAAATCTTCATGGTATAGGGAAAGGGGGATTGTTTTACTCCAAATTTAACGCGTGCGGGCCACGGGCAGTAATGAATAAATCAAAACTACTGAATCGATTTTAATCACATAGGCTATATATTTTATACCCGTGCGAAGCCAGAGCGGGCCGCTATGTTTTTTACCGACTTCAAAAAAGGAGGAGGTACTATGTTCGGGATGATTGTTTTTTTTTTTATGTATGTTCACCGATTACTCCGCCGTTTGTGAACCGATTTCAAAAATTCTTTTTTTGTTCAAAAGCTTATACTTCTGTGGTGGTCCCATTGTCACCAAGTCAGGATCTGATGATGGGATCCTAGAGAAATCGAGGGGAACTTTCAAAAATCGTAAGGGCAACTAGTGCATTCCTTAATTTATTCATAAAGTATTTTACAGCACTACAAAGTCGAGGGAACTCCTCAATGGTTTACAGCAGATACCTTGTGTTTGGGCTTGATTAATTTGTATTGATAAAAACTTTACACTTTGATGGGTTGTGACTGTCGTTAGGGGTCTGATGATGAAGACGAAAGACAGTCGAGGGAACTCCTCAGTGGTTTACAGCAGATATCTTGTGTTTGGGCTTGATTAATTTGTATTGATAAGAACTTTACACTTGGATGGGTTGTGACTGTCGTTAAGGGTCTGATGATGAAGACGAAGGACGATTAACGGAACTCCTCAACGGTTCACAGTAATTACCTTGTGTTTGGACTTAATTCATTTATATTGATAAGAATTTTGCAACTATATAGGTTGTAAGTGACATTACAGATCTGATTATGGTCACCTTATAATATGATGATGAGGGGAACTATACAGTGTAAGCAAATGTATAGTGTTCACCCTTATATTCTTGAGAAGGCACGGGAGTCTCATTAGCCAGCCGGTTTCGTATAACATCTAAACGATACTTGCGCTGTTCAGACGACTCGCCACTTAATCGTTTTTTAATAAGATTGAGTCGGCAGATCTTATCATTTGGCGACTCCTGTGACAAATCAGAATGCATGTAATTTCTCATCTGAGATAACCTAGCATGACAAGCTAACGGTGATTCTTGGGAACCGGACATAGCACTCCGTTTGCGATTCTTAGATAGGCGTTCTTTTTCAGCAGTATTAGTCTCTTTAATTCTGTTTTTCTTCATGCGGGTGGCTCCTTTAGTTGGTCTACCCATGATTACAAAAATCAAATTACACAAAAAATGGAAAAATAACAAAACTTTTTAAAAAAAATTGACCGACTTCAAAAAAAACAAAACAAAAAAGGACTACTGTACTAAAAACCAAAAGACAAAAGTACTTCTTTAATAAAAAGAGAAAAATAAAAAAATAAAAAAATAACTTTAATTTCGGAAGTCGGTGGCCAAAAACTAAAATTAAAAGCAAAGACACCGACTTCCGAAATTAAAGTTATTTTTTTATTTTTCTCTTATTATTAAAGAAGTACTTTTGTCTTTTGGTTTTTAGTACAGTAGTCCTTTTTTGTTTTGTTTTTTTTGAAGTCGGTCAATTTTTTTAAAAAAGTTTTATTATATACAACGTTCACAGTTTTTCTGTAGTGTATTTAGTATCAGCATTGCACCCGTGCGAAGCCGGGGCGGGTCGCTAGTTTATTAATAAACTGAAAAAAAAATTGGAATCAAAGTCATACTACTCAGTAAAGGAGTTTTTGGATGATAACTCGACTGCAAAATAAAATTATTTACCCTCATAAACACCAAACATTATGAAATATATATAATATGGAATATAGAAAATTAAATATAAATATGAAAATATGAATACATAAATAACAAAATAATTTAATAATAATGAAAATACTTCTACTTATTAATTTCATAATAATTACCTAGATTATTCTTATTCAATACATAAAATAAAAATAACTAATATACTATACCTATTTATACTATCCTAATAATATATTACCTACATAATTAAACACATCTAATAATTTATAATAATA
This sequence comes from Lithophane leautieri, assembly GCA_949152455.1. NCBI lineage: Eukaryota > Metazoa > Arthropoda > Insecta > Lepidoptera > Noctuidae > Lithophane > Lithophane leautieri. Next base: position 10,243,638 of record OX424478.1, read on the forward strand.
TTACATTTCTGCTTAGCCCTCTTCCTCTCTCCTAATGTTGCTGTGCCCGACACCGACAGGGTCCATATCGATCTTTTATTTACTGTACCATCTATGTAACATATGGAATGCAATAAAAAATTGAGTATTGAGTATAAATAGTCTACTCTACATCTACAATAAGCAATCTACGGTCGTTGACCCTAAACAAATATCTTTTTATTTTATTTTATCATAATTAGATATCGATAATCATCATCTGTGAAGTTACTGTATTATACTGTGCATTTGACCTTGTATACTGTCCATAAATATTTAATATATAAGTACAGTATGTACAACAAAATAAAATAAATTCTTTGCAAAAAATGCTTCCCATAATAGGCACAACAACAATAGATCTTTGACTATAAAAGGCACACATATGCACCGGCATAGTCGTAGTCTAAGGTCCGTATTACAGAACGTTCCTCAAGTCCAGTTTGATCTGCAATCAGTTGATTACTGTTTAAGTATAGAATCAGTACTTGAGCATCGGTCTTATTCCAGAACGGTAATCAATCTATACTCAGCTGAATCGAGACTCAAATCGAGCCTCAAGCAGAGATGTGTATTGTCTATGCATCAGCCTGTTTTCGTTTACGATTTATTATAATAACCGACTTTGATCCGATCTTCACAAGATTAGAAATATTAAAATACACCATAGAAGCCCAGTTATTTAGGAAATCAGCGTTATTATTTCATTCCTTAATAGTAAAATGCCCCATTTATTGAAGTAAAGCTCTTTGAAGTGAAGTATAGTAGTTTTGTAAGCAAAATTGTCAAGCTTAAAAGAATTATATTTGTGGCCTTAAATAATTATGCTATTTAAAATGTCAGTATGTCAAAACATCAGTGTGAAAAATCTTAGTTTGTTGTTTGTCTATTTTAATTATTTGTTTAGCTGATGTAATGCCGCCCGAAACATTTAATGCCGTTGATATAGAACACACTCCAACAATAATTGATGCCAGCCAACATACCACAACAACAGATGCGGTTGAACCCATGGATTATTGATAATAAAAGAGTTGATTATTTAACATATTGTTTTATTTATCAAAATGAATATGTATAGGTACTTGCTGTAAATTAAACATAATTGTTTACTATGGTACTTCTAAAAGCAAACCCATCAACTGTCCCTTGATTGACAGAATCATTCAGGTCAATTTCATTCTCATTGCTACCATAATCATTCTCTTCATCATTTATTGGCATTGTATCGTTAGATGTTATTGAAATATTAAAAAGTACTGCGCAAGAAACAATTATGTTACAAACCGTAACCATCGGTAGAATTAAATTTTTCACTACATCTTGAAAAAATCTGTACCTTTTTTTTTACTTTTCACGACTATAAGGGTCCTGCGTATCTCTTATAAATGCTAAAGTTCAACCTTCTATTAGAATAAGTTATTATAATGAACTACCTCTTCAAATATATCCATTTTGATAGTAGGTACCTAATATTTAAAAATATCAACAGAACTCGACAATGCACTATTTGAACAGAAGAAATATTGACAATTTGACATGACAATCTATGCTCAAGCGCGGTCTCGACCACACTTGGGTGATTACAGATTTGATCACTGCTTGGTTTCGATCGAGTAACTGAGTAGCGATCTAAAATAAAGCCAAACTCAGTTGAACTAAGATCAATGAATCTATGCTTGAGTAACGTTCTAAAATTAAAAACGGACTTAAAACTAGTTTTAAACAGAGATCAATACTTGAGTTTCCTTCTGTAATACGGACCTTAGAATATCTAAGCCCATCCCAAATACCTCAATGTAAAGGTTACCGTTCACGTACGGGTTTATCCGATCCACGCTAACATACTTGGCAAACCTTGTGTATAGTTGAGGCTAAGTACAAACCAACTAATCCTCATCGCCCTCATCTAGTTTTTTTTTAGACTATTATTGGTGTGTAAACGTGTTTGTATAAACCTACTGACAGAAATAAAATGATTTCTAAATTATTAATGAAAAATCCTTTGGAACAAAAAAAACAACCGACTTCCAAAATAAATTTCAAAAATAACTTTAGTTTCGGAAGTCGGTATCTTTGCTTTTCAATTTTCGTTTTTTGCCACCGACTTCCGAAATTAAAGTTTAAAGTCGTTTTTTTTTTTCTTGTAACATGTTTTTATTTTTTACTTTTTAGTTGTGGTACCTACCCCACACAGATTCGAATACCACTACTTACCTGCTATGTAAATGATAGTGACGGAGTCAAATAAGATGTCGTCTACATAGACTAAGTGGGAAAAATACGTAATTATTGAACCTAATTCAAAAACTACTCAAGCAAAGTTAATAAAATTTATATGGGACCACAAACAAAAAAAAAACAGCGAATTGAGAACCTCCTCATTTTTGAAGAAGTCGGTTAAAAAATACTCATTTCAAATTAGGCTGAGAATCAGCACTCTTTTTGAAGGTCAAAGTAACAATAGAGCGCTCCCAAAACGCACTCCTTAAACCATTTTCTAGTGTTTGAGCTGATTCCATATCAGCTCAAACACTAGAAAAAAGAAAGAGAAACTCTCACTAGAAAAGGGGCGCAAGTTTTCCGGCCACATATCGTTGTTTCAGCATCAACAAGTTGTTTCTTCGATCCAAGTGTGAATTTGCGATTCTAAGATGAAGACAAAGCTGTGTCCTCCTCTGCATTTTCAACCTTATGTAATATGCTTAAAGAGCATTCCAAAAGTCGGGCGTCGAAAACGGTGAACGAGATGGAATACAATGTTGTTTACAACATGTTTTGTTGTTGTGTGTTTTGTGCTGTTTGTGATCAGGCAGACCGCGAAACCAATGCACAAATTGGACAGTTGTACTGCGAACTGGGCAACAATTGCGCTAAATCGTGCTTTAACGAAGAAAGCTTGCCTTATTGTGGGATGATGGTAGAATAGCATTGGCTAACTGTACCTAACCATGTAATCGCACCCCCAACTTAGGCCCTATTCCGTACAGACGCTGAACAGAAATTATAAGCACAGCTCTATAAAATAAAATAATATTATACACGTGCGGTTACATGCATAGCTACCTTAATTTAATGAACGCCTGGCTCCGATCAATTTGTAGGAAGGTCAGTGTTTGCAATAGGCACATGTTTATGTTTGTTTTATGATGTCTATATCTGCCTGTACTTGTAACACTTTAGCAATTTTGTTTGCATGGCGTAAAATAGGTAACATCTTTTCATTCATTATCACGATATAGAAAGCCGAACCCCTATTATTCATTTAGTACTAGTATCCTTTTTCATCAGTCGGCTTTTAGGTTAGCGCATTACGATGCGATGTCATAACTAGTCATAAGTAGCGAAAACATATCCTCATGTTTCGGACACCACGGTTGACATCCGAGCCCCGCGGCCACCGCGGAGCGAATGCCGGCAATGAAAATGAAAGGAAAGGCACATAACATTCTCTCTACCAACAGCACGAGAGCGGGAGTTTCTGCGCATGCTCGCTGATGACATCCGCTTTCCACAGTTTCCACACAGTTTATTCGTGTGAGGCACGAGGGCAAGAGTCAGTGCGATTTAGTTAGCCATTCGAACCGCATGCTTCACGAAACAAGATGTTGGACGCGTCTGTATATTCTCTTTGTCTTTTAGATTAGCGAAGTAAATTGCGTCATAAGTTAAAGAAAAACATAATTTTCGAAATATTGGGACAGAGAGACAGTAGGTCTGGTTTTTTTATATTTTAAATACGGGATGGTAAAAAAAATGCTGTCCATGAAGTAATAAATGTGGGAAAATGCCAAGTAATAGTCTAGCTAAATTTTTAAATTTATATTTGTAAGAGAATACTTTGTGTAAAAAACATATTCTCTGAATATTTGATTAGATTAGGACATTAAGAGTGGTTTTAAATTATACAAGAGGATATATTTTCTGGTGATATATGATACTGATTCTGGTTGTAATCAAGAAACAAGTTTCAATTCATCTCCTCATCATTTCGAAATGAGTAAGTACCATCTATGGTATATTAGTTTTTAAACGACTTCTTCAAAAAGGAGTAGGTTCTCATTTCGTCTGTATTTTGTATGTATGTTACGCGATTACTCCGCCAATTATGAATAGATTTTGATGATTGTTTTTTTTGTTTGGTAGGTCATGCTTCAGAGGTGGTCCCATAGGTAATAGGTAATAGGTAAAACGGGCTGGTATCCGCAACTCCACGTCAAAGCGCGTATTTTGCGTACGGGAGGTGGTCCCACATAAATTTTATTAACTTTGCTTGAGTAGTTTTTGAATTAGCTTCAATAATTACGTATTTTTCCCACTTAGTCTATGTAGACGATATTTTATTTGACTCGGTCACTGTTATTTACATAGCAGGTAGTGGTATTCGAATTTGTGTGGGGTAGGTACCACAACTAAAAAGTGAAAAAAAAAAAACAACCGAGTTCCAAAAAAAACACTAAAAAAGTGAAAAATAACTTTAATTTCGGAAGTCGGTGGCAAAAAACGAAAATTGAAAAGCCTTACACCGAATTCCGAAATTATAATTTTTCACTTTTTTTGTGTTTTTTTTGGAATTCAGTAGTTTTTTTCATTGTTATACATACTGTATTTTCATACATACAACTGTAAGATGTGTGAATTGCATAACACACGATCAATCACAATCTGTTTCATTTTGACAGTTCAACAACATTCATTGCGTTATTTACATTGTTCAGCAGACAGATTTTTCGAACATATGCAGCAATGGATTAGCAACATTCTTCAAAATGATTCAGATTATAATTAATCGTTTGTTACCTACGCAGTTAGGGTGCTGATCGATATTATATATGGGGTTACTGGTCCGCGGTCCCAGTTCCATAGTGGGCCGAACGACCCCGCCCCTAACCCTTAAATTCAATTTATGTGAGTAAAAGGCTTTTATTTGAAAATGTCAAAAGGTTTTTACTGACCTATCCTCTAAAAGTAAACGACGTTTACGATTGGTAAATTCTTATAATTATCATTAATAATTCTACGTATACGTGTACTTTTTGCGAGTGACTCTGAATGCACCAAGACTTCTTTGCAAAGTATTTATTTTATCTAATTGAAAAGAGATACCTACGGCGGCGGCGGTGCCGCGGTGGCGCGACTTGTAACCGTGCAATCAAGACTCGGAACCGGTTTAAAAAATACCGGTTAATACCGGTTTTCCTCCGAACTTTTTTAAAGAACGCGAACATTTAGAGAGCTTTATTTTTACCTAAAGTAACCGGTTTATTCGACGAGCGTGTCGGAAAAAGCTTTGCAACTTAAGACTACTTGTGAGGATGACGCGCTGAATAAAAACTGAAGAACCTATTAACCGGTTTTTACTGCTCTAAACCGGTAAATCCAAAAAAAACTTTATAGAATAATCTTCCAAATACCGGTTTAAAAAACCGGTATAAGCGAAAGAAACCGAATGTTAAGGTTTTTGCGTCAAGTACATCATACCGGTTTGAAAATTTTACCGGTATCCGAGCCTTGCGTGCAATACTTAATCGCCCTCGTATTCACGGGCGATTTTTTTTTCGGGCACTGTGTTTTCAACGCACTGTTTAGCGCCGTGAGTTGATAACCCAACATTGTTTTTTTGACGATGGGATGCGCTCTGTCGGGTTCATAATGTGCGGCTCAATACCAAGAGTTGAAAAACTAGTACGCCATAAAAAATCGTCGCGTTAAAAAATCGCCAGTGTGTACCAGGGTTAAAGGTATGACTGTTCATATTTCAAAGTCGGTTTAAGAGTAGTTAAGTACTGAAGTAAAAACATGGTATGACAAGTGCACACGTTTATTATTGTACATGACTTGTAAGAAACTGACGATGTTTCTCTATGGTTAAAGTAATAATGGATGATCGATACTTAGTTCTTTCAAAGTAAATTTAAAGGCACCTGCTACCTACGAATCATTATAAAAATTTAAGTACTTGGTAAATCAAAAGAAGACTACGTCATTATCTGCCTAGCCTTTTCCCAACTGTGGGGTCACTTGCAGTCTTTTCATAGCTGTAATTTATTGAAATGTTTTTCATTTTGATAAAAAATAACATCTTTTGAGAGTTATTTAATATTCGACCTTGATATTATTGCCTCTATTTTTATTATTTTTATCTATTAATTAATCAATGAACTTTTGTATCGTTGCATGGATTCGTGTCGCTCGTTGATCTAATAGAAGTATCATCTGCCCTTTTCCCATCTATGTTGGGGTCAGCTTCCAGTCTAACCAGATAGCAGCTGACTACCATTATTTTACGTGGAACTGCCTATCTGACCACCACAAACCAGTTACTGAAAAACACGATACCCCTGATATCCGAGGATTACTACGTATTAGCACAGTATAAAAGATGTATAGACTTGTGGTATTAGGTAGTAATACTTAGAACTATGAGCAGGGATGCGAATGGCACAGAACCAGTCGTCGACGTGGCGGTGCTTGGGAGAGGCCTATGTCCAACAGTGGACATCTTTCGGCTGAAATGATGATGATTACTACGAACTATGTAGCAGTAGCAACCTTGGTGAAAATATTAGACAGTGCGAGGTGCGCGGGAGGTACGCTCATGTATAGTAACTCGTAGAGGCTATTTAAATGCACCCCAGATAGTTATTGATGACAGCATAGAGCCATACTTACGGCTCTTGCATACTAGCGCCACAGATTACTGAATAGTTACCTAGCGCGACTTATCGCGCGACGCAACGCCGCGCCGCGCGCCGCCGCATTGTTCTGCCGTGAAGTGTCTCAGAAATTGTTTTGTAAAAAGTTCTGACAAGTCGCGCCTGTATTTAAGAGCCTTTACTCGGCTAACAAGAACTTTTACTCTAAGTTGTAAAATTGCTACATGGACGAGTGCAAGTCGTAGCATACCTAGGCACTGTTGTGTTCGCCGGAGATCCAGGAGTCCTCTTTCCAGTAGTGACGGGACCTTCACTGGCAGGTAGCTGATGTTATACGGAGTAACTTAGGCTAGTTTTATTTTAGAAAAAGAATTAGTGTCCACGCGGCCGAAGCCGCGGGCAGCAGCTAGTGCATTGATAAAGGTGTTTGTCTAAAGGGACCACATTTTCGGAATTTGTCAAAAACCCCAACATGATGAAGATTCTAAAGTTAATTACAGCCCGACTCCAAAAAAATACAGGTTGATTTTACGAAGGTTGTTTTTTTTTCATGTTTCTTGTTTCGTTAATAAGTACCTAAAGGTGGTTGTCATAATTAGCAAAGCTCTGTTCGAGGAATGTGTGCAAGCCGGCTGAATGACGATCTTCTCACTTTAGATGTAAAAGTCAGCGATGGAAACGGGTTATTCAATGTCTAGCTCGCTACAGTTCGGCTAACAACCTCTTACTTACGGTATAAGGTGCATATGAGCGATCCTAAAATGCAGACAGTTTTTCATAGGTAGAGAAGGAAAGGTTTGTTGGTGAATTGGTGTTATTGGCAAGTCGATTACATTTTTTTTTAATGTATTCTGAAATCAGTGGCTTGCGGCGGCGGATCAGACCGGCTGTCAGTTGGCGTAGCGACGCGGCCAACAGCCAACATCGGCGGATTTTCGGCGCGAAACAGTAATACATTAATTTAAAAAAATAACCATACCTATCGAGTAGGGTATCAAAATAAAGGAAATTAAAAGGGGATTACAAAAATATATGTTTTATGTTTAAATTTAAATAGGAATAATACTTAAATTCTTTTAAAAAGTTTTTGATAGCGTAGAAATGGACCATGTTTTGTGTCAGACCTCGTAGCCTGCTAAGCCCTGCACAGCCAAATAAGTCTTCTGTGGGTACTTACTTACTCTGTGCGAGTTCGGGACATTTTATTTAAGGATAAAAAATGTACCTACCTCTCTGCCCTTGAAAATAAGTTCAATAATGAACTAAACAGACAGAGAGACGCGCCTTTGCTTTTAAACTGGTGTGAGATGTCGTCACAAAAGGTTACATAATAAAAAAACGTAAAAAATTAGTAACAGTAGTATGGTATTGCCCTCTCTTGGCTGTTGACGTCACAGGCCAACGTCACACGTTTGACATTCATTTGTTTTTGTCGTCATTCCAACGTCACTTTTATCGACTTTAGTAGGTATACTTTAGGTTTTCATTTGTAATTTTAATTTCGGCTTTGAATGGCTAAAAGTGAGAATGCTGTGAGTGTAATACCTACCTCTATAGAAGGCTTAAAGAACGTATTCGCACTGACACCTTGTGTAGTTTACTCTTCAAATGTCCTATTCAATAAAACAAGTGTTTAAATAATTAATAATTATTTACAAAACAATGCAATGCCTATTTATTTATTCATAGTTATGTTCCTACGGAACACTACTATGGATTCTCGGTAGACATCAAACATTTTCCTTTTGAATAACATCAATTAACCTAATTGATTGACGTGCTTATGTACCGAGATCAGAGATAAAAAAACCTTTTTGGTTTCTCTGAAAATTAAAAGAATCTCAAACTCAAGGCATTTACTTGTTTCAAATAAACCAATTACAGGCACTTTTGAGCTTTAGACAGAAACTTACCCATTTCAAAACGTAGATCTCTATGGCAATGCGCAAAGAAACAGAAAAGACCCAGCAAAACGTGACTTCTTGCATTATTAGTATAACTCTTCAAATGCGGTAACTAATCATATTATCCATAGAGGCAGTTTTAGTAGGAAAACCTTTGAAAGAATTGTACAAAAGAATTGTGAAAACATATGAGAAGTTTCATTCATCAAATTCTAAGAAAATCACTGGAGCACTTGTTGGACAAATATCTGAGTCAATGACAAACAACAGCGATCAAATAAAGCAACAAATTATTTCTATTGTTTCCAATCCGCTTTTCCGCGTTAATGCCGCGTCGATTAATCGATACTTATTAATCGTGTGAGAGTTCGATTCCACATGGCATGTTTTTTCTTCGGCTGTGCCGCTAGAGAATCCAAACACTTGCTTTATTGCGAGCGGCTGCATCGTCGCGGCAGCACGCACGTCGTTCTCCGCCTCCTCGCGCGTTATCCAACACCGTAAAATCAAGAAAAAAAAAAACAAACTACTGGCGATAGCATCGATAAATTAATTCGATTCGCTCCGACCGATCGACGACGGACAAGTTTTGAAAAAGGAATACTGTTTACAAAACGCTTTCCTCGATTTGCGTTCGGTACGCGAGTGAATTGAACATCGAGTTAGTTTGAAACTATATCGAGTGTATAGTTGTGTTCGGAATCGATTTTAAACGGAAGCGCGAACGTCTCTGGGCTGAACTTGTGCCACGCTTCTGGAAGGTCAAGGAACACAGGTGGCGGACAGTTACTCATGCGTCGATCGATATGATCGCAAGCAGTTATTTATCTAATGCACCGAATGGTAAGCTTGTAATAATGACTAAATATTTTCATTTGTTTTAGTTTTATTATGATAGCAACACTTATTGAATGTTGATATTCTAATCAGTGATTGAACAGCTGTTTTAAACTAAACTGTGGTCAAATTTATTTAACTTTGTCTTACACTAATAACAAACTATAAAATGTTTATAACCTGTTCAATGCCAGGGGCATGTAATAATTCATTAATATAATAACCGCAGCTAAGCAAAATTCTCTGCACTTAAAAACAGTAGGTAGAGTCATATTAGTATGCATAACATTACATACCAAACGTTTTCTTTAAAATTTGTTAACAATTACACACATGCTTATTGAAATGTAAGTATATAATATTTTATTTTTCATAATGTGGAGATATAAACAAGGTAGTTAAACTGGTTAAATAGTCATTTATTGCTTTGTTGATGACATAATTTTATTCTTTATGTTTTATGAGCATCTTTGTCACGATCAAGGCCAGGCAAAAGCTTGATTATCTGTCACTTATCATTATTATTTATTATCGAAGCATTGTCTACAGTATCATAAATCATGTTTATGACCAATATCAATCTATCAACTATATTTTTATAAATCTCTCACTTCGAGCTCCATACGTGTAGGTGTACATCTTTTAGTACACATAACCCTAAATAAAATAACGGGTGTAAAAAGACACTTAACGAAGCCGAAAGTCACTTGTTATTCCCGTCATTGTGATCATTTCTTTGCTCTGGACCATACCTGGGTACCTTCTGGTTACGGAGATATTGAAGGTCAACGTTTCAACTTTTTCAGACGTTTTTAAAGAACAAGTTTTAAATACTGTAACTTAATTTTAAATACCCCCACGAACCCTGAACCGTTGCATGCACCCCTTTTTTTTTTTTTTTTTTTTTTTTTTTTTTGAGGGTGGGAAATCATCCAATGACTTCTCCCGCTCTGGGCGGAGCGGAAGGGCGTGTCAGACTTTTACTGACTAAAACCCACCCGTGTTCCTTCATTTGCCTGTTGCCAAGGTCCCGGTATCCCTTTCGGACTTTCCCGCAACCCTGGCAGGCATCGGGCCTATTGGACCCCGTCATTTTTGCTGACATCTCTTTGAGGCGCGCGTGGAACACGACGCGCCATCGACCCGGGCCTGGTCCTTATCGGACGGCGAGCTGCCCGTTGCTCGCCGTCCGCAAGCCCGCGCCTATGGTGGCCGGAAATCCGCCTGGGATTCCCGACGCCCAGGGCGTCTCCAACGGCGGCGGTTAGGGGCGTGAGGGCGCAAACTTTGCCTTTCCCTCACGCGTTCCGCCTCCTCCTTCGCGAGCATTACTGCTTCGCAGAAGGAGGTGACGGCTTCCCATGCCCTCTCGCTCCGTACCATGGCCTGAACCAGGGCCGGACGCGAGAGGTCACCGCCGCCAATCGCCTCCGCGAGGACACGGCGGTGCTCCGCCCAAGCAGGGCACACCTCAACCGTATGCTCCACCGTGTCCTCCGGGCGATCCACACAGTGGTGACACCCGGGCGTTTCCTCCCGCCTAATCCTACACAGGTACCTCCCGAAGCTGCCATGTCCGGTGAGGACCTGTGTCAGGCGGAAGGTGAGGACGCCGTGGCGCCTCTCTATCCACTCCTCAAAGAGGGGACTTATCGCCGCTATTGTGGCGTGCCCAGTTGCATGCACCCCTGAACACAATGTTTTGCGTGCGTTACGTTGCGCACTACCGTAAACAGCGATTTTTCACACCAAAAAATAAAAGTCGTTTCCCAGCAATTATTTTTGTGCAATGTTACTTAATTTGATGTACAGAATGTTGACGGCTATTATGGTGGGTCTTTTTACAACCTGTATATGTAGGAATCCAAAAAATTATAAAAATAATTCGGTGTAACTAACTCAATTATGAATTAAATTAACGTGCAGTTTCTTTCGTTATAGTTTTTGCTACATTAACTGTAAATAATTAGGAGGCTCATACAAGAGTTTTTACGAATTAATGATGTAAGAGCAATCGTCGAGGCATAAGATATTGAGAGCTTCACTAGCCAATTGCCATTCAGTAAACAACTCTCCTTTCAATTTTAGTTGTTCTTCGACAAGTGGGTACATAGTCAAATTTTCAATCCTAGATAACTTCGAACGGAGTAACAACGTTGACAACTGATTTGGTTATGGAAAGTCTATCCATACTTAACACTATATTCCTACCCGCAGAACAAGTTATGGTTCAAGCTATGGGAAATCGTCCGTATAGGGATTTCCTGCATTATAAGTGCTCAATCCGGCAGTTCCGTTTAAACTTTAAGATACTCAGTACGACCATGACTTGTTTAATTTTAACATGTTATAATGTCAGTCAAGCCTGTCCGTCCCATTGTGTTTGTTGAGACCTCTTCCGAAGGCCCTGATTGATATTGATAAGGATGACGTTGCCTTACATTATCTGAGTTCTCTTATTTCTGTAGGTGTCATAGATAGATAGGTAATTGTAGTTTGATCAAAGGTCTTTCACTTTTTGTCTTGTTACGAGTATCATCATTATTCTCTATCATCCTTATGCTAGCCCCATGTGTTCCAGCGTGTGATTTATAAAAGCAGTGTGGAATATGGAATTAGTCAATCAATAATATAAATTGTAGAAGTTTAGCTACGTTATGAAGTTGAAACTCAGAATCTGCATTCAAAAGTTACATATATGCTTGAATTTAATTTTATTATGCTGTAGGAGAGAGATCTATGAATGCGGTAATGAATGTAATGATGACTGGTCAACAAATCTATGCTAATTTGTACACTTCAGAGAACATGGGATTTGATGGGTGTCTTAATTTGTTTCGCAATATATATACAAGAATCCTAAACAGGTTTAGTAAATAATAATTCTCGTTTTGAAATTGATCACTTCGGGCAGGCAGCGCTTTCTACAAACTGATGTGAGCAAGCCTCCCAACATGAGAATAATTTCACTTAGACAAGCTCCATTAGAGCAGTCTACAGTGTGTAAAAGTTACAAGATCACTCTAGCTAGACTCTAGACCGCGAAATTATGTAACATTTACATCTATATCTGTAGATAATTCATATCCTTACATATTATAAAACAAAGTCCTCCGCCGCGTCTGTCTGTCGTCCTGTTCGCGATAAACTCAAAATCTATTGCACCGATTTTCATGCTGTTTTCACCAATGGATAGAGTGGTTCTCGAGTAAGGTTTTAGTATATAATAACCGACCTCCACGCGGGCGAAGCCGCGGGCATCAGCTAGCAGTGTACATAATAAAGAGAATTCTATTCTTTTTCTAGCTAGCTCTCGTTCTAGCCACAGACGTACATTATTCTATATACGTATAGACCGATATCCGTGGTATAGACTAATCTCTGAGTTCTCTTGTAGTTGTTCTCTATCGTCATTATGGATCTTGAAAGCATTATACACACATTAAATAACCACATTCTCAGCACGTACAAGTTTCCTCAACATATTTTCTATTAATCTTTGACACATTGCGATTGTGGTCGTAAAACCGTTGGAGCTTCGTCTCGTCCTATAAATCCAACCATAAAGCAGTTAGAACTTCATACATTTTAATAACATACTTAATTCAATATTTTGCAGCATAAACAGCTATGTATAAACATAGCTGTTTAAATTAAATGAATTATTGATTAAATAGATATAATTTTAATTTGTAAGTATGCAATCAATAATTTTATTAATGACCTAATAATCTGTGTCCTATCAAAATATATTTACCATTATACTAAACTTAAGATCATATATCCATACTAATATTATAAATGCGAAAGTAACTGTCGTCTGTCTTTCTTTATGTTACCTTTTCACGCCTAAACCACTGAACGGATTTCGATAAAATTTGGCAAGGAGATAGATGGCATCCCGGGGAAGGATATATGCTACTTTTTATCGACATACCACGCGGGCGTAGCCGCGGGCGGAAGCTAGTTGTACTACTGTTGATATTTCAACAAATAAATAATTATGATTATAAGATTATCCTTAACCTTTATTCGCTCCAAATAAAGGATGTATATGAAGCTACAAAAGCGGTCCTCTTTGATGTACCAAATGTTCAGGAAGTTCTTGCACAGCTATATTATAGCCAGGGTCACGAGACGGAAACTGCCTTTATGATTGATTTTCGACAAGATAACACGGCCAAGTCTACTAATTTACAAACGTGTCAGTGGTCTCACGATGATGAGTTTTTGACAGATTTTCTATGGCAGATCTGTCAAAAACTCAATCATTGTGAGACCATTGACACGTTTTTAAATTAGTAGATTTGGGCCCCAACACAATAACACAAGAATTTACGAGGTAATCTAGAAGCTTTTGTAATTAAGTTCTTTTTACTGCAGCGACTTAGGCAAACATTAGTGAACTTGGTTTAACTGTCACAAAATCATCACGCGTAACGTACAGAATCTCAAGTTTTTTCTCACTTACTCGGGGGTTTTGCGAACTAATGAACAAAGCGTGAAAAAAAGTTTCTCGAATAATACAGCCTCTTTAATCATGGGTTACTCCACGCTGACGTTGTACAAGTTAGGGACAAAAAAACCGGCCAAGTGCGAGTCGGACTCGCGCACTAAGGGTTACGTACCATTATCTATAAAAACGACAAAAAAATCACGTTTGTTGTATGGGAGCGCCCTTAAATATTTATTTTATTCTGTTTTTTAGTTGTTTAGTTTGTTGTTATAGCGGCAACAGAAATACATCATCTGTGAAAATTTGAACTGTCTCTATATATATATATATAAACAGCCTGGTGACAGACGGACGGACGGACAGCGGAGCCTTAGTAATAGGGTCCCGTTTTACCCTTTGGGTACAGAACCCTAAAAAACGATGGGGCACCGACACGTAGATGTAGCAAAAAGTTGTGCGAATAAAAAGTTATCTACTCTTATGAATTATGTTCAGTAATGATGAAGCTATTGCCGTTACTAAAATTAATGTGAATAATAAACTAATTGGTTTGGCTTTTGAATCAGAATTTAAATGTTTCTAATTTTGCTCTTGTCGCAATCAAAGCCAAAACAAGAATAGAATAAATACTCTTTATTATGTACCGCACCATAAATATTACAGATAATGTAGAAATTTTACAAGGGGTGACACAATGGGTGGTCTTATTGCTAAAAGCGATCTTAAACAAGTTGTATGATTGAATGAAAATTACCGTTAAGTACTAGAAAATTAAACGACTTGACATACAGCCAACATTTCCGCAGTAATAACGTTTACTTACAATAGTATATAATCTATAAACAAACAATAAACCGATTTACCTACATCGCTGTAGGAATATTAAAATATTGTAAACAGCGTTGAACCCATTGAGCCTTGTCCAACAGTACGTCTCACGGTTGATGGCTTTCACACTTCCGCAGATGCTCGGCTATAATAATTATGGCCGTTAATATAGGCTCTGGCGAGATTTTTAATATATAAGTATGAGAGGCAACTTGCATGACTTTCTAAACAAACATTAGAAGCACTATACAAAATGTGTTAAAACATATATGTTTTAGATACGTACTGTTTAAATAAGAATTATAGGAAGCTCATTAATACTGATCCTAAAAGTAGCTAAGAAGTCATAGTTTGTGCTTTTGATAATAAATTATTAATAGATACTAATGCGTACATAAGCAATAATACTTCGTACACCACTTCTATTCAAGTAGTCACTCACATCAGTGACAAAAAAGAAAATACTTACAAAATCACATCATCATTATTAAAATGTGATGTGTGTCAACGAACGGAAATAACAGCGGTATAGCGGCCACACCTGTAGCTAGAATATCGCCAACTTTCAAGTTAACAAACCTGTCAATACAGTGGCAACATTATTTTAGACAAAATGTTGATAACACTGATTTATTCAACTCCAGAGCAAGAATATAATATATTTCATTATTCCAGTGCTCGCATGTTCTTCCACTACATAGCAGCAATCGCGTTTTAGGTAAACACGGAACTAGAAAGGGCCGATCGCTTGTAAACGTATCCGATAACAGCGAATGCACATGGAACTAAATAACATCGGTATCGATAACTAAACGCATAAAGTGCAATCGATTCCGAGCACGAGACGATGTTGTAGTTCCGCACCACTAGTCTCCTAATTTGAATTAAAAAAATGTCTACAATGGCGTAAAATGAAATGCTAAAGTAAAGCAAGTCCGCATGATAGGCGTTTTTAAAATGTGCCTCATCAAGTCGCCGCCAAACATAATATAGCCAATCTTGACCAAGTTTATAGTTTGATACTACAGGTAACGACCACAGGCGATATCTAAAACATAGATAGACATTTATTTATATATACATACTATATCTTACACCAGTTGTGTTATTCAGTAAAAATCTCACCGTGAAAACTTAGGTGAAGTGAGCTTGGAGTGAATTGTCACCGCCTTAGCATGAGTAGGTATCGATGACAATGACGCTCACTTCACCTGGTTACAGAATAGCACTTGATGACATTATTGACAGCTCACTTCAAGTTGTCACGGTGAGATAGTTATCAGAATAGCTATGCTTATTATACATTACAAAAGAAAAAGTTATACATAAAAAGAATATACAATCGCTTACTGCAATCTTTTTCAGGCAACCTTGGAATGGACAGTGATTTTCTAAACAAAAAATGGGGCTGTCTTAAGTGCAAATAAAAAAAATGACACGTATTATGTGTTTCCATAACAGCCTCATTCAGGTGCGATAAGAATAACTTATGAAACTGCCTACTTATATATTTTTCTAAATTGTACTGTATAGTTAGTTCTGTTTCGGCAGAAATAGCACATTGTGAGGTTGCCGTTTACTGAGAATTTATTTATGAAAAGAATACTGAATAGTAATTATGTAAATACACAGTTAAGCCCTGAGTAGGTACTCCAGGCAACTGGGACCGCTGTCAAACTGAGACTGCGTTCCCACTCGCTCAATAATATTTTTGAATCGGTTATATTGGCCATGTGGAAACCAAAATTTTTCAATATATCGACTTCGGTTATCTTTCTTCAAAACAGATATAGAAAAGTGACTCATGTTTGATTCATTGATTTATCTGTGTGATGTGACATTTTGCTTTTCTTTTCATGTCTTCCTTTTGACTCTTTCGCACATTCTGAACTTTTAAGAAGCGAAGAAGAAAATGTATATTGATAAAACTAAAAAAAAATTGCCTGTATAACTATTATCTCTTTTTTGCTTTTCTACATACTCTTTCTCATACCTACGCTTAAAGACATGCTCTGTCTCTGGATGAACTTAGTAGGATCACAAAACAATGAGAACAAACACGAATAAGTTGTGATCGTCTTATTTTATAAAAGCCTCTTCCATTGAGGAACGGGCGCATTATTTTAACATTTTTAACTATAGTGACATTATAGGCGTGCGCTTGCCTAACGATAATATTACAAATTTTGTTTGATAAACCTATCTTAATAAGTCTACATCTTTGCCATTATAAGTAACAACTCTCAACAATAATTCGGTATACTCGTAATAATTGATACAAAATGAATGAATATAAACAAGTAGGTATGTGAGCTTACTAATGTATTCGTCCGAACTCCGTAGCACGTTAATCGGTTTTGCTTACGATGAAGACCATACTGGTATTTATATTGGAATCGTAACATATCCGATTCGCGCCATCCTACTAATCCTACTAATATTATAAATGTGAAAGTTTGTGTGTTTGTGTGTTTGGATGTTTGTTACTCAATCACGCAAAAACGGCTGAATGGATTTGGATGAAATTTGGCAAGCAGATAGTTTATGACCTGGATTAACACATAGAATACTTTTTATCTCGATATTCCCACGGGATCGAGACTTACGCGGGTGAAACCGCGGGGCGCAGCTAGTTCATTATAAACATCTTATTTTGAAGTTAATTCTAAATAACTGCTGTATGTACCCAATGGGAAACCGATTTTTTTTTTTTGGGCTTTGACGTGGCTTATTGCCATTTTGATGCTAATGACTTTTTTTTTTCGATAAGTTATTCTATCGTCTCATAATCGATTTGGATATAATTTTATTATAAATAAAACCAAAACTAGTTTTCGCTAACACTTTAAACGTTTTTTGCTAGATTTGTAATGTTTTTAGCCTGAGAGAGCTAAACACGTGAAAAAGATACGCATTAGGTATTCTTAGCATTTTTTTCTAGTTGTGGATGGGTGGGTGACCTCCACGGCAGATAAGACTCACACAGACTATGGAAGTTAGCACAAAAGGGCAGATACATACTCAGCAGTGGATTGAACAAGGTTGTTAATGGCGATGATGTGGTATAATATCTTCATGTTTTATGAAACCTGTAAAGTTATTATGCGAGATATTTCTCCAATTATGTGTCGAATCTATGTCTCATATTTCACCCAGCACACCCTGCACCCTAATTGCGTTACACACGATCAATCACAACCTGTTTCATTTTGACAGTTCAACAACATTCATTGCGTTATTTACTTTGTTGAGTAGAATTTTTTTCGTCTGAAGCATTGGATTAGCAATATCCTTTAAAAATGATTCAGATTAAATGAGTAATTAGGGTGCAGGTTGCCCAAGTAAATTTTGAAAGTTTGTACTTACTTATTAAACTCAATCTATTCCGTCTTTATGACATTAAAAAATTAAAAACTTCAGACGTTGCGAGCTTCGACGTAAACTGGATTTACTTTCGTATTTATAGTACTCGTATGCAGATTTTACTAATATAATTTCAAACACGTTTTGGTCTACACGTGTCATTCAAATTCTTAATTCACGAGTAGGTAACTATAAAATCAAAGGAAGTAAAACGTAAGTTCCAGCTACCAGGAATGCAGAACTACGTTAGCAGTTTCAATCATGGCAATTGGATCGTCGAATCAATCAAGCAATCTGGGTCGTCAATTAAAGCACAGAACATTAACTAGGCAGATTATACTTGACCTTTGTTTCGCAGAATTATGAGTACATATCGCATTACTTCTTGTATAATGTGATTAGTATTTCTTTTGTACAAAGCTTTGTTGGTTTTAAATGGTTTGATTTTTGTTTACCTCTGCGTAACCCTTCAGGGAAACCAGGCGTAATGTTTTGTCATGTTTAATTTAGTACACTTCCTAACATGATATGGAATACACATTAGCGTCAGTATTTCTCTAGCATATCTATCCATCATCGATAAGTATTTTTTGATGCTCACTTTGTTGGGCTTCCTCCTGTTCCCCTTTTTTCGAAATTCGAAATTTTGAGACACCTGCATGTTTAAATTTTAAGTAGTGGAAATTTTCAGATGCGGAAGCTATATTCGGCCAAAATTCTTAGATATATGTTCTCCAAAATGATATTGTAATTGGTGTTTTGTATACTAATTCGTTTGGTTCACTTGCCAAACTTGAATACAATATCGATACAGAATTGGAAGAAGTTGCATTCATTTGATTCATTCAATGTTAATAAGTGGGCAAGGACAGATGTATCACTGTGCTAGTGTCACTGCATATTATTAGGTAAGCGATATAATTCACAAATATAGTAGGTGTATCTCATAAATTATACAAGATGAATTGAACGAAGACTTAATATTAACGAGTTTTCGGAAATTAACAACACGAACCATAGAAGTGATCGAGTTTCTATTTCACCTGCCAAGATGTATATCAAAGAACTAATTTTATTTCGTTATGATTGCCTTCACCTATGGAATTCAAAAGTTTTTCATCTATTACCTACTTAATTACCTGCTCCGTTTGCTCCGATCCGAAAATTTATTCATATATTGTATTCTTTCACCCTTCTACTTTTTTTTTAACATCTTCAGACTTTAGTTTTTAAAGAAAAAAGTAGAAGAATTTTTGAATTCAGATTCTGAATTCAAAAATTCTTTATATTTTCATTCTGTACGTACCTACTCTTTGTTGTGGGTACATATACGGTACAGTAGGGTCAGCAAACCATTATGATCGTCGGCTACGCCAGTCTGCGAGGGGGAGCGTAATAATATCATAGCGGTTGCATTGACACCATTACATTTCCGCATAAGTGCAGCTATCTATAGATAGACTGACAAATACTACGAATGCAGTTCGGTAAATCATTTGACAAGGAAGCTTTTAGGAAAGATTCTTAATTAAGTGATAATAAAAAATAATATATTTCCATTTATATGAATATTATGAATATGTATAGCGTTAGTGGATTATGTGAAAGACGTTAAGGCTTGGAAGGAAGTGAAATTTGAGATGACGGATAATAGAGACGTAGGTATGTATTGAAAGAAAAACAATTATACGGGGGTAAATCCTTTTAATTATTCAAACTTATACTATAATTACACTTTTGTAATAACTACACGCCTGTACTGTACAGCTCGATAGTCCAAAATATAATGCCCCAGCAAACAGTATTCGATTTACTTAAAAACTCGTGCCCTCGTTACAAAGTGCGGCAAAGCGCGCGAATTTTAAGTCAATAGATGAACGTTAAACTTATATAAAATGGTAACTATTTATTAAGTAATTATTACTCATTGATATTTTGTATTTGGATTTCAGTTAATTTCTACGTATTTAATCATAACATAATATTTAAACACAGTACCTATCATCTTGAAATTTATCGAACCAAATCACTGTTACTAGTCAAGTTGCGTACTAATAAAATCTTAAATTCACATTTACAATATTGATTTATTTTGTAATTGCTTACAGTATGGAGGAAAAAGAGGCTCCAAATAAATTGAGATGGGAGCAGGAGGATAATGTTTATAAGAATATACCAATAATAACTGAATTGGGATAAAAAAAGACGATTGAAGTTGAAACATAATCTGTTGCCCGTCTAACGAGTAACGAGGGAAATAAAGACGCTTCCTTACATATTATAAAACAAAGTCCTCCGCCGCGTCTGTCTGTCGTCAAGTTTCGCGTTAAACTAAAAAAAAAGCGGCTAAGTGAGAGTCGGACTCGCGCACGAAGGGTTCCGTACCATTATCTATAAAAACAGCAAAAAATAACGTCTTTTGTATGGGAGCCCCCCTTAAATATTTGTTTTATTTTAATTTAATGATATATTTTTAAAGTGACTATATAACTAAATATTCTGTGAATATTTCAAGCGTCTACCTGTTGCCGTTATCAATACCGAGCAAAAAAGTCACGTTTGTTGCATGGGAGCCCCCTTGAATATTATTTGTTGTAATAGTATTTGTTGTCATAGCGGCAACAGAAATACATCATCTGTGAAAATTTCAACTGTCCAACTATCACGGTTCATGAGATACAGCGTAGTGACAGACGGACAGACAGACAGACAGACAGACAGCGGAGTCTTAGTAATGGAGTCCCGTTTTACCCTTTGGGTACGGAACCCTAAAAACTACTGCACCGATTTTCACGCTGTTTTCAACAATGGATAGAGTGGTTCTCGAGGAAGGTTTTAGTATATAATAACCGACATCCACGCGGGCGAAGCCCTGCGGCTTCGCCCGCGTGGATGTCGGTTATTAGTTATAATACCCTTTTATGAATCACTAGCTGATGTCTGCACATCAGCTAGTGATTCATAAAAGGGTATTATTGTGTTTTAATTTACCGCTTTTCAAAACTCATTATAAGTATACCTATTACGACGATATTTGTAAGTCTAGCATTTTTTTTTTATTAATCTATCATCACAACAGTATAATTTGTGAGCTTATCTAAAATCTTGCTAATCAAAAAACCCAGTAAGTACAAAATTGTCATAAATAAAGCGAAAATGGCACTTAATAACATGATGGATGGGTTCAATGCGTTGTTACATTCGTATTTAGTATTCTGAAGGCTTCCGCGGCGTCACCATGTAATTATGACTCATTTCCTCCATTTTGATTGTATGTTTGCAAAATAATAAACAATTTACGTTCAGCCTTAATGAGTCTTTTTCATCTGATGATCTTACTTGTTATTCGGACTTTGGACTTTCAATGCTTCTAAGGAAAAGAATTTGAAATCGAATTTCGAATGTTAAAAAAATAATTAGGCATAGACAAAGCACTGATTCAGAATTAGTATGGAGCAGCTAGTGAAGTATAGTTTACAAATTCAACACAGCCTTGTTATTTGCACTTAATAGTAACTAGCTGCGCCCCGCGGTTTCACCCGCGTAAGTCTCGACCCCATGGGAATATCGGGATGAAAAGTATCCTATGTCCTAATCCAGATCATGGTCTACCAATTTCATCTAAATCCGTTCAGCCGTTTTAACGTGAAAGCGTAACAAACAAACAAACTCACTTTCGCATTTATAATATTAATAAGTTAGGATTGGGATACTGAAGTTACCTAATTACCTATATCAAGTGACATAATAGTTGCCCATGCTTCATATGACTCCATATTAAATCAAAAAACTCATACAATTGTGACTTACTGTTAAAGTTTTCTACACAAACAGCTGGGTGCCGCGATTTATCCAGTTCTCCATAAACAGTGTTTCTTAGAAAAAGTTCTAATGAATGGTTACATCATTAGACAAAACATTAAATACTGAGAAACCTAATTTATACTCACAACAGGTGTATGTTAATTTTATAAAATAACTTTGTAGGTAGGTACCTAAGGCTTAATTATGCGGGGAGAAGCAAATACACGTAAATTTGTTGTCGCCATGACGTTGAGAATAGACATGTTGGACTCTGCTCTTGGCTTAAAGATTCGTAGTTACTGTATGTTATTCTTATTAACTTCAAATTTCAAGGTTCTCTTCTTCTTAACTTTATTGTAATCAACATGATTCTGCGTTTTCCCATCGGTTTGAATTAGAAGCTATACAGAGAGAGAGAGTCCATCCGTTTTTTGTTGTCATCGTGATGCATGAAAATACGCGCGTTGGACTATACCCCTTGTTAGCTTTGTTGTTTGGTGAATAAGCTTCTCGTAACTTTAACGTGATCAATTATTAGAATCGGTGTTTTTCCCGCGGTTAAAAAGAGGAACAAAGTCTACACGTCAATTTTTTGTAACGATGATGCTTCAAAATAGGCGCATTGGAATTTGCTCCTTGCTTAATTGAAGTATCTGATTCACTGCTCAAAGGATCTCTTGAACTTTGATTCTGGGTATTTCCAGTAGTTAAAATTTGGAACCTAATTATGTGGTATGCGCTTTTGTACTGCGCGATTCATCTACACTACATGAATAAAAATGAAATGCTGTTCATAGGTAAGCGCATCACTTGAGAACGATTGCACTGATTTAGCTGTTTTATGTTTTAAAATATTTGTAATAGTTCGAATTAAGTTTTTGTGGAAAGAAAAATTCCCGGAAAAGTTAAATATCGGGGAAAAATTAGTGTACTACTCTATAGATTTTGTGGACAGGACGACGTCTGTCGGGTCAGCTAGGTTTTGAATAAATAGTCAGTTTCTTCTTACGTTTTTTATTCAATTTTCCAGCTAGACCATAATATGCTGATCTCTAAAACCTACAAATAAAATCATTCAAAAATTTTATTCACGTGTTTGTTCTTCAGAAGTCGCCAGACACTCGTGATAGTACTCGTAACATTACGTCAACAAATTGTGATGTCACATCAGTAAGCATAAAAAGTAGTACTCTTCAGCTGCGTGGGAGCATCGTAATTAACGTGTAGTGTTTAGGTGTTGACTACACAATGGTCAAACTACCCACGTTTCAAACAAATCTGTTCTGAAGGTGTTAAGAACTCATGCAACTGTAATAGGTACTATCAAAGCTTAACTTAGATGAAAGAATGATGTAATTTTCTGTTAATTATGTCATGTATGTACTTACTGAAAGATTTCATGAAAATGAATTGCTATTCTTTGGAAAATACTCGGCCAAGTCGATAAAGGTTAAAGCTTTTAGTGGTTAAGCTTTCGAGAGAAATTGATTTGTAGGGTGGGTAAAAATACTGTTTAATTTTGTATGTATTGGTAAAAGGTCAAAGACCGTTTTATGGCTACTTCAATAAAAAAACTTAGGTTATTAATAATTAATTAATTAGAATAATAATGATTACGAACCAAAGTTTGTTATGGGGTTCGTAGCTAAGTATTAACAGCCGCACGGGTCGATCGATTTCCGCTTTTGGTCCATGGATGGGTGACCATCTTTACATACCGACCGAGACCCCTCCGTACCACGGAAACCACGGTCCCGGCTGTCATTCGTGGATCTTTGACAGTCGTTACGGGTCGTCAGAAGCCCGAAAGTCTGCTAACCAGTCTTACCAAGGGATGGGGTATCGTATTACCTATACCCAGTTACTGGGTTGTGGATGTCAGATAGGCAGTCGCTCCATGTAAAATACTGGTATTTAGCTATCCGGTTAGACTGGAAGCCGACTCCAACATAGTTTGTTGCTTTTATTATAAAGTGTATGGTTTATGTTGGTCATGTTACTTCTGCCGTATATAAAATCTGCCAAAAAAAGAATCTGCCGTAACAAGAATCTGCCCAAACCAGAATCTGTCCTAAACCGAATAATTTATAAATACGAATACATGCAACGATACAAAATAGATAAAAAAAAAAAAAAAAATACAGGCAATAATATCAAGGTCGAATATTAAATAGTTCTCAAATAATAGGTTTTTTGAACGAAATTAAAAACATTTAAATAAATTACAGCTTTGAAAAGACATTTTTAACGACGCAAAAAGTGAATCCTATTGTGTATGTTTTTTTTTTAAATTCATGATGCAATACCAATCCAAAACCGGCAAATATTTTATGTCAATAAATTATTTATGTATCATGCACGTGGAAGTTGTAATTTATATTTTTTTGTTTTGTTCTAGGAATAACACGCCTTAACATGACTAACACAATCTCTCTCATAACATAAAACATACCATCACGGTTTATGCCCCGGAGGGTTAAGCAGAGGTGCGCCCTTATAATAAAGTACACCTCCCACATTTCGCCAGTTATGATTAAGTCCCATCAAACGGGCACAGATCTGAGCTCAGGGCTGCTACTGAGAAATTCTATATAGAAAAATTCCAATAAACACTTTGTCCGATCCGGGAATCGAACCCAGGACCTCATGCTCAACTGTAGCGCTTGTGACCACTGCACCAACGAGGCAAACTACACAGTCTCCCTCAATCTGCTAATATATGACATTAAAATGGAATAAATCTTCCAAAAACTTCATTGTTATTCATTTTCTCGGAGACATTCTGCCATAGACGTCTTCCTGGAGAATTACGAAGATGACATAAAAGCGAGAGAAGAACCGTCTTCTACTTATTGTCTGTATATACTGTAGCTTGACTCTCGACTTCTGACACGGAAAAACAAAGCTTACTAAACAGTACACCCACATTATTAAAATTTGATAAAGCCTGTGTTGAAAAATGATAATTTATCAAACAAACCACGTTACGCAATGTACGCAGGAGCGTAAAATCGATTTCAGTTTTAATTAAAAAATACTTCCTTTCCCGAATCATAAAATAAAATGTGTGATTTTGTAACTATGCACATGTGCAGCTTAATTATAGCAAAACCTCGCCTACAAAAAACAATATAAGTTATAGTTTATTTTATAATATATGCTTTACTTACATGTTGGCTATTTTGTTGGAAGAATTATTGGCGTGTTTGTTACAAGTGGGGACGCACCTTTACACTTTGTGCACATAATACCTAGACACAAAACAGTCTAGCCAACGTTCAGTCTATGCGAATAAATCAAGTTGGACTGTGCTAGTGGCCGGCTTGCTATATTACCAGACTGTTTGAGGGCACTGTGCTGCGCACACACCCACTAAAATATCTCCCGCGCCGAAGGCTAGTCTCCGTTGAGATTGGTCGCCAACGCCATGGCCGAAATTACCGGCCTCGTCTTACTTATATCCTTTATGATGCATACTGATTATTATAATCCTGTAATTACAAACTCCGACAAGCTTGGTCACAATACCACAAGCTAGAGAAGAGTGAATTTGCCTTTTATGGTCTTCATAAAAGGATTTGGGTCCCGTGACTTCTACCCATCAGCTCGTAAGTACAATTAAATATGAACATTGTGAACGTGACACCAACTTCCTCTCTCGCTTATCGTGTTCACGCCATGTAGCTATTAATAAATTTAGTCGCAAATCGATTCTCTATACATCGAAAAGCAATTGGTATGTGCATTAATGGACATCGTGCGGATCCGATTGCTTTTAGATTAAAGTTTCAAAATATCGATAGTCTGTCGTTGAGATGGAGTTTTGACTGTCTAAATAATGTTAATACAGTAAAAAAAACTGTCGCTATTCCGCTTATGGCAATATTTATCAATGATTTGTAATAGGAAACTCCATGGTCACTCTTGGTAACTTTTTATGGTTTCAATAATGACAATGATTCTTCATACTGCAAACTATATGCCGAATTCAACATTTTTTACTTCTGACAATGGCATTGTGACTTGCGACTTGGTGACTATAATAGATTTCGCATTTACGTGATAAAAAGTTTGATTTGAAACAAGAGTTTATTTATACTTACACTAGCTGTGCCCCGCGGTTTCATCCGCGTAGGTCTCGATCGAATATAGGGATAAAACGTATCCTATGTCCTATTCCAGGTCATTGTCTACCCGTGTGCCCATCCTATCCTCTCTAGAGTAGGGAAAGTCGCGGCGCGTCGGCGCGGCGTCGAACGGTTCGCGTATTGCATTTCGTGATAACTTTGAAATTAATTGTCCGATTCGAATGAATTAAAAAGTATTTTACTGCTACATAAATACCCTTGATGTTAAAACTATTTATTTGAATAATAATTAATATTATGTTGATAAAACTCCTTCGCAAATAATGCATTAATTTCGAACAAATTTGATTAATATAAAAAAAGGTTATAGCGAGTCAATCTTAAAAGATAGACATATGCTGTCGCAGACTTTTTTTTAGAACTTTTAAAGAGGAACAATTCCATCATACATGATATTTGCGTAACTTAAACCGTTTACGCAGCGCACGCAACGGAAGCTTTCAAAAAGGAATAATTTTTCCCGTTTTAGCAACTTTTTTCATTTATGCTCCGCTCCAGTTGGTCGTAGCGTGATGTTATATAGCCTATAACCTTCCTCGATAAATGGACTATCCAACACAATAAGAGTTTTTCAACTCCAACCAGTAGTTCCTGAGATTAGCGCGTTCAAACAAACAAACAAACTCTTCAGCTTTATAATATTAGTATAGATAGATAAAGCGGTATTTAATAGGCAATTTGCACTCTGTCATTAGAGGAAGAGTCCGCTAAAAACTTCATGGTTATTATTTTTTTGCGATCATTACAATGATAGAACAAGAACCACGTAAATGCACGTCTGGAGTTTGCAGTGGTCTCTTGTGGACAACGCCAGTGACAATAGTACCTATGGCAATTTGAAAACTACAGGACGAAGACCCGTTTCAAAATTACATCATAATCTTATGTCTATTATAAATTCCAAACTGGTTGACCAAGGCTGCAATGTGAGATAATAATTTACTTACAGCATAAATAATTAAATGAACATATAACTGAATGAAGGAGCTCATGGCTAAGTAATAACAGCCGCACGGGTCCATCAGGTTAAGTTACGCATGGCGCCGGGGTTGGTCCGTGCATCACATACCGAGACTCCTCTCTGGCTCGGAAATTGATCTCGGCTGTCATTTGTAGATCTTTGATGAGGTTATGGGTAGTCAAAAGCCCAAAAGTGTGACAACCAGTCTTACCAAGGGGTATCGTATTACCCAGTAGCTGGGTTGTGGAGGTCAGATAGGCTGTCAGTCCATGTAAAAAACTAGTATTCAGCTGCATCCGGTTAGAATGGAAGCCAACCCAACATAGTTGGGATAAAGCTAGGCAGATTGATATAATATGATATAATTAATTATAGCAGAAATTTTATAGACAAAAGTGAAATGTGAAATACTGCTCTTTCTTCTTTTCGTTTCAACGGTACGAAACTAATAACCTACTTAACTACTTACTTATACTGTTTGGGCCCAGTAGTGGCCAGGTTTATTGCGGCGCCAGAGGCGTTGTTCATATTATCAAGGTGCAGATGAACGGCAGATGGGACATAGTCTGTTCACTCCGCTCACAAAGATAACAGCAACAGTTCAAAAACACATAAGTAAGATGCTTGCACTCATTCAGAACTCCATTACCATTAATAACAGATTTACAGCTGCGAAAAAATAAATAAATCGCCAAACTACCAGGCAACGACACATAGTTGCTGTCGTTAATGGAAATTCGTGTAGAGGCCCGTACGTACTCCATAATCTACTTACCACGATCAAATTGCCGCAGCCCGTTCATGAATTTAATTATAACATTCAGCCAAAAATGTGAAATGTGTCTATATGAAACCACAGCTTACATAGGTGACTGTGACTTAGGATGGATATCATGGGTAATTGTAATCAGTAACGTCACACTTGTTAGTCTGACTGATTTTAGTCTCATGGGTATTCGTCAACTCCAAGGAATGCAATAAAAGGACCACGATAAGGAACGGTTTTAGTGAATACTGTCATACAACTTGGAATTATTGTAAGAGCCTGAGAAGGCTTATTTTAAATCAAAATGTTGCCTTGGAAACCTGGGCTTTTTTATTTTTTGAGGGTGAGACATCATCAAATGACTTCTCCCGCTCTGGGCGGAGCGGAAGGGCGTGTCAGACTTTTACTGACTAAAACCCACCCGTGTTCCTTCAGTTGCCTGTTGCCAAGGTCCTGGTATCCCTTTCGGACTTTCCCGCAACCCTGGGGGAAACCTGGGCTAATGTAATTTAAAATTGGCCGATTTTTTTTTAAAGAGTAGTTTCTTGTCAGCTGTTCTTCATAGGAAATTACTAATTGGAACCGTGTACATAATAGCTTCTGACGTTTTTATAAGGGTCCATTAACCCATGTAGGATAAGGTGAAATATTTTTATTTTCAATAGACATCTTTCGCAGTATTTTGCAATTCCTCTCCTCTAAATACGATGCAGCAGTTTCCAGAATTTTCTATTGTTATTTCCTGGTGCTGCTTATAATGTACTTGCGTCGCATTTCAGACCTGTAGTTTCTCATCTTTTCTAAATGGAAAGGTAGAGGCCGTAGATGCAAGTATTTTTCCAGAGCTACGAGTTAAATGATCGCTGCGCCCACTAACGGCTATCAAGTGTAAAACATGTTTAAAAAACACGCAAGAAATTTTAAACAATTGTTACATTTGAATACAGTTTGCTATGCAACGTCTAACGGCTGTTGCGTATGCGCATTACAAACTATTTGATGAATCAATCGCAATGTTACCGTATACTATGAATAGGGGATTGTTATTATAAATCTCTCATCGTCATCTTTTTGCACGCGTAGCATGACCACCGTAGAAACAGGTTTTGTCGACGGGAGAAAAGACAAAATGAAAGATTGTGATTGTTTATCTGTACGCATCTCATGTTGTATCGTGGCGGCGCAACAGCTTCTTCCATTTCTTCCATTGGCCCCTTTTCATTCCCCCTTTTCATTCCAAGCTTCTTCCATTGGCCCCTGTCAACCGTCACGCTATCATTCACTCCATTTTTTACCGACTTCAAAAAAGGAGGAGGTACTATGTTCGGAAGATTGTTTTTTTTATTTTATTTATGTATGTTCACCGATTATTCCGCCGTTTGTGAATTGATTTAAAAAAATTTTTTTTTTTTCAAAAGCTTATACTTCTGAGGTGGTCCCATTGTCACCAAGTCAGGATCTGATGATGGGATCCTAGAGAAATCGAGGGGAACTTTCAAAAATCGTAGGGGCAACTAGTGCATTTCTTCATTTATTCATTAAGTATTTTACAGCACTACAATTTTATGAAGGTCTGGAGTCGATCTGATGATGGAGCCTAAGGACGATTAAGGGAACTCCTCAACGGTTTACAGCAAATACCTTGTGTTTGGGCTTGATTAATTTATATTGATTAGAACTTTACACTTTTGTGGGTTGTGACTGTCGTTAGGGGTCTGATGATGAAGACGAAAGACAGTCAAGGGAACTCCTCAGTGGTTCACAGTAACTACCTTGTTTGGACTTAATTCATTTATATTGATAAGAACTTTGCAACCATATAGGTTATAAGTGAAACTACAGATCTGATTATGGACACCATATAATATGATGATGAGGGGAACTATACAGTGTAAGCAAATGTATAGTGTTCACCCTTATATTCTTGAGAAGGCACGGGAGTCTCATTAGCCAACCAGTTTCATATAACATCTAAACGATACTTGCGCTGTTCAAACGACTCGCCACTTAATCGTTTTTTACCGACTTCAAAAAAGGAGGAGGTACTATGTTCGGGATGATTGTTTTTTTTTTTTTTTTTTTTTTTTTTAATAAGATTGAGTCGGCAGATCTTATCATTTGGCGACTCCTGCGACAAGTGAAAATGCATGTAATTTCACATCTGAGATAACCTAGCATGACGAGCTAACGGTGATTCTTCGGAACCGGACATAGCACTCCGTTTGCGATTCTTAGATAGGCGTTCTTTTTCAGCAGTATTAATCTCTTTAACTCTGGTTTTCTTCATGCGGGCGGCTCCTTTAGTTGGTCTACCCATGGTGATTACAAAAATCAAATTAAACAAAAAAAGGGAAAAATAAAAAACTTAAAAAAAAAAATTACCGACTTCAAAAAAAAACAAAACAAAAAAGGACTACTGTACTAAAACCAAACGAAAAAAGTACTTACTTCTTTAATAATAAGAGAAAAATAAAAAAATAACTTTAATTTCGGAAGTCAGTGGCCAAAACTAAAATTAAAAGCACCGACACACCGACTTCCGAAATTAAAGTAATTTTTTTATTTTTCTCTTATTATTAAAGAAGTAAGTACTTTTTTCGTTTGGTTTTAGTACAGTAGTCCTTTTTTGTTTTGTTTTTTTTTTGTCTTTCATATCATTAGTAATTAGTAATTCTGAAGTAAGTAACATACTTTATAAAAAAAATACTTTAACCTTATTTAAATCACATGCACATTCCCTCTATTCCTCTAATTTGACACATAAGCAATTCATAATTTGTGGTCCATTTTACGAATCTCCATAGAAAACTGTCAAAAATATGAATGATTTCGTATTATGAATTGCACGCAGGTCATATTATGAATTGTCAATTT
Organism: Lithophane leautieri; assembly: GCA_949152455.1. Classification (NCBI taxonomy): domain Eukaryota; kingdom Metazoa; phylum Arthropoda; class Insecta; order Lepidoptera; family Noctuidae; genus Lithophane; species Lithophane leautieri. The sequence continues at coordinate 10,274,253 of OX424478.1, forward strand.
GTAACATTTTACGATGATTCATAATATTTTCCTATTATGATTCTGCCAAAGTGGCTGTTTTAAGCCCCCTGGCCTGCAGCAGTGCGCAACAACACTTTCGGACAAAAACATTTAACACATAAGTAATGAAACATACTGCAAATGTTATACAATTAGAAGAACAATACAGTTTATTTTATGGAATTGAAAATGTTGTTATCACAAGAAAAGAATACATTGGCAAGTTTGCTGACAAAACAATGATTCACGGCCAATTTGACGAATACCTACAAGTAGTGATGTGCCGCTACCATTATATCATTACAATTATTTTACCATACGGGAATATTCCCAGTAAGTTTCTATTGTTACCGGTAATATTCCCTAAAGCTGGTCATATTGTTTCATAATGCCTTGTTGATTTATTTAAGTAATATTTGTTTGAAATGCGCACGTGCAGCTGTTGCTAGCTCGCTGTTCGCACTACTTTAAAAATACTATTTTTTTTTTAAATTGTATAACTTTTCATTCTGAAAGCTCTAAAAAGAAGACAGATTTTCCTTAAAAAAATTATATCTTTTAAATTGTTAGGTTTGTCGTTCAGTTTTTTTTAAATTATGTTTTTTTTTTTTTGAGGGTGGGCAATCATCCAATGACTTCTCCCGCTCTGAGCGGAGCGGGAGGGCGTGTCAGACTTTTACTGACTAAAACCCACCCGTGTTCCTTCAGTTGCCTGTTGCCAAGGTCCCGGTATCCCTTTCGGACTTTCCCGCAACCCTGGCAGGCATCGGTCCTACCGGACCCCTTCAATTGTGCTGACATTTCTTTGAGGCGCGCGTGGAACACGACGCGCCATCGACCCGGGCCTGGTCCTTATCGGACGGCGAGCTACCCATTGCTCGCCGTCCGCCAGCCCGCGCCTATGGTGTAATTTAATAGGAACCATCAGAAAATATCCAGAAAGTTACTGTATGGGAAGTTACTCAGTAAGTTTCTAGAAACTTACTTGGTAAGTTACTAGGAATATTGGGAAAATAGGATTTAAAATAAAAAAATTGTTTCATTTAAACTGTAAGTGGTAGAAGTCTTATCGGAATACTCATAATAGCAAAAAAAATAAGAAAAACAATATTTTCCCCTCTGTTACCCGAAATTACCATTTTTGTAGAATGTTACTGGTAACGCTACTGGGAAAATACTCGACTAGAGTAAGTTACCGGTAACGGCACATCACTGCCTACAAGTCATAATAACGTGGAACGAATGTGTAAGAAAAGGCTGTGTGGACAGGTGGAAAGTGTGGAAACTGCGAAGTGATAGTCATGGATTGGATTTTACAGTCTGGCCATCGAGAGTACGCTTTCTTGACCCCTGTCAGTTTCATACTTACGAATATGGTTTCTGCGAATTTGATCAATATTAGTATTAGAAACTGGACGTAAGATAAATTGTATCAAACTCAAAAATGTTATCACACATTTTAATTTCTTTTATACCTATCTGGGATGCCGTTTACAGATACAAATCTAACATTATGTAACTTTGCACACGCACACACGCTCGCACACACATACACAAAATCATGTTTTGTCTTTTCCATAAGATAATAATTATTTTTTATCATTCGAAATCTGAGTGCAAAAGTGCATTTTATCCGCTAGCGTGGAAAGAGTTTTTAAAATTCGAACCTTTCCATTCAATAATTTTCTATACCGCCGGGTCCACTGATAGTGATAATGCATTATTTCATGTCAGTGCGTCAACCTCATTTTTAGAATAAATGCACTGGCAAGCACGAAAAAAAAATCACTCAAGGCGCCCAAAGAAGTTTTCACTTGAAAAACCTTTGTTTAATTTTATTCTGTATATTCAATTCACTTTCCATCAGTTTGGTTTGTTTAGCAGTGCAGAGTTAGTGCAAGCGGTACATAATGCCGAATTGAGCTTTCTTCCGGAAAAATTGCGCGAAAAAGTACATAAAAACGTACAATATTTGTAAGCGCCCGTCATGATCTAAAAATAGTATTTAGAATCAAATACTGGTTAATCAAAGGTTGGAAACAAATCATAGTTTACAGTAACTACTTATTGGTAGCGCAGCCAATTCCTTGACCAAATTGAATGACACCTATACTAATAGACGGGATGGTTATACTAATAACCTTCTACATGCACACGGCTACACATCAAGCTATACCTTTCCAGTTTATGCTGATCTCGCATTGTATACGATTTCCGTACAATGCGAGGTCAGCTTATACTGGAAACGTATAGCTAAATGTGTAGCTGTGTGTACAGTCAACAAAAGAATTAAGTAACCAGGCAGCAAAGTCATTTGTAATCTAGTTTAAAAAAAAAATGATTGGCATGTAAAAAGTGTTTGTACATACCTACTAACAGAAATAAATCATTTATTGGAGATCGACCGAAAACAAAAATGGGCGGAAAAGGATACCGAAAACTGAAAACGATATTCGGTCGTCGGACTCAACTTTTCAAACCATGTTGTGCATATGCTCAGTACTTTTGAGAAATCTTTGACATTCTTCTTCTAGAGCAACGATGGTAATATGTAATTCTTGGCTGTTAATCTTTTTTGGAGACTGTACAGCACCCATTGCGTAACACACTTTCCATCACAATCCGAAGGTTCTGAAGGAAATTCCTATTACCACTACTAAGCTTTATAGGTTTGAAAAATTCGTCTGCTCTACAACGCAATGAACGTGGGTGAACTGTCAACATGAAACCCATTGGGATCAATTGTCAGTACAGTTGGATTCATGGCAGCTCGGAACATGAGGCGAGTCGCTGCGCAGTAACAATTTCATGTGTCAGCGGGGGTGACCCCTCACCCCCGCTGACACATGATTTTTTTCAAGACAAACTATCAACTTTAGAAGAAATTTTATAAGAATAAAAGTTGTCAGGAATATTATAACACGTCATATAAAAAAAAATCGCATCGATATGGTAACTTTGTTGCCTAAGTCCACTAATTTTCAGTATGGGCCCACTGTGCGCCGTTAAGTTTGAATCGAACTGTATTAGCCATTTACCCCGCAGTTGTAAGCCGAAGTGCTAGGGCGATCAAAGGAGCGTTGCCATCCGCTTGAAACCGGTTTTTATTAAGAATATGTTTTTAACTTCCAATTTTTGGTTTTCCTCTTTGGGCTAAAGTGCATCGATCGGAAGAAACAAGTTATGTAACGTTTTATGCAAACTACAGATACAACTCATAAAAATAAAAATAAAATGCTGTTCGTTGGTAAGCGCATCACTTCGAGAACAGCTGGACCGATTTGGTTATTTTTGTTTCAAAATGTTCGTAAGAGTCCGGATTAGGTTTTCATGGAAAGATAAATAGGAAAAAAGATAGCCGGAAATTTTTCAAAATTCCGGGCAAACTGAACGTCATTTTTATGTGGGATTTTTTTTATGAATTATTGTTTATACTGGATCACGTCTGTCGGGTCAGCTAGTATCTTAATCAATCTGCCTAGCCTTTTCCCAACTATGTTGGGGTCGGTTTCCAGTCTAACCGGATGCAGCTGAATACCAGTATTTTACATGGAACGACTGCCTATCTGACCTCCATAACCCAGTAACTAGGTAATATGATACCCCTTGGTAAGACTAGTTGTCAGACTTTCAGGCTTCTGACGACCCGTAACGACTTTCAATGATCCACGAATACCAGCTGGGACCTTCCGAGGTACGGAGGAGTCTCGGTTTGTAAAAATGGTCACCCATCCACGGACCAACCCCTGCAAGCATAGCTTAACCTGTTGGATCGACCCGTGCGGCTGTTATTACTTAGCCGCAAGCTCCACGAGCTATTATCTTAAAAATGAGATTTTTTTGACAGCTTGTTATCAGACGGGTTTAAAAAAAACTGTAGGATAATATAAATAATAATTATCATGAATAAAGTGTATGTACGCTACAAGAAACAATGATTGCAATCGTACATATTAAATTCAGTGTTTACAATAAAATAAACATTACCTACGGTGAACCTTATTGCTTACGTAATATAATACTCAAAAGGTAAAAAAACCCGACTTCAAAAACATATATATGTATAACTGAAAAGAGATAAACAAGCATTATTATCTATTGAACTTTGTTTTTGTAAGATATAGCGGGCGGGGATAAACCAATAACCTGAAATATGCTGTAACTTTTGTTTGTCCCTGCTTGTTTTTCTCTTTTCAGTTACTTATGTGTCTTTGCAGCCGGTTTTTTTAATTAATTTGCTTTAAAACCTTTAAAGAATCCGACTTCGTCGTCGTCGAATCATTTTTTCTTTTCATTTCTCCAGTTATGTTTAATGGGGATGCGCTAAGGTAGCCCTCGAAATTCAAATTTTCTTACGTTTTTTGCAATTTGCAGGTCAGTATCAGGTTGTATGTTGATCTAAATATGATTTGCGGCCGTAACAAATATGGATTTACAGAATTATAAACATTAGAATCAGCAATACAACTCTCTAAGTTCATGAAAGTGCCAAATGTCATGTGTCACTAAATAGTCATTCAATGCACTTACATGAACTTAGAAAGCTGTATTGCTGATTCTAATGTTTGGTAGCGCTTGTGGGGGTCAGTCGCCTCGAGGGAAGCCAGTACTCGCCAAGCTGGTCTAATTTGGCGATCATTCAGATGTACCTTATCCGTAAGGGCGGTAAACTGGCAATGTGAGAACAAGTAATATGATATAGAAGAAAGAAAGAAAATACATTTATTCAGTACAGACTGAAAGGCACACAATATACCTACATAATATACAGCACCAAACAAATAAAATATAGAATAATAAAAAAATAAAAAACAAAAACAAAAAAAGGTGTAAACGTGCGATGTAGGGGAGTGTGCCTCACGGCTGCACCGAAAAGGTCCAGTTCAGCAAAAATGCCAGACCACTGTAAGTGCCTGACGCTGGTTTTCAACCGGACCCGAAAGTGTGAGGTGATGGATGCAAATCAGCTTTATAATATAATAAGTGTATGTATACCTACTTAAATAAAATAAAAAACAAAATAAATGTCACATAATAATAATAAAAAACAAAATAATTATAAATAAATGAGACGGACATTTAAAATACAGAAGGAAATCCTAAATATAGAGTCAAAGACCACTAGACCAACCAGGCCGTCAAAAAGGATAAGCATATTATATAATCAGCCTATGTTCCCACTACTGGGACGCACACAGGCCTCCTCTCGGTGAGAGGGCGTGGGACGAAAGCCACCACGGTCCATACGGGACGCGCGCCCATTGCAGTCAAAGGGTCAACAGTCAATAAATGTGTTTAAAAACATTTTTGTTTCCAAAATATCTTCCAAAACGTAAGCTAATAGTTATCTTTATTCATGAGCTTTTTATCTATCAGAATATTTGATTTTGGAATCAATAAAAACCGATAAGTTTAAAAAGAGACAACTAAATTGATTAACTCATTCATAAAATGTAGGTTTATTGTTTTCTAAGAACACATTTAGTTTTGAAAACAAGCTTTGATATAGATTGCGAATTGAATGCAAAATATATTATTTAAATAATGTCAGCGTGTATTTGGTACCAAAGTGTACAGTCAACCAAACAAACAAAAAAAAATACATCGAAAGGAGCGGCAGCGGAGAGGAGGCATGACCGATAAGAGAGTGTCATGTTGTTTGCTGTCACAGCATACGAGTCGGTCTTGTCCCCAAACCACGCCAATAGATGTTTCACATCAAAAAAGGTAGCTCATGCCTCCATAACGATTGCCAAGAAGACAAGTTTGACATCACTTGTCTCGATTTGTCTAGAGTTTAAAAATCAACTATTCGAAAACACATTCATTGCCTCTATAATGCAAAGATGTCTATTTAGTGCCTGGTGCCTAAGTGTGACAATGCACACCTAATCTTTTTGCCGACTGTACGTTCTAAGTTCAAAGACAGACGGACATCCGTTAATGTCCCTGTCCAGCCAGCTACAATAACGCGCCAGGTCAGACCGGTCCACCAACCGAACGAAGGCTCTTTGAGGCTGAGCCAATACCTAATGCGATTTTTTATCAACGTTAAGTATGAAAGGTCGATGTGATTGGACCGGTATAACGTACTTTTTAAACGGGTTTTCGTTGTGGTTACTAAAGGAATTTAATCTGTAAGATTTTGATAATGATGAGATTTTTGTGGGACTGTAATCTTCAGCGTTGCGCGGCGCAAAATACGCTGTAAAGTAAAATACATACTGTGCCATACCATGCTCCGCTCAAAAAAAGTCGTTCCCTATTTCATTCTTGTACTTATGTAAGAACTAAGAACTTAATAGCCATCGTAAAATTCTGCTTACTCTATTGACTGCCATGATAATTTGCATGCACGTAAATAAATAAACATGCTATAACGAGAATGTCCGTGCTAACTATGAACTCAACTGAGCCATCAGGCAACGGCACATAGTCGCGACTTGGTATTATAAATCACGTGTGAAAGGCCAGCGCACGCGCAGCACCATTTAAAATATATAAATACTAAGGTTATGACTGGACAGGGCAATAGGAAGGCATTTTTTATAGTGTCAAAATCGGACATGGATTATATCGGACATTTCCGACTAAAATTCTTAGCACAAATGGAGGAACTTTCCAGGAACTCCAATGGAACGAAAACCCGGTAAACCCGAGAGAGACCACCTTAAATTTTTACTTACATGGTACTCATAACATGATCTGAACATCACAATTTAATATTTTGGCCTTTTATAAGAGGATTTGCTCTCTGATTTTTTGTCGGTGTATCTTCTCAGAGCAGTCGGCTAGGGAGCACCGACCTCATCTAGTTTTAATAAAACTAGTTTTTACCACTCTACAAAATAATGTCGTTTATCAAAGGGCCTATACAACCTCAAATTGTTTAGCCATGATCTTCCGTTATGTCGAAAAGCAATTAAGTACTTAAACTTTTCGAGCCTTGGAGCCGCGAGCACCCCACTCCGTCCCGCTCTCACTCAGTCCGCGAGTAGTATGGTGCCAGCGAGATATAAAGTGAATTTAAGCTGAGGTAGTATCTAGGCTCTCTTATCGATGCGGGCATCTAGGGCTTACGAAGAAGGTATGCCATTAAGCCCTAGGAGTTGCCAGAGTTTTGGAGGTCTTATAACATCTAAAGTATGCCAAAGGCCGCCAATCATCGATGGACATCCAGCGATAGCACTACAGAGTGCGCGACTGCGCGCAAGTTATGTCTGCGCGAGACTGGTGGCGCTGGCGTGCTTAATTCTATATACATAGATATACTGTAATATTTAAAATATTCTAATAATTTAATATTAATATTATTAATTTAAATAATTATATACTTAATTTGAGAGAGCTCGTGGCTACGTAATAACAGCCGCACGGGTCGATCCATCAGGTTAAGCTACGCTTGCCGGGGTTGGTCCGTGGATGGGTGACCATCTTTACATACCGAGACTCCTCCGTGCCTCGGAAAGCACGTTAAGCCGTTGGTCCCGGCTGTCATTTGTGGATCTTTGACAGTCGTTACGGGTCGTCAGAAGCCCGAAAGTCTGACAACCAGTCTTACCAAGGGGTATCGTATTACCCAGTTACTGGGTTGTGGAGGTCAAATAGGCAGTCGCTCCATGTAAAATACTGGTATTCAGCTGCATCCGGTTAGACTGGAAGCCGACCCCAACATAGTTGGGAAAAGGCTAGGCAGATGATGATATACTTAATTTGACCTTACATAAACGACAAGACGGCGGCAGCATACTTTTTAGTTCCGATTTCAGCCGCGCGCAAACTTATCTTGCGCGCACTCTACATATTAGGAGCTCAGATTCCCAACCAATTCAATAAATTTAATGGACTGGACAAATCCGTTGCCTCCAGAGGACCAATCCGATTGAATTTGACATAAGGAGACCAAAAACAACTTAGTCACAGAACGTAATAACAATGCATTAGATCATTCTTGGTAGTATTCTATGACGTATGAATGAATGTCCTAATAAATCAAAAAGAAATCAAGAATACAATAAGAAATATGAAGTAAGTGCAGATTGCGGTGGCGAATAACAAAAACTTATTTAGATTATGACTCGTCCAATCATTGTCTCGCCATAAGCACTTGTTTGAGTGATAATAATGCAAAATGAACGATAGTGTTCTTGGAATATCAGATTATTTCTTTCCAGCTAAACCACTAGGTAACACAGTATAAATAAGTAACAGTATTAATATGTCCTCATAGAAAATGGCCGCGGCCGTAACGACACGCTTCGAAATCTCAGTGTATACGCAACAGTTCGAGACTGCGCAGCAGTTACGCACGGACGTGGAAGGTTTATCTACCGAGCGGCCGTAGGTAATTATTTCAAGGTCACTGCCAAGACATAATACTGTTACTTTATTATACTGTGCCAATTGGAAGAGGTGACTCTTTAAAGTTCACAAAGTTCACAAACGGCTACACATAAAGCTATACATTTCCAGTACAAGCTGATCCCGCATTGTACAGGATTTCCGTACCTATAGGCGCCTTTTTCTTTCTTTCCAAAATTTGTCTTTCTCATGGAAGTTCGTATAACATCGGGTCTCTCCATAAGACAGGACAAATATAAATAAGACCCAGAGATAATACAATATCTATAGCCAAAGAGAATTAAACCATTCATTGTCTATAGCAGACATAATGTGAAAAATGCAGTTTATAATTACACCAGTCTAGATCTAAGCTTACAGTTCACAAGCCGACAATACCTGGCGACAAGGAAACTGTTCATAATTACCAATACTCCGCTATTCGTGATAGAAACCATAGATAATCCTAACTAATATTATAAAAGTATGTTTGTTTGTCACGCTAAAACGGCTGAATGGATTTGTATGAAATTTGGCACAGGGGTAGACCTTGACCTGAAGAAGGACATAGGCTACTTTTCATCCTGGATGGCAGACGAAGTCGCGGACAACAGCTAGTACATATAAAAGCCGTTAAAACCACGCCACAGCTTTACAATAGGACGTTTCATAATGTAAAACTAAACATTTTTATGTTTTCTTTTCCCGTTATTCGTATTCTTACAGCTTTTGGGAAAACCATTCCACTTTCTAGCTAGAAATTCCCAGAGGCTAGGCGCGTTAGTGACACTGATTGAGGACTGGTTTTGCGAGTTCTGGCGTGACTATCTAAGCGATTCCATTTTTATAAACGCTATAGGAAGAGAAGCCCGCGTATCTGCTAAGATTGATTGAAGCCAACCGTTTAGCGTACGGTTTACAAAGTTAATGAAAATAAATGTTTCACATCAGGCATTCAGGATTTCATTAGCAAACAAGCCATGTGCACGATAAGATTTTAGGAAAATGACGAATTTCCATACAAAATTTCATTCCCTATTTAACCAATTTACGGGACGAATTTTCTAAAATTCTTCTTCTTTTTCAAAACAAACAACAAACAAAAATACAATTTCAATTTTTTTTCTGTCAGTCTGTTCGGTATTGGTGAAATGGTGATTCCCCCGAAACGGGCGAACCGACACTTTTAATTTTCTTTTTTCTTGAGGCGATTCGCATTTAGGTACGGCTAATCTTTTTTCATAGCAGAACCGAAACAGTGTTTTCAGCAAAAATAAATTTGATTTGATTTGATAAATCTCCGAAACGGCTGGACCGATTTTGACACGACTTTCACCGGCAGATAGCTGATGTTATATTACCTACTTGATTTTTTATATACTTTTATTTTAGAAAAAGAATTAGATTCCACGCGGGCGACGCCGCGGGCAGCAGCTGATTAATGACTGTACTACCTATTTCTGCCAATGGTCTAAGTCACAATGATACGTCAGTTCATAAAAGAACAGTTACGTAAACAAACAAACCATGAGTCCATTATGGATGCAGTATGTACCTAATGGCATGAGTATGAAGCTAACCATACATTAACGACCGCACGTCATAGCATTAATTTTTCACACGACATTTTTTCAGCTGCATCCGGTTAGACTGGCAGCCGACCCCAACATGGTGGAAATATTGAGAATTTCCTAAACGAAAATCTTGGGATTTTCATATACACTTTGCCCAAATCGGGCATCGAACCCAGATACCTAGGACCGTGTTATAATGCGATTTCTATTACGTAGAATAACTAAGCTATTATCTATGATCTATTTCTATTACCAATCTGCGAATGACATGACATGAATGAATATTCTAAAGTAGATACGGAATAAAAATAAAAATAAAACCTACATTATTTAAGACGAATTAGATTTATGAATGAATCTAAATCTTTAGTTTTTTACCGACTTCAAAAAAGGAGGAGGTACTATGTTCGGATGATTGTTTAAAAAAATAACTTTAATTTCGGAAGTCGGTGGCCAAAAACTGAAATTAAAAGCAAAGACACCGACTTCCGAAATTAGAGTTATTTTTTTATTTTTCTCTTATTATTAAAGAAGTACTTTTGTCTTTTGGTTTTTAGTACAGTAGTCCTTTTTTGTTTTGTTTTTTTTTAAGTCGGTCAATTTTTATAATCTAAGTAGGTACGTATATTTTCAGAAAAAAATACGTTGAAAAATCGGTAAGTACACGGCTACACATCAAGCTATAAATTTCCAATTTATGATGATCTCGCATTATATATATAGAATTTCCGTACAATGCGAGGTCAGCTTATACTGGAAATGTATAGCTTGATGTGTAGCCGTGTGTACCTACTACCTTATGTATATGATCCCATAAGTTCTCGTCTTTAATAAAAAAAATTAAATATATTTTTTGACCCGTTTTTTCCAACTGGTTACAGAAACCTGATATCAATGTTTTATTCGGCGGTTATTTTTATTAGCATAACACTTACATAAAACATATTAGAAAAGGGCTATGACATAATCACATGTTCGAGTATGACCGCGGACACCGCGGTAGCTAGAAAGTAGCTCAGGGTCACTTTCATTGGCCCTTCGCCACTGGCGACAATTTTCATAGACAATAATTTTATTTGGCACGGCCGCGGTGTATAGACAAAATAGAATTGAATAGAATATTTATTCAGCATTAAAATTGGTAAAAAAAAAATACAGACAAATTGATAACCTCCTCCTTTTTTTGAAGTCGGTTAATAATAACATAAAATCTTAGAAATAATAATAACGCGAACGCTAACCGCGCGAACTTGCGGATTGCGGATATTATTATGCAAATTGATTTGAGCATTTATAAATATCCATAATTACATGATTCCTGCAATGTTTTCTTTACATTATTATAACGTATTACGTATCGGCTAGCATAATAAATAGAATTTGACTAATATTTACATGCGATATCGTTATTCGTATCACATCGAATAACGATATCGCGAACAGTTGCTAATCATTACCATTTACCTATAAATAAACACCACTAAGAACAGATACATCATTCTTATTAATATTCATAAATACATTTTTTTGTTCTGCTTTTAAATAGGATACTAGATTTAAAATAGATAATCAGCTGCAGCAGCTGGTAGCATCTAGATAGAATGGAAGCCAACCCTAAAATAGTTGGCTTTATCCAACTATTTTAGGGTTTGCTTCCATTCTATCTATAGTAGGCAGATTTCAATAGATCTGTTTGCCTGTCTCTGCATTTATATCCGTCAGTAGTACCTAACTAAAACCCAACTACGACAAAAAAGTCAATCAACTAAAAAGGTATAAACAAGACACCACAGACAGACAAATTACCTGCCAGGGTTGCGGGAAAGTCCGAAAGGATACCGAGACCTTGGCAACAGGCAACTGAAGGAACACGGGTGGGTTTTAGTCAGTAAAAGTCTGACACGCCCTTCCGCGCCGCCCAGAGCGGGAGAAGTATTTTGATGATTTCCCACCCTCAAAAAAAAAAAAAAAGACAGACAAATTAAAAATCCGGAGTCACACGTGTTAGGCTAAATCGAACAGATTACGAGTGACTCCGTATTTTTAATTTGTCTGTCTGTGTTGTCTTGTTTATACCTTTTTAGTTGATTGCCTTTTTTTAGTTTATTGACAAAATTGCACTCTAAATGAAGTAACTAATGCCCGTTTTCTCGGTTTAATTATAGACAGTAAACTAAATTGGAAAGAATACATTGAAAAACTATGTAACAAAATCAGTATTCAGTCGTATGCTTTGTACCAACTTGCTCCATCCATCAACACTGATGTGTTACTCTAAAGTTACGAAGAAATCGAAGATATCCTACACGAGATCACATAACTAAGAAACACATATAATTTGTACACATATACACACCACACACCCCCACGGTACACAAACCACATTTATCTTACACACATGCCCACTACATCCCGGCACCCACACAAGCACACACACACACACACACACGCATACAAACGAACCCACACACAAACTCACAAACATATTCTACACCCAGTGCCCTTACTAATATAATAATGGGTTATAAAATGTTAATTAGTTTTAAATGAATCTTTTGGCTTATTTCTCACACATTTGTAGAATTATTGTAAACTGGAGGAGCGGAACCACCTAATACAAGCAAATGGACTTGTTGAATCTGTCCTCAGATATGGCATTATCTTTTGGGGCACTCATCAACTAAAGAAATGGCATTTATAATGCAAAAGCGATGCCTACGTGCCATGTTCGGTATCCAAAGTACGGAGAGCTGTAAGCCATTTTTACAAAGCATAAAATACTCACACTTCCTTCACTTTATATTTTGGAAATAGCCCTATTTATTAAATAACCCCAATTTGTTTCCTCGAATATCGGACATAATAATACGTAATCGCCGGGATAATAGTAAAATTCGCTACTGCTACTATATAAAAGCGTTCTATGCAGAGCGCCAATAGTTTATAATAATGTCCATGTGTTAAGAAGTTAAACATGTTCCGGCTGTTGCCGCTGTGTTTGTGGAATTAAATAATGCACTGCATCATTTTATAAAATACTGACAGAAAAAGCCTATCATGATGTTAATTCATTTTTAGGGTTCCATACCCAAGGGTAAAACGGGACCCTATTACTAAGACTCCGCTGTCCGTCCGTCCATCTATCACCAGGCTGTATCTTATGCATGAACCATGATAGTTAGATAGGTGAAATTTTCACAGATGATGTATTTCTGTTGCCGCTATAACAACAAATACTAAAAACAACCGACTTCCTAAAAAAAAGTGAAAAATAATTTTAATTTCGGAAGTCGGTGTCTTTGCTTTTCAATTTTCGTTTTTTGCCACCGACTTCCAAAATTAAAGATATTTTTCACTTTTTTTTGGAAGTCGGTTGTTTTTTTTTTTGTAAAAAGTTTTTATTTTTCACTTTTTTGTTGTGGTACCTATGCCACACAAATTCGAATAACACTACCTGTTATGTAAATAACAGTGACGGAGTCAAATAAGATATCATCTACATCAACAAAGTGGGAAAAATACGTAATTATTGAAGCTAATTCAAAAACTACTCAAGTAAAATTAATAAAATTTATATGGGACCACCTCGGGAGTATACCTTTTCGAACAAAAAAACAAATTTGTAAATCGGTTCTCAATTGGCGAAAATATCGAAAACATACAAAAAAAAAAAATCTAGACGAACATAGAACCTCCTCCTTTTTGAAGAAGCCGGTTAAAAAACAGAATAAAATAAATATTTAACGGGGTTTCCATACAACAAACGTGTTTTTTTTTGCCGTTTTTATTGATAATGGTACGGAACCCTTCGTGCGCGAGTCCGACTCGCACTTGGCCGGGTTTTTAAATGATAAATCGCTCTGAAGATACTGACTGAACCTTTTCTATCTATTTTGAATCGTGTGATTATTGACCTAATTTTTTAATGTAATATGAATGTAAATTTTATGATTTATTTAAATTATTATACTTTTTATTTTTATTTTGAAAACATAGTCTTTCGAGTTAATTTGAACACCAGCCATGGTCAAATATGTTGAGCAAAAATAAAAAATCCTTGTAACACCTATAATAAGCATCATACCATGTATAATATCTACAAATGTTTTCGCAAAGAAATGAATCTGCATCTGAATTTATATTTCAATCTTTCATGCATTATTAATGTGAGTAGTAACACAACATAGCATTGACTTAATGGACCTCTGCCAGCTTTACGAGGTTGTCTGAATTAAGCAAAATTAAAATATACTGTTACAGCCTTAGAGTATCCAGGGTTGCGGGAAAGTCTGAAAGGGATACCGGGACCTTGGCAACAGGCAAATGAAGGAACACGGGTGGGTTTTAGTCAGTAAAAGTCTGACACGCCCTTCCGCTCCGCCCAGAGCAGGAGAAGTCATAGGATGATTTCCCATTCTCAAAAAAAAAAAAAAAACAAATATATATACTCTAATAAGGAAATGTTGTCTAAAGAATATCCTCTTTTGCTTTATGTTCCAGAAATATATTAGTAGTCTGACTTTCAGGAAGTGTAGGTTTACGTTTTAGCTGATAAACATACCTACTGGTTGCAAGTTGTATAGTTCATACAATCGTGTTATTGAAAAATAATTCTGTATGTAGATGTAGACTATCATTTCTTTTGAGTTCAAAAATATAATCCTTTTTCTTTTTATGAATGTTTACATGGTCTATAATGGTTCTGTTCTATAATAAATTCCCTTGACCCTGGTTGAACACAATTTTAGATTTTATGTTATATTTTTCATTAAACATAGCAGATAGGAAATGGGTTTAACAACAGTATTGCTAAGAACATAATTATCTTACACAACACCTAAGTTGGTATATGCTTTATAAACGCATGTATGTATTTATTGTATTGTACCTATAAGTAAGTAAATAGTACACCACTGACTACCTGCAGTATTATTTCTTCTTTTAATCCATCTAAAGGTTGTCTGTAAAAGATCGCTTTTAGCGATAAGACCGCCCATTGTGTCACCCTAAGTAAAATTTCTACATTTATATATGTAATTTTATGGTGCAAAATAAAGAGTATGCTATAATGCTATCTATCTATAATAAATATGCAAAGAAAACGTCTCTTTACGAAGCTTTAACGGTAACTTACTACTGCAAGTTTTTAGTTTTGTTTTTTTAAATTATGAAAAGCTATTTACACAGAAAATTTCAATAAAACAAATATACAAACTAAATGTGCCATCGTGCTGTAGTTTAAATGTTACTGACCATAATAAAATAAATAGTATTCAAAACAACTTTATTTACTACTCACCGGCGAATTTCCGGGCTCATAAAAACTTCACGACGAAATTACAAGAAACTCTAATTTGCTGTAAGAAGTAAACACAAACTTGTTTTCAAATCTATTTCAACTTTAATTTACATTTGAATAGTGGCTCTAATTTAATTTTATTAAAGGCTAGGAGGAATACAGTAAACTTATAACTTATTTGTACACCATGGGTAAACAAACACTACAGCTGTCAGTGCTAGGTGACAGATGTCAAGTCAAGTGTTAACTGTCAAAGGTTCAAAGAAACGTTTACAAATGCTGTTTTTTTTAATTTGACTGAACAAAAATATTCAAAATGTTTGTCTTTGTCACAAACACCGATAATGTTAATGTATCATAGAACTTGTATGCTTATTTGAACAATTAATAACATAAACAAACAAAACTAAAGGAAATTATCTGGTAGTTTTTTATTGTTTTTATTTTAACTTTAGCGGGCTTCAACGAAACCGTCTTTTGTAAATACCGTTTCATTACTTTTTAATTTAATTGATTTAGGTATTGGGCTTTTTATTCCTTAATTACACTGTTATTATACTCCACGTTCTAAACAAAATCCATCTTTATGCAAGTACAATACGCGATTGACGCGATCGTTTGTGTAAATTATGTTGTGATGTATAGACGCCACTTGATTGATCGCGCGGCACGAGTATGAATATTCATAAAAAAGAGCGCGACGATTGCTTTTGGTTAGGACGCGGCCTGAGAACATTGAGGAAGAATATTGAGTTTTTTTTTCTTTCTAATTTCATGTTGTTGTAGCTCCTGAACGAATTAAATATGTATAAGTATAATTTTTCTTTCCAGATTTAATCATCATGTTCTTCAAGTTTCCTCGATTATGATATTTCCTACGAGTAAAATGTTGGAGATACCAGATAATGTGAGTATTTGTTGAATGCCTCCTATAGCTCTTAATACCTAATCGATTTGATACTATGAAATTAAACAGCTTTGTTTCTATCGCAATGGCTGAGCAATTCTTTTCAGTGCTAAGTGTCCAGTTTGCTATGATAAACATGTTTGTATGGTATGCCTACAGAAATAGAGAAAAATAACTCACTTGTGTTAGGAGTACCTACCTAACACAAGTTATTACTATACTTAGTTTAGGTATTTTATTTTATAAAGTGCCCTTGAGTGGTTGTAATAATAGTCACCAGTACTTACATATATCTATAGCTAACAGATATCATTTCGCTATGTCTTTAATTGGAAGACATCCAATTTTAGTTCTCGATCGAATTTCATCGATTAGTTTTATTCATAATGAAACTAAAAACGGTTACTTTTCTGCTAGTGTTTTGTTTTTATTAATTTATGGTGAGTTTAACTATTAAATTATGTTGTTTTTTTTACATTAAGTACTTAATTATAATTATGCTACTTATTTTCTTAGTTTTTATTATGGACTAGATGACCCGGTGAACTTAAACTGAGACAAAATTTAGATTTTTTAGATTCTTAGTTTTTATTATGGACTAGATGACCCGGTGAACTTAAACTGAGACAAAATTTAGATTTTTTAGATTTTTCGTCTGCTCCTTTGGTTTTTTCCTAAACCACCCCATTATTTAGGCAAACAAAACAAAATAATGAACAAATCGAGCGAGCCATTTTCGAATTTTTGCAAGACTGCACGGCACAACACGGCAATATTGATTTTTGTATTGGGAAATAATAATCCACAATATTTAAATAATGATGCCGTGTACTTATTTACTCACATAAATAGGTCATCTCGGTGTTTAGATTGACTTAAGGCACCCGTAGACAGGCGCGACGTGACGGCGCGACGCGATTTTGGTCGAATACGTATTTTCCATAAAGTTTTCATAGAAATTGTTGTATTAGAGTCGCGTCGCGCCTGTCTGCGGGTGCCTGTACATGGTGCGTTTAATTTCAATACCATAAGTTGAAGCAACAATAAAAGTTGCACCCCACCGTCTACTAGACTAAACAATGCTAAGACGATGCCAGTCATTTGTTGCTTACATTTTGTTGTAGCTAGGCCACAGGCAAGAAACTGGTAGCGTGTGAATAGGTCTTAGCACGTAGTTTTTTTTCCACACCCAGGAATTTTCCCACTTCTGGGCAAATACCTTCCATATTTCGCGACCCCGCGCGTCCTCCTACCAGTTTTGAGTTTGACGGAACCTATCCAGTCCAGCTCGTCCCACCATCTCCTACGTGGCCTTCCGCAACCGCAACCCTGCCTCACTATCATTAATTTATTAATTTGAAATTAGGCACCTACCTAAGGTAAAACGGTTATTGCTTTTTGCCAATAATTTTCTGTTTAGCTCATCTTAGAAGCAGGTAATTACACGCCTAAACTCTAATTTGAAATTACCATGGTTGGCAGCAACTTAGCTGTAACCAATTAGATAATTAACAAGATCTTCAGAAATACATATTGTGTGTATTTATTTTAATGAGTAGGTACTTAAGGCTGTCTGTTTCCTGTAACTACTTTGTTTGCATATACCTATCAAACAATGCTCTCACTGTTCGAGACTTGGAACAAGTGTAAATATTGACATAAGCATTTAACGACTTTTTCATCTAATTTTTACTCATAACAATAGGTACCTACCTAACACGGTTTCAGGGCTGCCAATTCGTCATTGTTGATTTTATGGTAAAACTTAATGAGGCTCATTTACAGCGTGTTCTAAAAACGTTGTCCAATTCGAAAAGGTTTTATAATAATGTACAGGACCCTTAACCTAGAAAATAACCTACCAGAAGATATACATAACATCACGCCTTTTTTTTTTTTTTTTTGATGGTGGGAAATCATCCAATGACTTCTCCCGCTCTGGGCGGAGCGGAAGGGCGTGTCAGACTTTTACTGACTAAAACCCACCCGTGTTCCTTCATTTGCCTGTTGCCAAGGTCCCGGTATCCCTTTCGGACTTTCCCGCAACCCTGGCAGGATAACATCACGCCTGTAATCCCCGAAGGGTTAGGCAGAGGTGTACTTATAATACACCCACATTTCGCCAGTTATGTTTAAGTAACATGTAATAGGGGGCGAGTCTATTGCCATCAACCGGGCACAAATCCTGAGTCCGGACTGCTATGCTTCTGTGAAATTCCTGATGGAAAAACGGAAAAGCTAATAACACTTTTCCTGACCTCATGCTCAGCAGCGACTATTAGACCAGTCAATGAGTCAAGCCAACGGTACCTATATCTTTATGGAAACGATTCAATCTGCCTAGCCTTTTCCCAACTATGTTTGGGGTCGGCTTCCAGTCTAACCGGATGCAGCTGAATACCAGTATTTTACATGGCGCGACTGCCTATCTGACCTCCACAACCCAGTAACTGGGTAATACGATACCCCTTGGTAAGACTGGTTGTCAGACTTTCGGGTTTCTGACGACCCGTAACGGCTGTCAAAGATCCACGAATGATAGCCGGGACCAACGGCTTAACGTGCTTTCCGAGGCACGGAGGAGTCTCGGTATGTAAAGATGGTCACCCATCCACCGACCAACCCCGGCAAGCGCAGCTTAACCTGATGGATCGACTCGGTGCGGCTGTTATTACTTAGCCATGAGCTCCTTTATGGAAACGATTGATAGCACGAAATGTAGAATTAACACTAGAGCAGTAAACAGAATTTCCATTGGTTTCATAAGTCACTGTCACTATACATATTATTTATTCGGTTTGTAATCCTACTAATATTATAAATGTGAAAGTTTGTGTTTGTGTGTTTGGATGTTTGTTACTCAATCACGCAAAAGCGGCTGAATGGATTTGGATGAAATTTGGCAAACAGATAGTTTATAACCTGGATTAACACATAGGATACTTTTTATCCCGATATTCCTACGGGATCGAGACTTACGCGGGTGAAACCGCGGGGCGCAGCTAGTAGGGACATAAAAGTGTCAATTATCTATGTAGTAAGTAGGTAAAATATTACATCACCATATTTTGGTACCATATTCTCAGTAAACTTCTGATACCTTACTGGATACACAATACTATTTGGCCAGCAACATTTATTTTTAAACGTCATTATGAAGTAGTTATTAAGTACAAAAAATATAAACATAACTAAATCAATATGCAACAAACATTGCAGAATTTAATATGAATAATTCGTTTTAAGATGTGACTATTGAACTTCCTGTAGGTATGTAGTATTTGAAGAAGCCCAAAAGTCTGACAACTAGTCTTACCAAGGTGTATCGTGTTACCCAATAACTGAGTTGTGGAGGTCAGATAGGCAGTCGCTCCATGTAAAATGCTGGTATTCAGCTGCATTCGGTTAGACTGGATGCTGCTCCCAACACGGCTTGCACAGTAGGGAAAAGGCTGGGCAGATTGATTGATTGAAACACGTATGGACCCTACTTGAGGTACCTATAAGTTTTTTCATTTATCATGCTGTTTCAGCCCTGAAATTATCGTAAAATAGTAAGTATTCATTGGCTGCACAGGTATTAGCGTCGCTCGTTAAATCAGGCGACAGCTTTGTAAATAACCAGTGTAAGATTAACATCGCGAACCGTTGCACGAAAACTTAACCTCAGATAATTTGTATTTTGCTTCTTCGTAAGATTATTTATTGACAATAATTTATACCTCTTACCCTCAGACCAAATAGATTTTTTATTTGGTCCGAGCTCTTACCTAAATCTTGATTTAAATTATGGTGTTGAGTGAATTGACTGTTTTATATTCGCAAAAAGATTTTTTTTTTTTTTATAAAGTTTGTTTTTTGAAAAATTGGGTGTTTTTTCGAACTGGCTGTTTCATAGGTATTAATTAGGTAAGAGGTTTTTTATTTTATATTAATGAATTTTGCATGGACTTAGTATGTACTATATAGTATCTAACAGAATTTTCCTCGCAATGCTGGCATACTAAACTTTTGAATCGTAAATCGTTTATGTTTAATGAAAATTACCTATGGTTTGGAAAAATTCAGCGGATAGATATCCGCTTTTATGAAAACTGAACTAAACTAGTAAGCAGGTAGGTAGGTTAAAAGTGTTACGAAATCTACTCAATAGGTACCTAACTAACTGTAACAACCTGCACGGTAACCCCTTATAATTTTCTTCTACTCTTCGACTCCCTATAGGGCTGTGGTTGTGGCTGGGCTGTGTGCAGACCTTAGGATATCAGTAATTTTCCCAGTTATGTATTCCCACGTCTTCGAGATGGTTTCCTTCCAGTTTTTCTACAGCCGAATTTTTGAACTAATTTTGATGTTCAGATAAGAAAGAAAGAAAGAAAATACATTTATTCAGCACAGGCTGAAAGGCACACAATATACATAATATACAGCAGATAAAAAAATAAAATATAGAAACAAAATAAAAAAGGTGTAAACGTGCGATGTAGGGGAGTGTGCCTCACGGCTGCACCAAAAAGGTCCAGTTCAGCAAAAATGCCAGATAACATGAATCATTATAATTATATTATGTATACTTGAGTATGAATTTGAATAAATTGAGTAGGTATTTAATTAAGATACTCCTAAGCAAATCTTTTAAATCCCTCAAGTGACGGCATGCTCTTAAATTACAAAAAAAAATAATCCAGAATAATCAAAATATTTACTTTATAGTCACATGTGAAAATATTTTTGCAAATAAAACTGCAAATATTTTTCAACACAATTTCAGTTGAAAAATATTTATTAAGACATCTTGTAAATTAGTCCTTTTGTATGCAAACCTCATCGGCAGGACAGTGGCGATGACCGTCATATCTTATTCATTGTTTTGTGTTGCTAATTTATTTGTGACGTTAGTACCTATTTAGTTAAGCGATAAGTGTGTGGAATATGGATAGATTTATTGTTAGTTAAGGATCCCGCAGACAGGCGTGACAGGACGACGCGACGCGATTCTGGTAGATTCTCAATTTTTATGAAGTTTTCATAGAAATTGTTCCACTAGAGTCGGGAAAACCCGCGTGGAGCTTTTATGCTATACCTACTCTAGGATCTCCGAAACGACCAATTGTAATTGTCAATATTTTGTGTGTTTATCGTTCGTTTCGGGGACTCTTTAAAATGTTTCCCACACAGGTCTCACGATTATGGCCTTTGAATTGTGGAATAGGCACTTATACTGATACAGGAGAAACTCGTAAATTAGGGGCTTTTTTTAAAAGGTAGGTTGGGTGCGGTAGGCGACACTTCAGTAGTACCTAACAGAACCAGTTTATGGGGTCCCCGAAACGATAATTTGCAATTGATCAATTTTCATTGTAGTAATATTATGATCACTCGCTTCAATTGTATTTGGTAGACGATTAATTTGCGCATTAATGTGTATAAATCACGTAAAAATTGACAATTACAATCGATCGTTTCGGGGACCCCGAAGTTGGCCGCGTATTCTATTGAAACTCCGTCCTACGCTGATAGCTCAAGGTCGTGCGGCCTACTACACTAAAGCGGTGTCTAAACGGGGGGTAAGTTGGTAACACATTTACGTAGGTAACCGATCCGGACATTTGCAGGGTCATAAATATAAATTAGCATTGTATCATTATCATTCAATCAATATAATCAGTCATCGTTACTTTATGGAAAATCCTAACTTATCATCACGATTTTCATTGTAGTTTCCTTGAATCTTGTTTGTAGTAGTTTTATTCCAAGTACAGCTGGTACAGGTGTAGCGATATTGGTTAAACTAATATTTATACAGTGGATAATCTACGAGATACGAAAAAACGGCCAAGTAAGAGTCGGACTCGCACACGAAGGGTACCACGTACCACCGTACAATATTTAGCAAAAATTCCCGAAAAAAACAATTTTCTTGTATGAATTTTTTACTTTATTTTATTTTTATGATTTTTTAGAATGGGCAATGGAAATACTTACACAAATTGTGAAATTTTCAACTGTCTACATATTACGGTTCCTGAGATACAGCCCGCTGACAGACGGACAACTGAGGCTTAATAATAGGGTTCCGTTTGGCACCCTTCGGTTACAGAACCCTAAAAAGCAAGGTCTATAAGTAATGCTTCAAAACAGGGCTGGAGCTTAATATAACCATGTCCAATGAGTCTTTCATAATTTACGGATAGGATATTCTTGGCCATTTTTTTACCACGATTCTATTATGATTTATTAATAAAGGTGCACTAAACGAACAAGAGAGCTACACTTATTGTTGTGTGCAAAAATGTTTTAGTCGCGCCCGCCTGCCACCCGTGGCTTAGGCGGCAACAATCATCAGAATTTGTTTTTACCCAGTAAATAATCATTGTGTGCTTTATTTTTAGTTTTTGATGTGATAGTGAGCAGTGGTGGCCCAGCGGTCGTAGGTTTGAACCCTGACAGGCGCTTTACTTTGTGTAGATAATTTCATCAACACTGCTCTCAAAACGGTGAAGGCAAACATCGTGAGGAAATCGGCATGTCCTAGAACCAAAAATTCCAAGTCATGTGACATCTACCAACCCGCACTGGGCCCGCGTGGTGGAGTACGGCCCACTCCCTGTCACAGAGCGGAGGCCTGTGTCCCAGCAGTGGGAACATTAAAAGTTGATTATGTATGTATGTATCGTCACCGTGCAGTGAAAACCTCGTAATGAAAAACACCATTGTTTTGTTTTTATTTACTTGATGGGTACAAAACCTCGTAATGTTTATTTAGAACACAGGTGCACAGCTCTAAGATAATTCTATGATGATTCTCGGGAAATGTCATGACGGCCATTTTGTTCAGATAGTTTTTATCTTACCCCGTAAAATAACTTTTATTGCAATCATGAGGTTTTCACTGCACGGCGACGGTATGTGATTGTAACCTATTTAGATAGCATAAGATGTAGATGAGCAAGTATTTATCTTGCTCTATTTATATTTTAAGTTTAATGAACCATAACAGTGCTATGGAGCGAGCTATGCTCAGAGTTTCTTTGGAAGATACAATTGGAAATGAAATTATCCGGAAAAGAACCAGAGTTACTAACATAGCTTGCGGAGTAAGTAAGCTGCCGATCTATTCTGTAAAAATCTCACCGTAAAAAGTTAAGTGAAATGAGCTGGAAGTGACCTGTCAATAATGTCAATCCCCAGTTGAAATGACAGCTCCCTTCACCTAAGTTTTGACGGTGAGATTTTTACAGAATAGGTACATCGGCTTAAGTTTGTCGAAAGATCGATAGATGATGGTGGAGCAGACGAGTCCTGGAGTGCAATATAGGCTGAATGTATTAAACCATAACAAAAAGTCTCACAGGTAATGTTAATAGGTCGTCCATTATTTTCGTAAATAAATAGTAGGTAACGTGTTACCCTCGCCTTGGATAAAGAAAGGTCTAAATGTCACTTGAAATTAACAATACACATTTCATTTTGCGGTCATAAAGATCTGTGAGAGAAAAGGGTAAAAGTCAGGTTCAACATTGACCCATTGGCATCGGAATTAAATAATAACTATGTTAATAAGCCGACCCGAATATAGTTGGGAAAAGGCTAGGCAGATTTATGTGAATAAGTGACTGTCTGGTTGGTACACATGGCTACACACCAAGCTATACATTTCCAGTATAAGCTGACCTTGCATTGTACAGAATCCTATACAATGCGAGATCAGCAAAAACTGGAAATGTATAGCTTGATGTGTACAGTGGACGCGAGCGTTACTGCTGACCACTGGGGTCTTGAGTTTGATACCCGAATCGGGTAAAGTTCTATTGGGAATTTCTCAGTAGTTGTCTGAATTTGGGCCCGGATAAGCCACAGGCTCAACTTGTAAAGTGTAGGTGTAGTTTGATCTCATTACTTCATGTACTCAACATTAGTCAAATTATCATCGACAAGATACTGAATGAACAACATAACATAACATCTCGCCTTATTCCCTGAAGGGTTAGGCAGAGGTGTACCTATAGTACACCCACATTTCGCCAGTTATGTTTAAGACCCCATGTAATAGGGAGCAATCCTATTGTCATCAACCGGGCACAAATCTAGATTCCGGGCTAGATGCTACTGAGAAATTCCTTATGGACAAACCCAATAACATTTTGCCCGCTTGGAAACACATGCTGGTCTTGCTCCATAGGACAATTCGAGTCTGGACAAAATCAAACTGGTTGCTAATCTAGTTGTATAATTTATTATTTGTATATCAGATTTTTACATTTTGTGATTGCTTAAAATAACGCACTGTCTTATTAGTATTACTTGTAAAAAAATTAGGAATATTGGGATATCGTATACTTTTACAATGTTTGTAAATATGTGAGCACCATGTATCTATCAATTTATCATTGCCCCATTTTTAATTCTTTTTAAATAGTTCAATTCTCATATAATTATATAATTGATGTACTTATACAAAATAAGTAAGTAATAACAGCCGCACGGGTCGATCCATCAGGTTAAGCTACGCTTGCCGGGGTTGGTCCGTAGATGTGTGAACATCTTTACATATCGAGACTCCTCCGTGCCTCGGAATGGTCTTGGTTGGCATTCGAGGATCTTTGACAGTCGTTATGGGTCGTCAGAAGCCCGAAAGTCTGACAACCAGTCTTACCAAGGGGTATCGTATTTTTCAGTTGTGGGTTGTGGAGGTCAGATAGGCAGTCGCTCCATATAAAATATTGGTATTTAGCTGCATCCGGTTAGACTGGAAGCCGATCCCAACACAGTTCGGAAAAGGCTAGGCAGATTGATTAACAAAATACTGTAAAACATTTTTAAAACAGTAACGGTGGAGTTTCTTGGCCATTCTTCTCCATACAAAAACTACCTTTTGGAACCAACTAGAATCAGTTCTATTTCTTTGATTTGACGTTCAAAAGTGCCTTTAATGGCCTACTTGAAATAAATTATTTGACTTTGACCCGGCCCAAGGGATGAACCCACGTTCAGCGGTCGCCGCGCTTTCGACCTTTTTTTTTTTTTTTTTAGGGTGGGAAATCATCCAATGACTTCTCCCGCTCTGGGCGGAGCGGAAGGGCGTGTCAGACTTTTACTGACTAAAACCCACCCGTGTTCCTTCATTTTCCTGTTGCCAAGGTCCCGGTATCCCTTTCGGACTTTCCCGCAACCCTGGCAGGCATCGGTCCTATTGGACCCCGTCATTTTTGCTGACATCTCTTTGAGGCGCGCGTGGAACACGACGCGCCATCGACCCGGGCCTGGTCCTTATCGGACGGCGAGCTGCCCGTTGCTCGCCGTCCGCAAGCCCGCGCCTATGGTGGCCGGAAATCCGCCTGGGATTCCCGACGCCCAGGGCGTCTCCAACGGCGGTGGTTAGGGGCGTGAGGGCGCAAACTTTGCCTTTCCCTCACGCGTTCCGCCTCCTCCTTCGCGAGCATTACTGCTTCGCAGAAGGAGGTGACGACTTCCCATGCCCTCTCGCTCCGTACCATGGCCTGAACCAGGGCCGGACGCGAGAGGTCACTGCCGCCAATCGCCTCCGCGAGGACACGGCGGTGCTCCGCCCAAGCAGGGCACACCTCAACCGTATGCTCCACCGTGTCCTCCGGGCGATCCACACAGTGGTGACACCCGGGCGTTTCCTCCCGCCTAATCCTACACAGGTACCTCCCGAAGCTGCCATGTCCGGTGAGGACCTGTGTCAGGCGGGCGCTTTCGACCCTAGAACGAGGTCCTGAATAAACAAAAGATTAGCATTCACGATTTTTGTCAAACAATTTCCATTCTTTTCTATCGAGCTAACATTCTCAGTCGTAAATCGTAACAATAAGCCTTAGCTCGGGTTTGACGACACGTGAAATGTGAACGATAAAAATGTACACGTGATTACTAAAGTTACCTTTTATAACCGAAGCAATTCTCACGAATATTTTCATTGCGTTCGCCAATCGTTTCTAAGGGTTTATCTCTTACCACATAAATAAGGAGTTTCGGAAAATATTATAAGATGACCTCTACTCTACAAACCTAGGCACAATCAGCAACTGAAGTCGATTAACACTGCAGTTTTTTTAAATTTTAAAAGAATATTAACTCAAGTTCAAAAGCAGTATAACAAATCATTTGCGTAAAGTCGCGTAAAGGCGACAGCGCGACGCATCTCTAGTAGTAAAACTTTACGGAAATTGTTCTACCTGAATCGCGTCGCATCATCGCGACGCGCCTGTCTGCGGGAGACTTAATTCTTGTCTTGAGCTTGGTAAAATCCCTCATTACATAATCAGTTGTAGGTACGATTGGTTGATTAGACAGTGAAAGCTGTAAGTATGCAAATATTTAGGGATCTCCGTATATGAATAGGTCTTGTTTCCCGAAGAACTTTTATACTTATTTTTAAGACGGAATATAAAACCCCTTGGTTTTCCTCAATTGTTACCGGTAAGCAGAGCTTGTTAATGCGCGTCTTTAAAATTTCATATTCTAGGTGGGTGTATCTGTATACTCGCGGGAATCCCAAATACAATGAAATACGGTTTTTTCTAGGTACACGAGCATTATCCCTTTGTCTAATAATTGCACTTCGATATTATAAAACAACGGTCGACATCGACACAGAACAAAATCATAAGGTATTATCGAAATGATTTTTAAGTATAGGCACACTAGGTTTTGCCCGCGTAGATGTCGGATATCGTCCCACGGTAATGTCCACCGGGATACCTGGGTTTCTTATACAAACTTTCATCCCCTATAGGATTATTTTTTTAACGAAAAGTAGCCTATGTCCTTCCCCAGGATGCCTTCTATCTCCTTGCCAAATTTCGTCGAAATCCGTTCAATGGTTTAGGCGTGAAAAGGTAACATACAGACAGACAGAGAGACAGAGTTACTTTCGAATTTATCATATTAGTATGGATACATAGCTATTTCATGTGTCATCAGTTCATCACATTTTTAAATAACTTAAATATAGTGTGTTTCAGAAAATAGTTCCTATGCCGTAATGAGCCAACATTACGGCAAAGGAACGCACTTTACCTACCGTAGACAGAGAATGCTATCTCTGTTTATGCTCCCTACATTTAATTTTAATTTTCGCGCTATTTTCCAATGGCGGCCGACACAAATTACAATGCGCAACGTGCTACATTATTTACATAGAAACTCTTTCTTCTCTATATTAGGTAGATAATTATTGCAAAGATGTTAACTCATGACGAGTCCGTTGTAAAAAACTTTTTGACAAAAAATTAAACCGACGAAAAAAGAACTGAAAAGCGAAAAATAAATAACTTTAATTTCGTAAGTTGGTGTCTTCGCTTTTCAATTTTCGTTTTTTGCCACCGACTTCCGAAATTAAAGTTATTTATTTTTCGCTTTTCAGTTCTTTTTTCGTCGGTTTAATTTTTTGTAAAAAAGTTTTTTATTTTTCGCTTTTGAGTTACCATTTTTTCCAGGGTACTCCAGGGGGTTACTCCAGGTTAAAGACCTGGAGTTGATGATGAGTGGTTGTGTCATCAGAACTATGTATGTATGCAAAATTTCAACAGAATCGTTTCACAGTTGGTGAATAATTCAGTTGGTGAAAAATCAATCAGCCCCATTTTTTCTACCTTTAGGGGTGGATTATAGTTCCCAATTTAAATGGGATCAACTTCGAGGTATACCCTTCCCAATAAAAAAAGAATTTTTCAAATCGGATAACTCACTAAAAAGATATGCGTGGCCATACATAAAAAAAAAATATACGTGTAGACTTGAGAACCTCCTCCTTTTTTTTTCGTCGGTTCATAAAACCATACAAATGCAAAAAAAAAAAAAAAAAAATTCTAATGGTTTCTAAAGTCCAAGTTTGTATCTCGTTTCTATCAAAAGTCCATGTTTATTTTCGGGTTTTCCTAAAATCCTCACCATAGAACTGGCCAGTGGCCTAATGGCCTTCGATTATTTTTGTGATCATTGATCATAATTGATTAAGATAGAAAAAGCAATATAGTGGTAAATTGTGTTAATTAATTGTGAATACACTCGGTTCCTTGTGACGTTTTTTAACTACTTCGAAATACCTGAATCATAGATATTTTGGTGCGAAAATCTATTTTTATAGAGGTCATAGTTGATACTTACCTACGAGACTAGTAGATACGTAATGTTAGATTTGTGTCATTCAATCTCATCTGCTAGGTTTCACAAAATCAGATAGGCGAACATTACATACACACACGACTACACACGCAGGGCACGGCTTACATTGGCGAAATGTGGGTGTAGGTAGGTACTGGTAGGTACACCTCTGTCCAACCTTTCGGGGATTACAGGCGTGATGTTATGTAGATACCTAGGTAGCTAGGTAGGTTATGTAGTTAGCTAGGTAAAGGCTTTTAACGCCTAAGATCTGTTGTACACACGTACACGGCTACACATAAAGCTATACATTTCCAGTATAAGCTGACCTCGCATTGTACGGAAATCCTATACAATGCGAGATCAGCATAAACTGGAAAAGTATAGCTACGGTACCGCGCTAGGCGCACCGCAGAATAGTCGTGTGATCTTGTTTATGACACGGCAAACCACCGGTTGTACGGTATACTACGGTGCCATACCGTAGCGCCGTCGTGACTATCAACAATACAGCTAAACAAGCATAGTTTTTCACGGCAAAAAACGTGTGCATAACGCAACGGGTCGTCTTACACGATAAAAAACTTAGGTAAACATAAACTAATATTTTATCCAAATATGGTGCTAGTAACAGTTTAGATAAAATTGAAAACTTGCAGAAGTGTTAACTACACTACTTTTGCATCGAGCCACTTGGTCCGGTTCGACTTTCCAAGCCATAAATTGTCATTTCCGTTCTCGATCGAGTCTTCCGGCATGAATACGGTGTTGAACGACTCTGAAGTTCTGAACGAGTACTTGCATGTTTTATTTGAACTATCCGATTTCACTCTCTTTGAATTTTACCTGCAGGTACGAGTTATGTAATAGGTACAATTAAGTACCTATTATTTATCACGTGAGCACCATCTAATAAATCCTTACTTAATATTATAAATGCGAAAGTAACTCTGTCTGTCTGTCTGTCGCGCTTTCACGCCAAAACTACTGAACCGATTTAAATGAAATTTGGTACACAGATAGTCCAGAGCCTGAGAAACGACATAGGCTACTTTTTATCGACATACCACGCAGGCGAAGCCGCCGGCGGAAGCTAGTCCCAAATAATTAGCAAAAACGATGAATGAGCTGAGACTAAAAAACGGCATGTACACATGTTATGTGATGACAGAAGGGGACGCCCTATATGAGGACATTAAGTGACCTTAATGGTGATGTTCTTCAGAAAGGTCAGGTTCGTTATACTTGCAAGCGGCGATCCGCGTGATGTATGATATGAACGTAAACTAAGCAAAAGGATCGTAGCATGTGGCGTTCTATAGTTCCTGCCTACCCCTATGGGAAGCAGGCGTTAGTTTATGAATAATGTACTTAGCTAAAAAGGCTCGTAATAGCAGAAAGTCATACTTACAAGCAACATAAATAAACTGTGCAATTCATTGTGTTTTCCTCTCTGACTATCTCTGGCCGACTGGTGAAGTGGTGACATGGCGTTCCTCCCATTGTGTATTCTGTGCATGCCGCCAGACTCGGCAGTGATGCGTCGACCATTCACGCGGGAACATCCCAGTAGCCAAGAAACCCGATTACTTGTAGATCCCATCAAACAGATTCCGTTAGTGCAATAACTTAACTTTCTGAGGTCTTCCCTTAACACTGGACGGTACTACGGTCTTTGGATGTTACTGTAACGAATGTCCATAATTTTTTAATGTTACAGTAGCTGTGAACATTACTTAACTTTCTTGCGAATTTCCTACATTTACCACCATAAACGTTGCCTAAAGTTGAGTACCTAATGATTGGATTTGACGTTTAAAAGCAACGATTATAAATAAAGGGGTTAAAGACAAGGGAAAGGTTACTTTCTTTGGTATCGGTAGGTTATCTATAAAGGCTCCCGCAAAGAGGCGCGACGCGAGTTTAACAATTTCTGAGGAAACTTCACGGTAGAACAATAACAGGTGTCGCGTCTGCACGAGCCTTAAAGAAAAATGAAACGAATTGAATGCAAAACATATTATTATTATCCGATGTTCTCTGTTCATTGTAAGTATTCTACTTAACGATGAAGCCTTGTGTCTTATCTAAATTGTGTATTGCAAGAATTACACAATAGATAATGATTGATCACACTACATTAACAATAGTAATGATCATTACATAAATAATTATTTTATGCTTGGAACATATACAAACAGGTTCACCCGCAGAACATTCAGGTAACTGTTATGTTTTGTCCGAGGATACATCCTACTAACGGGCCGTAAGCCACCACGCGAGCCCAGTACTATTACCAATGACTATTACTTGGGTACTTACTACGTGACTTGTAATGATGAAAATGTTGTGGATAATGAGATGACGATTACAAAATACTTACTTACTTAAAGTTACCTACCTATCTAATGAAATATTAAGTTTTCATAGAACCTAAAACTATTTGATGAAGTGGTTTTCCGCAAAGAAAATATTAATTCGGTGCCTCTCCACTCGACTCCAGAATCTAGGAGTAAAGAATGGGACGTCTCCAAATTGAATCAGATCGTCCATTATAATTTTTTCAATAGTGTATGTTTACGAGCTGGTGAAACGATAATCACCGAGCGAACAACATGAGCAATTAAACATGTTGCTAATACCAGGCTCAAAACCGCTAATTACAATTCCCTGAGGACTAAAACTATAATTTGGACATGTAGATCGCATCTCTGCTGACGCCTTTCGGGGATTTCAGGCGTGACGATATTCCAACCAAACTTACGTAGGTAGCTATCTGTAGTTCAAATTACAATGCTAACGACCACACACAAGTAATCATTTCGAAGCGTGATTATTTAAAACGTCGATCTTCTACTAACGCGGAGTCAGTCAGCATTTCCCTGTTGGTGCGCATGCTCGTCACATCGAAATGTCAATTTTTCCCACCTTTTGGATCGCGTCAAAGTTCTATTGTCTATGTGCATTTAAAAAATTTAAACGAACTCTTTAGTAACCAACAAAATCGACTATTATTCAAATTAGGTATTTATGTGAAACTGATTTATTGTACTTATTCTGTGATTTTAGTGAATTATGCAAATTATAGTGAGATTTTAGTGCATTTATTTTTCAGCAGTTTTGCCACCGGTACGAAATGAAAGAAAAGGTGATTGTAATTTTTTCTATTTCTATATACTTCAAAATTGTTATTGTCATCTTAATTATAATTATTTTACGCGTTAACACACTTTTATTTGGCTGCTAGACAACAAAAGTGTGACCGACACCTAGAACGATAATTTATTATTAATGACGCAATAGATTAAAAGGAGATAAACCCTAAAATAGAACAAAAAATAATGTACCCGCGTTGTGAGTAAACAGAGGAATGAGAAGTAGGTGCTTAGTTAAGTTCATTCGCTTTCTTCATCATTTCTTTTATAAATATAATATGTTTAAAAAAAAAAAATTTGTAAATAGTATGTTAATTTGATCGACCATGATAAGATAGTACACATGACCACAATATTACATATTAGGTATTATACCTAGCTATTTCGAAGGACCTCGACAAATACGTCTTGTTTTGTACGATAACGTTTCCGGAAATTGATTGGAAGATTTCGAGGCTAAGTAATAAATAGCAGTCACACGGGTCGACGCTTGGCGGGTTTGGTCCATGGATTACATACCGAAACTCCTTCGTGCCTCGTAAAGCACGCTAAGGCTAAGCCCTTGGTCCCGGCTGTCATTCGTGAATCTTTGACAGCCGTTACGGGTCGTTAGAATCCCGAAAAGTCTGACAAACAGTCTTACCAAGGGGTTCCCTCTGAAATCGAAAGACGTGGATCGGTTATAAGTTACTTGCTCGAAAACGTTATCTCGTTATTTAATATTTGAAATCGATAAATTATGAGCGCGACGGTTCACTACCACGATGCATCAAAATCTCGAATAATTTTATGCTCGAATCATCGGCAGCGCGAAGGCCCATTATCTTGAAACATCATTTCTCGAATGACCCTCTAATCGATTTACGGAATAAGTAGTAAGGATTTTTATTTGAGTATTTTTTATTGTACCTAAAATATAATGAAACAATAGGTAATGCGTAGAAATATAAATCAACTATAATCATTTTCCACATTCAGACCAATTTCTAAGCAAACTTTACGGAAATTGTTCTATCGTCGCGTTGCGCCTGTCTGCGGGAGCCTAAAGTCAATTTATAGAATCAATTGTACAATCTAAAATGTAGCCTATATTGCATATAAAATAAAAAGTTATTGCATGCTGACTTGCAATATAACCACAAACTAAAAAAGTTATGACGACTTTACTACAGGTGATATTTCATTAATTAAAAAAACACAAAAGTAATAACAATTACCGTGACACTTAAGGTTCTATGTTTCTACGGGTGTAGGACATTGACTAGTGCAAAACAAATCCCTAAAAAAAAATTATCACTTTTCTACCAAAACACCCTGTATAAACTTAGCGCAGTATCTAAAATACTGTCAACCTAATTCCCTTCTTAGTCTATACTAAACTGGATACACAGAGCTCCAGATGTTGATGTAGATACCTGTATGTACCTACTTATGTGCTATCCATTGTATACAGGAGGTAGACAGATACAACACTACTAATTATGTGCTAAAGCAAACTTCAAAACGTTAAAATCCACGAATCAAACAATTTTCGCAAAGTTGCCATACATTACGTGTTCCTTACCAAGTGATTGCTATTTGTACAATGATTAACTAATATTTGTTCGTCTCAGAGACTTCTCAACTACCAGACAGATTCTAAGATTGAGATAAAGAGGTTAAAACATGTGTTTGACAAACAACATTGTTATAATTTACACAAACGAATGAAGTACTGTGTTATTTATCATGGATGTTTGCTTGACGATTTAATTAATGGTTACGACTGTCAACTCAGGAAAGTTTCTTACCTAAGTACCTACTCTAAGCCAATATCAATCTGCCTAGCCTTTTCCGAACTATGTTGGGATCGGCTTCCAGTCGAGTCCGGTTCGGCTGAATATCAATATTTTACATGGAACGACTGCCTATCTGACATCCACGACCTAGTAACTGGGTAATACGATATACCCTTCGATAAGACTGGTTGTTAGATTTTCGGGCTTCTGACAATCCGTAACGACTGTCCAGGTCCACGAGTGACATCCAGGACAGCGATACTGCTGGAAAAGACAAAAATGTATGGGACTGACATATGCTACCGAAAACCTCATGTCAATTCTGTTGAAATTCGTTGTAGAAAAGTCACTTGTCTATGCCCTTGGTAGTTTCACTGCCCCGTTGGGCTCGTGAACGCAAGCGCGACTGCTGAGCGTGGCCTGGGTTCGATTCAGGCAAATTGTTAGTGGGTTTTTCCATTAGGAATTTCTTATTAACAGCCCGGAGTTTGGAAGTTGGCGGTGAGATACCCCCATTCCCCGGAAAACACGACATGACCGCATGACGGCCACGCTCTAGCTTTAAATTGCATCTTACTCACGTAGCCAAGAGTGCAAAAGGACGAGCCCCTCGAAGATTGCAAATAAACTCTTCATCATCATCATTTCAACCGAAAGACGTCCACTATAGGCCTCCCCTAAGCACCGCCACTTCGACCAGTTCTATGCTTCTCGCATCCAGCGGATTCCTGCAGCCTTCACAAGGTTAATGCTCCACCTTGTGGGAGAACTTCCAATCCACGCCAATCCGCCTTCCGCTTCCAATCCGCCCCATCGTCTGCGAGCAATCTGCCCTGAGCAATTGTTCAGGGTATGTCTTTATGCTATGTTGCTATAAGTATAAACTCAACGATCAACAACCAAAGAAAAACGTAGACATTGGTTACAATAATGTAATAGTTTTCCTTTCCCTTGTAAATAAATAATAGAGGCCTGAGGAAAATGTATGTAATTAAATTATACTTGTGAGCAATAATAATACGCGTTAGGCTATACATGTCCAATTAAATTTACCTTCGAAACTGTAATTTCCGCATGGTTACATTATAAGGCAAATAAAAATATATATTTCTTTTTAATTCTCGTCGCTCAACAGCGTAAGTAACGCAATGAATGTTGTCGCATTTTCTATTTGAAAGGCATTTCTTTGTTTGGCCGTCGAAAGAATGCGTTCCTGACATCAGACAGTAAGACAATTTCTAATAAGTAGGTACCTAACTATATGGACCAAATTGATGCTGGCAGAGTATTCGACACTGATGCTGGCAGATAAACGGTATCAACTCACTAGGTTTAAAAGTAAAAATGGGTGTTCCACAAGGCTTGATTTTGGGTCCTTTCCTCTTTTGAGTATAAATTAATGATCTACTCCATTTATTAAAAAATTATTGCGTTAAGTTATTTGCTGACGATACTTCCTTAATTTTTAAGGTAGATAAGACGTGCTACAAATTTTGACGAAGTAAATAACGCCCTACTGCAGGTCCAAAATTGGTTCACTGCTAATAATTTGGTATTAAATGGGAAAAAAACTAAGTGCATCAAATTTTCTTTGCCAAATGTCAAAAGTAGGGATTGCGAGATTGTATTGAATCAAGAGAAACTAGAATTCGTCGATAAAACTGTTTTCCTGGGGATCACGCTCGACTCAAGGCTACAATGGGGTCCTCATTTAACATCTCTTGCAGGACGGCTAAGTTCAGCAGCATATGCTGTCAGAAAAATCCGTCAATTTACTGATGTAGATACCGCGAGGCTAGTCTATTTTAGTTAATTTCATAGCATCATGTCACATTTTACTATGGGGACGGGCTGCAGACATCGAGTCTATCTTTATTCTGCAGAAAAGAGCGATCAGAGCCATTTATAATCTCCGCAGGCGCGATTCTTTAAGGGAACTGTTTAAGGATATAAACATCATGACGGTACCTTGTCAATATAATTATATATGAAAACATCATGCACGTAAGAAAAAATTTACATCTTTTTAGTAAAAGAGGTGATAGACATAATTATAGTACTAGAAATAGGGACCTTAGTTCAACCAGGTTTCAGACTGGCTAAAGTAGACTCATCTTTCATGGGGTACTGTTTAAAATGTTACAATAAAATTCCTCCCCACATACTTCAATTGAATGAGACGAAATTCAAAACTTGTATAAAACGCACACTATGCAGGCAGGCATGTTATAAGTTGGAGGATTACATCTCTGATAAAAATGCTTGGCTTAATGCTGGTCTTGCTCCACAATCACAACTAACTAATTAACATTCTAAAATACTGTTGGAGCTGCTGAAGATTGTAAGACCATCTTTGCATTGTATAAACTCAATCTCCTTTGTATTATATAATAGCATAGCACAGGTGTGAGTACTATGTACTATTGACCTACCATTTACCGGGTAATTTTTTCTTTCATTGATTTGAATGTGCCCTGGCGGCTGGGAATGTCATGCTCACTGAAATGTCTCGCTGATGGTGGCGCGTGTGTTGGATCATTTAGCCCCCTTCAAAATGGTTAAGCTGAATGGTGCTGATCCATGCGTCATTGTCGTGAACGGGCGCCGTCAGTTGTGACTGGTCATCTCTTAGCTGCCATGGCTTATTTTAATTTTTGAATTGTTTTATGTTATAATTGCGGACGCTTTTAACGCGCTTTCTACATTGTTCTCACATGTATAATTTCAACATGAATGATGTAACCCATATATTGTAACAATATTTTGATTTAAAAGTGTCCGTGGAGTTTCTTGTCCGTTCTTCTCCATAGGTACCTACTCCGCTTTGCAATGGGCAACTAGCGTCATATTTCTGACTGACCGACTCCTTGACAATTCAAAAGTGCCTGTAAATGGTTTAATTGAAATAAATGCTTTGAGTTTGAGTTTTGAGATTGACACCGGCTCAGTTGCCAAAGAAAAAAAAAGAAAAACCGGCCAAGTGCATGTCGAACCACGCACAATGAAGGGCTCCCTAGTTGGGATGAATTTATCCAACAAAAACTTTGTAGTTGAAAAACTTGTTCTCCCATACAATCTGTATGTCTGCATGTTTTGGCAACTGCAAATTTAAGTTGGTCGATTATTACTCGGTAACTTGTGGAACCTACGTAGCGGTGATAGTTTTCCTTTTAATTTCGTTATACATATAATATACTACTGTCGTGAATTTTTTTGCATATCCAAAACCAACCTTTTAGCTGGCAGGGGAGGGACACTTGATTCTAAAAAAAATTAGCACTTTAAAGCTTATTATTTCGCAAACGGGGGCTCCGTTTGCGAAATATTAAGCTTTAAAGTGAATCCAAAAATGGTTTTCACAAACTCACATTATTTAAATGACCTTTCCAACGATACCCCACACCATGATATCAAAGAGAAAAAAAAACCATCCCCACTTTACGAATAGGGGAAGGTACCTTAAAAAAATATTTTCTACGATTTTCTTCGGCGTTTTATATGTATACCCATACCAAATTACAGCTTTCTATTACCAACAGTCTCTGAGCTAAGCCGCGGACAGACGTACATAGCCTTAGTAATAGGGTCCCGTTTTACCCTTTGGGTACGGAACCATAGAAAATACCAAATTCGTAAAATTCGTTATTATGAAACTGACAGGTTTCAAGAACGCATTCTCTCGACGGCCAGAGTGTATTATGCAATTTAGCAGTTGTGCTATTCTGTAAAAATCTCACCGTGAAAACTTAGGTGAAGTGAGCTTGGAGTGAACTGTCACTGCCTTAGCATCAGTAGGTATCGATGACAATGACAGCTCACTTCACCTAAGTTTTCACTGTGAGATGGTTACAGAATAGCAATGCAGATCAGATTGTAGTTTTCATACAACATCAACATAGTTTTACACGCATGAACTAAAGCTAATTATGCAAGGGTCGCTAGATCTCAAGATAAAGCGTGGCGTCCTTCTGTTATTAAAAAACTGGACAAGTGCGAGTCGTAAACGGAATCGACCGCGAAGGGTTCCGTACCGTGTTGATCGAGAAAAAAAAATGCCGAAAATTACACGTCTTTAGTATGGGGACCCATTCTGAACTTTATGTAATTTTTCAACTGTCTACCTATGATAGGTAGACAGTTGAAAAATTGATAAATATGATAATAATATAATATGATAGGTTCATGACATACAGCCCGCTGACAGACAGACGGACAGCGGAGGCTTGTAATAGGGTCCCGTTTGGCACCCTTCTGGTACGAAACCCTAAATCATCCTACGTCTACGATAGATACATACCTAGTTTACTCATTAGTTGTAGAAAGTACATACTTACTTACTACGACTAATGAGTAAACCCACCGTACTGTGAGGAGGTTGTATGCGATGCGCAACCGTGTTTCGAACCTTCGAATCTTACACCGTGTTTCGAGTTAGACGTGTCGCTGCAATAATTACTATTTACTGGATATCGCCGCCATTGTGAGTCGGCGCAGGCGCAACACAACACATGCTAATTGCTAACTTGTGTGACATGACACGATGGATGATACCATGTGGTTGCGATTATACATCACGAACTTGATGTGGATGACGCAGTATGGGCGGATTAACAGCGGCAGTAACTACCTTGACAAAGTTAGACAAAATGTTAGACTCCAACGCAGCTGCTTCGAAATGTTCGTAAAAACTGAACTCAGCAGCTGTTGAGTTAGTGGTTTGGATCATGTGGTAATAATTAAGACTCAAAATATGTGCGCCATTATACTTGCTACTCCGGATTTATTTACAACGTGGCGCAACGTTAATCATCCAATTTTGTTTTTGAATAACTATTTTACTCAATAAAAAAAAATGATTTTGTGTGATGGAAATGTTTATTTGGACTTTTACAATTTTTTCTGTGGAAAAAATGATATCAGTCAAGTAGCTGCCGCCAGTGTTGATATACATTGTGCCCGTTTTATCGCATTTTCCATGACTTTCCGAAAGATTTCCGGTGATAAGTGTTCGCATTCCTGTCGAATATCCTCCCTAGGGGCTGCGATTGTCTGAGGCTTGTTTGCATAAACCCGCGACTTTAAGTAGCCCCAAATAAAGAAATCTGAGATGGTTAAATCGGGAGATCTTACGGAATACTTGCGGAAATTCATGGAAAATGCGATAAAAAAAACAAAAATGTGTATTTTTTGGGTATTTTCAGGCTCTTGCATATCTCTAGCAGCCATCATCTTTGTATTCCTTTCTTTCCTAATGCATTTATCTTCAATCCCATTTGATTTAGGGTACCTATATTCATTCCATTTTATATTTCTAACCTGCCTAACATTATCATCTTTCACACAATCCGTATATCTTTTCTTTTGTCTACCTCTTTTCGTAAACATATTATTATTCACTCTAAAGCTTTGGTTTCCTGGGAAAGCAGTTCCGTCATCCATACTAATTTAATAATATAAATTCGAAAGTAACTCTGTCTGTCTGTGTGTTACCTTTTCACGCCTAAACCACTGAACGGATTTCGATAAAATTGCGAGGCAAGGAGACAGATGGCATACTTTTATCGACATACCACGCGGGCGAAGCCGCGGGCTGAAGCTAGTATTTTATAGGCTGTCATGAAAATCTGTCATTTAAACCAGTATTTGACATTCAGGTGTCAAATACGCCGCCGTTGGAGACGCCCTGGGCGTCGGGAATCCCAGGCGGATTTCCGGCCACCATAGGCGCGGGCTTGCGGACGGCGAGCAACGGGCAGCTCGCCGTCCGATAAGGACCAGGCCCGGGTCGATGGCGCGTCGTGTTCCACGCGCGCCTCAAAGAGATGTCAGCAAAAATGACGGGGTCCAATAGGACCGATGCCTGCCAGGGTTGCGGGAAAGTCCGAAAGGGATACCGGGACCTTGGCAACAGGCAAATGAAGGAACACGGGTGGGTTTTAGTCAGTAAAAGTCTGACACGCCCTTCCGCTCCGCCCAGAGCGGGAGAAGTCATTGGATGATTTCCCACCCTCAAAAAAAAAAAAAAAAAAAGGTGTCAAATACGCTCTGTATTTGGACAGCCGTTGTCGTGAGACCGTTCTCCGCAAAGCTTAAAACTTTTTGTCACACATAATAATCTTCATTCATTTGTTTGCTAGGTCTTGGATTATTTTTCATTGGTTTCCTGAACATCATGGAAATGTACGAAACAGTCGTAAA
Source organism: Lithophane leautieri (assembly GCA_949152455.1). NCBI lineage: Eukaryota > Metazoa > Arthropoda > Insecta > Lepidoptera > Noctuidae > Lithophane > Lithophane leautieri. The sequence goes on from OX424478.1 coordinate 10,313,633, forward strand.
TATGCAGTTAACAAAGAATAATATTAGTCTATGTTCAATTCTGCACATCACATTATGCGGGAGCACGTATGGCTAAAGTATCCCTAGCGTGAACATTGAGGAAAATAGTCTACCATAGTTTAGTAACCGCTATCGTGTCGCCATCAATAAGTTTTGTATAGTAATTGTAAATGTACCATGAAAGCCTCCTATGTATGTAACCTGACATGTGTATGTGGTCCTCATCTAAGTATGTAGGTATACGAATAGTTCATTTATCAATATCCGAGGCTCATCGGCTTTTCCTAATAGGTACCTACTTAGGTAGGTATGTAGAGTCACAGAGCAGTTTTGTAGTCAGTTCGAGAGCCTCCTCCAAATTCAAAGCATTTATTTCAACCAAACGCTATTTTTGAATTGTCAAAGAGTCTGTCAGTTAATCAGAAACTTGAAGCTAGTTGCCCATTCCAAAACGTAGATCTCTATGGAGAAAAACGGGCAAGAAACTTCATGAACCTATCTCCTGTTCTGCTTGAGAGAAACCCAACTCAGACTTGCTTTAGTCAAACTTTTGGCATTATCCTTTATGGATTGTACACAAAACTGCGAATCATCGCGATGTGAATCCGCAACGCACAAGCTTTCTTAAGAAAAAATCTTAGCGTACCGTCGCTGATTCTTGCGATGCGACGTCGCAACGCAGTTTTGTCTACAAGCCCTTAAGGCTCCCACAAACAGGCGCGATATCGCGGGCGCGACAAGAGCCGCGCTGCCTGCCGCGCCCGCGATGTCGCACCGCAGTTTGCACGAGACTACGAGACTAAGCCAAAATTAAGACAATTTTTTGTACCTTCCTAAGGGAAGTTGATATCAACCTTGTCCTGTTTTGGAAAACCGCGAATCTATCATTATTCGGTTACATTCCTCATTCATGTTTTCCCGATTCATTAGATAATTAGGTGGATGTACCTATAAAACTCACGCCTTTTTCCCATGGGGGTAGGCGAAAACTACAGAACCTCATCCACTACGATCCTTACATACTCATTTTAAAATCATATAGATAAAATTAGTAGTTACTTATTAGTACCTAATAAGGTACATTTCGTAGCTGCGGTTTCGCTGATGTGCACGCGCACTATAATTTGCTCCCTTTGTGTGCACCATAACGTTCCACGTTCGTGTAGCCTCGCGTTATCAGATGAAGAATTAATTATTATTATTTAATTTCATACCGTGTCCGTGCATCATGGCGGAATGTATGAATCGCCTATGTATGTCAGTCGTGCGCTGAAATTGTTTACGTGAAGACATCATTAAGTTACATGTAACATGAAGTTGGCTTACACTATATTTCAGATATGTACCTAAATCCTGTAAACATCGGTCAATAAAACTTTAAAGGGGGAGGCTTTCAGTTGCAAACGGCTAAACAGATTTTCTTGAATCATAGCTAAGAACCAATAACATTCTCTTTGCTAAGAACATTCTCGATCAAGTCATCTTTCAAACAAAACAAAAGAAATCAAAATCGGTTCAGCCGTTTGGGAGCTACGATGCCACAGACAAACACACAGATACAAATGCACGTTAAACTTACAACGCCCCTCTTTTTCCGTCGGGGGTTAAAAATTAAATGACTTCAGATTTTCAGAACGGTTGCACCGATTTGGTAAATTAATTTTTATTTTAAAATGTTCCTAATAGTAGTCCGAATAAAGTTCTTAGGGGAAAAAAAGTTTGATAAGTTGCCGGGAAAATTCGGGAAAACTGAAAGTGCCTTTTCTACGGGAATTTTGTATGAATTATTGTATGTACGTCGAGTCAACTAGTGTTAAATAAACATGTAATTTTCTGAAATAATTAAAAAAACTTCGTGCCTAGTTTTTTTTCCTGTATTTATACAACTGTCCAGGTAGGTTATAAACTGTCCAAATACCTATTTTCAAGAGGTAAGTCCTCTTGAAAATAGGTATTTGAACAGTTTATGAAATTATGTGTCATGTGATAGTATGAGTAATAAATTAGTAGGTAAGATACCTGAGGGCCAATTCTCTTACATAAAAAACGTTTTCTCTTACATAAAAAACGTTCACATTCAAGTCGCAATCTGTCAAACTTGTCAAAAATGTTGGAAAATTGATGGTTTTTTTGACAGATAGCGAATGAGATGCGAATGTGAACGTTGTTAAAAATAGAGGAATTGCCCCGCTGGTAAGTAATAATTGTCGAAAATATTCATGTAAAACAATTAACAGTACCTAATTCTATCAAAATATGTAAAAAAAAAGAAAACAATAGATGCATAACGAACCGAACACAACATAAAGAAAGCAATTAAGAGATTTGAAGAAAACAGATCATAAAGTAAACTTAATTAGTAGTAAAGAACAATACTCAACACAATACAATACATACAATATTGCTATTATATAATATGTACGCTCGCCTTACCTACCTATTACGGAAACTACGCAGTGAAGACTAGTTGCTGCCCGTGATTTCGCCCGCGTGGACCCAAATTCTGTTTCTAAAATAAAAGTATCCTAAGGTACTGCTTATAGCATCAGCTATCTACCAGTGAAAGTCCCGTCAAAACCGGTCCAGCCGTTTCGGAGATTAGCCGGAACAAATAGACAGAGACAATAAAAAATAAAAAAAATAAAAATATGTAGGTGCCATGCCCCTAACTGTTCATACATAAAGCTGTTTGACATTACAAACAGACACTTCAATTTTATTTATTTGTATAGATTTGTATAGATCTACATAATTAGGTACGAGTATTTATAGAAGATTGTATAGAAGATAGGTAGACGGCTACACGAGTTCACGAGTGTGAGAAAACGATCGGTTCGATAAAGATTGAAGCAATATTATGTAGGTATGACAGGAAAACTCTTCTGTGCTTTTCAATCAAAGTGAACCAAGATGGTTGAATCGAGTGTTTATACCAAAGGTCAAAAACAAAAGAGGAACGCATATTTGTCAAGCTAGCAACAATATTGATGATGGTTTTCATGAAAATTCACGCCACCAGTTGGCGCCACTTTGACAAGAGGTCTTCCATTTAAAAAATGAATATAATATATTTGATGACGTTCATCATTAATTTCATTCATCATTCAGTCATAAATAAAGAAACTATAGGCGCATTGACACTTTTGACAGGAGCCCGGAACTGACGTCTTTTTTTTTTCGTGCGGAATCCTTCAAAATGCGCCTGGGCTTTGAGAATAAGACCGGGGAGTGTGGGATTTGAACGTCACTAAAACCACCCTGGTGGTCACCCCTCCGTTACCTCTCAAAGGACCGATCCGAAACCCCCTCTATGCAACGCCTGTTAGAGCACATCTCTGCGGAGTCAGTGCTACCACCTAGTGAACGTCATTTCAGATAAACCTCATTGTAATCATCCAACCTCATACTTTTTTCAAATAATAAACGAGGACCTGCGGACCTATTCTGTAAAAAATCTCAACGTGAAAACTTGGTGCAGTGAGCTTGAAGTGAGCCGTCGTTCCATCTGATGCTAAAGTTAGCACTTTGTTTATTTTTACAGAATAGACCGGCTGTAGTCGTCTATCGACGCATGCGCACGCGGTCTAATGTCAATGTCACTCGATAATCACCGGTTAAACTGCTACAATCAGTGAAATTACAGTTTTCTATCGTTTTCCCACAGCCGAGTGTCACGCCTCGTTGACGACACGTCAGTAACGTTTAACCATAGTTTAACGTAAGTTTAGTTTGTGACATCATTTATCATTCAATTTGATACGGCTTTGTACGAAAAATTTTCAACCTAGGTAAATAACATATTAGTTGATGATTATTTTTATGGGTTTATGAACCCAATTAAATTGCTGATTCTATGTTTTATTCTATGAACACCACCTATGACGTCGGCTATTCTGTAAACACCTCACCGTGATAACTTATGTGAAGGGAACTGTCAATCCCTAGCGTCAGGTGGAGTGACAGCTCACTTCACCTAAGTTTTCACGGTGAGATTTTTACAGAATACGCTACAGTTACTTCTGCCTCATCTGCCGCGTTTAAGTTTTTGGTTCAAATGATAAATGATAAATGATTTTTATTTAAGTAGGTTTGTACAAACACTTTTACACGTCAATCACATTTTTAAAACTAGATGAGGTCGGCGTTTCCTATCTGACTACTCTGAGAAGAAAGGCCGAAACAAACTCAGAGGTCACAGTCTCTTTTAAAGTCCAGACATAATCTTGGTCAGATCATGTGAAGACCATGTAGATTGGTGTCTGAAATGGACTTTTGAGGAAAGAACCACACAGATTGAGTGGACCTGTCCAGTCAGTGCAAGCATTTGTCAATAATCGAAGCATTTGTCAATCGTGCAGCTCAACTCCAATTTTAAGGAGCTCAACGATTTGACGAACAGTACCAAAGAAAGGACATTTGGTTAGGCCGCATAAATTACTCAAACTGCCAGACCATGATTAATTAAAACTAAGGAAAAATTAATACTAAAAAAGAAAAGAAACAAAGATCCACATAGTCTTCACATTCACAATAATTAAAATAATATAATACTTTACAAAGTAAACATTCATGTCACTGTATAAGTTAATAATAAAATAAAAAGTCACTAAAAATAACAGAATTCAATAAGTTAAAAAATAACAAAATTGGAGAAACTGGAGCAGCTCAATCCCAAGCCTTTTTGTCCTCAATGTAATCTTTAATGGTATAATACGCTTTTTGGCACAACTTACGTTTAATAAATGTTTTAAATTTATTAAGGCTTAGATCTTGTACGTGGCTTGGAAGCTTATTGTAAAAGCGTATACATTGACATCTAAAGGAGCCACCTATTTTCTTGAGCCTTGTTGTAGGTATAACAAATTTGTGTTTGTTCCTAGTATTTATATTATTATGGATTTCACTGTATTTTTTAAACAATTTAATATTTTTGTGGGCATATAAAAGATTTTCAAAAATATACTGAGAAGGCACAGTCATTACATTTATCTCCTTAAACTCTCTGAGTGAGTATCTCGGACTTAATTTATAAATTGATCGAACAGCTCTTTTCTGCAAAACAAAGATAGTCTGAATGTCGACGCCATTTCCCCACAACAGAATACCGTACGACATTACACTATGAAAATAGCTAAAGTACACTAAACGGGCTGTCTCTATGTCAGTTAAATTACGAATTTTTCTAACAGCGTATGCTGCGGAGCTTAGTTTTTTTGTCAATTTATCTATATGTGGGCCCCACTGAAGCTTAGCATCCAAAGTTAAGCCCAAGAAAACTGTGCTATCTTCGGGATTCAATTCTTCGCCCTTTATCAACACATTAGTTTTCACCTGCCTAACGTGAGGTAGCGTAAACTTAATGCATTTGGTTTTTTTTTCATTAAGAAGTAAATTGTTAACATTAAACCAGTGAACTACTTTTGAGATCGCGCTATTTACATCATCAGTAACCAGCTGCTGACGTTTAAGTTTAAACAAAAGCGAAGTGTCATCTGCAAACAACACTATCTCATGATTATCCTTTATGTCGTTCTGCACCACTTATCGAAGAATCTCGGTCAGCTCCACAATATTTCTCTATTTCTTCCCAAACGACACAGTTGTCCCCTTCGATGGTCGGAATTAGACCGAATCGAAGACCCCCACACAGCGTAGAAATTTATTCCGACCTCCACGAGGGTGAAGCCGCGGGCAAAAGCAAGTTTTCTATGAACACGAGAACTAACCACATATTCTAAATTCCAGATATCAGAAGCAAGCTTCGTAACGAGCGTCGAGGAGGCGGCCCGCGTCGACCAATGCACGCAGACACCGCCGAGCGGCAAGGCGCGCCCACGCACCCTGCAAAGGTACCACACATCAGACCACATCTACGAGAGATCTCACAGAACCTACCGCCTCAAGCACGAACCCAGGCCCAAGAGCCTGGGCCTCACAGATTCCTACCCATTCATTGCGAAGCCGCCGAGCTATGACTATCCAAAGTAAGCTTCAGAATTAAAAATTTTAGGCTTATGTGATGTGTGTGTGACTAACTTTTGTGGTACCTATCAAGAACGTTGTCTGTATTTTATGTGTTTATTGTTTTTGTTTTTGACAGTTACTTATTACTTATATCTGCGGACTAAGTTATTTACTTTACAAAACATAGCTTTAGTATGTAGGTAAGATTTCAACAACAACAAGTCAAATTGTTACGAATTTACCTAGCTAGCCTCTTAGCATACCTCACCTTATCTACATATAAGTACAATTTTGGAAACTTGAATCCAAGACATCTGGGTATAATGCTGCTAAAAATGCAGAAACACAGTACAGAGCAAAAATGTATAAATGTAAAAAGATTTTAAAACAAACCATAGACACAATAAATGTTTCCTAAGCGCAATCTTTTATTTACTTATCAAACAAGAGACGGTAGTTTAATATATGTTAGCAACATCGTCTACCCAACGTTTATAGTTCGCAAAAAAGTTAGTAAATCGTCAGTTAAAATATAATTTGCATATTATTACGACCATTACATCTAGTGACATCTTAAGGTAATTTTTTTTATTCTTAATGTTATAAAATCACAAAAAAAGAATTGTCATAACTATGTCTCTAATTGTCCAAAACGATTACACTGTGTACGAAGTGAAATAAAAAAGATTTTGAAAACAAAAAAAAAACCGGCCAGTCTTTTGAAATAGTCCCACTAAAGATTATTTTTCGGGATTTCCTTTGTACCGGGGTGTAGGTAATACAACTGTGTGAAAGACCAATTGAAAATTCGTTGTCCACATAGATAATATTCGTAGGTATACATGTTGGTACACATCAAGCTATACATTTCCAGTTTTTGCTGATCTCGCATTGTATAGGATTTCCGTATAATGCGAGGTCAGCTTATACTGGAACTAGCTTGCGTAGCTTGATGCGCAGCCGTGTGTACGAGATTTTTGAAAAAAAATATTGAGTTTGTGCAATCTTAGAAAAAATTTGCCATCATGATTATTTCAATTTTATTGTAGACTTTTCTATTATCTAATAGCGAAACAGAAATTCGCGATAGAAAATCTTCAGTCAAAGTTCAGGAAAATGATGATGACAGGAAAATACTTACCTACCTACAAGTTTTTAAGTAAAAATGTTCATTTTTATAAACTGTTTGCTTTACTACTAGGTATTTTAATAAACAAGTTATGTGGCATTAAGGTTTAAGTCTGCCTTGTTAATTTATTTCAAACTAGCTTCCGCACAGGCTTCTTCCGCGCGGTTTTTCGATAAAAAGTAGCCGATGTCCTTCCCCAGGGTGCCATCTTGCCAAATTTTGTCGAAATCCGTTTAGTAGTTTAGGCGTGCAAAGTAACATACAGAGTTACTTCGGAATTTATAATATTAGTATGGATTCCTCTTCTAAAACTTGTTTTTGGCATGGAGTGCAAAATACGCAGCTGGGCCCATAACGCAGATCGTGAATTCCGGTTCTTCTATATGTAGGTACCTCCATAACTGTCATAAGGAACGCAAACAGTTTACTTTAGCCACATATGATTTATGTGTACCTACACTACGATGCCAAACAAATACTTAGGTACCTAGGTACTAGGCCAGGGTTGCGGGAAAGTCCGAAAGGGATACCGGGACCCTTGGCAACAGGCAACTGAAGGAACACAGGTGGGTTTTAGTCAGTAAAAGTCTGACACGCCCTCCCGCACCGAAGAAGTCATTTGATGAAAACCCAAACTAAAAAAAAAAAAAAAAGTGGTACCTGAATACATAGTAGTTTTATTATAGGCACTAATATTATAAGTAATAGAAAAAGTATGGACCTAATTATAATTATATACGGTCGCTTGTAAGTAGATTCACACAATCACACAATACACATGCAGTCTGAGACATAATATTATTTTAATTCAAGTATAGCCCACTTTAGTAAGGTGAAAAGCTGCAGCAACTGGGAGCTATCCCTAAGATCTACGTTTGTGCAGTTTTTCTGTACCTACCTATATAGACCCCTACCTACAGATAGGCGCGACGCGACACCGTTACCGCATCGGTAGAAAAATTTCCGTGAAGTTTTCATGGAAATTATCTGCTACTAGACTCGCGTCGTTGCATCTGTGTGAAAAATACGTAGTCAAAAATATCATCGTCATCATAATAAGCCTCTAATGTTCCCACTGCTGGGACACCTCACACCGGCCTCCTCTCTGTGAGACCCAGTCAAAAATGTATTACTTACTTACTTAGTCTAAAACGGATGCACTGCCACATCCCTGCATGTCTGTTTGTTTGTCTGCACGCCACTAAAACTACACAAGTCTTGATTTTGACACACTTTCTACTAACTACTTGTTGACACTAACAATTTTGAAGTACAGTCAGTGGAATTAATTCTTAAGCAAATTGGGCACCCTATGCCAACAATTTCATACAATTGTGATTTGAATAAACTGACCACTTAAGTTAGTAGTCAATTTGTCTAACAATTTATTTTCCTGACTTACATATTTGGGGTTCTGATCTAAAAACACACCTGATTTGTTCCTCAATTTGTTCCCAGATTCAAGGTCAGCGTGACAGACAGCCCCAAGATATCAGTGACCCCACCTCACAGCTTAGAATACGTGTGTACTAAAGGCGGAACCAGTCCCAACGGCAGTGTAACTCCTAACGGGATGGCGTCCAACAAATCAGCTGCCACAGTGTTGCTGAGCCCTGGATACCTGCAGGGTCACTGTCAATGTAACCAGTCTATTAAAGTAAGTTTATAAGTACACACTCACAGCTATGTTCATGCATATTCTGGGCACGCTTGTTTTATCGTAGACCTCATACATCGATTTCCATCAGACGAGCTCGAGGTCAAGAGCAGGCCCAGTTGGCAATTAACAAAGGAAACTCGAATCTCTCAATCCTTCAGTTCAATTCAAGCCCAACCTCCCAACGGCAACGGCCAACTTTCAATAAATCGTTCTCTATGCTATCTGCCTTTTCCCAACTATATTAGAGTTGGCTTCCAGTCTAACCAGATGCAGTTGAATACCAGTATTTTACATGGAGCGACTGCATAACTGTCCCCACAACCCAGTATCTGGGTAATACGATGCCCCTTGGTAAGACTGGTTTTCAGACTTTCGGGTTTTTGACGATCCGTAACAACTGTCAAAAGTCCACGAATGCCAGCCGAGACCAAAGGATTTCGGAGGCATGGAGGAGTCTCGGTGTGTAAAGATGGTCACCCATCCACGGACCAACCTCGGCAAGTTTAGCTTAACTTGATGGATCGACCCGTGCGATACGATTCCGTGCGGCTGTTATTACTTAGCCACGAGGAGCTCGTGGCTAAGTAATAACAGACGTACGTAATCGTTCTCTTTGTAATCGAGAATGATAAATAATTATGATGATTGCTTATTCATAAGTTTTTTTATCAGGTAAAAGGCGCTTGTGTTAATTAATTTTGATTTCACACAGGTGCTAAATTAACATGATTTGAAATTATCGCAAGTTCACGCCAGCTAGGCTAAATGCAAACACTTTAAAAAAAACATTTCCGTCGTAGAGAGTGCGTTTGGAGAAAATAAACGCTTTTATTTTTGTAAAATACCGACTTGACGAGAACTATTATTAATGCTGGGGCTACATTGTCGCGTTACTGCGATTTAAAGTTCGCGCGCTCTCTGTTGCTCAGCGAGACGTCGAGCGGTGTACGAGAGAGAGCGTGAGAACTTTAGTTCGCGATAACGCGACAATGTAGGCCCAGCATAACGATGTTTGGAACCCCAAATTTATAGGATAAGAGCAGCAAGAGGAGAGTGACCAAATCAGCCATCTTCTTCCCACCCTACAATAAAACAGGATTACTTAATCATACTAATTACCCATTCCCTATTTCCAGAGTGTAAGCGAGGTAGCACTGGCAATGCCGGTGTCTCCCGGGTGGAACGAGGAGCTGCCTCAGGGCCCTGAGGGACTCTCGTGGCGGAGACTTCACATGTCGCGTGCCAAGTTGAAAGCTACTGCCACCACCTCGGAACTGCTGTCAGGTAAATAGACACAAATTTTATCAGCCCCTGCTTCGGACGGTTTTTACGACTTCAGAAAACATTAAAATTAATTTCTTTATCCTATATTACTAAATGAGCAATATTTTTTTATATATATACTTAGGGATATATGTATTTGTGATCACGTTCAGGAAAACGGCTCTAACGATTTCAATGAAAGATGCATAGGGGTTTACAGGAGTGAAAAATCGATCCAGTAAGGTATCATATCTGGGAAAATTTGTTTTTTCTTCAGCCTTAGGAATGTGGTACAACGTTGGTGTAGGACGATATGTTATCTTTTTTCAACCGAGCAGAGCTCGGTCGACCAGTACTTATACGTATAAAGTATTATACACATAAACCTTCTGGAATAAATTCCCGATATGACTGTGAAAACCGCATTAAAATAGCATAGCATAATGAGAACAACGCTGTCACACAGCCAGACACGAAAAGCTACTTTAAATTCTAATATGTATGGATTTAGATAGATTGTATATAATAACACGGACTTACCCAGTAGTTAAATACCTGTGCCTGTGTTATGTTAAAAGATAGGTATGTTAGATGCCACATAACTAAAAATAGAAAAGAAATCTGATCTGGAAAGTGACATTTGATGTTTTTCCTTGTGTAAGCTGTATTTCCCGATTAGTTAAGGAATTTGAAAAGGGACTGGGCATACTGTTTTATATGCAGTGCACGTTATCGAGGTCAGCAGAAGATAATGTCACATTATGCGTAGGTGTAATGTATTTTACGTGAGTAGATATCAATTATCAGAAGGCAGAAATGAGTTTCAAAGGCCTACCAAACACAAACTTTTAGGATTTATGTAGTTTCGAACTATTGAATAAAGGTAAATGTAAGCTTTATTCAATAGTTACTCCTTTTCAGAATATTACCGATTCGGATTAATAAATTGTTTCAATCGAGTCTTATTTATAGGGGCACGCAATCTCACAAAAAAAAAAAAACTAACCAAAGAAACCAAAACATTACAAAACCTTTTCAAAATTCCAGGTTTTGCGATGGTAGCAATGGTGGAACTCCAGATCAACGAGCCGACGAACGTCCCCGAATGGCTGTTCGTGATGTTCGCGGTGTGCACGACGGTTCTCGTGGCCGTACATATCTTCGCACTGATGATATCAACGTATTTGCTGCCGAATATTGATGCTGTCAGCAAGATGGAGATGCCCAGAGCGCCTGCGAGTGCGCTGAGAGACTCGCCTCATGAAAGGATGAGGGGATTCATCGAGCTGGCTTGGGCTTTTAGTACTGTTTTAGGTAAGTGTTGGAAGATCCTCAAATACTTTAGTAGGCAAGAAAAGAATATATTATGTAGCAATTCCATCAGTGTTAGTTCTGTCTGGGGTGGAATTTCCTCAATATCTTGATTCATAACTTTGTCACTTTTGGGAAGCGACTGTCTGTTTTTGCTTAAGGGAAGATTCTCTTGTCTTATCACAAGGTTTTCGGATAGTAAAATTAAATTTTATGAGCACACATGCATAGCCATTGGTCGAGAATTTGTAGACTTGCTGTCATGATGTTATTGATTGCTCTCGTTAGTGTTCGCTCAATGACTCGACCGTATTGATAAAACCCAACAAAAAGTACTAGGCTTGCATGAATTCAAAATAGTGTTACAATAATTACTATTAATTATCCCACTAATAAGATTTGGATGAAAGGCATATAAATAGTTTAAATCTAACAATAAGTACTAGGCTTGCATGAATTCAAGATAGTATTAAAATCGTTAGTATTTTAATTTGGCAGCATTATACTTCACGGAGGGACCACGGGTAAAAAAAATTACCCCCATGGTACCATCCAGGGACTACGGGAGGGACCACGGGTAATAGACGATAGAGTTGCGAAGACTGTAGCGGAACACATCTTTTGGCCCTGTCTGAACCCCGTTTCATATATTTTTCTACGTTTTCCAGGTCTCTTTCTGTTTCTGGTGGAGATAGCGATCCTGTGCTGGGTGAAGTTCTGGGACTACTCGTTCGCGGCCGCCACCGCCGCCACCGTCATCGTTATACCAGGTACAGTGATACAACTTGTCATTCTGTGAGTGCTCCCTCTGTCTCTTTGTCTATATCTGTTGGTCTTTGTATCAGGTATGATATAACGTCATTATTCATTTTGTATCACTTAATTAAGCTACCTGCAGCTGCAGGCTGTTAGCACAGAAAATATTTTTTAACTAACTGCATGTAAAACATGCAATGCATCTGTAGTTTTATACACGGTGTAAGGGACAGCCCTCCGCAGACTGATAGGATGAATTCAGAATAACATACTAAGACGACCGGTACGTGACATTATTTCAGGAACGTTATGGGAATCCAATAAACCTGATTTGTTTTATTACCTCACGCGTCATGTATCATTACCGTGACAAAACGCACCGCACTCCCCGTGGCGGGGGGGCCCGCTCGCGCCACGTGATTTATCAATGTAAATTCTGAGCTTCACGCGTCGTTCGCTATCGTATTTTAACATTCATCGCTGTTTTACTTACGTAAATGGAGTGCTGCGTACGCAGAATGTAATTTAACATTGAAATACAGAAATAGTAACTGAAAAATCGATTAAAAAAATCCATGATTCAAAATAACGAGCTGAGTGCCCCCTGTTAATTTGCGGAGGGCTGTCCCTTACACCCTGTATAACTTGACTAACAAGACTGCATACCTATTGGGTCTATCGAAACAAAGTTTATCCTTAAGTTTTAAAAGCTTTATCAAAATTTAAGATTTAAATTGCTCTTTCAAAATGATAATTTATTTAGTACTAGCTGATGCCCGCCGCTTCGCCCGCGTGGATGTCGGTTATTATGTATTGAAACCTCACTCGAGAACCACTTTATCCATTGGTGAAAACGGCATGAAAATCAGTGCAGTCGTTTTTGAGTTTATCGCGAACAGGACGACAGACAGACGTGGCGGAGGACTTTGTTTTACGTAGGGATTGATCATAGACAGAGATGCCGTAAATATCTCGATTTCTTGTGTTTTTCGCTAGATCCTTGTTTTCTTATACACTTTTCGTTTTTTCTCTCACCAACTTTTCTCTCGACTCTCTCTCTCTCTCTCTCTCTCTCAACTCTCTTCGTATTTAATTTTTTGCCACCGAAGCGTCCACTTTGTCACTTCCTAGACTTCCTAATCTAAAAGTTATTTTTCTCTTACAGTATTAATCGTCTTCGTGGCGTTCGCGATTCACTTCTATCATTCTTTGGTGGTGCAGAAGTGCGAGACGTCGGGCCAGGACATCGAACAGCTGGAAAGCATGAAGAGAGACCTGGACACTGCTACCGTGAAAGTTAATATGTTCTGATCATGAGGCTTCCTTGAAATGAGTCCTTTGACAGCGGAAAGTAAAAGACATTTTGATTAGGCAAATGGGCTATTTGTGATCGTTCAGGGGGCCTAACCCGGTCAAATTAGCAATTCCTCTAAAAGCAGTTCATTTCCTTAATTCCAGCTGTCATTAGCAATTCCTTTAATTTGACATAAAAGCAATTCATAATTTGTGGACCATTTTTCGAATCTCCATAGGAAACTGTCAAACAGATGAATTATTTCGTAATAAGAATCGAATGCAGTTCATATTATGAATTGTCAGTTGGTGACATTTTACGATGATTCATAATATTTTCATAATATGATTCTGCTAAAGTGACCGTTTTAAGCCCCCTGGACCCCTTTTGCATGGTGATATTCTGCCCTATTAGAATATTAGAGCAGGAATATTATTGCCTTGCCATTAAATTGCGGTCAGAATTTTGAGTGACGAATGCCGATAAGTGGTCACATTTGCGATAGCTCTGACTGACATTCCCGACGATAATGCATGCTAAAAAAGACAGTATATTTTTAAGTGTCATTACAGAGATACAGTTTTCTTATAATAAATGTTCCCTGTGATATATGTCCTTGTGAATCTTTGATATTATAACTTTTTAAGCGTGTAGTGTCCCGAGATATCGAATATTATTATGTTACGAACGCAACGAGTTTTAAAACGAATTAGATTCCGATCTCAGACCAATTAAAAAGCCAAGACCGCTGCGAACAATACAGTGAAGCATGCTAAAACTACACCACCGCTCTGTGCATACACGCTCACACACACATTTACAACTGTTTACAATGACACTACAGTCAAACTACACCAAACTAAGGGCACGCATGATTACGAAACCGGCCTCACGTCACTGTTGACAGGGTTTTTTTATTTGGTCTGAGATTCCGCAATTATAAGACTTGAAAGTACTAAGTATGATAACGAAACTATTCCTTACTTTAATGATGCTATCTATTTGATTAAAAAAAACTATCAATACCCATGTAAAAATAAGGTCTGGTACCTAATTACTCTAACTCAAGGAAAGTAGACCCTAAATAGACGTGCTTATAGCAGAATTTCCTGTGTTTGCTAAATCCACATAATTATTATTAGCATTTACAAGTGTTGTGTGACCTAAGTGCAAAACTCATAAATTACAAATCTTTTGAGTGCTAATAAATATTTGTAGACATAACACATGAACTAAGTGCATGATACACGTTCATAGACGTGTCATTTAAAACAATATCATTATCATAAACTTGTGAAATCTCTAAAGCAAATAAGCGTAGGCAGTTAAGCACATTACAAGTCTCAAAGACAATTAAATTATTATAAGAAATGTGTAAATATTTAAAAAAAAAGAGATGACTTAATAATAAGTAGACTAAATGATAACCTAGTTATTTATAAAACTATCCGGAGTGTTAAAATGTTCAAAAGTACAATGAGATTTAAATTTCTACCTTATATCAACGTCATAAGGTTCAAAATTGGTGTGCTTTTGTTTTATTTTTATATATTTTATGGTGCTGACTGTGTAGGTAACTGATATTCAGATTATTTGTCAATAAAGATCTTATACTAGGAATTTCAGTAATATAGTGTTGAAATATTAAAAAGTTTTTTTTTTTTTAATATTTCCACCAGGGTCTTCCAGATTTTTATGTAATGTACAATTAGAAAGACTGTCAGGGATGAATCTAAATGAAAAATAAATAGAATAATATGTTTAGAATTAAATGTGTGGACCAACATAGTGAATGTATACTTTGAGCTGTTGAACCAGTATTTAAATGATGTGAATTTGTTAATATGAGTATTTTAAGAGATAAATAAATGAATTAAATATGTTGAAAACATTGTTTTCTTTTGCACCAATGCAGATGGCAAGTGACTGGATGATCAAGGGCCGGTGATATTATCTTCAGCATCCTCTATGTTCTATGTTTGAGGTTTGGTTTCCGCACTTAATCCCTAAGGTGGACCATTGTGCAAGTTTTAGCACAGGGATGTTGGTTTTTTCACATCCGCGGATGCGGATATTTGAAGGCTCGCATCCGCGGATGCGGATCTAAAGATTTTTTTTTTCAAATATCGCGTTGTGCCGGTTTTGCCATTGTAATTTTTTTTTTAATAATCTGTATGCTGCAGAAATCTCGCTTAGCACATACTGCTCACTGCATGTTCACAATTTCACAATAACATTCGAAAACTGAAATGTTTATACCTACAATGGCAATTACAGTAAGTGTAGTAATACAGTAAGCGCAACTATTTTAAACACGTTATGGCTGATTAACGAGAAACAAACGATTCACAATAACAAACGCGTCGGATCTTGTCACCGAACGAAATCTTCGCTCCTACAGGTCAATGAGCACGTGCGTACGGCACGTGCCAGTCGCCTATTTTGCTTCTTGGCACGACCTGGGGCCGTACTATGAAGTATTAATGCCATCATTATTCCACTTCGAAAAAAGGATGATGCTATCGGCCTTGTATAGCTCCGTCTCTCACTCACACTGGAAAAATGGTGGCATTAACACGTCATAATACGGCCCCTGTGCTACATCCGCATCCACATTAATGATTGCGGATGCAGATGTCAAAATCGATGCGGACGCTGATATCCGCAATATCCCTGCTTCAGCACCCTCATATCAGTCCACTGCTGGACAAAATATCGACGACGAATAAGTTAAATAAACTGAAAATACACATACAATTGGCTATAGAAATCGCTCTAATTAAAAGTGATTCCGATATAACGGAATCACTTTTAATTAGAGCGATTTCTATAGCCAATTGTGGATGCACATGCTGCTCATTTGGTGAACAAAGGACTTTGGTGATCAGTAACAATTAAAAATACCAAAATAAACATAATTAGCTTACATTTATTTCTAAAGACAAACAAGTACAAAATCTTCCATCCTTACACACACTTCTAGCATACCTATAAACCAAGCCATAGAAAGTTTTTGTCAAACATCAATGCTACTCTGAAATTAACGCTACCAAGGACCCCTGCATCTAGGGGCCCGCAACTTTGTGGGGCCCGCACTTCTGTGGGCCCCGCATAACTGTGGGATGCGCACTTTTATGGGCCTCAAAATAAGCCTGATTCGGCACAGCATTGATGTTTACCAATCATACCAATATGTATTATACAAACACTAATGACTAAATCTAAGAATACATTTATGTGCGATTGATATTACAGTGTTTTTATATAAAGCCAAGTAAAAGTACATATTTTAAACCTCAGTTATTATTTAAACTTGATAATATTAGTTAATTGATTCAGGCGTGACTTTGCGGAAATCCATTATAAAATACAATAGACGTAGATATATTTAGTAACCTATTCCGCTGAACTATTCTTCAAGAGTCATAAAAAACCCTGTAAGAAACACAGGGTCTCAGTGTTTTTTATGACTCTTGAAGAATAGTTCAGCGGAATAGGTTACTAAATATATCTACGTCTATTGTATTTGATAATATTGTTAATAACTGGTATAATACCTAACAATCGGTCTTTGGCAGACGACGGACAGGCGCTGAACGTTTTTAGGGAAATGATCGTAAAAGTACGTATGTGATATGATACTGTTCAGGGCTCAATCCTGCCGTTTGCCAAAGGTACAAGGTTCGTTGATTCTTCGTAGATTATGTAAATATTATCATATTTTCACAGAAAGCTTAATATACGATTTTTATTTCTTCTTCAATGAAATTATTCAAGAATATTCAAGATTAAGTATACACAATTACATAGTTAGTACATTTAGCTACACAAATTCTAAAAAAGTTAATTGTCGACAGTCGCAAATGCACGTAAAGTGTATTTTTCTTTACATGTCTAATTTGGTAAACCTCTGCCTAACCCTTCGGCGATTACATGCGTGATGTTATGTTATGTATGTTAAATTTAATATGGAGTTCCAAGATTCTTGGTTTTGAGAAAATAAATGTTAAATTCGTAGCAATTTTAGGTGTTACTGATTCCATTTTTTTTTTTCAAACTGTATGACGTTCATGCCATACTTGTCTGTAATTGGCTCAAAAACCGTGTTTGTTTACAAAATATTTCAGGTAAAGAAAAATAAACTATACATAACTGTACTTAAAGATTATAATCAATGTTCTACACTTATAAAAAAATGGGGCATTTTATTTGTGCACAATATTACTTACTATGTAAATAGAAATAGTTGGTAAGAGTTTGTAATACATAACAAAACTATTAGGTTTAACATTTATAGCTCACAAAAAGTACAAAGATAATACCAATCATTTCCTGTAAATGTATCTGTGATATCATTCAAAATATTACTACAGAAACAAAAAAAACTTCCATAATCATGACAGAAAGTAGAGCAAAAAAAAAAACCAAGCAATCTACAGCTAAAATGCAAAACATAGATACTTAACACATTAACATGATATCGACTTACATACAATCTTCATAAAGGTACAACGTGTCAGAGTCTTAAATTTTACATCAGTATCACATCTCAACATCTTCTATTGACTGGTGGGCGGGAACTAAGATTCCATTTCTTCTGGGCTGCTTCTCTACATCCTGCTTCTCATCCTCTTTTAGTTTTGCAAGGATACTCTCTCTGGGTTTCCAAACTACGAGAGACATGTGTGGCTTCTCCAGTCTACAAAGAAATGAGAGGGTTATGTAAATATTGTGAAACAACCTCATTGTTTGAGAGTGAAAGTGATTGTGTAAACCAGTTTGATTTTGGTGAAACAAAGGAAACTGAGTTTCTATGATTGAGCTGTTTGCATTCAGCGTTTGAACGCACGATGAGGGTTACCGTCCGTCCTGATTTGTCCAGACATGTCCGGCTTTTGGCCCCCCGTCCGGGGTTCTATGTTATGGGGTTTGGTTTCCGCACTCAGTCCTTAAGGCAGACCATTGTGCGTGGACCATAGCGGCCGTCCGGGCTTTGTCCGGTCTCGAAATTTATCCGGACCTTTTTGAATGTAGGAGATTGTTTTTTAATATAAAAGAATTTTTTTTGCAAATTTCTCGCTTTTAGTCAGGACTTTTATAATCTCGAAATGATAACCCAACGTACGACCTGAGATGTACAGATGCGGCTAACAGCATCACAACACTACACACACATGAGCACAGTTTACTCAAATAAATTTATAACTTTTACAGAAATATGCAACTTATTTCTATTGTCATAAGTACGATATTCGATAGTTCGCGCCTCTCGCTAATGTATCGAAATGCTAACACTCAGCCTTTGTTTGTTTCAACATTTCAAGAGGATATGCATCTCAAAATAGTTTCACTTTTCGTAGCTATGTGTGCAGGAAACATACAATTTAATTAGTAGAAATTATATTAAAAGAACTTATAGGTTTGTTAGACAAACAATGAAAATAAAAGCTAATTATAGAAAAATGTGTCATAATATGAAACTGGAATGCAACCCAGTGAAACAATACATTTATCTACTTACACACTCACATCATTATGCAGTAAATATAGATAAGAGAAAAATTTTTACATACGACAGTCATAATAGTAAGTTTAGATATTTTTTATCCTCATAAAAGGGATTTCTACCTAAATGAGGTCTTTATTGTGATTTGTCCTGACAATACTAGACATCTAAGACTTGGTGACCATGACAATTTTCATATAATAGAGATGGGACCAATCTGAACCACAGAATAGTACAGAAAGGCACACTCCCCATTTTAGGTAACTATGATGTGTGAAGTTACAAGTAGGCGGCGGGCTCGTCTTTTCGGTCCAATTCAGTTGGCGTAACGTAGTCAAAAGATATCGTAAGAGTCATGCGATAGAAAAAGAGGCAACTTTTAGGTGAATAAAACTGTATGTAATTAGTGCTGTGCAACCTGAATTGTGTTGCAGCAAGAGTTGCTTTTATTTTAATGATTTTGTGGAGTGAACCATCTAGACTGTATTAGTCTGTCTTTATATCAAGGCTAATAGAAATTACTAAAGATTGTTGAGTTGATTATTATATGCAATCAGTAAAATCTTGCAAAAAGGTTCAAAAAAATTGCATATTATGAACTCCATGTCTCCATTTATTAAAGTTATGAAAGTGGCACTAGTGCTGGCTGTTAAATGGCACATCAGTTAGGTGTGGTGATCAATGCTCAAGCTGTTTCTAAATGAACATAGATTGACATACCCAGTGGAATACAGTATCAACTCGTATAACTACAACTACGAGATTTGCCAGAGAAGAAAACTTTCATGGGGTACGTGTACATGATAAAGAGTATTGTATCTTATTCTTTTACCATACAGGACGGAAATAACATAACAGTCTTATATTTGTTGTGGGACTGATGATATGTCTCACCTTTCAATAAGCGCCGCAGGTAAAAGCGGTTCCTCCTGCAACTTCTTCAGCTCCTCAGACAAAACTATTGTGTGACCCTTCAGCTTCTCGCTGACTGGTTCCATGCCTACATCCATGACTTCATCAGCAGCTAGTGAGTGCGGAGTGTATTCTGACGATATGTGGAGGCTATTCATGTGAGCTGCCATTTTCTCTTCCGTTATTAGTTGTTTTGCTGGTCTGTAAGAAGAATAACCTATAAATAGTGGCATATAATAAAGATCTGGTTTTAAAAGAAATGTTCATGAAAAGAATATTGTTTTGGTGTAAGTCTAGTGTGCTGTAAACAGAAATGCAACCATAGTAGAGGGAGCTTCAGTAATTTTAGTAAGAAACTGATCAGGTTTTTTGTGATTAAGCAGAAAAGACCGTACATACATCAGACAAATAATGCAAATTTTCATTACAGCATTCTTCCATATTTTGTTAAAGTACCACGCAATTTACAAAAACATACTCAACAAAGTACTTACACGCCCGGTTCTACATCCAAACTCTTTCTCTTGCAGTGGATTACAGGACTGATCTTCTGCTCCAATGCTGGATGCTGACCAGTGAACTGCACCAGTTGGGGCGGTGAAGACATGCCCCATGGCAGCCCCTGCGCGTTCCACGGCGCCCCTGTAGGCGCAGGCATTGTGTGGGGCTCCGACATCCCACGATTGAAAGGCATCGACGACGCCAGTGCTTGATGAGCAAACATTTGTTTCGCCAGTTCATCTGACTGATTATACGGAAAACCAGGATACCCATATATATCCATTTTCACTGGAGTCAAAATTGCACAATTTCAGCAAAAATAACTCCGATTACCTGCACTTCCAGCAAGTTTTTAATATTTTTAATAACACTCTCACAACAACAAACCATCGACACAATTGGACACAAATTGACAGCTGACTTTTTTTAAATCATAAAGAAGAATGTTCTTGAAAATTCTATGTTTCTATTCTTTTTTTACGCTGGCAGTATATCACGTTTAGTCGATTTCCATTTATTCTCGGCGTCATTTATAGTACTGACGATGAGACGATAGACGATCAGAGCTCGGCCTCGCAAGAGCAACATAAATTATTGTACCCTATGTAAATATGTACTAAACCGCAATATAACCACTTACCACTGCATCATTCATAACATTTCGTCTTCGTAGCGCGCCTAACCGTGCGTTTGCACTGGCGAAACATTTACGATAAAACATGTTGAAATCTCTATTTTCTGTCAATGTTCCATACAATTTTTGACAGGAACTAGAGATTTAAACATGTTTTGTTGTAATGTTTCGCCTGTGCAAACGCACGGTTAGAGGGTCAATGCATCACTGAGGAACATGTTTGTTTGGACTGATCCATGAACTGGATAGCCGGGCTTAGCTTACTTTTGGTCGACTCAATCTGCCTAGCCTTTTAGTCGACTATGGAACCAAAAACTTATAATATCGACTAAAATAAAATTAGAAATTAATTTGGCTCGTTGGTTCTCACTATTTGACAAGTAAACCACGAAGTCAAACAAAAAATTAAAAAATAATTTTGCGCCTTTCACTTTCGTGTTTATTAAAATAATCTTAATTATTTTGCTAAATTATGTTCTCAATTTGCGTTAACTTTAATCAGCGAATGTTGTTTATGTAACTATAAACAATGCTCGTAATTTTATAAGGAGGAGCGTCCTAAAAACTTGCAAAATGGGCTTGGACTTTGATGTCTTTGAATTTTGCAAAAAACTGCGGCAAAACCGGCCTCCGCCGTATCAGTGTCCTTTAGAAAAGTGTGACAAGGTTTACAAGAGTTTATGTGGGCTACAATACCACTTGGTTCATTATGATCACGATAATCCAACCCCGGCAACGCCAGCGGTAGCTAGTCATCGGAAGAAGGGTAGAGGCAGGGCGGCCGTGCCAACGGGCGACATCGCTCTTCAAAGCCCACCAAAAGAAGCTCTAACTTTCGCTGAAGCTCAAAAAGTAGTCCAATTTGAGATAGATGGCAAAATCAGCAGAATCCCAATTGACCAGCCTTTGCCAATTATGTCTTTGGAAGAATGGGAGAAGACAAATGCTGAACTGGAGAAACCTTTGCCTATTGTGGAACCCCCGGCTGAACCTCATGTCAAGTTACCTGAAGCAAGCTTCAAGGTATGGTGCATTGATTTTTGGAATAATATTATTAATTTTTTTGTACCCAAGTAATGTTTATCTATCACAAAAAAATGATGATTAATTAATTAAATAACTCAATTATACAGTTTTTTTATTGGTAGAGACATAGTTTTTAGGTCTGCTATGCAGAGCAAGATTCACTAATTTTAAAATGGCAGTTTAATAATAATGGTAAATTTTTATTCACCTAGGCTAGTTATTTACAGTGAAATTTAGCTTCAAAGACTTATTTTAGTTATTTCTGGAAAGACCCACACATCCCTTAGACTGGAAGCCAACCCCAAATTAGTTGAGAAAAGGCTATTGATCTTTTCGATCGATTTTTTTAAATACCACTATCAACGCTAAGGCTCTCAGTTGCATTATTACTGTAGCTCTGGAATGCAGATAATTTTCAGGTTTAAAAAAAAACTGGCATAATATGGGTCAATTTTCTGCTGTCAACTAGGTATTGGATTATCAGTCTCAGATACTTGGCATTACATGGGACGTAAACATAACTGGTGAAATGTGGATGTACTTGCTATAGGTACACCTCTGCCTAACCCTTCAGGCATTATAGGCGTGAAGTTATGTTATGTTTATACTAGGTCTAGCCAAAGTTTTTTTTTTTAAACAGTCCTTATGACTGACTTTGGCTTAATCATCCTTGAATCATCTTTATTTTTTGCACCTACGACAGCCCCATTTTATGTCCAGGCAAATCACTGTCCATTCCAAGGTTGCCTGGAAGAGATCGCGGAAAGCGATAAGGCCGCCCATTGTATATTTTGTAGTGTTTGTTTTTTTCCTTTTGTTATATATTTTTGTGGTGTACAATAAAGTGTATATAAATAAAAACTATATTTGTGAGTGCTTATTGGTATTTCTTCTGAAACAGACTGGACCATGGGAATCAAAATGAAAAACTTTATGAATTTATTAATGCCGTCAGCCCTGAATAATTCCTTGGTTTGAGTTACTAAAGTGCTGTGTTATTTCCTAAGAAACTATTTGATAGCCTAGGGACTGAGTCAAATCTAGAAAATGACTTACTTATAGGGAAATATTAGCCCTAAAGTTTGAATTAATCTAGGAAAATACTATGTTAAACTTAGAGAATATCATCTTTCAGCAGCAATTCTGGTGCCATTCCAAGGGTTCGATTGAAAAATGATTTAGTACAACTGGATAAGATAGTTGCCCTGGGTTATGTTTATTGACCTATTTCTCAAGATTTATTACCTAAACCAATTATTTTAAGATGGCATAAAAGATCTTGGCTCATCTTTTATTTATAAATCATGCATTAGTTGGTTGGCCTATATGTTAAATGGTACAGGACCTGCCTAGTTTGTTTACCCTTGGTTGTAAAAGGTGCCCAAGGTGCTTCATTTGAATTCAATTTAAACATCAGTCTGTAAAACAAGACTTTAATTTGCTTAGATTTTTTTTTATTTGCTCAGAAAGGAGGTATGGAGTTTATGGTAACACTCTGAACCTACATTCTAAGCAAATTAAAAAAATATTCTGTTCTAAAACATAGTAACATCACCTACTTGTCTGCCTAGTGTTAGTAAAATCAGAGAGCAGACAGCCATAGTCAGTCATATAGTTTGTTAGGTTGTGGGCTTACTAAACTGACCATAAACCATTGAATTTTCATTTATTGTTCCTGTCTCTACAATTATGGAATTTAATTTTTTGTATTGTGTGATGTTCGTACTTAAAAGAATCTTTCTAATGTCTTTATGCCGAAAGCCTAGTGCACTAATTATACTTATTCAACAAAACCATAAAACCTAGACTCTGGTAGATGATTCTGATTCTCAAAAAGGTAAGCTTTTGCAGGATTAGTGTGATCTAGCACTGGTTAAAGCTACACCGAACACACCAAACTTGTCTATTTTAAAAACATAATTTATTTTTGACATGTAAAAGTGATTTTACAAACCTATTTACAGAAATTAAATCATTAATTATAAACAATGTTAATTTCTGTGCTATCACATTGAATATGGATGTCAGTTATTATAAACTAAAACCTTCCTCGAGAACGACTCTATCCATTGGTGAAAACAGCATGAAAATCGGTACAGTAGTTTTTTGAGTTTATCGCCAACAGGACGACAGACAGACGCGGATGTAAGGATTCAGAAAGGAACATTCTCAGCTTGATGACTGTAATGACATACATACGTAAAATGTCGCCTTTTCCCATGGCGGTTGGCAAAAGCTACAGAAAGCCACCTAGTACAATCCTTGATACACACTTCTTTGATGAGATTTAGTATAATTCCACTTCCAGCTTGTTGATGACTACAATGAGCGCGTATGTGACGCCCCAGCACGACCAAACGCCTACATTCGCTTCATAGAGAAATCAGCCGAAGAATTGGACGGCGAGGTGGAATACGACGTGGATGAAGAGGATACTGCATGGCTGGCCATCATCAATAAGACGAGGGTTAAGCAGAACCTGCCTGCCGTCACTGTGGATACGTTAGAACTGCTCATGGATAGATTGGAGAAGGAGTCTTATTTTCAAGTAAGTTGTTATTGAGTTCTAAGACTAAATGATTAAGTACTACATAAAATCATAGCTTTAATGATGACTAGTCTGCCTCTGCAGACAAGATCAATGTGCATTATGGTAAACATACTGTTTTGTGTCATCAGCCAGTGATCGGAATAGGTAGAGCTAATCTACCTAAAGTTCAAAGAACAGAGACAAAAAAAGTGGAGACTTCCTTACGACTAAAATATTTTTTCGGGACTAATGTCGGGATTTCGGGACATCACATAAATTATTATTAAAACTGTTATGTAAATAACATTAGCTTCTGCGCTTACTTACATCGTTCAAACGAATATTAGATTATTAGGAGATTACCTTAATTTTTTTTTAACAATAGAAATCGTGCATACTTTTTTTTTAAAACAGAAACAGGAAATTAATTCGATAGTTGTTTTACTTTATTAATTTTAGTTGTACTTAAGTAATGTTCTGAAACCCGGGACATTAGTCCCGAAAAAATATTTTGTTGTAAGGCGTCTCCACTTTGTCTCTGTTCTTTTTCGAACTTTAGGTAAATTAGCTCTACCTATTCCGATCACTGGTCATCACCTACCAATGAACATGGATAATCCAAACTTATATTCATTGATGAAAGATAACCCAGCCAGGCATTATATTTATTTCTGGTTTATTTAGCTGTTAGTTTTCCAGAGCAAATAAATAATATCTGATCTGATTTGTGGATAATTGCTATTATACAGTGTGTCTGGTAATTAGTGTCCGATACTTAAACACGTGACTTTACTCATCATTATGAACAACTTTTACTATGGGATAAAAAAGAAATCGCGAAAAAAAAATTTGCTTTTCCATACATTTTGACGAGTTATGCGAACATAAATGTAGGGAACAGGTGATTTTTTACTCCCGATTTCATGTTTGGTCCCATAGTAAAAGTTGTTCATAATGATGAGTAAGGTCAAGTGTTTAAATATTGGACATAATTACCAGACACCCTGGGGTAGTATTATGAAGTATTAATGCCATCATTATTCAAAGTCAAAGTCAAAGTCAAATAATTTATTTCAAATAGGCACATAAAAGGCACTTTTGAAGGTCGATGAAAAACAAACAAAGAAATAGAATTGATTCTAGTTGCCCATTCCAAAAGGTAGATTTCGTATGGAGAAGAATGGTCAAGAAACTCCACCGTTACTCTTTTCAAAAATGTTTACAATATTTTGTATACATGAATTATATAATTATATGTGAAGACCATGCACCCACAATAAGATTACTGTCCCACAAAAGGCAAAAAAAAATTATAAATGGAGCAATGACAAATAAATCAGTTATGTGATAGGTACATGGTGCTCACATATTTACAAACATTGTAAAAGTATACGATATTACAATATTCCTAACATCTTTACAAGTAATACTAATAAGTCAGTGCGTGATTCCAAGCAATCACAGAGTGTAAAAATCTATGACATACAAATAATAAAATATAATAAAATAATTTAATAAATAATAAAAAATACAACTAAATTAGCAACCAGTTTGATTTTGTCCAGACTCTAAATTGTCCTATGGAGCAAGACCAGCATGTTTCCAAGCATTCTTATCCTGGATATAATCCTCTAATTTGTAATAAGCTTGTTTACAAAGTGTACTTTTTATATGAGTTTTAAATTTTCTTTCATTTAATTGCAATATATCACAAGGTATTTTGTTATAGCATTTAACGCAGTACCCCATAAAAGATGTTCGTACTTTAGCTAATCTGAAAAATGGTTGATCTATTTTATCTTTATTTCTAGTATTAAAATTATGTCTGTCACTTATTTTCTTAAATAGATTTAAATTTTTTCTTACATACATAATATTCTCATAAATACCACTGCGAAAACGGGATGGTGCTAGCGGCCTTGTCTAGCTCCGTCTCTCTATCACACTGGAAAAATGGTGGCATTAATACTTCATAATACGGCATCTGTATACATATTTATGGAAGCTATGTTGAAGCTATGCCAATTTACATTTCATAGGCATCTCAGAATGGCCAACAAACAGCAGCTACTGTGGACGAGGATGCTGTATGCTGTATCTGCATGGATGGCGAGTGTCAGAACACCAACGTGATCCTGTTCTGTGACATGTGTAACCTGGCTGTACATCAGGATTGCTATGGAGTAAGTTTTACTGTACAATTGCCTATTTTTATACTCTAATAAAAAATAAAAAAACATCTTCCAGCACGCCATGCAATGACAATGACAACCATGGAAACAGGTTTTCTTCGGGTTTTGTCGACGGAAGAACAGACAAAATGACAGATTGTGATTGTTTGTTTCATTTTGTGTATTCTTCCGTCGACAAAACCCGTTTCTATTGTGTTCATGGTAAGCCTCCAGGTAAGAAATAAACAAGACTACTAAAATATTGTAAAGAAAAGTGGCTACTAAACTCCCAAGCAGAAGCCACGTCAACCAACATACTTCTTTCCTTCTTCTTCTCTGCCTTCAGCAAACTTTTAAGAGCGGGACCAGGGCCGTAGGCAGAATTTCATTTCGGGGGGGTTAGGGTAGCCAACTTTTTAGAAGAAATAAGGTATTTCATGTGATTTTTAACAGCATTCTTTGTTCTTTTATCTGATGTTACGATCTTAGACATTCTAAGCTTAGTTATTATCAATTTCAATAAAACCAGTTTCTCTCTCCGCCATTTTGAAACTACAAGGACACTTCGGACCGATATAAAGTATGCCTAGATGCAAAATAGATTACAATATCTGTATTAGGGCATGTAGGTAGCCTACGGGGGTACATCTCTGGATTGAGATTCTGATTTCTCACATTTCGGGGGGGGGGGGGGGGTTGAACCCCCCAAAACCCCTTCCCTGCCTACAGCCATGAGCGGGGCTATAGATAGTGCCATCCACGAAGACGCGCCCCACTCCGCTCCGCTCCGTAATAAAATGTACAGCTTACAGTACAGTAATCACGGAGCAGGGCACGTCTTCGTGGATGGCACCATCTAAATCGCTATTCGGCAAAAATCTATCAAGCAGTAGCACCATATTTCATCAACCAGTACACCCTCGGCAGTGTTGTGGCCTTACCTTCAACTATTCCCTTTTTAAATTTTATTTAAATTCGGAAGTCGGTGGCAAAATACGAAAATTGAAAAGCAAAGACACCGACTTCCGAAATTAAAGTTATTTTTCAGTTTTTTAGTGTTTTTTTGGAACTCGGTTGTTTATTTTTTGTTGTAAAATGTTTTTAGCATTCACTTTTTAATTGTCGTACCTACCCCACACAAATTCGAATACCACTACCTGCTATTTAATTATCAGTGACGGAGTCAAATAAGATATAATCTACATAGACTAAGTGGGAAAAATATGTAATTATTGAAGCTAACTCAAAAACTACGCAAGCAAAATTAATAAAATTTATATGGGACCATATCTGAAGCATGACCTACCAAACAAAAAAAGAATCATCAAAATCGATTCATAATTGGCGGAAGAATCGCGTAACATAGATTTAAAAAAAAAAACTTACAGACGAATTGAGAACCTCCTCCTTTTTGAAGAAGTCGGTTAAAAAACATAACATACCATACTAATTTCTAGGTTCCCTACATACCTGAAGGACAGTGGCTGTGCAGGCGATGCCTGCAATCGCCATCGCGACTTGTCAACTGCGTTCTTTGTCCAAACACCGGAGGTAAGTGTTCAGTAACATTAACTAACAGCTGGTGTAGCAAGGTAATATGCACCCTATTCTAATATTTTTGAAGTTCATATTCAATAATCTATAAAGTTGTTTTTGTATAGCGAAGTGTTGCCAAAGTCAACTGATCTTTATTTACTTCTAATATATGACTTGAAATTGTTTGTCTTTAGGTGCATTCAAGCAGACAGACCAAGGCACTTGGGCGCATGTGGTGTGCGCGTTATGGATACCTGAAGTACGATTCGCTAACACCGTGTTTTTGGAGCCGATAGGTGAGAATTTAATGTGCCGCCATTATTCCTATTCTTGAGTTTTAAAAATAACTTTGAATCTCAAAAATGTAGACGATCTAAAATTAAATTAAAACAACATAAAATGCACAAGTCTTTTGTCAAATCTGTTCTGTGATTTTTTTCAACCAACCATAGACTTATCTGATTTTTTTTATATATATTTACGCAAAACATCGCGTTATTTGAGCAATATTAATATTATAACCAATTTCTATTGTGATAAAGTTCATTTGTACAATTACATCAAGTGCAGTGACATCCTCAAATCTGTTTACGACTCTTTTTTGAACCCTCAAATCTGTTTACGACTCTTTGTTGAACCCTCAAATCTGTTTACGACTCTTTGTTGAACCCTCTGTTTATCATTGCTTCATAGACTCAATCGAGATGATTCCCCCGGCTCGATGGAAGCTTCAATGTATGGTGTGCAAACAACGTAGCGTCGGCGCTTGCATACAGTGTCACAAGAGCAGCTGTTACTCCGCCTTCCACGTAACCTGCGCACAGCAGGCTGGGTGAGTCCTTTATTATCATGCAAAGGCGATTTTCCTCTGTGAAGGTGCTGTTCCGAAGGAACCGCAAACCGCAAGTGGTACGTCGTCTTATCCCAATGACAGACCGCAGGGACTCGACATGCCGCTGTGGCTATAATTCCGAACGTGGCGTCACAACTAAAGTGCGTTTCATAAAATAGTTCCTATGCCGTAATGTTGGCTGAGTTGGGGGTTGGGATGAAAAAGCATGAGCACTGATCACCACGGTTGCTCAATGTAGACTGATTTTTACGCGAGAAACGTACGGTATAGTTTTGGGAACTAAGAGTCAGTTCACACTGAGACGCGACGCGACGCAACGATGCTTGAAGAGGCCAGTGGTTTCGCGCTGCGCAGCGCGCCGCCGCGAGGCACATCGTGACGTCGCGAGGCGCATCGTGACGTCGCGAGGCGCATCGTGACGTCGCGAGGCGCAGCCACTTGTGCACGTCACGCTTATCAGCAAAACACCACTGCGTTGTGATGCGTCGCGCTACGGCGCAGGGCATTTTCGAATAATCTTAATAAAATATGTATCTTTTTGTGTAGTAAATAAAGTTATATTTTGTATCACTATTTTAAAAAGTGTGTACAGCGTCGCGTCGCCTCACGTCTCGGTGTGAACTGACCCAATTTTTTTTATTTTTTAGTCTGTACATGAAGATGGAAGCAGCGGGCGCGGGCCGCGACCCCAGCCAGCCGGTGCAGGTCGCCAAGATGGCGTACTGCGACGCACATACTCCTGCTCACATATTACAGGTAACGACTGTTTACTTAATAATACTTAAGGCCATTGTTACCGACTTATGCTTAATGATCACTGATAGTCGGCTTATTGGTTGATTCGCACGAATTTATTCGCCCGAAGTTAATTTATTTGTAGGTGAAGCGGAAGTAAACATGATTAAACCCTATCTCTTTATTTCATTTATAAACCTAAAAATTAAATTTTTAAATATTAGAATATAAAAATATTAAAAAAAAATATATATATGAGTCCACCAGTATCAGGAACAGACTATTAATATTAAGCCGTTGGTCCCGGCTGTCATTCGCGGGTCTTTGACAGTCGTTACGGCTCGTCAGAAGCCCGAAAGTCTGACAACCAGTCTTACTAAGGGGTATCATATTAACCAGTTACTGGTTTGTGGAGGTCAGATAGGCAGTCGCTCCATGTAAAATACTGGTATTCAGTTGCATCCGGTTAGACTGGAAGCTGACCCCAACATGTAGGGAAAAGGCTAGGCAGATGATGCGTAATGTCTTGGATTTGCCCTTCTTTCACTGAGCAGCGGATCCAAGTGTTTTTTTTTTTTTGTATGCGCCCATTTTCTGTTTTGAAAAGCGACTTTTTCTTATAAAGCCGCGTGTAAAAGCAGATTATTACAGTATTTTCTCAAACATGCTTGGAAATTCGAGCATTATTTTGACAACCTTCTTCGAGATAAATCGAAATTGCTGTACTGGTCAAAAACAAGTGACGATGCGGCCAGCAAAGTTACTATGAAGAAAATCCATATCTGGCGTGTTTAGCGGCCAAATAAATTACTATGAAAACTCATATCTGTCGTGTTATTTAAAAATGGAACGAACTTTTTATTTCAACACATGGCAACCAAAGAGGCAACTTATCAAAGATTTTATTTAAATTTCGATTTGACTTGCAAATAGAACTGTTTATAGTAAAGAAGAAACAAATGAACCTAGTGGAGTATGAACAATTTTGAGTTGTTTGTCATGGATTCTAGAATTTTTATTTCATTACTCTGTTTGAATTTCCGCGCATTATTTGAGAAAAGTACTATACAAGCCTTGGCCGCATCAATCCCCTTATTGCAGGCCGCGACAGTAATGTACTATTTCTCAAACATGCTTGGAAATTCGAGCATTATTTTGACAACCTTCTTCGAGATAAATCAAAATTGCTGTACTGGTAAAAAACAAGTGACGATGCGGCCAGCAAAGTTACTATGAAAATCCATATCTGGCGTGTTTAGCGGCCAAATAAATTACTATGAAAACTCATATCTGTCGTGTTATTTAAAAATGGAACGAACTTTTTACTTTAATACACGGCAACCAAGGAGGTAACTTATCAAAGATTTTATTTAAATTTCGAATTGGCTTGCAAATAGAACAAAGAAGAAACAAATGAACATATTGGCGCATGAAAAATTATAGTTGTTCGTCATTGATTCTGGAATTTCTATTTAATTTACTCAGTTTGAATTTCCGCGCGTTGTTTGAGAAAAGTACTATACAAGCCTTGGCCGCAATCAGGAATTGATGGACTCACGTATGAGTGCCTCGGCTTCGCCTCCGCCCTCATTTTCACGATCGTCCATCAATCCCCTTATTGCTGGCCGCGACAGTAATGTACTATATTAACATATTCCTTTAATGTGTTCTTTGTGTACTAGGAGCGTCGAGCACAAGAATCTGAAGGAGATAACAAATCGACTGATCTAACAGCGATTCGGCTGAAAGGCAGAGAGAAGATAAAACAAGTATGTGATGGAAAAAAAACTACTTCGTTAAAAGTACATGCACTTTTCTTTATTTTCTTCTAATTTTCCAGAAACAAAAATATTAACATCCGAATACCCAAATTACCCTAAGGTATGGGTCGTTACGTGATTTTCGCGAAATACGCGTTCCAAGTCACTGGTTACGTTAAACGCGTTACGCGTCACCTGTTTTGAGAACTAGTGATTTCAGTAACTAGTTATTTTTCAAATTCTATTCGGCGATTCAACATGGTGATTATTACAGTTATTTGCGAAACGAAAATATCAATGGTTACTTAAGTAATACGTTACATTACGTTACGTTAGCTTTTAAGTTTTTTTAACGAATAAGTTTTTATAGCTACAAGTAGTTACATCATTAAAGTTATACTAACATAAATAAACTTCCCTTCATACTTTATTCAGGCTTAGGACTGACCGTCAGTACCAGTAGGCACAGGGCAGTACATATTATGCGTGAAAGAAACGACATGCGCTCGCAACGTACTTTTGTTTCGTTTCTCACTTTTCATTCGATCACTGCATTGTAATGTAACTAGTTACAAAAATCACGTGTTTATGTGTGACTCGAAACTAGTTATTCGGTTACATGCCCTGTAGCCAGTTATTGTAACTAGTGACGTGAAATAACGCCCATATTTAATTAACCCGAACGGTTGCCTGCAGTCCCACCGGCAACTTGAAATTTTACTTGCGTTTGAGTATTCAGCCGTAAAGCTTTATTTTATTTCTTTCACGATTGCACATACATTTTTAAACCATCAAATCTTTAGCCATCTTTTAAAACATCCTCATGCGCTCAGGCCCGTCGTGTCCTAGCCCTCAAGCGCACATGGGCCCCCGTGGTCCTGGTGCCCACGCTGCCCGCGGACAGGGTCGCCGAGGTGGCCGGCCTGGCCCCCGGGGCGCCAGCTGCGCGGGCGCAGCTCATGAAGAGGTTGTTGGCTTACTGGACGCTGA
This sequence comes from Lithophane leautieri, assembly GCA_949152455.1. Lineage (NCBI taxonomy): Eukaryota > Metazoa > Arthropoda > Insecta > Lepidoptera > Noctuidae > Lithophane > Lithophane leautieri. The sequence continues at coordinate 10,346,164 of OX424478.1, forward strand.
AGAGACACAGCAGGAATGGAGTGCCGCTGTTGAGGAGGCTGCAGAGTCTTACGAGTCATCATGGTTAGTAACTTACAATTTGTTTAATAAAAATAATGAATTTCTTGTGAAACATTCATGTTAATTATGGTTTTACTTGCGTTATTTTTGAGCTTTACTGATTGTTTTCGGACTTTAACGAAGCACTTTTTCATGAAAGGATCAAAATCAAAATATTTTATTTCACACTAGCTTCCGCCCGCGGCTTCGCCCGCTTGGAATATCGATAAAAAGTAGCCTATGTCCTTTCTCAGGCTCTTTAATATCTGTGTAACAAATTTCATTTAAATCGGTTCAGTAGTTTTGGCGTGAAAGTGCGACAGACAGACAGAGTTACTTTCGCATTTATAATATTAAGTAAGGATAAACTTACATGGGCACTTATGAAACGTCAGAAGTTAGGTGCACACAAAAAGATCATCTCTTGACTTCTCTTCTCCGTAAGATTTCAAAACTATAAAAACTCGCCTATTTTACATAGACTTCCAGTTTTTATTATAACAGTCGGATTTACACCTTTTGCATCCAGAACTTCATATTATGATTCGACTTTGTCTGTTAGGCGACTACAGTATGCTGTATGATGTTGGACGTCGAGTCCCAGACTCAAATTCCTATTAAGAAACAATTGCTAATCAAATTGTTTTCGTTTTGCTCACAGGAAGTCGAGGTATACAGGATGGCACAGTCAATGTGAGAGAATTGTGCAACCAGCTCAAGTACTGGCAGAGGATACGACAGGATCTAGAGAGAGCAAGGTCAAATATTGTGGTATTTTTTTTAAATAAAATGCGGTCACGCATGGAGAGGAGCTCGTGGCTAAGTAATAACAGCCGCACGGGTCGATCCACCAGGTTAAGCTACGCTTGCCGGGGTTGATCCGTAGATGGGTGACCATCTTTACATTTCGAGACTCCTCCGTGCCTCGGAAAGCACGTTAAGCCGTTGGTCCCGGCTGTCATTCCAGGATCTTTGACAGTCGTTACGGGTCGTCAGAAGCCCGAAAATCGGACAAAACCAGTCTTACCAAGGAGTATGGTATTACCCAGTTACTGGGTTGTGGAGGTCAGATCGGCAGTCGCTCCATATAAAATACTGGTATTCAGCTGCATCCGGTTAGACTGGAAGCCAACCCCAACATAGTTGGGAAAAGGCTAGGCAGATTGATTGATTGATTGCGGTCACGCGATTCAGCTGCCGAGCGAAGCATCGTCGGAATTATAGCTTTCGTACTCAAAATTACGCACGCAAACGTGTTTGGAGCAGGTGTTTGGTTTCTTATACAAATTAATTTATTTTTCAGTGCTGTTTACATTTTCATGATTGCTAACTCACAACTTTTTCACCAGATTACTCTGCGAGCTAGTACGCAAACGCGAGCGTCTAAAGGCAGAGTACACGCGCGTGTGGGAGCGCTGCGTGCTGCACACGCTGCAGCCCGAGCGCGCCGCGCTGCACAAGCTCCTGCGCGTGCTGCGACAGAAGGACGCCAGCGATATATTCACTGAGCCTGTGGACCTGCAGGAGGTATGTTATCTAACGGCGCAGTACACGCGCGTGTGGGAGCGCTGCGTGCTGCACACGCTGCAGCCCGAGCGCGCCGCGCTGCACAAGCTCCTGCGCGTGCTGCGACAGAAGGACGCCAGCGATATATTCACTGAGCCTGTGGACCTGCAGGAGGTATGTTATCTAACGGCGCAGTACACGCGCGTGTGGGAGCGCTGCGTGCTGCACACGCTGCAGCCCGAGCGCGCCGCGCTGCACAAGCTCCTGCGCGTGCTGCGACAGAAGGACGCCAGCGATATATTCACTGAGCCTGTGGACCTGCAGGAGGTATGTTATCTAACGGCGCAGTACACGCGCGTGTGGGAGCGCTGCGTGCTGCACACGCTGCAGCCCGAGCGCGCCGCGCTGCACAAGCTCCTGCGCGTGCTGCGACAGAAGGACGCCAGCGATATATTCACTGAGCCTGTGGACCTGCAGGAGGTATGTTATCTAACGGCGCAGTACACGCGCGTGTGGGAGCGCTGCGTGCTGCACACGCTGCAGCCCGAGCGCGCCGCGCTGCACAAGCTCCTGCGCGTGCTGCGACAGAAGGACGCCAGCGATATATTCACTGAGCCTGTGGACCTGCAGGAGGTATGTTATCTAACGGCGCAGTACACGCGCGTGTGGGAGCGCTGCGTGCTGCACACGCTGCAGCCCGAGCGCGCCGCGCTGCACAAGCTCCTGCGCGTGCTGCGACAGAAGGACGCCAGCGATATATTCACTGAGCCTGTGGACCTGCAGGAGGTATGTTATCTAACGGCGCAGTACACGCGCGTGTGGGAGCGCTGCGTGCTGCACACGCTGCAGCCCGAGCGCGCCGCGCTGCACAAGCTCCTGCGCGTGCTGCGACAGAAGGACGCCAGCGATATATTCACTGAGCCTGTGGACCTGCAGGAGGTATGTTATCTAACGGCGCAGTACACGCGCGTGTGGGAGCGCTGCGTGCTGCACACGCTGCAGCCCGAGCGCGCCGCGCTGCACAAGCTCCTGCGCGTGCTGCGACAGAAGGACGCCAGCGATATATTCACTGAGCCTGTGGACCTGCAGGAGGTATGTTATCTAACGGCGCAGTACTCACACGTGTTGAAGCTGTGTACTTTACTAGCTGCAGCCAACTGTCAATAATAGAAAGAAATAAAGAAAATACATTTATTCAGCACAGACTGAAAGACACACAATATACAGCAGATAACAAAATAAAATAAAGAAACAAATAAAAAGTGTAAACGTGTAGGACATTATCAGAAGAGTGTGCCTCACGGCTGCGCCAAAAAGACCCGTTTAGCAAAAATGCCAGACAACTAGTGCCTGACGCTGGTTTCCAACCGAACCCGAAAGTGTGAGGTGACGGATGCAAATCAGTTTTATAAAGCATACATAAAATCAACGAATCCAATCACGAAAAGTTTCCCACAACACTGACAGATACAGTTGGCGCCCAACATGGGACTTATTTCAAGTCACATTTTTACGCAGTTCTCAAGATAGTTATGTAAAATTTCGCCCAGTCCAAGTGACGCTTATTTTAAATCGTGATGAGCACATAATCTTTAAAATATCTTTTACCAATTTAGCTAACACTCAAATGTTTTTTGTATACCACTGAAGACTGTCATACATTTCTCTGATGATGAGATATTTTCTTAATCTAGAATATTTCCCTTCAGGTACCAGACTACAGTACCATAGTGAAACACCCGATGGACCTGAGCACTATGGGCAAGAAGCTGGACCGCGGCGCGTACGCAACCATAGACGATATAGAGGCGGACTTCAAGCTCATGATAGAGAACTGTCTCACATATAATAATAAGGATACTGTGTTTTACAAGTAAGTTGATTTGAACGTAGGGTTTGAGCACCTTTTTTAAAATTCTATGATTAGTGATGGATACGGTATTGGGACACAAGTGAAACTTAGGTGGGCTGTGAAGACACATGTGCAGTGGGGCGGCGCCTGCGCAGGCAGTTCGCGTCGCCGCGCTACATACATACACACACTTTTCTTCACATCTCTATGCATTTAACATTGATGAGTCTTCTTTTAGAAAGAAAAATATTCTGCACAAATAAGAAATTCTTTTGTACGTAATCCTACTATCCTACTAATATTATAAATGTGAAAGTTTGTGTGTTTGGATGTTTGTTACTCAATCACGCAAAAACGGCTGAATGGATTTGAATGAAATTTGGCAAACAGATTGTTTATAACCTGGATTAACACATAGGATACTTTTTATCCCGATATTCCCACGGAATCGAGACTTACGCGGGTGAAACCGCGGGGCGCAGCTAGTATTAAATAGGTACCTGCTTCTTTTACCCCCGGGTTTTGGAAACTTGACGCCAGTTCAGTATAACGGAGTCTCAAGTCGGAGTATGTGCTAAAGGGTCAAAAACACGAGCCGTGGTGCCTTGGCTACTAAGCATTATACTCATAATTTCGCCTTCATGGAAACTGTGTAGTTTGCACTCGTGCACTACTTGCCAATCACATTATTTAAAGATGAAAGCCTTCATCATAGATAAAATTTAAAAAATGTTATCTGTGGTCCGTTCGCTGGCGCGTCATCCTGTCATCTGTCAATTCATTGTACTTTTTTGTGCCGCGCGCTGATCACGCTTCCGATAAAAAGTTCAGATATATTTATCGAAATGGGAAAATATCGAAGAAAACGAGACCAGGAAATGGAGGACCTGAATGAATATCTGCGAGAACTGGTAAATCGAGTGTATACCTACATGAAAGCGGAGTCGTCATGGACACCGGTAAGTTTCTCGATATACCTACCAATTTGTCGTTACCTGAGATCATTTTACTAAAATTACCTTGAGTGCCGTAATATGTTTCCACGTGAGGTTAACATTAGAGCACTAACTGTGCCGTATACTTACGAAAGGACACCACACGAGTTTTCAGTAGGAGGTCAACCATTGGTGTATCGTTCAGTGTTACAAACACATCCTTGCTAGATCCCTAGCAGTCTCTAAGAGTTTTCACGAGAGGTTAACCAGGAGACCACTAACTATGCCGTATACTTACAAAAGAACAACATCATACGAGTTTACACTGGGAGGTCAACCATTGGTGTATCGTTCAGTGTTACAAACACATCCCTGCTAGATCCCTAGCAGTCTCTAAGAGTTTTCACGTGAGGTTAACCTTGAGAACACTAACTGTGCCGTATACTTACGAAAAGACAACACCACACGAGTTTTCACTGGGAGGTCGACCATTGGTGTATCGTTCAGTGTTACAAACACATCCTTATTAGATCCCTAGCAGTCTCTAAGAGTTTTCACGAGAGGTTAACCAGGAGACCACTAACTATGCTGCCGCATAACTACAAAAGAACCACACCACACGAGCTTTCACGAGAGGTCAGCCATGGTATATCGTTCAGTTATAAAAACATCCCTGCACCATCACCTGATGTAAGCTGTGGAATTGATTAGTCTGGAACCTAACTCTTATTATGAGTGCGAAGCCTGCTTCCGTGGAAGACACTATAGACAAACTTGCACCAGGAGAACACGTTTGAGAGGCTGTGAGTCACGTGACCAAAGCCAACGAATCTGGACACCAAATAGCCTACTCAATGCCACCTATTAAAATTTATTTACTTAACAGACAACACCTAGTGGTCTTCAAAAATTTCAAAATACTTACAATAATTCTAGATACCTATTGGTATACAATTTAACTTAAATATGCTATGTTAGTATTTACGTGAATTCCACTACAGTCCAACCGGAAGAAGACTGAGAGTGAAATGGTATCCTACCCCAACCTGAAGCATTGCCTTCAAATGTTGAGAATCTGCTCTGAGGGTGCAGTTGGCTACATCACTTTGGTGGTCAAAAATTATGATAAATGAACTAAATGTGCCGGCGAAGCAACATTTATGAGAGGTATGAAGCACCCACAATCTGTGGCCTGTTGAACCCACCAAAGATTGACAAGGGGGTGGCGGCTGCAGTAAATGAAGGTGGAATCAAATGACACCAAAGGATCAGGGGGCGGCAGAATAAAGTGGCTGCTGCCATTGGGTCCATTGACAAGGGCCTTAACAGTTTAATAGCTTCCCAAGGGAGTGCATTTCTAATCTAAACATTAAACATTGACCCAGCTAGACTACTGTGTGTAATTTATTATGATTGCATCACATGAAGATCATTGTTTTTGACCCAGCCTTAATAAGGAAATGAAAGAACTGATGGAGCTGGCACCAATATCTAAATATTTGTTCGGCTATAAGCCTCAAAGATAAATTCAATGCCATCAAACGTTGCTAAAGTCGGGATTGTCACTAGCTCAGGTACGGACTGGTGGATCGCAGTATTTCCCTGAAGTTTGGAGGATATTACTACTAATCCAACCATACATGGTGGATCAAGGGTTATAAGTTACCCTTTATTGAACTTCCAGTTCAAACTTCTGAATAAGAACTTCAGTTGGAGAGAAAGCAACCCTATTTCCATAGAAATTAATAATCTCTTACAGTTAGGTGCATGTTTCCCTGTCAAAAAAAAAAAAAAAAAAACAATTTTTATTTAGTATATTCTTACCAAAATCAGATGACAATTGGAGATACTTAAATATGTTGTTACATCCCACTTTAACTGTGGTTAAAGGACAGCTATAATAATGATTTTTGCCTACAATAGAATTAATAAATACATGTTAAATGGTACCCATAACAAAATACGTTAGAAGATATCCCCAGTTTCTGTTTAACATAATTATATTGTAAGAGTTTACATGCCTCCAGGCTTGACACAGCACCATGTGTGTTGGCAGGGATCATGAAGCCAGTTGTCTGTCACCTGAGGTCATAAAGGTTGCTTTCTGTCATATACTCTCACAATATTCTATGCTTTGCCGATTCATATGCAAAGTGTATAGAAAATGTGTCTACTATTCAAACTATGATATGAGAAATATAGGATTTATTATAAATATTCAAAACTGAAAAGAGCCCCCTAGAATCCAGACGATGCAATTTTTTGTTAGATTCAGTCCAGTTGGCCATTTCACTTAGACAGGAAAAGATAGTTTATCCAGTTCATAAAGAATTTTAAGTCTAATAAGAAAATGCAAATAGTAGAGTTTGCCTAATTACTAGGTATTCTTGTTGCAACATCCCAGCTGTACAATATGGTTTGCTTTACACCAAGATGATGAAAGATCACAGAACAGTAGCCTTAAAGAATAACAATGAAAATAACAAGGCCATAACTAGTTTATAATTCAAATCCATAATAACATAACGCCTGTATTCCCCGAAGGGCTAGGCAGAGGTATAACTATTTCAAATTCAAAATCATTTAATTGCAAATACAACAAAACTGGAATCAAATTCAAAATCATTTACTTGCAAAGGTTGCTCACATTTCAATAAATCACAATGGATTTAAACAATTTGACCTTGTTCTTGAAATATTATCTGTTGCTTCTCAAACTGATTGGTATGTAATTATAAAAAGTTCCATATATATTACCTTGAACTATTAACAGCATTTATAGGGCTCAAAACATTTGCAAGCTTTTCCAGATTGGTACTGTGAGGTGTTACCTACTAAGAATAGATATTATCACAATAGCCATTGCCTATATCAATAAGATGATTGGTACTCGTTCTACTCACCTGAAGATTAACGAAACAGTGATGACAATAGTGCGAGGAAAGACAAATATGGGCTATGCATCTTATTTTAGTTTTAAAGGAAACATTATGACTGGTCTAGACGCCCAAATATAGAAATTGAATGGAAGTGAGGTGGATATACCTTCAAATCAATTGCTGTTAAGCTGGGCGAGCCCCCGATTAACCAGTTTACAAACAAGCCCAATTCTAAGTGTCAGAATGACATCATGGCTCCCTGATCTAGGTGCATGCTCTGTAGATGCAATCACTGTCAAATGGGATCTCCACACCCATTGTGCAGGAGTCTCACACTGATTACCGCAAGATTATCAGGGATGCTTTCTTGAGGAGAGGAACACCAATCCCTTCAATTAATATAGTACTAACTTCCTTGTATAGCAAAGCAAGAAAGCGATATGAATCTGCTCTGGATCAATGGATCCCCTTCTGACAGAGTCAAGATATTGGCACCTCCTAGGGTCAGTCACCATGGTAATATTATTAATGACCACTAAGTTTAATGAAGGATTGCTGTATAGCTCACTCAATACCCTAATGATATTGAATGAAAAGTTGAAACAGGAGAAATTGCTGAATATTGAGTCAGCAATTGCTCTAGTTTTAGGCCCCACATTGGCACAGATGACAGTGTCAAAGTTTCTTAGGGTAATTTGGTATAATTGAAATAAGAGCGAAGAACCCCAAACATGAAATAATTTTGGGACCCCAGGAACGTTCCGGATTATCTCATGTCTTTCATAAATAACCAATGGTTTAAAATGACTTTTTTTATGTATACCTAACCATATTAACTCTTGTGATTGCACACAGAATTCAAACCGTGTCAGTCATTACACATAGATAACATTTCTTAAAATGAGGTTAATATTAAATAAAGATACCAGAAATATGTGAAATTTCTACACCTGGTAGTACTAAACCCCACTTGATATTACCATTTTCTTAGATTTTACTGAGAGTAAAAGACAAGATTGTAAATCATACAATATAACTTTATAAGAAAATCTTATCATGCCGCCTCTACTGTAACTATAGTGGATGGACAAACCAAAATTTTAATGCATAATAATGGAATAGATTTTTCTAAATTCACATACAGACATGCCTCTACTTCAAAGGCCTTTGAGGAGGGGGAGGTATCAATGTTGATGAGGTCATAGGAAATGCTGTTGGTTGGACCATTTCTCAACCTTTTGTAGGTGACCAATAGTGATCCTAATGCTTTTGCACAGGCTGTATGCTCTATAGAGAGTGGCTGTTCATAAAACTCATTATATTTCTATGTCAATTTTAATTGTCTGCTTATAAGTAATTGATGTGTGCCATATTAGATTACTAATGACACTGGTTGATTCAAGACTGAATAAGAATTCCAGGAATTAATAGTCTGTCTTTACCTTAATGTATGCTTACTGATTCATATAGAATATATATTTTATAATGTGTAACTAACAAACCCAGAATAACATGGTTAGCTACAATGTTCAGTTGTTAAATAATGATGAAATGATTACCAACACAACTTTGTTCTTTGAACATCTACACAGTTTCCATGAAGGCGAAATTATGAGTATAATTATACAGATCGGACTAACTTACCTAGTGACGTCCGATCCTTAATTATATGAAATAATTTCGCCTTCATGGTGTCCCAACCCTTCCCAAATAATCAACCTACTTATGTGTACTGGATTATCTAAACCCCTTCTAAAAGTTGTGTTTAGCTGTATGCACTATGACCGGGACTAAACGATGCTCATACAGGTCATCGTTAAGTCCCGTTCATATGCTTTGAAAGAATGAATTGACAGATGACAGGATGACGCGCCAGCGAACGGACCACAGATAACATTTTTTAAATTTTATCTATGATGAAGGCTTTCATCTTTAAATAATGTGATTGGCAAGTAGTGCACGAGTGCAAACTACACAGTTTCCATGAAGGCGAAATTATTTCATATAATTAAGGATCGGACGTCACTAGGTAAGTTAGTCCGATCTGTATAATTATTGGAGAGAGTGATTAGTTATACATTTGTACAGCAGTTACCATAGAATATTGTGGAACATAAAAAATATTTCCTTAAAAGAACTTACTACGGATTTTGTTACATACAAAAAAACTTATTTTTCTGCGTCCCGCGTTTTCACCCGCGTATATCTCGATCCCGTCGGAATATCGGAATAAAAAGTGTCCTATGTCCTATTCCAAGTCATAGTCTACCCATATGCCAAATTTCATCTAAATCCGCTCAGCCATTTTAGCGTGAAAGCGTAACAAACAAAAAAACTCTCTTTCGCATTTATAGTATTAGTTCGAATTAAGGTTAATGAATGCTAATGTTACTTCCTATTTCCAGGGCCGGGGTAAAAATGCGTGAGCAATGCATGCCAGTGTTCCGCCAAGCGCGCCGCGACGTGCGCGAGGCGGGCCTGCACGCGCTGGGCCCGGCCGCGCCCAGCCCGCAGCGCGCGGCCGACAGTCCTAGAAGGTACGGTCTGGTTCACTTAGCTGATAACCGCACATTTTAGTTCGTTTGGTTGCGTTATGCAATGATATTAAAAGTAAGAAGAGGTAGGTAGGTTATACGCGCTCCGCAATTGGCACGTTAAAACTGTTAGCTAGTTAGCAAACCTGGGGCCGTATTATGAAGTATTAATGCCATCATTATTCCACTACGAAAAAAGGATGGTGCTATCGGCCTTTTATAGCTCCGTCTCTCACTCACACTGGAAAAATGATGGTATTAATAAATCATAATACGGCCCCTGAACTCAGTTTCGGGAGGCACAGCAATAATGATTGTCTCTTTCACTTCCGATAATTATGACATGCTATCTGTGCCGTTTTTGAAGATCGAATGTTGCGTAGAACCATCTTTTTTTCTGAGGAGATTCTATGTTCGTCTGTATTTTTTTTTGTGTATCTTCGTGTTCGTCGATATTGTCGATCGTTATCGAAACGGGTATACTCCCGAGGTGCTCCCATATAAGTTTTACTAACTTTGCTTGCGTAGTTTTTGAGTTAGCTTCAATAATTACGTAATTTTCCCACTTAGTCTATGTAGACGACATTATATTCGACTCCATCACAGTTATTTACATAGCAGGAAGTGGTATTCGAATTTGTGTGGGGTAGGTACCACAACCAAAAAGTGAAAAATAAAAACTTTTACAAAAAAATAACAACCGACTTCCAGTGGCCAGAAAACGAAAATTGAAAAGCAAAGACACCGACTTTCGAAATTAAAGTAATTTTTCACTTTTTTTTGTGTTTTTTTTTTGGAAGCCGGTTGTTTTTTTTTTTGTAAAAAGTTTTTTACTTCTCATATCATTGGGCTTTCGTCTATAACTCTCGATATCTGTAAATAACTAGAGTCGGGGCAACGTTTTAGTTTTTGCCTATTTAATATTAATTTTATCAGCTTTCAGCATCTTCGCAAGACTAAAATGGCTTTTATTAACATATTTTTTTATTAATTCATTGATTTTATTTCCAATGGTTAGCATAGCATCCGTAATGATTTTATGTTATTTTATTAAAACTTTATGCTCAAGTAAACAAAACTGTACAAAAGCGGACTTAATGCTAACTGCTGAACATAATTATGTATTGTATTGTCCAGTATGGCCAGCCCGCACCGCGCCAGTCCGCCTGGCCGCAGCGTCAGTCGCGCTGCGAGCAGACCGCGCTCTAGTAGTGACAGTGAACGAGAACGGACGCCAGGTAAACTATGACTTTTTTAACTATAGATTCGGTTTGGTAATTTGTAAAGGACGTATAGAAAACACGTAACTTAAATACGAACGACTTTAAATCACTTATTTCACTCATTTACTTAGTTTTATAATATTATAGCGACCCGCTTCGGCTTAACAGAATTTTTTAATTATAATTTCCCCACGCTCGGTATAGCCCCGCCGGACGTTATGTAACTTTAATACTAACGTATTATACACATAAACCTTCCGGATTAAATTCTCTAAACGGTGGTGAAAACCTCATCTGGTGCGTTTTTTAGAAGTACAACGCGGTGATATACACGAAAAGCGACTTTAATCCTTACTAATATTATAAATGCGAAAGTAACTCTGTCTGTCTGTCGCGCTTTCACGCCAAAACTACTGAACCGATTTAAATAAAATTTGGTACACAGATAGCCTAGAGCCTGAGAAAGAACATAGGCTACTTTTATCGACATACCACTCGGGAGAAGCCGCGGGCGGAAGCTAGTTTATATTATGTATAGATTCATCTATGAGTGATAGTAATAATTGTGTTTATCCTAAAAATTTAAACCGAAATACTACAGGATTAAAAAATTATGTTTATGCTTAGTGTAAAAGTCATCATTTTTTCAGTGCGAACAAGGGATGGGCTCTATGTCTATGGCCAATTGACCATAGATATAGAGAATTGGACTGAACTTTAGCCTCACAAAAGTGACCACTCTCTATGTAGAAAGAGACAAAGCGACTTTGCAATCAATACTAGTAGTACCTACTAGTAAAGAGATAACCACTGGGCGCACATTCGCTTTCTCTCTCACACTTTTCGGTCTGTATTCACTGCACAACTGAATACGTAACGCTCAGTCCATGCTTTATGTAATACAATACGTCTATGCAATAGACCAGCATTTTTTTTTAACGTACGGCGTTGTTATTAGGTTTTGTAATAATAAATTTAATAACATCTCTCGAGGCTCTCGTTAGGCTGTTGGATCAAGGGCCTGATTCAGAAGGCAGTACTCCTTGACACGGCTCGCATTGTGAGGAGGTTCCTGTCTTTGCAGCCCTAACCACCGTTAGCTTGGACCCTGCTCCCGACACCGGCGGACTTCTATTTTTTATATTTTTAAATGTTTTTTTTATATTATCATTTTAATTTAAGAAATATTTGAAAATAGAATTACATAAGAAAGAAAATAAATAAACGAAAATTTAATATGTATCGTGTTCTGTTTATAGAGAGGCGTAAGGAACGTAGCGTGTCGAGGGCGCGCAGCGAGAGGCGGCAGTCCAACGCCATGAAAGACTCAGATGATGAAAATATTGCTGTAAGTATTACATTCCATACGGCACACTATTTTTTAAAGTCAAATGTCTAATTGTGATGCTTTTTTCATATGTTCAGAATAAGTAACTAAATAAATTAGTCTTCAACGGGAAGTTGCCTGGACGGTCGCGGCATATATTTGCTATATCAGATCTGTATTTCAAATTCGTCTCGTTATCACATTTTGCATAAAAGTCTAAGATAACAAAACGAAAGAACGACATTTATAATTGGCAACATTTCAAGTAATCCTAACTTAATATTATAAATGCGAAAGTGGGTTTGATTGTTTGTCACGCTTTCACGCTAAAACGGCTGAACGTATTTGGATGAAATTTGGCTCGTAGACCTTGACCTGGAGAAGGACATAGGCAAAAAACAAATCAGCATGCATATTGACATAAAAGCTTCGTCTTATGAACATTAGTTCCATACAAACAAACAGTTAAAAAAATAGACTTTACTCTTGCATTTCATTTCTATTCGTTATGGCCTACTTGCCCGACCATGGGTGATCCTAAATAGAGTTAAATTTCTAAGGCCCACTTGCACCGCCAATCACTAAACACATTAAACTTTAAACGAGTTTAAAACATCATTCAGAAAAATGTTTTCGTGCCTAGATCAGATAAAAAAAATATCGTGTACACACGGCTACACATCAAGCTATACATTTCCAGTATAAGCTGATCTCACATTGTATAGGATTTCCGTACAATGCTAGGTCAGCTTATACTGGAACTGTATAGCTTGATGTGTAGCCGTGTGTACATGATGAATTGGTCCTATCTGCTGCAGACACAGTGAAATTTCTTAGCGTGCTAATCGGCCGTAAAATGTTAATTACTTAACTGCGAGTGTTGGGAATATAACTAATAGGGGGCACTCTTCAATAATAGGCGAGTCTACAATTAAGATTATATTACTCAACAAAGTTACAGAGTTGTGGTAAGTAGGTACGTAATACATGTTTATACGAGTGCCCCAAGCAGACTGGCTGCGGCGGCGCGCGGCGTGTCGATGGGGCCGCGCGCCCAGTGCACAGTGGGCTCGCGGTAATACGTGAACACCGAGTTTACAACCTCTGCATTTATTCATTTAAGGGCCGATTTTTCAATCCTCAGTTAAATCGTTGAATAGTTATCTAGCGTATAAAATTATCTGGCTGTTTATCAGGCGAATAAATATTTTCAATTTTTCAATCGTTTATTAACTGTAGAATAGTTATCCGTAGTCTTTGTTAACCAACTTCACACTGTTTATGTGTAAGCGAGATGCACAGATACAGTATTCAATGTGTTAGACAAGAATAGAAAGAAAACATATGTTTGACATTTTGACGAGATTTCTTAGCTTTTGTTTAAATCCACAGATGGTCAGCTATTGTGGCGACCTTTTAGTTTTTGTTTGTAGGTAAGTTGATGGAAGTGGGCATGTATTTAGCTAAAAAGGCTCAGTAGCAAACAAATTTTCTGTGTGTTAACTGTGTTTTCAACTTGGTACTATAAGTTGAGCCTAGTGGTTTTAAATTTTTAAAATAATGTCCTCCCAAAAACGTAAGAAAAGTGATATTTGGAGATTTGTAAAAAAAACTATCGACAATTGAATCAAAAACATCCATCTTTTCAATAACACAAGAGCACGAAAACACGCAGAGACAAAGCACATTCAAAACAAACGTCAAAACGTTATTTATTCCCTAGAATAACGTATTATCTGGGGCTTGAAAGGACAGTTAACTTTATTCCTCAGTTACGAGCTTTATTCGTCAGGTACTGACTATCTGACTGTTGAAAAATCCAGAATCTTGCTATCTATGGAATAAACTCTATTCGATTCTTTATCTGAGTATTGAAAAATCGGCCCTAAGTCAACTAAACGTGCAAGTGGGCCTAAGGGATGTCACAAGTTCACATTATTTCCCCAGTCGCACCGCGCCACCAGCCCCGCGGCGACCCCGCGCGCGGGCGGGGCGCGCGGCCGGGCGCGCGGCCGGGCGCGGGGCCGCGGCCGGCGGGGCGGGCGCGGCCGGCCCGGGCCGCACGCGGACCAGGCCAGGGACAACGGTACGATACTGACTGAAATAACTTGACTCCCTGTTTCTCATTTCATCGTCATTTCATTTCCATTTCTGTTAAGGCGAAAGCGTCAAGGTAACCCGCGAAATTCAAATTTCCTTATGTTTTTTGCAGTTTGCAGGTCAGTATCAGGTTGACCTGATTCGCGGCGGTATCAAATATTTATTTATACAATTATGATCATAAAAATCATCAATACAACTCTCTTAAGTTTATGTAATGCTATTGAATGTCGTTGACCTCCTTAAGTTCTGAGTTGAGCTCCACTATTACTGACAAATGCTTGCACTGACTGGACAGGTCCACTCAAATAGTTGTGGTTCTTTTCTCAAAATACCATTTCTGACACTAATCTACATGGTCCTCATATGGTCTGACCAAGATTATGTCTGGACTTTAAAAGAGACTGCGACCTCTGAGTTTGTTTCGGCCTTTCTTCTCAGAGTAGTCAGATAGGAAACGCCGACCTCATGTAGCTTATTTTTAATATTTTATAATATGACGTGTAAAAGTGATTCCAATATCCTATTTACAGAATAAACAATTTAATTACATTTCAATCACAATTTCATGAAATGATTGCATTTTAGGATTATTCTAACATAAGGAGTTATATTGCTGATCCTTATGATTATTCTGATAAGCCATTATTATTTGTTACGGTCCCGAATCATATTTTAATCAAGATACAAAATGACACTGACCTGCAAATTGCAATAAACGTAAGAAATTTTTAATTTCGCGGTCTACGTTAGCGCATCCCCCATAAAACATAAAGAAAAGATTTTGCTTTTAAATTGATAACTTTGTCAAATGAATAACTATTCTATTTCAAACTTCTTCCACGGGAAAAAGAGTGCTTGCATGTTTAGGGGTATGAGGAACAGGGTGTAAAGTTCACTCATCCACCATAGAAAAGGGAGGATCCTCCGACCAGACGGGTGTTGTGTCTGGCGGGCAACTGCCCAATGATTGATATTGGATTTTTGTATATATGTTCACTGCACGGTAAACTCTAATTGCGCGATGCAGGATTTTTGTGACGTCAGGATTTTTTGTGTGACATCAGGTCTTTGATGCGTAGTTCGAATGTGGCGATGTAGGTACCGCCACACATGCATTATGCAAAAAACACTCGACTGTATTATGGGGAAATTCTATAATGTAAAATATTAGCTATGGGAAAGTCAACATTTTACTTTAACTTATCAGTTATACTTTTCGGATTGTTTGAATTGGCAGAATTCCGTCATGTTGTTGATAGAACGCCATAAATATATACAAATATTAACATTAATTTTATAACTTCAGATACACCAACTTCTGGTTCCGAGACACCAGTGCCTCCAAAGCCAGTGGAACGCACCCTCAAACTGGCCACCCCTGAAAAGTCCCCAGTAAAACAACCAGAGGCAACGCCAAGTTAGTAAACAATCTCCTTTTATGTTCAGCGAGATTTGTTCGGTGTCCGCCTTGACAGAGCAATCTTCTCCATTGTCCATTTGAACGGTCATAGTATTTTTATGTCATGATTTCATGAACAACACCTATGTTTTTTTTATAAACCATCGCTTTTTATAAAAGATACTGTTTTTTATAAAAGATACTGTTTTTTTTTTATAAAACACCTGTTTTTTATATTAAACATGTTTTTTTATTTATGAACGACAATGATATGCACTTCTGGCTATGTGCGATATCACAGCAAGACTTGTTTTTATATATCCGTCGGCGTCGTGTTGAACACTATTTTGTAATTTTGACGTGTACTATGCCGGTTTTTGTCATGTACCCATGTTACATTTTTTACTTCAGTTTACACAGGTGATTGAAATTACCTCATTGTTATCAAAATACTTGTAATAGGTGCGAATGTTGCCAGTTACAGGCCTGGGGCTCATGGGTGCACTTAGGAAGCCCACACTGCTGGTGTCGCCATCTACCGTCGCAGCGCCACCCAAGAGCTTCGGCTCTGATGGTAATTATAACCTCTTTTCACACTTCAATTGGAAACTACACTATAATCAATTTTCTATTACAGAAAATATCTTGTTTTTATTGTTTAATTTGATTTTTGTAATTAAATTTGTACTTAACAATTATTTTGATAAGGCCTGAAATCAAAAAATCTTTTGGCTGATGATAACAAAAATAATACTGTTAACCGGCCATACTAAATGAAAAGAAAAAAAATAATGTATCATCATCTCAAAAATGATGCAACATTTAACCAATGGTTCCTTCAGACTTCAGCCTAAATCAACTTCTCTTTGCTATTTATTTTACTTTTAAAACATTACAAACAGCGTCGTTGCCGACATTATCAGCCAGTCTGGGTCGCTCCAGCTTAGAGCCATCGCCAAAGAAGAAGGGTCGCGGCAGACCCCGGAAACAAGATAAGGACAAGTCTACATCCTCACCAGACCTGTTTAGGTACATTATACAAGACAGAAATATCTGTGGACCTTGAGAGAATATGTTTTTTTCTTCTGTATTCCGATTTTCATTCATACAAAACAATTTAAGATAATGAGATGATTTACTTTTTAATGATAAAAATAATAACGGGTCCATAGATATTTTTGGTTATTTTAATTGCACGACTTTGATGATTTAGCACCATTTTTTGGAGTGGAGTAATGCTACTGAAGGCAAGAAAAGTATGTAAACTAGGCTTTAGAGATTAGATAGATTTTTTTACGAACAGTTTGATTAAGAAACAATAAATAATAAATTTTTATAAGTACAAATGCTTCTATATCAATGTGAAATTATAGATTTCATGGAGAAGATTGCGTCTCTAAGCGGACCTTGACAAAACCGATTACGTTTTTGTATAGTAAAAAAAGCTGTGCACCGCTTATAATACGTATCATTATTGCTTGTTTTGAAAACATAGCGCATGACATATATACGCGCTAAGGTATCCTGCTACTGAGGAAAAAGCTCATACTTCAAAGTGGAATACATTCAAAAATGTTTCTGGGTATTCCATAGAGTCTTAATTGCGTGTGCAAAACTTTTTTGTACAAAGTTGCCGCAGGCAATAAATCATTGTAATATTATTTGCGTGGAACATCAATGACGCTCTAAAATAGAGGCTATGCTAACCTAAATAGAAGCGAATTTAGGTGAACACGGATAAGTATAATAAGTGCGGGTTTCGTCATTAATGTTTGACGAGAACTTTTTAGGGTGGGAATAGTATGACGCTGACGTCTGTCACGCTGACCAATATGCTCGCCAAAATAATTATTTCCAGCCTGACCGAGCTGTACACTGTCTCATAAGAACTCTAACGGGTGTAAAAAGTCGCCGAGGCCGAGAGTCACTTGTATTCCCCGTCATTACGTTTTTTTTTCTACTGGACGATGAAGGTATCGAAGGTCAAAGTTCCAACGTTTTTTTAAACTTTTTTTTTCACGAAAACAAGTTATTACATTAAAATATACCCCACAACTCCTGCACCATGGCATGTACCGAAAAGCCCAGTGTTTTAAGGAGTTTCTTGCCGGCTTTTCTCCATAGGAGTCGACCAATTGGAACCATGCACCTAGCTTCTGACGTTTCATAAGTGCCCCATGTAGGTTTTGTCAAATAAAATATTTCTATTTTGTTACATTGCGCGCTGCCGTACATAGCGATATCTTACAACAAAAATAAAAGTAGTTTCCAAGAAATAATTTTTGTTCAATGTTACTTCGCTGTTATCTACGCATTCTGTACTAGAACAAAGTATCATTGACCAAAAATGATTGCTAATTATTACTTATGAGATGGGTCTTTTTACACCCTGAATATTGTCGTGAGCATAGTGTGACCGACTTCAACGTAACACTGTTTCCAGCCTTTTTTTTTTTTAGCTTGGGTAATCATCAAATGACTTCTCTCGTTCTGGGCGGAGCGGGATGTCAGACTTTTACTGACTAAAACCCACCCATGTTCCTTCAGTTGCCTGTTGCCAAGGGCCCTGGTATCCTTTTCGGACTTTCCCGCAACCCTGGCAGGGACACTGTTTCCAGCCTTAGCTTTTGTTTTTCCATATAACACAGAACGTTTATTGTTTTATGGTGTAAGCAGGTCGTCACAAAGCGGCGAGGGCAAGAGTATGTCGACGCCGGTTGCCGCGTCGTTCTTGCAATACCGCGGCCCGCCAGGGGAGGTCGGCTCTGACAGTGACCTTGCGCTCTCCAGGTAAACACTAACACGCACTACCCCTTCTAGCTCCAGTACAATACAGTAGTGACCCCGACCCCATAGAGCTTGTAAAGCCGATCCTGCGCCTGATCTCTTCCCGGTCGTGTCGGACTGCTGTCCCAGTGGACTGTAAGAGTGAGGGAAGAGAGTGCACCCGTATTTACGCACACACTTGTGCACTATATATCTCCTGCGTACATAATTGGCTAATTTCCGTCGAGATTGTCAGGAGGATATAAAGCTGTCTTTCAAACCTAGAAAGCAGTCTACAAAATACTCCGTCGTTCATTAGCCCGCGCGCAGACGCGTGTTTTGTCACCTCACACGCGTACCTAGCTCGGAAAATGGGAAGTGACAGGCACAAAATGGGTGAGAGGGGGGCCGGGTGAGAGGGGGGCCGGGCGAGTGAAGGGCCGGGCGAGGGAGGGGCCGGGCGAGGGAGGGGCCGGGCGAGGGAGGGGCCGGCCGAGGGAGGGGCCGGGCGAGTGAGGGGCCGGGCGAGGGAGGGGCCGGGCGATCCCATACGATATTTGTTAGTTTCGCTCCGCCGCCGCAGTTTTCGTCCCCGTAGTCTAACTGTTGATTGTTCTATTAAATCAATTACCAACCACAGCTTACTGATAACACCTAATCATTACAGATCGTCGTCGAGCAGCTCGGCGTGGTCGCAGTCGTGCTCTTCGTGCACGCACTACGAAGACGAAGGCTCCCACCACTCCTGCTCTATGAGTTCCACTGACGGGTATAATAACTTTTTGATCTATTTAAATCACACGGGAAAACCAAAAAAGTTCAAGGCATTTTGTTATGCAGAATATCCTTCCCCACTACACGTAACATTTCTTCCATTTTTTTATCGAATAAAAAAGAAACATTGCAACCAAAATCCGGTCCACTGTTCCACCTTCATGAATATTTCTGAGTGTCGTACAACACAATTTGATTGTAATTTATTTTTAGATTTTGTTTGCTATTACATTTTTTTATTAATTTATTTAAGCACGATTTTATTTAAATTGTTTGTCATTTTCATTTTGTATAGAATAACGGATTCTAAAATAAATGAATTAATCATAATACAGTACAGTAGTGCGACGGGAGTTTCAGCTCGATGAGAGTTGTCGAGAATCGAGTTGAATGGCGTGCGATTTGAGAGGACTGATGATGACAGTTAATAGACATATTTAGTGTGACATGATAACGGAGCCGGTTCTTCTTCCCAGGTCAAGCTTCAACGAGGCGCTGGAGTCGGCGCGCTCGGGCAGCAGCGGGCCCGAGCAGCGCCGGCGACGCTCGCGCCGCACGGCCGCGCACACCGACGTGTCCGACACGGAGCACGCCTCGCCGGGGAAAGTGAGTTGTAGGGCTTTTGGCATTTATTCACTTACTTCTTCGTGAATTACTACATTTATATCTGTCACTAGCGACCGGTCTTACTTCACTCGGTTTGTACGACTTGACAAAACATCGAGATTTCTTAGTTATATTTAACTTTAATATTAACGGATTAATTCCTTCCGGAATAAATTCTCTAAACGATGGTGAGACCCTCATCAAAATCTGTTGCGTGGTTTAGACGAACAATGTGGACATAAAGACAAACACGAAAAGCGAATTTAATGTATAATATGTATAGAAGATATGGTTTTGTACAGGGCCGAGGAACAAGATCTTCTACGTCAAAAACCCCCGTCAAGTCAGCGCAGGTGTCGACTTTGCAACTGGAACCGTTACAACTCGTCTGGGCCAAATGCAGGTCAGTAAAGTCAGTAGCCGTATACCACTTCATTATATAATACTTTCTATGTAGCACCAAATTAGTTAAGATATTGATAAGTTTAATGTCCGTTTTCACTAATACTACAGGATTTTCAACTGTCGGCGCTGAGCCGAGCGTTGAAAATCCAACAGTGCGCTTAGGCATAGCGACCCGCCCGGCTTCCCACGGGTGTAATTAACATGTGATAACGGTATTTTGGTCACGACCTTTGTGCACAAGTTCAGAGCAGCAACCAAACAAAAAGTACCAGGCTTGCATGAATTTGTGGCGGTACCTACATCGCCACATATGAACTACGCATCAAAAAGACCTGACGTCACACAAACACCTGACGTCATGTAAATCCTGCATCGCGCAATTAAAGTTTACCGTGCAATGGACATATATACAAGAACCCGACATCAATCGTTGGGCAGTTGCCCGCCAGACACAACACCCGTCTGGTCGGAGGATCCTCCCTTTTCTATGGTGGATGAGTGAACTTTACACCCTGTTCCTCATACCCCTAAAAATTCAAGATGTATTTATTAGGATTATTACGTACGTATTTTTTTATTTTTACGTAATATGTCCCTCTGGAATAATGTACCTTTCAAACGGTGTAAGAATTTTTCAAATAAGAGCTTTGGTTATTATCATTACCCTCCATAGACACACAAACTTACAAAATTCGCTCATTTGTGAAAACAGGTTTTAGTTTTTTTTATGATACTTGCCTATTGTCAACTATGTTGGGAGTGTTCCAGTTAGTTCTGATGGAACTGAATATTTCAGAGTTTACAACACAACGACTACCGTCTACCCTGCGCAATTTAATTACTTTGGGGTGTATATAAGTGTATCTATTGCAGCAGACTTTCGACTGTCTGTTAAATTATTGTACTTTTGACTAAGTGAACGAATTCTTCCTCCTCTACCTTGGGAATCCACACAGATACAGAGTACCGGATTTTCGGTAGTCATTTCATCACGATAACAAAGTTTCGAAACTCCTTTTATAATTACTGAATCGCATCCATACTACAAACCAATTTTTAACCCCAGACGCAAAAAGCGGTTAGGTTAGGTTGTTATAAGTTTGACTTCTATGTGTCTGTCTGTCTGCGGTACCGTAGCTCTTAAACGGGTGAACCGATTTGAATGCGGTTTTTTTTATGATAGCAGGTTTTCTCTCGATGTTTCTTAGACATATTTTTTTATTAAAATCGGGTTATTTTTTAATTTTTAATTTATGCTTGTAACCCAAACTTTTTCAACAGAGGTTACCCCTGGTACCCGGCTCTGATCATCGACCCGAAGATACCAAAAGGCTTCATCTACAACGGCGTCCCGCTCCCGGTCCCCCCTCAAGACGTGCTCAACCTCAAAAAGAACCACTCACACGAGCCCATTCTCTACCTCGTACTGTTCTTTGACGTCAAACGCACCTGGCAATGGCTGCCCCCCAATAAGCTTGAAGCTCTAGGACTCGAGAAGAGTGTCGACCAAGCGAAATTAATCGAGTCTCGAAAACCAACGGACCGCAAAGCTGTGAAGAAAGCGTACGGTGATGCCATGCAGTTCCGTAAGCAAGTCCACGGTGACGACAAATGACAAAAGTTTAGGTACAGGTCCCGCCGGCCTCCGCGAAACAGAACCTTCAGCTTTGGCCACTTTTCTACTATGCACATACGTACCCCGGACACCACCGACTCCAGTGATGATTGAATTAAGTTCATAAGTTTGTTCGCTTTATTTTATGCTTTTAATGAAGTAACCCTCATTCCATTTTATTATTTGGGACGTGTAAGGTCTGTTAGCATTGGCGTGACTGAATGTGAAAAATAAACTCGAAGAATTCGTACGATAAAATGATTAGCCGGACAGTAGAAAGTGTAACTAACTCGAATTTCGTGAAGTTTTGTATAATATATTGGTAGGTCAAAAGTGTAATTATAAACCCTCGATAAGTGAGGTGAATTTGGATAAGAATATGTTAAATTAAGGAATAATGATTATCGCAATACAATATTGTTTACGATTAAGGTATTATGGATATGTGAGGACAGGCTGCGTCTGTGTTCAATGATTTCTTTAAAATAAAATTCTAATTCATACGCGCGAATATAAAAATGTTACGAATTTTACAGAACCAATAATCGAAGTGCCAGAATTACTCTCGTAGCAGTGTGTGCTACGCCGTAGCTATACATTTCTACGGGCATCGCTACGAAAAAGAAATGGCTACGGAGCGTAGACGCATAGCTACTGCGTCAACGTGCGTTTGAGTCCCATGTTCCTATTGGTGCAGCCACAAA
This sequence comes from Lithophane leautieri, assembly GCA_949152455.1. NCBI lineage: Eukaryota > Metazoa > Arthropoda > Insecta > Lepidoptera > Noctuidae > Lithophane > Lithophane leautieri. The sequence continues at coordinate 10,368,831 of OX424478.1, forward strand.
AGATCGTTGAACGCAGGACGCAATGTGTGGAATTCACATCACAATGTGCAGCTATAAAATCTCTTAAATCTTCTAATTGTGAAATAGTAATATGAAATTAACCAGTATTTGTAAAACATAGTTTGAAATGTATCCAATTTGTATCTAGATGGTCGAGGTTAGTGAATGAATTGTATCCGTATATTGTAGACAAAAAAAAGCATAATCATGTGTACTTTAAAAAATATTATACTAAATTGAATATTGGGATGTAGGATAGACTTTGATAAAAATAAATTATGTATATAGGTTGCATGCATGTGTGTTTATGAGTGTTTTCAGAGGGCTTATTATGAGGTCTGATTGCCTGAGGTCGCAAACTTGTGTGCAGTACCTGGCCGTAAATATGGCATTATTGAAGCTCAGTGTGTCATATTAACATACACGTAGGGATCGCCCACTTTAAAACTGCATGCGTCGAGAAAAAAATTATACAAACATTTGAAATGTAGCATTGGAAGGCTCCCCACAAGGTGGACCGATGACCTGGTGAAGGCCGCGGGAATGCACTGGATGCGAGAAGCACAGAACCGGTCGAAGTGGCGGTGCTTGGGGGAGGCCTACGTCCAGCAGTGGACATCTTTCGACAGAAATGATGATGATGATTTGAAATGTGTATGCAAGATGCAGGGGGCGCTGCATCTTGCATACACATTTCAAATGTTTGTATAAAATTTTTCGCGTGCTATTTCAAATTAGACGATCTCTATCGTATTGTGTGAAAAGTTGGAGCTCCTACTAAAGCCCCTCGATATAAATAGATATTTTTGTAATTTTTTGCGTATATGAAACTATTTTGACATGTCTGGCCAAGTTTTGGCATAATTTCTTTATAAGAAATGTAAAATTTAAAAGTTGTTATTGTTTTATGCATTGCCTGTTTGTAGAAAAATACATAAAAGTGTATTTCAATTTGCTTGTATCATTTATATTATTAATATTCATTTACTATGAAATAGTATATAACAAATAACCCCAAAAAATAAAACTTATAAAAAATCTCCACAACGGTTTTTAGAATAGCACCCCAAACATTTATAAAGCCACCTGGCGCAGCAAAGGAGGGTTATGATTTGTAAGGAGTTCTTAACATTTCAAACCATTGGCCCTTATTCTACATAAACTTTATTTAAATTTAAAAAATTAAAACTTTAATAATCCATTAATTTATGTGCTACAATTCATTCATAGTGTTTGTCCCACTGGTATACAGCGCCAGGGGTTGGTCTCAGATTAGCTGCTGCTTTGGGGGCCCTGAAAACAAAATTAAATTGAATGAACAATTTTATTACATCAACAAAAAATGCTATGATTTTGTTAATACAGATTTTGGAATAAATAAAAAAAAAAAAACTTAATTAAAAGTAGATAGATAGATAGATAAAACGTTTATTTGATGCACACAAAAGACAGCACAACATACAAAGACAAGGTTAAATAATAACTAATTACATTAATAAATAGCAACAGGGTGCCAATTTACAAAAAAGAAAAAAAATAGAAACAATAAAAGAAAACTAAACTAGACACAGTGATGACAATATTGTCTATGACAAACTTAAAAAAATAACGAGTAATACAAAGTGCGGTGTGCGTCTCAACGTTGCACCAAATGGGAGTCCAACTCAGCATGTGTCAGGCGAATATACCTGACGCTGATATTCTGCTGGATCCCTGCAGTGACATACGGACGTTGAGCAGATACATGTAATTAATATTATGTGAATTTGTTATGTGAAAAGTGGAATGTACGGAGCAAAATTACGTAAGTACCCGCAATTTAAATAATCTATTATACAGTTAAGTTTTGCATTAGGAAACGTTGTCGTTCGATGATGAATGTCTATTTATTACCTTGATTATTTAGATAGATAAATGTATAGCGTATAAATTAATAATCATATAGTGGCGTAGGATAATAAGCATAATAATTATAGTGGCGTAGGAGTAAATAAAATAATGGATTTGACTGGAAAGTGGTTTCAATAAATAAATATAGGTAAATAAGGATATGTATTATAACTGTTACCTAACAATAGATCCACAAATTAGTGAATCATTAATATTCCCTTTGTTCTCAGGTTTGTGACCACGAGTTGCATTAAAAAAGAAGAATGACTAGGTAAGAACACGACAGCCAGTTATACAGTATGTTAAATAACAGAGGGCGTTCCCTTAAACTCGATAATCTATATCATTAATAGATTCAAATAAAAATATCAGCATATAAAAATGAGTTAAAAAAAATCCGAATAAAAAAAAAAACTAAATTGGCAATAAATTCGAAACGACCTGTTTAAAATCAAAATACTAACGCGGAATACCTAGCGTAGTGGCGTAGCCCAAACCGGCAACGTCGCAATTTAATTCTCGCGCGCGCACGATGCCGAGCGAGCTTCTCACCGAGCCGGCCGGCCGGGCGGGGGGCGGGCGGCGTGACGGCACTGAATGGCGAGCGCTGACTTTGGTAAAGTCGGCAAAATTAATACTGTACCTTTCCACAGACGATATTAGCCCTTTACTCCGTAGAAATAGAGATTTTAATAGCGTGAGTCAACTGATGCAACAGTGGGGCTCAACGGTTTTGATTGATGCAACCTTGCATCACCGGAAAACGAGCGGAAAGACAGTGAAAAACACAGCGTCGTGTTGTTATCAGTAAAATAAAACATTTATGTATGTTTTGATTTAACAACCCGTCTCAAATGCCCAGCTGACAAAGGAACGCGTCACTGAGGCCCCTTGGGCTTGTAAGAACCTATTCGCAAACAGTAAAAACATAAATTCATGTACCTATCTAAGCCACGTTTCAATCATATTAGAATACAGAGTACAGCGAATTATTCTGATCGCAGCGGCCGAGTAATGGACACAGGGTGACGCGTCGGCAGCGCTTTGCCGACACGTCGCGTCGGTCGCGGGCTCGCGGCCACAAAATAAACAGATAAAAGTACAGAAGGCCCACTCATGGAACAAGTACAAGAATGTGTTTTACCTATTCACTCAGATCGGTGACTCCGGTGCCTTACAGTGCTAATAAGAAAGTAATTAGAAAAATAAATAACGTAGTAGGTAACTACGCTCATAAATAGTGTGCGGTTGAGTATTAGAGAAAGTTTCATTTAAATCTCAGTTTTAGGCTAGCTTTTAAATGATAATGAAGTATTGCACGTTAGCAATCACTGTCTAACGTTTTGTAATGTTTTCTGCAACGACATCGAAATGAAAAAAAAAAAAAAAACTTTTACTTTATGCAGTTGCATTCGTAATAAATTACTTAATAGCAATCGTGTAACACCACAGAAGTAATACGCTCGTTGTACGGGGTAGGTACTCCCTGAGTATAAAAGTAGTTTTAGCAAAGAGTGGGCTTTCTGATCTTATTTATTTTGTGGCACAGTCGTTTCTTAGTGTTATTTCTTTTTTCGAAAAGGTTTTAGGTACACACGGTAGGCACATTTAAATAATGTTTAAAGACTTACTTAGATTTGGAACTGCGCAATATGCTAACCTTCTCTCTCTACACATTGCTTGTTGCAATCGCCGACGGTTGTTTGGTGCACTCGTCGCATTAAATTGTGCATTGGGATCCTCAAAGCACCATCACACAATTACACTCAGCTTAAATATGCACCATGTTCACATACCCGAGCACTGAACTGATAACGCGGCATTTTTCACACACGAATGACGAAAGGAGACAAGATGTTGCAATGCGAAAATCTGCATCTGCACATCCGGTATGCGCGCGAGATTAGTTCCGACTAAAATTAGGTGGACAAATCCTGTGGACATTCGGGGAGCAGGGGGCGGGGCTAGGCGCATCAATCAGATCGCCGCACACGCGGCCCGTCATTCATAGGTAAATTGCGACATTGCCGTACTTACTTTGAAGGACAAGTGCGCGTGTACAGAGTGTTTCTTTTACGTATCAATTTAATATTTTTTGTGAATATTTTATTATAAAAAATAAAAAAAACATTTTTTTTTTTAATGGTAATATTTTTTTTAGCTTGTATGTATGGTATACTATTGCGGGTTAACGGGAACGCCCTCTGTTAGTTAACATACTGTATTATGGACGTGTTCGAAACAGTCACACCAAGTTTCTTCTGCAAGTCGATAAGAAACTGCCGCAGTTTAATTCTGAAGGTGCCAAGACATTTAAGATTCCTTATCGGCGGGGGGATATTGTTCCAGCATTCGGATGCAGCGTATCTAAAACTTCCCCTGAAGGCAGCTGTCTTGTGCGATTGAGTGGAGAGTTGCTGTGAGCACTGTCTACTTCAGCATTCTCTTCTACCAGCGATCCAGCTCAGTTTATTGTACAGGTAGGACGGCTGCTTGTACTTTATTACTCCAAATAGCAGGCATGCTAAGTGCAACTTACGACGTGATTTCATCTTGAGGATCGAGTGTTTATTTAAATATGGCGTTACGTGAGTTCTTGGTGGGATTAAGAAGCAGAATCGAGCGCAGGCGTTTTGCATTCTCTGGATCTATCGATCAGTTCTGGCCAGTAGTCGAGGGCCAATAACTGCGTCCGCATAGTTTAGGTTAGATAGCACGAGTGACTCAACTAACTGGATCCGCAGGTCCTCTGATAGATAAGGCCTTATTTTATAAAGGACCTTAAGCCGGTAAAAACAATTTCGCACTGACTCTGCCACATGCGCTTCGTATCTTAACCCAGTGTCCATGTTCAAACCCAGATTAAGTGCCTCACTGACTCGACCGACCGACTCACCCAACAGGGTAACGTTGATTATTGCCGGCATTGCACTGATTTGACACTTGGTTCCAAACAGTATATACTTAGTTTTAGTCGGGTTAAGTACTAAACCATTTTTTTCAGCCCAATGTGCTATCCTGTCAAGATCATCGTTAAGGTCCTTTAATGCGTTGTCATAGTCACTTGGCTTAAAAGAGATATAAACTTGTACGTCATCTGCATAAATGTGGTACCTAAACCGAGTTATTGAATTTGTTATATCCGCACAGTACAAAATGAAGATGATGGGGCCCAGTATTGAACCTTGCGGAACTCCCCTATAAACGGAAGTTAGTGACGAAACAAGGGCAGAGCCATCGCTTAATTTTATTTCCACGCACTGCCGACGGCTGGTGAGATAACTCTGGAACCAGTGTATCGATTTACGATCAAATCCACAATAGTGTAGCTTTGACAGAAATAAATCTATATTAATGCAGTCAAAAGCTCGTGAAAAGTCAAGTAGAACGAGAAGTGTGCACAGGCCCTTATCCTGTGCTGACAAGATGTTATCTGTCACGTCTAAAAGAAAGAAAAAGAGAAAGTAAAAGTTTTATAGCAATAGAATGAGACTGCTGCTAAAATATTGCCAAATAAAAAATGGAAGTATGGTATATTTTGGATACCATTTTGAAAACTTGGGCAATTATTAACTCCTGTCCACCTACAAATGGGCAACATGGAAAAGCAGGTCTATTTCTGGTGAAATACAAAGATTTAACCTTTCTAACAAATTAGAACCATACAGATTCACTACAATCCTACATTTACTTATTGTCTGCTAGGTTTAACAATATTTACCCCTTGTCACCTGCTGCTATGAGCTTCTTGGTGAGGTCCATAGGTGGTGCCACTTCTCGACGTCCATCCCGCGTGTAGTAGTAGTTTTGAGCGTGCCTGAAAGCAAAACACTCTTAGCCGATGTCTCTATACATTTGATTACCTATATAGTCTCGAACTATTGATTCTGAAATAGCATATTGTTACTTAATATAAAAAAGTCCTCCGCAGCGTTTGTCTGTCGTCCTGCTCGCGATAAACTCAAAAACGACTGCACTGATTTTCATGCTGTTTTCACCAATGGATAGAGTGGTTCTCGAGGAAGGTTTTAGTATATAATAACCGTCATCCACGCGGGCGAAGCCACGGGCATCAGCTAGTTATGAATATATGGTAGCTCTGCATTGCCTTTAACATAGTAATAATACCTATAAAGAACTGATACGTATTGATCGTGAATTCACCTCCACACCCCACAGTAAGGGTCAGTGGGTCGTCTTAGGGTCGGAGTTGCTTTTTTACCACGCATTGCAAAATAAGTACATAATGTAATATAGTAATACACTTCAGAGTAGACTTTAGACAAATTAACTAAGCCTCTAGTCGTATGAGGTTACATTTGATACTGACTTGTGAGAAACTCCATCAGGAATTTGCGGTTGGGGCTGAGACCTGTCCGCCAACAGCGGCTCGAAGCGCAGCGCGTTTGTGTGTTTCCTCTAATATAACAAACAATACAGCTGTTTACAAAAACCCTTCCCATTACATAATGAACTAAAACAAAACGATCGATACTCACTCCAAGAAGAAAATCTCTAAATCTTTGCATTATTGGCGATATATCGCGCAACGCTACGTTTGCTTTACTCATTTTAAAATATTAATTTACGAGAATATTTTGAAAAACGACACTTTCGCAATTGCAATTTCACAAAATTAAGACCAGTGTTGCCGCTTAGGGAAAAATAAAGTCACCAAACTTCTACTAAAATGTCACTAGATTGGGTGAAAAATTTAATTCAAGAAGTCACTAGAAGTCACTAAATTTACTGATTAAAAGTATTCTGATTAACCTCTATGCTACGTAGGTGGTGATCAGCAGATCCATTTCAGAAACTTTAATCAAACTTGAAAACAAAACGATAAAATAAACCAGTTTCACTCAGAGAATATCAATGTTACTACAAACAATAACATTCGAGAACTATGGACCAAATAAACTATATAATACTTGACTATACTTTAAACATTTTACGTTAAGATAGCAATATATTTTTCTCGTGACAAAGCGAGATGCACGATCATGCCTATAAACGAACGAATCGTGCTGCAACGTGGAACGTTAATAGGGAAATACCCGGTTGGTCAAATCATATTATAGGTACATAGAGCATGGACCCAACAAGTCTATGGGTCAAATGAACATTTCGTGTTCCCAGTGCACGTTAGGCACTTAATAACTACACAATTTTCTGTTTTATTAAATATAGATTGCATCAACAAGATAAATAATATGTACTGTTGTGTTGATCATGAAAAAGTCGCTAGAAGTCACCAGACTTTTTTTTGTCACTAAATCGTGAAAAAAAGTCACCATAAACCTCAAAAACTCACTAGATCTAGTGACAAAGTCACTAAAACGGCAACACTGATTAAGACGTGAAATATAAACATCTGATTTTGAAGTACCTACGACGTGACGAAACGTCTGTTTGACACTGACAAGATGCGTTTCGTTCGGAATCGTTCGTTCATTGTTTTGGAAAGTATAATCACGTCGGTGTTCCCAGAAGGGCTAGGCAGAGGTGAAATAAAAACACCCTCATTTCACCAGTGAGGTTAAAGTACCGTGAAATATGGGGCGAACCTATTGTTGCTATTGTGAAATACCCTACCAACGTTCGATGTAGCGAAGCTTACGCGCTTAGGGTACGCTTTGGTCCACAGTTGTGGTGAGGAGCAATTAACATCTTTCGAGTGAAATGATGTTGATGACATACCATATGCTTTTAGGCGCCATCTATACGGGAGAAAAAATCCATTGAATTGTCGCCACTGGCCGCGATGATTTCACTCACCGTTTGGGGATTGAATTTTATGCCAAGGCGAGAGTATCACCTATCACCACGTGATGGAAATTATAAAAAAAAACCTTTTTTTCTTTGACGTTTCGACATTGTCAATTTGTCAATTTTATTAATAGGTTTGGTTTGGGTTAGGTAGTCAAAATTACCGGTTATTTTTTTAATCTTTTTGCAGACCTTTTGCGCAAGTATGGCTAAATCTATGGTTGCTCGAAGTGTATGCAATATGCTTGTAAGTTTCAAATACCTATTTAAAATTGTGGTAGCACATAGCATAGCAGTTGCCTGTCTATACCCACCCAATTCACATTCTGCACATGACTATCCAATCCATCGTATCCATTGCTTCAAATGTTTGGACAATTTATACTTACTTATTTAAAAAATTACTCATTACTGTTGGATCAGGTGATTACTCTAAGTTTCATCTCTGGTCACTGGCATCAACTCGTAATCACCCACCGTATGAAGGTCGTCGAAGGTTTCGTATTAGTGACTGAATCTGTGGGGCTGTGGCTTGATCTAACTGGGTCCTACATAGAGAGTACATAGTAGATTCAGTCTTCTCTCGAGAACAAATCATCGTATAAATTATAGTCAACTCCACTCAACCATATCTACAAATAAGGGGGCCCTCATCAGTTCTAAGCGTAATATTGCCTGATTATTGCCACTTCAGTGGGCTCTGTTTCCTTTATCAATTTTTTATCCTTGTTCCAGAGAATTAACTCCATTCCTTGTACGACCACTACGAACATTAATATAATGCCAAACCCTTTAATCAGTTTGAACATGTTACCGTATACTCCTGAAAAGTATGTTTTTTTTTTTACTAGTTATTTGATGATGATGAGTAATGATGACTTATTGATCTATTCCTATTGTTTTAAGTAATATCCGCAGCTCTTCGAACAGCGTGATGCTTCGCAACTTGCGTATGGCCGTGACCCCGAGCTACGGAGAAGGATCAAATATTTATGAAGCTGTAATGACGACAAGTACTTGTTCATCCTCTCTCGCAGGCGATCCCAAACGCATACGGAATTGCCAGGACATACGGTTAGATAGGAACTGTACCTACCTAGTTAAAAAGTTAAATAACTTTTTCGGTAATTTAGTAAGAGTACAGAGTGCCGCAAGCGGCATTGTATCACTATCGGATGTAGCGCCGTCAGCTTGCGGCATGCTAGTACCTACAATGACTGAATTGCGAGCAACTCGAGCTGTTATTTTGGTGCGGATTTTCTCTAAGGCCGAAAGAGGCCCGGGCCTAGGCCCTAGGGTGGCCAGATATAAGGGGCGGCCAACCTGCGCCTGCGGCTGGCAATTATTCAGCTCAGTAAATAATACGACATATGACGGCTAAGGGCAGGCACGCACTAGGCTGCCAGGCTACGGCAGCCAATCCACAACATATAAATATAATGTCTAATTGGAGCCCGCGCATTAGGCAGCCAATAATTTTCTCAATATTCCGGCTGCCGCAGCCTGGATGTTGCTATCTATTGGGCTGCCTAGCGCGCGGGAGCGCTAAGTTGAATCGAAAGCAATATTTTTGACTTTATATTTTTACCTCGCGTTTAGGTACACGAAGGTATAAAACATGTACCTAGGTATTCGACTGATCATTTACCTACACCCTCAGACCAACAAAAAAAGAAAGACGGAGCACTCCGAACATCAAAAGTGAAGCCACCTTTTTATCTATGTGTGCGTAAAAAGGGCAGCCATTTGTTAAAGTTTAGGAATTTAGGAATAATATTGTATGGCTAGCCATACAATATTATACCCAAATTATAGGGAAAAACTTAGATAAAAAGGTGGCTTCACTTTTGATGTTCGGAGTGCTCCGTCTTTCTTTTTTTGTTGGTCTGAGGTGTAGGTACAAAAAACATTCTGATATTAGAAAATATCCGAAAACGCCACAAAATTGAATACCAAACACTTACCCCCCGATCTCGTTTGAGTTGGCGCGGGAAAAGAGTTCTTGGAAGGACTTGGGGGAGGCCTGTGCCTTTGCCATTTGTCCAACAGCGGGGCGAAATAAAAAAACCGGCCAAGTGCGAGTCGGACTCGCGCACGAAGGATTCCGTACCATTATCTATAAAAACGGCAAAAAAATCTCGTTTGTTGTATGGGACCCGCTTTAAATATTAATTTTATTCTGTTTTTTAGTATTTGTTGTTAAAGCGGCAACAGAAATACATCGTCTGTGAAAATTTCAACTGTCCAACTATCACGGTTCATGAGATACAGCCTGGTGACAGACGGACAGCATACATACAGACAGACCGACGGACAGCGGAATTTTAGTAATAGGGTCTCGTTACCCTTTGGATACGGAACCCTAAATATGACATGATCATGACGACGTATCGTTCATCGGCATCGGCATTACTAGCCACAAGATCCATAGTTGTATAACTTTCTTTATTTACAGTGCGGAAGTACTTAAAAAATGGAATATGACGCCAAAACCAGAAAGGGAGTGGCAAAGTAAGAATATTAGCTATGTCTTATAATTATATTCAACCATTATTTCTATAACGAAATATTTTATGCTCGTATGAAATATAATGGAAAAAATGTACGGTTAAATCCTGATGCGAGTCTCAGTCTCAGTCCCAAGTTCGTATTTTATATTGTTAAAAATTTCTTTGATTTATCTAGTATCTATATTTGCACTGAATAAAACAATTTTTTTAATACAATATTTTGTATTTCATTAATATATAATAGTATTAACTTTATAGTGTCGAATAAGAATTTAAAAAGTTTGTACTTAGTTTTGGTACATACACCTTTGTGTAGATAATAAGAGATTTACCACAATATTTTATGCTCGGAAGTTAGCTACTCGCTGCGCAGTACCCCACCCCTCACCCCCGCTGACACATGAAATTGTTACTCCGCAGCTATTCGCCTCATGTTCCGAGCCGCCAGTAAGTTTGAATCGAACGGTGTTCGGTTTGAGCACCGAGAGTTAAAAATCCAAATGTGCGCTTTTTCAACACGCTAGGATGTACTCTGTTGGATTTTCAGCACTCTTGTCTTTCTATTTTTTATTTTGTTTCTGTCAATAATTGAATTCTTTACGGTTTACGTATATCAGACTACTAGAAGTTCGTTAAAAACTGGAAGTTCAAAGAAATGAGTTCTCAAGTAAAGATCAAATATACTCTGTACTAAATAAAACGAAGTATTTTAAATACAGATTTATGTATATTATTGAAATATTTCACATAATTATCAAGTCTTCACTTACATACTAATTATGTACATAAATATACATCTAAATAATAAGTAAATCTTATAAATTACAGTACGCACTATAATAATTTAACCTAATATTCGATAGTTATGTTTTTCGTCTTGAGATACTCGTTGAGCGCATCCTGGCCTGGAATCAAACAATAAAATACATTAGTTGGGTTTGTAATGCTGGCACTTCACTTCGCGTATTTGCGCAGATATTATTCGTGTTATTTCGTTAATACAAATTTAACTTTATTTCAAAATGTATAAGGCATATTTTGTATGACCCAAGTAACGCGAATATTTTGACAAATACACCAAGTGAAGTACCAGCATTAAGGTTATCAATGTCATGTTTAGTTAATCATTATTGATGCCAATAAACTTAGTGCTTTGTTATCACCAAAAAGTAGTTGGAAGGTCAAGGTATATTATTAAATATTTTAGGCATAGATCCTAAGTTTCAGGGTGTGTGTAATAATACTTCGAACCAGTCAGATTTGTATTGGGTAAAATCTTGATGTTTCTAACGCGTTTAAAATTACTTTATTAGTAACTTTCAGTTTATGGGAGTGCGATATCCCCGATTCGTCGTTTCGCTTCCATACAAAATGATTTGGTTTTTTTTTTGGTTTCATAAACCGTTTTATGAGATAGTTACAGTGACAACCTAAGAGGGAGAGGGCCTAGTTTTGCCAATGTTCATATCTCATTGGTGGAGTTCCGATAGGCAGTGGCTCGATGTATAATACTGGTATTCAGCTGCATCCGGTTAGACTGGAAGCCGACCCCAACATAGTTGGGAAAAGGCTAGTAGATGATAATGACTGTCAAAATAAGAGATGATTACAGTAACAACCAAAAGGGACATCTATATATTTTTTAGTTTATTCTGTTCTGGTAAAATACATACCTAAATCCTTCCCGAATCCAGACTGTTTGAACCCTCCGAAGGGCGCGGCGACGTCGGTCTTGTTGTAGGTGTTGACGAACACTGTGCCGGCCTCGATGCGCTCCGCGAACTGCAGGGCGCGGGACACGTCGCGCGTGAACACGCCGCTGGCGAGACCATACTCTGTGTTGTTGGCGCGGCGGATTACGTCGTCCATGTTTCTGTGTGAGAAAGAAATGGTTAATCTTTGTTCTTAAAACCTATGACAGTCCCATCGTAACCGGAACGTTTGAATTCAGACATTAATCTTATTCCTAATCTTAACTAATATATAAATGCGAAGTAGAGTTGTTACGCTTTGGTACATGGGTAGACCATGACCTGGATTAGGACATAGTATACTTTTATCTGGACATTCCCACGGGATGGAGACTTATGCGGATGAAATCGCGGGTATTAAAATCATTGGGATATTTTAAGTGTTAGTAGGGAAGTGAATATAAAATATGCCGTAGTATTAACATAGAAAATGTAAGACTTACTTGCTACTAAACTTGCTGATAATCATGATGGGTCCGAACGACTCCTCCTCAGCGATCCACATGTCGTCCGCTACGTCAGTGAATATCGTTGGCTCGAAGAAGTATCCCGCGCGGGCCAGTCGCTTGCCGCCGTGGACGAGAGTCGCGCCTTCCTTCACGCCGCGGTGGACGAACTGTGGGGGAAAAGATATTGATTAAATCTATATCCTTACATATTATAAAACAAAGTCCTCCGCCGCGTCTGTCCGTCTGTCTGTTCGCGATAAACTCAAAAACTACTGCACCGATTTTCATGCTGTTTTCACCAATGGATAGTGGTTCTCGAGGAAGGTTTTAGTATATAATAACCGACATCCACGCGGGCGAAGCCGCGGGCATCAGCTAGTCTATACTAATAATAAACCTGAAGAGTTGGTTTTTTTGTTTGTTTGATTGAACGCACTAATCTCTGGAACTACCAGTCAGATTTCAGAAAATCTTTTTGCATTTGATGGCCCAATTTTTGAGGAAGACTATTATATAGGCTATTTAACATCACGCTAGGACCCTTAGGAGCCGAGCAAAAAGAAAAAGTCAAAATGCTAAGCGAAAATGAGGGGTGGGCGAATTACATGACGCGCGCAAGGAGGCTTGACGTAATTCGTTACTTACATAGAAATTCATAAAACATTATTGGGCGCCTAAAACTAAGCGTACAAGATGTGCGGCTCGGGTGCCTGATATAACTAGGGCCTAGTCTTAGAGTTAAGCCGCGGACAGACAGCAGACGAACTTGGCGAAACTATAACGGTTCCTTGTTTTACTAAAGTCAGTTTTTTTATCTCGTAGACTAATTTGACATTTCAAGTGATTGTCGTTTGTTTTTTCAATTTGGGATTTCGACATTTGCACCTGTCAAATTAGTCTACGAGATTAAAAAACAAACTTTACATAACCCTAAAAACTGTAAATGATTATATTACATTTATTCGCTAATTTCAATGTTTTCTTATACTTAGCTTAGTTTTGTTACGTATTTACGTGTTTAATTTAAATAAATATCGATACCTCAATAAGTTTATCCATATGCGCCTTATGGTTCTGTGGTCCATGCGACGTGCCTCTATGCAGCGGGTCGCCGATGCTAATCTTCTTCGTCTCGGCGACGACACGTCGGACGAACTCGTCGTGAATGGTCTCTTCGACGAACAGCCGACCGGCTGCTATGCAGTTCTCGCCTTTGTTGAAGAATACGGATGCCATGCCCTATATATAAAGTAAGAAAATTAATAATAAATTTAAAAAAATATATGTGTAAATGCTAGATTTACTCTTGGCAAGGAATTTAACTTGTCTTACGAAATGCAATAGATGTAGATATATTCACCCGAACCCGACGTGTTGCCATGCGGAGCGCCGGACGCAGAGAAACCCCGTCGCGGGTCTCTGCGTACGGCGCTCTGCGTGGCAACACGACGTGTTCGGGTTCGCGACAAGCCAATCGTCATCCTGAGGATGCCTCGTTGAGAGGTCAAACATGAAACACGTGTCGGTTTCTTACAGGGTTTTTTATGACTCTTTAGGAATAGTTAAGCGGAATAGGTTACTAAATATATCTACTACGTCTATTGTATTTTATAATGGATTTCCGTCACGCCTGAATCAATGAATTATCGTTGTATTAATGTCAAGGTAAAGTTACTTTGAATTAAAATAAATTGGGGCATTACTGACTGGACTTTTAGTTTAGAAATTACTACTTGTAGTAGAGTTTAGCTAGTCGTCAAGTGAAAATGAATTGAAAGTATATGGAAAATGCAATCCTACCAGTATTGTTTTAAAGGTTATTTTAACTTACATTTCTGACAGCTTTGTCGAGATCACAGTCTTCGAATATGACCAGCGGGGACTTGCCGCCCAGCTCCAGGGATACCTTCTTCATGTTTGACGTTGCGCATGACTTCATTATAGTTTGACCTGAAAGTTAAAATAAATCTGTATTAATTTTCAAATTATTATGGTAGGGTTTTGATTTAATCCACTCATGCATACTTTCACTGTTGGGGATTGGGAAGACTCACAATCAAACATATTTAGCGACGTTTTAAACGCGTTCTTATTTTTTTGGGTTATCGTTGGATAGATCGTTCAAAGATATTGCAGGTCTGTGGGAACCATTTTTCGTTCGAATATTAAGCTTTAGAGTGCTCATTTTTGTTTCAGTCTCAGCCAGCTAAATGGTTGTTTATGGACATGTGAAAAATTTCACGGCAGTAGTATTTATAACGAAGTTAAAAGGAAAACTATCGCAGCTAAGTTTAGGCTTTACGAGTTAACGAAATAATAGTCGACCAACTTACATTTACAGTTGGAATGTATGGAAGAACATGTTTTTCAACTACTTTTAAGTTTGTTCTTGGGATAAGATAACCCTTCATCGTGGGAGGTTTGACACGCACTTGGGCGGTTTTTTTTTACCATTACTGGCAACACAATAAAAGTGTAATGACACGCTTCGCCACCGAGTTCATGGCAGCCAGAGCGTGTTGCCTATAATATGTTGGCTGAATTTCTTGCAAGACAATGAACATTTACTTTTTTACTGAATACATACCGATCTCCGTGCTGCCAGTGAAGCCGAGCTTCCTGACGAGCGGATGGTCTGCGAGCGCCTGCCCGGCCAGCGCGCCGCTGCCCGGCAGGATGTTGATGACGCCGGCCGGGATGCCCGCGCGCACCGACAGCTCCGCGAACTTCAGAGCCGTCAGGGGACATACCTGTGGCCAAGGAAGAGCATTTTGAAATGTATTACCTTTTTGAAGGTTGTGTTAAAGCCATAATGTGAAAAAATTACGAAAAGTTGATTGAAAATATCAAGACAAACTAATATTTCTGATAGCTTATTCAGACAACAATTATCGACGCGGAATCGGCTTGAGCTTGATACGTGATCGGCAGTTTTGGTTCGACTCGTTACCACGTCGATATATATATCGACGTGGTAACGAGTCAAAACGAGGCTAATGACGTCTTTTTAGGGTTCCGTACACGAGGGTGCCAAACGGAACACTATTACTAAGCCTTCGCTGTCCGTCCGTGCGATTTTGTTTTGCCTTTGCCCAACAGTAGCAGTCCATGAATTCAATAATATAAAAATAGGTAAAATAAAAAATAAGTTCTACAAGTCTCCACTTACAGCAGCGGGTTTCATAACGACGGTGTTGCCAGCTGCGAGGCAGGCGGCCATCTTCCAGGACAGCATCATTAAAGGATAGTTCCACGGAGTGATCAGTGCGCACACGCCGATCGGCTCTTTCTTTGTTATAGCCAGATTCCTATAGAAACAATTTATGGTTGTTAACAAGAAAAAATTACGTAGAATCGTAGATCGTAACTTAAAAGAAATTGTTACAATAAAATGGGCGATCTCTGTACAATCTACCTTAAATTAGGAAAGTGTTTTTGATGAATTAATTTTAAAATAATAGTCAAATAAAAACTTTTTAACCGACTTAAAAAAAAAGGATGAGTTTTATATGTTCGTCTGTATGTGTTTTTTTTACATAATGTCCACAAAAAAGTCTAAAAAGTCAAAACGTCTAAAATCTAGGTATATACGTACATACATATAACTAGATTTTATAGCTTGAGAGTTATGTAGACCTGTTTGTGTATGTATTACATTTCATTGAATCAGACAACAGATTTAAATAGATTTTGAACTATTTGAATGTATCCAGAGCATGTTTAGTATCACTAGCTGAATCGCAGCATATTTTTATATCAGCTTCGTGTAAAATACTGCTCATCGGGCGACTTTTGACTTCACGGAAATGGTTTTACAAAGTTTGTGTTCTTTTAGCTCATTTTATTTATTGCTAACTTATGCCCGCGACGTCTTCTGCGTGAGTTTTGTATTTCGTAATTTTTTATACAAATATCCAGGATATAAAGTTGCCTATGTCCTTCTCCGAGTACCTTATCATAACGATAGGTAATGTAATAATGTATTTTATCGTGCCGACGTGTCTATGCTCTTATATTGTTCATATTTACCTGTTAGGTCTAGCATGGTTGATCGGTATGGTGGCGCCCTGTATCTTGTCGCACCAGCCGGCGAAGTAGCGCCACGTCTCTATGGACATGCCGACGTGTGTCTTGAGAGCGAGCGTGTAGACTGCGCCCGAGTCTATGGTTTCTATCGTGGCGAGCTCTTCTTTGTGTTGCTCCATTAAGTCGGCTAGTCTGTTGGGAAGAGAGTTAATGATTTATGTTTCAGATTTTTGATAAAAAAATATATTTGCGTTTTCTTTCATTGAATGAAAAGCACATTATGTTGGTAGTTTCAGTTGGTATTTGGAGTTTTGAAAGGCTATGTAATAAATTGGATTTTAGAAATAGGCGCAGGCGTTAGGAAATCTATCTATCTTCTCTTGAAATTGAAATACCAGAACTTACTTGAAAATTCCTCCCAGTATGCATGTAAAATGTCAATACCTCACTAAGCAGTCGATACATTGTTTCATCAATAAATATCTTGTAATAGGCATTACTAATTACATCATCATCATCTGCCTAGCCTTTTTCCAACTATGTTGGGGTCGGCTTCCAGTCTAACCGGATGCAGCTGAATACCAGTATTTTACATGGAGCGACTGCCTATCTGACCTCCACAACCCAGTAACTGAGTAATACGATACCCCTTGGTAAAACTGGTTGTCAGACTTTCGGGCTTTTGACGACCCGTAACGACTGTCAAAGATCCACAAATGACAGCCGGGACCAACAGCTTAACGTGCTTTCCGAGGCACGGAGGAGTCTCGGTATGTAAAGATGGTCACCCATCATTACTAATTACATAAGTTATCATTAAATAATATTAAGATGATAAGTAAATACTAACTTGAACAACAGCGCCCCCCTCTCCCTGGCACTGATCTTCGACCACTCTCCTTCATCAAACGCCTTTTTCGCGGCCTTAACTGCTTTATCGACATCATTTACGGACGCACTCTGCACCTTACATATAACACTCTCGTCCGAAGGATTTATCACCGTCAACATCTTCCCACTATCAGCGTCGACGAATTTACCATCAATGAACAATTGAGTAGGGAATTTAATCTTTATTTTATTACATTCCATTTCTACGCCATCATAGACAATTTCTTGGTTCGCTGAGCCACCTCTAGATTTAAATACAGCTATGTTATAGAATTCTTCAAAAGTAGTATTCATGTATATGTCTTCGTTTTGCAGCTCCAGATTCGCTAAGTCTTTCACTTCCTCGACTAGTCTGACGACATCCATGGAACCGGCTCCTGATGCGAAGAAATCTGTGTCGTCATCAATGTCTATTCGGAGGATAGCCTTCCATACGTCGCGGACGTTTTCTACAAATTGTTTCTCTTCGGCTGTCAGTTCTAGCTGTACTTTATCTTCGTTCGCTTTGAAGAAGTTTTGCGCGGCTATCATTTTGCCGTTGACTTTCAATCTTTGGATGTTTAGCTGTAATGGAAAGTTGAGGTATAGACTGACAGAAAAAAGTTTATTGGCAAAGGAAGAATTATTAGGTTTTTAATTTTTATTGTACGTAATTTTATCAGCCTGGCTGAAACGGTGAAGAAAAACATCGTGAGGAATCCGGCATGCCTTTTTTTTTTGTTTGGGAAATCATCAAATGACTTGGAGCGGGAGGGCGTGGGAGACTTTTACTGACTAAAACCCACCCGTATTCCTTCAGTTGCCTGTTGCCAAGGGTTCCGGTATCCCTTTCGGACTTTCCCGCAACCCTGGCAGAAACTGGCATGCCTGAGAGATATTTCTCGACGACATGTGAAGCCAAGTCAGAGAGAGTCCTTGGGTGGCTTTAAAACTCTGACGCCAGGTTAGTCACTAACCAAACGAAAAGAAGATTTTTTCTGATTGCAAGAAGGAACAAATTTTGTTCACCACATTTGCTCTACACTGAGCAAATATAAGTGATAAATCGTAGCAAATTTTCGTTTTCCACCCAACAAGAAAGTAGCAAAATCAATCCTAATACATTGACTTATGACTGGTTTTCGATAACACAGCAAATACTTTCCGAACTTTTGGGGGACAAATAGAGACAGAGGTTTAAAAAGTATCCTATGTCCTATTCCAGGTCATGGTCTACACATGTGCCAAATTTCATCCAAATCCTTTCAGCCGTTTTAGCGAGGAAGCGTAACAAACAAACAAACTCACTTTCGCATTTATAATATTAGCTAGGATTAGTATAGTAGGATTATTGGGTACCAATAGCAACTAGCATCGTTGAAAAAGAATCTGTTTTTATGATGAATTTAGAATTTCCTAAGAAATTAAAAGACTGGGTACTTGTCTTACTTTATGATATTAGAATTAGTTAGAATTAATGTCCAAAATTCTACACACCTTGACTCCATCATTAGCAGTAATAAGCAGCCCAGCTTCGTGCACAACAGCCGGTTTATTCAGCCCTTTAATAACCAACGCGTCTCCCTTCGTCTCATACTCGCCGACCCATAGAGACGAGCCGTAGAACTTGACCTCTATGGTCTTGTCACTTTCTTCTTCTATGCCTTCTTTAGTCTGTGGTTTTATGAAGGTAGTTGCTCCGGGGGATGAGTCGAGGCCTCGGATGAAGTTGTGGAGAGCTACACCGCCTTTTGACCAGTCGATCTGGAAGAATAAGTTTGGATAAAGACTGTTTATAGTTTTTTTAGAATAAAATATTGTTTACTAGAGACCCGCTCCTGCTTCGTACGGTTTTTAGGACTTGACAAAACATCGAGACTTCTTAGTTTTATTCAACTTTAATATTAACGGAATAATTCCTTTCGGAATAAATTCTCTAATCTATGGTGACAATCTCATCAAAATCTGTTGCGTGGTTTAGAAGAACAACACGGCAAACACGAAAAGCGACTATAATTTATAATATGTATAGATTGTAAAAAAAGTATTTTGCAACATATTTTTAGTTCTTAATTTACCATTACTCAGCATAAATGGACAGTATTTGGCAATAAAGACGTAATTGGTTAGAACAAAAAGCATTACGTCTAATTGTATTTAATTTACATAATCAAGAGATAAAAGTTTTTGTACGTAGCCAAAAGATAACGGAAAAAGCAAAAAAACATATCTGTATTTAAAAACTGTTGTGTCTAAAGTCGCTGATACGCAAAGACAAAAAAAAAAATACGTTAAGAGGCCACCGTACACGGCTCTCAACTACAAATCGAGATGCGAGCGAAAGTTTTTTAGGTATATTGCTATCTCTGTTTGACAAATGAACGCCGGCGGGAGAAGCGGTGTGTGTGTGTGAGTGGATAGATAGATATTGTTAGCTGTACTTGCCATTCATTCATCGAGTCCACACGGCATTTATATTTATTATTAGTAATTAGGTATGTTCAATAATTGCTTTATTTTTGTTGACTACTTTGGGGAATCGTTAGTGAATGTATAGACTAGTAATGCGTTTTTTGGAAATTTCTTTTCCATGCCAATATCTCAACTTATTAGGATATCTCGAGATCTAGGCCATGTAAAGAAAATTTAATAGATCTCAAATAAGGTAACCTACATCGATATCGTGCGTGGCCTTGGGGGCAAATGAACCGAAGAACGGCGCTAAAGTTGACACACACACGTCGCGTAAATATAAATTATTGGGGTATTTATTATTACAATTTATTATTTTTATTTATTTTAACCCTAAAGGAAATCAATAAACACATGTTTATTTATTTTCTTTGGGTGGTCTCACTTGAATAAACGAAGGTTTTTTAGGGTACTGTAGTCAACAAGGAACCCTTATAGTTTCGCCATGTCCGGCTGTCTGTCCGTCTGTCCGCGGCTTAGCTCAAAGACCGTTGGTACTAGAAAGCTGTAATTTGGTATGGATATACATATAAAACACGCCGACAAAGTGGTAAAAATATTTTTTTTTAGGGTACCTCCCCTCCATTTAAAGTGGGGATTGTTTTTTTTCTCTCGTCAATCCCATGGTGTGGGGTATCGTTGGAAAGGTCGTTTAAAAATAATGGGAGTTTGTGAAAACCATTTTTGGATTCAGGGATCCGTTTGCGGAATATTAAGCTTTAAAGTGCAAATTTTTGTTAGAGTCAATTGTCCCCCCCTGCCAGCTAAATGGTTGGGTTTGGAAATGTGAAAAAATTCACGGCAGTAGTATATATAACGAAATTAAAAGGAAAACTATCACCGCTATGAAGGCTCCACCAGTTACCGAGTAATAATCGACCAACTTTAATTTGCAGTTGCTTAAACATGTTCTCCCATACATTTTGTATGGGAGAACATGTATTCATTCATTCTTGTATTCATTAGTAAATAATGAATACAAGTCGAATAATAAAAGTATAAGTAGGTACTACTATTTACTACTATGCAAAGTATCAGTAAAAGACAAATATTCCAATAATTTATATTTACGCGATGTAAATTCAGATAAAGAACAGCGTTCTGAGCTAAGAGTAATAAAAATAAAAAACAAGTGTTTAGAAAAAACATTTATTTACCTAGTTATGTTCTAACATCAGAGACATTGATTCAATTTGTTTTTAAATATGAATCGATTCGTCGTGTAGGGTGACCATATATTATCGACTGAACGTATTATAAAAAAACAATTATGGTAATCAGAATACATAGGTAGTCTCAAAGATCCACACAAAATACGCTAATTATAAGATTTGGCTTGTTACTTTATGTTATCTACAGTACCATACATAAGATGATAATCAACCGTAATCAAACGGCAAGAAGTTTTATTATGTATAAATAATATTAAAATCCCACCAGGCAAAGTCGACACGGGCAATATCCGAATAGGTCCTGTCATTTTAAAAAGATTAGCCAGTTAGTTATCAAGCAAGTTATTATCGGAGCAACTTCCCCAAGGTAAGGATCACCAAAGTCCAGATAAAAATCATAGAATGATTAAATAAACTATAACGACTTTGAACTTTTATTTTAGTTTTATCTATGTTTACTTATGTAATAGGAATTTCACAAAAAAGTCCGAGCAAAAACCGGACCGTGGCCATAAAGCCGCACTTGTCCAGACAAATCCGGAATCAAATTGTATGGTCACCCTACCCCGGATACGCTGGACAAACATCACAGTAGACATGGGTCGTACTTGCAAAATCGAGTACCAGGGCTTCCAAGTACGTCCACCTTTGGACACCAGCGCCAAAAACCACGGCTCGAAATACTTTCAAGTATTTTTTTTCTGCATGGAAAATAAATCCGTAAGACTATACAAATAAGGAGTACAATCGCGTATGCAAAAAACTATACGTCCAACTTCTGACCAAGCCTTGGTGGAAGAAAAATCCTTGCATAGAACATTGATGCGTAACTTTATATAAATAAAGAGCACAATCGTGTTTACAAAAAAAATACTTCCAAAACTTTAAAGGAAAAATACTTGCATAAGATCCAAGCCTTGTTGGTAGAAAAATACTTGCATAGAATATTGATTCGTAATGTAATATAAATAAGGAGCAGAATTGCGTCCACAAAAAAATATACTTCCAAACCTTTAAAGTAAAAATACTTTCACAGAACATTGATCCTTATCTTACATACGAATAAGGATCAGAATAGCGTCGAGGGTCGATGGAGCAAAATACTTTGAAGTATTTCGGGTCCGCACTTGGTCGGCGTACTTGCAAGTAAATACCTTTTTTTTTCCTGATGGTGGTAAATCATCAAATGACTTCTCCCGCTCTGGGCGGAGCGGAAGGGCGTGTCAGACTTTTACTGACTAAAACCCACCCGTGTTCCTTCAGTTGCCTGTTGCCAAGGTCCCGGTATCCCTTTCGGACTTTCCCGCAGCAAGTAAATACCTGGTGTAAAAACCTGGTCGCGTAAATACACACCTTCCCTATCACAGTCAAGTGGCAAGCAGTGTTATCACCAGTGTCTTTGAAATAATGACGCCCGCTCGGTCATATGAGTAGGTAAAGAAACGGAACAGTGACATGACAAAGCTTCATTCAACCGCGCTATGATAGGTACACTACTACAAGCTTGACTGCTTGACGGCTGAGATGGCGGGTTCGTCGCGTACGGAGAGAAACCAGCTTATACCGGCTCGGCGGGCTCGGCCAGTAGGTACTCACGATAAGGCTCAATTTACATTGCCGCGGTACGGAATGAAGTTTATTTTCACGAAATTGGGTCAAAGCATAATGAACTTTATGACAAATACGTAACGTACAAACTACAAAACACTAGCTGAGCCCACAGCTCACAGAGGCTCTTTAGATACATAAGTAGGTACCTTCCAATTAATATTAGTGTGAAACGGATAAGATCTAAATGTCATCTAAAGATAGAAACGAAAATAGCAAGAAAAAAATGTCTTTATTTTCTTGGGCTAAGTTGTAAATATGTAAACAATTAGTACTTAGCTAAAAAAGTACCTATAGGTAACTTATAAACTTATCATATCTTATCATCTTATCTTATCTTATCATTGGGTAATACTTACTGTGAGATACATCCCTCCGTTCGGAGGCCATGTTTTCAACCAAATCCACATCGTAAACAATAATATTCGAAGTCCGTAAACAAAAAAAAGTTCGTAAGAATGTAGGTTACTGGATACCAAATCACAAGGCAAATCAAAATCCAAGTTCGTAGCATAGGTCTGTGTCAGAAAGATTACAATAAAATTTAGCAAACAAATAATTAATTACGCACGCACAGTAATTTAAAAGTTTAAAGTAATCGTCTAACACTGACAACAAACACCCCGAACGAGCCTCACTCAACCCCCGGCGCCCATTGTGTTATTTGCCTAATGTGCCTATTGAAGCGATACACACAGCTACCGTGAGCTGTACGATCACGCACACATTGACATACGCGTGAAGCAATAGCAATACTGGCTATTGAAATTTTATGAGAAATTTAGATGTGTTCCGTAATACCAAAAATGATGAATGAAAACTTAATGTATTTCCAATTCTTTTTCTATAATTTGTAACTTGATAATGTGAGCTATGTTTCTGCTGAAACAATATTACAAATATTGTTGTTTATAATACAGAAAAAACAATATGAAAACATGTCATTTACTCTGTAAAAATGTGCGAAATTCAATTCGCTTAAACTTCATTTTAGGTAAGATTTTTGGAAAAAAAAAGCTGTAGGAACCTAGATAAATACTGTCTAAATCCGAATATCAACTTAATATGGTGGAAATATGCTCAAATTGCAAATGATTTTGGTATTACGTTTGTATGGACAATTCATCGGTCGCCACACCCTTAATTACAAGCCGTCGCGTCGTTTCGTTATTCAGATAAAAGATACGAAAAAGTGGTGCGTAGTTTGATTACTCGCATAAAAATTAAAATCTTAGTGGAATTTAATTACGGGAAGGTTATACGTAACGGAACAAAATACAAGAAGACAATAAACTTAAGGGGGATGCACCAAGGTAGCCCGCGATATTCAAATTTTACTTACGTTTATTGCAATTTGCAAGTCAAATATAATTCGCGACAGAATTATATTCATTAGATTCAGGAATACAACTCCTTGTGGCGGTATCTACATCGCCTCATGCGAACTACGTATCAAAAGATCTGACGTCACACAAAAATCCTGACGTCACATAAATCCTGCATCGCGCAATTAAAGTTTACCGTGCAATGGACATATATACAAGAACCCGACATCAATCGTTGGGCAGTTGCCCGCCAGACACAACACCCGTCTGGTCGGAGGATCCTCCCTTTTCTTTGGTCAACTTTACACCCTGTCAACTTTACATCCTGTTCCTCATACCCCTAAAAGTTAATTCTCAAATGTCGTGATTTCATGAAATAGTCATTCAATAGGATTATATGAACTCAGAGAGTTGTATTGATGATTTTTAAGATTATGATTCTATAAATAAATATTTGATACAATCTCGAATCATATTTAGATCAACATACAACCTGATACTGACCTGCAAATAGCAAAAAACGTAAGAAAATTTGAATTTCGCGGGCTACCCTGAACCATTTGCCGTAACATGGATCTTACTTGATGTGTCTCCGCCTTGAACAACGCCGGGTCGTAAGTGGCGCCCTCTTCAGTTTGCTTGATCCTGGGCGCGGTGTCGTTGGCTACCATGTTCACCGCCTCCGCCAAAGCTTTAATTCCTGTTAACAAAAGGATTTGTAAGCATTTGTTTTTTCAAAACTCAATAGATTCACGTAACTAAAACACGCCTAAATATGTAAAAACAAAAAATATGTTTTTAAGAGAATCGATTGTATCGATCAGCCTAGTCTTTTCCAAACGATGTTGGGGTCGGCTTCCAGTCTAACCGGATGCAGCTGAATACCAGTATTTTACATGGGGCGACTGCCTATCTGACCTCCACAACCCAGTAACTGGGTAAGACGATACCCCTTAGTAATAGACTGGTTGTCAGACTTTCGGGCTTCTGACGACCCGTAACGACTGTCAAAGATCCACGAATGACAGCTGGGACCAACGGCTTAACGTGCTTTCCGAGGCAAGGAGGAGTCTCGATATATAATGATGATCACCTATCCACGGACCAACCCGGGCAAGCGTAGCTTAACCTGATGGATCGACCCATGCGGCTATTATTACTTAGCCACGAGCAAGAGAATCAATGGTATACGGACTGATATAATAATTATGTATCTTACCCTCTGGATACAAGTATTTGTTGTAGATGGAGTCGACAGTATCTTCAGTGCCAGCAGGGAAGCTTTTCTGCAGCAGAATAGGGCCGGTGTCCAGGCCGTCATCCGCCCAGAAGATGGACAGGCCGCAGGTTGTGTCGCCTTCTATTAGGGTCCTGCACACAAATTACTGACGATGTATACGAAGAACGAAAGCAAAGAAAGAAAGAATAACAGAAGAAAGAATCCATTTCAGCAGTCAGAAAGATGCTGTCTGACGCTGGATTTCTAATAAATCTTAACAGAGGCCCTAGTGTGAGTTTCTTTTAACCATCTCGACTTTACGTATCGACCGCGTTCGGCGCTCCGGTTGGCCCTTCACCAGTGAAGGTCAGGGAAGGGCCAATCGGAGCGCCGAACGCGGTCGATGCGTAAAGTCGAGATAGTTAAAAGAAACTCACACTAGGGCCTCAGATATCAAACTGTATGGTCAACGACACGTCTCACTTGAGCTAGGAAAACAAACGCGTTCTGGCATTTTCAAAATAGCCACAGCGGGAAATTAGCGTTTTCGTCATGGGTGTCGTTTTCATGTTTAGGCAAAGGCATGTCAAATTGTCGTGGTTGTCATGTTAAATTCTAATATCATAAAGTAAGACAAGTACCCTTCCATTAATTCTTAGGATTTTTTAAATTCCTCATAAAAACAGTTTCTTTTTCAACGATGCTAGTTGATAATCTTACAATCCTAATCAATATTATAAATGAGTTTTTTTGTTTGTTTGTTACGCTTTTACGCTTAAACGGCTGAACGGATTTGGATGAAATTTGGCACAGGGGTAGACTATGACCTGGAATAGGAAATAGGACTACTTTTTATCCCGATATTCCCATGGGATCGAGAATTACGCGGGTGAAACCGCGGGGCGCAGCTAGTAATATTAAAAACGCGAAAGTGTGTGAGGATAGATGGATGGATGTTTGTTACTCTTTCACGCAAAAACTACTGAACGGATTTAGACGAAATTTGGCACACAGATAGTTTGTAACTTGGATTAACACATAGGATACTTTTTATCCCGATATTCCCACGGGATCGAGACTTATGCAGGTGAAACCGCGGGGCCATGCAGGTACTGTTTCTAATTTTGTCAATAAAAATAGTAGCGTGCTTATTGAAACAGCTAACCAGAAATAATATGCCAAAATTACCTAATTATAAGCCTCGATAGGAAGGATACAAGTGATTAGTTTACTTCATACGATGAAACGTTCTATAATTTGAGTAATTTTGTTTTGTAGCTAATACTGGGTTACAAACACGCAAGCATGACTAAATAGAATTGGCAAAGTCCTCTCGGCCATGAAATTGATGACGAATATTAATGTTTCTCGTCGTGAGTGATTTTAGACTCATTTGAAACACTTATAATATTAGTATTTTTTTGCAGTCACGTAGACGATTTGCGGATAATGTGATGTTTCTTGGTCAGAATAACATAACATCGTGACAATTTTATTATAGTCTAGCTGTAGCCCTCGGCTTCAACCGCGTGGACCCAAGTTACTTCTTATAACATCAGCTATCTGCCAGTGAAAGTTCCGTCATACCCGGTCCAGCCATTTCGGAAATTAGCCGGAAGAAATACAGACAAAAACAAAACAATTGTTAGTACCGGATATAGTTTCGCATTCAGTAATAAAAGCTTGTAAAATGCTGTTATGTTGACATTACAAACAGGCACTTCATTCATTTTATTTATGTACCTAAGTAGGTATGTATTTAGTGAGTGCTCTGTAATAGAGCCTATTGTCATTAATTCGGCACAAATCTAGACTTTTGAGTTTCTATTGCGAATTTCCTAATGAAAAAACTTAGTAACTCCTTTCGAGTTGAACCCAAAATCCCACGTTCACCAGCCACGATTGTGACCCGGGGGCCAAGTCTACCAATTTACAAACGTTACAATGGTCTCTCCATTGTGAGTTTTTGACAGATTTGCCATACAAAATCTGTCAAAAACTCATAATGGCGAGACCATTGAAACGTTTTTAAATTAGTGGAATACGGCTCTAGGCTGTTTCAGAGACAAAGAGGTCAGAACTCAGAATAGGAGAGTGATACATTCTAGATACGATACGGAATAGCAAGCCATGCCCAGGAGTTTGAATAATTATGCTGAATCATTTAACTAAGTCATTATATTACGTACAAATTCTTAAGCAAGTTGTCATTTATATCGTGAATTGTTTCATGCGCTGTACAGGAAAAATGCTACGAGAGTATGAGCTTTATTGCCTAGGAAATTAAGTACCTACATTTCAAGTTAAGTTCATCATTGATCACGTTCACTGGTATCTAAACACAACAATCCAAAAATACCTAACAAGTGATACTGGCAAAAATGTTACGATACGACAACGTAAAAAATGTTATCATGTCGAGTCGTCAGACCAAATAAAAACCAAGACAGCGAACAATACAGTGAAGCTAAACTACACCTCCGCTCTGTGCATACACGTTCACACGCACTCATTTATAATCAAACTACACCTCACTAAGTGCACACAATCATGTTAACGAAACCGGCCTCACGTCACTGTTGACAGCGCTGTCTTGTGGTTTTATAATTGGTCTGAGGTTGAGTTGTAACCAAAACTACAAATTCGACAAATACTCGCATGGAAACTTTTTGCTTATGCTACAACCATATATCAATTCTGCTCACTCAATTTTCTAACACGAGATAGCAAAAACTACCCACAATGATGCAATTTTATTTGATTAGTTTAAAACGATGTCATTACAGAAAATAAGTTTCGCGGAAAACGTCAAAGACCGCAGCAATTTGAAAATTCTAGACACGGTTGGGAATGTAAAATACCGTGTTCCTATAATTTACTGGTCGTTACCGGTTATGGTTACCGACGAGTCATTTCTGTCGAACAATAAAGTTACCGACACGAGAAGTCATTTCTCTGGAGCAAAAAGCAGCCCATTATTCGATACCAGACTTCAAAATAATAAAACTTAAAAAAAAAAAATTGACCGACTTCAAAAAAAACCTAACAAAAAAGGACTACTGTACTAAAACCAAACGACAAAAGTACTTCTTTAATAATAAGAGAAAAATAAAAAAATTACTTTAATTTCGGAAGTCGGTGTCTTTGCTTTTAATTTTAGTTTTTGGCCACTATAAATGAATTAAGTCCAAACACAAGGTAATTACTGTGAACCGTTGAGGAGTTCCGTTAATCGTCCTTCGTCTTCATCATCAGACCCTTAACGACTGTCACAACCCATCCAAATGTAAGGTTCTTATCAATACAAATTAATCAAGCCCAAACACAAGATATCTGCTGTAAACCACTGAGGAGTTCCCTCGACTGTCTTTCGTCTTCATCATCAGACCCCTAACGACAGTCACAACCCATCAAAGTGTAAAGTTTTTATCAATATCTACAAATTAATCAAGCCCAAACACGAGGTATCTGATGTAAACCATTGAGGAGTTGCCTTGACTGTCTTTCGGCTCCATCATCAGATCGACTTCATAAAATTGTAGTGCTGTAAAATACTTAATGATTAAATTAAGGAATGCACTAGTTGCCCTTACGGTTTTTGAAAGTTCCCCTCGATTTCTCTAGGATCCCATCATCAGATCCTGACTTGGTGACAATGGGACCACCTCAGAAGTATAAGCTTTTGAACAAAAAAAGAATTTTTTAAATCGGTTCACAAACGGCGGAGTAATCTGTGAACATACATAAAAAAAAAAAAAAAACAATCATCCGAACATAGTACCTCCTCCTTTTTTGAAGTCGGTAAAAAGGAGGTTATCAACAAGTCTGTATTTTTTTTTAAATATTTGTTACCTCAGGACTTTCGACTGGGTGAACCGATTTTGATGATTCTTTTTTTATTTGAAAGCTGGTGCTTCCCGTGTGGTCCCATATAAATTTTATTAACTTTGCTTGCTTAGTTTTTGAGTTAGCTTCTATAATTACGTATTTCTCTCACTTAGTCTATGTAGACGACATCTTATTTGATACAGTCACTGTTATTTACATAGCAGGTAGTGGTATAAGAATTTGTGTGGGGTAGGTACCACAACTAAAAAGTGAAAAATAAAAACGAAAATTGAAAAGCAAAGACACCGACTTCTGAAATTAAAGTTATTTTTCACTTTTTTTGTGTTTATTTTGGAAGTCAGTTGTTTTTTTTTTGTAAAAAGTTTTTTTACTTTAAAATCTTCGTTGCAAACTTCCAAAGGTGAAAATTACTATTAATACCCTGTTTCTATAATTTACTGGTCGTTATTGGGTTAAAATTACCGACGAGTCTTAGCTTTGGAACAAAAAACAATGCAGCCCCTTTATCGATATGTACCAGCACTTTTACTTAAAATCTTCATAGGGACAGTTGCAAACTCTACACGCAACACGAATCGATTTTACATACAAGGCATTAGTGAATGTGAGAATCGATGTTGCAGCCCGTAGGTAATCGATTTTAATGTGCAGTCTGTTGCAATGTGCATGCAATCGATCTCGTGACTTGTAATTACATAACGTTGAAGTTCCGATAGAACGTGTTCCGAGCTGTGATGACATAGTGAAGCACATTTCATCATTGGACATGGTATAGCGTGTAGATAACGTTGCGAGAGGCAGATTTTTTTGTTCCATAAAAATATTACATAATATAATGGGTTATCATTTGGGACATAGTTAATATTTTTTAAGAAAATCTTATCTTTAGTTATATTAATGACATTATACTGTAATCGTTACACTAATATCGTCCGTTTTGGGAGCAATGTCATATCGATGCGCATACGCACTGATATTGTTAGACGCGTTTAGGATCTATGAAGGTGCTTACTACTACGAAAACATGATTTTATTTCCTACTTCGTTATTATAATATTCAAGATTTTATATAAATTCTAAGCATTTGAGCAGTGGTGGCCCATTGGTAACTGCCCCGACTTATGAGTTGTAGGTCGCGTGTTCGAATCCAGGCAGGTGCTTTACTTTATGACTTACGCTTTGACTTGACCAAATTATAAGTAGATTGACTCACCAGTTGATAGAAGAAGCTCCTCTATGTCTGGGCAGTATACTGGGGTGGTAGCAGATGCTCTCGTACTTGGGGTGCGTGATCACTTCCATGGGGATGAACTGTGTGCAGAACGGCAGGACATTGATGTCTGCATTCACCTGTTGATGGATTTTTTAAAGTTACAATTATAGCTTTGCAATCTATTAAAAACTAGCTTCCGCCCGCGGCTTCACCCGCGTGGTCTGTCGATAAAAAGTAGTCTATGTCCTTTCTCAGGCTCTAGACTATCTGTGTACCAAATTTCATTTAAATCGGTTCAGTAGTTTTGGCGTGAAAGCGCGAGAGACAGACAGACAGACAGACAGACAGACAGACAGACGGACAGACAGAGTTATTTTCGCATTTATAATATTAGTAAGGATTGTTCTTTACAGGAACCTTGCTTGGCTTGTCATTATTATGAAACCTAGATTTTTTTTTAAATATTATTACTTAGGTTTTTTCGTAACAGACTAACTTTGACTTTGACCTACTTATCTGTTTGTTTTTAAAAATACGTGCCCCTTTCGTGTAAACTTTAATTTGTAAGATAGACAGGTTATCAAATAGATTGGCTCTCGTTTACTAACGTGCACATCAACATGATTATCTACTCTAAGATTTGTATTTTTGTTTGTAATGAATAAACTCAAAAACTATTGGACTAATCTAAAAATTCTTTCACCATTAGAATGCTATATTATCACTGAGTAACATAGGCCAATTTATAAACATAATTATATAACGCAGGCAAAGCCGCTGGCGGACGCTAGTGTAGTATATAATGCCAGACATAGCTAAATCAAAATATTTTATTTCACATAAACCCACATGGGATATTATGAAACGTCAGAAGCTAGGTGCACGGTTCCAATTGGTCGTTTCCTATGGAGAAGAGCCGGCAAGAAACTCCAGTTACGATTTTAAAAATAATTGGCTTTCACAATATTTTCAAATTACAGTGTTAGTAGGCATGGGAGGACAATGTAAGCCTTTCAACAAGTACCAGAGGGGCAATTCCCGTAATTTTTAAGAACTTTCACATTCGCATCTCATTCGCAATCTGTCAAAATAACCATCAATTTACCAACATTTTTGACAAGTTTGACAGATTGCGACTTGAATGTGAATGTTTTTTAAGTACGAGAATTGGCCCTCTGGTACTTAGCAAAATAGAACATGTTCAAAAAATCTACAGTCCACTAAGCCTACAACGTTCTCACATTCAGAAAATAGAAAAGAATCTTTATAAAAGACAAACAATCAAAAAGTAATAAAAAAAAACCTATTTAAACAAAATGAAAACAGGAGCTCCCTGTTCATTAGACGTAGATAAATTGATGGGCCAGGTGCTCTAAATCTATTGCTTTGCGAAGGAGGAGGCGGAACGCGTGATGGAGAGGCACAATTGGCGGGGTTCGCTAGGATCGATGCCTGCCAGGGTTGCGGGAAAGTCCGAAAGGGATACTGGGATATTGGCAACAGGCAACTGAAGGAACACGGGTGGGTTTTAGTCAGTAAAAGTCTGACACGCGCTTCCGCTCCGCCCAGAGCGGGAGAAGTCATTTGACGAAATCCAACCCTCAAAAAAAAAAAGTGCTCTAAGTCTCTTCTTTGTAAGAGCTTTCCTTACAGGTCGGTACTGGTGGTGCTTTCGTTTCCTCATTGTTCGATGCGGTATCGTTTCATTATACTGGTCAACCCGTGTGCTAAATTTCATCCAAATCCGTTTAGCCGTTTTAGCGTGGAAGGTTAACTAACTCACTTTCGCATTTATAATATTATATCAGTACCGAGAGTTCCGAACACGTAGTAAAACGCGTGACGTCACGCGGTACCGTAACGATCCCGCCCCGCTCCTGCGTATACCAATAATTAATCAGGAACCGCTCATTGAAATATAGGCGCTTAATAGGCTTTCAGTACCGAGCATACCGATCCTGCACCGCTGACGTACCGACCAGGGAGGAAAGGGCCTAAATCTAATATTTAATTTGTAGCCAATAATGGTAGATAAAATTACCTAGATACTCCAACAGGAGGTGATTGTGGGTCAGCTTCTAGTCTAACCGGATGCAGCTGAATAGCAGTATTTTACATAGAGCGACTGCCTATCTAACCTCCACAACCCAATAACTGGTTAATACGATACCCCGTGGTATGACTGGTTGTCAGACTTTCGGGCTTCTGACGACCCGTAACGACTGTCAAAGATGCTGAATGACAGCCGGGACCAACGGCGTAACGTGCTTTCCGAGTCACGGAGGAGTCTCGTTATGTACAGATGGTTACCCATCCACGGACCAACCCCAGCAAGCGTAGCTTAACCTGATGGATCGACCCAATAATAAGAACCTAAGTGTAATAATTTTCTGTAATAATAATCTATATTAATCACTACATATTATGGCCGGTTTTTTAGTATATTGTGTATCTTACGACTTCTACGCGAACAATCTAGTATTATCTATACTAATATTATAAATCTGAAGAATTTGTTTGTTTGTTTGTTTGAACGCGCTAATCTCAGGAACTACTGGTTAGAATTGAAAAATTATTTTTGTGTTGGATAGTCCATTTATCGAGGAAGGTTATATAACATCACGCTACCCCCAATAGGAGCGGAGCATAAATGAAAAATGATACAAAAACGGGAAAAAATATTCCTTTTTGGGAGCTTCCGTTGCGTGCGCTGCGTAAACGGTTTAAATTACGCAAATATCATGTATGATGGACTTGTTCCTCTTTAAAAGTTCTAAAAAAAAGTCCGCGACAGCATATGTCTATCTTTTAAGATTGACTCACTATAACCTTTTTTTATGGTAATCAAATTTGTTCGAAATTAATGCATTATTTGCGAAGGAGTTTTATCAACATAATATTCAAATAAATAGTTTTAACATCAAGGGTATTTATGTAGCAGTAAAATACTTTTTAATTCATTCGAATCGGACATTTAATTTCGAAGTTATCACGAAATGCAATACGCGAACCGTTCGACGCCGGCGCCGCGCCGGGCCGCCGCGACGTTCCCTACTCTAGAGAGGAGAGGATGGGCACACGGGTAGACCATGACCTGGAATAGGATATAGGATACGTTTTATCCCTATATTCCCACGGGATCGAGACCTACGCGGGTAAAACCGCGGGGCAGAGCTAGTAATATTATATAGATAGGTTAGTTAAATGTACTGTATATTAACACATATATAATGGCCAAGTTAAGATAGATATAAGAGGTCAAAAGTGCAGTAGGAATAGTCGCTCAAATGTTGTTAT
Source organism: Lithophane leautieri (assembly GCA_949152455.1). NCBI lineage: Eukaryota > Metazoa > Arthropoda > Insecta > Lepidoptera > Noctuidae > Lithophane > Lithophane leautieri. The sequence goes on from OX424478.1 coordinate 10,402,251, forward strand.
ACTGTGACATAACCAGTTGGGACATACGTATATCAATATAATGGTAATAATAACATATTATTTAGTATTATAAGTATACATTTATATATGTGTTGAGATAATAAAATGAACATTATATTACTACTAGCTATTGCCCACGATTTTATCTGCGATCAAGGATAAAAAGTAGCCTATGTTCTTCTCCAGGTCAAGATCTACCCATATGCCAAATTTCATCAAAATCCGTTGAGCCGTTTTAGCGTGAAAGCGTAACAAAGAAACAAACTCACTTTTTTGCATTTATAATATTAGTTAGGATGGAGGATGGTTTGAATTTAATAAATAATATTCACATATATGGTGCATTGCTTGTTGCTGGTAATCGAAATGCTGAACATAGGAAAAGATAATGACTGCGCAGCTTCAATGGACTGCGATCTCGAGAGCCGCCGACAGTTTGGCAAAGAAAAATATGGTGAGTTGCTGACTATTTATCTTCACTAGTTGGAGAGGACCATATAAAGTGGACTAGTTGCCTATGTCTGATGCACCTTGGGAAGTCAGTTCTGCGAGTATTTCTACTGACTGGCGAAATTGTTCCACGATATGACGTATATAATTATATATGTCACTTTTGCCGTAGTTTCAGCTCGATGCTAAACCAACCATCTAATCTCATCACCACCCTTGGTTGACTGGTAGAGAATGCCTAAGGCATTAAGTCCGCCTTTGTAGCTTTTTCTTTTAAGTGCGAAAAGTTTCAATATATAAATAAATAATAACGCAAGATAAAATATTTTAAAATAGACAGTTTTATCTTTTATCTTCGTATGTTTTTTTTTCTCTCAGCTCTTTAGCTAGTTTCAACTAGATTTAAGCGCCGAAGACTCGTAAATGCAGCGTGTGGTGATTATTTTATTATTATAACTATCTACGAAATTAAAAATATAGTCACGTAAATCGGATAAGTAGTTCTTTAGTGATATGCGCATGCGCACTGTCGGACAGATGACAGACAGCTAGACATTTCATCTTTTAATTAAGTAGTCTAAGGATATAATCATAAGTTGGTACTGATTATATAACTTTGTCATTTACTCAGAACACTTTAAGATTCTTACAAGCAATTTAACATAAGTGGTACCGGCAACCGCACTCGAATGGTAAGTTTGACTTTGCGCGCCTTTATTTCGTAGCAGTAAGGGTGGTTTTCGTTGTTCGAGTGTTACTATAGACGCGTAGTTGACCGTACTTCTAATACTTCATGATATAATTATAGGTACCACTTGATAGAGGACGTTTATTTTCCTAAATTTATTGAAACAAGTGTATTTACGTCTTTTATTAACACAAGTGTTAATTGCGACGATCTGTTTGCACTAAAAAGTGTAAGTAATCGTCAATGTCAAGACCCAAAAAAATATTATCAACCAAGTGCTAAAATATTATCTTAATATTGCATCAGATTCACATTTCCTGGGTTTTTATTCGTCCTAGCTTAGCAGCTCAGTTAGATGACATGTTCAAGCTAAGGCTTAGCTGCCAAAAGCCAAAGCTAGTAAGTCCCGTGATGGGCAACCAGAAAAAGCGCCGAGTTAATGAAGATTGCCTGGGCCACGTTTAGCTTTCAACTTTCCATTTCCATTTTGCTTAAGAGGTTTGATCTGAATTAGAATTCTTACTACGATTCCGATAGCACCAGCACCATATTTCAATTTCGAGACAAAATGAGGCTGATGTTTGAAATCAAACAATTATATCTAGACAAGATAATAGTTAACCATCTGATTTAATTTTTATGTCAATCATAATACACTCCCACTCTTAAATCAAGCCATTGCTTTTGGCCTGACTACAAGGAGGGTAATGTTTTTCGAGAGTATGTATGTATGTCTATTTCTTTTTTTGTAAATACTTATGGTCTGCAACTTTTTAAGTGGTTGTGAATTCAAGTTTGGAACAATGATGACACTAAAATGATGGCCAGTATGTTGGCTTTCAGAACTTTTTCTTAGAGTTTTTTGATCTAACACTATTTTGATGTTTTATGCAAACATACATGGAAATGCATGACGGCCCAATTTAGTATTCCAGGAGTGTATTTAGAGGATCAAATTTGTCTCAATTTAAAACCAGTAATAACCAATGATCAAGTATGTCACTCACAGATTTGTACTGCTCCAGTATTTCGGGTATCACTTGACCTTTCACCCGCCATGTCTTGTATTTGTACACTGGTTTGCCATTTTGAGCTGCAATTGTCGCTGCAAAGTTAAAAAAGAACACATTAATGTACTGAATTTTGGAATATTATGTCAGACTCAATAGTTTTTCCTGTTGAAATGCCATTTAAATGCAATAAGGAAAGAGGGTAAAGTTTACTATATCTGATGACAATTTTTTTTTAAGTTTCACATTCTTCGAGTTGGTTATCTACATTTTATATATTCATAAAACACTTATTGAGCTTACTTCAAAGCAGGTTTTATATCTTTTAACAGGATAATAAAATAAGTATATTATGTGTTGTAGGTGAAGAAAACTGTTTCTAAAAAAATATACAAAAAAAAAACAATTTGGTATGATGTCCCAGGTTTGGTAGATCATCACAGTCTATGGTTAGATTATGGTGTTAAATAAATGATAATGCTTATGTTCAAGCTATAGTTATGGAGGATAAAGAGTCCTTTCTTCCGCAGCTAGAGCACTTGGAAGCGGTGAAGGGTGGGCGTTTTGCAGGACTGTCTTATGTAATTTTGACATTTGAAAAGTACAGTTCTCAGCCTTGTTTGAATAAATGACTTTTGATTTGATTTGATTTCCATACAGTAGTGCCTGTGTTACTAGCGCGTGAGGAATTTTGTCTAATACTTAAATTTCCTTCATGTTTTAATATTGTTTAAGTATAAAATTTTCTTAATTTTTTTTATGCAGTACCAAAGCACCATTTCCTCATAAGACAGAACTTAATTAATTTATTATGATTATTAAAAAGTTGAATACTTACCAAGTGGATCCTCCCGGTTGCCTTTGTCAAGAACTGTGAAGACTCCGACCACCTCATGACCATCTTTTTGCAGGAGTTTGAATACTTCCGCTGCGAATGTGCTCTGTCCAATGATGGCAACTCGCAGATTCCTCTTTGGAGCCTATTAAATAGTTAATTCAAATATTAATCTTCTTCTCTAGGTAGGTACCTATATAAACTGGACTGGACTTCCTACTTTGTTAGGTGTTGACTTAGGATTTTTCGAGGAAATTATTTGATATTTAAACAAAAATTTCTATTGACACTGAGCTTAGATAATAGCAAACATTAATTCCCGGATAAACAGTGAGGATATTTTTAAATACTACCGCTATATTAATGAATGGCCGCACTGTTAGTAATCAATAAAATTAAAATACAAGAAACTAGGTATGTACTTACATCGCCATTCAATGAAATAGGTGGCATTTTCGATAACGACAGGTAATGTTGATTTATTCAAAATAATCAAACAACTTGTTAATTTGTTACCCCACTTCTCGCCGACTGGCGCGCGATCGTACTAACACGAACTCAACAGTACGCTCGTATTTAGCTTCTCCTCCACCGGCTTAGCCTTGACATCGCTATCGTAAGTTTAGCGTTCATAACGATAAAGCTAAAGAGAATCGTATTCATTTCGAAAAAAGAAAGACGCGTTGCGTTGCCGATGGCGCCAAAACAATACATTTGACAATTGATTGTCATTTTTTTGATGTGATACCAGACAGCTGACAGTGACAGTAGTGGAACACCGTAGTTTGGCATTCGATAGCGACTATAATCGAGAAAAAAATATTGTATGCCCAAAGTAGCCTAGCAAAACTGACAAAATGTTTATGATAAAGAATATTTGGAATACAAAATGTTTATGATAAAGAATATTTGGAATTTTTACTTAAACACGCCAGTAAGGCCACGCCAAATAATAATCCAAAAAAAAAAAAAAATTTGTTAAAACGAAAGCAAGGGTACTTATCCATAGCTAATTTTTCTAAAGATCCAATCGCTTGCGGGAAAAAATAAATATTTGAATTGATTGAGATTTATTTTGTTTTCTTTTAAAATTTTCTTTACGCATTCCAAGCTAAAAAGGAAATATTAATGCTTCTGACTAAAGTTTTGTTTCAATTTGCTAGGCGCTAGCGGAGAAACGTAGTGCTTGATTAAAAAACCTGAAATTCAAATCAGATAGGTAAACTACTGAACGAAACGGCCAGCGGAATACATTTACATAAGTATAGCAATTCTTCGGGAGGCCGGCCGGGGGCCCAGGCCCCGTAATGGGTCTCTTTCAGCTGAAATGTAGAAGATGATGAAAGAATATCATGGAATTTCCCCATGGCACGCTTTAAAGCAATGTTAAGATTAGGTAGGCAGCAAAGTCACTCTATCATTCCGTTCAATGAATAATTGTTGAAGATATTACTTGGTAAACACATTGCTTACCTAAAACAGTTACAGATAACAAGTGAAACCAGTTAAAAGCGGTTTTCAATATTAAAAGCGGTTAACAAGCGGTTGTGTTAAGAAAACAATTATCGTAAATAGGTTGAATACATTAAAATTTATTTTACTAAATAATGGCAAAGTAGCTTAGCGATTGGAGAACGATATTTAGCTAGGCAGCTATGTAGCTAACTATAAATTGGTATAATGCGAGCGAATATTATTGCATACTTTTGTAACTGCAAATATAAGTTGGTCGATTATTACTCGGTAACTTGTGGAGCCTACGTAGCGGTGATAGTTTTCCTTTTAATTTCGTTATATACTACTGCCGTGAATATTTTCACAAATCCTAAACCAACCATTTAGCTGGCACAAAAATTAGCACTTTAAAGCTTATTATTTCGCAAATGAATCCCTGAATCCAAAAATAGTTTTCACAAATTCACATTATTTTTAAACGAACTTTCCAACCATGGGAATGTCGAGAAAAAAAAAACCATCACCAATTTATGTGTAGGGGAGGAAAAAAAAAAAAATTACTCTTTTTTTTTGGCACGATAATTGCGAAAATGAGTCTGTTTGTTTGTTACACTTTCAAGCTAAAACGTCTGAACAAATTTGGATAAAATTTGGCACATGGGTAGACGATGACTTAGGACATAGAATAATTTTTATATCGATATTCTCACGGAATCGAGACTTATACAGGTGAAACCGCGGGGCGCAGCGAAGCAGCTGTTTTAAGTGTGCAAACTTACCCACAAACTACCTAAATGGAATTAAGTCCTATGGAAATTAACTAACTACACACACTAGTATTTCACAAAACTAGTTCTTATTTAGAAATACTATTCTCATGCAACACGAGTGCCCTTTCCACTAGCCCCCTCCCCCTCCTCGAACCTAGACGATTTCAAAATGTAGTACCTAGTTAAAGGTACCTATCACGAGATGTGAAGGTATCCGGTTGAATCCAGTTCCATTGACAGTGACTATGCACGCCAGATAAATTGACCCCAGATAAGGGACTGAAATATAGCCAGAGAACTGACCTCAGTGGCCCGAGCGTTCATATCAGCTGTTGTTTGGCGGATGGATATCATTGACGTGTTTTCGGATACACTATGATACGGATTCTTGGTGAAACGGGTTACTTTTGTATTCATAAGCAAGTTTTTATGAGTAAATGTGGTGCAAAACTTTTCGTTTTACTAGTTTCGGTTTCCATAATGTAGGTAGGTACTTATGTCGTAGAGTATCCGAGAAAAAGACAGACACAGGGTGAGTTTTTCAAATTGAGATTATTATAAATTATAGCGAATTGTGCGAGGTTGAATGGTCGTTGTAACAAGTGATAAGTGGACGCGATGGAACAGGTTCTAAACCAATTCACACAAAGACGTCAAGGTCAAAGGTCAGTGTAGGAGTTAGGACGCCCTCAGGCTAGATGGAGCGACGATCTTCGTGGGGTAGCTGGTCTAAATGGATAAGAGAGTCTAGGATCGTGGTCAAGCGATTAATTGGATAGCCCTCAATGCAGCAGTAGAATATTAATATCTTCTAAATATAAGTATACAGAGTGCTCACATCAAATAAAAAACCAAGACGGAGCGCTGCGAACAATACAGTGAAGCATGCTAAAACTACACCACCGCTCTGTGCATATACGCTCACACATACACATTTACAACTATTTACAATGACACTACAATCAAACTACATCAAACTAAGTGCACACAACATGTTTACGAAACCGGCCTCACGTCACTGTTGACAGCTCTGTCTTGGTTTTTTATTTTGTCTGAGATAGAGTGAAATTGAAATCATGGGCATCCTCCTAAGGAGACCTCCTGCTCATCATCATGAACAACTTTCACTATGGGACCAAACAAGAAACGCGAAAAAAATATCAGCACTTCCCTACATTTATGTTAGCATAACTCGTCATAATGTAGGGAACAGCTGTTCGTTGGGCAAGCGCATCACTTGAGAACGGCTGGACCGATTTGGCTACTTTTTGTTTTAAATTTTGTAATACTTAGTCTAGCCTAGTCCGAATTAGGTTTATAAGGAAATCAAAATTGGAAAAGGGGCCGGGAAAATTGGAAAATTCGGGAAAACACAAAGTACATTTTCTATGGGAATTTTGTGTGAATTATTGGGACAGGAATGTAACTATTGGACAGTTGTCCTATCACAGGACAACTTCTGTCGGGTCAGCTAGTAGTTTGATTATAATACATGTACACTTACATATTGTATACACCTATATAAATGTTTATGTTTTATGTTATTTTTTTCTTTGTATAATTCTCTAGTACGCTAATTGTAAGTGCCGTGCTTTCCTGTAATTTAGATACATGCAAGATCTATTATTATGGCAACGACTTTCGGTTAATTCTGTGTATGTGTTTAGTTGGTAAGCCTAATAATAAATGAAACCTGTAGAAAATCGTGAGTCTCCATTGTTATTTACTCTTAGGTTCTCTTTAGGTTTTGTAAGCTAACTATTGTTACGTACTATTGGCTACTAATAACTGCCAAACCCAATAACCTATTTTCAGTGAAAGACAGATCGCTATTGATGATAGACAGTATAATTCTATCTATCCCTTGAATGACGTTCCACAATCATTGGTAAAGGCTTATCTATCTAACAAAAACAATAGGTAGGTATTCTCGATCTGGGTATCTGACCTCCCGTGCGTTCCATTACAACAAACATCACTTTAAAAAACAATGTGTAGGTATATTTAGCCTTAGGTAAACCTATCAAAACTTTTTTATTTCTTAATTCAAAATAAATGCTGCAGTAAGTTATACTCGTAATTTAGGTACCTATATTAAATTAAAACTCTGTAAGTAAGTAGTAGTAGGTACATGATACAAGATTTTACTCCATTTTGCTGAAGAAAAAGTTAACGCTGGAGAGGAATCGTGAAACGTAACTATGATGCATCTTTATGAGGATATATTTCGGTGATTTTACTCACTGCTGTTTTATTTAAATTAATAACAATTTAATTTGCTCATGTCATGCGGCATTTAGAGGCAAGATCTCTGTGAACTAAGAGATTGGACCCCAAAATCTCTCTACGAGCCGATAACTTCTGTTACCATTTCTAAATCACTTCCGCTTGAATCGGACATGTTTTATAAGCTTATTAAAAAAAGTGTTCCTTTTTAAAGTAAACAATGTTTAGATAGATACATCTATCCCTGGAATTCGGGGGATAGATCAATCTGTCATCTTTAGTAACTGTCCTGTCAAACAAATAGTTAACTGTTAACACGATATTGGGACGTATACTTTGGCTTTTTCATACATATATACCCTCCCATCAATAGATAGCGTGGGCCGATAAGATTCCTTAATCTCTGATAGATTACTGGGATGTTAAAACGGTATATAGATATGTAGGTTTTTCTATCTCCAGTAAGCCAAAGCTGGTGGTAGATAGGTTATGGGTTTTGACAGTAAGGACAGTTACGGAGAGATGAGTACGATAATTAGTAGATAAAAAATGACAACGCAGTTACATATTATAGAGAATGTAGTCATATTATTACGTAGGATTAAAGTATGTTGCACGCTTTCGATAGGTAAGTACCTAATTATTATCGAGAGATATCTTGACCAGTCGAGTTCGAACTACTTTCATTGAAATTAAAACAATCAGTGTCATAAGTAAGACAATTCATTAACGTTAATTAACGGGGCTTTCCCGATGGAAAACGGAAAGCTGAGGTGCTCTTTCGATAACGTTGTAGGAATACATAATTTCTATGGTTCATCAAAATAAACTTTAAACACGGGACAGTTTCTGTTCTGGCGGGACGTTTAAAATTATGCCTGAAATACGGGATGTCCCGGAAAATACGAAAACAGTTTCTATTTTTATTAGCAAAGCGTCCTCTGGTTTTCGTGACGACAATCGGGAAGCCCGGGCTGATAATGGTATTGACTAGTCCGTTCATTGGGCGATCATTACGGGAAGGTCCATTATGTTCAAACAAAGTCGTGGCGGATTAAATTTCGAGAGCGCCCTAGGCAAGCACCGACGCCCCCTAGTAGCCACACTTTTTTTTGGTCTCTGCCTATCTACCTACATACCAAGTTTCATCTCAATCGGTTCAGTAGTTTATTGCATGAAGAAGTAAGATACATATACACACAGACACACTAATATAGTAGGGATAATTAGATAGGCCAGAACATGTAATGTGTAATGAAAGTCAAGACGGAGCAAACGAACATGGAAATCCATTATGCCTCTGTGGGAAATAGATCTGACTGTGTGTTCACAGATGATCGTTTGTTATAATTAATTTAGTATTTTACCCACTTCTTTTATAAAATCAGGCGATGTAGGAATAATCAAGAAGCCGGAGCACGCTTCGGAATCATCAGCATCGGCGGCATCTCTATAGAATTAAATAATCTTTTATATTGTGTAAGTAGGTGCATACTTATTTACACAATTAATTTTATATTAATTTTCATTTTTTTTTTGTTAAAAATCTTCCGCGCGCGCCCCTTTGTTTCCTCGCGCCCCTAAGCGCCTGCCAAGTTTGCCTGAGGCTGGCACATGACAATGCCCAGCAGTGGGTGAAGTCAGACTGTGTGTGATGATGACGAAGTCGAACGGCATGGTATCAGGTGTATGTTGCGTCACGCTAATAAAATGTTGTATACTTACTGTAGTTATTATTCAAAATTATTTATTAATAAACAGTTGTTTTGTTGCGTGTCGTGAAAGCCGATGTATCAATAGAAAGTATGCACCCATTTGTTTTAGTTTGTACAATGTTTGTTTGCCACTTCATTCTTGGGAGTGTAATAACGGTGGCAATACGTTTTCCAAACACTATTGTTTGTTCAACAGCACTGTGTGCCAGAGGAATCCTTTTGTATTGTACCGATCTTCAAATGGTGATATAGTGCTGTGTGTTTGTTGAGCCAAATGCGATTGTTACAGTGATGGCCGAACTGTGGACTGTTTTCGTGGTTCTATTTTCATTTATAGAGGTACCTATATGCGATTTTTATATCATGATGTGGTTCCCGCCTTGTATTCTATAAATGAAATTGTGCATGTTTATTTTATCATGTTTTCTTTCACGAAGTAGGTACCTAACTGTGGGGTATGTAACGTATGAATATCTAATGAAAATATGAAAATTAACGTAATTTGTGTATCGCTTAATATGGCTTCAAGCTAAAGGCATGGTCCAGCTCTCGCAAGCTCTACATTCAATTAGTGCAATCACACAGAAAATCTAACCTCCGAGTCAGGATGCCCAAATTTTCGAGGTCGCTTCGCTCGCTCTTACTTCTTTTAGTTAAATGACAATGACAGCTTATCCTATTTGAGTCAGGATTCTCCAAATTTCTAGCTGGCTTTGCTCGCTCTTGCATTGTCTTAGTAAAATTCCAATGAAATCTTCAACAATCCCGGTTAAGAATGCTACTATTTTCGAGCTCGCTTCGCTTGCTCTTTCATGAATACATAACCTACCTATCTGAGTCAGTTTTCTAGTTTGCCTCATTCGCTCTTGGATTTTCTTATTAATGTCACAATGACAGCTTAAGCTTTCGACTCAGGATGCTATTTCATTTATTTTAATAAAAAAATACCCTCCTTTTGAGCTTCGCTACAGTCAGATAAAAAGACCCCTGACATATTTTGATACAGGGTGCCTGTATTACCAGTTACGCCACTGATTCTTACTAATTTACTTTATGAGAGTACTAGCTTCCAACCGTGGCTTCGCCCGCGTGGTATGTCGATAAAAAGTAGCCTATGTCCTTTCTCCGGCTCTAGACGATCTGTGTACCAAATTTCATTTAAATCGGTTCAGTAGTTTTGGCGTGAAAGCGCGACAGACAGACAGACAGTTACTTTCGCATTTATAATATTAAGTAAGGAGTAAGGATAAAGATTGATACATAAAGTTAGACTTACTTAACAATCAAGTACTTACTTATTAAGTGACTGTCTTATGTACCTCCTTTACCTCTAGAGCAGAGAAACAACACGCCCATGCTCATTTTGCTCAGACCTCCAAAATACAAGAAACTGAATTTAAAGCAAGTTTTTAATCTTTTGATGTTTTTATATAATATTTTTTATAAGCTGCACGTATGTAAACATAATTATTTTAATAATTATGATGTTTTTTGTAGGTACGATGATTTTCCATAGTTGAGTTTTTTTAAGACTATCTGTTATGTGTTTTTAAGTTCAGATAACATGTTTACCATTTTTAACTGACTTCATATTACGCAATATATAATTTTATTTTAACGCGCTATTACGCACAATTTTATAATTATGTAACTTTTATGTGCTACTTACAATAATTAAAACCAGTAAAAATAAAAACAAATGGGTCACTAAGGCCCTACCCTACCTCAAATTTTATCTCGCTCGCACCATACTACTCGCGGCCTGAGTGAGAGCGAGACGGATTGGGGTGCTGGCATGGCGGCTCTCAAGCCTCGAATAGTTTAGGCAATTGGTTTTTACAGTGAACAAAATGGTAAATAAAAAATTAAAAAAACATGAGACCTGCTTTATAGTTAGTTTAGTTATTATGCAAGTTTCATGATCTTATTTGAAGTAGTTTTTGAATATCAGCAGTAGTTCGGTTCAGAGGTAACTTTGGAATTTTTTCTATCGAGAAAATTTTATGTAATCCTGTTTTCGCCAAACCTAGGACCTAGCATCAATCCTCAACTTTAACATATATTTATTTAAAATAAATGCTGCAGTATTATATAACGGAGGATCATGCTAAGCAATTTGAGGTAGGGTAGGGCTTTAACTTTTCACAGCATCTTGAAGTGTGGAAGGGAGTGCCAGCGTCTGTGTTCCCTAAACCGAAAACCTTGAATGCAGGACTGATAGTCATATTATATTCTGGTTATGCTTTTTGCATCAGACCTCAGCCAACGCATTTTACCAAGCGAGATGGGGCCATTATTTCATCATCTGCCTTGTGCCAACTACATATGTTGGGGTCGGCTTCACGTCTAATCGGATGCAGCTGAATACCAGTATTTTACGAGCGACGGAGCGACGGCCTATCTGACCTTCACAACCCAGTTACTACGTAACACGATACCCTGATCCTGATCAGCCTGATCGATCGACTCGGGCTGCTGTTATTAATTTGCCAAAGGGTACATTATTTATAGAAATAAATTAATGAATAATGTTCATGAAACTAGTTTTCCATTTCCAGAAAATAAGACCGGAAAACTTGCATTTGGGAGAAATATTGGCCGATCCTTCATTGACGAAGTCCCTTGGCTTTGCAATAGGGAAGAGGTCCGACAAAACCCTGGAAGATGCTCGTCTCAACCAGGAGTACAGATACCGGTACCACGAGATGCTGAAGGCCAGTCAGGAGTCGTTAGAAAACATCGCGAGTCGAGACGAGAGGCGGCTGCGCAGTGTCGTCGGAAATCATAATTATGAAGTCATGAGAGAAGGTTTGTGAGATATCGTTGTATACATATTTGTTCGAGTAACAATCACCGGATAAACGCCAAATATTTTTATTTAACTTAACGTCGCGCCTGTATTGCTTGAAGGGTAGGTACTTATAGGTGTACCTATAGTAAACCCCCATCCATACATCAGTTATGTCTGAGTCCCTGCCATGTAATAGGGGGCGAGCCTATTGCCATCAACCGGGCACAGTTGTTAGAGTCAAGTATCCCCCTCCCCCTGCCAGCTAAATGGTTGGTTCTGAATATGTGAAAAAATTCACGGCAGTAGTATATGTAATGAAATTAAAAGAAAAACTATCACAGCTAAGTAGGCTCTACAAGTTACCGAGTAATAATTGAGCAACTTACATTTGCAGTTGCAAAAATATATTCTCCCATACATTCCGTATGGGAGAACATGTTTTTCAACTACAATGTTAAGTTTATGTTTGTGCTTGGGATAAATTCATCCCAACTACGGAACCCTTCATTGTGCGTGGTCTGACACGCACTGGGCCGGTTTTATTTAATGTGCCTTTTACTACCTCATCTGATCTCCTGAAGTAACCGTAAACTACTTTGTCATTTTTCAGCTGGTGTACTGGACCGGCGCCGGAACGCACCTCGGTTTCAATCACCAGCTGGCAGGCGAAGAGCGAGGACGCAAGCTCTGCGACGGCAGAAACTGAACAGTCAGAGTTTGAGGAGTCATCTGCAGCATTCCCGACAGCCCATCACCGATGACAAAAAATAGTATTTTGTTTTTGTGAGGGCTATTCTATACTCAGTTATTTATTTATAGATGTTTTGTACGACTGCACTTTTATTCTTGTAATGATTAAAACAGTTTTGTAGCCTAGAAACGTCTGCGAAGATGCGCATGCGACGTTGGTTAGGATCCTAATGTGTGCCAGGCTTAGGTTAAGTATTTGTTAACATGGAGGAGACTGTCATCAACGTGTATTTTTAAGTAACAAATATGTACTTAAAGTTATTCTACCTGCCTTTAAATAAGCCAAGAACTAAGAATAAAGTAATTATAATTAAGTTAAATAGGCTACTATAAAAATAAAAACATGACCTTTTTCTGTACAAATATTTAAACGTTTTTTAATTGTCCTGGATAATGCAGGCTGATTTACGTTATATTATGGGCATGAGATTGTTGACCCCATGTTTAAATTATGGTGCCCATTGACCGAGACCGCTGTTTCGCGCCTTAGGTATGTGCGCGGCGAGACAGGGTAGCAGTGCAAGCCGCTTATTCGTCAAAGCACACGACGACACGCGGCGCGTATTCCTAAAGCGCGGAACAGCGTCTCGGTCAAACTATAACGCCGGTAGCACATCTCCGCCGCAAAATCTCTCTCTCTCTCTCTCTCTCACTCGCGTCATGTTCCGCTACTCGAATAGCAGAACATGACGCGAGATAGTACAACGGAACTACTGTTGTTTCGCTGCTATGAACATTCCATTTGATATGCATTTGTTTGTTTTTTCAATTCATTAGTGATGACTGATGAGGTAGTAATTTGGAAGTGATGGAAGTGATTGAGATGATCATTACGGATAGAAAGATAATGCTTTTCATCCCTACATCATATCGTATGGCACCTAATGGTGCTATTTCGGTAGCTCGGAAAGTGGAAACTTGATGGTAGGCGACGTGTATGCGCACTATTAACCAGTGCACCGATCGGTATGAAAAACAGATGGGCAGCCTGAGACCTGGTGAAGGACATAGGCATACTTATCATTCTGGATGAATGAAATTATGACAGGAGGAGCTCGTGGCTAAGTAATAACAGCCGCACGGGTCGATCCATCAGGTTAAGCTACGTAACCCGGGGTTGGTCCGTGGCTGGGTGAACATCGCTACATACCTAGACTCCTTTGTGCCTCGGAAAGCACGATAAGCCGTTGGTCCCGGCTGTCATTCGTGGATCTTTGACAGTCGTTACGGGTCGTCAGAAGCCCGAAAGACAACGCGTCTTACCGAAGGGTAACGCCAGTTACTAGGTTGTGGAGGTCAGATACGCAGGCGCTCTATATTTCAGCTATATCAAATTAGATTGGAAGCCGACCTCGAAATTATGAAAGACGTAAGGCACGCAGACGAAGTTGCGGGTAACAGGTTTATAAGTTAGACTTGGCGAAGCTCAGATACGGAGATGGTCATACTAAGGGTGCCCTCAAATAAGCCCACCGTTTTTTCAGCAAAAAGCAATCGGTAAGGTATCAGACAACCTTAGGTAAGAGATTAGTTTGTATGTTTAAGAATCAAATAATATAAATTATAGCGCAATAAAATCAGGTTTAATGTGTATTGTAATAAAATGAACAGATTACTGTTAACTTTATTATCTATATATTATATTAATACAAGTGTGTAAAAACTGGAAACCTATTAAGGGGTGAACAACTTTTAATATGGGACAAAAGATGAAATTGCGAAAAAAAAAACCTGCAGCTCCCTACGCTTTGACGAGTTATGCGAAAATAAATCACAAAACAGCTGATCTTTTCGCGATTTCAGGTTACATTGATCCTTTTGGTTTACAAAATCATAATAAGTTGTATCCACCAGCAGATAGTCTTGAAAGTGCTGCTTAATTTAGTTGTCCCTATAATGAACTATTACATAATAGAGCCTTCTTATACTTTGCGTTATATGTTCGACGCCTATTGTAATTTTATTATCATATATTATATTAGCGCAAAATATCCACTGATCAGTCTCTAACAGGAACTTTTCAACGCCTGAAGACTTGCTAATGCAAAGAGTATCGTTAACTCTGTACTTTATGATTAAAAAGCTGACGCCCGCGGCTTCGCCCACATGGATGTCGGTTACTATATACTAAAACCTTTCTCGAGAACCACTCTATCCATTGGTGAAAAAAGCATGAAAATCGGTGCAGGAGTTTTTGAGTTTATCGCGAACAGACGCGGCGGAGGACTTTGTTTTATATAATATGTAGTGATATGATAAAATATATTATACATTGGGTAACTTAATATTATAAGTACTAAATTAACTAAAAAACTAAAAGGACTAACTAACTATACCAATAATAGTTATTTATGCAACTGTTATATAATAAGGGGTATTAAAACACGAATATAATAATAGTATCACATGAGTGTTTTAATACCTAATTATTTACAGTTGCATACAAGACTTTATCTACACCCATGATATGAATCTTCTATAAAAGTTTCTTTGCAATACCAACATCGAACAAAAATGGCGCGGTACGACGTGAATTCGAATTTTTCGAATTCGAATGTATGTTTTGTTTTTAAGTTACGGTGCTTTGTTAGTGAAACGCTCGTGAATGACAACGTTATTTTTTTTAAATGTAATTCAGTACAACATTTTAACACCCGTTTGGATGATATTATGGTTACTATGACACTGGCTGTTTTAATGTTGGCAATAAGCTAACTCTTTCAGAAACTTTTAGAGAGGATTTATAGCATGGGTGTAGATAAATATAAAAACAAAAGGACACCTAGGCGTCGAATTTTCTTCCACATCGCTGCTAACTCTTAATAATTTTACATAATAAACCTAAGATCAAATACACGAGTGAATAGGTATACCTACATAAATAAACCACCCTCTAAACAGGATGGTAGGGACATCGACGCACATACTGTTACATGGATTCAGTACATGATTATGGACTGCCACTGCGTTGAAATGTTTCGTCGGTTAAGAAACTTGTTAAATTTTTTGGAATATCGTATCCTAATTTTTTTTTCAAGTAATACTTATGAGTCAATGTGTGAGTAGGTAGTAATCAAAGAATAACATTAAAAAAGAAATATTATACAATTAAATTAGCACCAGTTTGATTTTTTCTAGACTCTATATTGTCCTATGGAGCCGGACCAGCATGTTTCCAAGCATTCTTATCTTGGATCCTCTAATTTGTAATATATTAGTATAATTCCTAATAAAACAATGCTGCTTATAAATGCAAATAAATATAAAGGACCTAAAACTGAACCTTGACGCACACCCATTTCAACCTAAGATATTGAAGAAATAAGAAGACGTAGTGCAAAGCTGCTACTGTAACAAAAGATCCTTAGGTAATTATAATCATAGAAGACTACATTTTTAATCGCACATTTATTTTTAGACAAAAATATCTCCAACTCAGAATATCAAAAGCAATTTATCACACAAGTATGAAAATTCGCAACGGATCTTCCCATTGCAGTAGGCGCCGATACCTATTCATGAAATAGCAAGAGACGGCACTACTCGGGCAATGACTTGGACATCTTGGGAGTCACAGCCTGTTCCATGGTCACCTGTTGGAGTGATCATCATATCGGCAACTGCATTTACAGGTGCTGAAAGGATTAAAGATATTTTGATTTTCACCAAAGATTTTCCACTTCGGTGTTTCAAGTGGTGCTGTGGTGCCTTAGGAGAATCTTTACCTCTAATAGTTTTAAATTTTTCTGTACTGTCCTGTCACAACGGATCACCTTGTTGGTACCGTTGAAAAAGGTATCATAATCTACCTAGCCTTTTCCCAACTATGTTGAGGTCGACTTCCAGTCTAACCAGATGCAGCGGAATTCCAGTATTTTACATGGAGCGACTGCCTATCTTACCTCCACTACCCAGTTAGTGGGGAATACGATACCCCTTGGTAAGACTGGTTGTCAGACTTTCGGGCTTCTGACGACCCGTGACGACTGTCAAAGATCCACGAATGACAACCGGGACCATGGGCTTGACGTGCTTTCCGGGGCACCGCACCGTTGGTAAGGTATGTAATTTGTAAAAGAGTCAGAGTAAGTAGTTTTACCAGTTTTACCTACATGTATTTTGTCACTTTTGTTGAAGTCACGAAACGTGGGTCGGATTGAGAGTCGGGACAAAAACAAAGACGTCACAAATGACGGTAACAAATCCTGACAAAAATAAAATAATAAGATGAATGAGGTTACGATAAGTAAATTAGTGGCGGAATAAAGAAACGTTTAGTTGATAAGAAGTTATTAGCAGTAGCTGATACGGTTACACAACTGATCGAAAAAGTGTCTTGATTTAAAAACAAAAAAGCACACATCTGAAAGACAATTTTGAGAAAAGCTTATCGGGATGATTATTGTTGATGTAGAACCTCTTGTGTTTGAGAAAAATCGAAAAAACCTCAGGAACAAGGGGATTAAAACGATGCTTGGATTGAAAGTGATTTGATAAAAATAAGTCTCACTTTATTACTTTATATCTTATTTAATGTATAGGAAAGTACAACCTGATTACGATCCATATTTTGTCACAGAATTATCAGCTTTATTACTTACAGATAAGAACAACCAAGGACATGGTCAAGAAAAGAATACTACTTATTATTTGAATTTTAAACTATACTACTGGATAGAAAGTTTTTGCTAGAGCTTAACGGGAAAATTGGATTTAACTGCAATTTATAGTTTAGAAAATAAAGCAGGAAATGTATAGGAACAAAATTGGGGATTATTTGATTGTGGCTAAATAATCATATGGCGTTAAAACAAACACAAGTTGTAATCTTGATTCGTATCAGTATAGACAAGTTGTTGACTGTTGATAAGGCGTTTCATTTAGATGATACATTGGGACTGTTTTCAAGTGATGAAGTCATTATGATAGAAGACGTCGAATTTTAGAGTTCACTCAATGGACTTTGTACCTTAATCTTTCTTATATTTTTCGTTTGATGACTAACCTGGTGTCAGAGTTTTTAGGCCCATGGGCCTCTGACTTGGCTTCACTTGTCGTCGAGAAATATCTCTCAGAAATATTTTTCTATACCGGTTTCCTCACGATGTTTACCTTCACCGTTTTTGATACAATACGTACATGAATCCGAAAAGTCAGAAGTGCGTTTCTTGGGTTAGAACTCGAGACTTGCCAGTCCGAAAGTCACACCACTAGGCTATTACTGCTGCACATTGATGATCAACATCGATTGCGAGTAAAGATGATTTTAGGTAAGTCATCCCAAACTTGCAAGATATGAAACCCATCGTAGATCGCCAGCGTCGATGGGTTTAGTGTTGGGGTAGTTCCCACCAGAGAACCTAAACAAAGTCGTTCTATTAGCAGTAACGATGATGGGAATTTGGAAAAGTCAGAAATGTATGGGACTGATCGAAAAGCTTATGTCAATCCTGTTGAACGTTGATGTAGAAATGTCAAATTTTGAAAGCGATTACCACTTGTCTAGGCCCTCAGCTTAGGTCCTCTTGAGATCCCACGGGGTAATTGCGTTACATACAGTTGCAATGGCTTTCATTTTAACAGTTCAACAACATTTTTTGCGCTATTTAAGTTGTAGAGCAGATACATTTTTCAACATATGCAGCAATGGATTATCTATAAGTATCCTTCAAAATCATTCAGATTTTGGTTGATAGTGTGTTACACAACTAGGGTGCTGATATGCTAAGAGATTTTTAAGTTATTTCGATCCTCATATATTATAGGGGGTATATCTGATCTACATTAGGTACCTAACTTTTGTAAGACTAGTTCCTTTAGTGTATAAATAATCTTTTCTGTGATACGAGTCACAATAGCCAATATACGACAATAGCCCATAGCATCGTAAAAAGAGTACCATGTCATAAATGTATACGAGTGTACTCAGGGGGCGTCAGTCGAGTTTTAGTATTGTCACTCCTCATTCATCTTAATTCAATCTAATCTAATACAGACATCCTACCCAGATGGTCTTGGTCAATGGAGGTCTAAGTTTAGAGTTTGTTTAAAGATTGTTCATTAACACCAGTAAGTAAAATCTGTAAAATCTCCATAACGTATTGTTCCACTATCAGTTCACTTGTCAGCTTATTTATTTATGACTTGAGTAGGTACTGAGTTTATAAAATGTATGTATAAACAAATGTATTAAACTCGTATGACCTGAATATCTGTATGTGTTATGTTTGTAGGTACATTCGGGACCTCCCCGTGTCCCACCACGACTTTGTCATCAATCATGTGTTTCCATTTAAACGTATCTTTAATAGCTTAATGTTGTTTTATTAGTTCTTCATTAACTTATAGAGACCGCTTTATTGTTTTCATTTCATTTATTGATTCATTAACAATTTACATTGTGTTGAACATTGTCATATTAAATAAAGTTATCACATGCAGAATTTGTGCTGACGGTACTAAGGTGAACGTAGGAGGTTCATCTTAGTTCAAACAAATTCTCTTTTTAGAATGCATGCTTTTGGTTGTCTTTATCTTTTAGTTCAGAAAGTTCGTTAAATGTTATTTGAACCTTTTATTAAATGGTAATCGTAGCTTTGAACAATTAGTTGCCAAGTATTTTATCTTTACCGCAAGTAAAAATTGTGCTGTTTATTGTTGCTATCTTTCCTTCTTTACAGTATCGTGTCGTCTGTCGTCCGATAATGTGCACGTACACTGGTACACATAAATATGCCAAGATTAGTCAGCACCGCACGAGTCGCGTCGGAGCTCCAACGTGCTGCGAGCGGGAACTAGACAACACACGATATGAAACATGTTTGTTACTTCTTACTGGTTTCCTGTATAGGACTTTCTGTACAGGTAAGTTCTTCATATTATTTCATTTTCTGTTTCCTGAAATCTTATATTATTTCTTAGCTAGCCTAGTTTTGATAGGCTGTTCTTTCATTCGACCAATCACAACAGCAAATATAGCTTTGACAGCTGATGTACTGTCAGAATCTTGCTTCAGAAACCGAAAATATTTAGCATGTACTTATTATGTGCATAGTATTTTTTGATAATTATTGTGATTTAATAATAATACCAATATTTTTCATTACTATTTTGATTCACCACAATAACCAAAGTTACCACTAAGCAATACCGTTTGGCGCCAATCCAGCCAAAACCAGCAAAACCAGGGGTTCTGCTCTCTAAGTCCGTCAACGAAGATACGGGGCCGTCCGAAAGTAATTGATCCTTCAAAAAAAAAGACAAATTAAATTTTTCCGATGGGCAAAAATACTTCGGTAATAGGGACAACTGTCAAATCGTGTTGTCATTTATTTTTAGTTCGGGCTCCGAACTAATCTCATGTTCGTAAGTGATACAGTGTAAGAAAGGACCGTAGCTTCGAACGAAACTACGGATTGTATGCATACAAAGTAGACCCCCAGCGCTGGGGCTCTGTCTTGCATAGGGTCGCAGCATTATGCTGGGCGATGGCCGTTTTGCGTGGATGCGACGCGTATTTTCCTCAAACTTTTTTTAATGTTTGTGTTCTTTTTTTGCATCATGTCAACTGCAAATAAACGTAATATATTATTCTTTCTTTTTTCTTTACTTACATTAATAACATCATAACATCGCGCTTTGTTTCCCTGAAGGGTAGGGCAGAGGTGTAACATAGTACACCCACATTTCGCCAACATGTATTAGAGGGCGAGCCTATTGTCATCAACCGGGCACAATTCCAGACTCCGGGCTGGACTCCTCGTTAGGCAGTCCAAGTACTTATCTATAAATAAGTGCCTCGGTGCCTCCACACTTTTAATGTACATTGTATCTAAATTATGCATAATTTATTGTTGCTATCTCATTGCCAGATAAGTTTGTGATAACGTTGCAAGTGTCACTGTGTCACGTTTTTTGCTATATAATATTCCCAACTGTTATCTACCTTTAAAAGAGATTCATTGTCCTATTTTTGTTAGAATTAATTCCCACGATTCTTCACAAAAAAAGAAAATATTAATTGGTCTTTGCAAGGTGACCTGTGCGACCCACGCGGTTTATCACGCCAAAATTTAAACTATATCTCGCGAAAAAAAATTGTAACGGACGGACAAAAAAAGGTTTGTCAGAAAGTTAGGTAAAGAAACCGAAATTCGACTTAAATGCATTTTTTATTAAACGAACCCGTTTTTTTATTAGTTTCCCGGAATTTAACTTTTTTTGGAAAGGATAAATTTTTTCGCTCGGCGTAAAAAACTGCCGAAAACTGAAACGATATTAGGTCGGATTCTACTAATTTGTAAAGTTTTGTTTAAGATTGATAATTATTTTTTATTTCTATGAATTTAAATGCCTAATGTGTAAATGTAGAGGAAGAGGGCGCACGAGAAGATTTGTGTTTCTGGAGATACATTTTGGGCATCGTTGGTACTTGTAGCTGTAGTTTTACCTTTTTTAGTTTTTAGTTTAAAAACTAGTCTAACTTACGCCTTGGCTACTTAACCTAATTTTGGATGAACATGAACTGTTACTTTGCCACACTTTATTTTCTTTCTGTATCAAAATCAATACCTACAAATCTGTTTATTTCCGGAAGTGTCCTAACAATCGCAGCTTATAAATGATTTCGTTATCAAACTTTTACCTTTTCGCAATAAGCAACATAGACAAATTATGATAGGATCTGAGGAAGTAACTATCATTGGTATTTCCCTGTTAATTTGTTTTTGAGTTATCAAGATTAAGCACTTGTTTCCAAGAGGGTCTGATAAAAAAGATCAAGTGTACATTCGTATTTTTGCAAAAACTAAAACTACCTACTTACACTCTAGGTAGTTTTAGTTTTTGTAAAAATACGAAAATACGAAATGAGAAACGATAGGTAGGCTCTAGGTCCCAGAGTATCGTTTTTCATACCGTGGGAACAGTAAACATGAGCAGTAGTGTCCATTCGTGCGATAATAACAACAAGACCTGTTTGCTAAACGTGTAGCATACTGACGTATACAGTTTATAAAATACTTGCTTTTACCCGCGTGGTTATCGGAAAATATTCCACGGGAACGTACTACAGGGATTAAAAAACCTAAAAAAAAAAAAAAAAAACAACCGACTTTCAAAAGAAACACAAAAAAAGTGTAAAGTAACTTTACTTTCGAAAAAGTTGAAAAGCAAAGACACGGACTTTCGGAGTACGTTCCCAACATATACACAAAAAAAAAACATAAAGACGAATTGAGAACCTCCTCCTTTTTGAAGAAGTCGGTTAAAAACGAAGCGAAGCGATGATCGCATATCTAATAGCCGGGGAAAGGTGATTGACACTGTCCAAGCGCCGCCCGTCCTCCATATTTATTTGGCTACGCGTAATTTCGAATCTGGGATAAATCTTGTAAAGTAAGTAGGTATTCATTTAAATGATATGATGTCAAGGCATTTTAATCTAAATTAAATGCCCAATTTTATTATAATACCAGTCAGAATAGCTTGAAGATGAACTTTTAAGATGTACACACGGCTACATATCAAGCTATACATTTCCAGTTTATGGTGATCTCGCAATGTATAGTATTTTCGTCCAATGTGAGGTCAGCTTATACTGGAAATGTATAGTTTGATGTGTAGCCGTGTGTACAATCCTGTAGAAAATAAATGTTATGTATCTCTTATGGTTTACGCTGCGCACGCCAGTAAAGCTCCGATCTGAATAATTTTTTTCTCGTCATCATCATATTTCAGCCAATTTACACATAACTTTAATGCACCATACATCTTAACCTTCCTTATGAATCAGTCCATCCATTAGTGAAAACCCGTGAGGTATTTTCTGAGTGTGTCTGTCGATCGACAGCCAGACGCGGTGGGTGGACTTTGTTATAAAATATGTTGAAGGAAATAAAATACAACATTCAATAAAGTAATAAAAACTAAAACCCAACTACAGCTAAAAAGGTATAAACAAGACACCACAGACAGACAAATTAAAAAACCGGAGTCACACGTAATCTGTTCGATTTATGCCCTAATACGTGTGACTCCGGATTTTTAATTTTTCTGTCTCTGGTGTCTGAGGGCCATTTTTAATTTAAAGTGACGTCACATGGCCTATAACCAGCAGACGATCAAGACGCTTCTAACGATACCTCATTTGTCAAATTGTGATGAGTGGTTTAGAAGATAGAAGGGAACAGATGAACATACTTACATACATACATACCGGTCGAAATCATAACCCTCCTTTTTTCTTCGCCGTAGTCGGGTAAAAAAACACTTCCTCTACTACTTTTAATTTTTATAAACAGGTCTAAGATAATAATGTGGCTTACGCCTCTAAGCAGTAGTCACCTGTTTGGCGTAGCAGGCCTCCCCCATTTCCTTCCAATGATGCCTGTCTGAAGCTTTAGTCGTACATCCTGGTTCTCACTTTCCAAAAATATGTCCTCCCACGTTCTCCTTGGCCGGCTAAGGAAGACGTACAGTTTACTAAGTATCAATTAGTAAACATCACTTTTTGAATAACTGGCCGTTGAATCAAGGCTAATACAGGGTGCAAGGGACAGCCCTCCACAGACTGATGGGATGAATTCAGTATATCGTACTAAGATGACCGGTACATGAAATTATTTCAGGAACGTTAACGTTATATACTGGCGCGATTCGCCGCGCGACGCGAATTTTAACAAATATATTTCTGAGAAAATTTCACGGCGAACGATGCGGCGGCGTAGCGTCGCGCGACGAATCGCCCCAGTATGTAAGAGCCTTTATGGGAATCCAATAAAACTGATTTGTTTTATTACCTCACGCGTAATGTATCGTTACCGTTGCACAACCGCACAACACACATAATCGCACTCCCCGTGACGGAAGGGGCGCACTCGCGCCACGTGATTTATCAATGTAATATCTGAACTTCACGCGTCGTTCGCTATAGTATTTCAACATCCATGGCTGATTTTTTAATTTTAGCCGTTTAATATACGTAAATGGAGGGTGGCGTACAGAAAATTTAATTTTATATTGAAATAAAGCAATAGTAACTACAAAAATTTCCGGTGGAATATGATTCAGAATGAAGAGTTGAATGCCCCTGTTAATTTGCGGAGGGCTGTCCCTTACACCCTGTATAATTGCATCAATAATGCTCTGTCTCTTTCGCACTCGTTGGCAAAGTCTACGAGAAATGCATCCCTTCTGCAAACCAACATGAGTGACTTCATGTTATCCTAGTGCATCATCTACAAATAACTGCACTCAATGAAATCTAAGAAAAGTATTTCATGAAACGTGCAAACTTTCTCATCGTTCTGTCTCTTTTAAATTCAGTGGAAAAAGAAAAATATGAAAATATTTTTAATGTTGCATAGCCGTGTTTACGAATTATATCGATTGCAGTAGATATAAATAAAAGTCAATTTAAAACAAAGACACTGATTGTTTTGCGCGATCATTTTTTTTTTGTGAAAAACGTCTATATTTCAAAAAAAAAAAATCATGTCAGTATGTACAGTTTTTTGATCGCTATAGGCTCGCCCTCTGTAACATAGCACTTTAACATAACTGAAAAACGAGGGTGATATAAGTACACTCTGCCTAACCCTTCTGGGAACACAGGCATGGTGTTGTTTATATTATGTGTGATAGTTTTTACCTTTATGTTTTTCTTTAACTTCCAGCACTAAAGTACTATGTTTTTATCATACATATTTGATATTATACAAAGGAAATTAATATAATACAAGACTTGTCTTTTGAATAATACAATCAAAGTCACGCTGAATTGAATTAAGTTTCACTGAGACTGATCAAAACAGAAGCTAGGAAATTAAAAAAAGAGGGTATGTGCTAACCCACAGTTATGACCACACGATAGAAGCGAAAACTTACGATTGGAGCTGAGTATACGCGACTCAGCGCCGAGTTTATACGATTTAGCGTCACCGACCCGAGCGTGACGGCTCAATTTCGTTCACTGTTCAGAAAGAGCGAAGGTGAATCTAATCGAATTTCTCTCCAAAAAAAGCAAAGCAGCTCCTTAAACTTAAATTTTGCGAAGGTCATCTATAACAACTTAAAAGACCGGTAAAAATGTAAACGACCTAAAGTTTGTAACCTGACTAATAAACAAAGTTCACCTTTAGCATAATGTTCTAGGTCAGGCCGAACTGAGTATGCTTGAACCTCAGACCAACCAAAATAGAAAGACGGATCACTACGTACATCAAACGTGTAGCCACAAAACTATGCTCCTGCAAGTAAACACACAGGCTCACGCACACACCTACACAAAAACTATGCTCATCGCTCCTAGTACGTCACGAGTCGTCGTCTAGTAAACTTCAATAAAAAAAATTGAATTATGCCTTCTTGTGTAGTGAAAACTTGTAAAAACAATAGCAAATCACATAAAAAGTCTCACGGAATCACTTTTCACATGTAAGTACTTCAAATAACATCGTTTCTTAATTTAGTAAACTATGGATTTTAGGTTACTTGGAACAACAACCTGAACGAATGAACGAACGAAAACAGTGACATTTAAAGTGCGGGGGTTGCCATAATATGATTTGAAATTTCCCCGTTCGATATTTTTTAGTTCGAGTAATTATATGCCTGTTTTTTTATGTATTTAATATTTTAGATTTCCAAGTAATATTGAAAATAAAATTAAATGGATAGTAGCTATAAGAAATAGTCGGAATGATCCAGAATGGCTTCCATCGAAAACCAGCGTGGTTTGTTCCGATCATTTTGATAATAATGACCTTTATTCAACTAATCGTGGACTTCGCCGTGTGATCAAAACCGGATATCCTAATAAGGTACATACAATTTAAAAAACAAAAATGAGATTTTATCAAAACAGTAACACGAGACTGTATTTTTTATTTTATTTTAGTTCGTTTCTCAGCTTAGACTAGCTAATTTAAATACTACTGTCCCAAATTTAATTTTTTCCCAAATTGCGGACGCTTTTTACGTGCTTTCTATAGTCAGTGATTTTGTTATCGTGGTCTTCTTGAATTTAATAAAGTTGATTGTAAATATAATTAAGTACCTATTTTATTTCAAAACAATTTACTTAATGACATACCCACGACGATGTTATGATTTACGCTTCAACAACCTTATAACTTAATTTTTCTATAATTTACAAACCAATTTTTTTCTACATTCAATTGATAATTAATGGATAGTTCTAAGTGAAAGAGCGGAGCTTCCTAACACAAGCATTTCTTGATTAAAAGGTAATCTCCAAATCATGTATGTAAATGCACTTTGTACTTAATTGTTATTTTATTTTGCGATGTAAAAAAAATGGTTTTGTTTCGGAATCCTTCCTAACGATTGAGGTACAATACCATACTCAACAATATCTTACTCGTACAATATTATCCTACCCAAAATATTATTCCCCAAATTATAGGGAAAAACTTTAACAAATGACAACCCTTTTTACACAAACATAGATAAAAAGGTGGCGTCATTTTTGATGTTCGTAATGCTCTGTCTTTCTATTTTGGTTGGTCTGAGGCTTGAACTACTTGGACATGAGACACGATTGACACGAACAATATGCCAGTAGCGGGCGAGACTCCTCTCACGACGGATGCCTCGACCTCGGCTATCAAATCTACTTCTTTATTTAATACGAAAACAATTTCATCAGCCGATGTTTTCGTCAGTAAATAATGTCGATTGTTAGTGTTCTTATATTCCTTTGTCTAGTGTTAAATTCTTATGAGGTAAAAGTGATTCATTATTAATAAATAAACATGTTTATTTACCTTTGTTGTGGTTGTGTCTGTTACATTTCTTATTAAAAGTGGGAATTCCGTGTTGTGTAGTATTGTAGTGGTTTATCGATTATTGTGTTCAAAGAATTATAATTATGATAAAATATTTTATTTTGTTATTCTCTAGTCCTTGGGTCCGAATGGACTTCCGATTAGCTCGCTGGCTGACTTTCGGTACGATACGCATCAAAAATAATATTATTGTTATATTTAGGTCACAATTTTCAACAATGGGCTGGCCACCCTTTACTTTTCTATTACGTATGGTGTATATGTGCCAATGTTACCAGTATTCCGTATCGAAAGAGGTTTAACCCAAAACAAGATTGTGTTCAACAATAGTCTCTAATAGAACATAACACTAGAGTAAAGATTGGCATGGTCCCATTTCATTGCCTGTGGCATGCCATATGTAAGTTCTAGCAACAATAAAAGTTACTCCGTCTAACAGTATTTATACCGGGTTCACTCGGTTCGATTTTAGTAGAGCAACTTGAACAAAGACAACTTTGAATTTGAAATTCAATTCCAAACTCAAACTCAAACTCAAAGTCATAGCATTTATTTCAAATAAACCAATTACAGGCACTTTTGAATGTTTCGGTCAGTCAGAAAGATGAAGCTAGTTGCGCATTCCAAAGCGTAGTTGGTTCCTATGGAGAAGAACGGGCAAGAAACTCCACGGACACTCTTTTGAATCAGAATATTGTTACAATATATTGGCTACATCGTTCATGTTGAAATTATACATGTGAGTACAATGTAGAAAAATTTGATTGTAAGTCTGTTCAGACGGTTCAAATCGCTTTTGACTTAGTAGCTGTTCTACTACAATCGAACCATGTGAACCTGGTATTAAACTATGCAAGTAATTTTTTGCTTAAATTTTATTGTACGCCAATGGCAAGTCCTTTCGTTGTTATTGATCGTAGAGTCATTAAGCTCTTTAAGTTCTGAGTTGAGCTGCACGATATATGATAAATGCGTTTACTGAATGGACAGGTCCACTCAAATCCGTGTGGTTCTCTCCTCAAAAGACCATTTCAGACCATAATTTACATGGTCCTCAAATGTTCTGACCAAGATTATGTCTGGAATTTAAATTAAAACAGACCTCTGAGTTTGTTGCGGCCTTTCTTATCGGAGACAGCCTTATCTAGTTTAAAAATATAATTGACAGAACCAAGTTACAGAAGTAAAATCATTTATCAAGAAATTCGCATTGAAATAACTTACCTACACTACTTACTTCTTTATTTTATTACTTACCTATGTTTTTACTAAGTTTCTCTCCTCCACAGAAATCGACACCTCAAGATGACCACTACGTAGGCGCTGTAGTGGAGTACACAGTAACCGGAAATGTGGCGACGAACCTTGTCAACTACGCGAACCTTATAAAGGAAGCGGCCGATCAGGTTTGTGTTTGTACAGAACTACTATCATTACAAGCCGGGCTCCCGATGGGTTCTCCCGTCGGCAAAAATGACTCCAAAGCGGCGCGCGGCGGCGTGCGAGTATGACCCTAATTGTGTAACACACGATCAATCACTATCTGAATCATTTATTTATTTGGTTCACCAACAATTGTTTACACTAACATCTTGATAAAAGGTAGGTAACGTCTTAATAACTTTGAACAGTGTAACAATTACTTAAAGGTAAACACCACATGAACTAAAATATGCTAATTTGTAAGCCTAGGTACATGTATAGTTCACAAGCCAACTTAAAACTAAAGAAAAAATATGTAGCCTAAATAAAGACTTAGTTTTAAATAAGTTATGTAATGTAAACAATATATTGCTAATCTGTGTACTTTGCTCTCGCTCATTCCGTTTTAACGTACTGTATCTCGGCCTGGGGTGGTGCTGGTAAATGTCTTCTGCTACGTTTGGAGACGGCGCAGTGGGCTGTCCATGGTAATGGCCTTCAAGCCCCTATCGCTTCCCTACTAGCGAACTATTATAGTACACGCAGACTGTAGTGCAAGCAGATTTACGTTTATACACCTAAACGAAGCAAAAGGAGTATGTAAGGATCGTAGCAGGTGGCGTTCTGTAACTTCTGCCTACCCCCATGGGAATTAGGCATGAGTTTATGCAAGTATATGAATGTAAAAAATACTTACTTAGGTACATCATCTCGTATATATCCCCTTTAGGGAATGTATCTGCACATGCAACGAACTTTTGTGCAATATTTCAAGCTTCTATATAGCCCAATAGTTTCTATTAGACTGTGTGACTGTATCTTTATCTGTCAGTGAGTGAATGAATATGTAAATGAATTTTAGAATTGAGATTTAAAATATTTATTAAGTACTAGTAGATCAGCGAAACTTCACAGCGCACTTGATGGTATCGTCATTTAAAATAATAACTAGCGATTGGCAAACATACGCACAGATTAAAAAACAAACTACTAAAAAAAAGTAGGTATCTAAAACTACTTCCATCTCAACCTCAAATCTAGGAGCAAAGTTAAATTTAAAACTCATTTTAACTAGAATTTAAGTAGTTTTATTAAGTTTACCTGAGCTGAAATCAGGTTCGAGGTGCAACACTGACTCGAAGGTTTGTGCTTGGAATACAGTTAGTAATTACTCACGAGAACAAATCAGAAGGAAATAGTTTAGAGATACTTTCTTTACAATAAAATCGTTACTTACTACAAAATGCTACAAAGACATAAGATTAATGATAGAATCATTAATGAATAGTATTAACATTAATTAACGTATTTTCTTTATTTCTTTTCTTTCTTTCTAATAATATCTAATCGGGGAAGCCATCTCCGAGAGGTTATTAGTATTTATACATTACATTAACCATTTATATTAAGAACCGTCGCGGTCAGTTGGCTTTCAGCAGGCTCACGACAAACTCTTTCATCCATGTTGATATTCTGCACATTTGCCGGTAACGACCGACGATTTAATTTATTTAGATACAATTCGTGCCACATCTCTCGATTACTCTTTACAACAACAAAAAAAAAATCCAATATTAGCGCATTGGCGTGAAGTAATAGAAATTGCAGTGATTTCGGTAGATAACCGCGATCGACTAGCGATACAATATAATCAGTCATCAAGAAGACGTCACTCAATATAAATATCAAAGTGGCGATGTAGAAGCGAACCCATATTGTGTTGGAAGCTCTATGAGCGCTCGCGTTCGAACTACGGAAAAGTGAATATAAAACTATAATGTAAAGTAAACAGTTAACCATCGCCGGTAAATAAAAAACGAAAATTCTTAGTATAATGGTGAAAATAAATGTGTTAAACGTCACAACAGGCATAACAGTACAAATAAGGCTTGTTATAAAAGACATAACCCAACCAAAGAGGCAACTTTTAAAATATCTCATTTGGCTATGGCTATTAAAAACTTGCACAATGTCCACATAAAAGTTATGGCTTAAAACAATCAACCAGAGATTTTTCGCTGTAACTAAGTATATTAACAGAAATGTAGCTGTTATGTTATAAAATAAACTGTCGTCTTCTACGGAACTATTTTTTCTAACAAAGATCTTGATCGTTTTTATTGAACAGACGAATAAGTTTGCTAAAATTGCGTTGAGGCACACGTAGTTTCTGTAATTACGGAACTTCTTCATTATGCACCATGACGTCAGTCCGTATATCAACGTCGCTAGGGTCAGCACAATCTCAATGATTCGTAAGATGAAGAAAAGAGAATCGTCACTCTCTCTCCCACTGTCAGGCATGGTGAAAGTCATTTGCACAGTTATGATCGATTCACGTTTAGCTTGAAAAAAGATTTCGTGAACATCTTGACTTAAAGCACTACCACGCCCTTGGTCGGCAAAATAAGATGCTGCTTCCGAGACTGTCGATGGAACAATAGTTATAAAATAATAACGAAATACTACGTAATGAGCATAATCATTTTTTATATAATATGGTAGGTACACTGTATTATTTTTTTACTTTCCTGTTGGTTAAATTAATATCACAGGACCTACGATAAAACAATGACGTTGGTAGTCAAGTCCATGGTAACAATTGGACAAAGACTGCGCCTTTATTTCAAAGCAGTAAGAATGGTTTTCGTTGTTCAAACTTTAATTCTGAAGTCAGCGCCTACATATGTGATTTAAGTATATACCTAGCTGAGCCGCACCGCAGATTAACGTTGGAAATAATGCTGGATTAAACCCAGGAGAGATGCCTAACCTTTTGTAAAATCTAAAAAGATATTTTAGGCACGGTTAGCAGTAGGTACAATTAGTTTTTCCAATATTTTATGTTATATCAACATAGACATAATATGTGTACATAATATATATGTGCAAGTCTTCACTGATACAAAAAGAAAAAAGAAAATGATCTTTTGTCAACCTTCACTTTTGATTGAACAAGATTTAGCGTCATGTCATAAATTATCAAAAATCCTTCCATAATGCCTTCGTTTCTCTGTCCACGATTTTCGAAAAGGAATTCTTGTGCTAAGTGTCATGCTTCTAAACCTAGCGGTCTAGGTTGTGCATTTTCTTTCAGTGAGGGAATGAATGAACGAATTTAATAATTATTACTAAGTAGATTGTCGTACATAATATTTTTAATCTATTAGTAACTTCGAAGGTTGAATGACCATACAGAGTTTCACTATTATCAATTCGCACAAAAGGATCCAATTTTTCCTTTTGAGTGTTCAAGTTTCCTCATGACGATAAGTAACCAAATGATTTAACAATGTTTTCAGGGTGCTGACATCGTGGTGTTCCCTGAACTGACCCTCACAAACAGCTCAACTTACTTCACGGTACCAATCCTCGGCGCACTGCGGGAGTATCCTGTTCCAGCTCTCGACCCCTCGATATTTGATGAGGTTTGTATGCAGTAATTTGTATGAACTTCAAGGCATTATCTTGAAGATTTCAATGAATACGTAGATATTTAATGTCGTAATGCATTTGAATAAGATTTAAGGGTTTCGAAACCTTTTCCTGCTCACGTTATTGTGATATTCTACTGAAACATTTGTACCAAAATCATCATACTGCGTCGACACCAAATTAATTGGGATAGAGCTGAGGAAGATCGTGATAATGATCGGTCTTGCTTTACCAATACCAAGCATTGATTCCAAATTAAAGATCCAATTAACCAAACTTGAATGAATTTGCCTTGAATTAAATCAAATCATATATTATACTGGAATAAAATCGTTGTTCCAGTTCATGGTAGGCATATCAACAGCCGCGCGGGAGAATGACATCTACGTGGTGATCAACGGTCGCGAGCACTTAGACTGCACAGCCCAGGACACGGGGGACGAGTACTGTCCTGAGGCGAAGGAATACATTTTCAACACCAACGTTGTATTCGACAGGACCGGAGCGGTTATAGACAGGTGAGCCCATTAAGGACCAGAAAGACTAGTGGTCACAGTGCCATGTTGAAAATAACTCGAATCCAAAGAAACTGTTTTTGAAAATGAATATCTTTTTTTGCTGCCGTAGCTGTCGTCAGTCTCATCTTTCTTGACTAATTTCGTTTTTCATTTTTCATTCTGTAGGGTTGATTTTTGGCCGGACCTAAAACCAAGAAACAGTGCAATAGTGACGAGTGATGAGTAATTATAGTTTAGACAGATTCGTTTTAATGGAGGCTTCTCGGTTATGATTATATTAATTTCAATCTTTTAGTTCTTGGTCACGGCTGTTATAAATTAAGGTCAGGCGTACGACATCTATCTAAATTAATTAAGACTAAGGTGGCAATCAAAACTAAAATACCTTTTTCGTATGTTCCAGATTCCGCAAGATCAACTTATTTGGCGAGTACGCGCACACGCCAGCCTTGCGTCCTGATCTGGGCTTGTTCACCACAGACTTCGGAGTAACCTTCGGCCACTTCATTTGCTTCGACCTCATGTTCCAAGTGCCGGCAGTGCAGGTGGTGCAGAAGAGCCGCGTTAAAGATGTTATATTCCCCACCATGTGGTTCTCTGAGTTGCCGTATTTGACTGGTGAGTGATAAAAGCTGGAAGAGTATTTTCGCTGGAAAGACGGTTAACCAGGGATAAGGAACGAGGTCATATTTGATTGGTCGACCCGGTGTGTTGGTTTATTTATCACTGTTCTGTTATGTTTCAGCTGTCCAGATTCAGGAAGCGTACGCATATACTCTGGATGTCAACTTCTTGGGAGCAGGAGCCAATAACGTCAGAGTTGGCAGTGCAGGTAAGATTTATCAACTTTATTGTTCGGCTAGTTTTCACTAAAATATTTATCTTATCATGATCAATCGGAATGTGGAGATTCTTTTCATCTAATAACTTTATATTAATTTTAACTTTTCAGGTTCTGGAATATATTCAGGCAAAGCTGGTGCTCTGGTTAGCATCATGCCAGGAGTACCCACCACTAAAGTACTTGTAGCTAAAGTGCCTAAAGTACCTGGACAAGTAAGACTTTTTTCTCTTACTTTTAGGGACAGAATTTACCAAGCACAGAGGCCCTAGTGTGAGTTTCTTTTAACCACCGTTCGGCGCTCCGATTGGCCCTTCATTGGCCTTCACTGGTGAAGGGCCAATCGGAGCGCCGAACGCGGTCGATGCGTAAAGTCGAGATGATTAAAAGAAACTCACACTAGAACCTCTGCCCGACTCTCGTTTGTGTCCCAGAACTAGTCACCTACATTATGAGCCTTCTGATCTTTTATCTTATATCTTTAAGTAATTCAAGTTTATCTGTACATTGTGAAAAGAGACTCCTCACGAACCATTTTAGCTATGTCTAAGTTTAACTTCGATCAAATATACTTATGTCTACTCTGTTTTAGTACATTAGTAAAGCTACTTACCAATTTATTCAGGTAACAGAACCATACCCTGGTCCTATCTACGACAAACCGGCAGACCATGACAGCCTGCGCCTGATCACAGATCTATCGCTCCCTTCTCACATCAGTAGGCTGTTGGAGGTGGGCTCCCAGGAGTTCACCCTCGTGCACAGGGATACAACCTGCACCTTCAAGGTCACGGTTGCCCAGAGAGATGGCAGTACTGTAAGTTGACTTCGGAGATGTGTTTTTTTCTTTTATTGTTTATAGTATGGCCGCTTCTATATTGATAGTGAATAACGTGTCCTTGCATACGTATTTTCTAATTTGCATGTATCGCATGATATTTTTATTTTTGCATGATATGTTACTAACCGAAGTTGGTTGATTTTTTAATATTTAATTTTTATATATTTTATGCTCCAATTACAATATTATTTTAATTATCACAAAATGGTTTATATATGCTACTAACACGTCGTATGCGCATATAAACTTAGCTACACGAAAGTTAACAATTTGCATGTGTTTTATTTTATTGAATTTTACTAAGATCTAAGTGCGATAGTACTTGCTTTTATGGTTTTCATTTATGTAGTGTACATTATACAAATTATGATAAGATGGAGGTAAGTTACCTTTTGTTTTACGTTGTGATAACCTATTTTATGATTTACTGATAAAATAGCCAGACCTAAAAGTAAATTATGTTTAATCCTGCTTTCAATATTTACTTCATCACCGTCGGAGAATTTTTGGGTTTCTAACTTATAACAAAGCTTCAATGAACGCGGTTGGCAATTATCATCACCATAACGCTTGGCGTCCGAGTGGGTAAACACAGTATATATGTCACTACAACCATTTGAAATAAGCTGATATCCATCTTTTTGATAATCTTCGTCTTCATCTACCTAGCCACCTTTAGTAGTACTAGTACCTACCAGTACTTCACCTTCTCCATTATTTCCATAGAACTGTTTTCACCCTACCTAAATAATTTATAATTCGATTGCTAAGTCTAAAAAATACATTGTCATGTTGCCAGTCGGTGCGGTATCGCGCGTTCATACAAGATGGCACTAACACATACGCGCGGCGCGAGATCGGCGTCGCCTCCTGCCTACTCGTCGCCTGCAAGACTGATGACGTCAGCACTTGCTCTTACAGGTAGCACAATCATTTCTTCATCCCATCAGAATATCTTTTCCGTTTTATTATTCCAAATTTCCAACCTTCTTATAAAATTATTTCATTAAGTGTGCGATACGAAACGTTGTCCACTGGTTACTGATGAACCACACACCGATGAACAACAATCAAACACATAAATTTATCTACCGTGGATACGTTTATTGATGAATTTCAATTACGTTTCAAATATTTCAGGTTCAATAAAACAGAAGAAACCACAATAGAAAAACTGGAAATAGAAATGAAGACGTACATGAACACGCACAACGACACGCTAGATTGTAACAACATCGAGTACTTCCCGGTGACACTGAGATACAATAAGTTTCCGCTCAGTCCTAAGAACTTCACTTACACCGCCAAGTTGAAGGACCAATCTAAGTGCGAACCGAAGGACCAGAACACCGTATCTATACTACAAAAGGAAATTCTGAGTAGAAACAATCGGGAGCGTTTGAATTTCAAGATCAATGTTCCCCAAAACGAGCTAGTCACGTTTGGCATCTGGGGAAGGATCTATACCAGAGATATTGATCACAATAAAGGAGCATCTGAGGAAGATCTTCATCATTTTAACACTCTACTAGATGAGATATTCAGTTCTGATTAAAAAGACTGCATATAACAAATATTGTGCCATTTTGAAATAATTGCATGTTAAGTTGTTTGTAAGTATAAATGTGAAACTGCTGAAGAAGCATGGGTTTGGAAGACTGAAAGTATTTAATAAAACGAAACATTGTAAAAATTGACAATTTGTAATTATGTATTAAGAAACGATTTTTGTCTATACGTCTATTAATCTCATTAGTAAACAAAGAGTTATCGCTCTTATCTGGTAAGTATAGTTTTGTCAGACAGAATTTGATTTCTGCACTTGTGATTTCATTATTCACAAAAGTCAAATAATTATCAGTAAGTCCTTTATGCTCAACTAAGTAGGTATTGAGTTGTTGAGTCTACTCGTAAAACCTTGAAAAGGTTTTATTCATTATTAAATGTTTATTGTTTTTGTACTTTATTTATTTACTTCGTTCCGCTTATCCCATCACTTGTCCTAACCATTTACCTATAGAATAGAATAGTTCTTTATTTTCACAGAAAGTAGGTAAAAGTTTTAGATGTTAAGTTTAATTTTGATCCTTATACTAACTACCTTAACTAAGGCATGCAAACAGATTTGGGCTATAATAATAAAGACTCATTTCTTATATATTATTAACACATTCAGTCAGATCGATACAAGTTTACCAAGTCATGATTGAAATAGGATCTATCTATTATACAGTATGTTAACTAACAGAGGGCGTTCCCGTTAACCCGCAATAGTATACCATCCACACAAGCTAAAAAAAATATTACCATTAAAATAAAAAATGTTTTTTTAATTTTTTATAATAAAATATTCACAAAAAATATTAAATTGATACGTAAAAGAAACACACTGTACACGCGCACTTGTCCTTCAAAGTAAGTACGGCAATGTCGCAATTTACCTATGAATGACGGGCCGCGTGTGCGGCGATCTGATTGATGCGCCTAGCCCCGCCCCCTGCTCCCCGAATGTCCACAGGATTTGTCCACCTAATTTTAGTCGGAACTAATCTCGCGCGCATACCGGATGTGCATTTATTTTCGCATTGCAACATCTTGTCTCCTTTCGTCATTCGTGTGTGAAAAATGCCGCGTTATCAGTTCAGTGCTCGGGATTATGTAAACATGGTGCATATTTAAGCTGAGTGTAATTGTGTGATGGTGCTTTGAGGATCCCAATGCACAATTTAATGCGACGAGTGCACCAAAACAACCGTCGGCGATTGCAACAAGCAATGTGTAGAGAGAGAAGGTCAGCATATTGCGCAGTTCAAAATCTAAGTAAGTCTTTCAACATTATTTAAATGTACCTACCTATCATAAAACGTAAAACCTTTTCGAAAAAAGAAATAACACTAAGAAACGACTGTGCCACAAAATAAATAAGATCAGAAAGCCCACTCTTTGCTAAAACTACTTTTATACTCAGGGAGTACCTACCCCGTACAACGAGCGTATTACTTCTGTGGTGTTACACGATTGCTATTAAGTAATTTATTACGAATGCAACTGCATAAAGTAAAAGTTTTTTTTTTTTCATTTCGATGTCATTGCAGAAAACATTACAAAACGTTAGACAGTGATTGCTAACGTGCAATACTTCATTATAATTTAAAAGCTAGCCTAAAACTGAGATTTAAATGAAACTTTCTCTAATACTTAAACGCACACTATTTATGAGCGTAGTTACCTACTACGTTATTTATTTTTCTAACTACTTTCTTATTAGCACTGTAAGGCACCGGAGTCACCGATCTGAGTGAATAGGTAAAACACATTCTTGTACTTGTTCCATGAGTGGACCTTCTGTACTTTTATCTGTTTATTTTGTGGCCGCGAGCCCGCGACCGACGCGACGTGTCGGCAAAGCGCTGCCGACGCGCCACCCCGTGTCCATTACTCGGCCGCTACGAGCAGAATAATTCGCTGTACTCTGTATTCTAATATGATTGAAACGTGGCTTAGATAGGTAGGTACATGAATTTATGTTTTTACTGTTTGCGAATAGGTTCTTACAAGCCCAAGGGGCCTCAGTGACGCGTTCCTTTGTCAGCCGGGCATTTGAGACGGGTTGTAAAATCAAAACATACATAAATGTTTTATTTTACTGATAACAACACGACGCTGTGTTTTTCACTGTTTTGTTTTTCGTTTTCCGCTGATGCAAGATTGCATCAATCAAAACCGTTGAGCCCCACTGTTGCATATTTGCATCAGTTCACTCACGCTATTAAAATCTCTATTTCTACGGAGTAAAGGGCTAATATCGTCTGTGGAAAGGTACAGTATTAATTTTGCCGCCTTTACCAAAGTCAGCGCTCGCCATTCAGTGCCGTCACGCCGCCCGCCCCCCGCCCGGCCGGCCGGCTCGGTGAGAAGCTCGCTCGACATCGTGCGCGCGCGAGAACAAAATTGCGACGTTGCCGCTTTGGGCTACGCCACTACGCTAGGTATTCCGCGTTAGTATTTTGATTTTAAACAGGTCGTTTCGAATTTATTGCCTATTTAGTTTTTTTTTTTATTCGGATTTTTTTTAACTCATTTTTATATGCTGATATTTTTATTTGAATCTATTAATGATATAGATTATCGAGTTTAAGGGAACGCCCTCTGTTATTTAACATACTGTATTATTATCCTTTACCTTCAGAAAATATTTCGAAGTTATTCATGGATCCAGTATCATTATGGTAGGTACGTTGGGATGTAAAAAATACTTTGATGTTTATTGATTGATAGCTAGTATATAGGTATACCAATCATCATAAAACCTTTGGTTTTTTTTTTTTGGCATATTTTAAGTAAAAATACCTACATCCTGAACCAAAAATTCTCATTCTATTCTCCATAGCCCTGTACAGCTCACAGGGCTACAGAATAGTATGAGAATTTTTGTTTTGATATGAATATGACCTGGCATATTGACCTGTATTTGTATTGTATCGTTGGACAATTTCATAATATTATTCTCTTCAATACATTGTTCATATTCATTCATCGATGAAAAAAACCTGAGCAGTATCACCGTACTTAAGCCAAGATGGATGCGTGTAAGTAGTATGAAAGACTGCTACTTAGATAATATGATCCCAGCAAACACAGAAAAAAACAATCAGATGCACATTACCAAAGAGTTGACTGCTCAGCACGCAATATACAGTGTGTTCGGACATAGACTAGCGATATTCTAACTACTTAAATATAAACTATTTTAAAGTACAACTACGCTCTAAGCTTGGGTCCAATACATTTCCCCGCTATGTGGTAGCCATTTAGTTTTTATGTTAAAATATTCTCTATGCGAGTACAAAAAATATCATATCTCTCAAAGTTTTAGTCGTACTGAGATAAACATAGTCTTATTCGAAGGGCAATTATGTTGTCTACTGTCTGCATTACAAAGCAACGTGATCACAATTCCATAACTTTTGAAAAAAAAAGGTGCAAGCAGAAAACAATGAAAAACTTTGCAATTCAAACAATAACTGTTAGTTACTACAAAATCACCCCTGACAACTTTATTTTTTTTTTTTTACTAGATCGACAGATTTTGAGCTAAGCTACAATACAATATAAAATTCACAACTGTATGTCTAATACTTTAAGAGTTATTGTTGTTTGAACATAGCGAATGCTCAAGCTTTGTGCTTTTTGCAATTGTCGGAATCGTAACAGGAAATCATTAAAAAAAAACATTACTAAAATAAATATCTTTATTGTACTTTAAAATAGTTAAATGTTTATATATCTCGGGACCCTGGGGTCCCGGACCTTTGGAAGGCGTGCGAGGGGCCGAAGCTAACTCGCAGAGGCCCCTTAGACAATTTTAAATGGAATGAGGCACGAACCAAGGATTATCCCTGTTCGCACTATGTAAGTGCAGCCAAGGACAACCCCCGGTTGGAGTAAGACTATTGCAAAACATGGAAACAAAGATATTGGGCTATGGGTTTGGGTGGCTTAGTGAACTGGTAATTTTCAAATATGGAAGGTCTATGTCCCCTGCCTGATCAATGTTATGGTACGAGTATACACGGATAAAATGGCAGGGGGTGACTTGCACCCTCAATAATGGGCCCCCGAAAACGGTCGCTAGCACATACCTAGTGACGTAGTGACAAGGGGGCAACACTTCCTGAGGTGCTTAGGAGGAGAAGAGAGATATTCCACGGCTATCAGGACAATCCCGGAAGTACGGTCAAGATCTCTATAGTTAATATTATTAAAGTATTTAGAATATCGCTAGGCCATGTCCGGACACACTGTATAAAGCCCAAGAGGTACACTGTCTTCTGTGGGCCTAACACGAGAGTAACCGTAGGGACATACTCGTATGAACGATTTTAAAATCCTTACTCCTTGCGAAATGCGAAAGTAACTCTGTCTGTCTGTCTGTCGCGCTTTCACGCCAAAGCTACTGAACTGATTTAAATGAAATTTGGTACACAGATAGTCTAGAGCCTGAGAATGGACATAGGCTACTTTTTATCGACATAACACGCGGGCGAAGCCGCGGGCGGAAGCTAGTTTAAAATATTTGTTTCGCACCTTATTCTCTTGCCCTTATCCCAATTTATTTGTGCTCGGCGAAACATATATTTTTCCTCTATATATCTCTAATAGTCGTCATCTCGTCAGTTGACTGTGTGAAAGATAATATGGCTAGAAAGGTCACCACCCCACCCCCACAGTCCTTCCAGTTTTCCCTTACTTTTATAGCCATCGACATTCATACTCATGCATTCATACATAAGTGTCGTACACAATATTTATTTAATTTAAAAACTTTACTGTTGGTTGGCCTTTAGAAGGCCGATATCAATTAAAATTATATTGTGTCTCGTTAGTGACAGTTGGAGGTTTATATGTATATCTGTTAGTGTGACTTAGTAAGTCGCAAAAATTTTAACCAAAATGCTATACGATTGAGAGAGTAAAAATTAAAAAAAACGATTAAAAAAACGTTCGAATTTACGATTACGTTTAGATCCCGCGTTCGTGCTGCGCCACAGTTAACTGTGGCTATGTCATATCAGCCAGTGACGTATATAGCTCGATTGAATCCAATCACAGGCATCTCATTCATTACATATTTTTTTATTGCAGCGTTACAGATACAGAGCGGGCGTATTCAGCGGCGTGAGATCGTTCTCCGGCATAGCGACTGGCGGTACTAGGATTTGCGGCGTCTACGCTTGCACTGGAGACACCAGAGAGACTTGTGGCCTTAGGTGATACACGAACAACAATGAGTTCTTTTTCTGATGAAGAAAGCTGAATGAAGGATGTAGTAAAATAGGTGCTTGTAAAAGAGATCGTTCTATAGACCTGACTTATTAATGCTGAAAAGCTGCATTGACCACAGGACGTAATTCAACTAAGTCTCTAGTCTGGACAATGCATCTCCTTGGGGATTAAGAGGTCAATGAAGAGGCGGTAATTAGTACTTGCACGCGGTTCAAATCGGGCTGTTTGCAAATCTATAATAGTATAGTTTGTTCCGCTTTCACGCTAAAACAGCTGACCAGATTTGGATGTTTAGCACAAAGATAGACCTGGGTCAAGATATAGGCTACTTTCATCCAGGCAACAGCTCGTATTTGATAAAAGCAGTATCTTTTAGCAATAAATGGTGCGTTGCTTTGTTTGCCTTGAAATGACACACGCAAAACAAGATGTGCAGCCAATACCGCATAATTACCAAACATCTGCAGAATGTCCAAATGAAGTAACAAAACCTCCTTGCCAACAAAGTCCCAATAAATATACATATATATCTGTGTATTACAGGTTCTCTAGCTACATACCAGACACAACGGCCATTTTCGAGGAGCTGGTCATAACCGCTAGGATGCCAACTCCCGCGTTCGTCAATGACCTGGAAACCAATAACGCCATAATGTACCCTGTCTCTTCCAAGGTCTCCATCATGCCTCTCGAATCAAAAGAGTTCGACTACACGACTTCTAAATACGGCACCAATTCCATATATACTATGACTTTGAAGAACAGTAGCGCTGAGTTGTATACGTTCGCTATTTGGGGAAGACGTTTTGCAACTGATGGTCAAACTGAAGACCCACCGTTGACTGATGCTGAAGGTGACATAACACCAGGGTCGACTACTGAAGGCGCTTCAACTGAAAGCTCGGCAACTGACAGCACAACAACTCAAAGTACAACAACTGAAGCAGCAACAACAGTAGCACCAGATGCTTCTGCTGTTCATCTTCTGAGTCGAGTGCTTTTTGCGTCTGTGGTAGTGGTTATGTTACAGTCAGTTTTAAATTAGGGAAAGTATTTTGATATTGAACAGACGTACCCATACCAGCATTACCAGCTCATGCCATATTAGTTTAGTTTATTACAATGAATGTCTGTACTTGCTTTTTATAAACTAATTATTTATTTTTCTATGGTATTTTTTTATTATTGAAGTTAAATACAGAAAGTGTAGAAAAGTTATAGCAAAGAAACTGGAGTTAGTAGTGATGCTTATACTCGTAGTAAAGGTTGTGTCCCTAATATATCTCCGTAGGAACCCAAACAATAAACTATAAATGGTTTTTAGGGTCCCGTAGTCAACAAGGAACCCTTATAGTTTCGCCATGTCCCACAGTGGAACGAATGTATGGGAGCGGTTGGACGTAGACATGTCCGAAAAATAAGAGTAAAATTATGACAAACTAATGATGCCATCTTATTCGATTACTTAATGCCTTCATAAATTGTGGTGATGAATTTCTTCATAACTCCCATATTTCGGGAGTAATTTGAGAAAATGTGAAATTTTACTATGAAAATGAGTGTATTGAGCTCTCTCCCTCCTGATTCCGGGCTTGTTTCAAGTAGCGGTCTCTAATATCGTAATGCTATTACTAAGAGCTATATTTAATACTAAGACACATAGTGCGCCAAATGTGCACTTTCTGGGATAAAAGGAAATGAAAATTTAAAAAAAAAAACGTTTTTTCCCCATTTGTATTTACTTTAAACCGCAGACAGACTTATTAAGAGGTCTATAAATATATTATATATATACAGAAATATATATTAACAAAAATATTCACAAGAACTGATGAGAGTATGACTTTTAAGTAAGTTGATAATAAATTACCTAGTTTCATTAAAAGTACAATAAATAATTAAGATGTAAGCTCTAATTTACTAAGTTACACATTTTAAAACAATAACATCATTTAATTATCTTCGTCATCATCATCATCATCAATTAATTCAAATTCAGAATCGATGTCCGCTAAATCATTTATGTTAACAAATTCGATATCACTTTTCTCAGAATCCGTAAGCTCATAAAATTCCTTAAAAGAAGATTTTTTTACAAACTTATTTCCTTTTGGACGGATACTTGTAACAAGTGGATCAGAAGACAGTAAAAGATTGTGCATAATATCTTCATTGCATGAGATACTGCTATGCTTTCGAGAATGCCCCTCTCTATATTTTCTAAAATCTTTATTTCTAGCCTCAGATGCCTCTTCGGATAGAAAACCAATGGGCACAATTGACATGTTCTGAACTATGTCTGGCCCATGCATTAAAATTTTATGAAGTGAAGAAGGCATATAATACCATGGGTATAACTCCACGTAAAGCTTAGCAGTATCAAAGCAGAACTCTCGGAATTTAGTTACGTTGATCTTCTCTC
Source organism: Lithophane leautieri (assembly GCA_949152455.1). Lineage (NCBI taxonomy): Eukaryota > Metazoa > Arthropoda > Insecta > Lepidoptera > Noctuidae > Lithophane > Lithophane leautieri. The sequence continues at coordinate 10,445,014 of OX424478.1, forward strand.
CTGATGAAATACACTGCAAGATCACACAGATTTTTCTTAAAAGCATAGCATCTATTCCGGTCAGTTCAGCAGATTTAGTGTAGTTTTCAAAAAATCTCCTTGCCGAGTTGCCATTGTTGGTGGATCCACTGCCTTGTTTCACAACATCGAGAAGTAAGCCCGTTTCTCTTCTTACAGCCTCTTGAACTCTTTTCTTCCTGTCATCAACTTGCCTTTTTGCTATATCACCCCTTACTTGCCATGATTTTATGTCTAATTTGTAGGAAATGTGTAATAAGCATTCCATTGAGCGAATCCAAGCGTGAAGGGTGCTTAAGCTATATTTATACATGTCCTCGTTTGCGTGTTTATCTTTGATTAACTCTAAATTATTCATTTCTTTAGGACAAGCCTTGCATATGTCACACACTGAAGCTGCTGTATTGGATATAATGGAATGAATTTTACCATCAATCATTGTCAACAGCAGTTGGTGTTTGACACTAATTCCATCAGTGATGGTGGATGGAGTTAAGGCTTCAATCTCTGCTTCGATTTCAGCCATCTCTCTCTGCACATTTTCTTTGGTTTCCTTTATAAACTTAAACAATATTGGCCGGCAAAATGAAGTGGAAGATGGTCGCTCGTTTTCCCAAATTGTTACACCTTTTGAGACGAGCCGCAGTGGTACAAGACTAATCATAAAATTACTAGCAAGATCGATTTGCTCATCTTCACTCGTCCTTTGATGATAAATGCTTTGGCTAGATGATCCGTCAAAACCCCATTTGCTGGTCAATACGAGCTGTTGATTGGGATCAACAGGGGTTTCTAACGACCTAATAAGTCTTCTTGAGGTTAAATCCATCAAGGCTTGTAATTTGATTTTTGCAGAGCTCTCTGTAACTGTGAGATCTTCTTTGGCCGGATAGCACTTAATTTTTTCTTTAACCAACATGTAGTAACTCGGGTATTGAAGAGCTCCTTCTTGAGTGTTGAAATCCCGAAGAGTGTTATAGCGCCATTTCGATAAGTTCATCGATACATAAAGAGCCAATGCCTTCAAAGGGGATATTTCCCGTACCTGAATTGATTTACCTTCAATGAAGGCTTTGATTTTTGAGGCCTCTTCTGGATTCTCCGTCAAGTATTTCATAACATAAGCTGTATCGCTTTGTCCTGCCTTTTGAAGCGCCCTTTCGGCCGAAAACATAATTTCAGCGCTGCTACTGCTGCATGAAAGACTATCTTCAGTGGTGCGTCTTCTTTTTTGCCGGTTACTAAGGTCCTCAAAAGATTTACGAGGACTAGGATGTGTACAAGTTGAAGCATCAGATTTAGCAGGAGAAATTATGGGCTCGATGACGTCACTTATATTTTCTGTAGAAGGTTCCATATTTTCATTCTGTAATTCCGGCCATTGAATTGCAGCCTGTAGCCAAATCTCATGTTTCTTCCGAAACTTATCTGTGCTTCTTCCAGACTGTGTCCATTTTGCATAAATGCGGTAGCAAAATCGACGACACCAGTCTTTTAAACTTGTTTCAGCACTTTCACATAACTGAACACAACTGTTATCTTTTAAAACACTGAACAAATAGTTAAAGTCGCGTAAATCTTTATGTGCGCGTGCGCATAAAGCAACGTGAATATCAAGATTTGTATTAAAATTTGGAAAATACATTGCGAGATTAGCTTGGATACAACGAGGTGTAAATCAACACTGATTTTAAAGTTACTAATAGTGACCTATTTATATAAAATCCAGGTATCCCAGGTATCCTTTGTTAAATATTGCAAGGTAATTAGTTATTGTGATAATTAGTAAATGATGCATGCTAAATTAGTGTATTAAGAGCCATTTAGTAATTAAATAATAGCAATGTTCTTATCAGTAATCATTAGTGCATCAGTTTTATATGTAAACCTTAAGTCCCTAATTATATATCCTAATTAGCTTATATCTTCTCTAATTGGCTGCTCAGAAATGTTATTGTAATAAGGTAAACCTTTAGAAAAACGGTTTTAATCAACAAAATAAACAAAAAATTAAAAAATTGTGTTATAAAATAAACATCACTCTTTATCCCAGAAAGTGCACATTTGGCGCACTATGTGTCTTAGTATTAAATATAGCTCTTAGTATTAGCATTATGATATTAGAGACCGCTACTTGAAACAACCCCGGAATCAGGAGGGAGAGAGCTCGATACACTCATTTTCATAGTAAAATTTCACATTTTCTCAAATTACTCCCGAAATATGGGAGTTATGAAGAAATTCATCACCACAAGTTATGAAGGCATTAAGTAATCGAATAAGATGGCATCATTAGTTTGGCATAATTTTACTCTTTTTTTTCGGACATGTCTACGTCCAACCGCTCCCATACATTCGTTCCACTGTGTGTCCGTCTGTCTGTCCGTCTGTCCAAGGCTTAGCTCAAAGACCGTTGGTACTAGAAAGCTGTATTTTGGTATGGATATACATATAAACCACGCCGACAAAGTGGTAAAAAAAATATTGCAACAAATTTTTTAGGGTACCCCTACTTTTAAAGTGGGGATTGTTTTTTTTTTTCGTCAATCCCTTAGTGTGGGTTATCGTTGGAAAGGTCGTTTAAAAATAATGGGAGTTTGTGAAACCATTTTTGGATTCAGGGATCCGTTTGCGGAATATTAAGCTTTAAAGTGCAATGTTTTGCTAGAGTCAAGTGTCCCCCCCCCTGCCAGCTAAATGGTTGGGTTTGGAAATGTGAAAAAATTCACGCCAGTAGTATATATAACGAAATTAAAAGGAAAACTATCACCGCTACAAAGGCTCCACCAGTTACCGAGTAATAATCGACCAACTTTAATTTGCAGTTACAAAAACATGTTCTCCCATACATTTTGTATAGAACAAGTTTTTCAACTACAATGTTAAGTTTGTTGGATAAATTCATCCCAACTACAGAACCCTTCATTGTGCGTGGTTCGACATGCACTTGGCCGGTTTTCGTTATTGTAACATGTTGAAGATCACGATAGATATTGATTTCGGGACGCTCACGGACTTTATTTCAGTTTTTGAAATAGGTAGGTTTGGGATGGTAGGTTGATGACCTCTATTGCCATGGTAAAACGCGACAAAGAATATAATATATAGTATTGGTATTAAAATTATTCAAACACATAGCTGATAAGTTTTGTTATGTTTATTTATGGATCTTTGGTCTGAAAATTTATAATTTTATTATCTTTTATTTTTGTATGAGTTGTTAGGTGTTCAGAATGAGGAACCTCCTTACAATGCGTGCCGTGTCCAAGACTGTCTTCATTATCTGATCTTAAGGTTTTCACCGTCAAACCCTTTACCAATATTATGATAATTAATATTTATGTTATTGTATTCATTATTTGATCATTTGTATCGCTTGCGATTAAATATGTTAAGTAGGTCTTTATCTTTTCTATTGTAAATGCGCCATTTTTTATTGTTTTCAATTACACTGATCTTTTAATCAGTCCATAATAAAGTAAGTAGATTAATAAGTTACTTGAAGTGTTTAGAATCATTGTTATAGCCCGAATAAGACCGTGGTGGGTATACTTATTAGTAAGGTCATCAGATAACTTGAAGCTTAAAATGCCAATGCATTCCACAACTTTCTTCGACAAATCCTTTTCTGTCCAGGCCGCTCGTTTGTGGAATGCATTGCCAGTTCAAATAAAACGCGCGCAATCGTTACGTGTATTTAAGAGACTTGTGAAGGAACATTACTTGTTGTTGTGATCTTGTTCTCGTAGCTGTAATAATCTGTAGTCGTCATTTATTTTTCGTTGCTTACATAAATATTCTTTTAAAGTCAGTATGTATGTATTTATGTATCTTTTATATAGCATATTATACATATACATATATATATATATATATATACAGGAAAAGTTTTTATCCACTGCGCAAATTTTGACAAATTAACCTTAAACGAGTTTTATTAAACATAATTTTTTTATTTTGATGCGTCTTAATACAAAAAAATAAAAAAATCGTTAACGAAAGATGTTTATTTTAAAAGTTGTTGTATGGCTAACCGGCGCCGGCGGCGCGCGGCGAAGCGGAATGCGCGAAAGTACCTACCTATCAGCTGTGCGCTCGCTCGATTCGCCGGCGTAGGTATTTACGTGGGTTACTGGCTCTTGGATCTCGCTCAAAGAAATCAAAAATGCTTTCTTCGATTTCGATCGCCAGTCGGGGTCTGCCAGACCCTCGTGCATGATTCGGGGTTCTGAACTGTCCGTGATCAAGCAGCCTTTGAGTGGCCGCTAAAATGGTCCTTGCATTAGGGACCGTGGGGTTAAGGATTCCATGGGCTCGCATTCGAGGTATGCTCTCCGTCGCATACATTCTGCGAGCTGCTCGCAAACTTTCACCACTCAGTACATACACTCGCACCATCTCGTAAAACTCGCGGTTACTGAAGTCCGACATCGTGACCGGTAGGTACAAGCACGACACACGTGCGGCGCGGCGCTTGCGCGGGAAAGCGATTAGACGCGACGTCACACGACAGCGCGTGCGATGAGCGAACTGTCGGCTTCAGCGCCCGGCGCCGCCCGGGAGGGGGTTGCACCCCCTTGCAACACCGCCGCTAGTGCGCCGGCCGCCGCAAGCGCCCATTGATATTATTACGAATAGTTTGTGTCCATATTTTGCTGATTTAAAGTAGGATAAAAAAACAAAAAAAAGTATTGAATAAATAATGGAAATGTGTTCTATTACTGATATTGAACCACCAAAAAAAATTTGCGCACTGGTTACAAACTTTTCCTGTATATCTATTAAGTACAGTATACTGTATCTATTGGTAAGTTTAAGTACCTACTTATTATTTTGCACCAATGACAACCCCATTTTTTATGTCCACGCAATCACTGTCCATTCTAAGGTTGCCTGGAAGAGATCGCAGAAAGCGATAAGGCCGCCCATTGTATGTTTTGTAGTGTTAAATATATTTATTTTCGCTATGTATTTTCTGGTGTACAATAAAGTATATATAAATAAATAAATAAATAAATAATGGCGTCATTACAGGGTAGTATGATATGTCATAATAATTATTGTTATATCCTTATAATATTAAATAAAAATAAGTTATTGAAATATACAATTGTTAACCAGTTGGTGTGTATTTTATTTACCATATAATTTTGGAGGAAGACGAAGTGTAACGGTGAATTACGCCAATGAAATGAACGCGATCAGCAGATTTCAGGAGTTGTTAGTGTCATTTATAAATAAATAAATAAATCATTGTTGTCATCATGATTGTCACTGACAGCTTTTGAGCGCGACTTGGATGCGCAGATCGCGTTTAATAAATAGCTTATACTTAATCGTGTGTATGTCACTGAACTCCTCTTAAATGGTTGGAACGATTTGGATGAAATGTGTTGTTTGAGTACTTCTCGGATAATTTAGATTCGCAACTGGCCCGGTAGGTGGTGCCGCAATCGACTTCTAGGATACAAGACAATGTCTGTCAATTTATAAATAAATACAACAGTCCAGTGCCAAACGCATTTGTTTAGTCTTCATAAAAGGCAATTATAACAGTCCCGAAACGTATGAAAAATTGAACTCAAGTTGAAATGATGTGCGTTAACCCCAGCAATATAATGTCGAAAACAGCCATTTAAATCTTATAGATAATTCGTTGCCTAGCTTCTATAATTGTTGCGCACATTGTTGCCCTTATAATTATGTAGTTTTTAAGTTATTTCAGAAAAACATTTCCTGCTGGGGTAACATTACCGCAGCCAGCAATTAATTTTTTAATGAGAATTTTGTAATAAATATTAATAAGCTATTTGTTTAGCTGTCTAGACGAGTTCAATGTTGCAATGGTTTTTTTTATGTTTTTTAAATTACTTTTTAATTTTCTGCTTTTTATAATTTCTCATTCTTTGTAGGTACATATTTTTGAAATCACCTTTCAATACCTTCATTTTGATACTTACCCCACTCGATAGGTTTGGGAGTTTTTTTTTTTAATACCTGCGATGGCGTTTTTTTTTTAATATTTTGGCTCCTAAAATCCGCCGTTTAGATTTTTTATAACGAGACGAATTTATCGACATACCATTCATCAAAATCGGTTTTTTGATAACAGTTTAAGGCCCGTACCGTATTACCTACGTTAAACTCGTTTAAAGCCTTTTGATTGGTTGAAACTAGTTTTAAGTAATGCTTGAGTCTTGAGTAAGGTTTTGTAATACGGGCCTTAATTAGGTTAGGTTATTATATTTTTATGTTAAGGTTATAAAAAATTAAAATATAATAGAGATTTTCTCTGATGACTATATCTATAGTAGTTTCAAACGTACATTCAAAAGATTCCATTTAGGAAAAAGAATGACTAAAACAGTGTAGCACGCGACGGCTAACCATTTAAATAAAAACAGAAAATTGTATATTTCATCTTAGCTCTGATAAGAATATACTTACGATCTACCACGCAGTTGATAACGCATGTCATGACACTGTTAGTTACATCAATCTTGCGCAATGTATACAAGGTGATGTCGAAAATGAGTGGAAATAATATTACCATATTTCATTCAGAACGAAGTCCTATTGTGAGTTTCTTTTAACCATCTCGACTTTACGCATCGACCGCGTTCGACGCTCCGATTGGCCTTTTACCAGTAAAGGCCAATCGGAGCGCCGAACGCGGTCGATGCGTAAAGTCGAGATAGTTAAAAGAAACTCACACTAGGGCCTCAGAAGTCACAGGGGTAGATACCCGATAGAAATATAAAAAAATCTTATATCTATGGGGGTACCTATTCAAGATCACTTATCGTAATGCAGGCGACTGTTGAGAAAATTTAAAACAGTGACTAAAAATCGTGATTTTTCACAATTTTCACCAATATTTTGACTTTATAAGCAAATTGATTTCTTAATATCTTCCTATTTGTCACGGTTGGCATATGTGCCACAGTAATACCTGCTGAAAAACATACAGCGTGTAACAGAAACGTTTGGTCATATTTAAGGTGTAGTACAGACTATCAAACTGAGCAACTTTCTACATGAGACGACAACGTAATCGCGAAAAAAATATCAGCGAAAGAAGTCCCATACATGTGGTATTTAGGTTGAGTAGGTACCTACTCGGGAAATTCTGTAAGGGTTACCGTGGCCCCTGGCCCACGCACAGGCCACTGAAGGAACACGAGTGGGTTTTAGTCAGTAAGAGTCTGACACGGCTCCCTCTCCGCCCAAAACGGTAAAAGCGGGAAAAGTTATTTGATAATTCCACAACCAAAAAAAAAAAGATTGAATAGGTACATATTGGAGTTTTGTACATATGGGACACTGGTTATTTTTTCGCGATTGTGATGTTGGTCCCATTGAGAAAGTTGTTCAGTTAGATGGTCTGTGGGTACCACACACCCTTAAACACACACATATTTCTGGGGGCTTAAAACAGCCACTTTAGCAGAATCATTATAGGAAAATATTCCCCTTTATTCATAAACGTTGCTTAAAGTTAAGTAATGATTAGCGACTATTTAACCACACATTTTTGACGTTTGAACGTCACTTAACTTTAATCATCGTTTATGAATAAACCCCATTATTATGAATAATCGTAAAATGTCACTAACTGATAATTCATATTATGATCTGCGTGAGATTCACATTACGAAATAATTCATCTGTTTGACAGTTTTCTATGGAGATTCGTAAAATGGTCCTCACATTATGATTGCTTTTGTGTCAAATTAGAGGAATTGCTAATGACAGCTGGAAATTCAGTAAATAATTGCTTTTAGAGGAATTGCTAATGTGGCCGTTCTAGGCCCCCAGATACAGGCTGTTTATTCTAACTTGACAAATAATAATTATTTGTCAAGTTATTGTATAATATATTATAATATAATATATAATATATTGTATAAAATAAGTTATATTAGTTGTCAGTTTATTCTAAACAGCATCTAGTTAGTGGCATAGCTGCACACAGCCCGACACAGTTCACACGTTACTGTACATTTGACACGACACATTGTTCACCTTGAGAACTGAGATACGACGCGAATTTTAAGTTCGTGTGTATCACTAGAGCGCTATAAGTGCCGCCTTGTCGATACATCGCTCATTCGTTTTATTAGCGGCAAATTAGTAGTGTACTTAATAATAAATAAATTATTTCAGATAATAGTATTGTTTTAAATAGTTAAAATGGTGCAAAATAAAAGAGTGCTTGTTATTTACACTGGAGGTACCTTTGGTATGCTGAAAAATGAAAAAGGAGGTAGATACAATGTTTTTTTTTTTGTGGAATCGTTAACAGCCACAACAAGGATTCATTCGCTCCACTATAGCGTCTCTGACGGTGCCGTCTCCACGAGCGGGAATATCGCGGCGAGTCTCTCCGTGCCATCAAATTCAATGCAAACTATGAATTTGTTTTTTTGTGAATTGATGAATTTTCTCCACGATAATTTGAAGGCACAGAGCGTGACTATAATCGCCATGTTTCTCTCACCTGGAGATGGCGCTTAAGAATAGCCGTTTCTTCTCTGCTGGGTCTTGCACTGGACAGATGTCTTTCTGTGCTGTCATCTGCGTACCGGATAGCACCAACCTGTAGGAGGTCGTTGATATAATAGGGGCGCAGAATATGTATCATAATAGGAATTTCTTGTTATAATATAATGAGACTAGCTGGTGCCCGCGGCGTCGCCCGCTTGACAAATTACATACTAAAACCTTCCTCGAGAACCACTCTATCCATTGGTGAAAACAGCATGAAAATCGGTGAAGCCGTTTTTGAGTTTATCGCGAACAGACAGACAGACGCGGCGGAGGACTTTGTCTTATAATATGTAGTGAAGAAAAATTGTGTGTGTAAAAGGGAAAACATTTTCAGCGCTATCGCTACTTAATTATTGAATTTAAATCAATTACGTAAATCATGCGCAACTCTACTGCTCCACCAATATGATTACGACCTAGGAACGATGTCGATAATGTGTTATAATGATAACACCTTGCGTATTGTATTATTTGAATTTGTAATTATACAAATGTAGGTGTGAATCTTAGCTCTATTTATATTAATTCATGTTTTTCACACGGCTATATTGATACTACAGAAAATTAACAATAAAGTAGCTATGTATCGTACCTTTAAAACGACAATGACGTAAGTGCGAAAACATAATTTTTGAATATTTTTTTTACTTTAACTGATTATTTTTTAATTTTATTTTTTAGAAAAAAACATAAATAAGTATAAAGGCTTATTTGTAAAATATTTTTGAACATTCTAACTCTGATATTTTACTTTCTATTTATATGTATTAATTTAGGAGGGTGCCTATAGTTGCGTCGTTGTTCCAAATAAAATGTTTATTAACTTCAAGAATCCTCAAAGAATATTGACGTAAATGATGAACATTAGCCTTAATATAAAAAATATTTTTTAGTTTGGTGTTAAATAATTACTTACATCAACTCTTCAATATCCTCCTGGTTATATTTTAGTTTCTGATACTAGCAGTAAGTTATATTTTAAGAGTTTTCTTAAGTTAATGTGTTAAGTAGGTACTCTCGCCTAACAATCTTTATTTATTTATTTATTTTATTTATTTATTTATTCTTCAGAAAGCTTACAGACTAATATCTTTAAAGTAGGTTATGTACAATAGCGCTTACAATTGCCATTTACAAGCTTCCACAAATTAAAAACTATGTACCTACCTAAAATTTTAAAAAGAAAAGAAACATACTAGGATTTTTAAGATAAAAATAAAAAGCAGAAACAAGATCATTCAGAGAACTTAACAAATTCTTCTTTAAACCTAACAAAATAAATTCTTCTTTGAAACAAAACATAAAAGGATCTTGGAATTCAAGGATCGAAACTAGTATCTAATAATGTGACAATTAAATTGTAAGTACTAAAACCAGTAAAAAGAAAAGAAAACATACACACATGTTACATGTTCTAAATGAAAAATGCAAATTAATTAAAACTCATGGTGCAGTGTAATATTTTTATTATGAAGGTATTTACTAAACTTAAAAAAAACAATCGAAAATGTTTGTATTTCTTATTTTCTCGGTGAAATTATTAAGTTTAAAAGAATGCTGAACTAAAAAGTATGTGACATAAAACACAGTTAGGTGAATAAAGTTTCAAAAATATGAAAAATAAATGGCGCAATTACCTAATCGTCGTTGTAGCACTATGAGACCACTGCTACTCTCCACTTCTCCCGGGAAACTGACCAATGGGTCGTTTTCGATTTAAAATCATTCTCCAATTACACAACGACGCAACTTCCCTCTAGCGGCACATATTGCTATTACTTGAAAGTCGATGTCGCACACAAAACTTTAAGTATTTAAATCGTTTCCCATTAAAAGGTCAGTTTTTGACATTTTTGCACATAAGTCATTGTCGTTTTACGGTGCAGAATTATATTAAGGAAAACTTCTCTAGGTGCCGTAACGCAATATTAATTGCATTATGTACGTTCAGCATAGTTTGCATTTCGAAAATGAATTCATCAATTTCAATCAGAATTCGAACTTAATAAAAACCTATTAATTAATTCTTCTAGTGCTGGTACCTCAGAAGAATATAGAGCAAGTGGTCAGGAAGCTACCACAGCTACACGACAATGAATACTGGCAGACGAACCTCGCAGGCACAGAGCACAAGGAATATCTAGCATTACCAGGTATGTACACAAGAGATATAGGTACCAACATACATATTATAAAAGGGTTGGCTGTGGAGCTTGACCTTTACACCTCGAAAAATGTATGGAAAATATCAGAAGCTTATAGGCTTAGCTTAAGCTGACCTCGCATTGTACGGAAATCCTATACAATGTGAGATCAGCATAAACTGGAAATGTATAGCTTGATGTGTAGCCGTGTGTACTGGTTATAACTTTACTCCGAGTTGGGGGTAAATGTTTTGCTAGCTGCAGTAGGTCCTATGTTGGTATAGAGGGGCGAGACTTCATTGCCCTGTAAACATTAGTCAGATTACCTACCAATAGTCACGACTCCGTACTTACTTTTTTATGTTTGACAGTTTTCTGACAGAAAAAGCTTAGAAGTATAGTATACCCTGTGCAAAAAACCCCAACATACGTAGACAGAGTATTCTATAATATTAATATTCTAGAATACTCTGTCTACGCCAACATAGTTGGGAAAAGGCTAGGCAGATTGATCCTACGTCCGTGTGAAGGGCGTTTCCTGATAGTAGTTGATTACACGCTCTATTGACATATCTTCCATCTAAGATTTAGTATTCAATGTTGTTTTATTGTAGGCTAATGTTTCCGTTATAGATAACTCGGAAAATATATTTTATACATAGTAACAAGTCATATGTGAAGTCGAAGACGATTTTCATGTCATGGGTACTGAATTGCTAGAATACAAGATTTATAATAATAATTATGATGAATTATGCCGATAGTCGTATCAGCATTATGCCGATATTCGTATCAGCCAATTGCCAATGGCTGAATTGCCAAGAGCCTCAACCAACAACACGGAGGCTCTCGTTGGGCGGCTGGGGTAAGGGCCTGATTCAGAAAGCGGTACCCCTGGACACGGCTCGCATTGTTAGGAGGTTCCTCTCTCTGGAGCCCTGACCGCCGGTAGCTTGGACCCTGTTCCTGATACCGGTGGGCTACTATTTTTAAATGTTTTTATATTTTTATATTCTAATATTTAAAAATGTAATTTATAAGTGACTTTATGAAATAAACGATTATGATAATCTAACTAAAGATGAGATATTTGGCCTTCCTTGATTCTAATATCACTTGAACATAACATTTCGTCAGGATGTCTATATCAGCTTACATAACATAACATCTCGCTTGTATTCCCCTAAGGATTGGGCAGAGGTGTATATTTTAGAACAGCCATTATTCTCCAGTTATGTTTAAGTCCCACATAACAGAAGGTTGCCATCAACCGGGCCCTAATCTCACTCCGAACTGCTACTGAGAAAATCCATATGGAAAAACCCAATGACCCTTTTTGCCTGACCCGGGAATCAAACCCAGGACCTCATGATTAGCAGTAGCTTTTGCGACCATTAATCTAGAAGTTTGTTGTTATACTCTATTTATGCTTATTTCAGATGGCAAGGACACAGACCAGAAGGTTTTATACAAAATATATGAATACGATGAACTCAAAGACTCCTCGGATTTTACTATGGACGATTGGATCCGACAAGCCAGAGATATAAAGGTAACAAGGAAAAAAAAAGATCTCTGCGAAGTTACTTTTTCGTGTGGTTAGTGACGAATCTGAAAAAAAACAGATAAAAGAAAAGATTTTAATAAAAATAAGAAAAAAATGGGGTAGGCAGGCTAATATAATTACATATTAGCGTGATACTTTCAATCATATTGAATCAACGAAACTGATTTATTCCAGAAATTCTACCACGACTACGATGGTTTTGTGGTGCTCCACGGCACAGACACGACAGCGTACGGCGCCTCCATTCTCTCCTTCATGCTGGAGTCTGTTGGCAAGACCGTCGTACTTACAGGAGCACAGGTACTTCCGCGTAAACTCGCAACAATTACCTTATATTATTATCTATGTCCTTGACAAGTGACCGCTTCTAACACATTGAAATCTCCGAATGAATCCTCATTTCTGGTAACACAGTTCAGGGATCCTAAAACGGCCACTTCGGCAGAATCATAATGGGATAATAATATGAATCGTCTTAAAATTTCATAAACTGACAATTCATAATATTATTTGCTTGCAATTCATGTTACGCAATTCATCTGTTGACAAATTATAAATCGCTTTATTGAAGTTTAATGTTAATTTAAAATTAATTAATTTAAATTACGGTCATTTTATTAATTACGTCATTTTCATGCAGCAATATTTACACCAAATATGATTCGATTATGAATTGAATGGAGTACATAAGATTCAGCTAATATGTGTGTCACCATTTTCAGTCAAATAGAGGAACAGAACAAACCTAGCTCTGCCAAAATAAATGTAGTCACAATTATTTTACTTCTGATTTTGTATCACAGTGATCCTTAATTTCGTTGTAATAAGAGCGATGTTGGGTTGCTGCTGTCAGGGGTAAATTAACTGTGAAAGCACTAGTGCTCGGTTCGTCGACAAGGTATGGCAGTTAGGTGGCAGCCAGTCTGTTGAACGGAAAATGTCTTTACTTCCAGGTGCCCATCTTCCAACCTCGAAGCGATGGCAACAACAATTTGTTGTGCGCTATCTTAGTCGCCGCTACACAACACATTCCAGAAGTCACCGTATTCTTCGGAGCAAGGCTCTTCAGAGGAACCAGGTATGGATAGATACAACACATAACATTACGCTTGTTATCCGCGAAGGGTTAGGGAGAGGTGTAGGTACATACGTATATTAAATCCTCATTTCGTCAGTTATGTTTAAGTCCCATGTAAGGGCGAGCCTATTGCCATTAACCGGGCATAAATTTAGACTCTGGGCTGCTACTGAAAAATTCCTGGTGGTAAAACCAAAAACGGTTTGCCTGACCTAGGAATCGAACCCAGAACCTCATGCTCAGCAGTCATTCTTTGACAGTTTTATTAACTGGCTATAACACAGTGAATTGACGAAGGATGTCAATGCGGTTATCAAATAATTTCCCTGTATTATTCGAATAGCTATATATATTATGCTGACATGGCTGACATCCATTCAAATTCCACAGAGTAAAGAAAGTATCAAACACAAAGATCTACGCCTTCGACTCGCCCAATTTCCCAGCACTGTTAGAAGCCAAGACAACTCTGGAGGTAGACCCCAAGATGTTGATCCACCCGGCCGGCTCTGTGCCCAACGAGTGTCGGTTGCATGACCAGGTCTGCAGGAAGGTGTACATACTCAAAGTGGCGCCTACCATCACGTCTGAGCTAATCAGGGCTGTCTTCTCGGGAATGGAAGGTGATTATAATTCTTATTATACATAGATGTTCGCTATTATAGGATAATTAGTCTGACTACCTTGTAAAAATATGTTGTACATAACGTAACACCTAACACCCCTTCATTCATATAAAAAAATAACTCTGTCTGCTATTACAGTAACAAGTCAATTAGCAGATTTGTACGGAACCGGTTAGTACCTGAGGTATCTATTTTATGCCTCATATACACGCAAAGGAGAAAACGTAAACGAATTTGCCGAAAATCTGCACTATTTGCGTTTGCACCGTTGTGCTCATACACACGAGAGATACAGCACAGATTTTTCAAGTTCGGCAAAAAAACGTTGCATTTAAAAAAATCGTGTGCATAGGCCTTTAGCGTAAAACTGGTACTATACCAGCTAAACCATCAATTTATTCTTATCAGGTGTAGTCCTCGAGACTTATGGTAACGGGAACATCCCCATCAAACGCAAGGAGATCTACAAAGAGATCGAGGCGGCCGTGAAGAACAAGGTCCTGGTCGTGAATGTGACGCAGTGCATCAATGGTACTGTCATCGCTAAGCCACTGTATGAGACTGGACTGGTGAGTAGATAGATTTATTTTTATGGTATTGATAGAGTCGCTTTTATTATAAACCTACCTAATGGTAAGCCATGATTTTGTTTGGACGTACCTTAGCACTACCTACCTCTTGTAATTGCATCTAAATGGCCACATTAGCAATTCCTCTAAAAGCAATTCATTTCCTGAATTTCCAGCTGTCATTAGCAATTCCTTTAATTTGACACAAAGCAATTCATAATGTGTGGACACGAATCTCCATAGAAAACTGTCAAACAGATGAATTATTTTGTAATATGAATCGCACGCAGATCATAATAAGAATTGTCAGTTTGTGACATTTTACGATGATTCATAATATTTTCCTATTATGATTCTGCCAAAGTGAATGTTGAGGCTCAGTAACTGTCAAGCATACGTAGTATCTCTAAATAGTCTGTGTCAAGCAATCATAGTGAATACTGCAATAAGTGGTTAAATATAAAAGCATGCTGCAACTTCTTCCTAAGGTATAATCCCAAAGAAAGTGATCTCGTTAGGGGTTCTTAGCAAGACCATTCCACCCATGCCTCGAAAAAGTCCATAGGTACAATAGGTACCTTGTGATCAACGGTCACATTAGCAGAATCATAATATGAAAATATTATGAATCATCGTAAAATATCACCTTCATATTACGAAATAATTAATCTGTTTGACAGTTTTCTATGGAGATTCGTAAAATGGTCCACAAATTATGAATTGCTTTTTTGTCAAATTAGAGGCATTGCTAATGACAGCTGGGATTCAGGAAATCAACTGCTTTTAGAGGAATCGCTAATGTGGCCGGTTTACGCCCCCTGGTACCTAGTGACACCCAGTGATCAAAGCTTACAAGCCTTTAAATTTTTACATAGGCATATAACTAGGTATAATTTCAATTTGCAGCTCCTTTTGGAATGTGGGGTCGTACCAGCATACGACATGACCGCCGAGGCGGCGTGGGCCAAGTTGTCTTACGTACTGACTAAGAAAGAGCTCAGCTATGAAGAGAAAGTAACAGTGAGTGAAGTGTTTCATTACTGGGCGTAAATAATAGGACAAGCGTAACTTTTATCCCGTTTATCTAGCAAAGTTTAGTTTAGCCAACTTTTATCCCGTTTATCTAGCAAAGTTTAGTTTAGCCAACTTTTATCCCGTTTATCTAGCAAAGTTTAGTTTAGCCAACTTTTATCCCGTTTATCTAGCAAAGTTTGGTTTAGCCAACTTTTACCCCGTTTATCTAGCAAAGTTTAGTTTAGCCAACTTTTATCCCGTTTATCTAGCAAAGTTTAGTTTAGCCAACTTTAGTGACTAGTCCCAACCCTTTTGTCATATTCAATGTAGAAACCTTATACATTCTATACAGTTCTGATATTCTAAAGGTGTGTCCAAACTTAAAAGCGGCATCGTGCGCAGCGGCCGCCCTGTGATTGGACGACTGCCGCACGCGAACGCTTCTGTCTACCTGCTGCGCACAAATATTTTTACCTAAATAGAGCGCGGCAACTAACTTTAGCTTAAGTGGCAGTGGGCAGAGCACCTTGCTCGCAGAACAGATGGCCGATGGGGCTGAAAGGTTCTGGAGTGGCGACCGCGTACCGGAAGACGTAGCATTGGAAGGACCCCCACAAGGTGGACCGATGACCTGGTGAAGGCCGCGGGAATGCGCTGGATGCGAGAAGTACAGAACTGGTCGAAGTGGCGGTGCTGGGGGGAGGCCCATGTCCAGCAGTGGACGTCTTTCGGCTGAAATGATGATGATGATGATGAGAGCGCGGCAAAAATGTATCCTGCAAACGCCGCGTGTTGCTGCAGCGCTCTTGCCGCTCAGTGTTTGGACACACCTTATCATTATTCGAGTATTCCTCAAAATCACTCGACTGGATTTTGATGCCCTTTTTCGTACCTACGTACTTGAAGACAGCTATACTCCATTTGAAATAAGATTAAACATTTAAATAAGCCTTTTTTACAGTCCCTTCAACCGATTTTGACTTTTATTGCGTTGGTGGCATGACAAATGGCAGCTGCAATATACAGTTGGTATTATGTAACCTTTTCTGCTTTTAATGCCATTCTTATGCCTACGGTATAGAAGACAAAATCGGTTGGACGGACTGTAAAAAGGTTTGTTTAAATGTCCAATCTTATTTTAAATGGAATATAGATACTTAAAGAAGAGTAGTAATAAACTCTTTGATTTTGCATAATTTTGTCATAATCACGACCGTTCTTGGATAAACTCCCAGACAAACTTGCCCAAGTCTTTTTGTGCAAAATTCACGTATTTAATCATATTTCCTTTGTTTTTGCAGTTGATGAAGACGAATATTCGAGGCGAGATGTTGTAACCCAGCTCATTAAATAGTTTATAAAAAAATAATCTTCTAAATTCTTAATTTGTAATGTATCGTCGAATAAATTATGCATAAGGTTTCCTACTACTTAAAGTTTTTTTTACACGCCAAATAGGTATACCTACATACAGAGTAACCCTGCCTCCTAACCAAAGCGATCGGTCTCGCGAATAGTCAATCGTCGCGATCATGTCACTCATTAGTTCTGAAAACCGGAAGCTACCCTCTGACGGCGTGACCATACTTCTTGACCCAGCGGTTTAGGCTATAGGCACTTTTGAACGTCAATGAAAAACAAAGAAATAGAATTGATTCTAGTTACCCATTCCAAAAGGCTTTCATATGGAGAAGAATGGGCAAGAAACTACACCGTAACTTTTTTTTTAAATGTTTTACAATATTTTGAATATAAATTATATAATTATATGGGAAGACGATGCACCTTCAATAAGATTACTGTACCACAAAAGGTAAAAAGAATTATACAGATCGGACTAACTTACCTAGTGACGTCCGATCCTTAATTATATGAAATAATTTCGCCTTCATGGAAACTGTGTAGTTTGCACTCGTGCACTACTTGCCAATCACATTATTTAAAGATGAAAGCCTTCATCATAGATAAAATTTAAAAAAATGTTATCTGTGGTCCGTTCGCTGGCGCGTCATCCTGTCATCTGTCAATTCATTCTTTCAAAGCATATAAACGGGACTTAACGATGACCTGTATGAGCATCGTTTAGTCCCGGTCATAGTGCATACAGCTAAACACAACTTTTAGAAGGGGTTTAGATAATCCAGTACACATAAGTAGGTTGATTATTTGGGAAGGGTTGGGACACCATGAAGGCGAAATTATTTCATATAATTAAGGATCGGACGTCACTAGGTAAGTTAGTCCGATCTGTATAATTATACTCATAATTTCGCCTTCATGGAAACTGTGTAGATGTTCAAAGAACAAAGTTGTGTTGGTAATCATTTCATCATTATTTAACAACTGAACATTGTAGCTAACCATGTTATTCTGGGTTTGTTAGTTACACATTATAAAATATATATTCTATATGAATCAGTAAGCATACATTAAGGTAAAGACAGACTATTAATTCCTGGAATTCTTATTCAGTCTTGAATCAACCAGTGTCATTAGTAATCTAATATGGCACACATCAATTACTTATAAGCAGACAATTAAAATTGACATAGAAATATAATGAGTTTTATGAACAGCCACTCTCTATAGAGCATACAGCCTGTGCAAAAGCATTAGGATCACTATTGGTCACCTACAAAAGGTTGAGAAATGGTCCAACCAACAGCATTTCCTATGACCTCAACATTGATACCTCCCCCCCCTCAAAGGCCTTTGAAGTAGAGGCATGTCTGTATGTGAATTTAGAAAAATCTATTCCATTATTATGCATTAAAATTTTGGATTGTCCATCCACTATAGTTACAGTAGAGGCGGCATGATAAGATTTTCTTATAAAGTTATATTGTATGATTTACAATCTTGTCTTTTACTCTCAGTAAAATCTAAGAAAATGGTAATATCAAGTGGGGTTTAGTACTACCAGGTGTAGAAATTTCACATATTTCTGGTATCTTTATTTAATATTAACCTCATTTTAAGAAATGTTATCTATGTGTAATGACTGACACGGTTTGAATTCTGTGTGCAATCACAAGAGTTAATATGGTTAGGTATACATAAAAAAAGTCATTTTAAACCATTGGTTATTTATGAAAGACATGAGATAATCCGGAACGTTCCTGGGGTCCCAAAATTATTTCATGTTTGGGGTTCTTCGCTCTTATTTCAATTATACCAAATTACCCTAAGAAACTTTGACACTGTCATCTGTGCCAATGTGGGGCCTAAAACTAGAGCAATTGCTGACTCAATATTCAGCAACTTCTCCTGTTTCAACTTTTTTTTTTTTTTTTTTTTTTTTTTTTCATTTATATAATTATAACTCATTCAATATCATTAGGGTATTGAGTGAGCTATACAGCAATCCTTCATTAAACTTAGTGGTCATTAATAATATTACCATGGTGACTGACCCTAGGAGGGGCCAATATCTTGACTCTGTCAGAAGGGGATCCATTGATCCAGAGCAGATTCATATCGCTTTCTTGCTTTGCTATACAAGGAAGTTAGTACTATATTAATTGAAGGGATTGGTGTTCCTCTCCTCAAGAAAGCATCCCTGATAATCTTGCGGTAATCAGTGTGAGACTCCTGCACAATGGGTGTGGAGATCCCATTTGACAGTGATTGTATCTACAGAGCATGCACCTAGATCAGGGAGCCATGATGTCATTCTGACACTTAGAATTGGGCTTGTTTGTAAACTGGTTAATCGGGGGCTCGCCCAGCTTAACAGCAATTGATTTGAAGGTATATCCACCTCACTTCCATTCAATTTCTATATTTGGGCGTCTAGACCAGTCATAATGTTTCCTTTAAAACTAAAATAAGATGCATAGCCC
Organism: Lithophane leautieri; assembly: GCA_949152455.1. Taxonomy (NCBI): domain Eukaryota; kingdom Metazoa; phylum Arthropoda; class Insecta; order Lepidoptera; family Noctuidae; genus Lithophane; species Lithophane leautieri. Next base: position 10,464,422 of record OX424478.1, read on the forward strand.
ATATTTGTCTTTCCTCGCACTATTGTCATCACTGTTTCGTTAATCTTCAGGTGAGTAGAACGTGTACCAATCATCTTATTGATATAGGCAATGGCTATTGTGATAATATCTATTCTTAGTAGGTAACACCTCACAGTACCAATCTGGAAAAGCTTGCAAATGTTTTGAGCCCTATAAATGCTGTTAATAGTTCAAGGTAATATATATGGAACTTTTTATAATTACATACCAATCAGTTTGAGAAGCAACAGATAATATTTCAAGAACAAGGTCAAATTGTTTAAATCCATTGTGATTTATTGAAATGTGAGCAACCTTTGCAAGTAAATGATTTTGAATTTGATTCCAGTTTTGTTGTATTTGCAATTAAATGATTTTGAATTTGAAATAGTTATACCTCTGCCTAGCCCTTCGGGGAATACAGGCGTTATGTTATTATGGATTTGAATTATAAACTAGTTATGGCCTTGTTATTTTCATTGTTATTCTTTAAGGCTACTGTTCTGTGATATTTCATCATCTTGGTGTAAAGCAAACCATATTGTACAGCTGGGATGTTGCAACAAGAATACCTAGTAATTAGGCAAACTCTACTATTTGCATTTTCTTATTAGACTTAAAATTCTTTATGAACTGGATAAACTATCTTTTCCTGTCTAAGTGAAATGGCCAACTGGACTGAATCTAACAAAAAATTGCATCGTCTGGATTCTAGGGGGCTCTTTTCAGTTTTGAATATTTATAATAAATCCTATATTTCTCATATCATAGTTTGAATAGTAGACACATTTTCTATACACTTTGCATATGAATCGGCAAAGCATAGAATATTGTGAGAGTATATGACAGAAAGCAACCTTTATGACCTCAGGTGACAGACAACTGGCTTCATGATCCCTGCCAACACACATGGTGCTGTGTCAAGCCTGGAGGCATGTAAACTCTTACAATATAATTATGTTAAACAGAAACTGGGGATATCTTCTAACGTATTTTGTTATGGGTACCATTTAACATGTATTTATTAATTCTATGGTAGGCAAAAATCATTATTATAGCTGTCCTTTAACCACAGTTAAAGTGGGATGTAACAACATATTTAAGTATCTCCAATTGTCATCTGATTTTGGTAAGAATATACTAAATAAAAATTGTTTTTTGACAGGGAAACATGCACCTAACTGTAAGAGATTATTAATTTCTATGGAAATAGGGTTGCTTTCTCTCCAACTGAAGTTCTTATTCAGAAGTTTGAACTGGAAGTTCAATAAAGGGTAACTTATAACCCTTGATCCACCATGTATGGTTGGATTAGTAGTAATATCCTCCAAACTTCAGGGAAATACTGCGATCCACCAGTCCGTACCTGAGCTAGTGACAATCCCGACTTTAGCAACGTTTGATGGCATTGAATTTATCTTTGAGGCTTATAGCCGAACAAATATTTAGATATTGGTGCCCGCTCCATCAGTTCTTTCATTTCCTTATTAAGGCTGGGTCAAAAACATTGATCTTCATGTGATGCAATCATAATAAATTACACACAGTAGTCTAGCTGGGTCAATGTTTAATGTTTAGATTAGAAATGCACTCCCTTGGGAAGCTATTAAACTGTTAAGGCCCTTGTCAATGGACCCAATGGCAGCAGCCACTTTATTCTGCCGCCCCCTGATCCTTTGGTGTCATTTGATTCCACCTTCATTTACTGCAGCCGCCACCCCCTTGTCAATCTTTGGTGGGTTCAACAGGCCACAGATTGTGGGTGCTTCATACCTCTCATAAATGTTGCTTCGCCGGCACATTTAGTTCATTTATCATAATTTTTGACCACCAAAGTGATGTAGCCAACTGCACCCTCAGAGCAGATTCTCAACATTTGAAGGCAATGCTTCAGGTTGGGGTAGGATACCATTTCACTCTCAGTCTTCTTCCGGTTGGACTGTAGTGGAATTCACGTAAATACTAACATAGCATATTTAAGTTAAATTGTATACCAATAGGTATCTAGAATTATTGTAAGTATTTTGAAATTTTTGAAGACCACTAGGTGTTGTCTGTTAAGTAAATAAATTTTAATAGGTGGCATTGAGTAGGCTATTTGGTGTCCAGATTCGTTGGCTTTGGTCACGTGACTCACAGCCTCTCAAACGTGTTCTCCTGGTGCAAGTTTGACTATAGTGTCTTCCACAGAAGCAGGCTTCGCACTCATAATAAGAGTTAGGTTCCAGACTAATCAATTCCACAGCTTACATCAGGTGATGGTGCAGGGATGTTTTTATAACTGAACGATATACCATGGCTGACCTCTCGTGAAAGCTCGTGTGGTGTGGTTCTTTTGTAGTTATGCGGCAGCATAGTTAGTGGTCTCCTGGTTAACCTCTCGTGAAAACTCTTAGAGACTGCTAGGGATCTAATAAGGATGTGTTTGTAACACTGAACGATACACCAATGGTCGACCTCCCAGTGAAAACTCGTGTGGTGTTGTCTTTTCGTAAGTATACGGCACAGTTAGTGTTCTCAAGGTTAACCTCACGTGAAAACTCTTAGAGACTGCTAGGGATCTAGCAGGGATGTGTTTGTAACACTGAACGATACACCAATGGTTGACCTCCCAGTGTAAACTCGTATGATGTTGTTCTTTTGTAAGTATACGGCATAGTTAGTGGTCTCCTGGTTAACCTCTCGTGAAAACTCTTAGAGACTGCTAGGGATCTAGCAAGGATGTGTTTGTAACACTGAACGATACACCAATGGTTGACCTCCTACTGAAAACTCGTGTGGTGTCCTTTCGTAAGTATACGGCACAGTTAGTGCTCTAATGTTAACCTCACGTGGAAACATACTATTACGGCACTCAAGGTAATTTTAGTAAAATGATCTCAGGTAACGACAAATTGGTAGGTATATCGAGAAACTTACCGGTGTCCATGACGACTCCGCTTTCATGTAGGTATACACTCGATTTACCAGTTCTCGCAGATATTCATTCAGGTCCTCCATTTCCTGGTCTCGTTTTCTTCGATATTTTCCCATTTCGATAAATATATCTGAACTTTTTATCGGAAGCGTGATCAGCGCGCGGCACAAAAAAGTACAATGAATTGACAGATGACAGGATGACGCGCCAGCGAACGGACCACAGATAACATTTTTTTAAATTTTATCTATGATGAAGGCTTTCATCTTTAAATAATGTGATTGGCAAGTAGTGCACGAGTGCAAACTACACAGTTTCCATGAAGGCGAAATTATGAGTATAATTATAAATGGAGCAATGACAAATAAATTAGTTATGTGATAGGTACATGGTGCTCAGATATTTACAAACATTGTTAAAGTATACGATATTACAATATTCCTAACCATTGTTACAAGTAATACTAATAAGTCAGTGCGTGAGTTTAAGCAATCACAGAGTGTAAAAATCTATGACATACAAATGATAAAATATACAACTAAATTAGCAACCAGTTCGATTTTGTCCAGAAATTATGAAAAAGTAATTATATTATTCAACGTGTCCTGAAATCCTTAGCATTCTCTGAGTAGCCTAAAATGCTGCAAATGTGTTAAAAAGGATAAAGAAGTGGAATTTAATCGAATCTAGTTGAGAAAGTGCCAGGCGTATGATGTAGTAATCAGTCGGTTATGGTTTCGAAATTAAACAATTTACTTTGTTACACATATTTATATTAAAAATAATCAATTTAGCTTATTCAATATCATAATTCATAAGGAAATCAATAATGGCCATGCCATCATTTTTTTATAACCTTCCTAAAAACCATTTCGAGGGTTTCTTTAGAATGTTTTATTCAGATCTCAAAGTTTAGAAAAAAATATGAATGACTTTCATTTGACCTTTCTAGGTCCGCCACAAGAATTTGTAGAAAAAAAAAAAATTCTTAAGGCCATCGTCCACGACACCACTCGAAAGTCACGTGTTACAAACTCAAATCATAATTTTGAATGTCACAGCAAGTGTATTTCAGTGGAAACTGTAAAATTACGGAGTAAAGATGAATGTTTTGTGAGCACACAGAAACTATTTGAAAACAAAAATTTACCTATTTGACATACATATACCTAGACTGTTAGAGCGCTACAAAGTTCCTCTGGCGCGTGGCCAAAATCATCCAAATTCGGAATGAATGCCGCCATCTTGATTTTTCAATACCTACATTTCACAAAACAATTGGACACATGTTTACCAACACCGCCCATGTTTCAACGTAAACATTTGTCTGTGGTTTTGTGAAATGTATTGAAAAAAAACAACATGGTGGCGTTAGTTCCGATTTCGGCCACGCGTCAAAATAACCTTGTAGTGCTATAAGTAAGTATAAATCTATGTTAAGTATTCGTAGATTTTTTTTTCTATAACCAGCCAAGGTACTTTCTGTGGTTACTTGGTTGAGGAGCGAAGCTTTTATACCAATGGGACTGAAAAGAGTGATAAAAAAAACAAACTAAATTAACTACAAGCCCTAGACAAAAGTTTCTCAAAATGGAATATATTATCGAAAAAATTAATAAAAAAATAAATATTTTTTCAAGGCATGGCCAATTCAAATACATTTATTGTGCAAATATATTAATATACACGAATTCAAAATATTGTACTTAAATAATAACAAAAACATTGAAAATAACAAAATACCAACAAAATTTAAGTATTTAATTAATTTTATGTAGATAATAATAAAAATTACAAAATGTCAAGTGTAAAATGCCATTAATTTGGAATATAAAGACACACGTACACCACACAAAATAAACGCAACCCCAAGTTGAAATAAATGCTTACAACACAGTAAGCTATAGTGAGATTCACAAGCTAACATCCATACTTATTAAAGTAGTAAATAATAATAATCATAAGATTTCAGACAAAGCTGAATAAACTAAGATTAAATATTTTTGTCAAAATTGTCACACAATTTGACTGCGAAAACAGATTCACATTTAGACCTATCTAAGTGTTACAGTATTTTCCGTTATAAGAGTTTAAATATCAGAAATATATTTCAAGCAAATCTTGTACATGTTCAATTTAAAAACATTGATTGATGCGACAGCGGTCGTGTCGTACTTCACACAAGTAAGATAAACTATTGAAGAAGGCAGTGCCTTAAAGAACACGTTGTTGTCTTATATTTAACCTCTACACAGTTGTACAAAATCTAAACTCTATAAGACAATTACCTGTAGTCATTCTATTGAAAAATATACATCTTCGGTTAACATGTAGGTAGGCTATTAGTACGTTATGTGCTACAAGTACGTACTAAATAGGCAATCGACATTAATCTATAAATATATGACGTAGAAATTCGAATACTTACATCGATTTGATCAGACACGCCCCCCAACATTAATGAGGAAGAACGGGGTACGAAGCATTTTTTAGTTCACAAAGACCAACATCAAAGGAAATAATGACGTCCGATTTCTGAAACCTTCGCTCAAACAGATAAAAAAATAGAACCAAACCTCACGGTAACCGTTGTGATTGGTAGCTCGAGGTACTAACAGCCAATCAAATCACTTATCATGAGACGTGACCACAGACTAAATAGAATAATAGTCTTTCAGAAACCGGTGGTCTTTCCTTTTGTCTCGGTCTAAGCGTTACGTAACGTTATACAGTTGTAAAAATAATATTGCTTATATAGCTATGGATTGTACCATGGTATATTGTGGTGTTTTTGCGGTAACTTGTATGGCACTGACTGCTTGGTCTGCCGTGCGACATGCTACCATTGGTGGAAGCATGTGCGGCACGGACAGCTTGCTCTCTGATTGGTTCTTAGCATGCTGCAACTTCAGGTGTTTTCTCCTAACTGGTGGCCGCAGAGATTGTACGGTCTGAGAGAAACGATACATTATTGTTAGTAAATAAATTGAAGGATGCGAACTGCCAAGCTCACGTCTTTATTTGTACCCGCACGCGGGCACGCCCCGCATCCGCATGCGGTCTGATGTCCGCAACGTTAGCGGAAGCAGAGCAGGCTCACCCAACCCGAAGGTGGGAGTTGGCGAAGAAATTTTGCTCCCTCTATTGGTATAAATCTTGGAAACACTTATTATTAGGTCATTAACAACCACTGAACATGGACGTTAAGAACTAGTGGGTATTGTTAGCAATATTGTTGATGACTGTTTGTGGATAATCAACAGTCTTTTATTTTTTATTCTGTTCTGCAATTTTATACGCAATTACACTAATTATGTAATTATGTATATAAGTACCATGTAGTTCGTTATTATTATTATTTTATTTAATTAGGTATGCATACACATATTATATTATAAAACTGATTTGCACACTTCGGGTCCGGTTGAAAACCAGCGTCAGGCACTTATAGTTGTCTGGCATTTTTGCTGAACTGGACCTTTTCGGTGCAGCCGTGAGGCACACTACCCTGATAATGTCCTGCATCGCACAATTAAACTTTTTTTATTTGTTTCTATATTTTATTTTGTTATCTGCTGTACATTATGTATATTGTGGGCCTTTCAGTCTGTGCTGAATAAATGTATTTTCTTTCTTTCTTTCTTTCCTATTGCAGCGGTCATTAACAGGCCCATAGAGCCATAGGTTCACTTATTTGGGCAACAGATCACCGTATCGTTGTCTCAACTTTGGACCATTGTGTTTCCCTCTCAACTCTCCACTGAACGGAAACTACCATAAATATTGTCAAATTATACCCTACCTCAATGATCGGCGTGTCAAGTGTACGTTACTGACCGGTGCCGGTGGGATGCAGCCTCTTGAGCACTGCCGTGAGGTCGAGCCCGGTCAGTGTCTTCACCGCGGGCGGGATACCGCCTGCCAAGCGGGCGATCTCGCCCGACGCACCGTTGTCGCCCACAAGGACAATCTCGTCCGTCTTAGCGAGAGGGGCTGATACTTCGGCTGCGATCTGTGGAAGAAATTGAAAGGATTATGCCGAGTCAAGATTTTTTTTTAACTTTATTTCTCGAATGTTTAACCAGTCAGTAAAGTAGTGACTGTCCAGGAAGAGGAGAACCTTCAATTTCGACACTTATATCCTAAAGCCCCCTTGGGCGAGCCATTTGCGTGTACTGGTGCAACGGTTTCTAAACAAGATGGTAATCAAGCTTTATTCTTTACTATAACAAAACAATGCTACTTGAAAATCTAACGAGGGTATTTTTGCCCAATCTTGGCAACGATTTTTTTTCTTCGCTCTGCTCTTGTTGCACGTTACTTAGAGATGGCGCAAAATATGTTTCTCTTCTATTCTCCTCTGTCAACCGTCACGTTATTATTTGCTCCGTTTTCACCCCCCATCTTTTAATTACATCTTGCATAAGTCCATAACTAAAGCATATAAGGTCAGGCGGGGCTATTTCGACTGTGGGGTAATTTTAACTACTGAAAATAATTCAAATCAATTGTTCTCATTGGTCGAAATTACCCCATAGTCGAAATAGCCCCGCCTGACGATACAGGGTTTTTTTTTTTACTGGAGACATTATGGGGAAATCCGAATCCATAGGAAATACGGGGAAATTGTTTAAGTAAAAATTATCTTTTTTTAATGTACCTACATCAACAATTTTGGCATAATAATTTTTTGGTCAAGTGTGAGTTGCCCATAAATGCTATAAAACCTAAACCAGACCAATACCACATACCTTAGGTAGCGCTTCCAGCACCAGCGCCATGATGGCTGCGTCTCCGTACTGCCTGTAGACCTTTGCCTTGGCCAGCATGCGCTCGGCGTCCGCCTTGCCCACGTCACCGATGGCCGTCGCCTCCGCCAGACCCAGCACCTTGATGCGCTCCGCATCGGCTTTAGCACCTTCCACGGTTTGAGTTCTGGAAAGAATTCAAATAATTAAAATGTTGGTCGCAATTGCTTGGTAGAAGAAAAACGGCAAAAAAATCACGTTTGTTGTATGGGAGCCCCCTTAAATATTTATTTTATTCTGTTTTTTTAGTATATGTTGTTTATAGCTGCAATAGAAATACATCATCTGTGAAAATTTCAAGTGTCTAACTATCACGGTTCATGAGACCTGGTGACAGACGGACGGACAGCGGAGTCTTAGTAATAGGGTGCCGTTTTACCCTTTAGGTACGGAACCCTAAAAAACAAAAAGATTTGATACTCAAGTAACTACTCTATCAGTGGTCGTTGACCCCGTAATCAGCCGTAGTTACTTGAATTTATGGGTTTTGAAAATCTTTCTTCTTGTTTTGTCGTCATTCGATTTCGATATAAATTCCTGCGAAGTTTCGCTAGCTAATTTAATATCACCTTGTCAAATGAAGGCACAAAATGTATCTGTCATTTACCGTTTTCCTTCAGCGATGGCTTGTAGACGGTATGCCTCTGCTTCGGCCGGCAGCTTCACTAATGATTTTAGCTCCTCCTCACGACGCAAGATCTCCTGTTGTTCTACCTGCAAGGACATCACACATAATAATGTACTTAGTATTGTATAGACTAATGTCTATTTTAGAGATCCTTCTGGGTTATAGACCGCTCGGGATCAGTTTCTGGGTTAGAACATGCACCAGATGGCTAAAGTACTGCACGCGTAGCATTACAACCATAGAAAAGGGTGTTCTACGGGTTTTGTCGACGGAAGAATAGACAAAATGACAGGTTGTGATTGTTTATCGGTCATTTTTGTCTATTCTTCCGTCCAAAACCCATTTCTATTGTGGTCAAACTGGAGAAAAGCCCGAGGTATTTTTTTTTTTCCTAGGTGTCTAACTGTCCTGCGAAAAATTCCGGACATGATAGCTGACTAAACCACGTGCTTTACCAAAAGGGATATTTTTATTTATTTCTCTATTTATCTTCGATTCGAAGTGCTATCTAAAAACTTCCAATTTTTAACCGAGTTCTTCAAAAAGGAGGAGGTTCTCAATTCGTCTGTGTTTTTTTTGTTACGAGATTACTTCGCCAAATATGAATCGATTTTGATGATTCTTCAGAAGTAGTCGTTTGTTTTTTTTTTGTTAAAAAAGGAGGAAGTCGATTGTTTTTTTTTGAAAAAAGTTTTTATTAAAATAAGAGGTCTTACCTCAATTTGCTTGCGTCTCTCAACGACCTCAATCTCTATTTCTTCGTTTCGAATCTTTTGTTTTATTTTCGCAGCTTGCAACTCGTACGCCAACGCCGCTTCCGCTTTCTGAAACAGGAAAACGTCACTTTTTTTTCAGGAACTTATGCCGACAAAATGTGAGAAAGCTTTATTAGGGTGTAAATAAAGGCTCCTCGGAACAAGCAGCGGTACAAACATGTTGCACGCGACTTAATGTCTCTCAAATTTTTTTTTCCTTTTCCGATAATGCACATCGAATTTCGACATTTTAACCCGATACAATGGGTACCCCAATGCAGATAAACTACGATTCAGGGATTCACGAAGTCCACATAATGGGCTTATTTTGGCTACAACTCTTTCAAAGCTAATTATTTTTAATTAGCTGAGGATTTTTTTTGCAGTCTGTTTTTATGAAAACATAAAAACAGACTGCAAAAAATTCCTCAGCTAAAAAGCTCGGCTCAAATTGTGCACAATTTGAGCCATTACAAAAATAGCGTATCATTACGCCTGTTTTCTCCGAAAGGTTAGGCAGAGGTATTATTGGAGACAGAAGCACACCATGTTACGAGTATACCCACATTTCACCAGTTATGTTTAAGTCCCATGTAATAAGTAGCAATCAATTGGGCATAAATCCAGGCTTTATGCTGTTCCTGAAAATATCCTGATGGAAAACCGGAAAAACCCAATAACACTTGGCCCGACCTGCGAATCTAACCTTGGACTTCAGGCTGAGCAGTAGTGCGTGCAACCAATAGACTAACGAGGCAGTCAGCCAGTACCTACGTCGTAACAGGGAAACCATATAAAATCGATCCTGTTAAGGCGAAAGATAACCGTGGAATAAAATTCGTTGATGCCGTCTACCAATGTATCCCAATATTTTAAAACGATACGAAAAAATGTTAAGCCAGTGTCGCTAACACGATCAAAACGTTTGCATTCAAGTTTCGAGTCAAGTGGGGTTAATGACTTTTATGCCACGGTTATCTGGCGCAAGGTATAGGTCACTGAACACTAACCGCAGTGTTGACCTCCTGGTCGAACTGCGCCTTCTGCAGCTTGAACATGCGCGTGTTGTCCTCGATCCTCGTGTCCATGGAGTACTTCACGTCCATCGCGCTCTTCTCGCACTCCGCTTCCTGGGAAACAAATTATAAATTAAACCTTATTACTTCTGAGATTAAGTTCTTCTTCATATAATTCTTGATTATATTTCTGAAAGATGATTGCCGCAGTTATCCTCTTCGAAACAGTGGCTGTCACCTTCAGAGGTTTCTAGTACTACAGACTGTTTTTAGTTGCAGTTAAAAAATACCCCGTGTCTGTTTCTGCCAATACCACTATTAGTCACAGGACATCTCTATAATTCCCTAAACACATCGCAAATGGCAGACCAAGTAATTCCCGAATATGTTTGTGCCTGCGATATCAAGTCTCGGGTCGAAGGTCACCTTGTGAATACTAGGCGCTACGTGGCCTTGACACTTTAGAATTTTCTATTCAACTGCAGTCGTTGAAAATACGACGCATAGCTTGCTAAGCTTCGTACTTGGTTTTTTGTCTTGACAAAAACTTTATCACGACTTGACGACATATGAGAAATGAAACAAAGAGACAAACTATTGCAACAAAATACGCTCTTATTGAAGAGTTGATTGGTCGCAATAAATTAATTTAATGTTCCTGGTAGTGACGGCCTGTGGCCGGCAAATTAATTGACGTTTCAGGCACGCGTGGGCATCAAATATGGCCCATTTGACTCGAAAAGCCTGTGTTCTGCTCATTATAAACCTAATGAGCTGAGTAATTCACATTCAAGCAATTTTTGTGAATTTCGGCGGTCATTATGAAGTTATTTTGTAGGCCTGGATTTAATTCGGTTAATAAAATTACAGGATGAATTCCGGTTAAATATTTTGTATGTATGGTTATGATTTTGATCTCGTGCAAGATCGTCTCGAGACCTCGCAGCGTACCTATAAAAATATTTGAGTTCAAAACTAGTCTGCCGAGTAATATGCCCGAGATTGAACAAAAGAATGTATAATGATATGTAAAGTAGGTAGTCAATGATCAAGCAGCCGCCATGAAACTTTTAGTAAAAAAAAATGCATATTTTTCTGAGTTTTGAACAGCTTTGAAAAATTGGAACAACAGAGGCCGGCTTACTAAAAGTTTTTTTTTTTTTTTAAATAACTTCTTCAACACCCTACATGTAGCCAAGGAATAGCAAACAATTTATTGACTGCTCAATCTCCAATAAAAGATAACAATAATTCCAAATCCTTCTTACCCTGATCCCGGCATCTCGATTCGCCTGCGCGACCCCCACGTCGGCGTCTCTCTTCACGACCGCCGTCTGCGCCTTGCCCAAGCTGGCGAGGTACTGCACGTCATCGTAAACGTCCTTGATCGTGAACGACAGGATCTCGATTCCCATGCGGCCCACGTCCGGTGCTGCCACCTCGCGCACAAGACCCGCGAACTGATCTCTGTCCCTGTACACCTCTTCTACTGTAAGAGTTCCTGTAAGAGAGAGAGAGAGAGAGATGGTTAGATTTTGATAGACTCACTAACATACAGAATCTGAAAAAACCCATCACGAAGCCGTCATCAACGCATTCTGTACATCTAATACCGAAATCCCACGATCCGCGATTTTGCGGACGGACACCGATGAGCCCGGACGACGGACCGTAGGAAGGTGAACGTGCGGGGTATTGCAGTCATCGGAAGCGCCTCGGTGCGCGGTGCGTGGCGCAGTGTGTGGCGGTCTGTGGTCTTCTGCCGTGCGTGCAATATTTCCGATCGTGGGATTCCACCAACCCGTCTGCCTTCAAAGCAAGAGTGAACAGGCATCTTCTGGGCACGCCCGTTCCATCATACTGCCGTCCGATTACTAAAAGGCCGTTAGGTGAATAAACCTGATTTTGAGTAATCGTCAAAAACGTGGGAAATAATGTCCCTAGACATTGATTAGACGTACAGCTAAGTTTAATATACCAAAATACTTGATACCGGTTAAGCTTTCTTTTTAAAGGGTTTAATGAGTGCTAAGTGAAATAATATTATTTTAAATTAAGGTTTTGTGTTTTTGTCTTGTTTATCTATTCCATGATGGGACCTCTCACAATACTTAAAAACGGCTGGCTGAAGTACAGCCGTCTTATAGAGTTGTAATGGAATTGTAACCGTCTTATATTTACTTTGAGTCACAGTTTTAATGCAATTTCAAAGCTAAATAACAGTTAAATCACTTAACCTTCTTATTAAATTGTAAATTAATAGAAACTGGATGTGCAGTTACTTGTGATAAGACGTTATTAGACTTTAACTGTCTATGTTATTGTTTAGAGATACTAATAATATACAGATTAATGATCTAAAATACAGTTTCTGAATAATATGTGCCCAATAACTGTCTTTTAGTTTAGGAAATACTGGTTAACCTATATTGCTATTACAGTCAAATGGACAGCTATGTGTAAAATTTTGGGCTAGTTTTTTATGATTTTAAAGTGTACGTGTAAAGTGTGACAGTTAGGTAATTAAAATAAAACATAAATATATTTGGGTGAATATCCCAGCGGCAAATTATACGTGTCCACGTTGAGAATCGAGGTGTTAAATGATAGGATATTTCTTAATTTTTTTTATAATGTACTACGTAACTTGGTTCAGTTAGGGCCACATTTTTTTTTAGTATAAGTGTATGAAAAAATAAGGGGATAAAAAATCGCCTTAAAATTCAAGTTGGGTGGCTTGTCCCAGCTCCATTTTTTGATATAATTGCGTTCACCAAAGTAACAATTTAAGGTACAATAAAAAATAAACAATATCGTAATCCCTTGTACACAACAAGTTGACCATTTTTTTAATTTGTTTTGGAATTTTATTGCTGCCTGACGAAGTTTTCTTGCATACCTCGGTGGAAGGTGGACGACGTTGATAACGCGGTGGCTGGTTTTCTTTATTTTTAACCAGATTTGGTAGGCATCCCTCATTTATGGTAGGAGGGGTTCACATCGGCGTCGAGTCGACGATGAAGTACCTAGGACTCGTCCTCGACGGCCGGTGGAACTTCGTGGAGCATTTCCGACGTTTGGCTCCAAGGCTGGACCGGGCTGGGGCCGCCTTGAGGCGGCTCCTGCCCAATCTAGGGGGTCCAAACGCCTCCTGCCGGAGGCTCTACGCGGGGGTCGTGCGGTCCATGGCCCTTTACGGGGCACCGGTGTGGGCGCGTTCCCTTAGGCTGCGGCTAGCCCGCCGGTTGAACGCGTCCCAAAGGGTCATGGCCATTCGGCTGGCCCGGGGATACCGCACGGTCTCCCGTGAGGCGGCGAGCCTCCTTGCCGGATTACCGCCATGGGATCTGGAGGCGAAAGTCCTCGCGCACATCTGGGAGTGGCGCGAGGAGGTGAAGCGCCGGGGTGTAACTCCGCTGCCGCGAGAAATCGCGGCACAGCGGACAGAGCTCCGGCAAGATCTCATGGCGGCATGGAGAGTGCGATTGTCGCAACCCAGTGCTGGGCACGCCACAATAGCGGCGATAAGTCCCCTCTTTGAGGAGTGGCTAGAGAGGCGCCACGGCGTCCTCACCTTCCGCCTGACACAGGTCCTCACCGGACATGGCAGCTTCGGGAGGTACCTGTGTAGGATTAGGCGGGAGGAAACGCCCGGGTGTCACCACTGTGCGGATCGCCCGGAGGACACGGTGGAGGTATGCCCTGCTTGGGCGGAGCACCGCCGTGTCCTCGTGGAGGCGATGGCGGCAATGACCTCTCGCGTCCGTCCCTGGTCCAGGCCATGGTACGGAGCGAGAGGACATGGGAAACCGTCACCTCCTTCTGCGAAGCAGTAATGCTCGCGAAGGAGGAGGCGGAACGCGTGAGGGAAAGGCAAAGTTTGCGCCCTCACGCCCCTAACCGCCGCCAGTGGAGACGCCCTGGGCGTCGGGAATCCCAGGCGGATTCCCGGCCACCATAGGCGCGGGCTTGCGGAGGGCGAGCAACGGGCAGCTCGCCGTCCGATAAGGACCAGGCCCGGGTCGATGGCGCGTCGTGTTCCACGCGCGCCTCAAAGAGATGTCAGCACAATTGACGGGGTCCGGCAGGTCCGGTAGGATGCCTGCCAGGGTTGCGGGAAAGTCCGAAAGGGGTACCGGGATCTTGGCAACAGGCAAATGAAGGAACACGGGTGGGTTTTAGTCAGTAAAAGTCTGACACGCCCTTCCGCTCCGCCCAGAGCGGGAGAAGTCATTGGATGATTTCCCACCCTCAAAAAAAAAAAAAAAAGGTATCACTCATTGCATATATCTAACATCGCTTTCACTCTTGAGTTCTTAAATCTAGAAATAAAATCATAGCAAGAATAAGCCAAAAAAGCAAAAAAGTATTTTTGAATTTCATTTGCGGGATTTTATTATTTTTAAACCGTAGGCTACGGACACAATACGGCGACGAGTCGAAGTCAGCGGGCGCAGGGCGGCGGCGGCGATGGCGCGGGGTGCGGCTCGTTTAGACTAGCGCGCATCGCTCGTACGCCGCGACCCACGCCGCCGCCGCCGCCCCTCGCCTGCTAACTTCGACTCGTCGCCGCATCGTGTCCGTAACCTACGGTAAGCAGGCTGCTATTACGATAGAGATCCATAAAAAAAATCACTCTGCAGTAGGTATACATCCCAGCCAAACAAATTGCAAAACAATGGAAGCAACAAGAATAATCAGCATTCAGTACTAGGTTACCGAATTTATTGCTTTTTTTAACATCCAATACACCGTGTCCCCGTTACTGGCGCGATATTATTACGAACTTAATACATGATATCGCAATTAAATTAATGTAAACAGGTACAGGTTACTACGTTTTACATAACGAACGGAATAAATGACAGCAATTTAGTAATCTTAAAAATAATGTTAACAGAATTAGACCCTTACCTCCCGTTCGTGGACATTTTTGGCGGGAATTCACGAATGCGCTCACTCGGACACGTCTTACTCTTCCGCGGAGTTACGGATAAATGGCAATGTGCGAGGTCCGGGGGGCATACCGGGACGGTAGATAGACGTCTTTTAGCGTTGGAATGTCACTTAACCGTTTTTTTTATTGTATTCGTTGAGATATTATTTTAAACTATCACAACTAAATAACGGTCACTGTTTTTTAGAATTGTAAATACTCCAAAGTCGCGTTGGCTTACCAACAACTAGTCAGCTAAGTGTGAGTAACGGTTTTGTAGAGTGGTAATTGAAGAAAACTGTCTTATAGATGTCGTAAATGTCAATGCGCCTTGGATTACTATAAATCATTAAAATGCCTATAAAGTGATTTAACGGTTTAATACTGTTGTAGTTTCATGTAACCGTTTTCTAAGATTGCATTATGGATTATTATAAATTTTAAATATACGGTTATGAGAGTTTAGCTGTATTATAGTGTTCTAAAGTGACATAACCGTTTTTAAGTGTTGAAAGATCTATAAAATGATGTAGTTTGCCGTGGGAGTAGTCTCCGGATCTCTGGCGGAAATAAAGATAGAAAAATACGACCCAGATTGATTGATAGAGAAAAAGTTGCTCTTTCACGTAGTATATATAACTCAAATTTGACCAAATGTCACTTAACGGCCTTTTAGTAATCGGACGGCAGCATAGACCTCATCCATCACTTTCCATCAGGCGAGATCGAGGTCAAGTACAGGACAATACAGCAATATATAATAAAACTGGCAAAATACTTTTATTTTTAGTTTGAAAATTTGCTGATAACGGTATCTAGTGCGCAATGTAACGCACGGAAAATGTTGTGCTTATGGGTGCTTGCAGCGGTACAGGGAATGTAAGCGTTATAAAAAAATTGCTTTCGTAAAAATAGTTAGAACTTTGACCTTTAATATCTCCAATAACCAGAAAGTTCCCGGGTATGGTTCAGTACAGAAAAAATATCATAATAGCAGGAAGAATAAGCGACTTTCGGCTTCGTTAAGGGTATTTTTACACTCGTTATTTATTCCTTCCATAATTATAAGGTAATTTTAGGAGACAAGGTTATGTTTATAGTTTAATTCAAGTCAATGAGATTGGACTCGATTAGGTCTAATGACCTAATCTAATGATAGATCGGCCGATGCAAGAATTTAATTCTGTCATTGTCAAGATCATAGATCTATTTGTGGACTTATCCGCATAGCACTCTACTGCACATAGTGATTTATTTCGCTATTTGAATTGGTCTATCTTAAGCAATGATCTTATTACTACTTCAAAGAAACACAATATTATGTTTAACAATTAATTTGGCTGGCTGCCTATCTAATTATTAGGTGCATTCAGCCATGATGTTTTGAAAGGAGAACGAATTTTGATGAGCATCATCCACGGCCAAGCAATAACTCGGTAGATAGTAGATAGACGATTCGATTACCCTTTCGTATGCCATAATAATTTCAGAAACAATTAAAAAGCCATTGTCTCGCGTGAATCCACGAAGGGTTACGAAGGGTTAAAACTAATCACCTTAGAATTAATCACGCATTGACTCCTTAGCTAGAGTCTAGCTAGTGCATTATGAATTTGAGAATGCGCATCTGTCAGTTTTAACAATCCTTTCACAGTAATGTATCATCTGACATTTCTCCAAAAGTGACAGTCACAATGAGGTGCTGTTCATAGAGTATATTTGAACTCTGGTATCGTTTAATAGAATTTTATTAACACTAGCTGTTGCCCACGATTTCGTCTGCGTACCAGGATGAAAAGTATGTCTTTCTCCAGGTCGTGGTCTATGTGCCATTCTTCAACCATATCCATTCAGCCGTTTTGGCGTGTAAGCTTAACAAACAAACTCGCTTTCGCCTGTAAATTATTAGTTAGATAAGATTCGAATCAATCCTCTACGAGGGCTGCGAGATAATCACTATAATTAAGTAGGTTCTCGTGGACAAGTTACTTGCAAATGATTATAATGGACACAGAGCCACAATAAGATGTATACCTAAGTTTATCGACAAGATTTTATTTGATTGTTTACAATTTCTGTTCCCTATTACTATATCAATGTCATCCTCTGCCTAGCCTTTTCCCAACTATGTTGGGGTCGGCTTCCAGTCTAACCGGATGCAGCTGAATACCAGTATTTTACATGGAACGACTGCCTATCTGACCTCCACAACCCAGTAACTGGGTAATACGATACCCCTTGGTAAGACTGGTTGTCAGACTTTCGGGCTTCTGACGACCCGTAACGACTGTCAAAGATCCACAAATGACAGCCGGGACCAACGGCTTAACGTGCTTTCCGAGGCACGGAGGAGTTTCGGTATGTAAAGATGGTCACCCATCCACGGACCAACCCCGGCAAGCGTAGCTTAACCTCATGGATCGACCCGTGCGGCTGTTATTACGTAGCCACAAGCTCCTCACAGCTTATTACTATACCAATGTGTAGCTACAATTAAGTGCCCACAGTGTAATATATTTTGTGGCTACAAATTAATACAATAATATGGCAAAGATTGTAGTCCATTACCTCAATCATTCTTTGTCGAAGCATACATCTTTTTGAGGCTAACTGTACTCAGAAAAACGTTTTAAAAACCATAGTTACTCACTTTTTCACATTAAGCCATGTAAGTCCAATGGTCAACGCGACGCCAGTGACTGGTAATAATCCCAAACGTAACATTTCCATACTCAAAGTTATTATTAAACTCACTTATTATTAATTTAACACTCACTCACACACTACTACTATTGCACAATACTACTATTATAATAATTGTATACGGAAGACTAATACTGATATACTTTCGTTACTTTTTTCGAGTCCATATTTATTATTGTCTCTTATTATTTTATTCTCAAAAATCCAAGAGCGTTTGTTAATTAATTAATTAAAAATTTCTATGAGATAAAGTTGTTATGTAATTTTCTTAAATTTGAAGAATTCTTTCAATCCATAAATGGAACTAATGCATGTTTAGAACATGTATGGTGTACTTAAATGAATGAATATGTATCAATATAATCTTGTATGGTTTGTTTCTTGAATGCACTTCCTGGTGTATTTATCTTATACGTTAGTTATGCTATGCATGTGTTGCATTTGCAAACCTAGAAACCGAATTATGTGGAATAGGTATTTTGCTCTATATTTTATTTATTTAGAAAAAGTTGAATAAACCTTTGGCAAGTCAAAATTAAATCATTGCCACACATAAAATAATTAAAATAGCACTCCAACGGCTTAAGAGAAGAAAAACATAAGTTGACGATTTAAAATAAAATGACAAAAAAAAAAACTTTTTTGGAAATAACAATTACGTGCTGATTTTGAGGATATTTGTAAATACTTAGTATAATGATTCTCACACGTAATAAATATCAACTAGACGTCGCGACCGACACAGATGCGAAAAAATACTGCTGTCTGACATACCTCCCCTATAAGTAACACGCTCGATTTATAACCAAAGCAATTATAAATCTTATTCCACTGACATAAAACACAAAATTGCATACAAGCTGTCATTTTATCGTTATTTACGTTGCGAATGATATAAATATGATAATGATAAGGATTGCTGTAGATAGGTTAGATGTTGCGCACACGACTTATTTGATTAAGATTTCTGGTTACAATATAAAAATATTGAGTTACAAGTTACAACTGAAAATTTTCTTGGAATTTTCTTGTACATGCAGCCAATTCCAAAGTAGATAAAGAATGATACCTACTCAAACTCAAAGCATTTATTCCAATAAGGGCCAATTTAACCAAAGCCAGATAACTTTTATTCGGGGAATAAAATTGACGTCTGACAGTTTTTGTATCGAGAATCTGTCAAAAATGTTATATTGACTCGCTGGATTAGACTTATATTAGGGATAAAACTTTGGCCGAATTCGCCCTTAGTAACCAATTATAGGCGCTTTTGAATTGTCCAAGAGTCGGGCAGTCAGAAAGATGAAGCTAGTTGCCCATTCCAAAGCGTAGTAGGTTCCTATGGAGAAGAACGGGCAAGAAACTATTTAGAATGTAAGTATATTGGTTTAAAACCAAAAAAGATTTAAGTGAAATCTGACACAAATAATATATTATCTCTAGGTACCTAAGTACTCATTGTTTTTTTTTGGGGTCAAAGTCAAATAATTTATTTCAAATAAGTAGGCACTTATAGGCACATTTGAAAGTCAAAATTTACAAAATAATAAAATCGACTATACTTAGTTACTTACTTGAAATATAAGATTCAAAAATTTTTATTTTTTTGTGAGTAAACTTCACATATTCGTAATTTTAAAACAGATTTCCTCAACTACCTACTTCAAGTAAAGTTGAGCTACAAGTGGTCATTGACCTCAGAAAAAAAATACATCAATATATTTTTTTGTTTTTTTGAGTTTCTCTAGTTATTTAAATTTGACCCTGTGTAGACCAGAACCTAGAATTAATAATTTAAGGCATTAAATTTTCATGAAAATTTTTAAAAGCAAAGAATGGATCACCTTTTCTCAAACACAATAAAATAGGTAAGTACCTAAAAATGTTGTCAGCGTGTTAAATTTTCTTATCATTTACTGCAGTGAGATACGACATTTTTATCGTTCCGCATAAACCGTATCTAATAAGTAGCGATAATGTAGAGCAATCCCCGAAATGTCTCGTGAAATGGGCAATAAAAAATTTAAGGTGCACGGCGGAAGAGACATGTATACAACGACGCCTTAGAGTGAAAACCTCGTAAGTGTTGTTTTATTACTTAATATTAATATAGTAGATATTAATTAAGAATAACCGCATTTGTTAATAAAGAAAAAACAACAGACGCAGTACAAAAATTTTACACCACGTAATTTTTTCTTCCTTCTGAAAATTAACTTCTTTTACACTTACGAGGTTTTCACTCTAAGGCGTCGGTATGCGAATCGGACAAAGCTGCCAGCTGTCGATGTCGACGTGGCTGAATTCACGCTACAAAGGAATATAAAATACTAGCATCCCTGCTGTGCTTGGCTGCAATGGCGACATGTCAAAACATCGAGAATTCTGTGCTAGATTTAAGTTAAATATTAAAGTAGGTATTATACATAAAACCTTCCGGAATAAATTCTCTAAATTATGGTGAAAAATGCAGCCAAATCCGTTGCGTAGTTTAGAAGTAAAACGCGGTTGCACAAAAAGATACTTCAATGTATAATATTATGTATGTCTATTATGTATGTATATGTCTATACATATAATCCATATCTATTCATATACATACATCACACACACATACACACACACACACACACACATTACACATACTCGTATTACTTATACATATTTTTGTACATCTATACATATGTACAAGCACGATACGAAAAAGAATGGGAGAAAGATAATAATTAAACTAAAAAGCCGGGAGGTCACGCCCTAGGAGGACTTATAGTGACTTTATTGGCGATGTTGTTTCAGAAAGGTCAGGTGCGTAGTACCTACTGGCAACCGGCGTGCGTATGACCAGATGGATAAACGTAAATGAAGTAAGGATCGTAGCAGGTGGCGTTCTGTAGCGTCTGCCTACCCCCATGGGAAGAAAGAGTGAGTTTGTTCTTATCTAGGTACCTATTAACAATATCACTATGGGAAACATTAATTAACGTGAGAGTGATAAGAGAGCTATAAATAAACATTGGGAAATGTAATATTAAAGTAGAGCGTAAAATCCAGCTCTGTCTGCCATAATCCATAATACATGTTATAGTTTTCAATATTTATGACGACTAAAGCCAACGGATACAAAACCTGTCTGAAATTATATCTATTAAGATAATTGATCCTAATTATTACGATCAGAAAAAGCGATAATGACATTTTGTAAATGGCATTGGATTACTCGACAAGCCTATCCTTGAAAAGACTCTTTACAGGTACAATTAGTAAATCAAACGCTCGAGTCGAACGCACGCTCCACTCTGCCCAAAAATCTAGACTTCTTCAAAGCCCTAGATCTCTCTTACTTAGCTCCAAATCGTTTGTGTTATATCTGTCGTTTTTTACAACTTGTCTTTTGTCTGTATTTTGTTTTGTACTTGTATGCAATAAGGAAGTGCCGAGGTAGGCAGAAATACAATTCGTTCAATTATAAAAAAAAAAATTATTGAGTCTACCCTGTAACACTCCATTGGACGCGACGATTGCGACGTTTTGTGAATAACAAATAAATAATAAATAAATACATTTTCGAAAATCATACCCTACTTTCAATCACAATCCGAAGGTGTTTGAAGGAAATTCTTAATCCATTATTTCCTAGGTTTGAAAAATTCGTTCGCTCAACAACGTAAAAGCGCATCCTTACATTACATATTATAAAACAAAGTCCTCCGCCGCGTCTGTCTGTCGTCTTGTTCGCGATAAACTCAAAAACTGCTGCACCGATTTTCATGCTGTTTTCACCAATGGATTGAGTGGTTCTCGAGGAAGGTTTTAGTATATAATAACCGTCATCCACGCGGGCGAAGCCACGGACATCAGCTAGTATGTTTATATAAATTATGTTTTTGAACTGTCAAAATGGCATCGGCATTGTAAGTGTGTTACGCATTAGCTCGCAGGATTAACCCTATTGCTTACGAACGTGTAATGGCATTATGCCAAGTGTCAAAAGAATAATCCTCACACATGACATTTAAAAAGAGTCGCATATAAAATGCTGTCACCCCCTCAAAGGTCATACATTATGCATTTTAGGAACACTTTTAACCACTTCTAACTCTCGGGAGGCTAGCTAAATACAAACAATAAAGAAAAAAACAACATACATACACACACACACACATACATACTAAGAAAAAAGTTGAAGTTTTGTTTTTAATTCCGTCTTGCTCGTTAGAAAGAGAAGACGTCGTGCCATCCCGTTCAGACCAAATTGGAAAAGTTTATTTTGCTCCTCACTTTATGTCTGTTGCAGGAAGACTTAGAAGATTCTGAAC
Source organism: Lithophane leautieri (assembly GCA_949152455.1). NCBI lineage: Eukaryota > Metazoa > Arthropoda > Insecta > Lepidoptera > Noctuidae > Lithophane > Lithophane leautieri. Next base: position 10,486,501 of record OX424478.1, read on the forward strand.
AGCACCGACTTGAGCATGAAATTATGAAAAATTGTTTATTCTTATAATAATTTAGCAGCGCCTTGGTTTTAAAACAGATAACTTTTAAATCATATTTCATTGTTTGAACGAAAAAGGTTCTAAGTTTAATTTATTCACTGTCCGAGAATGACCTTTATTATAACCATCGTTAAGTTTATAATCCTCTGTGTGCACTAGCACATAACTCTCATCCATGTAATAACATAGAACGTGACAATACATAATATATATATATAACTTGTTGATTTCCACACGTGATACTAACTTTCCTTCATTAAAACTCGCAGTTATCGTGAATTTAATGGCCTACCCAACCTGAAATTGCTTAGCATAATCCTCTGTTATGCCGAAAATACTGCAGCATTAATTTTGAAATAAATACATGTTAAAGTTGAGGATTGATGCTAGGTCCTATGTTTGAAGAAAACAGGATTACATAAAATTTTCTCTATAGAAAAAAATACCAAAGTTACCTCTAAACCGAACTATAAACCGCTGTTATACAAAAAATACTTCAAATTAGATTATGAAACTTTGCATGATAATTGAACTAACTCTTATGTTTATTTTATTTTTTATTACCATTATTTTCACCGTAGAAAGCAATTACCTAAACTATTCGAGGCCACCCACTCCGTCTCGGTCTCACTCAGGCCGGGAGTAGTATGGTGCGAGCGAGATAAAAAGTGAATTTGAGTTGAGGTAGTATAGGCCCTTAAGCGGAAATTCGTTCAACATGGAGGAAATAATCCTTCCTATTAAATACATAGTCTGTTACATTAGAGCGAGATGTTTCTTTATGTATTTTAGCTCTGGTGCGTCATAAATTCATAATGAACCAATAATATCTTATAAATAAATGGGGCAGCGTAGTCTTCCATGCTCCAAATGCATGCGATCTTGACATTAGGTTAATTTCTATAACTGGCCATAGTAGAGTACAGAACATTACAACGTTCTACTTTTAAATACCTTGGCACATTGTTTTAAAAACACCAATAATCGTCCAATAATACTGTCAGTACTTTATTGTTACTGTCACACATTGTTTTAATTTAATTTTAAGTGTGACAAAGATTAAAAATATTATCATTTTTTTTTTTTTGTCATACCACCTTAGATTATAAAATTACCACTTAATTTAGATTCAGTCAGTCTCAAAAAGGTACATCTGTTTCAATGCATTGTCAAGAATACATTGAATTGTCTACAATATTATTTTGTTCTCCATATATTTTTGTATCAATGTGTTGTCACAAAACATATTACACTACACATTGATACATTATTATTTAACAAAAATTATGGACATCAAATGAATTCCTGTCGATGTACCTAGTAGGTAGGTACACATTGGGTACCAGAACAACTCTGCTACAGAAGACTCGAAACCAATTTTATTGTCTTCCAGTCATGCATGTCTGTAAGTCTGTTAATTCTTTGAAGGATTTTTAAACCCAATTGACCGTCTACAAATTGAGTCGCAATTAATTTTTATTACGTCTCCATCCACAGTGTGACGTAATATTAATTTTACATGTGGCTTTGTTATTTCTTTGTTTTGGCTTATTAGAAGACCAGCCTTTGCCCACGGCTTCGCCCGTGTAAAGGTCGGAAATTATCCCACGGGAACGTACTACCAGGATAAAAAGTATACTATGTTCCATTCCAGGTCATGGTCTAGCCCTGTGCCAAAATTCATCCAAATCCGTTCACCCGTTTTATCGTGAAAGGCGTAAAAAAACAAACACACTTTCGCATTTATAATATTAGTGAAGGATATCATATAATAGTATAATAATTATGACATAACATCAAGTCTGTATTCAACGAAGTGTTAAGCAGAAGTGTACCTGTAGTGCTATCCAGATTTCGCCAGTTATTGTTGAAGTCATATTTAATAGGGGATTCTATTGTCATCAACCGGGCACAAATCCAGGCTCCGGGCTACTACTGAGAAATTCCGGATGGAGAAACCCAATAACTCTCACTCGACCCGAGGATCGAATCCAGGACCTCACGCTGAGCAGTACCACTTGCGACCAAGAGGAAGAACCAGTCCAGAGATACTTACAAGTACTTGCAAAACTATTTTAGGATAAGGTTTGATTGCCCCCAAAACCGGTTTTGGCGGAATTTATTGATTAAATACAGAAACAAAGGAAGATCTACGTTTAATTTCCGATAGAAACGTTTTCAATTGAATTATCTATCAGTATCTAAGTAGCGTTTTAATGTTAACAAGAAAATAGGGCACAGGTGCGCACCGTATTCGTCCAATTCTCGAAGAATTTACGCAATATTCGCGTAGATTTACTCGTATGTCAGAAAATTCTGTTTGCAGTAAGTTTTCTGAGGCCACTCACGTTACATTTCTTTTTTCTGTTTTATGACTTCAATTCTGTTCTCTTTGAAATCCATAAATTATCCTGTGATCTACTTACTGTTCAGGTCGTCAATTCGTCATAGACTTCAGAAAATTTGCGTTCCATAATACATAGTCAATCAAATCAAGAACCTCTGTGACAGACGGAAAGTGATCTTATACCTAATGGTTCCGTTTTTCCTTTAAATCAAATCAAATCGTATATTACAATCCATAATGTACAAATTATAATAGGTGGTAAATAAAAAATAATAGAAACAATTATGGACCATGTCGGGCACAGCAAATTTTTAAGTAGGTAGAGAGACGAAGAGCGATTTAGACGCGAAAGTGTCAGGGAAGCCCGCGAAATTAAAACTTTATTACGTTTTCTGTTATTTGCAGGTCACTATCAGGTTGTATTTTGATCTATATGATTTGCGGCCGTGTCAAATATTTATTTATAGAATCATAATCTTAAAAATCATCAATACAACTCTCTGAGTTCATATTAATCTACCTAATCCTACTTAATATTGTGTGTTTGTGTGTTTGGATGTTTGTTACTCAATAACGCAAAATCGGCTGAATGGATTTGAATGAAATTTGGCAAATAGATAGTTTATAACCTGGATTAACACATAAGATACTTTTTATCCCGATATTCCCACGGGATCGAGACTTACGCGGGTGAAACCGCGGGGCGCAGCTAGTGACTAATATTCATGGAATCATGACATTTGAGGTCAATTATAACTTAAGAAGTTGTAGGTACCTATTGCTGATTCTAATGGTTATAATTCGTTAAAGCCATATTTGTTACGGTCGCGAATCATATTTTATTCAACATTAAATCTGACACTGACACCCAGATTGCAAAAAGCGTAAGAAAAATTTGAATTTCGCGAGCTACCCTAGAACCTTACAAAAGGCCACGAATCAAATGCACAGACAAAAAACTAAGTATTGCAGACTTTTATGTCGCCGCAGACTTTTAATGTTTTATGTCAATGCCATTGCTTCATTATGTTTCGCAAATATTATTTAAACAATAGCCGACGTAGCGTACTGGTCATTGGTGGCCATCTTCTGAACGTTATCGGACCTTAATTGAATACAAATGAGTTTTTAATTCAAGTTTCATGTTGTTGCAAAAACTGTTCCGCGGTTTTAAAGTACTGTAGTTTAAGAAAATAAATAGTAAATATATTGAACGAAGAACGAACGAAAGCTGAACGACGTAGATACATAGGTAGGTACCTATATAAGCGAATGTTAAGTTGTTTTGACGTTCAAAAGTGTCTTCTATGTGCCTATTTGAAATAAATTATTTGACTTTGACTTTGTTGTAAATAGTTGTAATGGGAATGCAATGAATTAATTATTCAATCAAACTGCCTAGCGTTTTCCCATTGAGGTCGGCCTCCAGTCTTACCGGATGGAGCTGAATACCAGTATTTTACATGGAGCGACTGCCTATCTAACCTCCACAATCCAGTAACTGGGTAATACGATATCCCTTGCTAAGGTTGGTTGTCAGACTTTCGGGCTACTGACAACCCGTAACGACAGTTAAAGATCCAAGAATTAATTAATTATTTTTAATATTGGTAAAATTATTAATTTATTTAATTACTAGTATTATTTTTTATAGTTGTTAATTTGGCCTTTACATATGTTACAGAACATCTGAAACTAAAAGCCTGAATACATTCGCAAATTAAACATGGTTTGCATTTCCTTGTAAATACTCTTTGAGAGCTCATTTAATTACTTAAGTTAATTAATTAAGCTGTAATCCTCACCAGTCATCCTCTTCTCAGACATCTTTTATCAAATGAAGAAATCTTGGGAAATATTTTGCCATTTTCTTTTCTCAGACTTAAAACAACATAACTTCACACCTTGTTTTCCCGGAGGGTTAGGCAGAGGTGTAGGTAACTACAGGACACCCACATTTCACCAGTTATGTTTAAGTCCCATGTAATAGTGGGCAACCCTAGGTACCATTGACACCTTTTCGTAAACGATTAAGACTAATCTGTTTCATTTTGGTAGTTCCACATAATTCATTGTGATAATTACGTTGCTGAGCAGTTTTTTTTTTAACTAGCCGTCTCTTTCATAACGATTCAGATTGTGATTGATCATATAGTACGCAATTCGGGTGCAGGTTTGTACAACTATTTTCGCAAATCAACCGTTAAATGCGGAAATACTAATAAGTAGTAGGTGTATTCGTAACGACCTTGACACGTGCCTAGCATGCGTAATGACAGTGTACAGTCCGTTCACTATAACCTGTCCCTTGCCTTCACGTTGACACCAATACTTGTCAAGCCATTTTGAACGCTATAAATATTGAAACTAAGCTTGACAAGCAATCGTGCCAAAAAGTCGGCAAGGGACAAGTTATAGTGAACGATTTGTACCTACCTGCTCGCGTTTACGAGACACTGGACCTACGCCACGCCAAAATATACGCGCTGCGATTCATCCGTCTTAAATAGTACGTTCTGATTGAACGCAATTATATAATAATAATTGTTTTATTCAACAATTTTCGCTATTGCACCTACCACTGTTTGTCTCTGCATCACCCAAAGGTTGACTGGTAGAAAATGCCTATGGCATTAAGTCCGCCTCTGTACATTTATGTGTTTAAAGTATTAAATAAATAAATTATCGTTAAATATTTTATCTTAATATTTTTATATAGTCTACGTAAAATCACGCTAGATTCTTCGAAAGTGGAGACTGACTTGCACCATTAGTTTGTAATGTATAGAGTTTTTGTAACGCGTAAAGGCCGCAAAACAGGAGCGACGCGACAGCGCGACGCGACGTAGACAAAATAATTTCTGAGAAAACAGCAATTACCGGTTTCGCGTCGCGCGACATGTCGCGCTAGTCTGTCGCTGTCGGCCGTTTCGTGAATTACTTTGAAACGGAAATATGAGAAAAGAAATGTTCACGATGCTCGGAGCGAGCGTTCGCAGCCTCTTGTGTATCGGCGTATTGTAACAAGGCTCTCTTCGAATGATACATTACTGCTACATACAAACAAATGTTACAAGTCAGTCTCCGCCTTAAGGGTGCAGCTATAGTACACCCACATTTCGCCAGCTATATTTAAGTCCCATGTAACAGGGTGCCAGCCTATATTTTTAGTCTACATTAACAAATTAATATCTAGTGGTGTCATTTTTCATCAGTGGTTTTACAGGCTATTATTTAAATAATAATGCGTGAAACTATGTTAAATTTCTACATAATTATCTGTATTTTTTATGGTGTGCATAATAAAGAGTATTTATTCTATTCTAATCAGTATTTTTAGGAGCAAAGCGATGCCTGAATTGTGGTCATTTCATTTGATTTTTAACTAGCTGCGTCCCAGAGTGCGTTATACTTCCTCACAATACGTAGTGTTGGAGAGCCCAAAAATAAAGCCCTCTTAATTAGACCCTTGACCCAGCCGCCTGGCGAAAGCCTCTTAAGGTGTTTATCAAGGCTCTCTAGAGTATTAGGTCGACGTTCGACGTAATAATTATTGCAGAGAATAGTTCCCATATGTATACCGACAGACGGATGTTGGAATTGCGTTATTAAAGCAATATATACAGGGTGTTAAAGAAATTTTTATTTTTTACTCGTTCCTTTTTCGATACTGAACTCACCCTGAAGCTATGCCACGCAATTTCTTTAACACCCTGTATAAATCTCTATGAATATTCGATTACTGCGGTTCCCCGAGAAAATTGATTGACCTATATTGCAACCTCTTATCTGACCTTAATAAGCTGTTTTTCAGGATATTTTTTTTCTTCTAGACAAGTGTGGATCATCATCATCGCTTACCATCACGTGAGACGGTCAAACGCAAGCTTATGAAACATAATGCTCGTTGCTCGCGTGTTCGTGCTCGTTTCCACGTACTGACTGCCGAATACTCGCTTTGTAACATGTTACATTACACCCCGTAACAACGGTCAGTACACGGCTTTAAACTACTACGGCAAGTCCAGACATGACGTGGGTGGCATAACGTAAGCTAAATGTATCCTTCCTAAAGAAGCGAAACATTACCCGCCTACGATCTCTTCAAATGGCATGAATCAGTTAATTTACATATGCTACGACGAAGTAAAATAACTGTGTGTCTGTCTGGTTTATACTCAGAATTTGATAGTACAGGGAATGAATGAAATTATACTTACCACGAGGAGTATAAAGTGGATAGGAAAGTAATGCCCGTTTTCACTAGGAATGCCTAAATTAACGCCTAATATTAATTGCATCGGCATGTCCTAGAACCAAAAAATTAAACCGACGAAAAAAGAACTGAAAAGTGAAAAATAAATAACTTTAATTTCGGAAGTCGGTGTCTTCGCTTTTCAATTTTCGTTTTTTGCCACCGACTTCCGAAATTAAAGTTATTTATTTTTCACTTTTCAGTTCTTTTTTAGTCAGTTTAATTTTTTGTAAAAAAAGTTTTTTAATTTTCACTTTTGAGTTACCATCCACTCCAGGGTACTCCAGGGGGTTACTCCAGGTTAAAGACCTGGAGTTGATGATGAGTGGTTGTGTCATCAGAACTATGTATGTGTGCGAAATTTCAACACAATCGGTTCACAGTTGAAAATTCAGTTGGTTTAAAATCAATCAACCCCATTTTTTCTAACTTTAGGGGTGGATTATAGTTTCCAATTTGAATGGGACCAACTTCGAGGTATATACCCTTCCCAATAAAAAAATAATTTTTCAAATCGTATGACCCACTAAAAAGTTATGCGTGGTCATACATAAAAATAAAAAAAAATATACCGGTCGTCTTGAGAACCTCCACCTTTTTTTTTCGTCGGTTAAAAATCGAAGACATTTGGCATCTACCAACCCGCACTGGGCCCGCGTGGTGGATTACAGCCCACTCTCTCCGAGAGGAGGCTTGTATCCCAGCAGTGGGAGCATTATAGACTGATTATGGTATTAATTGCACTGTCGGATTTTGTTTGCGTTGCGTTGCGTTAAAAATTCAACAGTACGATTTGATTTGGACATTCATTTCGGTATGAGAACACGGGCATAAATATTTTTACAGTAAACGGATCAAAATAGCTATAAAGACGTTCCCAAAAACCTTTCCAAGAGGTATTAATATACCTAGACCCTAGACAGTTTATGTATTCATTTCAGGCGTTACAACCTCAATTTTCACAAAAGACCTGAAAAGAGCTACTTTTCATGTCGGGCGGGGTAAGGCTTTTCGGGTTTACAGTGATTTATCATACCTACACTTTTGGAAATTAATTAAGTAGTAAGTACTTACCTACCTACCTAGCACCTACATCCCAAACTGAACGTCTCTTGACATGTTTTAGTTAGAAAATTTAAATAGGTATTGAAATTAAATTGCAATAAGTTTGATTGACACTAACCTTTTAATGTAATTAATTAGTAGGACCTAGTTAAATTATCGTTTTTTTTTTTTTGCATTTACGAAAATTCAAGGTTAGTGTGCAATCAAACTTATTGCAATTTAATTTGAATTATCAACGGCCTGAAATCTTGCATCGTTTATAACATATACATTATTGCATTGTTTATGCATAACTAAAAAGGAATTCTAGTACTATCGTACACGGCATCCATTCGACAACATGTCATTAGAACCCTCTCGATATCTTTGACACCTCACACTGATATTCATGTGGGGAGTTTAAGGAATGCGTTCTATCAATATTTCATATTTCGTTGCTTTTTTTTATTTGTTTACTTGACCTGACTTGTACACACAACAATGTAGTCTCAATTTCCACACTCAGACATGTCACCCAAAAACCAATTAAACACTACCACCAACAACAGTGCAATGTTTTTAAACTGTCCTATTTTGACTGACAGGGTCCGAAACCTGTCAAATAACGGGAATGATAAATTAAAAAGTTCCAAGTACCGGCTCAGTACATACGGAAGCCACCCTCTGGAATTTCACCAAAGAGTAAGTAACGTATTACGTTTTAACGTAACGACTTCGGAAGAGGCAAGATGCCAGTTGAGAACAAAAAGGTTAAAAATGTTTTAAATGATGACGTCCTACTTGTGTCATATATGTATGTAACTAAATAGATAGGTACAGTTAAGTACCGCTAAACATTAAAATACATCTTACTATATCTTTTTATCAATTGACAGAAAAAGGATCCCGATCATTCTGTTTCTTCTAATTATCTAAAACATCACGACAGTCTAAAACTTGGACAATTACAGGAACTTTCAAAAAAATATTTGGTGGCCCTGTCCGTAATCACGTGTAATCCCGTTCGCCCCACTGCCGTCGTCCCACTGGTGGAACGAATTATCACCATCAACATTTCACCAAATAATGTTGAAAAAGAAATCGGTTCTTTAAAAAACAAATGCCAAAACAAAATGCGCTCACTTTCATACTCAGTCACATACACGGAACAGAAAAAACAGCTCACATAACACAAACTAGTTACCTAAAGGAACTCTTTCCCGACACACAGTAATAATTATTATATTAAATTACAGTAAGTAATGACACGGCAGTTGGCACATCTGGCCACGTTCATATGGAAGTAAATAAAATAATATTATGCCGACACCGACGCCTGTTCATTGACATGCTTTTCCATTTATCATGGGAAAACTTGCTGACAGCTCTCTACGCTTGATATGATTGAGCTATAGTTATGTTTAATTACAAAAATCGACTTAATTGTGTGGATTAATTGGCGAAAAGAACCGTTTGTTATATCAATCTTCTGTAATCTACAAAGTACCTCATCTTCGTATATCTTTTTTAGGTACCTACCAAGCAAAAATAACATAACTTATCATAGTAATCTCCTAAGGGTAAAGCAGAGTACACCCAAATTTCGCCAGTTATGTTTAAGTTCCGTGTAATAGGTATTGCCATCAACCAGACACAAATCCAGACTCCAGGCTGCAACTGAGTAATCCCTGACGGAAAAACCCAATAACACACTGGAGGGTGATTAAAAAAAAAACAATTTTAAATTGTCTATTTTCACAAGCGGGGTTATAAAGTGATCCGTAAAAAGCTTTGAAAACAGCTACAAACAGTATCACTCCACGCATCGTGTACTCGTTTACCTATTTAACCTAATTTCTTTACATCGCATTTAATTGAAAAACGCTCGATACGTGTCTTCGCACTAATCTAATAACGGCCCCAATTAGTGAAATATATAAATATTTGTTTGAGGTCACACGAACGCCTTCGCGTAGTCCGAAGGCGAAGGATTGCAAGGGCAGAGTGACCCGCCGCTCGCGACGGCCGCGGCGGGACTGACTCACGGAGATTCCGAACCTCCGACCTCCGATCCTCCAGAGATGTGTATACAATCCTATCGTTGATATTAGAAGGATCCTTCCTTCCGAACTAATGCTGACAACGAATTTACAGCTGTTTATTTTCGGGAAAAAATATTGGTGTAAAATGTATTGCAGTTTTCATATTGACAAGATTAGTTCGTTTTTTGTTGAGCGAATGTATAAGAAATTTTCTAAAGACAGGATGTGTCTGCGATTTTCTTGTTAGCGCGATTTGGTCGGCAACAGTAGGTTTACCTTCATGTTTTATAGAATTTGTAAATTGCCAAGTTTATTTTAAATTCATACTGTACATTGTGCACACGGCTACACATCAAGTTATACATTTCCGGTATAAGCTGACCTCGCATTGTACGGAAATTCTATACAATGCGAGATCAGCATAAACTGGAAATGTATAGCTTGATGTGTAGCCGTGTGTACATCCAATATTAATTTATCATTCAACAAGACTGAGCAAAAATTTAAGAGAAAACCTATAGTTTGGACAAACGTTTCAGAGATAGAATGTAAACTGCAGTCGAACTTCTTCATAGAATTCAGGCATGCATATTAATATTATAAATTCGAAAGTAACTCTGTATGTCTGTCTGTCTGTCTGTATGTTAACTTTTCACGCCTAAACCACTGAACGGATTCCGACAGAATTGGCAAGGAGATAGATGGCATCTTGGGGAAGGACATAGGCTACTTTTTATCGACATATCACGCAAGCGAAGCCGCGGGCGGAAGCTAGTACATAATAAACAAGAAGTTTTTACATTATAATATTCCGAAGCATCAGCTCAACATCTTGATACATTAATCTGATATGAATCTGATTGACTGACTGACATAGTGATCTATCAACGCACAGCCCAAACCACTGGACGGATCGGGCTGAAATTTGGCATGCAGGTAGATGTTATGACGTAGGCATCCGCCAAGAAAGGATTTTGATTAATTCTACCCCTAAGGGGATAAAATAGGGGATGAAAGTTTGTATGAAACTTTGTCAATTTTAAACCGATCGGAAAGGACATAGGCTACTTTTTATCGACATACCACGCGGGCGAAGCCGCGGGCGAAAGCTAGTTTAAAGATAAAGTTCTAGCGTTATTTCGTAGTTCAGGCAAATAACTTTCAGTTTTCAAAAAACGCGAAATACAGCAAAAGTTTGCGCATAATTATTTATTACCTATCATTTTGACAATAAAACGAGGGAGGAGATAATAACATGATTTAATTGACAGCATTTGTCTGGTATTAATGCTGAAATGAACCTATTTGACGCAGCCGTGAGGCACACAACTTTTTTCTAACATTATTTTCACTTTTTATTTTATTTATTTTGTGTTTCACGAACTGTGTCCATATAAATATTAAGTATTCTTTATTTTCTTTCTTTAATAGATTCTCTGCCCACGGATATTAATATTGATGGACGATACCACAATATCGGAGAATGCTACGGTGGCCCACTTCGTGCACGTAGGCCCGAGTTACATTAATACCAAATACGTAGTTCGATGGACTGAATAAAGCGTGACTGCAATATTCCGAAGGAAACTGCTTCCCTATTCCATTTCTGCGTACCTACACGGATTAGGGATATCTACTAATATTTATAATGAAATATCATGGATGATACCTTATTGCATGCACAGAACTGTACTCCATCGTCTTATCGCTTTATGATTTCTCGCATCCTTCAGAGAAAACCGTTTTCAAAATCGCATCTAGATTAGTCTAGAATCTTAGAAAGTATTTAGTGGGTAGAGCGAATAAACAAGATTGGTTGCGGTATTGCACTGTTTAAGGAGAAAGAAAAAATTTCAACAATTCAACTTAAATAAAATATTGTCATTCCATTGGGATCATTTAGATACACTGATTCATACGAGCGTTTCAAATAGTTTGTATGTCACCAAAGAAAACTTATTTCAGAACTACATTTATTTGTAACTGGTCAAAATATTTGAAATAATAATTGGGATGCCATTAAAACCGTAATAGACAAAAGATTTTATATTTCCTTTGTGGCTTTTTGGGCTTTTCTGTCAAAGTTTTTCATATTTATGAGCCAGTTATTTTTAAATTTATTGTTTTAGGTCTTCCATAATGCTGCGTAAAAAATATTTTGGGTCGAGAGAGCACATTAAGTAGCTGAAAGGGATTGAGAAAACACTGTAAATAAAATGCAATCCTTTAAACAAAAAAAATTGAATGAAAAAAGAACACGTGATAACAAAAGAATCTTTCAGCTTAGAAGTTACTCCGCACAGAGACTAATCTAGCTTTTATTCTGACACAATGGGAACAATGTTTTTCAGCCTGGACGTTCAGCTAACTAATGAAAATGTATGACTTTTGTGTAAATTACGAGACGGATTTCATAATTTATTTGACTTAGGGCGAATATCACGGATGAAACTGAACGCGATCAACTAAACCACGGTTCAGAGCACGTATCTGTTAGTCTGTGGTTAAGAGCTGTTAGTGTCAGATGTGCTGATCGCGTTCAGTTAAATATTTATTTATTTAATCTTGAATAATGCCCACCGACGCCTTGGTAGTTAATTAAAATCAATTTAGCCACAATCTCTGTGCCCCGGTTCCTAGCCGTCCATTACTATAATCTAGTCATTCTAGGTTATAATACAGCCTTTTGTACTATAATACTTAATTAGACTATTGGGACCGTAGACTCAATGAATTATCCCTTGTAATGTAGTAAGATTTTAAAACCAAGTGACTAAAGAACTGAGAACGTTCTCTCTTCGTTTTTCACAATTTATAATTTACACGTGTGTGTGTATTACAAAAAGTTGTGAAAATACGAGCTTCGTTTTAATTTCAGTTGCTGATATTAAAAAGGTACACTCGTAGTGGTTCGCCCCACGCTTAGTAAACAGATTATTGTCGATCTACAGATTCAAATAAATGTGAATGATGATGAAATAAAGATATTAGTTTGGATAGTTAATTGATTCAGGCGTGACTTTGCGGAAATCCATTATAAAATACAATAGACGTAGATATATTTAGTAACCTATTCCGCTGGACGCAGCGCTCGTTGTGGCAACACGTCGTGTTCTGATTTGCAATTGGTCAATCGTCATCCTGAGGATGCGTCGTTGAGAGGTGAAACACGTGTCGATTTCTTACAGGGTTTTTTATGACTCTTGAAGAATAGTTAAGCGGAATAGGTTACTAAATATATCTACGTCTATTGTATTTGATATTAGTTTGCTTAATTAAATCGTCTATTGACAAATTTTTCTATAGAAAAGCTGTCAAATGGAATAATTTTATTATTCCTTTGATAAACTTGGTTAACTGAAAATTGAACAATCTGCCCTTAGTGACATAGTAAAGTACATAATTAGGTGCATATTATATGTAGTTAAGATTCAGCTAGTAGTACTAGTATTACTTTTAACCAGTATTTAACTGAGTTAATTTAAATTGTAAGTTAAAATTATTTTCGGAATATTGAATGCTGTTATTGAATCAAGAAACCTCAAACGTTAATCACTGAACAGTCTCCATTTTTCCAATATAAACTCTAATAGTGTTGGATTCGCGCAGACTCTTATTAGAACGTCTTATAACGTCCGCCAGACAGTTTCCATTGTAGCGCAGAAAATAGCGTATCTTTGTAGTTACAGCGACTATCATCGTGTCCCATTTCCAGCCAGCTCGCATTCCCATTTATGGACCTTGTTATATGAACGTTATACGATATTAAAACGATTTATGATTTAGATAAGCAGCGAATTAAAATTAAAAATAACTTGGCATAATGTAACGAAACGTTTGTGTAAAAAAAATATCCGATATGGTTTTTATTGCGCTCATTATTTTGGGTCTTTCAGAATACCGGCTGTTAAAATGATTTTATATGATCTGTCATTTCAGATCTGTCAAAACCAACTTCGGAAATATTTCCTCGATTTTCCAATTGAATTTTCGAATAAAATAATGCAGCTCTACTTTGACTTTATAGTGATAAAGTCGGTTAAAGTCCTCAATCAATATCATTGTGACTAGGTACTAGGTACTGACAGACAGTTTTTAACCCCCGACGGAAAAAGAGGGGCGTTATAAATTTAACGTGCGTATCTGTGTGTCTGTCTGCGCCATCGTAGCTGCCAAACGGCTGAACTGATTTTGATTTTTTTGGTTTTGTTTGAAAGGTGACTTGAGCGAGAGTGTTCTTAGCAATAAAAGTAATCGTATACTAGATGCTTTGTTTTTGTCGGGGGTTTTTAATTTTTTTAATTTAATTTATCTTGTTCATTGTTCAGTTACCTTTTGCGGATGTCTAATCGCCGTTCAAGAAAGGGACGAAAAACCATTTTCTTTATTCCGATACTTTGTCCGATAGAATATAAAAACAACATACTTAGACTATACCTATATTGTGAACTAGTTTTTTTTTAATCTGCTTTATGCACGTATATTACCTATGGCAACAAATTAAAATTGCGAGAGTAAACAGAAAATAATTTGTGGACCATTTTACGAATCTCCATAGAAAACTGTCAAACAGATGAATTATTTCGTAATAAAAATTGCACGCAGATCATGTTATGAATTGTCAGTTTGTGACATTTTACGACGATTCATAATATTTTTACCCGACTACGGCGAAGAAAAAAGGAGGGTTATGATTTTGACCGGTATGTATGTATGTAAGTACGTTCATACGTTCATCTGTTCCTTCCTATCTTCTAAACCACTCATCACAGTTTGACAAGTGAGGTAAGTAAGAGTACGTTTAGAAAATTAATCTAAGTTAATTTTGAAAGCAGAAAAGTCGGTTTAGGTATTGATTCTTCTTTGTATGACTGTACGTTCGTACGCCTGAGAAATGTAATAAACGCATAAATCTACATATAGGTAATCACATTGCCGCAGTAGGAATCCTAACCGAATCTATTTCGTTTATTGGCCAATTAAATGACAGAATAAGTAGGTACTTACGTAATAAACTGAATTGGTTTCGTAAAGACCAATTTGGTTTAAACCTAATATTTTTTATCCTTTAATAAAAAACGTATTGTTTTTCCAGCCACGTTTCCTGAACATAGGTCACGTAATTCCAACAAGCCTACTGATTGTTTACATGAAAAAAGCTTTGTGGTGGCGATACTTTTGATGAAAAGGCTTCGAACAAAATGTAGGCGATTGTTTGTATCGGAAAAACATTTTTTCCGTTTTTTACTCGCTTCACTGGGTTAAAAAGATCTCTGTGGTTGATAGGCATTTCACATCATTATTTTTGTAAAAGGGTTGTTGGAACACCGATTCAAACTTAATGGCGGCTCGGAACATGAGGCGAGTCGCTGCGCAGTAACGAATTCATGGGTCAGCGGGGGTGACGGGTGGGTACTGCGCAGCGAGAAGCTCGCTTCCGAGCCGCCATTAAGTTTGAATCGAACTGTACCTGACCTGTTTTTTAAATTAAATATCGTGTTTTATGATTAAATTGCACTGTGATTTGAGTTTATTATTGCCCCATTCGAACATTAAGTTTATTCGACTACTGAAGCCATAGATTTTATGAAACTACAAAAACTTTTGAGCTTACTAAAATCAGTGTATAAATAGTTTATTTTTGACAGCATTGCGCACAGATTGTCCACGCCGACTAAACGGAATGTTACGATTTTAAATTTTATATTTTATTTATAAACATTCACAATTATTAGGTATTTTATTATTCTTCTATCTTATAAATCAGTTTTTAATTTATTATAATAATATTCTAGCGTATGACACTCGTGGGTTGCAGCTGAAAATCAGCGTCAGGTGTTACACTTTGTTTTTCCATCTGCCATTATGCTGAGCTGAGACCATTTTGGCACTGTAATGACCGTTTTCTGTTTTATAGTTTTAAGGTGTCTTTTTCTGCTACAATGCCAATAAACGCATTTTTCTTTCTCTTTCTTTCTTATTTTCGAACATCGTAATAGAATATTTGGATAAGTTCTAGCTCCCTATCGAATCTTTATTATCTAAGATCTCAATTCACTGAGGTCGTTTTTCACGTTATATAAGCTTGTAGTATTTATTTTACGCGTGTAAAAGTCACTGGCAGGCCGGCTCAGGCCGCTAGTCACCGATACATAAAGCCCTTTATTTATGTCACGATCACACAACACTATTAAATAGGCCACCTATATCAGTTTCTAATAATAACGAGAAAGCCATAATTATGTTTTCTATAATACAATTTTTAATGTGCGGGGTAAACTGAAATTCTTATCAGCGCGGCAATTACCTTATTTTCATGAACGTTGTCCTTCGCAATTCATTCGCAAACGGTCAAAAAAAAAAAACATCAATTTACCAACAAGTTTGACAGATTGCGACTTGAATGTGAACGTTTTTTAACCCACGAAAAAAAAAAGGAGGAGGTTCTCAAGTCGAACCGTATATATATATATTTTTTTTTGGTAAGACGGTTGTCCCTATCTGCCTACACATAACTTCACGCCTTTAGTCCCCGAAGCGTTAGGCAGAGGTGTAACTACAGTACACTCACAGCAGTAGTAGGTACACTAGCTGTCAAATATCGTGCTAGCTGCTACGATTGATTTGAAAAAAAAAGCAATCGCTTAATCAGCTTATATTGATCGCGTTGTTGGGACAGAGGCCCCCTTTCTGAGATCCGTGGTACAGAGGCCCCCTCTCTGTGGAGGAGAGAGAGGAGGAGAAGGAGCAGGCCTAAATTTACCACGCGGGCCTACTGCGGGTTGGTAGATGTCACATGTCTTAAAATTTTTGGTTCTAGGATATCGGTTTCCTCACGATGTTTTCCTTCAACGTTTTGTGAGCAGTTGTGATGAAATAATTTTAGACAAAGTGCCTGGATAGGTTCAAACCTACGACCTAGAACTCCTAAGTCGCGGCCGGTTCTAATAGGCCACCACTGTATACACTGTATAGTAGTGTAGTATTACGCAACGCAATGTATTGTGATTGGCCCGGAAATCGAGCAATAGACAAATTACTTTGCTTGAATAAGAGGCTTTTGGCTGCTCTGTATGTGCGTTTTTTAGCTATAATTTTTTTTTTGTAATATGCGTTTTGTTTGTGCAAAATAAACAATTTTTCTTTCTTTTCTTTCTTTCTTTCACTGTTATTTTCTCTTTAAAATAACAATAATTAATCATGCTAGACGACACGAGCTTCGATAATTGAAATGAAAAATTCATACGGACCTTAGAGAAATATAAAGACAGAAGACACTTCATCTGAAAAGTGGTTCCAATCTTCCTTCAACATTTCATTTAAGAGCACCATTTCAAAGATGTCTTCGCGAATCTCAGTAACATGTTCTTTTCGTCCATAAAACTTAGCGATACTCTTCATCTACTTGCGTTTGACAAGATATTAATGGTGTTTGTAACTGGGTCAAGTATCCGTATAAAAAGGGTTCCCTCGACGACCATAAACGAGCATCGTAAGGGCGCAAAACGTATATTATTATAGACCAGTTTTTGTACATAGTTTTGAATAACGTTAAAGTTACATTTTGATGTGTGTCCCGGGCGTAATGAAATGCTTTTTGAAAATGGAATAGAGTATACTTCGTCGCTGTCTGGTTTTGACAATCATATGGGTTTCGTTTAATTTTTGATGTCTTTACATTCTGCTTTCTTCATTATGTAAGACAAGGTCTGATCAACTTTTTAGCTAAGAAAATCTGACCTCTTTGGAAAGAAATGTCAACCTTGGAACGTCTTCACATAAACGAGGTCTCGTTTAGATGTCACTCACTTCTTCATGACGAGAGCTTTCATTGAAGATTTGACATTTAATTTCCTACGAATGCAAAGATTTACAGTTGAAACACAGTAAAGACTATGGAGGGATCAAACACCGAGAAAATGGAGTAGGTATCTACTAGGTCAAAATTCACGGCATATTCAATTATTTTGTGTTGCATTTGAACGGTTTCTGACAAAAAGACTTTCGAAATTCGAACACGCAGTTATGAAGGACAATGACACCGACATATTGTCAGCTCGGACGACAACGATACAGGTCGACAATATCGGGACGATATCGTTATGTGACAAGATTTAACCTACAGCTTATTGTCATGCGATATGCCACAGCAGCCTCGAATAGTCGCGTTGCGCCAGCAAAAGCTTACATCGCCGCACGATTCCAAAAGTGTAATAGAGTATTCGAAGTAATAATGGGAGCAGTGAATAAGTGCACTGTGTCTTCCGCCGATATCGTCACGACAATCAATGTCGACGACGAGACCGTTGAATACATCGACACAGTGTGAAAGCGTTTAGTAGTAATTGTATGAAACTAAGGGCGGGTTCACATTAGGTCGGACCGACAGTTTTACCGGAACGACAAAATTGACTGATCACATTAGGGCGATCCGATAGAATTGTCGGCGATGACACATTTACCGGACATTCAGCCACGATTTCTGTCGGGTCGGATAAAATATTGGCATACTGCTTTGTATAGCGCCGTGCACACTTGTCGGCGCGTAGAGGCAAGTCACACGCCCGCCACTGCACACACCCGCTCTCGCCATATATATTTCCTTTATCTTTTCTTCTGTCTTCTATTTAAATACCACATTACAACCAGAACGTCGTCGTCGTCCATTGTACACAGAAGCCAACTCACAACTGAGAGTGACAACTGCTTTGTGGTGAGGCGGGCAGCGGATAACGACGGGGGTGTTCACATTAGGTCGGACCGGCAGCTTATATTGTGAACACCACAACTCGATAGTACGCCAGCGGTAAAATTGCTAACAGTCCGACGATATCGTGTCGTTATCGTTATCGTCCAATGTGAAAACGGCCATTCGATCATGGGTAAATAACAATTCGAGAGAAGATCCGAATTTAAGGCAATCCAAATAGCAAAATGCAAAAAGCCGAACAAAATCGGGCGCGTTTTCCAACCGGCAGCAGATGGCAAAACATTATCAATCTTTTTGTTCAACTTTGTTCGAAATGAAAATTCAAACTTATTTTTGAAGTCGTTTTTGCCCGTGGCTTCACCCGCTTGGTTGTCCGAAAACGGGAACAAGACCCAGGAGAACGTTCGACGAAATGAGTAATTTCTTGGAACGTTCTCCTACCCATAATCCTTTTTATTTGGGGTCGGAGCAACATGTCTTTTTCCATAGGAAACCACGCACTACCGGGATTAATGTAGCCTATGTGTAAATCCAGGTTTTATACTGTTTTTATGCCAAATTTCATCCAAATCCGTTCAGTCGTTTTTGTGCTAATTCGGAACATACATCCAGAATAAACCATTTATTGAATGATATTCTTTATTTTGTAATGTGCGTTTAGTTTGTGCAGAATAAACAATTTTTTTTTGTTTTCTTTTTTTTCTTAAAATACAGATGATGTAGATGTGACAGTGTACCATTGAGTTAACGTTCCTTTTAAAAAGAGTTCCACACCAAAAAGTTCCAGGTCATGAAACATAAATAGAAGACGGTGAAAACAAACAATTTGTTTGCGAACATTGTGTTTGATCGTTAGCTTCGTGTGAATGACGGCTCCTTTGTTTGGTTAAGAAACGGTATAGTTTCCTTGCTTGAAGCCAAAGTTACGAAACCTTCCAGAAAATATGCAAATGGGTTGGCCCTTTATTAATGTCACGACCATAAAGAACACTGTTGTGACCTTTAACGAGTAATTCGTCAACTCGTCCTACATGCCTATGGCCCATTTAGGATCGCTGCACATTTATTTCATTTTCTGCAAGTCGTCCTAAATGGGCCGTAGGCATAAGGGACGAGTTGACGAATTACCTCCTATATCAGTGGGGTAATTGCGTAATACATATAAAATGAAACCTTATCGCATTTTCTTTCATTTTGACAGTTCATCTACGTCTGCGAATTTATTAAACGTATGAAGCAATGGTTTAGAAATATCCTTCAAAACTCTCGGATTGTGGTTGAACTGACACAACTAGGGTGCCGTTTCTAAATATAACGAGAAAGCAATATGATTTCTATGATAATATTTTTTAAGCTTCACGAGCTAGGTATACTGAAAGCTTGATAGTGATCAAGTCTTTGATCAGGGGGTCTAAAACGGCCACATTAGCAATTCCTCTAAAAGCAATTAATTTCCTGAATTTCCAGCTGTCATTAGCAATTCGTCTAATTTGACACAAAAGCAATGCATAATGTGTGGACCATTTTACGAACCTCCATAGAAAACTGTCAAACAGATGAATTATTTCGTAATATGAATCGCACGTGTTAGCAGATATAGGTACTTATGTAATATAAGTATTTATATAGGTATTACCAAACATAGTAAGCTTTTAGTGTCAGGATGATTACTGGTTATTTGCTGTGTATGAAAGTCTATTCCAAACAACAACGGCACTAGAACCAACCAACTGGACATCTACCGAGCAACTGACTCGAAAACGTCCTTACAATCCTTTTTATATTCTACCAACGTCACTTTATGTCAAACATCTACCGTCATTTTAAACAAATCATAGATGATCATATATTTTGGTTGAAACGGCTTATTATATTAAAATAGCAATATAAAATCTAAAATATGCTACAACTATCGTTAAATATTACATAATAATGTATAGTAATAAACCTTTAAATGAGTTTTACAAGTTAAGTGTTATTTTTAGGTAAACACAATACCTAGTCAAATCAGGTACTTCTAAATTGGTCCCAAGCTTCGTAAATGTGACAGATGTCACTATCGAACAAACAATATTTTAATATTAAAATAACCTCACAAAATGAATAATCTAACACACGCTTATCATATTAATAATTGTCAGTTTGTGACATTTTACAATGATTCATAATATTTTCCTAATAAGATTCTGCCAAAGTTGCTGTTTTAAGCCCCCAGTACCACATCATAACTCTATGTAGTCTGTGGCGCCACAGTACACAGCAGTAGAGTCCGCGTCACCACTGAAGTCCTTTTGACGCGGCGCTAGTGTCCATGTCATTGCAAAACAACACATTTAAAAAAAAATTGTTCCACAATTTTCCGCCGGCCTTCTGTCGTGGCGCGCGCTCTAGTAGGTACCGACCGCACAAGTTGACAGTTGAAAGAACTTTCCAGAAAATATGGAAATGGGTTATCAGAATACGGAATTTGCTAAAACTTTTTCAACTGATGATGTTTTAAAAGCTTCGTCAGCACCTCGAGAAAATTAGTAAAATGTCGTACAATATAGGTTATCATTTTCTCGAGTTTTCGATAGTTATGGGCAAAATTCAATAAATACCTGCATAATATTATTGAGATTGAATTTTCCGCGTTCACGGTCGCAGATGATGGAAAGAATGTCCATTTTAAAATTTTCATTTAATTCGTGAATACTTTTATAATCATTGTCAGCCCCTGAAAGCTAACGCTTTATTTTTTAAGACACAAGTGACATCTTTATCGGCTGGCGGCACAAGATGAGCGTATGGTTTGACACAAGTTTGACATAACGGCTTTACAAGCAGTTTCAGGCTTCATTGAAGTCAAAGTCAAATAATTTATTTCAATGAAGGCACATAAAAGGCACTTTTTAACGTCAAAATCAAAAAAAATAGATCTGATTCTAGTCACACCTTCCAAAAGGTAGTGTTTGTATGGAAGGAATGGGAAAGAAACACCAATTTAAAAAAAAATATTTACAATATGTGTAATCTCTAAATCTAATCTATAAATGTGTAAAAGTACATCTTGTGATCACATTTAGGACAGGAAGGCATTATTTTAAACCCGAAGTGTATTTTTGTTAGCCGCACAGAATTAACAACTAGAGCAACTTACAGTAACTTTATCATAATTTTACTTTACTTACAAATTCG
Source organism: Lithophane leautieri (assembly GCA_949152455.1). Classification (NCBI taxonomy): domain Eukaryota; kingdom Metazoa; phylum Arthropoda; class Insecta; order Lepidoptera; family Noctuidae; genus Lithophane; species Lithophane leautieri. The sequence continues at coordinate 10,508,115 of OX424478.1, forward strand.
CAAATATAGTAATAATTACCAACGCAAATTAAAATTAAATCCTATGCTATTATGACAAAAAAAAAACATTCAAAATTCCTTTGAGCACTATGAGGTCTATGAGCCTACAAATTCAATGTCGAATACATAAAACGTCCTCCATTTGCAAATATAAATGTAAGTACACAATATAAAACTTAAACTTAGGCACGGTATAAATAAGTAACAGTAGGTATTATATCTTCATAGAAAACGGCCGGAACGAAGCGCCTTGAAATCTCAGTGTATTTCAGTACACACGAGTGCGAGGCAGTTCCTGAAGGACGCGGAATTTTTGTCTACCGAGCGGTCGTAGGTAACTATTTCAAGGTCACTGCCGAGACATAATACTATTACTTATTTATACTGTGACGTAGGTATTCGCGTCGCGAACAAACGCTTCGCGCTCGGATTCACTCGATTTAACTCATTGTAATGACCTGAGAGTAATGACTGGCATCAGGATTAACAGCCATTTTCAGTCCTCAATCACACGGTGAGAAAGGAGGGCTATTAAAAAAAGAACGAGCGAAATCTTTCGTCTTATTAGCATAAATTTGAATTCCATTTCAGTTCCATCCAATCGTATTTCTTTTTCCATTTTTGAAATTTAAAATGGCCTTAAAAGGGACTACAAAACAAAATTTGATCTGCATTGCTATTTTGTAACCATCTCACCGTGAAAACTTAGGTGAAGTGAAAGTGGAGTGAGCTGTCATTGTCATCGATACCTACTGATGCTAAGGCAGTGATCATTGTCCTCTATACGTACTGCATTGCTATTCTGTAACCATTTCACCGTGAAAACTTAGGTGAAGTGAGTTTGGAGTGAACTGTCACTGCCTTAGCATCAGTAGGTATCGATGACAATGACAGCTCACTCCACGCTCACTTCACCTCAGTTTTTATGGTGAGATGGTTACAGAATAGCAACGCAGTTCATCAAAAGGCAGCTTACATGCGACTTCCTTTGTATATGGACCGCATTCAAAGTTAGTTGATGTATGTCCTCTACCCCAGCCCTGTGTTGTACAAAAATGATTTACTTCGGTAGGTATCTATACTCCATGGGTTTAGGTAGTTAAAAAAGGATAAACAAAAAAAAACCACGTGACTCATAGATGCCAAACCTTTTATTTCAAATGTTAAAATCATAATAAATAGAGTCACATTTGAATCTTCGACATATTAGAACACATTTATGAATGTCTGTTTCTCAGATGGTGAAAGAGGTCCGGTTGTGAAGCGTTTCTTCTTTGGTGATGGAAATGTGTATACATAGTTGGTCTGACTAGTACCAGCCTCGGGTTCACTCATTTTTCCACGATACGAATTAAAAAACCAATAACGATATATAACAAAAACTAACAATAACTAAATAACAGAAACAAATTCAAAGAAACAAGCTAATATTATCACAATCCAAAAAAATCTAAACGCACGCATGCAATCGCAAATATCGAGAGCGCTGTCAATAAAGGCGTCTGGTTAACCGACTAAACGTAATACCTGCCAATTCAGTTGCCAAACTACGTCACAGTTGTACTCTTCAACTTAGCAACATTATCTAATTCGTTGTATTTTCTAAAAGGTTTAGGGAACCTGTCTTTTCGGGCTCTTTACAATAGACAGATTACAAAATATTATATCATTATAATAAATCTAACATAAAAAATGTGCTCAAGCAGTTACATCTACGAAGAGTAGTTTAAGAATTAATGATAAAGTTTAACATATACTATAATAAAAGAGGAAATTATCCTGTGTTCGAAAATAAATTTAATTTTGCTATAACGTATTTTTAAACAATAAAGTTTCAACTATAAAAAACCCTTTTTGCGATTTGTTTACCTTTTTTTAACTACCTAAACCTTTAGAGTATAGGTACTACAATAATTATGGCATTTTTTTATAGACGATCATTTCAAAACTTTTAGGTTTAGAACCTACTAGTTACTGCGCGCCTTTCTGTTCGTCGTACTAAATTCTTTGTGAAAAATCTTCATTCTGTGCCAGACACTTATATTGCTTCCTTCGCGGTAGTCAAATCAAGGCTTTTTATACAGTACAAGATGTCTTACGAGTATTATTATCTCCGATATACCAGACTTACTTACATCATACATAACTTTAAGTAATAAAAAAACTACAATTTTTGCACTATTACTTAGCTTCCATCATTAGTCGGACGTTAGACATAATTATAGCAAAAACTATCATTAGTGCTAGACCAGTACATGTAGGTGTATTACGTATAATTTCTACATATTACTCCTGTCAAGGCCAAACGAAATAAGTTAGGAAATTACATAGTCTATTTTTTTTTTCTCTTAGACATTTCAAATGATTTTTCTTTGTTTTTTAATTCGGAGTTTGACATTTGCACCTGTCAAATTAGTCTACGAGATTAAAAAAACGACTTTAGTTGCTTGCTTGTTACCTTGCAGCTACTCCGGCCGATAAGAGGATGCGCTCCTGACACCTGTCAGCTGAGTACAAAAGAATAAGTGTTTTACGAATTTAAACTTTATTGGTTTCTAATCTTGTCCAACTGACAGGTGTCAGTAACGCATTCTCTCGGTGCATGGCCGGAAAATAACTACATAGATTGTGCATCTATTAAGTATTCGACGTTGTTAAAACTTAGGATTCACTTTTGAATAGTTTGTCTTGACAATAGTGTTGGATTTTTCCAGAAAACGCAAGCTGCTGGGAAAGTTTGGACGCTTTATATCTTCCTTATGCTGAAAATAACAGACTGCATTTTTGAAAGGGAGAAAACTTTACATAATTCTTCCTTAGGAAAGCGATTTCCAACTACTTTTCCTATCTGCACACAACCATTACCTTCTAAACTAAAAAAAAACATCATGGATCCAGTTTAGATGCTTTTCTAAGAGAAATGTAGAATATTGCTACGGTCTCTAGAAAATACGACTTACACTGCTACAAGGATCATTGTGAAATGTATTGAAAAACAAGATGGCGGGGCTAGTTCCGACTTTGGCCACGGTTTTATTTTTTTGTTTGATTATAGGTGAAGGAACAATGCTTCTTTTGTTATTATTAACGTACAATACCCTTATACTACCTGTATCTTTTTTTTTGCGTGGGAAATCATCATATGGCTTCTCCCGCTCTGGGCGGAGCGGGCGGGCTAGTCAGACTTTTACTGACTAAAACCCACTCGTGTTCCTTCAGTTGCCTGTTGCCAAGGTCCCGGTATCCCTTTCGGACTTTCCTGCAACCCTGGCAGGCATCGGTCCTAGCAGACACCGCCAATTGCGCTGACATCACTTTGAGGCGCGCGTGGAACACGACACGCCATCGACCCGGGCCTGGTCCTTATCGAACGGCGAGCCGCCCATTGCTCGCCGTCCGCAAGCCCGCACCTATGGTGGCCGGGAATCCGCCTGGGATTCCCGACGCCTAGGGCGTCTCCAGCAGCGGCGGTTAGGGGCGTGAGGGCGCAAACTTTGCCTCTCCCTCACGCGTTCCGCCTCCTCCTTCGCGAGCATTACTGCTTCGCAGAAGGAGATGACGGCTTCCCATGCCCTCTCGCTCTACGGAGCGAGAGGGCCTGGTCCAGGCCATGGTACGCCATGGCCTGGACCAGGGCCGGACGCGAGAGGTCATTGCCGGCAATCGCCTCCTCGAGGACACGGCGGTGCTCCGCCCAAGCAGGGCAAACCTCCACCGTATGCTCCACCGTGTCCTCCGGACGATCCACACAGTGGTGACACCCGGGCGTTTCCTCCCGCCTAATACTACACAGGAACCTCCCGGAGCTGCCATGTCCGGTGAGGACCTGCGTCAGGCGGAAGGTGAGGATGCCGTGGCGCCTCTCTAGTCACTCCTCAAAGAGAGGACTTATCGCCGCAATTGTGGCGTGCCCATCAAAAGTGGTACTTAACGAGTAAATCTGCAATAACGTTGTCGACTATACTTTTTTCAGTGTTGTTATAAACTTCCATAGAACTGGTAGTGACAGATAGGGCTTCGCGTGAAAATAATCGCTTAAGCCGGTATACGTACGGATAGTAGTTATGGTTGTCGACCGGTTTCAGACTTCCAACTAATAAGGTTTCATTAATCTGTCATGCTACCTATTAGAGCCAAGATGCCAGGTTAATAAATGCTGACACATCCAATTTTAACTTTCGAGTTAGGGACAAACTTTTTCTTGTTATTTGTGTTAATATACCCAAATGGCAATCATTTCTTTCGATACATTGATTACTTAATCGTGGAAGCCCACATGTGCGGAAGCCAATCAGTGCCTAGAGTGGTTTTCCAAAACTGAGACAGTCTGCACTTATGTATCTCACAATCTGCCTTTTCCCAAATATGTTGGGGTCGTCTGCAGTTTATCCAGATGCAGCTTAATACCAGTATTTAACATGGAGCGACTGCCAATCAGACCTCCACACCTCAGTTACTGGGTTGTCAGACTTTCGGGATTCTGACTAGCCGTAACGACTGTCAAAGACATGACCAACGGCTTAACGCGCTTTCCGAGGCACGGAGTAGTCTCGATGTGTAATTGATGGTCACCCATCCATGATTCGACCGTGACAAGCATAGCTTAACCTTCGTTCGACTATGCGGCTGTTATAATTAAGTCACGAGGCACCAGCCTGTCATAAGTTTAAATCTTGTAGATTTAACACCAACATTTTCTCACTGAACTTGTCAACTCACGAGAGCAACTGTAAAGTGCAACGTGCTCTTGAAGCCCTTGCTACGTCCATTACTGAATCGAATAGGGAAGTTCGTACCTACAAGTATCGAGTGTGATCCGTTTTCGATTCGATACCTCTCGTTCACGCGGTCACCGTGTCTGAGGTAATTACGTAACACAAAAAAACCTAGTAAGTAATTGACACATAAAACAATTATGATCGATTTACTTATTGAAGTTTGTAAAGGTATGTGGACTGGAATATGGTATGTGAACTGGGTATGTGGAATGGTATATATGAACGATATTGGCCTCACAGGCCTCACCTTTTCAAATTAAGAAATTGTTTGGTGTTCTTGACATCGTCGGTATTACTTAATAAAGTTCAGTAATATCGTAAAACTTGCATCAAGGTCGTTCCGGCCCTCGAGTCAAGTTCACGGTCGTGACGTCAGTAGGCACAGATAATACGTCAAATAAGGAGGTCAGCGGTTTTCGTCAGCCGGTAACTGGTTCCAAAGACTTCGATTGCGTCAGATTTCTTCGCCGTGCCCTTTCCACAAGCCGAAGTACATGCTTAGTCATTATTGCAGTGCGAGGCTTGGGGTTATGGAACTTTTAGCTTGGTTTAACCTTACACAATAATATTTTTTTCCATTTTGCTAGTTTTCAGCGGAGAACCGATGGAAGGGCGAAATAATGATTAGAGGAATAGTTTTTTTAATATGTAATCAATTTTCAATGCAGGAAGATCGTTCAAAGTCGATATTTTCTATTTCAAAATTGTAGTTATCTACAGGCATGTTTACATAAATTGCATAATAAGATTGCCAATCAACAAACTAAGTACCTAATTAATTATTAAAGCTCTACGATAGGCTCAACTTTAGTGTCGATTACAGCACAATATCGGAACAAAGTAGCAACAATTACTAGTTCCAGCCCTCGCCTGCCAGCGCGGGAATATTCCCGCCATTTATGAAGCACGTCCATTTTGTTTTTTATTGTTCGAAGTTTGAACAGTAAATGTGTTTAACTCCACTGAAACTATGGAACGTACCTATGTATTCAAACTAATACGACTTTTTTCATAAGCAATGAAAAAAGTCTAGTAGCCAAGATACTTATTCGGAAACGCACGGATGAATCGAAATAAATATCGAAAAGTGATGGATGGCCTTTGTTATTCGATTTAAAAATAATAAAATATTACTCATACTTGCATATGCAGCAACTGATTTCTTAGTAGTATGCAAGATATTGTAAAATCGCAATGCAATCTTCACAGAAATACGAAGCATAAAATATTGATAAGGATGGGAAGCCCAACCGAGTTCGTTGTACGTAGTAGTGCATATTATAAATAGCACAATGCATGTTGTTGGTGCAGATGATGAATTAATTTGATAGATTTTATCAGACTGCTATTAGTTCAAGAAATGGTGGTAGGAGAGCTGGTACTACTACACTAGGGACTCCGCAGAATCTATAACTATACTAATATTATACAGCTGAAGAGTTTGTTTGGTGAACGCGCTTATCTCAGGAACTACTCGTTGGAATTGAAAACTTATTTTTGTGTTGAATAGTCCATTTATCGAGGAAGGTTATAGGCTATATAACATCACGCTACGACCAAAAGGAGCGGAGCATAAATGAAAAATATTGCAAAAACGGGAAAAATATTTCTTTTTGAGAGCTTCCGTTGTTACGCAAATATCATGTATGATGGAATTGTTCCTCTTTAAAAGTTCTAAAAAAAAGTCCGCGACAGCATATGTCTATCTTTTAAGATTGACTCACTATAACCTTTTTTTATGGTAATCAAATTTGTTCTAAATTAATGCATTATTTGCGAAGGAGTTTTGTCAACATAAAATTAATTCTTATTCAAATAAATAGTTTTAACATCAAGGGTGTTTATGTAGCAGTAAAACATTTAATTCATTCGAATCGGACATTTAATTTCGAAGTTATCACGAAATGAATACGCGAACCGTTCGACGCCAGCGCCGCGCCGCGCCCCGCCCCGACGCGACGTTCCCTACTCTAGAGAGGATAGGACGGGCACACGGGTAGACCATGACCTGGAATAGGTCATAGGATACGTTTTATCCCTATATTCCCACGGGATCGAAACCTACGCGGGTGTAACCGCGGGGCACAGCTAGTATAGAAATAAATAACCACTATGTACTCGTATTACGATATAGGTATTTCGCAAATACCTACCTTGAGAAAATGTATTCCTTGCATAAGGTACTTGCTTTCAATATTTTGACAACCCATCATTACCTACTCACACAGCTGTAGTTATAAGTATTATGGAATGCTTTTAAAAGTGCTGTAATAACAAATTATACCAGAAGAGTTATTTTATTCAAATAGTTTCCCCACGCCACGACAAAATTATCGATTACACATGAACCTATCAATGAAATATTTAAAAATAATTATCGGCGTTACCAGTGACGTTATTTGCGATAAAATGAATGTACTTTCTTATTTAAAACCATTATATGACGTAAACCGGTTTACCCTGCGGTAAATCGTTAACCACGTAATTTTCAATGAACCTTTGTTTGTGCAATTATTTATAATTATTATTATTTATCTCAATCGATGAATAATAAAAGTTCATAATTTATTGTATATTATTAATTATTGTAAATACAATATTGGCGATACAATTGTGTCAGGTGGATTTAAATTACGAAAACAAGGAAAAGTAGTAAGTAAGTACTTACTTGTGCATAGGTAAAACTTATATGTTTAGGTAGCTAATTTGGTACGTATAAAAACATGAAAATCGCGAAAATTTTAATAAAAATAGATGCAACTTACGACTGATTCATATTAAGGCGGTACCTGGAGCAAAACGCCACACTAGCCCGTTTTTTGTGTAGTTTTTAGGAGCTATCTACTTGTTATTTAAAAAGAAATATCAAATAATAAAAATACTTTAAATTTCTGCATAATCTTGATTTCAAAATTGTGCATTTCTTTTTTTTTTTTAGTATGTTTCATTAATCTCCTTTCAACGAAACCATAAATAAAAGAAAATGATTGATAACATGCATCTCCTCGTAAAGTAAACATTATTTAATTTTGCTAATGACACTAATGGATAGACAATTCAATAATGAACATTTTGTAACAATATTTTTTATCAAGAGACCGAAATTTGATTTTAAAAAGATTTTATTCTAAAATTTGGGCGTATTCACTACTGTATCACACCGGGATTTTCGGTCTGCGAAGAGGGTACAAATGCTCAAGATTATTTTACTCAGGCAACCGCCTTAATTTAAAATCTGTATTTCAAATTAAATGAAGCAGCATTTAATTTAATGCAAAATAAGAAACACTTGACAGTTCAAATAACTGTTTCTCCCAAGATTATTCGAAATACCTATCGACTTATTTATTTGGTCGAATAATACCCAAGAAGCTAAGCCAGAATCTATTGCGCGAATATTACAGACTAAAATGTAAGAACTTACGACAAGCTATATTGTAGCTGTAAATTATGAGCAAAGAAAGCTATTAAGCACTGCGAGAGATCATTAACCTATTGTACTTGCACTTTGCATACCAGCTCTTGCAAGCATAGGCTTCACACGTACACCATTATAGCAGGTGATCCTAGCCTACACCATCGACTAGTGACTGGCTGGTGGGGGCTGCTTAGCCATATCCCTCTTATTTCTTGTATGGTTAAACAGATGCTAATCATTACTTTACTGCAACGTTTATAAATAAGGGGTTAATACGGTAGGTAGTATAGTCGGGGCGAGAGACTACAAAAAAATTGCTATTCCAATTTCAAAATCGATTTCATATTGTAAAGGAGTTGTCTATTCACATATAAGTTACTGAGTCTAGCCCAGAGCGTTGTGCAGTAATGTGATTTGTACTGCAATCTCTAGCGTACATACTAGACTTTATATACTTTCTCGATATAAACCGGACTTAAATCCAAGCTCACCCCTAGTGGGAGAGAGAGGTGAATAAACTATTCATGCTCGGTCTTTGACATTGCAAAAGCTTAAAAGTGTCCATAGCTCAGCCCTGCCTTTAAATATTCCAAAAAAGCATAAAATATTTCATTGAATTTCAGTAAGGGAAAGCTGGAACGTAATTATTTAATTCATTGGAGAAGAAAATCGTGAATGTCTTTGTATTTAAACGAAAGTGTCTTCATTCGGATTTTTGTAGGACGAGGAATTTTTGAATGCCCTATAGATAATACCTATGTCCTATAATAATAGGTACTTACAGATTTGTTCGTTTATTAAAGGTTCTGTTCCAAGAGCTCTAAAGATTTTCGAAACTACATCAATTCATTACCATTTAAATTTAAATAAACAAATATTATCTATAAGTAGATATTGTCAGTACAAATTGTATTGACAATTGCCCTTAAATATTTATAAAAGTATTAGGTACTTGTATTACGTAGGTAATTTAGTTACAGTAGCTAAAGTCAACACTCAAAACTCAAAGTCAATTAACTCAAAGCTTAAAGTGTTTAAGAAAATCTTACAATACTTTTAAAACTTGACGAGTGAACCTCACCTCGTAACAACAGCAAACGTAGCGCCAACAGTTAATCCAAGATTAAAAGCGCTCATCCATAGTAAAGACATGGCAACTTTTTGTAGTCAATACGGCCTCGATATCGACACCTAAGGGCACTTCACAACACTAGACAACTGTCCCGTTCATCCCGTGACACGGCACAACACTGACCTATGCGGAATTTGAATTGAAGTAATATTAAATTATGATTTGAGTTGTCTGTTGTCGTAATTTACAGTTGATTGACTTTTGATGTCCTTTATATGACAGAACTTATTTTTAAATTATGTTTTTCGTGAATCTTTTAATCGAATAAAGCCTATATTGATGAAAGTTAAAACTTTAGTAGTTTAGTTAGTTGATCGAGTAGCGAGTTCAAACGATAGTGAACGAATGGCGGTGGTTCTGTACTTTACAGTATAAACCGGAGGTTGCCCCCCGCATTCCCCTATAGCAAACTTCGCGGTTATTTCCACAGTATTATTATACTCTATGGTGCAATTTCTTGTATCTGTAAAAATCTGGCAAAATGAGAACATTGTGTAGTTGCATGCACTTTGTTACTCGTAAATAATGTTACTATTTTTGGCACAAATAGCTTCAATTTGGTAAATTGTTTCAGTAATTTATACATTTTATTTGGGAATGTTTTTACAAAATATTAGTTTTACTACATATTAAAAACAAAGCAGCTTTTAATTGGTTTGAAAATTAATTGGTGCATGTAGAAATATTAGTTATAACTTATAATTAATAATAAAAAAATATTCATAGCAGACCACATGACCAATAAGGAAAATAACACAATGAACAAAATATGAATGAACGCGGTTTGTATTAATAATTTAATTCAATTTATGAACGTGGATTGATTTCAGGCTTATCGGGACTGTAAAAATATAAATGTAAAATAATAATTTGAAGTACTTAGGTAATACCTAATTAATTATGTTAAGAAATGTTCTTTGTCAATAATGCTATACTGTTAAATGAGCAATATTTGTTTATTAATAAAATATAAAAATATATATTATTAATACATTTATAATCATATATATTATATATTTGTAATCACGTTCTCGAAAACGGCTCTAACGATTTCGATGCAAGCTCCAATAAAGGGGTTTACGGGGGTGAAAAATCGATCTAACTAGGTCTCATATCTAGGAAAATTCGTTTTCTCTATTTTGACTACCTCGGGAATGTGATGCAACGTTGGTATACCTGCACGATATATTTATCTATCTTACAACGAGCAGCGCTCGGTCGACCAGGTAATTACTAATAATAAAAGAAGTAATCAAGTAGGCACCTACGCTAAAATCATCGATTTATCTACAATATTATACAGGGTGCAAGGGACAGCCCTCTGCAAACTGATGGGATGAATTCAGCATATCATACTAAGACGACCGGTACATGAAATTATTTCAGGAACTTTATGGGAATCGAATAAACCTGATTTGTATTATTACCTCACGCGCAATGTATCGTTACCGCGGCACAACCCATGTAGCCGCACTCCCCTTGTCGGGGGGGCCGCGCTCGACTATTTAAACATCCACTGCTGTTTTTTTTTACTTTAGCCATTTTATTTACATAAATGGAGTGCTGCGTACAGAGAATTTAATTTTACATTGAAATAAGGAATAGTAACTGAAAAAACGACAAAAAAAATTAAAACATTCCTGAGTAAATTTCCGGTGGAATATGATTCAAAATAAGGAGCTGAATGCCCCTTGTTAATTTGCGGAGGTCTGTCCCTTACACCCTGTATTTCCCGAATAGATAATGACATGTAATTGATTAAATAATAGTAAGCAGTAGACATTACGCAATACTCGTGATAAGATAACGTCGCTGTCATATCAAAATGTCGTATTGTCAGGAAACACAAAAAACTGTTTTTTTTTATAATACTGTGTAAAAAGTAACTTTCTTTTTTGGGAAATTGCATAAAAAAAACAATAAAAAAACATACGACATTTTGATATGACAGCGACGATAAGGTACTAATTTTGAGGGCTAGTCATTAACTTGTTTAAGAAAAGAGAAAGGTAAGATGAAGAATAAATGAGTGACATTAGAATTATAATAAATAAATATTAATTTAAAAAAAAACTGACATATGGGAAATAATTTAAATATTTAGTAACAAGCTTCCTCCCTCCTAATTATTTAAAATATTGCTGTGCCCGACAGGGTACATAATAGGGAATATGCATGTACTTTTTTTTTCTTCGATAGTTTACATCGCTAAATAATAGTTAAAAAAAATTCAACGGCAAAAAGCAATATAAAGTACTTAAAAAAAAAAAAAAAAATATCCAACCGACACGGGCTATTTAAACACCCTCCATTGCGCGCTTGGTGTGGTGATGTCACAATCTAGGACGACAAACACAGAGCACTATGACAACAAACAAACAAGTGTCAATTGAATGTCAAGTGCTGCTGTCAAGTCAACACTCATAAAGCACACATTGACATTTTGATTGTTGTCCTTCGGTTTTCAAGTATTCGAATTTCACACAAAAATTAATTTCTCGCTCAAAAAGAAATATTATTCAAAAATATTGATTGAGGCATAATTCTGAAGTAATATAGTTTATAAAAATAATACTTGACCCTTATTTGAATCACATGCATATTCCGTATTGTTTCTATTTATTAATCATTACCACCTGTATGTGTACATTATGAATTGCAATAAAGTTTGAAATTGAAATTGAAATTGAAGAAGAGAAGGAGGGGTAAGAAAAGTGAGAAAGGTGAACAATACTAATGATCAAAATTATGTCAAGACTAGTAGGTACATAGGTACGTCTGACACCCAGTCTACTACTAGTATCGTGTTTCCTAGTAACTGAGTTGTGGAGGTCAGATAGGCAGTCGCTCCATGTAAAATTTTGGTATTCAGATGCATCCCGTTAGACTGGACGCCGACCCTAACATAGTTGGGTATAGATAAGGTAGATGATAACTTCCGTAGGTATGTCATACAGTAATTTCGACATAGGGTCATCAATTCAATTTTAATTAAGGTATTCCCAATAGATGGCACACCTGCGATGACGCATAGGCTTAATTTGTAGATGAATGAAGTAATTGGCACAATGGGTTTAAGTAAACATTCAACATTATTGAAGGTCAATTGGTGTAGTTCTAACAACCAGCTCGCATGTATGAAGGGGACGAGACGTTCTATTTTTTTCTGCCTACCCCCACGGGAATGACGTGAGTTTATGTATTCTATGTATCTAATTTTTACATCATTCGAACAATCACTTGTACAGCTAAACGCTAGAGTTATCTTATCCCTTTCACCGAATAATGGACCTGTTCTTAGCCAAGGCTCGAAGCTATAATAAAAAATAATAGCGAACACAATTCCACTAAGAATATTGAAAGTCTAACTTAGCCTTAAAATTAAGGACGCGGTAATAATACTACTTTATTAAAAACTTTTGTTTAGTGAAAGAATTATTATTATTAATGAGGTTCTGTACCTACTCGGTTCCTTTTGTGCGAAAACGATCAAAAACAAATCGTCATACAATTTGTCAGAATCTAAGCTCCAAGGCTTAGACTCTGACAAATTGTATGATACTACCGGTACAAATAGGTATACAATCGTCGAAACAAGAAAATGTAAACACCCGTTGATTTATCTTTTGTCTGAGATATAAGTTATCCTTAGTCAAACAACGGAATACCGAAATTAAGTTTATTAGTACATAAAAACAACAACACAGTACGTAGCATATAGAAACAGTTGGTTGTACTACCAAGTATTAAAATTATTGTCAGCTTTCCGGGCTCCTAAACTAGGTTCGCAGACCTGATCTTAGGAGACGGAGATTTCAAATTCAGATTTATCTTTTCAAATTACCCCTATCATATTATGCTCCATCAATATTTATTTTCTCTTCAATTTCGAATAAGCTTTATCTCCGAAGCACCTTCACCGGTGACTATGCTAATTACAATAAATCGCAAGTAGTAGGGGAGGGAAGATGGCAGCATTTTCCTTGTTAGCTGTGGTTTGCCGACCAAGTAAGTTGCACTTTCGAACGGTAAAATGGCTCGGGGAATTACCCAGTTCAAGCCCGCGAAATTCAAATTTACTTACGTTTTTTGTAATTTGCAGGTCAATGTCGAATTGCAAAAAACGTTTGAATTGCAAAAACATTGTCCGGCTAACTTAGCGCATTCCCCTTAATGATAACCTCGCTGCATCGTCTTGCAATATGATATTTTTAGCTACGCATTGATTAATGCAGTTGTGCAAGTCTTTGTGAGGACAGTTGAGATTTGATTACAACGAATTTACTCGTGGTAATATGTAACAAGTAATAAAGCTGAAGAGTTTCTTTGTTTGAACGCGCTAATCTCGGGAATTACTAGTTGGAATTGTTAGGTACACACGTCTACACATCAAGCTATACATTTCCAGTATAAGCTGACTGAAGTGTATAGCTTGATGTGTAGCCGTGTTAACCATTGATACCTCAATTCTCGAGGAAGGCTTTAGGCATTTAACATCACGCTAGAGCGCATAGGAGTCTAGCAAAAAAATCAGAAAGAATGCTAAGCGAAAATGAAGAATTGCGCGGGCGGGCAATGCGATGCGACGGTCGGGGGAACAAGAAATTAAAATTCATAGGTTTCCCAAATCCAGAAGCCCCCAATATATTAATAGAGGGGATGCCGCAGTCCCTCTCGTACAATACCGTTGTCTCCAGACGCCTCGAAGGCAACCGTACCGAACCTAATACAAGTCGGCTTGGAACCAATAGTGATTGGAAACAATACCTCTGTCGTCAACTGAAGTATTTTAATATGAACTTGAATGAATGGACCGTACCGATAGGTAAGATATTTATGTTGTTATTAGCACATAACTCACAAAAGTTATGTTAAAGGCAGTGTTTGAGTTTGCTTAAAACATTACATTATAACTATATAATATTATTTACGTATTGCTATTCTTCCCTACGTGAAATCGACATTTTAAATATGTATGAACCACACAGCGAAAACGATACCAAATATTTATGGAAAATGGCGAGCTGGTTTTGTTTTTACACTGATGTAAATAAAGGCACTGGCTAACCCGCTAAACAGCGTATATTAAAAATTTGATAAACACAAGATAGTGTTTTGAATAAGCAAATTAAGTAAAGATTTTACAAAAAAAAATGTTTACTATAAAATGCCCCTGGTTTGCCTATGGTAATTTTTTTAGGTACGTCAATTATAGTGAAATAGTGCATTATGAATTATGATACAAGAGTGCTGTGTTGGTTACACACTCGGCTCCCGTATCGCGCGAGCCAGTTTCATACGACGCTTTTGCAACACACTTGCGAGCAAAAAAAACAACTTATAACGTTATTATGTTTTAATTACTGAAACAAAAAAGTACAATTCTTAAAATTATACCAAACAGTTTTTGTTGGCATTTTGTTTGTTGGCATTTTGGCATGAAGTCTCTTTGATGAGATTTAATTAAAAAAGCGCAACTCTGCTCTTGTGAATATAGAGAATGCTTATTTAATATTATGGGATACTAATTCCATGTAATTATAATATCCCACTGAACTTCCCATGGGATTTTTTAAACTAATCGCCCATGATTTGCCTATGGTATTAAAAAGTTTTACCAAAGTCAATTTCTATATATGTATGGTAGGTATGGAATTAGTAAATACTATAATTGTAACATGGTATTTAATGTTGCTATGATAGTACTGTAACGCTTGGGAGCGTTATCTAGGTGTGAGGGTGTGTGTGAGGTGGCAAATCCAAAGACGGCGAGGGTTCCAAGGGGGTTTATTATAATATTTAATTTATATGAGACGCGTACACTGTTCGGTAGCTAAGCTAGACTCATCAACTAAAACAAAAAGCATTCCTAACATATTTTAATCTGAATTGTTGGAACGTTCGAAACACAGGGCTGCCCTCTAGCCAGCCTGTACCACGCGAGGTTGCGCCTCGCATCCGAACTCCTTACATGAGCTACGCACGCCACTAATTACTAATGCCATACCTACTGCCATGTCATTAGTCCGACTAGTAAATAGTTATCTGTGACGCACATTACCGCACTAGTGCGGTAATGTAAAGTAAACAGCACGCTTCCATAATACACTGCATTATGAACCTAAAAGCGGTTCAATAAGAGCCACTTTACGAGCAAGTGTGTTGAAAAATATATTTTGCAGCCGGACTAGATGGTGATGGTTGTTAGCTTTGCCTCAAGCCGAGAAAAAGTTGTATTTGAAAAAAACCGGCCAAGTGCGTGTCGGACCGCACACAACGAAGGGTTCCTCAGCTAGGATGAATTTATCCCAAGCACTAACTTAACGAGACTTGAAACGATGCTTGACAGCATGACAGAATGAGGTAACTATTAACACAATATAAATAAGTAACAGTATTACGTCTTTATAGACAACGGCCGAAATGACGCGCCCCGCAACTACCTAACTTTAGTCTAGGGCCTCTGGTATACACTCTCAGTGTATACCAGAGGCCCTAGACAAAGTGACATTCTATCAGCGATAACGATGATGGAAAAGGCAAAAATGTATAGAACTGACATAAGCTATCGAAAAATGTCAAACCTGTCAGCGAACCTGGAAGCGATTGTCACTTGTCTAGGCCCTACGCCGCAGTCTCAAGTACGCAGCAGTTACGCACGGACGAGGAAGGTGGTTGTAGGTAATTATTTCAAGGTCACTGCCGAGAAATAATACTGTTACTTTATTATACTGTGCTATTAACATTACAAAAGACGACCAACTAATGAACGGACCTTCATGACAGGTACCTACTTTATTCACGGTACGTTTATAACGATCAGTTACTTTTCATTGCAGTTTTTACAAGAGCCGCTAGAGGTCTACGTGATCGGCTGCACGTCTGCAGCGGGTACCGACAACAGGGAAAGTGCTTGCTAAAGCTTTTAAGGTGCAATTGGGTGGCGGAAAATTGGTAGGCTGCGGTCGACTGACATGAAATTATTGTGTACGTGAACGACATTATGATTATCATATAAAGATTCAAAGACAGATAACATTTTGACGATGAACTAATTACCGAAATTGCTGAAATGTTAGCAAATTCGTTTTAGAAGGACGACGGTGCACTTATGTAAAAAATATTATCGATGGCATTGATAAAGGATATAATAACATGCTTTTTAATCGCGTTTTTCTTTATGTCTCCGTTCTTGCCACGGTTTTTAGTAAAATAAGACAACCAAATCCTAAAAATTGTTTACCTAATACCTATCTATCTACTTAAAATTGATACAACACAATATTTATGTAAAAGTAGTGTCACAATACTGCTAACCTTACAATCGGTCATTGCCTGGAAGATAAAGAGAATTTTTACAGGAAAGAAGAAACCCATTCTGTGTGACTCACGCGCAGAAACTAAGTAACGTTCTGGTTTTACCATTTTCAATGTTATTATTATTACTCGTATGTGCATATTTACTGTTTGGGTTGATTTATCTTCTCAGCACCCAATTGAAAATCACAATTTTTCTTTCGACCAATTGAAACCGTGCACCTAGCTTCTGACGTTTCATAAGACTGCCCATGTAGGTTTATGTGAAACAAAATATTTTTATTGATTGATTGAAAATTGTACTCTGAATTTCAAATCGCCAAGCCCCTTTAATTTTTTTCAGTAATTCCCCCAAAACTATGAAAATAATACAACTTTGTGGTTGCGTGGTTCCACTTGTGTCTCTACTCTATTACTCGTATCAATCAAAACTATCTCAATTAAATCTGCCTGAAATATTCCTACTCAGATGGCATTGGCCTCTTGACTTCCTTACGCAAGAACCGAAGATCGTAGACCATTGAACCAATGAACTGAAGCTGTAGGTACTATTAAATGCCCGCAGTAATTCTAGTTTAGTACCTAGGTCACAAGAAGGTATTCACCTAGGTAGAACCTTGCCAATGATCTCAAGGCAAGGTCTTAGTCGGTATGTTTACCTTTTATTATTCATGTTAAGTAAATGGGTACTGCATTTCCTGGTGAAAAGGATAATGGGAGGAAATAAGGCTTTATGGTTTACTAGCTTCCGCCCGCGGCTTCGCCCGCGTGGAATGTCGATAAAAAGTTGCCTATGTCCTTTCTCAGGCTCTAGACTATCTGTGTACCAAATTTCATTTAAATCGGTTCAGTAGTTTTGGCGTGAAAGCGTGACAGACAGACCTACAAACAGACAGAATTACTTATATTTATTTATATATACTTTATTTTACACCACAAAAATATATAACAAAAGGAAAAAAAAACAAACAAACACAAAATACAAAATAAAAAGGCGCGTGATCACATTCGTAAGAAGTTGGTAGAATCATCCCAGCGTTAATTTGATGGATTCGTTTTCTCCTCTACCTGTCGTTATTTCTCCTGACTAAGTTTATTTTGTTTATAATTTATGTATGTATCTATGTACCTATGTATTAATTAGTATTCATTATTTCTCAAGTTATATGTATTATCTTTTGTTGCACCTGCCATGTCTGTCTCTGCATCACCCTAAGGTAGTGGTAGAAAATGCCTCAGGCATTAAGTCCGCCTTTGTACAGTAGTTTTTTTACTTGTGCATAAAGTTTTAATAAATAAATAAAATATACAATGGGCGGCCCTATCGCTTTCCGCGATCTCTTCCAGGCAACCTTGGAATGGACAGTGATTTGCCTGGACATAAAATGGACATGGATAAACTTTTGCATATTAGTAAGGATTGATTTTTCTCAGTAGCAGCCCGGAGTATGGATTTGTGCCCGATCGATAGCAATAGGCTCGCCCCCTTTTACATACGACTTAAACATAACTGGCGAAATATGGGTTTACTATAGGTACACCTCTGCCCAATCCTACCGCGAAACAAGCCGTGAGGTTGTTTATGTGATTTTTACGGACTTAATAAAAAGATAGATGCTTAGTTATTGGCTTTACTTTCTGTTCTACATATCTTAAAGATCTCATATAAATTTAACTTATTTGTGGCACAGACGCCATAAATTGCTCTCGAGCACCTTGCTGAGATTGATTTATTATTATGGAGGTATTGGTCCAACTATCGTCATGAAGGTCACAATTATGCAACAGCCGCTTGAGATTCGCATGCACCTCTTTACGTCAGTACATCTATGGAGCTACCACAGCATGTATATCGCATAAGAACATGAAGCCAAGTATGATCGAGTAGTACTTATGTACAATAGATCTAATGCTTCACACTCGAGATGACCTTATTCTACATGTAAATGTTAACACACTTATCGACAAGTAATAAAAACCTGTTGTTAAATTGATAGATATCAGAACTGTTACACCAACTACAAATCTTGGTGCCAAGGTCAATCACGTAGCCCTATGGAAGTGTGCTTCTAACCTTTTACCATTCAAGAAGAAAATGGTGCCAATGTTGGTTACATTGGCACCAATTTCTTATAGAATCGAAGCATTGGCATCACTGTCGGAAGCCAATGTTTTGAGGGAATCTCGCTGACTCGTTGATTATGCAATAAGATGAAAATGATTCAAAGGAATTACTGTCAGCGATAAAATGCGAACAGTCGTAACGGAAAAAGCGATCTTAAAGATTTGATGCTTATCGGAGATTATTTTGTGGGCAGTTTTCAAGAGTAGATAATATAACCTATCTTATTAAATTATGAGAAACCATAAAAATAAAATCGTTTACGCTCACATAAGCTCAGGGGGCCTAAAACGGCCACATTAGCAATTCCTCTAAAAGCAATTAATTTCCTGAATTCCCAGCTGTCATTAGCAATTCCTCTAATTTGACAACAAAAGCAATTCATAATGAGTGAACCATTTTACGAATCTCCATAGAAAACTGTCAAACAGATGAATTATTTCGTAATATGAATCGCACGCAGATCATATTATGAATTGTCAGTTTATGACATTTTACGATGACTTATCATATTTCCTATTATGATTCTGCCAAAGTGGCCGTTTCAAGCCCCCAGGTGCCATCATAAACTCGCAATTTTTTTAAACAGCGAATTTCTAGCTCTGTTAATTTTTGATGCTGGTTGATCAGCGCGTGTGGCTGTGGTCATGGGCATCGTTACCACCAGGGGTCATAGTCAGAATGTGACACTGTTGATGTCATGGTAGACAGTGTCAGTAATCTGCAGCTCCTATGTATTAGATGGGTAAAATGAGCGCTTTAAGGGGGCTGTCTTCTGGGTATTAAATGATAATCAATAAGCACTAATTTGAGGCCGCAAAGGACGCAACCAACCAATCACAAAGTATAAACTCCATTTGAAATAAGATTAGACATTTAAACAAACCTTTTTACAGTCCCGTTCAATCGATTTTAACTTCTATACCGTAGGCATAAGGATGGCATTAAAAGCAAAAAAGGTTACACAATATCAACTATCTACTGCAACTGCGATTTGTTATGCTACCGACGCAATAGAAGTCAAAATCGGTTGAACGGACTGTAAAAAAGGTTTATTTAAATGTCTAATCTTATTTCAAATGGAGTAAAGTTAATGACGCGTTAGTAAGTCGCGTCCTGTACTGACCACCATTGAAGTACTTTTACTAGTGCTGTGACATTCAGCATCCTAATTGCCTTAATACACGATCAATCAGGATTGGAATCGGTTCGAATCAAATGTTTAATCCATTGCTTCTTATGTTCGTAAGTTACGTTGTTGAGCAGATTTTTTTAGAGCAATTGGTTAGACATTTGTTTCAAACCGATTCCAATTCTGACCGACCGTGCATTACGCAATTAGGGTGCTGGCTACTCATTAGTGATTCGAGTTTTTACATTTGAGCGTCGTGGACGATGGGCTTAGTCTACTTATTCAAAATGTTTAGTTTGAGTATTATCACTTTAAGTTAGGTTTTTATAAGTGTATTCAAAGGAGTGACAACTAATGCGTATTTCGCGTTATTGGAACGAAATCCCAAGAGCCTTAACACACAGTGGTAGTTTCAAACAAAACGGAAAGTACCCACACAAATTGACACATCACCGTAAATTCCGTCATCAATTAATTAACAAAAAGGGCTCGGCGTGTAACAAGGTCAGTTTAATCGAACTGCGCTACAATACACGTTTTTATGCATAGTGTCGGTATTCCAAATACAAAATTTAAACGGAACGGAAGAGTCGAGGAAGCACGATGCGGGTTTGTCAGATGCTGTCAGGTGTCAGTTTCGAAGCTCTGAGAGAGTTCCGATTCCCTAATTGTAACCGTTTGTGCAGCTGGTTACGTTTGCGTTCTAGTCTAACAGCATGCAGCTGAATAAAAGACTATCTATCTGACCTCCACAACCCTCTTGCTGGGTAACGACACCCCTTGGTAGGACTGGCTACCGGACTTTTGGGCGTCTGACTATCCGTAATGACTGTTTAGTATTTACGAATGACAGCCGGGACCAACGGCGTAACGTGCTTTCCAACGTTTCCGACCGAGCCACGGAGGATTCTCGACTGTAGGGTATTTCTGTTTCTGTGTAGGTAACTTTCTGCTCTCTGATAATCATCGTAAGTCATAAAAAATAAAATGGATAAAATAAGATACATTTGAAGGTCTTGAAAATGTTGTTTTGCCAAATCTTTATATGTATATTATATAATTCTTCTGTACGTGTGTTCGTCACCTAACTCTTCCTAAACTGTGGGTCCCTGGATGGTTTGAAAATACAATTGAACCCGGTAGGTGGCGCTGTTCGGGCAGGACAATTTCTAGTATTTATTCTATTCTAAATATTTATAAAATATTCTTAAATAGTTTTTTACTGGAATTATCGAAATACACTGGCGATTATGGTTATATGAAGCCAATAGACTAACTAAAGAATAATAAATTTTTGTTTTTTGCTTCAGTTTTTTTATACTTACTCCAACAAAATATGCCAGTCAGAAAAACAGGCTATTAATAAAAATAGTGTTGCGTCAGTAAATAGACATAGACAGATAACAATAATAATAATATTCACAATTAGGTAATTTACAAAACGCATTTTATATAAATTGTATATTCAGTGCTTACTAGCGACATCTAGTGACACAGAATATAAGTATTTTAGTGCAAGCATATAACGTCAGATGGCGCTGTTGCCATTATTACCACACATCAACAATAGATGGCATTGTTATATAAATAATAATTCACTTACCAAGGATAGCTCTTAGATGTCCCTCCAGTGTTTGCAATATCGTCATCTTGATTTCTTTGACGTGCTTTCCCAGGAACTGCTCGCAAGCAGTTGTGAGAAGTTCGTCTTCATTCATAATCTTGCATTGGGCCACACCGGTGACGGTGAGTGGGACTCCCTGTGCTGTTTCCACATATTCGCACATAGGGTTGAGGGTCATCACCTGGAAGAGACGTTGGCATGATATTTATTTGTTTGTACTTACAATATCTTGCTAGATCGCTTATAATCAGTTTTTATGATAAGCCACGCATAGCTAATAGATTGGGCAAGTATTAACGTCATTCTTATTTTACTTCGTATCTTGTAGGAATGTTACTTCTTTTGCCCTTTACAGCACCAACTGAAAGACTCTTAGGAGAAGTCTTTTCTTCGTTCGGAAATTAAACAGGTACTTAATTATTCAGTTCCTATCTGAATTTGCGAATAACCTACCTCTAGTGAGATCTTCTGGACATCGGTGATCAACCACCACGCCCACGCCCACCCTCCGACGATGGTACGCTTCGTCTGAGAACCGAAGCACCCGCCTGTGAACGACAGAGAAAATAAAATGAATAACCAGAATGTTTTGACGGACAGTCGGACACTGCTCATTATCAAATACGCCTTTAATGTTTGTACTGCTAGGACACAGGCTTCCTCTCTGCGAGAGGGAGTGGGCGATAATCCTCCATGCGCGCCCAGTGCGGGTTGGTGGATGTTGCATGTCTTCGATTTTTTGGTTCTAGGACATGCCAGTTAACTAAAGATGTTTTTCTTCACCGTTTTGAGAGCAGTGGTGATGAAATAATTTATGCGAGTACAGAGTAAAGTGCCTGGCTACTAATCCTAACTTGTAAGTCATAGCCGTTTCCACTGGGCCAACACCGACACATTGCTCAAAGCAGGCATGAAAAGGCTGAGATTGACCAAATGTAATCAGTATTTAAACTTTTTAAGTTCTTGAAAACAAACCCTTTCAAGTTTCAACCATATCCACAAGATCCTAAGCGAATATTGAACTCCACGCAACTAGAAAACAATTTATTGGATTGACAAAGTCAAAACGTTTCAATGCAAATTAAGTGCACAAATATGGGTCTGCGAAACACGAATCTTTGATAACAGACAAATAGGCCATAACTCCAAAAAAAAATTACCAAAGCGATACCTACGACGACATTATTACATTTTATCAGAAACATAATAACTCTGCACCCTAATTTCGTAATAGATCAATCACAATCTGAATCATTTTGAAACAAATTACTAATCCATTGCTTCAAAAGTTCGAAATAACAATCTGCTCAACAACGTAAATAACGAAATGAATGTTGTAGAACTGTCAAATGAAAAAATGAAACAGATTATTCATAATCATTTACCGAAAATGTGTTACGCAATTAGATAGCTGTTCTAAAATGTAATCGATTCTATTTCTCAATTCACTCCGATAGCTTTAGTTCCAAATCTAATAACAATAACGTCAGTGGAAAGGAAAGTATTCCCGTTCCTCGTAATGCCGTGGCTACATTGTCGCGTTATCGCGAACTTTACTTCGCGCGCTCTCTCTCGCACACCGCTCGACGTCTCACTCAGCAACAGAGAGCGCGCGAAGTAAAGTTCGCGATAACGCGACAATGTAGCCCCGGCATTAGACAACTTCCGTAGTAGAGGTAGTGGGTGCCCACAGTATTAAAAGGGCGGTAACCTCAGGGAGAGTGACCGGCTTGCTCAGGTGCTCACGTGCGGCAAACGAGTTTGTCTTCCAGTTCTTAGCGATACCGTTACGTTATAGTCCTTATACGCTTTCTATTTTTAAATAAGGTGTATATAAGTGTGCATCTTTGAGGTAGACCTCTCTCTTCAGAGACAGGACAGCAGCAGGATTAGTTGTCAAGAGTTCCTGGCAAAGATAGTAATGCGTTGTTGTAGGATAATGCTGAAATGTCCCCGACTGTACAGACAGTCGTTCATATGGATTTATTGTAATGTAACTAACCAATAATGCAAAAGGTGTTTCTTATATTAGAATAAACCCAGCAGTTGATCTAATGTTAAAAAGATGATTAATTTATGAGTATATACATACATAGGTATGCAGGAGGAGTAGGTAGGAGCTAGTGGCTAAGTAATAATAGCCGCACGGGTCGATTCATCAGGTTAAGCTACGCTTGCTGGGATTGGTCCGTGAATGGGTGACCATCTTTACATATTGAGACTCCTCCGTGCCTCGGAAAGCACGTTAAGCCGTTGTTCCCGGCTGTCATTTGTAGATCTTTGACAGTCGTTACGGGTCGTCAGAAGCCCGAAAGTCTGACAACCAGTCTTGCCAAGGGGTATCGTATTACCCAGTTACTGGGTTGTGGAGGTCAGATAGGCAGTCGCTCCATGTAAAAATACTGGTATTCAGCTGCATCCGGTTAGACTGGAAGCCGACCCCAACATGGTTGGGAAAAGGCTAGGCAGATGATGACATACATGGGTATGCAACTCGAAACACGTGGAAGTTAAAGACAAGTTTATCCCATTTTCAGAGCAGCCTTCACCTTCAAAGCTGATTTAATTTACAACTTTACGATCCTCTGAACAGATAAATATGTAAATTGTAAAGTAAGTTCGAGAGCCGTTAGTAGATGTCGAGACTCGAGATCAAATTCACTTTCATCGGTAATGGTGGGTAACTGACCGTCACTTGACACCGCAACTCCCGCGCATCATTTTGTGTAATGATACTAGTGACATTAGTCATATCTGTCACATGGAAAAGTGACATAACAGCGTTGTAAAGACATTTGAAACTAAAACCTTTATGAATGAAACTTTTTTGTTGAAGGTAAATACGTAGGAATCGCATGCCCTGTCATGTCTTCTGCGAGTGAAGAGCATAATAAATTATAATAAATGATTCTGGTTACGATCATAGACAACCATGTCAAATGAAAGAAGCTGTAGTATGTAAAACTTTGAAATTCAAATGTGTTTCTTATGAGTCATTTCAAGAGAAAGTCTCAGAAATTGGCAACGAAATGTCTTTAAATAATTGGCTATTTCATTTAAGTCTTTATAATTAAACTTAAAAAGAACAAATATTAACAAATACAGTTACTGAAACTAGTTCAACACTCCATAATTTGAAAGCGAATGAATTTCTATGGGATATGAATACCGATGGGTCACCGGTCGTCATACGTGTTCGGAGGCACTCGTCCTGTCATGGCAACTATTGTCAACGACCAATACATCACGCGCGCACTACCGAAGAAAGTGGTGTGACCTAAAAACTTGTACACTTTACTACACTACAGGCACATTGTGTTTTTTTCTTCGAGAACACATATTTCAAAGTTGGGCTTTAACTGATTTTCAAAAATGGGAATACAATTTACTAAATGTTTTTTGATGAACAGTTTTGTACTAGGCAAACTTAGTTCACAACAATATCATATTCATAGAAAGATTCTCACACTACCTGGGTATAAAATTATTCAACACCTTTTTTAGATCTTCAAAAAGTTTATTTCTAACGTTTTCTTATTTGTAGGTAATTGCTTTCCTTAAAAAATTGCGGATAGAAGTTTCAGTTCGAGGTCGGTTGAGGTGAGTCATAAGCCTCTAGAGACGAGTCTTACGGATCACGGACATCATCATCTGCCTAGCCTTGGGTCGGCTTCCACTCTAACCAGATGCAGCTGAATACCAGTATTTTACATGGAGCGACTGCCGATCTGACTTCCACAACCCAGTAACTGGGTAATACGATACCCCTTGGCAAGACTGGTTGTCAGACTTTCGGACTTCTGACGACCCGTAACGACCGTCAAAGATACACAAATTACAGCCAGGACCAACGGCTTAACGTGCTGTCCGAGGCACGGAGGAGTCTCGGTATGTAAAGATGGTCACCCATCTACGGACCAACCCCGGCAAGCGTAGCTTAACCTGATGGACCGACCCGTGCGGCTGTTATTACTTAGCCACGAGCTCCTCTCTTACGGATCACGGACATCGTCGCCAAAAAATCGAACGCACAAATGATTCATACAAATATTATGAAAGTGAAGGAAAGTAAATATCAGTTCACAAATAAATTGCAACATACGAGTATATCAGTGTTACTAAAGCCGGGATTCCCAGATACAAGTTATTGTTTTCCTTAATCATTAATGAATTCTACTAAATAAAATATTAATTAAAGTGAATATGAAACAATAAGTCGAGAAGTGTCGTGGGACCCGGTCGGAACGAAGTTCTTTAGCTGTTTACTATGTATTAAATAACAGGCACAATGAAATAAATTAACAACATTTGACAGTTATTATAGGAAAAACAAATCGCATTACTATAGCCGGTTGATTCTATAAAAAATTCATGGTGAAAACTTTAGTGAAGTGAGCTGTCATTTCATCTGATGCTGGAGATTGACACCATTGATAGCTCACTTCACCTAAGATTTCACGGTGAGATTCTATCAGAATCGACCGGTACACTCTTTTTTCGGTGAAGTTATCATTCGCCAAGTATGCAGAGCATAACGTGCGATAAAGACTTCGTATCCAAAATATTATGGATGGTAAAAACAAGGAAAGCAATATGTTTTGTTTCGTTTGCATTAGGTTTTCTTTCAGCTTATTCATGATAATCATCAGCTTGGCTTTCTTACTATCGCCACATAAGTAAACGGCTATCGCTACACGAAATGCCTAAAATGATCTTTGTAAAAACGCTAAAATGATAAGGTGCCATACACTACCAAGCCAATTAGGCAACTAGCCATACAAACAAAGCATCGACTTTACACCTAATTGTAATTGAAACATGAACATGTCGAAACAATAGAATTAAAAACTTGTTTTTTTAAAGGAAGTAGGTACCTAAGAATTGCACAATTATTCACACAATTTCAGATGTTCTTGAGAGGAAGTCGAATTTTCTCGTCAAATCTATTGTTACGAGTATCTTCATACTGAAGTAACTTTGTTCTTTTAATGTTTCAGTTGTGAAGATGAGTTCGATTCTTCTGACGGGCACGGCCATTGCCGCCGCCGCCGGCTCACAGGTAAATGTCCTCTAACCTTCTATTACAGACTATAAACATAATAAACAGACACGATATAGACACGTTCTGTCAAGATACTTCACTGCCTATATTCGATGAACAACGCACGAACACATAGAACGCTGAAATCGCTGGAGGCAAGGAAACTAGCACATGAGTAGATATTGAACAGAGACAAATCTACGGGGAGGCAAGGGAATTCTAGCACATGAGTAGATATAGAACAGAGACAGATCTACGGGGAGGCAAGGGAACTCTAGCACATGAGTAGATATAGAACAGAGACAAATCTACGGGGAGGCAAGCGAAATCTAGCACATGAGTAGATATTGAACAGAGACAAAGCTTCATGCTTAGCCGAAGAAATGATAACAGTTGTGATAGACGAGTGCTTCAGTGAAAACTGAGGGCAGGAGGAGTAACGATCTTCGCAGGGTGGGTGGTTAAGGCTTGAAAAGAAAAGCCGAGAACAGAGCTAAATGGCTTGCGATTGGAGACGGAGGCTTTTGTCCATCAGTGGATAATTTTCTACTTTTTTAAATAATTTATAAGGTCATAATATGGAGTATTCTATTCTATACTTCCTCTTGTGACTTAAGTGCGTGTGGGTCTTGTATATAATCATTATCGGCCTAGCCTTTTCCCAACTATGTTGGGGTCGGCTTCCGGTCTAACCGGATGCAGCTGGATACCAGTATTTTACATGGAGCGACTGCCTATCTGACCTCCGCAACCCAGTACTTGGGTAATACGATACCCCTTGGTAAGACTAGTTGTCAGACTTTCGGGCTTCTGACGACCAGTAACGACTTCCAAAGATCCACAAATGACAGCCGAGACCAACGGCATAACGTGCTTTCCGAGGCATGGAGGAGTCTCGGTATGTAAAGATGGTCACCCATCCACGGACCAACCCCGGCAAGCGTAGCTTAACCTAATGGATCGACCCGTGCGGCTGTTATTACTTAGCCGCGAGCTCCTCCAGGGTCTTGTATATGATCTCGTATGTATTTTTGCGACGCCCCGACGCTTGCACGCGATGCTAGAACGAACGCGAATTACTTCCACCTTCCGGTACTAATGCAAGGCGTTCTTATACATCTGTTACTCTTGTTTATTCACTGAAGGCAATTTTTAAATTCCCTTTTAATGAACACCTATAGCATATAGGTACTATCCAATACATTCAACATTGGTTTACAAAAGCATTCACATGTCTCTGCATATTCGCAGAGACATGAATTAAATGCTTTTATAATTAAGTAACACTTTATTTTCTTCCACAGCTATTATTTCAGGTAAACGATGCATTATTTGTGTGTGAATTTTGGATTGTTTTGAGCTTGACTTAATTTGCTGTTTTTTTTTGGTTGGTGTACAAAAGTAATAAGAGTTTTAAATCTTACTTTTCAGGTAGCAAAAAAGGTCAGAGCGATAAATTTATTGTCATTTATTTAAAAATATATATCTTGTAAGCGATACCTCCTATACTGTAATAAGATTGCTTTTTGGTTTTATATTTAAAAAAATAGTTATGGTTTAGTATTTTTATTCATAACTAGCTGATGCCCGCGACTTATTATACATATATTAAAACCTTACTCGAGAACCACTCTATCCATTACTGAAAATCGGTGCAGTAGTTTTTGAGTTAATCGCGTACAGAACGACAGACAGACGCGGCGGAGGACTTTGTTTTATAATATGTAAGATTTTATCTGTAGTGATTTTTGGCGACCTACTAAACTGGGCTCTTGTTATGGGCAAAACCTAAGAAACTTATATACAGAAGAACTGCTATAACCAAAGAAAACAAGCAATACCTATGTATTCACCTATCTATAAGTACTTTTCTTTATTTAGTCTTCTGTGTGTGCATGAACAAATAAATAAAACCATATTATGAGACTTTGTGTTATGACATATACAGGGTTACTGGTAACTCGACGTATTCCTTGCAGGACGTCATAGTAGGGTTAAAATGCAACAAATTAAGCCACCAAATGTCCTACCGAAATTCAGTAGTTTTTGAATTAGTTAAGAGTTTTAGTTTTTGAAGTAATAGCAAAAATTACAAAAAATTAAATGTTTTGTTAGTGATATTTGCCAAAGTTTTAGGCATTATTGAACTTTTAATTATTAACAAAGGTCTGCTACGGCTTCAACTATGATAATAACTTAAATTTCAGTACAGTCGCGCCGTAAATCATTTTTAAATTGGTTTCAAATGATTTAATCTGGGATTTTTCATTAAAAAACTAAAACTCTTAACTAATTCAAAAACTACTGAATTTCGGTAGAACATTTGGTGGCTTAATTTGTTGCATTTTAACCCTATTATGACGTCCTGCAAGGAATACGTCGAGTTACCAGTAACCCTGTATGTATAATAATAAACACTTTAGATCACAAAACAAAATCCAAGTGTTCGTAAGATTCCAGATCGCCTGGTTCATCCCAATGCTGGTGACAGCAATAGCGTACTATAAATTCCACGCAACGGACTCAGAGGGCAGACCAGCAGACATCAGTGACGCCGACATACTGCCAGACTACGACTTCATCATAATTGGAGCCGGCTCTGCTGGTCAGTGGGAATTTGAGCCTTTAATTCTACCATATCAGGGCTCTGTTTAACATAACTTACAATGCTACTTAATTGTAGAAAACTGTCAAAATTTATACTTATCACGACAGGTGATGTTTATCAGAAAACAATTAAAGAAACTCATAAAATCGTCGGATTATAGGATTGTCAACTGTCGGCTGTCAGTTTTATTAAAAACTAGATGATGCCCGCAGCCTCGCCCGCGTGGATGTCGGTTATTATATACTAAAACCTCACTCGAGAACCACTCTATCCATTGGTGAAAACAGCATGAAAATCGGTGCAGTAGTTTTTGAGTTTATCGCGTACAGGACGACAGTCATACGCGGCGGAGGACTTTGTTTTATAATATGTAAGGATGCTGACCAGCTGACCCCTTTAATGTCCAGTGCTGAATATAGTTGCTTCGTTCACGACCTTTCTCACGTCAGTGAATTGAGTTTTATTTTTTGCCACTGTAATACCAACGGGAAAGGCCGAATTATTATAATATCAGGAGAAAATATTGCCTCTTTGAAAGATACGTCATGTCGCCAGTCATGGACTGGGGTAGTTTAAATGATAATGCAGTGAAAACAAAACTTAATAAGTCGGCACGTCTGGCAGGTCCATAGGGATCTTTAGAATAAATAGAGAGGATATATTTATTGGATACAGTTTATTTATTTCTACCATTTTTTTCTTAAATTTAATTTTTCTAACACATAAATTATATTTTTAAATATTGGAATAAATAAAATATAAAAACATTTCAAAATATAAAAAATAGTACCCCACCGGTATCGGGAACAGGGTCCAAGCTACCGGCGGTCAGGGCTCCAGAGAGAGGAACCTCCTAACAATGCGAGCCGTGTCCAGGATATACCGCTTTCTGAATCAAGCCCTTAATCCAGCTGCCCATGGAATTTATTAATATTTAATTAATCCGTTTTCTTGAACTTTTCCAGGCGCAGTGATAGCTAACCGGTTATCAGAAGTCAGCAACTGGAAGATTCTACTATTGGAAGCCGGCGGAGATGAGACGGTGATATCTGACGTGCCTCTTCTAGCTGGTTACCTGCAGCTCAGCGAGTTAGACTGGCAATACAAGACTGAGCCTTCGGGAACCAGCTGTCTTGGTAAATAGTTCACAAGAAATCTGTCTTGAAATATATGCTGGACTTAATTAGAGTCGCAAAAGTTCCGCTTTGGATTTTATCAAAAAGCGATGGGATTCTGGGTGTAAAAAGACAGGACTGAATTCGGAACATCACGCTGCGTTCCAAAACGGGCACAATTCACGATGACCGCTGGGCAAAAGTCTCCAGCTTGAAAATGGATGGTGCCGTCGAGGACGGGCCCAGAAAGAGGTGTCGAGATGACCTGTATGCATGCCGCTAGGGCTAGTTCGAGATGGCGCGGGAAAAGAGTTCCTGGAAGTACTAGGGGTAGAAAAAAAAGAAATATTACTTATTGATCGCATTATATGTTATTACCAGAAAAATGTGGACATCCTCTTTTCACGGATATTTTAGTTGCTCTTGTGACGTCCACTGATGGAAAATACCTACACCTATAACCATCTTATGATAAATTCTATTTATCAAATTGAAAAAGAGAACCAACCAAACCAATTTGTAGTTTACTTGAAGTACTTTCATTGTTTTTTCAGCAATGGAAGGCGGCCAATGCAACTGGCCCCGCGGTAAGGTGCTCGGAGGCAGCTCAGTCCTTAACTACATGCTGTACTTACGAGGCAACAGAAAAGACTACGACTCGTGGGAAGCGCTGGGCAACGAGGGCTGGGGCTACAAGGACGTGCTCCACTACTTCAAGAAGTCAGAAGACAATAAGAACCCATCCCTAGCACATACACCGTACCACAGCACTGGCGGGTACCTGACAGTTTCTGAACCACTCTATCATACACCACTCCTACAATCTTTTATTGATGGAGGCCTAGAATTAGGGTACATGAACAGAGATATAAATGGAGAATACCAAACTGGTTTTATGGCGGCACAAGGGACAATTAGACGCGGTAGCCGGTGCTCAACGTCCAAAGCGTTCCTAAGATCAGCTAAGGATCGCCCTAATCTACACATATCCATGTATTCACATGTCACTAAAGTGATGATAGACCCAGGAACTAAAGCTGCTTACGGAGTGGAATTTGTGAGAAATAAAACAGTATTTAAAATTAGAGCTGAAAAGGAAGTCATTCTTTCAGCTGGAACTATTAACTCTGCCCAGTTGTTGATGTTGTCTGGAATAGGACCTGCAGAGGAACTGAATAAACATAACATACCTTTGATCCAGAATTTGAAAGTTGGAAGGAACTTACAAGATCATATTGGATTGGGTGGATTAGCGTTTATGGTAAACCAGCCTATATCTATTGTACAACATCGTCTCTATAAAGTTGATCCACTGATTGAATACGCCATGTTAGGAGAAGGTCCTCTGACAATCCTGGGAGGTGTCGAAGGTTTAGGTTTTGTCAACACTAAATATGTTAACGAGACTGACGATTTTCCCGATATTGAATTTCTTTTTATTCCTGGATCTACAAATTCTGATGGTGGAGAGCAGATCAGCAAAATACATGGACTGATGGACACGTTCTACGATGCTGTATTCAGACCTATAAACAATATGGATGTCTGGAGTATCATGCCTATGTTGCAACGACCGCGGAGCAAAGGCTTCATACAACTGCGCAGTGCCAACCCTTATGATTACCCTTACATTTATCCAAACTATCTAGCAGATGAGTTGGATGTGAAAACTTTAGTAGAAGGAGTAAAAATCGCAGTAGCACTGTCCAGGACAAGAGCATTCCAGAAATATGGCTCAGTTTTGAACGAGCACGTCTTTCCTGCGTGTGTGAGTATCGAGAGATACTCAGACGCATATTGGGAGTGTATGATCAGGCAGTACACTTTAACTATCTATCATCATGTTGGAACAGCGAAGATGGGGCCGTACTGGGACCCTGACGCAGTTGTCGACAACCAGCTGAGGGTGTATGGAGTGAAAGGTCTACGTGTCATAGACGGCAGTATCATGCCTAACATAGTGAGTGGGAATACCAACGCACCTATTATCATGATAGGAGAGAAAGGCAGCGACATGATCAAGGAATTTTGGTTAAAACGACGAAGCTCTAGATATTACATTTAATTAACGTACAAAACGAAAGTATTTACCAGTATTATGGGCGTAAGAAGTTTGTTGTAAAAATATTTAAGCCGAATATTGTGAAATTATTTTATTTTTATTGACGGCACGCAATTGTAAATAATTTAATTAGGCATGGTGTTCATAAATTATTTTAATACTATACACTTGTGTTTGTTATCTTGTCATCATTTTTAGGTTAGAGACCCGCGATGTCATAGGGGAGTGATGTGAAGATTCGAATGACGTTATTGCGACGCACGCTATTTCGAAAAACCTTACGAGTGGTACGCCAGTTCGAAAACACATTGAGTCCAAAACCGCTATTTCGAATGACATAGTACTACATTGTTCGGTTTGGTTCCTTAAACGGGGCAGCCTCATCAACACCCTGAAGGCATTAATATGATATTGCACACGCGAGGCGTTGTACTGTCTGCGAGCGTATGATACCCACAGGCTGCTCGCGTAGAAAGATGTACAATATGCTCTGAACAATGTTGTTTTTACTTCAGTGGTACAACGAGCAAACCTGCGGGCAAATATTCGCCCTCACAGACAACGCCCTGCGTCCTCGCTCTATATCTGAATCATTTTTCAGAACAGAGCACATATTTAAAATGTTCCACATCATTTTATGGCAGGTATCGTAGGCAGACATTTTCAATAAAGTGAATTCTCTGGCCTGAAAGTGGTCTTTCACTTTTTCCGACATTATAAATCAAGCCATGGCTGTGAGCGTACTTTTCACAGATGCTCAACAGTTTTGAAAGGCCACATATAAAAGCACTCAGCAGTCCCATGTCGGCCGCGTAACTGATATTATTGGTTTTAGTTTTGAGCCTCAGTTTTCCTGTTGACAACAACTACATAAACATACAAAGAACTCTCACACAAGATGTAATATTATTAGATCAACAACTTTTTAGATCTTCCGAAGTTTATTTCTAACGTTTTCACATTTATGCTTTGCGTAAAAAATCGCCGATAGAAGTTTCTAATAGAGGTCGGTTGAGGTCAGCCAAGCCTCTAGACAAGCCTTACAGATTGCGGCGATCATCGCCTAAAAATATCACTAAGAAGGCTTTCATACTGGCACAAATGATTCATACAAATATTATGAAAGTGAACGAAAGATCATTTCAATTCACTAGCAAATTGCAACACACATCCGTGTTGCTACAGTTGGGATTCCCAGATACATGGTATTTGTATGTCTGAATAAATAATGAATGAGCTTCATCGTAAAGAAGGGAGGCCTTTGCCCAGCAGTAGGACAAAAAAGGGTCATTATTATTATAAATATTTAAAAGTCTATTTTTCCAAGGCAATAATCTCACAACATGTACAACGATGATGACGATGATTACTTTACGGAAAAGGCAAGTTTATCTATAATATTTTTTTTCTAGAATACTAGAAATACTTTTTTACCCCACTACGGTAAAGCCGAAAGGAAGGGTTATAATTTTAGCAGTATATGTATGTATGTATGTTTGTATTTACATATGTTTCACTGTAGCGCCTAAACTACTGAACCGATTTTGATGAATGAGGTATCAATAGATTCATAATAATGGTCCGGCTGACACAGGCTATAAATTCCCCCTAAATTTATTATAGATCACAATTACACATAGGAACTGAGTAGCTATAAAGACCAAGATATCCTTACAAAGCTGTAAAGACAAAATCAGTTCTTAAGG
This sequence comes from Lithophane leautieri, assembly GCA_949152455.1. Classification (NCBI taxonomy): domain Eukaryota; kingdom Metazoa; phylum Arthropoda; class Insecta; order Lepidoptera; family Noctuidae; genus Lithophane; species Lithophane leautieri. Next base: position 10,542,170 of record OX424478.1, read on the forward strand.
GTCGGATTGTTGCACGTTTTTTGTGATATTCGTTTTTTTTTAAATCATCTACATAGTTTATCCTCAATTCGATTTTTTTACTGAGTGGTGAAACTCTCGAGCTATCCAGACGTTTTTTTTCGTGGCTACTACTTTAAGTTTTCTATATTAATGTATCCCAAACCCATAACACGATTTCCAGTAAACGATCCTTAAGCATATCTCTATATATAAAGGTAAGTAAAACGATAATTAAACACATCAAAATGACGCCACAACAAGTTCAAATAGAGTCCCCATCTCCCACCATTTCACTACTATCCAATAAGCGACCTGCGCGGGAGTTGATCCACGACAACCGAAGAAAGTGCCCGTCACCCGGTTAGACGAAACACCGCACGAAATCGAAATCAAACTGCTTGGCAATTTCGAAAAACCGAAACTAACCAAGTGTGTTTCAGTGATTTGTTTAAAAAGATACGTGATGTGTCAGGTGCGCAGACGCAGGGAAAGTGTTCAGGAATCTGTGATACCTATGCAGCGTTTGTAATGAACAGTAAAACGAAGTGTTCGATATAATTCGGTGCGGACTGTGAAGCTTTCTTGTGTATTATGTTTTGTTGTGAAAGTGTAAACGATTGAACGTAAGTTACAAAGCTTTTGTAACGTAAACATTGGTTTTTCATTGTCAAACATTTGTCGGTGATTGTACTGTACAATTTTCGTACTAATGGCTTCATTCAGACGTGTTGAGAGTAAAGATTATCCCAGTTTCAGCAGTATTCGGGTTGTCCAAGAAATGTTACTTACAATACCTCGTTGAAACTATGGTATGCCATTTATGCCAAGTTTCTAAATAACAACGAATAATAATATATACGACATGTTTTTCGCTCATCAAAATTCAACACTTTGATAAGATAAATTATGTCAGGAATTGGTAGGGAACTTTATATGAGATTCTACTGCATCCCTTCTTAAACTCTTTTGTTTATTATTATTAGTATTATGCCCACTTTACTACTCAATATTATAAATAAATATATTCTTCCCACTGTTCAACGTCATCAATTATCATTATTGCCAGTCAAGTCTTCCTTATTGGTATACTATTGGGTAACCAAGAGGTTATATACTAAAGAAAAGTACGTTAATGCATTTAAAATCCTTTTTTTGTATTTATATGCCTAATAAAAGCCAACACCTTATAATCTAGGACCACACTGTAGTCTATTCGTTTATAAGTTTATGCCCTGACTGGAAGCCTTAATTTATTAAGACTCCCACAGGACTGAATGTCCGTATAAGCAGCCGACAACCTCCGAAGTAGAACAGAGAGATGCCAATACAAAAAAAAAAAAACTAGTTCAACATACCTGGCATCTCACAAAGAGGAGGCATGTGTCCCAGCAACGTGAATGTTATAGGCTGATTATTACATGATAATGTTCGTAAAGCAAGTCATCTAACGCAGTTTGAGACTATCCTACATATTCTACCAATATATATGGTTGACGGTATGGTGGACGGTACGTTATGGTTGGTATGGTTGACGTTGTTGTTATATGGTTGGCCAACGTATTGCTGTGATTGTTTAACAACAAAACTGTCATTAGTAAAACAAACTGTGGCCCATTTTGCAACGCCTATTACTTAATACCTACAGCAAATTAGGACTTTAATCAATATTCCAGTAGCCTCTGAATATAATTATATTTAATTACACAACTTTTTAGCTGCCAAAAGGGAACAGTTACATAATGACAGTGGATGTATTTTCTCCGGAACTCTTTAATATTCTGGAGGCAACGACAAGCATTCGTAAATTCTCTTGGCCGCGCTTCATTGACATTTTAGTACACTTTCTAAAAAAGTATGAATATTGTAAACAATGGTTTTTAACGGTTCAGAAAGTGAAGTTCTTGTTAACTGCCAAATACTGATTGTTCTTCTTTTTTCCTGGAATGTATTTAATCAGACCTCCAATGTTCACATTTTGCGCTCGTAAAAATATTATTCAAGACTCACGTGGTTGGTCACAGTTTCAACCTAACCTTACCCGTTTTATCTGGATAGCTTAGTTACTGGGTCAGTTAAATATTGCCGTTTTGTTTTTTTTTCCTCTGTAGGTATACATTTTTTATTTAATTGAAGTAGTATGTATCAAATAACTTTCTTGTAGGTATTATTAAGTAAATGGAAAATATCTCCGTTTTTTACGATAGGCATGAAAAATTTATTTTAATTTATGTTAAACTGAGTCGACTTTTTGTCACAGGAGCAAATTGATGTCATATCAGTTAGCCACTGCAGTACGCGTAGCATGACAACCATAGAAACGGATTTTCTCGACGGAAGAAAAACAAACAATAACAAACAATCCCGATCTGTCATTTTGTCTATTCTTACGTCGACAAAACCCGTAGAAAACTCGTTTTGACGGAAGAATAGACAAAATGACAGATGATTGTTTATCTGTCAAAAATCCGTTTCTGATGTGGTCATGCTAAGCATGCTGGACATAGCTCCCTTAAAAATATAAAGTCGTATGCCAAAAAGAACAAAATACATCATATGTTATGTTTATGTCAGCATAATGTAGTTTCTAATCAGTATAGCTGTCAGGAACTTTGTTGTCACAAAACGTACCTATGCCAATAGAGCTTACAGAAAAAGCACCTAATTTAAAGCTGATAGTTAACCCAGATAAAACATAATATTAATTTGTACACCAAAAACATGATAAAGTTCATACTTAATATTCAGACTGTAATAACATAATCTTATACTTCATGACGTAAATAAGAAAAATGTCATTAACATAAACACGATTTATAGCTATTCAATAATTGTATATATCGGAAGCTAAGTCTATTGATTCTCACAGTACAGTCAGTAACAAAAGGCATCTTACATAAATGTCAATCAAAAATACAAAAGATACGACAGCAATTACTATAATGGCATTAAATGGTCGTTTGCTTTGCACTCGACTGTACATCCGTACATGTTTTCTTTCTTCTACAATCGATTCTACATTAGATTGCACTTAAGTTATTACTAGCAACATTGCATTGAATTTCAAACTTTACTGAGCTAGAAATGTAGTTTAAAATAGCTTGTATGTCAGACCCTGTTTAACGCGCAGAGCAGAAATGTGATATATAATCCAATTTTCACGAGAATCAATTAATCAAATAGGCGGAAATCATTTCTTGCATGTGAGATGAAAGTGAATCCGTGAAGGAAACCCTGAGACTATGACTGACTATGACATAAGCAAGTGGGTAAATGATTTATGTGCATGGGACACGGAAGGTATGTTCGGTGGAACCAAGTTACTGTTTTATCTGTGACTTGGTTATCTCACCACGGAATGTCAACCCGTAAGTAAGCCCTAATCCTAAATTATAAATGCGAATGTGAGTTTGTTTATTTGTTTGTTACGCTTTCACGATAAAACGGCTGAACGGATCTGGATGAAATTTGGCACAGGGGTAGACCACGACCTGGAACAGGACATAGGAAATTCTTTTTATTCCGATATTCCCGCGGGATCGAGATTTACGCGGGTGAAACCGCGGAGCGCAGCTAGTACCGAATATTTTAGGAATGAAAAGGCCTTGTATCAACAATGTTAAGTCAATACAATTTGTAGTTTCATGAATTTATGTGAACCAATTTTCTCCAAAGATTTTTTGTAAGGTCAAAACTTTCTACACCGCTTTAAGGTTATTTTGGCGCGTGGCCAAAATCGGAACAAACGTCGATATTGTTTTGTCAATACACAACGACATTGACAATTTCAGAAATATTTACCAACAACGACAGGGGGTAGACAGGGGGTCAATGTCATTTTAAGGTGCCAAAATATGCAAAATATTGTAGCAGTCTTGTTTTGAATTCTTTAAACCAGTAGTTAGCTAGCTTATTTCATTTTACTGAAAATATTGCGGCTCTTTAAAACGGTGTGTGCCGTCATGGTGGAACATTTTCCAAACTAAATATTTCACACAGACTCCGAATTGGCTTGTCGAGATACGATCGAACCATGTGAACTAATGAGTCAATTAGTGACGCGTGGATGATCACAGTGTTTATGGACCATGGTTGATTTCTAAATAACCATTTCATTACTTTCATGATTTATGATTTTAGGCCTATGTTTAGTTGATACTTACAATAGGACAGGTTTTCCGAATAACTGGTAAATCAAAAAAAAAAATTAGGTACATTAAATTCCTGGATTTCTGGATTTTCCTGGATTTAGGTTCGATTGTCGATTGGTCCAGCTTAATACGTAGAATTAATTCCCAAAAACAAGAAAGGTTATCTTTAATTTTTTTGCTAACCCATAAACAAACTTTAGTAAAAACAGGTAACTAAATGATTATCGAAATTATTTTGACATGTGCCTGAATGACGTAATATTGAACTGTCAAAAACATCCGACGCGGGATAAAAAAATCTAATGACGCTTTTTGTGAATGAAAAACTACCTGTCAATTTAGGTGACCCACTGTACCAAAAGGCGCAGTGACGTAGTCGCATGCGCACGCGCTGAGCTCGACTTAACGGTACTCCACGACTCATCAGCTGTTATTCTGTTAACCAAGTGACACTGTTTCACACTGCAACTGATGAAGTTGAATCGGAATTGAAATTGTAAAGTTTTCTAAAAAAAATTAAACCGACGAAAAAAGAATTGAAAAGCGAAAAATAAATAACTTTAATTTCGGAAGTCGGTGTCTTCGCTTTTCAATTTTCGTTTTTTGCCACCGACTTCCGAAATTAAAGTTATTTATTTTTCGCATTTCAGTTCTTTTTTCGTCGGTTTAATTTTTTGTAAAAAAGTTTTTTATTTTTCGCTTTTGAGTTACCATCCACTCCAGGGTACTCCAGGAGGTTACTCCAGGTTAAAGACCTGGAGTTGATGATGAGTGGTTGTGTCATCAGAACTATGTACAGTCACGGACTTTAATTGATGAGCCACTTGGCACTGTTCGTATTTAAGCCGTGTAATGCAAATCGGGCTTAGTCGGTTATACTCGTACATCCAGACACGGAAAGTCATGTCTTCATATTATAGAAGAAGAAAATTATATTTAGTATCTTTACCGGTTGGCTAACCTGAGAGCCAGAACTACAAACTTGATAGCGGAGTGACTACCCAAAGTCAACCGTAACCTAGCGACGATTGTTTTAGCGTAGCCATAGTAACGTTAGCGTACGGAGAAATTGTAATTAGTCATTTCAACAAATTCGAAAATAACGTCTCTGACATCGACATTTCAACTGTCACTGTCTTCGGATAGGTTTTCAGAATTATCTAGATAATGAGCTCTGATTCAAAGGAGCTCAGTATCAAATAGATTGGATAAACATTGAATTTATTTATCATTGAGAACTTATTAGTCAACCTCTATGGACAAGACTATTTCCAATGACTAATATTTGTCATCTTGTTTACGAGCATGCGATTTAAGTTCGTGTTTAACCGTGTAATCTCGTGAATGTATGAAACTGCAAAATTAAAAAGTTTGAAAGTGGCTCATCAATTAAGTCCGTGACTGTATGTGTGCGAAATTTCAACAGAATCGGTTCACAGTTGAAAATTCAGTTGGTGAAAAATCAATCAACCCCATTTTTTCTACCTTTAGGGGTGGATTATAGTTTCCAATTTTAAATGGGACCAACTTCGAGGTATACCCTTCTCAATAAAAAAAGAATTTTTCAAATCGGACGACTCACTACATAGATATGCGTGGTCATACATAAAAAAAAAAAAATACAGTTCGACTTGAGAACCTCCCCCATTTTTTTCGTCGGTTAAAAATACATGACACGTAACTGATTGATTTTAACTCCATATTGAGAAAGGCTTTAAACACACAAATCGTAGCAGCTGCTAAATATGTTAATGGCTTCAGTTAACTGAGCATAGCCATGGGAAGACTCTTGCTTTTGCAATAATAGTAATACAACAAATAACAATGCAGCCGAAACCTAGCTTGTCGAGGCACGACAGGTCATAAGTAATTCTATTAGTAAGTTATTATACTACTAGTGCGATCGTATGCCAAGCAGTCATACAAAATATCGTAGACAATTTATTCAGCCATATCCTTCAATAATAGTTTATTTCTTTTGCAGGTGTGAAGATGAGTTCGATAGTGAACGTGGCCGCCGACGTGCTGTCGGGCACGGCCATCGCCGCTGCCGCCGGCTCGCAGGTAAATGACCGCTAACCTACTATCACAGACTCTATCATAATACTCAGACACGATATAGACATGTACTGTCAAGATACGTCACTCCCTATATTCGATGAACAACACACGCACACATAGACGGCGTTCGGTAACGCTCAAATCTACGGGGAGGTATCGGGACTCAAGTACATGCAGAGATCAAGCTTCATGCTTCGCCCTAGATCAGATGACAGTTGCAGAGCAGGAGAAGTGACGATCTTCGTAGGGTGGCTGGAAGAGAAAACCCAAGAAAGGGGCTAAATGACGTGAAATTGGGGACTCAGAGAGCCTTTATCCAGCAGTAGACTGATGCTGGTGATGACAATGAAGCTATAATATGTAATGAGGAATATATAAACGCACTTTAAAAATAATGTTTCAAATTTATAAAATGTTTAGCTCTAAAATAATTGAATGAATGTATATTGGTCATTTTTAACTGGGTGAAATAGGTTAGGTTACAACTGTGACCAACTGAGCGCGAGCCGAGCGAGCGAAGCGGACGGTGCTGCTGTAGCGGACGGTGCTGCTGCAGCGGCCGGCGAGCGCTACTTCCAAGTTGCTCGCAGAACTTTTTTCACCATTTTCTAATTATCTAGTCATTCAATTAATTTTAAAGCTAACCATTATTTTTATAGTTCACTCAATAGAAAGCTAAACATTTTAAAATTTGAAACATTATTTTTAAAGTGCTAATATACAATTTTATAGCTGTTTTCATAAAATTTAAAGTGCTATTAAATACATCCCAAGCAGTTGCGCTGCGATGGGTTACTGCATATGAGTGGGTACTACGTTCACGTAATTATCCACTCCCTTGTCATTTCGCAACCGTCAATCTAATGAAGCTTAGTTTTTGTTGATATTTCTTCTAAATGCGTGTGCGTCATGTATATGATCTAGTATGTATGTTTGCGTGTAGGAATATATGAGTATGTAAGTCATGCCACCAATCTTATATGACGTCAGACTAGCATGCCTTACCTTACGACGCCCCGACGACGCCCGCACGCGATGCTAGAACGAACGCGACTTACTTCCGCCTTCCGGTACTAACGCCTGGCGTTCTTATACATCTGTTACTCTTACTTATCTACTGAAGGCTTGCTTATTCAACTTAATTTGCTGTTTCTTTTATTTGGTAGATTTCAGTACCTATCCAAAATAATACGAGTTAAATCTTACTGTTCAGCTAGCGAAAAAGATCAGAGTGATAATTGTCATTACACTTTGTAAGTGATGCCTCAATTTTTTATTATTTTATAATTAACTTAGGTAAGATTCGTATTCTTACTGATTACTTGTTATAGCTTTTATGCATTTGTACTTTGTAGCATTTTTATAGGGTCACCCACGTACCTAATTGTCAGAAGAACTTTCATAAAATTTTCAACCGATAGAGATGACGAAAACTTCTGAAAAATCCTAAACAAATACCAACTTCTCTAGTCGGGGGTGCCGCGAATATACAAGTAGAAGGAAAAGTGGGGTTTTAGTCGGTAGCAGTCTGACATTACCCTCCGTTGTCCCCAGACGGAGGGTATCCATGAGTATTACCCAACGGTTTAAAAAAAAAAAGCACTTATTAAGTACCTAATTGTTTATAGTATGATGCTCTATAAATGTTTATATCTTGAACATCGGCAAACAACAGGAGGGCTATCATTTATATCGGATGACAGGCGTTCAAAGCGATTAACAATCGATTAACTTTTTAGCTCATTCCCGGTAGTAAGCATGCTTCATTAAACTTTGCAAACATGGATTATACAATAGCAGTTTTCCACATACTTAGCTCGTTTATTTATCACACTAGTACGGTAATAATAATAGACATAAATTATTGAGAAACAAAGTTATAAGTGGTCGTAAAAAATAAAGTACCTACAAATAATTCGTAATAGGATAGGTATCTATTACTAATTTCTGTATAGTTCATTTGAAAACTAGACAGCCTCTGTCTGGCTGGCATTACTGCTGAAATGAAACTATTGGAGTGAGGTTTTTGAACAAAAAAAAAAATTGTAGGTAGGATTTACAGTGTTTCATGAATTCTTGCAAAGATAAATGTTATTCTTTTCTTTTTTCAAAGTCTTAAAATCGAATTTGAAGAAGCATTTGTCAAGTCACAATAGAAAGAAAGAAAATTAATTTATTTAGCACAGACGAAAAAGGAAACAACACAACAAATACTACAAGGAAAAATGAAAAAAAAAGGAAACATAAAAAAAAAACAGTAAGCTATTTTTGGCGAACTCCAAAAGTCAGTTCTATGTAAAGCGACTGATTTTTAAACCAAACGAAAATAAACCTAACAAACTTAATTATACAGTCAAAACTGTTATAAAACCACGCTAGGAGACTTTACACCTATATTCTAAGTCATAACAACTTGAGAACACGACACTACATCCAAGTCTTTCGTTGACTTGAATGTGCCCTGGCGACTGAGAGTATGGCATGCTCACTTTAATGTCTCGCTGGTGGTGGCATGTGTGTTGGATCATTAAGTTCCCTTCAAAATGGTTGAGCTACGGGCGCCATCAGTAGGGACTGGTCATCTCTTAGCTGCCACGGCTCATTTTAATTTATTTTAATTTTTGAATTGTTTTGTTTCTTTTTTATCTTTTTACGGACGGACATTGTACTCACATGTATAATTTCAACATGAATGATGTAACCAATAAATATATTGTAACAATATTCTGATTCAAAAGAGTGTCCGTGGAGTTTCTTGCCCGTTCTTCTCCATAGGAACCTACGCTTTGGAATGGGCAACTAGCTTCATCTTTCTGACTGACCAACCCCTTGACAATTCAAAAGTGCCTGTAATTGGTTTATTTGAAATAAATGCTTTGAGTTTGAGTTTGAGGTGTTCGTAACATTCTAGATCGCCTGGTTTATCCCAATGCTGGTGGCAGCGATAGCGTACTACAATTTCGACGCGACGGACCCTGAGGGCAGGCCAGCAGACATCGGTGACGCCAATATGCTGCAAGACTATGACTTCATCATCGTTGGTGCCGGCTCTGCTGGTCAGTGGGTATAAAAGCCTTTATTTCTAGCGTTAGTTAATTATCTAGTGTTGCTATCTGACATTTATATGCTGAGCTGAGACTCTTTTTGGCGTATGTATTTATTTCCTTTATTTTTTTTTACACGTTATCAGCCCGTAAATGGCCAGTAGTATGTACTTGTTAGTTCATGTGAATAGTTGAAAAAATGAGGATTGCTCACGCCCTTTTGCTCGTCAGTCCCTCGTTACTAGTTAACCTCTATTGCCACACTTAGTATACCCACGGGATAGGACTATATTATAAATTTTTTTTCTGGAGAAAATATTTCCATAAGAAAAGATGTTTGTGTCCAAGGACTGCGATTGTTTAAATGGTAATGTGGTGAAATCAATTGCCCACAGAGTTTTAATTTAATAAGTAGTCACGACAGGCAGGTCCGAAGGGATCCCTTCAATGAACAGAGAGATTCATTTTTCTTTAACGCGGTAAGGGTCATTTCCTTAGTTAATTATTGATATCCAATCAATGAACTAATACGTATTTTTCTACTGTTTTCAGGTGCAGTGGTAGCAAACCGGCTATCAGAAGTCAGCAACTGGAAGATTCTACTCTTGGAAGCTGGCGGAAGTGAGACAGAGATATCGGACGTGCCTCTTCTAGCTGGCTACCTGCAGCTCAGCAAGTTAGACTGGCAGTACAAGACTGAGCCTTCGGGAACTAGCTGTCTTGGTAAATAGTTTACCAAATACTCAAATTATTTTTTGTTTGTACTGTTCGGGATCACTCCGGAAGAACTAAGCTTCGGAGAGTATATCGCGGTATATTGTCATAACCAGACAATAGAGCGCAAAGGGCCATCCTGCTTAAAAAAAATATTCATGTTCTTGGCAGAAAGTTATTAAGTATATCTAGTATCATAAAATGGCACCTATTTATTAATATTATAGTATTTTTCTTAGAGAAATCTTAAGGGAATCCACCAAATCGTTTTGTGTTTGAATCAACGTACTTTTAATGTTTTTTTTCAGCCATGGAAGGCGGCAGATGTAACTGGCCCCGCGGCAAGGTGCTCGGAGGAAGCTCAGTCCTTAACTACATGCTGTACTTACGAGGCAACAGAAAAGATTACGACTCGTGGGAAGCGCTGGGCAACGAGGGCTGGGGCTACAAGGACGTGCTCTATTACTTCAAGAAGTCGGAAGACAATAAGAACCCTTCCCTAGCAAATACTCCATACCACAGCACTGGAGGGCACCTGACAGTTTCTGAGGCACCCTACCATACACCACTCGTACGAGCTTTTGTTGATGGAGGCCTGGAATTAGGGTACATGAACAGAGATATAAACGGAGAGAACCAAACCGGATTTATGGAGGCGCAGGGGACCATAAGACGCGGCGGCCGGTGTTCAACATCCAAAGCGTTTCTAAGATCGGCTAAGGATCGCCCTAATTTACACATATCTATGTACTCCCACGTTACTAAAGTGATGATAGACCCCAGAACTAAGGTCGCTTTTGGAGTAGAATTTGTGAGAAATAAAATGGTATACCGCATCAGGGCTCGCAAGGAAGTCATTCTTTCAGCTGGAACTATTAACTCTGCTCAGTTATTGATGTTGTCTGGAATAGGACCTGCAGAGGAACTGAATAAACATAAAATACCTTTGATCCAGAATTTGAAAGTTGGAAGGAACTTACAAGATCATATTGGATTGGGTGGATTAGCGTTTATGGTAAACCAGCCTATATCTATTGTAGAACATCGTCTTTACACTGTAGGTCCATTGATGGAGTACGCTATGTTAGGAGAAGGTCCTTTAACTATCATGGGAGGTGTCGAAGGCTTAGGTTTTGTCAACACTAAATATGTTAACGAGACTGACGATTTCCCAGATATTGAATTCCATTTTATTTCTGGATCAACTAATTCTGATGGTGGAGAGCAGATCAGCAAAATACATGGACTAATGGACACGTTCTACGATGCTGTGTTCAGACCTATAAACAATATGGATGTCTGGAGTATCATTCCTATGTTACTCCGACCGCGGAGCAAAGGTTTCATACAACTGCGCAGTGCCAACCCTTACGATTACCCTTACATTTATCCAAACTATCTAGCTGATGATTTGGATGTGAAAACTTTAGTAGAAGGAGTAAAAATCGCAGTAGCCCTCTCCAGGACAAGAGCATTCCAGAAATATGGTTCAGTTTTGAACAAGCACGTCTTTCCTGCATGTGTGAGTATCAAGAGGTACTCAGACGCATATTGGGAGTGTATGATCAGGCAGTACACTTGTACTATCTACCATCCTGTTGGAACAGCGAAGATGGGGCCGTACTGGGACCCTGACGCGGTTGTCGACAACCAGCTGAGGGTGTATGGAGTGAAAGGTCTACGTGTCATAGACGGCAGTATCATGCCTAACATAGTGAGTGGGAATACCAACGCACCTATTATCATGATAGGAGAGAAAGGCAGCGACATGATCAAGGAATTTTGGTTAAAACGACGAAGCTCTAGATATTACATTTAATTAACGTACAAAACGAAAGTATTTATCAGTATTATGGGCGTAAGAATTTTGTTGTAAATATTTCCTATCATGGCCAAATATTGTGAATTTATTTATTTTATATTTATTGATAGCTCGCAATTGTAAATTTTTTGAATAAGGATAGCGTTCATAGATAATTATACAGATCGGACTAACTTACCTAGTGACGTCCGATCCTTAATTATATGAAATAATTTCGCCTTCATGGAAACTGTGTAGTTTGCACTGGTGCACTACTTGCCAATCACATTATTTAAAGATGAAAGCCTTCATCATAGATAAAATTTAAAAAATGTTATCTGTGGTCCGTTCGCTGGCGCGTCATCCTGTCATCTGTCAATTCATTCTTTCAAAGCATATGAACGGGACTTAACGATGACCTGTATGAGCATCGTTCAGTCCCGGTCATAGTGCATACAGCTAAACACAACTTTTAGAAGGGGTTTAGATAATCCAGTACACATAAGTAGGTTGATTATTTGGGAAGGGTTGGGACACCATGAAGGCGAAATTATTTCATATAATTAAGGATCGGACGTCACTAGGTAAGTTAGTCCGATCTGTATAATTATACTCATAATTTCGCCTTCATGGAAACTGTGTAGATGTTCAAAGAACAAAGTTGTGTTGGTAATCATTTCAGCATTATTTAACAACTGAACATTGTAGCTAACCATGTTATTCTGAGTTTGTTAGTTACACATTATAAAATATATATTCTATATGAATCAGTAAGCATACATTAAGGTAAAGACAGACTATTAATTCCTGGAATGCTTATTCAGTCTTGAATCAACCAGTGTCATTAGTAATCTAATATGGCACACATCAATTACTTATAAGCAGACAATTAAAATTGACATAGAAATATAATGAGTTTTATGAACAGCCACTCTCTATAGAGCATACAGCCTGTGCAAAAGCATTAGGATCAGTATTGGTCACCTACAGAAGGTTGAGAAATGGTCCAACCAACCGCATTTCCTATGACCTTAACATTGATACCTCCCCCCCCCTCAAAGGCCTTTGAAGTAGAGGCATGTCTGTATGTGAATTTAGAAAAATCTATTCCATTATTATGCATTTAAATTTTGGTTTGTCCATCCACTATAGTTACAGTAGAGGCGGCATGATAAGATTTTCTTATAAAGTTATATTGTATGATTTACAATCTTGTCTTTTACTCTCAGTAAAATCTAAGAAAATGGTAATATCAAGTGGGGTTTAGTACTACCAGGTGCAGAAATTTCACATATTTCTGGTATCTTTATTTAATATTAACCTCATTTTAAGAAATGTTATCTATGTGTCATAATGAGTGACACAATTTGAATTCTGTGTGCAATTACAAGAGTTAATATGGTAAGGTATATATAAAAAAGTCATTTTAAACCATTGGTTATTTATGAAAGACATGAGATAATCCGGAATGTTCCTGGGGTCCCAAAATTATTTCATGTTTGGGGTTCTTCGCTCTTATTTCAATTATACCAAATTACCCTAAGAAACTTTGACACTGTCATCTGTGCCAATGTGGGGCCTAAAACTAGGGCAATTGCTGACTCAATAGTCAGCAATTTCTCCTGTTTCAATTATTATAATTTTTTTTTTTTTATATTTTTTTTTTTTTTTTTTTTTTCAGTTATATAATTATAACTCATTCAATATCATTAGGGTATTGAATGAGCTATACAGCAATCCTTCATTAAACTTAGTGGTCAATAATAATATTACCATGGTGACTAAGCCTAGGAGGGGCCAATATCTTGACTCTGTCAGAAGGGGATCCATTGATCCAGAGCAGTTTCATATCACTTTCTTGCTTTGCTATACAAGGAAGTTAGTACTATATTAATTGAAGGGATTGGTGTTCCTCTCCTCAGGAAAGCATCCCTGATAATCTTGCGGTAATCAGTGTGAGACTCCTGCACAATGGGTGTGGAGATCCCATTTAACAGTGATTGCATCTACAGAGCATGCACCTAGATCAGGGAGCCATGATGTCATTCTGACACTTAGAATTGGGCTTGTTTGTAAACAGGTTAATCGGGGGCTCACCCAGCTTAACAGCAATTGATTTGAAGGTATATCCACCTCACTTCCATTCAATTTCTATATTTGAGCGTCTAGATCAGTCGTGATGTTTCCTTTAAAACTAAAATAAGATGCATAGCCCATATTTGTCTTTCCTCGCACTATTGTCATCACTGTCTCGTTAATCTTCAGGTGAGTAGAACGAGTACCAATCATCTTATTGATATAGGCAATGGCTATTGTGATAATATCTATACTTAGTAGGTAACACCTCACAGTACCAATCTGGAAAAGCTTGCAAATGTTTTGAGCCCTATAAATGCTGTTAATAGTTCAAGGTAATATATATGGAACTTTTTATAATTACATACCAATCAGTTTGAGAAGCAACAGAATAATATTTCAAGAACAAGGTCAAATTGTTTAAATCCATTGTGATTTATTGAAATGTGAGCAACCTTTGCGTAAATGATTTTGAATTTGATTCCAGTTTTGTTGTATTTGCAATTAAATGATTTTGAATTTGAAATAGTTATATCTCTGCCTAGCCCTTCGAGGAATACAGGCGTTATGTTATTATGGATTTGAATTATAAACTAGTTATGGCCTTGTTATTTTCATTGTTATTCTTTAAGGCTACTGTTCTGTGACCTTTCATCATAGAATAGAATAGAATAGAATACTCTTTATTATGTACACCATAAAAATACAGATACAAATGTAGAAAACACATCAACATGGAAACATCATCTTGGTGTAAAGCAAACCATATTGTACAGCTGGGATGTTGCAACAAGAATACCTAGTAATTAGGCAAACTATACTATTTGCATTTCCTTATTAGACTTAAAATTCTTTATGAACTGGATAACTATCTTTTCCTGTCTAAGTGAAATGGCCAACTGGACTGAATCTAACAAAAAATTGCATCGTCTGGATTCTAGGGGGCTCTTTTCAGTTTTGAATATTTATAATAAATCCTATATTTCTCATATCATAGTTTGAATAGTAGACACATTTTCTAAACACTTTGCATATGGATCGGCAAAGCATAGAATATTGTGAGAGTATATGACAGAAAACAACCTTTATGACCTCAGGTGACAGACCGCTGGCTTCATGATCCCTGCCAACACACATGGTGCTGTGTCAAGCCTGGAGGCATGTAAACTCTTACAATATAATTATGTTAAAACAGGAACTGGAGATATCTTCAAACGTATTTTGTTATGGGTACCAATTAACATGTATTTATTAAATCTATTGTAGGCAAAAATCATTATTATAGCTGTCCTTTAACCACAGTTAAAGTGGGATTTAACAACATATTTAAGTATCTCCAATTGTCATCTGATTTTGGTAAGAATATACTAAATAAAAATTGTTTTTTGACAGGGAAACATTTTTTAAGGCACCTAACTGTAAGAGATTATTAATTTCTATGGAAATAGGGTTGCTTTCTCTCCAACTGAAGTTCTTATTCAGAAGTTTGAACTGGAAGTTCAATAAAGGGTAACTTATAACCCTTGATCCACTATGTATGGTTGGATTAGTAGTAATATCCTCCAAACTTCAGGGAAATACTGCAATCCACCAGTCCGTACCTGAGCTAGTGACAATCCTGACTTTAGCAACGTTTGATGGCATTGAATTTATCTTTGAGGCTTATAGCCGAACAAATATTTAGATATTGGTGCCCGCTCCATCAGTTCTTTCATTTCCTTATTAAGGCTGGGTCAAAATCAATGATCTTCATGTGATGCAATCATAATAATTACACACAGTAGTCTAGCTGGGTCAATGTTTAATGTTTAGAAGGAATGTTTGGAAGCTATTAAACTGTTAAGGCCCTTGTCAATGGACCCAATGGCAGCAGCCACTTTATTCTGCCGCCCCCTGATCCTTTGGTGTCATTTGATTCCACCTTCATTTACTGCAGCGGCCACCCCCTTGTCAATATTTGGTGGGTTCAACAGGCCACAGATTGTGGGTGCTTCATACCTCTCATAAATGTTGCTTCGCCGGCACATTTAGTTCATTTATCATAACTTTTGACCACCAAAGTGATGTAGCCAACTGCACCCTCAGACCAGATTCTCAACATTTGAAGGCAATGCTTCAGGTTGGGGTATGGATACCACTTCACTCTCAGTCTTCTTCCGGTTGGACTGTAGTGGAATTGACGTAAATACTAACATAGCATATTTAAGTTAAATTGTATACCAATAGGTATCTAGAATTATTGTAAGTATTTTGAAATTTTTGAAGACCACTAGGTGTTGTCTGTTAAGTAAATAAATTTTAATTGGTGGCATTGAGTAGGCTATTTGGTGTCCAGATTCGTTGGCTTTGGTCACGTGACTCACAGCCTCTCGAACGTGTTCTCCTGGTGCAAGTTTGACTATAGTGTCTTCCACGGAAGCGGGCTTCGCACTCATAATAAGAGTTAGGTTCCAGACTGCTCAATTCCACAGCTTACATCAGGTGATGGTGCAGGGATGTTTTTATAACTGAACAATATACCATGGCTGACCTCTCGTGAAAGCTCGTGTGGTGTGGTTCTTTTGTAGTTATGCGGCAGCATAGTTAGTGGTCTCCTGGTTAACCTCTCGTGAAAACTCTTAGAGACTGCTAGGGATCTAGCAGGGATGTGTTTGTAACACTGAACGATACACCAATGGTTGACCTCCCAGTGAAAACTCATGTGGTGCTGTCCTTTTGTAAGTATACGGCCTAGTTAGTGGTCTCCTGGTTAACCTCTCGTGAAAACTCTTTGAGACTGCTAGGGATCTAACAGGGATGTGTTTGTAACACTGAACGATACACCAATGGTTGACCTCCCAGTGAAAACTCGTGTGGTGTTGTTTTTTCGTAAGTATACGGCATAGTTAGTGGTCTCCTGGTTAACCTCTCGTGAAAACTCTTAAGAGACTGCTAGGGATCTAGCAAGGATGTGTTTGTAACACTGAACGATACATCAATGGTTGACCTCCTAGTGAAAACTCGTGTGGTGTTATCCTTTCGTAAGTATACGGCACAGTTAGTGCTCTCAATGTTAACCTCACGTGGAAACATATTACGGCAACCAAGGTAATTTTAGTAAAATGATCTCAGGTAACGACAAATTGGTAGGTATATCGAGAAACTTACCGGTGTCCATGACGCTTTCATGTAGGTATTCACTCGATTTACCAGTTCTCGCAGATATTCATTCAGGTCCTCCATTTCCTGGTCTCGTTTTCTTCGATATTTTCCCATTTCGATAATTATATCTAAACTTTTTATCGGAAGCGTGATCAGCGCGCGGCACAAAAAAGTACAATGAATTGACAGATGACAGGATGACGCGCCAGCGAACGGACCACAGATAACATTTTTTAAATTTTATCTATGATGAAGGCTTTCATCTTTAAATAATGTGATTGGCAAGTAGTGCACCAGTGCAAACTACACAGTTTCCATGAAGGCGAAATTATGAGTATAATAAATAGTTCTAATACTACATGTGTTTGCTCTCTTGTCATCATTTCTAGGTCAAAGACTCGCGATGTCATAATACTATAATTGTTGCTTATTTGCTGACATTAATTGATTATTGTGAGACGATGAACTAAGTACAGAGTAATCAAATAACGTCTGGTAAATGAATGATTAATTTAATACTACTACTGAATTAGTTATTTGTATTTCCATTATAATGTACATAACTAGAATGGGCTCGCTCTGATAACGTCAAAGATATGGTATCATTGTAACTGTAACATTACTCCCCTTTCGGGATACAGAAGTGATGTTTTTAATTTATGCTAAAACAAACAATAGACATCCATATTTTGCTTATGCATTCCTTTTAAGTTTTTAAGTCACCTTTAAAGCCCAGTACACGCAATAAGGCACGCAAAAGGGCCTCGTATTCGTTAGTACGTTGGGCGAGCGACGGGCTCGCCCAACGTACTAAACGTAATAAACGTTTTATCTATCTATCAACGTATACTGGGCCTTTTTGCGTGATTAGCCGTTTGATTTGCGTGTATTTCGGGTTGGCCAAACGCGCTCAGCCTGCTCGCCGCGGGCTGCCGAGCTCGCCCAACGTGAACTGGGGGCTTAATATTCTGCCTTCAAAATAAATTCATTACTCTGTGCAATGACACTTACAAGTGTGACACAATACGGCTTGCTGTAAACAATAACTTGCTTAATCTGCTGAATCAGTTGCCATTCAATTTATTTCCATATCAGTGTCCGTGCAGCAGTGGCGCGCGCATTATGGAATCATGTCGACCCACAGCCCAACGACACTCAGGGGACTCCTATCTAATACAAGGATCACTTTCGGATTGCTACCAGGCCTCGGCGTCCTGATAATCCTCCGCATGGCCATACATTTGTACAGACCTGATATAGAAGATGCAGCAAATCGCGTCAGAGACCATCCCTTCGAAGAACTCTACGATTGCTACGATTTCATAATAGTTGGCGCGGGATCCGCCGGGGCAGTGTTAGCCAGTCGATTATCAGAGAATCCTAACTGGAAAGTGCTTTTGCTCGAAGCAGGACAAGACGAGAATGTGTTATCAGAGGTACCAGTGTTATTCCCTATACTACAAACCTCTTCTATCGATTGGCAATTCCTTACGGAACCCAGTGACGGGTATTGTTTGAGTATGGTGGAAAGGAAGTGTAAGTGGCCACGCGGTAAAGTGCTCGGTGGTTCCAGTGTGTTGAACGCTATGTTGTACGTAAGAGGGAATAAGCGTGACTATGATAACTGGGAGAGTATGGGCAATGTAGGCTGGGGATACGACAGTGTTTTGCCGTACTTTAAGAAATCAGAAGATATAAGGATACCTGAGCAGCATAACGATCTGTATCACGGAATTGGAGGTCCTTTAACCGTTGAACATTTTGCTTTTGAGCAGCCGATAACAAGAAAGATATTGGAGGCTGGAGAACAGCTGGGATACAGCATCCGCGATGTAAATGGCGAGTTTCAAACCGGATTTACTCGCTCCCAAGCGACAGTACGCGACGGTCTTCGATGTAGCACAGCTAAAGCGTTTTTACGACCGACATCCAAACGAGAGAACCTTCATGTTAGTGTGCATTCACTAGTCGAAAAAATACTGATTGACGAACAAAAAACTGCATACGGTGTAAAGTTTAAAAAGCATGGACAAGAAAGAATCGTGAAGGCAAGTAAAGAGGTCATTTTATCAGCTGGCACTATACAATCTCCACAGTTATTGATGTTATCTGGAATAGGAGATGCTGAACACTTGAAAGAACTTGGAATATATCCGATTGTCAATCTGCCTGGTGTCGGCAAAAATCTTCAAGACCACGTCGCAATGGGCGGTCACTCGTTTCTCTTCGACAACCCTTATGATAACGGAACAGATTATTGTTTTAATCTAAACGCAGTCATGTCAATAGGAGGTTTCATAGATTTTACTGTTCACAAGAATGGGCCACTATACAGTATGATGGAGGCTGAAGCGATAGCATTCGTCAACACTAAATACCAGGACCCGAGTGAAGACCATCCGGATATTCAGCTGTTTATTGCTCCTACTGCTGACAATATGGATGGAGGCTTATTTGGTAAAAGGGCCAACGGTTTAGACGACGTCACATATGCGGAGTTGTATGAAGAGATACTCTATGACTCTTCGTTCTCCATTGTGCCACTGTTGCTAAGGCCGAAAAGCCGCGGCTACTTGAAACTACGAGATACGAACCCCTACTCGCCACCACTAATTTATCCTAACTACTACACCGACCCAGAAGATGTCAAAGTAATTGTGAGTATAATAATTCCATACATATTTACGTTAATAAATCTTAAAATTAATGTTGTCATAACAGAACATAATTATCTGGTAATTAGCTGATAAACTTTTTACAAATTAGAAGCAGTTAACTTTTTATTGTCTTGATAAAAGTAACGCATGGAAAAAATGCCAATAATTGCTGTCAATGGGTCACTGAAATGGAAAGATTAAAGTAATTACTATTTAATGTAATGTTATCAAACATAATTATGTAATTGCTATTGTTTGGAAAGCCTGGATCTTATTACCTATGGATATGTTTATGGGTGATAAGATCTGGTAATTTTGACATAAACGATGGTTTGTCGACTAAATTAAATAAAGGACTCGCCCATAACCGAACTAAAACAAAAATACTATTTAAATATCAAACTCGATAATCACGTCAAAAATACCAACATATGACAGCAAAATGCTTTAAAATAATGAAAAATTCAAATGTGATTTCAGGTGGAAGGCGCTCGTATAGTTCAGGAGCTAGTGAATCAGCCAGCACTTCGCGAGCTGAATGCCCGGCCGAACCCTCGGCGGAACCCAGGCTGTGCGGCTCACGAGCTGATGTCGGCCGAGCATCTGGAGTGCCAGGCCAGACACCACTCGCTGACCATATACCATCCTGTCGGAACATGCGCCATGGGGCCTCCTGAAGATCCGGCTGCTGTTGTTGATCCCAGATTAAAGGTAATAATATTTTCAGACTGTAAATCATGGTCACGGATTGACCGTCAGAGTTTTAAGCAACTTGTGACTATTTTGCCCGTGCACTTCACTAGATTAAAAGCTGCCTATTTCAAGTACTATTAGGGCTATTACTTCTAGTGCAACTCCATATTTATTACTAATTTGTTAACTTTTTAATTTCCAGGTGTACGGAATCAAAAGCCTTCGAGTGATCGACGGCAGTGTTATCCCAACAATAACAAACGGTAACACTAATGCGCCGATCATAATGATCGCTGAGAAAGCTTCAGACATGATCAAAGAAGACTGGTATGACGTCACCGTTGAAGACGGGACGTGTCCTATAGAAGATCCGAAGCACTATCAACAGTCCAAGAATACGGACGACGAAGAACCAACTAAAATTCAACTGAATCCTCCACCAGATTTGTTTAACGAAACTACTAGCCTATTCCCATTGCTAGATAGCAAAATAGCAGATAATCCGTTTAAAAACAATAATAACAAAAAGTCTGAATCCAAAATAGAAAATGAACAGAAAAAAATAGTGCCAAGCTCAGTAAATATCCCTAAAAAAGTACCAAAACTTGTTTCAAGGAAGAATCATCTACAGCCAAATTACAATTATCCTCAGAGGAAATTCAATAGTCAAGCAAAACATCCTTTCCGAAATCATCTGTATGGCTCCCCGAATATCCAAGACCAATTTCCGAACTACGGGTCAAATTATGGGTTGCTACACAGTCCACTTTACCAATTTCCAAAATTAGGAAGACAGAAGCCTTTATTGAAGAATATATTTGGAAATCGGGAGCCAAGACCATTGCTTTATTATAATCAAGTTAATAAGGTAAAAGACCCGATTTACTATGAGACTGGCGAAGTAATTACTCCTAGGGGGCAAAAGAAATGCAAGATCTGGTTGTACAGTGACGGTATGAAGTATGAAGTTGTGTTGTAACTATATAGGTACTCGTATCGTGTAATTATTTGATTAGATGTAAGTAGTACGTAAATTAAACCAAGTGAATTAGAATAAGGATAAATAAATGTCAAGTAACGAATGCTGTATTTTTTTTAATTTTTTTATAAGCCTATAGTGTGTCCCACTGCTGGGCAAGGGCTCCCCTTTTTCCTTACAAATCTCTCTTTTTGTGCAATTTCTGGCCATGTTGGCCCCGCAAACATGATTAGATCGTCAAACCACCTTCGCCGCGGTCTACCTCGACGGCGATATCCTCCTTCAGGCGTCCAGTGAGTGATGATCTTTGCCCATATCTCCGGGTGCATTCGCGTGACGTAGCTTTATTTTTATTTTTAAACCTGTACAATATCATCGTTGCCCTTTTGATTAAATTAAATACTGGTTGTTGTACGCAACTTCGTTCGCATACAAACGCCGACCCCATTTGATCCAGCCAGGGTTGTACTACATGAAAACCGCCGAAGGAAATATCCTTTACTATACCTATCTACCTTGAATCTATTCGTCTCAACCGTAGACTGTGTGACTGTTTCATATGTAATTATAGTGGGATATTAATAACCTATATACGGACAACCGCGTCAAGTTGTTACCGGAAATGCCATCAACAGTCCGTCTCTTGTTATTGATTTAATGTAAATGCATTCATTTGCATTTCATGAAACGCGTGCTAAAGGTGTAATTAAAAATATACGCACAGTCGTTGCTGAGGATGTTCAACTACTAGAATATTCAATTAGGTCAGTGAATATAAAGTATTTATATTATAGTTCATAATAAATTTTACCATAAGTAGTTTGGTTTGTTTACAATACTTTGCTGGATCAACATGACAAGCATACCAAATTATCAAGTTAGTAGCGCTAGAATTATAATGCTTATAGGAAGATGAACATTAGATAGTTAAAATAGATAAAGTAGTAATTGACAACTGTGACTAGTTATTTCATGTCAATATAATCTGTTCAGAATTATGAGAAAAATTCCCATTTCAATTCATATATGTGCACTCACTGCTATCTTTCAAATTAATGAAACAATTCTGTATTATACAAATCTATAAAAATAGTAGTGCTATTCTGGACAAATCTGGCCTTGAAGTGAACTGTCATCCCATCTGATGATTTTTGCAGAATAGACCGGCTTGTCATTTGGTGATATTGATTTAGTTGCCTATCTTACTGCATCGTTTTCAGAACGATAAGAAGGCAGCCTAGTTATAAGGAGGGACGACCGTCTACTGAAACTGCACGAAAATCTATTAGGATTGCAAAATGACGACTGCCAACTCTCAAAAAAGTTATTATGATGATTCCCATTTTCACATATTCTTGTGCGTCGCTAATCTGCCCGGTTCCATGGGAATCAAGATATTTAAAATAATAAAATTGACGAGCTTATTAACGATACTTGAATATATGCGTGGAAGCATATACACGAAATCTTTTTCTCCTTACATTTTGAAGAGCTATGCGGACATAAATGTAGGGAACAGCAATTTTTTTTCACTATTTGAGACTGATGAGTTCACTCATCGGTCACAAGACTTCAAAGAGCTTTTGCTTATTTAACGTAAGTACGTATATGAAGTTGGCGTCGTGCGTATGGACGAGACCAAAGGGCTTGTACACAAAACTGCGAATCCGATGCGAATTCGCAACGCAGAAGCTAAGCGCAGAAGAAAATCTTAGGGTAACAGCGACGGTACCCTAATATTTTCTTAAGAAAGATTCTGCGTTGCGAATTCGCATCGCGCCGATTCGCAGTTTGGTGTACAAGCCCTTATTCCCAAATTTTGAAGAGCTGATAAAAGTTACATAAAAAATCAAAGGTTACAAATTACAAGCTATTAAGATATTGAAACAATAACATTATTATTGCACTTATCTTCCTCTGCCGTACAATCATGCCTACAATGTCTCGTATTTATATCTGGGACAGATCCCTCGTTAATCATACTTTCAACTCTCTTGGAACTGTCAGCTTTATTATAGTCGGAGCTAAAAAGGAGAGGTAAGTCACCAATTTCTGTCTCGCATAGGGTCGCAGCATTATGCTGAGCGATGGCCGTTTTGCGTGAATGTGACGCATATTTTCCCGCAACTTGTTATTTTCGTATATTTTATTTGTCCTTTGTTAGCGTCATGTTTGCCGCAAATAATAGTAGATTGTATCATAAGGGAGCAAAATAATATATTTACGGCGAGGGCGCTTTTTTGAATCCAGAGCGAAGTGAGGGATTCTTTAGTAGAATCCTGAACGTAGCGAGGGATTCAAAGTACGTCGCCCGAGCCAAAAATATATTTTGCGCCCGAGAGAAACACTCTACTTTTCATCACCCACTATGAGAAAATAAAAGGCGCCTCATATTTTAACCACGCTTGATCGAAGACGGGTTGGCTATTACAGGCATATAATTATTAACTACAAGTTCAGGTTTCCCCATCATGTTTTCCCTCACCGATGTCAGTAATGTTCAAAATAACTTCCAAAAAAAAAACACTAAAAGGTGAAAAATTACTTTAATTTCGGAAGTCGTAATTATTCCGATAAATTTAGTATCTTTTTGTATAGTAAATAACACAAAATCCTGCATCGCGCAATGGGAGTTTACCGCGCGATCAACATTATACAAGATTCCAACATCAATCGTTGGGCAGTTGCCCGCCAGACAAGACACCCGTTTGGTCGGAGTATCCTCCCTTTTCAATAGAGGATGAGTGAACTTTCCACTCCGTTCCTCAATCTCTAAATGCTGAATCCAGTTAGACTGGAAGCCGACCCTTACATAGTTGGGAAAAGGCTAGGCAGATTGATTTTATTTTACGTCGGTCCTAACACTTCCCAGTACCCACACGGCGCTACTATGGGCCGTCGTACCAGCCAGTCTTTATTCAAACAATATTTGCGTACGATTTCTTTGGCGCTGAACACTAAGATGTTCCAAATTCAAAAAGTGCGCGGAAAAGATAATTGCGGCGCACTTATTCTTTGCCGCGCACTTATAAAGAGGATTAATAGGATATTACTGTCGCGGCCAGCAATAAGGGGATTAATGGACGATCGTGAAAATGAGGGCCGAGGCGAAGCCGAGGTACTCATGCTTGAGTCCATCAATTCCTGATTGCGGCCAAGGCTTGTATAGTACTTTTCTCAAACAACGCGCGGAAATTCAAACTGATTAAATTAAATAGAAATTCCAGAATCAATGACGAGCAACTATCATTTTTCATGTGCCAATACGTTCATTTGTCTCTTCTATTTGCAAGCCAATTCGAAATTTAAATAAAATCTTTGATAAGTTACCTCCTTGGTTGCCGTGTGTTAAAGTAAAAAGTTCGTTCCATTTTTAAATTACACGACAGATATGAGTTTTCTTAGTAATTTGTTTGGCCGCTGAACACGCCGGATATGGATTTTCATAGTAACTTTGGTGGCCGTATCGTCACTTGTTTTTTACCAGTACAGCAATTTTGATTTATCTCGAAGAAGGTTGTCAAAATAATTCTCGAATTTCCAAGCATGTTTTCACGATCGTCCATCAATTCCCTTATTGCAGGCCGCGACAGTAATGTACTATTTCTTTGCCCCTTGTTTCTCTGAGTTTAGTGTACTATTTTCAAAACTATAGCAGCGTACTTTCTTGACAAATTGTTGTTTTTGGGACAATATTTTAGAATACAATATTTTTTTCTTTATTCGCCAATTTATTGATTTATATTTTAATAATATAATTATTTGCTTTATCTTGTCTGTTTTCAAAAGCTATGAAGAAAATCTTAACTGGGGCACCAAATAAAACTGTCAGCGAGTCATCGAAAATCCTTTACGTATCTTTAAGCATATTATAATTCTCTCCACCAGATCAAGATGTCGTGGGCTTGCGATCCGGCATTGACCGCCAATATCGTGAACAGCTACCAGACTGCTGGTCCCCTGTTCATGCATTCTCTGCAGACGTTCCTAGCAGCACAGTGCGCGCTAGTCGGCGACCACCTGTGGCCTGCTGATGCCACCCAGCAAGTGCTAGAAGGTAATTATCAAACCGAACATAGATTTCGCCAGGATAGACGGGGTCCGCAAGGACCGCTGCCTGCCAGGGTTGCGGAAAAGTCCGAAGGGGATACTGGGACCTTGGCAACAGGCAACTGAAGGGACACGGGTGAGTTTTAGTCAGTAAAAGTTTGATACGCCCTCCCGCTCCGCTCAGAGCGGGAGAAGTCATATGATGACGCTCAAAAAAAAAAGGTTTCGCCAGGAGGTATAAAGTGGTTCAACCAGGTTTCAGATTGGCCATTTGGATTTTCAGACTCATCTTTCATGGGGTACTGTTTAAAATGTTACAATAAAATTCCTCCCCACATACTTCAACTGAATGAGACGAAATTCAAAACTTGTATAAAACACACAATATGCAGGCAGGCATATTACTCCCCGATCCAGCCTGTCCCCACTAGCTGCCCTCCCCCCAGCGACGCCCTAAGCCGAGGTCCGTACCCCACAGGGGGTGCCCTTAGCGAGCCGTCGTTTAGTTTATAATTAGTTTTAGATTAGTTTTTAAATGCCCCTGGCTGGAGGCGCTTTGAGTTAGTATCATAGCTTAGAGCATCTTCGCAGGACAGTCCGGTTAAGTAGATAGTACCCTTTGTGGTAAAACCTACGAGATGCCATTCATAAAAAAAAAAAAAAAAGCAGGCATATTACAAATTGGAGGATTACATCGCTAATAAAAATGCTTGGCTTAATGCTGGTCCTGCTCCACAACCACAACTAACTAATTAACATTTGAAAATACTGTTAGAGCTGCTGAAGATTGTAAGACCATCTTTGCATTGTGTAACTCAATCTCCTTTGTATTATATAATTGCAAAGCACAGGTGTGAGTGCTATGTACTATTGAGCTACCATTTACCGGGTAATGTCTTTCATTGACTTGAATGTGCCCTGGCGGCTGAGAATATGTCATGCTCACTCAGATGTCTCGCTAACGGTGGCGCGTGTGTTGGATCATTTAGCTCCCTTCAAAATGGTTGAGCTAAATGGTGCTGATCCATGCGTCATGTTCATTAACGGACGCCGTCAGTTGTGATGTGATTGGTCATAGCTGCTATGGCTTATTTTAATTTTTGTATTGATTTTATGTTATAATTGCGGTCGCTTTTAACGTGCTTTCTACATTGTTCTCACATGTATAATTTCAACATGAATGATGTAACCAATTTTTTTATTTAAAAGTACCTATCCTTGGAGTTTCTTGCCCGTTTTTCTCCATTGGTAACTACTACGCTTTGGAATGGGCAACTAGCTTCATATATCTGACTGACCGATACCTTGACAATTCAAAAGTGCCTGTAAATGGTTTAATTGAAATAAATGCTCTGAATTTGAGGTGGAACACCCACATATCGCCAGTTATTTTTATTTTCCCATATCATCATCATTATCATGAGGAACAATAAAAAACCTGGTACAAATAATTTCGTAATAAATACCGTTCTAATACGATTATCTTTCCGCAGTTAATGATTTTTTCTACAAATTAAACGTAATTTGTATCAATTTGCTTCAAAATGTTTCCATTGTTCGTAATTGCATAATTATTATAAGGGGCAGAATTATCCCAAGATTATTAGAAAATCCGAAACACTGATTGGTCAATGTGTGTGTGTATGTTTTATAAAGTAGTTTTTGTACTAGAGGTGTGAAATCCGTATAAGCATTTAATTGATGAAATAAAATAAAAATTATAAGACTATATTGTGTATTCATCTATAAAGTTTTACTAATTAAATTCAAATAATTATTTGAGTAAGAGAATTTAATTGTACAAAATAAACTGTTCTACCGAACCGCACTTATCGAAGTTGCGTTTCAGGGCGGTTAGTGGAAGTGAAGTGCTCAGGTGCGGTTCGGACAAGTGTTGTTGAAATCAGTGCCCTGAGTGGAATACCTCCTATTTTCTCGATAGACCATACCAACATAACGTTAAGACACGTTAACTTAAGCATAACGTTTTTGTTCCAGATCCCTACTACGATTTCATAGTGGTAGGAGCTGGGTCAGCAGGTTCAGCAGTCGCTAACCGACTCAGTGAGGTGCCAGAATGGAAGGTTCTTCTCGTAGAAGCCGGAGGAAACCCTACACTGAACACAGAGGTAAGTATTCAGCTACAAATTGCAGAAAATAAATTCTAATAACAATGTAAAGTTTCCAGTTACTAAAAATTCAACACATCGACCGATTTAATTTCAGATCCCACATTTGTTCTACAACAACATGCGCAGTCCTCAAGATTGGGCCTACAAGACGCAACCTCAAGATGGCGCCTGCAGAAGCTACACAGCAAAGGGTTGTGCCTGGCCGCGTGGTAAGGCTCTCGGAGGCAGCAGCAGTATCAACTTCATGTTCTACGTCAGAGGTAACAGAGCCGACTTCGATGAATGGGCAACAGACGACGGTTGCACAGGATGGAGCTACGATGACGTTCTGCCATACTTCAGGAAGAGCGAGAAGTTCACTGGCATTTTCAACGAACAGAACAAGAAATACCACAACTGGGAGGGCAACCTTAACGTCGCTGTCGACAAACAGTCACACGATTTCGAGCACATGATCATCAACGCTGCCATTGAACTTGGATTGAAGAATTCCACCGACATCAACGGTGAGAGCCAAATGGGAGTTATGACGTCACAGACTACGACTAAAAATGGACATAGATTCAGTACTGCTCGTGCCTTCTTGAGCCCAATCAAGGATAGAAAGAACTTCCACGTCATCAAACACGCTCAAGCTACTAAAGTTTTGTTCGTACCTGGAACTAACATCGTGAGCGGTGTCATGCTCCACAAAGAAGGAAAAGACATCGTCGTCAATGTAAAGAAAGAGCTCATCCTGTCGGCTGGTGCCCTCAACTCACCGCATATCTTATTGCTGTCTGGTATCGGACCTAGGAAGCACTTGGAAGACATGAAAATCGAAGTTAAGGCTGATTTACCCGTTGGAGAAAACTTGCAAGACCACTTATTCGTTCCGACTTTCTACACAAAGCCTGGTCCCAAAGACTACTACTCTATCTCTAAGATTGCGGGTGACTTCGCTCAGTACATTTTGGAAGGAACTGGCCCATTGATCAACACTAGCCCTAACAGAGTCATCAGTTTTGTCAACACAACTGACCCAGAATCAGCTGCCTCAGACATGCAGTTCCATTACTTCGTCCTGCCTCCTGGTGTGTACAACTTAATAGACATTTTCCAGAAGCACGGATTAAACGATGAGGCATACACCAAGTTCAAGAAAATGAATGAAGACAAATTCACGCTAGTTATTTTCAACACCCTACTGAAGCCTAAGTCTGCGGGTAAGATCCTTTTGGCGAGCAAGAACCCGCTCGAAGCTCCCCTGTTCTTTGCTGACTACTACAAGGACCCCGAAGATATGGCGACCGTTATCAGGGCAATGAAACAACATTCTTTGAGACTTGGTGACACTAAAGCCCTCAAGAAGGCTGGCTTTAAACTGGACTGGTTGGAAATCGACGCGTGCAAGAAGTTCGACAAGAGCAGCGACGAGTACTTGGACTGCATCTCGAGGGAGCTGACGTTCTCTCTGTACCACCCGACCAGTACTGCCAAGATGGGTCCTGATGGTGACGAGAGCGCGGTCGTTGACCTCGAGCTCAGAGTACGCAAAGTGAAAGGATTGAGAGTGATCGATGCCAGTATCATGCCCTCTGTTATAAGAGGCAACACAAACGCGCCCTCCATTATGATCGGTGAGAAGGGAGCTGACCTGATCAAGAAGTTCTGGTTGAACAAACACACCGAACTATAAGTATTGTTATTTATTAGAAATATTTTTTTGACAGGTGACGTTCTGTAATTTCTGTAACTCCATGGGAAGAAGGCACGAGTTTATGAATGTACATTTTTTTCTTTAACAATTCCTTACAATCGCAGCTACCCTCCGGTACAAATTAAATAATCTTATGTAAAAGTGACTGTTAAGGTATTTTATGGAATAAAAATGTTACCATATCCAATATAATATTGGTTTAATTTCCGTCAATTATAAATAGGTATCACACTTTCATTATTGTGCATTTTAAAAAGGAACGCAAGATGATATTAATTTTATACAATTATACAGGGTTATTTGTAAAACACCAACCACCTCTTAAGTGGTCATTGCAGTCATAATTATGAACAACTTTTAATAACGGACCAAAACAAAAATCGCGAAAAAAAAATCAGCCGTTCCCTACATGTATGTTCGCATAACATGTCAAAATATAGGGAACACCTGTTTTATTTTTCGCGATTTCTTGTTTGTTCCGATAGTAAAAGTTGTCCATAATGACGAGTACAATGAAATCGCGAAAAAAAATCTGCTGTTCGCTACATTTTGACGAGTGATTGAGATGTGAACATAAAATGTAGGAAACAGCTATTTTTTTTTTTCGCGATTTCAAGGTTGGGCCCTAGTAAAGTTCTTCATAATGATAAGTACAATGTCCCATAGGATGCCCATGAATTTAATTTCACCTTGTATGGTATAATTTCACACAAAACAGACTGGCACTCCAGCCGCTATTTTCAGTGATTCTAATCTGCATTCCTCAAACACAAGCAGATTTACTCTTGATTCACGGCCTTTTTTTTATTTGGGTGGGTCATCATCAAATGACTTCTCCTGCTCTGGGCGGAGCGGGAGGGCGTGTCAGACTTTTACTGACTAAAACCCTCCCGTGTTCCTTCAGTTGCCTGTTGCCAAGGTCCCGGTATCCCTTTCGGACTTTCCCGCATTGATGCACGGCCTAACTTTTAACATTATGATTTCGTTTACAAAGAATATTTCCTCAAAGGTTGTTGAATTTTATAGATTATTAAGTAAGCTACAGGTAAATGCCACATTAAGGCAAACACACAGTATTATACATACACACACTTGAGTATTATCTTGTCTAATAATACCTGCATAATTATTTTACTCTTCACTGATGAATCAGTAATGACACGTGTATTTTATGACTCGTATCATCATACATAAAATACACGTGTCATTACTTCCTTTTTGTTCTTCTTGTGTTAGTTCTGAAGTAGAACTATTAATTCCGCGAAATATATAATTGAGGAACTCCGGAAAAAAAGTTTCACACACTTTTGGTGAATGTGCGACTAGAGCCATTCGCAGTTTTCAAGAATAATAATATTTTAAAGTCTACAAGCCCAAAAAGCTACTGTTTGTACTATCTGTACCTACTATCTTTGAGCCTATTGCCTCTTGCACAATAAAACATGAAAAATATACGACGGCTACTTACCTACGGCGCACCTACCTACCTACCCTACCTACGTACCCTACCTGACTACCTACCTACCCTTCCTTACCTACCTACTCTACCGGGAACGGGATAAAAAGTATCCTATGTCCGTCTCCTTGTTCTAAGCTACCTCCCCACCAATTTTCAGCCAAATCGGTTCAGTAATTTCGGAGCCTATTCAATGCAAACAAACAAACAAACAATCAAATCTTTCCTCATTATAATATTAGTATAGAAGTATAGATAAGAAAGCACAGTACAGCAGAAGTGTAATTAAGGTTAACATTAAAAAAACATAAAATAGTGAACTTGATTTATGTAACACCAACGACCATATAAACTGACGAAATGCAATTGTGTACGTGCCCAAAGGAAATGAAAATTCCTACGCATTCTACGATGGGAGCAAGGTGCTGCTTCAAACCATAGTTCTTAATTCACGCTGGTGAACATTAATAACAAACCTTTGATTCAAATTACTAACGTTTAACTGGCGTTTTTAAGGCGCTGACAACAGGCAAACGATAAAAGTACGCTTCATTTAAACAAAAAAAATTGCCAAGTCTATATTATAGTCACGCTCAATGGTCCACCTCAGGGACTAAGTGCGGGAACCAAATCCCTAACATAGAACATAGAATCTATATGTATAGTTTGTGGTAGCAGAAAAAATATGTTAATCTTGTTACAGAAACACGTTCTGAAAAAAAATCTTGGTACAAATTAACGGTAAACTAACCTTTTACCTTGAGTTCTAATCCAAAATATCTGTATTGAATATCTACGTACG
Source organism: Lithophane leautieri (assembly GCA_949152455.1). Lineage (NCBI taxonomy): Eukaryota > Metazoa > Arthropoda > Insecta > Lepidoptera > Noctuidae > Lithophane > Lithophane leautieri. The sequence continues at coordinate 10,573,623 of OX424478.1, forward strand.
TACGTTGGTATTTTAATTATTATCATCGCGCTTCTCTTTCTTTTCTATGCAATCCGACAGTGACCGCGGTTTATCTATTGTCAGCGTCTTAACTATAACAACGAATTTTATCAAAAAAACCGGCCAAGTGCATGGCGAACCACGCACAATGAAGGGTTCCGTAGTTGGGATGAATTTATCCAACAAGCTTAACGTTGTATTTAAAAAACTTGTTCTCCCATACACAATGTATGGCAGAACATGTATTTGAATGTACTGCTGTGTTTTTTTTTACGTATTCAAAACCAACCATTTAGCTGGCAGGGGGACACTTAACTCTAACAAAAAGTAGCACTTTAAAGCTTTATATTTCGCAAACGGATCGCTGAATCCAAAAATGGTTTTCACAAACTCGCATTATTTTTAAACGGCCTTTCTAACGATACCCCACAGTAACGGGATTGATCAGAAAAAAAAAACGACTTTATGCGTAGGGGAGGTACCGTAAAAAATTTATTTTGTACGCTTTTATTTTACCACTTTGTCGGCGTAATTTATATATATACCCATACCAAATTACAGCTTTCTAGCACTAAGAGTCTCTGAGCTAAGCCGCGGACAGACAGACCTGGCGAAACTATGTATAAGGGTCCCTTGTTGACTACGGAACCCTAACAAGATAGATCTTACGTAATTTTTTTACAGCAGATAAGATAACAGCTCTGTAATAACCCGACGAAATCTATTTGTATATGTGTATCAGTGTGGTTGTTTATAATAGATATATCTATAAATACAGATAGATACATAAGTGTTTAAGTGTGAGTAAATTGCGTGCCACCAGTTGACGGTCAGTGGTCGGGCAGCCCGCTTTGCACTTACGCTCGTAATATTTACCGTATTAAAGAGAATATTATACAACTTGTATATAACATAATAAAGAAAATAATTAACGGTAAGATTGATTTTCAATTTTTTTTTTTGTTTGTTTGTGGAATTATGATTTATTTTATATGGATGTAGGAGATAGTGGTATAAAATAAACACCGGTTTAAGAAATATGTGTTAAAACTTTCTGTATAAATTCACAGTGGTAGTTTATAAAACTATGAATTTTAAATTAATACCGTAAACCGGGGTGACTGATCGAAACTTCCATTTCATATAATATCGCGAATTAAATAAAATTCATTTATTTCAGGTCCTTGATCCATATTACATACAAAAACAATACAATTTAGTGTCACAATGTTGAATTACATAAGTTATAGAGTCGTTATAGATAAGATGATTATAATTAAATAAATGTCAGATCAAGATGGTAGTAGGTATAACAAAACGCAAAATAAAAAACAATTATATAGGAAAATGAATTGACTTAATTAGAATTGTGTAAAACTAAACGTAATCTGGTAGTTTTTTTTTTTGGAGTTAGCAACGCTGAAGAACTCTCAACATGCTAGGAACTCACCAACAATTATAGTAGAAAAAGGTAAGTTTATTGTTATTCTCTATTTATAGCTAAATAATTGTGCTGCAAAACTTTATGAGTATTAAATTACGTGATGGTATTATGAAATTTCTAGACATATTCCATTATGTGGTCTAACCGTGCGTTTGCACTGGCGAAACATTTACGATAAAACATGTTGAAATCTCTATTTTCTGTCAATGTTCCATACAATTTTTGACAGGAACTAGAGATTTAAACATGTTTTGTTGTAATGTTTCGCCAGTGCAAACGCACGGTCATATCGATTAACCAATGCAGTGATCGTTTTTTTTCCTAACCTCAAAATTAATGCAGTTTGTTTAAGGCGGGGTGTCATTGATGGGTATATGGTGTGAGATTGATCAAATGATCACTATTTTTTTTCAACGCCTTTTTTACAAACTTTTGCATTAATTAATTTGCATTAATAAATATTTTGTTTTATTTTACAGGTTTTATGTTGTGGATTTTCTGAGGACAAATGATTATTTCTAAGTTCTTGTTTAATTTTAATGAAAAGAATTTTACACAAAAGTAAGAAAGACTGATTGTAAAACTCTTTGTAAGCTAAAATTTGGTCAGCACCAATTTTATTAAGGAAATGTTCATTATTTTGATGACTTTCACTAGGTCAAAGTTACCTTAGACGACAAAAAAGTCAATATTTATTTTTCTCGTAGGCACTTTTTGATTTTTTAAATTGTATTGGTATTGTAATTGTACTTTGTAATCAACTAATCACACAACAAAAGTATCAAAGTAACCCTTTAAGTATAACTTTGATCAGAAAGTTTTTTTTTTCTTCTCCGAATGAAGACGTGTTTTTTCACATAATTAAGATTACAGAAATCGAGAGTTAAAATAAAACCGATTATTAGACATTTTTTTAATTTTTTTACACCCACAAATTTAAAAGATCCAGGACCTTCAAAGTTCAATACTGATCAAAGTAACCCAGGTTTCTATTTTTTTTGTATAAACAATAAGTACTTATTATTTAATTTTTAAATCTGTAACAGTGATTTCTATTTGAAGTGCTAGTGTTGTTTTTCTCCATTTCATTTAATTGTTTTGACCCCAGCCGACTTTCTCCGGTTTTTCATACTCAGTTTGACTGAAACTCGTTTCATTTTTCCGTGATAAAATATTACACAAATTAAAAATATGGTGATTCAGTACTGTTCCTAAACTAAAAGGAATCACGCTAATAGAATTTTCTAATAAACAACAAGCAGAATTAAAAGATTTATTTAATAAAATTTAAAAAAATATAAAAAATTGTAGGTACCTATCTAATAAAATAACTAGTAGTTCTGCGAACAGTAGACCTCGCGAGCACAAACTTTTTTGCAACAATTAACCTTTAGCTAGTCACGCCAAAATAATGACACTTATTCTTATGGCTCGTTTTATGGATCACTAGCTGTTGCCCGGGACTCGCCTGCAATCCAGGTGTCCTTTTCCAGGTCAAGGCAGGACCTTGACCTTTCCATGTCAAATTTCATTTTAAATCCGTTCAGCCGTTTTATCGCGAAGGCAGGCGTAACGAACAAACAAACTCACTTTCGCATTTATAATATTAGTTAGGATTGTGGAAGCTTGTTGACAGAAATGGCAGTACTACGGCACGGCGCGGGCGCCGCGCCCGTCGCCGTATGCGTCGTCCGGTGGTTGGCAGTGTCATAAACAAGCTCACACGATTATTCTACGGTGCGGCTAGCGGGACGTAAAACCACCGTGCCGTGTACAACGGGCCTAATGCGTTATATACATACATAAGTACATACAGTTTTGCGATAGACCTTCGTAACGCAAAACTGTATGGATAAATATCACGGAGTATAGATAAATATTTATTCACATAAATTATTATCTAAGAATAATGAAACAATACTTAAAACAATTATTATCTTTACTATCAAGGTTATTTAGTATTCAATAAACTTATGTTTGAGAGTAGGTACGCATTTACATTGATATTGTTTTTACTGAGCTGTCAAAATGAACTATTTTTTACAAAAGTTTTAAGCACAACGATTTCTCCTATATTAAGGGTGTTAATAAAATAATAAAAAATACCAGCCTATTATTGTCCCACTGCAGGGCAAAGGCCTCTTCTCATAAAGAAAAGGCTCGAGCATTGATCACCACGCTTGCCCAAGACGGGTTGGCGATTTCAGACATATACCAGGTTTCCTCACGATGTTTTCCTTCACCCATATCAGTAAAGTCCAAAATAACCTCAGACAGTACTTATGAATTGAAAACTGACGTTGGTACTGGTATGATGGGCGTAATTACAGCAAAAATATTCAGAACACTACAACTGACTCTAGTGCTAATGGCAGTTTCCCTTTTAATGTTTGGTGAAAGTGATCGCTTGGCAAATGATGAATGCTCGCTCGGTCACACCGAAGTTCTATTATCCGTGGCATAGCGCAAAGGGCCTGAATAATGCAGGAGTTGTAAGGAACTCTAAATGTCAATAATAATACTTAGTATGTTTTCGAAGTACTTAGCTTTTGAAGTCCAAGTAGTAAGAAGCAGCTCCGCCAGAACTAGTATTTTTACCAAAGTAAGAACAAAGTAGTAACTCTATCAACAGATATAAGTTTTTGTCGCACCTGCATTTATTGTTTACCTAAGAAATCACATTAATTAGGTCATTCAATCAATAAATTAAAGTAATAAAAACTAAAATCCAACTACTACTACTACTACAGACAGACAAATTAAAAATCCGGAGTCACACGTAATCTGTTCGATTTATGCCCTAACACGTGTGACTCTGGATTTTTAATTTGTCTGTCTGTGGGGTCTTGTTTATACCTTTTTAGTCGTAGTTGGGTTTTAGTTTTGATTACTTTATTTTTTTTTTAATTCTTTTGGGGTTATAATATATATATATTTGAAATGTGCTTATTAAGCCCTTTAATTTGATACCCAATATGGTACTATAAAACAATATTTTTTTTTAGTTCCTCACTTTTAGTCCTCTAGACGGCGCCATTTTTTTCATATTTTTTTTTCCATTTGTTTTACCACTTTGTCGGCGTAATTTAAATGTATACCCATACCAAATTACAGCTTTCTAGTACCAACAGTTTCCGATCTAAGCCGCGGACAGACAGACAGACGGACATAGCCTTAGTAATAGGGTCCCGTTTTACCCTTTGGGTACGGAACCCTAAAAACATAATATAATAAATAACAGACCGGGTTAGGAATGCGACCATCCGTTCCATCACAAAGATAACTGATGCGACTTGGAAAGCTGCTACGATAAAATGGAATTGGGCTGTATACATCTGCCGCATGTCAGACGACCAATGGGCCAACCTTACGACCCAATGGGCTCCTCTTAACGGCAGGCCTCGGTGCAGATGGCGGGATGACTGGACTGGACTTCTTCAACAAGAACGGGTCCCTAGCAGCTTCAAACCGAGAGAAGTGGAAAGAAAGTAGGGAGGCCTTTTCTCTGCAGTGGCACATCACAGGCTTATAATAATAAATAATAATAATATTATGTTAAAATACGACTCTCATCAAGTCATCATCATCATCTAAGGCTTTACAGCAGCAGATGTGGCGGGTGTGCGTGGTGGCCCTTAGGCTGTTTGTGTATAGAACCACACTGACCCATTGTCGGCTTTTTAAATCCATTTTTTTATTCCGACAATTCTTTAATCTCTGTTCTACGCCATCCAACGACCTGAGCTACGGCCGGTCTCGTTTTCTCCGTCCATCTGGTTTACTATCATAGTAAACGTTTGGGTGCTCCGGTCAAGTCTGGTCTCGTCCATTTTTACGACATGTCCTATGTAGCGAAGACGTCCTATTTTGATGGTCTTACTAACATTAGGCTCGTCGTACATCTTCGACCCTACTTACTCCAATTTGATACTTATTCCAGGTGAAGGATGTCGTGGGCCTGTGATCCAGCGATGACGTCGATGATCGTGGACAGCTACCAGGCGGCTGGGCCACTGTTCGTGCAGACGCTACAGAGCATCTTTGCGGCGCAGTGTGCTCTCGCAGGGGACCATCTCTGGCCCGACGATGCTACGAATGCTGTCCTTCAAGGTATAGTTACTTTTTTTTAATACTTATTTGTCATTAATAGTAAGGGCCAATTTGGTTGACAAGCAAACTATTCTGATTTATTTTTAACTAGCTGATGCCCGCGACTTCTCCCGCGTGGATGTCGGTTATTATATACTAAAACCTTATTTGAGAACCACTCTATCCATTGGTGAAAACAGTATGAAATCGCGTACAGGACGATAGACAGACGCGGACGAGGACTTTGTTTTATAATATGTAAGCATTGAATCCATATAATTTCGATATAAAAGAAAATACCACATAGTTATCAAAAATAACAATAAACCTGTGGTGATGTAGGTACACGAAGCGCAAGATTTGGATCCTGTAAAATGTTTGCTAAGCATCAACTGTTTAATTTGAATTAAACAATTTATAATCTCAGCTCGATTGATGGCAATAGGCTCGCCCCCTGTTACATGGGATTTAAACATACCTGGCGAAAATGTGGGTGTACTATGGCTGCACCTCTGCCTAACCCTTCGGAGAATACAGGCGTGCTGTTACATTATGTTAATCTCAGGATTTGTTTTTTAAGTACCCCGTAATAAATACAATTTATTTACACTATCGGAACATAAGATAAGCTAACATAAATTAGCTCATTTATCTTTCGCGACTTATTGCAATGGACGTCGTCTCAGGTCATCGGCAATATGTAGGTACATCAATCTTGTCTAGCAGCTGCTCCATAGTCGAAGCCATTTATTGGCAAGGACACTACCAGCCGCACTAGCAATAGTGTCGTTTACAATTAACGGCACTACCAAACGGCACTACCAAGCCTATTTTGGATTAAATTGTTCAGTCAACACAGCAAACTTCAGAAATATAACTCTTTATTTACTACTAAGTAAATCATGAAATGTTAACGTAAATCATATACTCTTCTCCTTAACTGTAGTACTAAGGCTTCATGTACACGACGCCGAAGCCGCACCGGCGCCGGACCGCATGTTTGTGTATACTGCATATGAAACCGCACATGCGCCGCACCGCCGCACAGTATGATAAATGCCTCAAAAATCGGACATCACTTTTTTATTCTTCTAATCGACAGTATGCACTGTTTTGAATGCGAGAGTAGAATTCCCATATTCGAATTCAACTTAGAACCATAGCTATAATTTATTTTATATTTTATTCTGGTTATCCATAGAAATCAAAAGAATTGTTATAATTTATTATCTTTGCAACATTTTTGTGTTTTAATTATAGTATGCGATAAAGCCAAATGTCTGCTATTTTTAGAAACTCAAAAATATTTTTTAGGTGTAATTTAAAGCAAGTTACGTGTTTTTTTCTGTAATTTTGAATTTATTTTTTTGCGCAGGTTCTAGAAGGTAGTAGCATTTTATTTTCACACACATTATTGTTTAGTGTTACATCAACCTGCCTGTAAAATATCAGATTCATAACACGAAGGAATTCGGATTTTTCGAGTTGAGTATTTTTTTTGTTAGGGTTATCACAAATGTAAAAACTATAACCAAATTTTTTTAAGTCAAATTGAAGTAGGTTTTACTCATTAATTATAAACAGTAGGTATAGAGGTACCATAGGTAATTTAATGGGATAAAACAAATTTGGCCCTAGTTGTATTTATGAACATGTCGAATCTAATCCTAGATATGTATCTGAACATCCTGAACCTGGTCCCCGCTATTTTCCTGATCAGCCCCAACCTGGCCCTAGTTGTATTTATGAATATGTTGAACCTTCAGTCACAACCAGTCACATGCCTGATCATCCTGGACCAGGTTCCCAATACATTTCCGACCTGATCGAACCTGGTCCAAATAACATTGATTTTGTCGAAACTGATCCCAGTTCCATACAAGATAATAGCCTTAATGCAACCCTAGATTGCGAGTCTTCGCCTGACCCGGAACCTAGATTAGTCATTAGTGATGATTCTCAATCAAGTGGTTCATTCTATAAAGATCTCAGTAAGAGACAACAACTAAGAACTCGCAAACGACTATCTTTGTTCTTAGAAAAGGAACCAGCTGAAAAAATTATCAGTTTTCGGAGACACAGTAGAAGTTAGAGGGCAAAAGTTAGACAAAAGTTCAGTAAAAGACCGAGTACGTAATCAGTTTATCTCTGTTAAGCCCAACAAGACCAACCAAAATAGCAACAAAACTCAAAACAGATCCAAAGCCTTATTATACTCCGGAAGAAGCCTTAGCAATCTATATAAATAAAACATTCTCTGTCCGTCTTCAACATACCATTTTTTACAACAAAACCTCAAGGATAGAGATTTCAATGCATTTCCACCATACAACCGTATTCGAAACGCAAAAAAACAATGTTACCTTACTAATCCAGTTCAAGTATATGAAATAGAAGCCTTTTTTTCGTTATTGAGCTTACTTTGCTATACTTTTATTAGAATTATTCAGTCGTGTGACGAAGCCATATCATTTTACTGTTTACAAAAGAATATTACCACACTTAACTGCATATTTGAAGAATCTTGGGGCTTTGATGGTAGTACAGGCCAATCCTTATATAAACAAAGCTTCTCTCAAGGTCACGAAGACAAAAGTTGCCTTTTTGCTATAACTTATATTCCTATGCAAATTAAAACACAGTGTGGCCAGGTTCTGTGGTACAATCCAGCTCCGCAATCTTACCGGTACTGCCGACCAATCCATATACAGTATCGTAAAGAAACCAAAGATCTGATACTCTCAGAAAAAATGGGTTGAAGACCAAATTGAGGACGTACTTCTGTGCTTTGCAGAAACGTCTAAAGGCCATAAAGTAGTAGCAAAAAGCCAACTTTATCTCACAATCATTGATGGCAAAGTACTTAATATTATTACTGATACATCATCACAACTAAGGTGCCCGTTCTGTAAGGTCACTTCAAAGGAATTTAATAAGTTAGATTTCGTTTATGCCCGACCAACAAATGAACTGATCATGAAACATGGATTAAGCCCCTTACACACGTGGATTCGTGTATTTAAATTTTTGCTACATCTTGCCTACAAAAATCCAGTCAAAAAGTGGAGGGTGTCTCAGAATTCTCCGGAAGCTATAATAGTAAAGAGTACTAAAACAAAATTCAGCAAGAAATAAGGGCTACATTAGGACTTTTGTAAGATGTGGTTCGGCCTAATTGGCATCACAAATTACGGAAATACTGCTAGGACAGCTTTGTCTGACAAAAACCGCACTGTGTTTGCCGAAATATTAGGTCTTCCACAGTGGTTATTAGACGATCTACATACAATATTAGTAGTTTTATCCTGTGGATTGCCAATAGATGCTGAAAAATTTGGTAATTTCGCCAAATCTGTTGCGAGTAATGTTACGAATTATGAATGGTACCCAATGAGAGTAATATTACACAATATATTGGTCCACGGCAAGATAATTAATCACGCATTCAGCGTAACCTATAGGAGACCTATCGGAGCAAGCCGGTGAATCACGCAATAAATTTTGGAGACACGACAGCGAACATCACATTAGAAAATCCGACCGCGAAAAGACCATGTTAGATTTATTTCATAGAGCACTAGAGTCTTCAGACCCATACATCTCCGATATCAGGCTTCAACAGAGATTAAAAAAGTTACAACGCCAACCTCTGTCATTCACAGTTTTGAATTTGTTTAAACCCATTAATGTTCAAAATATTAGAGAAGAACCCCAAGCAGAGGAATCTAGTTCCAGCCAAGTCACAAGCCTCGTAGAGTTTGAACATATTGACACACAAACTCTTGTAACAGAAAACGAGGACTTTCTTCTTTAATTAATTACTAGCTTCTGCCCGCGAGTTTGTCCACGTGAAAGTCAAATACTTTTACAATAAAATCGTATAGCACTTGGCAATAGTGTAGCTCTCTATTTGTGAAAGAATTTTTTAATTGGATGAGAAGTTTCGGAGATGAACAAATTCACAAATTGTATCTCTTTATAACTAGTACAGACATCAATAAGTACTGCAACCGGGCACCGGGACCCGCGTTGAGATATAAAATAAAATTGCCTTAACAGAAATTATTAATTAAAATTTTTGTATTCTGAAAGTGTTAACCCTATTATCATAGAAAATTTTGAAAACCATAGAATCATCATATCTTCTATTTCCTGATAGATTAGCATCTGATTTTTTTTATAGTTAATAGTACAGTTTTGAAGCATATTTTAAGATAAACATTAGGTGCTACTTACAAAAGATGTCCGAGGGAAAAAATAAAAAGGAAAAAAATTAAAATCACGCATATTTGCTTTTCTATTGTAAAAAAATCTTTTCTGTTTCGCCTATATAATACCTTTTATATATTGTCAATAAACTACGAAAACAAATGTTCAAATATGTATATCACATCGTTTATATAAGAGTTTTTCTGAAAATCCAGAAAAAACTAATTAAAATTCTAACTCTTTTTTAAAGTATATTTAAGATCTGGGAGTTCTACTCTGACATTCAAAACAGTGCATACTATCGATTAGAAGAATAAAAAAGCAATGTCCGATTTTTGAGGCATTTATCATACTGTGCGCCGGTGCCGCCGCCGCGCCGCTGCACCAGAGCTGCACCGGAACCGTGCCGGAACTGCGTCTACTCCGCAATGATACCAAGTTATATAGTAAAGCAACGACCACAAATCCTTGTTGTTTTGCTTAAAGTTAAAATCATAATAATTATTCTTATTTTTACCAATATTAAAATGAAAAGCAGACTTTACAGAGTCTTTATAGTTTCGTTGGCAATTAAATTTACTGAACTATGATCGTTGCTTTACTATGTAACTCAGTATCAATACGGTGTAGGTACCTACACGTGGTTCCGGCGCGGTTCCGGTGCGGCGGCGGTGCGGCGCATGTGCGGTTTTCATTCGTATACACAAACATGCGGTCCGGCGCTGGTGCGGCTCTGGCGTCGCGTTGTGTACATGAAGCCTGTACTACAGTTAAGGAAAAGGGTATTATGATTTGCGTTACCATTTCATGATTTACTTAGTAGTAAATAAACAGTTATATTTCGGAATTTTTTGTGTTGACTGTACAATTAAATCCAAAATAGGCTTGGTAGTGTCGTTAATTGTAAACGACACTATTGGTAGTGCGGCTGGTAGTGTCCTTGCCAATAAATGGTAGAAACCAAATTACGTGGCTATTGTTAAAATCTCAGGACTTTTCGATGGAAATGATATGTATATATGGGATTTATAATATAATTTTACTTTTATGTCTAGTAAAAATCTGAATAATAAAAGGACTAAATAAAAATCGCAATTATATTTCATTCTGAATCGTAAACATTCGAAGGTGGAGGAGTGTGTTCGGTGGTGTTAAAATTGCACAATAAAAACAAGGGTGTAGGAAAATACTACATCACAAAGTAATTGACTAAATTGATTAATACAAAGAACTTACAATTTAAAGCGATTATAGAAAATTATCAAGAATTCAATAGTTTACAAAGCAAAAAGATAAAAACACTGAGGTTTAAAAAATATGATTATAACAAAAGCGGTCAATAAAATCAATAAGATGTTATCTATTGTTACGAGTATCTCTGGTCATGTTTTAATTAGTTAACTTTGTATATTTCAGATCCCAACTATGACTTCATAGTAGTGGGCGCTGGTTCCGCAGGTGCAGTGGTCGCTAATCGACTGAGTGCAGTGCCACAATGGAAGGTGTTACTGGTTGAAGCCGGAGGAAACCCCACGTTAAGTACCGAAGTGAGTAATAATCGCATATTTTAATCGAGAAAACAAATAGTCTATATGAAACTATTCGTGTTTCTTGCAAAATTTCAATCTAGCTTTAGATCGAAAATGCCTTCTCCATTGAAACCTACGAAAGACCCGTATAACCGTGCATACAAATATTAAAAATTATACAGTATTGGCATTATTAATATTTCAGATTCCACAAGTTTTCTACAACAGTCTGGGCACTCCACTAGATTGGGGATACAAAACACAACCACAAGACGCTTGTAGAAGTTACAAGAGCAAAGGCTGTTCTTGGCCTCGAGGGAAAGTGCTGGGCGGCTGCAGCAGTATCAACGCCATGTTCTACGTGCGAGCTAACAAGGCCGACTACGACGAGTGGGCAGCCGACGGTAACTACGGATGGAGCTACGATGAAGTTTTACGCTACTTTTTGAAAAGCGAAAAATTCACTGGACAATATACAGACGAAAGGAGCAAATATCATAATCAAGATGGGCCTATAAATATTATCGAAGTAACAGAGCCTAACTTTTTTGAAAAAACAATTATACAAGCAGCGGTTGAACTTGGAATGACTAACTCAACTGATGTTAATGGTGCTAATCAAATGGGCGTGACAGCAAGTCAAACTAACATCAAAGAAAACTTCAGATTCAGTACTGCTAGGGCATTTTTGACCCCAGTAAAAGACAGAAAGAATTTACATGTGATTAAGAATGGCCTGGTTACTAAAGTTTTATTCAACCCCGGCACAAAAACAATGAAAGGTGTTAAGATTCATAAAGACGGGCAGGATATAATTGTAAATGCAAAGAAAGAGGTAGTTGTGTCAGGTGGTTCCATCAACTCTCCACAAATGTTACTGCTATCAGGTATTGGACCGAAACAACATTTACAGGACATGAATATTGAAGTTATCGCTGACCTACCTGTTGGTGAAAACTTACAGGACCACGTATTTGCACCCCTGTTTTATACGATGCCAGGTGATGCAGATTTGACTTCCATAAAGAACATAGTGAGCGCATTCGCAGAGTACTTTTTGAATCGTTCTGGGCCATTGAAGGATACTTCTCCGCATAGAGTCATCAGTTTTATAAATACTACAGATCCTAATTCATCTATTCCAGATGTGCAACATCATTATCTTGTTTTGCCTCCGGGTGTGTCTGGTATGATTGATGTGATGGAAAAGCACGGATTGAATGATGAGGTTTATCAAGAATTTATGAAAATGAACAAGGATAACTTTGTTATAATAGTATACACTGTGGTACTACACCCAAAGTCAAAAGGTAAAATTGTTCTACACAGCAAAAATCCTTTCGAGGACCCTCTGATATTCGCAAACTACTTCAAGGAATCGGAAGACTTGGAAACTATGCTAAGGGCAATGAAGCAACATGGCTTGAGATTAGGTGAAACCAAATCATTTAAGGGAGCGGGATTAAAATTGCATTGGATGGAGATCGAAGCATGCAAGGGCTTTGAGAAGGCAAGCGATGAACACCTGGAGTGTATAGCGAGAGAGCTTACATTTTCACTGTACCATCCTACTAGTACTGTGAAAATGGGACCTAAAACTGACAAGCAATCGGTGGTGGACCCAGAGCTAAGAGTACACGATGTCAAAGGGTTACGAGTGATAGATGCAAGTATAATGCCCTTCGTGGTGAGAGGGAATACCAACGCGCCAACCATTATGATTGGCGAGAAGGGAGCTGATATGATCATGGAAACGTGGTTAAAGCAACACCAAGAACTTTGATGCGTCATAAGTTTCGTACAACAATAATAGCTTTGCAAATGAATTGTGATATGAAAGAGTGCTAGGATTTTAAGGAATAAAAATAAAATTGTACAGACAACAAATGTTTACCTAATTTGTCTACACGCCCGCATTGTTCTTGCAGCTAATTGTATTAATAACATAAAAAACCCTAATTGAATAATGATATTGTTTAAATCTAAAATCTAAATCTCAACTGCTTCTTCTGTACATACACTTGAGAGCAAATAAATCGAGCCACTTCCTTTTTTTCACCGCATTATGGTTATTATTTTTAGTATTATGGAACGCATCGTTTCGAAAGATATATCGCCTAAAAGGTTATTTAATAGCCTTTACAATGAGGGTAGTAAGTTGTCAAATTTACATTTTTAATTAAAGTTCAAAGGGTAGAATAAAATTATCGCATTTAATTTGCTTATGACATTTTGATTGTACTCCATTAAAAAAAGGTCATATTGGGGGTTTTTGTAAATTATACCCATATTGACGTGTTATTGTTTCGTTTTTAATTGTTTTTCTGGACCGTTCTAAGCCTACTAAATTTTCTATCAACATTACCATTTTTCTTTCTGAGCCAATAATTTATCATTCAATAAGGTTATTATTCAATAATTTACCCTCATTGTAGAGGTTATTCTATAAACTTTTAGGCGATATATAGTTCGAATTGATACGTTCCATATTACCAAAAATATTGTTCATTAAACGTGAAAAAGGAAGTGGCTCGATTTATTTGCTCCCAAGTGTAGTATAAAACAAAGTCGCTTTTCGTTTCAGCCGGTGTGACCGCTTAGATCTTTGAATTAACTAAAAATAAATATCTTTATCTGACTCTGTTTTATCCAATGCTTGAACTTCAATATAGAAATGTAGTCAGCAAAAAAAAGTTAGTTGCCACAATTTAAAGTTTCAAAGAGTACTGCCTTCATCCCCTAAATCGTTTAACTAATAAGTCCCCCTAAAACTTTGACCACGAATTCAGAGACTTTTAATTCGAAGAATTTGACTTTGAATTCATTGTAACTAACCTTGTTACTACGTTATCTTGTAACATAAAATGGACAGGGTGTTCATGGTGTCAAGTATCATTTTACAGCGTCGTCGTAAAATTCCCTCCATTTAATATCTAGCCGTTGTATAGAAAAAGCCGCATTTATTGGATCAATCTATTTCCCTGATTGGATTGCTAGCTTTATCAACTATTGCCTGAAGCAAATTTTTTCATCACTTAATGGTAACAGATAGCTTGATTCACTTGATTGAATTGTTGTTTATACAAATGTTGAATAAGTAATTAAATATTTAAGTCCCCCTGCGTCCTGCCTGCTGCAGTTAATTTCTAATGATCGTCATTTTGCCCAGGAAGAGGGTAAAGGGTGTCGTTGCATAGCTTGGAAGACTCCTAGGTCCAGGAGAACGATTGGTTGTGATTATTAATAAATTAAGTAATCAAATTACTTATTAAGTCATAATTTAAGTGATTTCTCCGAGTCCTTTCCATCGTAAGACGACCGGAAACCAAGGCTGCTAATTCTGTGCAAGTCAAATGCAAGAAAGTGAGCTATAAAGAAAAAGAAGAAAAAAAATACTTTTTGCTGTGCCCGGCAGGGTTCGTAATTGTACTTTAAACTCAAACTCAAAGCATTTATTTCAATTAAACCATTTACAGGCACTTTTGAATTGTCAAAGACTCGGTCAGTTAGTCAAAAAGTTGAAGCTAGTTGCCCATTCTAATTCGTAGATCTCTATGGAGAAGAACGGGCAAGAAACTCCAAGGACACTCTTAAAAAAATGTATATAGATATAACAAAATCCTGGGTACAGTATTCTTGGTGCTTCTATATGTGAGAACAATGTCAAACGAAAAATAATCAAAAACAATTAAAAACATAAGATTGAAAATAAGCCCTATCAGATAAGAGATAACCAGTCTTAACTGACGGCGCCCGTTCACGAACATGATACGTGGTTCAGCACCATCCAGCTCAACCATTTTGTAGGGAACTGAATGATCCAACACACGCGCCACCATCAGCGAGACATTTAAGTGAGTATGACATACTCTCATATGCCATGCTCTTTCAAGTCAACATACAACATGATACCATATGAAACGGCTCCATGGTACTCACATTTACAAAATTGAAAAAATGCTTCTAAATTATACAAAACTATAGTTTGCAATGTACTTAAGAGTCTTCCAAATATTAAAATTTTAACTAGGGACCAAGTGCCTGTGGAGCATGACCAGCATTAAGCCAAGCATTTTTATCTACGATATAATCATCCAACTTATAATATGCTTGTCTACATAGTGTGCGTTTAATGCATATTTTAAATTTCTTCCCATTTAGTTGAAGAATATCGGTTGGTATTTTAATATAACATTTTACACAGTACCCCATAAAAGAAGTATGTACTTTAGACAATCTGAAACGTGGTTGATCTAATTTGTTCCTATTTCTAGTGTTAAAGTTATGCCTGTCAGTTCCCTTAGAGATTCGCGTCTGTGGAGGTTGTAGATGGCTCGGACAGCCCTCTTTTACAGAATAAAGATTGAATCAATATCTGTTAGACATAAGCAAACAAATATTGAAATATTATAAAATATTTATTTAGGTCTAGTGCATACATTAGATGACACATAGAAGAAGAAAAACAAAAGAAGATACTAAGATGCGATACTTAAAATTAAAAAGAATAAAAATGAAATATAAAAGAGGTTTTATACCCATCTTATTGACTCTAACAATATTGCCAGGCCAGAAAAATAAAATAAAATCTATAAATTTGTGACAAACTAAATAAATGAACTTTTTGTGCTAAAATTATTATATATCTTTAGGTAATATGATTAATTTAGAAACAGCTCGCAAATGCAATTTACCGTCAGCTGTTCTAATTTGAACAACTCAAACCGGACGCTATTATCGGACGCTGGAAATATTTTAGTTATTCTGCCCAACGGCCGGTGAAGAGGTGGAGTGGTTGGGTTTTTAAGCAACACTACCATATTTTCCATAATATTTGATAGCTCTTTTTGCCACTTGTTTCTATTATTCAACAACGATAGGTAGTCATTGGACCATGCCTTCCAAAAATGCTGCCGTGCTTGTTCACAAGATCGCCAAAAACGAAGTCGATTGGAAGGGACCTCTGTGATATTTGGATGAGGATAGGATGTCAGAGAACTAAAAATTAAGAAATGACCTGGAGTCAGAAATTAAAAATCATTAAGATCTTACAAAAGAGGGGGTAAGGGGGCGGAATTCAATATACTTTCTATCTCTGCCATAATTGTATTGAATTGCTCATATGTAAATATTTTTGAGCCAGCTATTCTTTTATGATGGTACTTGGCAGATTTGACTGCTGCTTCCCATAGACCACCATGATTTGGACTATAAGCGGGTATAAAATGAAATTGAATACCTTTTACGGAAGTATAACTATGAACAGCAACTTGAAAGGTTTTACTATTGTGTATCTTAAAAAGTTCGCTCAATGTATTTTTAGCTCCTTTAAAATTTGTGGCATTATCACAGTATATATCTGATGGCAGTCCACGACGAGCTATGAACCGCTTTAAAGCCGCCAGAAAGGTTTCAGTGATCATGTCAGTGACTACTTCGATGTGTACAGCCTTGGTGGAAAAGCAAACAAACACGGCCACATACCCTTTGGATATAATACTTCGACGTATAGTTGATTGCTTGACATCAAATGGTCCGCAGTAGTCAACCCCGACCTTTTCAAAAGCCCTAGAAGACGAGATTCTGTCCTTAGGTAAGGATCCCATCAGCACAGAAGCTGTTTTAGCCTTATATCTTTGACAAACTAAACATTTATGTGTAACACTTTTTATTTCTCGAACCGAGTTAATAATGTAATATTTTTGAGACAAACTACTCATTACAAGCTTTAAACCTCCATGTAACAAATTCTAATGTTCATTTCTTATTATTAATTGAGTAAGATAGCATTTCTTTGGAAGAATGGCTGGAAATTTCTTTGCGAAGGGCAGATCTGCATTTGTTAAGCGTCCACCTACTCTTAGTATATTATTTTTATCAATGAAAGAATTTAAGGATTTTAAAGTTGATTTAATTTCCTTATTATTCTCAATGCATTTCAACTCATCTGATACATTTATTTATATACCTTAGAATGTAAGACATAACAAATACACATTTATTGAAACTCGAGAATTTCGTGAATATTGGTAACAAATTACTATGCTTATCCGAGAGAATTGAATGTTGAGAAACATTTATATACATATCAGAGTTCTCTAGTTCAGTATTAATTAAAGGAGACTCTATTTCAGATAAGAAAAAATTATAATTGTTACAATTTTGTAAATAATCTGGTCCGTGCCACCACATTTTATTTTCACTTAAGTTATGTGGATCACAGCCTCTGGATGTCTGCTGGATTATATGATCCAAGTGTGTATAGCCATAGCATATTATTTGTAAACTTAGAAATTTCATTTACTCGATTACCCATATAAGCAGGTAACTTAATGCTATTAGAAGAACTTAGCCAACCTAATACTATTTTCAATCACAAAATAAATGAATAGTTTTTACATCAGGAAGTAAATTGGAAAATTTATGTACAAGTTTAGCTAGCAATAATGCGCCATTTAATTCTAGCTTCGACATAGTTAATTTAGAATGTAAGGGAGCGATACGCGATTTTGAACATAATAAGTATATGTGATATTTACCGTCTACTTTTACCTTTACATATATACAACAGCCATAAGCAGTCATCGATGCATCACAATACCCAATTAACTCAGTTTCATCAGATTCGAACAATTGTAAATAACACTTTACCTTAATATCAGACATAGTAGAAATCTCTACATGAAATTGTTGCCATGTTTTTGCTAATTCCACAGGGAGTGGCTGATCCCATTCTAGGTTATATTGCCAGATTTGTTGCAGTATTAACTTGGCTCTAACTATCAGAGGGCCAGCAAAACCCAGAGGATCAAACAGCCTACTGACTGCGCTCAACACTGATCGTTTTCTAGGAACAACGGGATCTTTCGGTGAAGACACTGCGTTACCACTGAGTTTCAATATGTCATCTATGGGCTCGTATAACAGACCAAGTGCCTTTGTTATGAGACACTCCCGGTCCAAGTCTCTCTGTTCGAAAACTAACTTGTTTACAGGTAAATCTGATAGTAAACTCTTATCATTTGAACACCATTTATGCAAATCTAATCTTCCTAATTGCAAAAGATCAGTTAGTTCTTTTCTTAACTGCAAGGCGTCTTGAGACAACAATACATCACAGTCTGTGGTGTCTTGTTTATACCTTTTTAGTTGATTGACATTTTTGTCGTAGTTGGGTTTTAGTTTTAATTACTTTGATTTTTTTTTTTGAGTCACGATATGTATATTTTTTAAATATGCTATTTAAGCCTTTGAATTTGATAAGAAACATGGTATGATTAAAAAATACTTTTTTAGTTCATCACTTATGTCCTCTAGGGGGCGCCATTTTTAATTTAATGTGACGTCACATAGCCTATAACTAGTGGAAAATCAAGACGCTTCCAACGATACCTCATTTGTCAAAATATGATTTGAGGGAACCGATGAACATACAAACATACCGGTCAAAATCATAACCCTCCTTTTTGCTTCGCCATAGTCGGGTAAAATGCAGCCAAGATAGATCTTATGT
The DNA here is from genome assembly GCA_949152455.1 of Lithophane leautieri. Classification (NCBI taxonomy): domain Eukaryota; kingdom Metazoa; phylum Arthropoda; class Insecta; order Lepidoptera; family Noctuidae; genus Lithophane; species Lithophane leautieri. The sequence goes on from OX424478.1 coordinate 10,592,407, forward strand.
TAATTTTATCACAGTGCAAGTAAGCCATCAGATCGGTAGTGACGCGAAGAGATCTGTTTGTATGTGTACCAGATGGTTGAGATATATCTACAGATAGGATAGTGTGAGTGAAGTGAATGCCATCAGTAGACGTTTAGTGTTCGGGCAGGCTGCTATGCACATAGGCTCGTAACAGTTACCGTGTTAAAAAGAATAATACAACTTTTATATAACTTATTAAATAAAATAATAAGCGGTAAGATTATTTTTCTATTTTTTTTGTGGTAATTTTGTGGAATTGTGGTATAGGTGGTGGTGTAACTAAATTGATGTAGGAGATAGTGGTATAAAATAAACACCGGTTTATGAAATATGTGTTAAAAGTTTGTCTATAAAGTCACAGTGGTAGTTTGAAAACCTATGAATTTTAAACTAATTTCAATTTTTTTTATAAAAAAGTAAGTATTTATGTTCAATTTGAAGTGCTAGTGTTGTTTTTCTCAATTTTATTTGATTGTTTTGACCCAGCCGACTTTCACCGATTGTTCATACTCAGTTAGACAGTAACTGTCGTTTCATTTCTCCGTGCTAAAATATTACGCAATTAAAAAAATATAGTGATTCAGTATCTGTTATTAAACCAAAAGGAACCACGTTAGTAGAATTTTCTAATAAACAACAAGCAGAAATAACAGATTACTTTTATAATTTGTAGTACCCATTATAACTATCTGGGGGCGCCGTAGTGCCCCCCGATTATCAAAATTCTAAGGTCTACTAGCAAACACCCAAGCTTGAAATTTTGAACAAAATTAGTGTTTAGCCTATAAAGTAAGGAAAAAAACTAAAGCACCACTATTTCAGTCCCGTTTTCTAGATATAATAGATATATAGATAGTTAGGTAAAAAGTGGATAAAGCTCTAGGTAGGGATAGCTACAGTCAGTCACAGATGATGTTTCCTTTAATATACCTACCTATACCATACCTACTTATAAAGCGCAGGGCTAACTTTGTGCAGTAGAAGAACTGCGTTACGAGACTTGCAATTTTTTACATGATATGTTTTTGATGGGATTATTTTTCCTGCTTGTTTTGTAGTATTATAAAAACAAAAAAATATTTGATCAAGATATAAGTCCGCATCAATTACACTTTAACAATCGAAAACATAAAAATATATTCACGATAATATCTGTTACTATAGCACGGTAAGGCGATAATACCTGTTACTATAGCACGGTAACGCGATAATATCTGTTACTATAGCACGATAAGGCGATATTAACTGTTTCTATAGCACGGCAAGGCGATAATATCTGTTACTATAGCACGGTAAGGCAATAATAACTGTTACTATAGCACGGTAAGTCAATAATACCTGTTACTATAGCACGGTAAGGCGATAATACCTGTTACAGCATGGTAAGGCCCGTTAGTAAACAGACATTTTTTGCGTGTTCGTCCCGTGTACAACGGGCCTAACGCGTTGTATACCCACCACCGTCCACCGTCCACCATTGTGTACCTACTTATGTACATATCGTCTTTTGGTAGGTAGGTAGGCAAATATTTATACACATACATTATTATCTAATTCGAATAATCATGCACTACCGTCATCAAACCTTGGAACTTTGTTCGACGACACTACCTTCCGCATCGCTGCTTCCCTGCGACTAGGAGCCCCGTGTTGTTCTCCTCGTCGTTGTGACTGCGGTGAAGTTGTCAACAGCCTCGGACACCACGGCCTGTCTTGCAATCGAAGTGCGGGTCGCTTAGCGCGGCACGGGGAAATTAATGACATCATCCGACGTGCTCTTGTCACTTTGGATTAGAACCCAACGACTTGGCACGCGACGATGGCAAGAGACCGGACAGCATGTCCTTATGTCCATGGTAGGCCTTTAGTGTGGGACGCAACGTGCGTCGTTACTTTTGCGCCATCCCATCTATTTGGCTCGGCGTGCTGTGCTGGCGCTGCCGCTGCGGCTGCGGAAAACCACAAGCAGCAAAAGTATAACACCCTTATAGGTAATTATATTTTCGAGCCGTTTGGGGTTGAAACCCTAGGGCCGTGGGGTCCGAGTGCTCAGAGCCTGTTTCATGAAATCTCCAAACGGCTATTTGACACTTCCCGTGACCCAAGGGCTGGCTTTTACCTTGGTCAGAGGATAAGCATTGCCATACAACGTGGCAATGCCGCCAGTCACTTGGATACATTACCAGCCGACAGCGATGCGGAGGAATTTTTCGACGCCATATTTTAGTCAATTGTTTTTTTGTATAGTTAGTTATAATCAGTAATTTAATTTAGTATATAATTTCAACATGAATGATGTAGGTAACCAATTTAATGTATAATTTTTTTGTAAATAGTGCCCTTGGATTTACTTGCCCATTCTTCTCCATAGGTACCTACTACGCTTTGGAATGGGCAACTAGCTTCATATTTCTGACTGACCGACTCCTTGACAATTTAAAAGTGCCTATAAATGTTTTAATTGAAATAAATGCATTGAGTTTTGAGTTGACTTCAGTGATCTTGTGCGAGTAGGTAAGTACCTACGCGTTTACATTGATATTGTTTTAACTGAGCTGACCAAATGAGAGATTTTTTACAAACGTTTTAAGCACAACGATTTCTCCTTTATTATGGGCGTTAATGAAAATAATAATAACACCATTTTATTACTGTCCCACTGCTGGGCAAAGGCCTCTTCGCATACAGAGAAGGCACGAGCACTGATCACCACGCTTGCTCAAGCAAGACGGGTCTGCGATTTCAGACTTACTTAAATTAATTTTAAGTCCATGTTTCCTCACGATGAAGCCATCACCTCCTGCGAAGCAGTAATGTTCGCGAAGGAGGAGGCGGAACGCGTGAGGGAGAGGCAAAGTTTGCGCCCTCACGCTCCTAACTGCCGCCGCAGGAGATGCCCTGAGCGTCGGGAATCCGCCTGCGGATTCCCGGCGACCGTAGGCGCAGGCTTGGCGCGTTGTGTTCCACGCGCGCCTCAAAGAGATGTCAGCACAATTGGCTTGGGCGCTAGGACCGATGCCTGCCAGGGTTGCGAGAAAGGGATACCGGGGCCCTTGACAACAGGCAACTGAAGGAATACGGGTGGGTTTTAGTCAGTAAAAGTCTGACACGCCCTCCCGCTCCGCCTGCGAGAGAAGTCATTCGATGATTTCCCAACTTCAAAAATAAAAGTTTCTTCACGATTTTTCTTTCACCGATTTCAAGAAGAAATACTAGTAAAACGCTACGGACCGACACATACTCGTAGCTTTTTGCCTCATATGAATGAATTTTTTGTTCATCACTACATATAATAATACATATTTATTTTTTCTTAACATAACACGGCCACGGCCAATTACATAAGAATAAGATACAAACACATTATTTAAGAACAATGATAAAAGTATAGAACTACTCGACAGTCATACACTCATCTCACAATACTCCAGACATACTGACAAGATGTTCCATTCATCAGTGAACACATCACGTCTCAGAGACTGGGACGACTTTTTTACCAATTTTTTTTAAATTATTTTTTTGTGTGTCTGAACGCGATAAACTCAAAAACTCCCTACCGAACGGATTTTCAAATGGTTTTCAACAATGGACGGATTGATTGATGACAACGGTTTAGGTGTATAATTCATTTTCTCAAACATGCTTGGAAATTCGAACATTATTTTGACAACTTTCTTCGAGATAAATCGAAATTGTGGTACTGGTCGAATACATGTGATCGCCCGGCCGGCAATGTTTGTATGAAAATCCGTGTCTGTCGTGTTTAGCGGCCAAATAAATTACAATGAAAACTCATATCTGTCCTGTTATTTAAAAATGGAACGAATTTTTACTTCAACACATGGCAACCCAGGATGAGGAACTCATCAAAGATTTTATTAAACTTTGGATTTGGCTTACAAATAGAGCTTTTTAAAGTAAAGAAGAAAAATGAACACATTGGCGCGTGAAAAATTATCGTTAATCGTCATTGATTCTGGAATTTATAATTAATTTACTTAGTGTCAATTTCCGCGCCTTGCTTGTAAAAAGTACTACACAAGCCTTGGCTGCCACCAGGCATTAATGGACTCACATATGTGTTGCTCGGGTTCGCCCCAGCCCACATTTTCATGATCGTCCATCAATGCCAATGATGTATGTGACAGTAATGTACTATAAGGTTTTGTGTAAATTGGCTGAAATATGACGATGATTGTTGCAAATGTTGGAAAAAATCGTCTCGACTTGAAGTTTTACTGGCATGTGCCGCGTAAACATATAGAGTTATATGTAATACGGAATTAATACATTGTTTACCTGGCCTAACGCAAAGGGTACTTTTAATCCCAGTAGTACGTTTCCGTGGGATATTTTCCGACATTCACGCGGGCGAAGACGGCAAAGGTTAGTCAAATGTAAATGTCGATAAATACTACTAGTGTACTAACATAGTTGATAAGAAAGATTGTTACTAACTTTTTGAGTCATGTTACTTGTTAATTAAATATAAATAAATAAATTTAAGAAATTAATTGATACTGATGCGGTCATTAAATCGAAATAACTTAGAATATTTGGACGCGAACAAAATCCAACCTGTTTTGTCGTACTTGTTAACTCAAGGAAAAACGATGGGTCAAATACCTCGTATTAATATACCTACTAAATGCTTGACAAGGGGGCTCAGTAGCAAAATTACCACTTCGCAAAGGGACTACCGGACACAAAATGTCCATTTCTCAAAATGTCTCTTTCGCAAAATGATCACTTCGCTCTACTAACTCCAATTTGATACTAATTCCATGTGAAGATGTCGTGGGCCTGTGATCCAGCGATGACGTCGATGATCGTGGACAGCTACCAGGTGGCTGGGCCACTGTTCGTGCAGACGCTGCAGAGCATCTTTGCGGCGCAGTGTGCTCTCGCAGGGGACCATCTCTGGCCCGACGATGCTACGAATGCTGTCCTTCAAGGTAACGATAAATTTTTTCAATAGTATTTGTCATAAATAATAGGGCCAATTTGGTTGTTAAGCAGATTATTATGATTTGTTTCTAATTGAATCAATTATCATGTCGATATTAAATGAAAATACCACAAAATTGTCAAAAATAGGAGGAGGAGGAAAGGAGAATTTTCTGTATTAATAGTAATTCACATAGTGACGAGAAGGGCCAAGGAAAAGTGGCAGTAAATTATACAAATTGGCTGAACATTGTAGCAAGAACATTGTAGAAGAATTAATGTATACTTTGTGCAAATGATCTCTGGAATGGGGCCGACGAGATTTAAGAGGGGATTCCTGTTTTACGGTGATTAAAACTGTAGAAATGTCACAGACGTTGGCACTATCACTATTATTGTATAAATTCAAACTAAAAGAGATGTGACGGAATGCTACTACGTCGCACAAGAGATTAATAATCTAGAAGATATGAAATATTTATATGCAATGGCACATCTCATTAATACAAAGAACTTGTAATTTATCGCAAATATAAATTATCGAAGCAAAAAAAACAAACAGACTAACGTTTATAAAATTTGACAAAAATACGTGATCAATAAAGGAGGACCGGACAAAATGGTCCTCACGATCAATAACAACCACACCTATGTCATTAGATAGGCATTTTACTATAGACCAACAACTAATATGGCGGCTCATATGAAATCGCTGTGTGATAAAAGTTGTGGCGACGTTTCGCAAGACAGACCTAGACGCTACGAGTATGTGTCGGAACTCTTGAATATTAATAATTTCTAGTGGTCTAGTTTGAATATTTTCAAATGTATTCGATGATAATACAATAATTACAATAATATGGTACCATCGAGCTGATCTGATGATGGACTTGGATGCTAGATAACGGAACTCTTGAACAGCTATTAGTATACCCATCGAGTGAGGGCTCATTAGGCGTGTCTCAACGAGTCCTGTTCATTTTATTTACCAGATGAGGAGGACCTGATTACTGACCTGGACGCTAGATAACAGAACTCTTGATTAGCTTCTAGTATACCCATCGAGTGTGGGCTCATTAGATGTGTCGTAACGAGTCCTGTTCATTTTACCTGATGACGATGACCTGTTTCTTATACGGTCAGTAAGTTTCGACTCCCAGAATATAATTATACTTCGTCCCATTGCTCGCTGACTGAACCCGTGAGTGCGGACTTTTATCCACGTTTGCGCTCCATATTATAGGTGAGGGTGGAAGGAAAGGATGCACATGTCCATGAGTTTCGTCCTTTCAATAGGTGTTTCATTGACCAATAGCTCTTCTAGGCGTTCTCGGTGAGTCGAGGGACATCTTTATCTTATGTCACCTGAAAGGAGACTATTTGGCCGAGGCATAATTATGTACTCATGGAAAAATTCAACCTGCATGTCTACCTACATTGCGTTTGGTGCAGTTTTTAATGTACTAGTACTTATAATTAAAAAAATCGAGTGGATTAGTAAACAGTTTTATAATTACATACAGTCATCCATAATAAACGCAATAACGCATTTATGTGCTAAATGTAAAAAAAAAACATTATCTAGAGTTTGGGTGGAATTTCAGAACTTCGTTATCCACCTTCCAAGCCAACTATCAGGTGCTCTACATCAGATACAATGAACAGGACTTGTTATGACATGTCTAATGAGTCGACACTCGATGGCTTTACTAGTAGCCATTCAAAGGTTCCAGGTCAGTCATCAGGTAAACTGAACAGGACTCATTGAGATACATCTAATCAGCCCACACTCGATGGGTTTACTAGTAGCTATTCTACAGTTCCGTTATCTAGCGTCCAGGTCAGTCATCAGGTCCTAATCATCTGGCAAAATGGACAGAACTTGTTGAGACACATCTAATAAGCCCACACTAGATGGGTTTACTAGTGGCTATTCATTCAAGAGTTCCGTTATCTAAGCGTCTAGGTCCATAATCAGACTAGCTCAGTGGTTCCATATTATCATGGGAATGCATACATTTGCAAATATTCAAACTATGATCACCAGAAGTGATTAACTATTCAAAGGTTCCATTATCTAGCGTCCAGGTCAATCCTGCGATGAGAAAAATCGCCATAACTTTTTTCACACAGCGATTTGGAATGAGCCGGCATAGAAGTTATTTTATTATATTAAAATACCTATCTAATGATATATGTGTGGTTGTTATTGGTGCTTAGACCAGCTTCCATACATTTTAACCGATTCTCCTTTCAATGAGAAGATGTTATTTATATATTTATTATTACGTCTGGTCATGTTTTAATGTTAACTTTTAATGTTTCGATTAAATACATAAAGAGCAACACACCTGATTATTTATACTAAATTAAATTACTATAACTAACAATAAAAAAAAGGACATTTAGGCGTTGAAGTATTCGTCCGCATCACTGTCATCCGGAAACGTTTCCAGAAGACTGGCAGCATTGCCACGTTGAATGCTAATTCTTTGGCCAAAGAACGAGCCAGCCCTCTGGCCACGTAAAGTGTCTACCTGTTGACGACAAAAGGAAATGTTCTTTAAAAGGAAACGCGCACTCAGGCCCCATGACTAGAGCGTTTTGACAGCAAACAGCTCAAAACTGTAGTTACCCATAAGGGACTATTTGGACCGCTTAAGGGCGCCAGCACAGCCCGCCGTGCTAGGAACATAAGATGGCGCAAGGGTGTCGACACAGGTTGCGTCCCATACCAAAGGCCTACCCACCTTCCAAGGCAACAACGTCATGCCTACTGATCTCTACCCATCGTCACGTACCAAGCCGTTTAGTTCTAATACCATTGGTACTATGGCGGTTACACAAGGGCTCGAAGAATAATATCGTGGATGCGGCGTGCTGTGCTATGCGGCCTGTGCTCCTGCAATCGGACAAGGCATGGTCCCCGAGACTGTTGACAGCTTCGCCGCAGTGATACCGATGCGGAGCAACAAAAGGTGCTCCCAAGCGGACATAGGTAGCGAGCTATTATAGTACCTATGATGGATGAGGGCAGCGTCTAAAGCCACAAGCCAGACTCCTATTGTCCGCAGCCAGTAGACGGGCAGGCATGTCCCACAGTCTCTGGGAAGACGGGCTGTCGGGCAAATCCGTATTGGGACAAGCCATTTTCCAAGCGTCCAACGCATCGGTCAAACACAGCTTACCAGAAAAACGCCCATTGAGGAAGATAAAATGATCCTGGTTAATTTATCGGTACCGTGGACCGAGGAGAGGAATGCCGGTAAACTTTAATTGAAATTTTGCGGACACCGAAACCACCCAGGTGAATTGCGAAGGTGTGGCTTGCTGCCACGCTCTGTAGTCCAGGGCCACATTTTTTTAGGATTGAAGTTAGTGTGTTTCTAATAATATGGTCTACTTTTTCTAAAAGTTGTGGATGCCTCCATATATGGGAGGAACGAAGACTTTATGTAAATTTTGGTCCAAAGCAATTTTGGTATCGAATGAGTGTGAAGGCCGAATAAATATTAATTTTGAAAAGTCTTTCCGAGACCTCATTGTTTTATATTTCTCCTCAATGAACGTTGGAAAGAGTTCGTCAAAAATTGGGGACCCCAGAAGATGAAGAGAGTTTCTGTCCGTAATTTAGTTATTTGGTGTTATAGTTTTAGATTTTGCTATGGCAGTATGTCTGTCAGTAGTTTGGGAAAGATAAATCTCACATTTTGAAAGGTTAAGGTCGAGACCAATGGAACTGAATTTTTCTCTAAAAAAAGTTACACATATCTTTGTATATTCATTTCAGATCCAAACTATGACTTCATAGTGGTGGGCGCTGGTTCTGGTGGTGCAGTGGTCGCTAATCGACTGAGTGAAGTGCCAGAATGGAAGGTGTTACTAGTTGAAGCCGGAGGAAACCCCACACTAAGTACCGAAGTGAGCGATAATCGCATAGTTTAATCGACAAAACAAATAGCTGATATGAAACTATTAAAGTCTTTCTTGCTAAATTTCGATCTAGATTTAAATCCGAAACGCCTTCGTCATGGAAACCGACGAAAGATCCATATCCGTTCATACAAATATGTCAAAATAAAAATGATTGATGTTTAATGTTTCAGATTCCACAACTTTTCTACAACATTTTGAGTACTCCACTAGATTGGGGATACAAAACACAGCCACAAGACGCTTGTAGAAGTTACAAGGGCAAGGGTTGTTCTTGGCCTCGAGGGAAAGTGCTGGGCGGCTGCAGCAGTATCAACGCCATGTTCTACGTGCGAGCTAACAAGGCCGACTACGACGAGTGGGCAGCCGACGGTAACTACGGATGGAGCTACGATGAAGTTTTACCCTACTTTTTGAAAAGCGAAAAATTCACTGGACAATATACAGACGAAAGGAGCAAATATCATAATCAAGATGGGCCTATAAATATTATCGAAGTAACAGAGCCTAACTTTTTTGAAAAAACCATTATTCAAGCAGCGGTTGAACTTGGAATGACTAACTCAACTGATATTAATGGTGCTAATCAAATGGGCGTGACAGCAAGTCAATCTAACATCAAAGAAAACTTCAGATTCAGTACTGCTAGAGCATTTTTGACCCCAGTAAAAGACAGAAAGAATTTACATGTGATTAAGAATGGCCTGGTTACTAAAGTTTTATTCAACCCCGGCACAAAAACAGTGAAAGGTGTTAAGATTCATAAAGACGGGCAGGATATAATTGTAAATGCAAAGAAAGAGGTAGTTGTGTCTGGTGGTTCCATCAACTCTCCACAAATGTTACTGCTATCAGGTATTGGACCGAAACAACATTTACAGGACATGAATATTGAAGTTATCGCTGACCTACCTGTTGGTGAAAACTTACAGGACCACGTATTTGTACCCCTCTTTTATACGATGCCAGGTGATGCAGATTTGACTTCCATAAAGAACATAGCGAGCGCATTCGCAGAGTACTTTTTGAATCGTTCTGGGCCATTGAAGGATACTTCTCCGCATAGAGTCATCAGTTTTATAAATACTACAGATCCTAATTCATCTATTCCAGATGTGCAACATCATTATCTTGTTTTGCCTCCGGGTGTGTCTGGTATGATTGATGTGATGGAAAAGCACGGATTGAATGATGAGGTTTATCAAGAATTTATGAATATGAACAAGGATAACTTTGTTATAATAGTATACACTGTAGTACTACACCCAAAGTCAAAAGGTAAAATTGTTCTACACAGCAAAAATCCTTTCGAGGACCCTCTGATATTCGCAAACTACTTCAAGGAGTCGGAAGACTTGGAAACTATGCTAAGGGCAATGAAGCAACATGGCTTGAGATTAGGTGAAACCAAATCATTTAAGGGAGCGGGATTAAAATTGCATTGGATGGAGATCGAAGCATGCAAGGGCTTTGAGAAGGCAAGCGATGAACACCTGGAGTGTATAGCGAGAGAGCTTACATTTTCACTGTACCATCCTACTAGTACTGTGAAAATGGGACCTAAAACTGACAAGCAATCGGTGGTGGACCCAGAGCTAAGAGTACACGATGTCAAAGGGTTACGAGTGATAGATGCAAGTATAATGCCCTTCGTGGTGAGAGGGAATACCAACGCGCCAACCATTATGATTGGCGAGAAGGGAGCTGATATGATCAAGGACACGTGGTTACAGCAACACCAAGAACTTTGATGCGTGATAAGTCACCATCATCTGCCTAGCCTTTTCCCAACCATGTTGGGGTCGGCTTCCAGTCCAACCAGATGCAGCGTGCGATGATGCGTGATAAGTTTAGTACAACAATAGCAAATGAATTGTGATAAACGAAAGAGTGCTAGGTTTTTAAGGAATAAAAATAAATTTGTACAGACGATATGTTTATCTAGGTAGTTATTTGTCTCCACACATTCGCATTGTTATTGCAGCTCATTCTATTAATGAAATAACGAACTCTTATTGAATAATGATTTTGTTTTGGTCTAAGATCCAACTGCTTCTTCTGTATCTTTGTATCATTAAAGAAAGTCACTTTTCGTGTGTGTCTGTGTGACTGCTTAGATCTTCTAAATTACACAATGGATTTTGATGCAGTTTTCACCATCTTTTAAAGTATTTATTCCGCAAGGCTTATAAAATGGTTGTACGTTGTTTTGTAGACAACATTTTCATAAAATTTCGTTTCACATAAAAAAAATCTCATACTAACATTTCATAGAATAATTAATACGCAGAATATTTTATTTGAATATTTCTAAATGGTATGTTTATTTATTCATTTCATAGAATAACAAATCAAATATTCATGATATCCTCGTATTGTTTAGTTAATATAAAACATATTACAAAGAAAAATATTTCATCGAGCGACACTTTCTAAACGTTTCAATTCAAACCTTTGAAATTAAATTATTACAAGCAATCAATCTGCCTAGCCTTTTCCCGACTATGTTGGAGTCGGCTTCCAGTCTAACCGGATGCAGCTGAATACCAGTATTTTATACATAGAGCATCTGCCTGCGAAATTATTACAAGCAATCGAGAAAAATAGAAAATTGTAATTTAATGTTCGAAATAAATGCATATAAAACGGAACTCTGTAGCAATTATTATTAAAACACACTTGCACACCTTTAATTTGGATCTAGTTGTCCTAAAATAAATAAATTTGAATTTGAATTTAAATATAATTTTACTTAAACTATTTAATAATTGATAACACTATACAACGTGTAACAGAATTGATAACAGTAACATAATTGTAACAGAATTTGTAACTGTCGGAGTGCCCTAATTTTGATACTGCGACTAATTTCGATGTAGCGCACGCCGGCCGATGCCGCGGCACTTATTATTAAACTTTGATTTATATATAAGATTATGGATAGCATAACGTCTATTTTTACTAATTCGTTGAAAAAAAATACCATGGAAAAATACATCGAATAAACAATATTCTTTAAAAAATAAAAATGCAGTTTGAAAAATTTGTTCTTCTTAAGTGTCGCGTGATACCCCATAGGTATCATAAAAAAAAGCGCCCGAAATGTCGATGGCACCTATGGGGTATCACGCAACAATTGTTGCCATTGGTTGATGATTTTTAACGTTTATTTGCACTTGCAACACGATCTGGCTGTATCATTCGAATAATCGATTAATAATCTACCGATTTTAGTAACAATTTCTTGGTAACACCACTAAGAACGGACAAAAACTTAACAAAAAAAATGTATCTGTGGTAGTGAGACGCGAGGACGCCATATTGGCAAAATTCGTCAAGTGTCAAGTGTTGTTTACGTGTGTTCGCAACAGAATAAAAGAAGAAAACGGTGAGTAATCTTATAAGAATTTTATACAGAATTACTGAGAAATAAGTGTAGATTTTGTATTGAGTGTTAGTTTATCGAAAAGTGATAAATATATCAGTGAAAAAGTAACGAAAGTTTGGTAGTAAACAATTTTGACGCTGTCGCTGCCGTGTTTAGTAATGTTTTTATGATAAATATTCTTGTATACTGTTTGAAATACACATAAGTAGCTAGCATAATAATCTACGAACATAATTTTGCTAATAGCTAACGATATTATTGCGAATTGTTATCGTAATCGTGTTTCCAATTCGGCGATTCCCCCGTACCATGACACAGCGCTCATAGTAGGCGAGACCAGTACAAAAGTACTATCTGCAAATAAAATCCAACTAGATTTTTTTGTTCCAATAAGAAAGAAAGAAAGAAAGAAAAAAATAAAGATTACATTTTATTATTTCTTGCAGTTTACATAACTGACATGTGAACGAAAAATAAATGTCGAGGTTATTGTTTTTTTTTTTTACCGACTTCAAAAAAGGTGGATTTCCTCAAAAAGTATGAATGTTTTTTAGGATCATGGTATTTTCCTAGGCCATTAATTTAGTAAATGATTATTTTATGGTATTTTCAGCATGGCGAGGCTGTCCTCGACCTCGGTCGCGAGTGTGACCCCCGCTCCGTGCAAAAGGGGCCCTAGACAGAGCGCCGCCCGTCGCGCTATCATCATGGGGTTCCTTGACGCTGCCCCGCGCCTTGATCTGTCCCCATCCCCACCGCGCACCGCGGTAAGTATTTTCAGTACAGCACATTACTATATATATTTAATTAGTTTCAGTGGAGTAATTTGTATTTCTTGTCTTTTCAGCCATGCTGTCCCGGTTCTAGCGACCCGTCGATACGTGTGTACCTATTACGCATTGGAATGGGCAACTGCAACTAGCTTCATCTTTCTAAGTGACCGCCTCCTTGACAATTCAAAGTGCCTGTAACTGGTTTATTTGAAATAAATGCTTTGAGTACGAGTTTTGTGTTTTATTTTATTGTAATATATTTTTTGAAAGCAACATGTGTTTTATTTCAAAATTTTCCTAGCTTTCCGTAAGTATCCCATATACTTACGAAGAGCTAGGAAAAGTTGTTGTACTAAAAACCGAGTGAGCGTGTATGCACAGAGCGAAGATATAGTTTTGGCATGTTTCATGCCGGTTGCAGACCGAAAACTAAGCTATGCCAAGGCTAAACTAAGCTATGCCAAGCAAGCTAGGCTAAGCTAAGCTAGAAATAAATAGCGTGCACACCAACAGCTAAGCCAAAGCTCAGTCAGTGTTGCGTAGTTCAATTAGACAGACGTCGCTCGCCATGAATATAATCGATGATGAATACGTTACACAAAAAAAGAAGATTAATACTGACGTCTACGTCGATTAATACGACGAAGAAGTCTGGATTACTTATTTCCTCCACTATTCTTTTCCATACAACATCCTTTATAATTAAGTTATGATAGTCCTTTGTGTGTTCCATAGTATAGGAAATTGTTTTGTCAGTTTCAATAAATTGCTCCATAATCGCTACTAAACGACCGTGCGTACGACAAAGAACACTGGACAGCACTGGCGAAAGATGTGCAAAGGGTGTGCGGGGAAAGCGGGAGGGGCTTAGCTTAGCTCGTGTAGCGCGCATCGGCATACACAACTAGCTTAGCTTCGCATATTTTAGTTAGCTCACATAGCTTAGTTCGCATAGTTTGCGGTCTGCACACAAGTATGGAAAACTGCGTCAGCTATGCGAACGAAGCTAAACTAACTTAGCTTAGCTCTTGGTCTGCAACCCGTATCACTGTATTGTTCGCAGCGCATGTATTGCTTTTTTATTTGCATTACTGTCACGAGAATGTCACATGATACCGCATAGGTGCATACGACTAGAGGGAATGTCTAATGCACCGCATAGGTGCATAACTGCGGTGCATTAGGGATTCTAAAATCCGACTACTATTGATACATGAAGAATTAAAAATTCTAACAGGCTAACTTTAACATGATGAATAAACACAGTAATTACCTCCACATACTTCGCTATCGCAAAAAAAAAGTATTTTTTGTGATTACAAACTTACATTTGCAGTTGGAGAATTCACCGTGACGTATATCGATATATGGGAGAACATATTTTATAACTACAAAGTTAAGTTTGTTTTGGGTTAATTTCATCCATACAACGGAACCCTTCATTGTGGGTGGTCTGACATGCACTCGGCCGGTTTCAGAAAGTTGAGATTTCAACATGTTTTATCTTGAATGTTTCGCCAGTGCAAACGCACGGTTAGGCATAATCGGACTGTAATGTTCCCACTGCTGGGACACAGGTCCTCCTCTCCGTGAGAGAGAGTGGGTGGGTTGGTAGATGGATTTGGGTACCTACCTACATATAAGGAAAGATAGAATAATCATTTATGATGTTTTGTCCATAATAATTGTTACACAGCTGTTAGTAAATAAGTGTACCTAGGTACAAATAATGATGAATCATTATTTTCAAAAAAATCGAAATAATAATTGGGATATCTCAAACCATAAATTTAATTTCGTATATTTTTTTGAACAGGTCATTACTATTGTAATAGAACACTAATAGTGAGAATTATGCTATCTAAACTAAAGTAACATAATAAACAGAATAAAGGACATTAACAATTTATAATAAAATAACAACAAAAATCGTACTTGGAAATTATAACATACAAATATTCGCAGTTTTTTACTCTGATGCGCTGACGGTACCCCGAACCAGTATAAACCAGTTTTCGGGCCGGCTCGGCGCGCGTCGCTGCGTAATGGCCGCCGAGTTTTTTTCGTTGTGTAAACAAAAAGTTTCTTATCGCAAAGATCGTGTTACAAGTGGAATGAGGTGCTGTTATCGTGTTTATAATTAGGCCTATACATTGTGCTAACGGTGTCAAGTGTTTGTGGAGTGAATGAATGTGTGACTTCGTGTTTTTGTGTAAAGTTTTGTAAGTGTTTCGACTGAAAATAATAAAAATAAAAAGAAAATTCATCACTGCGAGAAAAGGTCAGTATATTTAGGTTATTTAAGTATATTCCTGGCTTCGTTAATTCATAATAAAGCTTGGAAGCTATAATACATGCTGTGCAAATTACTGATTGGTGATGAAATCACCATTTTTAGGAAGGCCTACCCAAAAATTAAAAAAACTTGAGACTAGTTTGACAGTTTTTTAGATTCTAGGTAAACCTAGGCCCGACGTAGTAAGGGTTAAATAAAAAATTTAATTACTTTATAAAATTCATTGAATTGTTTTTCTGTGAAATATGTTTCATTCACGTAAATAGACGTTAAAACAATAATATTTGAAATATAAATACAAGGATCAAATATTTTATGAAACATTTGCTGCGAAACGAAATTCTATGAAACTGTCTGCGAAACAAGGGAAAACCTTATAAAACATCACTATTTAACTTAGATTTAGAATAGAAATCTCGATGTTTCGAGTTTTCGACATATCGTCATTGCACCCGAGCGAAGCAGGAGTGGTTTGCTAGATATAAATAAGTTGATTACTTTATGAACGCAGAGTAATATTGACTTCCTTACATATTATAAAACAAACTCCTCCGCCGCATCTGTCTGTCGTCCTGTACGCGATAATCTCAAAAACTACTGCACCGATTTTCATGCTGTTTTCACCAATGGATAGAGTGGTTCTCGAGAAAGGTTTTAGTAAATAATAACCGAAATCCACGCGGGCAAAGTCGCGGGGTTCAGCTAGTACTTCATATTATTAATAACCATTAATTAACTTATATATTAATCAGTTGTGAACGACTTAAAATAAGTATCTGTATCTGCCTATCTTATCCAGTGCTGAACTTCAACCTTAAAATGTACAGTCAGCAAAACAAAATTAGTTGCTACAATTTAAAGTTTCAGAGTTTTTTATCAAATCTCTTGCCTGCTGCAGATCACCAGAAATTCTGGTGATCGGCCCATGATTGTTGTTGCATAGCTTGGAAGATCCCTAGAGGTCCAGGAGAACGATTAGTTGAGATGATTGATAAATTGGGTAATCAAATTACTTAAGAAGTCATAATTTAAGTAATTTTTCCGAGTCCTTTCGATCATAAGACGGCCGGAAACCAAGCCTGCTAATTCTGTGGAAGTCAAATGTAGTGTGCATAATGTGTATGCATACCTAGTGAACATAATAATTTTATTTTTATTTGCAGTGCCCAGCAGGCTTCGTAGTTGTACTTTAGCTTTGAGCAATGGTAAGACCTTTAAACATGGATGGAATGCAAATAAAATTATGCGAAACATAAATAGCAAAAGAGGGTTTTCGACTCATTGCTCAGACATTTTTGAGAAGTAAAGCCGTTTTGATTTTAGATATGCAGTATAACTACATTTCACCAAACAAGCAACCAAACAACAACAATTCCAACAAAATTGAACGACTCGTCGTGTTGTGGTCCCCTGAGCAGAGGCACATTAGCACACACGCCGTGTCGTTGCCAAAACAGACGAGTCGAGGTTACAGTTGCAAGTAATCACTGTTGGGCGTAATTGCGAAAAAAAACTGTTACTTATTACCTAAACTCGTGGATCACTACTGCTTAATGCTAACACTTTAAATGCCATACCAGCATAGATATTTGAAGGGCTTCCGAATCAAAAAGGACACATTTTCGGTTACAGATAGTGCCATCCAAGAAGACGCACCCCACTCTGCTTGGTCTCGATTTATAACCTAACACGTGTGTCTCCGGATTTTTTATTTGTTTGTCTGTGATGTCATGTTTATACCTTTTTAGTTGATTGACTTTTTTATCGTAGTTTTACAACAATTTTTTTTCTTTTCATGAAGCATCCACTTTCCCTACAGATCAAAGTTATACCAAAGATCAAAGTTATAGCACGGAATATGCTATAACATGAAGAGTTGATCGAGAATAGATCGAAGTCTATTAGTTCCGATTGATAGCCTCCGCTCGTTCATAAAGTACTTCCTATCCTCATATTGATTTCATCTGTCCAGTCTAGTATATGCGATGTTCACATCGAGAGTCTATATCACATATTACGATGTGCTTTATGCTTTAATCCAAAAATACCAATTTATTCCTGATGTAAATGATATCTTAGTGAATTGGTCCCTTGGTACACACATAGTACACACGGCTACACAACAAGCTATACATTTCCAGTTTATGCTGATCTCGCATTGTATAAGATATCAGCTTAAACTGGAAATGTATAGCTTGTTGTGTAGCCGTGTGTAATATCGCTTCTTTCCGTTATTTGAAATTAAAAAGCAAACTGCAAACTTATCGTTTGATTCATAATATTAAAGTCAGTTGGTACCATTGCTGTATGGTTCAAGTTTTGAGCAATCGAAGTTTTTACCTAACATATGTTTAATATTGTATGTTTTTTATTTTGTACATAAATTACTATGATTCTCTGTTGGTCGAAATAAACGTTTATTTATTTATTTAAAAGCAAACTGCGTTGATTGTTCATACAAGGATCATCTGAAGTATGTATAAATCTACATGAATCTGTGGCTAAGTACCATATTCACATGATAATCACTGTATTACAAACAATGCCGCATTTGCATAAGAAACCCACAGGTCATGAACTCGCGACACCTGAGGTGTAGGTCGACCCGAGTCACTCATTCTTCTTATGAGAGTCACAACTCACAGTAGATAATTCCATAAACATGCAGATTGGCAAGTTACAAACACCTAATCAATATTTTTTTGACCTACTGCTATGTCGAGCGGGGCAGAGTATAATCTCTAAGTAAATGTAGATAGATTAACTTCGTTATAAAGTTTCATGTTATCCATACTAATATTATAAATTCGAAAGGAACCCTGTCCGTCCGTCTGACCTTTTCACGCCTAAACCACTGAGCGGATT
The DNA here is from genome assembly GCA_949152455.1 of Lithophane leautieri. Taxonomy (NCBI): domain Eukaryota; kingdom Metazoa; phylum Arthropoda; class Insecta; order Lepidoptera; family Noctuidae; genus Lithophane; species Lithophane leautieri. The sequence goes on from OX424478.1 coordinate 10,610,633, forward strand.
TCGACAAAATTTGGCAAGGCGATAGATGGCATACTGGGGAAGGACCGGCTACTTTTTATCGATATATCACGCGGGCGAAGCCGCGGGTGGAAGCTAGTAAGTTATAAAATAAAATTGAATAGGAAAATGTGTCAAGTCCTTACTAAGAATTTTATGACCCTTAAACATATAACAACATAGGTACAGTAGACAGCACGTCTGTTGTAACACTTTGACCTTGACCTGGCCTAACGTAGTACGGAGTTTTAATAAAATAAGACGCTTGCTTTTACTGGTTTTGTTACGACTCATGTGCGGCCTACTGTACTATGTTGTTTTCGCTAGGCAGTTGTAAGTACTAAAACAACTTATGGAAACTACCATAACCTACCCTAACTGTCAAAAATCCACCCTGTATAAAAAGAAAGAAAGAAAAAGTATTTATTGGAACTCGCACAGGAAGATCACAAACTAAATACAATCCTAAAAACATAAAAGAATCAAAATTACTTCCTTGTATTTAAAAAGCGTGGTTACGGACCTACGTATAGTGTCTGGATGCACATTCTTCTTGTATTTTAATGTTTTAGTAATACGAGTATATATGAAACTATCAACAACCAAGAAAAGGATTGTATTTTTTTTTGCAATCAATCTTTCTAAATGCGTACACACGGCTACACATCAAGCTGTACATTTCCCGTATAAGCTGACCTCGCATTGTACGGAAATCCTATACAATGCGAGAGCAGCATAAACTGGAAATGTATAGCTTGATGTGTAGCCGTGTGTACAATAACATACTTATTTAAAGTTTTCTGTCCTACATTGTCTTACATCACTAACACGATACAACCACAAGGGTGAACCTTGAAGACGCGCCGTTGATCACAGCTTGCAACACATCACCTTTGCACGCAACGCCTGTGAAATGTTGCCATCTTTTATTGAATCACTCATCTTTCAATGGCTCGGCTATTCATTCTCGTGGTTTGTTCACAAATTACGCCAAGGCACTGTATGAATAGATGTCATTTAAGAAATCTAAGCAAAAACACATTATTACAATCATATATTTTTGTCGAAGTAAACTTATGTGTGTATTGTAAAAAACTGACCATTCGTCGTTCAAATTACATGTAATAAAAATTTAAAAAAATACTATCTACTGGAATAAATTACACAATTTTCCGCGCATTCTACAAACAACATCAGTAAAAGATTACAAATGTATAATTTAATTTGCATATCATACACACACATTGCGCTATCGGAGCATAATGAAAAAGTCCAGAAGACCTTCCTTAGATTTCTATATAAAAAACTATTCGATTACTACCCCTTCCTTTATCCAACAAAATGTTTACTCGGTATACTAAATTTTAATTATCTTGACGTAAGGCCTTCCTGTTTATTACTGCCTGCCGTATTATGCGGGGTGAGTAAGATTGTCAGGAACTGGTGGAGGAGTTGGTGAGGCTTTTTGTCCGTGTTGTGCCCAAACAACAACTCAGGCCTCGAAGTCACCGGCTACTAGCCGTACCGACAGTATAGGCACAGTGTCGCGAGCTAACTCGCCTCTCGTTCGGGCCCTTTCTATGCTCAATGCTCTTCTGTCTTCAACACCGGCATGTGACTTGTTTGCTTAGAAATGGATAGATGTGTGTCGTGAATGTATAAGTTTTTGTGAAAAGATGGACGAGAGATAATTAAGAAAATTAATTTTCTTTTTTCTTTTGTTTGCAGTTTGTTAATCATACATATGTATAAGTGTTATTTCGTTTGCTAATTTTGTTATTTCTCGTGTTTATATTTTATTTTTTTGATTTGTATTTTACTCTGGGTTGTGAAGGTCAGATAGGCAGTCGCTCCATGTAAAATACTGGTATTCAGCTGCATCCGGTTAGACTGGAAGCCGACCCCAACTTAGTTAGGAAAAGGCTAGGCAGTAGAAGAAGAAGATTTGTATTTTACTCAACCTACGTATGTGTGTCACTTTTTGGTTTGTATTTTGTTCTGTACAACACCTTAAGATTTCATTCTGTAATGTTGTAGAAGAAAATTAAAAAAAAAAAAAAAATATATCGTTTTGAATTAGACAAGTTACGACGACGACGAAATAGCATGTGCATGTCATCTCAGAGACAGCTAAAATGTCTCATGTGTATGATAATAAGGTACTTTCACGGGCAGGGTATGGGATCCTTCAAACTGGAACTCAGCAGCAATGTTGCTTGGCGGCAGAAAGTACGATGATAACGGCTACTTCTCATAGCATCCCAAGTTCCTTCAAAAGCCCAAGTTCGCACGGACGTGAAAACTCCGCCCCTAAGACGACCCACTGACCAAATATCGCGACGGGATTCTATCGCGCACTGTCGCTGCAACTCTTGGCGCTAAGCAGAGCGTTGAAAATCTAGTATGCTAAAAAAAATCGCCCGTGCAATGCATTAAAATCTATCAAGCAGTTTAGAATTATTCAGCGAACAAACAAATTAACGACTTTGTTAGAAACAGCCGTTTGTATATTCGCACTCTTCGCTTATCCAGGTAATAAAAGGGAAGAAGTATTAATTGTTACGTAACCAATACGTCAAAACGTCTTTACGTCAAACAGTCAAATTAGTTTATATGACAGCTGCGCGCACAGATTGCATTAAGCCTGTGGCGTGAGTCGCTGACGGAACGAAATGTTGCCATCAATAAATATTATATTTTTAAACACTTAGTTAATGTATTTATTTTATTTCTTATTTTGTTTTTGATAATTCATTATGACGTCAACGTCGTTAATACGTCATGACGTCAACGCCCGCTGTCACTGAAAGCTAGCGCTGGGGCTCTGTCTAGCATAGGTTCGCAGCATTATGCTGACTGATGGCTTTTTTGCGTGAATGTGAAGCATATTTTCCCGTAACTTGTTATTTTCGTATATTTGTCCTTTCTTAGCGTCATGTTTGCCGCAAATAAACGTATTTTCTTTCTTTCTTTCTTTCTCTTCTTCTATTAACGACCACTACAATGTTCAAGATACAGAAGCCAGGAAGTATTATCCATAACAGGAAGCTGTGCAATTAAGCAAACACAGGTTACCTAAGTTTCTGACGGGCGATTTTTTTGCGATTCCAGAAAGCAACTTTAGTTTCATTTTCACTTAGATTCAGATTATTAACTGTTACGTATTATAGAGTGATAAATAATAACCGCTATCAACACATTTGATGCGGAGTTATGCAACATTAAAATTCACATTTCGCAAAAGTTATGAAGCTTACTCTGTTCCAATAGCCAACAAATTTTAATGCTGCTGTGAGCCTACTTTTATTTTTACGTAGAACTCAATCTGAAAGAGGCTGTGTGCATCATCTATTACATAAGAGTGCGGAACTACTGTTGTAAAGCATAATCAAATAATAATTTGGTTAAGTTAAAAGACATTTTAATGTTGCCTTAATTTTGTTAAAAAGAAAAATAACTCACAGAACGCATAATAAAAAGTATGGGACAACTTCCATGGCTAGACTTTCTGTCAGAAACGAATTCATCATTTACGTAAGTAATTAAATACCATAATTAAGGTCAGTAATTAGAAACCAAAACAATTAAGACCTAATTAGGTAATAACTTATAATCTAGGCGGCGAAACACATAAGAACATTGCATTACCGTGACGTATTTATAAGAAACTCCAGAATCGAACTGTAAGATACACTGTGTGTGACAAAGCATAAGGATAAGTCCAAAAAGCTCCTCCATATGGGATTTCTCAATTAAGCCGTAGGTATATACCTAGATTTTAACCTTAAAAAGTTCAAGTATTTCCCAGGTTAGTTAGTCGTTAAGAGGATGGCCAGACTTTTTGGGCGATGTACTTATAATGCTAAGTTAAGCTCTCAAAAATGATAAATGTTCAAAGTTTTTGTTCTTTGAGATATTCGAAATTCCAAAATACAGCCCTGACTACCTCACCAGCTGTTTTAAAAGATGACTGAGCAATTGGTAAAAAGGAAAGGTTGTAAAAGCACACGCTATGACTAATCCGTTTCAAAGTTGATCATCACTTTTCCGGTTTTATGCATTTCATTCTGACTCTATAAACCTGCATCGTCTCTTTTCCTCATAAAAATCCATGTTGTAACATTAAAATCAAAGGCAGCGTCACCTGCGCGAGCGCCAACAGCACCTGACGCATGCGCCCGGCATCACGTATACCAGCGCTCGATAAGTTTGCAAACTTCACTCTTACGACATACACTCGTCTCTATTTCTGGAGTTATTTATAGTAACTTCTTGCGTGCAAATTAATTGAAATATTAAATCACGAATTCCATTCACGATTGAATATAATTAGTAATTTCTTAAAAATGTCGAACATCACAACATTTCGTACAACAATTTAAAATGCAAAACCGGCCAAGTGCGTGGCGGACCACGCACAATGCAGGGTTCCGTAGTTGGGATTAATTTATGCCAAGAACAAACTAAATATTGCAGTTGAAAAACATGTTCTCCCAAACAGAATGTATGGGAGAACATGATTTTGCAATTGCAAATTTAAGTTGGTCGATTATTACTCGTTAATTTGTAGAGCCTACTTAGCTGTGATAGTTTTCCTTATAATTACGTTATATATACTACTGCCGTGAATTTTTTCACATATCCAAAACCAACCATTTAGCTGGCAGGAGAGGGGCACTTGACTCTAACAAAAAATAGCACTTTAAAGCTTAATATTTCGCAAGCGGATCCCTGAATCCAAAAGTGGTTAAATGACCTTATCAACGATACCCCACACCATGGGCATGACGAGAAAAAATAAATCATCCCCAATTTAGGTGTAGGGAAGGTATCCTAAAAAAAAAAATCTCTTTAAGACCATTACCTACCTTTTTTTATAAATCTGATTAATATTCAACGTTTTTAATAATTCCATAAAAAAATATTTATGATTTTTTTAAATAATTTTGCCGTCGATAATATTATGCATAGATTCCATCATTTCGATATGTGCACATTATTAAGAACCACACTGTATATCGGCCATGTGCATCGGCAAAAATTTAAAACATCGTCTACAACAACATCTTAGTTTAAGAGGACATGTTTATAAATTGAGACACAAAAAGCTAAACAGTTCTCAAAAGCTAGACAGCAACTGGGTTCCTCACAAAATCATTTTATCTGACATACCAACATATGTTATTTTTTTTACTTTGTCTGATTTCTTTATATAAAGCATACTTCTTTCCATTTTCCTCTGGCATATGGCAATCTTCTCCTCGTCTCCTTTCCTTAATATTTATAACACAGGTTTAAATATTTCATTATTCGAAATATTTAAACTTGTGTTTGATTGTAATTTAAACCTGTGTTGGATTGTGGAATAAAGAGCTATTTTATTTTATTTTATTTTATTTAGCTACGTATGTCCCAGTACCACGTGCTATTTTTAGTTCACTACAAATTCCCAACAATTCTAACGGACTATGCTAACAGCTTACTTTCAATTTGTCTGCCTTGAAACATAAATCCTGTTCTTGACTAATTACCAACTTATTATAGTATCAGTGACTATGATCGCGTGGTATTGATCCATTTGAGACATGGTCACACTTGGCCTAAACTTTTCCCGCCGAAAGTTTGGTTTATTTGTCGGTATTGTTAACTTAATTGCTATTACAGCATAGTGCATTCCATTGAGATTGTGAGAAATAGTTTGCTCTCGAACAATTCGGTTGGTTGTTGCATAATGCTGTTATGATTCGTTTGTAGTGTTTTTATGAGTAGGACTATAGGTCTTAGAGAGATGATCTGCAGCATCGTGATTACTCTTCCATCTAATATCTTTTCTATGAACATTATTAATTTTACCATCGTGTATTTCTTAAGAACTATTTCAGTCCTTTGCCGCATGGTATCTCATTTTCCCATTTCTGCTTCAGTTCAAAAATGTATGCTACTTATGCATCTGCTTTTTGCTCATGCAATAGAAAAACCAGTGCGAGTCGGACTCGGGCACGAAGGGTTCCGTAACATTATCAAAAAAAATCACGTTTGTTGTACGAGAGGCCCCTTAAATATTTATTTTATTCTCTTTTTTTTACGATTTGTTGTTATAGCGGCAACAGAAATACATCATCTGTGAAAATTTCAACTGTCTAGCTATCACGGTTCATGAGATACAGCCTGGTAACAGACGGACAGACCGACAGACAGACAGCGGAGCCTTAGTAATAGGGTCCCGTTTTACCCTTTAGGTACAGAACCCTAATAAGGCGTTTTACACACTCGGACGGGTCGGCGGCACATTCGATTCGGCATTATTTTTTGAAGCACAAAGCCGACCCGAAGCCGTTATATATACGTTAATTCCGTGAATGCCGACCCGAACAAGTTTAGAGCATGCCTCACAATAAATGAGACAACATCCAAAATGTCGGTCGATACTACAGTTTTTTTTTTCACAAAAGTCTTTCTTAGTGTTGCCACATAGGAGACCAAAATCCTCATTACCATAGACTTGTTTCTATCAACCGCCTCGTGAGCAATAACCTCAAGGTTTCTATTGCTGTTCGAATCAATTTATGGAATCAAATAATAAGTAGTGTCGTCATTTCTATTAGGTTGCTCAATTATCTATCAAAATGTCACTAGAGGACAATGTATGCAAGTCAATAAGAAACTGCCGCAGTTTAATTCTGAAGGTGCCAAGACATTTAAGATTCCTTATCGGCGGGGGGATATTGTTCCAGCATTTGGATGCAGCGTATCTAAAACTTCCCCTGAAGGCAGCTGTCTTGTGCGATTGAGTGGAGAGTTGCTGCGAGCACTGTCTACTTGAGCATTCTCTTCTACCAGCGATCCAGCTCAGTTTATTGTACAGGTAGGACGGCTGCTTGTACTTTATTACTCCAAATAGCAGGCATGCTAAGTGCAACTTACGACGTGATTTCATCTTGAGGATCGAGTGTTTATTGTGTGAAATTGATCGAGTGAGTGTTTATTGATCGAGTGTTTAATGTGAAGACGATGCACCTACAATAAGATTACTGTACCACAAAAGGTAAAAAGAATTATAAATGGAGCAATGACAAATAAATTAGTTATGTGATAGGTACATGGTGCTCACATATTTACAAACATTGTTAAAGTATACGATATTACAATATTCCTAACAAATCACAAAAACATATCATCCAGTTCGTTTCAAAGGCTCCCATTAAAGATAAGCTCATCACACCACAATCTATCGTCCTAAATCAGAATTAGCCTATTAACATTGACCGTAGGTTCGCAACCAGTTGGTTGTGCAACCGCTCGGCTCGGGCGCAGTGCAGGCCGCGCGCGCGCAGTCCGTCAGTGAATGGGAAACCACATGGTGTCGCGAACAGTGAACCTCTCGTTATAGTGTCGTGCTTGTTTTTTCAGGTATTTTTTGCTTTACTATTCCCAACGCGTTGCAATTTCTAGAGCAAAATCTTACGGTTCGTTAGTGTTTAGATAATTGTTATAAAAACCCATCATAGTGATTTGTGTGACCATTTTGAGGAGATCAGGTTTGCGTGTAAAGCTATGTTGTTAGAAGGCATTAGACATAATTTGAATGTTAATGACAGTAATAATGTAGATTTGTACTTTTGAATAATTCTGTACAGGTATTTATGGTCAATCATGGTGTTTGGTTGCGGAACATAATGAAATTCCTATACTTACCCTATTATAAATTACGAAAAGCTCATTGAACTTTAGTGTCGAAAGAAGTAGAATTTGCGATAGACAACTACAGATTTATTGATACGGATATGTGACGAATCGGTCGATTAACTTACTAATTTGACGACATCTGTCTCTTTTATTTTTGAAGTGATATTGAGGAGGTCGTCAGAGAAGCGCAAAATGACCTATCACCACGTAGTACATGATCGAAGCAGCTAAAAATAAAAAAATTCCGAGTGACATTAAACTGACCATGGGTAAACCAAACCCTTTACAAAACTCAACAAGTGAAAAATATTAAGGCCTAACCCTGGATCCAAGTCTTGGATGATCTGGTTAAATCCCATATAAAAAATACGAACTAAAATTTCTTCATGCGACGTAGACTTTCTGGTTGTATTCCACACAAAACTAGAAACATGATTTATAATGCACTCGTGATACCACAAGTAGAATACTTGGCAGAAATATGGGGCTGCGCCGCTAAAACCTACATGAACCAGATACAAGTGATCCTACTATCCTACTAATATTATAAATGTGAAAGTTTGTGTGTTTATGTGTTTGTGTGTTTGGATGTTTGTTACTCAATCACGCAAAAACGGCTGAATGGATTTGGATGAAATTTGGCAAACAGATAGTTTATGACCTGGATTAACACATAGAATACTTTTTATCTCGATATTCCTACGGGATCGAGACTTACGTTGGGAAAACCGCGGCGGGGCGCAGCTAGTACTAAATAAATACAAAAAACTCCAGACAATTATCATCAACTAAACAATACAACAACTATATAAATAAGTACATACAAAATATTAGTTAGGACAAGCTTACTTCTGACGTCTCTCTATTAGATACTCCATTGGTTTAGGTAATTAAATAAAGGTAAAAAAATCTTAAAAAGGGCTTTTATTGACACTTTCTTGTTCAAAAATACGTTATAACCAAATTAAATTTATTTTCGATTTTTACGACAGTTTCCTCTTTTATAAATGTGTAATACTTGTACCATTTATTCTTAAACTACTCTTCGTAGATGTAACTGCTTATGCACAATTTTAGTTAGAATTATAGTATTAATATAATATTTTGTCATCTGTCTATTGTTAAGAGCCCAATAAGACAGGTCCTCTAAACGTCAACGAATTATAACGTTGTTAAATTGTAGAGTACAACCGTGTCGTAACATGACAATTGAAGTGACAGGTATTACGTTTAGTCGGTTAACCTGACAGCTCTCTCGTCATGTGGTTTTTTTGTTTACCTTTATTTAACTACCTAAACCAACGGAGTATAGGTCTGCCTCTTGCCATCATCATTTGATTTTAACTGTCAGTCTATGCATTTGATTGATCCTTTTTAGTTTTACAAAATCTATGCTGAACCTTGTACTTAGAAGACACGATGAATAATCTCAAATGTATTTTTATGACTCGTGAAATACAAGATAAGTGTCGTGCAATTGTATGTGCCATTGACCGTTCGTTAAAAGATTCATCGTTAAACCAACACGCATAGCTTACGGAGAACGAGCTTATCATTTGAGTCATGGTTACACTGTATTTATCTGTACCTAATTAAATCTTAACATTGATGACTGCCTAATCATTGTCTTCTGCAATATCAATTCGTGAGAACATTTTCTTGTTCCACCAAATGGTCTTTTAATTCTTTCGTGAGACAAGTTTTTGATTGCTTGATTTTTCTTCGTGCAATTTACGATACGGCCAGACTAGAGCTTTGCTAAATCTTAGAGAGTGTCTCACAAGCAAATCCTTCGGAATTCAGGTCAAGATCCTAATCAGTACCTAACTTAAAATATTAGTTCGGTCGTGTCGTGAACATCTTACATAAACGGTACTATCTCACTCTAAACTTAATGCATTTCAAGATGACTTATCCCCTGTATAATTTAATAAACGGACTTTAAAATAAGCTTCTTTACAATCATGTTATTTTTATTCAACTCACAACATTTTATGGGCATTTCATTGGCTTCCGTTTCGTCTGCCTTTGATTATCATTCAAGACATTCAGGCATTCTCCCATCTAATCCAGATTGATTTTTATCATCCCCTTTATATCTTTATCATTGAGATCATCTCTATTTTGATTGATTAATTAAACACTATTTATAGCTCAGTTATGGTCAACTAATTATTTGGTAGTAAATACGTCGAGACGTAAAATTTTCAATCGGAATAAAGTTCAAATTAAAACACACGGCAAGAACACGACTAGCTTCGAGCTAGATCTCGATTTGCATTAAAACGGTTAAAGTTTAAAAATTAGTACATAGATTTTCCCATCGTGCTTCGTAACATACAGAGGTAGGTAAATCTCATATCGCCAAGGCCTAGCTCCCAATGTCAGTATGGATTTTATTCTTTTTCGCTCACATTGGCATGATATGTGTTATAATAGCTCGTAGCCATGATAATAATATGTTAGCCAGCCAGGAAGGTGGTAACGAGAGTGGAGGAGGAGACAAGGAGAATGACCGCGCTCAGGATAGTCCTTTCTCCTGGTCTCTACCGGGACCCGCATAGCCTAAAGTCGTACGTTCCGTCGACCTGTCGCTCGATGAATGTGGTAATGTTAAAGTTACTGCATGTTACTGGGTCAAACGCGTTTACCTAATACGTCCTTGATAACGAAACATATTTTTATACGAGATTAGAATTATACTCGTACATATACTATTCGTTCACTTTTCTATAATCACCAAATGGTGAAATTAAAATATAATTATTAATTTATTAAGATTTTTAGATTTAGTAACTGATTATTAAATAAATGTATTTTAACTAAATGTTGCATAAGAAAATGACCTCTTTAATAAAATACTTATTACTAAATTGGGTTAAAAACTGTTTAAGTCCATTTAGTTGCACATGCAATTTAGGATACACGTGTTCGCTTTGCATTTTTTGTAAAATCATGCATAGTTTAATGTGGTAATATGAAGCATACCTCATTATTCGTTAAAAACACAAAGAAATTAGAATAATGAATCAGTTATTTTAAATAATTAAACATTGGGTAGTTACCTAATTGGCTAATTACTAAACTTATTCTTTTCTAAGCACCTCCGCGAATATATGTATTTACATTCTAAAATGCAAGGAGGTGGTATCTTATCGTCCGTATGTTACAATTTTTTTCGCAATTTTACATTTATATTATTTCCTAAACTGCCGTAATAAGTTCTGTATTTGTAAAATTAATACTTAATTCTAAAATAACAATTTCTCAGAATAAGGTCTTTGAGATTAAGGTACGTAATGAGGAGTAAACTCTGAGATCATACGATTTGGTGTTATTATCTTTGAAGATAATAACAGCAAATCACATCCACTACGATAAAGCTTTAAGTTACAATGACTGAAAATTTGTTAAAATTGCCTCAACGATAAACAGCAGAGGTTTTACGGTAAACAAGCTTCTGCCAGCGACATTTTTTGTGTGAAATATCTTGTTTTAACATAAAACATATCCTATAACACTCGGCAATACTGCTGCGGCTTCTTTTTTATTTATTAGTTAATGAATTTTCTGAATCGGTTCAATAGTTTCAAAGATTGCCCCTACATACAAACACAAATTTTACTTTGTTATACTTATATTAAGTATAGATTAAAATCTAAGACACGATCATCATCATCATCTGCCTAGCCTTTTCCCAACTATGTTGGGGTCGGCTTCCAGTCTAACCGGATGCAGCTGAATACCAGTATTTTACATGGAGCGACTGCCTATCTGACCTCCACAACCCAGTAACTGGGTAATACGATACCCCTTGGCAAGACTGGTTGTCAGACTTTCGGGCTTCTGACGACCCGTAACGACTGTCAAAGATCCACAAATGACGGCCGGGACCAACGGCTTAACGTGCTTTCCGAGGCACGGAGGAGTCTCGGTATGTAAAGATGGTCACCCATCCACGGACCAACCCCGGCAAGCGTAGCTTAACCTGCTGGATCGACCCGTGCGGCTGTTATTACGTAGCCACGAGCTCCTCTAAGACACGATCATCATATAAATCGAAAATACACCATACCCAACCTTTACAAGAGGAAGAAATTACAAGAGGAAAAAGAAAGATAAAAATACATTACGAATGAAACGAATTAGTTACGTATAACTGTATCCAATACTTAAGAGTTCATACCTTTATGTGAAACCGGTTAGCAAACTCATTCTACAAAAGTAAATAATAAAATTGTAACTGGACCTAAAGCTATGCACACATTGGGACGTTAGCAGTCCAGTACAAACATTTGTGGCATATACTGGCCCAATTTTAAAATCAAAGATTCAGAATACGCTCGGAAAGCCTAGAGTCTCACTTCATTTCATTGTATTAGTAAAAAAAATTCTTCTACCTTGGCTGTCAAACTATTGTAGTTTTCTCCTTACTTTTATATACATATCTTGGATTTACCCTGCGTTAAAATGACATTTTACACACCAGCGATTAAAACAAAGGATTAATCTTAGACTTACACCGTGCTTATTATACCTTCTCGTTCAAATACTTATTCTTTTTTAAAGTGGCTTATAACCTTAACATACGAGGAAACTGTGCAAGTTTTGGTTAGACTTGGTTAAATCATTTCTTTTTTTGTTAAATCTTTCTTGGTTAAATCATTCCATAAATTGCTTTGAACACATCGGCACTTTAAAGAAGATATACACATTCACACACACAAACACATATGCACACACACAAACATATACACACACACATACACAAACACACACACATAGACAACACTACAAACAAGACGCACATACAGTTTCAGGCATACAACTTCAGCTACACAAAGAGCTGCTAATTAGTTTATAAGTCATGTACCGTTAATTTTTAAATTTTTAGTCATTTTTTTAAATATTTTGTGCTATAGTCTCAATATTGTTAATATTAAGGGAGAGAGCGAGCTAGCCCCAACACAGGTATTATCAATTACCTACTGGGGTTGTCTCATTATTTAATCTATGTAACTGTTTTGGGACAAATAATTTTTTTTTTCATTTTTTACCCGACGACAAAAAAAGGAGGAGATTCTGAAGTCGACCGGTATATATATTTATTTTTTTAATGTATGGCCACGCATTACTTTTTAGTGAGTTGTCCGATTTGAAAAATTCTTTTTTATTGGGAAGGGTATACCTCGAAGTTGGTCCCATTCAAAATTGGAAACTATAATCCACCCCTAAAGGTAGAAAAAATGGGGTTGATTGATTTTTCACCAACTGAATTTTCAACTGTGAACCGATTCTGTTGAAATTTCGCACACATACATAGTTCTGATGACACAACCACTCATCATCAACTGCAGGACCTGGAGTAACCTCCTGGAGTACCCTGGAGAAAATGGTAACACAAAAGCGAAAAAAAAAAAATATTTTTTACAAAGAAAAAACCGACTAAAAAAGAACTGAAAAGCGAAAAATAAATAACTTTAATTTCGGAAGTCGGTGTCTTCGCTTTTCAATTTTCGTTTTTTGCCACCGACTTCCGAAATTAAAGTTTAATTTTTTGAAAAAAAGTTTTTTGATGAATGCACCTTTAGTTTCAACGAACGCGATATTTCGGATATGTTAACCATTACATTATACTTCCTTTTTATATTACACAATACATTAAATGACTGAAAATTTATTATAACACATTTAGTTTAAACGATAATAGCTACATTGATGCGGTTTATAATGTACGATGCAATAGTAATTATTTCAGCAATAATTTTTGATAATGACTTCCTATATTATAAACTTATAACTTCGATTTTGCAATAAATAATGTTACTATATTCAGACTTTAGTATGTAGGATCCTCATAAGGTTTTGAAAGAAATTTTTTTTATCGCGTTTGCAATCATTATCTACCAAATAATAATTTGGTAGAAAGTTATCAGTCATCAGAAAATGACCGATTGTGAAATGATAATAAATATTAATCTCAGCAGAGTATCAGCAAACTTTGATTTTGTTAATATAGTAAATACACGTCTAAATGGATATGTGAATTATTCCAATGATACCAAAGGTCAGGCTGAGATCCGCCAAAATCAGAAGAACTGGTTGGGCACTTCTTAGTATGAACAGAACTTGAATAAATAGTAGAAGTAATAAATGTAACAGCTGATTGTTAGGGTCTGCATAAATTAACCTGTCTGAAACTAGTTGTTATGACATTTGTAACAACTTATGCCTTGTAAGACAACAAGAAATAGAAACAGTTCTAAAAAATAAAACAATGTTTATGTTATTCAAAATCATTATCATTGCAGTCTCATTGTTACAATGGTTTACATAACACGACCTAAATACCAGACTGATGTCTGTCTACTGGCACGTACACAGCGACACTGAGGAGTGAGACAGACGGGTTAAGCTAGCCGATGCAACCACGCATGGGCGGTGCACTGGACAGTGAAAGTATTGCGCGGAAGCCGACGAATTGCTTTATCTTGAAGAGACGAGATCATCGAGTTAAAAATTATAAAAGTTTAGATAGGAACTAATTTGTGCTTGCTTAACATATTATGTTTTTGAACCAATATATTATTATTGGTAATAGATAAGCGAAAAATTATTTTAAAACTATGGTTCAAACACTTTATATTGTTAGCAAGGTTTTCAAAATTATTTCTAGCATAATGATGAATATATGGATAACGTTATTGTTGCGTTGGTTTTGCCACGATACTAGCATATTACGAACCATACCATCAGCTTCTTTTTTATCAAAGTTTTGTGTAATTAAATGGTTGTTATAATGGTTGACTTTGTAGAAGAACAAATACATTTATTTCGTCAAACCAGTCACTATTTTCATTTCTTCAAGCACTTTAATGGTTTACTTTAGCGACATATGATCACACAAGTTATTCGTAAAGTGTGACATTACATCAGTGTTTCATATTTTCGCAAAATGTCTGCTAAGCACTTGTAAAGACAAATTGGGAAATGGAAATAGAACTAGCTCTCCTTAAGAAAACGCTGTTATCTAATCTTATCAATAAATGTACTTAGCCCCACGTTACTGTTAGATATAATTATGCCAGACCTAAGTTGCACCATCACACAAAATTATTCTATTTGCATCAGACTCCGTGCTTATATGCATAATTTTATCTAAAATAATTATCTAACTATGTCAAATACACTCAAAGCATGTTATGCAGGTATCAAATCCCAGGCACAAGACGCCGGACAAAGCAGAAATACGAAATACCTACTGCAATTGACATAGTCGAAATTCTAGCGTTGGCATTCTATAGCTTCAAAGAAACGACGCAACGTTTGCGGTTGACTAGAATAATGAAGGTACATAGGAATCAAGTACTAACCGTCCAGGAACACTTCTCATAATAAGTATTCACTAAGTGTGCCGTGGAACCACGATGGTCTCAGTCAATATGATCGGTGTGGCAATCATTCACCAAGGCACTATACTCGGCCCGGTTCTCACAATATACGGATCGACGATAAAACTCATAACAATGCAAAATGTATTCAATATTTCTAGTTTTTCTAATGTAAATTCTATTTCCTGCATTCGTTTATAAGTACTATATACCTAATATATTCGTTGGGAAAATTGTTACCGAAGTTAACTGCTTATTTCGAAGGAAATATTCCGTTTCATCTTTCAATGTCAACACGTTCGCTTAGTGCTGATCATTGTTTTCTAGAGACGTTAATTGTGATAAACTATCCGACCGTTTTGACAATGTCATGCCTTACCTTCTTTCTTTGACAAATCAATTCATCTCATTCATTGATTTCGATATGAGATCGCATTTTTTTTAAAGTTTTTAGACAAATAGAGACAGTGCCAACAAAACAAATAAATAAAATATTCATACGAAAACAATTAACACGCCTAATTGAAAAAGTTAACGCAAAAACATGTGTACAGACGACTCGACACACGTAAGGCGACATTGCGTTGCCTTGCATAATATTGGCTCTTACGTAAACTGCTTTGAACCTCGTCATCCGTCCACTATATCCGTATATACAATAGCCCAACTTCTTCCTCCATGTAAAGGTTGTCCAAACATTGATTTTTTAGGACTATGTTTAAAGAAACATCTTCAAGGAAGAACGTGTCTTGTATGGCCCTATGACCTCCATTGGAGAAACTGGTTGCATACTCGGAGTGTCGTTTTGCAATGGCGGGAATTTTGAGCAGTCATGTTGAATCATTAAACAGGATATGTGTAAAATACTTAGAAACACTCGTGAATGTGGGAATTAATAGATAATTATAACTAATTATTTTGACGGTGGGATTGAAAACACCATACAATAAAATATTGATCAGAAACTGTCTCGACACAACATTTAGATGTTTATTTAAATAATTACATGTCTAGACTATAAGATAAAATTACTTGCTTCTTAATATTGACCAATTATGTAAATCTAGAGCAAGATGACCCTCAAATTCCATCTCTTGCTCTAAATTTTACGCCAAATTAATATTAACGAGTGCAAACTTTTTACTTCCGAGAACGGTATAAAAAGCGATCCAGTTTCGAAAGTCCCGTACAGTGCACCCTGCCCTTTTTTCACGTGACAGGCTTTAATTAAGTATGATGTAATGAATTACATAAATATTATTGTATTTTTTTACTTTGAGATACATAGTGAACGTAATAAAACTATTATCTACTTATAAATTGAGAGCTATTCTTGACTTGATTGCTTTCAGAAATAAATAAGGCTTTACCAAGTCTTTACCATGTCCTGTTATAAATATCTAAAGACAATGACCGACACATTTTTGATTCATAAACCTTACTGTGTGCATCATTAAAGTGATGTTACCGCTAGAATGTTTGAGTGCTTCCGCTCTAAGCCATAATGCATGTGAAGCAATTATATGTTAAGTTTAATGAATGTCATACATCCGGTTCATTTCGCATTTACTCTTCAGAGATAAGCATTTGTACTGCGCTAGGGTTTAGTATAAGATCAAGATAATTCTTCTTTGATTACTCATCTTATGTTTAGTCAAAACACGTTTCGTCAACCTTTCATTACATCCATCCATCATTTACATGATTTCTTCATTTTATGACTAAAGTATCTTTCTGCCAATTTCCAGATGCTGATGAAGCAACACTGAGCAACGATGGGAGTGGTATCCGTGGTTTCTGCGGCCACAAAGGCGGCTCTCGCAATCGGTGGCCTCAGTAAACTCACCTTTATCCCAGTAATGCTGGCAACGATGGCGTACTTCAACTATGAGCTCCTTGATCCTGAACAGAGGCCTTTCAACCAGAAATATCTTCGAGAGAAATATGACTTTGTCATAGTTGGAGGAGGTTCGGCTGGATCTGTCCTGGCTAATAGGCTGACTGAAGTCGAAGGATGGAATGTCCTGCTACTTGAAGCAGGAGGACACGAAACAGATATTAGTGATGTTCCTTTACTGTCTTTGTATTTACATAAGAGTAAACTGGACTGGAAGTATCGGTAAGTGAACGCAGATATATTTAATTTCGATTTGGTGGTAACGTAATATGTAACGCTAGTTGTTGGCCGGAACTTTTAAAGAGTTAACATCTGAAATTAAGATATTACGACTTTAACGTGTGCGTGCTTTTAAAACTGGTTCCTATGAAACGAAATACATTACATTACATACCATGCATTTAAAGAAAAACACCTTACTATAATTTAATACTATTTCTCTTTATACATTCTAACTTCTTTCTCTGTAATATTTTCCAGTACACAGCCTCAAGACACTGCCTGCCAAGCTATGATCGACAAACGCTGTGCGTGGACCAAAGGTAAAGTGTTAGGAGGTTCTTCAGTCCTGAACACCATGCTCTACATTAGAGGCAACAAACGAGACTTCGACCATTGGGAGGCACTCGGTAACCCTGGCTGGGGCTACGAAGACGTTTTGCCTTACTTCAAGAAGTCAGAAGACCAACGGAATCCTTACTTAGCTAAGGATACACGACATCATTCAACTGGTATGCACAATACTACTAAATCATGTTTTCGATGTGATTACAGTAGATTTGATAAAATAATGCTAATGAGTTTATTTTCTAATTCCAGGTGGATACCTGACTGTACAAGATTCACCGTTCAACACACCCATAGGAGCAGCGTTAATACAAGCAGGAGAAGAGATGGGATACGACTTTATTGACGTAAACGGAGCTCAACAAACTGGCTACGCGTGGTACCAGTTTACCATACGCAGGGGTACCAGATGTTCTGCAGCGAAAGCTTTCCTGAGGCCAGTCAGATTACGTCAAAACCTTCACGTTGCCCTTTTCTCACACGTCACTAAAGTACTTATTGATAAGGACACAAAAAGGGCTTACGGCATTGAATTCCTGAGAGACGGTAAAAAGCAGGTTGTCTATGCTACACGAGAAGTAATACTGTCGGCTGGTTCAATTGGTTCGCCGCAACTACTCATGTTGTCTGGCGTTGGACCGGCAACCCACTTACAAGAAGTTGGAATAGATGTGATCCAAGATTCTCCCGGAGTTGGGAGAAACTTGCAAGATCATATCGCAGTTGGTGGTATTATATTCCGCATAGATCATCCTATCAGTTTAGTAATGAATCGCCTTGTTAATATAAATTCGGCTCTGCGATATGCTATCACTGAAGATGGTCCTTTAACATCAAGTATTGGTCTAGAAGTTGTCGCTTTTATAAACACCAAATATGCAAACGCTACTGACGACTGGCCAGATATTGAGTTTATGATGACGTCAGCTTCAACTCCGTCAGACGGTGGCACGCAAGTCAAGAAAGCTCATAGTCTTACTGATGACTTTTACAATGAAGTATTTTCCGAAGTGAATAATGAAGACGTGTTCGGTGTCTTCCCTATGATGCTGAGACCAAAGAGTCGTGGATTTATCAAATTGAAGACCAAGAATCCCTTGGACTACCCGATTATGGTCCACAACTACTTGACGCATCCTGATGACGTTGGTGTTTTGAGAGAAGGTGTGAAGGCTGCTTTAGCTGTAGGCGAAACGACAGCCATGAAGAGACTTGGTGCTAGATATCACAGCAAGCCATTGCCCAATTGTAAGCATCTACCTCCATACACGGACGAATACTGGGACTGTTACATTAGGCAGTACACTATGACTATTTATCACATATCGTGCACAGCTAAAATGGGACCATCTAGCGACCCGATGGCGGTCATAGACTCTCGATTACGTGTTTACGGAATAGAAGGGCTTCGCGTGATCGACGCAAGTATAATGCCTACTATCACTAATGGTAACATCAACGCCCCGGTGATGATGATTGCAGAGAAAGCCGCTGATATGATCAAGGATGATTGGATGACAGAACCAACCAAAAAGCGAAGAACTCGCCGCTCAGCTAAATGTGCTATGTTACAACAACTGGGGCTGAAAAGTGAGAGGATGAAAAGATACTGCAGAACTGAAAGATGATGGCAACACAAAGAGTAGACAAATTATTAAGCCATATTTTAGATATAATTAATGTACAATTGACTTTACCAAAAGGGTTATAGCAGTTTAAGCTGGAAGAAGCAAAGCTATAGAAATTATATTTATAGAAGATACATTGAGATAGTTGTGCACTATGCCTAATATTTGTAGGAAGAGTTTGGGAAAAAGTTTTCCCCTTACTATGTACAATGTGTACCTCATTGTTAAGTCCAAGCTACCGTAGGAATTTCTAGTCTTTATCAACAATAATAAGTATTATAGCTTAAACAGTCATAGAAGACATCACAATATTTACATAATACTCGTAGGATTCACCACAAAAGTTTTCGCACGCAAGCTAAAAATGACCTTATTATTTAATGAAAGAGGGTACAATATTAATAATCAATTAATTAAATAACAATTCGCAAAATGGTCATTATATTGTACTATTTAGTTATAAGTCATTATTGTAAATACAAACATTTCCTTAAATTAAAATATTTTCATTTTAATTCTTTTTCTTTTTCCATGTTGTCGGCAAAAGATGCTGTTAATCTATCCTATAGTGATCGTGATCAAAACGTTATTGCCTCAACATTATGTGCAGCTCTTATTGGGCGACCAAGATCTGCTCTTGTGAAAATACGAGAATGCTCATGTAATAGTCTAAGATAGTTCATACTAATTCCATGTATAGTAAATACTAATTTCATGCTGCCATGATAGTACATACTAATTCAATGCTGCCATGTAATTCTAAGCTATCCATCTTGTTCTAAACTTTGGGCGGCCGAGCTCGGCTCGGGTGAAAATAAAGAAAACGATTTTTCCCAGATATGAGACCTAGCTAGATCGATTTTTCATCCCCGTAAACCCCTATATTGCAACTTACATCGAAATCGGTAAAGCCGTTTTCGAAAACGTGATTGCAAATATTATAATAGGTATTTATATACAAATATTGCTCATTTAATAGTAAATACAGGATATAAATCGGTAAAGCCGTTTTCAAGAACGTGATTGCAAATATATAATAGGTATTTATATACAAATATTGCTCAATTAATAGTAAGCATAGGTTTATTACCAGTGATCGGAATAGGTAGAGCTAATTTACCTAAAGTTCGAAAAAGAACAGAGACAAAGTGGAGACGCCTTACGACAAAATATTTTTTCGGGACTAATGTCCCGGGTTTCAGAACATTACTTAAGTACAACTAAAATTAATAAAGTAAAACAACTATCGAATTAATTTCCTGTTTCTGTTTAAAAAAAAAAGTATGCACGATTTCTATTGTTTAAAAAAAATTAAGGTAATCTCCTAATAATCTAATATTCGTTTGAACGATGTAAGTAAGCGCAGAAGCTAATGTTATTTACATAACAGTTTTAATAATAATTTATGTGATGTCCCGAAATCCCGACATTAGTCCCGAAAAAATATTTTAGTCGTAAGGAAGTCTCCACTTTTTTTGTCTCTGTTCTTTGAACTTTAGGTAGATTAGCTCTACCTATTCCGATCACTGGTTATTACATAGGTACATTACTGCAAGTAAAATTACTATTCCATTTAAATTATCAAAATATTGCGAAGACTTAAAACCGCGATACTATCTTACCACAGTAGTACCTACCGCTACCGCAAACAACCAACTCAAGTAGTAGTAACAATTTCAAAGCATTGCAACATTTAACATCTACGACATAAAATGTCGTGGCTAGAGAATGATGTATACTCCATTTGAAATAAGATTAGACATTTAAATAAGCCTTTTTTACAGTCCGTTCAACCGATTTTGACTTCTATTGCGTTGGTGGCATGACAAATGGCAGCTGCAGTAGATAGTTGGTATTGTGTAACTATTTTTGCTTTTAATGCCATCGTTATGCGGTATAGAAGTCAAAATCGGTTGAACGGACTGTAAAAAGGTTTGATTAAATGTCTAATCTTATTTCAAATGGAGTATAGATTAAACAAGCTTGTAGTATCTGGAACCTGAAATACACTGTCCCGTGAAAAAGTTCTTAGTCCGTAGTAACGATTTCTAAAATCTAGAGTATTTATCTCACAATTAAAATCTTACAAACTGATAAAAAGTGATTAGTGATGACAGTGAAAAAGGCGCGAGTTGAGGTCTGTATGTCAATAGGTATTTTAGTGACAAACTTTCAGGTACTATCAAGTTTTCCCAACACAATATAAAGTAAGCAACGCCCTCTGCCGTTGTCTGGATGAACTTAAAGTCATGTACCCGTGTTCACAATCAACATTTATTTTCCAAGTTACAGCAAATTGTTGGCTTAGTTCGGTGTGTGAAGTTTAGATGGCGTTGTAGTTGGTTCAAGACTGGTCACAGTGATCACTTTAGAGTTAGGTACTTCAGAGAAAATGTATACCTAGGGGGCGAGCACGGACTACTGTGACATGCCTCGAGTCACATTTTATCACAGTAAAATGTGATAAAATAGTTCCTTGCCTGCAATGTTAAATTTTTTAAACTGACCTATTGGGTAACGCCGTGACGTATTCGTATTGGCCCTACAGCAGCGGAGCCAACATTACGGCATAGGAACTTTTTGATGAAACGCACTCTACAGTAGCTACATGACTTTTTTCAAACCAACTTCATAGATAACCATGAAAGTATGAAGAGTTCGCGTATCACTGGTAAGTTTCTCTCACTCAGCCAGTTTATTTATTTTGCCAGTTTCGTTGAATAAATAGTTTCGTACTGCTTGGACAGTTTTGTGGATTCAGTTGCTTGAAATCAAAAAGCTCTCTACAAAAAGCAGCCGTCCTAAGTTCTATTCATTTCAGACTTCTGCTAATGGCCTTAATAACAAACAGCATGTACACATAAGTATACTAGCATATTTACCAGAGCAATAAAAATGTCCAAATTAGCATATTAAGCAGAGCAGATCTAGCCGCCCACTACGATTTTGTAATCAGACTGATTCACTCAGATAAAACTATTGCAACTCAATTCCTTATATAGAATACGTTCGTATAAATACAGTAGTGAATTATTGGGCATTTAAAAGCGGCAGTACAGCAGTTTCAGACACTGCGCTAGTCAAGCAGTCATTTTTGTAATCTCGACCAAGAATTGATTAAGACCCAAAAGATCTGGCGACGACGCTTGTGAATTTGCATTGCTTAACAGAGGTCTTCAAATTGCTATTCTTAATGCTTGTAACAATATTTTGAGTTAAACAAGTACCCTTAATTTAAAAAAAAAACCCCGACAAAAACAAAGCATCCAATAAACGACTTTTATTTTTATAGCTAAGAACACTGTCGATCATGTCGACTTTCAAAAAAAACCAAAAAATCTAAATCGGTTCAGCTATTTGGCAGCTGCGATGGCGCAGACAGACACATACACGAGACATACACGTTAAACTTATAACATCCCTCTTTTTCCGTCGGGGGTAAAAGAGTGTCCGCGGAGTTCTTCTCCATAGGAACCCACTACGCATTGGAATGGACACCTAGCTTCTTCTTTCTGACTTGACAATACAAAAGTGCCTGTAATTGGTTTATTTGAAATAAATGCTTTAAGTTTGAGTTTACTTGGTCTTGGTCTTGGTGGTTCGTTTTGGAGCGTAGTATTTCGATTGTGTTTCATAGAAGGTATAGCCGCATTTATTTAAATATCACTTTCGGAACTGAACTATCTGATATTAGCAATGAAAGCGCTGCCGGCAATACAAACAATAATTTACTAGACACCGGATAGTCGGTATTTAAAATTACGCCTACAGTCGAGAGCCGAGATTCAAAAACCAGTCATTTTAAAATCTAGTCCGAAAATTAGCTTATGTAACACTGATGTAGCCTAATGTCTAAACAACATTTTCTCTGTTATGAGACGACCTCGAAGTATCCATCCGTTATTTGAATGTTTTTTATTCAAAAGACCACCGACGACGTAACCGCCAACCAACTGAGGGCCAACCAACTAAGCGCCAACCGTCAACCTGGTGTACAGCTTCCCTGTTGTTTTTGATGAGCCATATGTTTTTATAGCTTCTTGAAACCAAGATACTGAACCGATACTGGAATCTAAACCGGGGAATAAATATCAGAATCAGAAAAAACCTTTTCAAAACCAAAACTTTTCAGGGACTATCTTCAGCAAATGCGGAGTTCTGACATCCAAAGGATCGTAGATACGCCTCACTATTGTTAGCTGGGTTTCAACAGCTGGGCTTCGGTACCTGCCTAGGCACCACCTCTAATACCAGTGCACCTACTGAAAGCCTGATCAAGTCCCTGATCAGGGAACTACCTACACAGGGTTGAAATGTTGATAACAGCCGATATTGGTTGTGCGAAATTACAACCGCCACCAACGTTGACACGAGATTGCTGAGAGGATTGCCTCTGCGATCAACAACCAACTTGACCAAGCCAAGATTGCCCTATCTTATTCTTAGCAATTGACTATCAGCAGTAGACATCGATATGCCATTGACAACAATCGAATGGCCAATGTAACAAGATACAGCCGTATTGGCCTCATTCGATGACGTAAGGAGCAGGCGCACAAAGCAAACACAACAACAATGAGACAGCGTTGTGCTCTGTCATCGTACGAGCTCGGTAATGTTACGAGGACAGTTGCGCAAGCGTGATACCCATTATGCGCGGGATCACACTTACACATCAACTACTTACTGGTTTACTTGCTTAAAGTGAGGACTTAAGGTAATAACAAAATTGGCATTAGAAATGCTAACGCCGAAGTGACTGACTTATTTCCAATATAAGATAATGGAATATATAAGTCGAGGCAGGCGTACATGCAAATATAAGTAACAGTGCAATACAATGAATTAATATAAGGTATGGTTTTTAACAAGAGATTTTGTTGTAACACTTCACTATTTTGTCGAGGTATGTCGTTATCGAGGTGTCTAACTTGGTAAGGATATCGTATACTTAATACTGAGAAGGTGACGTTCTGTTTAAGGGAGCTATGATCTGAGAAACAATAATTATAATATTACAACAGATAAACCTCGGTCACTGCCAAATTGCATAGAACAGAAAGAGAAGCGCGATGACATAACGTATTGTAATTTATTGCAAAATATGAAGCAATTATCGATTTATTCTAAAATGAGTTGGATAATCTAAAATTAAAAACAACCATGTTCTGCATAAAAATAAGTCGTTCTTGTTATTAATTAAGTACCAACACACGTTGATATTTAATACAGATATTTTGGATTAGAACTCAAGTTAAAAGGTTAGTTTACCGTTAATTTGTACCGAGTTTTTTTTTTTTTCAAAACTGATTTTGATAACAACCTAGTTCTGAGTAATATGTTCAAGATTAACATATATCTTTTCCGCTACCACAAACTATAACAGATTTGGCAATTTTTTTGAAGGAAATTCAAGCCTCCTTTTGCCGTTTGTCTGTTGCCAGCGCCTTAAAGAAGGTCTTATTGTATGTTGCCTCCATTTTGGGTCAACTCCAAACTTCCAGTGGTCATCAAAAACTTGCAAGTCATATCGGAAATAATCTTGGAAGTAACAATGATGTTGTATTGTGCACGTACAAATATTCTGACCATACCTGACCTAAGGTCATGTCGGAAGTTGCTCACAAAATAGGCTAGTGGTACACTAAACTTGTACTGCAAGATGCTGGGTACCCTCCATGTAAAATACAAGTATTCAGCTGCATCCGGTTAGACTGGAAGCCGACCCAAACATAGGTCGGAAAAGGCTAGGCAGATGATGATGATGATCTGATCATATAAGTGACGATCAACTAAATTAAAATGATGGTCGTAATTTTGTCAAAGGTTAGTACGTACAGTTACATCATCATTGATAGAATTTAATCTAATGCAGATGTACGAGTATAAATCAAAGTCGATGAAATTAAGAATGCTTCCGACTATGTAGCATATGTTTTTTTAAAGTTTTAATGACTGTAGGGAATGATTTGGCAAATAAATAGCTTTATTAACTGTCAAGTTGGTCTTGTGGTCGATTCTCAAGCCGGGCAGTGTTATTGGGTTTTTCTATATGGAATTTCTCAGTAGCAGGCCAGAGTCTGGACTTGTGCCTGGTTGATGGCAATGGGCTCGCCCCCTATTCCATGGGACTTAAACATAACTGACGAAATGTGGGGGACTATAGGTTCACCTCTGCCCAACCCTTCCGGTAAAAACAGGCGTGATGTTATTTTACTTTATTGTTTTAAATGTGTATCTGAGAAATCTGGACACTCCGAGTATCATTGTTTGATTATAAATAAAGAAACAATGCTTCTTTTGTTATTATTAAAGTACAATATCCTTATACCTTATACCTTTTGGGCTCTGGGCGGAGCGGGAGGGCGTGTCAGACTTTTACTGACTAAAACCCACCCGTGTTCCTTTAGTTGCCTGTTGCCAAGGGCACCGGTATGCCTTTCGGACTTTCCCGCAATCCCGGCAGGCACTTATACTATACCTACGATAACATTTTTGTTTACACACAAAATCGGGCACGCAATTGGTGGTAATATCGCGAAACTTTCGTTCAAGTTAGATAAGGTGTAATGGACTCACGATAGATTGGCCTATCAAAAGACATCTTTATGTTAATTGATAGTAAACAGGCAAACTTGTTATAGTAAGTAAGTATACACATAATCACTTGATCAACTTAGTTGCTAGATTAATAAAACTAAGTAATGGGGAAGTGATTGCGGCATGATAGGTCTCT
Organism: Lithophane leautieri; assembly: GCA_949152455.1. Taxonomy (NCBI): domain Eukaryota; kingdom Metazoa; phylum Arthropoda; class Insecta; order Lepidoptera; family Noctuidae; genus Lithophane; species Lithophane leautieri. Next base: position 10,636,535 of record OX424478.1, read on the forward strand.
CTAGAATATGCGCAAACGCACTAAGGTGTGCACTGAATATAAGAAAAGATTTAGAAGGCCTACTCGATACAAACAATCTTAACTTCTAAACTAATAATATACATCTATAATAATCTACACTAGTAAGATTAAGGAGAAAAGATTTGTATGTTTCTATTTTTGTTCATAATTAATAAAGCTAAAAACTGCTGGACCAATTTAAAAAATTCTTTCACCAGTAGAATGCTTGATTATTTCTGAGTAACATAATATGCTATAATTTTTAAGCTGGCAAAGCCGCTGATGGAAGCTAGTAACGATATAGGTAAAATTGTTTGTTTGCAATTGCAATTAGAAAAACTATTTTACTGATAGAAAGCTAAACCTTTGCAGAGTGCCTTTTTTTTATGGCCACCATGGTGATTTCAGATCTCAAAAATACAATAATTATGTCAATGACCATATAGAAAGAGCCACAAAAGAATTGAAGATGAACTATATAGCATCTACTGTAACATAGCTGTTCAGGGCAACCAACAGTTATAAAGTATTAATGCCATCATTATTCCACAAAAAAAAGGATAGTGCTATCGTCCGTCGTCGTGTACAGCTCTCATTCACACTGGAAAAATGGTGACATTAATACGTCATAATATGGCCCCTGGTTCAAGTTCAGTTAAGACCAGTCAAAGTGATCCTGATGTAATGAATGAATGAAATGCACCGATCCCAGAGTGGTTTAGCCAGACTCGATAAATTGGATGAACCCCAAGATTTGCGCTAGCCCCTGGAGCCTCATATTTCATAGGGCTACATTGCATCAGCCAAAGCGATCTTGATGTAAGGACGATTTTCATAAGTGAAAATTATAAAAAAAGCATATAATATAGTAAACCAGACAGTATGTTTGCTGGTGTTCCTATTAATTTCCTAGACTTCTGAATTTTATAGATTTTCTTCGGTCCGTGGGGTCGCCACTCTGTGAATTTCTTTTAGTGGCAGTAAACGGCCGAGTTTTACTTTCACTCGGTCGCGGCTAGATCTGCGCCGACGCATCAACGTACCGCCTCACTGCGACGAATGTATTTCTTGTTGGAGATTTGTGGAGCATTCGTACATACCTGGAAATAAAGAAAGTGATTGTTAATAATTGTGATAATATTTTGGATCATTTAGAAATGGTACAATCTCAAGAGTGAATCTAGGTCCGATTATAAAAATCGAGTCTATGATAATTATCGGAAACACCCCACACCTACCACACCACTCTGACTGGAGGACTGAAGATTATAGAGCCGAAAAAAACAAACTGGAATGAAGTCATGAAACTATCAGTCAACCACCAGTTGCAGTTGAGCAGTGATAGCCTAGTGGTGTGACCGTCAGACTGCCAAGTCATAGGTCTCGAGTTCGAACCCAAGCCACGCAACTCTGACTTTTCAGATGCATGTGCGTATTGTATAATTATAACTTGCTAATATATATAATTATAACGGTATGTGAAGCCAAGTCAGAGGCCCATGGGCGGCTTTAAAACTCAGACCCCAGATTAGTCTCTATCCACACGAAAAGAGGAGAATAACGTAACACACTTACAATGGCTATGCCATTCATTGAGTTACCCACATTGTTGAGCAGACGAATTTTTCAAACATATGAAGCAACGGATAAGGAATTGCCTTCAAAATCCGTCGGATTCAAAATGAAAGTGTGTAACGCAAGTGTAACGCAATTAGGGTGCAGACCTAACATTTTCCGACAAACTTAAGTGAACCCACTCCTTCTCGAAGAGCAGAGGCCTGTGTCCCAGCAGTGGGAACATTATAGGCTGAATATGCTATAAGTGAAGATCGCCGTTATCGACCAAAACGGCTACAATTTAAATAACTGTCGTTCGTCAGTGGCAGTGCTTCGTCTGTTGACTGTTCCACTGACTGCACACATGTAACTCTTTGGTTTTTTGGTTCTTATCATTATTTACACCGACATTAATAACTATGTTACTGAATAATAACTCTTTGGTTTTTTGGCTCTTATCATTATTTACACCGACATTAATAACTATGTTACTGAATATGCTATTTTTATCATCATAGTGTAGTTGAAGAGAAACAGAACCTGCTGTTAAAGTACCTGAGATTACATGAGATTAAAAGAGTTTCATAAGTTTAGATTCTTCTTTGTCTAGACATCTTCACTTTATAATTTTTTTATTAGCAACACGTAAATTCAAAATTAATTCTGAACAAAAAAATAGTTGTTCTGTGCTCGTTAATTATGTTATGCAATTCATAATCAGTATCATTTGTGATCCATTTATTTTGTAATTATTTTATTTTATAAAACAAAAAGGCGGCAGTTATAGCTGGTCCAGGCTAACGGAAGACTGGTGAAATCTGTTTTTTAAAATCTCGTTCACTAATTTGACAGGTGCAAATGTCAAATTACAAATTGTAAAAACTTGAAATGTCAAATTAGTATACGAAATCAAAAAACAGACTTTACTTTATTAAATGATAAATGATTTTTATTTCTGTAAGTAGGTTTGTACGAGTACAAACACTTTTACACGCCAATCACATTTTTTAAACTAGATGAGGTCGGCGTTTCCTATCTGAGTACTCTGCGAAGAAAGGCCGAAACAAACTCAGAGGTCACAGTCTCTTTTAAAGTCCAGACATAATCTTGGTCAGATCATGTGAAGACCATGTAGATTGGTGTCTGAAATGGACTTTTGAGGAAAGAACCACACAGATTGAGTAGACCTGTCCAGTCAGTGCACGCATTTGTCAATAATCGTGCAGCTCAACTCCAATTTTAAGGAGCTCAACGATTTGACGAACAATACCAAAGAAAGGACATTTGGTTAGGCCGCATAAATTACTCAAACTGCCAGACCATGAATAATTAAAACTAAGGAAAAAATTAATAATAAAAAAGAAAAGAAAGATCCACATAGTCTTCACATTCACAATAATTAAAATAATATAATACTTTACAAAGTAAACATTCATGTCATTATTTAAATAAAATGTCAATGTAAATATCAAAATCCGGAAATCCGGAAATAATCTTGGTCAGATCATTTGAGGACCATGTAGATTTGTGTCTGAAATGGTCTTTTGAGGAAAGAACCACACAGATTGAGTGGACCTGTCCAGTCAGTGCACGCATTTGTCAGTAATCGTGCAGCTCAACTCCAAATTTAAGGAGCTCAGACTCGACGAACAATACCAAAGAAAGGACATTTGGGTAGGCCGCCTATAGTACTCAAACTGCCAGATAAATAAAAAATATGATCCACAAAGTCCGCAAATTCACAAAAGTAAAAAAAAAAAAAAAAAACTTCTTCACAAAGTAAATATTCATGTCACTGTATATGTTTAGAATAAGAAGTTACTAAAAATAACAAAATTTAATAAGTTAAAAAAATTGGAGCAGCTCAATCCCAAGCCTTTTTGTCCTCAATGTAATCTTTAATGGTATAATACGCTTTTTGGCACAACTAACACACACATTAACATCTGATACAATCGAACCACGCCAAGACGTTAAATAATAACATCGGTTAAAATAAACTTGGTTTTCAGCGCAGACATCCCAATCATACTACCAACTCAAAACAACTATACGACTGCCTTGCTGGTCTAGTGCCTACAAGTGCTACTGCCGAGCATGCGGTCCTGGGTTCGATTTCGAGGTCGGGCACAGTGTTATTGTGTTTTTACAACAAGAATTTCTCAGTAGCAGCCCGGAGTCTGGATGCGTGCCTGGTTGATGGCAATAAGTTTGCCCCCTGTTACGTGGGACTTAAATAGTCGAATTGTTAGTGTACCTTCTACTTCTAGGTACACCTCTGTGTAACCCTTCGTTACTAGCAACGGGTGACAATGGCGAATCGAATGCAGTGCGTTCGTGTACCTTCTACTTCTAGGTACACCTCTGTCTAACCCTTCGTTACTAGCAACGGGTGACAATGGTGAATCGAATGCAGTGCGTTCGTGTACCTTCTACTTCTAGGTACACCTCTGTCTAACCCTTCGTTACTAGCAACGGGTGACAATGGTGAATCGAATGCAGTGCGTTCGTGTACTTTCTACTTCTAGGTACACCTCTGTGTAACCCTTCGTTACTAGCAACGGATGACAATGGTGAATCGAATGCAGTGCGTTCGTGTACTTTCTACTTCTAGGTACACCTCTGTGTAACCCTTCGTTACTAGCAACGGATGACAATGGTGAATCGAATGCAGTGCGTTCGTGTACTTTCTACTTCTAGGTACACCTCTGTGTAACCCTTCGTTACAAGCAACGGGTGACAATGGTGAATCGAATGCAGTGCGTTCGTGTACCTTCTACTTCTAGGTACACCTCTGTGTAACCCTTCGTTACTAGCAACGGATGACAATGGTGAATCGAATGCAGTGCGTTCGTGTACTTTCTACTTCTAGGTACACCTCTGTGTAACCCTTCGTTACTAGCAACGGATGACAATGGTGAATCGAATGCAGTGCGTTCGTGTACTTTCTACTTCTAGGTACACCTCTGTGTAACCCTTCGTTACAAGCAACGGGTGACAATGGTGAAGCGAATGCAGTGCGTTCGTGTACCTTCTACTTCTAGGTACACCTCTGTGTAAGCCTTCGTTACTAGCAACGGGTGACAATGGTGAATCGAATGCAGTGCGTTCATTATATTATGTTCTTATGTATTAGTGTTAGTATTAGAGTTAGCATTATATTATGTATTAGTGTTCATAACTTGACCCGTTACGTATCACTGAATATTGAAGTCATTAATTGATTAATTTGGTAGTAGGTACTGTTCTGTCAGGCGCCATTTTGAACGGAAAATTCAGTGCTACCAACCGCGATATAGGTCAAGTTATAGTTATAATTTATGTACGGCCAATTTTTAGTTCTAATAATAAATCAATTTAGCTGTTTAAAAAAACAACGGTGGTTACTTTGTTAGCTTGTAAAAATAATAAGTACAAATATAATAATTATATTTGACCTATAGGAATAACGCCTTGACTTTTGACAAAAGAGCAACATCGCGATAAATTCGAAAAGTAATAGTTAGTAATAAATAAATAATTAAACTCAATGCCTTGTTAAAAGTTCATTTTGTCAATGACTGCGAAATACACCAAAGCGTTAGATAACATGTAAATACAATCTGGTTTTATTAATTTGTATATTCTAGACGAGGCTCTAGACACCACTAGACTTAACATCCTTACATCCTAACATATTATAAAACAAGGTCCTCCGCCGCGTCTGTCTGTCTGTCTGTCTGTACGCGATAAACTCAAAACTACTGTACCGATTTTCATGTTGTTTTCACCAATGGATAGAGTGGTTCTCGAGTAAGGTTTTAGTATATAATAACCGACATCCACGCGGGCGAAGTCGCGGTCATCAGCTAGTATAAGGTAAAAGTTAATGGTTTAATGTAACTATGTATGTAAAGTAGTTAATATTATGCATCTAACTTTGTCTCTCTGTAAGAAATGTGCATAAGTACTTTTATTTGAGAATAGAGAATCATATTAGGTAGGGCGGAGCTACACGTCACCAGAGGGCTGGCTTATTTTTCGGCCTTAGAATTCAGCAAGTATTTCAACTACAATGTTAAGTTTGTGCTTAGGATAAATTCACCCTAACTACGGAACCCTTCATTGTGCGTGGTCCGACTCGCACTTGGCCGGTTTTTTTAAATTTACTTGTACATAATATACAGATTCAAATTCTATAAATATCCATTACGTCTGTGAAGTTTCGCTAGGTAATTTAATTTGACCCTGTTTATAAACTGCTGCCTATTTATAAAGTGCTAAAACTAAAATAATTACCATATGCTAGTTTTAGCTTGTATATTTTATTTAAAATTCAAAATAAATAAAAATAACACATTTCATAACAAAAAAGTATATAAGCAAGTACATCACAAGAAAATCATAATTGACTTTTTTATTATTCTTGTACCTACATACAAATACGGTTTGTGTATTTCTCTACCTCAAGAAACTAAATACATAATAAATTATTTCTTCTTCCCTTTAAATACTAGACAATATTTTCATGTAACAATGAGGCGTACGCTTTCTGCGGGCGAAAGTGAAAATGCTTTAAGCGACATGTCTCAAGCATTTGAGAAAAGCCGGTTGAACACTATGAGCATTATATTTACGCGTTTCCGTGTCTTGCTCAAATATAAACTTCCGTTTTTTTTTCTTTGACGAGTAACGAGTTAATTGTTTTTTACTTATTTGTTAACTAATTTTCCTGCATACATAAATGTAGGTACTCACATAATTTTCAATCAAATACAATGAAAAATGTCAATGTCAAAGAACATTGTGAATAATAAAAAAATCTGATAAGAATACAAGGAGGTTAGCCTTATTCTCGAGGTTTCTTATCATATTTTAAAAAGGCTGGCTGATTAAAGCGAGAAACTTCAAAAGAAAGCCATTTTTCATTACAAAAAAATAAAATAAAATACTCTAATGGCATCCTAAAATTATTTTGACCAATAATGGCCAGTAATATCATTTTGAATGAGATTAAGAAGGTTGCATAAAGAAGCGACATTAAAAATACTGAATTATAACCAATTAAAAATAGTTAAGATACCTAGTCTATATAATAATATTGGAAAGATACCAAAAAAAAACCTAGTTTATATATTAATCAAAACAGTTGAAGCATATTATATTATATTATATTTCTTACATTTAAGTAATCGATGTAAAAAATAAGTTAGGGCGCGGCGAATGTACAAGTAGGTATCTCCCGGCCCCCGGGCCCCCGACTCATGGTAAAACTAGGAACAGTGGGTTTTTAGTCGGTAGGAGTAAAAAGGATTAATTACCTTTATTATTTTTCCGGGTAGGTACTTTATCTAAGTTACCTCTCAATCTATTTAATTACGTTAAAATGAGGTATAACAGACTGAAAATTAGGAAAAAGAATGTGGTTTAAAAGGAATCAGTCTAGAATAATCATGGGTTCAAAAACAAACGCCTTCCGTATTTACAAAATATTTTGATTTCCTTTCAAAATGTTACGAAAGAAAGTCAATTAACAGACAGCAGACTACATTAGTTTTTGTTTCAGCCCATTTCTGTTTTTAAAAAAGCTTAATTAATTGACTATTTTACATATTTATGTTAGAATACATATTACTTATTATCAATAATTCAGTAGACATTACCCTACTTTTGATTAATTCTATCATTTGAATATGGCATGTAAGATTCCAGTTTTTATAGTGGATTATTCACTAAATAAAGTAGTGTCTTAGGTCACGGGCGCTTTTTTGAATCCCGAAAGTAGCGAGCGAAAACTTGAGAAGCCAAGAAATTAAAACTAGAATCCTGAGTGAAGCGAGGTATTCAAGCTCATCCAAGATGAAGACACCTTTGTCCCAGAAGAGAATACACAAATTTTCCCGTTTGCGTGACATATAATTTAACATTAGCGAGCGGGTTGTGTGAAAAATTATTTCTAATCCTACTTCTCGGGTTCCGTAGGGATTTTTGTTGGTCAACCTAGATATGTAAACTAGCACTAAACGATGTTATCTAGGACATGTGTATACATAAATATGTAATAGCTTACATCGTTAGATATCTATCAGACAATTATAGAAAATACATTTCAATACCAGCTGTCATGGCTTTTAGCAGCAGATTTTAAAAAGTTTTCAGAAACCAGTGCGAGGTCTGCAAACATCAGAAAATTCTCCTAATTTTCAGGAACGTGCAGACATGATTTGAATTGATAAAAAAATAGTTCAAAGTCAAAGTCAAATAATTTATTTCAATAAGGTACAAAAAAATCACTCTAGAACGTAATTTTTTTAAATAAAAATCTGTTGATTCAAGTCGCTCCTTCCAAAAGGTAGTTTTCGTATGGAGAAGAATGGGCAAGAAATATACCGTTACTCTTTTAATTAAAATCCATACCTACTAATATTGTAAATTTGAAAGTAACTGTCTTTCTGTCTGTCGGTCTGTCTCTCTATATAATACCTCTTCGCCTAAACCACTAAAAGGAATTCGACTAAATTTGGCAAGGAGGTAGATGGCACCCTGGGGAAGGACATAGGCTACTTTTTATCGACATACCGCGCGGGCAGAAGCTAGGGTTTTATAATTGTATCTTGTATATTAAATAAACTATATGTGCAGACGTCTATGTACAAGTTCCCTACAAGTTTCTAAATTGCCTCAGTTAAGAAAATACACGATGACGTGTATCAAAAATGATTTAACATATTAAAAAGAAGGCAAGGACGGCCCGTGTCTTAAAGACATTCAACTAATGTATTCAACACATAAAAATATTCAATGAGTTATAATCATAACAAAATATTAATTAATGGCATAGTTTCATATTTGTAGAGGGGATCGTTGGCAAAAGGTTATCGAGCAGATAGTCATGTTGTAGCTAGTTAGTGAATTTGGAAGTTTTTGGTGATCGAGTTGGTCAAAGAAGTGGTGCATTTGGGGGGTCACTCCTTTATTTTTAACTAGGTAACTGACCCGTCAGACGTCTGTCCTGTCAAAATGTCTATTTCGATTTTTTCTTTAAATTATCTTCGGCTGTTCCGTTGGGTTTTTCCTAATTTTATTTTTTCCTAAACCACCACAGTAATGAGGAGACAAAACAAAAAAAAAAATCGGTCGCGCCATTTTCGAGTTTTTGCGAGACTAATGCACGGCAATTTATTGTAATACTAGTTTCCGCCCGCGGCTTCGCCCGCGTGCTATGTCGATAAAAAGTCTATGCCTATGTCCTTTCTCAGGCTCTAGACTCTGTGTACCAAATTTCATTTAAATCGGTTCAATATTTTTGGCGTGAAAGCGCGACAGACAGACAGACAGAGTTACTTTCGCATTTATAATATTAGTAAGGATAAGGATTTATGTAGGTATAGATGGAATTAGGTATTCATTTACATAATCTGTGTCACTACATAAGTATTCACAACCTTGTCAAGATAAATAAGATAAAAAAGTTATAGCAGGGAAGACTTCACATGATGCGTTAGCGTGAAACATGTTGAATAGGCTTGTTTTGATAATTTCCGTTGTTCATGAAAACAAATAATTTACAAAATCAGTAACGGAACTCGAGCAAACCACGTAGAGGTTAGAGGCCATATGATAGCTTCCCCGTTTCCAATACCTAATCGACCCCGTAAGACTCCGACCCGACCACTAAAGAACATTACGAGTAGGTACATTCAGTACCATTCACCTGCCAAACGTTAAGATGGTTTCCAAACCCACAGGTTTAGGCTCCAGCAGACTACCGCGACGAGACGGCGCGACGCGACCCTGGTGAAATAATTTCTATGAAAACTTCATGGATATTGTTCTACCGGAGTCAAATCGCGCCTATTTGCGAGAGCCTTATCGAACACAAACCAATGTAGAAAGGTGTGTGAGTGACGTCACACAAAATTATATTTACAACAGTTGTTGCATTTAAGGTGATGCTCTCGGCTTTGTTTATATACATCTGCAATAAGTTAACTAGTGGCTGATGTCATGACTGGCGCATTCATGATAGATTGGCAAGAAAAGGCGACATACGGAAAATTATGGGAGGCGTAATGCTGCCAGCATTTGCTATTTATTCGCCCAGTAATACAGATTAACAAAAAAACGGAACGGCGTGTCCGACTTTTACTGACTAAAACCCACCCGTGTTCCTTCAGTTGCCTGTTGCTAAGGTCCCGGTATCCCTTTCGGACTTTCCCGCAACCCTGGCAGGCATCGGTCCTAGCGGACTCCGCCAAATAATACAGATAGCTGAATTTTATTCTAAGAATTTCATAATATGGCGAACACATCACCTTAAATCGTCGACTTAACCGCACAATCAATGCGATCGTGAATTACCACTTCACCAGTTACATAAACGGATAATACAAAAATCGATAACTTTATAAGATTGTATAATTTTCTGTGTTATCACTTCCGGTCGTCCTGAAATCAGGAACAAAGGCCACAATGTACTTACAGCAACGGTCTAGCTTTTAAGTGACCAGGCATATTTTATATGTTCTGTTTGAGCGTTATGTTTTCGGTTCCGTACCCGAAGAGTGCCAAACGGAACCCTATGACTAAACCTCCACTGTCCGTCTGTCTATCTGTCAGCGGGCTGTATCTCATGAACCGTAATAGTTAGACAGTTGAAATTTTCACAGATTGTGTATTTCTATTGCCGCTATAACAACAAATGGGGTATACTGTATACCCCAAAAACGCTAAATATTATAATATTGTACGGAACCGTTCGTGTGCTAGTCCGACTCACACTTGGCCGATTTTTTATTTGTTATTTTCGATCGGAACAGGCAGAAGGTCTTAAAGATATATTTATAACTATAAAACTTAATTCTATGTTTGGATCCGAAGTGTTTCAAACAGGGGCTAGAACTTTTGTAATCACAGTAGACCAATAAGCAAACCACAGACTAGTACATTACTATGTAAGTATATGCCATACAAATGCTCAAACTGAATTATTTGTATCTAGCTATAGTTTGACCGATATCGCTATACCCGCCGCTCATTCGTCAACGCTCAAGACATCCCGCCGCTCATTCGTCAACGCTCACGGCATCCCGCCCTCCGCCTCGCCGAGCATTCCTAATGCGCGGTACAGCGATATCGGTCAAACTATAGTAGACGCACCAGGCGGTTGACGGAAAGCGCACTGTAATGTTTTTTGTTAAAAACCAATAGTTTTATATGCAATATTAAATAACCCTTCCTTGGTAGTCGAGTAACAGGGAACGGCAACGTTGCTACTGCATGTACATTGAATTAAAGTATATTTTTTTTAAGAACTTTAATATAATTTTTTTTTTTTTTTGTTATAATGTTACATATTTTTCAAATGTGCTAAATAAAAAAAAATATTTCCTCATTTTATTTTATCTATAGGCGCCATTTTTATTTTAATGTGACGTCACATAACCTATTACCAGCGGAGGATCAAGACGCTCCAAGGATACCTCATTTGTCCAATTGTGATGAGTCGTTTAGAAGATATCAGGGAACAGATGAATATACATACATACATACCGGTCAAAATCATAACCCTCCATTTTGCTTCGCCGTAGTCGGATAAAAATACGCAAATACAGCTGTACCATCAACTACCCAACACTAATTTACATACGAAATCATATTCCTATAATTTAATTACAAAGTTGATACTTAACAACCAGACATTCAATTACCAATGAAGACGACCGTATCATGACGTGTTGCCGCCATTCTCACGCAACGCAATACATAGGTAACGATGATACACATCTTTATATACACACGGCTACACATCAAGCTATACATTTCCAGTATAAACTGACCTCGCATTGTACCGGACTCCCATACAATGCGAGATCAACTTATACAGGAAATGTATAGCTTGATGTGTAGCCGTGTGTTCTCGTACGCACATCAAGATCAATTTCAAGCAAAATTATATATCGCACTTTCTATTTGAGTCCTGTTTTATAGCAGGAAATGTTACGATAAACGCCATTCCTAGGTGAGATAGCACGAAGTGCATTTATGCTAACAATGTTGTTATACTGAATTGCTTTGCTATCTTCCTATACAGTGGCTTGATTGACTATGTGTTGACTGTAAATGCGTCTTTTGTGTCAAAGATAAAAATAATGTAAGTTCAGTTTATTCGGATACAAGGACCACGTACTTATGTAGGTATACAGGGGTAGTATTATGAAGTATTAATGCCATCATTATTCCACTGCGAAAACGGGATGGTGCTAGCGGCCTTGTCTAGCTCCGTCTCTCTCTCACACTGGAAAAATGGTAGCATTAATACTTCATAATACGGCACCTGGTTCTATAACTAAGCTAGCTAAACTAAGTATACAAATAGATATAAGACTAATATACCACTGTGGTTTTTTGTGCGGCCTGCGCCATTCATCGAATTAATTTCGATCAACCTCGCTCCTTTTGTGGTCTTAAAAAAGTAAGTACTAGAAGAACAACAAGAATACTATTCCCAGGATTGTAAAGTCCGAAAGGGATACCGGGACCTTGGCAACAGGCAACTGAAGGAACACGGGTGAGCTTTAGTCAGTAAAAGTCTGACACGCCCTTCCGCTCCGCCCAGAGCGGGAGAAGTCATTGGATGATATCCCAACCTCAAAAAAAAAAAAAAGGATTGTAATTGTAATATCAAGCATGAAAAAAGTGTCCACGTAGTTTCTAGCCCGTTCTTCTCCATGAAGATCCACGTTTTGACGGGCAACTAGTTTCAACTTTCTGCCGAACTGACCGACTCGTCGACAAATCAAATGAGCCTGGAAATTTTAATGGTTTAATTGAAATAAATGCTCAAAAAATTTGTTTGAGTTATGTGATAGTTAAATCATACTTAATAGGCTTAGGTCATAGACACACCCAATTGATTGGCAGCTATTAAAAACCAATTAATCAACTCAGCCTATCGCGGTCTACCGCTGGACAGACCTCTCTCAAGTTACACCACAAGACAAGATCCTGTTTCTGAAATGAAATGAAATAGTTTTTTCTGTGGATAGGATATCGGAATCATTTAAACACGTCATATAAAAAAATAAAATAAGCTAGATGAGGTCGGCGTTTCCTATCTGACTACTCTGAGAAGAAAGGCCGAAGCAAACTCAGAGGTCGCAGTCTCTTTTAAAGTCCAGACCTGCATTGCTATTCTGTAAACCATCTCACCATGAAAACTTAGGTGAAGTGAGCGTGGAGTGAGCTGTCATTGCCATCAATACCTACTGATGCTAAGGCAGTGACTGTTCACTCCAAGCTCACTTCACTTAAGTTTTCACGGCAAGATTCTTACAGAATCGACCGGCTGCACCTTCCGCATCGGATGTTGTCTCGACTGCCTTTTTAAAGTTGTTGGTCTCATAGCCGGAGGGTTTCCCAAACTGAATACCTCATTGTATTGTATTGTTGTATTTTATTTCTTACTAGCTGATGCCCGCGGCTTCGCCCGCGTGGATGTCGGTTATTATAAACTAAAACCTTACTCGAGAACCACTCTATCCATTGGTGAAAACAGCATGAAAATCGGTGCAGTAGTTTTTAAGTTTATCGCGAACAGGACGACAAGCAGACGCGGCGGAGGACTTTGTTTTATAATATGTAAGGATTTTGTTATTGATAATTCATTATATATGCTGCACCGATTGACGTCATGACGTCAACGGCGGCTGTCACTGAAAACCAGCGCTGGGGCTCTGTCTCGCATAGGGTCGCAGCATTATGCTGAGCGATGGCCGTGTTGCGTGAATGTGACGCATATTTTCTCCCAACCCGATATTTTCGTATAAATATTTGTCCTTTCTTAGCGTCATGTTTGTCGTAAATAAATGTATTTTCTTTCTTCTTTCTTTAATTGATGAATTGAACAATATTAAAAAATATATGAATTAAAATAACTGAATATAATTGAACTAAAATGAATGATTACTTGCAGCGTATAAATGACTCTACATCTGTCTGGTCGCTTTCTGTCTCAGTAAGATATATAGTTTACCGAGGTAAACACTAAATCTTGTCTAGACTCAGTTGCTCCCTAAGTAGCACAATTTAATTGAATGCCTCCATTTGTTGAGTAATGTAATGTTTTAATGAAAAGCCTCTTATCTAACAAGATTACATATAATTGTAATCATAAATATTCAAAAGGCTTATAATTTATAAGCTCGTGTTGCCAAATATGTACAATCACTCGCATTATGTTAGAGAAGTATTGTGTCAGATTAGGTCGTTTTGGAATACCTAATTTGTATGAACAAATAAGGCTAACACTTTAAAATGTTAGTTAAAATAATTCCCATAGATTTTTAAACCCTGCTCAAATAAAATTGCTGTCAGACTCTTCGAAATTTAAATTGTTCACGTAATTTATTTAACTTCTATACTTTATTGGTTTATCAACCAGCTAACAAGATATTCGACGGTAAATTATTAAAGCTCTATTTTTGAGCCATAAAAGCCAAGTGATTTCCACCGTAACTCTTGATCTTGTGTCTCACCAAGTCGCACCAGTTACAGTATCAGCTTCGAATTCTACACATTTTCTCTTCAGTTTATATTATATTTCTATTTATATTTTCACAATTATCTTAGATAGGTTAGTCAAACGAATCCTACATATATAACTAAGGTTCTAAACATCTTCTGAGCGATATCTGAGCGATATCTGAGCGCTGTCTGAGCGCTATCTGAGCTGCTATCTACTGCAGCACGCTTAGCTTGTTTGACAACTTTGTCACTTTTTCTATTATTCCGTCGACAAAACCCGTAGAATATCCGTTTCTATGTTTGTCATGCTACGCGTACAGGTGTTTAATTATATGCATTAAATTATCACATCGAAAAATTAATAGTTAACCAGTCAATTCAGAAATATGAGTAAACCATAAATTCATGTCTAAAATCCATTGTATCTACGTCACGTAAATACTGCTGCTTCATCCCAACGATTAATCTTCATAACGTTTAAATCCTAATCATTAATTTGCATAATCCTCTTCAGTAAGTTACATGTATTAATCGTTTTAGGAAGATACAACTTTGATAATTATAATTTAATCTGGACTTAAACTTACGTAATACTGACATGATCATTAAATGCATTAAAAATCAATTATATAACAATTCCAATGATTAGAACTATATATTTATTTGAACTATATAACATTGCAATGATTTAGTGACTGATGCACTGTTCAAAATTAATCAACCGCTTGTTACGTACAATGATGGTGCTGTCATTTCCATACGTCAAGTTGGCGTTAGTAGCAATGTCATTAATGTCAGTACTATTACATAATCATGGCGGTTAATGACGTGCAGAAGTATTGAGCGATGCATGTTATGGATGACAGGAAAGATATGATTCGTATAATCAGATTTATAACGATAGCTTGATGTTTGGATGGACGAGAGAAAATGGGCTATTTGGATAGACTCAACAATCCGGAAATACGATGTTAAAAATACCTACAAGCTTGTAAAAATGTACCTACAAGGACTAATGTTTGACACGGAGGTCAATTTCCGACTACTGCCGGAAAATCGATGAGCTTGCAGGCAAAATCTTTGAATTTTCAGATTCAGAATATCGAAATTAAAGACAACGGGTTAATTTTCCAGCAACAATAGGAAAGTAGTATGTAAGGTCTCTAGAAGACGCTTTAACAAAAATCACGTCAAAATACCTCTAATTTCTTTAATTATTTAAAAAACAAAAAACCCCAGATCCGATAATTATTTAAATAATTTTCTTTATATCTAGCTTTTTGGTTTTATATATACATATATTGGAATTGACTCATTACTAGCTTTTATTTGATACCAATATTGTTGTATTGTTTTTTCTAAACCTTCCC
Source organism: Lithophane leautieri (assembly GCA_949152455.1). Classification (NCBI taxonomy): domain Eukaryota; kingdom Metazoa; phylum Arthropoda; class Insecta; order Lepidoptera; family Noctuidae; genus Lithophane; species Lithophane leautieri. Next base: position 10,651,966 of record OX424478.1, read on the forward strand.
CACCCTTGTTTTTGTATTTGTAGAAGCAATATATAAATATTATATAGCCTATGTCACTCGCATAATTAAGACGAATCTAATGACACCTCATTAGCTAAAATCCATCAAGCCGTTTAGGCTACAGAGCGTGCCAAAGAAATAGACATATATACATACAAACATACATACAAACAAACATACTCTTGAAAAACATTACCCTCGTTCTGGGGCAGTCGGGTAAAAACAGAAAAGAATTGCAACTCTCTGACATTTAAAGCGGTGTATGTAACTCATTGCCAGGTCGCAATCACACATCACCAAAGTTAACCTCCAAACTATAATGCAAGGCATTGTTACAAGATCAGGAAGCACCACCCAACACCGGTGCGGTACGGGGCTAAGCACAGGAGTAGGAGAGCGTTCGGATGTATGACGTGCGCATACGCATTGGCGGTTAAGCGCGCGCGCCGGCCACTACGCGCCACTCTCGATCTCTAACGATAGCGGTGAAAACAGTTCACGTGTGAGTGTCCCCTCTTTAATAAGGATTTGCACTGACCGAAGCGTTGCATCCTTATTGACAAAGGTAGGTGTTAATTGTTATTAGTTTTAATATTTTGCGGAAAACTTTTTATGATATTATTTTGAGAAGATTGTGGGAGTTCTACCCATCTACAGATTCTGGCCGGGAATCAGTCCCGAGTGATAAGCATAGGCCTCTGCTTATGGGCCTTAAACCTAAAGGAATTAAATTACTTTATTGCTAAATGTTCTGATTTGAGTGAATTAAGATAATTAAATTGAATTGAGAACACCATTTCAGCTAACAATCATTATTATGGAGGCATAAACAAACATTTATAATAAAAACTCTTCGTTCGTATTTTAATAAGATAACAATAGCATGTATAATGTGTCATCCATCAACAATCTAAAGTTCAAGTTACGCGTAATTACTAAACACTAACTTAATTGAACTAAATTATTTAATCATAATCGTAAAGTGGTTATTACATCTGATATTGAAAGTAAAAGATGTTTCATTACAAGGAAAACTGTTCGAATACGAACGACATTTCGTTTTAACTTAATGACAATAAAATCTTTATAGGAAGTTTTATCATGTAATTATTATAGTAACTTTACGATCTTGTACGTATAATACCCCCATATTTTATGACTTACGTCTATTAACTATAGTTTTCTCAATTCAAAGATAAGAGGAGTAATTACTGGCGTAAAATTAAGAATTTGATAGAAACGTAAGATAGTGAGATGAAACTAACATTCTGTAACAAAATAATATACTCATTATGGAAGCCGCTTCAGTTTCATGGAAGTGACTGAAATTAATTAGTTTTGAATCTTACCTCTAATTTGGTTGCAAATTACCTACTAGCATGAATCCTTTTTACCCAACTTAGCAACAGAAAAGAGGGTTATGTCTTTCATCTTTGTACCTATGTGGGATCCTTTACACCTTCGAATCATCCAAACGGCTATATGGATTTATATCTGTCGCAGGGAAATGAGGAAACCAGGCAATTCACGAAATCCCTAGGGATACCATGAAATCACAGTAGATGCCGAATATTCTTGTTTATTACGGCTTCTCACTAAAAATGTTTAGTAATATTTCGTTTCACTAAAGTAAATCCAGTAAAATATCAAAAATTCACGATAAGGAGCTCCATTCGGTATATCTCAAGTGGTTGTGTTTTTTGTGTGTGGGGAGATAGCGGCACGGGGGGCCGCGGTTCATAAAGGTTAGTGAAAAGGATAGTGTAAAATCACGTAAGTTAGCAAAATCGGCATTTGTATACGGCCTCTTAAGTGTTAGTCTAACCACGCATTTTGAAGTCGGTTTTTTTATTATTTTATTACTTGTTATTTTAATTCAGACAACTAAGAGATCCATAAATTGTTAGTAACAGGCACTTAAAACACTATTGTTAGTAACTAAAACTAAAGACGAATTTGTGAGAAGACCACTCATCTCTAGACAACGAGAAATGGAAACGAGGGTGTAAGTCTTCTCACAAATTACCTTATTATGGCGGAGGAAGTATCTGCCGCCACAGCGACTGCCCCTTGTTCTGCTCAGGAGTGAAGCCGTCTTTTTGCGGATGATGGCATGAAATCCATCGTTATGGTTTACCGCGAACATTCTTGAGGCACTGCAATAACGAATTTAAAGCGACTTGCTATAATTTAGCACTTAATACTCATTATAATGACGACAATGACTGATATACAAAACATTAATAACATCATGGTCACTTGCAAAGTCGAAACACAGCAATGTTTGACATTTACAATCACTTAATGCCAGTTTCCATGACTTTTCATTACGTAGTTATTTATTAAGTTTGATATTGTATTATTTCAATATTTTATAATTAGCCATATTATAGGCAGCTTTCTTAGCAGTCTTTGAACAGACTCCGGACCCAGGTTGGCCAAAGCAAGGAAAACCTGTTCAGGATCATAGACGACTCCGCCTTGGAGTGTAAATGTGGTGCTGTTCCAGAAATGATGGGGACACTATCGTGTACTGCGTGACCTCTCGTCTGCACGTGACAGGAACATCAGTTCCTGTCACATGCAGACGCTAATGATGGTGCCAAACACGTAGCCGAATTCTGGGTAGAGTCTATTTAGCTTGCCATCGACACGCTAAGAGAAGAAGAGTAGAGAAGCCAGCTCTAGCTGAAGGTCTAACGCGTCAATTTGGTCCTTGTAGTTTTACACTGTTACACGTAAGCCGCAAAAATCCGCTGGATGCGGGAAGCACAGAACCGGTCGAAGTGGCGGTACTTGGAGGAGGTCTATGTTCAGCAGTGCACGTCTTTCGGCTGAAATGATGATGACATGTAGGGTCGTAAGCACGAAGTCAAATGATTCTGAGGTTCCGCAATGCTTTTCATAATTTTGCATATTGGTTACTTCAATCAACTACATTAAAAAAAAAAACTGAAATATGAATAAACTTTTCATGAGTGAAAACTATAAGTTCGTATAACAAATCAGGTTTTGAATCGGTTATAAATTTATTTATTTTTATTTTTATTGTTTTCACTTCATTGGCAACAAACATCTGTTTAGCCCTGGCTCTTGTACTAGGGTCTTGTATTTATATAACATTATAACTTTTATGTACACCCATGCTATAAATCCTCTCTAAAAGTTTCTGAAAGAGTTCGCTTATTGCCAACATTAAAACAACCAGTGTCATAGTAACCATAATATCATCCAAACGGGTGTTATAATGTTGTACCGAATTTCATAATGCAACTCATTTCAAAAAAAGAACTCGAATTCACGTCGTTCCGCGCCGTTTTTGTTCGATATTGGTATTGCAAAGAAACTTTTATAGAAGATTCATATCATGGGTGTAGATAAAGTCTTGTATGCAACTGTAAATATTAAAACACTCATATGATACTATTATCACACGAGGCGAATAACAGTTGCATAAATAACTATTATACTGTACTATAACTATTATTTGTCGACTTTTATAACCTTATGTATAGTTATAGACATTTATTTGCCTATATTTCAGGTTTTCAGTTATATGAGAAACGCTAAATGTCTTAGCATAACCACATCGGCGTATAAAACACTTCAAAATTATTGTTACTTTCGTAACCTTACCAAATAACATTTATCTAAGAGTTTATGTCTTCTAAGTTATCGAACGTGAAAGCTAGCAACAGCTGATCTTTGCGTACGCGACGCTATGGACTATAAAGATTATTTAGTAAGAGTAATTCTCAAATTCGTCTCAGTGAATCACAATATATAACGGCACGCCAATTAGTGTTGTCAAAATCGTAGAAATATCGTCTAACGCGTGATGACGTCGCTGCTTTCCTTTCATACGAGTAGCACGTCTTGTTAACTTGGAATAATTTTAACTGGAATGAGTAAGAATGTTGTTGTCCATTTGTGACAACCACTGTCTATTATTTTCGTTTCCAGTAAGGGCTAATAAACCGCCACTTTGCAATTAAGGGTCTTGTTGAGATCATACTTTGGCCAGGTGAATAGATTTGCGATAATAGTTACATCATCACATGCCTCCTTCAATGCCGTTATCATTACTTCCTCACATGTATAACAATTCACGCTTATGAGTACTACATTGTTTTCAGCCGATTGGATTTACGCCTTGACACCAAAGTACACAGTTTACATCATAATACGATACTCACGTTGATTTTGTTGGGAGTATGCCAAACCCATTGATCAAATCAAATTACTGTGAGTGTGTTACTTTACCTACTATAGTGTTTACAAAGCACAGATGAAATTTTCATACATTCTCTCAAGGAACGACGCACAAGTACCAGGTGCTCAAAAATTAATCAAGGTATACAGGGTTACTGGTAACTCGACGTATTCCTTGCAGGACGTCATAGTAGGGTTAAAATGCAACAAATTAAGCCACCAAATGTTCTACCGAAATTCAGTAGTTTTTGAATTAGTTAAGAGTTTAGTTTTTTTTCAAGTTTTAGTTTTTAGTCGTAATTCAAAAACTACTGAATTTCGGTAGAACATTTGGTGGCTTAATTTGTTGCATTTTAACCCTACTATGACGTCCTGCAAGGAATACGTCGAGTTACCAGTAACCCTGTATATACTCGTATGTACCTAATTGTGTCCATACTACAGAGTAAGTTCTCAATCTATCCAAGTAGTCAATAGGGTCTTGGAGATCAGATTTTAACAGCAACTGCACTGCACTGGGTCCGCGTGGTGGCCCACTTACTCTCAAAGAGAGGACGCCTATGTCCCAGTGGTGAGAACGTTATTGACGGATTATGCTCTCAAAGTTGGAGAAATCTAAAGCAACTTTTCAAAATCTAGTCATACGACAAGCCTTAAAGTCGTAACAGGGGAAGTAATTTATATGGCACTGTATGCGATGAGTTGGCAAACTGTTAGAACCAATTATTCTGCACTATTGCGCCTTACAACGTTGATTAAGTAGTGCCGTTAGCTACTATATATAACACTTCAGCGGGATATAATTAGTATCTTGTTGACTGGGGGCAATCATATTTTCATATTGGCAATAATTCTATTTAAGCTTCGAATTTGTTAAGTGTTTCTAAAGCCGAAGTCCCATAGCCTGTCGAGGACTGTCGCGGCCTGGCGCGCGGCCTCGCTTCTCTAGGCCTGTCGCGGCCCGTGCCGAGCATTCCCACCAAAAGCCTCATCAGATCGACAGTTCCCACGGCCTGTCTCCCAGCCACGATCTGGCCTGTGAGAAAGCGTGTCGTGGGATAGCATAAGTTAGCTAAAGGTGCACGCATATCAAAGGATCAAATAGGGATTCGTGACTTGTGACTAAGGGAGTATGTGAAAACGATGAGCAGCAGCGTTTTCTTGCTTGATTAAATCGTTTATTCCCCGTGGTCCCTTCGTGAAGTATAATTGCTGCCAAATTAAAATTGTATTCCCTGGAAGGTACCGTCCCTCCGAGAAATACAATGTTGCTGAATTTAAATTGTGCCTAAGTCAAGTCTTATATTACAATCAATGGTTCCAATTATTTAAAAAGATGCATCATTACCTGTCAAATTAGTGTACTAACCGAGGTGATTGTAGCCATTTTTAACCGGCTTCTTCAAAAATGAGGAGATTCTCAATTCGACTGTATGTTTTTGTTGTGTGTATGTTACGCTAATACTCCGCCAATTACAAATGAATTTTGTTTTTTTTTTTCTGTTTGTTAGGCCATGCTTCAGAGGGGGACCCATATAAATTTTTGCTTGCGTAGTTTTTGAGTTAGCTATTGAAGCTAACTCTGTACGTATTTTTCCCACTTACCCTTTATGGATGATGTTTTATGTTCACGTCACTGTTATTTATATAGCAGGTAGTGGTATTCGATTTTTTTTGGGATAAGTTCTTTTTTTTTTGTAAAAAGTTTTCTCATAACAATTCCGTAAGTTACATCTTTGTATTCTTCATTAGTCATTCCCCTAGGTCTAATACAGATAATTTCATGAAAAAAATATAAACAGTACTAAAGTAACTGTCGCCAAGTCTATAAAAAACTTACAAATGTTGATGTAACTTGGAAATCAAAATAAAACGGATTTCCTATGCGTTAAATTACACAATAAAACCAAAATACCTGCTCAGACGACTAGATGAACTAGATCCGCTGTTTTACATTTATCTAGAAATTGATTTTACTATTCAAATGTTTATTTTATACTAATAAGCTATTAAAAAATCTGCCGTGATGAAATTAAGTTACTTAAATAAAAAAAATATTTAATAAAAACAAAAACACTGACTGCCAAAACACATAAGTAACTGAAAAGAGAAAAACAAGTATTATTATCGATTGAACTTTGTTTTTTTGTAAGATATCGCAGGTAGGGCCAAGTTACACCATATTTCAGGTTATTGGTTTGCGTGCAATTCCTAACAATTACCTCTTTTTCTTGAATCCTAATATATATATCGTATATGGTACTTTTGGGAAATGAACTTTAAAATTAAAACTTTAAAGTTCATTTCCCAAAAGTACCATTTTGGCGCTTTAGCATTTTCGCCTTTCCACTGACGATATATATGTAACTAGCTGATGCCCGCGACTTCGCCAGCGTGGATGTCGGTTATAATATACTAAAACCTTACTCGAGAACCACTCCACCTCATCCATTGGTGAAAACAGCATGAAAATCGGTGCAGTAGTTTTTGAGTTTATCGCGTACATGACGACAGACAGACGCGGTGGAGGACTTTGTTTTATAATATGTAAGGATGTAGGTATATATTATAGTAAATGTGTATTATAAGTTTATAACCTATTTATGTACTTGTGTATTATAATTAATTATGTTATTTTTTATTATTATCTCCTCTCAATCGGAGCACCTGCCTTCTGATCTCTTCACCACCCTTGGTTGACTAGTAGAGAATGCCTAAGGCATTAAGTCCGCCTTTGTACCTTATTGTATGCGAGAAGTTTAAATACATAAATAAAAACTGGCTTTAAAGCTTACACAAAACTATTCAATCAAACGACGAGCAAAACACAATACCTTGTATTGACATGCCTAAGTACTAGAAACGTAAGATTACCATTTTATATAGATATACTAAAAGCCTATAAATCGTATATATTTACATAATTATAGCCTAGTCCTAGAAACATAGTTCTTTTTTTTTGCAAAAATTCTAGTATTTTTGCTAAACTTGTTTCGTTTATATAATATATCGCGCGCAGGTTAGACGACTTCCAGCCACCCGAATAAGCCGGATTCCTTATAGGCTTTAGCACCGTAGACCACATATTTACATACCCTGCGGCAAGTTTTACAGAAGACCGAAGAGTATAACCTGCCCTCTGCTTAGTGTTTGTGGACTTCGAGAAAGCCTTCGATTCGATGGAGACTTGGGCTGTACTGCAGTCTCTTCAAAGGTGCCAGATCGACTCTCGGTACATCGAAGAGCTGAAGTGTCTGTACAGAAACACCACTATATCAGTCCGACTCCCGAACCAGACCTCCAAACCTATCCTTCTGGAGCGAGGTGTGAGACAGGGAGTCGTTATCTTTCCGAAACTGTTCACCGCTACACTGGAGGATGTCTCCGAGGTCCTGGACTGGAAAGGGCTAGCTCCTAAAGCGTCATGTTTCATGGGGCTATTCATTTATTGGTAATAATTTTTTAAACTTCCGAATTACGAACTAGAAATAAACTCATTTAATTAGACGCCTTTTGGAAAAAAGGAAAACTCAAATACACACCAGTGCAATGGGAATAAAATTAACATTCAATCAAATTCACTACTTGCATGTCGCGTTAAATGGTACTCGAAGGACCAGAAAATATGTCGGTTCTGGTCCTTCAAGTCGCACTTCGAAGCATCTGGCCATTAAAGATAGACATGCTCTCAATACTAAAACAAAGGGCTATCAACATCTATTTCAATGTGTTATTATTAGCTACATAAATAACATAGGTAACATAATTCCACTTACATAACGTTATCTTACTCATAAATGAAAAGTAAATTTAAAAAAAGATTTTCTCTTTTCTTCGAACACAATGTTATGTCAATATCGACTTAACAGTAAAGTGTTACATAAAATATGATCATTTCGTGTCATTCTTAACTAAACTTTGAATATTATACGTTTAAATGAGCAACAATAATCAATATTGAAATTTTCCGGACGATAAAACTGCAGTAAACATTTTGACTTCTTTCAAAGATTTGGGCAAGAACAGCGAGTCAATAACATTGATACAGAGAAATATAGCCATAGCTGTCACATTCTAACACATCGTTAACTTCTCCGCTTGACGCTTCAACACGCATAGATTATGCAAATGTTTTAATACCGATACATAATAAATTCATGCAGGGACCAAGCGTGCTGTTGACAGATACATACTAATCACAAGCTTGCTTCAATCAAAGCCAAACATCGCGTGGGCAACTAAAATGGCGCCCACCCGGTTCATTAATCATTTAGTTTATGATGTTTGAAATTCGCAGACAAGCCGTGAATTATACATATAATTATGCATGCATCTGTCGCATTTTCCTTAATAATGCGTTTATCGTGTTGGATTAGTATTGATTTATGCATTTCAAACAAAAGAAACGTAGGAAACACTTTCATGAAATATTTTTGCAAAGACAATAATTGCTTAATATTATTTACTAGCTGATCCGACAGACGTTATACCGTCCAAATTTCAATATCGTTTAAATCGTGAAATACGTAAAAATACGTTCGTTTTTTCCGAATTTTAACATTTTCTGGGGAACTTTTCCAATTTTTGTTTCCATAAAAACTTAATTCAGACTATTACGAACATTTTAAAACAAGAATAGCAAAATCGGTCCAGTCGTTGTCAAGTGATGTGCTTACCAAAGAACAGCATTCCATTTTTATTTATAATATAAATGTAGATAGATTCGAGTTTAATCAACTACATATACACAACACAGTATAGTGACAGATCGGAAGCTTGCTTTACAGATAGGACCTATTATATCTGTTACCGACATAGAACCTACATAAGTTACCGTGTCTATTTAATCGATTTAATTAACTAAAGCTATAAATGTAACACGTTTTAAAAAGTGTTTGTGAGCTAAAAATGATATCAGTGAATCCATATTTTGGTGACCTAAGAATGTTAAGATTATGAATAAATGAATATTAATGAAATGATTGATGAATGTTAGTATGCACCATACATCTACAAGTAGGCCAATAGATATAAATAGAATTAGTCAAATTCATACGAAATCGGTGAAGTTCTTGCGCAACTTGGAAGAGGCCTATGTCCAGCAGTGGACTGCAATAGGCCGAGTTGATTGATTGATACGCCATCTGTACCGCGTAACATTATAATTTCAATAAATACTGAATAATAAAAAGAGAAAACATTTGTATTTTGTTTGTTTGTAATGAATAAACTCAACAACTACTGAACTGATTTAAAAAAATCTTTCACCATTATCATACTGTATTTTCACTGAATATAATAGGCTACAATTTATAAAGATATCACGCGGGCGAAGCCGCTGTCGGAAGCTAGTGTAATAATAAGGGTTATCTAAAAATATTTATTTAAAATATTTATTCAAATAATTTACATTTTTAGATAATCTTCAACGGTAGCAAAATTAAATGATGTATCGATCCAATAAATATTTCTAAGACGTTCATTTAATTTATTTTAAACAATTTCAAACTTTCACTGTAAATATTTGCGTTTTAGAACTTAAGAAACACTAATTAGATTAATTAGCGCTTTTATGCTCGAGAAAAAAAAACATTATAGATAATTGTATGGAGTGTTGAGATCACGTTAGTGAAGAAACTGCCGAACAGCTGTTTCACACGCGTTAAATTAATTGATTAAAATTATTTATGAAGGCAAGCCAGCCTATATAAAAGAAAATGGAAAATTCTGACGTATAAAACAGAGTCCGTAGAATAAGAGTTAATGTTCAGTTAAAATAGATTTAACTGCTAAGAAAGTAAATAAATAAAGTTTTTTCGTAGTTATTAAAAACACTTTTAAGGAAATTCATACATTTTCCCGTAAAAAAGTTGACTCATTACCCGTCTGCCCCAAAGAGGAGGAGTAATGTTTTTTTGTAAATAATGGGCTACAGAAAAATATAGTTTCTAAATTAAATCCAGTGTATGTTAAAATATCAATGGTCAATGTAATTGTTGCAACATTTGTGAAGTCGATTGCAATTCCACACAGGAAACCTTATATTAATTATGAGAATATTTAAAAATTAAGGTGATGGTGCTTATTTTATACACAAAATATTAAAATTACATTTAACACGTGAAAGTAGGGCCGCCATTGACTCCGCTAGCGGTTTTGATGAGATGTCACAAAAACCCATACACATAAGTTTACTCAGCGCGTGCCATACATATTCATAATTTCATTCCATCAATTATCTATTTCCGACTTTACTACTCAAGAAAAGGGTTTAAAATACCATGTAAAATTTTAGCTAAGCGGGCAGTTTGTCAATATAGTAGAACAGTTTCTGCTTACTAGTTTGTAATAAATAAAAGTTATGTATTCGATATTTTATGGCTCCACTTCCGGGATTTATTGAAAGATATGATGAGGCCCATGACTACCCAAACGTTAGAATTGTGAACATAATATGTAAATCAGCGAATATATAGATAATAAATCATTTTTAATCGAGCGCACGGCCCGCACGGGCCGTTGCGGAATAGCAGAATTAATTATAATCATTCTAAGAAAATTAAAGTAAAAATCTTATTATTAATAGATTACTCTCGTATTGGCCTTTCCATAAGCCATTAAACACTGTAAAGATTATCATATTTCACCTGGGACGCCTATACTACCTACTACTACTTTACTATTTTCCTCATTATTGTAAAATCAAAATGGTCCTTTAACCCAGTAGAAAGACCCTGGCTTTCTGGCAGAGTGTAAAACAGACAATTTACAAGCCACAATCAACCAACTCAGGCTATCTGCAGTGGACAGCGATAATCCACTGCACATAGATTTCAAAGAAAAGGATCTAAAAGTAAAATGGAAGTCGTAACTACACAAAGTACCTGAACGCATCTAATCCGACCGTGTAAAACAGTATATCTGTACTTATCTCTTTGAACCATCTATGTATAATAAGAAATAACAATACAGGTAAGTTAGCCGCGGAAAATAAAATAAATATGAATGTCCGAAAGTGTTGAGTCATTAAGTAAAGGGGCCAAAGATTATGTTATTGGATAACGCGCTCTCTGAGCTGGTCGTGTAGGTACCTTCGCGGCTAATTTCTTTGTTACGTACCTACAAATTTTAATGGCGTAAAAAAGTGTGAAAAGCATTTGCTTAACCAAAGAAACTTACGCAAAGTGGCATGTTAGTGTATTTCTTTTTCTTTCTACCATATTCATATTCTCTATCATTCCTTGTTAACAAATGTGTGAAACTCACTCTGCATTTTCTTTAGCCAGAATGTTGGTACGAACGTACTTTTTTCCGTGTTATCCTACTATCTTACTGAAACTTAATACAGAAAGCGGCATTTTAGTGTATTTCTTCTCCTTTTCCTGCCATTATCCATGTTACTGGGGGCCGGCGCAAAATGTTTTTCTCGTCAACAAATTATGGGAAACTTACTCTGCTACGAGGTGCATTCAATAAGTACCTAACCTCATCGCCAGAGAGCGCTGTAGTTTCAAAAGAGTTTTACCACAGTGTAGCACATTCTTTTTTAATTCTTTTTTCAAATTTTCATTCCAATCCCTTCATTTGTTTTAATTTGACAACTTATGGAAGCGAACGTGTCGATCGGTTTTACAAAAATGGAAAAAGAGCAATATCGTTCGGTGATTCGATTCCTATTTTTGGAAGGGAAAACGCGCATCGAAATCAAAGAGCGCTTGGATGCTGTGTACGGTGACTCTTCTCCATCGATGGCCACCGTCAAGAATTGGTTCAACGAGTTTGCACGTGGCCGTACGTCGGTTTTTGATGAACCACGTCCAGGTGCACCGAAAACAGCTGCTACGGAGGAAAACATTAAAAAAATCCATGATCTCGTATTGGCAGATCTCCGATTGAAGGTTCGGGAGCTAGCTGAGACTGTAGGCATTTCAGAAGGAACAGTGCATCATATTCTTCACGAGGAACTCGGCATGAGAAAGCTGTCGGCGCGATGGGTGCCGCGTTTACTCACACCAGAAAACAAGCGCAACCGTGAGACCACATCGGAGACGTGTTTGGCGCTGTTTAAGCGGAATCCAGCGGAGTTTTTGCGTCGTTTTGTGACCGTCGATGAAACCTGGATCCACTGGTACACACCAGAGACCAAGGAGCAATCAAAACAATGGATCCAGACCGGGGAACGTGCTCCAAAGAAGGCGAAAACTGTAAAATCGGCCGGAAAAGTTATGGCCACCGTTTTCTGGGATTAATAAGGTGTGATCTACATCGATTACCTCGAGAAGGGTAAAACAATTACAGGGCTTTATTATGCCGATTTATTGGGCCGATTCGACGCCGAATTAAAGAAAAAACGACCCCATCTGGCGAAGAAAAAAGTGCTGTTTCACCACGACAACGCACCGGTTCACACGTCTGCCGTTGCCATGGCCAAATTGGTCGAATTACGCTACGAATTGCTGCCCCATCCACCGTATTCTCCAGATTTGGCCCCTTGTGACTTCTTTCTGTTTCCTAATCTGAAAAAATCACTCGCCGGGAATAGATATGGATCGAATGAGGAGGTCATCGCCGCCACGGAGGCCTATTTTGCAGAGTTTGACAAAAACTATTTTTCGGACGGATTAAAAAAGTTGGAGCATCGCTGGGCTAAGTGTATCGAACTAAAAGGAGACTATGTTGAAAAATAAATTCCCACTTTTCCAAAATTTTCGTTTACTTTTTGTAGGCTAAGTATTTATTGAATGACCCGAAATGTACATACGAACGAACTTTCCTACATGTTGTATTTTGGCTACTATGATACTGAAACTTTTGAAAACAGAAGTAAAATCTTACTGAAAATACAGAAAGCGGCATTTTAGTGTTTTGCTTCTTGTTCCTGCTATTGTCCCATGCTAGGTACTACTTCTTGATTGGTGCAAAACGTTTGTCCCTACCATTCATCCAACTGTCAACTGTCACGCTATCATTCACTTCCTTCTCATTCATAATCCTTACTAATATTATAAATGCGAAAGTAACTCTGTCTGTCTGTCTGTCGCGCTTTCACGCCAAAACTACTGAACCGATTTAAATGCAATTTGGTACACAAATAGTCTAGAGCCTGAGAAAGGACATAAGCTACTTTTTATCAACATACCACGCGGGCGAAGCCGCGGGCGGAAGCTAGTTTATAATAATTATCTAGGCATCCCTCTCACAATCCGTTCATCTTTTCTGATTTTCCTCTCGGCTCTCCCTCTCCTTCCATCAGCATTAATTTATCACATTTTATACAGTTTTTATTTAAACATAAAGTCACGCTTTCTTCTCTTGGGGGTAGGCAGAAAGTACAGAACGCCACCTGGTCCGATGCTTACATACTCTTTTTACTTTGTTTACGTACTATTTTCAAAGTGTGTATACACACGGCTACACATCAAGCTATACATTTCCAGTTTATGCTGATCTCGGATTGTATAGGATTTCCGTACCATGCGAAGTCAGCTTATACTGGTAATGTATAGCTGGATGTGTTAGCCGTGCGTACATAGTGTACTTTAATATACGCGTTCTTACTTACAACATATCGAACTACAATACTTAGAGAGCATAATACATAACGTTATTCGAATATATGTACACAGTGTTATCTAATATTAAAAACATTCCTTATTACAAGGTTTGGAAATGATGTCCAAATTAATATAATAATTAGGTTTATGCAACATTTTTCATCAACATTAAAAATGATATTATTAAAATTAATTTAAAGCTGCAACTTCCTGACGGATAAGTGAGAGAACTGAAATTTGCATTAGTATTACTTTAAACTGTGTAGTTTTGACGATATTACCGCATGTTGTTGGCACTAAACAATTCCGTGTACGCTGTGTACCAGATAGTGTTTTACCCTGGGGTGGGCAGAAGGGACTGTCAGACTGTTATTGACTAAAATCACTCCGGTGTTCCCTCGCACACTTGCGTCGGGGGGCTGCGGGTGCAACTGCGACTTCCACTGCCCCGTAATCACCAGATTCCTAACCGAACCTAAACGGTCGTTAGGTTTCGGAGAGGGGTAGGTACAAATCGAAAGTCATTTATTCAAACTGGGCTGAGAATCAGCACTTTTCGAACGTCAAGATTACATAAAACAATCCCACCAAAACGCCACTCTTCCCCACTTCCTAGTGCTTTAGCTGGGATGAAGAAGTGGCTCAACAAACTCCCCAGCAGCACAGCTGTCTGTTCAGTTAGAAATTTACAATTGATCCTATAGAAAAGTATGCAAAATCATTTACATTACGCAACATAAAATATATGTCATGTATATGTCAGCTAGCACACGCCAAAATACCACGAAAAAAGAAAACAAAAACGGGTACTATATGTACTCAAGCAGAAATAAAAATTAAATGTAAACATAAATTAACTAAATAAAAGCCTCCAGGCACAAAGGTACAGGTACATCCCTGGGAAGACTGTAAAGGCACCCCTTACAGGCGTCCTTTACAGGCGTTGCACAGAGGTGGTTTCACTCGGTCTTTTGAGAGGTAACGGTGACCCTTCTATGTGCAGATGGTGATTACCGGGGTGGTTTTAGTGAGGTACAAATCCCACACTACCCCCTATTCACAAAGCCTTTTGAAGGTTTGCCCCCAAAAACATACTGAATATTCAAAAATGTTATTGAACTAGGGGGAATACTTTCGCCGGGAAGTGGGAGGGACGTACTGGCTAAAAATGTTAAAGGCATAAAGACATACTGGGGCGATTCGTCGCGCGACGCGACGCCGCCGCATTGTTCGCCGTGAGAAATTGTTTTGTTAAAATTCGCGTCATTGCGATACGCCACCTTTTTTAAATTAATTAGCCCGATGTTGGGAATCGAACACAACACTATGCGCGCGGTCTGCATGAGCACTAATGAGCAGGCTGCGTGATCAACACGTCATCGACAAGCTGAGGCGCGCCGCGGCGCCCCCACGGGTTCATACCCAACACCCGTTCTTGTCCTCTATTTCACCTGGTGGAAACCGAGGACCTTGGAGTCGGGTTCCTGTCTAACCGGATACGGCTGAATACTAGTATTTTACATGGAGCTACTGCCTATCTGCCCTCCACAACCCAGTTACTGGGTAATACGATACCTCTGGTAAGACTGACTGTTGCCCGAAAGTCTGGCTGTTGCCAGACTTTCGGGCTACTGACGACCCGTGACGACTGTCAAAGATTCACGAATGACTGCCGGGACCAGAGGCTCTTAAAGAACGAATATACTTATACAAGAGCACTCATTTTAAAGATGTCTGCTTGCCGATTATAGTTGATTATCAGTGACCAAGTAAATATTGCGTGTAATGATTTATAGCAGCAGTTAACGACATAAAGCATATCTCCTAACAGACAGCAGGTAACGAGATCCAATTACGAGCACGAAAGTTTCTAACCACCCGACACTTGTGCTCTAACTGTAGCACATTCCATGAACTATAAGTACAGTCCTGAGACCCAGAGAGTTATGTATGTTTGCGTTCCCGGAAATAAGGACCAAAATTTGGCAATCGTAAGGTCTTTAATTCAAATGTTTTTGATCTTTGTGTGGTCTATTGTACGAGTGATTATTTGATTGATGCTTTGCATTTTTCATTATGTTATTTTATCATCTTTTTCAATTTTCGGATGTCATTTTTATTAAAAGATTACTTTTTTGAGCACACATTTGAATATTTTGCTGTAAGAAAATAAAATTAACAGTACGGTGAATTTTTGGAAAAAGTAAAAGTAAAAATAACATAGGGCTAATAAATTAAAACCAACAAGTTTATAAAAGCTAAAACGAGTCGGCGTGAACCGAGACAATCAAATAAGAGAGCTAAAAATTAATGGCTTATTTCAAAATCGGAATCGATTATCAAAATTTAAATTTTGAGTCAGTATTTAAGATACAGCTAACTGGTTCTTGATAACCTAGAATTTGACTCGGTTGACATTATTTAGACAAATTAATGTTTATTTATAACTCGGAATGAGCAGTGCGTTATGTATCAGTTTATTTTTTTGGCCAGCCAGATTGACGTATCTTACAATTGCAATTGCCATAAAATCGGATCGAGGCGCCACTGCTGTGCCCGTTTACGTAACACTAAATCGACTTGACTTTGCCGAGAGTATCGATCTTTCTCTTACTGATTTCTCGATTACGCACTTATGTATTCGTTCGGTCATCTACTGCTGTAGACCCGTGTTACAATTCGCTCATTCATAGGGTAGGTAGGTACTGAACGTTATGAATGTTATGATGCATGTTGGATGCAAACATTATCACTTATTTCAGAGCGGATAGCTAGAAGTATTCAAGGGTAGCCAGTAGTTCAGTGCTAAGTCGATGAGTACATGAGTACATGATAGTCGTCGAGCAGTTTTTTACTCGTCAAACGAGTAAAAACTGTTAAGTTAGGTAATTAATCCGCAAGTTTTTTAATACTTAGTTCAAAAAATTAGAATAAATCAATACATATTGGGTCAGGTCTGTTTATATCGAGCGGTTAAATAACAACTTATATGTCTCTTACATTTTTGGCTGTAAAGATAATAAGTATGTCACATGCTTTCTGGGTAATTCCATCACATTTTTGTAGCGAAGTAGAATTCTATGTCTTAATCCATTTTGATACTTACCTACTGAGTTTAATTTGAAAACAGACTTTTGCACTGTGGTTAGAAGATTTTTAACTGATAACTTTAATTTATATAATACTAGCTGTTGCCCGCGACTTCGTCTGCGATCCAGGATGAAAAGTAGCCTATGTCCTTCTCTAGGTCATGGTCTACCCATGTGCCAAATTTCATCCAAATCCGTTCAGCCGTTTTAGCGTGAAAGCGGTACAAACAAACAAACTCACTTTCGGATTTATAATATCACTAGCTGCGCCCCGCGGTTTCACCAGCGTAAGTCTCGATCCCGTGGGTATATCGGGATAAAAAGTATCCTATGTCCTATTCTAAGCATGGTCTAACCATGAGCCTCTAAATCTGTTCACCGTTTTAGCGTGAAAGCGAAACAAACAAATAAATAAACAAACAAACTCACTTTCGCATTTTTTTTATAATATTTTTTAGGATTAGGATTATGAGTAGGTACCTATGTATGTTAAATTCGGATTCCACCGCATTGCTAACAAATTATTAATATATATTTGAGAGACTGTCATGCCAACGACACGAAGAAGAAGAATATGACTGAATTTTCAATCACTGAAGACTTCAAAAAATATAAATGACACTAGGATTAATGCGTTCCATTATGACACGACTCAATATACCAACTCTCAAACACGAATAAAAAACCAGCCTATTGCTAATAACTCATTGTCTCTTTAAATTGACACTCCGTGCAAGATTTACATAGAGTACTTCAAATAAATGCTAATATCACTCGCCTTTCATACTTTATTTGCGTAAAACATACAATGTAACTGAAGCCATTACATGCAACGCTCATACAAACAAGGAAATGAAGAAATCGGTCAAGTATTGCATAAAAACACTAAAACGCCGCTCAAGTCGTAAGCCTAGTTGATTATTATTTAAATTATTGACATAAGTAGACACTTTAACTGAATATTATGTTGTTTCTTTACTTGTTCAGTAATACTTACATTTGCATCACTTTGTGCGAATATGAAGATTTTTTATTATGCTTTTTTATTGCAATTGCACATGTCTAAAGAGTTTTAAGTAATAAACTTATTTTTCACCGAGGATATGGAACGGAAGAAACTGGTTCAAAGACATACCTATGTAGGTATAATTATCTAACAACAAATTTCCATTAAACTATCTTGTTGTATTCCCTAATAAAAGCGATCGGGCGTCGCGCAAATGCGTGATCGGTCGCGTACATAGACTGCATAATATGTCACTTTTTGTTTGGAAAACCGGAAAGTGCCCTCTGTCGGCGCGACCAGGCGTTCTGGTTCACCGAACAAAAAATTTCGAACGATCATGTATTCAACGAACGCTTTTCAATAGGACGCAGGGTTGGGTCAAAGGCTGTGGAATCTGGGCCCCTGTGAACCACAGGCAATTTGGAAAATCGGTGGCTTATCATTAGTCGGAATATTAGAGCGAGTGTTTCACAAGCGAAGAATTAAAAAAAAAAAGGCAAATTAACAAATTATCGGTGTATCAGTAGTAGTAACAACATTAATTATTAACAGCGCCATCTGGCGAACTTTGAAGAACTTTATAGAGCCATCTATCGGCGAGTAGCAGTACAAAATTAAATTCATTAGTTCGGTTACTTCTCACAAGATGGCAATAGTATTTATGTACGTCGAAATATAAATGAAGTGGATATTTAGTTTGAACGAAATAATAATTTAAAAACTTTTGAACACAGAAAAAATCTAACATATCGTCGAATTAAAACAAGACTTTGATGAACTTTTTTTTTTAAATAATTCTTTTATGTTACGTTTGTGCACTAATACCGCCATCATAGAAACCTAAACATTCCTATTTATTTATTCAGGTATTGCTGTTCTGAGTGACGTTTAATCTCGAACTCGCCGCGAACCTTCCGGTTTGGTGAGACGCCGAGGAACGGCTCGTTTTATAACGGGACAGTAATAGTCAAGTTAACGGTACGCCGCAAGGATACTCTTGCTTTCCAATTATAATCAGCCGTTATTTAATACAGTAAAATTCTTGAACTTGACCTATAACTAGAAAATACATAAGAACTGGAAATTGTTGGCAATTCATTGCAATTTTTTTTTGGTAATTTGTAGTGATTTAGGGCGTAATACAGTAATTAAGCTTAAAAATAATTAGTAGAACACGTCTAAATGTTACATTAAGCTAAACACTTTTCTAATTACTCGTATTGTTTTCAACGAAGTAGATGCATTGGTTAAATTCATTCCTCGTTGTTTTAGCCATGACATAATATATAATTAATTAACTAACAATTTTTATGCAATTTACTAGTCATTAATCGTATCAACAAAATCGGATGTTTCCGAAACGTCGAACACACAGAACAACAAACCACGAAACCGATTAATCCATTCGCTTCCCCAAAAAGAGCAATATCAATAAAAACATTTCCGACCTCCGGGACATCTCTGAGCAAGATCAAAATAACACCAAAAAATCCCACGTAAACTAGTCAAACCGAATCATTTCGCCAAAACGCACATTGCGGCAAAATTTCACTAACGACGCCTTTCTCCTGCGCACACCAACGTGCAGAGGGATCGAGGCGGCCACTGACACGGAGGCTGACGAGAAAGGCTTTTACCTGATCGACCACTCACGCTTCATTTGTGTTGCTGATGACCTAGGTACCTACTTACTGTAAACAATGGAGCTAATAAATAAACTGAGAATAAAACAGAAGCTGATGATGACATGGCAGCGACACTCAAAGTCAATATTAAGTTTAATACATTTTGTTGTCACAAAGAACACACGGGCAGACAAAGTTTGATAATCTGACAACCGGCTAGCCGTAGAGGATAACAGTTATCCAAAGTTACCGAGAGGTCGGATTGCAAACATATTTAAAAAAAAACCGATAAACCATTGCATCAAGTCCAGATAAGGTAACCTTTGAGAACCTAGGTTGCCGAATTGATGATCATTCAACAGTCATTCCTTCACTCATTCGGTAATTTTCACCGGAAATGATCTGCTCCGCAAGATGCTGTCATATATATTATACCTATGTACCAAACTATTTTGTCTGTCTTGTTCGTTCCACCTGAGCAGATTCGAGTCCAGTTTAAAGAAGTCACTATTTAGACGTTACTCGTCGGAATGCATGACCAATGGTATGATTTTAATGTTATGCCCTGATTTATTGGAATTGTAACTAATTACGTTGTAATAGTTACAATTTTGCTAGGTTGCTAGGACCTGTATATCCTGTATGTAACAGTGTTCAATATTTTCAGTACTAAATATGAATGTCTGTTAAATCATCGCCTACCTGTCAAGAATACTATTTATTTCTTCAATTAACTAATTACGTTGTAATAGTTACAATTTTGCTAGGTTGCTAGGACCTGTATATCCTGTATGTAACAGTGTTCAATATTTTCAGTACTAAATATGAATGTCTGTTAAATCATCGCCTACCTGTCAAGAATACTATTTATTTTTTCAATTACATTCGAATGCTAGCATTAATCACATGCTTGTAACTTTATCGTAGAACTGGCTTCGTGATCACCCATCGGTTCCGTGGAATCATCTGTTTCGTATTTCAATGATCATTGTGGTCACTTTTATATACTAAATTTTAAAAAAAACTATCACGAATTATACGATGACCGGTATTGACAGAAGGAAGTTTATAATGTTGGAAGATGTTAAATCCATCTCTCTTAACGTTAAATCTCTGTCAAGTTATATATGATCTTATAATCTCTTAAAAATAATTGTCTATACTAAAACCAATTTCAAGTCGAGAAACACGCAGTGTACACCTATTTCATTACATTGAGAAAACCTGCTTTAAAGGGTTGCGCAGGTCAGATAGCGATCGTGCTTGTAACGAGCAGATAGCCTGTCTAAAGGGACTACATGGGAGAAATACGCAAGAGCTTTAAGAAATTAAGTCGTGTTCGTTTCATGTGATTTATGTTTGCTGTCCGATTTATTCACATTAAGCCTAGCCGCAATTATTTAAAAAGGTAAGCCACTAGATAAAAGGTCAGTTGCATTCAGCGTAAGGTACGCTAAGGTTTTTCATATATGGCTACATACACATTAACAATATGTTTAAAGTATCCTCTATAATATCCTAATTAACCATTCCATTCTCCATTATTTATTGTTTCACTTCGAAGGGTTTTAAATAAAAAAGTCCGTAAGTAATTATTGTAGTCATGTCCTTTTTAAGGGCCATGGAGACACAATCACCTGCCACGAAGGTCAACATAGCCTCTTTGGCTAAAAATTTCCAAATATGATTCGGATCACTCAATACATATATTGAGCAACGTCCAATCGGTATCAACACTAGTGGCGGCGACTGCGCTTCACTCGCCGTGAGCCGCGGCACGTCAGCGCACGCACGAAGAAAGTCCACACCGGAACACTCATGGCTTTCTATCAACGGAGACATTTCGAATGGAATTTATAAAGTTCATTTGAATCCGAGAACAAAACCATAGCAGTGTTCTTTGAGATAGACTTCTGAATTTAAAA
The DNA here is from genome assembly GCA_949152455.1 of Lithophane leautieri. Taxonomy (NCBI): domain Eukaryota; kingdom Metazoa; phylum Arthropoda; class Insecta; order Lepidoptera; family Noctuidae; genus Lithophane; species Lithophane leautieri. The sequence continues at coordinate 10,673,377 of OX424478.1, forward strand.
AATAACGTTTTAAACTGTCAAAATTTTTAATTGAAGTGATAATTATTGTGACCAAAGTGAATTTTTAGTGAGGAATGCGAAATATCAGTTGAGTTAAATAGTGACATCGTTTTACGTCACAGTTGTTGGATTGTTTGTTTTTACTATTTTGGATGCTGCACTTTTGAAAATCACGATGGATCCAAGGTAACATTCAAATATAACATTCATAACAATCTTTTAAATTTCGCGTCTGTCTGTAGCTATAGATATGTGTCTAATAGTTTTCTAGAGAGGCAATCATACCGGTTATAATTTCTCCAAATACTAGCGTCATAAGTTGAACTTTTATGGGATAATAGAAATATTTCAGAGCTAGCAATTTAATTATGTTGAATTATCATCTGTGCGATAATGGCTTATTATAAAATGTTTAACGAGAGTAGTTCTAAGATGATCTGACATGTATAAAGTACTTTCATTTTATAAGAAATGTAACAAATAGAAAGGGCATGGGTCATGTTATGCAATAAACGACAGTCTGGCCACACTATACATCAAAAAGATCTAATACAGTATCTTTACCAATAAAGTATCAATATCATGCTTTTCTAAGCACTCCTCAATTTTAATGTCTGTTTAAGCAATCAGGAAGAATAACCGTGATTAAGTACTCATAGATAATGACTCAAAGGAACGTGCTTTTGCAATTAAAACTCATCTTTGACAGCCATTGGGTAACGTCAATAAATTCGTTGGCTACACCACGCATTGATTTATTCCACTGAGCAGGTGCGGGTCGCGTCTAGCATTAATTCGTGCTTGGAAAGCTGCAACTTTGTGTTGAATGACCTACTATCTGATTCTTGTAGATAATCTTGATGCTTCATTATATCACACTGTGACTTTTCCAATGCTAAATAAGGGTCTGTTTTTATACTCAATAGTGACCGGCAATGATTGCTATAACCAGCGACTGCGGTAGGTATCTATACGATGTTATTAACAACTAAGAGGATCATACTTCCAATCTATCAGGCAAAGATCCAAGCGTATAGCCTAATCCTATCTTATGTAATCCTGCCATATCCAAGTACAATCATAGTCCTCTATTATGGGACTCATGGTGAAATAGATATATGCTCTGTGTTTGCTGGCCAACAAACAAATATCTTGCGGATCATTTATGAAACTTATGTGTTCACCACGAAATATTCAAAACCACTTGACATTATGATGTACAATGCAACAACATAATAGCAGTGTTGCCAACAGTTAGGATTGCACGCAAAGCTGGTACAACTACATAATTGAATGTCTTGTTGCGTCTTCTTCCTTAATTTGGTTAGCAACTGGCGTAATAACCATAACTGTTATTATTTCTCAACGAATCTTAGAAGAATTATCTTGGCTTTGACTCTGATTTGAGAAATAACGCCGATAAAGTTCCATCTGATTTCATTAAAGATATGTCTGAAAATATTCTCAAATAGCTGACTTAATTTTGCAAGTTCATGTCGCTACTCGCTGATATTTCACTTAGCCCTGACCTTTTGCCATGTACTGTCAGATAATCTTGCATTAACTACAATTTACAAATAAGGTGTGCAATCTTAAGCAAGATCGGTTTCGCCTCCCCTTCTCTTGGCCAGGTCGACTGGTCACGTCGCTTCCTGATCCACTTGTCAAACTGGATTCCAGCTGTTTTCGTCCTATTTCAATATAGATAGACCCTTTTACTAGCAGTGTTGTTTTTGTCATCTATTTCTATCCCTTTCTCACTTGCAGCTTCTGACGAGTTAAAAGCTATGAGAAACTTTACGAGTTTGATTATGATGGATGTCTTTGATAGTTAAATGGAAGAAACGAGTGGGTTTGACTTTTATTTAAATCTTTGTCTGTTGTCGCTATTTCACCAGAATAGTCATATTACACTTAACTCGAAAACGTGTATTTTCAATAACAAAAAATTTACCTACTTGAGATTGAATATTATGGTATAAGATGACATTATCAATAACAACAAACCATTTCGAAACTCTTTGCAGTTATGTAAAAAAGAATTACCTAAGACAAATCAATGAAACGACGATTACATAAATCATCTTCAATATGTCAAATAATATTTTGATGTTTACAAGAATATTAATGTTGTTAACCACGGAATAAATAATGTTTATAACAATTAAACTTCAGTTAAAATTTCTTCCCGTGACCATAATGATAGTAATAGACGCACATGCGATTTGGCCGACACCACTGTACTTAAAAAAATCTAAATTACAAACAATTGAACGCTACACGAAGACAAATATTGACGTGAGTTCGCGAAGTAGTTGGCGGTGGTAGATGGTATGTTCGGACACGCACCCAGTGACACAGATGTTATGTTGACCCACCGAGATAATGGCTTCCATTGCAAAAAACTACAAGTTTTGTAATGATAATGATGATGGCATGAGGCCTTCTGTCTTTCGTGCCTTTAAACAGATAATTACGAATAATGAGTTAATGGTATTTTATTGGTTTAAGAAAAACTGATTTATGGAATCAGCACTAAGGTCAGCATCACCTGAATTGTAAATAATTACAGAGGAATGGTTAGTTGGGAGAGTAAATGAACGGATAGACTCCATCGAGTTATAAGTGAACAAGATAACTTACAATAGATTATCGAGCGATTTATGGACACAATAATAAAGATAGCAGGCCTACAGGAAATTTAACGTATACTGTTCTTGATCCTTACAAAAATATACATATTATGAATGAGGAAAATGATAAAGGACAATGAACTCGATACGATTATAAAGGCCAAGTGCTTTCTCTAAGTCAAACTTACGGAGAAATTGAGATTGCAAGCCTAAACAGTCATCAAGTATGTAGAGATGAAACTGGTTGAGATAGCAAATAATTGTTGCACGGTTATAAATGCTAACATAGGCGTAGTAGTAAAACATATTGTTGTTGTTAAATCTTAAATTTAGGAAATATCTGCAGAGCTTGTTAACATTATCGAGGCTGTTAACAGTAAAACCAACCAACGTGCTTGGTAATCCGCCTACGGAGAGGGTGAGTCGTTCTGCAGGCCATTTTTAAAAGGGATCTGTTTATAAGATAATTCTGTAATAAAAGTGAATGTAGGTATGAAATGTAAAATAATTTAATTTTAAAATGATACTTGAAGGCACTGAGTTACTCAACATGGTAAATAATTTATGGCATTTAGCTATAGTGTTTTCCGTGGGTGGTCTTCTATTGTTCTAAGCTTTATTACTTCTGCTAATAAACGAGTGTGCAAATGTACGTTATACCTGTTCTTTTCATTAAAATACAGTTTGTGTGGGCCAAAGTTCAGCTAAATAGCGAAATGTCAACCATTTATAGAAACATTACATAAAACTTTATAGTCACAATAAATTGTTACTTTGGTGTAAGCATCTTAACAGAACTTCTATTTGTTGCAAAAGCTTTTATTGATTCTTAACATATATTACCATTTATTTTAATAGTGGCAATCTTATTAACATTGGCCAAAATAGTAAGAGCTAGATTTGCATGCACACACATGTAAGTTGCGAAAACCAAGTTATTTATATTCATTTTCTTGCAGCGATTGCCTTAATTTAGTGTTGTTGTAAGGGGACATTTTCTCCACCCAGCACATTGGTGATATACATCTCACCGTGATATATTGCCTAGAAAGCAGGTCCATATCTTATCTTATCAGACTACATCAATATCCTTAACCGGTACTGCACCATCTCATTATATTGTTAGCATATTTATTTTTGCTACGATCTTACATCTTGCCTTCCTATACTTTTATAATCTATGGATGCGTGTCTCGTGTAAACGATTTACAATTTGCATGACTAGCATCACGTTAATGAATATTTCCGTTGAAGCTCATTACGAAATAAGTCATTTTCTACTTACTTAACTATTCATTCAAAATATTGAGTATACTCATCTACTAGGCTGCTGCTGGCGTAATTTGTGAGACCGATATTTCAACACTTAGTCACTATTTCACTAAAGAAATAATATTTTATCTAATCTACATAATAAAAATACAATAAAAATATACAATAAAAATATATTCTGTTCTATTCTATTCTATTAGGATTTAAAATCGTTTTGACCTTCGGGAGTTAAATATGAATCAGTGCTAAATTACACAATTGTATGACCACAGCTTAACATTACTAACTGACTATACCACCTGATTCTTGTGCAACTCGTCTACGACAAGTCTCACACTAGATCCCAAATTGCACGTGTCAATAGAAATTGAGAGTGCCGTCCATAATTCTGAGTTACGCCACCATACGCACGCAGTGGTCAGCTAACTATTGAACCAACAAAACGCACCAAACAATCTTGTAGCTTTCTCTAATGATGGACACATACATATCAATCTCTTACGTCAAGGAATGCCTTCAGAATAGAATCACAAGGGGGTGCATCCATTTGTATGTCAACCTCACACCATTATGAACTATACGTGATTGTAATAAAGATTATTTTTGTTGTAGGCATGAAATACATAATAGAGACGAACCAATCTGCACGTAGGCAGTTGGAATTGAAGCCAATGTCCCACTTGGTGGAATGGACATTCCAAATAAAGTTCGCAATGAAACCGCGGGTGAATTAATGAACCCGTTTATAAATCTGAATAAGGTTGACGGGGCGTACGTTTACTGAACTAAATAATATAATGGTACTGTTGCGTGTCAAGTTTAACCAGCGAGTTACGTATAAAATTATTGTCATCCATATTTGAAAGAAAGTTATACAATAACAGTAATAGAAGCACAACGAGTATGCGAAGACAAAACAAGACGAACTTATGTACTATGTCATTATTATTTGAAAATACTAAACAAAATATTACTTTATGAGGAAGCTTCAAAAACCGCAAATAGTTTTAATGCTTTTGAAGCTTTGAAGATTTCATATTGAATGGCATTGGAGGTACTTCATACAAAACCTAGCCCATTGTCCTACTTTAGAGCCGCACTATTCATCTTATATAAGAGCAAAAAGGCGACTTGCGTCCAAAACCGTTAAAAATCTGCATAATTTGAGGCCGCAAATGCCCATGAATAAAGAAATATAATCCATTATTTAGGTTGAGCCATGGAAACGAATAATAAATACAAAATACGGTATATCGACACAGTTACCCGCTATCTTGTTATTTCAAAATGAAATAAAAATAGTCCAGCAGTTGATCAGTTTTCTCATCCAAAAAACCGATAGTATTTTTTAATTTTTTATTTAGTTCACATGAATATGGAAATAGATCTATGTATATCGAACACTCGAAAATTTAAACCAGTGCAAAAATAACACGGATAGAGGTCAAAAAACAATAGCCAACAGAACTATATTCACTTGTATTTGGTTCAAAAACTGCAAAAGCTAGGTGTAATGCTATAGGGGATATTATTATACAAACAAAAACAACTGCTTATGTTGTGATTTCCATTAAAGAATTCAGATCAAATGCTTCACACAATGGGCTAAATTCATTGGTTGTTTTAGATTATCGGCTCATTGTGTAAACTCATCACGTTATGGACCACGACGACACTGGTGGCAAAAAACTTTGATGCCTTCGTGACAAACATTTTCATGATCATTTTAAAGCCCTGTATTTTTAACCTGGTTAAAGATTTCTTTGGTTCAAAAGAACAGGATCTAGGTAAGATCATTCGATAAAAATTAATTCGGTTTCTTAAAGTAAAAATACAGTTATAAGACTAACAAATAAACATAATAGTGGGTATCCTAACTAATATAATAAATGCGAAAGTGTGTTTGTTTAGTTCTTTGTTTGTATATTACGCTTTCACGCTAAAACGGCTGAACAGATTTGGATAAAATTTGGCACATGGGTAGACCATGACCCGGAGAAGAACATACTTTTCATCTAGAATCGCAGACGAAGTCGCGGGCAACAGCTAGATATACATAATAACTAGCTTTGAAAATGAAGGTAAATTAAAAGGCCTGGCCATATGAAGTACTGGATAGCAAAATAAAATGATTGGTTTGGAGTCTACTAAAGCAAAAACCTGATTTCGTTTTAAGGAGGTTAGATGGCAATTTTACGTCAAACCAGAATCTCGTTATGTACTTACTTGAAGAATTAAGGGCGAGTGCCAACACACACAGAACTAACACAGTAGAATTACCTGGTAACGATTCTAGTTGGAAGATTCTCTCACGGTCTTTCATATTAAAACTCCTTTATGATGTCCATGTTCTGTCGTCGTAATAGAATTCAACTGTGATAAAATAAGTATAGGTTTGGACTGATTTAAAATTTGTTGTCTCACTTGAGCAATCTAAGCAAAGTTACGTCTTCCGAAACTTTTCCATTCTCTCTATCACACGTTCAAGGATTTTAAGCAACATTCTAAGGTCATACACTTATTTATGTGTTTTGAAATCTCGTCAATAATTCGTCGTTGCTAATGGATCAGATAACATTTTAATTTAAATAAGTAGTACCTACCTAAGTAGCCTAATTAATCGCATTCCGTAAAATGGTATATTTCCTTCAGTTTTGGATTTCTAAATGTACGAATATTTGCAATTAGGCATTCGTAATACAAGTGTTTAATACTTCCAAGTCATATATTTGATCAAGTTAAAAAATCTTAAGATCAGACAAGTGAGCTTACTGTTTATACTTGGTGCAACATTTTGATTACAAAATACTTGTTAGTCTAGTCGGTATAATGTACTTAGGTCAGCCCAGTTAGCACTCTTAACCGTTTCTCAATTATGTTGGCAATGTACACACGTCTAACCATTTTTAAAGGACCCACTGGTTAGTTAGCACATAATAATTAATAGGTTAAAGGAATTGGTTATCATGAAAATGTCATATTAGCTATAATTATAAGGTATTTTCAAGGTATCGCGAAAGGAATTGCAACTGACTTTGTGGTGAGATTTAGTACCTATGGTTAATTTGGTCACTGTTTTATACATATTTGTCTAAAGATTGGTCTAGCGGTCGCAAGCGCTACTGCTGAGCATGAGGTCTTGGGTTCAATTGCCGAGTCGGGCAAAGTGTTATCGGGTTTTCCGACTGAAATTTCTCAGTAGCAGCCCGCGGAGTCTGTATTTGCGCAGTTGATGACAAAAGGCTCACCCATATTACATGGATAACTGGCGAAATATGGGTGTAATATAGGAACACCTCTGCCACCCTTCGGGTACCTAATACAGGCGTGATGTTATGTTGTTCATTCATTGTTTAGAATGACTTAGACGAAGGAGATACGTTTGAAATAAGATATAAGTAGTTGATCTATACTCCAAAATATCTTCTTCATAAAACTCACACAATATAACTCTATGAAGAGATGCCTTACTGGAAGATAATTATATTGTAGGCACAAGTTGTGACAGTTAGTTACTCGTAATTAATATCAGGGTGGTGGTGCGGAAACAAACACGCGTACGCGCAGGCCAAACTAACGGAGAACTCACTTACAGAATTGTTGTGGTAATGGTGGAAGTAAAAAACAAAATAATAAATTCAAAAAAATTGTGAATAGAGAATTATGAAACATAGCCATCCTATTGTCAAGAGACATAAACGTCGTACTTCTTAAATCTTTCCCAAACCCATGATACACTTGTCAGGTGTAACTAGCATGTCTGCTTTGCGGATAGTGACCCGGTTAAAAACGTCTACTGTTAATATATGTAGTAACAAATGAAATGCTAAAAGCTGTAAACTTCAAGCTCTATAAAATTTATATAATTTAAAAGCTTAAAATAACAATAATTATATGTACAAGTATATAAAGGAAAAAAGGAGGGAAAATAGGGCGTCAAAAAATTCGTCTGCTTCGCTGTCAACAGGAAAAGTGCCCAAAAGCCTGGCAGTATTGACACGTTGTGTGGTAATACTGATTCTTTGGCCATAAAAAGGCCAGCCCTCTGGCCACGTGAGGATTCAATAGACCGCTTGGCGATGTCTCGAAAAACATATAGCCCTATAACTGTAAGATATTTTTAAAGCTAAGATCCAACCGCAAAATCTTCGCAACAAAAGTATTTTGTTAAAATTCTTATCTACATGTAGAAATTCACAAGTCATCATCAATAAAACACTTAAAGCTCTTCAAAACGTACCGGTAGTTGGAAATAAATTAACGGGCACTACGATTTACTGTTATAAAACAAAAAAGTACCTAATTATGTACTAATCCTTATTAACAGAAAACATAGCATTAATTGTTATAAAAAATCCGTTTTCGTTGTGCTCTAAAAATTTAGAATGCCAGTACCACAATGTGAACCATTAAATCACGTTGTTATGAAGTTAACGGATTCTACGACGACGCACGAGACTTGAATTAAGCTATCTGTTATATATGTGTGTGTCAACATGGTGTATGTGTGCGTGGGCTACGTCCCTCCCCTGGTCTAACCTAAGGATTAAACAGTGTGCATTTAGCTGTCAGTAGTTTCACTTGTGTCCCTACGTACCTACATAACACTATCCATCCTATTTCACCAGTAAAAGTCGGAATGTGAACTTAAGTTCGGAATTCTACTAGATATTGTTTTACTTTATGTGCAGTTTAGAAAAATCTGCAACTATTACAAATAGGGAGAAACTAACTCGCACTTCAAGAAGTGAATCTGATTTATGATTCCCATATAGAGTCTGTCTTTGAGAGGATCAAGTGCATCCTTTGCAGAATAATCAGTTGGAAAAAGGAAATTCTGATTTATGTACTACAAAAACACCTTTTTTAAGACTGACTTTAAGCTTCAGATACTTTGGTAAATAATAAATATTGGTTTTGAGGCTTTAGCGAACAATCGCCGACAGTAAATACGCAATTTGCCGTGGAAAAAAAAACACTCGAAAGGATTGCAGTCAGAACTTCTATAGCATTGACATAAGAATTAAAATTGTATGATACTTTGTTAAGTAAACCTTTCAAAAAACAGTCGGTAGATCCCCCAGTCAAGAGTTTTATGTCGGTTGGATAAGGTTTAAAATCGTGTAGAGTGTTCTTTATTTTTATTTTTAGCTATACAATACATGTGTGCTGTTCGACAATGTGAACAAATGAGTTCTTCTCGGTTGTTACCGCCGCGCCGTTGTCCCGGGGCAGTCTGGTCGGTAATGCATCCATGACGGATTGCCCATGGTGATCGCATTTCATGCCCGCTTTGAATGTTAACGTGACTAGCATGTTAAGTTTCTACTCTTCAAGGTTGGTTACAGGCATCTCGTTTTTAGTGGTTTTATGTTTTGTTTACAGCTACTTTGTCTACATTCGTAGACTCTTCAAGTAATAGCGCTTTAACCTCGTCACGAACACTTTGGAAGGCGTCATCGCATTAGACGGTTCAAAAGATGTCAAAACTAACTCGTATTTTTTTAACACTGGTATCAGTCAGCAGCTGTTAATTTAATAATGTGATAAACGCCGTTGCCCGATACTTAAATGCTATGAGGGTTAAGCAAAAAAGTTTCTAATAAAAATATTAGTATTTTAAAATAAAAGAAATATAAGGCGTTCATAAATCGCTAATAAATTAAAAAATCATAGATAACTAAATCTAGGTGGATATAAAAGTGACAGTGTTCCAGGAGATGTTACCACAAACATGTAATCAGCACTTACTGATTCACATGAGAGAGTTAAACTGATCCATGTTTTCGCAACCTCTAATAGGATGATTGACTGGGAATCAAATAATAATCTAATAAACAAGGAAACAAAACAACTACCGCAGAGATAGATACGAAATTAAAGCTAAAATGTGAGTGAAAGTCATGATAACTTCACAGTTGACACCACAGAACAAACCACAACTTCAGTTAGTTTTTTTTTGTAAAGAAAGTTAATAATTTAGCAGTAAACCAACGAGATTATTTTAAAGTTATAAGTTAATTATTCTTAGAAGTTATATAAGTATAAACTAAAATTTTGAAACGCAATAATTCAAAGTAACCAAACCACTTTTTCTATGGTTCTCTGGGTGCCAAACGAGTAACATACAGTAATTCATTTGAACATGCATGTAATAGCAAGTAGAGAGTAAAAGTGTGAACAATTTCAACTTTTGTTTCTATGAATCAATTTACTTTCAGAGATTTTTAAATCGTTCCTCATTTCTAATAAATCCATTGCGGTTTAGCAAAAATCGTCGATTATAGAATCACGTCACCTCCAATGTAAGTGGTTTGAAAAACCTGTTAAAGTTTCTCTTGTGTTAAATTTCGGCCGGTCCACTCCAAAAACGAGAGCCCGTTCTACTGACACACTATGCACTAACTTTTAATCAACAATATTGGTAACTAATCATTCATTTGAATCTATTGTTGCCTTCATCGCTAATCTGTTGTTATTATTATCAGTAACGGTACCTACTGACAAGGCCAGGGCCAACGACCGTTCATTCAGTATGTGACGCTAAGTTTTTGCGGTTTACCAATAGATGGCACTGATTACTTAAAATTAGCGCTATGGTTTTATATCTAAGACGCCATCTCAACAGACGAGAGAATCGCGGCGATAGTGCGTATCATCAAATAGTTCCCTTGCCATAATATTGGCTCTACTACTAAATTAATAAAACGGACCTATTAGATAACGCCTAGTGGTGTAGCGTATTCGTCCTACAACAAAGAAGTCAATATTAAGGCATAGGAACTATAAGCTGAAGCGCACCCTAGTCACACTGTGCCTTCAAACTGCCGTGGGGAGATTGATTCATAGTTCCTATTGAATTTGATGGCTTAGCGAGACTATCGCCGCGATTTTGTCACCCGTGGAGAAGGCGCCTTAACTTACTTTAAAATTCGTCATCAGAAATATTTTCTCATCATCATTACCTGCAACAAAAAAACAGACAGTTATTAATATTTTTATAGTTATATATATGTTTGGTCAAATATCGTATACCCTATGATTTCCACACTGATGTATTAACAAGCATTTATAATTTTATAATAAAACACATATTATTATTGTTTCAGAAATCACGCGAGAGCGCGAGCGCGCGTAACATCATGGGCCAAGAACAGTCGTACGCGCACGCTAGCGGCACGCAAGTGAGACGGTACAAGGACAAGTACGACGAGCCTCTGCACTACCGGAGCTCACCCGTCGACTACCGAGCCAACGAATTCGATAAGGACTACAAGCGACACAAAGCGAGGAGGAGTGCTGACAGCTTCAAGAGCGACAACTCCTCAACAGAGAGCAGCGGCTACAGGAGCGGCTCCAGCGCCTGCGAATACCGCTCCGACAGATCCTCCAAAAGCGACTACTACTGCACGTCCTTGTACAAAAACGAACACTACAAAGACGTCAACAAAGAACTCTATAAACCCGTCAAACTTCACAAAGAGAAACGATACAACACGCTACAAATCTTCGAGGCCGACAAAGACGAACTGAAGAGCGCGCGACTCAAAAGCTATCTTAGCGAAACAGAAAAGGCGACGAAAACGACGCCCACGAAAAAGCCTGGCATTAGGAATTACACACCTAAAATTCTTTCAGAAGAGGAGCAAAGAAAGAAAAGCCAGCATTGGATTTAAGAGAGCTAAGACTAGTAGGCTAAGTTGTAAATATTAGTTTAGCGGTAGATGAGTTGTAAGGGCAGCCATGGAGGCGGCAGGAGCGCTGGCCAGCTTGGCACCGTCGCCCATCACCGTATTGGGTCTGATACCACTCCTGGCACTCGGGATCACGTACTTCAGATACCAACAATTCGACCCAGAGTCTTATATTACGGATGTCAATACTGTAAGTATTTTAAATATCATACTCATAATTCGTAACATATAAGGTTATTACAAATACGCCAGTGCATATTCATATAACAACATAACATCACACCTATTTTCCCCAAAGGGTTGGACAGAGGTGACCTATAGCGCATTTTCATTTTTTTTTTCTATAATAAGGTAATAGGTACCTACGCTACAAAAAAAATACAAGATAAAAATTAACTATTGACACGAGAAGAAAATGATACCAATGCAATTACAATTACAATATAATAATGACTGTAATCTTTAAATGTTTCAGTTGTTGCCGATCTACGACTTCGTGATAGTCGGCGGCGGTTCTGCCGGCGCAGTGGTCGCGTCGCGGCTCTCCGAGATCGGCAACTGGACTGTGCTGCTCCTGGAGGCCGGCCAAGACGAAACTGAGATCTCTGACATCCCCGCGCTGGCGGGCTACACTCAGCTCTCCGACATGGACTGGCAGTACCAGACCACGCCTTCAAACAACCGCTCCTACTGCCTCGCCATGAACGGCGACCGCTGCAACTGGCCCAGAGGCAAGGTACTCGGCGGCTGCAGCGTGCTCAACGCGATGGTGTACGTCAGGGGCAACCGCAACGACTACGACCTTTGGGAAGCACTCGGTAACCCCGGCTGGTCGTACGATCAAGTGTTACCATATTTCCTCAAATCCGAAGACAATCGCAACCCGTACTTAGTGAACACGCCATACCACGCCGCCGGGGGATACCTCACGGTCCAAGAAGCACCGTGGCGCACGCCATTGTCGGTTACGTTCTTGAAAGGAGGCATGGAACTTGGTTACGAAAACCGTGACGTAAACGGAGCGAAACAGACGGGTTTCATGCTGACCCAGGCGACCATGCGGCGCGGCAGCCGCTGTAGTACGGCCAAGGCCTTCCTCAGACCTGTCAGACAGAGGGAAAACCTGCACGTAGCTCTAGGTGCTCAGGTTACTAGGATTCTTATCAATCCTGTCAAAAAGCAGGCATACGGAGTAGAGTTCTACAGAAATGGCCAAAAGCACAAAATTAGAATTAAAAGAGAAGTGGTTATGTCCGCAGGAGCACTAGCTACTCCTAAAATAATGATGTTAAGTGGAATTGGGCCAGCGGACCATCTAAGAGAACATGGTATTCCTTTAGTAGCAAATCTAAAGGTAGGCCATAATCTGCAGGATCACGTTGGTCTTGGTGGTTTGACTTTTGTTGTCAACAAACCAGTTACCTTTAAGAAGGACCGTTTCCAGACGTTCAACGTTGCTATGAACTACATTTTATACGAAAAAGGACCGATGACGACTCAAGGCGTAGAGGGACTAGCATTTGTCAACACTAAATATGCGCCACCGTCTGGCAACTGGCCGGACATACAGTTCCACTTCGCACCCAGTTCAGTTAATTCTGATGGGGGAGAACAGATTAGAAAAATATTGAACCTGAGGGATAGAGTGTACAATACTGTCTACAAACCAATAGAGGACGCTGAGACCTGGACTATACTTCCATTACTGTTGAGACCGAAGAGCTCCGGTTGGATTAAACTGAAGAGTCGCAACCCATTCGCTGCGCCGTCTATAGAGCCGAATTACTTCGCGTATAAGGAAGATATCAAAGTTCTAACAGAAGGTATAAAGATAGCGATGGCTTTGTCGAACACGACAGCTTTTCAGAGGTACGGGTCGAGGCCGCACAACCTTGCTATGCCTGGATGTCAGCACCACGTGCTGTTTAGTGACGAATATTGGGAGTGCAGTTTGAAGCATTTTACGTTTACAATATACCATCCTACTGGGACGTGCAAAATGGGTCCGAAGCAGGATATAGACGCCGTGGTAGACCCTAGGTTACGTGTCCATGGCGTAGCTAACCTGAGAGTTGTCGACGCGAGTGTTATGCCCACCATCATAAGTGGGAACCCCAACGCTCCTGTCATCATGATCGCTGAAAAAGCATCAGACATGATAAAAGAGGACTGGCTTGTATTATGACAGTGTTAAATTATAGTGAATGAAAAATACTCAAGTCATGAACAAAAATAGTCGGGAGATGTCGTGGGATACCCGGTTGGAACGAAGGTCCTTTCGTAGTATATTATGTATTAATACAGAGAGATGGCTCTATATTATAAAACAAAAGCAAAAACTTTGACATTTTTGAGACCTTGAAACGGACTTTTTCTGGCATAACGCTTTTTCCTTACGTGACGATTTCTACCAGCCAACTCCTACCAAAACCCGCATAAGGAATTTCGTCCCAAACATTGTTTTCATAAATACTCGTTAAGTAAAATTCAATATTTTATTTAAAGTAATGTTATTCTCGTTTGTAGTACTGTAAATATATTTTTAAGGTATATAGTGTACGTAATTATTTTACTTTCCGAGTCTTTTAGGCGTAATGTATTGTAATAAAATTACCATTCGTTGGTACGCTATAAAATAAAAAATAAAGTATTGTTTGTGGTTTTATTTTCACAATTCACATGACTTGGTCTATAGTCAGTATGTAAATAAAAACCATGGTATGGCCATTTCTTTATTAAAAACTAGCTGATGTCCGCGGCTTCGCCTGCCAAATTATATACTAAAACCATCCTCGAGAACCACTCTATCTATTGGTGAAAACAACATGAAAATCAGTTTAGGAGTTTTTGAGTTTATCGCGAACAGGACGACAGACAGACGCGGCGCGCTTTGTTTTATAAATATGTAAGGAAGTGACTTAAAACGCCCAAGTGAGACAGGTACTTTGTTTTATTTTTTTAAAGTCTGTTTAATTTACTTTAGATACTGACAAACACTTATGATACTGATTAACTGTTATTATTAAAAGACTGGGCGTAAATATTTTTTTGTATAAAAAAAAAATCGTATTTGTTGTGACAAATTGCCTTCGACACACGAAGAAGGAGTGACATCTGTTGGCAAATAGCAAAAACATTGAATTGGGCGCCATCTCTTTTCGAATAGCTGCTGTACTTACAATACCTCAAAGTCAAACTCGCATAGTTCAATTTAAAGCCACTAGATGGAGTAAAATGTCTTTAAGGATTGGATGGTACAAAGTGGTTCATCAAGTACAAATGGGAATTCATCAGTGCAGACAAAGATGTCTTGTTCCTGACAGCCTGGCATAAAATTTAGATTGAAATATTTTCTTTCGGAAAAGTATTTGGCTCTAAAAAAATTCAAATTAAACCATTTGCTGACACAAGTACTGCTAACAAGATCAAAATGATGACATAAAAGAAATAAAGATTTCAAGTTTAGTATTCAATCTGGTGTTCAATCAACGTAATAAAACTTCCACATAATACCTACATTTATTATCACTTCCCGGCCGTTACATAAGTTCCTCTACACACCTCATTCAGAATATAATAAGTATTCAAATGAATCTAGATTTCTAGTTTTATGTGTCAGCGGATTTACATAAACTGCATCGAAGATAGAGTCAAGTGCGTAATATTAACTTATTTACATAAATATAATAAGGATTATCAATCAGTCTGGGTATTTATTCACTCCTAAAGAGAGAAGAACACTAAAGTATGCTTCCAATTATGTAGCTATTGTTTTTTAATTTTAAGGACATTCTAATTAACTAGAATGGTTTTTGGTACGCGGGTGTACCGCGCGCGGTCATACAGGTGAGTTTAATGACTGTGAGGAATGATTTGGCAAATGCACAGTTTACATTGCCTCCTTGATCTAGTGGTAGCAAGCAGTTCTGCTGAGTATGAGATCCTGGGTTCAATTTCCAGGTCGTGTTAAGTGTTATTGGGTTTTTCTATCACGGATTTCTCAGTCCCGGAGGCTTGATTTGTGTCCAATTGATGGCTATAGATTCACCCCTTATAACATGGGACTTAACGATAACTGGCGAAATTAAGGTGTTCTGCCTAACCCTTCAGGGAATTACAGGCGTGATGTTATGTAGTACAATAGAAAGGTAAACCTACGCATTTTTTCTACCTGCAGGGATTTTCTGACAAAACCTTAATAAAACCTAAATAAAAAATACCATATTGGAGTCGTGAAGAACCACATTCATGAATTTTTGAGACTATGAAAATTGATGCTAAAAAAATTACTTTGTTTGTCTTTTCACTCTACATGATCGGATAGACTCCAGTCTAACGGTAAGGGTATTTTTACCCGACTACGGCGAAGAAAAAAGGAGGGTTATGATTTGGACCGGTTTGTATGTATGTTCATCGTTCCCTCCTATCTTCTGAACCACTCATCACAATTTGACAAATGAGGTATAATTGGAAGCGTCTTGATCATCCGCTGACGTCGTGACGTCACATTAAATTAAAAATGTCGCCCTCTAGAGGACATAAGCTCATGAACTAAAATAAAATGTGATGCGTGGTTTAGAAGATAGGAGGGAACAGATGAACATACATACATACATACCGGTGCGGATTATATACATATATCACGATATTAAAAACACTAAGGGGCGGCTGCTTATCCAAACGTATTTGTATTGAATAATTATGATAGTAGCGCCAGAACCAGTCGTCGTGCGTGGCGTTACGCGTACGAGTATCCAGCTGGTTAAAACCCACGAGCCACAAGCCGTTGCACAACATTCAATCAACTCCATCAGGTGTGATTATTAGCTGCTGTCCTGATTTATGGCTATAAGCGCCACCTGCTTCATTACTTGGGGAATTTTAATTATTATTCAATACATTGTACTGATATGCATTTGATTGCTATATGAAAAAGTGATTGACAACTTTCAGTAGCAAAAAGAAATCTGGCATTTACTTTAGAAACCCCTAGGCAGAAAAGATTCCGGATTATCACAAAGATTTATTTAAAAAAAATTGAAACGATTCATAAAGTTTGAAAAATTGGCACTGCGATAACGTTGTTCGAGCCTTCTTCTACTTCGAGCACTCGTTTGTAAAATATCTGAGTAAGTACTCGACCAATCAATTTTGACCACTCCTTTGTTTTGTAAGCCTACGAAATGATCTCATAATAAAAAAAGATAAATTAAAAAAATCCCCGATAAAAACAAAGCTAAGAACACTCTCGATCAAATCACCTTTCAAACAAAACCAAAAAAATCACAATCGGTTCAGCCGTTTGGCAGAGCTACGATGGCGCAGACAGAAACACAGATACACACGTTAAAATTATAACACCCCTCTTTTTCCTGTTGGGGGTTAATAAATAAATGTATGTTAACGAAGGGCCTCCGTGCAAATACATAAAGGCTGGAATGGGAAATAATATTTGCATTACCTAATAAGTTTGTTAAGGCGATGACTAAGTTCAAACCTTTAATCTATGCAGACATCTCAACACTCACACTGACAAAATGCGTGAACTAACACCTCGAGTTATATCACTTTGTGTTTAAACTAACTGCATCATGTAAGAGCTGCATTTAGGTTTACCAGAAAGTAAATAATGACGGCACTGAGGCTTTAGAACGCTAGTTAGTATTTGTATGGGAAGAAATAATATTGGCACAACGTTTTTTTAACTTCCGTCTTGCTAAACTCTGGCGTTGAGACAAAAAGCACAGAACCAGTCGAAGTGGCGGTGCTTGGGGGAGGCCTACGTACAGCAGTGGACGTCTTTCGGCTGAAATGATGATGATGATGATTCATCTTTACATATTATAATAAAACAAAGTCCTCCGCCGCGTCTGTCTGTCTGTTTGTCTGTTCGCGATAAACTCAAAAACTACTGTACCGATTTTCATGCTGTTTTCACCAATGGATAGAGTGGTTCTCGAAGAAGGTTTTAGTATACAACGTGTAACGGAACAAACCCAAGAGCTCATACACCCCAATTAGAAAATTAAACTACACCTTAAATTAACTATTTTATTTAACGCGCACTACACATAGGATAGCTATGAGCGTATTACAAATTTGGTTATGCATTTCATAGGCTTTATTCCTTTGAGATAAGGTTTAAATTCCCCCTAAATTAGTGGTTCTAATTTCAGGTAAATAATTTAAAAAAAAAACATGAAAAATTAACATAATAATATATAAATAATGACGGAAATCGATTCAGAAGCCGATTCTGAGCAAATTACTTTCAGGTCTTGCGCTTATTCTGTTACACGTTGTATAATAACCGACATCCACGCGGGCGAAGCCGCGGACATCAGCTAGTTTATTAAAGTTTATAATATGATCTATTTTACAGGGAAATCCTCGTATCGTCTTCCATCTTCCACATTTGTCATCAGAAGGTTGTTCTGGCCATTTTACAAAAAAACTAGTAAAATTCTGTACCTAACCCTGTTCTACGGGCAAAACAATGATTTTCGTAATTGTACGCTGCATATTACTTGTTTCGAATTTTTGCCAACCAACACGTAGAAATCATCCATCAAAATGGCGTGTATGCATTTACATGGATGCATCGGAACACGGAAGTTTTCATCTGCGACCTCACAGGTCTTCGACTATGGTGGTGACTAGGTGAGGTCTCAGAGGTCAAAAGGCGTCTGATTTACATGACGATAAAGATGAGAGATAATATTATGATTTATAGACGTGCTGTCGCATAACTAAAGGTCAGGAACTTAACAAGTTTATTAGTTTCGTACAAAGATTATTTGAATTTTGTAAGATAAAATTAAAATGGCTATCCAGGAAGGGTGTGTAGGCTGGTTGACAACAGAGCAGATATTCTGGGATGCAATCTTGCCCTTATCCCAATGTATTTGTGGTAATCGCAGCTTCTATACATCTCTCAAAGCCAATACTCAATAGCTCAGTAGTCACCTCCTTTCTAGCCAAATCAGTCGTTGCCGCATCACATCAATCAAACTCTGGGATGCAAACAAGTAAGCTTAAAAACGTCACAAGTAGCTACTAGTATGACAGCTAATAGAGATGATTGGAGAAATCAATGAAACCATTGTTTAATATGAAAAATAAAAGAGCAGCAACAATAAATGCTATACTCCATTTGAAATAAGATTAGAAATTTATACAAACCTTTGAACGGACTGTAAAAAGGTTTGTATAAATTACGGTAGTACGGTATACCGTAATCAAAAGGATGGCACTAAAAGCAAAAAACGTTACATAATACCAACTTTCTACTGCAGCTGCCATTTCTCATGCTACCAACGCAATAGAAGTTAAAATCGGTTGAACGGACTGTAAAAAAGGCTTATTTAAATGACTAATCTTATTTCAAATGGAGTTAAGGTACTCATAATGAAATGCATAAGGAACAGACAATTAGAAACCATTCAATCAAAATAATCAACTCGTTCCTGGACGTAGTCATTATTATCCATTGAACACATTACTGAGTATTGAGTAAGCTTTGGTAATCAACACAGCTCATTGATTTGTTTCTACTCATTAGGTTAATAATTATCTGCATGGCATAGAATCATAGAAACAAGCCCAGTCGGTCTATTAAAAAAAATCTCACCACGATAACTTCGATGAAGTAAGCTTGACTTGTCAATATTGTCTTTAGCGTCAGGTAGCGTCACTTCATGAGCTCAATTCATCGCTGAGTTTTCACGATGAGATTTTTTGAATAGATGGACAGGTTTATAAGCCTATAGATCCCGACAACCGTGTTGCATATTCTCTCAATCAACCTCTACAACAAGTAACAAAGCAGCGTTTACTGGAGAGAATGAACTACGCTCCATTAAAAAGTTGCGAATGTTGTCTCCAAAGTTTCGGTAAGTGTCTTTCTTCATCAAAACTAACAGCCAAAGTAACAGTCAACTGTTCTTTTGCACTGTTCTATTTTCAATCCTTGGCGCTAAGGCGAGGGTTGTAAATCCATCAGCGCGGAAAAAGAGTTGACTGTTACTTTGGTTGTTACTTTTGATGAAGAAACTGCCCGTAAGTGAGTAGTTGAATAGATTTTCATGCTGAAACGTCGCAACCCTTTTCTTCCAGCTGTTGACAGTGGCAGCTAAGACTTCTTTGACTGGTCTTGTCTTAAACCTTTTCAAAATCAATAATTCTCTCAAATCAAATACAAGCTGGAGATTGGTCCTAAGGTACATAAATAAATATGCTTATATTGGAACCCATTGTATTACAAAACGGTGCATATTTTGAATTTTACATTTAACGTTTCATGTTCTCCGCCTGCCCAGACGCAACACACCGCGTCGTCGCTCCGCAGCGCGATCAGCAATGCGTCAGCGCACACGTACGCCACCTTATGTAACACGCACACATATTCGCTGGGTTCCGCATAACACCCGGTGCACACTCTCGGAGGACTGACGTTGACAGACACTCGCGTACACTCTGATTGAAAAAGAATTACTTGGGATGTATCTGGAACCGATTTTGAAGCTGTACCTATCGCCATGTTCATGAATGAGGAGGCGAGGCTACACCAACACTAGTATTGTGAAGGAATCGATTGCCAATATAAACAGAGCTTTCCATCACCAGAGTAAGAGATCCAGAGACAGTATGGTTCCATTGAAGTCCAATATCAGGCACTAGTAGTCCTGTGTAACACAGAACACCCGTGTGGAACATCTTATGCAGCTTCTGCTGGTGCCTCTTCATTGCTAAGGCCGTTAGTACCTACCTAGATCTTCTCGATTGTTCTTGGTCTTGAGGAAATCGCATCTTGTAAACCCCTGAATTACTTATCAACAAGGAAATAATTTCTAGGAATATTTCATCAACTTTTTTTTATATCTCTGCTACGCGCTACTTAGCTCTACTATCCGTTCGTGTGTAATCGCAGCAAGCACAACGCTGCACCGGTTTGAGTCGTTCATTTAAATTTTTTAATCATTTCAATTGCCCTATTACAAAATTTGCCGGTTAGAGCTCACATTTGCTAGAAATTCTGACTTAAATCAGGAAAATGACGACATAAGCTGATTGCAGCAATCTTACTCATTACAGTATACAAATATTTTATCCGAATATGTGTGCTGGTGGAAATAGATACCATTGTAGGAAGGAGGTTTGATATTATATACGAGATAATTCGTTTCGTTCCTACTTGCCAAGGTTGAGCTCCTTTTAAGTTCTGAGTTGAGCTACACGATTACTGACAAATGCTTGCACTGACTGGACACTGGACAGGTCCACTCAAATCTGTGTGGTTCATTCCTCAACAGACATGGTCCTTACATGATCTGACCAAGATTATGTCTGACCCATGAGATTGTTTCGCCATTTCATCTCAGGGGTTGTCTGATAGGAAATGTC
Source organism: Lithophane leautieri (assembly GCA_949152455.1). Taxonomy (NCBI): domain Eukaryota; kingdom Metazoa; phylum Arthropoda; class Insecta; order Lepidoptera; family Noctuidae; genus Lithophane; species Lithophane leautieri. The sequence goes on from OX424478.1 coordinate 10,694,378, forward strand.
GACTCCATCTAGCTTAACGTTTTTTTTTTAAATATATCTTGTAAATGTGATTCCGATAACCTATTTACAGAATAAACAATTTCATTTTACTGAATATAACAATAGGGATCGTTTCAAACTTAATGGCGGCTCAGAACATGAGGCGAGTCGCTGCGCAGTATCAATTCCATGTGTGAGCGGGGGTGTAGGGTGAGGTACTGCGCAGCCAGTAGCTAACTACCGAGCCGCCATTAAGTTCGAATCGAACTGTACCTACATCATCAACCGTACATTATACATTTTAGTTCAAGATAACTACTATCTACCATCAGAAATGATTCAGAAGAATAGAAACAGAAAGCGATATTTTTGAAATTCAACCAAGTCTTCTGAAATTCGCAATGATTTGACTTTTTTAAACCTAGCTATTTACAATACTACAGGTGGTTATCATCAAGGTCTCTCCCAAAAATGTTAAATTGAATTGCGCACGAGTAGGTGACCACTCAAACTGCCTTTTCAGAACCAGTACTAGTGACGTGACCTACTAATTAACTGAAAGTTCAAGTAAAACAAGTGCAAGTTGTACTACTTGAACTATAAGTTACCTGAACTCCATACTCGTTGTTGCATGCATATAACCCCTTATTTAGACTGGACAGCCAATAGCTTTATGTGTTTTCGCTGCCATTATCAATACCAATATTTTTATTAATATATTCCAGGATCGCGGGCAACAGATACTAATTAATATTAATTAGTATCTGTTGCCCGCGATCCTGGATGAAAAGTAGCCTATGTCCTTTTCCAGGTCAACCCATTTTTAGCGTGAAAGCATAACAAACAAACAAGCATTAATAATATTAGTAAGGATCGTAAGGATTCCAATATTGCATTGAATTAAATTGGTTCACCTGTTTTCGAGAAAAATGATAGTGACACAAAAATAGGCGCATGGGATGATATAAATTTCATAAATATGAATGGAGAAGGAGAGGAAGGCCAAATAAATTATGGATGAATTGTGAGAGAAATGATATGAAAGAGAAGGGAGTGAATGATAGCGTGACGGTTGACAGGGGAGAGTTGAAGAAGAAAACGTGTTGCGCCGACCACGAGTGACATAGGACAAGGGCAGGGAGATGATGAAGATGACACAAAACAAAAATAGGTATGCAATGTATTGGCACTTTTATGAGTAATAAATAGGTTATAATGTCCTAAAAGGAATTTACACACCACTTTATGTTTTTCAAGTAGATTATATGAGAATAATAAACAAAAAAATCTAAGAAGCACATTTAACACCTTCACCATTATTACATGAAAGCTATAAATTACTACAAAATAAAACAAAGCAATTAATCAAATCGTAACTAGACCCTGCCATACAATCAGTAACCTCAAAATGTATATAAATATTCATTTCATTATTTACTCTAAGAAAACTAGGCTGTTAGCATTCCCCGGACATAGTTTCCGCAATCGCCGACTCTCTATATACTTACAAAGGATCGCATTACAGAAGTTTTGTGTTACTTGACGTAATCGAATGGAGTATTGTGGCCCTATTTCCTATTTATCACGTCCGCTGTAAACAGGCTATGTGTATTTATAATGAAACCTTTAGAAATGTTATTTTAACAAGCAAAAAGAGGCAAAGAACGTTTCCGTGACCAACTGATTGACTGAGAAACAACGCTCAGCCTAAATCACTGAAGAATGACTAAAGAAATGTAATTACGGAAAGATATTTTGAGAATCCGTCCCTGAACTTGGCAAATGTGGGGTTGAATGTAGTCTGCAATCGAAGAGGCAGATCAGTAAGAAGAAGAAGAGGGTGGAAGAAGTGCAATAAATCTAACAAGCAAAGGATCGGAAATATTAGCCGTTCATTCACCTGAGAATAAGTGTTGCGAATATTATGCAAGAGCTATATTTTCATAAAATATACAACAATTGGTCGTTTAAACCGTAATATAACACGAACAATACGCGACAGTTTGAGAGCACGCGCCTGTGAAAGCTTTTTACACTCACATTGTGGGTCCACGGCCTGGCTCGGTGACGTAAGCGGCCTTATTACACACAACTTTCAATTTCTGGATGAAATCGTGTTTGCTTCCTTTCCGGATGCTTGTAATCTTCAGGAAAGTTTTTTAATCTTCACGATTTCTAACTTAAGTTACTGATTTTACATGAACAACATTGCAATGTTGATAAAAATGACGTCCTTCGACTGAACGCTCAGTGAAAATTTATGGCAAGTTATAAAAAAAAATAAGTTGGAAAATGTTAATGGATATTCGATTTCTCGCATAATCGAGATTTCGAATTAATATTTCATAATCTAATTTCGATTAACGGTTATCGATATTCAGCTAATCAATTTACAAGCTCAGTATGATGTGTGTTTATTTTTGAACAGCGCATTGGTCCGTGGTCGATGTCGTAAGCGGCCCGATTACCCACAACTTTCGATTTCTGGATGAAATCGAGTCTGCTTCCTTACTCGGTGCTTAGCGAGTGATAACCTTGTGGAAAGTGATATAACTTCGACAAAAAATGTGTGAATAAGCCTCAGGCATCGTATTAATGAGGATTTGCTTTATGAACAGTAATAACAACAACAAACATGGAAAATAAGCTCAATAAGATTTACAGCCTCGTAAGCCTGGCAATTTAATTATTAACAATCTGAAGTTGTCAATGGTGGACATAATGCGGAAGATGGAGAAATTTAGATTAAGGGACACCACCACTTCCACCATTTGATGAAGAAGCCATGAAGAAGAAACCAACCATCAAAAAATTAAAAAATGCTTGTGAAGAAAATGGTGTCGAACATTCTGTCCAAATTGAAATAAGAACCAATATTCTGTATTTCACAATCGATGCTAGAATTAGGTCGATCGCATCGTTTTGCAACGATTACGTGTGCGATTTTCGTCACATGCATACCTGACCGGTGTTGTCGGTATCATCGGTATACTGACACACCTCGCGTCACGTCGGCTTTGTCTTTATGAGCACATGTTACCACATCTGCTGCAACGTTAGACTAGACTAGAGTTTAAGTTCATGATCTCGTTTTCTATTTCTTTGATCTTGTTTATCTTTCTGATTTCTGTTTGTGTTGTCGTGTTTTTGGTTTTGTAAAGATCAACAACCTAAGCTATTCTTTACGGAATAGTGTTAGTTGTGGCCTTTGCATTTCTAAATGTAATTAATTATTTTCTTTTGCATAAAGATCTTTGTTCACCACGACTTTGATTGCTCCTGCTTATTTTTTTACTTCTACATTAACAAAATCACTTTGAATATTCTTAACCAATGTATTGCAGAAAGCATTTACTCCTTAAAATGCTCCAGAAATTCCAAGGAAAGTGAAACTGTATCTATTAAACGAATACAATTCTATAAACTACACATGAGATGCAACAAGGAACAACGTACAAAAACGGCAATTAGTGTTAGCGCTTATGAATGAATCCCACGTCATTCACGAACAAACAATGTCACTTTTGTTGAGGATGTACCTATAAGACTAAGTACTGAATAGAAAATGATAGAAGCAAGCGGAAAAACTCATGACGCGAGAGAGGAACTGATGTTTATGAGTTCCTTGGCGGCCTTACTGGCATAATTTTACATATATTATTATGATTTATGACTATTATCTCACTGTATATTGTTATTATGTACAGAATCCAGAGTTACCACGTAGGTAAATAGAAAGGAGATAGAATTTAGGGAGGAGCTTTCAGATTTGCGAGATTCTTTCTATACCCCACGATCAAAGAGCCTTTTGCTTTTTCAACAAACAAAATATCTAGGTGTATCGAAAATAAACGTTTGACCGTGAAGCTGGTGACGTAAGTTACTTCTAAGTTATTTCAAAATAAATTTAGTTATCATAACAGGTACTTACCCAGTAAATAAATCACCTACTAATAACTTTAACAAGGTAAGTAGGTATGTAAATAACATAAATAAGATGACATCAATCAAGGTATTAATTTCACAGCTCTCATTATACAACGTAATGATTACAGCAGACACATGGTCTAATTTCATCAAACAAACCATAACATACCCCGCGACCCACAACTCCACATAAGCCACCTCGTAACACACATTACGAATTATCTGCAGGCCGGGGAGCGCGTGGGGCGCCCGCGCCGGCCAGCGCACGCGCAGCGCCAGTCCACCACGCGGAGTCGCGTCGCGCAGCTGTCGCGAGCCAACGGGAACACTATCCACAAATTACGTCAGTTCTATTTTTTTAACTAAAACCTCCTTCTCTATCTCTTCTATCAAATAACTGTGAAAAAAAATCTGCGTCATGAATTTCAATAGCTGTTCTTTTCGTGACTGACTTCAGCGATTATATCGTTTCCAGTCATTGTACCTGTAACGTGGTGTAATAGAGCCTTATCTAACGTAGCGTAATACGACTGGTTAATCTTGTCGATTATTGCATAACCACATACTCCTTTTTCACCCTTGGATTGACGTAAGAAATTAGCGTGTGTTGTGATAGGTCATGTAATTTCATCGGTTCTGTAGTTTCACGTAGACGTCTGTACTCGTTATCGTGATAAGGATTCGTAAGTCGTAATCGTGATAACATCTAACAATAAATCGTGATCGCGATAAGGTCTTAGAATTTCTCGTTAACTTGGTGTTTAAGTTAGTAAAAGCTAGGAGCGCTAAGTTATATAAGCGCATGTACTTATGAAGCTGCGAATTTATTTCCTAGCGTCATTGAAAATTTGTAAGAAGGCTATGGTTGTCGCTGAAAGTAATTTGAATAACGAGTTTCGTGAGATTGTTCAAAGGCATTGTTACTTCCTCGACTCCTTTCATGTCAAAATATTCATCTTTAATATTTTTTCAACCAGTTCGTTATCGCTTTGTTAAATTCACATCATACGTTTGTCTTCTTTTAGTTCAATTTGAGTGATCTAATGTTGCTTTGGCGTGACCTTTCAAATGGTAATCGTTGCTAACGTATTACGTCAAAAAAACGGTAATAGCTTCTCCAGCATAATACTAATGATTGGGCGCAATTAGCTGTACTTACTATTATATAACTGCTATGATTAATTCTTCTGACGCAAGCCTCTAACTGGAATGGACTTACTTCAACTTTATGACATCATTACGATTTTGAGCCAAATTCCTTTGAATTTTTGAACCTTAATTGCTCGGAACTGCAAATTAAGCTAAGTTAGTTAATTAATGACAGCCTAACTAAAAGTCTATAAAAACTTTATAAACGTTTTACTGTACTTAAAGGAAGACAAAATGAATTTCATAATGAACTGCGCGTGATCAGTCAATCAGATTTGGTTTTGTTTTTTCATTACCTATTCCGATGATTTGCTCTAAAAATCTGCGGCGGATGGATTCAATCAATCCCAATAAAAACTCACAAAACTTAGAAGAATCTTCAATACCAATAAGTCAAAAATTCACCAAAAGAAGGAGAGACGATCTTAAACTGATAGTTTCTTGTGTAAATGTCACCACACCTATTAGCACTTCTTATATTGTCACTTTTTCTAATTATAGGTTCGACATTCAAGTTCAAAGTGCATCGACAGTGCGTGAGAAACATTGTCACAATACTCATAACAAGACGTATTACTTTCGACTCGTAACAAGAGATCATTCGCCTGCACAGGGTGCTGAGCCCACAGGCTACCAAGACTCCAAAGGCTACTGAGTCTGAGTCTAAGCCACTGAGGCTACCGTGGCTCCTAAGGCTATCAAGGCTACCAAGGCTCTAGAGTGGGCTCTAGAGGCTACCGAGTGCTGATCAGTGAACAGTTTGATGGTGTGTCCCGTGATTGTGAAGTTACTGTAGAACTTATATTTGCGTGTGTGGATGAAAATCGAGAGAAATGAAGGTGAGTTCGATTCTATAATTGTTGATATATGTAGTAATAAGTTAGTCTAAACGATTGTCAATAATTAGGATGCAATGCCAGTTAATTATAATTTGGATGTAAAAGCTATCGAGGATGAACATTTGTGAACTAGACTTAGAGAAACACAGTGCAGACTCAATCACAAAAAATCTGAAGCATTTGTGGACCATATTAATAATTATGTATTTATGTACGATAGTTCTTTATTGGAATATATGGCAAAGGTGTCTGATAAGAGTTAAGTTTCTTTACGATGGATTCACAGATGCTAAAATGAATTCACAATTCGTTTTAACAGACCAATTATCCATTGAATGAACACACAGTCATAATTTTATCAAAAGCTCAAGTTACGTGGACAAGTTTAAGCAATCAAAAACTTAACAATCTTTTTATTAACAAAATTTCTTAATCATGGACAGAATACAAACGTTTTTTACGTAATTCATTTCACATTCTCAAGTTTTTTGAGAGTAAACAAATTTTTATCCCCGCGCAGATTACTGCAAGCCGTGAAACATGGCATTGCACAATTTTATAGGTGTTATATTTAAAGATATTCTGTGTCATAATCATAACATTAGTAATATATAGTAGTGTGCCAAGGCCGGTGAATAAACTAAACAAAACAACCAAACATTGCAGTGTTATTGTGAAATGCAGTGGTTTTGTTGTTAACTCGTCGACGGTGCTAAGTGACCGGTGGATTCTGAATTCTTTTAGCGTTTTTTGGGTAACCAAGTTTAAATTACGAAAATTTATTTAGAAATAGGACGATTCAAGGTAGACCTTGCAGTTAAGTCACGTAGCAAAAGCTTCGTATGATTGTGACATAAAGTGATATCAATATGAAGTTCATCATTATATATGAACGTTCATTCACACTCTTCCGATGGATGCACTGTGTGAAAGATGATATGGAAAGGTCTAGAAAGGTGTTGCCTACCGAAAAAAGACATGTTACGCCGAATCCAATTATACTGGAATAAGGGCAAGATAATGATAAATTAGTTACATTCATTCTTGGTATTGGTCGTATAATAATAATTATTTCTTATTTAGACAGCCTTTCAAATCTTGTAAATCGCAGCACGTTCTGAAACATTTTACGTGTATTGCTCAATTAAATTAGTTAGCTGAAGTTGCAAGATGCTTTTCTTGCAACTTTAGCTAACTAGTGTGAAATCTCTAGTGCATAATGTCTGTGTTGTAGCTGTTTAACACTTAAATGTAATTAGACTTCTAGCGTGTGTACATAATTTGTTGGCATTCTCTAACAAATTGAGTCACACGTTTACTTCCGACTCGAGATGAATGTTTCGACTAGAATCTTCTCATTAGCGAGGGTAAAAGTGCATGTAAATTGTTGTAAAAACTTGTTATGAGTAATCGAGTGCACAGTCATCATTATAATAAAAATCCAAGTATTCAGACTACATTGCTTTCATCATTACCTAATACAGTTAAAAATTAGTTGAGTAGTAGGTACTCAATCAATCTGCCTAGCCTTTTTCAAACTATGTTGGGGTCGGCTTCCAGTCTAACCGGATACAGTTGAATACCAGTATTTTACATGGAGCGACTGCCTATCTGACCTCCACAACCCAGTAACTGGGTGATACGATACCCCTTGGTATGACTGGTTGTCAGACTTTCGGGCTTCGGACGACCTGTAACGACTGTCAAAGATCCACGAATGACAGCCGGTGGTGCCGGTGGTGTTGGTACTAACGATCCAAATTATATATATGTTTATGAAATACTGACTAATTAGATAAGTTCCCAGAGGCTGTAGCCAATATAATACCATATAAGTACTTAATCCTCAATAGAATTTAAATTAAGATCTATTTATCCGCAATCAACTAAACTAATAAATATGAGAAAATTAATTGAGTTGAGATCTACATTTATGATGTGCACAGTTACGGGCGCCACACCTCAGTCGGCGTGCGCGCCGGGCGGTCTATTGATTATGCAAAGCTGATACAAATTTTATTGCAACATACTGCATAACATCTTGATGCATTTTTTGACATTATCTTTAGTAATAAATACGAGTATGTTTGGATCACTTACGTGGAGAATTCAGGTAATCGGGATCAGAAGTTGGTCACGTAAACTTAGTTTGACGAAATCAAAAATCAAACTGGCTAGCCTTTTCCTAACTACGTTGGGGTCGGCTTCCAGTCTAACCGGATGCAGCTGAATACCAAAATTTTTTAAGCAGCGACTGCCTATCTGATCTCCACAGCTCAGTAACTGGGTAATACAATACCCCTTGGTAAGACTGGTTGTCAGACTTTCGGGCAACTGACGACCCGTAACGACTATCAGTGATCCACGAATGAAAGCCGGGACCACCGTCTTAACGTGCTTTCCGAGGCAGGGACGAGTCTCGGTATATAAAGATGGTCACCCATCCACGGTGAACCCCGGCAAGCGTAGCTTAACCTGGTGGATCGACCTGTGCGGCTGTTATTACTTAGCTACGAGCCCCTCCTTAGTTTGACGAAATAATTCTCGATATAAGTACGGGCTCGATATAATTATTGTGTTTTGGAATGTAGAGCCTCAGCCTCGTAAAATTAAGAGGAACTAGGGTCGGTCCCTTCCCCATACAAACGCTCTCGCCTGTTTTCTCTCTGGTTTATGACCTTAGAGTAACGATTTTTTACAGTAAAATAAATATCAACTAGTTCTATGCCCTTATGTTTTCCGTTTTGATGATACATTATCTGTAGAAGCACTAGAACCCTGAGAAAATGCTCAAAATTGCCTGCTGAGACCGCTGTCATCAGAGGCCTATTGTACAAATTTAACAACTATTAATGAAAAAGAAAAAAATAGGGGCACAGTAAATATCTTTATTATTCAATTTATAAAATATCTTTCAAATTGGTCCAAAATTGGAGGAGGAAATAAACGAGAGCCGAACCTCGAATTATGACTTTTTGTATGGAAAAAGGACCGACCCTATTTCTCTTAAATCAAAATCTGTTTGACCCAAGATGGTGACCCTCGCCGGCACCCTGAACCTTTCTAATGCTTTAATTTTAAAAATCCAAGACATTCAAGGTGTACTTCAAATAGAATCGCAAATCTCTTAGTAAGTGAGCTAATTAATTGAGGTTACAGTTGGTTTACCAATATTTTTTTACCTACATTAAACTCCCATCTCCATCTCAACATTTGGATCAACAAATGCCCGATTTCTATAATTTATGGACCGTTATTGGTTAAAATTAAAACTCTTGTATCTTAAACAATAATGAAGCAAATACCTCATAGGTTTGCATAGTATACCCTCCTTTATGCGAAGTAGCTATCACAGGTAAAATTAGCTTAGAAATCTACCTATATGCCCAGTTTGGCAATAAAAAATGGTAACATTGGTAAGCAAAATGATTCGTTTTTGTTTATAGGAACCGAGCATAAATGGACAATGCTTAGGTGTCAAAATAAGCGCGATTCCATTTGCAATTTCGATTATGAGAATGTTCTCCAATTAGGATATTTGTTCTAATCAGTGTTATCTAAAATGTAATCATTAATCAATTGCTCTATCAGCAATTTGTACAGTAAACACATTCATGCACTGTTAACCGCAGACGCAACTAAGTAATTTTAATAAGAAAAAGCCTTCTGTGTAATGTTTCCTATATTGAATATCATTAACACACATTATGTCATCTGATATTTAGGCATCACTTACGGTATTAGAAAAGGAACGCATCAATTATAATTTTTTTTAAGAAGTTGCGTATTTCATGATAGACGAGGTGCTCGTGGCTAAGTCATAATAGCCGCACGGGTCGATCGATCAGGTTAAGCTACGCTTGCCGCGGTTGGTGCGTGGATGGGTGACCATCTTTACATACCAAGACCCCTCCGCGCCTCGGAAAGTACGGTAAGTCGATAGTCCTGGCTGTCATTCGTGGATCATTGGCATTCGTTACGGGTCGTTAGAAACCCGAAAGTCTGACAACCAGTCTTACCAAGGGGTCTCGTATTACACAGTTACTGGGTTGTGGAGGTCAGATAGGCAGTCGCTCCATACAAAATACTGGTATTCAGCTGCATCCGGTTAGACTGGAAGCCAACCCCAACATAGTTGGGAAAAGGCAAGGCAGATTGATTGTTTTTGTTTGTTCTTAATCTTCCCCTCCCTTTTTTGTATTTGCAGAAGCAATGTACATAATTATAAATATTATAAAGCCCCCCCAATATACCTATTTATAAATATTATAAAGCCTATATCACTCCCACAACTAAGACGAATCTAACGGCACCTCGTATAGGTATGTTAAAATCCATCAAGCCGTTTAGGCTACAGAGCATGCCAAAGATATAGGCATATGTACATACATACTCTCGAAAAACATTGCCCTTACCACCTAAAAAGAAGTAAGTATGTATGACTAATGATACGAGTACTTTACGTAGTTACCTTTAGTTGGACAAAAGTGCGTTCTCACAATACAACATGAACGTAACGAGTGACAAATAACAAACACGACGTAACTCATAATAGTTCACCCGGGAAGTGCTCAGTAATGCGTTTGCGCAACTATAAAGCGGCCAGTCCACGGTTTACCACTTCTAATTTTAAAATTAAGTTTACTTAGTTACTTCCAATCAATTGTTTATTCTTGTAGAAACAACATTTATACATTTTCAACGCAGTGTCGTATCTCATTACTTCTTAAAAATTTCAAAAGTTGTAGGCACCTATGAGATTTCGCGATTGAGGGTAGGTATACTTCTTTGCCATCGAAATAATGGAAATCTCAAATAGAGTCCACCCAGAATTTGAGCTAAGAGAATTATAAGGTACAAAAAAAAAAACTTGTAATGTCAAAAATTAGGAAACTTGCCCCAGACCGCGCTTTCCGCGTTTTAAGAAAGTTAAGCTTGTTAAATGGCCAGTATTATTTCGTTGTTCCGATTGATATTTTTTTAAATTTCAATCCTCTACTCCCTTTTCTTCGTTGTTACAAGATCTATGCCACCTGTATCATCCTAGATTAGCTTAGGATTTAAACAACATTTACAACTCTACACTATATTTCTAAAAAAAAATATAGCAATACGACATGACAATAAGTAAAAGTATAATGATCTACGTATTTGTTAAGAAGCGAGTCGATTAGTTCCGTCTATTTTGCCGCGCCTACGCTTGCGTGTTCACCGCGCGGAAACTTAGCGACCCCACGGTGAGACACGGGTTTTTTAACTAGAATTTAAAAATGTTATAATTTTAAAGAGATAAATGTTGGTGGTGATATAGCAGCTCTACCTACTCATTTCTATCGTGTTATCAGTCGCGATCTGAGAATGTTTACCACCTTTAAGGCTTATAATTGCATGCACACATCTATATCACAAGGTCGATGATTCAAAATTCAAACCTATTTTCTTTGTTAAATGTTATTATGGTAATGTGTCATTTTAGACTTTACTGCACACAGTGTGGTAAAGAATCTAATTTGAAAACTGATAAACATTTTTAGACCTCGATAGTACATAAAAATTGTTAGAAGACGAACTTAATTGTGTTCGACAGGTAGGTTTATTTCGGTGACAACTAAATACTTATCTCATATTTTAAACATGTCTGGAAATTATAACAAGTTGTAAAAAAAACTGACTAATTATTTTATAATATTGGCCTGAAATAATGCAAATAACATAACACTAAATTATCTTCAAGTGCAAATGTTTGTTATATTATAAATTAACTTAATTGCAAGTCATTTAAAATTATAACTGGCTGCACAAATCACGACAGTTAAAATAAAACGCTTTTGAAAAAATAAACGTTAAAAACATGCAAATTCTGCGACGATAACGGCATGAAACTTTTTATACGCATATTTATGGTCCGAAGGAAACAATTGAGTGACGCAACAATGAGGTTAAATCATTGTAAATTAAACAGATACGCGTGCGGAAGAAAAATGTCGGACGTAAATAATGGTTATTAATGGTGGGCAGGCGCAACTGACTGTGCCTACGTGACCGGCCGAAATTCAGCGGCGCAAGATCGCAGACGTTGGATTTTCCGACTCAGTTGATCGATGTTAGGGCTTAATTAATAAACATTATATTGCTCGATGGTGTCAATTTTCTCTAATTTATTTATATCAGATCACATGAACCATAAGTTGTAAGTAAAGGTCTTAACCTAATGTTAGTAAAAACCACGCTACATACAAAATTGTAACGACTGACACCTACGTGTGCAGCCGTATCCAGTGAGCCAGCATGGGGCTGTCCCACCTATCACACAATACACTCAGGATGCTGTGGGAGCATTTTCTATGAACATACCGTAAACTGTCGTAAGTGCAGTTACGATACTTTACAACTTACTACTTACCAGAACGAATAAACGGTGTAAAAACCAGATAAGTATACAAATATAAGTTTTATTGTAAACACTCTAGTTTTAGAATCGTAATCCAACGAAAAGCAGTCACGCGCAACACGAACCATAGCGACCTGGCATAAATAAAACCGTTGCTATGACGACCAGCCATGCAAATAGCGTCCTAAAATCTTTCAAACTAGCCGAGGAAAGTGAATCCGATGGCCGATGAGCGATGACATAACTGGGTCGTAATGCTATTCCCATGAGCTTTGCTGAGGTAATGGTCACCTTGCTAACTGACGAAAGACAAGGTATTTGAACGAATGGAGTTCATGATGAGTGGTTGTGTCATCAGAACTATGTATGTGTGCGAAATTTCAACAGAATCGGTTCACAGTTGAAAATTCAGTTGGTGAAAAATCAATCAACCCCATTTTTTCTACCTTTAGGGGTGGATTATAATTTTCCATTTTAAATGGGACCAACTTCGAGGTATACCCGTCCCAATAAAAAAAGAATTTTTCAAATCGGACGACTCACTACAAAGTTAGGCGTGGTCATACATTAAAAAAAAAATATATATATATATTTATATACGTGTCGACTTGAGAACCTCCTCCTTTTTTTTTCGTCGGTTAAAACGAAAAATAAAAAACTCTTTTACAAATATTTTACCGACGAAAAAAGATAACTGAAAAGCGAAAAATAAAAAAATAAACCTTTTAGTGTAACTAAGCTCCTCAACTAATTTAAGTAACAATTTATAACTATGTATAATCAAGATGAACCATTGATCGAGATGTTAAATAAAATCGTGACTCAAGTCTGGTCCCGAATAATTGAACGACCGAATGTTTGTGCCATATATGAAACACAAACTATTTTTATGATTGCGTCTTAGTGCTAACATTGATTTTGTTAGTCTGTTTCAAAATGTTCAATTACAGACCTTTATCCATATTATGACAATTGATTTAGCCTCGAGATTTGAAACCAAATAAAATAAACAAACATCAAACAATAGTGTTGACATCTTTCACGAAATTGATTTGTAACTTTAGTGTTCTTTTGTTGCTAAAGAATGTTAGTGCAATTTAAAAAAAAAAATTTTTTTACTGTTTTTTTATTAACCATTATCAGCTCTACTTGTTTATTTTTAAACAATATTAATTAATGGTTAATAACTCTTTTATTCGTAATTATGTACACACGGCTACACATCAAGCTATTCATTTCCAGTTTATGCTGATCTCGCATTGTATAGGATTTCCGTACAATGCGAGGTCAGCTTATACTGGAAATGTATAGCTTGATGTGTAGCCGTGTGTACCTACTTTAAGAGTAAACTTAAAACAGCATAGGAAAGCGAGAGTTTAGGAAATTACAGACCGGTGAATGTTTTTGTCTATCCATAACACATCTGTGTAGTGTCTGACGAAAAGTCGACGTGACCTAGATAACTTCTATGAGTCATACCTACATAGATATTATTCATATGAATCAATAATGGCGCCCAACAAACGAATGAATAGTAAGTTGTTGGGCGCCACTTGAATTTGATTTTCTTAATTTATTTTGTGATTTTATGTAACAAACTGTTAAATTATATAGGAACTGGGCACGTCATTGTCTTAAAAAGGGTAGATCCCAGATTACTTTCGTATGTGCTTAAAATGATCACGGACGAGGTTTCAGTCTTTATGTCGTCGATCTCGTCCCCAAAAAAGACACCCACTAGCAATGCTACGGAGAAACACAAAATGTAATAGCTAGAAACAAAGAAAAAACTCTTTTGTCACATAACCATGATCAATGAGAGTGTCAACAAACAAGTGCTCCAGTATCAACGTAATACTTCTAGACTACCAGTGCAGCGTAACACCATAACCGTGTTACGGCATTATGATAACATTCGGTGAAGGACCGGCGCGCGGCGGCAGCGTTTGCGCAGTGAATGTAACCGGTAGTCACGGTTACGCTGATGAGCCCTCGCTGTTAAAGGCGAAATATTTGTTTACCAATATTGCAACCTGTAAACTATAGTATCTGACATCCAATATAATTTCTGAACAAAAAGTTATTTAATCTCCGTACTCAGGAGCTTTTTAAAACCTGGTGGGGACCCCCCATCAGGCTTATCCCTCCAGTGTATTATTGACGCCATTGACGTTTGATATTGAAGTTATTAAGTTAAGAAGGAGTTTATTGAGCTTCGGGTCTGTTCTTTTCAACAGCGACATATTAGACCGTTGTCCTTGACACTTAATGATAAGTTATCATAACTCAAAAACTCTTAAATGCAATATTTTTATTTGTAAAGTCACTAGCGACCCGCTCGTGTTTCGCACGGTTTTACGACTTAACAAAACATCGAGATTTCTTATTGTTAGTTATCTGTAACTTTAATATTAACGTATTATACACATAAAACTTCCGGCATAAAATCTCTAAACGATGGTGAAAACCTTATCTAAATCTGTTGCGTGGTTTAGAAGAACAACGCGGACATACAGACAAACACGAAAAGCGACTTTAATTTATAATATGTATAGATATAGATAGTCAAATTGAATTAAATTAATAAACAAAACGAATTGATTAACCAATAACAAGGCTAATGGCGTTCGTGACCGTGCCACTGATATAATTTTGAATATAGAACGCCGAGGCTACGACCGCGAATCCTTGCAAGGCGGCCAACATTGCGACAACAAACTTGCCGGTCGTTATGTAAGGATTGCAACACCGACTGCAGCGCTGTATCGACACTGACTGATGAATGCAACATGAAACATGATGACACGTTAGTCGATTATGTAATTTGTCAGGATTTATTTTAACTTCTAAACATTTAAATTTTTACAATTTGTAAAACTGACGGAAATATTTTTTACTTAAACACTGATGACATACTATTTGTATAAGTAATGATTATTAATGAAAAATTCACGTCTATTACATAAATTCACGTAAATTCCATTTATAAAAATAAAAATTCTTGTGAAGGATAAAAATTGTGCGTAACATGAAATAAAACAAGCAGCATAAGTGCTCGATGCAGTTAACGTAATTTCAATAAAACCAAATGAAATTATGTTTCAATTTTAGCGGGAATAAGACACCGTTGATATAATAGACGTTTTATGTTGTAACAATGTTCAAAGTGATTGTTATTTATTACACAGCCGCAAATTGTCAGTAAAATAGTTGAGTTACGCGCTAATTTAATACGAAAATATTTACTTATTTAGCATTGTTAACGTCTCTATATGGCGGAATGATTGTTTATCAAGTAAATTGTGGTTAGGTACATATTATTATCTTTCGTTTTTTTTTTTTTTCAGTTGATAATATTTTTCAGTTTTGTATGAATTAAACGAAGAGTTAATTCAAAGGTAAATTAAATATTAAAAGATAAATACACGATTTCAATTCTACAGCACATACCAGTACATGGTGTGTAAAGTTTTTCATCCAGTTCACTGTCTATTGAACTTTTGTACTAGGTACAACTAATTCCCTAAGTTATTTTATAATACAAAAGATTGAACAATAGGTAATTATTCTACAAATCATTTCGAAACAAATTTTCAATCAGTTAAGGTGATATGATTTTTACAAGTGGCAGGCAACATTAAAAGCTCTATTAATCGCATCACTAGAAAAGTAGTTATTTTCTTGGTAGGTAGACAATGAAAACTTTGAAAAGAAAAAAAGTAACACAGTTGAAAACCCCCATTTACTTAATGTCTGGGTGGGCAGTATCGGAGCTGCACAATATTGCTGTTTCACGCACGTAGCGCACGCAAATTACGTCACAATCACAACATGGCAATCCATGCATATTCGAAATGAGTTCGTTTACAGATATTTATACAAACATTTGCTTAATATTAAAAAAATACTATTTTATCAATAGAAGCTTTTTTAAATATGTATCTTATCTTTTTTAAATGTAAAAATCATCATCAAAAAGTTATTGCAATCGACTAAATTATAATCGATAGAGTTGTGAACTTATTGTGACTGGCAATATTTTCTAAAATAAAACTTTTAATTGCCGTTAACTTAGAAAAAAATACCAATTTTTTATTTATATCTATTCATTAATTATTTGGCGGGGTTGGTAGCATTGGGCGGGGTTTATTTTTTTTGTAATTGTGTCCTGGTCCAATACTCGTATCATCTGCTTAGGATCCAAAAAGGTAGAAAATCGGTTGAGTGTCATCATTACTTCGCGGTTTATTGAACTTGTGGGTTTACATAGTTACTGTTTTGTCAGGAACAAACAAAGAACTAGGTACATAGAATTATGTAAGATGCTTAAAATCCGGAACAAAGTAAGAGCGCATAAGCATAATAAATAATTTATTCAATGCGACATTATGCATTGTAGTTGGCACATAACCGTAATTGAAATGTCAAATTATAGAGTTACACCAATTCAAATTGACATTAGCGCGGGATTGATGTTCATTCATTATGATTCAAATTAGATAGGTATGTCAATTATGCTTAAAATCGAGGATAACGCGTGGGAAAAGCAGTACAATCAAAGTAAATTTTTATATGTATATAGGTACATACATATCCTTACATATTATAAAACAAAGTCCTCCGCCGCGTCCGTCTGTTCGCGATAAACTCAAAAACGACTGCACCGATTTTCATGCTGTTTACACCAATTGATAAAGTGATTCTCGAGGAAGGTTTTAGTATATAATTTGGAGGGAGAAGCCGTGAGCATCAGCTAGTTTAAATATATATGTATATATTTAAATATGTATGTACTGTGATTAACTTTTAAAATGCACTAAGGCCCGAAGACGCCTATAACTTTATACATTACAGGTAGAGTATGGATACCGCTATTCGGTATTACTCATAAATACTTATAAGAAAGCAGGTAGGTATTACCGAAAAACGGGGATACCGGTAATTATTTATTGTTTTTTAATACCGGGATTGAAATTCGTAAAACCCATATTTCGGCATTTTGAATTGTTAAAAATAGTAGTCGACTTTTATTTTAAACAAGCAAGCACTTTCCGTAATATTTTTCTTCAGACTTCAATGGTTTTATAAATTACTTATAGCTTTTAATTATGTGCCTAATTATTCCTGTTTCAAAGTGTTATTCATCATTATAATATAAGCTAACAATCTTAAAATTATAATAATAATAATATGTACATGTATACGAGATGAAGATATCGTACATGAATGGAAAGGAGTTATTACTTAATTTAGTTTGAAATTTCAAACTTACAGCGCACAGGCTCTTAACACAGGGGAACCATGACATAAGAAAAAGAAGTATACAAATAGATTCTAAAAAAAAAAAAAAAACGAGATATCGGTACCTCGGTTTAGATTTTTTTAATACCGGTAGATATTGCTTTGAAAACCAATACCGCATAGCCGTAATTTAAACTGAATGCTCTTGTAAAAATTAATAAATACAATATTCAAAATGCAAAACACGACAAGAAAATTCGAATTGCGGGCTACCCTTGCTTGCCGGTGCTTTTGCTTTTACGAAATTCAAAACTTGTATAAAACGCACACTATACAGGCAGGCATATTATAAGTTGGAGGATTACATCTCTGATAAAAATGTTTGGCTTAATGCTGGTCCTGCTCCACAATCACAACTAACTAATTAACATTCGAAAATACTGTTGGAGCTGCTGAAGATTGTAAGACCATCTTTGCATTGTATAAACTCAATCTCCTTTGTATTATATAATTGCATAGCACAGGTGTGAGTACTACGAGTATGTACTATTGACCTACCATTTACCGGGTAATTTGTCTTTCATTGACTTGAATGTGCCCTGGCGACTGGGAAGGTCAGGCTCACTGAAATGTCTCGCTGATGGTGGCGCGTGTGTTGGATCATTTAGCTCCCTTCAAAATGGTTGAGCTGAATGGTGCTGATCCATGCGTCATGTTCGTGAACGGGCGCCGTCAGTTGTGACTGGTCATGTCTTAGCTGCCATGGCTTATTTTAATTTTTGAATTGTTTTATGTTATAATTGCGGACGCTTTTAACGTGATTTCTACATTGTTCTCACATGTATAATTTCAGCATGAATGATGTAACCCATATATTGTAACAATATTTTGCTTTAAAAGAGTGTCCGTGGAGTTTCTTGCCCGTTCTTCTCCATAGGTACCTACTACGCTTTGGAATGGGCAACTAGCTTCATATTTCTGACTGACCGACTCCTTGACAATTCAAAAATGCCTGTAAATGGTTTAGTTGAAATAAATGCTTGAGTTTGAGTTTGCCTTAACTCATGTGATTAGTAGGCCTTTTTCTTGACCACTCACAAGTTAGCAAGCGCGTGCGCCGCGTGCCCGAGCAACTCTTGCGCAACAATGAAAGTAATTTCGGCGCGGCCTTCACCTAATGTGCTACTAAACGTAATCGGGTTACGATAGCTTACCATCTGCATTATTTTCCATTTAATTAGAAATAATAAATAGCGTTAGCGTCATTATAGCAAATAAATCATAATAAATTCTGCATGTCAGTCTGCCACAAGGTCCTGGGTTTGATTACCCGGGTCGGGCAAAGTGTTATTGGGTTTCTCCATCTGGAAGTTCTATGTAGCAGCCCATAGTCTGGATTTGTGCCTGGTTGTTGATAATAGGGTCGCCCCCTGGTATATGAGACTTAAACATAACTGGCAACATGTGGGTGTACTATAAGTGCACCTCTGCCTAACCCTTCGGGGAATACCGGCGTGATTTTATGTTAAAATTCATTCGCTTCATTATAAAATTATGTAAATAACAAAGTGCAGAGCAGAATTAATTATGCTGGCATTCGTACTTGGCTGATTTATCAAGTTATGATTAAGTAAAAAAAGCCAAACTAGGCCAAGGCTTCAAACTGGCAAAATCCTGTAATTTTGTCAATACAATTACGGTCTCAATCATTGCTTTCATTACCTATAACCTTGTAACTTGTAATATATAAAAATAAGGCTTAACACTAATGAACTAAAAATCCCTGACCAAGTTACATAGAAGTAGGAGTCATTGGCTGATTTGATAAAGGAGTCACTTCCACCGATTACCCAGAGCCCGCTAAAGTCCATGTTCATCTGCTCTCAAAACTGACGTTAGTTGATTT
Source organism: Lithophane leautieri (assembly GCA_949152455.1). Taxonomy (NCBI): domain Eukaryota; kingdom Metazoa; phylum Arthropoda; class Insecta; order Lepidoptera; family Noctuidae; genus Lithophane; species Lithophane leautieri. The sequence goes on from OX424478.1 coordinate 10,713,810, forward strand.
ATTCAGATGACCACCGATGCAGAGGCAAATGAAGTAAACGTTAGCTCAGAAAATAAGGTTGAATAAGATTTAAGAAGGCGGGGAATGAGGCAAAATCCGAAGAAAGCACAAATTAAAAAGAAAAACAACTTCGTCAAACAGTACAGTGTGTTTCAGTGTATCAATCCTTTGTTATTTTGTACTTAATTTCTACGAGACTTTACACAGTTTTTAATTCAACAAGCAACACAACTCCTCTAATCAGTACTAAAATAAACACGAATAAAATAAAAATCCGTAAATGTGTTGACATGTTGCCTAACTACATTGTATCCATAGACACACAGCCGGTAGACTTTTGAAGTCAACTTTCGCGCCATATGTCAAACGAGACTCCATCTTATGACATCGTATGTCAGCGGGCAACGGACGAAAGTTCGAGAAACGGCCTTCACCCATTGCCACCGATAGCCTCATGCGAACAGGTTGGCTTGCATAACGTTTATTTATTTGTTACCGGGGATAGAACGAAATGCTTTCCTTTTGCAAAAGTGGAAATAAAAGAAATTGAAGATATGGCAAATGAAAATATGAAAACTGAAAATAATAAAGATATTAATATGATGCTGAAATAGGACATTAAGTACTTTAATGAAGTATTGACTAAAATTATGAAGCAAGAGTGAATGTAGTCTAAGAAATTATATTTAACTTATATTGAACTTAATTTGTTGAAGCCCACGGCTGGGCAAAACCCTTCCAAGAACGCCGCAACCACAGACAACGCCTGTTCTTCATCTACTGCATCGTTTCTTCTTTGGTGCTTACGTTTGAGTATACATATCTAGAGCTTAACTGCATAACAAACATAAATTCAAAGTATTACAGCATTCCATAGTTGCGAAAACATAACTTGTGTCGTTATATTTTAGTTTTTTTAAATGTCAGCATGTCAGCATTAGCAACTATTGTTACAACTTACGGTTATTGTTTATTATTGAACTCGCTCAAGTTCAATATCATTTTTATTGTAATCGAAATCTTTCCCGTTTGCGTATTTAAAAAGAAGTTCCTAAAGAAACTTTGCAGCTTTTAATGTCAATGTGTTTGATATTTACGTCCCATTATAGTAAACACAAGGGCTAATCGGGCTTTTGTTGTAGCAATATTATAATACATAGTCTGGGTTAGATATAGCCCGTGACCCCGTAGGTAAACGAATTTAGATACTCGCGATGACTCATAGCATTCGTCATCGCGAGTATAAAAAATAGTTTCTCCACCCTCAGTCTCATATATATCGGCAGGCAGGTGCGCCGCAGACACGACCTCAATTAAAAAATCTTTGGTGTCATTACAGCAACAGCACATAGGTGCGGCTACACGCCACAGATTACACAACAAATAGATACTTCAATAATATATTATTATGTGCACATGGTCATTCATTTTGCCTAAGGGGGACCGCCCCACATGGCGTTTCCTGGTTGCTTTAAACAATGTGATAATCTGTGGTCAGCGATAGACAGCCAATTGGAAACGACCTGTTACGGTCAACAATCAAATCATTTGATGGTCTTCTACTCTTCGATTCGCTTTCCAAACAATTATTCGTTATATTTGTCATTATTATTTCATTAACACAATAATCAACGTGAATGGAGATCGATGACTGAAATTATGTAACAAGCCTGAGTATACCAATAAAAAAATAAAAAATGTTTGTTGCACTTGTTTATTACTAACAACTCTGTTGAACGGTGATGGTTTTTCAGGCTATGAAAAAGTAAAGAAAAAGGTAAACTGAAATATATTTTTGTTATTGGACATACCAACAAAGGCGCAATGTAAAATTAATACTACGTATTTTATAACAATATTTAGGTCATATTTTAATCGATATTTTGATTAATTTTCCGACTAGTTGACAATAGGTTCATTAAACTATTGCAAGACTAGACTACCAACAATGGTAGCCATCTTGAACTTTTCTTAACTTCAATTACTGGCGGAATAGAGTTGAATAAAGTAGCTGTCAAAATTATCTTTGAAGCTTAATCGTAATAAATTATGGCCCAGTTATGATCTGAGTTGTTTTTATTATTTTTTAAGAGCATTCACTTTGCTATTATGTTTATTTTCACGTACAAATTAACTAGATAGAAAAACTACATAACTTTTAATCATTATTACGAGATAAGTGATTGTTATGTTTTAAAAATAGTTAATAAACATATCAATCATTATGACACGAGTAGACAGAAGAAAAAGTAGTTACTTATAGCGATGAGAAAAGAATTTAGAATTAAAAGTATAGCGATGAAAATAGTTAAGGATAGTGACTCAAATAGACAACACCACTTAAATAGAAGGATGTCTAGTTGGTGGTGAGTATCGTCTAGCTGCATAAGTGCTCGGCGACACAACACCGCGACCGCGCGGCCGCCACTCGGGCGCCGCGCTGCACCGTTCCACTTGATTAATTAAAGTAATAAAAAGCGCGTGCACTTTTGCAAGCAGCCGGAGATCAAACGGAACGGCGCGGCGTCCGAGCGGCGGCGGTGCGGTGGCAGCGCGGCGCGGCGCTGTCGCGGCGTCGTGTCGCCGGGCACTTACTATTTGCCTTATTTAGCTACGTCAGCCAAAAAACATCAGCTGTTCCCTACATTTATGTTCGGATAGCCAAAATGTAGGGAACAGCCGATTTTTTTTTTCGCCATTTCAATGTTAGTCCCATAGTGAAAGTTGTTCATAATGACCCCTTAAGAGGATGCCCATGAATTAAATTTCACCTGCACTTACTGCAATGTACTTACATATTATACCTTTTTGAGAGAGGTCCTTCAATAACTTAGATGAATAAAAGACTAAAGAATGAGAACTAATGTACATGCTAGAGAATAGAAAATAAATAAAAAAACAACCATTATAAACAATACAAATAACAATATGTAAACATAGACACAATACTATTATTACATGAAAATGTTATGCACGAATAAGAGTAAGCAAAACAGCGTACGCTCTAATAACTTCGCCAGAGCATGCCTAATACCGGCATTGTTCTCAATCGCGGCTGGACACTTGAGGCTCTATTGTGCCAAAATAAAATACTAAAACGTGACATATTTATTAAAGTGGTGCAACTTATCAATGAAATGTGCATTTATTTGACGGTGCAGCAAGTGCATGTCGCTGGCGCCGTCTAGTTCTGTTACAAAGTTACTGGAATCATCGAAAAGATCGGATAAGAGTGACACTGGCTAGTGACAGTCACTTTTCTTCTGACTGAAGACTCTCCATGACAGATGATGTTAGAAGAGCCGTTGTTACCACGTACACGACGAACTGCTCTATTCCAGATATTCAATCTGCTGAACCACATACGATGACAAGTCGTGGTAAAGGCTATCCTGGGCCGTTAGGTATATGTATGTAATTGGCAAAATTTCCACTTAGACAAACCTCAAGGAAGAATAAGATGAAACGGACCATTAAAGTTTTTGACACATTTAAATAAATAGGTAAAAAAATACGCAATGACTTTTATATAGGACTTTGGGTTAACTAAACAGTACAGGTGCCGTATTATGAAGTATTAATGCCACCATTTTTCCAGTGTGAGAGAGAGACGGAGCTAGATAAGGCCGCTAGCACCATCCCGTTTTCGCAGTGGAATAATGATGGCATTAATACTTCATAATAATACCCCAGGTTAATCATTAGCACACTGAAAAAAAAAAACAAATATAATATCCTATTCGGCCCAGTAAGTAAATATTGAGAATACCAACAAATTCAAAGAGAATCGATAAGTAATTAGTGAAGTGCGTTGTGCTCGCGTGACAGGACGCCATCATTAGTTTTACTTATAAATCGACTTTTTACTGCTTCAACCATCAACATTATCTAACAAACATTTCGAGCATTTCAAAAGAATTCATTGGATAGGATAGAATATAGAAAGAATTAAAAGTAGCTGTCTAGTCTGTACAAACTGTTAAAATACGGTATAAATATACTTAAATTGTTGCCACAAGTGTTCCATAATTATCGAAAATCGGTGAAAAATATCCGCGAATTAAAAATTCGATGATTTGTAACATCCACCAAACAGCACTGGGCCCGCGTGGTGGGTTACGTCTCTCTCCTTCTCACACAGAGGAGCCCTGTATCCCAGAAGTGTGAACATTATATTATTATGTTACTAGATAATTTTTTCGGCTCTTTCAACCTAGTCATCATTATGACATACGTCTTTAATACCCCTCACATTTCGCCTAGCAACACTTCAATGTGCCGACCGCAGTCGTTCAAAGGTCAGTGATGGTCGACAGCATTTCCGAATAATTGACCCATATAATACAATTGTAAGTCAACCATAAAATCATTTATTGCAGTAATATAATACCAATAGTCAATGGTCGAGTCGAGGAAGTGACTTGCGTTTAGCATCATGATGTATATAAGAACGGATGACTCTCTCCTTCAAACGAAAATTGATGTAATACTCAGCATTAATTATGTTATATGACCGATAGAATAGAATTTTAACCTGTGATTATTGCTCAATCATCTGGAATTCCATTCTAACAAGATGTAAGAATTACTTAACTACAATGAATCTAAGTATAGGTGTGATGAGAACGGAAGAAATAATAACAGACATTCAAAAAAGAATTAAACATAATGTTTGTAGGAACTGTGCAACGAATTCGTAGACGACATTACAAATACCATTCAGAAAGATCACACCGTCAGCAATACAGAAACAAATAGACACATGAGAAAACGCATGGAATTGAATTGCCCAACAACAATTTTGGAGAGTAAAAATAAATAACTAGACGGTTTTGTGGCATTAACATTTTAATTTAGTAGGTACTATAGTAACCAACGAAATGATGGCATTGGTACCCAGTGGTTACAAAAGAACATCAGCGACTTTTTTCGACGGAAGAATACATAAAACGACAGATTGTGATTGTTTATCTGCCATTTTGTCTATTCCTTCGTCGACAAAAGCCGGTACGGTGGTCATGCTACGCGTGCAGCAAAGAATATTATCTCTTCTTCTGTTAAAATGTTAATCTCAATAACAGATGTCTGTTATAATAATCAGGTACAATAGCAACGGCCAAGACTTCAATTTGAATAGATAATATAGCTTTCAGGAATAGCAACATTCATTGAAACGCTAGACTGGCTAGACTTTTAGTCAATTTCATTGATTTTCTGTCACTTATAAAACGGAAAGCAGTAACAAAATATTATATTGTAATTCGAATAATTTTTATGGTAAGCGACAATTTCATAAAGAAGTAACTTAACTTTAAATATTCCCGCGATCCCTGTACCCGTTTCATGCACACATATACACAAAGTTTAGCGTGCGGTACAGTCAGCATCAAAAGTTGATGACTACATTTAGATTTTCAAAATCGCTGTACACCGTATTATACCTAAATCGCTCAACATGACAAGCGCCAGAAATGAATGATTATCATAAAAGGGCATAAGTAGGTGACCATTACTTTTCAAAAGTCGCTAAACAAAGTTATAGTAAAAAAAGCATAACATTCTTAGTCTCTAAAGTTTCTGAACAAATTTTAGACAAAAATAGCATACCATCGTTTATCGTTCCCTTACCACCGTTCCGTACCATCGTTTAAAGTCCCTGAACAAAATGAAATGGCATTTTGTTCAGGGACTAAGAGATAAACGATTTTGGGTTTAATATGTGTGTGTATTTTTTTCGGCAGGTATGTGTGTTTGGTATATAAATTAAGTAGACACATGCACATGTAAATCACCACCCTTTTATTTATTATCAACAAAATTAAATTAAATGGTTCGATAAATCAATACAAATAATTATTATTTGTTTTAATTACAAATCAACACAATCATAATAAAATAATTTAAATTATTAGAATTAAAACCTAGTGTGTCCCCCATTGGCATCGATGACATTTTGGAGACGTTCTCGCATGGAGTTTACCATATTTGCACAAGTATCTCGTCCCCTAAAATCTTCCCAGATTTCTATGGCGTGATTTAGTAAATTTTCCCTTGTTCGAGGAGTGCTTTCATCCCAAGCCTGGACCATAAGCCCCCATAAGTTTTCGATGGGGTTAAGGTCTGGGCTCTTTGGTGGGAATGGAATTTCGACAATGTGATCAGCGTTATCCCGGAACCAAGCTCTGCACACTCGGGCCATGTGGATTGAACAGTTGTCATGTATGAAATGTAATGGGGCCATATCAGGTAACACTATTTGTGCTGTGGGCAGTAAAACATCTTGCAAGATGTCTTTGTAGCCTTCGGCATTTAGCCGACCACCAATTTCTATCAGTTCCCCTGGTCCACTTTTATTCATCCACCACCAAAGACCCACAGAAATCCTTCCATTGGATCTATTTTCTATTAAGTGCTCCTCTTGATAACGGGAAATATTTATTCTCCATAACGTAATTCGACCGTGTTGAGAAGATTTGAAGGTCTTTTCATCAGCAAATATTACATCGGAAAAATCAAAATTTAAATATCGTTCTGCAAACTGAAGTCTTTGCAACTTATGTCGAGCAGTCAATTTTAACTTACGGGCCGGTTTTCGGCAATGTATACCAGCTTCGTGGAGACGTCGACGAACGGTGGTTAAAGAAATATTGTTAGCTATAGCTACATTTCTGGTTTGAAGGAACGGAGTCTCTCTGAATTGACGAATGATATTTACGTCCTGTGTTCTTGAAGTTCTTCTTGGTCTACCGGTCTTCTTAATTTCATCAACGTTTCCTTCATTATCCCATCGCCTTATCCAAAAGTACACGGTATTACGCTACAAAAAAAAACATGCATTAGAACCTAACACTTTATTGATCGGAAGTGACCTATGCTATTCGTCCGATTTTGATTCTACCCTGTTAGATTCCCACTTAGGACAAACATTCGTGTGACGAATACGTGTGCATAAGTCTTGGTATTAATCCTTTCTTAATAATATTATAAATGTCAAAGCTTATATGTTTGTTATTCATCACGATAAAACTACTGAATACATTTGGATGAAATTTGGAACAAAACAATTTGGATGTAGGTATGTCATAATCTCATATTATTCACAGTATCTTAAAAACATCTTCTCATTTACATCCTGTATAATCTCAAAATACATAAAATAACTTACAGCGACTCCCATTTCTCTAGCTATTTCGGCAACAGAAAGTCCTTCTTCTCGCAATATCACTATTCTGTGACGTTCATGTGCAGTAATATGAACATTAAATGGCATTATAATGTTTATTTGTTACTAAAGCGCAATTGATAACTAATACAATATTTATAGATGAAAAATAATTGCAACCGCAATGGTCTACATCCGATACAAAGTGATAATTAAGTAGAAATATTCTTTTTACATTCAAGGGTAAACAATTTTTCAAATACCCACAACTATGTTTCCCAAAGAATTGAATTAAAACGGAATTTGTGGTAATTTTGAAAATGAGTCTTATGTGTATACAGATTAGGTTCTAATTCAATCGTAACTATAAAAATCATAAACTAAGTCGACGCGACGGTATGAATTTGAACAGAATCTGCGTGATTTTTGAAAATGAGTCTTATTGCTTTACGTATAAGGTTACAATTCAATCGAACTAAAAAAATAATTACGCGATGATATAAATTCAAACAGAATCTGCGTGATTTTTGATAGTCAAATATGGTTACTATTCAATCGTAATACAGCAACATCGTCAACGTTTTTTAGTTTGCAGTTCAGCTACTTTTGATAGTATAAGTTTACACACTACGAATCCGAAACAAAGTAATGTTCAGTAACTTTTGTTATTAATGATGTTAAGTTATTTTTGGACGTTGCTGTGATTACACTAGATAACCAATACAAGCATTTCAAATTGTTCAGTGACTTTTGTAAAACTTAATGATATGATGTTTTCGGATATTATAACGATCAGCAATTTTTGACAAAATGGTGTTCAGTGACCTTTGACGAGTAGTGTTCAGTTAATTTTGATCTTTAATGATGTTCATTCAATACTGGCGCCCTCTCTTGTTAAGCGATTTATGGGTGATATAATGTACAGTGATTTTGAAAATTTGAATGTGGTCATCGACTTTTGATGCTGACTGTACATGGCGCACATATCGTAAACAGCGAATTTTCACACCAAAAATAAAAATCGTGACCCAGCTGTTATTTTTGTACAGAATGCATAGACGAGGGCTTCAAGATGATTTTTTTACACCCTGTACATATATCACGGGATATAATGCAGGTTTAGTCAATTTAAAATGGTTTTTTAGTAACAACATCCAAACTTTAGCATTAATAATATTATTTGGATTGTATCGATGAAGGGTATGACAATGTTGACCATTTTATTATTTATATCCGACTTCACCAATTAACTAGCAGCTATCTCGATCTCTTTGTGAAGAAATTGTAAAAATATTGTGTCACCGATTTCTATCAACAATGCCTTTCACGAGATCGCCTGAGGAACGGGTAATGTCTGGAAATTAGATCATAATCTTCCGCACAAGTAGGAAATAGACACCTGTTCTGCGTCTCTTTGTATAGCGTTTTCTCTTTCGGACTATTATTTTAGCAGAGCAATATTTCATGGGCGTGTGTAACGTTATGAGATTAAACTGTTTGTGCTTTCCCTTGGCATTCGAATTAAAGCTTACGTCATTACTGATATTAATTTTATAATAACTTACCGTTAATAAAATGTGGCATTTACTACATTCCTCTTTAATGAAACATTAAAATACTTACTGATGAACACATAAAGTTACTCGTAAAACCGCAAGGGGATGCCACGTACCTAAAACATAGAAATAAAAGTTATTAGTAATAATATTTCAAACGCTGGCTGGGCTGCTGACCCACAACACTTTTTTGTAGGAAGACATTCAGATGCAAATAATTTCCATTAAAAATATTTGTATTCTCTCTAAGACTTTTTTCTCTAATTCCAGATTCGAGAGTCCGACCGCACTTGCATGAGACGCTGTAATGCGTCATAACATGCGGCCGCCGCGCCCGCACCCGCACCCCGCCACCCACCCCATGCGCAGGAGCAAGCCGCCAGATAGATACAAACGCACACTCTAATGATAAGCAAACTAGTCCTACCAAAAAAACCAAAGTAAAGTTCAAATATTGTGATATTGGCAACCGATTTGAACTGTGATAGAAAGCGAAACGAAAATGGCCGTTCACGTACTTCTAGCGTCAACAGCCTTGAAAACTGTGAGTGTGACCGGACTGTGGTTGATACCACTGCTGCTTGGAGCTCTTACATACCACAATTATAACTCTTACGACCCGGAAGCGAAGATATTAGATAGGGATCAGCCGCTGAAGGAGTACGACTTCGTTGTGGTCGGTGGAGGCTCTGCCGGGGCCGTGGTGGCGAGCCGCCTCAGTGAGGTTAAAGCTTGGAATGTATTATTATTGGAAAGCGGTAAGTTATGTTGCAAAACTTAAAAATGGAAGTATTCGTACAAGTCTGACCACATATTCAATCATTTGCAAGTCAAAAATCACGTCGACTGTAGCAGATTACATAGGAAGAGATACTGCATAATCTTTGCTGCAACAAACTTCATACAATATATTAAGTAAAATGATACGGAGAGTTATTAAAAGCCATAGCCCCCCAACTACTTCGTATATGTCACAGATATAAAACTCAAGGCCCACTGCATATAATTCCAGGTCCGGACGAGAACGAGATAACGGACGTGCCCTCGTTAGCGGGCTACCTGCAGCTAACGAAGTTGGACTGGCAGTACAAGACGGAGCCCACGTCCTACGCCTGCCTGGGGTTCAAGAAGAAACAGTGCAGTTGGCCGAGAGGAAAGGTAAACAAAATTCGTTTCATTAACACGTAACACCCATCAAAACTACTTACATTTTATTAGATTTGACAGCATATTTGATAGTCAATGAATTGACAGTTTCAGAATCAGAGACTCGACCATACCTGCAGGACCCAGCCGGTCTATTTCATGAAAATCTCACGTAAAAACATAAGTCAAGTGAGCTGTCATTCCACATACATAACTTTAGAGATTGACACCATTGACAGCTCACTTCGCTTAACTTTTCACGGTGAGATTTTTACAGAATAGATTGGCTGGGTCCTGCAGGTATAATCGAGTCTCTGATTCTGAAACTGCCAATTCATTGACTATCAAATCTGCTGTCAAATCTAATAAAATGTAAGTAGTTTTGTTGGGTTGGCGAAAATAACAATAGCTAATCAAATCCCTTCTATTTTACAACCGATGAAATGGATTTAAGAAAGAGGAGTTGAACGTCGGGCTAGGGTAGCTGGGATTCAAAGTACTATATTAAAATAGCCATATGTCTCATATACACTCTATATGCATGCGCTATACAAATAGGAATGGCACATACAATAATACTACTGCATTTGATAGACGGTATTCTGCAATAATCCTTTTGGGTGCACGATTTCGTTCCGAAAGCGCCTACAATCAATGCAAGAGCAACATGTTATTCCAAGTTGTATTGCTAAGTTGTTTAGGGTTGCTAAGTACTATGAGTTAAAGTGTAATTTCGTTAAATTTTGGAAATAAAAATTTCTATTTATTTTCTTGTAATCTTATTACCTAGATTTTACATATTATTAAAATAGTTTCTACGAAATTCCAGGTACTCGGCGGTTCGAGCGTGCTCAACTATATGATTTACGTACGAGGCAACAAATTCGACTTCGACCAATGGGAATCGTCCGGCAACCCCGGCTGGGGCTACCAGGAAGTGCTCAAGTACTTCATCAAGTCTGAGGACAACAGAAACCCTTACTTGGCTAAGAGCAAGTATCACGGCAGAGGAGGATATTTAACTGTTCAAGAAGCACCCTGGAGGACACCCCTCGTCGCTGCCTTCGTAGAATCAGGGGTTGAAATAGGATACGAAAACAGAGACATAAACGGTGCCATCCAGACAGGATTTATGATCGCTCAAGGCACAATACGGAGAGGCTCCAGATGCAGTACAGCTAAAGCTTTCCTAAGACCAGTGCGAACAAGAAAAAATCTAGACATATCTTTGAATTCACAAGCAACCCGAGTCCTCATCAATCCTGTGACGATGAAGGCCTATGGTGTGGAGTATGTGAAGCATGGAGTAAAACGCACAGTTTATGCAAGAAAAGAAGTGGTATTAGCAGCCGGTGCCATCAATAGTCCACAGTTATTGATGTTATCAGGTATCGGTCCAAAAGATCATTTGAGAGAGGTCGGAATAAAAGTTCTTAAAGATTTGCCAGTTGGAGAAAACCTGCAAGACCACGTGGGGGTTGGAGGATTAACATTCTTGGTGGACAAACCTGTCGCTATTGTCCAAAATAGATTCCAAGCATTCCCAGTTACGATGAACTACGTTGTGAACGAGAGAGGTCCTATGACCACACTCGGAGGACTCGAAGGGATTGCTTTTGTGAACACAAAGTACGCGAACACATCTGGATTGTGGCCAGATATCCAGTTCCACATGGCACCGGCGTCGTTCTCGTCTGATAACGGACAAATTGTAAGGAAAATTCTCGGACTCACGGATGAGATATATGACACTGTATACAGGCCAATAGCTAACAAAGATGCTTGGACAATCATGCCTCTATTGCTCAGGCCAAACACACGAGGATACGTCAGATTAAGAAGTTCCAATCCATTTCACTATCCTCTCATGAATCCTCGTTACCACGAAGATCCTGTAGACGTGGCTCGTCTCGTCGAAGGAATTAAAATAGCTCTGAAAGTTGCTAATGCGTCACCTTTCAAGCAATTTGGATCTAGGCTGTACATGAAGCCTTTACCAAATTGTAAGCAGCATAAATTCATGTCCGATGAATACATTGAGTGCCAAGTGCGGACTATATCGATGACAATATATCATCAGAGCGGGACTGCTAAGATGGGTCCGTCTTGGGATTCAGAAGCGGTCGTAGATCCTCGGTTGAGGGTGCATGGTGTGGAAGGACTTAGAGTAATTGATGCTAGTATAATGCCTACTATAGTGAGCGGCAACACAAACGCCGCAGTCATCATGATCGGTGAGAAAGGTGCTGATCTAATCAAACAGGACTGGTTGAACAGACGATGACAGTGAGAGAACTCTTGTGTACCTTAAAAGTTACCAGTAACGTTAGGTATAATGTTAAGTTCCAAAGATTCCCTGTAATTGCATCATGAACCGAAATAAATTTTGTACTACTAAGTATAAGTTTGATAACGAATGCTGAGGCACAATCGTTCTACATTAATATCTCTGTGTATTTTGTGACTGCAAGTTTCACCGGAAACCAATCCATTGAGATATAATTTTGGAAAAGATTGCATAATAATCGGCTGCCATTACTTTGCATACAATGAGCCTGCAGTAGAAACTGATAAATTCGTACCTGGTAAATAAGAAATGAGCAGTAAGTGCATTATGTAAATATGTAAAATAGGTAGGTAGTAGTTAACATTGTATATGAATACTCCTATTTATTTAGTTAGTATTGCCATAACACATATTTTCATCACATTAATTACCCGATGCCATGTTCGGATCATGTTGGTTGTTTTTGTTACAAATATAAATGTTTTATTATTGTGTTGTTTTTTTCCCATACTTGTAGCAATTAAAATGATGACGATCCAAGCCACAAAGCATAAAATCATTAGAGCAGTGACTTCGTGCATTAAATTCCTTTCGACATGTAGATGCTGGACCAAGTGATAGACATCTAATAACGATTTCACTTGTATAGGATCTTTCCTGTATAGCTTTGCGTTTTGGCCTTATTTTCGACAATAATGTTCTTCTCATATTAGCTTGACCTATTCTCATCATATGCCTAGCCTTTTCTCAACTATGTTTTGGTCGGCTTCCAGTCTATCTGGAAGCAGCCGGCTTCCTATCTAACGTCCACAACCCAGTAACTGGGTATACGATTCCGATAGCACTGTGGCGGTATGTACATCGCCACATGCGAACTACGCATCAAAGATCTGACGTCACACAAAAATCCCGACGTCACATAAATCCTGCAACACGCAATTAAAGTTTACCGTGCATTGGACATGTATACAAGAACCCGACATCAATCGTTGAGCAGTTGCCCGCCAGACACAACACCCGTCTGATCGGAGGATCCTCCCTTTTCTATGGAGTATGAGTGAACTTTACACCCTGTTCCACATACCCCTAAAGCACGAGCAATTCTGTCAATCGAAAATAGCTCATGTGGTTTACTTACAATCTACATAACCGCCAGCTAAAGCTAGCTTATTCGAATTACAACCTTTTCATTACCTACTGTGAAAGTTTTAGGCTCCCTTTGTGACTTGCACGGAATGGTATGAGACGGGTTTTTGTATTTCTTCTCTATATAATATATTCCTATGTAAAACTGCTAACTCGATTATTAACATTAATACGATGAAGTAATTATCTCAATCGAAAAATGACCACTTCGTGTGGTCATTTTATGTATTTGTGTTTATTTTGCGAGAGACATTCTGAGAAATGGGCATTTTGCATCCGGTAGTCATTTTGCGACTGAGCAGTGATTAACTTGTGTAAATTCACTTAATAACTGGTAATTAAAGCTATTTCAATAAGTTTTCCCAAAACCGGAACATGATGTGGATTAGATAATCATGTTATTATGTTACGCCAGTTTTTGTAACACACGTCAGTACGTCAATGCTAAAGTAAAATCCCATAGCTAATCAAACAAAAACTGTGTTATGTTTTAGAAGCTAATGGCAAAACTCGCCCAAACAAAAAATCATAATCTCGATTTATCTCTACCGTGCATAAAGAGGCCGTATACGAAATTTGGCGACTTCGCTGATTTACGTGATTTTGCAGTTAAAATACTGTATTTCTATAAGTTTTAGTGCACAATATGAAAGATCATTTCAATGATGACCTAATAAGTAAAGTACTTCTTTATTTTATTATTTATCTTTGATTAATTGATGTCAAACCTGTTTTGTGAATTTTGCTTTTCTATATATTATAATGAAATACTCTAAAAAAATAAAAAGTCGTTCATTCATTAGATCATAAATGAAATGGTCTTTCATGTTGTGCACTAAAACTTATAGAAACACAGTATATTAACGCCTTTTTATTTTTTTTGGCGGTGCGAAATCATCAAATGACTTCTCCCGCTCTGGGCAGAGCGGAAGGGCGTGTCAGACTTTTACTAACTAAAACCCACCCGTGTTCCTTCAGTTGCCTGTTGCCAAGGTCCTGGTATCCCTTTCGGACTTTCCCGCAACCCTCGAGTATTTTAACGCCAGTGATCACGCCTGTGAAATCACGTAAATTAGCAAAATCGACAATAAATACGGCCTCTTAAGACTATTTCAAAGAATTTGTAAGAAGAATTAAATAAAAGACAAAGCTTTACCATTATAAAATTGACTATTTTTAAACTGAACAACAGATTTAAGCAGATAAAGATGATAAATAAAATATAGACTACACGCTACACCCAATTAAAGCAGGACTTAGTAGACGAGCAGGAAGTGTCTTCAAGCGACCGCAACCGCGAAAAGCAAAAAAATTTCGCGCGGTACGCGCTCACGTAATGAACAAAGGTTTAAACCATAGCTACCATCATCAACTGCCTTTTCTCTACTATGTCGGTTTGGGTCGGCTTCCAGAAAGAAAGAAAGAAATCATTTATTTGCTGATAATGTAGGTATACATATAAGTTGGAATATTTATTAAGTGTCCCAATACATTTTACCTTAGGTTTGAATTTAATAGTAATATAGATACAGCTATTACGATCATTATTAGCCGTAGTCGAATTTAATAGGTTGATTACAGATCAGACAACAAAAGAAACAAAATAATTAGTGAATTACATATAAATCTCTCGCAAATCATACAATGAAGAATATAAATGTCGAAATGTGTAATGTCAAAAAGCTTAATGTCATAATATTCTAAAACATTAACAACAATCACAATTATTATTACATAAAGAATTTAGATAATCTGGTAATGTCAAGATCTGTTATATCAAATTACAATACCTACAACAATTTTAAAAATAAAAAAATAAATCGCTAATAAATAAATAACAATGTCACTATGTCAATGTCGTCTAAAACAGTCGAAATTGCAAAGGCAACGTACATTTACCAAAAATAATTTTCCTATATAGTCTAACCGGATGCAGCTGTATTTAACATGGAGCGGCTGGCTATCTGACCCCTACAACACAACCACTGGGTAGGTAGCAGGTAACACGAAACCCATTGATAACACGTTACCCATAGAGCTATCATCTGAAGGCAGTCTATGACAGCAGCCATGGCAAACCAGCTTCAAACAACAGCTGGGAAGGAAAGTATTTTCCAGATTGTTTAAACATATTAAGTAGGTAAAAGCCTTGAGTGAAGCAGATCTAAATTGGTACCCCAAGAAGACGTTTCTATTTCCCCAACGTTTGGTTGTTGTAGTAACCGATTATGAGTTGAATTTGAGAGGATAAGCTGCATCATCTGCCTTGTTGCCAATAGCAACGACTTTGACCTTTCATTGTGAGGGATCATGTCCTGAAGCGAAGTTAGGCAAAGCTAACTTTGCACCACATGTTGGTAAAATGTTTATGGTTTCTATAAAACATTTATTGCTAACACGACATTATATTTTAGTCTGTTAAAATATGATTTTATGATGAGTTAGGTACCGTCATTTCTGCCGGAAGACGTTCATTGCTGAACATAGGCCTTCTTCAAGCACCACAGCGACCGGTTCTGTGCTTCCCGCATTTAGTGGGTTCCTGCGGCCTTCACAAGATCATCGGTCCACCTTGTTTGAGGCCTTCCAAGATTACGTCTTCCGGTACGCAGTCGCAACTCCACAGATGGCCGATGGGGCCGAAAGATTCTGCAGAACCTTTCGGGCCCATCGGCCATCTGTTCTGCGAGTAATGAGCCCTGCTCACTGCCATATAAGTTTGGAAATTCGTCGGGTTATTTCGGTTACCATTGTTCTCCTGCTCTTCGGAGTTAGGTATATCCTTACACATTTTAAAACAAAGTCCTCCGCCGCGTCTGTCTGCCGTCCTGTACGCGATAAACTCAAAAACCATTGCACCTTCATGCTGTTTTCGACAATGGATAGAGTGGTTCTCGAGTAAGGTTTTAGTATATAATAACCGACATCCACGCGGGCGAAGGCGCGGGCATCAGCTAGTGTATTATAAAACTATTTTTATCCCCCGACGGAAACAGGGGGGTATATAAACTAGGTGGGTAGATAATGAATGAAACTAGGTTCGTATGTTAGTAAGCAAAATATGATATAAAATAAACAGGTATTAGGTATATACTACTTAGCCGTCCCCCGACGCGACGACGGCGACGCTTGGAACAAAATATTACCAACATCTTGTATAAAACTTTAAGGGATTGACCCTGTTTAAGATTTATATATTATTTTTTTCTTTTTAGAGGTTTTTGTTTGTGTCGGGGGTTTTTTAAATTTTTAATTTATTTTCTATAAAATCGCTGCTACTGTGTTTATAAGTGAAGTTGGATCATTATAACAAAGCAAATAAATGAATTTATTTATTTATTATGACAGTTAATCACAGATTTATCATACTGTACGACGTCGTAAACTATAGATAAATGACGTTAGGTACTTTTAATATGCTTTACGGGCGGCGCACACAGGCGAAAAATCGATAAAAGATGACAAAAATCTATCAGAATCTGTCTTTTTTATTTACCTTGTAATTCTCGTATTTTTAAGAAAATACGAGAACTACCCCTCTGGAATTTCTCAGTAGCAGCCCGGCTGGAGTAGTGGCCTATTGATGGCAAACGGCTCGCCCCCTAATAAGTACATGGGACTTAAACATAACTGGCGGAATGTGGGTGCAGGTACCTATAGGTAATAGGTACGGTACACCTCTGCCTAATCTTTCGGGGAAAAAAGGCGTGACGTTTATGTTATGTTTATTTATATCTACCATAAAAACTTTCAAGTAAAATAATGAACTTATGTGTATGTACTTACGTAGGTATAGTTCGTCACAAACGGGTATTAAACAAAAAGTTATATGGCAGACCTCAGACCAACCAAAATAGAAAGACGGATCACTACGTACATCAAACGTGTAGCCACAAAACTATGCTCCTGCAAGTAAACACACAGGCTCACGCACACACCTTCACAAAAACTATGCTCATCGCTCCTAGTACGTCACGAGTCGTCGTCTAGTAAACTTCAATAAAAAAAATTGAATTATGCCTTCTTGTGTAGTGAAAACTTGTAAAAACAATAGCAAATCACATAAAAAGTCTCACGGAATCACTTTTCACATGTAAGTACTTCAAATAACATCGTTTCTTAATTTAGTAAACTATGAATTTTAGGTTACTTGGAACAAAAACCTGAACGAATGAACGAACGAAAACAGTGACATTTAAAGTGCGGGGGTTGCCATAATATGATTTGAAATTTCCCCGTTCGATATTTTTTAGTAACTATATGCCTGTTTTTTTATGTATTTAATATTTTTGATTTCCAAGTAATATTGAAAATAAAAGTAAATGGATAGTAGCTATAAGAAATAGTCGGAATGATCCAGAATAGCTTCCATCGAAAACCAGCGTGGTTTGTTCCGATCATTTTGATAATAATGACCTTTATTCAACTAATCGTGGACTTCGCCGTGTGATCAAAACCGGATATCCTAAAAAGGTACATAAAATTTAAAAAACAAAAATGAGATTTTTCAAAACAGTAATTAAACACGAGACTGTATTTTTTATTTTATTTTAGTTAGTTTCTCAGCTTAGACTAGCTAATTTAAATACTACTGTCCCAAATTTTATTTTTTCCCAAATTGCGGACGCTTTTTACGTGCTTTCTATAGTCAGTGATTTTGTTATCGTGGTCTTCTTGAATTTAATAAAGTTGATTGTAAATATAATTAAGTACCTATTTTATTTCAAAATAATTTACTTAATGACACATACCCACGACGATGTTATGATTTACGCTTCAACAACCTTATAACTAAATTTTTCTATAATTTACAAACCAATTTTTTTTTACATTCAATTGATAATTAAGTGAAAGAGCGGAGCTCCTAACACAAGCAATTCTTGATTAAAAGGTAATCTTTAAATCATGTATGTAAATGCACTTTGTACTTAAATGTTATTTTATTTTGCGATGTAAAAAAAATGGTTTTGTTTCGGAATCCTTCCTAACGATTGAGGTACAATACCATACTCAACAATATCTTACTCGTACAATATTATCCTACCCAAAATATTATTCCCCAAATTATAGGGAAAAACTTTAACAAATGACAACCCTTTTTACACAAACATAGATAAAAAGGTGGCGTCATTTTTGATGTTCGTAATGCTCTGTCTTTCTATTTTAGTTGGTCTGAGTGGCAGACAGACAAAAACAAATATGATTGACACTATCTTATGCCTGACTGGTATTACTTACATCACTATACGTAAGAAACTTATGTAGGTATGTATGTAGGTAATCTCGTTTCAGAATGATTTTGGGCAACTGTTACGAATATTTGATTAGGAAAGAGTCTGTTTAGGATAAGTTTGGGGAAGGGATGCTGCAGTAGGTATTACTAAACATGAAAAAGAAATGTTAAACGAACATGCAAAACGTTACGTAAACGCAGAACTTTGAGGAAAACTCTTAGTTTTTAGGGTTCCGTGGTCAACAAGGATCCTTTATAGTTTCGCCATGTCCGTCTGTCTGTCTCTCCGTCCGTTTTTCCGCGGCTTAGCTCAGAGACTGTTGGTACTAGAAGGCTGTAATTTAGTATGGATATACATATAAATCACGCCGACAAAGTGGTAAAATAAAATAGTAAAAAAATTTTTTTTTTTAATATACCTCCCCTACCCTTAAAGTGGGAATGGTTCTTTTGTTCTCGTCAATCCCATGGTGTGGGGTATCGTTGGAAAGGTTGAAAATAATGTGAGTTTGTGAAAACCATTTTTGGATTCAGGGATCCATTTGCGAAATATTAAGCGTTAAAGTGCAAATTTTTTGTTAGAGTCAAGTGTCGTCGTCCCCTTCCAGCTAAATGGTTGGTTTTGGATATGTAAAAAAATTCACGCCAGTAGTATATATAACGAAATTAAAAGGAAAACTATCACCGCTACGTAGGCTCCACAAGTTACCTAGTAATAATCGACCAACTTAAATTTGCAGTTGCAAAAACATGTTTTCCCATACAGAATGTATGGGAAACATGTTTTTCAACTACAATGTTAAATTTGTTAGATAAATTCATCTTAACTACGGAACCGTTCATTGTGCGTGGTTCGACATACACTTGGCCGGTTTTTTTCTTACTGACATTAGGTACTGAACCAATGCAGCAAGGACAAGTTATAAGACGAAAATAACAAAAAACTAATTATTTAACAAACAAAAAACCCGACTGCAAAAACCTATAACCGAAAAGAGAAAAACAAGCATTGAACATTGTTTTTTGTAACGTATTTCAGGCGGGGGACAAACAAAAATTACACAATATTTCAGGTTATTGGTCTGTAAACTGCATCTGACTATGTTGCGGTCGGCTTCCAGTCTAACCGGATGCAGCTTAATACCAGAAATTACAAAGGACATAACGACAAGTCAATCTGAATAAACCCAGAGTAAACAGTCATCACCATCAATCAACTTGGTTCAAATGAACAAAATCAAATTTATGTAGATAATAATATAAACCATAACTACAGACGACGTTATAACTATTTTTTAATCACAATTATGAAATGCTTATCAATTTATTACAGAATACACTTGATAGTTCGACGATACGTGATCGAAAAAGAAAACGCTCGTGGACGTGCCGCTGGACGCGTATTCTCGAGTTGTGTCCCTGCGGACTTGGCTGACAATGTGCTTCGGACCACGCTGGACAGCCAACCTTTGCACCAAGTTCATTGGAGATGCAGACCACGTCGCCATCTTTATGGCGGCGAAACGAATAAACACCCGGTATGTAAATGTCCGTACCTACTTTTTTTTTTTTGTATCCATCTAAGTGACATACCAATGTCGATTTTTTTGTGTAGACATCGTCTATTTTATTCTAATTTAATGCAATAGGCAAGTAATCTGTTATTGCTATTGCAATACTATATTTTTCCGTGCGTATTTTTTAATTCATGCTAGTATGTAACAGCATTCGTTCTTTACTTGCCGAGAATCTTCAGATTTCTTTAGTCATAGATAATAGACTTGTAATTAAAATATTCCATTAGTTTGCAAGAAAAACCAACTTTTTTGTTCAAAACTATCGCAAAACAACTAACAATTATTTTTAACCACAAGCATCGGGTTTTTCAAAGCGTGTCTGTTGAAAAAAATATGAAGAACAAAAATATCTACTAATTAACTAAAAGTACCTACTATTAATTAACTCTTCGCAGCAGAATTGACTGACATCATCCAACTATCAGTCAAATCCCCTAATGATTTAACTATCATCCGCCACTAAGAATTTAATTTCCATGCTTTTATGGCTTAGTTGTTATTTGGACCACTCACGAAACCAGCGGCGAGGAGCGATGATCGGGCAGCCCGGCGCGGCGGGCGGTGACTGTACAAAATTGTATTTTTCTCAAACATGACATTTGACAACCTTCTTCGAGATAAATCAAAATTGCTGTACTGGTAAAAAACAAGTGACGATGCGGCCAGCAAAGTTACTATGAAAATCCATATCTGGCGTGTTTAGCGGCCAAATAAATTACTATGAAAACTCATATCTGTCGTGTTATTTAAAAATGGAACGAAGTTAACTTCAACACACGGCAACCAAGGAGGTAACTTATCAAAGATTTTATTTAAATTTCGAATTGGTTTGCAAATAGAACAAAGAAGAAACAAATTAACATATTGGCGCAAGAAAAATTTGAAGTTATTCGTCATTGATTCTGGAATTTCTATTTAATTTACTCAGTTTGAATTTCCGCGCGTTGTTTGAGAAAAGTACTATACAAGCCTTGGCCGCAATCAGGAATTGATGGACTCACGCATGAGTGCCTTGGCTTCGCCTCGGCCCTCATTTTCACGATCGTCCATCAATTCCCTTATTGCAGGCCGCGACAGTAATGTACTATTTTGCCAGCTAAGGCGATATCATATCCATATCGTAGTAAATGACCAATCCTTACATATTATAAAACAAGGTCCTCCGCAGCGTCTGTCTGTCGTCCTGTTCGCGATAAACTCAAAACTACTACACCGATTTTCATACTGTTTTCACCAATGGATAGAGTGGTTCTTGAGTAAGGTTTTAGTGTACATATAATAACCGACATCCACGCGGGCGAAGTCGCGGGCATCAGCTAGTATTTGTATATAATATACAGGCTGACTTTGAAAACATGCGACAAAATTTAAGGGGGTGCTCTATTGGGTATCTTTTCGGGTATACCTTTATACAAGAAGGTTGTTTTTTTTTTTTTGCGAATTCAAGTTGGACCTATTGTAAAAGTTGTTCATATTGATGGGTAGAGCACCCCCTTAAATTTTGATTATATAATAAAATTTAAGGTTATAATAAAATATAAAGTTTAATTATATATTTACATTCTCGACAACGACTAACGATTTCGATGAAAGTTGCAATATGGGGTTTACGGGGGTGAAAAATCGATCTAGCTAAGTCTCATATCTGGAAAAATTCGTTTTCATCCGAGCAGAGCTCGATTACTTAAACTATTATGTGGATGGAGTAAGATAAAATCTGTCAAATTTAATACATTTTTCGCGATAGGTATTCTGACGCCGATTTTCATACCTACAAAAACTGCCACTTACTTATTAAATCAAATCTAATTACATAACTAGGAAGATAAATGAAATAATATTAAGGGTTTTTTTTTAAATCATGATCGTAATTTAAACCTTTTATATGTGAGGTTTGACCGTTGAAAAAGTATACGCGTCGCCTCTAGAACCTCCCCCTTTTTTTTCGTCGGTTAAAAATCGGTTCACAATTGGCGAAAACATTGATGAACCACAAAAAAAAAACATACAGACGAACACAGAACCTCCTCCTTTTTGGAAAAGTCAGTTAAAAATAATAAGTTAAAGACCGCTCTGTACCGGAAGTTTTACACCTTTATTACGCCAAAGGTACTGACCTTCATAACGATTTAGCAATCGCACAACAATGCAAAATCGTTTATTCCCATCTGCTCCCATCGAGCGTTTACCACCCCGATGGTCAATGGCATTTATTTAGCGTCATCTGCCCCCTTCATAACTGTACTAAGGTTGTCGATTCTCATTACGTAGTCATAGGTTATTTATAAGTGTATTATTGGTTGAATACGTTATTTGAAACGCAATTTTTGATTTTTGAGCTGTAAAATATTGTGGTAAGAATATTCCCTTTGCCTTTAGCATAATGTTCCCACTCCTGGGACACAGGCCTCCTCTCTTCGAGATGGAATCGACTGTACTGTCTACCACGCGGGCCCAATGCGGGTTGATATACTCGTATGTCACTTGCCTTTGAATTTTTGGTTCTAGGACATGCCGGTTTTCTCACGATGTTTTCCTTCACTGTTTTGAGAGCAGTGGTGATGAAATTATTTACACAAAGTAAAGGGTTAGTAGCCACGACCGACAAGTCGAAACTCGGGGCCGCTACCACTGGGCCACAACTGCTAAAGGGTTAAACCTTGAAAGTGCTATTGATTGTTATTCTAACATTGATCGAGTTTCAAGGATCAGGATAGTTAGACTTTAAACTTATTAATATTCTATTTACATTAGCATGACAAGGAAGTGCAGCGTGATGTATTTTACAAACTTAAGACCTTCTAGCCATTTAATTACGAGTATAAATGAGTTGGACTTTGATCACTGTGGCCAGTTAGTCACTTTCTCTCAGAAAATAGTCAGAGCTCAAAGAAAACTTGTGAGTTTTGTTCCTGTAAATAAAAATCGCTTAGATTTTTTTTTAAATAATTTAATGGAGTAACTGCCTGATTTGCCTTATCACAACAACCCGGATCAAGATTATACTTCACTATTTAACCTCATCAATTGTGAGTTTAGGAAGGTTTTCACCTCAAAAATATTGCCTGTTTGTGACCGCGTTATATTTAGTGATTGGGCAACACCAGGTATTTACAAAAGTAGGCAGAGGTTATTTGAATTGTATCATGAAAAAACATATAAACATGATGAAACTTTTAAAGAATTTGTTAAAATATATTTAAAAACTTTTAAAAGAGCCTGTTCCTCGGCAAAAGCAATTCACATTAAAAATAAAATAAAATCTTCTGGAAATAAAATTAAAACAACTTCGAATATTATTAATTCTGAATCGGGAAGAACGACAGTACGGAATCGTGATTTCCATCTAAAAATCAATGATGTAGATAATAAGGCAGACGTGGAGGTGGCAACTGAGTTTGAAAATTTCTTCACTAATATTCCCATTTTAACAACCAAAACTCTGTCATCGTCGGCCCCCACTTTTGCTTACTCAATCCTAAAAGAATGTGTACTAGAATGTGACAAACTTTTTGAATTCACAATTGCTACTGCTACAGACATTATAGAATCATTTAAAGATCTCGATGTAAAAAAAACTGCTGATCTTTGGGGATTAATACATACCATGTCTTCAATAATTTATGTTATTTCACCCTTTTTAGCAATTGTTTTTAACTCTTGTATTGCATCTGGTGTATTTCCTGATCTGATGAAACTTAGTAAAGCGATTCCACTGTTCAAGTCTGGCAGCACAACAGATCCCACGAATTTTCGGCCTATTTCAATATTACCTACGTTGAGCAAAATCTTTGAAAAAATAATTTTAAAACAAATATTAGGGCATTTCAATGCACATAATTTACTTCATCTGAAACAGTTTGGTTTTACAAAGGGTCGTTCAACTACAGACGCGGGTGTGGAATTACTGAAGAGCATATTCGAGGCCTGGGAGGAGTCACAAGATGCTCTTGGCATTTTCTGCGACTTGTCCAAGGCCTTCGATTGCGTACATCATGATACACTCATCAGGAAACTGTACCACTATGGTATGAGGGACAAGGCTCTCGACCTTTTGACTTCTTATCTGAACAACAGAATTCAGAGGGTCAATGTTAATGGCAAGAGATTTGCAGGATCTTCGGTCACTATGAGCGTTCCGCAGGGTTCAATTCTAGGTCCTTTCTTATTTCTAATTTATATAAATGACTTGCCTTACCATATAAAGGATAATCACAAGATCGTATTATTCGCGGATGACACCTCCCTTATTTTTAAAATTAAACGTCAGTTAGTCAACTTTGAACAAGTTAACGATGCACTCTCTAAAGTTGTGCATTGGTTTAATATAAATAATCTTCTCCTAAATGAAAAAAAAACTAAATTCATTAAATTTTCAGTAAATTACAATGGGGCCCCCACATAGAAAAATTGTCAGGGAGGCAGAGAACGGCCGCCTATGCTGTTAAAAAAATTAGACAGATAACTGACATAGATACAGCCAGAATTGTTTATTTTAGTTATTTTCATAGTCTCTGTCATATGGGATTTTTCTCTGGGGAACCTGTGCAGACATTAATGCTATCTTTGTCTTACAGAAAAGGGCTGTTCGAGCCATTTACAACCTTGGTCCAAGAGATTCCCTTCGAGAAAAATTCAAAGAGATAGATATTCTGACTGTAGCCTCACAATATATATTTGAAAACTTATTGTATGTACACAAAAAACTTTTTTACAAAACATTAAACCGACGAAAAAGATAACTGAAAAGCGAAAAATAAAATAACCTTTTAGTGTAACTAAGCTCCTAAACTAATTTAAGTAACACATTTTGAGGCGGCATCAAATCGGACCACTCGGTAAAAAGTTATGCATAGACATACATTAAAAAAAAAAACCATGTCTACTTGAGAACCTCCTCCTTTTTTTTTCGTCGGTTAAAAAATATATCAAATTTTAAGAAAATGTTCGATATTCATAGTTTAAATACCAGGAATAAACACAATCTTGCTGTACATCGCACTCGTCTCCACAGAGTAGGCAACTCGTTCATGGGTCAATGTATACGCTTTTATAACAAACTTCCCATTGACATTCGAAACTTACCCATTAAATGATTCAAAAGCTGTATTAAAACCAAACTTTGTAAAAAAGGGTACTATAAAATTTCAGACTATTTAGAAGTCAAAAAGCATGGGATTGAGCTGCTCGCTCTGCTAAGCTTTGTGACATTTTGAATATTATGGAAAATCATCACCAGTTTTATATACAAATTGACATTATTGAATATTGCATACTTGCATACAAAATGACATGATTACTTTGTAAAGTATTGTATTATTTTAATTATTATAAATGTGAGGACTATGTGGATTTTTATTTTTTTCGTTCTCGTATAGTTTTAACGATGGTCTGGCAATTTGAGTATTTTATGCGACCTACCCAAATGTTCTTTCTTTGGTATTGTTCGTCGAGTCATTGAGCTCCTTAAGTTCTGAGTTGAGCTCCACTATTACTGACAAATGCTTGCACTGACTGGACAGGTCCACTCAAATCGTTGTGGTTCTTTCCTCAAAAGACCATTTCAGACGCTAATCTACATGGTCCTCTTATGGTCTGACCAAGATTATTTCTGGACTTTAAAAGAGATTGCGACCTCTGAGTTTATTTCGGCCTTTCTTCTCAGAGTAGTCGGATAGGAAACGCCGACCTCATCTAGCTTATTTTTAATATTTTATAATATGGCGTGTAAAAGTGATTCCAATATCCTATTAACAGAATAAACAATTTCATTTCATTTCATTGAAGTACCAGCAAGGATAAACTAATCAAATGACACAAGCTTTACCTGTCTAAATAAAGTTCAATTTTCCTGTAGGTACACGGTTAGGAAATCAAATCACATAACAATTTGTAAGGAGATTGTAAGGAAAATAAACAGTCTCATCATTAACTTCGTTGATGGAGAGACATGGTCAAGTGACATTACTTCACCTGGTGCTGTGCCTTCAGTTTCATGGTCAGGAAGTCACGCTTCGGTTCGGTTTGTTACCGTCTTATCAATCACACTGTGAATTACTCGGCATTTCTATTGAACGTCGTTCGTTTGAAACACTTTCAACTGAGTCAAGCCAATGGCGACGAGTCAGATTAATTATCATTAAACCATAGAAATAAATAACAGTTAACCAACGGGCTTTTACGTATTAATACGGTATAAATCTCCACAAATCGAGTTCACGCTGAGGACTGATTATTAACCTTACACCGAACTTGTGTGTAGGACCACTGTGTGAGAGCACACAGCATGTTCGGGTCGTAATGATTCGGCACAGTCGAGTGACAAAATCGAATTCATGTAGCGACACACAGCCTAAATAAATACCATTAGTTACCTATTCAACTGAGGTACGACAGGACTTAATTACTATACTTTGTAAGCACTTCATAAAAGTCTACATGCACTGCGTCGTTTATCATTGTACATCGTTTGTCATTGTACACGATAAGAAAGAGTAATATAAATAGTTAGTGCCATTATTTTATTTAGTTCTGAATAACTGAGACAAAATCGATCTGCCTAACAGAATGCAGCTGAATACCAGTATTTTACATGGATGGACTGCCGATCTGACCTCCCCGACCCAGTAACTGGGTAACACGATACCCCTTGGTAAGACTGGTTGTCAGTCTTTTGAGCTTCTGAAGACTCGTAACGACTGTCAGATCCACGAATGACAGTCGGAACCAACCGCATAACGTGCTTTCCGAGACACGGAGGAGTCTCGGTATGTAAAGATTCACCATCCACGGACCAACCCCGGCAAACGTAGCTTAGCCGGATGGATCGACCGTGCGGCTGTTATTACTTAATTGGTGCAATTATTATCTTTCAGATACCTACCCAGGTAATTATGTATATTAATGATGATTTGATTTGACCCTTGAGTTTGTTTCGCCATTTCTTCTCAGAGGTAGTCACATAGGAACCGTCTACTCCATCTACCATAGTTTTTTTTTAATATGACGTATAAAAGTGATCAGCTATCCTATTTACAAAATAAACAAACAATTTTATTTTATTTTATTTCATATCTACCTACGATACTATCCTCAATACCACCAGTCACCAGTCTTAACAAAGGGGTATGGTATTACCCAGTAACTGGGTTATTCTGATAGGCATTCGCTTCATGTAAAATACTGGAATTCAGTTGCATCCGGTTAGACTGGAAGTCGACCCCAACACAGGTGGGAAAAGGCTAGGCAGATGATGATGATACTATCCTCATGGTTGCGCATAATCCTTTATTTATTTAGTGTCACATCTCGTTGAAAATGAAAATAAAATAACGACTGAAAAAGACTGCACATAGCAAAAACATTTACGAGTAAAAAAAAAATCTATGTCAAAATGATAAAAATAAAAATAATACATAATAAATAATAATCTATATCCCGCGAAAGTGTGGAGGGCGAGGCTTTTTAAACGCTTAGACCCTCCACAATTGCGCGATATGCAGTCTCAGGGAATATTTCCTAGAAGCCGACGTGGGAATGCATTGAGATGTGGTCGCGGTGGACAAGGGCCTCACCCCGCTCTCCTTGGCGAAAGAGAACAGGCGCAAGCCTGTAGTGCTTGACACTAACGATCGCAAAGAGGTATGGCAGAGTAAGGAGCTTCACGGACGCTTTTTCCGGGCCCTGCATGGACCCGATGTAGATTTACTAGCGTGCGTAGCCTGGCTGCGTTTCGGTGACCTCTTTGGGGAAACCGAAGGTTTTGTCTGTGCAATTATGAACGAAGTTATCATGACGAACAATTACTGGAGGTTTATTGTGAAGGACGGCACGGTTGACATCTGTCGGGCATGCCTCCGTCCGGGAGAATCAATCCGTCACATTATCTCCGGATGTTCTCATCGACATAATGGTCCCGCATGACGGGAACCTCGTGAAGGCCGAGAAAGATAAACAAATCAAGTATCTTGACCTGGCTCACGAGGTTGTCGACATGTGGGATGTGGACTCTGCGATCATTGTCCCGATAGTCGTATCAACCAATGGCTTAATTGCCAAGAGCCTGGATCAACACCTAAGGAGGCTCTCGTTGGGCAGCTGGATTAAGGGCTTGATTCAGAAAGCGGTAGTCCTGGACACGGCTCGCATTGTTAGGAGGTTCCCCTCTCAGGAGCCCTGACCGCCGGTAGCTTGGACCCTGTTCCCGATTCAGGTGGGCTACTATTTTTTATATGTTTAAATGTTTTTATATATTTTTTTATTCTAATATTTAAAAATATAATTTATATGTATGAAAAATGAAATAAAGAATAATACATCTAATGCAAAATGATGAAAATAATAATATCTAATGCAAAATCATGAATAATAATAAATAATAATAAATAAAGATAAATAAAAAATATATGGTTTTAAAGAACTTTATTTCTCATAAGAACTTAACTAGCAGTTCGCTTATAATGAGATACATCTTGTAAATAATGATCTTTGAACAACACATCATTATTTGGGCGAGCTCGTTTCAAACATCTTAGCAACTTGTGATGTGTTTCCTATATCCATGCATACAATAATATGTCAAACATTTTCCTACAGATAAAATATGGGAGAGAAACGTGACAGATGCACTTTCAGGGTGATCACCCTGACCCAACGGAGACGTGATCTAATAGCCAATGACCAAATGGTACATCATCTTAGCCTTTTAACAAGTAGGTCAGATAAACAAGTAAAGACATAACAAATAGCTGAAACTGTTAATCTTAGCTAACTGCTAAATGATGGCAAAGTTTTAGGACATTGTTAACATTGCCAGGAACTATTTCATGAAATGTTAAGGATGTCCGACTTTCTTGCTATAACCTTTTAATGATATATTAGGAGATATCTATTGAGCCAGAATGTATTAGAAGATTCTGGCGAAGGTTAGGGATAACGGAACTCTGAATTTTCTTTGTATACCAATATTTAGAGCTAAAGCAACTAATGTTCAACGACAGGTACCTACTGCTACTTTCAACCTTCTGCCAAAAGTAGTTGTAATAGTGGTTCTTAAATCCTTGTGCTTTACTATTAATTCAGTGGTACATGATGTAGAAAATTTGCGGTGTGACCACGAGTCCGAACTCCAGGAAAATCATTGCTGTTAGTCACACTTGTGTTACAACCTGGTGTGACCACAAGTCCGCACCCCTTTATTCATGAAGCATATAGATGAACGAAATTTATGGCAAGCACGTTTATAGTATTTTTCCGTTAAAAACATGTTGCTTGTTTAAGAATATATTTCAACTACTAAACTGTGCTAGTACCTATCGTTTTTAGCAACGGTGGCAGATTTAATGAAGCCATGTATATTCTGCAACCACAAAACATTCGTACTAATAAGACGATGTATGAATTACAAGCAGTTTTATTGCTAAATATATGTTGCTTGGAAATATCATAACAATGCCGACGACAATAGATATCTAAATATAACAAGAGCTTCGACATCTTGGCATCAAGATTTGCTAAGGACGCCTTTGATCACATTATCCTTACTAATATCCTTACTATTATATATTATTAATATTATAAATGCGAAAGTAACTTTGTCTGGGTACACAGATAGTCTTGAGCCTGAGAAAGGACATAGGTTACTTTTTATCAACATCCCACGCGGGCTAAGCCGCGGACGGAAGCTTGTTATCCTTATTATAAATATAACCGCACAGGAAAGCCTTTACCAGAAGTGGTCAACGTATAGTGGTTCGGCAGCTTCAATATCATCAGGATTATGCAGGAATAAAGCAGTTCGTCGTGAACGTGGCACGAAAGCGGCTCATCTCAAGAAGACAGCCGCCACGCAACCATCTATACGATGCTCTGCTAGAGTGACAGTCATCCAGCCAGTGTCACTTTTATCCGACCTTTTTGGTGATTCCAGTAACTTCGTAAGAAAACTAGACGGCGCCTCTTAATGCGCCGTCAAATAAAATACGAGTTACATGGGACAAAATAATATTCTAATAGGTACAGATTATATTAAGATAAATATAAACATTACAGATACTTTGCACGTCTAGCCTGCTTACCTAATAAAGTTCAGACAGCAAACAAATCTAACATCTGACACACCAAATATATGCTCAAGTAAATACATTGCCATTTTCATTACCAGGACAGCAGTCATTACGTATATCTTAGCAGATCCTTATTTGTACAGTAAAAAATAAACCTTTCAAAAAATTTGCAGCATGACAATATTTTCTGACGTACTGTAGAACATCTTGATCTTGATATAATCACGCTTTATCGCCGGCAGGCATAAATTATATCGTTACCGAAGAAGTAAACATGTTGATAATTAATTGTCCCCAAAATTACATCAAGATTATATATTTAAAGCATCAGACACAATCACGACATGGTGTGAAATGACGTTATCAAGCATATGACATTTATAAAAATTATCCATTCAGAAACGTTTTGTCATAAAAGTTTATCGTACACTGTTGATAATTTTGATACCAAATACTGACGATAACAACGATGTAACGATGATACATAATTGAAGGCTTCCACATACATAAACTCACGCCTATTTCCCAGGGGGGTAGGCAGAAACTACAGAACGCCATCTGCTACGATCCTTTCACATCGGCGTCGAGTCGACGATGAAGTACCTAGGACTCGTCCTCGACAGCCGGTGGAACTTCGTGGAGCATTTCCGACGTTTGGCTCCAAGGCTGGACCGGGCTGGGGCCGCCTTGAGGCGGCTCCTGCCCAATCTAGGGGGTCCAAACGCCTCCTGCCGGAGGCTCTACGCGGGGGTCGTGCGGTCCATGGCCCTTTACGGGGCACCGGTGTGGGCGCGTTCCCTTAGGCTGCGGCCAGCCCGCCGGTTGAACGCGTCCCAAAGGGTCATGGCCATTCGGCTGGCCCGGGGATACCGCACGGTCTCCCGTGAGGCGGCGAGCCTCCTTGCCGGATTACCGCCATGGGATCTGGAGGCGAAGGTCCTCGCGCACATCTGGGAGTGGCGCGAGGAGGTGAAGCACCGGGGTGTAACTCCGCTGCCGCGAGAAATCGCGGCACAGCGGACAGAGCTCCGGCAAGATCTCATGGCGGCATGGAGAGTGCGATTGTCGCAACCCAGTGCTGGGCACGCCACAATAGCGGCGATAAGTCCCCTCTTTGAGGAGTGGCTAGACAGGCGCCACGGCGTCCTCACCTTCCGCCTGACACAGGTCCTCACCGGACATGGCAGCTTCGGGAGGTACCTGTGTAGGATTAGGCGGGAGGAAACGCCCGGGTGTCACCACTGTGCGGATCGCCCGGAGGACACGGTGGAGCATACGGTTGAGGTATGCCCTGCTTGGGCGGAGCACCGCCGTGTCCTCGCGGAGGCGATTGGCGGCAGTGACCTCTCGCGTCCGGCCCTGGTTCAGGCCATGGTACGGAGCGAGAGGGCATGGGAAGCCGTCACCTCCTTCTGCGAAGCAGTAATGCTCGCGAAGGAGGAGGCGGAACGCGTGAGGGAAAGGCAAAGTTTGCGCCCTCACGCCCCTAACCGCCGCCGTTGGAGACGCCCTGGGCGTCGGGAATCCCAGGCGGATTCCCGGCCACCATAGGCGCGGGCTTGCGGACGGCGAGCAACGGGCAGCTCGCCGTCCGATAAGGACCAGGCCCGGGTCGATGGCGCGTCGTGTTCCACGCGCGCCTCAAAGAGATGTCAGCAAAATTGACGGGGTCCAATAGGACCGATGCCTGCCAGGGTTGCGGGAAAGTCCGAAAGGGATACCGGGACCTTGGCAACAGGCAAATGAAGGAACACGGGTGGGTTTTAGTCAGTAAAAGTCTGACACGCCCTTCCGCTCCGCCCAGAGCGGGAGAAGTCATTGGATGATTTCACACCCTCAAAAAAAAAAAAAAGGGGGGTAGGCAGAAACTACAGAACGCCATCTGCTACGATCCTTACATACTCCTTTTGCTTCCTTTACGTTCATAGATCAACTATCTAATTGCATAACTTATTTTCGTAACCGATTAAGACTAATCAGTTTAACTTTGCCAGTTCAACAACATTTATTGCGTTATTTACGTTATTGAGTAGATGTTTTTTTCGAACTTGTGTAGTATTTTTATTAATATATATAATTTGTTACATTTACATGGACATATACGCACGCCGGTTGCTTGTACTACGCACCTCATCTATCAAAAATTATACTTCCATAATTAAAATCTAGGTAATTTTATAACATCAAAAAGCCTGATGACCAAATAGCATTAACAAATTCATTTCACACTTCTGTCATACTTCTGTTCACAATAATAAATGGTGAGTTCACAAATCTAAGTAAATAAATCGGCGTTTGGTGTAATCTTTTAGGAAAATTACAATTGTCTAGGATAATCTCCATATAAATCAATCTGGCATCGATTCATGGATGGTTTGCCAACTAACCATTATTATTATGCTACAAACAGCTAACTGACGTCAAACGGGTCAATTATAATCCATAAAACTTGTATGGACTCTGTGGAAAAGCAGAAAAAAAAAACATCGGTCTCTCTATCTATCTTGTCCAAATTAAGTTTACCTAACGATGTAAATAAGAAAGAATTTCGAATATCGGTTGTAAAATACGACCTATAAAGGAGTAATAACAAACTGTCACACCACAATAACGAAAGCAAATTTTGCCAGATTTGAAGCCGAGACGCTTCGCTAGCTCGGTCAATTATACTGATATTTTACAAGCATGAAAGTAGAGGTACATAAACTTACATTAAAGTCTAAATATTATTAGACCAATCAGAATTGAAAGAGACAACTACTGGCCGCACATTCGCTTTGTTTCTCTCGTACATTTAGGTCTGTATTCTCTGCACAACTGTATACAGAACGCTCAGTCCATTCTCTCTGTCTATAGGGCACGGGCACCCCGAATAAATGAGTTAGTCGGTGATAGGATCACACACCGATACTGAAACGATTCTAATTACAATGTTTATGAATATTAATACGAGGGTCATTCAATAAATACTTAGCCTACAAAAAGTAAACGAAAATTTTGGAAAAGTGGGTATTTATTTTTCAACATAGTCTCCTTTTAGTTCGATACACTTAGCCCAGCGATGCTCCAACTTTTTTAATCCGTCCGAAAAATAGTTTTTGTCAAACTCTGCAAAATAGGCCTCCGTGGCGGCGATGACCTCCTCATTCGATCCATATCTATTCCCGGCGAGTGATTTTTTCAGATTAGGTAACAGAAAGAAGTCACAAGGGGCCAAATCTGGAGAATACGGTGCATGGGGTAGCAATTCGTAGCGTAATTCGACCAATTTGGCCATGGCAACGGCAGACGTGTGAACTGGTGCGTTGTCGTGGTGAAACAGCACTTTTTTCTTCGCCAGATGGGGTCGTTTTTTCTTTAATTCGGCGTCGAATCGGCCCAATAAATCGGCATAGTAAAGCCCTGTAATTGTTTTACCCTTCTCGAGGTAATCGATGTAGATCACACCCTGTGAATCCCAGAAAACGGTGGCCATAACTTTTCCGGCCGATTTTACAGTTTTCGCCTTCTTTGGAGCACGTTCCCCGGTCTGGATCCATTGTTTTGATTGCTCCTTGGTCTCTGGTGTGTACCAGTGGATCCAGGTTTCATCGACGGTCACAAAACGACGCAAAAACTCCGCTGGATTCCGCTTAAACAGCGCCAAACACGTCTCCGATGTGGTCTCACGGTTGCGCTTGTTTTCTGGTGTGAGTAAACGCGGCACCCATCGCGCCGACAGCTTTCTCATGCCGAGTTTCTCGTGAAGAATATGATGCACTGTTCCTTCTGAAATGCCTACAGTCTCAGCTAGCTCCCGAACCTTCATTCGGCGATCTGCCAATACGAGATCATGGATTTTTTTAATGTTTTCCTCCGTAGCAGATGTTTTCGGTGCACCTGGACGTGGTTCATCAAAAACGGACGTACGGCCACGTGCAAACTCGTTGAACCAATTCTTGACGGTGGCCATCGATGGAGAAGAGTCACCGTACACAGCATCCAAGCGCTCTTTGATTTCGATGCGCGTTTTCCCTTCCAAAAATAGGAATCGAATCACCGAACGATATTGCTCTTTTTCCATTTTTGTAAAACCGATCGACACGTTCGCTTCCATAAGTTGTCAAATTAAAACAAATGAAGGGATTGGAATGAAAATTTGAAAAAAGAATTAAAAAAGAATGTGCTACACTGTGGTAAAACTCTTTTGAAACTACAGCGCCCTCTGGCGATGAGGCTAGGTACTTATTGAATGCACCTCGTACTATTAACATATTGGTGTACATAAGATAATTATGAGATAATAATATCCATGACTATTACTAATAACAGTAATAACCACTTATATTAAACAATCCTATCCTATAATAGAAATTCTAGTAAAAATAAAATTCCTTATTTACCAAAACTACATAACAAATTCATCATTCTTGTATGCTACATGTAACTTATCTAACACATAAAAAACATATAAGGTAAGTGATTACTCATTTAATATTTTTTAATATTTACATAATTATAATAGCCCGTGACCTGGCACAAAGCCTTTGACCTGGCTCTTAAACTGCAATATATTAAAATCCACAACTAAGTAGAGATAATGCCACAGGACATAAACTCGCTCGTGATTCCAACGTTCGTTACGTAGTTTTCAAGTTCATCATAATTAAAAACAAAAAAACCCAGTTTAATAGGTACACATTTTACACAATGTAGCTTACAATTAATTCGGAAATCACACTTATGTATAATGAGATTAATAAACTCTTAAGTTTGGGTAAACCCGCATTAGTTTTTCCACAGATTTATGGTAATCTAACCACTTTTTTAACATCTCTAATGGTTGACCACAGATTGTGATTGCTCTTGGGAGGACAGAACTTCCAACAACAAGAATTAACGGTATCTTATGTATAAAATTCAGTTAAATTCCCGCTTAGTCACTTGGTGACCTTAGTCATCAGGAGAAAGTCATGATACCGGGAGCTCCTTACTTTTCATACCAAAAAATTATAATTCTAATGGCGGAGACTAACTTGTAACAATTTTTCTAATGTACTGCACTAACTCTGCAGGTGTTAAATTTATATCTTCGTCGCTGCTGGACTCGCTCATATTTTATGATTTCTTAAGTCGTGTACTGACCGGTGTTACGGGGTGTAGTGTAACATGTTACAAAGCGAGCATTTGTGCAGTCAGTACGTGGAAACGAGCACGAACACGCGAGCAACGAGCACTAGTTACACGGAGGTTAGAAACGGCGTAACGTAACATGCTCGCTGCGAATGGTACATTACGCAACGTAACGCCGCCGCCGGTCAGTACACGGCTTTACGCGTGACAAAAACTCGATACATTAGAAACAAATGTTACAAGTCAGTCTCCGCCTTAAAGCCGTGTACAGACCGGCGTCACAGGGCGTAGTGTACCATTCGCAGCGAACATGTTACGTTACGAATGCTCGCTTTGTAACAAGTTACATTACACCCCGTAACACCGGTCAGTACACGGCCTTACAGTAGTCAGTGCAGCAAGCCGAGCCGCTCAATGCTAGCGCAGGATTCTCCATTCGACGGTCGACTGTTTCGGGAATTCTTTGAAACGGAAATATTAGAAACCGCGAAGCGAGCGTCTTGTGTATCACCATATTGTAACTAGACTCGCCTCGAATGATATATTGCAAACAAATGTTACAAGTCCAGTCAGTCTCCGCCTTTACATTATGTGTATTTATTCATAAACTAAATGAGAGCTCGAACGACCCACGTCATATAAAGCATGCTACGTTGGGAAAACCTCAATAAAGAAGCAAATACGATGAAATTATTTTAAACTGTGAGATATCATTAGATCCGCTAGTTCCTTTGGAAGGCCGTGACGATAACTACATACATCTCAAATAACATAGTTTTGATACGATGCGTGAGACACGTAACATGCGCAGGCGCACAGGCACTTCATTAACCCAAAGGACTATTCTGAACTGCGGGCACCAGTTCAATGTCTTCTACGAGTATCTAGGACAATTAAAGGCTGCACTGAGTTAATTATTCCATGAGTACGCATAACAATCAGAGCAATGTTACAAGTCTGGGATAAAACTCAGACTTACGTTGGTACTCAGGGACGAGGTTATGGAAACACAAAGATCAAAATCCAAAATCAAAATTAAAAGTGTTTTATTCAAACTAGGCTGAGAATCAGCACTTTTCGAGCGGCAAAAGTACATAAGATAGTCCCCAAAACGCCCACTCTTCACCACTTCCTCTTCGATCTTCGATCTTTTACCCATTAGGGTTGCGCACTAAATCAAGTTGGGCTTTCTCTATCGGCAAGCGTAGTGTGCGACGCCCGCCCCTGAGCTAGACGGACTGACGACCTAAGGTGGGTGGAACAGACTGGATGCGGAAGGTGGAAGACAAGGTGTTGTGGCACAGCCTGGGAAAAGCTTATTCCAGCAGTGAACTGTGATAGGTTGAGTTGATAGATGTTAGGCTCTACTTATTGTCCTTATCTCGTTTAAAGTTTAAGAATTAATTCGCAGCTGCCACTGTGAGCCCTTTAAATAAACACACCATCAAGGCAAGCAGGCTCTCTTCAGCTATTTTTAATGCCAGGTTGGTGTTTACCAAACAAAAAGTGGGGAAACACTCATAGGTCATGAAATAATAATAAAAAACGGGAAATTCTCGTTCTTAAAATATAGGGCAACAAAAACAGAACCTTATTACAGCAAGACCAAAAACAAAAAAACATAAAATTAAAAAAATTAAAATCCGGTGTCACACGTAATCTGTTTGATTTATGACTCCGGATTTTTAATGTCTGTCTGTGGTGTCTTGTTTATACCTTTTTAGTCGTTGTTGGGTTTTAGTTTTTATTACTTAATTTTTTTTTAATTCTTTTGGGTTTATATTATGTAATAATATTTTTGAAATGTGCTCATTAAACCCTTTCATTTGATACCCAACATGGTGCGATTAAACAATTTTTTTTTAAGTTCCTCACTTTATGTACTCTAGAGGGCGCCATTTAATTTAATGTGACGTCACATAGCCTATAACCATCGGACGATCTAGACGCTTCCAACGATACCTCATTTGTCAAATTGATGAACATACTTACATACATACCGGTCAAAATCATAACCCTCCTTTTATCTTCGCCGTAGTCGGGTAAAAAAAAACATGGCATCTAAAAAAAACAACAAAATTAACCTAAACCAATTTATTTATAGCCTGCAGAGGAGCTAATCATTTGGGTTTTACCGACACATTATAATAACAGGCATCCAGCTAACGATTTGATTCAGTATAATTCCACTGCACGGCTCTTCGACGCAGACTTCCATACGATGATAAGACATGTTTTGTACGAGGCAAGTGCAAGTTAGCTAGTTACCTAGGCATTCATTACAAGACCTGATCATTAAAGGTAGGGAAACCCAGGCATTACCTGCCTTCTTATAAATCAGTAATAAGCCTTGAAGAACATGATCACAGCGACAATTTTCCAGAACTTAGCACTTCTACCTTTGTAAAAGGAGCAATATCAGCTACCGTCAATGGTGTTTCAATTGATTGCCAAAAAAATAATTTATGCAATTTTTAAGGAATCTTGACAATGGATAGAATGAAGTAAGGGCCTATGCATACGACGTTTATTTTATGCGCTGTCGGCTACCACAAGATTATATTGTACGAGCTATTGCAGAGGTTGAACCGCCATCAACAATTTTTTTTTACGCGTAATTTAGAATCTATTATATCTTTTAAAATATTAATTTAAATGATATGATGCCAAGGCATACTTTATTCTAAATACTATATACCCTATTTAAATAACATATTTTATTGGATAACGATTAAATTTTTATCAAATTCTGAAAGATAAGAGTGGTTACTGTGGATCATCCTTAGAAGATAGACAAATGCTATCGCGGACTTTTTTCGATCGGTGGTCAGGGCTCTAGAGAGAGGAACCTCTTCACTATGCGTGCCGTGTCCGGGAGTACTGCTTTCTGAATCAAGCCCTTGACCCAGCCGCGCAATGAGAGCCTCCTGAGGTGTTGGTCTAGGCTCTCCGCTATTAGGCCATTAACCGTAACGATTATAGGTACAATGATTGCAGAGTCCACATCCCACATGTCGACAATCCCGTGTGCTAAGTCAAGATACTTGATTTGTTTATCTTTCTCGGCTTTCACGAGATTCTCGTCATGAGGGACAGCGATATCAACAATCATTGCACGGCGCTCTCGTCGATCTATCACCACAATATCAGGCTTATTGGTTACCTAGGCTATTAAGTAAATTATTTGTTACTTTACCTATATAGTTTAAAATAATATTTATCGAGTTTATTACCAAACCAGACTAGAGCAGGTTGCAATCTTGGTTGCTGCTATTGACCTTGTGTCTGCAGAAGGACGCCTGCATTGATAATTATGTACGAAGGTATCAAGAAAGTTACTGTGAACTTTTAGACGAACACACACTGCCTGCGAAATAAGTTAAACGTATGAGGACGAAATATTAACCGCTCAGTTTGTGTCACCTTAAAAGTCGCGAACACTAGGCAATCAAGCGAATTCTTTTGGAGTGCAATAACCCGATAAAATGTAGCCTTACAGCATATTTATACGGTACGGCCGACACGACACAGCCTTGAACAAAACACCGATACATAATAAATAGGTACTTAGGTAGGTACGGAATATGTCACAAAAAATACACCACTTGTTTAAATGTGCTTTCATCCGCAGTGTCGCTACGCTCTTATAGGTATTCAGCGTGAAAATCCAGCAGCGGCCAATGCAACCGCCCTTAGCCGACAAAGTGACCAACTAAAATACCGCGCGCGGTACACCCGCGTACCAAAAACCATTGTAGTTAATTAGAATGTCCTTGAAGAATTAAACATATTACATAGTGATAAATTTGGGTTTTAAGCCTATCTAAAAATAACAGCTGCGTCGGGTTTCTAAAATATATTTAGTAAAAATATCTTATTTGTGTCATCTTCAGGACGTGTCAAGAACGTTAGTTACCTATCGGACCAGTTTTACGCGTATTATAAATTAAAGTCGCTTTTCGTGTTTGTGTGTATAACCGCGTTTTTCTTCTAAACCACGCAACAGATTTTGATGAAATTTTCACCATTGTTTAAAGAATTTATTCCGGAAGGTTTATGTGCATAATACGTTCATATTAAACTTACATAGGTATAACTAAGAAATCTCGATGTTTAGTCAAGTCGTAAAAACCGTGCGAAGCAGGCGGGTAAATTAACACCGCAAAAGAGTTCGTTTCTAGATATTTAGTATAACCTAACACCATTATTCCCGTATTCCCATTTTGTTTCGTATACAAATTATTCGTTAAATTAAAATAGTTTTCCAGTTAAATGTTAAACTATTTGCGGAAGATGTGTCATTCAAACCCGTGACACTGGAGGACATCAGGTATTCCCCACCTGTGAGCCCTTTCATCGACCAAATAAATAACAAGTTTTACTTGTCACACCACATTTTTGTAGTCTTTGAACTATACTTTTCTTTGTTCAATTCAATGTCAATAAAACTCAAATGCCGCATATAATATCACTGGTCGATACGTATAAAAACAAACAAGGAAGTGATTAATTTATAATACTATAATCAATTAATAATATATGGTTCTTTAATAGTAACATTTAGAAAAACTTGTGTATGTCAGGTTTGTAGGTACGGTTCAGCAAAGCAGAAAATAATTTGATTTAAATCGGCCTATTGTTCTCCTATCAAACGCATATAAACTAACGTCATTAATTTTGTTCTTGTCTGAACTATTAAGAGGTCTATTACATTACGACCTTGACCTTTGCGTCAAAAGCGCAACTTTGGCGTTTTTATTCTGAGAAACTGGAAGAATTCTGAAACAACTGTGACTTATTGAGTGGTAGAGAATAAGTATTAGTATGGTTTATAACGGCCTCACTTTTCGCAAATTTTTCTTATCTATTTATATAAAACCAAAATTCCGAAGCAAGTTTTTCATAAATGCGCGACGGCACTTTTTCGAGCTACTGTATGAAATGAAAAATATATAATAAAATCTCTTAAAAAGTGGTTTAGTTCCTAGTGGCTTCAGAATTTTTAAATATGTACGGAATATCTAAAAAAAAAACCATTTAAAATCATAAAAGTACTGAAAAAAAACGCTCAGAATTAACTGTTAATTTCTCATTACTACATTAATATTTTATAACGTAAAATGTACACCAGAATAAACGTTAGTTCATAAGAAATTAAAATTGAATGACTACTTTAAAAAAAAAAAATAATTACAACTGCTAAATTTTTAATGCGATGCGTCGGCTGCTCGAACTTTCAGAACGCACTTTTCTGATAGGCCTCCTAAGAATAAACGAACAAAGTACGAAAAACTGTAATACGCCAATCCGAAAATTTTGAAAAAACATTATGAGTAACTACATAATTCTCACGTGTAGTTCTGTTATGCTCAATAAAACACATACGTAAAAGTTAGGTATCTACCGCAAGATAAGACCTATGTATGATGTGTATCTTGGTCTCTGACCACAGATTGGTGATGTACTCTGCGCCACAGACTAAGTAGCCTCTGAATACGAGGCTTTTGGGTACTAAGAAAATTACTTTCTTTTATTTTGTAATGTGTGCGTTTAGTTTGTGCAGAATAAACAATTTTTCTTCCTTTTTTTTCTTTTGATCTTGAATCTTTTTTTTTGTGTAAATTAAAAAATACAATTTAAATAAAATTCAACCGAATGGATAATTTAAGTGATCAAAATCACGTTTATTATCGGAATTATTATTTTATGAGAATTACTGATGTTTAATAAAAGTCATCGTAACATAAATTATTGATAAAAAGCTGGAAAAATTATCTTGCAACATCCAGTACGAAACAGTCAGCAAAGTCAATGCAAAAACTTGGTGCACATAGTTC
The DNA here is from genome assembly GCA_949152455.1 of Lithophane leautieri. NCBI lineage: Eukaryota > Metazoa > Arthropoda > Insecta > Lepidoptera > Noctuidae > Lithophane > Lithophane leautieri. The sequence continues at coordinate 10,754,930 of OX424478.1, forward strand.
AGACAGAAATTAACCTATGACGTTGCGTTTAAAAGATAAGAAAGAAAAAAAATTAATAAATTTTTTTTTGAAATTGTTTACTGTATTTCCGCTCGAACTGCATGTACGTAAGCACCATTTTTCCAAAGAATTGTGCCTAAGTGGGTGCATGCTAGATGGTTTACAGCGGCCATATCCGTGTCATATCGCTAATGTATCGGCCTTATTGCAGCAAATGTTCAGAGTACTTGCTTGTAATTTACCCTTATAAACAGACTAACAAGGCATTAGTGCCAACTTGCTGGCCTCGGATTATTTATACGCTATGTGCTCATAACAATCTAAGTTGATCACTTTATAACTTCTTTATGGTGACTAGTGATGTGATTATCACGGAAGAACAAAAGAATTTCCCAATTACCTATTATGTATTGCCATAGATATATATTTCCATATCTATTGCAGTAGTTTACTGTGGTAGACTTGATAATACAATGAAGTAGGTAAAGTTTAAGTCTTAACCTGACACCCGTGGCACCTGCTTGGACACAATGCCAGGCCAGGCGCACTCCGCATTTTACCTATGAAACTACTAGTACGCGGTGGCATGATTTGTCGGGCCAATTCAGTGGGCGTAACGTATTCAGAAGATATAAATGTTACGAGATAGAGAGGCAACTTCGGATTTTTAATTTGTCTTTCTGTGATGTCTTTTTACATCTTTTTTGTTGACTTTTTGTCGTAGTTGGGTTTTATTTTTAATGATTTTGCGGAGTGAATCTTCTGTACATGTACTTTTATGTACTTATTCTGTGACAATGCCAACTTCGGTTTAGAACTTATGAACAACACTCATTAACATATGAAACGAGCTACATTAATTCAATTGCATGCTTTAAAGATTAATCAGATTTTCAATAAATATGCAAAAAATTATAGAAACGTGGTTCTTTGTTACTAAGTGTATTTAGAATTCTATGGCTGAGTTTTTCCAAAGGCATAAAGAAAGATTAATTTATGCTACTTTTATTTTTACCTCATGTACCGTGAGATATTGAGCAGTGGGTATAATGTCACGTCTCATTAATGAAATGCATAAAAATTACACTTTAGAGAGAGACTAAAGTTTAATAAAATTGACTGAAGCACGAACGCGACGCATTTTATAAGTCGAACTGATTGGAAGGACATTTTTATGCTTACATAAGTACGATGACTTGGTTATTTACTAAGCCACCACATGGATTTATTAGAGTTTCCCCGTGCAATTGCAAATCACTCAATTTTTTTAAATGTACCTATAAAGATAATAATTAAAGATTAAATTGTGATTTATGTAGATATTAGTAATATTTGTGGTTTTTTGTATTCTATTAAAAAACAAGTATTCAATAAATGTATATTTCGATTTATAGAATGAATAAGCTATGCGTTGAACGCTCGATCAAACAAACATTCGATATTTTGAACACTCGATGTATTTGAGTGTACGATGTATTGAATGATCGATTTATTAACCATTCGATATTATGAACGTTCGAGTATTTAGACGTTCGAGTTATAGTGGTCGATCAATTGATATTCGATTATTTGGCATTCGATTTGGCATAGTACAGCCCTCAAACATAAGGGCAGGAGGGTAGTTAAAAAAACAAGTTATTGACAAACGAAACTAAGGACGGAACACTTATAACCAGGTGAAATGATCTACAACAGGAAATCCAGTGTTGTATTCGTATTTGGGCGAAGTTTTATATTTATGTGCGAATCATGCATTTTTTATGTCCATTCCCTGCCTCTCTTACTCTGATTAAAGAAATAATCTCATTAATGGGACACACTTATAAGGAGAATTTCATTACTGTTATTGCCACATAAAATTTAATGCTTAAATGGAAATAAATAATTTCTTTACGAATTCACAATTACTATAGTATCAATACGCTTCAACTGTGTTAATTACTCAATCTACCTAGCTTTTTCCCAACTGTATTGGGGTCAGCTTCCAGTCTAACCGGATGCAGCTGAATATCAGTATTTTACATAGAGCGACTGCCTATCTGACCTCCACAACCCAGTAACTGTGTAATACTATACCCCTTGGTAAGACTGGTTGTCAGACTTTCTGGCTTCTGACGACCCGTAACGACTGTCAAAGATCCACGAATGACAGCCGGGACCACCGGTCTTACGTGCTTTCCGAGGCACGGAGTAGTGTCGACGTGTAAAGATGGTCATCCATCCAAGGGCCAGCCTCGGCAAGCATAGCTTAACCTGATGGAACGACCCATGCGACTGTTGTTACTTAACCACGAGCTAAATAAAATAAATAAAAAAGCCATTTATTCTATTACCCAAATTACACTTTTTTATAAAACGTTTGTAACATGCTTTTAAAACATTTATCTTCAAATAAATTCTTAGCATAAGAAATAATATTTTAATTGTTCGAGATTTTAATATTTTATCCTGTGTTAAGTATTACGCATTAATTATTTCACGTCACTATTCTAGATCGAATTAAATTGTATAAGTATTTAATGTTAAAACTGTAGAATCAAACCTGCCTTGCCTGACTAACAATATACTCTTGAATCAATATTGAAATGTAGAGAACTGCTCGCTCGCACATTTTGACCATGACCGTGTATCGAGTGCTCTGAAACAACCTGAATCGATCTATCGGAATGCACGATAATAAGACGACAGTAATTTTGACTTATTGTTACTTTACTTTATTTGTTGGTTACTGTTAAATTAGTTTTTTATTTTATCTTATTTATCGAGTCTGGTTAAGCCACGCTGGGGTCGGTACATTTCATTCATTCATAGAATAACTCCTTCAGTGAAGCTGAGCATAATACTATCATCACTTCACTAATATTATAAACTAGCTGAAGCCCACGACTTCGCCCGCGTGGATGTCGGTTATTTTATACTAAAACCTTACTTAAGAACCACTCTCCATTGTTGAAAACAGCATGAAAATCGGTGCAGTAGTTTTTGAGTTTATCGCGTACAGGGCGACAGACAGACGCGGTGGAGGACTTTGTTTTATAATATGTAAGGATGTGAAAGTGAGGTTGTTTATTTATTTGTTTGTTTGTTACGCTTTCACGCTAAAACGGCTGAACGAAATTGGATGAAATTTGGCACATGGGTAGACCATGACCCGGAGGAGGATATAGGCTACTTTTCATCATGAATCCCAGACGAAGTCGCGAGCAACAGCTAGTTTCTGATATAATAATATGTATTGCGTAACATATTAATTACCTACCTTTTTTCAGATTCAGACCTCATCTGATGATAAAGCAATTTCACAGCAATAACAAATAATTCATAGGAACAAAGGGGATTTTCGTTTTCGCAAAGATACAAAAAACAAATATCAAAGCTCAAAGTTGACTAGCAATAAAAAATATTACCTACAATATTTTAACATGTGATCGTAAAAAATCCGCTAATGACTCACGAAAAAATAAACTTGCCACGCTAGACCAGCAGATAGAGACCAAATTATGATACTTTAAAAAAAATATGGTATTATGTATGAGTTTACTAGCTGCGCCCCGCGGTGGACCCGGCGTAAGTTTCGATCTCGTGAGAATATCGGGATAAAAGTATCCTATGACCATAGAAATATAAAAAACACTTCTACTACTTTTTTCTTATATCTATGCCTATGTCCTATTCCAGGTCATGGTCTATCCATGTGCCAAATTTCATCCAAATCCGTTCAACCGTTTTAGCGTGAAAGCGTAACAAACAAATAAACTCACTTACGTATTTGTAATATTATTATAGTTAGGATTTCCTCATTTATGAAGTTTATAACTAGGTACATTAGTAAACATTATTTTAGGTGAGCCATTGAATTGAATATTTATTATACGAAAACAAAAACGGTTGATATTATTTTTGATACATCATTCATTCGACAATTAATGTAAATAAAAAAAGTGCATCGTCACAAATTAACATTTTTCCTAAAGTTACTTAAAAACAAGGACAATATTTACGTACTAAATAAACATTAATAGGGCCTAAACAAATCGAAGGGGGACTAATGTTTGCCGTGAACTTCACCATTAGCACTTGAGAAACACGAGAAAAGATACTGGTTAGCACCATAAGGAAGGTACAGGTACACCAGAAAATGTATGAGAATCGGTAATATTCGTCTTGCAGAATAAGTACGAACGTCGCGCCACAGAGTAACCCCCCACAGAGGCAAAGGTTCTAAGTTTTATACTGCCACGTTATAACGTGCACCTATGATTGCGCGTTTGTATGAAGCTTTCCCTCTCGAGTGAGTTACCTACTCCTCTTTGAGATATTATGTCACTCTTTAGATAAGTTTTTTGGAATTGTTTTTAATCTGAAATTTTGTAACCATAGGAACACAAAATAGGTAAATACTGTCATGGCTGTAACAGATCTATATTAGATCTTATATTCGTATTTTCGAAGATAGACGATGGTTGTCGAAGCGCATACATTTGCTGGAAGATCTGTACAGAGGGCCTAGACAAGTGACAATCGCTTCCAAAGCGTTTCGTATTTCTACAGCGACTTTCAAAAAGATTGACTGACATAAGCTTTTCGATAGCTTATGTCAGTCTCATACATTTTTGCCTTTTCCATCATCGTTATCGCTGATAGAATATCACTTTGTCTTGGGCCTCAGACCTGTCAACCGAACCGATTCAAAACAAAAGTACTAATTACGAATGTTCCAGGCCCCGTGAGCCGGTTTTCTGACGCATTGGAAACTTTTTGCACTGTCCCTAATAATCGGCTAACCTTTAAATGCAAATGACGCATTTATCTTATACGTACCTACTATTAAATTGTCGGATGTTTGTTTATTAAAGTTCTCCATAAAAATATGGCGAATAGGTAACGTTTTACCAGTGTCAGCCTAATGTTGAATTGAAATTGAAACTACACTCTTTTCCATACGAAACTTCCTTTTGGAAGGGGTAACTAGAATCAATTCAATATTTTTTGTAAATTTAGACGTTCAAAACCACCTTTTATGTGCCTAATTACTGGAAATTAATGTTTTGACTTTGATTTTATGTGCTTGGTAATAATTACATTGCACACTTACCTGCTCTGATTTGCAAAAATAAAATATTAACGTATCTTAACTCGAGTTCCAAGCAGACAAAATTGTTGCGAAAATTATAAAAGAAAAAAAACATAATATAATTTTGGCAAAATAAAAAAAGTAACACAGCAACTACTTACATTATTTTAAAGCTCACGGAACACATTATACATACAGAAGTCACCAAGACAAATAGGTGTTCCAACCTCTAAAAATTATGATAAGCACTGCAAAGTAAATTACGAGTACTACAGACAATTAAAATTGGTTTATTTCCGTTACATCCAACAACAAAAAAAAAAAAAACTTTACACACATTTTTTTATTGTATGAATAAAAGATAGTGTTTATGTATGAATACAATATTTTAAATAATAAACAATGCTGCTTACATTCAAAATAACCTGTTAAATAATTTTAAAGGCTTTGTGTTTTGCGAACCAGAGAATAAAATAATTTACTCGCTAGCAAACGAAAACAATAGATTTACAACTATTTATAACTACGAGGTACTTGTTGTTCTTTCCAAGGACTATTTATGCTCTATCATACTCGTACCTAATTCTTAGGTCGTTTGACAATCCGGACAGACAATTAATCATAACTAGCGACCCGGCCCGTTTTTAATCTATTGATGTGGCGACATGTTGTCAAAACTTCAAAAGTTCTATGCTATGTTTGCACAAACAAACTTTCCGGAATAAATTCTATAAATGGTGGAGAAAACCGCATCGAAATCCATTGCGTAGTTTAGACTAACAAGGAGAGCTAAGCAAAACAACTTTGTTTATCTTTGTTTTACACTCGAAAATCGAAGTCTGTTAATGTGGCAGATTCTACAACTGATACTGCATGGATGAGGCATTTACCTTAGGCCTTCCTGGCTTCCACTAAAAACAAAACCTCATTAGCAGCAATGTACACCTATACGATTTAAGGTTTTTTTTGGAAAATCGTCGTCTTTCACAATGTCTGTAAATGTGAGCACCATGTATTTATTACATAATTAATTTATCTGCCATTGCTTCACTTTTAATTCTTTTTACCTACTGTGATGTAATAATTTTATTCTAGGTGCATCGTCTTCACTTATAATTATATAATTATTATTAATGTACACAAAATATTGTAAAACACTAAAAAAAAAAAAAATTAACACTAGAGTTTGATCAAAGTCAAAATCAAATAGTTTATTTCAGATAGGCACACTAAAGGCATTTTTGAACGTCAAAAACAAAGAAATAGAACTGATTCTAGTTGCCCCTTCCAAAAGGTAGTTTACGTATGGAGAAGAATTGGCAAGAAAATCCACTGTTACTCTTTAAAAAAATGTTTTACAATATTTTGTATTATATCAATTATATAATCACATGTGAAGACGATGCATCTAAAACACGATTACTGTACCACAATAGGTAAAAAAGAATTAAAAATTGGGCAATGACAAATAAATAAATTAAGTATGTGATAGATACATGGTGCTCACATATTTTAAACATTGTAAAAGTATACGATATCACAATATTCCTAACATGTTTGCAAGTAAGACTAATAAGACGGTGCGCGAGTAGTAGTAAGCACAAAATGTAAAAATCTATGATATTTTTTTAATAATTATAATAATTAGTTATTTGCTGCAACAAGAGAGCAAAGTTGGTTTTTGCTGCGATTGTTGATTTTGAATCGCGAGTAAGCGAAGGATTCTATAATTATGATATAATTGATTCTATGTTAGAATCCTGAGCGCAGCGAGGGATTCAAAGACACGAGATGCAAATAACGTTGGTCTCGTGTAACACATACAACTTTTCACCTCAGCAGCGAGAACATAGGTATTAGAGGTTTAAATATGAAATTGCCGTTTTGTACTGAAAATCCGTACAGGTTCAACAAGGTATAAAGCAAGCTTCAACGCGCGCTTCTCTTTGCAGATCAGTCAAATCATGGGGCACCTATTTTTCACGCTTTTTTGTCTCACCTATTTAATGAAAATGGGTCAATATTGTGGGTATGCTAACATCAAACCATGCTGCTAATTCATTGGTAGTTTGATACGGATCGGCTTCTACCATCGCATCCCATTCATCGTTATTTACCTTAGTGGCTAGTCTTTCTCGGGGTTCATTCTTCAAGTCGAAGTTTCCCCTAAGAAAGCGATTTAACCATAAACGCACTGTGCATTCATTAGCCGTATCCTCTCCAAACACAGCATTGATATTGCGAGCTGTTTCCGCTGCGTTAGGTCCACGTTGGAACTCGTATTCAAAAATTACTCTAATTTTCTAGGTATCTAGGGGACGGCAGTGCCTCCGCCAGGTCGAGCAAAACAAACAAAAGCACAGCCTTACCATTTTTTCTCGACCATCTTTACTAGCTGAATGAAAAAACAATTGAAAGTCAAAAAAACCGAATCTTGTGAAAAAAGTTTCACTCTGGAATCTCACACCATGGTGCAGGTTTATTTTTAATTCAAAGTGGCCAGTACCTTAAAACGACAATTTCATATTTAAACCCCTCGCTAAGCTACCGGCCGGGCCGCGTGCGTATCCAAAAAAACAGCGAAGCTAATTAAAATGTCCTTGAAGCCTTACCTAAATGTAAAAAAATACAACATTAAACCACATGAAGTATATTTGTAAAACAAACAATATCAAAAAAATTAAAGTCAAATTATTAAGTAACAGATGAACCTTAACAGATTTGCAATTTTACGGCTGTATGTCTATCCGAACGTTTTATTGTTTGTTTCTTTTTTGGGCCTAATAGGGAATTTAAAATCGAACTTCGATTCGACCTGTTTCTATCTCTCGCTTTTTTCGTATCGAACTAAAAGTGACAGAACAAAGTGAAATTCAAATCTTTCGAATTTTGTGAGTACCCACGACATGTTCGCAGCTTATAAAAAATAAATAATTAAAAAGTTACTTTGTCTCAAGCTCGCAGCAAAACTGATTTTTTATTGAAAAGATTTTGCTCACTGCCTGTGGACAGTATAACCTGCTTGTTTGAGGTGCTGAAGTGAAAAATTAATTATATAACTAGATAAGCAACCAGTTTGATTTTGTCCAGACTCTAATTGTTCCATGGAGCAAGACCAGGATGTTTCCAAGCATTCTTATCTTGGATATAATCCTCTAATTTGTAATATGCTTGTCAACAAAGTATACTTTTAATATGAGTTATAAATTTTCTTTCATTTAATTGCAATATCGATTTGGCTTTTAATAAGTAAACCATACACAACGGAGTGTTATCAAAATTGCACACCCAAAGTAGGAAGCGTAGGTGCTCTGAAATCTAAAACGTAGCTCCTGACTGAAACTTATAAGCTTGATAACAGACCGCCAATTTTAAAACGAAAATTGCAATACCGTATTTATGTAGCTGCTAAATGAATAAATGGAAATAACGAAAAAAAAAAATTACTACCATACTGTTTTGATAATGATGATTAAACGCCTGAAACATCTATTTCCAGTAAGAATAAAAATCTAACTCTTCAGGTAAAAATAAAATAAGTACAAATAGACTACGATGTTCCTACAGTGAAAGAACTTCACTTTCCTTGCGCACAAACAACACTTCCACTCTCAGTGCCAAAGAAATAAAAAATACTACAAGTACTCAGCGAGTCGGCGCATCCTCAAAATTCGGTGCGGTATGCGTTCAACAGGTGTACTTGAACGCGAGTGGAAAGGTTACGGGCGTGTGTGCCATAGTGTCACAGCGGCACGTCATTTTTCTGTCGGCTGAATAAAACATCGACAGCGCTTCCCTCGCGAAGCAGTGGTGCGCAAGGAGTGCCGATCCTGCGCCGTCTGCGGATACGCAAGTAACGACTGAGTGGGTCGCTAAATAGAACGCGCTCAGTGTGTGACTACAACCTGTGTCGTGTTGTGCTTCTCATTTTGAAATCGGAATTTATTTATTTTTAAAAGTAAGTTTATCCCAATTTTTCTAAATGTGCCCGTATCAACGCCAGGAACGTTACAAAAATTTAAATTAGTGTTATCAAAATAAAATCAAAGTTATGAATCTGCAACTCTTAGTATTTATCTAAAAACAAAAAATGTATAACAAAACTCAACTAAAAAGAAATACTTACCAATAAATAAAATTACGAACAATTATCAGTAAAAGTGCTAAGTAGTTAATTATTAAAGTAGGTGCCTACGTAAAAGTAGAATACGTAAGATTTACGTTACATTTACCAATCAAGTAAGAAAATAATGGAATTAAATTCAAGAAATACAAATCCTTATAAGACCAATCAAGGGTCCTAAATTATATCATCATGGAATTTTAGAACTAAAAAAAAATACTCTGATAATATTTGATCATTTATTCACATATTTCTAAATGTTTTTAAAATAAAATCGCTATTTTTTTTTGTAACCCAAACTTCGGTAGTGACCGTTTTCTAAAAAATCGCACGTCCCTTAAAATATCTATACAAACATTTGAAAAGTATATAAACAAGCAGTGAAGGATAGTGCAATTTTTATATGTAATATGTAAACGATCTCTCTTTACCTAAGTAAAAATTTATAATATTTCGAAACTAATATCAACTTTACATTCATGTCGGTGAACCCTGAATCTAATGCAACTAAAACGAAAAGGAGACGAAGATATTATTCTCCTTTCAAGTTCTAATTATGATAAACTTATTATCATAATTGAATTTATCGCAGAACACATCTAAGCAAACAGTGCAAGGAACCTGTCTTCCATTAAATGAATTAATTCGTAATGCATGACAATTACCCATGCTGAAACAATACCTACACACTTCCATTATTTTTAGCTATGATTTTTTTAATTATACTTACAACATGGCCATGTGCGTATGTTAAAACCACGGTAATATGTAGTTACCAACAATCGGAATTTATTTCTTTTTAAAAGTAAGTTTATGCCAATTTTTCTAACTGTGCCCGTATCAACGCCAGGAACGTTACAAAAATTTAAATTAGTGTTATCAAAATAAAATCAAAGTTATTAATCTGCAACTCTTAGTAGTTATCTAAAAACAAAAAATGTATAACAAAACTCAACTAAAAAGAAATACTTACCAATAAATAAAATTAGGAGCAATTATCAGTAAAAGTGCGAAAAAGTTAATTATTAAAGTAGGTGCCTATCGGTGGCCTATACGTGGCTATCGGCTTATGGAGCCTCTCGTTGGGCAGATGGATTATGGGCTTGATTCAGAAAGCGGTACTCCTGGACACGGCTCGCATTGTTAGGAGGTTCCTCTCTCTGGAGCCCTACCCACCGCGCCGGTTCTACCCTGTTCCTGATACCGGTGGGCTACTATTTTTTATATTTCTAATATTAAAAAATATACCTAATTTATATGTATAGAAATGAAATAAAGGAATTAATAATGCCACTAAAAAAAGCAGAGGTTTTCAACCCTTCTGTGCTAAATGAGATGTTTCAAGTTATCACCTATCAAAAGTTTACCTAGTAACTGTTTTTGAGACTTGCCCGAAATCCGCCAATGCCGTCAGGAAGTCTTGAAGCAGGTAGTCAGTATCAAATCCTAAACTATTTAATAATAAGCTGACGTGCGAAATAAACAGTTCTTTTTTTTAAACCTTGCTCTTTGAATGATTCAGGAAGACTTGCGACAGAATAGACTTGTTTTAAAATATTGCATTATTAGTAATTTATAATTAAAATAATTTTTAGCTACAGCTTATACACCTAGATAACTATGTCTTCTAGTATTATTTTTGTTAAATCCAATAAGCCAAATTATAAATAAACTACATTACAGGCCATCAAAACTCATCAATGACTTTAACTTTCGAACAATGTAAGTAATTCACAAATTCCGTTGTTTTCCGGATCCAAGACCCTCGAAGCTTTCACAAATTATTTTGAAATATTCATTGTTAAACTATTAGTAGTATATTTTGAAGGCCAATACCGGCGGCAATATACGTGAATAGTTTGTATTATACAGGGAGTCCATTTATAGTGGTCAAATTATTTTTTGTGTCTACTTCATCCCATGGACTACCATACCGCAACTTATGTTCCGCAAAAATCAGTAGTTTAGAAGTTGTGATTTTTTTTACATAAAAATCCCCATCATTGGGTATTCGAGGACAAAGAACTTCACAATTTCCCATTGATGGAGACTTGTGGAATAACCCCAAACTTGATTCGATTTATTGCAATCACTTCCAATCTAGAGAATACACGACTAAAGTAGAGATATTTAGACAATAAATTTAAAAAATCACAACCACTAAACTACTGACTTTCGTGGAACATTTATGGCGTTTAGACGAGTCATTGAATAAACCTAGACATTAAAAAAAAAATTGGACGACTATAAATTGGCCACCCTGTATGTTTAGGTCTCGATCATTACTATACAGGATTCGAAATTCCGGTACAAGTTTTATGGTCAGTCTACTAATAGACTGACCAAAAACCGTATGGAAGCTCGCATTGATATTGATAGCTTGTTTAATCCGATAATTTAAAAATCAAGTTAAAAAAAATCGTGGTTACTTACTTGGAATTTGCAATACTCGTAACATAAAAAAGCTAAGAGATGAAGAGCATGTACTTATTGTTTGGTATGGTCATGCTTCAGAGGTGGTCCCCCTATAAATTTTTCTCAAGCATGCTTGGAAATTCAAGCATTATTTTGACAACCTTCTTCGAGATACATCAAAATTGCTGTACTGGTCAAAAACAAGTGACGATGCTGCCGGCAAAGTAAAAAAATGAAAATCCATATCTGTTGTGTATAGCGGCCAAATAAATTCCTATGAAAACTCATATCTGTCGTGTTATTTAAAAATGGAACGAACTTTTTACTTCAACACATGGCAACCAAGGAGGTAACTTATCAAAGATTTTATTTAAATTTCTATTTGGCATGCAAATAGAAACATAAGAAACAAATATAAGAAGCAAATAGAAGAAACAAATTAACATAATATTGGCGCATGGAAAATTATCGTTGTTCGTCATTGATTCTGGAAATTATAATTAATTTACTTAGGCTGAATTTCTGCGCATTGTTTGAGAAAAGCCTTGGCCGGAACCAAGCATTGATGGACGATAGTTGCAGGCCGCGACAGTAATGTACTATTATTAACATTGCTTGCGTATTTTTTGAGTTAGCTTCAATATTACGTATTTTTTCCTCTTAGTCTATATGGACGATGTTTTAAGTTACTCCGTCACTGTTATTTACATAGAAGGTAATGGCAAGTATTCGAATTTGGGTGAGGTAGGTACCACAACTAAAAAGTGAAAAATAAAAACTTTTTATTAAAAAAAAACAACCGACTTCCGATAATTTTCACTAGAACAGTACAGAAATTCGCAACAATAGAATACCTACATCATTTTCAAAGATAAAACAGGTACATTTTAAAACTAATGATGCCATAAATTAAGTTGTTAACTCCGTCTAGACAGCGTTTTATTATTAACAAAGGACACAAATAAGACAACTGACAACTGATCCTAACTAACGTAAAAAACCGGCCAAGTGCGAGTCGGACTCGCACTCGAAGGGTTCCGCACCATATCGTATTTTTTTTTTGTTCAGATTAATGCAAATACTAAACGAAGAATATTTATCCTCTTAAATTTAAAAAATCGCAAATATAATGATACGGTGAATTACAAAGTTATTTTTGGAGTTGCAGAAATTCGCCCATCCTTTCTTCCTTACTAATATTATAAATGCGAAAGTAACTCTGTCGGTCTGTCTGTCTGTCGCGCTTTCACGGAAAACTACTGAACCGATTTAAATGAAATTTGGTACACAGCTAGTCTAAAGCCTGAGAAAGGACATAGGCTACTTTTTATCGTCATACCACGTGGGCGAAGCCGCGGGCGGAAGCTAGTATAGAAATAAAAATACCTTATGAATCTGCGTGTTTAATATTTGTTGATTAAATACAGTACATGATACACAAAACTTTCAAATTCCTAACTAGTTTAGTTGTTGCGATAGAGCTCGTACAAAAATGGTCTAAAACTGACAATATTTACGGTCCCCTATTTCTTCATTTTTGATACGATACTCTACTCGACGAGTTCTAGACAATGAATGTCATGAAATAAATGAGAAAAAAAAAAATTACACCCCACATGCCAGGGTACGATTTTTTTACTTTTAATCTTTTGTTTATTGTATGGGGACCCCCTTTAATTTTTAAGTTCATTTAATTTTTTAGAAATACACAATCTGTGATAATTTCATCTGTCTACCTATTCATGAGATACTCGTACAGCCCGCTGATAAGACAGACGGACGGACAGCGGAGGTTTAGTAATAGGGTTCCGTTCGGCACCCTTCGGGTACGGAACCCTAAAAATTAAACAAAGACAAAGTCTATTTACGACAGTGTCGATGTAATACAGAAGACTACGGAATTCTATGGATACATTCAAACCACGAAAAACGGCATTTCCAGCGTGACGTCATTAAATTCGCATTAAATGTGACGATTATATTGTATTTACTAGTTGTTGCCCGCGACTTCGACCGCGTGGAATTTAGTGTTTCCGGCGGCTTGGTCATTCCTTGTTATTATTATATAGCACTTTGCCCACGACTTCGTCCGCGTGGATTTCGTACTTTCCTCTAAAAACTTCAACAACCCATCCATCCCTTTGAAAGATAGTTTTCGAAAATTAATATTTACGATCTTTAACATTTATTTACGATCTTGACCTCTTAAACTCCACTCCACTCCACTCTTTAACTCAGTCGCTCCATGTAAAATACTGGTATTCAGCTGCATCCGGTTAGACTGGAAGCCGACCCCAACATAGTTGGGAAAAGGCTAGGCAGATAGATATAGACCTCTTAAACTTTATTACCATTTTACACCCGTTAGGACCTGATTTTAGAAAAATCCCGAAACTCGTATTTTTTTTTTTTTTAATTATTGGTACCGTACCGAATTTCGAGTTAATCCGAAAGCGCGTTAAATATTTTACTTACTTACATTGATACCCCGTTATTCCTCTATGGTAAAAGAATTTCCAAAAACCCTTTCTTAGTGGATGCCTACGTGATAATGACTATCTGTGTGCCAAATTTCAGCCCAATCCGTTAAGTGGTTTGAACTGTGATATAGACTACCCCTTTTTACCCCATTAGGGGTCGATTTTTGAAAAACCCTGGAACACATTGTCCTTTATTTTTGGTTTTAAGTATACGAGTAAGTACTGAGTTTCGAGTTAATCGGACCGCGCGTTAATATTCTTCCATAGAAACTTTGACACCCCCCAATCCCCGTTTAGGGGGTAGTTAAGAAAACTAATAATGACTAACTTTATTATTTATTTAGATAAGTAATCGTGCGAAATTTGAAGTAGATTTGTCAAAGGAATCACGTTGTCCCATACAAACTTTGCCCCAGTTTTTCACCACCGGTAGAATTTCGAAACATCCTTTCTTATCGGATGCCTACGTCATACAAAGGACACACCCTCCAAGTTTCAGGTCTCTACAAGGGTCATGCCAAAAGAAGTTACATATTCGTTACTCATTTGTTTGACACTGGCAAGGTATTCACTATCTTATATACTGGTTAATTATTGACATATTTGAAACAGTTTGTTCTCGAACAGGAATATTAGCTTAGTGTTACAAGCGACTGCAGTCAGGAATCTGGCACCTTCTCCGGCACCACGAAAATGGGGGAAACGTCTGCCAGAACACTCGAATTTTTTAACTAAAAAAACATGTCTATCCTCCCTCACCAACCATATTCCCTGACCTAGCGCCTTGTGATTTTTACCTGTTTCCAAGTAACAAAGAAAAACTAAACGGGAAACGGTTTGAAAGCAAAGAATGCACCGACTGCCTATAATTTCGAGATTGCTGAAGTGTCTAAAGAAGACGTATGGAAAAGTGTATACATACTCAGGGTGAATCCTTCGAAAATATCGATACTTGTAATAAGGAATAAATTTTATAAAACCAAAAAAAAATTGCTAGCCGGGTAGTCAATAATTTATAATAGTAATTTTTTTTTTTTGGTTTAGGTTGTGCGTTGATCCGTCAGTGATTCAGGACAAAGCATTTTATATGTATAGATTAATCATGACCGTGACCGTCCACAAGGCTTGTCGCTTGTCGCACGTCCGTTTCGTGTTGGTTCAAACCAGTTTCTGAAACGTGTCTCGTAATTCATGGGATTCCGTACCAATGCTTTACCTATGTAAAAATCTCACAGGTGGAAACGTAGGTGAAATGGGTTTGAAGCGAGCTGTCAACCCGTAGATTACCTAGTGTCTGGTAAGATGGCAGTTCACTTCCAGCTAACTTCACCAAAATTTTCACAGTGAGATTTTTACGGAATAGACCGGCTGTACACACGGCTACACATCAAGCTATACATTTCCAGTATAAGCTGATCTCGCATTGTATAGGATGTCCGTACAATGCGAGGTCAGCTTATACTGAAATTGTATAGCTTGATGTGTAGCCGTGTGTACCTGTGTGTTCCAGTGTCGATATAGGTAACAATTCTGTATAATGTCCAACCAGGGGTAGTATTATGAAGTATTAATGCCATCATTATTCCACTGCGAAAACGGGATGGTGCTAGCGGCCTTGTCTAGCTCCATCTCTCTCTCACACTGGAAAAATGGTGGCATTAATACTTCATAATACAGTACCTGTTCTTCGAAATCCTGATGCTGTTGTAATTTTTTATTGCAAAACTTTGCTTCAATGGCTCAATCCTAATTAACGAGAATTAATTAATCTTATTAAAATAATTTGAAACACACGTATAATGGTCCACCACAAGGGCCTAAGTATGGAAACCAAACCCGTTAACATAGAACATAATTTAAAACATGTGTACGGAAATGATCAATATACAACACCTTGAAACTTATAAGTAGGTACATACGGCTACACATCAAGCTATACATTTCCAGTATAAGTTGACGGCGCATTGTACGGAAATCCTATACAATGCGAGATCAGCATAAACTGGAAATGTATAGCTTGATGTGTAGCCGTGTGTACGTACTCGTAATTTATAAACTATCAGAGGCCTTAGTGTGAGTTTCTTTGAACCATCTCGACTTTACTCATCGAACGCGTTCGGCGCTCCGATTGGCCCTTCCCTGGCCTTCACCGGTGAAGGGCCAATCGGAGCGCTGAACGCGGTCGATGCGTAAAGTCGAGATGGCTAAAAGAAACTCGCACTAGGGCCTCAGGTAGCAAAAAGCGTAAAAACCGTGCGAAGTGGGAGCGGGTCGCTAGTATGACAATTTAACAGCCACATAGCGACGTCCAGGTTCAATCAAGTTTTATTGTATCAACAAATACTAAATCTATGGTCATAACTTGGACTCACAAAGACAACAGTTTTTTTATTTTATAAACTAGTAACAATCATCTAATTTTAACATTTATTGGGATTCACCGAATAAATTGTAGTGCGCTGAAAAATTCACTATCGTCAGAGAAACTCGGAATCTTGGCATCCGTACTCGCAAAAGAAAAGAATAAGCTGTCTACTTGTTATATTAAAACCGGTCAATGAACAATTAAATAACCACATTTTTTCTTGAATAAGGAAAAGGTTACGAATTCGTGTTTTTTTTTACTTTGTTCATGCGCTGTAACTATAGACCGATGTGAATGAATTTACTCCTTTATATATAACTAGCTTCCGCCCGCGTGGTATGTCGATAAAAAGTAGCCTATGTCCTTTCTCAGGCTCTAGACTATCTGTGTACCAAATTTCATTTAAATCGGTTCAGTAGTTTTGGCGTAAAAGCGCGACAGACAGATAGAGTTACTTTCGCATTTATAATATTAGTAAGGAAGTAAGGATTATGAGGAGACGTCGCCGTCTCTAGAGCGAATGCTTTCCAGAATTTTCTCAAGAAATGTTAAGTCAAATTAGGTACCTACATTTATTTTTCGAATAGACATTTTGGCTTCTGTCATATTACAAAATAAGGAAAATCAATACTCAATGCTGACATGGGTCCTTTTCTATGATCGGAAGAGGAAAAGATCGGGGTTGAATATTAACACAAACTTTACATCCGTTTAGAAGAGCCTGGCCGTGACATGCGGACAGAAGGACCAATCAGGTCATAAACTACGTTACCTACAGTATATTTTGGACAAAGGCAAGTAGGTGGCGGACATGGTACACAGTCTCTGTAGTCTAATCATTTCGGGAAAACCAACTAAAAAAATCAATATATTGGCCTGTGCCGATTATAATAAATATGGTGCAAACTGATGGACGGCCAGTGCCGTACGCCTCACTTATAGCCCAGTGTAGATCAGGAACGGCTTATCTTATAGCTACAACTCATAGGTTTGTGCAAACATGATGCACACATAATTATAATCCATACTAATATTATAAATTCGAAAGCAACTCTGTCTGTCTGTCTGTATGTTACCTTTTCACGCCTAAACCACTGAACGGATGTCGATAAAATTTGGCAAGGAGATAGATGGCATCCCGGGGAAGGACATAGGCTACTTTTTATCGACATACCTCGCGGGCGAAGCCGCGGGCGGAAGCTAGTCCTATATATATTTATAATTGAGGTACGGTTGCTGTCAGCCTAGATGGCTTGCTGACTGGCGTAAAAATGGCAATAGTACATACATGTCTGTCAAATGAGTTACGGAACTAAGTCGTAATGCCCGTCAAATAGGAACTTATTAAAATTGCAACCTTGACTTCTAGTTTAGTAATATTTATCCAGTCTACGTAATAATATAATTATTATTAGTAACTTATTGGATAATATTTCTATATATGATCGGATAGATAACGAGTTGCATAGAACAATTTGCGTAACGTTAACAATATAACAAGGTCTTCGCGCTACAAACAGAATTGTCACCATTTCTGATTCCGGTCCACAAATGTAAGTTTATTTTTTAAGTAATAACAATTAATAATATGCGCCAGCTATTGAGCTTTCGCAAATAATATCTTTATCTAAACTTGATTGCCTGATTATCTCTAAATTTCTTTGCTCGCTTGCCCAGCCAAGGAAGGAGGGATAGTTCTATGAAGTATGAATGCCATCATTATTCCACTGCGAAAATGGGATGTTGCTAATCGTTGTATGGCTCCGTCTCTCTCTCACACTGGAAAAATTGTGGCATTATTACCTCATAATACGGCACCTGGGAACTACACTGGCCGTCAAAACTTAGTACCACACTTCTAAAATTGCAATAACTTTTAAATTACACAAGATAATATTATATTTTCGAAATAAAAAGGATTACAAAAAGAATTTAATTTTTTATATAAATACTTTATAGCCGATAACCGTCTTTTAAGGAATGGCTAAATGTAAATAAGGCGTAAAACTGTACTTATAAAATGTTGTTTGAGTTTTTTGCCAATAAGTTAAAAGTTACTATGTTTTGGTTATAAGTTAAAAACGTTACTTCTGTATAATAAACTATAATTTCCAAGAAAGCTGATGAAATTTGTTATAAAACGTTTTTTATTTCAAAACTCTGGCTTCTACAGTTGAAATTGCAATTTTAAAAGTGTGGTACTACGTTTTGAAGGCCATTGTAGTTTCAAACTAGCGTTCAAAGAAATTCCAATTATGAAAATTGTCCTTTTTCTGAAGCTTCAGGACCTAATCGCTAGATTCCGGAGTCATTTTCTGCTGCTGATCCGCTTAACTACTGTAGACACATCCAATAGAGTAGATAATACCTAAACCTTCATTGACCCGTGGTCGTTTATCAATCTATTGTTATTTATTGTGAATTCAATCACTACGTCAATCTTAAAGCAGGTTAAAATAATAACTAATAGTCATTTTAATATTAATTATTATATCTACACAGTTAACACACAACAAAAACTGACATTCGACCTAGGACTTGACATCCTAATTATTTAGTTTGTCAGGTTTAGAGTACTCTCCTGTCTTATTACTAACAATAAATTAGTCACAAGTGACACTATGATGTGGCTACACATAAAAAAAATTACTCTGTAAGACCAGTAGATACGTTTCTTTGAATAATAATTATTATCTATTTGAAATTCGTCTAATATATATGTACACTTGCAGTTTTCCAGTAAAATAATTTTTAGATCTCGATATAAACTAAGGAAAAATGTATGCAAATAATACGTCAATAATCTCAAGATTAAAACAACTCGATTCGTAATAAAGTGCAGTCGCTGGACTCGCTAGCAGGAAAACAGCTCCTCACTACTTAGTCGATTTAATCAGAGAGACATGCGAAGGCCTAGCACTGGCCACTTTAAACGCCAGGTCACGCAAAGGTTTTATATATTCTTTTGTTGTAGACAGGTATCGCCAACCTCGGCGATACTCGACATCGACTTTGAATCCATCCATATCAACAACAATGAAAACTCTATCATGATACTCTATTAGGAAATTCCGATCTCTTTGCGCTTCCGCATTATCCTTAGCATTTTAATCTAATATTATACCCGTCTGGGGAGCCCCTCAGAAGTCGACTTCCACTCAAACACTGATAGTTCTTCATTTAGAATCAATAAAAAAAAACGTTATTTATCCACAACTATTTTACAAAATACATCTTATTTAAAACCATAATACAGTATTGTACAGTTTCTAATCAATTTATTTAAATTTTCCAGATGAGGCATCAGCATCGCGCGCCGGACCTGGTGACGGCAACATGGTTGCTTTTCGCCCTCCTGCTTCCAACAGACACACAGTTCGTCAACCCACTCTCATCATTCATGAAGTTTCTAAATGAGGGTTCCAATCAGCTGGATAACGAACCACCAGATCAAATTAACATGCTGACTGAATATGACTTCATCATCGTTGGAGCTGGCACTGCTGGATGCGTGCTCGCTAATCGACTAACTGATATCCCAGACTGGAAAGTTTTACTAATTGAAGCTGGAGCCAACGAGAATTTTGTTATGGATATTCCTATTGTTGCCAACTATCTGCAATTCACATCAGCTAACTGGGCTTATAAAACAATGCCATCCAATAAATATTGTGCGGGATTTGAGAATCAGCAGTGTAACTGGCCACGTGGAAAAGTAATTGGAGGCTCTAGTGTATTAAATTACATGATATACACGAGAGGATCTAAGCCAGACTATGATAGCTGGGAAAGAATGGGCAATGATGGTTGGGGCTGGGACGATGTTCTCCCATATTTCAAGAAAATTGAAAACTACAACATACCGTCATTCGAAGATCCAAAGTATCATGGCCACAGTGGCCATCTCAATATTGAATACGCGCCATTCCGCACTACTAAGGGTAAAGCTTGGGTAAAAGCAGCACAAGAAATGGGTTTTAAATATGGAGACTACAATGGAGCAGACCCATCAGCAGTTTCTTTTCTTCAACTGTCAATGAAAAATGGAACCCGTCATAGTTCTAGTAGAGCTTATTTGCACCCAATAAAAAGAAGAAATAATCTTCATGTGTCCAAAGGCAGCATGGTCACTAAGCTTATTTTTGACGAAACCAATACTAAAGTGATTGGCGTGGAATTTGAAAAACAAAACAGAAAACATAAAATTTTAGTAAGGAAAGAAGTGATTTTATCTGCCGGTGCTATCAATACTCCGCAATTATTAATGTTATCTGGTATCGGACCAAGAAATCATTTGGAATCTATGAAAATCAATGTTGTGAAAGATTTACCCGTCGGATATAATCTAATGGATCACATAGCGGCTGGTGGAGTTCAATTTATTGTTCAACAACAAAATCTAACACTATCGACTGAATACATGTTAAACCATTTAGATTTAGTTTTTAAATGGATGAGAACACACAAAGGCCCGCTTTCAATCCCTGGTGGATGTGAAGCTCTAGTATTTATGGATCTAAAGGATAAATTCAATTCTACGGGCTGGCCAGACATGGAACTGCTCTTTATCTCTGGTGGATTGAATTCAGATCCACTGTTACGTCGAAATTTCGGCTTTGACGACCAAATCTTTGCTGATACCTACGGACCTTTAGGCAGATCTGATGCTTTTATGGTTTTTCCAATGTTAATGCGCCCTAAATCAAAGGGAAGGGTTATGCTGCGGAGTAGAAACCCAAAGGCACATCCGGCATTAATTCCGAATTATTTTGAATATCCCGAAGACTTGCAGAAAATTGTAGAAGGAATAAAAGTAGCGATACAAATAGCAAGACAACCAGCTATGAAAAAAATTGGTGCAAAATTATACGATGTACCGATCGAAGACTGTTTAAAGGATGGTCCTTTTGGTAGCGATGCTTACTTTGCTTGTCAAGCACAGATGTTCACCTTTACTATTTATCATCAAAGCGGAACTTGCAAAATGGGAATAGAGAGTGATCCCTCGGCAGTGGTCAGCCCGAGATTGAACATCCACGGTATTAAAGGCATAAGAGTGATCGACGCCAGTGTAATGCCAGAAATAGTGTCAAGTCATACGAACGCTCCCGTTTACATGATAGCTGAAAAAGGAGCCGACATGATCAAAAAAGACTATGGTAAATTAAGATAGTACACATCCAAGCAAGAAATATTTATTTATTTAATAAAGCACATCTGTGATGTAATTTTAACAGTAATATATTGTCCGTTGATGTGCAATTTTCACAAATTGTCAATAATAATTTATTGAAGGCTAATAAATCCAATCAGAAAACAAGCACAATCGCGGAATAAATATAGATTTTATAAACAAGGGAAATAGTAAATATTTTGTGATGAAATTATTTTACCTCACTTAAGTTCAAACAAGTTTATACAAAATAAACCAGTTTTCCATAGATCTATTAATAGGTATACTTGTAAACGATGTCACCCAGTTTATGAGAAAAATATCTTATTAAGTATATAGGAAAGGCAAGGGACTTGAAATAAGAAATAATAATATGTTTGTTATTAATATAAAATTTTGACATTGAACGCAATTTCACCCAATGAATAAATACATTATTTGGACCGATTTAAGCAAAAATGATTCAGTCCACACTAACCTCATTTCGAGATAATAGAGTTTAAAGTTTATTTCGGTATTTCTCTGGCTTTGTAGTTCTAAATGTTATGTTTTTAATTTTATGTTATTCTAAGTGTTCTAAACTAATTTACATGCATGTATTTAGTAAATAAATTTTAATAGTTTCGTAGATATTCAAGAAAACTTGCGCGTGGATCATTATTACATAATACATTTTGTATGGAATTAGCTGTGTAGGCTGCGGAAAGAAAAATGCAAAAATGTTCCAAACTATGACAAAAATAAAAGCTTAAAAATGTTTATTATTTTTATTTTATTTAAAAAAACACAAATGTTACCCTACTCCTCATCCAAATCAAAGTCGGGTTCATCACAATAACCATCTATATCGTCTATTATTGCATCGTCTCCCTTCAGTTTTTTATAATAACCAATGCAATCATTTGGTATGAGATGGAATAACGATTTCAAATCGTTTAACTTCTTTTTGTTAATCAGTTTTCCTGAAGGCCATAATTCTTGCAAATCTTCTTCTATGACACCCAAATCAACACCTTTTAATTTCTTTTTAATATTCAGTTCTTTGTAGTCCTCATTAAAGGAAGTTCTCATGAACAAAGAATGTTGAGTCTTTTTTGTGATTAAAATTTCTTTTGTTTTGAGCCAGTTTACTTTGCTCTTATCATTAAATATTTTTCTATTAACTATTTTCTTTTCTAGAATTTGAGATCCAACAAAATCACAACTTTCCATTTTATGGACCTGTAAAGGATTTTTGTTTTTGCATTGTTTCATAATGGCAATATAATCATCCACGGAGTATATCCTTTCATATTGCTTGAGTCGAGTCTCAATTTTAGCGAAGTCGTTGTCATTTGGTAGGAAAGTGTGTCCTGATTCTAGGTAACGGAAGCTGATTGTCTCGAGAGTGGGGTGTCTATTTAATAAAGCCTTTAAAATCAAAACGATTTTGATATTCCTGTTTTGCCCTCCGCAACAGTCACTCCACAAAATCAATTTTTTTACTGTAGGAGGTAGCACGCACTTAATATATTTCCTCAAACATGAACCCACTTCTTGGGCCCCTCTGCCTGCCTCGCCTTCAGCCCAAACAAAACAATTCCCAACACCGTTGGAAGCCGAGTGTATACCGCAGTTGTATACCCATAACTGCCTTTTGTAGAAAACTATATTGGTCGGTATTCTAGGTAAAGGCAAGGTTTTCTCCAAATCGTAAGTCAGACATTCAGTTTCTTCACAAGTTTTAGCCTGTTCAAAATCTTCCTTCAGCTTCTTCCTTAAATCTTCGGCAATTTTTTGGTGTTCTTCTTTTTCTCTTTGGGCATTTGCTCTTTCAGCTGAGGTAGTAGAATTTTTCAATGTCATTTCATAAAGATCACATTTGTTACACGTGTCTTTCTTAAGGCTCTTGCACCTCAAATTGAATTTTTGTACAAAAATATGTCTAACAACATTGAAGGATGGACATTTTTCATCTTTTCCAAATTCTTTTTCGAATTCTATTTTGAACAATTCGTAGATTTTTGGTACCGTCATTCCTGGCTGCAGATATAAAGCATCGCTGTTCTTTTCTCTACGATAATGTGACTCGTATTTTGGCAACCTTTTGATAACATCGATAATAAGCTCAATATGTCTTTGTGGCGTTTTATTTCATCCGCCTGCTGTTTCTCCTCTTTTATCTTTTATTTCTCTGTCATTGCGTTTTTTTCGAAGACTGACAGTAACTTTTTGAGGTGTTATTTGCAGAGTTCTACAAAACATGTCTCGACAAACAGGTATATTGCCAAGTGTATACGTGCGAATAAATTCGCGAGGTTTCCTCTTCGACGGGGAGCATAATGTAACGTAACTTCGTTTCTTTTTGCTTTCTGTAATGTTAGATGTTATGTACAAAACTTGAGCTGCGTACGATTCAAGATGTACGAATCTATGAAATTCTCGTTCCCTATCTTCTTTTGAAACTAAATTAGCACAATCTTTTTTGCATGAACATTTAAAATCTATGAATTTTTTAGATGATACTTCCTTCTTTTTAGTTTGGTAAGGTAAATTTTTGTATTTCCTTTCTTTAATTTCCTGACGACTGTATTTTTGTTTGAGTTTCCTTCCTCTTTTTTTACGACCTTCATTTTCGTTTTCTGGTGCATTCTCTAAACTGCATACAATATCGTTAGCAATTTCTTGTCGGTAATTAATTTGTTTTTCCGCTTCTTCACTTCCTTCGGTGTTATTTTCTGTTTCACGTTCTATTTCTTCCATAACATCTTCAACATTAAGTCTCTCCGTTGATTTTCTTTTTTCAGTTGCCGTACTCGGAGAATGGATTAATGCCTGTGTGGTTTTGATTCTTACTTCATCACAATCAGTGTCACTTTCTGAATCTGTGGTATCTTGTGCTATAAAATCTGGATCTCTTACGCTATCGTCACTGTTATATGTTAGGTTATCATTATCTTCTAATCTTAGTGATGTTGGTTCTTCAACTATTTGGTCTAATGCAATGTGCGTATCATTAGGAACACTCTTCATTATATAAGGAGTCAGAGGTGAATATGACGGCGGAGGAATTGACAAATTGGAAAGTAGCGTTGGACTAGTAACGCCATCATTATCTGAAACATGAAAAATAAGTGGTTCTGACAATCCAATTTAATTTTCTTAACAATAATATGATATTAATCGGGATTGCTTTAAACGTAGTTTTGCTAGATCCTTCTGTGCCAGTAGGTAACAAAGTATTGTTTGTCCCCGCCTGCAGCGCCTTAAAGTATTTAGTTTAACTAATTTGAATATACATTGTGAGACTTGTTTTTCCCTTTTCAGTTCATTATTTTTAAGCAGTCGGGTTTTTTGTTTTTATAATAATAATTTTACATACATACATAAAACAGTCATCATTTAGGAATTTTAATGTAAATAATAGTACCTTCTAATCTCGGTGATGTTGGTTCTTCAACTATTTGGTCAAATGCAATGTGCGCATCATTAGGAACACTCTTTGTTATATGTGGAGTCAGAGGTGAATATGACGGCGGAGGAATTGACAAATTGGATAGTAGCGTTGGACTACTGACATCATCATTATCTGAAAGATTAATTGCAATAAAATTAAGATGTTGATTATTGTATTTTGAACTTTAGTCTAACGAACATTTTACTGTCCTGGTATTAAATAGTACCTTACCTTCAGATATTCGTTTTTGGAAAACTTCACCAGAAGCCATTTGGCTAACATTGATTGGCGATTTGTTAACTTCGGTTTCTTCAATAGCATTCTCTAAAATAAAAGATCTTTCCCGATCTTTCAAGTTACGTACTTCATTCGTGCAATCTCGCTGTAAACAAGAGGCTAATTCCTCGTCATCACTTGCCTCGATATATGTTTCTTGTCGACTTTGAGTATTGTCAATGCGCTGAACTACTGTGCATTCTGACCCCGACATAGAGTTTATGACATCTTTTGGCTTAAAAGGGCATACCGTTTCCTCATCATTACTGTCGCTTGCTTCTACATATGTTTGCCTTTCATTAAAATGTGAACTATCTTTAATACTAACAATCCCCTGAAGTGGATTTTCAGAGCACCGTTCAACAAAAGAGTCTTCACAAGGTTCTTCAAGCATCTCATTTGTCAAAATGTTGAAAATTTTTTCCGTTTCTGGAGACATTTCTCTGATTGGCGATGACGTACAAGATTGTTGATTTTCGTCATCTGAAACAATATGGAGCCGTCGTGTATATTTTTGTATCCCTGATAAGTACTTTAACTCTTTACGTTCCACCTATTTAAAATTACGTCGGGCCACGTTCAATATAGGGTCTCAAACAAAGCGCGAAAAAGCAAATCAGCTGTTTCACACATTTTGGTTAAGTAGGTATAAACATTTTGTATAAAACAGCTGTTTTTTTTTCTAAAAAACACTTTAAAAACAATGTGGAAATAAGTAGATACCTAGTATTATGTGTTCTTACCTAGCTTACTTTGAGCGGTTTGACGAGAGTTTTTATTGCAATAGTCTTTCTGAACCATCCTTATAATGTTATCACTCCTCTTACATTTCTTTGAGAGATGTGAATAATTAAGAAGCGAACCGCCACCTTCTACGGCAAAACAAAAAAAATGCAAATAGGTAAATAATAAGTAAGTAGGTACGTACGGTCGGCTGTAGTTAGATAGTAGGTAGGTTAGTTCCAAATAATTTGGAGCTCACCTATAGCTGTGTTTCTAGGTACCTACCAACTTATTCTGAGTAAAATGTATAGGTAGCAAGCCGGGATAAAGGTTATTTAGCGGCTAAATATACCTAAAAGTTCATCCGTAGATTAAGTAGATAATGTCACCTGCACGTAATAGTAATTATTGTAACAAAATATGATTATAAAATACATAAACCACAGAAGTTACTGCAATGAAAACAATTTAAAAGAATTTGAGTAGGTACATAAACACAACGCGATCGTAAAATATCTACGAGACATATTAATAATTATTACCAGTAGCTATCTACAATAATAAAATTACTTACCATCATCTTTTTGCCCTGCATCTGTTCTTTTACGTACACTTTTTAATATTGAATCTTTTCTATTCATTTCTAGGTTTAAGACTAAACTTTTGATAAAAACTCGAATCACCAACTTTACAAAACACAATTTAACAAATTCAATTACAATGAGATGTTACTCATGCACTTTTCTTTATTTCTACTACGCAGCAATAAATTTCACACAACGTTTCAATAGACGAGATCAGTACGAAATGACGACGCCCGCTCCCCACTCCGCCCGCTGCAGCCGCACATATTACGCGTTTGCAGCGGCGCGAGTAGGTAAGTTTATTTAAAGTACCTACCCACAACCTAATAAAGTAATAATGTTTGCAATGAGTGCAGTTTTTTGTTTTGAAAAATATTTAATGACACAATAGTATTTACTCAACAATTACTTAATAAACAAATTTGCCATAAATTGCGAAGTGGATCCTTTTTGTTTATTCAATTAAAGTATAATATAGTTTTCATTTCAAAATTGCAAAAACGTTTCAAGCTCTGAAGTTCATTTTGTGTTAAAATTTAAATGAAGAAAACACGCAGCAGCATTATTTGCAAAAAAGATTCAAGTGAGGTGGATCGTTTTTGTAAAACTTTAACAGTAATTTTTCACTGCGCTTAAAGTTTTACAAAAACGATCCACCTGACTTGAATCTTTTTTGCAAAACTTTAGCGCATTTGAAATGGTTGGTTTAGAAATATGCAAAAATGATCTTCAATAAGTTTGTCTACATGACCACATTATTCTAAAAAAATAGAATAAATTTCATGCAAAACATACAATTTTATTGCAGGTACAAAAAAATGCAATAAAAGATAGAAGGTTTAAATAGTTATATACGTATTTTATTAAAGTTTTCGGTATAAAAATAATATTTTGTTTACTTTTTAGCCGAGATATTAATGATAATTTTATATTTAACCGTGAATCGTTTTTTAAGAATTGAATTTTTCGTTTTTCTTTAATTAAATAGAATAGTCATGTGGTCTGAATCAGTATACTTCTGTAGTCGAATGTTATTTGGAATTGAGTTAAAATGATTCAAGGTTATTGGAACATTTAAGCAGAATGATTTTTATAATATTTTCCATATTGTATAAAAAGCATCATTGTTCCAAGTAGTTTGAATCATTATAGCAAAAAACAAAAAACCTATATCAGGGCAACCAAGAAAATGCAAAAATGATTCTAATAGCTTGAAACATTTATGCATTATGAAAAAATGATGTTCGCTATGACAGTTGTGGTTTGGACCATACGGATTTTCGTCAATTATTAACATAGAGTTCCGAGTCTTTGATATGTTAAAATATACCTTATTTAGAGTACATAAGTCACAAAAACTCGAAATTGTCGAGATTGTGGGTTGGATCATTTTTGCATAAATCGGTCCATTTAATGTTCATATTTTCTAAATATTTGTGTCAATTATTTGCCTTGCAATCAAAAGTTTAATTAGTAAGTAATTGGATTACACCACTTCACATGCGGGTATTTTTTAAGATAAAAAGGCAACGGGAAGATTATGTACGGCAATGGATGATAATGGGGACCACGTGAACAATTGATTCACAATAATCACAAGCTACGCCGATTCCACCGTAGTTGGGCAAAGGCGAGGCAGATGATGTTTATCACAACTAGCTACACAACATGTCCCGGAATTAACGCACACCACCGAACACCCCGATTAGAATATTATGTTTTATTCATAATACTATACTGAATTTTTACTATCTATCTATACATAATTATAAATAAAGTCGCTTTTCGTGTTTGTCTGTATGTCCGAGTTGTTCCTCTAAGTCACGCAACAGATTTTGATGAGGTTTTCACCATCGTTTAGAGAATTTATTCCGGAGGGTTTTCTGGGTATAACATGTTACTATTACTGTGCGTTTGCACTGGCGAAACATTCGAGACAAAACATGTTGAAATCTCTAGTTCCTGTCAAAAATTGTATGGAACATCGACAGAAAATAGAGATTTCAACATGTTTTGTCTTGAATGTTTCGCCAGTGCAAACGCACGCTTAAAGTCACGAACATAGAACTAAGAAATCTTGATGTTTTGTTAAATCCAAAAAACCATGTGACGCAGGAGAGCGATTGGCTAGTTATGTATAAAACATTGTTTATTTATTATTAAGTAAATTAGTTATACTGATTGTGGGACAAAATTGTGGTCACATTACAAATCTACACACGCACACAGACGCACACGTATATATGGACCGAGCGTGGTAGGTACTTCGTCCATTTTGCTTTGTTGTAACTGTACAGCGCAAGAGTGTAATTTATGTACGCACGGCTACACATCAAGCTATACATTTCCAGTATAAGCTGACCTCGCATTGTACGAAAATCTTATACAATGCGAGATCAGTATAAACTGGAAATGTATAGCTTGATGTGTAGCCGTGTGTACTTAGTTTTAATAATTTTTGGGATAAAAAGTACCAGTATTAAAAATTACAGAAATCGAATCAGTAAATGATTCTGAACAAACTACTTTCAAAATGTGCGTTCATTCGGTTACACATTGTATAATAATGGGCGCAGATGTTAAATAGCTACAACAACTGGGGTAGTGTTAAGGCTCGTGCAAACTGGCACGATATCGCGGGCGCGACAGGCAGCGTTACCCTTGTCGCGCCTGTTTGTGGGAGCCTTTAAGACTGACAAATTAAATATGTTTAGTTAAGTTATTCAATAACAGAACAAGTGACAAAAAATATTAAAATTATTCAACAAAAATGCAAGCATAACTCCGTTGTTTTCTTTAGTGCTCCTATATCTACCTGCCAAAATTTCGTTCTATTTAAATTAATTCCTAGTACCAACCGACTGAATTTTATGTCTGACTATAGCTTCTGCCCACGATCGCGTGAGATTTCTCGTTTTAACATAAAACATATTCAATGTCACTCAGGGATAATGTAGATTCCCATAATATGTGAAAGAATTTTCGGAATCGGATCAAGGGGCCCAATTCCTCTAAAAGCAATTCATTTCCGGAATTCCCAGCTGTCATTAGCAATTCCTCTAATTTGATACAAAAGCAATTCATAATTTGTGGACCATTTTACGAATCTCCATAGATAACTGTCAAACAGATGAATCGAAATCGTAATATGAATTGAGCGCAGATCATAATATTTTTAAGAATTGTCAGTTTGTGACAATGATTCATATCATTTTTTTATTATGATTCTGCCAAAGTGGTCGTTTTAAGCCCCCTGTAGTTCCGAAGATTACCCCCTACATTCAAGCTCACAAATACCACTTAAGTATAGCTGTTAATTATAGGGCGCTCGTGGCTAAGTAACAAAAGCCGCACGTCTATCCGCGGTCATACCGAGTCGAGACCCCTCCGTGCCCTCGATAAGCTCGTTAAGCTGTTGGTCCAGGCTGTCATTCGTGGATTTTTGACAGTCGTTATAAGTCGTCAGAAACCCGAAAATATGGTAATATGGTTAGACTGGAAGCCGACCCCAACATTATCAAAATCAAAAGTTATTTATTCAAACTAGGCTGAGAATCAGCCCTTTTTGAACGTCAAAATTACATAAGACAGTGCCCCAAAACGCCTGACCTTCACCACATCCCACTCTTTCTAGTGCTTTAGCTGAGAAGAAGAAATGGCGCAACAAACTACCCAGGAACACAGCTGTCTGTTCAAATATAAACAATTGATACTACACAATAGTATGCAAAATACTTTGCATTACGCAACACAAAACATTAAATTAATTTTTTTGCCATGTCAGGTAGCGCACACCAATATAAATAACAAACAAAAAACATGGAAAACTATACTCAAGCAGAAATAATAGTAGATTTTTCACTAAGGGGATAAAGCAGTGTCGTAAGTCAAGGGCGCTATTATGAATCCCGAACGTAACGAATGATTATAGCGCTCCCGAGCGCAGCGAGTGAGCTCTGAGTTAGTTGAGTGCAGCGAGGGATTCAAGCTTGCCCAAGACGAAGACACTTTTATACCCAAGGAGGATACTTTACTTTTCGCACCTACTGCGAGGTAATTAAAACCAGTTCGGTTTTCGAATTATTCGTTTATGAAACTGTGAAATAGCCGTGCAATACTATACACAATTTTATCTAAACGCTACACATACGAGCCGCAGCAACCGATCAGCTGTTGCGATGACATGTCGCCATTACCGCCACAGATTATGTAGAAACAGCGGTTGGCGAGTTTATTATGCATATTATTTAACTAATTTTGCACTTGACCGGACACAATACAATTGTTTTTATTATTGTTGCAATTATTATTATTTTATCTATTTAATTAATGTACACTACTGTTTATTATTAATCTACTATATTTATAGTTATAATATTTCTATTAAATTACGTAATTTAATTATTTTAATCTTCGACGTGAGAACTCTTTGGTCAAGCTGTACTTTAACAGAATAATATGGGGCGAGCCTATTGCCATCAACCGGGCACAAATTCAGACTACGGGCTGCGGGACTGAGAAATTCCAAATGGAAAGATCCCAAAAACACTTTGCCCGACCCGGGAATCGAACCCAGGACCCCATGCTCAGCAGTAGCACTTGCGACCACTAGACCTACAAGGCAGTCAGGCAGCAGGCAGCCAGTTTTCCTTTAAAAAAACTATTGTGAAATACCTACGAGTATTACAATAAAGTTCATTAACATCATTAAATAAATATGATCTACCAATGACCCAATCAGAAAATTCCGGAACCTACCAAATTCCAATTCTCTAGTTAATGAGTTTTAAATGGTTTTATTAATATTTAATTCGCATTACCTACGTCAATGACTTCTTAATTATTATAAACAATTAAATGGTGTCAGTTTATTAATATTGTATTCAGTATTCATTTGGTTACAGTGCAAGTGGCGTTTTTGTAATGATTATTTAAGTATCTCAAAAATGCTTATTGGTAGTGAGGGATCGGACGGCTACAGACGCTTAGGTTCCTAATAAAAAAATATAAAACCTTGGATATTAAACTCATAAAGGTTTTGAGGACGTACGTATTCCGAAAGGTAGATATTTTTTCTCTTTCATCGTTACCATGGTCAAAAATGTCAGCTGCTGAATATCCAGCAATTCCTCCTTAGAGCGCTAACACACTGGGTCGCCATGGAGGCGCGGCGGCGCAGCCAGGTCGCATCGCCAACAAAATGCGTAACCAAGCGGACGCCAGGTGAGCCACCCACTATATAGCTATATACACCTGGACCTTTTTAGGGACTGGGATCTGCTCACCGTTCGGCAAACCTTCATATTGCGTATGGTGCTTAAAGAACACTCCATGCTGCAATACGATCCAAATCTATTTAAGGATAATCGCCGAAAAGGAAGAGTATGCCAAACACAACCTTCCAGTTCGGCGCACTCACGTAATTTCTTCGTCTTTCTCGGACCATATCTGTACAATAAGCTAAATAACATCCTTAATATATATCCTCAAACTAAACACAAATGTAAAATTACAGTGACTACTATAATATAAGAATATTTGAAAACATTAGACTATCAGGGAACGGAATTTTTTTTGATCCCATTCAGATAGTCTATCTCTACTCACTGCTTGTAACTACGTCCATACACATACCATGAACCAAACTCGCACCACACTCACTCAACCAGCCACTCACAAAAATACTCTCACATCTCATTAAACACTTCCTCTAGTTACTCACACACATCCTGGTACCTTCACTAATTGTTTTGTTTTTTTTTTTTTTTTTTTTTTTTTTCTTATTTCTACGATAGTTAAGTTAACATTGTTATTATGGTCCAAATCATAGGCATCTAGCCGCGGGAGGGCCCTGGTGACCGGTAATACAGGTTTTTATATAAACCTACCACAGGCGCCAGTCTCTCACAAAGTTAGCTCCTTACTCGTGCACTATTGTCAACTACTAGCATTAAGTACATAACTTGTGAAGAGAAAATAAACGTTTTTATACTTATACTTATACATTTAGTTGGTATCGCGACCTGGCGACGTCTCCATGGCGTCCCAGTGTGCTAGCGCTCTTAGTAGACAGTCATAAAAATAATGGAATAGAATAAGATAATTTAAAAAAAAACTATGATCAATTGATCACAGTGTAATTAATAATTGTTTAAAGAAAAATATATTCCTGTATGGGGGAAAAATATATTACTAAAAAATTACACATCACAATTTTGTTTAAACAGGGCTTTAAAAGATGCTCAGAACGAAACTGTACGAATAATTAATGTTTGATCGTTCCAGATGAGCGTTAAGCACCGCGCGTCAATTTTCGCAGTGGCGTCATGGATGGTATTCACCCTCTTGCATCCAATCAAGACACAGCCAGCGAGCCCTTTATCATCTCTTATGGACTTCATGCAAGACGAAACAAATGAGTTCGATAACGAACCACCCGACGAAACCAATTTACTGTCTGTATATGACTTCATCATCGTTGGAGCCGGCTCAGCAGGATGCGTGCTTGCAAATCGACTAACTGAAATACCCGACTGGAAAGTTTTACTAATAGAAGCTGGAGATAATGAAAACTACGTAATGGACATACCCATCTTAGCGGGCTATCTTCAATTTACATCCGTTAACTGGGCTTATAAAACGATGCCATCTAATAAATATTGTGCAGGATTTGAGAACAAACAGTGTAACTGGCCACGTGGAAAAGTAGTTGGAGGTTCCAGCGTATTAAATTATATGATATACACGAGAGGAGCTAAACCAGACTACGATAATTGGAAAGCAATGGGCAACGACGGTTGGGGGTGGGACGATGTACTTCCGTATTTCAAGAAAATTGAAAATTACAACATACCAGCCTTCGATGAATCGATGTATCACGGACATGGTGGCTATGTCAACGTAGAACACGCACCCTTTCGCACAAGCAAAAGTAAAGCGTGGGTCAAAGCAGCACAAGAAATGGGTTTTAAATATGGAGATCATAATGGAGCAGAACCATCAGGAGTGTCATTTCTTCAACTGTCGATGAAAAATGGAACTCGTCATAGTTCCAGTAGAGCTTATTTGCACCCAATAAATGGAAGAAAAAATCTTTATATGTCCAAAAACAGCATGGTCACTAAACTTATTTTTGATGATACCAAAACTAAAGTGATCGGCGTGGAATTTGAAAAGCAAAACAGGAAATACACAATATTGGCAGATAAAGAAGTAATTTTATCCGCCGGTGCTATCAATTCTCCGCAGTTGTTAATGTTGTCGGGTATAGGACCAAGGGATCATTTGGAATCAATGAAAATCAATGTTGTGAAAGATTTACCCGTCGGATATAATTTAATGGATCACGTTGCTGCTGGTGGTTTACAATTTGTAGTGCAACAACAAAATTCAAGTTTTTCATCGGAATCCATATTAAACCATTTAGGTTTAGTATTCAAATGGATGAATACGCACAAAGGTCCCCTGTCCGTTCCTGGAGGATGTGAGAGTCTAGTTTTTATGAATTTAAATGATAAGTTTAATTCTACAGGCTGGCCCGATATGGAATTGCTCTTCATTACTGGTGGCTTGAATGCAGATCCACTGTTACGTAGGAATTTCGGTTTTGACGACCAAATATATACAGACACATACGGACCTTTAGGGAGATCTGACACTTTCATGATCTTTCCTATGTTATTACGCCCGAAATCTAAGGGACGAATCATGCTACAAAATAGAAATCCGAATGAATATCCGGCACTAGTTCCAAACTATTTCGAGTATCCCGAAGACTTGGAGAAAATTGTAGAAGGAATAAAAATAGCCGTAGAAATATCAAAACAACCGGCAATGAGAAAAATAGGTGCCAAAATATACGATGTACCGATCAAAGACTGCTTGAAATATGGAGCATTCGGCAGCGATGCATACTTCGCCTGTCAAGCAAAGATGTTTACATTTACAATATACCACCTGAGCGGGACCTGCAAAATGGGAGATGAAAGTGACAAGACGGCTGTGGTCAGCCCTAGATTAAAAATCCACGGTATTGAAGGGGTGAGAGTGATCGACGCTAGTATAATGCCTGACATAGTGTCAGGTCACACAAACGCTCCAGTCTATATGATAGCAGAAAAAGGAGCAGATATGATCAAAAGTGATTGGAGTTATTTATAATTATTTCAATATCCATGTCTTCCAGATAAGTATTATTGATTTCTTTTGAAGGGTCACCTGTGATATTTTAGGAACTAGGGGTATATTTTCTTACGTTTTATCTCCATAATATATTAATAATACCAATATATGATTGATTAGCGATGATAAAAATGTTAAGTTTTTTTTATTACAGATGATATGATCATCCCTTTATTTATATAACTCCTCATATTCATAAACAGGATTAAGCCGAGGATAGAGTCCAAACCCGTGCGATTGGAGGGAGGGGCCTATGTCCAGCAGTAGCCTGCCATAGTATGGTAGTCCACTTAGTAGGACCACTGCTGGTCCTAGATTCATTAACATCTTGAGAAAACTAGAATGGTCCATAATACGGTCCATTGCCCTCTCTCTTCCTTGACATGAAAATTACAAGGATAACTTATACATAAACATCCAGTTTTGATGAATAAGAGGGTTATAAACTTACAACTTGCTTAAGTACTGCATTATGATAAAGGCTAAATTAAGGAAATTCGCTACGCTGTGTTAAATATCACAAGTTGGGTTTAATTAAATCATTAGGTAAGTTACTTAAAGATGAAATTCCGTAAATTGTGTCAGTAAAATAAATCTGATTGATAACTAGCTAGAACATTTTGTTTTATTTGGACAAAAATATACAAACATTAAAATAAATAATATTAAGACAAAACAAAGGCTTGAACGGTGAACGCCTTACTGAATATAAAAGCATTATGGCTGGTGAGCGTTCTACACGCTTTTAAACATGTTTGGTGCAAATTCTTATCGCTAGTCAATAATACTACTATTAATGTATTTTCTTCTAAATGTTCAAGATAGTCATAACACGTTAAAAGTGAAACATAAATTGGAATCTAAAGAGAGTAGTAAAACTCTGAACTAAGGCTTCCAGCGCATACCAGCGCTTCGACGCCTAGTCGTTATTTTGTAGCAAAATTTCAAACTGAAATTTGCTCGAGTGAACGCCGTTTGCAGGTTTTAAGCAAAATCATTCATTTTGGGCTAACAGATGAAAGAGCCGGCCAAACAAAAAAATATATATATTCCGTTAGATTCGCTAGAACATGTTATTCTCTTCACTTTTCACTATTGGACGAAATCTGTAGGGCAATTTCCTGCGCTGTTATACGATTTTGAAAATTACTGTTTTCAGTATGTTTTAGTTAAAATAATTAATAGTAATCTAATTAAAGTAATAGCTTGTAGTATAAAACGAAGAGAAAAACGCAATTTTTCGGAATATGTATAGCTCTTTTTTTGTTTAGCCGGCTACTTTCACATTTAGCCCAAAAATTTGTGGACGGTCAATGATCTCCTTTGTTTAAATTGTATAAAAATCCAAAAATATGGAACAACCCAAGACACCAAGATAATCGAATAGTCGAGAAATCGACAAGATAACTATCTATTTTAAATACTCGAATACATTTAAGTTTTGATTCCTTGCATTATATTCATAGCAATAGGTTTGTCTCATTATTGTTGCTCTAAAAATTATAATATTCATGTCATTACACAGCGATTATTATTAGTAAAGCGGTAAAACCTTAATCGTTAAATTGAATTCATGTTTATCAGCACAGTTCCCACTCTCATCACTGCAGATGCATGAAATATCATAGCAACATACACTGTTTATGAACAGTATTTTAAACTATTTAGCTATTTTCTAGGTCAACATTTATAAGACTACTTAGTTACTGGCCCTTCGTTTGTAAACAAACGCCATAATTGAATACGCCCTTGCATATCTAACCTCGTTACAAAGGTGCAATTATACAATAACCAGAATGTAACCCTGTTTCTTGCCAAGTTTAGAAATGAGCATTAGAATAATATTCAACGAAGTATAATACTCTGTATTCAGTTGCAGTCTCAGACCAACCAAAATAGAAAGACAGAGCATTACGAACATCAAAAATGACGCCACCTTTTTATCTATGTTTGTGTAAAAAGGGTTGTCATTTGTTAAAGTTTTTCCCTATAATTTGGGGAATAATATTTTGGGTAGGATAATATTGTACGAGTAAGATATTGTTGAGTATGGTATTGTACCTCAATCGTTAGGAAGGATTCCGAAACAAAACCATTTTTTTTACATCGCAAAATAAAATAACAATTAAGTACAAAGTGCATTTACATACATGATTTAAAGATTACCTTTTAATCAAGAATTGCTTGTGTTAGGAGCTCCGCTCTTTCACTTAGAACTATCCATTAATTATCAATTGAATGTAAAAAAAAAATTGGTTTATAAATTATAGAAAAATTAAGTTATAAGGTTGTTGAAGCGTAAATCATAACATCGTCTTGGGTATGTGTCATTAAGTAAATTGTTTTGAAATAAAATAGGTACTTAATTATATTTACAATCAACCTTATTAAATTCAAGAAGACCACGATAACAAAATCACTGACTATAGAAAGCCCGTAAAAAGCGTCCGCAATTTGGGAAAAAATAAAATTTGGGACAGTAGTATTTAAATTAGCTAGTCTAAGCTGAGAAACTAACTAAAATAAAATAAAAAATACAGTCTCGTGTTTAATTACTGTTTTGATAAAATCTCATATTTGTTTTTTAAATTTTGTACCTTTTTAGGACATCCGGTTTTGATCACACGGCGAAGTCCACGATTAGTTGAATAAAGGTCATTATTATCAAAATGATCGGAACAAACCACGCTGGTTTTCGATGGAAGCGATTCTGGATCATTCCGACTATTTCTTATAGCTACTATCCATTTACTTTTATTTTCAATATTACTTGGAAATCTAAAATATTAAATACATAAAAAAACGGGCATATAATTACTCGAACTAAAAAATATCTAACGGGGAAATTTCAAATCATATTATGGCAACCCCCGCACTTTAAATGTCACTGTTTTCGTTCGTTCATTCGTTCAGGTTTTTGTTCCAAGTAACCTAAAATTCATAGTTTACTAAATTAAGAAACGATGTTATTTGAAGTACTTACATGTGAAAAGTGATTCCGTGAGACTTTTTATGTGATTTGCTATTGTTTTTACAAGTTTTCACTACACAAGAAGGCATAATTCAATTTTTTTTATTGAAGTTTACTAGACGACGACTCGTGACGTACTAGGAGCGATGAGCATAGTTTTTGTTTAGGTGTGTGCGTGAGCCTGTGTGTTTACTTGCAGGAGCATAGTTTTGTGGCTACACGTTTGATGTACGTAGTGATCCGTCTTTCTATTTTGGTTGGTCTGAGGTTGCAGTGTAAATGGCGGGTATCTTAAGTAATCTATATACTAATATTATAAAGCTGAAGAGTTTGTTTGTTTGTTTGAACGCGCTAATCTCAGGAACTACTGGTTAGAATTGACATAATATTAATTCTTATTCAAATAATTAGTTTTAACATCAAGGGTATTTATGTAGAAGTAAAATACGTTTTAATTCATTCGAATCGGACATTTAATTTCGAAGTTATCACGAAATGCTATACGCGAACCGTTCGACGACGGCGAAGTTCCCTACTCTAGAGAGGAAAGGATGGGCACACGGGTAGACCATAACCTGGAATAGAACATAGGATACTATATTCCCACGGGATCGAGACTTACGCGGGTGATACCGCGGGGCACAGCTAGTCCCTTTATAAAATAACTTCAAGACATGATACGAGTATTCGAAGGAATGAGGCCCGTATGACAATATTGTCATCACTGTGTCTAGTTTAGTTTTCTTTTATTGTTTCTACTTTTTTATTTTTTTGTAAATTGGCACCTTGTGGCTATTTATTTAACCGCGTTTTTGTATGTTGTGCTGTCGTTGTCGTTTGTGTGCACCAAATTAACGTTTTATCTATCTATCTATCTATGAAATGTGTAAGAAACTGGATGGCTGTAAGAAAAGAGTCCGACCAAAGAAAATAAAGATGGAGAGTGTGAAAGATGGTATGGTTAAGAGTGGGAAGAGTTCAACTCCGAGATGACTATTTAATAAACGTCTATGGAAGAAAAAGAAATACTACACCGACCTCAAATAAATTCAGATAAGAGCTTAAGAGTCCATACTACCTCAGCTCAAATTCACTTTCTATCTCGCTCGCACCATACTGCTCGTGGACTGAGTGAGAGCGAGACTGACTGTGGAACTGGTGGCGACCCAAGGCAGAAATAGTTTAGGTAATTGCTTTTTACGACTAAAATAATGGTAATAAAAAATAGATAGCTTGCTAGATTGCTTGCTTGATTAATTGTTTGATAGATTGCTTTATAGTTAGTCAGTTATTATGCAACGTGTCATGATCTAATTTGATTGAAGTATTTTTTTTAATACTAGCGGTGTAGCGGTTTATTATTCAGTTTGGAGGCAACTTTGCAGGTAGGTGTAGGTACATAAGTATATAATTATACTAAAACATCATTAATTTATTATTACCTTACTCAACCGGTCCATCCGACATTAATTGTCTACACACGTGTAATTCCATTAATTATACCTGTTAGGGTTTAATGGTTGGACACCAAAGGAAACACTGTTTTAAGGATTTCAATAATACGTTTATTATCCTTTTCTTTATAGATTGGAAGGTGTGCTTTACTAGTATTATGAGAGACGTGTGATCCCACACAAGGCTCAAAGTATAGTACAGTCTCTATGAGAATAAGTAAGGATTTCAGTCAAGTGGTAAGGGCGGGCTCGGATAGTAAAAAATAATATTTATGAGGTAGAAAGGGAAAGACTACAGTGCAAGTGTTGACGTAGGATCGATTTGTTTTTGCTATACTCCAACAATACCTACTGCATAAACCTGTATCTAGTATAGTTTTACCTAACAAAAATAAAAAGAACACAAAATAACCAACAAACTAAGAAATAAAGTTTTACCTCGATGATATTCTAGGTATGTTACTTAGGTACTTATGTTATTATTTATTGTGGAATTTAAATTATGTTTTAATAAAGTTTTGTTAGTCTCTAATTAATTATCAAACATTAATATACAGGCTTAAATTTTTGTCGTTGAAATCCTTTTAAGGGATCATTGTACACACGGCTACACATCGAGCTATACATTTCCATTATAGCTGACCTCTCATTGTACGGAAATCCATTACAATGCGAGATCAGCATAAACTGGAAATGTATAGCTTGATGTGTAGCCGTGTGTACTCATCATTATGAACAACTTTCACTATGGGACCAACCCTGAAATCGCCCAAAAAAATATCAGCTGTTCCCTACATTTATGTTCGCATAGCTCGTCAAAATGTAGGATTTTTGTTTCGTGATTTCTTGGTATGCCAATTGAAAGTTGTTCATAATAATGATGAGTACAATGACCCCTTAAGGGGGATGCGCTAAGGTAGCCCGCGAAATTCAAATTTTCTTACGTTTTTTGCAATTTGCAGGTCATTATCAGGTTGCAACATATGATTTGCGCCCGTAACAAATATGGATTTACAGAATTATAAACATTAGAATCAGCAATACAACTCTCTAAGTTCATGAAAGTGCCAAATGTCATGATTTCATGAAATAGTCATTCAATACACTTACATGAATTTGGAGAGTTGTATTGCTGATTCTAATGTTTATAATTCTGTAAATCAATATTTGTTACGGGCGCAAATCACATTTAGATCAACATACAACCTGACACCGACCTGCAAATTGCAAAAAACGGAAGAAAATTTTAATTTCGCGGGCTACCTTGGCGCATCCACCTTAAGAGGATTTAAACGACTAAAATTTAACCCTGTATATGATTATTTTATTTAGGGTGTATTCACTTACAATGCTTGTTTTGACTGACGATGGCAGGTTAGTTAGTTCACCCGCTTCGCAAAATTGTTGTAGGTACCTGTAACAAAATAAAATAATACGTTAGTAAATTTATTGTTAATAATGGGATGTTTGTATTGCGCCAACAATCCTTACTAATATTATAAATGCGAAAGTAACTCTGTCTGTCTGTCTGTTGCGCTTTCACGCCAAAACTACTGAACCGATTTAAATCAAAATCAAAAGTCATTTATTCAAACTAGGCTGAGAATCAGCACTTTTCGAACGTCAAATGATATATGGTACACAGATAGTCTAGAGCCTGAGAAAGGACATAGGCTACTTTTTATCGACATACCACGCGGGCGAAGCCGCGGGCGGAAGCTAGTTCAACATATTATTATTGTAACGAAATACAATGGCAATAACAGTTTTGTAGTAACTCGTATTCTGTCATATAATTTTCATAGAAACATAACCTTCCCACTTATGAAGGCTTTACTTTCAAATTACTATTAACAAAGTGAAAAGCTAAGGTTAAATTAACCTTAAGCCTGGTTTGCTGACGGTGGTATGTACGGTTACCAAACCATGTCATTTGGTTTCAATCAGCCCGAAGTGAGAACGTTGAACTTTTGTTGCGAAATCGTAACTCAGTTTTAAGACAAGAAGTAGGCCTTAATAAGCTGGTTTATACCAACCAGACTATACACAACGTTTAAGTAATCCGAACGTGAGACAGTCATCGCTCTTTGTGCGTACGTGGCAACTTAGCAGGTATGTACCTAAGCTGAAAATCTGTTACCTTTTTGTCATATAATAAGGTGTATCTTTTCATACACGAAAACTCTTAAGGGGTCATTGTACTCATCATTGTGAACAACTTTCACTATCGGGACAACACTGAAATCGCGAAAAAAAAATCAGCTGTTCCCTACATTTTGACGAGCTATGCGAACATAAATATATGAAATACGAAAAGATACACCTTATACAACATGCCGCTACAATGGCGACATTAATTTAACACACGGGTAGGGCTAGTGTCCGGTAACATAAAAATTATAATAAAATAAAATAATTTGAAAAGATTTAAATACATATAATAAAAACATAACGAAAATTGAGATCATTCTGTGTAAAAGACTCATCCATGAAGCTACGAGTACCTACCAGCTGGCTTACATTCTATCGGTAAGATCCTTTGTCGGCATAATTTCTAAGAAATTGCGCGGCTTTCCTTCTATTCGCCTACATATGATCCGTAACCCCGGCAAATTACCTCTTCGCTACAGTTCTTTAAGTACAGGTTACACCAGGATGGTAATTTTGAAAATTTTTAATAAATCAATAAATAATAACGTTTAATGAAATTCAAATCTTTTCATAAAACGAATACGCGAAATCGTATACGTGTGATAAATTAATGTCGCCATTTTAGCGGCACGTTGTATAAACGAAGCTCAAGAAAAATACTGACAACCAAGTAGCTGTTTACTTGTTTAGTGTATGTATTCACATAGAGCGAACCCATGCGCCTGAGTCTTTTATCAGTTTTATCAGTCCTTTCGGAAAAACGAAATATTTTAATTTTCCATTTGGTAATTT
Source organism: Lithophane leautieri (assembly GCA_949152455.1). Classification (NCBI taxonomy): domain Eukaryota; kingdom Metazoa; phylum Arthropoda; class Insecta; order Lepidoptera; family Noctuidae; genus Lithophane; species Lithophane leautieri. Next base: position 10,797,128 of record OX424478.1, read on the forward strand.
GTTAACGAGACTGAATCATTAACAAAACAGCCTGTGTTTCTTTTCTTGTATAAACAAAACAAAGCAGAATTAGAATAAGTCAAAGGAGTCAAGGACCCTCTGGACCTGGTGGCAATGTGAAGGTTATTGATAGAACAGATTGTATCATTGGTTACCGCTTACCTGGTCGGTAGTCACCAGAATGAGTAAGCGGGCGTCGTTACACTACAGTAGAACTTGATACGTAAGTACCGTAGACCAGAATCCGTATCGTAGGACCAGTATTTATGAGGGGTTCACATCGGCGTCGAGTCGACGATGAAGTACCTGGGACTCGTCCTTGACAGCCGGTGGAACTTCGTGGAGCATTTCCGACGTTTGGCTCCAAGGCTGGACCGGGCTGGGGCCGCCTTAAGGCGTCTCCTGCCCAATCTAGGGGTCCAAACGCCTCCTGCCGGAGGCTCTACGCGGGGGTCGTGCGGTCCATGGCCCTTTACGGGGCACCGGTGTGGGCGCGTTCCCTTAGGCTGCGGCCAGCCCGCCGGTTGAACGCGTCCCAAAGGGTCATGGCCATTCGGCTGGCCCGGGGATACCGCACGGTCTCCCGTGAGGCGGCGAGCCTCCTTGCCGGATTACCGCCATGGGATCTGGAGGCGAAGGTCCTCGCGCACATCTGGGAGTGGCGCGAGGAGGTGAAGCACCGGGGTGTAACTCGCTGCCGCGAGAAATCGCGGCACAGCGGACAGAGCTCCGGCAAGATCTCATGGCGGCATGGAGAGTGCGATTGTCGCAACCCAGTGCTGGGCACGCCACAATAGCGGCGATAAGTCCCCTCTTTGAGGAGTGGCTAGAGAGGCGCCACGGCGTCCTCACCTTCCGCCTGACACAGGTCCTCACCGGACATGGCAGCTTCGGGAGGTTCTTGTGTAGGATTAGGCGGGAGGAAACGCCCGGGTGTCACCACTGTGCGGATCGCCCGGAGGACACGGTGGAGCATACAGTGGAGGTATGCCCTGCTTGGGCGGAGCACAGCCGTGTCCTCGCGGAGGCGATTGGCGGCAATGACCTCTCGCGTCCGGCCCTGGTCCAGGCCATGGTACGGAGCGAGAGGGCATGGGAAGCCGTCACCTCCTTCTGCGAAGCAGTAATGCTCGCGAAGGAGGAGGCGGAACGCGTGAGGGAAAGGCAAAGTTTGCGCCCTCACGTCCCTAACCGCCGCCGTTGGAGACGCCCTGGGCGTCGGGAATCCGAGGCGGATTCCCGGCCACCATAGGCGCGGGCTTGCGGACGGCGAGCAACGGGCAGCTCGCCGTCCGATAAGGACCAGGCCCGGGTCGATGGCGCGTCGTGTTCCATGCGCGCCTCAAAGAGATGTCAGCACAATTGACGGGGTCCGGTAGGACCGATGCCTGCCAGGGTTGCGGGAAAGTCCGAAAGGGATACCGGGACCTTGGCAACAGGCAAATGAAGGAACACGGGTGGGTTTTAGTCAGTAAAAGTCTGACACGCCCTTCCGCTCCGCCCAGAGCGGGAGAAGTCATTGGATGATTTACCACCCTCAAAAAAAAAAAAAAAGGACCAGTATTTATCAGCCAATGGTTGATCAGTGTTTTCTTGGATTTTCATGACCTAGTAAGTTTTTATTTAGTTACAAAAAGTTTCATATATTTTTTAAATAATTTTTATTAGGTAGATTGCGGCAAGCTAAATTTAATCACACACGGCTACACATCAAGCTATACATTTCCAGTTTAAGCTGATCTCGCATTATATAAGATTTCCGTACAATGCGAGGTCAGCTTATACTGGAAATGTATAGCTTGATGTGAAGCCGTGTGTACCTAATTAATCAATCCACTTGTTGTTATAAAACTCTGGACCTGCCGAAGTATTCAGTAAAAATCTCACCATAAAAAGTTATGTGAAGTGAGCTTGAAGTGAGCTGCCATTCCACCAGCCGGTTCATTCTGTAAAAATCTCAACGTGAAACCTAAGGCGAAGTGAGCTGTCATTCTACCCGATGTTAGCGATTGAAACTATAGTGACAACTCACTTCACCTAAGTTTTCACGGTGAGATATTTACAGAATACCGCTACTGATGCTAGACATTGACACTAATGACACCTCACTTCAAGCTCACTTCACCTAAGTTTTCACGGTTATATTTTTACTCAATAGATCGGCTGGTAGTAATTTAAAAGATTGTTGATAGAACAGATTGTCCGTCGTGATCTAGTCGTTGGCGAGGCAGTGAGTAAACGGGTGTCGGCACAGTACAGTCAAACTTGATAAGCACCGGAGCCCGTAGTCCGTATCGTGAGACTGGAATATATCCACTAGTGCCTGATCAGTGTTTTCTTGGATTTTCATAACCACGTAAGTTTTTATTAAATTAAAATTTAACAGATGATGTATTTCTGTTCCCGCTATAATAACAAATACTAAAAAACAGAATAAAATAAATATTTAAGGGTGCTCCCATACAACAACGTGATTTTATTGCTCGATATTGATAACGGCAACAGGTAGATGCTTGAAATATTCAAAGAATATTTAACTATATTTTCACTTTAAAAATAAATAAGTAAATTAAAATAAAACAAATATTTAAAGGACCATACAACATGCATGATTTTTTTGCCGTTTTTCAGTTCAAATATAAAGCCAACCTGCAAGTTTAAAGTTAGGCCATAAGAAAACTAACATTCCTAGACATTCATGGATAAATAAATAATGTTATATTCTAATCTCTTACTAATAATAAAATAAGACTTACATAACGTTTAAGTACCTACAGAAGTTAATTACAAATAACCTTACGTTGGTATATTATGCTAGTAGGTATCTACTTATTTTCATAAAGATATAAAAACCACCTGGAGTCAGGAGTCAGAAGGGCAAACATAATTATTGGTTATGCACAAACAGAGGGCCTAGACAAGTGACAATCGCTTCGAAATCGTATCGTATTTTTACGACTTGCAACAGAATTGACATAAGCTTTTCGATAGCTTATGTCAGTCCTATACATTTTTGCCCTTTCCATCATCTCTACGGCCAAGAGCGACCAAGGTAGCAATTATTAGGTTACCCCAAATTAACTCATACTTCTTAATGAATTTTATTCATGTGGGTTGATAAGAACTGCATTGGCAAATGCACACACGACAACCTTGTGCTAGCTAGACTGGTTTGTAAGTTATCAAAAATAAACTAAATAATCTCGAGTAACTATTGTCGTTTGACGGTCGAATTTTAGACTACACGTAGTAACGCCACTCACTGGTTCATAGCAAATATAATGTTGTAATAATATGTTAATAATTTGCATTTTAAGCATAAACTGTGGTCTTCAGCGAAGACCGTAAAACTATCAGTACGGGAGTCACTCAAGCTTGAAGAGGGTTGATCTAAGTTTGACACGTAAAAGAGGCAACATTGAACATTGTTCAATGTCATAGAAACCTGTCCGGAGTCTTCCTTATTTATTTTATTATTTATGTACTTATACACAGTAAAGTAGATACAGATCAGATACAACATATTAAGTAATTAAGTTTTGAGTACAAAAACTAAAACCCAAATACGACTACAGAGGTATAAACAAGATACCACAGACAGACAAATAAAAAATCCGGAGTCACACGTGTTAGGGCATAAACCGAACAGAGTACGTGTTACAATACATATATTTTTTTAATGTGCTCATTAAGCTCTTTCATTTGATACCCAACATGGTACGATTAAACAATTTTATTTTTTATTTCATGACTATGTCCTCTAGAAGGCGCCATTTTTCCAATGATACCTCATTTGTCAAATTGTGATGAATGGTTTAGAAGATAGGAGGGAACAGATGAACATACATACAAACCGGTCAAAATCATAACCCTCTTTTTTTCTTCGCCGTATTCGGGTAAAAAGTACCACTTACGTCAACGTTTAACAAATTTCTTCCAGCAGGCCTGCACCTTCCTTATCCTTTCTACTTCCGAATGTTAAATAATGTATAGCATAGACCAGGTGACTTACGCCTAGACAAAATGACAGATAGCGAAAATTAACCAAGGAAAGGAAGGAAAGTATGCAAGCCTGAGAAAAACTTAACAGGGAACGTGAAATGCTGTCAGTTAGGACAGCTAATATGGAACGAATGTAAGTTCCGATCATAATTTCACGCGTAATCATGATTAGCACTCGCAAGCCAGAACTTTAGTCCGGACATTTAAATCGGACATGTAAAAGGATTGTACATGTCTAAGAGGCGAAGAGCTTGATACAAATAAGGAATATACATATTTTCCCAACGCAGGCAATTTATTTTCTGACCTGTTACGCCACCTCTGGACTCTGAAGTAGTTAAATTATCTGCATAGAATCTCGTACAAATTCTGGTAAAATTTATAAATATGGTCCTTTTAATAACTTAAACAAAACGAAAACCGACGATCAATGACAAAACTTACAGACGCCTCAGGAGGATTAAATATTAATTATTGTAGTTAGCTGTAAGCTAAGCTGTAAGCTAAGCTGTTTGTATATGGGTACTATATCCAGCCTTCCTTCGCCGCCTTCAGGATTTAGCTGATGTAATAGATACATCTAAAAATCGTCCACAGTAATTCTATTCATATGGGTAAAGGAGACTTAAATGTGATTAGTCTATTGAATGACTTTTTTATGAAAACACTAGCTCATGCCCGGGACTTCGCCCGCGTGGATGTCGGTTATATATACTTTAACCTTACTCGAGAACCACTCTATCCATTGGTGAAAACAGCATGAAAAACGGAGAAGTGCGGTTCAAATCAGTGCCAAAGGTGGAATACCTCAGTTTTTCAGTTTATCGCGAATAGGATGACAGACAGACGCGGCGGAGGACTTTGTTTTATAATAATATGTAAGGATAAGGATGACATTTGAGAACAAATCTACCTTATAGAGATGTATTCATGATTGTAGAATGTATTGATTATAATTATGTAAATCTATAATTGTTATGGTTGCGAATCATATTTTGATCAAGATACAATTTGACACTGACCTGCAAATCGCAAATAACGTAAGAAAATTTGAATTTCGCGGGTTACCCAACTCATTTGTTGCCAAGGTAGCCATGTATTGATTCTAAAAATCAAATCAAATTATCATGCAACAAACAGTACTGTCCAAAACTTTTGATAATCATCAACACTTGATTTGTATCAAGTTTTTGCAAAACCTAACTAAGTATATATTTTTTATTTTTTTTCAGAAATTTGTAAATCATGTTTCGTCGGTTATCGTCCATCCTGATACTTTTGACGATCATCGATCAGAACCGGATAATTTGTGAGAATGACGTGTCCTACATACAGAACCCTATAATTAATTTAATGATGCAATCGAGGGCACCTAACTACACGCCAAAGAACCCTGGTGATCTCTTCGATATATTAAGGGACAGGTATCCACTGCCCAATGGTGAGTAACTTTATTTTAAATTCTTTGGTACCTACTTACTACAACATAACTTATATGTAGCATCGGCAAAATTCGTAAAACCGATCACTATCCGAACTGAAAGCGCCTTCAAAATCGCCGATATTTATTACTGGTTTATGTGAAAATGATCTTTACGCAAACACTTGTAAAGTCATATAAGTATAAATTCGTAAAATTGGAATGAATGAATGCAAATTTTCAAATTTATGCTATATCTAAGTTGTGTCGTACTGTACCTAAGTAAATGTATTTGGTTGCTACGAGAGTAGGTATTATCCACCAATTCTTAATCCAGTAAAAAACAACGGATTATATTTAGAAGACAGACACACAGATACACAGGTTAAACTTATAGCACCCCTCTTTTTCCGTGATGGTTGATAAGAAAACACTTGACGTATCTAACTGTTTAAACCTAGGCATTTGTAATGTTACACTCGCACAAAAGATATTCACAAACTCTTTATTGAAACAAATATTTCACACAATTCCAGGTCTAAAATCTCCACTATCAGAGTATGACTACATCATTGTGGGGGCCGGGTCAGCCGGCTCCGTTCTGGCTGCTCGTCTGACTGAGGATCCAAACGTCAAAGTCCTGGTGCTGGAAGCTGGTAGACCTGAGAACTTCTTCACTGACGTCCCTGGGATGGCACCGTTCTTTCAACGCACGGAATATGCTTGGCCCTACTATATGGAACCCCAGCCTGGAGTCTGTTTAGGTAGATTTTCGTTTATCAGCTTATTCTGGAGTTGTCTCATATGAATAGTAAAAGTACTTCGGAATAACATGTCAATGTAACTAATACGAGTGGCTGTAACTTCGAAATATTTTGCAATCAGTAGGTAATGTGATCCTTGCGTAAGGAATTGGCTTCTAAACGAATTAGCATTTACATTGATGTGCAAATTAAATTTATGTTTCTGATAATGTTAAGACTTAAGACAAATCACGGCTGGATTTTCATATTAATGTTTTCTTTCTTCTGTTACAGGTATGTTAAACCAAAGATGCTACTGGCCGAGAGGGCGGGCTGTGGGAGGCACCAGCACCATAAACTACATGATCTACACCAGAGGACGACCTGAGGAATGGGACAGAATCGCAGCCGCAGGAAACTATGGCTGGTAAAGAATACCCAGCTTTACATATTACAAAATCAAAATATAAATACTGATCCTTACACCACAATTAAATCTGACCCAAACCAAATAAAAGAAAAACATACTAATGAACAATAAATAAAAATACTCAGAGAGTTTCATAATTATAACGTGCTCCACTTGTTTTGCCGTGTTATTAAATGGCGCGACAGATATCTTCAAACAGTCATAATCAGCTTATAATGTTCCCACTGCTGGGACACAGGCTTCCTCTCTGTAAGAGTGGGCCGTAATCCACCACGTGGGCACCAGTGCAAGTTTGTAGTGTCACATGTCTTCGAATTTTTGGTTCAAGGACATGCCGGTTTCCTCTCGACGTTTTCTTTCACTGTTTTAAGAGCAGTGGTGATGAAATAATTTGCACAAAGTAAAGCGCTTGTCCTGGTTCGAACCTACGACCTAAAACTCGTAAGTCGCAGCCGTTACCACTGGGCCACCACTGCGCACTGCTCACAGTATCTTCAAACACTCACATTACTTAATTTACAAATAATTATGCATTTTATTTACTACTTGCTTCCAGGTCCTACGGAGACGTTCTCAAATACTACATGAAATCGGAGAATGCAAATTTGAATGGATATGAAAATTCCCCATATCGAGGAAGGAATGGCGAAATGAATATCGAATTCGTAAACTTCAAGTAAGTTATCATCATCATTTTATCTGCTTAATCAAACTACTAATAAAATCAGTTCATACATAATGTAAATTGTACTTTACTGACATCACTGTAAAAAATTAATGTACATTAATTATAAAGCCGCCATAATCCAGGAGTATACCGAATACCAATGATTTGAATTGCGAGGCCCTGAAACAATCTGTCTGTCTTACACTTAAATACAATGTTTTTGAAATTCTATGTTTTTATTTAACATTTTATTTACTTATATTACTAAGCTCGTTGCGGTTAACTTCAATTGAAACTTCGGCTAAAATTAAAAGCTTACTTAGGTATTCAAAGGACTTGAAATGGATCTTCCTTATCAGAAGAATGTAACTGTTTTCAGAACGCCACTAGTTGAAGCCTTCTTAGAAGCAGGAAGAATATTGGGTAGCCCTACAATGGACTACAATTCTCCAGAGAAACTCGGATTTGGATACGTTCAAACGAATATGAGAAACGGCAGAAGACTGAGCGCCGCCAAAGCATTTCTACGCCCGAACAAGAGACGCCCAAACTTGCATATACTACCATTAACAACAGTTACAAGAGTACTTATAGACAAACTTACAAAAACCGCTTATGGAGTAGAATACGTCAGAAATCGTTTGAGTAATAAAGTGAGAGCGCGAAGGGAAGTAATATTGTCCGCTGGACCGATGGCCTCGCCTCAGTTACTCATGTTATCAGGAATAGGTCCCAAAGAGCATCTCAGGAGTCACAGTATTCCTGTTATACATAACTTGCCCGTAGGTCGAACGCTTTATGATCACATAACGTACCCGGGATTAATATTCACTATCAATGTTACAAATGTAGGCTTAAACGAAAATAGAGACGGATCTGTTCAAAACTTCCTGCAGTGGATGCAGTTCGGTGACAATGTAGTTGCGAGTCCTGGCGGCGTGGAAGGCATCGGATATATCAAAACTCCTTTATCTAATCAACATGACCGAATACCAGATATTGAATTAATAAGTCTCGGCGGTTCACTTACGGCTGATGGCGGAGCATCAGGGAGCAAAGCAGTGCGACGAGGAATGATGATTTCTCCAGAATTATTCGACAAAGCTTTTGGAACAATAGACAACAAGGAGACATGGAGTGTATTTCCTATGTTGCTGCATCCTAAATCAGTCGGATATCTTGAGTTAAAAGATAAAAATCCTTATAGTTATCCTCTATTATATGGCAATTATTTCACGCATCGTATTGATGTAGCAACGATGATTGCTTCAGTACGTTATGTGCAGGCATTGGCTTCGACACCACCGTTCCAGCGTTTCGGATCAAAGTTGCACAAAGCGAATTTCTCGACATGTCGAGGGTTGGCTTACGACTCTGATCAATACTGGGAGTGTGCGTTGCGTACACTCACTGCTACTCTGCATCATCAAATAGCGACGTGTCGCATGGGTCCAGTTGGCGACCCGCTGGCAGTGGTAGATCCAGAACTACGAGTTCACGGTATCAATAATCTTCGCGTCGTCGATTCTAGTATTTTACCGCGGACCGTTTCTGTGCACACGCATGCGCCAGCAGTAATGATTGGAGAAAAGGCTGCAGATATGCTTAAGACCACTTGGAACTAGACAAGACATTGTTACAGTTAAAATAGGGAACACAGTTTGTTATTTATTCATATTTAGTATTTTAAACCACAGCCAAAAATATATTACAATTAAAATCATGTTTGCTCAGCCAGTGATTTTTTTTAAAACTTTTTTGTCACCTTTCTGCCGGCTTTATTATACCGCTCTTTTTAATAAACGTACATTTAAAGACCTGGTGGTGTTTTGCCATTTGAAATGTGCCAAAAATAAAGCAAATTATTTTTAAAAAAGCCGAGTTCAAAAGCACATACTGAACTGAACATATCTTCTTCTTTTCGTGTCGTTAGTGACTAACCTGGTGTCAGAGTTTTAAATCCGATTATATATTAAACTTTGTTTTTTGTAAAGTACTGCAGACGGGGACAAACAAAGAACCTGGGATATGGTGTAACTTTAATAAAATTCAATCCTAACTTATATTATATATATATATTTATATATCCTAATCCTAACTTATATTATAAAAGCGAAAGTGAGTTTGTTCGTTTATTTGTTTATTTGTTTGTTACGCTTTCACGCTAAAACCACTGAACGGATTTAGACGAAACTTGGCATATCGGAGAGTATATAATGATAGTATATCTATCGTTTGTCAAATACCTATAAATTATTTGCAACATAGGTAATTTTTAGTATCAATGAGATGGAATACATTATTATTAAATATCAAATTATGCAATTTCATATTAAGGCTCTTACATACTGGGGCGATTCGCCGCGCGACGCGACGCCGCACGGTGGATCGAAAATTGGCTGTAGAAGACATAGGATCTCGATGTCTTAAATGTTATTTTTTTTGCTGGAAATGACTTCTGCCGATCATTACTGTTCTATAAAATGTCATATGAAGTAATTGTGTGCACAAATGGAAGAGTTATAATTTTTATAAGAAAAAAATGTATGGAGCTGACATGAAAAATGAGGATATCTCTGGAATCGCTAGGATGGCCATTATATCCTTGCACACTGTTATAGTACTATTTATTTGTGAATTTTTGACATACTTTTATAGTACTATTTATTGGCGATTTTTTTTTTAAAAATCGTCAAAATAAAAAAATTAAAAATGTTTATGATATGTACATTTTAATGCTTAAATATGGCTATACCAAGTGTAATTTACAATATTTTTTATGCTTACACCAAAACATTCTAAGAAATCACAAAGTCGTATTACCTACTTTGTGATTTTCATTTGAAATGATATGGTAATTATGAATTACGTAATACGTAATCTTGTCTAATGCCTCAAGTCCACATTAGCTAATGATTAATAAAACTTAATACCTATATACCTAGTTAAAAGGATACGTAACAAAATAATTTGGGGTACTCGCTAATTTAGCAATTAGTGCAGGATTAACTTAATGAAAGTAATTAGATAAATGTGATACCATCATTAGTCAATAACAATAAATAGTCAAACATTGGATTCACAACTTCAGTTCATTTAGAGCATTTCTAATACTAACATCTATCCTACCGTGTCTTTTTACTCAGTGATCGTGAATAATGGAAAGCATTATTACAAATTTGGATTTGTTTGTTATTCTGAGCAATCAGGATGCTTCGTCTTTCGATCATGAAATATTGTTCAACACACTTGTTATTCGACTGGGCTCTAGCCTTTCAGATGAAGACAGTGTTACCGTGAAAGAATTTTGTCGAAGATTTATACGGGCAGTTCAAAAGAGATGGTTACGATCCCACAGGAAAAGTGAAGTTTTTAGACGTGATTACAGTAATAGGCTTGAGGCAAATATTGACTGGCCAAACTGCGTGCAAACCAATTTGCTCATTCAAGAATCAACAAGTGAAAATATTTCTACTGAACCTGTACCTGAACCTGTACCATCAACTTCAACAATGAAATCAACTTCAACGATGACAAAAAGATCTCGAAAGCCGTTTGATGATCTAAGTAACAAGCAGAAGAAGAGACGATCTGATGAACATATAGGCGATGACCCTAATGAAGTAGCTTATTCAGCTGCAGCACTTTTGAAAGGACATGGTCGTGAGGATATTGCATCTGTTATTGAACATATGCTCCAAAATCCAGAAGCAGCAGCAAAAATCAAGGAAATGTTGAACAAACCAGCTCCTTCAACAATATTTTCACCAGAAAAAGCACTGGGTTTGCTACTTTCATTAAAACTATCGAAATGGCAATATATCACATTAAGGGAAACGACTATTCGAGAAGGTTCAAAGGAGATATATCCGTCTTACTATAAAGTGCAAAAAGCTAAGCTACAGTGCTACCCTCCGAAGACATTTGTGACTGTAACGAATTCATCTGCTAAGATTGCACTACAAGCGTTACTAGATTTAACAGTGAACAGAATTTTTGAAACTATTCGTAGTCCTGATGCGATACAAGATAAACAATTGATATTAATATCAAAGTGGGGATTTGACTGTGCATCTAACCAAAGTAGATATAAGCAAAACATAGAGAGTGGTCAAGATGATTCCAGCATATTTATGACCTCTTTGGTTCCATTAAAGTTGACAGCTGACGGTGATACCGTATGGGTGAATCCAAAACCCTGCTCACCTAGGTATTGCCGTCTAGTCCAGTTTAGTTTTGTGAAAGAAACCAAAGACGTTGTCATAAATGAAAAAAACTGCAATGGATAACGAAATTGAAGCTCTCGTTCCCTCAAAATGTCAAGGACATGAAATTAGTCACAAATTAATGATGACGATGATTGACGGCAAAATTTGTACATATCTGTCTGAAGCTAAGTCAAACGCGGCCTGCTACCTGTGCTTGGCTAAGCCTAAAGAAATGAATAAGTTAGATGTCATTGCGTCAAAAACCATTTCTTCTGGTGTGTATGAGTTCGGATTATCATCACTTCATGCCCGCATTAATGTGATGGAATGTCTTCTACACATAGCGTATCGTCTCGACTTCAAAAAGTGGTCTGCAAGAGAAGGTCGTCAAGAGATCGATCAAGAAGATCGATTCAAAGATGATCTCAACCTTTTGATTGACATCGTTAAGCAAGGATCAGGCACAACTAACGACGGGAACACAGCAAGGCGGTTTTTTGAATTTCCTGATAAAACTGCAGCGATCACTGGATTAGATGAAGACCTAATACGCAGATTTGCTGTGATTCTGCAAGCTATCACATCTGGAGAGATTGTAGACGTGCCGAAATTTAAAGAATTCGCTAGAAAAACCGCTGAAAAATACGTGGAACTGTACGATTGGTACTACATGTCATCAACCGTCCACAAATTGTTGATTCACGGAGGGGACATAATTGCAGAAAATGCTATTGTACCAATTGGAAGTCTTTCGGAAGAAGCTTCAGAGGCCCGAAACAAAGACTTTAGGAGGTTCAGAGAACACCATTCGAGGAAAAAGAGTAGACAAGCATCAAACGAGGATATCCTCAATATGCTTATCGTCTCTTCTGATCCTCTAATTTCTTCCACAAGACCAAAATTAAATGCCCACAAGAGGCAGACATACTTTAAGGAAACAGTAGAACTACTGAAACTTGAGGATCAGGAAGCTCCGACAGAGTTCTTAGAAGTTATATCTATTGTAGAGCCTGATTCTGAAGTGGATTCTGATGGTGACGAAGTATAAAATAAGTTAACTTTTATTGTTTATGTTAGGTTAGGTTATTTTTTTTTTAATAATTTGCTTTTATTTTTAATCATACAATAGTTTACCATTTATTATTATTGACTAATGATCACGTTTATCTAATTACCCTCATTATGGTACGTATCCTTTTAACAGGTATATAGGTATTAAGTTTTATTAATCATTAGCTAATGTGGACTTGAGGCATTAGACAAGATTACAAGTAAGTAGTAATTCATAATTACCATGTCATTTCAAATAAGTAGGTAATACGACTTTGTGATTTCTTCGAATGTTTTGGTATAAGCATAAAAAATATTAAGTTACACTTGATATAGCCATATTTAAGCATTAAAATGTACATATCATAAACATTTATTATTTTTTAATTTTGACGATTTAAAAAAAAAAATCGCCAATAAATAGTACTATAAAAGTATGTCAAAAATTCACAAATAAATAGTACTATAACAGTGTGCAAGGATATAATGGCCATCCTAGCGATTCCAGAGATATCCTCATTTTTCATGTCAGCTCCATACATTTTTTTCTTATAAAAATTATAACTCTTCCATTTGTGCACACAATTACTTCATATGACATTTTATAGAACAGTAATGATCGGCAGAAGTCATTTCCAGCAAAAAAAAATACATTTAAGACATCGAGATCCTATGTCTTCTACAGCCGATTTTCGATCCACCGTGCGCCGCGCCGCCGCCGCCGCATTGTTCGCCGTGAGAAATTGTTTTGACGAATCGCCCCAGTATGTAAGAGCCTTTATTGAGGTCGTAACCGGGAATGGTGATCTAGCAAAATAATACTCGAATTACCGGCTCATATTCTGGGCAAGTTATAACTAGATAACTATTTACGTAGGTTAAAAACGTAGCTGTTCTCGAAATCGAAAGCAAGCAAGGTGAAGCTGTAATAAGCCGACTAAAGAATCTAAGACAAACCTTTTTTGCTTCGATACACTAGCATCGAGCCATGCGTGTGGAATTTTAGCTACCAAGTCGATTAGCTATGCGCAATCTAGCCAAACGTCGGTTGTTAAATACTTAACAACATAAAAAATAAATTGCAACAAACCAAAATGCCCAATTTTGCCTTTAATTAGTTTCGACGTTCTAGACTAATTTACAATTAGGAAATACATTATTTTAAGGTACGCAAGTAACAAACTATTTTTTTTTTGGTACCTTCTTAATATGCACGAAAACAAAATAACGATATGCTATAATGGGCTATTCAACTGAATTAAACTGGTTTTTTTACATCAAAACACCGAAGTGGAATAGTAAGTACTTTACATTATAAGTAGGTACTTATCTTGGTACGAATAAGTACGTAAAATCTGGTTCTTTTGATGAGATAATTTTGCTGAGACAACGGTCGCGAAAAGGCTATCAAAATTCCGACCTGTTGTGACCGATCCGAAAATAAAATTGCCTTTAGGTATTCGGCGGCTTTTCACTGGTGCAATTTTGGCTCGTATAATTGTAATAAAATATAAGTAAAAACCTTTTTAAAAACAAGCTTTTAATGAACTAAAAGTACGACATAAAACTTACGTACGTACGTGCGTAACGTAAACATAGAACTTTAATATTTTCTTAAAAGCTTGAGGCCTAAATGTCCTTCTAATGGTGGAATCCCACGATCCGCAATATTGCAGACGGACACGCACGGCACACGACCACAGACCACCACGCACCTCGCACCGAGGCGTTCCGATGTCTGCGATACCCCGCACGTATACCTTCCCACGGTCTGTCGTCCGGGCTCGTCGGTGTCCGTCCGCAAAATCGTCGATCGTGGGATTTCGGTATTACATACATCAAGATCAACTCAACATTTTAAGAAAATATTATTTATTTATTTATTTAGAACATGGGAGGACTTACAGCTAATAAAACAAACAAGAAAGGGAACAATAGTCACCAGAGAGCGAATTACAATGGTTATGGTTCTATATTTACGTAAGTTTTCTTTGGTACTTTTTAGTTCATTAAAAGCTTGTTTTAAATTTAAAAAAAAATTGACCGACTTCAAAAAAAACAAAACAAAAAAGGACTACTGTACTAAAAACCAAAAGACAAAAGTACTTCTTTAATAATAAGAGAAAAATAAAAAAATAACTTTAATTTCGGAAGTCGGTGTCTTTGCTTTTAATTTTAGTTTTTGGCCACCGACTTCCGAAATTAAAGTTATTTTTTTATTTTTCTCTTATTATTAAAGAAGTACTTTTGTCTTTTGGTTTTTAGTACAGTAGTCCTTTTTTGTTTTGTTTTTTTTGAAGTCGGTCAATTTTTTTTTTAAAGTTTTATTATTTTTCCATTTTTTGTGTAATTTGATTTTTGTAATCATGGGTAGACCAACTAAAGGAGCCACCCGCATGAAGAAAAACAGAATTAAAGAGACTAATACTGCTGAAAAAGAACGCCTATCTAAGAATCGCAAACGGAGTGCTATGTCCGGTTCCCAAGAATCACCGTTAGCTTGTCATGCTAGGTTATCTCAGATGAGAAATTACATGCATTCTCATTTGTCACAGGAGTCGCCAAATGATAAGATCTGCCGACTCAATCTTATTCAAAAACGATTAAGTGGCGAGTCGTCTGAACAGCGCAAGTATCGTTTAGATGTTATACGAAACCGGCTGGCTAATGAGACTCCCGTGCCTTCTCAAGAATATAAGGGTGAACACTATACATTTGCTTACACTGTATAGTTCCCCTCATCATCATATTATAAGGTGACCATAATCAGATCTGTAATGTCACTTACAACCTATATGGTTGCAAAGTTCTTATCAATATAAATGAATTAAGTCCAAACACAAGGTAATTACTGTGAACCGTTGAGGAGTTCCGTTAATCGTCCTTCGTCTTCATCATCAGACCCTTAACGACAGTCACAACCCATCCAAGTGTAAGGTTCTTATCAATACAAATTAATCAAGCCCAAACACAAGATATCTGCTGTAAACCACTGAGGAGTTCCCTCGACTGTCTTTCGTCTTCATCATCAGACCCCTAACGACAGTCACAACCCATCAAAGTGTAAAGTTTTTATCAATACAAATTAATCAAGCCCAAACACGAGGTATCTGCTGTAAACCATTGAGGAGTTCCCTTGACTGTCTTTCGGCTCCATCATCAGATCGACTCCAGGCCTTCATAAAATTGTAGTGCTGTAAAATACTTAATGAATAAATTAAGGAATGCACTAGTTGCCCTTACGATTTTTGAAAGTTCCCCTCGATTTCTCTAGGATCCCATCATCAGATCCTGACTTGGTGACAATGGGACCACCTCAGAAGTATAAGCTTTTGAACAAAAAAAGAATTTTTTAAATCGGTTCACAAACGGCGGAGTAATCGGTGAACATACATATAAAAAAAAAAAAAAAAAAAAAAAAAAAAAAAAAACAATCATCCCGAACATAGTACCTCCTCCTTTTTTGAAGTCGGTAAAAAGATGTTTACTTATTAACCGACGAAAAAAAAAGGAGGAGGTTCTCAAGTCGACCCGTATATTTTTATTTTTTATTATTTTTATGTATGACCACGCCTAATTTTTAGTGAGTTGTCCGATTTCAAAAATTCTTTTTTTATTGGGAAGGGTATACCTCGAAGTAAGTCCCATTTAAAATTGGAATAATCCACCCCTAAAGGTAGAAAAAATAGGGTTGATTGATTTTTCACCAACTGAATTTTCAACTGTGAACCGATTCTGTTGAAATTTCGCACACATACATAGTTCTGATGACACAACCACTCATCATCAACTCCAGGTCTTTAACCTGGAGTAAACCCCTGGAGTACCCTGGAGTGGATGGTAACTCAAAAGCGAAAAATAAAAAACTTTTTTACAAAAAATTAAACCGGCGAAAAAAGAACTGAAAAGCGAAAAATAAATAACTTTAATTTTGGAAGTCGGTGGCAGAGATTGGGTCTTTGGCCGTCAACGAAGACGGTTGTGTCGGGGACGCTCTTTGTAATTTTTTTATGATAGTGGCATGTGGCAAGCTCGCTTGCCAGCGAAATCGAACTCTGCAAAATCGGTATTTTATCGGGTGGTGCGTGTTGTGTAATGTGTAGTTTCATGGTTTATTTTTAATGATAGTGAGTTTTTAAAGTGATGTTGGTGTTTTCTTTTGGTGGTGGTGGTGGTCGCCAAGTGTATCTGCAGGCTAATCTGGTGAGATCTTTCCATATTACAGTGACTTGCTCCTCTCTGCAAGATACACGCCATAATTCCGTCATTTTAAGTCACTACAGGTTTAATTGGCTAAATAATGTAACCAACTTTAAGATATAATGCGTAGGTGATTGTGTTCCAAAATCGTTAT
Organism: Lithophane leautieri; assembly: GCA_949152455.1. NCBI lineage: Eukaryota > Metazoa > Arthropoda > Insecta > Lepidoptera > Noctuidae > Lithophane > Lithophane leautieri. Next base: position 10,814,002 of record OX424478.1, read on the forward strand.
TGAGTCCAAGTGACCTTTTTTTTTGTGAGTGGTCAGTGATGCTCTTATTGTCTTGGGCACGCATACCTAACGGCTTTGGAAACAAAATTCCGCAGCCCCTATATCCCTCGCCAGATGTGGGCGCCCGCGCCGACCCTTAGGCCGCATAGCAATTGGTATTTTAACTTTTAAGATACTCACTATTTGAGTATATTATAGAATGCCACAACGCAGCATCTCAACACAGCTGACAGTGAAAGTGTAAACTGTAGATCGTGTAGAATATGACATACCTACTTTGATTTTCATTCACTCAAACTGCTGTCTGCAGGTGCAATCCTTGAAAAGGGCTTATTACTCGAGCTAATTTAAAACAAATATGACGGATGGCTATCAAGTTTTAACACTTTTTAAATTTACTCTATCCTGGGCGCTATTTTCATTTACAAGAAAGGGGTCGCAACAAAAGGCTGATGCTGCAATGCAATTGGTTGATCAGCATGGGTAAGCGTTACATAGTGGCCGAACGCTGCAAGCGGGAATAGACCTTGCGGTGCGCGCCCGCCATACTACTATCGCGGAAAGCCATAAAAGGAGCATGGACGCTATTATAGAACCTGGGCGGTAACAGAGGTGGTCATCTTGTGCGCGGGATTTTGTTTTAAAAGTAGTTGGTTATGAGTGTCGGCGATGTAATTATGAACAGAAAAGAAGAATTCGGGTGACGCGGGTCGGGATTTTTGTCGGGGTCTTATTAATTACTTGAGCCGAATAGTGCGCTTTTAACTCAGAACTATATTATTTGCAATCGCATCAACCCGAGGTGAGCAGCGGCGAGCTATAGATTGAACTTGTACGGCGACGGAGCTGGACATAAACAACGAGGATCGGGCCGATCGCGATCTGAACAGCGCTGCTGAAAACGCATCAGAACTAAGAAGAAAAGAATCGAGAAAGCAGTTTAACCCCGCCAAAAGATTCACCTGTGAAGCTGGACTTGAACCATCCTGACAGAGAGAGTCATCATGAGAGACTTGATTAACCACGCTAGGAATAAACCAAGACAAAAGTAAATGCACGAAATCTTAGAAGTAAAAACTGTTACGAAACACATCAAGAAACACAGGACGTGCTATCTCGCACATGTTCACAGACGCGGCAAACCACACCTTTTATATGCAGCAATGCAGTACTAGGCCAAATCCAAGAGAGTACTGACCGATTTACGCATGGAACGACAACCTAAGACAGGACATGGCGTGCTTCAACAAGGAAATCAACTTCTGGATGGACATGGCTGAAGACCGATACAAAATCACGAAAGCAGCCAGCGAGATATACAAGAAACCTGAAACGGACAGCAGCGAGTCCTTGGACAAAGACTCAGAAAACAGCAAAGTGTAACACAGCACAGCAGGGATATAGAAAAGAGCCGAGAACGAAGCATATCTCCGCCAATGGATTCAACGGTGAAGATGGAACGGAGCCAACTGGCGGCGACGTCGTAAAAAGATGCCCATCCCGATAAATATTACCCGTCTCTCCATTAGTCCATTGCTTACTCAAGGATGCATATCCGGTAGGCTCGCAAATCCTTCCATATCCCGACGGGCACGGTCTATTCCCTACGATTACCCGCGCCCCCCGGTTTACTCTTTGATATGCAATGGCTTCTGTAACCCCATGAACCATGAGGCTCCAGGGGCTAGTGCAAATCCTGGGGTTCATTCGATTTATCGAGTCTGGTTAAGCCACGCTGGGGTCGGTGCATTTCATTCATTCATTAATTTTGGAATTCGGTGGCAAAAAACGAAAATTGAAAAGCGAAGACACCGAATTCCGAAATTATTATTTTATTTTATTTTGTACTTTTTAGCATTCAAATTTGTATAAATATTTGTTCTATCACCTTCACAAATCCAACGAGCCCAACACTACGGGGCTATCTTGTAAGATCGAAGAGTTCCTATGGCCACCTTCTGGCTTCATCATCAGATGAAGGCTGTACCTTTGGCTATCATTTTTGTAAAGACCAAACAAACGAACCCAAACACAAGGAGGCTATCTTGTTAAGTTAAGGAAATCCTATGGCGAGCTTCCGGCTCCATCATCATATCATGGACTACACACTTTGGGTTAACGTACCTACCTACTTGTCAAAAAAAAAACCAAATGGTCGAAACAAAACAGGGCTATCTTGTTTGGTTGAGGAGTGCCGTGACCACCTTGCGGCTCTATCACCAGACATTAGACACTATGGCCAATTGGCCAACTTCCGGTTCCATCATCAGACTCTGGACACAACCTAGTGTAATAGCACTTGCCAATACATAACCAATGAGTCCAAACACGATGGTGCTATATTGGTTGATTGGGGTTTTCCTATGGCCACCTTCCGGCTCCATTTCAGACCCTGAATACTACCTAGTGTCAAAGCACTTGTTAATACGTAACCAATGAGTTCAAACACGATGGTTCTATCTTGTTTGATTGAGGAGTTCTTATGGCCAACTTCCGGCTCCATCATCAGACCAGCTCCATTGTATAAAGGATATTGACCGATTTGGACCAAATGCTGCCCAGACATGGGAGTGCTTCCAAATGGTTCCTTGCATCAATTAATACATAAAAAAGTACAGTGCAAAAAAAAATACGGTCTCAGGGTTAATAAGATAATGCCTGAGAGAGGTTAATGTTTTTCAGGTAGGTCCCTACCTAGTTATATTTAATTATTTTATTTTATTATTGGAAAAATGAGAGCGTCGTTGAGTTTGAACTCGTTGATTTTATCTTGACAAGTGCTATAGCCTCACATGGTGTCCAGGGTCTGATGATGGAGCTGGAGGGTGGTCACGGGCACTCCTCAAGTAAACCAGATAGCCACGTCGTATGTGGTTTCATTGGATAAGTATTGAAAAGTCCTATTACACTAGGTGGTGTCCAGGGTCTGATGATGGAGCCGGAAGGTATCCATAGGAACTCCTTAACTAAAGAAGACAGCACCATCGTATTTGGACTCGTTGAATGTATATTGATAAGTGCCTTACACTAGACAGTGTCCAGGGTCTGATGATGGAGCCGGAAGGTGGCCAAGGGAACTCCTCAACCAAACAAGATAGAGCCATCGTGTTTGGATTCGTTGGCTTTGTCTCGACAAGTACCTTGTATAGCCCAAGGTTGTATCCAGGGTCTGGTTATGGAGCCGAAAGGTACCCATAGGAACTCCTCAACCAAACAAGACAGCACCATCGTGTTTGGACACGTTGAATATACATTCACAAGTGCTTTACACTAGGCAGTTTCCAGGGTCTGTTGATGGAGCCGGAAGGTGGCCATAGGAACTCCTCAACCAAACAAGATAGCACCATCGTGTTTGGACTCGTTGGCTTTGTCTTGACAAGTACCTAGTATAGCCCAGGGTTGTATCCAAGGTCTGATGATGGAGCCCTGACTACCGGTAGCTTGGACCCTGTTACCGATACCGGATATTTATTTTTTTAAATGTTCCAAAAAATAATGTGTTATTTAACATAACTACTACAGTCATTATTTAATAGAATGCGCCAACGGTTGGTTGTTATTCATCAATAAAAAATACTCAACAAAAAATAGTTTTTCTCAAAACTCCTGGTATAGATTTTATTGAGCTTTGGTTTACAGACTAGTATATGTCCAAGGAACATAATGCACTATGTGTCCATTCTGGGCAGCACTTGGCCAAACTGCCGAATATAGATGGTCACTAAAAATTATTTAATATGAAAAAGATATGCACACAAATGAAATAGTAATGTGTTGTTTAACATAATTACAGTCATTATTTAATAAAAATGCACCATCAGTTGGTTGGTGTTCATCAACAAGAAATACTCAATAGAAAAGAGTTTTTCTCAAAACTCCTGGGATAGATTTTATTGAGCTTTGGATTACAGACTAGTATATGTCCAAGGAACATAATGCACTATGTGTCCATTCTGGGCAGCACTTGGCCCAACTGCCGAATATGGATGATCACTAAAAATTATTTAATATGAAAATGATATGCACACAAATGAAATAGTAATGTGTTGTTTAACATAATTACAGTCATTATTTAATAAAAATGCACCATCAGTTGGTTGGTGTTCATCAACAAGAAATACTCAATAGAAAAGAGTTTTTCTCAAAACTCCTGGGATAGATTTTATTGAGCTTTGGATTACAGACTAGTATATGTCCAAGGAACATAATGCACTATGTGTCCATTCTGGGCAGCACTTGGCCCAACTGCCGAATATGGATGATCACTAAAAATTATTTAATATGAAAATGATATGCACACAAATGAAATAATAATGTGTTGTTTAACATAATTACGGTCATTATTTATTAAAAATGCGCCATCGGCTGGTTGGTGTTCATCAACAAGAAATACTCAATAGAAAAGAGTTTTTCTCAAAACTCCTGGGATAGATTTTATTGAGCTTTGGTTTACAGACTAGTATATGTCCAAGGAACATAATGCACTATGTGTCCATTCTGGGCAGCACTTGGTCCAACTCCCATATATGGATGGCCAATGTCCTTTTTCAAAATGTCTCGGTAGTTATATAAGTATGCCAAGTTTCAGCTCAATCCGATGCCAGGAAGTGCTTGAAAAATGGATGACAATTGGAGTAACCGGAAACATACGAACAGAGCAAGCTAATATAAAACTTGTAATAAAAAGATGAAGTTAGCAAAATTGATGAGCGAACTCATAATCAGGTCGACAGCAGGAGTCATAAAAGGCAGGCTCTTCACTGTAAAGAATTACATATCGGTACTACAACAGAATTATAAATACGATGAGTATCGTAAATCATACATTAGGGCTTATGTAGCCCTAAGCTACGTAGATATGATACCCTACCTACTTTTCGACGTGTCGAATGTGTTTTATGAGTGCAACAAAAAACAACAACAATAGATAATCAGCGGATTTAGCGGCTTCAATACTCGAAGTGCTCTTACGAGAGCATTCATCCTACTAATATTATAAATGTGAAAGTTTGTGTGTTTATGTGTTTGTGTGTTTGGATGTTTGTTACTCAATCACGCAAAAATGGCTGAATGGATTTGGATGAAATTTGGCAAACAGACAGTTTATAACCTGGATTAACACATAGGATACTTTTTATCCCAATATTCCCACGGGATCAAGACTTACGCGGGTGAAACCCCGGGGCGCAGCTAGTATGAGTATAAATATCTACTGTTAGTATATGACATCTTTGGCTTTGCTTTACCTGGTGAATTTTTGAGATAGGATCAGACCCTGTATCAAACACAGTGCTATTTGCCCTACAATAGTATTACTAACGGAACATGAGAGAGCAAAGGTAAAATGTTGCGAGTTGACTTTAATGGCAAGTTGTGGATTCACAAATTATTTGCATTCCCAACTTATGTTCAATGAGGCAGTTCCAGGAACCGGCTTGTAACAAGTGCGATGACCTTTAAAACTTGAGACAACATATACCTATGTCGTATAGTAGGTACAGTCACGAGCACTAATATGTATACAGTTAGCAACTTTTATAAGTGATTTTCTCTTACTGTATTGATTGTAATTTCATGGTATAACGATCATAGTATTTTTGAAACCCTATTATTATGAAATAGGTATCATCTCAAAGTTACAATCGTTATTCCACGAGAAAAACGTTATTGAATTTTGCTGAGTGTATACATATTTTTGCTCGTGACTGTACCTACTCCAAAAACAACTTGTAAGTCGGTAGAAATTTCTATCAGGCACTTTGCCAGCGAATGATAACGGAGTTTTATGAACTGTCAGTGTATGTTTGGTCCCAGGGAAATTATTCGAACAGATGCGACTCAGAACTGGTAACACTGGAAGCCGACCCCAACATAATGGGGAAAAGGCTATGCAGATTAATAGATGGCTCAGAACGGTTCACGAATCAAGGTATTCTAAATATTATTAAAAACAATCCTAACTAATATTATAAATGCGAAATTAACTCTGTCTGTCTGTCTATCTGTCGCACTTTCACACCAAAACTACTGAACCGATTTAAATGAAATTTGATACACAGATAGTCTAGAGCCTGAGAAAGGACATAGGAGACTTTTTATCGACATACCACGCGGGCGAAACCGCGGGCGGAAGCTAGTCATGATATAAAACTAACAGATAGGATCTAGATCCCTAAACCAGGTCAATTTCTGTCCCATGTTCAAAATATTTGCTCTAGTTTTAGCTTTCCGTATTGATGACCTAATTAATTATGGCTATTAGCCTGGTAGATTAGTTCACATCTTGGTGTTACAAGTGTTTCACCGCCTCTGCCTTTGAAATTCACATCAAGCGCAAAGTGACAAACAAAATTGAGCTGGAGAAGTGGTAATCCAGACACTCTAACGGTCAACAAAAGTTTTCAAATATTTTCTTAGTCATAAAAAAACGGATGAAGTAGAAATAATTCAGCGAAAGAATAGAAGTACCGGTGTGTATAAGAGCTCGCGTCCTTTAACGGTCTGCTATAGTTACCTACTTATAATATCTTCCCACACCACACATCTATACTCAGAGCCCGCACTGACAACACTTCCATAGTCTCACAAGACTTCGACGTGTTTACTTGCATTTGCTGTATATTTTTTTAATTTTATAGTGCAATGTGTTAACAAGCCGGTAACAGAAAAAATTGCGAAAGAAAATGTTGTACAAACTATTGCTTATACTGACAATTTTGTCGCTAGGAAGTGCAATAAACGGTGACGAAGAAGCTATTGTAGAAACAGTGGGTGATGATACTGAACTATATAATGATGAAGACCATGCAAAGCAAGAAGGCAGAAAAGGAAGGCTGTTGTATTCATATTGGCAGAATCCAATGATCAACATAATGCTGCAAACAGCAGCGCCCAACTATGTGCCCAAGCATCCTGATGATATATTTGATTTTCTAAGGGATTCGTTTCCATTACCTGGAGGTGAGTTTACTGTAGCTACTGCTATTGCGTAAAACTTAAAAATACGTAAAATTATTATGAGTACGATGTGTAACAAAAATCCTTGCGGATTGAGTTTTCAAAATAAAACAATCACTCGCGCAATTATCCGTAATGTTATAAGCTATAATTTAAATCCGTCCTACATTCCTCTTGGTTTTAAAATAAAACCTAAGAACAATTAAATTAATATGAAACACAGAGTTATATGCATGGACCCACGTTACAAGTAAAAACGTTATAGGCCACCTTGCAGACGATAACGTAGTGGTTGTAAAAACATTGCAAGAAGAAGACAGGTACGCAAAAGTTTATTTGAATTCCACAAAAAGATATTAACCGAATAACGAAGGTTTTCATTGTGGATTTTATCTACATATATTGCGAAGATTGCACTGCTTAAGCTTAGTCGAACCGATGATTTTACTTTTATATTGTATAATAATTACTGCAATAGGCTGGCCCCCCTATTTCATTGGACTTCAACATAACTGGCGAAATGTGAGTTACGTATAGGTACATCTCTGCCGAACCCTTCGAGGCTTACAGGCGTGATGTTATCTTATAATAATTACTGTTATCTATATAATATTATGTATATAACTTCCATGCTAGGCTAATTGATGTTCAATGGCTTATAAAAACCATAGGATTATTGCTTATTAGCGATAAATATTTTGAATAGGGATTAACGATAACATTATTGAGGACATTGATAGGATTATGACATATGGTGGAGTTATACATGATAAGAATATGTTTATTCAATTAATTACATTAAAACATGTTTGATAAAGATATATATCGGTTAAATGATAAATGATTTTATTTCTATAAGTAGGTTTGTACAAACACTATTACACGTCAATTTTATTTTAAAAACTAGATGAGGTCGGGTTCCCTATGGAAGGCCGAAACAAACTCAGAGGACAAAGCCTCTTTAGTCAGATAAGGTGAGTGAGTCATCTAAAACTTTCTTTGCCAGGGTCACGGACATTGAATTCACAGGCAAAACTGATATTTCCATTCATAATTATGCGAATTTTAACCGCAATTCGACCGGTTTTCTAAACTTATACCTTTATGAAAACTCCTAAATTTTTGTCCTACATTCAAATTCAATCATTTAAATTCCTGCATTTTAATGAAATGAAATGAAATTATTTTTCTGTAAATAGGATACCGGAATCACTTTTACACGTCAAATTTCTTCATTTTAGTAGATGATTACAGCCGTTTAAAAGAATTTAAAAAAAACCGTTTATGTACTAACCTTTGTAAATATGATTGCCTCTACTTACAGCTTTCTACGAATCATAAGTTCTTAATCAATTTTAAAAGATTACCGAAATTCTAATCGACATTCAATTAATCAAAATATCTAATGCCTATTTATGTCGTTATACATTCTAGCAGCCATATAGTTGACACAGCACCATCTTGAATAATCAATGTCCAAAAATAAAACAAATTATATAGAGAGTAGTGGTGTCCCAGTGGTAACGGCCCCGACTTACTTAGTTGTAGGTTTACTTTGTGCAAATTATTTCATCACCACTGCTCTTAAAACGGTGAAGGAAAAAGTCGAAAGGAAACCGGCATGTCCTAGAACCAAAAATTCGAAGACATGTAACATTTACAAACTCGCCCGCGTGGTGGATTACGGCCCGCTCTCTCTTACAGAGAGGAGGCCTAAGTCCCAGCAGTGGGGACATTATAGGCTGGTTATAAAAACAAGTATTGTATACCGGTGTCGACTTGTCGCATTAATCAACCTGTAATATTATTGATTATTAGATTATCTGGTTTGTAATATACATATTTGTAAAATATTAATGCATGGCATGCGACTATTGGAAACAATAACGTCATGTTTGTAACACGTAAAGGGTCACTCCACTCTCCTGGTGGAATAAAAACATAACCCTGTCAACGCATTAATTAAACAAAACGAGGTACTCCACTCAGAGATGCTCTAGTTTCTGAACTATCTAACGACAACGTCTTGATTCACAAAAAAGTTCCTTACAGCTCTCACGTAATTCTTGTCTTGTCTTTTACCTTGTCCATAGCCAAAAATACGTTGAATCTCCATTTAGCGAGATGAATAACAGACTATAAGTGGAGGATATTAATTATAGGCTTGACTAAATTCTATAACTGTTGGTTTTAAGGTCTCCAGGCTCCTTATGAAGAATATGACTACATCATAGTAGGCGCTGGATCGGCCGGATCTGCCCTCGCTTCGAGACTCTCAGAAGATAAGAACGTAACCGTGTTACTGCTTGAAGCTGGCAAACCAGAGATGCTGCTGACCGACATACCCGCCATGGCACCTTGGTTCCAGTCAACCGACTACTCGTGGCAGTATTACATGGAATATCAACCAGGTGTATGCACTGGTAAGTAAAATTATTACATCTAGCCGTTTCGGTAATTGAAATGTTATTTGTTTCACAGAAATAATATTATTGTATGATAATAACTAACTGCTGCCTGCGGCTACAAACGCGTGAAAACTAATTCTTTTTCTACAATAAAAGTAGCCTATAAGTACCGTTAATATACTTTCATAAGCATTTAGTAAAAAGCTGCTATTTTGACTTTATAAACAGACACTTAAATTTTATTTATTTGTATGTATGTTTATGCAAATTAAACGCAATAGTACATTATGTTTTTACGAGCAATAAAGTCTGAGTTATTAGTAATTCCACAAACAAATAACAAAGATTCCATTACATTTAAGGTCGACAATGCCAAATATTATTTATCAATCTTATATTCCAGGCATGCTCAACGGGCGCTGTTTTTGGCCACGCGGCAAGGCTGTCGGCGGGACGAGTGTTATCAACTACATGATATACACCCGAGGAAGGCCTCAAGAGTGGGACCGCATCGCCGCCGAGGGCAACTATGGATGGTAATTAACATTCATGTAATCCCAATATAGAAAGGCACGTGCATTAGAAGATAAAACAACAACGGGAAGTCCGTTTTAAAATTGTAATTCATGTCACTACAAACATTATTATGCATCTAATTCATGCATCATATACCCATAATATATGTAGGTGTAGTTTATACCAGACAGCTGCCGGTCTACTGGCCAATAATATAAATCAATATGCTAATATGATAGACGGTTCATTTGATCCTCAGCTGTGAGAAGACTGAAATAATAATATAAAATCGAATGGACAGTAGCGTCATTTCGGACATTAAAACCCCGACAGGTCTTTGTTAAATTTTCTATTTGGGTCAATCAGAAAATCCGGCAAGGGATAAACCAACTAGGTACTTACTCAAATATTTATTCAACTTAATCACCAAATTAGAACCGAAGGGCTGGTAAAAACTTAGATGAATTGCATTTTAGACTGGTTGTTGCGTACATTTAGATTAATCTGACGCTTTTTAATGTACTCGAGCAATTATTCCTTGCAGTGTCAAATCAATTGCTCACAATTTTGACGCCTGTTGCCAAGCGATTAAAGTCAAATCATTGGATAAACATTTTGGTATCTGTGATCCAATGTGGCGCTTTTATTGCGCTGCAGTATTTATCTATTTTATTAAAAAGGTTTTCTAACATGGGATAGCAAGAATTAATTATACTCGTTAAACATAATGGAAATGATCTACTTAATTACCTCGTGTCTTTGCATGGGTTTTAACCATTATCTAATTACCTACACATTTCCAGGTCATACAACGACGTTCTATATTACTATATGAAGTCTGAGAGAGCATCATTAGGTGGCTTGGAGAAAAGCCCCTTTAGAAGTCGAGACGGAGTGGTTCCTGTAGAGTTCGTGCCCAAAAAGTAAAAAAACTTAGTAAAAATAACAAAATATGTTTATCATGCCAACAAGTTCCAATAAATCAATAACTCTTTTTCTTGTATTTCAGAACCAAATTAATAAAAGCTTTTCTGGAAGCTGGGGAAATTCTAGGACATCCTACTGTGGATTATAACTCGCCGCACGAATTAGGTTTTGGTTATGTGCAGGCCACCACAATTTACGGCCACAGGAGCAGCGCTGCTAAATCATTCCTACACAAACACAAGAATAGACGTAATTTACACATATTGCCTGAGAGCACAGTGACTAAAGTCTTGATTGACCCGCAGACAAATACAGCATATGGTGTAAACTACGTCAGAAAAAGGCTTAAATCTACAGTCAGAGCACGCAAAGAAGTAATACTCTCTGCAGGACCTATTGCTTCTCCTCAACTTCTAATGTTATCTGGTGTCGGCCCTAAAAATCATTTAAACTCTGTGGGCATTTCTGTAATAAAGGACTTGCCAGTCGGACAAACGCTATACGATCACATCTGTTTCCCTGGATTAATATTTGAACTGAATACGACAGGAGTGAGTCTCAGTGAAAGTAGGTCCTTCAATATTCGAGATGCAATCACATGGCTTCGAAATGGTGAAACTGATATAGCTACTCCTGGGGGAGTGGAAGGTATAGGGTACATTAAAACACCATTATCAGATGACCCTGAACCTGTGCCTGATATAGAACTAATAAGTATCGGCGGATCAATTATTGCTGATGGTGGACCAGAGGGAAGTAGGGCTGTACGACGAGGCATGAGAATAAGACAAGACGTTTTTGACGAAGCCTTTGGAGAGATAGACAGAATAAATAAAGATACTTGGAGTGCCTTCCCAATGTTGCTTCATCCGAAATCTGTGGGTCGAATAGAATTGAAGGATAATAATCCGTTCAGCCATCCTCTAATGTACGGAAACTACTTGACGGATCCTAAAGACGTGGCAACGTTTATTGCAGCGTTCCGTCATGTACAAGCACTTGTGGCGACTCCTCCTTTCCAGCGTTTCGGAGCTAGGTTACACAGAGCGGAGTACCCATCGTGTCGTGGAACGGTTTTCGATTCCGACGAGTACTGGGAGTGTGCGTTGCGTACCCTTACAGCGACTCTGCATCATCAGATAGCCACGTGCCGCATGGGTCCTGTCGGGGACCCGCTCGCTGTCGTGGACCCTGAGCTACGCGTGCATGGTGTGCATAAGCTGCGAGTCGTGGACTCCAGCGTGTTACCGCGTACTCTGTCTGCACATACACACGCTCCGGCCATGATGATTGGAGAAAAGGCGGCGGATTTAATAAAATGGACATGGAACGTACTTAATAAAGCTTAGAATTAGTAAATTATTGTACCAATAAGTTGTAGTCCATAATATATTTGAAAAGAATAACGAAATGTATGTAATAAGTAGAAATGTCTGTTTTAAGATTAATAAATGACTGAGAAATATGTATTTTATTTTGCTAATACAATACAATCCCTAGCACGTCTCCTTGATGGAACAAGCTGACCTAGCTTAGAACTAATTGGAGATATCTTTGAAAAAAGCCCTCCATCCATGCAGTTTCAGTATAAGGGCAGGTCAGTAATTTCAATACAATGGTGTCCATCTGCAGGCTGATAGTCCATAGTCTCTAAAGTAAACAAAAAAAGTTAAATAAGACATTATTTTCATTGGTTTTATTTGCTAAAAACATAGCTATATAACACTAAACCTCGAATCAAAATTGTTGCTAGTTATCTGACGCCAGGGGTTTCGAAACAATACTCTCAATTTGGTAATGCATGCCATCAGCTGGAAGTTTAAAAACTCGAGACTTGACTTGATGTTGACTTAGACAATACATAGGAGATTCATCAATCTAAGTTGCTCTTACACCAAGTCCCTAGCCTCCCTAATTTCAGCAAATTAAAGAAAAACGTAGTATGTTTGGAATATAGCTAAACATCTTCACCTCAAGATTCTGATTCTGTACTTTCCTTTAAACCTGCACCAGTATGTATGTCTCAACCTATAGTTTATTTTTTACTAGCTCCTGCCCGCGGCTTCGCCCGCGTGGTATGTCGATAAAAAGTAGCCTATGTCCTTTCTCAGGCTCTAAACAATCTGTGTAGCAAATTTCATTTAAATCGTTTCAGTAGTTTTGAGACAGAGTTACTTTCGCATTTATAATATTAGTAAGGATTGTAAACTTGTTTTTTAAGATGAACAGGATCTGACATACATTCTCAAAAGATAAACCGGAATAAGTAGTAAAGGAAACAGTTAGCTAAACAGCAGTAAGCTTGTAATAAATAGCTAACTGTTTCCTTTAGACATAACAGTTAGATAAGAGAAATGGTGAAAAAGCTCGCGTTTATGTACCTGTTTTACAACTTAGCTAAAGAACTTACAGAAACAATTAATTATTCAGCCAGATATTCTTCCTAGTGAAACAGAGATATAAGGTCACAAATCTACTTGCGATTCAGGCTGGAGTACACCAGGGCAGTGTCCTTGGTCCAACTACAGACCTGTTATATACTGCCGACTTCCCGTTAAATAGAAATGTCCTAACAGGCACTTTCGCCGATGATACGGCCATACTGGCTACTGATGCCTGCCCGAGAGAGGCCTCTGCAAAACAGCAAAATGCCTTAAGCTTATCTCCGAATGGCATAAAGCTAATGAAACAAAGTCAGTCCAGCATTGCGATTCTGTAACCATCTCGTGACAAACTCATCCGTGAAAACTTAGGTGAAGTGAGCGTGGAGTGAGCTGTCATTGTCATCGATACCTACTGATGCTAAGGCAGTGACAGTTCACTCCAAGAAACAGCCTTAAGCTTATCTCCGAATGGCATAAAGCTAATGAAACAAAGTCAGTCCAGCATTGCGATTCTGTAACCATCTCGTGACAAACTCATCCGTGAAAACTTAGGTGAAGTGAGCGTGGAGTGAGCTGTCATTGTCATCGATACCTACTGATGCTAAGGCAGTAACAGTTCACTCCAAGCTCACTTCACCTATGTTTTAACGGTGAGATTTTTTACAGAATAGCACAACGGGTGACTTTCACGGTTTCACCACACGCAAAGAAACATGTCCACCTGTAACGTTAAATGTCATAGAAGTGCCCCAAGCAGAGGACACACGATACCTTGAAATATACCTTGACAGATGCCCTACATGGAGATACCACATTATTCATCAAACGTCAAAACTTACACTGGATGATCAAGAAAAATTCCAACCAGTGGTATCCATCTTTGAGGAACTGCAGCGAAGTCTAACATCGCAATCCTTCAAAGATTTCAAACAAAAACATACCGATAGTGAATGCACCCTGGTACGTCACCAACGAGAGAATTCACAAGGATCTGAAGATAAAAAATGTAATGAGGAAATCACAGCAATCCACCCAAATCAACTGGCAATGGAACTTATGTCAAACTCAGTAACCCTCACAAGACTAAAAAAAAAGGGTACCCCAAGACTTCCTAAAAATACAACCAGCATGAATGAGCTCAAGTACGGATCGGATGGGGCAGTGGCTTCATCATCTACTTATCGCTGAATGTCCCAAGACAGATTGCATTAAACAGAAGGAAACAAAAAAGACACAGAATTCCTAAAACCCATTCCATCTGCACTGTAGGTATGTTAGTCTTAGTGGAATACCTCATTAAAACACATAAAAGCTTTCATTTTATTTTGCATTGGTCAAGTCCAGTTTTTATCAAGAGCCCGCATCATTATGTGCCAAAAAACATCTAAGGGTCGACGGACTCTCCAAGACTACAGCAATCATAACTATAAGAGCATGTACAGACAGCAAGACAGAAAAGTAACCAAAGAGACCTCGAAAGCCGCAATTATAGACGCATTAAAAAAAATATTTTGTCTCGCATATAGTTTACATTTCTAAATGGCTGACAAAAACCGGACATTTGGAAAAACTACTGATCCGCAATTCAAAGTAAAAATCAGCAAACAGAGACATATTTTTAGGCTGAGTACCTACCTACTTTTTTTGTTGACTGTACCTTACTTAGGATCCTTAGCGCAAAACGAATTCTTACAAAACCAGTCGAAGCCCGTTTAAAAAACAAAAAATAAGCTAAAGCGAGACTGTGGAAAATACTTATAAGAGGTATTGGAGCTTACCCAAGGACATTAATTAAAAGGAAATATGTATTGAAAATCGTTTTAAAGGTTACAAGATCTAAAAGACCGACCGCGACGCAATACGTTTGACTTGATAGTTATAACGTTCACTTCTAGAGTTTTACCAACTATGCTTGACTTTACCCATGTACTGAATATGCACTTCAGCGCACAGTCACCGCAGATCTAGCTTTTATTAACAATAGCAGAATCTGTGAGCAAACATCATAGCGGTACAGGGTTACAATGGTATGACAGATCTCCATTAATGCACAAGATCATGCACATGACAACCCACAAACACACCTAATTGCATTGCTTATATAATACTTAAATACCGTAACTCTAGAGACTTTTGTAACAAAACATAAACCTGATAACCTTGTTGTTAATTTTGAACTGGATCAGAAAAAAATGCCTACAGAAATCAAAACGATCAGTTTAAAAAAAGTACCGGTGAGGACAGTCCGTTGTGAAACTTTTTCTTTCTCTGACATGTTGACTTCGCGAACCTAATAATTCAAGTTCATAGTTCTCAATTCCTGTTTACAAAAAAAAACAAAAAATAATATCTTTAACAGTAAAACCGGTTAATGCAAACATCTAAACCGCAAGCAGAGCTCAGAATAAACTTGATCACGGTCAAGAACAGTGTTATATAAAAGACAATGAAAACTAAAATTATATTTTTAACATTTTTATATTTACTACAAATAGGCACAAGTTCCAATAATGATGATGACGCTTATGTGTCGATTGATGAAGAAGAATATGCGAGACCAAGTGAATGTAGAGGCTTCTGTGATGAAAATAGTAATAGAGAAAAAAGGTCTAATTCTCAGGTGAAGAGTCGGATTGTAGACGCAATGATGAGCACTCAGATATTACCTTTGAGACCAGATGAACCAGACGTGTTTGCATTTTTGAGGGATCAATATGAACTACCTAAGGGTGAGTACGCATTTTCTATAACAAATCATTTAAGTCTGTTTGTACACACGGCTACACATCAAGCTATATATTTCTCGCATTGTATTTATCTCGCATTGTAAAGGATTTCCGTACAATGCGAGGTCAGCTTATACTGGAAATGTATAGGTTGATGTGTAGCCGAGTGTACAAGAATTAATGGCATCTCGAAATCTCGTCGTAGCATTCCATTTGGGTTTAGCGTGAAAAAGATTGTTATTCTATTCGATCTTGTTTTAAAATTATAAGTTTTCACTGCAATAAAAGACTCGTTTTATATTTGAGGCATTTGATCGGATCTATTGTATTAAATCCCTCAGCATTGAGAGTCAGTAATGTGTCAACATCATACATACTATGACAATCAGCTTGCAGCTTCACGGCTGACTGCTGAGCTCAAGTCCCCAAGTCCCAAGTGCTGTCGCCTTAATCACCACAATAGGTAGACAGATATCAGTTGCTGTCAATTCGGCAGACATAAGGACTGTGCTGCACATGCTTGGGACATAATCCCTCATCTAATCTATACATATCCTTACATATTATAAAACAAAGTCCTCCGCCGCGTCGGTCTGTCGTCCTGTACGCGATAAACTTAAAAACTACTGCACTGATTTTCATGCTGTTTTCACCAATGGATAGTGGTTCTCGAGAAAGGTTTTAGTATATACGCGGGCGAAGTCGCGGGCATCAGCTAGTACACACGTGTACTCATCACGCTATACATTTCCAGTACAAACTGACCTCGCATTGTACGGAAATCCTATACAATGCGAGATCAGCATAAACTGGAAATGTATAGCTTGATGAGTAGCCGTGTGTACATAATATAAATTAAAGTCGCTTTTCATGTTTGTCTGTATGTTCCTGTTGTTCTCCTAAACCACGCAACAGATCTTGATGAGGTTTATACCACCATTTCACCGTTTAGAGAATTTATTCCGAAAAGTTTATATGTTAATACTTTAATATTAAAGTTACACATAACTAAGAAATCTCGATGTTTTGTCAAGTCGTAAAAACCGTGCGAAGCAGGAGCGAGTCGCTAGTTGTATATATTATTTATACGAACATTTATAACCTAACTGTAGTTTTTGTAAGATAAACTCGGTTTCTCAAGTAGGTACTCATTATATAAGTGCCTTCATCGAACAGTAAATAAGTCTGTACAAAGGAAAACGACTGCGATGTCAATGAACTTGAACTTAATGTTAAGAACGCGGCGACGGATGAATTCTCCATACAAACGTAATACCTAAATCATTTGCAATTTGCGCATATTTTCACCATAATGTGCTGTTATTCGGATTGAGACAGTATATATCTAGGATCCTTCATCTTTTTGTTCCTAAAAAACTAAAATGATGTTGTAGCGAATTGAATTTCGCATATTTTTACAGCGTTAATGATAGGTTTTCATATTGTTTTTTCTATAATATAAACAACAATACTTGTAATATAGTTTCAGCAGAAACATAGCCTATATTATCAAGTTACAAATTATCGAAAAATAATTGGTAAAACATTAAGTTTTCATTCATAGTTTTAGGTATTACGGAACACATCCAAATTTATCATACATTTTCAATAGCTAGTAGTGCTATCGCGTCAAGCTAATTTCATGTCAATGCCAATGTGTGCGTGGTCGTACAGTTCACGGTAGCTGTGTGTATCGCTCCAACAGGCACACTAGCGCAACATTTGTTGCACTCGATTCGTAGTTGCGACCGATGCTCCGCCGGTCCCTTAAGAATAATACATTTATTACGCATGGTGATTGAGGTTTTAGTTCTTTTATACGGTTTTCCGTCAGAGAACTATCCCGGTTTACTGCAGACTGCAGCTGTTAACGCGCCTGAAAAACGACTGCGATGTCAATGAACTTGAACTTAATGTTAAGGATAATACATTTATAACGCATGGTGATTGATGATGGAGGATTTAGTTAGATTAGGTTTAGTGTCGGAGCACTAATTGCCGGTAAGGGATAGGGTCAACATTTACACAACGTTAAAAATTAAATATTTTAAGGTTTTTTTTTGTACATATTTCGATTTTCTTGGTAGCAACTACTTAACAAGGTCAATTTCACAAGATTCACGATAAAACGTATATTTACAGGAAGAATTTTTCTGCACCCGCACGTCGCCTTCCTATTTTTTTTTTAAACGCTGCGTTTACTTAATTTGTCCCTAGAAAAAAAATGGATTATTTTTAAACATCATCCAATTTTTTTATTAAACACGTTAAATTAAATTTAAAATTTTAAAACCCCAGACTAAACAAAGCATCTAATAAACGATTTTATTTTATTGCTAAGAACGCTCTCGATCAAGTCACCTTTCAAACAAAACCAAAAAGATCAAAACCAGTTCAGCCGTTTGGCAGCTACGATGACGCAGACAGACACAGATACACACGTTAAACTTATAACACCCCCCTTTTTCCGTCGCGGGTTAAAAATACTTATTAAAATGCATTTAATTTTTCTTTATCGTAAATCATAATTTATAAAAAAATCTATATTCAGAATTTATTATGATATTTTAATCATGAAAAAAAACTGACCGTACATACAACAAAGAGATACAAGAACATGAGGCAAAAGAGAGGCTATGAAAAGAAGGAAGAGCCAAAAACCTAATAAGGTGCATGCATAAGTTTTTTTAATAATTTAAGTATCGTAAATCATAATTCATAAAAATTTATACAAATATGCGGAACCTACTTTGAAAAAAAAATTAATTACAATACCGACCGTACATACAACAACGTGATACAAGAACAAGCCTGGTACGCAAAAACGCTTGTAAATAAAAACGTTTAAATTCAAGCCGCAATCTCATCGCACCGACCATCAATAACTTCTGTAGAGACTAGAAAGGTTACAGTTACTAGAGGTTTAGGTATTTGACGGATTGAGATTATAATGAATACGTAAATGCCAATTTGTTTTTTTTTTTTTTAGACATATATAATAACTAGCCATGCAGCTATCTATTTTTACCTGCAGCTATCGTGTTTTGTTTATAGCTGTGGAAAAAACATGAAATGCTAATGCTAAACAATTTTATAATATACTAGCTGATACTCTCGGGTTCGCCCGCGTGCATGTCGGTTATTATACAGGGCGTCCCACGGATATGCCACATGGAGGGAAAAAACCTTGAATATTGTAGATGGAACATTTTACTGAAATAAGACATTATTTGAATTTAAAAAACAATTTAAACTGCATTCATAGACATTTAAATAATTACATGGTTGAACCGGGAATCGAATCCGTTACATGAGAAAAATAATCATCCTGTAACTTTATCAAACCTATTGGAAGGCTTCATCATATATTATTTAGCAAAAAATAATCCTTATGATAAAGCCTTTCAGTAAAATGTTCCATCTACAATATTCAAGGTACTTTCCCTCCATGTGGCATATCCGTGGGACGCCCTGTATACTAAATCCTTCCTCGAGAACCACTCTATCTATTGGTGAAAACAGCATAAAAATCTGTGCAGTATTTTTGAGTTTATCGCGAACAGACCGACAGACAGACGCGGCGGAGGACTTTGTTTTATAATATGTAGTGATTATATCAATTACACACGTGGATCAATCAAGGAAGTAAATGCCTTGGTCACATTTTTCATGAATTTAGAGCATTTAATGGACTTATACATTATTAATTCACTCTATCAATACAAAACTGGTATATGCGAAGGTTAGGTAGCGCTATACTTACAGATTTATACAGTTTTTTTTTGTTTGTTACAGATTTGTAAAACAGGCAATATTTTTATTTGATCATATCTCATTATATTATTATTATTCGTCTGACGACGAATGACGTTACATCAATAAACTTTTTTTTTAAAATATCAAAAAAATAAACGATGATAATGATAAAATTATTTTTAGTTATGGCACCAATGGTTCACTCTCATAGTTTAATTTTAATTAGTGCGGTTATCACGTATGAACGGTTAGTTTCTTATTTCAGACAGGGTCCCAAAAAGCCGGACTTGTCCGGACAGACCCAGGCGGTAACCTTATACACTGTGTTACTGTGGACTACTACCACAATATTTAATTTACTAGGCAATGGTCAGGAACCGGGTACAGGTGCCGTATTATGAAGTATTAATGCCAGCATTTTTCCAGTGTGAGACAGAGACACAGCTAGACAAGGCCGCTAGCACCATCCCGTTTTCGCAGTGGAATAATGATGGCATTAATACTTCATAATAGTAACCCAGGTCTTCTCAAGTTTGGGCATTGACAGACGACCGATAATAGCCGATTGGATTATATCAGGCGACATTATCAAGAAACTGATAAGGCAAATGTAGATACTTTGATAAGAAACTATTTTTGGCCAAGTTCCGCCTTTCCTTTCCATAACCTTTCCAAATATTTAAGCTTATCGCCTGCCTGACATTAATTGTGTCTGTGTGTGTGTGTGTGTGTACTGTGTGGAGATGCTTAAATGTAAATAATAACAAGAGCATTGCTTTAATTATAGAAGTCGAACCGGTTCCCATACCTACATTGCTTAATTGTCTTTTTTGTATCTATTTAAATTTTTAATATACGGAAGGGGAAGAGACCTTGTAAAGCAGCAAGTGAAAAAACCGGTTATTTTCTGCAGTTGCAGAAAATCGCCTACATCTAAATAAATAAATAAAATAATTTAATAATCAGCGTTTTTAAAATTTGTTGGTTAAATACATTAAATATATGGAACATGATATACAGAAGTTTTCAAATTCCTAACTTCTTTAGTTGTTGCGATAGAGCTCGTACAAAAATGGTCTAAAACCGACATTTACATTTACGGCCTTGTATTTCTGTAAATTAGGTATATTTTTACTCGAATCGATGTGCTCTAGACAATGACACACAACATGCCAGGGTAAGAAAAAAAAAACCAAATGATAAGTTTATTGTTTACTTTATTTTATTTGTTGTTATAGCGGCAATACACACAAGACTATATATTACGGTTCATGAGATACAGCCCGTTCACAGACAGATGGACGGACGGACCGCGGAGGCTTAGTGATAGGGTACCGTTAGGCACCCTCGGGTACGTAACCCTAAAAAGTAAGAAGTCAAATATTGTGCGTCGGAGTGCGTTTAACCAATTGGATTTTATGATCTGGAAAATAATTGATTTTGATTTGATTTTTACCGTCGGTCGTTTCGCAATCGGAAATCATATTGTAAATAAATTAAACAATTTTCGATATTGCACCTACCACTGTTTGTTTACCCAAAGGTTGACTGGTAGAAAATGCCTAAGGCATTGATTCCGCCTCTTTACATTTGTGTGCTTAAAGTATTAAATAATAAGAAATAATTAAAACAGCTGTTTTTATTCATTCTTGAAATTTCGAATACACGTGTCAAATTAGCATTGCTGAATTACGAAATAAACCTATTTTACACAAATATTACAGGCAAATTAAATTACCAGTAATTAAAAATAACTAAGACTTCAGTAAAAAAATATGCTAGACCATGAAATGCGCATAATGAGTGATTAATGTACAAATAGATTGAAATCTGAATAGTTCCTAATTTTTTGCGAAGAGCGTCTCTTCATCTTGTACAAACCTTGTTATAAATCTGGCCAGCTAAGTTAGGTACATCAGAGGATAGTGAGATCCGTGGGCAAGCATATCCTTAGAAACGATATTTACGAGCTGCTATGATATCATGGACAGAGTTATTAATTGTTCATATTAAATTAATAGCACCATAAAGCGCTGAGCAGACAATGGACAATTTGTCCGCGATGATACGGAATTTCCATATGTTCTATCCTCGCGGACAAATTGCCCATCGTTTGCTAAGCGCTTAATTATGTCTGTGCCCTCGTCGTACGGAAGATATGGGTATCAGATCAGATACCTTGTCTTAATAAAGTCATCATGCCTGGATGCTCAATCGTGTCCATATTTTATTCATTACATTTCTATAATTTCCAGGTTTCAAAGGACCACTATCGGAATACGACTTCATCGTCGTAGGGGCTGGATCCGCAGGAAGTGTGCTAGCTTCTCGTCTAAGCGAGAATCACAAGGCGTCGGTGCTGCTCATCGAAGCAGGCCGCGGGGAGTCGCTGCTGACCGACGTACCAATCCTAGCACCGGTGTTCCAACAGACTGATTATGTGTGGCCTTACGTTATGGAGTATCAGCCAGGAGTTTGCACGGGTAATGAGATTTTTTTAAATTGATACTAAAGTGTATCCCTAGAAGACTAATCTTATTTAATCACCGCTTCTTACTAATGATCGTCTGGGAGGCTATTTTGTAAATGAATGTACTTTTTTTTTAAACCTTATAATACTCATGAATGCCTGCCAGGCAATCAAATAGTCAATATTTCGGTAACGGTGTAACAGCGGTGCAACGGTGTAGACAGGCGTGGGATCATCCTCCAACGCGTTTGCGGGTTACCCTGAGTTGGCACGAATCAATGACTATATTGGTTTAATTTTCTTTGTCACGAACGTACACCGCGATGCGTTCCCGCAATTTCAATTTAATAAAAAAATACCGCCTGCTGGTAGCCTCTTAGACGATAATTAGGCCACCTTTAATTTGACTTAATAAATATTTCTGGATTTGCGATTTAAAATTGCGACAAAAAGTTACTACACCCGTTCAGAGATCCCAAAATATACCTGGCAGGCATTCTTGGTAAGGTATGCAAATTGCCTTGGCGAGTGTGGTGGTTATGATATTTTATGATAAGCTACTTCCTTTGTATTGTCTGATTTGTAAATTATGCACACAGTGCCTATGCTTTCCTGGAATTATTTGACCTGCCTCGGGAAGCTAATCGTGAGTCGCGGTTATCGTAAAGCAAAAACTGTGCGCCTAAGTTATCAGTCAGGCAAAGTTCAAATAAACTACTCAATGGACATAATTTTGAGAGCCATACCAAAATCTTCAAATAGTTTCTTAAACGCTTGGCTGGATGTTTTCAGGGATGGTGGATGGGAGGTGCTTCTGGCCGAGAGGCAAGGCAGTGGGTGGATCAAGCGTGGTCAACTACATGATCTACACCAGAGGCATGCAGCAGGATTGGGACAGGATTGCCGCCGCCGGCAACTATGGATGGTGAGCCTTCACATGAAATAATTTGGTCAATTGATTATAAATAGTACTTACTTTATCAAAATACGGATGTGAATGTCTGTGAGACATTGACATACCTGCAAAAATCAAATTATGTTGTCAGTCATTTTTAATCTTTTATCTACAGTTACAACAAAAGCAGACGGAACCAGAAAGAGAGGATTCTCTCTTTTTGTATTCAATTCTTGTCTACATTGCCTTCCTTTACTAGAACTCTGCCTCTTGAGACTTTGATAAGGCTCTTTTCTACTAACAACATCCCATATCTACACTTTACAAGCACCTTGATAAGAATAATGTACCTGTATCTGAATATTTACTTTGCGAAGTATAATTATTGTGAATGGGACACTATGTAAAAAAAATCTGCCATTTATGCGACATATTTTGATACTCGCGATCTTTCTTCTCAGATAAGTTAGGAAACACCGAACCCATCTAGTTTTAAAAACATAATTGAATTCTGACCTATATAAATGTTAAGTCTAAAGAAATTGTATCCATTGCAGGTCCTACAGTGAAGTGCTGCCATATTACATCAAGTCTGAACGTGTGAATCTGAAAGGCCTCAACAACTCCCCGTGGCATGGCCGCGACGGTGAACTGTCCGTAGAAGACGTGCCATTCAGGTCATTATCAGCACGCTATCACTTTATTATATTGTACGCAATAGATTACTGTCGTTATCCAGGACCACACAAATATTCGTCATAGATACGAGAATGATAAGCGCTAAACATATGACTCGATATGACTGTACTCGAACTATCAATACTTTATTTGGATACAGCAAATATTTAAAATAAATAAGTATTTGTCCACGACCCGATCAATCAGATTATGGAGACGGTACATTTTGATAACAAGATTATTAAATTGTTGTCGGTAGTGCTCATCTTTTATTGCGGTTTTTATGTTGCAGTCAATTGTAGTGTTATGGTGGCCCAGATCTTAAAATAGAAATTATTGCATCTGCCGAACGGTAGCAAGAAATATTATCTTAGAAGCTCTTTTAAATGTCAGGAGTTTTAATGTATATTTGTTTGTTTGTTACAGATCTAAGCTCTCCAAAGCATTTTTAGATGCAGCGAAATTGTATGGCCATCGCAGAGTAGATTACAACAGCCCAGATGCATTTGGATTTAGTTACATTCAAGCAACCCTCAGTAAAGGACAACGTGCCAGTAGCGCCAAAGCGTTCCTTCATAAGAACAAAAAAAGGCAGAATCTGCACATATTAATTACGAGCAGAGCTACTAAAGTAATCATTGATCCTGTCAGTAAAACCGTTGCTGGCGTCGAATTCCATAAAAATGGACGAGCGTACCAAATTAGAGCCAACAAAGAAGTGATA
This sequence comes from Lithophane leautieri, assembly GCA_949152455.1. Taxonomy (NCBI): domain Eukaryota; kingdom Metazoa; phylum Arthropoda; class Insecta; order Lepidoptera; family Noctuidae; genus Lithophane; species Lithophane leautieri. The sequence goes on from OX424478.1 coordinate 10,838,443, forward strand.
CTCTCTGCTGGTCCCATTGAATCACCTCATTTGCTTATGCTTTCTGGTATAGGACCTAAAAAACATTTAAAATCCTTCGGAATTCCCGTAATACAGAATCTAAAAGTAGGCGAATCGTTGTATGATCACATTTCTTTTCCTGCTTTGGCTTTTACTTTGAACCAGACGAGATTAACATTAGTCGAAAAGAATATAGCTACAGTACAGACCGCAGTCCAGTTTGACCATTACGGTGACGGTCCTATGTCTTCCTTGGCCGGAGTTGAAACTATTGGATACATCAAAACCAATGTATCCAATGAAATTGGCGACTACCCTGACATAGAATTACTAGGATCTTGCGCTTCGTTAGCTTCGGACGAAGGCAACGTCGTAGCCAAAGGAATTCGTATGGCTGACTGGCTTTACAATGATGTTTTTAAATCAATAGAAAATGTCGAAAGCTTTACTGTACTGTTCATGCTGCTGCACCCGAAATCTAAGGGTTATTTACAGCTGCGATCTAAAGATCCCTACGAACCACCTAGTCTATACGGCAATTATTTAACTCATAAACAGGACGTCGATACAATGATAGCAGCAATAAGGTATATCATCAAACTTGTGGACACGCCACCATTCAGAAAATATGGAGCGACATTACACACGAAGAAGTTCCCTAATTGTAAACAATTCGAATTTGGCAGCGATGATTATTGGGAGTGTGCTATACGAGCAGTGACTTCGACGCTCCATCATCAGATAGCGACGTGCAAGATGGGTCCACCCACAGACCCTGATGCGGTGGTAGACCCAGAACTGAGAGTATACGGCGTGAATAATTTAAGAGTGGTCGACAGTAGTATTATACCGAGGACAATAGTGGCTCATACTAACGCACCAGCCATCATGATTGGGGAAAAGGCAGCTGATATGATCAAAAGAACTTGGAACTTGTAGTGATATAAATAAGTTAGGGCCAGGTGTAGTTTGCCGGGGTTACATAATTGAGAGTTTTATCTCAATTAAACAGCGCCGATACTTACTATATGAAAATGAAGTCAGCCACGAAGCCAAATGTTCTTTTATCAAGAAAAACTAACTGAAAAGTTGATACTGTTGAAATAATAATGACTATAATAACAAGTTAATAAATTCATGTTGATATAGCAGCGAGGTAATTAGTGTTTTATGTTATTATAATAGACGTTCGTGTGTAAGATACGTAATATTTATTTAATGAATAAATCATTTTAATAATACACCAATACCTACATTTGTTGAGATATTTTCTTTTGACTATCCCAAATAATAAAAACTCTTTGAAGTTTATTAGGCAGCGATTCGACAATTGGACGAGAATTAAGAGTGAAATTTCAAGGATGTATCACTTTTGGGCACATTTCGATACATGAGAAAGAAGAAAGATATAACTCTCTCTGTCTCTCTCTCTCTTATTCTTTATTTTTTAAGAAGTTTCACTTCTACAACGTGCTTTACGGTGCTGCACGCGCAAGTTTCTTTTTCTCACTTAGGAAACGCCAAGGATGACTGTAAAAAATATGAATTTTCAATTCAAGCGAATTGAAATGGAAAATTGCATTCCGCAAAAATTGTGGCTCATGTGTGTACTTGTAGTTATTGTGGGGAAACGTGTAATAGTCGCGAAATAGAAGGAAAAACCGGCCACGCACAATGAAGGGTTCCGTTCGTAGTTGGGATGAATTTATCCAACAAACTTAACATTGTAGTTGAAATACTTGTTCTCCCATACATAATGTATAGTAGAACATGTTTTTGCAACTGAAAATTTAAGTTGGTCGATTATTACTCGGTAACTTGTGGAGCCTACGTAGCGGTGATCGTTTTCCTTTTAATTTCGTTATATATACTACTGCCGTGAATTGTTTCACATATCCAAAACCAACCAGTTAGGTGGCTGGGGGGGACACTTGACTCTAACAAAAATTAACAATTTAAAGCTTAATATTTCGCAAACGGATCCCTGAGTCCAAAAACGGTTTTCACAAACTCACATTATTTTTAAACGACGTTTCCATAATACCCCACACTATGACAACGACGAGAAAAAAAAACACTTCTTTACGTGTAGTGGAGGTACCCTAAATTTATTTTTATTTTAAAACGATTTTATTTTCCCACTTTGTCGGCGTAAGTTCGTTTACGTATATACGTTTTTTGTATAGCCATACCAAATTACAGCTTTCTAGCACTTAAGAGTATCTGAGTTAAGCCGCGGACAGACAGACGGACGGACGGACAGACAAGACAGACATGGCGAATATGGGTTCCTTGTTGACTACGGAACCCTAAAAACCTCAGTACCTACATAACGTGTATTACAATATCTATTTACGAAATAACTCATCTTTGAAAATTGGATACTCATTTACCATCTTTGCGCAATACGCGACCACGTAAATGATTTATTAGGCCAAGCAAAAACACATAATCGATCAATAAGTACTGTAGGTATTTATGGATCGATTATGTGTTTTTGCTAGTAGGTATAACATACTGGTGCAATTTTACCCAATAGTTTAAGTATAGGTAAGTCAGTTTATACAAGACCAGCCAGTCATCGTAATAATCCCAACAGTAATACCTAATACCTATGCCTGTGTATTAGTTTCCTACTATTTTCCTCATCGCCAGACGTCAACTATAAATTTCAAATACCAGCACAGTGATGTGCTGGTATTTGAAACGAATGCAGAAAAACTAGATTTTGTGACCTTCCTAACTTAATAAATGACGATCTCCGTCTGGCGAATTTGTATATCTTTTAATTTAAATAACTTAATTGGTCTAGTCCTGGGCGAGCCCGTGAAGTAATGACCGCTGCATGTGCAAGGGCAAGACTCGGTGTTATAGCATAGCGCAAGCGCCAGACGAGCCATTTGTTCAAACTATGGATTGTAACCCACTGGGTACGGTCGTCTCTTATTATACGCTATTGTACTATCAATTTAGAATTTTAAAAGGTTGTTTGAGCTTTCAATCCAAACTGCAACCCCTCGGCTGTTCGCCGTAGGTGTCAGTCGTAAGCCTATTGTTAGTGCCTCTAGGCCTTCTCACCTTATGTGTTGAGAATAATATTTGTAAACAGTTTAATGTAACTATCTTTCGAAACGCACACTGCCCTCGCTACAGAAGGATATGTTTCGAGGTCTGGTCCTGGAGTCGGACTAATAAAGTAGCGTTTTCGTACAAACACTTCAGCACCACGATGTACCGATAGTCAATCTGGCACCGTTGGAGAGACTGCAGTACAGCCCAAGTTTCGATCGAATCGAAGGCTTTCTCGTAGTCCACAAACGCTAAGCAGAGAGGCAGGTTAAACTGTTCGGTGTTCTGTAAAACCTGCCGCAGCGTATGTATGTGGTCTACGGTGCTAAAGCATTTACGGAATCCGGCTTGTTCGGGAGGTTGGAAGTCGTAATACCTGCGCGCGAAACGGTTCGTGATGACTCTTGAAAACAACTTGTAGACAAGTGAGATTGGCCTATAAAAATTCTTAAGCAGGGCATTGTCGCCTTTTAAAGAAGAGTACCACCACACCTCTGTTCATTTTTATTTAGAATTTTTCAAAAGTGTCCCTACGAGTAAAGTGTATCTACGAGGAATAAATCGATTGTAAATGTGTGCATGTGAGCACAGAGCGGAGATGTAGTTTTGGCATGCTTCACTGTATTGTTCGCAGCGCTCTGTCTTGGTTTTATTTGGTCTGAGGTCCATCCATCCATAGTATAATAATACTCATGGTAAGTAGCCTACCAAGTGCTAAGTTTATGTACATACCGGTCCGTACTAGTTACGTTATGGCCGTGATGCTAGTAAACAAAAATATTCAATACAATGCGTGGCGCCGAAAATGTGCTTATCCCTATTGACCTCAATTTTTTTTCATTCAATTCTGTAATAATTATACTACTCGCTAAAAATATGCGCGAGCGCCGCCGCCGTCAGAGTGAGATAATTGTTGGTAGATGTAGATATCTAGCTATATGCTAAATGTAATTTTGGGCGTGGACTTTTCAGATTTTCTACACTTAATTTGTCTCGCATTAACAATGTAACTTGTACTTTTTAAGGGATTTGGCACATCCCCTTAGCTTTAAAAGAATACTTGCACAATAGTATAGGTATTTGCAAATATATAGATAGGCAAATACAGGGCATAGCAGATTCGAGATAAGAGGTTATTTTGTTATCAGTAAGACAAAAAAATAATTAACACACTCAAAATTAAATGTACTGTTCTTTGGTTACATATTATGCACCTTTTGCGTATTAAATTTGAAGAACACCCGAAAAATCAGCAAAACTTATCATTATCTCGTATTAAATTGTATAAGACAGGGTTAACTGTATTTACCTGAAACTATTAGCGCCTCATTCGGACCCACGGTGTGTATATTGCCCATTTTGTCCTCCGAGTTCAAAGAAAACGCACAAAACAACACTATATTTTTACTTTTATGAAAAAAAAACAACTTTCGCGAAATCAATAAATATAACAAACAACCACAGACTAAAAACAATAATGATCATGAAAAGAACGAAGGATGATTTAAGAATTCCATAGACATCATGCACAGATTAAATCTATGTAAAGTAGTGTTCATACAATCACGTGTTCCTACTACTAAAAATAAAATCAGGATCATCAAATTAAATTAAATTGGATATTAAAGCTACTGGTAGCATGTAGCATGGACATGATGACTAGCCCAATGGTAAGGGTTACCCATTCACTTATAACATTTCAACGACATGAAATATTGCTTACATTGAGCGTTTCGCACTCGGACTCGTCAATTTGCTGGGACCAACACTACGAAGTCTACGTGCATAATCATAGACTAGAAATCATTATTGGCTATGGTAGAATTAACGTTGTAAATGGCGGAAGCATTGTGATTGTTTGTTGAAAGAATTTGAGCTTCTGATGCGAAATAACCAAAAGCAAACATAACATTAAGTGATTATAAATAGTAAGTCTTCAAATAGTGTTTGTTTTTTTCTGTTAGAAAGCTTAGACGTTTAATGGGTCAGATGTTATCTTCTGTCATGTAATCTTTGTATTACTCACAATTTTTTTACTTCACAGATAGAGCGTGGTAATTTTATTTAGAAAGATGTCTGATACAAGTGATCTAGATCGTCAAATCGAACAGCTAAAGAGATGTGAGATTATAATGGAGGCCGAGGTTAAAGCACTATGCGCCAAGGCCCGCGAAATTCTCGTCGAGGAGAGCAATGTTCAGCGGGTAGATTCTCCTGTCACGGTAATTAACCTTTCACGTATCTTAACGATTGCTAAGAGATCATCAGTGATAATTTTACCTATATTTGGCATTTACAGAATCTAAATCCTAAATATCTTCTTTAAATAGTCATTAGTTTCTGTTCTTGAATGTTTTCAATATACAAGACACAAAATTCGGTTTCGCTGTATTAAAGTCAGTCTGTAACCAAGTTTTGGTCATACTAAGCTATTCTTTGTTATACCAGTTAGTTTGTGTGATGGACTTTATGTTTGTAAATAATTAAAATTAACCGAAACATGTACAAACAAATATGTCCTAACAAGACATACTACTTAGTATTCTCTACACACTACGAGTTTCTACTATTCCTTGTTTCAGGTTTGTGGTGACATTCACGGCCAATTCTATGATCTGAAAGAACTATTTAAAGTGGGTGGTGATGTCCCTGAGACTAACTATTTATTTATGGGCGATTTTGTAGACAGAGGATTCTATTCTGTAGAGACTTTCTTATTACTACTTGCTTTAAAGGTAAGCTTATAAGATTTTTTCACATATGTAATGGCAGATGTCTACATGATAAACATAATAACAACTATGATGGTGGCGGTTACACTTCCTTCATACAACTCATGCTAAGCCATTATTCATCATTCACCAATCAATTATCAGCAAGTAGTAAGTTGTAATAAGTTTTTCTAATTCTAGTTATGATGTTATGGAAATCCCTAGGTAAAGTAATAAAGTTTTGAAAAAAAATACACCTAACAAATCCACTTATGCAACAAGTTTTAGAAAAAAATTGGCTGCTGCACTAAGTGTACAAAGTAACTAACCAATAACTAAAAAACAAAGAAGTATCTAATAATCTATTTTCCATAGGTCCGTTACCCCGACCGCATCACACTAATCAGAGGCAATCACGAATCCAGACAAATCACACAGGTGTATGGCTTTTATGATGAATGTCTTAGGAAATATGGATCTATTACTGTATGGAGGTACATCTAAACCTATTATTTACATTTTTAATTCCAAATTATTTGCAATAACATTCAGAGATTTGTGGTCAAGATGATTTTAAATGTAAGTTGTTCCAGTTTCATTTTAACTAATTGTTTAACATATCCAGTGTTTCTATAAAATAACAAATCCAAATGTGAATGTATACAGGTATTGCACAGAAATATTTGACTACTTATCCCTCTCGGCAATTATTGATGGAAGAATATTCTGTGTGCACGGTGGACTGAGTCCTTCAATACAGACGCTCGACCAAATCCGCACAATTGACCGCAAGCAGGAGGTGCCTCATGATGGACCCATGTGTGACCTGCTCTGGAGTGACCCTGAAGGTTTGACACAACCATGTAGAAATAGAAAAACTACAGTTTATTTATTTAAGATCCCTCAACTGCTATTTCAGTAGAAGTTAATGAATTGGAGCAGAGTTGTATGTAAATGTATAACTATGTAGTATGTTTGTATATGCATATGTAGTATGTATAAGTAAGTTTTCAATAATAATAGCAGTATTTGGGCAGACAACTAGTCAAAATATACACAGTGATAATATAATAGTATTGGTAACAAACTAATGTGATTGCAGCAACTCCACGTTTTAGCGCGTATTTCGTTTGCGTTTGGATAATCACATGATCCACCCAACTCCTCGAGAAAGGTCAATAAGTGTTTATGCCCCTGTGATATTATAAATTGCTGTTCTAATTGATTCTAGACACACAAGGCTGGGGCGTGTCCCCCCGCGGCGCGGGCTACCTTTTCGGCTCAGACGTCGTGGCGCAGTTCAACGTGTCCAACGACATTGACATGATCTGCCGCGCGCACCAGCTCGTTATGGAAGGCTACAAGTGGCACTTCAACGAGACCGTACTCACGGTGTGGTCAGCGCCTAATTACTGCTACAGGTCTGATCTAATCCATATTATGTTAACTTCCAGTATAATTTAGCCTGCGAAATTCCGTCAATGGAGCCTGCCAAATTTATTATTTTCAACTTTTTTTTTTGCAAATTGCTTCCATTTTATATTGTATGGTGATCAAAATTCAAAATACTGTAATTATGATAAAATAATGGCAAGATTATAATCATTTAAAACAAATAAAATTCTCGAAATTATATTTGCTCCAAGTAAATACTATTTCGTGAAAATATGAGGATCGAGGCATCACCTTGAATAATCTCTTGTCGAAACAATACTAGCTTTGGAGCTCTTTGGAGGCACAAGTCAGTTTTGGATTTTGCTGGGACAGATCATCTTTATATTTAGGAACACAATATTCATAACTGTTAGCATTAATAATGTTTTTGTGATAAAACATGGGAAAAGGCTTTTCTGATTTTTTTGCCTCAGACAACACTTGCTTACAACTTTTTTATTTATTTTAATTTATTGAAACATTTAAGTACACACATTATTATATAAGCAGGCAAGAAGAAAAGAACCGAAAAATAATAACAATTTAAAAAAAAAACCCGTCTGTTTAATGATTTCTATCTATTGGTTTTCTGTGAACAGATGCGGCAATGTGGCTGCAATATTAGAATTGAATGAAAATCTTCAGCGAGAGTTCACTATATTCGAAGCGGCGCCGCAGGAGTCGCGGGGCGTGCCCTCCAAGAAACCGCAGGCCGACTACTTCTTATAATGTTGCTTACAATAGACAATTGACACATGAGCGAGCGACCCATCTAGTATTATGTACGGTTTTATTGTAGTGACAAAACATTTCATGTGGAGATAATTTAATTGTGATCTTAAGACTGGTGTTGAATTGTAAGTTGAATGTGTTTATTTTAAGTCATTGAATACGTGTTTAATTCATTTGCTGACTCTCCGTTCGCCTCGCGAGTTGGTCGCGAAGTCGGATCTCCAAACAGCCGAAAGATTTGGTATACGAAAGAGACGCAAGTATCACACTACAATATACCAAGAACCACCGCGTGTGATCGGAAAGTGGCGTTCTGAAGACATTTGGACTTAGAGAATAAATGGTTTAGTACAAACTTTCGAGACCCACAAGTGAATGTTAATTAAGTTAAATTTTCTCAAGCAAATAATTTATATGTAATCTTGACTAGTGTAATTAATCCATTTTGTTACTCAATGTAGAACACAATATTTTGAATAACAGGCATTTCTATTGATTTGTGTTAGTCCCTTGCAAAGCTAGATGGCATTTTACCATTTTTTAACTATGCCATTGATTAAGTTAATATTTTTATTCATTGTATTAAGTAGGTGACCAGTTGATAAATCATTATTATATAAATATGTATTTAGTACCCGATAATATCAGACGAACAATGAGTAGGGTAAGCAGTGTTAATTTGTAACACCACACGCAAATACAGCGCCCCGCGGCGCGCTATAATTGTTAGCCTAATAGAATGATGGTCCATTGACCTGTCACTGTATTGACAAAACGTTATGCATACATTTATACCTATCTTAAATAAATGTATATAAGTAAGAAACATTAAGAGTAACTTGTCGGCCTCTAGCGCTTACTACTGCATGTATTTATATAGATCAGGTTCATAATAATGTGATTTGTGATGTCATTAAACACTGCCGTTAACTATTATTATGTAATATTAAGGAGATTATAAAATGAACCTAAAGTATGCAAGAGATAACACATTTTCGTATTGTAGACATATTGTTAATGATCTTTACAAATTGGTATAGAAACTAGTGCAAACCATGTTTTATAATAAATAGTCTCAAACACATTACATTAAAATGATTCTAGATTAAGGGTACTAGTAGAGAATATTAAATTCTAGAATACTGCCTGTTTATAGCTGTTATTGAAAACTATAATTATTTTTAGAAGTTTCCATAAAATTCCTGTATTTAAAAATCCCACTGGGCAATACGCCTAAACACATTGTTAGAATCCCACGTATTATTATTTCTAGAAGACAAATTAAATTTGTATTCTATGCTTGATATTCTCTTACGGGAATAATATTATCATGTCTATTTTCATCTATTACTACATGGATAAATTAGATAAATGAAGATGGATAATGTGAATAAAGTAAAACCATATTTTGTCAACTTAGCACCCTGCCTTGTGAATTATGTTTTGTAATGTGATTTTTAGAAATATTCACAATTTTGAAAAGAAAGTAACTTAAATGTGATCTCATTGTTCTTGTTATGGTTGAAGTCGACAATTGATGACTGATTAGCGCAAGGTACGGATTGTTAACTTCGAAACATTCAAGTACCAAGTTTTTGTTACAATTTCCATCAATACTTAGGGCCTTTTCTCGATTTTTAAAATAAATTGTTTGATTTGTAGGAATATCGGAACTTAATGCTTTTTGTGGTGATTGATCTAGGAATACCCATGTGTATTTGCAATACCTTGTGTTCAATCAGTCCTTAGAAGATGACCAAAAACAAACAATTCATTTTTAGTTTTCCTGGCAATCTGATTATTCAAGGGCAATTTAACAATCAATGTTTCTTATTGCTATTTTTACCACAATTGAAACTGTTTAAAAATAATGAATTTGCTGAAAATGCTGTCCATTCTTTATTAAAAATATTACCAGTTTTGTATCCTTACTTCTTTTTATACTATTAATTATTAAAATGAAATGCCATCATTTGTCCGTATTTTAATTATTTAAAATATATTCCATTCAACTACTCGAGACAAAAATTAACACTTATTTTGAGGTAGGAAGATCATCATCACAAAAATGAGGTACTATCAACTGTGGTTCTTTGTTACAGAATTACACAATTCAGGTAATATATCACCACATTTTGTAGCTACTTTGATGTGTACAATATCATCAGCTCTAGTGGGGCCTATATTCAACAAAGCAATTTTCTTATGCTCATCTCTGGCTTGTAAAATTATTCTATAGCTTGAGTAAACTGTCAAACTTGAACCTAAAACAAATACAGCATCACTGGACGATACATGACTCCTAACTGCCTCCACCCTCGACTTTGGGACATTGTCACCAAAGAACACAATATCTGGTTTTAATGGGCCTTCACATTTTGGGCACAGTGGTGACCTGAACTTGTCCACTTGTTCCTGTAAAAATTTAAGAATAATCATGAAGTCATACTCAATGTTATAAATAGATTATCAATATCCATAACAATTGGAACACATACTTTAGATAAGTCCACATCGCCATCGGGCCTTATCATGGTGAAACTATCCTCCATGTAGGGGTTATTCCTCACTAGTTCCACCTGTAGCTCCTCCCTGCTTATCTCATAGGGACACTTCAAACATTTCACTATATAACCAGTGCCATGAAGCTCTATTATATTCTTTGAACCGGCCTTGTGATGTAGTCGGTCCACATTTTGTGTCACTATTGATGTCACCTTTCCCATCTGTAGAATAGAGACAAAAAACAATTGGTAAACAAGGAACTGGTGTGAGACGAGGTAGATAATAAAAAAACTCAATTATGGAAAAACTATTAGTAGAGTATTCCTAACTACCTACAAATAAATTACACAACTGTTAATCTTGAAAAAAAAAAACAGTTTTCTACTTGAAATATCCATGTATTTCCAAGTGAATTATGTGATATTCTTTCAAAATAAAATAGTCAAACTGAAAACAATCACAATGTATGTGTTCTGCTGATTTTACATATCACTGTCTACAAGTAAAAATTTAAGAGTAGTTCATTTATAAAGTAAATATCAACACGGCTACCTTTTCTAACTCTCTGACAGCAAGATGTGAGTCATTTGGCTGCACTGCACTGAACCTTGGCCACCCAATGAAATTTCTGGCCCAGTAACGTTGTCTGGCTTTAGGATACTTCACAAACTCTTGGTATTGTATAGGCTTATGGTTGGTGCGAGCATACAGACCAACTTCTTCTGATCTGTAGTCTGGAATTCCTATGATAATACAGAAAAACATTTAAACAGTTGGACTAGAACCAAGTTTGTGCAGTTTTGTACAAGCACAGCAATTACCAGATTCCGTGGAAATACCAGCACCGGTCAGGATAAGAATTTTTTTGTGTTTAGATAAAAAATCTTTTAGAACCTCAAAATCTTCGTGGTTTGGTGCCTTATGTTTTGGAACATATACTATCTGACGAGTGAACTGTTTGATACTAGTTGATACCTTAAGTCTATGCATTTTGTTAATCTTAATAAATAAATCAGTAAATAATAAAAATAATCACATCATTAGTATCAAAAATGACTTCGATGTTTTGACTTTTGATTGATGTAAATCACTTCAATGTCATTGATGATCACAGACTACTTAGAGAACTAACGTTTGATGATGTCACAGATACAATGACATAGACACTAGCGCCGCGCACGTTTAACGGACTTCAGTGGTGGCGCGGACTCTAGAGTGCGTTTCATCCTTGTTTCATCAAATTGAAATAGTTCTCTACTGTTGTAGGACCAATACGAATACTCACAGACCGACGGCAGTATCTATTAAAAGTGTGGTAATATTTTTTTTCAAAATCATCAATCTTTTTATTTTAGAAAAGACTAAAGTGGTTGATTGACGTGCGTGCAAGTACGCTTACGTATGCCTCTTGAGTATTAATATTCTGTGTACATATGGCTCGGCGAGCTTATCAGCTTACTCACCCGTCTGTCATTGCCGCAAGCCGCGAGCCAATTTGACAATGTTTTGAGCAAGCTTCACTTGTCACCGAAGTCGAGCCGAGTAACGTCGCGAACATAAAGACCGCGTACTTTAAGTACGCACGTCTACCACTCACAGAGGCAGGCCGACTTGTCTAGTGAAGTCTAGTCGATTTTTTTAATGCTGTCCAGGTACCGATGCTTGACACTAGTTGTCAATGTCAACTTTTATATGTCAAATTGAAAATTCCCAATTTCCCATCCATTGCAATTTTCAGCAATTTTTCTTCTCTTTCAAGAAAGTTTTTTATTTTTATTATATACAGCAGTTGATAATGTCCTTATTTAGATTAAAATCTGCTCCATTTGTGTTAATAGAAGATGATGGCAACAAAAATATATTACCCTTACTGCTAGAGCTCGTGCAGGAAGAAAAATCTATCAACCTATTTAGTTATGAACAACCTAGCAGCCTTTGGAAAAACGTGTTCAAAAGCCATTCCAACGTTAATTACTATGATGAGTTTAATACTGACTTGTACAATATATATATAAGTGGCAAGTGTTCGTTGATAATTGATTCAATAAACCAAATGGCTCTTTGTATGGGTTGGAACAAGTGTTTGAAGTACTTAAAACAATTACAAAGTGATCCTAATATAAATAGACTAGTACTAATACTGCACAGGGATTGTTTACCACACAGTTCCAAACTACAAACACATTTAAATCATTTGGTAAATGTTGTAATAACATATGACAAAACAAACCCAAAAAAAGTATGGATTAAGCTAAGGAAAGGCAGCAAAGTTATAAGAAGTGAAGAAATAATGTCATATGACAGTAAAACATCAACATTAACATTAAGTCCTGTTATAAGACAGGAGAAAAAGGAAGAGGAACCTGAAAAGCCATTACCTGCAAATCTGTCCACATTCAAAATAGAAGTAGACCAAAACGAAAAGATACAGAAGTATAACTTGAAATTGCCATACATGAGCAAGATACATGAAGGCGAGAGTAAAGTCTACTATGAGCCTGACGCAGTGGATGACTGGGATGAAGAAGACCCTGATGAGGATCTTGATATTTAAATAAAGTATAAATCGTCACCAAACCTTTGGGCATTCTATTATTTAATATCAACACATTTCATCCAGGCTAGTTTACCATTTGAAATACCTTATCTTAATTTTACATACATATCTACTCGGGGATCTCGCCAACTAGATGACCAAGCGGGACACGACTATAAAAACTGATACGAATCCCGCACTTGGTCGCAATGGCCAACTAGCCGGTTTATATATGTACCATCAACGAGAACGAGATGACGGCGGCGCCGTCGAAATAGCGATACATACATTTACTTTGGCCGCGTGTCCACCCCACATAATAGTGTTAGTAATAGGGTCGCGTTAGCACCCTTTGGGTACAGAACCCCTAAAAGGACGCTCATATAGTCTGCGGCCCTGCGCACTCCCCTGGTGGCACGGCATCACTTAAAATGCAAGCGTATATAATTATGATGGCAACGATGCCGCCGCGGCGTCCTCAGCATTTCGTAGGTTGCCGAAGCATCCCCAGCACCTATTGCCGAGAGAACAATGCCGACACGGCATGACCAGCATAAAGAAGCTTTGTTAAAAAAAAAAAACGAAATGTGTCGCCAAATATCAGAATTTGTCGGTCACTGGTTCAAAAGTTATAAGGGTTTATAGGTGGCCGATCTGGAGAGTATCTCCCTTTCCTCTTGTTTTCATGCTAAGCCGCTGCTGCGGCAAGGTAACATAGTACACTATTTATTGGAATTCTTGCTGAATTTATATTTAGGGCCTATATTTACTCAACGTTTTTTATACAGGTTTTCTCCCTAGTTAATCTTAAAGCAGCACTAGCAATAGTTTTTGTTGCGTCATCATCAGTGATCGGAGTAGGTAGATTGAACTGGGGCCATTGATCCGAAACGTATATAATTCCGGAGGAATGTCCATATTATTAATATGGACATTCCTCCGGAATTGGTGGATTATTAAAAAAAACCGGAACTTATGTAGGAATTGTATTCTGCCAGAGTGGAAGGAGTCATTTGATGATTTGCCATCCTCAAAAAAAAAAAGGTAGGAATTGTAATAAAATGAGCAATATTATATTCTTCATATTGTTTTTAACGGCACACAGTCACGATATTACAAAACCCAACGACCAATAAGAACAAAGGATCATGGGTGGTACAATAACCGGTTATCAGAACAATGCGTGCGCCCGCCGACGACATGCCAGGTAGCTCACTCGTTTACTTCGGTTCGTAGAGTGCGCATCTTTGTTTGTTACTGTGTTGTGAAAACAGTAGTAATAATATCACTACCAACATTAACAATATTTAATTGAATCCGGAAATACCGGAATTACTTTCCGGAAAAATGGCTTATCCATGTTCTTCTTTCTGTGTGCATTTATGATACAAGTACCAAAAATCAATCTACCTACTCCGATCACTGGTCATCATCAACAACGCATAAACAATGAACGCCGCATGTGCTTCGTAGTGGTTTATATGATGAATATGATGATACACGATCAGCAATATGGTTTTACCAAAGGACGTTGTACAACTGACGCCGGTGTCACCTTTCTTAAACACATTTTTACAGCGTGGGAGGGGGCCCAAGATGCCATAGGAATCTTTTGTGACCTCTCCAAGGCATTTGACTGCGTAAATCACAAAACCTTACTCTTGAAACTTGAGCATTACGGACTAGGTAAACTTGCGCTCAGTTTAGTAAAATCTTATTTAAATGATAGACAACAGCAAGTTCAAATAAATGGTGTCAATTCACTCGGTTTAAAAGTAAAAATGGGTGTTCCACAAGGCTCGATATTGGGTCCTTTCCTCTTTTTAGTATATATTAACGATATACCCCATTTTTTAAAAACCAACCACAAATGGTGTTATTTGCTGACGATACTTCTTTAATTTTTAAGATAAATAGACGTGTATTAAATCTTGACGACGTAAATAACGCCCTACTGCAGTTTCAAAATTGGTTCACTGCTAATAATTTAGTATTAAATGGGAAAAAAACGAAATGCATAAGATTTTCTTTACCGAATGTTAAAAGTAGTGATTGTGACATAGTATTGAATGGGGAGAAACTAGAATTCGTCGATAAAACTGTTTTCCTGGGGATCACGCTCGACTCAAGGCTACAATGGGGTCCTCATTTAACATCTCTTGCAGGACGGCTAAGTTCAGCAGCATACGCTGTGAGGAAAATCCGTCAATTCACTGATGTAGATACCGCGAGGCTAGTCTATTTCAGTTACTCTCATAGTATCATGTCTTACGGTATTTTACTATGGGGACGGGCTGCTGATATCGATTCTATTTTTATTCTGCAGAAAAGAGCGATCAGATCAATATGGCCTCCGCAGGCGCGATTCTCTAAGGGAACTGTTTAAAGATATTAACATCATGACGGTACCTTGTCAATATAATTATCTATGAAAACATCATGTACGTAAGGAAAAATCTAAGTCTTTTCAGTAAAAGAGGTGGAAGACACAATTATAGGACTAGAAGTAGGGACCAATTAGTTCAACCGGGCTTCAGACTGGCTAAAGTAGACTCATCTTTCATGGGGTACTGTTTAAAATGTTATAATAAAATACCTCCCCACATACTCCAACTGAATGAAACAAAATTTAAATCTTGTATAAAACGCACACTATGCCGCCAAGCATATTATAAATTAGGGGATTACATTACTGATAAAAATGCTTGGCTCAGCGCTGGTCCAGCTCCACAGGGCGCAACTTGATTAGAATTCGAAATAATTGTTGGAGCTGCTGAATATTGTAAAAACTATATTTACATTGTATAAATTCAATCTCCTAGTATTGTATAACTGCATAGCACATGTGTGTGAGCACTATGTACTTACCTAAGTACTTTAAAGCTACCATTTACTAGGTACGTCTTTCATTGACTTGAATGTGCCCTGGCGACTGAGAGTATGTCATGCTCACTTTAATGTCTCGCTGGTGGTGGTGTGTGTGTGTTGGATCATTAAGTTCCCTTCAAAATGGTAGAGCTAAATGGTGCTGATCCATGCGTCATGTTCGTGAACGGGCGCCATCAGTAGGGACTGGTCATCACTTAGCTGCCACGGCTTATTTTAATTTTTGAATTGTTTTTTTCTTTTTTATGTTTTACGGACGGACATTGTACTCACATGTATAGATTCAACATGAATGATGTAACCAATATATTGTAACAATATTCTGATTCAAAGGAGTGTCCGTGGAGTTTCTTCCCTTTTTCTCCATAGGAACCTACGCTTTGGAATGGGCAACTAGCTTTATCTTTCTGACTGACCGACCCCTTGACAATTCAAAAGTGCCTGTAATTGGTTTATTTAAAATAAATGCTTTGAGTTTGATGAAAGACGATTATTTATAGGCGCAACCTTCCCTTTTTTTATCTAGACCTGAGCATGACTCGCTCGAGGTGTGGTGGTAGGTGTGTGGTATATCTAATAAGATTAATGTAGTTTACTTCCTTGTTTGTTCGGGAATGCGGACATGGAATTGGATTGAAATTGTTGATCAGGTGTTTTAGACAAACCCTCGGTTACAAAGAATTCACTTTTTATTCGTTTTTCTATGTTCTGTTACAATTTTGCGATTTTTTTTCATTTCTTGGCCACGTTACTTGCCATTACACAATTATGTAATAAAGTAGAAATTCAAGTACGTGCAAGTTAATTTTATTAATGACACCGTAATTACATCACCATATTATCTCAACTCTTAAATTATGTATCATAATTACTCTTTCAATGATTAATTTTCATGACCTAACAAACTAAACAATTAATAAATGAAAAAAAAAAAAAAACAAATACAACAGAGAATCGCTTACGAACCTCTATCGACACAATGCTATAGTAAAAATAAAATAATTATTACAATATTTCAATACACATAAACCCAAAAGTGAGGAACAAAAAATATTTTTCTTCCAAGTCTAATTTCGAAAAATTAATTAATATTATGCGAGCCGATATCGTATGTACACACAAGCCCGGATAATCTTATAATGAGACAAACAATACATACTAGCAATTTAAATACTGCGGATCAAGCGACGCCAACGCGTGTCCCCGGGCTCGAAAACGAGGCGGGGACGGCGCAAAAACAATAAGAAGCTATCTTTCGATATACATAATAAAGCTAACAAAATATACGATAAAAATGATTTACAACCTCATATAACCTAACAAAATGTCTGCAGTTTCATATACAATTTCATCGCACTGCATTAAAAGGAGACAAGAGACTGCTTGTAAATATCGGGGCACACATAGGGATCGGGCTTCGGGTCGATACATATACACACGGGACCGGGAGGTGAGAGTACGCGGTAGTACAAGGTTGCTAGAGCGCTTATTCGTTCGCCAGCTCCTTGAGTCGTTCTTCCCTCGGCCGCGCACCGCCGAATATCGATTGCGTCTGACTGGTCGACGCCAGAGAGTTCACCGGCTCTTTTACAGTCCGAGGCTCAAGCTTCAACTTCGGCCTGCCTGACGTGTCTGGAAAAGAAATAGTTAGGGAGCTGAGGACGGGACCAGCAGGTGATCTGTTCATCGAAACTAAACTACTCTCAGCTCAACTACATTCAAATGAAACAAATCACTAGGTGCAATCTACAACCTTGCTAAACTACGAACAGACGTCAGCTATGTCACATACGTTATATGTTCATCTGTATTTTGAACAAGATGCGATCATAACCTTGAATATTCTATTTTTATCTAGCAATTTAAATATCTATCAGAAATTCTACTCTACATTGGAAAAAATGTTGTACTATTGTATGGTCTAAAAATACAACTACAAAAAATCGTGTCTGACATGCAATTTGCTACTTTACAAAAACTTGACTGAAGACTTAAAATCGATAAAATAAAGTTCCTCAAGAGTGTATCTTTACTAATACTGACGTCTGCAAAGCGGCATACAGATCACTTTTAAAAATCGTACCCGAGCTCCCTAACCAAAATACACTAATTAGAAACATATAAACGACACAACAATAATAAATATATTTAATCAAATTGATAGTTGAACATTCCATGCAAGTTACATGATATTATAGTCCTTGCAATTCCCGAGCGCGCGTCATGTGAGTTATGTCTTTGTCATAAGGTATACATTGCGATGATTGACGCGCGTTCGTGAAAAGTTGGTATGAGACAAGTTGACAACACTTCTTGAGCATACACGCACTTCTAATTTATTTCACGTGTTATAATACGTTAAACTCGCATGTTTTGCATTCACAAATTCGTGCTGAAATCATTTAGTGCGAATAGGCCCACAGAAATGTCATAATTTGTTTGATGAGATAACAATAATGCCCTATGATTCTAAACTAGTCAGGGTTTTATCAGTTCAGCGTTCACGAAAACGCATCCTTTTTGGTCTATTCGCTCAAATAGTGACGGTAAGCCCAAAAGGCGTACAGAAATATCATGACAATATTTCTTGAGGGTGTTCGCATGTTTGGAGCATCGCGCGTCGCGGTCTCAAAGCACGGCACTGTTTAAGCGGACGGACTCGACAAGAGTAGGGAAAAATAAACATGAAGCAGTAGTACCTGGACGCGACGGCGGCATGTCTTCGAATTGCCTGCGCGGGGCGGGCGGCTGGCGCGGCGCGGGCGCGGCGGCGCGGCCCATGCGGCCCCAGTCGCCCGGGCGCGGCTCCTCGCTGGCCCCGCGCGAGCCGCGCCCGCCCTCCCGCTCGCCGCGCTCGGCCCAGCGCTCGCCGCCCCCGCCCCCGCCCCCGCCTCCTCCTCGCTCACGCTCTGCAACCACCGTATCTATTATTTTGGAACAACAAATTTTTGAGATAAAGTCGTAGTTCTGACCCACATCGCACTGTCGTCAGTAACACTTACACTTTTTTTGATCAAGCGCGCTGTCAGTGTAGTTACAAGATGTTGATAGTTTACCACGAAATCAAATCACAAGCCGACACGTACCACGATACGCGTCCACTTCCGATTTAGACACGTACTGCCCCACTAACGACAGTTTGTTAACATACTCGTACCACCTTATTTTCTTACCCAACGCTAAACTAACGCTTGTAAATATTCATGACGCCACATTAAATGTGACAACTCTATTTACGACTTTTTCACGTTTCTCTTTCTGGGTCTAACAGAACTAAAAAGATCAGTCACATGAATCTATAAGCTGACCTCGCATTGTACGGAAATCCTATACAATGCGAGCTCAGCATAAATTGGAAATGTACAGCTTGATGTGTAGCCGTGTGTACATTATTTAGAATGCCAATAATAGTATTCATTTACACTGGATTTAAATCAAAGACAAGGCTGAACATGCAGATTTCCTAAGATTGTTTGCTTCAATGTAACATTAGAGAAATATCTACTTTATTCCCATACAAATAAAGTAGAATGTTGGAAGTTAATGTGACAGCATGAACACTCACTGTACGCTGATTGTAGCCTAAAAGGGATTTTCCCTGTAAGCATAAATATATGACTCACACCACTCTTACACCACGCAAACGAGAACGAGAGCGAAAACCCAACACAAGAAAAGGAATTTCACAAAATTTTAGTATGCAATATTATGTAAGATTAATTAATTGGGAAATCACTCACAAAGGACCCCATGAGTCAAACAAGTGGTTGATGAATAAAAAGTAAAACATACATTTACCCAGCTCCTCAATGAAACCAATATTCAACCCAAATGATTTAAATGATTGAAATCTTTGTCACCCACAAACCAGATTATTATATCTGCACAACTTAGCAACAGTAAGCAGGCACTGGCACGCAACTAATTATTCAATGTGTTTGTACCCACGTGTTTAGCATAATGACAATGAATAGTGATGCACTGCACCAAAATGTCCCGACAATATGTATTTTTTTGTAATTCGTGATAGCCCTACATCCAAATATTCAAGTGTTGCTTTTCAACAGTGCTGGCAAACAACTTTAATTTGTATGAACTATGAATAAAATGAATGTATTCCCAATTTATTGGATTAAATGATGAGTTAAATGTTGTGATAGTTCAAACCATGGTTATTATCCAAACAACCAAACATTATTAAACATTAATTTGATTACAAGTTAAATTGAACAAACCCCTTTTGTAGGAATCTGTTTCACTACCTTTAATTTTTCAGTACAAGTATGAGGTGCGTCCGCAAATGTTAGTAATGAGGCGATGTTACCATGAGCGAGCCCTCCACCCTGGTGGCGCGGCGCGCGGCGGTCGAGCCCATCGAAGTGGTCGTACATACCGCGGCCGCCGCCGCCCCCGCCGCCGCCGTCCCGCCGGAAGCCGCCGCCGCCGGGCCGGCTGCCGTCGCGCCCGCCGTCCCGCCCGCCGCCGCCGCCGCCGCCGCCGCCGCCGTCTCGCCGGCCGCGGTCGAAGCCTCCCCTGTGACACGACTGTGTTACAACACCGCACTACGACCACAACATGGAGCAATAAACAAATTCAATACATTTTCTACGCAGGTGGAAACATGGCTCATAACGTCGTGACCGTAGTCATAAAAGTCGTGACAGAGTCACCGCGTCTTTCATTAGCAGGCTTTTCTTTTCTCAGTCCCGTTTGTACTTGCAAAATGAGTTATTAAATATGTTTAGTACTTCGGACGCAATTTATAGCAGGGTCTGCAAAGATCCCGGCCGTGTCGGCACAGCCTTAGCAGGCAAAATGAATGGCTAAATTATGTAACCTCCCCTTGCTGCAACGGCAAAAATCCACGAGAGCCCGCCAAGTATAGCCCTAAGGTAATATACATGGGCTACTGGACAATTTCTATATAAGATACGTAACCATTTTGTAGAAAGTGGCGCAGTGGCGGAGTGTCTGCCGGCGTGGTCAGGGTCGTGTCGGGTTCAATTCCCGCATCAGTACAATATTTGTATTATATCTGGAGCTGTTGTGTATGTGTTATGACACCCAAGGAATTCTACTGTGGGCCTAAGAATTTCAAACATTTATTTTGAAATGAATCCAACAGGTTGATAAAAATTCCACTTAAAAACTAATATTTAAGTAATTCCTAATGGCATTGGTTTAATATATTTCTAAGTAACATGTTTTATTTAAGCATTATGTCAGGTGCATGTTCAGAGCAGTGCAGTTCATTTACTGACACCTTTACATTTCACTATTCCCAAAACTCTTCCGATGGACTTTCATAATAGTGTTAGTCGCACCACACCATAAAATTCACCAATTCATCCATGATTAGTAATAAAACTAAATATACATGTTCTCTTAAAAATTTGCTTTAGCCATAATTTTATACCTATTAAACTGTAACCAACACTGGAAATGATGTTTCAACTTAATTTATAAGAAAAGACTGTGTTTTTGGTCCTAGTAGTTGCAAGTGATACTGCCGAGGATGAGGTCCTGAAGATTTGATCCTAGGTTGGGCATAGTACTATTGGGTTTTTCCACTAGGAATTTCTCAGTAGCAGTAGATTAAGTCTGAATTTGTGCCCAGTTGATGGCACTAGGCTACCCTCTATTACATGGGACTTAAAACATAACTGGCGAAATGTGGGTGTACCTTACTATAGGTACACCTCTGCCTAACTGTTGAGGGATTACCAACATGATTTTATGTTATAATATAGTAAAAGAAAAGTTCAGACACTCACCGATCATTTCTTTTTTCTTCAGCCACATCAATTTTAATAAATTGACCATCTACATTTAGAGCGCCATTCATTTCAATTGCTTTTATCAAATCCTCGAGGTATTCAAACTCCACATAGCAGAATCCTTTGAATTTATCTGTTTCTCTATCCATCACCAGCCTCACATTTTTAATTGCTAAGTCCTGAAAAAATAATGTATTATTGGTTAGTAATGGCAAACAAGCATGTCTTGGGACCAAATATTTGAAGAGATGCGATATTCACCAACCCGCACTGGACCTGCGTGGTGTAATATGGCTCATCTCACAGAGAGGAGGCCTGTGTCCCAGCAGTGGGAATTTTATACTGATTATACTCATAGAAAATTTGTACTGGTTATTGTGCTCTGTATTGTTTGTAATATTTGGTGTTCAGCAAAGAACCTCTAATTTTATTTATGGCTTTACTTCACAAACAAAACATTTTGCACATTTTTTTTTGTATGATGTAACAGTTTGTATGAATCAATCACAGTTTGTGATTCAATATATTTACTACTAATAAGTTTGGCCTCATGATAAATATGCGAAAATGTAGATTCCTATACATAGCAGGTTCAATTTCTGGCTTATACAATTTTTTTATTTTTTTATTCAGTTTGTTTTTTAAAAACCCTCTTCTTGAAAAGGGTTGTCATACTGAGTAAAATTGTGATCATTCTAATGATGAATGGCAGAATATTTAAAAAACATCTAAATACAATGTCTTGATTGGCTAAATTTTAAGAGCATTAGATTATAATGAACTAGAATTTTATACACAACAAAACAGTGTACAAACAAAATTATGTAGTAAGAGTAGATAATACACCTTCGGAAGTATTATATCACTCAGTAGTGACCTTAAGAATATCTCCCATTATAAGAATGGAGATGTGTTTACAATGGCTCTGTAAACATATTATGTCATGCCCTCACTAGCCCAGTCACAAGGGTTAATATCTACTTTAATAGTAATTTTAATGTGTATGAGGCCATATTAGACATTTATTTAGTCACAGTAGCTGCCTGCCTGCTTTACAGCCTGTAGAAACATAAATAAAATAGGTATATTAGACAAGCATACATTCCTTATTATTACCATTAATATTTTAGTTTGATTTAGTTATGTATTAAAAATACCTATTGCAAGTGATTCACCAAATTCACCTGAACAAGATGTAAAAAAATCGAAAGAATGATATGAATAGCCTACAATTAATTGCAATTTTGGTAAATTCATTGAAGAATAACAAAGATACTAAAAAGTTGAAATAATTTGTTGAGCAGTCCTAATAGTTTGTTTTCATTCAAACTATCGCATAGCATAATGAGATGAATGTTAATTAAAATTTGTTTCGGTCAAATACATTTGTTATAAAGTAAAACAGATTTCAGTCTCTCTATCATATTGTTAATCACATTAAACACGGAAACTTAACTTGTATACATATTTCAAAGAAATGAAAAAAGGATAAACACTTACACATTATTTCATGGTCATGTGAATTATGATAAAACAGAACCTTTATAATAATAGACTGAATGGTCTTACTGACTTAGTTATGATTTTATAATAAATTCAGTTAAGCAGCAGACCACTTGTAGTGTAACAACAAAGATATCCTTGATATTGTGACATCTCACACACCACAAACAGTGAAGCCAAGACAATACGAGGGTAGATAAACTTACAGGGAAAATCCTATTAATGTCGCCTTGAATAATTCCAGAGGGCAAATTCCCGACATAAGCCTTGTATGGAGGCTCGGTAGGAAGAGGGCGGCCACCGAGCGTTCTTCTGCCGCCACCGCCACCATAATCCCTGAAACGAGCACCACAATCATAGGTAATTCATAACCTATAAAATCTGAAACACACACTCCTGACTCAAAACAAATGGTCACAGACACTTCGTAGCACCCGATAACGTTGAAGAAATAGATATAACTTTGCAAGCCTAGGTAAAAATCCTATTTTCATTCAATGTTATCGGAAAGCAAAAACATGAACATTTTTTCGATAAGAATCGTCGGATCCCGCGGCATTTATGAAAATAACAAATAAAAACTTTTAGCACGCACTGTACTATCAAATCAAGCATGATTTTTGTAGTATTTTATAATAAATACCTGGGATTAACATCATCGTATCCACTTCGACCTGCCATGTTTAGAAACATGGAACACTAAAGGCGCGCGCATCAAATTCTGGAAGCGACGAAGCGATTATTTTTTTCACGTATCAACATTGAACTAAAGTGTAACAATAACCAAAACAACTGTCGTGTTTTGTTCCATGATAAATGGTAAAATGGTCTACTTTCTGTATTTCCCGTTCTTTAATACAATACAGACAAGAAGAATATTTTTAAACACTCGATTCATAAAAATAATTAAATCACTTCTAGATGTGTTGTTATCAAATCAAAGATCAATCCTAATCATATCCTATTAAAATATTTCCAACGTTTGCTGAATTCTAAGACATCAAAACAATTCAGATATTCAACACCGAAGAAATAATTCTATGTAATTTTCCAGCTTCAGGTACCAGCACCAGTATCAGTACCGCACGGCCACACGGCCAAACTTCTCCCAGTCTATGGTTTTTTCTCATTTTTTGGGTTTTTCTCAGGGTTTTTTTTATCATTATTGCGTTGGAAACATGAAACTCGCATCATGGTGCGTTTATTTGACCATGCCATAAGCGCTGAGCTACTTCCGCGCGATGGAATTGGTGAAATAATCAGTTCTATTTCTTGTGTAACTTGGTCTAAATTTATTCTAGGCCTAGAAAAAAATAGAAATAAAAATCTGCTATTCAGCTGCATCCGGTTACTAGAAGCCGCTACCACAAAGTTGGTAAAAGGTTAAGCAGATGATGATGATGATTACATAAATAAGGGGTAAAGAATCTGCGGACAGGATGGCTTTCAGCTGCGGAAAAGTCCGAAAGAGATACTGTGACCCTTGGCAACAGACAACTGAAGAAATATGGGTGGGTAGGTTTTAGTCAGTAAGTCTGACATGCCCACCTGCTCCGCCCAGAGCGGGAGAAGTCACTTAATGACCTACCAACCTCAAAAAAAAAAAAAAAATGGCTTTTGGCCATGGGGTCATGGGTATCATATCTCCTCCCCCCCAAACCATTCAAGATGTTGTCGAGAGACTGCATGATTCACTTACTGTGCGATTGCACTGGCGAAACATTCACAACAAAACATGTTGAAATCTCTAGTCCCTGTCAAAAATTTTATGGAACTTTGACAGAATATTGAGATTACAACATGTTTTTTGTGTTTGTGAATGTTTCGCCAGTGCAAACGAACAGATAATGTACAGTTTCAGTTTCTGGGCCTAAACAAAAAGCTCTTTTAGTAAAGAAAAGAAGCAAGCTCGGGAATTCGGCCACCCCGCTTTTAGTACGTACTTTTAGTAAGTTTGAAGAGCTTCCAAAACCCAAACGATTCTTCTGTCCAACGAAAGCTGCCCACGAATTATTATCTGTTGAATATTTTACTTCGCTTCTAAGTAAAATATTACATGTCGAATTACTATATAAATATAAACTACTGGATGTAAGTATCGCATCGGCGTACCTCCCTCCGACCCCCTCAGAGGACTCTCTAGCCCTCTCAAATGACCTCTCAGCTCTTCTCGGCTTGAGTAGCTCCGTTATAATAGCGGGCGACTTCAATGCCAAACATCCCGCGTGGAATAGCCTCTCCACTACTACTAGAGGGCGACAATTGTTCAACCTCTCATCCACCCTAATCTTCGACATCATCGCTCCGATGACTCCCACTCATTACCCTGATAACCCGAATCACACCCCCGATATTATTGATATGGCGCTCCTTAAGAACGTCAACCTTAGATTAGATTCAATAGAAACGGTAGACGAGCTTAACTCTGATCACCGCCCAATAATTATTAGTCTCGCCCCCCGCATAGGTCTCTCTGACCCCTCTCACCCCCTCGCCACCAAAAGGGTCACGGACTGGAAGAAAGTAAGCGAAAAGCTGAAATCCAACATGTCCCCCCAATTGGACTCTATCCCAGATAAATTCGACTCTACCGCTGATACGGCGGCCGCGATCGACTCTCTTACCGATCACGTACAAACTGTGTTGAACAATAGTTCAAAGGAGGTTCCGGCGACGGACGACCGTCGCTGGAGGCTCCCGCAGGATGTACGTGATCTGATAACGGAGAAGAACGCGTCCGCCCGTGCGTACAGCAACTTCCCCTGTGCCGCAAACAAAGCCCATATGCGCTATTTACAGAGATCTGTAAAGAAACGTGTAGCGGAGCTGCGTGACGCGGGATGGGATAAGTTGTTGAGCGATCTAGAGCCGAATCATCTCGCCTTCTGGCAACTAACTAGGAAGCTGAAATCAGATCAGTGCGCGAGCATGCCCCCCCTAGTACGCCCCGATAAGTCCATCGCATTCGAGGACACCGATAAGGCTGAATGCCTAGCAGACAGCCTAGAGGCTCAATGCTCTCCCAGTACCCTACCTGTAGACAAAGCTCACCTCGATAAGGTCGACGCTGAAGTCGAACGTAGGTCTACTTTACCACCCGTAGAAGACCCTGATGATCCCATGCCCCCCGTCACACCGGACGAGGTGCACGAGATCATCAAAGGTCTTAAGACTCGCAAAGCCCCCGGTTCAGATGGCATCACCAATAAGGTGATGCAACTGTTCCCAGCCCACCTTATAATGCTACTGACCACCATCTTCAATGGTGCTCTGAGCAATAACATCTTCCCACAGGCATGGAAAGAAGCCACGGTAATAGGTATCCCGAAGCCCGGCAAGCCAAAGTCGGCACCTTCGAGTTACCGCCCCATCAGTTTGCTCAAGGTCATAGGTAAAATCTATGAGAGACTTATTTATAAGCGACTCAGAGATTACGCCGAGACCAAAGGCCTCATCCCAAACGAACAGTTCGGCTTTCGAACTGAGCACTCTAGCGTGCATCAGGTACACCGGATCATAGAGCACGTAAGCGCCGGCTTCCAGCGCGGCAATGTGACCGGTGCAATCTTCTTCGATATAGCGAAAGCATTCGACAAGGTCTGGCACAACGGTTTGATATACAAGTTATACCAACTCGGTGTGCCGGATCGTCTCGTACTCATAATACGGGACTTTTTGACGAATCGCACCTTCCGCTATCGCATCGAAGGAGCCGTCTCCTCCCCCCGACCCATCCGCGCGGGCGTCCCTCAGGGCTCCGTGCTATCTCCCCTCATTTTCACGCTGTTCACCAGCGATATCCCAAAACATGGTAAGGCACAGTTGGCTCTGTTCGCAGACGATACGGCCATCTACTACAAGGGTATTAGTAATGATAATATACGCATAACTCTCCAGAGAGCGGTCAACAATCTTGGCGCCTGGTTTCAAAAATGGCGTATAGAAGTCAATCCCGACAAAAGTCAAGCGGTATTCTTTCAGAAACCGCGGGGCGGTTGGCCCCTCCCCCCCCCTCCTCCAGTCACCATGTTCGGCAAGCAGATCCCTTGGGAGAAGCAAGCCAAATACTTAGGTGTAACTCTGGACCAACATCTCACGTTTCGAGAGCACATAAAGCAGGTTCGTTCGCGAGCTGCTCTCGCTCTAGGTAGACTCCACTCAGTTCTGAATGCACGCAGCAAATTGTCACTCAAGTGCAAAATGCGTACTTACATTACGTGCATTCGCCCCATCATGACCTATGCGGGTTCCGTCTTTGCTCATGCAAAACCCCATCATATACATTGGATGCAAACACTCCAAAATCGATTCCTTAGAAAGGCCACGGGAGCTCCCTTTTATGTTCGTAACGAGATCCTCCATCTCGACTTAAAGATTCCCACAATCCGCCAGTTTCTCAAACGCCTCTCAAAGCGTTACTTCGAGTCAGCCGCCACACATCGCAACCCTCTGGTTGTCGAGGCCTCCCGATATCGCACATCTACTATTAGCGTCATTCGCCGTCCGCGGCATGTTCTCACTGAGCCAGACGACCCCATAACTCTCCTCCAGGAGAGCAGTAGGGAGACCAGTACAGTGCACAAATACAGACGCCTCCCGTCATTCCGACCTCGCCGTCGAGGCAAAACACGTTCGCGTCCGTCCCGATTATTAAATTCACCCCCCCGTCCCTTGTCCGATGAAGTAGTGCCAGCCCGCGCCGTAGCTGAGCACGTAGCTTTAAATTCCCCGTTTAATAATAATGATGATCTAAACCTTTTGATCCAGCCTGTCCCAACAACTTGCTGTCCCCCCGCCAGTGATGTCGCCCTAAGCCGAGGTTCGTACCCCACAGGGGGTGCCCTTAGCGAGCGCACACTTAATTTTAATTTAGAATAGTTTATATGCCCCTGGCTGGAGGCCCTGAGTGTAGAAGCTTAAGGCAGCCACAGGAAAGTCCGGTTAAGAAGTTATGATTTCCGAAATCACACTTCAAGATGCCATAGTTAAAAAAAAAAAAAAAAAAAAAATGTAAGTATCGCACATTCGATGCGCGCCAGCGGCAGCGGTCGGTCGTGTTGCCCTGTGTGTGTTTCGTGCGTTACAGATATTCCGGAATCAAGTGTTCCCGAGTGCGTCATAGTCATTGCGACTATCATCGATCTATTAGCTGTGTGTCTTTTTCAAGACACAGTTAATAAAATATTTCTCTTAACAGAGTTTATTGTCAAAACGTTCGTCGCGTATTTTTGATCCCTTCTGGATTAAAAACCACAGTTTCGTGGTCCTCGGCTGATACCTTACGGTGTTAACGAAACCGAGGGGGTGTTGACCCAGACGCACCCGCCGATCCCCTTCAGGGTGAGGCAGAAAGTTGGACGGGTCCCAGTGTTCGGCCTTGGGGGATCTCCTAGTCGGCATTGGTGACAGTTTTGCTTTCACAGCTACACACCTGGAGTGGTTGGGTGTATCTACCCCTTCACACCAGACCCTGTTAGGACCCCGTTGCACAAATAAGATAGGCAACGGGCAAAAGCAAACTTAGGGCTCACCTTAAGTACACAACCTCCCTGTCTATACCCGACAGGGAGGGTTTTTACACATCCCCGGGCTATCCTCCCGGGGAGGTAGGAGTAGGAATCATTCCCTCCCATTTATAGATATGTCGAGTCCGATAAAAATGGACCCTCTCACGAGGAAACTATTTTCCCTCGTAATGAGGCTATTGGCTAAACCAACAGACAACCAATTAGCTCTCATGCGAAAGGAGGTCGACCTCCTTTTGCCGCTTCTAGAGCCAAGTCCCGCTGAATTAGCGGAGTTCACAGATGCATTAGGCATCTCCCAGTCGCTCCCTAACATAGAGCTTGAGGTCCCTTTTGTCCGCTCCCCTAGCCCGGCCTTCAGCCCTGCCTTCAGCCCCGCGGTAGAGTCTATGGACGTCACCGAGCCCGCACCCTCTTCATCAAAGAGGATTGCCACACCGATGTATAATAACATTGCCTCTGACGGTGAGAATGCCTCTCCTCCTTCCTCTCCTTCCCAATCGGATGACGACGGGTTCACCCCAGTCACCGGAAAAGGGAATAAGAGGAAGAAGAAGAGACAATCGTCCAGTCAAGCAAATAAAGTCGTCGCCGTTGACGTCATTTCCCCCACCCCGACCCCCGTAGCGCAAGTGACCGGTACAGTGCCCAGTAGCACTACCGTTGTCAACACCGCGATTTCCCCCTCCACCTCGACCGCCGCGATAGTAGCACAAGTTGCTCCGGGGCCTCGCTTAAATAAAAAATCGCCCCCTCCCCCCGTGTTCATTCAGGACAAGGGGAAGTGGACTGATGTATCCAAATGGTGTGTCGATCATAAGATCGCATTCACCAATGCCCGTTCCACCCTACAGGGTATTAAAGTCACGATTCCGACCGCGAATGACTATCGCGAACTGACCAAACTCCTGAGAGCCAGAGGTGTGTCATTTCACACCTTCTCGCTCCCAGAGGACCGACAGATTAGGGTCGTTATTAAACGCATCCCGAAGGAAATCTCCCCCGATGACGTAAAAGCCGACCTTCAGTCGCAAAACGTTCCCGTGGACGAAGTCCACCGTATGCACCGCTCGCGTGGCGGTGAAGCATTCGACATGATACTTGTCGTCTGCTCTCCCGTAGAGGGGCATCACCCCATTTTCAATTTAAAATCTCTCTGTAATCTTACAGGCTTTCTCATCGAGAAACCCCGTAAGAACGGAAATATAGGGCAGTGTCATCGCTGCCAACTATACGGTCATTCGCAGAGGCATTGTCACGCGAAACCCAGGTGCGTAAAGTGCCTGGGCGAGCACGGCACAGCCGACTGCAACCGTCCCAAAGATCGTAACCTTTGCCTCAGTCCTCCCAGTTGCGTGTTATGCGGACAAGAGGGTCATCCAGCGAATTACCGCGGATGTTCAAAAGCCCCCAAATCCAGTTCTCCCAAGCTTACTAAGCGTGCTGACAATCGTCAGCAAAGGGAATTCCCTTCCGCTCCCTCCTCTCAACTTCCACAGAGACTTAGCCCTCAGAGGCCTAGTCCCTGGAACATGTTAAATCATCAACATGCATTCCCAGCTTTAGCCACCGCAAGGCTCCCTCCCCCTCACATTCCTCTATACTCGCTCATGGATCCCCGTATCCGTGCCCACCCCCACCCTTCTTTACCCGCGTTCTATACGCCTCAAACGCAACTTGCGCCTACCTCCCCCCGCCTAGCTGCCCCCGCGCCCTCAGCGCCTCCCGCAAAACGCGCACCCGCTACCGTAGCGCCGTCGCCGCGTCCCACCCCCACCCCCGCTCCCGTGGCCAATACCCCACTAGATCCGTTCAATGAGATTACATCTACGTACATGATGTTTCTCTCTCCCCGCGCTATTCGTATGGCCGCCGAAATCAAGGCAGCCAGAGATAGTTGTAACATCGCTCAGATCTCGGTGATCTATAATGCTTATCCCGAGATTAAGCAAGCCCTAGAGTCCCTCGCTAAGTCAAATCATAATGTGTAACGCCATTATAGAAAGATTTAAGCCCCGATCCCTCAGACTAGGTATATTCAATGCGAATGGCATCAAAGGTCAAAAAGAAGAGATCGCTCTCTTTCTTCGCGACCATCAAATAGACATCCTCCTCATACAGGAAACTTTTTTAAAACCATATCTCCGGAATCCCTCCATAGCGAACTATCGGTTGATTCGTAATGACAGAACGCGCTGTCACAGAGGCGGCACCCTCATTTATTATAAAAAGGAGCTGTACTGCATCCCCATAGAGCCCCCCTCGTCCCTCTCTCTTATAGAAGTATCCATATGCCGCTTAGGCATGACCGGTCATCAACCGATCACTATAATATCGGCCTATCACCCTCCAGGCATCGGGGAAGACTGTCAAGTCCTCTCAAATGACCTCTCAATCCTTCTCGGCTTAAGTAGCTCCGTTATAATAGCGGGCGACTTTAATGCCAAACATCCCGCTTGGAATAGCTTAGTCACCACCACCAGAGGGCGACACTTGCTCGATCTCTCAGCCTCACTGAACTTCGATATCATCGCTCCGATGACTCCCACTCATTTCCCTCATAATATTAGTCAAACTCCCGATGTACTAGACATGGCGCTCCTTAAGAACGTCAATTTAAGATTAACATCAATAGAAACGGTAGACGAGCTTACCTCCGACCACCGTCCGATAGTCATGAGTCTGGCCCCCCGCATAGGTCTCTCGGATCCCTCCCAAAATCCCAATGCTACCAAAAAGGTCACGGACTGGAAGAAAGTAAGCGCAAAGCTGAAATCCAACACGTCCCCCCAATTGGACTCCATCCCCGATAAATTCGACTCTATCGCTGACACCACGGCCGCGATCGACTCTCTTACAGATCACGTACAGTCTGTTTTGAACGAATGTTCAAAGGAGACTCCGGTGACGGAAGACCGTCGCTGGAGGCTTCCGCAGGATGTACGTGATCTGATAACGGAGAAGAACGCGTCCACCCGTGCCTACAGTAACTTTCCCTGTTCCGCAAACAAGGCCCATATGCGCTATTTACAGAGATCTGTAAAGAAACGCGTAGCGGAGCTACGTAATGCGGGATGGGATAAGATGCTGAGCGAACTAGAGCCAGAGCAACAGCCCTTCTGGCAGTTGACTAGGAACTTGAACTCCGATCAGGTCGCGAGTATGCCCCCCCTAGTGCGCCCCGATAAGTCAGTCGCCTTCGACGACATAGAAAAGGCAGAGTGTCTAGCTGATAGTCTAGAGGTTCAATGCTCTCCCAGTACCCTACCAGTAGATCAAGCTCATCTCGATGAGGTGGACGCTGAAGTCGAACGTAGAGCTACTCTTCCGCCCGTAGAGGACCCTGATGATCCCCTGCTCCCCGTCGCTCCGGACGAGGTGCACGAGATCATCAAGGGTCTTAAGATTCGCAAAGCCCCCGGTTCAGACGGTATCACCAATAGGGTGGTGCAATTGTTCCCAGCCCATCTGATAATGCTACTGACCACCATCTTCAATGGTGCTCTGAGCAATAATATATTCCCTAAAGCGTGGAAAGAAGCCACAGTCATAGGTATCCCGAAACCCGGCAAGCCAAAGTCGGCACCGTCGAGTTATCGTCCCATTAGTTTGCTCAAGGTCATAGGCAAAATCTATGAGAGACTTATTTATAAGCGACTCAGAGACTACGCCGAGACCAAAGGCCTCATCCCCAATGAACAGTTCGGTTTTCGAACTCAGCACTCTAGCGTGCATCAGGTCCACCGGATCGTAGAGCACGTAAGTGCTGGTTTCCAGCACGGCTCTATGACCGGTGCTATCTTCTTTGATATAGCGAAAGCCTTCGACAAGGTTTGGCACAACGGATTGTTATACAAGTTATACCAACTCGGTGTGCCTGATCGTCTCGTACTCATAGTACGTGATTTTCTGTCGGATCGCACCTTTCGTTATCGCATCGAAGGAGCCTTATCCTCCCCCCGACCCATACGTGCGGGTGTCCCACAGGGCTCAGTGCTCTCCCCGCTCATATTTACTCTTTTCACTAGTGATATCCCGAAGAATAGAAAGGCGCAGTTGGCTCTGTTCGCAGACGATACGGCCATCTATTACAAGGGACGAAGTCGTGACAACATACGAGCCACACTCCAGAGAGCGGTCAACAATCTTGGCGCCTGGTTTCAAAAGTGGCGTATCGAAGTCAATCCCGACAAAAGTCAAGCGGTTTTCTTTATAAAACCGCAACTTCGTAGCTTTCTCTGTCCCCCTCCAGTAACTATGTTCGGCAAGCCGATCCCTTGGGAGAAGCAAGCCAAATATCTAGGTGTAATACTGGATCAAAAACTCACGTTTCGAGAGCACATAAAGCAGGTTCGTTCGCGAGCCGCTTTCGCTCTAGGTAGACTCCATTCCATATTAAATGCGCGTAGCAAATTGTCACTAAAGTGCAAATTGCGTACCTACACCGCGTGCATTCGTCCCATCATGACCTATGCGGGTTCCGTCTTTGCTCAAGCAAAACCCCACTACATTCATAGGATGCAGACACTCCAGAATAGATTCCTTAGAAAGGTCACGGGAGCACCCTTTTATGTTCGTAACGAGATCCTACATCTCGACCTAAAGATCCCCACCATCCGCCAGTTCCTCAAACGCCTCTCAAAGCGTTATTTCGACACAGCTGTCACACATCGCAACCCTCTGGTTGTCGAGGCCTCCTGCTATGTCCCATCCAATATTAGTTCGATTCGCCGTCCGCGGCATACTCTCTCAGAGCCAGACGACCCCATAACTCTCCTCCAGGAGAGCCGTAGGGAGACCAGTACAGTGCACAAACACAGACGCCTCCCGTCATTCCGACCTCGCCGTCGAGGCAAAACACGTTCGCGTCCGCCCCGATTAAATTCACCAACCCCCCGTCCCTTGTCCGATGAAGTAGTGCCAGCCCGCGCCGCAGCTGAGCACGTAGCTTTAAATTCCCCGTATAATAATAATAATGATGATATCTTGATCCAGCCTGTCCCATCTTGCTGTCCCCCCGCCAGTGATGTTGCCCTAAGCCGAGGTTCGTACCCCACAGGGGGTGCCCTTAGCGAGCACACACTTAATATTAATTTAGAATAGTTTATGCCCCTGGCTGGAGGCCCTGAGTGTAGAAGCTTAAGGCAGCCACAGGAATGTCCGGTTAAGAAGTCATGATTTCAGAAATCAACTTCAAGATGCCCTAGTTAAAAAAAAAAAAAAATGTAAGTATCGCATAACATGAATAATAAATAGTACCTATCGACTGCGTCAATTGCGTGTAAAGCCAGTTCTTGATTTTTTAAATTGCCGCTTTTTTCTTGGACAACTTTCGTTGGACAGACTCTATCATAATCATGCCGGCGCGCGGCGCCCATGTTGACCTTTTCCTCGAAATCTTGAGCTGCGACCGCGCCTGGTCGTAACCGCTAACGGACGCCTTGTAGCCAAAAATCATGCAACGTACAACCGCAACCACAGGCTTAGCATTTAGACATTTCTTTGCAATATTTTTGTCATCATTATTTAGTCGATTACATAGTGATAAGTAAAAATTCAAACAATCCTCGTCTATCACCCCTCAAAAGTGCTGTAGTTTGTTGTGACATTGGCATTTGACAAATTGACATTGACAAAGCAAATTGCACCGCACGGCTCACGAGTGGCGTAAAATGTGCGTTCCATGTGGTGAATTGTTGTGATAGTGATACTGAATAATTATACCAAAATGAAAGAAGAATCCAATTCTAATAAAGCTCAGACGGAAAGTAAAGTGTCTGCTTCCGTTTTAGATGCATTTGATCTTCTTAAAGCCCCGAAAGATGATGCCAAACTTCTTGGAGGGAGTAAAATAATATCACAGTTGCACGGCAGTGAGGTTAGTTATATACTATGTTAGTTTTCTAATTTCTATGAGGTGCCGGGGTAGAATTGTGGAAAAGTTAAGGGCTTCAACCTTACGTATTCTGTCATATCCTATCCAGATAATTGTTTTTTCTTTTATAAACAACTATCACAATGTATTTTATAATGTATATCTACACAATTTCGCATGAGAAATCGAAAACTGTCACTAATACATGCTGTTTTACTGTTTAGAATGAAAAAGATCTACAGTATGTCCTCAAGAGGCTCGTAAGGAGTTTGGGCGCCAATCTGCCTGATATGAGGGCTGGATACTTTGCAACTCTGGTGGCATTGCTGTCCAACTTTGAAAAAGTCACTATTCCACAAGTGTTGGAACTTATCAAGAAAGAGCTTCATAGCAATGGCTCTTCCAAAAGTGTAAGCATAATAAGATAATATTTAAAACTGACTGACAAACGTCTGTAATGGCCGTGGCAGTACAATGCATTCTAATTGTTATATTTTCAGGAAGTTGGTGATGTGGCTCTTGGTCAGATTTTAGTCTGTGGTGCAGTCTTCCGTTCAAGACTTTTCCTCAAATGTAGTAGTGAGGAGCAGACGCAAGTCATTCAATTGCTGATGACAGCTGGCAAGAAGAAGTCTTATCTGAGCACTGTAGCATACCTCATTTTACTTGATTTTATCAATGGTGTAAGTGAAATTCAAACCTTTTTATTTTTCAAAGACTCGTTCTTTCTTTTTAACAGCCTAGCATTTGTCCAAATGATAAGTTAGTAGCTTTTACCCACGACTTCGGCCGCGTGGATGTCGGATATCATCCCACGGGAACATACTATCGGGATACTTAAGAAATGCTGGGTTTCCTATACAAACTTTCATCCTCTATATCACCCCCTTTATGATGATTTTGAAACGAAAAGTAGCCTATGTCCTTCCCTAGGATGCTATCCATCTCCTTGCCAAATTTTGTTGAAATCTGTTCTGTGGTTTAGGTGTGAAAAGGTAACATACAGACAGACAAAGTTACTCTTGAAATATAATATAATATTAGTATGGAAGTATAAATGAATGTTATGATAAAACACAATCACAAAACTGAAAATACTATTCTACTTTCATTTTAGGTGGATGCAGAGCAATTTGCTACACTTATATGGCCGCTTATAAAACAAGACTTCAAGAAAGATATAAAAGAGCATACACTGGATTCCCTCTACTTCTTGATGATGGTCAATTCTAAGTTCCCAGCCAAAGTGAAGCTCAGGAAATTGATAGGTGTTACTGAAATACTCTGTGAAGACAACATTCATACAATTTCCGAAAAAATTATGGTAAGATATGAAAATGGAAATATATTAGAGGCACTGGTCTAATAAAAATTTCAAAGATCTAAACCACATTATGAGTACATGCTTGTTTAATCATGTGATCAATTGATCAGATGAAAGAATACAACAAAACTTTAAAATTTATTTATTATTACAGACTGGAATTGATTTCAACTCAATTGGTCATCCCATCTACAAGGAAATTTCTACAAACATTGCTAACTCACCTCATATAAAACTGTTTTGGACATCGGGCATTGATAGCCAACTTGTAAAGCATAACAGAAACAGAGAATTAGTAGCACTCAACATTCTTACCACAGTTCTTAACAACATTAACGAAAATGTAGATATTATACCAGAGTTGATCAGCAGAAATTTCTTTAAACTGTTCATGGACTGGTTCAAAGGACTCCAAACAGCAAGCAAGATCAGAAGCAAGAGAGATGATGAAGATGATAACAAAATAATGATCAAAAAACAGAGAGAACTGCTCAATGCTTTAGCTAAAGCATTAAAATCAGATAAAGTTGATGACACTATAAGAGTTGAGATATTAAAAAAACTTTTATTAAATCCTGGTGAAATGAATTTCACTGAAATTACGGGCAATACTATTGTAAGATCAATAATTTCTGATTTAACTAAAGATGGTGTGAAAAAAATGGCAAAATTATTTAAAGGAGTACTTTTGAATACTTCTAAGAAATTAATAAAAGAAGATGTTGAGAGGAATTGGTACAATAACGAGCGAGTGAAGGCAGCTGAACTCATTTCATATTTGGTGAGCCATGAATCTGTGAAAGATGATACAGAATTCAAGCTGACCTACATGAAACTACTCATGTGCTTTGGCTTCTTTAAAGTTGGAGGTGATGAGACAGTGGCCGTCAGCAGTGAGTTATCAGGTAAATGTCCACTTGCTTCATAAACAATATGTTGGCTCACAAATTAATTGTGTTACTAATTGAACTTTATTTTTCTTGCTTTCAGGAGCTATCAAATCATGCTTCTACCGTTGTTTCACATCTCGCTTCTCGAACGTCGACAATCTAGTCACAGTTTTGTCATCTCTGAGCAGTTTTATTTGTAATATTTTACAAAAAGAACAGGTAAGAACAAAAATAGAGAAACAATTCCCTAAAGAGAATATGGATTGCTGGGAAATGCTCATGGAAGTCTGTCAGAATATAGAAAAGAATGACACTAAATCAAAAGTTGATAAAGTGTTCCTTGTCCTGCTCTACCAACTTGGACTGTTTCTTTTCTCTGAACCTGTTCACGTAAAAATTGCGAGAAGTTCAATAAAGGAACTTAAAAGTTGTTACGAACATTACAGAAAAGGAAAGAAAAAGAAATCAAAAATAGTAAAAGAAGGAGATATTTCAATTGAACCAGAATGGATTGAGGTGTTAGTTGAAGTTTTGTTGTCTATATTATCAGCTGAGTCCAGTGTCCTCAGATCTGTAGTACAATGCGTATTTAGGTTACTGTGGGAATACTTGACCCCGTCATCTGTGGGACAGATAGTATCAGTGTTAGATCCTGAAAATGAATCGAATCCACTAACGAATGAGGACTCCGACTCAGAAAACGAAGGTGACGAAAATGAAGCTACAGAAAATGACAAGGAAAGTGACAACGAAAGCGAAGAAGAAGTAGAGAGTGACAGTGAAGGTGAAGAAGAC
The DNA here is from genome assembly GCA_949152455.1 of Lithophane leautieri. Lineage (NCBI taxonomy): Eukaryota > Metazoa > Arthropoda > Insecta > Lepidoptera > Noctuidae > Lithophane > Lithophane leautieri. The sequence continues at coordinate 10,876,005 of OX424478.1, forward strand.
GACGAGGACGGCGACGATGAGGAAATGAGAACGCCTGAGCAGTTGAGATTAGCAGTCCAGAAAGCGTTAGGCGCGGCAGCTTTAGAGTCCGATACTGAGAGTGTTGATGCCGATATGATAGATGAAGAGGAAGGCAAAAAACTTGATGATGCTCTAGCAGAGGCTTTTAAGCAGTTCCATCAAGGGAAAGGAAAAAAAACCAAGAAAGATCGTAAAGATAAAAAGACTTTGTCAGACTTCAGAATCAAGGTTCTTGATCTGATCGATATTTATTTGGAAAAAGATCCATCGATGGATATATGTCTCGGTATGATCGCGCCTCTGACAAGATGTCTGGAATTCTGTATCCAAGATGGGCAATTTAATGAATTGGAGAACAGAGTCAGAAAATCAATTAAAACTCTTGCTAAAGTTAGAAAGTTTTCTTCTGTAGATGATATTGACATGGATATCCTATGCGACCATCTGAAAGCAACAATAGATAAAGGCGCCAGGAGCCACTTCTTGTTCCAAGCTCTTGGTGACGTCATTACATTATATGCAACTTTCATAATAAATTGTTCACTAAAGATTGAAACAAAAACACCCAAATCGCCGAAAAAGAGCAAGGCTGTATCACCCATAACTGAAATTTTCAAGGAATCATTGCAAAGTTACTTTCAGAACCGTAACTGTATGCTCCCGATCATTTTCTTCCACAGTGTCTTGCAGACAGAATGGATTGGCAGTTACAAACTTGTGCCTGTAATAATAGAAAATGTTTTTAATAATAATGTTAGGCAATTTCGCCGTAACGAAGGATTGGAGTTAATTGCAGGATTTTATCGTTCTTTGAAAAGAAACAAGCCTACTTCTGAGATAGCTCTTAAAGCTTTAACCAACTTAGAGGCCACATTCGAAAGCACTTTAACAGAATCACTTACGAGTGATACAGAATCCACAGTAAAAAATAATTTCTTTGTTACACTTAAAAAGTTGATAAATACAATGCAACAGTTCCATGAAAGCTGCCATGTTGAAACTAAGCTAGATTTTAAGAGCTTACTAGATAGTGTAAGCTCGTGTAAACCGTCAGTGAAAATAAATAAACAAGTTCAAGAAAATCAGAACCAACAGAATGGTAATAAAAAAAAATCTAAGAAGAATAAAAAAAAAAGAAAAATTGTACAGGTGAATGGTAATGTGGAACCACAGCAAAAAAAATCGAAAAAAATTAGTGAAAGTGAATAATTTTACGATAGCTATAAGTTTGAATTTTATAATAAATTACAGACAATTATTTTTTTTTATTTTTTTTTTTCCAATCAATAAGGTTATTGATCATCCTAAAATATCTATTCACAAGCCATGGTATGCCAATAACATCCTAGCTGACTTGACAATCTCAGTCAGTCATCTAGGCTGGATGTCTACCCGGGACGCGACCGACACAGTTGATTTTTTATTTTAATTAAAAAAAAAAATACAACATTACGAGTGCTCGGCGACACGACGCCGCGACCGCGCCGCCGCCGCGGCGATACGACACCGCGACCGCGCCGCCCCCGCTCGTACGCCGCGCCGTTCCGCTTGATTAATTAAGGGCCATAGTTTCGTCACTTGACCTTCCGCATTTGGGCGGAGCTAAACCCCTACTCCCCGAATACGTAAAACGCGCGCGGTGGCGCGCTGAACTAAAAAGACGATCAAAGAAAATGCAGGGGCGCAGACTTGCGCGCATAGGACGCCAATTCTACCTACGATTCCAGAAAGGAATGGCTGAGAGGAGATGTAATGCTGATATTAGTATAGATAGATACATAAGTTACGAATATTTTAAGTTTTTACTGGACATTATTTTTTAGCATGCGTTTGGAAGAAAATATTGGTGTATCTTTTCATACACGAAATATTTTAAGGGGTCATTGTACTCATCATTATGAACAACTTTCACTATGGGACCAAGCCTGAAATCACGAAAAAAAATCTGCTGTCCCCTATTTTATGTTCGCATAACTCATCAAAATCTAGGGAACAGATGATTTTTCTTTCGCGATTTCAGGGTTGGTTCCTTAAGGAGTGAAAGTTGTTCATAATGATGAGTACACACGGCTGCACATCAAACTATACATATCCAGTTTATGGTGATCTCGCATTGTATAGTATTTCCATACAACGCAAGGTCAGCTTATACTGGAAATATGTAGCTTGATGTGTAGCCGTGTGTCAATGACCCCTTAAAATATTTCCTACCTACATATCTACCTACATACCTAACTACATACCTACCTACATACTTACCTACATACGTACCTATATACCTACCTACATATCTACCTACATACCTAACTACATACCTACCTACATACTTACCTACATACGTACCTATATACCTACCTACAGGCCTACCTACATACATACATACCTACATGTACTTACAGCAACCGCTCAAAACTTCAGTACCTACATTACATTTATTTCTGTTGCATTTAGAATTCGCGTCATAGTCTCGACCTGTTCTTACCATTGCATTGCTAAAATTCAATTATAACTAACATGTACAGGTAGCTGTATGGAGTATGCAATGGATTCGGAATCAATGAGTTCTGGGTTCGCATCCTGGTTTTTAATTTCTTTGAAATCATAATATTTTATTTGTTAGTATTTTTAGCAAAAACTTGTTAGGTATTTATGTTTATTTATAATCTATTCATTCTTATTATTTATTTTTTATGAAGTTAAGTATTAGTTATTGTATTATTATTTAACTATTTATAGGTATCAGTATTCAGCAGACTTTATAGAAAACTAATAATAATATGATTTAGACTTTATGCATGTTCTTTTTTAAATGTAACGTACGTAACGTATGAACTCGAGCACGATACAGCCAGTGCGTTTGCGTGTATGAGTGATGTCTCAACATTCCACAGAGAACACACACATAATTATGAACTGTCATACTACGCAAAATATAACAGTGTAGGTATTTCTGTTGCATTTAGACTACGCGTTATTAATAGTGGCAACCTGTTATTACCATTCCATTGCTAAAATTCGCAAACTTTATCATGTGGTAGTAGCTGTATGAGCAAAGCAATGGATTGGCGATCAATGAGGTCTGGGTTCGAATCCATATCACAATGCTGATTTACTTTCATTGAAATAAAACATTTTTTTTTTGTATTTTAAGCAAAAACTTGTTATAATCTAATGCTTATTATTTATTTTTATGAAGTTAAATATTAGTAATTGTATTATTATTTAACTATTTATAGGTATCAGTATTCAGCAGACTGTATTGAAAACTAATAATATGATTCAGACTATGCATGTTTTTTTTTTAAATGTAACGTCACAATGAATGTATTATACTTCCGTCCCATTACTTCCAATCAAGTAAAAACTTACAAAAAGTTTTAGTACTGAGTGAGATTTGAACTCACGGCTCACTGATACACGTCCACATGTAGCTGCCCGCTAGGTAATCTTGACTCAAAAAAATATTTCTTTGAAATTATGAACTAGAACCATTTGTTGATGACAATGATGATGTGTCTCTTGAAAATAGAAGGTCGTAAGCATATAAATATAAGGGTCAGCTCAGACCGCGAAGTTTACAAATTATGTATTAGTACGAAAAAGTTTATAAATTAAGGAACAATTACTTATCATAATTATCAGCACAAGTGGGTATTTTATTATATTTGTCGTGAAAATCATGATAAACAACAAATCGGAAAATATTTATTGCCTTTACTACATTATTTTTGTTTTCATATATCATAGCGACTGTAATATTTTTGTAATGAATACATTGCTTCATAACCACTACCTAAGTGTGTCGCTAAGTGACTGGACAAGCAATGTAAATATCACAAAACGAAACTTTGTAGCGGTTGCATCGCGCGCGTAATACAGCCGTTGTAGGGTAGCTTGCGACAAGCCAGTGATTTCGTGTGAGTAAGTTGTACCTAGGCTACAGTGCATGATACGAGTACATGCACGTTGTTCTTGATGAGATAAGGTTTATAATTGATTGTGCAGTACGTTCTGATTTATGAATGTGTGTTCGCGACTTCGTATTTCGTATATTCGTATTGGTTTTTACTGAATTGCATTTGTATGTGGTGACGTGGATAGTTATACATAATTTATTATTATAGATTTACACAATACTCGTATTTTATGTCAACGACTGCCCCGTTAGTCTAGCGGTGGCAAGCGCTACTGCTGAGTATGAGGTCCCGGGTTCGATTCATGGGTCGGGCAAAGTGTTATTGCGTTTTTAGGGTTCCGTAGTCAACAAGGATCCTTACCTATAGTTTCACACTGTCCGTCTGTCTGTCCGCGACTTAGATCATAGACTTTTAGTACTAGAAAGCTGTAATTAGCACGGGTGAACATATTAATCACGCTGAGAGGTACAATCAAATAATGAAAAAAAAAAAATTTTAGGGTACACCTACACGTAAAGTTTGTATGGTTTTTTTCTTGTCTTCCTATGGTGTGGTGTGTCGTTGGAAAGATCGTTCAAAAATATTGTGAGTGTCTAAAAACAATTTTTGGATTCATGGATCTGTTTGCGAAATATTAAACTTTGAAGTGTTGTTTTTTGTTAGAGTCAAGTGTCTTCCCCCCCTGCCAGCTAAATAGTTGGTTTTGGATATGTGAAAAAATTCACGGCAGTAGTAGTTATAGGTATATAAAGAAATTAAAAGGAAAACTATCACAGCTAAGTAGGCTCTACAAGTTAACGAGTAATAATCGACCAACTTAAATTTGCAGTTGCAAAAAATGTTTTTCAACTACAATGTTCAGTTTGTTCTTGGCATAAATTCATCCCAACTACGGAACCCTTCATTTTGTGTAGTCCGACACGCATTTGGCCGGTTTTTACATCTGAAATTGCTCAGTAGTAGCCCGGAGTCCGGATTTGTGCCTAGTTGATGGCAATAGGCTCGCCCCTATTACATGGGACATAACTGGCAAAATGTGAGTGTACTAACTAAAAGTACACCTCTGCCTAACCCTTCGGGAAACACAGGCGTGATGCTATGTTATATTTAAAAATTTTTTTGGTTTACTTATATTGTAAATTGTTAATTTGTATGTAAATTTTGTCAATGTAAATAAAAAGAGTATTATACGTAATAACACATTTAAAAAAAAAACAACAAAGCGCCTACGCGCGCAATTGAATTGGGCTGTCTGCAGCGAGCTAGTCTATAAACGCACATTGATACAATTCGAACGTAAATATTTGCACTAATACACGCAAACGCGCGTATCGGTCCATAGCCGGGCCGGAGCAGCGAGCGACACAGCCATCCCGTCGCAATGCTAACGCGCGACTGCCGCCCGCGCCCCGCGCAGAGCACCTCTGAACCTCTATCTCTAAATGGGGTCATTATCTTTGCAAATATTGATTGATTTAAAAATGCTCTAACAGTTTTGTAGTCCTTGTAACCATGACTTTTTCAGTGTAAAAATATTTACAAAATTCAAAGCCGTTTAGAAGTAGTAGCGAATATTAGCCAAAAATAGCGTTTTAGTAAATATTTTTTTAAGGCAAAACTATTAGCAATTCGCAAAAACCCTTTAACAAAAATGTTGTACATGAATCTATGGCAAACATATATTTTTTTCAGATCGTTTAACCAAGCCGTTAATGAGGAGTAGGCTTTTTAAAGTGACCGTTTTACGGTACTAAACGGGACTTAGCGCCTTAAAGTATTATAAAGCGCGTGCACTTTTGCAAGCAGCAGGCGATCAACCGGAACGGTGCGGCGTCCGAGCGACGGCGGCGTTGTGGCGCCGAGCACTAAGCCTGATACCCCAAACAAAAAAAAACTTTTAAAGCCATCGTAGTTTGTATTGTAGGTATAGTCGGCGACATAATTCGATGATCATTAAATATTGTAGAACCATCATAATGCTAGTCTTTGTCGTATTGGTGATTGGTGTGACTATGAGTCCGCAACGATATTCTCTACTCTTCAATAAATTTTAACAAATACGTAATAATTTAACAGCCTTCATTCAAAATCTTTCCTAAAAAATTAAAAATATTGGACTGTTGCAATTTTAAGCTTTTGTTCACCGACTTCTGTCGCTGACCGTGCCTCTATGAATTAGGAGAAATTGCAGTAACAATAATAGCTGGACAAAACCAACAAACAATGGTCCACATCAGAATGGGACCAAAAGCAGTAAAATCTGTCCTACTTATGGCGTTCGGGAGACATGGGCAGCCTGTCTTCACCGAAACCTCGCACTTGAGTCGGAGGTTATGGTGGTGATCCTTACTGTGATTCACCTGTGATTCAAAATTGAACCCTACAGTGCACAGTGATGTATAAATAACCCTGGTTGACTATATTTTTAAATAAAGCGGAATGTAATAGTCGGTATTATTTTATTTATCTAATAGATGGCGCGCAACGTTTCCGGTAAATGTTACTATTTTTGCAAAGTACGATTCTTATTTTTTTCTTCAGAACTCATAAAACTCACAATAAATGACTAGTTGATGAACAATTATCGACACTATTTGACCTGAAATAAGATGCGTTTAATAATTGCCTGAGTAGTGAAACTTTTTATCAGCAAAATGTTTAGAAATCTTTATATTTTGTTCTATCCGACTCTTTTACTAGCACTAACTTTAAAAACATTGTTTTGAAAGTGATGGCATAGTTTTACAATAACGATTGTAAGTAAAATGATTGTAAATAATAAATTGTCCGTGATTTTTATTTCTATGTAGTGGCAACACTCACCGGAAACAAGCAGTAACTCATATGTTTCACAACCTGCTCAAAACTCAGCCAGCCATCTTTTGTGGAAAAATCATTTGTTTCGTGTCGTCAGGGTAAATTTCACAATTGTAATTAATGTCAGAGCCACAGTCTTCGCTTTTATTAAAAAAGCAGCTAGCTGGTAAGTGTATTATTCGTATCTAATAATAATTTGTGCTGATGTCTCATGCTTGGGCCGTCAGACTAGTTATTCGAGCAATCATTGACCTCAGCGGGTCGAATTTTGAGTATCTTTGTGATTCGGATGATTCTGTAAGTTTGGAACTTCCTTTGTGCTACACGTGTGGTAATTTATAGGGTTCTGTCGAAAAATGGACTCGTTAAATTAAAATCAATATTCGCAGCGATGACAGGTGTTCGTGCCAAAGTCAAAGGAGTAAAATAACTATTTACCAAGTATATTTACGGTTCACAGTTGGCAGGGTTTCGCGTTTCCTACAGTTTTATTGTGTAAAGAATAATAGTGTCGCTATGAAAATTTAGGATTCTCTACTCGTTGTTTTCAGAACTGAACAAAAATCCAGTGGAAGGTTTTTCTGCTGGGTTGATAGATGACAATGACATATACAGATGGGAAGTCCTCATCATCGGTCCTCCAGACACATTATAGTAAGTAGCAAACGTCAATATGTTCACTGTTTTACAGACAATAATGGTTAACCTCATAAGCAAGGTGTTTTATCAGTAACAGAATTAATTAGAGTCACAGGTATGTTCAGTCCATGACTAGGCATTCTTTATTTAGATAGAATTGTTCCATAACTTCCAAGTCACAATACCAAAAACTACAAAGTAGATGTTATGTTTGTTTGTAAAAAACAAATTTACCATTTTTGATAATAAAATAGCAATGGTAGACACTCATTAAATAATAATAATTTTTCAGTGAGGGTGGGTTCTTCAAAGCACATTTACATTTTCCCAAGGAATATCCTCTGAGGCCGCCACGGATGAAATTTGTTACTGAAATATGGCATCCGAATAGTAAGTAATGTTTGTTGTAAGTGTATAGTGAAACCTTTACCCTAATTGTGTAGTGCACTATCGGTCAGATTTGGAATTGGTTTGAAACAAATGTCAAGTCCATTGCTTCATAAGTATGAAAAAAAATCTTCTCAACAACGTAACTTACGAGCTTATGAAACAATGGATTAGTCATTTGTGTCAAACCGATTCCAATTCTGATTGATTGTGTATTACGCAATTAGGGTGCTGGATAGTAAGAAATAAAATGATTACTGAAGAAATAAGTGCTGACAGTTTTTTATGAATACCTACAGATGGTGATACAGTATATTTTCTTCTCATCTTAGTATAAAGCTCTTCTGAGCTTTCTGTTAACCTACATCTATTTTGTTTTTTGGCTCATGCATATTGTTAGTGTTCCGTATTGTATATTCCGATGATGTATTTGTGTAGCCACTATAACAATAAATACTAAAAAACAGAATAAAATAAATATTGAAGGGGGCTCCCATACAACAAACGTGATATTTTTGCCATTTTTATAGATAACTAGCTTCCGCCCGCGGCTTCGCTCGCGTGGTATGTCGATAAAAAGTAGCCTATGTCTTTTCTCAGGACTATGTGTGTACCAAATTTCATTTAAATCGGTTCAGTAGTGATGGCGTGAAATCGCGACAGACAGACGTGAAATCGCGATAGACAGACAGTTACTTTCGCATTTACAATATTAGTAAGGATGGTATGGAACCCTTCGTGTGCGAGTCCGACTCGCACTTGGCCGGTTTTTTTTTGTCATGAACAGACTTCATTCAGTCTTTTTGGTTTAAAATTATAGAAAAAGTGCAAATTATGCAAATAAAAAAAAATGCCAAGTGGCAGTTTTTGCTAGCATTCTGCATTGTGATGACCCCTAATAATTTAGTAGCAGTATAATTAATAATTATGCTAGTCAAATAATAATTTTCCTTTGTTGAATAAATGTTTTATAATATGTAGTGATTTATAAAAAAATCTCATACGCTGTCCTTCATTCCGTTTTGTTTTTGTTAGGGTTCCCTACCAGAATGATGCCAAACAGAACCCTATTACTAGTCGTCCGCAGTCTGTCTGTCTGTCAGTGGGCTGTATCTCATGAACTGTAATATCTAGACTAGACAGTTAAAATTTTCACAGATTGTGTCACAACAACAAATAATAAAAATTAAATGAAGTTAAAAATTTAATTATTTTTCCAAGAAACATGTATGTTTCGGCGTTTTTTGCTAAATATTGCACAGTGGTACGGAACCCTTCGTGTGCGAATCCGACTCGGACTTTGCTGGTTTTTTTAATTCTAGCAGCTTCATAGCTGGATTAAAAAATAATATTAATTTCAGTTGAAAAAAATGGTGATGTTTGCATATCAATATTGCATGAACCTGGAGATGACAAGTGGGGCTATGAGAAGGCATCTGAAAGGTGGTTGCCAGTGCACACGGTGGAGACCATTCTCATAAGTGTTATTTCCATGCTGGCAGACCCAAACGATGAGAGCCCTGCTAATGTTGATGCTGCGGTGAGTGAAGTGATGTCACTTTATTTATTTTAATTAATGTAGGAAAACTTAAATTTGCATGTATGTGTATTTTTTTTTAACTTACTAAACTAGTTTGCATACATTCAATTAAACCATATGCAATAGATGAAAATAGAACTTGAGTCAACCAAAAATATTGACACTTCAGCTGATAGCAATGCAACAGAACTACTGCAAAATTGTATAGTTGACTGTATGCAGTGACCTAAGAATGAGGTAGGTTGTGGGCGACGAGTAGGCAATGTTTCTCACTCGCTGCTCCATCTCCATGATACATAATGTTGCCAGCTGCACCCTGAGTGGCCACAGTAGTTCATGTTTGAAATATTATGTAATTTTTTGGACAGAAACTATGAATGTTAAGATTGCTAATATTGATCAACCACTTTGTTTTAGAGGATTTTTTTTTGTATCGAAAATTAGTTAGGTTTGGTTGATTGGTAATGTAGATATTTTTTTTGAAATTTCTTCCAAGTTGGTAATTTAAAGCTGTAACGTGCAGCACAGCTACACCTTAGTAGAAAGAAACCATTAGCAGCAGTAAGCATTCTGATGATTGTGTACAGGGTGGCCCTACGGTATGTTGATGTTCCTATTGTTCCATAAAATTAAAATATTCTGCACATCTAATTATGAAGAATTCAGTCAGATTTTTGCATACCTGCTATATTTCATACTTATAATTTTTATTTTTTTGAAATATTTTATGTCTTCCAGGACGAATATCTCACAAGCTAAAAAAATATGAAACCTATGGGCTACTGTGTAAATACAACATATCGCACCTTACAGTAAAACCGTTACTAAACGAAAATTCTCATGAATTGAGTTATCAATGCCATCTATTTAAAAAAAAAATAACTTTCCTAAATTACGTGTCATAATGTAAACAGAGATCTATAATAAGACCTCATTAAATGTCCTATAGAACCCTGCACTCAGATTCTATTGACATAAAACGGAGACTTTTTAAATATTGGGTCTCCTGTAAAATTTTATAATTTCGTTTAGTAACAGTTTTACTTTAAAGGTGCGATATAAGATTAGGCAGCCATCTAACCAAATTGGACATACAATGAATCACCGGCCTTGTTAGTTAACTCTGCCATTCAATTGACTGCTGAAAAAGGGTTATTATACCAGGGTCTGACAGAACAGAGTATAAAATGGCAAATTAAGTTAGATGACTGCAAGTTCCACTAGATTTTATAGTTATCTACACCTTTCATTTTAACCTATAGTTAATTTTGTGTTTGATATTAATAACAATTTTAGTTTTTCCACAGGAGACTCACAACATGCTTGTGTTTGATCTGCATCTGTAATTATTACCATTCTCATTTAACTATTGTTTGCATTCACAGAAAGAATGGAGAGAGCGATATTCGGATTTCAAAAAGAAAGTTGCGAGATGTGTTAGGAAAAGTCAAGAAGATTGTTTTTAGGAGAGTGAGGGGATTTAGATCACAAAATATTATCATTGGAAAAGGGCCATGTGACACAACAGTACCAAAACCACACTATATTGAATAGTTTTTCACGCTAGGTCGCTGCACGCACCAACCCGTATTTACACAAACACGACCCGCGTACGCCAATAGTAGACGAGTGCTCATTCTGTTTCTTTTTACAGAAAGAATGGAGAGAATCATATTCGGAGTTTAAAAGGAAAGTAGCACAGTGTGTGAGAAAGAGCCAAGAGGATTGTTCCTAAGTAACAGTGCCCTTTTTCATTAATTTAGTTGGATAGTGAGTGTTTGGTGATGCAGTTAGGACTTTGTTGAGAGCAGGCCCCGGCGTGACTCATAGTGCGGGCCCCCCCACCCGGGCCAGAGACAATATTGAAATTGATTTAAAATAAATACTTATTGTAATTAAATGGTATCGCTGCCGTATTTTATAAATAATAAATTAAAATAGAATCCAAGGTCTTTTTCATCTTTTTTAAGACATGTTATAATAATGAAATATGTATGGTAATTTTTTATAGAAAAACAAATCTGCATTTTGTTGTTTTTACTTCCTATTATGATTACAAGTTTGATCTCTGTATAGTAGAAAAACCAAATCTGAAGTAATTTAAACAATAATTATTTATTACGTATCGCAATTCTCTATTGTATAAATAAAATATAAACATGCAATACTAAGACCCTGGCGAAATTATATAAAAAAATGTAAAACGAGCTACCAAACTTGTACTTTTCATGATAATAATTGTTAGTTACCGACTGTACGCAATGCATACACATTGGTAGCTTTTATAACGTCGCTTCTCTGAATTACAATTTTATTCTAGTGCTAATTTTAGTAGTAAATTTAATACTTAATTATAATTTTTACTGAATAAATATAACTTTTGTAAACTTATCATTGTATCGATTGTACCTTGCCCTCTATGCACATATGAATAAAGCACAGGTTGATAAATTGCAGTGTCGCAAAGCGAACTAATTGTGGTGTGCCACACCACCCCCAACTCTTTAAAATATTTTTGCTCAACGTTTATACATGCCGGGAAGACGGTAGGCATTATTTATGAATTGTTTGATACCTTTTTAGTTTTGTACATTTCTCAATATTGTCAATTATGTTTTTGTACAATTAGAAGAAAAGCTTTGTTACCATTTTGGATGTGAAAATTATAATAGTTATAAAAGATGATAAATGAAAACCCCTCATAATCGCTCTATATCATCAAACATTGATTTGTGACGTGTGTATAATACTTTTCCCTGTGTATGTATATTTTTTGCTATAAAATCATAATGCAGTGATAATGTGATTTTATTTGTAATTACCAATACCTAGTCCAAGGGGCAGTTCGGGTTACGCTATAATTTATGTGTATAGCAAATATCGATCAACATACATTTTATATGGACACGTTCACACAACGATATGCTATCTACGCGATAAACTTGAGCGATTCTCAGAGCTATCATGTCTTAAGATTCAGATATTCACAACAATGTGAATTTTTTTTCTTTTTCAAGTTGGAGTCTATCATCGTCATCGCTTGATGACCTTTTCACACTAGTGAGTACCAAATCCCATTGTTTGTGAACTTTATGATCGCCGTCAAATAACTTGTTATACATAGTAGACCGCCTTTGTGAACGTCATTCTACATAGTTATAGCAACACTATGCATTACTTTACTATATAGCGAAATAGCATAGCATAGTCTGAACTGCCCTTTACACATAGCATGAGAGATGAGGACAAAGACAAGTATTAAAAAAGTAGAAGTAACATTGTTAATGTTTTAATAAGCATTATTCTTATAAAAATACACAACTGCAATATTGATCTGTACAAGTCTATTTACACCATCGGGAATTCAAGTGTGATGTTATGTTCAAAATATATAATACATATTTTGTAGCAGATATTCTACATTTCAGTCACTATCAGAGTTTTCTGCTAGAACTGCACCTTGAATGCTTCTTGGGTCGAAAGTACTTTCAAAGCACCTTTTAAACACAGACTTTATCATTGTTCTGGCTGCAGGTGAAGCCGGTATATTATCACAGTCCATTAAATCTATCCTTCTGTCTTTGCTATTTGCACTATCTTTGCATAGACTACCATTTAATTTGTTACTTATATTAATTTCACTGTCTCCAGGTATATCTACAAAGTTAAATAGATGAGAGTCTTCATCTAAGCATTTTGAAATGTCCATATCTAAATGAGCCTTCTTCTTGGCAGATCCTTGAGTGCTGCTGTCTTTTCTTTTGTTTCTTTCAACATTAGTGTTCTGTGTTGATGTTGTTTGTGATGCATTATCAGGTTTAGTTGTTGCTAATACAAAGTGTGCTTCAAAGGTGGTGCCATTATGTACAATAAAAACGGCAGGTCTTCCAGTAGTCTCAAAATGTAGTTGTAGAGGCAAATTAAGTGCTTCAGAAAATGTAAGCAGTGCTCTGAATTCTTTTAATGAAAATGTAATAGTTGTTTCAGACCCTATGAGGTAACTATCAAACTCGGCTGGCTTCAGACTAATTTGTGTTCTAATAATTTTGGTGAGATCTATACTACAGTCAATATAGTTCCGCAGTATGAGAGAGAGTGAAGTTGCTTCTAATGTTACTTGATCATCTGAACTTTGGAAGTTGTTGAGGGCATCTGTTAATATTCTCTGTGGGGATGTTATCCTGAAAGGTTTTTTAAATTTATGTTACAACAAAGCTGCTTCATAATTGTAGCTACATTGACAATACACACAAAGTTTTAGAGATTATAAACACAGTTGTGAAGATTACCTTACCTGTTTGGTACAGAATCCTTTGTGTACACTGCCTGCATTGCTTTACAATCTAATATTGATACAAAGTGTGTTTTGACAATGCCATGTCTGCATTTCAACTGGAATATCAACTTACAGGATTCTGGATCCAGTTTGATTTCTAGGTTTTCAACTTGTTTGTCCATATGTGTTGGCGACTTAAACGTGTTAAGCGCCGATTTCATGGATATTTTACACTTCAATCCCTCATTATCCTCGGTCGAGTAAAAGTTGTAGTTGAAATATGAGAAGAATTTTTTATTAAACTTGACCATAGCATACGCAGATTCAGCTGCATTTAAAGTTCTTAGAAGTATACAATCTGGAAGGGATTCTAAGTAAAGTTCATCCCCAAATCTTGCAAGAGCATGAACAGTTCTAGCTAAAACTAAAAAGATTTTTGAAATTACTTTTCGTTCAAAGGATTTTTAAAACATTACAAAAAAAACAAGTCAGTTTTTTTTTCCAATTTACTTAATACTTGCCTTTAACATTGGCTCCAGGTACATGGCATTTCATTTTGTATTGTTATCTAATCTAATTAGTAAATAAAAGTAATCAGAAAAAACTGTTGTACATCATCACGCGCTGACAACTTCTTGACAATTAACTGTGCAATTAAGTTTTTTTTGTTTCTGTCTGTCAATCACTGACAAATTGTCAGTGTCAAACTGACCATTCACATTCATTAGTATAATAGTCGCAAAGATGGAATTATGAGTAATAGTCACTGACAGAAAAATCGTTATTAGACCAAATTATCGGATGCGACTTTCACCCGAATGCTCGAATACTGGATCTGCACTGCAACACGTGCTAACTTCTAACTTCACATAATTGCACTCAGACGTTTGCCACGTAAAGATAAAGGTAATTTATTTGTAAAAACATGAATATAGCGTGGTTGTAGTTCTTGCTATGGTTCCGTATTTTTTTTTAAACCAATCTTCAGGGTCTCAGCTCAACCTGAGCATTTAGTAAAATTATACAATTTTACTGAGCGAGATTATAGGAGGGAGCACGAAGCGAAGATGAGAGTAGTCAGCTAGTTACAATAATTTACTGAGGGAGGATCATGAATGAGATGAGCGTTCTTCTAAAAACCACTGTACACATTGGGCCAAAGTGCTGGGTTAGCACGTTGGGCCAACGTGTAAAGATCTACTTGGCATGTAGGTAGTTGGCGACCAGCACTGGCCGGCCAACCAAAATAGTGTCGTTTTTTCGCGCACAAAGCATGTTGGCGCGCTCTGCAAATAGTGTTCAGTGCTAATGTGTAAACAGCGACCGTTGAGATCCGATTTTTTGACCCATCTTGCTTGCCCAGTACGTTGGTCCATGTGTGAAAGCTGGGCTCACACTTCACACAAGTTCACAGCGTCGATAGATTACCGTGTGTTTGCACTAGCGAAACTTTTACGACAAAACATGTTGAAATCTCTATTTTCTGTCAATGTTCCATACAATTTTTGACAGGAACTAGAGATTTAAACATGTTTTGTCTTGAATGTTTCGCCAGTGCAAACGCACGGTTATACTGATTTGTCTTCGTTCATGTTTGTCAGTCAGATCTACTCTTCAGTCAGTACTAACTAAAAGCTACATAATCTGTGGTGGGTCAGTCAGTCTGTCAGTCAGAGTGAGTGTCACTTGTGTCATTGTATTGTACTCGTCAGTCATTGTGTCAGTCGACTATTATATAGGTTATCTGTGGTGTCAGTCTCAGTCTGTCAGTGGAGTCGGTGAAGTGTGTATGTGTCGCACATCGGATACAATACAAATAACACGAGAGGAAGTTCGACTACTTGTAATTAAAAAGCGTTTTATGAAAGAAAGACATTTAAGTTACTAAGATATAGAAAATATGGGTTCAAGCGGTGAGTTGTTATTATTCATTAATTAATTAAACCCGGCCCTGGAAAGAGCGTGTAACTGGACCGTTATGTATTTGTTAATGCATTGTAGGTAGCGTCTCCGTTATTTAAATGAAATTAGATTTCTTCACATATCTCCATACCAACTTCCATTGGCAATTTTTACACGACTGCCCAAAAAGGAGTGTAACGTTTATTTATCCAACAACTGTTATAGAACAACTGATTGTAAATACCAAGGGAATGCATAATTACGATGATATTCCTATTGTAATAACCAGGTCAACCCACATATATGTTTTACGTAGGTAAGTACTGAGAGATTTGAACGCCAATAATGATACTTTATAAAACATACAAATCTGATATTTTAGCCTTACGTAGATAACTACCTGCTATTGATTTTCGATTTAAAAAAAAATCTATCACAGGTGGATTACAAATAGAAGTTATCTCAATAAATATACTCACAATTTACGTTTCATGTCTGATTTCATTTTCCCTGTAGGTCGCCATCGCCAGTGAATAAATCAGTATTGATATAAATAGAGTGTGGCGAGTTTGCGTGCGAGCGCGCGATTTAAAGGGTATTTCCGGTTGCTTCTGCTTGGTTTGATTAAGTAATTCCATTCAATCAAATTTTAAACTGCCGAGTGTCTGCCTGTAGGTAACTAAATATTTATGTTTGATAAATGCTACAGACCAGTATGCAATGCAGTTATAGGTGCAGTTCTTAGAAATAATTTAGCCCGTTTTACTTATCTGAATAATAGATTGGTGTGGTACTTACCATAAAATAAATAATGCCCGTTTTAGTGACACTATGCTACACCTAAAAGTAATGCCTAATAAAAGCGCACTGTTGGATTTTCAACTCTCTCGGCTCAGCGAGGAGTATGAGGAATTACTTACTGTTACGTGTCGAGTAGTGTTACTGAAAACGGACAAAGGTAATCATATAAACTAACGCCACGTAGCTAAGTATCTCTTTCCACCAAATCACCAATCAAATGACTGTTTACATTTCGTATGCAATGGCAAATTGAAAGCACACACAAAGAATATGCCACAATTTAGTGTCGAGTGTGCCGACCTACACCTTGTTTAGTGCCAAGTGTGCCGACCTACACCTTGTTTAGTGCCGAGTGTGCCGACCTACACCTTGTTTAGTGCCGAGTGTGCCGACCTACACCTTGTTTAGTGCCGAGTGTGCCGACCTACACCTTGTTTAGTGCCGAGTGTGCCGACCTACACCTTGTTTAGTGTCGAGTGTGCCGACCTACACCTTGTTTAGTGCCAAGTGTGCCGACCTACACCTTGTTTAGTGTCGAGTGTGCCGACCTACACCTTGTTTAGTGCCGAGTGTGCCGACCTACACCTTGTTTAGTGCCGAGTGTGCCGACCTACACCTTGTTTAGTGCCGAGTGTGCCGACCAACACCTTGTTTAGTGCCGAGTGTGCCGACCAACACCTTGTTTAGTGCCGAGTGTGCCGACCTACACCTTGTTTATTGCCGAGTGTGCCGACCTACACCTTGTTTAGTGCCGAGTGTGCCGACCTACACCTTGTTTAGTGCCGAGTGTGCCGACCTACACCTTGTTTAGTGCCGAGTGTGCTGACCTACACCTTGTTTAGTGTCGAGTGTGCCGACCTACACCTTGTTTAATGTCGAGTGTGCCGACCTACACATTGTTTAGCATTTAGATAACTAAATAAATTACCGAATTCGGATTTCTGTCAAGTCATTTAGGCACTCAAGAGAGCCTTGAAGGATTAGGATTGGAATTAAATTTAGGCTCATGTGACGACTAAGCGACTGACGGCTCATTTTCCACTCGTTCGTGTTCTCAGCCCGAATTCCATTAGCATCCTAAAGCCTATTAATGACCAGGTGTAAACCTACGTAACATAAAAGATGGTACGATTGGTGGTACAGTTCAGATCTGTAGAAGCAGTGTTGAAGAGCTGAAAGATGTTCTAAACAAGTACCTACCTACACGCATAGCAGGACCACCGTAGAAACGGGTTTTGTCGACGGAAGAATAGACTAAATGACAGAACAACAATCACCATTTGTCATTTTGTCTATTCTTCCGTCGACAAAACCCGTTTCTACGGTGGTCCTGCAACGCGTGCTGACAAAAGAAGACGTTATAAAGTCACTTCAATGACTGAATGGTCAGAATTTCAACCGCATTTTACATTTATTCCACAGCTCTATTTAGTTACCATAATTTTCTTATAATTTTTAAATATAAAACAATTATTACATTACATGTTCGATGTACGGTTCACCTTTTATAAAATACTTCTTGAAATTGTGTTCGTTCTTTAGAAACTCGAAGTTCTCTATGGTCGCGTTAGATACGTGCCAGGCTACAATAAGTTTACACGAGCCATCTTTCTCAATGCAGTATTCAAGTGGCAAAGTAGCCGCCGCAGTACTTTTATGAGGATAGAAACTGTATTCAGACAATATTCTCAAACCGCATTCTAGGTTATTTTCGGCGAGACTCCTGACGACACCTGAAAAAGAATGGGGATTTATAAACATACATGATATTGAAGTTGAGTGTCCTGATAGGGTCGGCAAAAAAGAGCCAGGACATTTCAGCATGCTTAGCATAACCACGATAGAAACAGGTTTTGTCGACAGAACTCAGACCAACAAAAAAAGAAAGACGGAGCACTCCGAACATCAAAAGTGAAGCCACCTTTTTATCTATGTGTGTGTAAAAAGGGCTGCCATTTGATAAAGTTTTTCCCTATAATTTGGAGAATAATATTGTATGGGTAGGATAATATTGTACGAGCAAGATATTGTTGAGTATGGTATTATACCTCAATTGTTAAGAAGAAAATCTGATACGAAACAAAAAAAAAATTTTTACATCGCTATTTCTTGTAGCTACTATCCATTTACTTTTACATTCAGTATTACTTGGAAATCTAAAATATAAATAAATAAAACAACAAAACAAGAATATAATTACTCGAAATAAGAAATTAGAATTTAAATTGGTTTAATCGAATGGGAAAATTTGAAATCACATTATAGCGACCCTCCCACCTTATGTCACTGCTTTCATTCATTCATTCGATGAGGTTTTTTGTTCCAACTATCCTAAAATTCGAAGTTATTTAAATTAAAAAACGATGTTATTTCAAGTACGTACAAGTGAAAACTGATTCCGTGAGGCTTTTTATGTGATTTGCTATTGTTTTTAGAAGTTTTCACTACACAGGAAGGCATAATTCTATTTTTTTTTTATTGATGTGACCGCGGCCGGGCCGCGCGCTGACCGAAAACTATTGTAGTTTAATTAGAAAGTCCTTGAAGAATTAACTAGACGACGACTCGTGACGTACTAGGAGCGATGAGCATAGTTTTACTGTATGTGTGTGCGTGAGCCTGTGTGTTTACTTGCAGGAGCATAGTTTTGTGGCTTCACTTTTGATGTTTGGTACGCTCCGTCTTCCTTTTTTTGTTGGTCTGAGCGACGGAAGAATAGACAAAATGATAGATAAGCAATCACAATCTGTCATTTTGTCTATTCTTCCGTCGACAAAACCCGTTTCAACGGTGGTCATACTACGCGTGCAGAGCCCGGAAGGCACTAATTCGGGACTGTGTGTAAAGAACTTAAAAGCCGCCGTTCAAAAATAGAAACTGGTTAGTTTACTTGTTGTGTAATTGTGTTCGTATTTATGAGGAATGCTTTAAACATGACGCCTAATCAATAGCAAAAACTAAAAATACACGCAAAAAAAAAAAAAACTGCCACATTCAGAAAAACCTTGAAGTTAATCTCTGAAAGCATCGGCTGATAAAACTTTTTACGAAAAAAAAAACAACCGACTTCCAAAAAAAACACTGAAAAAAGTGAAAAATAACTTTAATTTCGGAAGTCGGTATCTTTGCTTTTCAATTTTCGGTTTTTGCCACCGACTTCCGAAATTAAGGTTCGAAATTAAGAAGCTGCAAGTAGTAATTGGGTACTTAGCTCGAGATTTAATGATAGATCAAATCAGATAACCGATAGGCTTTCAGGGGCGAGAGTCGAGACAAGATGTCGGGGCGAGATTCACAGACTGTTAACATTAAGTATTCTGTGCCGTAACTTTACTAATCAAATTAGAAAGGGGCCTTCAGAATACGCTGTTGAATGTCACTTGTTGATGGTCAATATAAAAATATGGACCATCAACAAAAGACAGCTCCAACAAACTTCCCAGCAACATCTCTCTTGTTTAGTTATTCAACGGGTGACTTATTAAATTCACAAAATCACGCTATTATCTTTGCAAAGTCATTTTTAGAGTTCCGTACCCAAAGGGTAAAACGGTACTCTATTACTGCGGCTCCGCTGTCCATCTGTCGGTCCGTCCGTCAGTCTGTCACCAGGCTGTATTTCATAAACCGTGATAGTTAAGACAGTTTAAATTTTCACAGATGATGTATTTCTGTTGCTGCTATAACAACAAATACAAAAAAACAGAATAAAATAAATATTTAAGGGGGCTCCCTTACAACAACCGTGATTTTTTTTTGCGGTTTTTATAGATATATGGCACGGATACCTTCGTGCGCGAGTCCGACTGCCACTTGGCCGGTTTTTGTTTATTCATTTGAAACGTGGCCTTGAGCAAAGTCTAAATTTATTATTAGGTACATTAGGTAAAGTGAACCGGTTTTTATCTCATTTTATGTAATCTATATCTATATTATAAATCTGTAGAGTTTGTTTGTTTGTTTGAACGAGCTAATCTCTGAAACTACTACTCAGATTTGAAAAAATATTTTTGTATTTAACAGCCTAATTCTAGACGTCTTATAGCATGAAATATTATTATCAAAAATAATAATTGCATGCTTCTTTCTATAAAATCATCCCAACTATGAGCCAGCCATTTCCTTTCCATAGGTTTATGTAAAAAATTAAGTGCTGCTCTGGTCAGTGAATAAGCATGGTCCTTGAATATCAAGTTGACTCACCATCCTTGCACGTATCGTTGATGGTTTGCTTCGTTACGCTCATGTAGCGCTCCAGAGTGGTGTTGAAGGTCGGCTTCAGACAGAGGTACTCTTCTTCAGTATATTCTGGCGCCCGAGCTGACGGAACCACGTCGTACTTGATGACAGAGTTGAACACACATGGGTCTTGGACGGTCACTACCTGTTATTTGTAAAGAAAATTAGAACAGAGTCGCCAATAAAAAAATAGGCCGTATTTATTGGCATATCGTATAATATAGAAAATGCATAGTGTGAAAATACATCTGCTAGTGTAATTAATGTGGTGTTGCAATATTAACGTAACAGTGATAACTTGTTAAGCAATTATCGGTAATCGTAAGATCTACTTGATCTTACGGTTACCAATAATTGCTCAATCAAGTAATTGTCGTACAATAGAGAAATCCTTGTGTTCATTTTTTTTCTTAATAGACAATGTTTCAGTAACGGTATAAGAATCTTTGCGAAAAAAAAACACAGGTAATCACATTACTTATCCTTAACGCGACTATGGTTCTATCGAATAAAAGCTGTTCAATAGACAAACAAAACATACCCCTTGCAAATTGCAATCAATGTATAACGCAAGGCATTGCTTTGCGGTATACATATAACCCTAAAGTTTAAACCATACGAGCCACAGTAGCACATTATTTTCTTGTAGCTCTTGTGGCTTAGTTCCAGTTATAAAACATTCCGTAATGTACTGGATGTGACCAATTAACAGAGAGCCTGGAATATAACCCTGAGGCACACCATTGTTTTTTAAAGGAATATATTACAAAGATTGCATCTTGATACTTAAAACCTGGTTAGATACGATGACACGAACTCGAGCAACGTAAAAATATTTCAGCAGTTTGTCTGGCAGTGTGAAAAGCAATAGTTTGCTATGATCAACATTGTCAAAAACTTTGGAAAAATAATCTTAAATAATCCAAGCAATACAAAACAACATTATGTTATCTACTCAATATAATTTATCATTAGGTAGGTACCTAAACTTGGAGTTATGAAACTAGTCGTAAAAAATTGCTAGTCATGTTGACGCGAGCCCTATTTTGTAGCGTTCATTGCTAATATGCGTAAATTATATATTTCGTATATTTTGTTTTTACATTCAAATTATTCTTATCTAGTGATGTCCACAAAGCAAGCAAGTCGCTTATATTTCAGAAGAAGAATCGTATGTAACTGAATGCAATAGAACGACAGCACGCAATATCCAAGTTACATTTATAGAATGAGTAAATTGCGTACATACATAACTAATTTTTACAAAAATACATACCTACATAATGTGAATGAGATAAGGCTCTTACATACTGGCACGATTTGTCGCGCGACGCGAATTTTAACAAAACAATTTCTGAGAAAACTTCACGGCGAACAATGCGGCGACGTCGCGTCGCGCGACAATTCGCGCCAGTATCTAAGAGCCTATACGCGGTCACGACAAACATTCTACGAAACTATTAAGTAGTTAGTTGTCGTGCCAATTCCCAGATTGAAATTATTTCGCAAGACCACTAATATTTTCGTTGTATTCAAATTTTGAGCTGAAAAATAAACTTGCATTTTTTCAGTGTATTATCCCCGGTTTTTATCCCCATTTGCAGCATGAAACTCGAATTTTGATAACCCGACCGAATTAATTTATCATTATATATCGGTTTAGGTTTCCGGCCCTGAATCTTGCATCTTTGCATTAATCATTATGCTTCTCACAATTCAAAAGTATCCATTGTAGGTACCGATATTTTATATTTATTTGCTCATTTACTTAAGTATGGAGTTTTATATCAAGAGTTCAAGTTCAAGACTGTATTTTTCATCCAGCGCTATATGACAGCTGTTTGGTTTGTCTAGACTTCAAGGTTGTAGAAACCGGCTTGTACTTGTAGTTCCTTTGCTTAAGTACCTATACTAACTCAGCTCAAATTCACTTTTTATCTCGCTCGCACCATACTACTCGCGGCCTGAGTGAGAGCGAGGCGGAGTGGGGTGCTGGCGGCTCCAAGCCTCGAATAGTTTAGGTAATTGCTTTTTACGGTGAAAATAAAGGTAATTTAAAAAAAAACATAAGACCTGCTTTATAGTTAGTTCAGTTAATGTTATTATGTTTCATGATCTAATTTGAAGTATTGTTTTATACCAGCG
Organism: Lithophane leautieri; assembly: GCA_949152455.1. Taxonomy (NCBI): domain Eukaryota; kingdom Metazoa; phylum Arthropoda; class Insecta; order Lepidoptera; family Noctuidae; genus Lithophane; species Lithophane leautieri. The sequence continues at coordinate 10,898,689 of OX424478.1, forward strand.
GTTAAGAGTAGAGGTAACTTTGTATATTTTTTTCTATAGAGAAATTTTTATGTAATCGTGTTTTCGTCAAACATAGTACCTAGCATCAATCCTCAACTTCAACATATATTTATTTAAAAATTAATGCTGCAGTATTTTCGGCATAACGGAGGATCATGCTAAGCAATTTGAGGTTGTATAGGCCTTTGAGGCACGAGGGACGTAGGTACAGTGTATTTTAATGATACATAGTTCGCTTAGCACATAGAGTGATTGGTCAAATAACATAATAGGGCTTTTAGCACTGTTTCCGCGGTAGCTGCCAGTTATTAAAATAATTATACACGAGCTAATATAGTGAAAACACAGATTTGCGCAGTTTCATATCACGTCTAATCTCGTTACATAATGTTAGTTCATGGCACTTTGACGTGTGAGTTTAAAGTGTTCAAACGGCGAGTTCAAACAATTTTTAATACTGGTAGCCTCTTTTTTAAAAGGAAATGCTTATACAAATCCAGCTTTTTTAATCCCCCTTTTATATCCACACGATACACGCTCTTCCTGCATCACATGGACGATTAGGCTCTCAGCTAAAGTCCGGTCACATTCGGACTGCATGGAAAAGAAAGAGAAGCGCGATGCACAACGCTTGTAATTTATTGCAAAAGATGAAGCAATTATCTATATAAGTACTCAAAAATGAGTTGAGTAATTACTACATATTATAAAACAAAGTCCTCCGCCGCGTCTGTCTGTCTTTTCGCGATAAACTCAAAAACTACTGGACCGATTTTCATGCTGTTTTCACCAATGGATAGAGTGGTTCTCGAGGAAGGTTTTAGTATTATAATAACAGACATCCACGCGGGCGAAGCCGCGGGCATCAGCGTTAATTAGTATAAATTTTTTTTTTCCCCGTGTTTTTGTAACAACCATACCGTAGCGTATTCGTATTGGTCCTACAACAGTTGAGCCAAGATTACGGCATAGGAACAGGAACTATTTGATGAAACGCACTTATCTACAACTGAACCGTCTCTACTGACATTAGTTTGCTTCATCTATGTAACGGCAGCATGACCTTACATTTTTAGGAGGACCCATAAATTACACACAGTTTACAAACATTATTTACCTCTCTCCCGATGCATCTTGGTTCCGAGAACAGTCCATTGAAGAGGTTAGTTGAGGATGTCTGGATGGTGACAGGGAACTGTATCATGCCATTGCAGAGGGTCCAGCGACCGTTGCGGATTATGTACGACTGAGGCACCTGGCTCATCGTAGATACTGTCAATGTCGATACTCCTAACCTGTGAACATATTGAAAGTTACACTTACTGAAACATTTACAAATTCGAAATTACAACTTTTTGCCGACAGAACTGACTTCCGTTTTTATGTTATATCTAGCGGACCCGGCAGAAGTTGTTCTGCCCGAACAGGGCTATCTACTGGGTTCAATTGTATTTTCAAACCATCCAGGGACCCACTCAAATATACACATAAAATTTCATCCAAATCGATCCAGCCGTTTAGGAGGAGTTAGGTCACAGACACACGTACAGAAGAATTATGTGTAGTTCGTAATTACGCATGAGTTCAAAACGTAAATTTAGGCTAATGAATAATTACACTGCCTAGTTCAATCCACCTTATTATCGATCACAATACTGGAGAATGCGTAGAAAAGTTAAATATACGTTCAATACGTATACCCTTGGACAACAAAAAAAAACATAGTTGTTAAATATTAGGCTAAAAAACTTTACTTCGAATTTTGGAAACAAGAAAAAAAAAGATCTCTTGCTAAACAGTGATGTACACACTTTGCAATTATGCATGCAGTGCACGATCATTACCATCTATTTACCATAGTATTCAAAACGTCATACCAACTCATGGATATATTATTAAAATGCTGTTTCGAACTTGGCATCAAATAAGTTAATTCACGTAACATGGTGCTGGTTCTTAAACTGTTTAGATCTTCATCTAAACTGTCTAGGGAGTCAAGGCCTCTTACTCCAAAAAACAAGCTATCCATTATTAGATTTTATATCTACTTACCTATTATTTTTGAATTTGCACCTTTGGTAACATGCTTTAGTCGCACTTATTGTATTCATCATCATCATAATGTCAGCTAAAAGACGTCCACGTTCGAAAGCATATTGTATTATTTCCACTAAATATTTTTTTTAGGTTCAGACTTAGACGCTGTGCTTTTGGCCTAGTCATGTAAGTTGGTCAGAAAAATAAATTTCTAATCAACACATGCAGCAGTAGCTATATAAGAATAGTGCCACGTTACCTGCCCTTCGTGATGGCTTCCTTCAACGTGGTCTCACGCGTAACCAAGTCGCGAATTTGAATTTTCAGTGATTCAGCTAACACCTTGGCAGTACGCATCGTCTGGTCCAACTTGATCTTCAGATCAACAGGTGATAACTCGTTGGAGATTTTAGGCTCTGGTGATGTCTTTTTTTTGTTCTCTTCGTCTTGACTCATTTGAACCATCATTGAATCCCCATCGAATCTTCTCTCTGCTACTCTGATAAAACGGTAAATACATGTCATTGATTAAATATTATTACTTATCTTCCTTGTTACTTTCTTCTATCTTTTTTTTTCTCTTCTATTAAATCTAATTAATTGTTACAGAATTTTAAGCAGAGATTTACATAAGTAATTTTTTTATTACCAGTATGTTTGTATCCCACCTTCTGCTGATTCATGGTGATTCAGCAGAATAATGTTCAAAATAAACATTGATGTTGCTGGGTGCACTCAAGCGGCCGGCAACTATGGTTGCCGCAACGCTACATTCGGGCGTTTGAGTTCTTAGTTTAAGTAATTAGGCTAACTTAAGCATTTTATTTAATGTGTATATATAAATATTTTAATTTAATATAAAACTATTTAACACTATCATCATTAGCATAAGATAATATAATACAATGATAATATTACTTACAACTGATCTTCAACTGGGCTCATCCAATCTGAAACCTGTGAGAATATTTGTAAAAAATTAGAATCAGATAGCTTTATAAAAGAAACTTGATATTCCATAACATTCTTAAATACAGGAGCCTTAGCTGGCATCGAATTATTTAGGTAATTAGGTACTCTTTTCAAATATCGGTCGAATACGATGAAAACATTTAGATTTTACTGTTGGATAATTTTATTATCAATCATGACAACGAGCTTTGAAATATCTTCTTGTGGCTCAAGTCCACAAACGGCCAAAGATATAATCTGCAGACACTCTACAAAATAAACTACATAAATCATAATTATGCAGGTATAATAGTTGTATTCTTACCCAGTCAGAGCTGCTAATACGCGACGTTAGTAAAAATATAAATAACTGAACGAAAATAACTTCCATGTTAAATCGTTGCCTTGTGTGGCTTTGCTCTGAGAGTAGACATCAAAATGCAGAATTGTTCCTGGCAATGTTTACAAATTCACTGATAAGTGCCCACCAAACATGATTGAAAACCATTGTTACATTCTGAAAAGCGTTTTTGAAAAAAAGGAAAAGTTGTACAGGTGGGATAAACGTATTTCATTGATAACCAAATCATATTCATTATGTTGTAATATATTTTATGTACTATCCGTTATCTACATCCGGTCATGGATTGAATATGGAGCAATTAGGAAAGGCATAGTAAAATTCTCATAAAATATAACTTAACAAACAACTCCCTGAGCGACTCCTTTCTTTGATTTTACATTAGCATTCGACACGTTGCTGACGTCAGTTTTAAGCAAGCAAACAAGTTTCAAAGAATATTTTTCCTTTCTACTTTTTTACTTTTTTTCGCTTTCTTGCGTTTCCTTATGTTTTGCATTTTGCATACCCGCACTTCACGGTAGTTTACTATCCTACTCTTACCCCACTACGGCGAAGAAAAAAGGAGGGTTATGATTTTGACCAGTATGTATGTATGTATGTTCATCTGTTACCTCCTATCTTCTAAACCACTCATCACAATTTGACAAATGAGGTATCGTTGGAAGCGTCTTGATCGTCTGCTGGATATAGGCTGTGACGTCGCATTAAATTAAAAATGGCGCTCTCTAGAGGTCAAAAAGTCAGGAACTAAAAAAAAAAATGTTTAAACGTTCCATGTTGGGTATCAAATGAAAGGGCTTAATGAGGACATTAAAAAAAAAAAATATTATAGCACCAAAAGAATAAAAAAAAATTAAAGTAATAAAAACTAAAACCCAACTACGACTAAAAAGGTATAAACAAGACACCACAGACAGACAAATAAAAAATCCGGTGACACACGTAATCTGTTCGATTTATGCCTTAACACGTGTGACTCCGGATTTTTAATTTGTCTGTGTGTGGTGTCTTGTTTATACCTTTTTAGTCGTAGTTGGGTTTTAGTTTTTATTACTTAAACTTTTTTAGATGTGGAGAAATCGGTTTTCCGCCGACAGCTTTTATGCCTTGTATGTATGAGATCTATATATATAAAAAATCAATGCCACTTTTCGTTGTAATTTTATAACTCAAAAACGGGCTCACCTATCCAAACCAAATGTTTAGGCTTTGTTCGGACTATTTAGTAGATAGTTTATGAGAAGTTTGCAGAAAATCGGTCGAGCGGTTCTTCATTTATCACATTTTTTGTAGGTTTGTAGGTAGGTAGGGTAGGTAGGTAGGTGAGTAGGGTAGGTAGGTAAGTAGGGTAGGTATTTAGGGTAGGTAGGTAGGGTAGGTTGGTAGGGTAGGTAGGTACGGTGGGTAGGTAGGTAGTGTAGGTGTAGGTAGGGTAGGTGCGCCGTAGAGAATTACTTAGTGCTACCCGTGCGAAGCCGGGGCGGGCAGCTAGTACTTTATAAGGGAAAATGTTGCTTTTTAGCTAGATACTTACCCAATTTATTTGAAGCATCGCGAATGTATCAGAATATTCCTAATGTGAATAAGGATATTCAGGAACTTAAAAAAAAAGTCAACTAAAAAGATGCAAACAAGACATCACAGACAGACAAATTAAAAATCCGGAGTCACACTTGTTAGGGCATAAATCGAACAGATTACGTGTGACTCCGGATTTTTAATTTGTCTGTATCTGATGTCTTGTTTGCATCTTTTTAGTTGACTTTTTTGTCGTAGTTGGGTTTTAGTTTAATAACTTTTATTTTGTTTTGGTGTTATGATATACATATATATTTTTGAAATGCGCTATTAGCCCTTTCAATTGACGCCGAAAATGATATCATTAAAAAAAAGACTTTTTTTTCGTGACTTTTTGTCCTCTAGAGGGCGCCATATTCAATTTAATGTGAGGTCACATAGCCTATAACCAGCGGACGAACAAGATGCTTCCAAAGTTCCAACGATACTCATTTGTCAAATTATGATGTGGAGTTTAGAAGTTACACATGAACATACATACAAACACATACATAACGGTCAAAATCATGATCCTCCTTTTTGCTTCGCCGTAGTCGGGTATGGAATTCATTTCTAGTCCCAAATTGGTTTGGATAGTCTAATGGTGCGGTTGTCCAAGTAGTTCAAAGACATAAATATTTGATGTGGGTGTTTAATGAATAGTTTTGTTACAGCGGAAGCGTTCGTGGACGCGCTCCTGACAAAGGAGTCCGCAGAGCAGCCTTCCGACAAAGTAAACCCAGATTCACTCGTTATGGAACTGCCAGAATGGTTCGACGAGAAGAAATATAACAGGTAAGGAAATAATGCTATGTTCGCATAGATATATTTTTCTTCGCCGTAGTCGGGTAAAAATGAGCTTAGGCTCTCTGATCCCCAGATTCCGTACCAACGACTCTCTCCAGTTACTGGGCAAGAGTAGAGTCAGCGCTAGAAAGAGTTTTATATGTGGCTAATGAACGTGTGTCATACTTTTACTCCATTTGAAATAAGATAAGACATGTGAACAAACCTTTTTACAGTCCGTTCAACCGAATTTGACTTCTATGTTATAGACATACTAGCTGCGCCCCGCGGTTTCACCCGCGTAAGTCTTGATCCCGTGGGAATATCGGGATAAAAAGTATCCATCTGTTTGCCAAATTTCATCCAAATCCATTCAGCCGTTTTTGTGTGATTGAGTAACAAACATCCAAACACACAAACACATAAACACACAAACACACAAACTTTCACATTTATAATATTAGTAGGAAGAATGACCTTAAAATCAAGAAAGGTTACACAATACCAACTGTCTACTGCAGCTGCCATTTGTGATGCCACCAACGCAATAGAAGTCAAAATCGGTTGAACGGACTGTAAAAAGGTTTATTTAAATGTCTAATCTTATTTCAAATGGAGTATAATGTACCCACACTAAGTATTATTAGTAATTTGGGACAAATATGGCACAACCGGTATTTTTTCTTGAACTTTGGTAAGGCTAGTTGTAGGACAATGCTCTATGCTCATATTAGTTAGGTATGTTTATTGGGTCGAATGTAACATGGTCGCATGTTACGAGCTTACGACGGGAAACGCACTTCTAGGTGTCGATGTCGTAGAAATGATTAAAAAGAAATGTGATGAGGAACTAAAACTGTAAAAATGTTGTAAATTGTAGTAGGTTTACAAGTTATCCTAACCGTGCGTTTGCACTGGCGAAACATTCGAGACAAAACATGTTCGTTCCTGTCAAAATTTTTATGGAACATTGACAGAAAATAGAGATTTCAACATGTTTTGTCTTGAATGTTTCGCCAGTGCAAACGCACGGTAACTATTAATAAGTAGTATAAATGCGAAAGTTAGTTTGTTTGTTACGCTTTCACGCTAAAACGATTGAACAGATTTAGATGAAATTTGGCATATGGGTAGACCATGACTTGGAGAAGGACATAGGCTACTTTTCATCCTGCATCGCAGACGAAGTCGCGCGCAACAGCTTGTTAAATATAATTGCTCTATGCTCTTTCATATACCTACCTATCTACTGATAAAGAATATGTTTTTGTTGAGTGTTCCGTTTGGATTATGATAGTGGCTAAACTAAATCATAAGAAACATAACATCATCATTAGATATTTATATTATTATCTAATGTGCGTGCGTGACTACTATTCTCAAATCGTCCTGGTACTTCTTAATTTTTTCTTTCCTGAAATGATTGATGAACAAAAACTTTAGACTTGTTTTTTTCCTGACAGGTTTTTCAACTTATTGCAAATACCTTCCTATTAGCATCTTTTTAGGGTTCCGTTAGCTAGAAGTTTTGCATTTGGTACTGTTAGAACTACGCTATGTTTAACTAAGATAGACATACGGTACTATAAGTTAGGTACACTGTTCACCATCCTTCTAATACTGGTGGAAACGTGCCAAGATTTCATACAGTGTTCAAATCATGACTGAACTGGAAACCGGCCGTCAAATTCCCATCTTAAGTATCTGTCAACAATTTTCCTATATCCTAGGGGCCGAAGCTTTTACTCGGACAACTGCTTCGCGCTGTCATCGTCGATGCTGATGGGGCTAGTGGCCGTGTTCGCGGTGCCGTCCATCCTCCGCGTGCTGGTGGGGTCTCGCCGCTCCAACTCCGTCTACACTGCCTACAAGCGGTACCTCTCCACGCTGCTGCACACCATCTCCTGGTTCGAGAACGAACTTAAGCCTGGGAGCATGTAAGTATGCTTTGGGATGTAATACTTATAACGCAAGAAGCTAACATATAGGTATCTCTCAATTAGTCTCACATATGTATCCGTCTTCATTAGCTTCGTCTTCGTCATTATTAATAGTCTGGCCTTCCGCAAAATGACGAAATAAGATTAATTAACTAGCTATGATAATTGGAATTTTATATAAGCTTATCATTAATTATTTATTTAATATTTACGTAAACGCTGCAGTATTATTAACTGACTTCTTCGAAAAGGCGGAGGTTCTCAATTCGTCTGTATGTGTATTTTTTTACGCGATTACTTCGCCAATTATGAATCGATTTTGGTGATTCTTTTTTTGTTTGATAGGTCATGCTTCCGAGGTGGTCCCATATAGATTGTATTAACTTTGCGGGCGTAGTTTTTGTGTTAGCTTCAATATTACGTATTTTTCCCACTTAGTATTATGTAGGTAGAGGATGTTTTAAGTTAAATTCTCCTTCACTGTTATTTACATAGCAGGTAGTGGTGTTGGAATTTGTGTGGGGTAGGTACCACAACTAAAAAGTGAAAAATAACTTTAATTTCGGAAGTCGGAGGCAAAAAACTAAAATTGAAAAGCCCTTCCGAAATTAAAGTTATTTATCACCTTGTAGTGTTTTTTTGGAAGTCGGTTTCTTTTTTTTGATTAACGCTTTGAGGGACACTAAACGCTTTATAACAACAAAACTTCTATTGTGTCTCGTTTAGTGTCCAATGCGTTAAAGATGCACTGTAATGCCTCGTGGCACACCTCACAGGTGCAGATGTTTGTAACAATCAGCATAACGCATTCCACAGCATTAGGTCACTAACTAAAGCTGCTATCCCGTTAGCGCAACGTTGGCGCTTTACCACTAGAAACTCGCGATGTTAACGTCATGTCTGCGCAACGTTGGCGCTGCGCAGACGTTGGAGAAGCGCAAACGCTCGTAAAACGCTAGTGGGATAGCGGCCTAATTCCTATCTACCCAGGTGCGGTCGCAGCCCAAGATTTTGGGGGGTGGGGTCACCATTAGTGCCAAGGAATATTTTTAGGGAAATGGTTAATTGATAAGTACGTAAATCATTCAGTCTCTCGACAGCTTGAATGATTTTGGGGGGGTCATGACCCCCCAGGACCCCCCTCCTCGGACCGCGCCTGTATCTACTACGCTTATCGAACGTTTGCAGGTGCGCCGTATTATGAAGTATTAATGCCACCATTTTTCCAGTGTGAGAGAGACGGAGCTAGACAAGGCCGCTAGCACTATCCCGTTTTCGCAGTGGTATAATGATGGCATTAATACTTCATAATACTACCCCTGACCGAGTTTTGACTGGCAAGGTGAATGGATGGTCGGTGGTCAACAAGGAAATAAACCATACGGTATACTGTTAAACAGGTTTATGTCTTAAAATGTTAAGACTACATATCATGGTTTTCGTACCGTGCATCGGTATTGAGTTTTGCGTCTTTGGGGAGTCTGTGTCTACACAGTAAGACAGTGATCAGAGGCAGGGCTGTTCTAGACCGCCCCTACATTAGCCTATTGTGTGACTATACTAGAAGTGTGTATGAGAAGCAAGACCCAACGTGGTATTCAAACCACTGTAATGTGTATTTGATAAGGCCCTGTTGACCGATATTAATCTTCTTCGCATCTCGGCGTTTGTAGGTCAGTACAAAAAATATTGTATGCGTGTTTTTCACCGTACCATCCGCCAGTTTCACTTACCCATCCTCTCTACAAATCCTTTAGTTAGATACAATAAATCACTACTTATTTGAGTTTTATATTTATACCAGATCATGGAGGTCACTATACGCGGTGCGCAGCCGTCACTTGAGGGCAGGACTAGCGTCGAAGCTGAAAGGCAGTGGGACAGTGTCACAGCGAGACCTGGCACTCACTCAGTTCGGCTTCATTGGCTTCGCGATGCTTAAGCCGGAGAAGTTCGGCATCAGGCAGCTGCAGCCAGGCGACTGGGACGCCTACAATTATTTCTGGAGAGTCGTCGGGTACATGATCGGGATTGAAGACAGGTTTGTTTGATTCCAGTTCTGTTTGCAATTTTGTGCCTTTGCCAATGTCATGTGATTTTGGATACTTTTATGAGGTTCTATTTATAATAGTCCTCCTAATCGAATTACGGCCATGGCGGCCAATCTCAGCGGAGAGTAGCCATCGCCTCACGATCATGTTATGGTGGGGTACAGGTGCACTCTCTCTTCCCTCACTCTCATAGTCCGATGGGACGGCAATCCGACACTCGCGGAGAGAGATCACGCGCAGGACCAGCGGCGCCGAGTGCGCGCGACGCACGGTGGTGACACACCGCCAACTTCCAAATGACTAGTGGAAAAACCCAAATAACACTGCCCGACCTGGGAAGGAAATCGAACTCAGGACCCTACGCTCAACAATCGCACTTTCGACCACGAGACCAACGCTAAGTAGCGGTATGCTATTTTTATATAACGGTACACCACACCTCTATGTAACTTTCACTCGTGCGACTCGTCGCACGAGTTTTTTTTTTGTAAAAATAAGTTTTAACATTTTTAGTACTTTTGACGTAGATACCTATCAATTCACTATGAATAATAAAGGCTCCCGCAGACAGGCGTAACGCGACTCAATCTGCCTTTTCCCAACTATGTTGGGATCGGCTTCCAGTCTAACCAGATGCAGCTGAATACCAGTATTCACGCGACGCGACTCTAGTAGAACTTTCGAAGAAATTTATATGAAAACTTCATGTTTCCACAGTAGGGTAAAAGGGCCCCCAACAAATTTTGATACAGGGACTATTTAGGACTCGCTACGTCACTGGCTTCAAGTAATATCTTAGCTCAGTTCAAAATACAACACAATTTCAGGTACAACATCTGCCGCGAGACATTCGAAGAAACCCGCGATGTCTGCCAGCTGATCCAAGATCGTGTATTCACGCCCTGCCTCGAGAACGTTCCAGAGCACTTCGAGCACATGGCGCGCGTCATGCTGGACGGCATGTGGTCCGTCAACCCCACGGTGGAGGTGGACGGCTTCCTGTACTGGTGCCGCGTGCTGGCCGACGTGCCCGGCTACATCTATAGCGAAAACGACAGGCTTCAGCTGCAGATCAAGTTAAAGAAGCATTTGAAAGGAAAATCTCTTGATACAGGTGACTTTTTAACAGTTTGGAAACAAAGTAAATGTTTTGGTTCGTCAAAAAGACCTAAGACATAGAGTAACAGGTATTCACATCCTTCATTTTGATCGACAGGCGTGGAGTCGTCAGAGCTCATGTCCAAACCGGGTGTCGATGGGCTCCCCAAGGCCGCCCCTCGCCTCCTCTACTACAAAGACTACGACACCGTGGACAGCGCGCCCTTCTACAAACAACTCAACTTCCAAGCCAAGTACAAGATCTTCCTGTACAACCTCTACATGACCCTCTACTCCTCCTATTTAGGACGGCTGTATTTCAACCTCAACTTCAAGTTCAGTGTATTCCTCATGAGGTACTTCCCTTACTTGGCTTTCATCAGATTCGGCATCAAACAGTCTTTTGTTAACATTTTCGAGGAGGACCCGACAGACAACACTATGCCTAAGCTTAACGCAGAGTACAACAAGCCGCAGCCGCCCGAGTCCTTTTACAAAGCTGCGCTCAGTTTAATTTGGTAGTACGTGAATTTTATCTACCTTCTGACTCGGTAAACAGTGATTAAGATTATCGATATGATATGTTCTGCGCACACAATCAGCAGTAGTTGGTTTACGACGCGATAAGTGGACAAAAACCTCATTGTTTCAACGTTATGACTTTTGACTTGAACATTATGAAAATGTGTAATGAACTTTTTGTAGTCGTGTATTAGTATTTATTATAAGTATTATTTGTTCATTCCCTAGATTCTTATAGGTAATAATGACGGTGTTGGGTCATAGCTGATTTAGTTATTATTCTTGGATGATTACTATGTAAAAAATAGTATTTATGGAGTAACGACCTCTACACTGTAGCAATAGAGATAGTGTTTCATGAAACACGTTTGACAGTATGACTTGCTAGTGTTAGCAAAACGATTATTATTGTGACAACACGACCATTTTAAAAGGTATCTTTGACAAAATATGGATAATGAGTTCATTCTTTTTTTATTAACCACGGCTGAGTGCATTTTTGTAACCAATGTGCATACAATTAGCGCGGTTCCAAGATTAATTGGTTGTATTTAATTGTGCAGGGTTATATTATAGAAAAATTAGATTGACATAGACGTGGATCATTGTGTAGTGTAGGTAAATAGTAATAAGGTAATAATTTCATGAAATCATGTTGCTATGTATTGTATGATCTGTTCCATATTAGGAACTATATTTGGTACTTTCTATGTATGATCTTTTACCAGTGTATTTGACATGATTAATATTATACCAACATAATATTTATTTTGTAAATACAATGTAGTTATTGTCACAGATATGCGAACAAAGCACTAGTACTTTTAAAATATTAACTGTTGTATACACAGACATTAGTTTAAAATGTAAGTGTGCAAGTAACCATGTGTATGTAAAATATGTTACCCGAGTAATTTGTAATTTATTTTATACTTGAAACATTGATCTGCATTGCTATTCTGTGACCATATCATTGGAAAACTTTAGGTGAAGTGAGAGTGGAGTGAGCTGTCATTGTTATCGAAATCTACTTATACTAAGCTCACAACTCACAGCTCTCAGCTAACAGTTCACTTCAAGCTCACTTCACCTAAGTTTTCACGGTGAGATGGTTACAGAATAGCAATGCTGACCTCTAACGTGAATTTAAAAATAAAATATTTTAAATTGTTAAATTCACTTAAGAGTTCAATGCTGTGACGCTATTTATATCAAAACAATGTATTATTGTACAATGCCCTAGTTTTATAATAATGATGAGACAAATCAATGCACAAAAACGTTTACCTTAAAAATAAATAAATAAATAAGTAAAGCTTATTATGACAATATATTAAATTAATTTATATTTTAATTTATTTTGTATCTTGATTTTGTAATGGTTGTTATTGTTTACATTTTATTGAGATAGCTTTTTAACAAAAGTATTTAAAAATCATGCCTTGTTTTATTTGTGTACTATTTGGAGTCATAAAGAGCCGCAGACCTGGCGAAGCGCAGTTGCCACGTCCCAACAAATATCAATATTGACTTCCTTGAAATACAAGTCGAAAATGTAAGAGCTAATGGATGTTTATCTATTTGCAACTTCATGTCAACTCCCGCAAGGTTGATATTTCTTTGGTAATGACAACCGAGCAGCGTTGTACTTCGCCAGGTGCTCTGTTCCGGCCCAATGTAGGAAGTTACTCACTGTTACCGTGTCGCCACTGGTTGCCATTCGCCAACTATAAAGAACCGCATGAACCCGAACCTGCATAGCACGCGGAGTGTTCTGGGTTCAAGTCTCAGTTCTGGTTGATTACTGGATAGGAAAATAACGAATCTATAATTTGTAAAGATTAATTAATGTAAAAATAAACTGCTTTATCTAGTTTTTCATTAGAATTTTACTTGTATTGGTTACGATCGTTTTACTGTTTTACTCACGCATTTTCGCCGTCCGCCCGACTACTTTTAAACTTAACCGACTACTTTCAAACTCGACCGGAGCTCTTTTAGACCGAATTTTAAAAACAAAACACATTTAAATCTCAACACTAATTTTATTTAAAGAAATCCTTTGCTTTTAGCCTCGTGCGCTTAGCGACATTGATCTGCAGTAGATTGTCCGTGAGGTCTTCAGTCCCGCCGACGTCGGTGGCGGCGCGGCGCACGAGCGCGCGCGGCGACGGCGCGGGCGAGCGGCGCGGCGACGCGTGCGACAGGATGCCCATGTCGTTGGGCGTGAGCTTCAGGCGCGGAGATACTAAATGTTTGGCTGCCAACTTACGTGCTGCGGGCGACATGCTGGCTAGGCGCTCGGTGTTCGATCTGAAGCTGTGAAAAATAACATACGTTTAAAATAAATTTACGAAACCAAAACGGACAAATTACGATAGATTACGATAGCGCAGTGTAAGTAATTTATGTAAGGTTCAAATGTCCACGAAAGACGCGCGTTCGTAAATATTGTAAAATATTTTAAAAGAGTAACTATTCCCATTCTTCTCTATACGAAAGGTCAAGGTACGATATTGTACCTGTATCGTAATTTATGTCCTGCGCGTGTGCCACCCGGCCGCTTAGAGGTTGAGATCTCGCGTACTAGACGGCCACGACCCCGGCCAGTCGTGGTATTGTATGGTCTGCGGCTAGTTGGCCTTTGCAACCAAGTGCGCGATTCGTATCGGTATCTACAGTCTACGTGGTCGGTGCGAGCACTGGTCATGATCGTGGCCATCTGGTGCACGAAATCCCTCAAAGCAATCAATTTCATTTTCTTGTGACGTTCAAAGTTCAAAAGTACCTTTTAATGACCTACTTGAAATAATTATATTTTTCCCCAACTTGTTTTTTTAACCAGTCTACGGCGAAGCAGAAAGGAGGATTATGGTTTTGACCGGTATGTATGTGTGTATGTTCATGTGTTCCCTCATAACTTCTAAAATACTCATCATAATTTGACAAATGATATTGTATTGTTGGAAGCGTTTTGATCGTCCCCAGATGTGACGTCACATTAAAATGAATATGGCGCTTTCTAGAGGATATAGTCAGGATTTTTTTTGTTTCAGTGTGTCATTTTGGGTGTCAAATGAAAGGGCTTTATTAGCACATTTCAACCACAGTTAGAGTAACCCAGTTAGTCTGAAATGTTTTAGTTTTATAACAAAAAGTTATAAAACTAAAACCTTTCTGACTAACTGGGGTTACTTTTGTGTGTTTTCTTTGCGTCATTTTTATCACAAATAAAATGTGTTCCTGTGTCCTTTCTTTATAAATAAATAATTTGAGTTTGCTATGTAGTGACCTTGGCGTAGGCGGCGCGACCCTCGGCGTGGTGGGCCTGCGTCGCTTGGCCACCTGTTCGGCAAGTTGCAGCCCGATACGTTCCCGCACGCCGCCCTCCAGCATGCGGTACGCCGCACCCGCACCTACACTGTACGGCAAACGAAATGAATGTTTAGCACGGTGAAATTATAGTAAATCGTCTCGTCTAAAAGCGTCAGTCACCATTTTAAGGCCGCGTCCTAACCAACGCGATCGTCGCGCGATTATGTGATTTTATTTATTGATTATTTGTTTACCATAAAACAGTCAAGACATTAGACAAATGCGAAATCGTCGCATTAATTTTGTTCGGTAAATCCGATCGCGTAGTTGCGTCGACAGGGCGCCTTCCGGATTTCCGAACACAGGAGTACTTCATTTTTTAGATCATAATTGAAATTATCTTTCATATTGTGCAATAAAACTTATAGAAATACAGAATTTTAACTTTAAAATCACGTAAATCAGCGAAGTCGGCAAAATTACGTAGAATACTCACGCAGGCAACGGCGTATCTCCTCCATCGAGCCTGAAGGGCGTGCCCTCGATCTCGCCCCAGGTCATAAGCGGCGACTGGTCGGGCCCCTCGCCCGGGCGCGGCGACGGCGTTGCTACCAGCGGGTACGCGTCGCCCGTCTTCTCGCTGGATATGCTCACGCCGTCCACGCCGATCTTGCCAGTTACACATGCATCCTGAAAAATGGAGGCTATTAGCATTCATAGAATACAGAGTGTAAAAATACCCATCACGAAGCCGTCACCTACGCATTCTGTATAAGCCGCGCAGATAGAGAATAGATCTGAAAATGGCGGCGGGTACGCATGGTACGGTTGGCAAAACAAGTTCTCAAACATCGATTTTTATTGACTTTTTTTGTTATATATTATTCTTTTTTAATATTATTAATTAATAATAGTAGAAATAATGACAAAAATATTAATTAAATAAATGAGGAGCAAGGGTACATTAATATCACTGGATTTTAAAATTTGTCTTTATTAATTGTGACATATCAGAATCATATTACAAAAATACCACCTCACATACATACATAAAGTCACGTTCTTATCCCTTAGGCCAGTAAAGTAAAGGCGGAACTATATTAGACCGACGCACACGTCTGAGACGTCGCCGACGTGTGTGATAGGTATGCACACTAGACCAACGCCGCCGACGCGTACGCATGTTTTGCGCGATCATTTCACGCTGGTTTTTGAACAAGACAGGCGGTACCTGCCTAGCTAAATGATTATTAGTTCTCTACAAGACACAAGAAAACGATTTAGCTTAAAAATGTACGAATCAGACAGAGAATTTGAAGTAAATTTCATTTATTTTTATGGCTTTGAAACGACCAACAGGGGAGAAAAGGTTTTATAAACCGCTTGGTCCAGCAGTATCCTGGTCATCTGAACCCATAATTGGTTCAATTCCCTCCATCAATTCATTATAATCCTCCATGGACCACTTTCACAGTCCTGGTCTTCATAGTCGTCACTTTCATCTTCGTTGTCGCTGTTCATACCGACACTGATAATGAAGTCCTCTATTTCACTCTCCCTACCTACATCGCGATTCCAGTATTCTTCTTCGACTCTTTTGATGTGGTTTACTTGTTTCTTCCAGTCGTCTCGCGTAATTGAAGCTATGGCCTCTTTTGTAAACTCCTCAATTTTGTTTTCGTGTTGCTCCACATTTTTATCTGCGACCCGTTGTTTTATTAAATTCCAAACGTGTTCTATCGGGTTCAGGTCGCAGTTGTAAGGAGGGAGTCTGAGGACTTCATGGCCATGTTCACGCAGAAGTTCGTCCACCAAATACTTTTTCTGCGAAGCGAATCCTGACTGACTATTTTTTTGTAGCGCGTACTTCACTGTGTGAGTATAGACAGCGATAGAGACTGAGCGAGAACGCATGCGAGCGGACGCCATTTTCAGATCTATTCTCTATCTGCGCGGCTTATACATGATAAAAACTTTTTACAAAAAAAAAAAACAACCGACTTCCAAAAAAAACGCAAAAAAAGTGAAAAATTATTTTAATTTCGGAAGTCGGTGTCTTTGCTTTTCAATTTTCGTTTTTTGCTACCGACTTTCGAAATTAAAGTTATTTTTCACTTTTTTAGAATCATCAAAATCGGTTCACCCAATCGAAAGTACTGAGGTAACAAACATTAAAAAAATACAGACCAATTGATAACCTCCTCCTTTTTTGAAATCGGTTAAAAATAAGTAACTTTGTACAAAAATCGTTGCTGGGAAACGATTTTTATTTTTGCTGTGAAAATTCCCTGTCTACGGTAGTGCGCAATGTAACGGACGCACACTGTGCTTATGGGTACATGCATTAGTACACTGTGCTTATGGGTACATGTATTAGTACAGGGATCCTGGGAGTATTTAAATTAAAAACTTGTTTTCGTGTAAAAATTACAGAAAAAGGTGGAACTTTGACCTTCGAAATCTCCGTATCCAGAAGACTCCTCAGGTCCAGTACAAAAAACGGCATCGGGAAGAACACCTGATTCTCGGCTTCTTTATGGGTAATTACAACGGTTAGGCTGTGCTATTTAGATATGAGAGTATATTGTATAATATATGAGGTATTCATGCACAAAACATGCTTCAATCCGAGTGTGTACCCGCTCACATTTTGTGACAGATGGTTTCTCAAATACTCAAAGTATACTGTTAAATTTATTATTGTGATAGAATCTAAGGGCAGTTATAAAATCAATGAGTGATTTCGGTGAGTATATCTGTTAAAAATAATGCAACAAATATTAATTATTTATCTGTGGTTCATGTTGTACTTTTTGTCCACTAGTGTCGCTACCATCAATGCGACAATTATCTAAGAATAAAACAGGTGCATCTCCATTTTGTGTTCGAATATATCTTTCATTTAACCACAGAAAACGTTTCCCTACATACATCAGAAAGGCCTTAAATCGTACAGGTTACGGGCCCAGATTCGCTGAAGGTCCATTCAACAGGGAAAGGTGTTTATTCAAAAAATATACCTCGGCGGTAAAGTCGTTGAAAAAAAAAGGGCGTCGGTCAAAGGCGTCACTCATTGATTGCGGTATCAGTAATCACACAAAGAAGACAGCATGGATATGGAGAGCATGGATTCGACACGATTTACCAAATTAGAAGGGGCGTCAAACTGGAGCACCTGGAAGTTCAAAGTTAAGGTGATCCTGAAGGCGGCAGATGTCTTCAAAGTTGTCGATGGAACATGCCCCCGTCCGGTCGAGGACGCAAAAAAGTGGCTACTGTGGGATGCGAAGGCGCAGGGCCTGATCGTTACAAGATTGTCGGATAAGGTAACTGCTCAAATTAGTTGTTGCGAGACAGCTGCAGAAATTTGGAACAAACTTCATATTATATTCGAGCAAAAAGGTGAACTGTCGTTGCACCTCGTGCAACAGAAGTTTTTTGCACTACAATATAACTACAATATAAGAGACCATGTCTCAATTCCTGGCGCGTATTGAAGAAATAACAAATAATCTAAAGGCATTAAATGGTGAAGTCAGTGAGAGTATGACAATTACAAAAATCATTACGAGTTTGCCGGAGCAGTATCAACACTTCATATCAGCATGGGAGTCGGTGCCCAAGGCACAGCGTACTATGGATGAGTTGTCTAACCGTCTTATGCTAGAGGAACAACGTTACGAGGCAAAGACTGAAAACAAGGAAGCTACTGCATTTCCAGTGTTCAAAAAACTGAGAAAATGTTTTAAGTGTGGTAAAACAGGACACTACAAACAACAGTGTAAATCTGTTAACAACAGTCCTAATACAAGTGTCAATACTAATCCTAATTCCGCTCGTAAGTATTGCAAAATATGTAAGAAGCAAGGTCACCTGCCTAATGTCTGTTGGTTTAGAAACAAAAATGAAAATAGTGAAAATGATAGCAGTAATGCATTTCATGTTTCTGTACTTTCTGCTCTGAATTCTGAGTATGTGAGTGATGAATGGGTGATGGACAGTGGTGCATCCGAGCACATGTCACATAATAAGGATGTTTTTAGCAATTATATTCCTTTTCAGTCTCCTAAACAGATATTAATTGGTAATGGTACAATGATACCAGCTTTAGGTACAGGCGATATAAACTTAGAGGCTTTTAATGGTTATGAATGGATAAATAGCACACTATATAAAGTTTTGTATGTTCCAGACTTAAAACTAAACTTATTTTCAGTTAGTACATCTACTGATAAAGGTTACAGCCTAAATATGGATAATGAGATGTGTAAGTTTATAAAGCAAAGTAATAACAAGGTAAGTGCTATGGCTTTTCGAAAAAATAAATTATGTATCATGAACTTTAGACTCAATAATATAAATAATGCATATGTTGGTCGTTTGAATAGGGTGTGTAATGTATGATATAATAACAAATGCTCTAATTTCACTTGAAATAACGTTCATATAATATAATTTTCATATGCTATAAAATCATATAACCTAATTTCATATGACCTAATGTTTCATATGATATAATTTTCATTTAATATAAAACATTTAGTATAACGTTCATTTTATATAATTTTCAATATGTATAATATTCTTTTTATATAACATTCATTTGACCTAATGTTCTTTTGACCTAATTTTCATGTTTAATGGTCACAGTTCTAACCTAACTCAAATGGCACCTAACCAAATCTTAAAATATTCAATGCATGGTCGAGGGTGGGCTTGGTCGACGGAGCCCCGCTTCGCGGGGCTCCTACTTCTGGATGGTTTATAAAAAAATAACCACGAAGGGGATGGCTTCTAACCTAACCTGTCCGAGTCGGGGTGCCCTAAAGTCCAATAATCCAATAAACTTTATTCTTCACTTCCCTGTTTTTGTTATAAATAAATGTATCCATTTACAGCAAGTTTTAGTCCACCTTTAGAACTTTTGAATGTACTATAATTAATAGTAGTCATTTTAAAATCTAAAACAAATATCGAGATTGCAATAGCCACACAATGAATAATTTCGCTGTAACTGTATGACAGTAAGAAAAATAATAAATTCGTGTATAGTCTACCCACCTCACGCATAAAAGCAAACTTTTGTAGCAATTAATGCTTATGCGATGCATTTTTGCTAGCACCATACTAGCAGGCGTTTAAAATCGTATCAGATTTTCTAAATTATATTAAAAGTTATTAGAGATTATGAATATTATAGTAAATGAATAATATACTACATGAATATTATGTCAAATGTGCATTATAGGAAATGTTTATTATATCATAAGAAATTAGATAAAATGAAATTATATCAACAATTCATTATCTCAACTGATCGTTATATTAAACAAAAGTATATTAACTGAAATTAGGTCAAGTGAACGTTAGATTTTTTGTTATTATATCAACCGTTACACACCCGTTTGAATAATGGTTTGTCAGAGTGGCATAAAAAAATGGCACATCAAGATATAGAACAGATAAAATGCATTCTTAAAAGATGTAATGAGAAATTTACACTAGATTGTGAGGAATCTACTTGCATATCATGTCTTAAGGGTAAGTTACACAAACAACCGTTTTCAAATTGTGAAGTTAGAGCTCAAAATCCAGGGGAATTAATTCATATGGATCTCTGTGGTCCAATGGAGACAGTGTCATTGGGGGGAGCCAGATATTATTTCCTAATTAAAGATGACTATTCAAGGTTTAAAATAGTGTATTTAAAAAAAAACAAAAGTGAAGTGCCAGATAAAATTAAAAGCTTTCTAAATATAACAAATAATATAGGTCATAGGATAAAAATAGTAAGGTCTGATAATGGAACCGAATTTATAAATAAAACAGTAAAATCATTATTTGATAACTCTAGTATTATTCATCAAACAAGTGTAGTATATACCCCAGAACAAAATGGCTGTGCAGAAAGGGAAATCCGTACTATCACAGAAGCAGCCAGGACTTTGTTGTTATCAACAAATTTAAATAAAAATCTGTGGGCAGAGGCTGTGAACACAGCAGTATTTGTCCTTAATAGAACGGGTAAGAGTCGTGTTCCTAATGTAACTCCATATGAAATATGGTTCAAAAAATCAGTCTATGATATAAATCAATTAAAAGTTTTTGGTTCACCGGTAGCTGTACATGTGCCAGATCAAAAGCGTCTTAAGTTTGATTCTAAATCTGAATTTGGTTATTTTCTTGGCTACGGTGAAACAACTAAAGGTTACAGAATTTATTTTCCCGATACAAATACTGTGCTAGTAAAAAGAGAAGTAGTTTTTATAAAAGAAAATTCAAATAATGATAACAGTGAAAATCCCCAAAACTCTATGTTAATAGAAGACACTAAAATAGAAGTACTAGAGAAAGAACAAAGAGAAGAAGGGATAACTATAAATGAAGAAGAAGAACAGATTATTACACAAGAAATTGGAACAAGAGTTACTCAAGATTGTGATAACCAAGAACTAGATAAGGAAACCAGTGCGGAAACAGTACCAAGTATGACCAGAAGAGAAAGAAGAAAACCAAAATGGCATGCAGATTATGATACAAGTTTTCTTTCAGTTGATAATGTCCCTATTACATATGAGGATGTGATGAACAGTAATGAGAAAGAGAAGTGGCAAGAAGCTATTGCAACAGAATTAAATACATTAAAACAGAATAATACATAGACAGAAATAACTGAGATTCCAGAAGGCATAGAAGTAGTGTCAAGTAAATGGGTTTTCAAAGTTAAAGAAACAGATAAAGAAGAAAAGATTTACAAAGCCCGTCTAGTAGCCAGAGGATTTGAACAGACTGATTGTGACTTTGAGGTCTATTCTCCAGTTGCAAAAATACCTACATTCAGAATATTTATGGCGGTTGCAAACAAATTAAAATTGCTTGTTCATCAAATGGATGCTGTTGGTGCATTTCTACATGGCGACATTAATGAAACAGTGTATCTACAACTTCCTAGCGGTGAAGTGTGTTTATTAAATAAATCTTTATATGGGTTAAAAAAATCACCCAAATATTGGAACAAAAAATTTGATGATTTTATGGTAAAACAAAATTTTTGTAAGTCAAAGAATGACTTTTGCTTGTATTTTAGGAAACAAGGGAAAACCTTTATGTATGTCTTATTATTCGTAGATGACATTATTTATTTCAGTAATGAAAACATTGCTATAGAAGAGTTTAAAATACAGTTAAATAAAAACTTTAAGATGAAAGATTTGGGTATAGCTTCTAATTACTTAGGTATTTGTATAAATCAGAATGAAGAGAAAACAATTTTGAGTCAGGCAAAATATTTATCTAAAGTTTTAAATTCTTATAAAATGTCAAACTGTAAACCTATTGATACACCACTTGATAATAATTTTAACTTTGATGTTCTTCACAGAGAAAAGTCGGAAAATTCTGAAATAGAGAGAAAATGTAGGCAGTTGATAGGTAGTCTAATGTACGCAGTATATGGTACTAGACCAGACTTATGTGTAGCTGTGACTTTTCTCAGCAGATTTCAACATTGTGCAAGTGAGATGTTATACAAGGCTTTGAAAAGAGTATTGCGTTATGTGAAAGGTACTTTGAACTTGTCTTTAGTGTATGAGAGTACAGATTCGGTTGTACAAGGTTATGTTGATGCAGACTGGGCCGGTGACACTAAGGACAGGAAATCTACAACAGGTTTTCTTTTTAAATTGTTTAATTGTACTGTGTCATGGTGCAGCAAGAAACAGCTAAGTGTAGCGCTATCATCTACAGAATCAGAGTATATAGCTTTGAGTGTAGCAATATCTGAAGCTTGTTGGTTAAAAAATATACTTAAAGATTTTCATACACTGGATTGTAATAGAGAAATTGAGATTTTTGAAGATAATCAATCTGTTATTAAATTGGCATATAACAATGGAAACAATAAACGGTTAAAACATTTGGATATAAGATACCATTTTATAATTGATAAAGTTAACAATGATTGTATTTCTCTAAAATATATTAAGTCTGAGGATAACATAGCAGACATATTGACAAAACCATTGGGAAAGATTTTGTTTAATAAATTCAAAAATTCAATTTTCAATAATTAATTTTTAATCCTTTTTTTGGGTCATATTTTGTCATTAGAGTAAAATTACAAGAAGGTACTTATAACATTGTTGTCATAGTAATAATAGAATAGAATTAAGTATAAAAGTTAAAATTCTGTCGTGATTTAAATTGTAAAAGGAAACTGTAAAAGTGTATTTGAAATGATGTTTTAGGATATAGGTTTATATTATATATAGGTTTAGGATATTTGTTGAGGGGGGGTGTTAAAAATAATGCAACAAATATTAATTATTTATCTGTGGTTCATGTTGTACTTTTTGTCCACTAGTGTCGCTACCATCAATGCGACAATTATCTAAGAATAAAACAGGTGCATCTCCATTTTGTGTTCGAATATATCTTTCATTTAACCACAGAAAACGTTTCCCTACATACATCAGAAAGGCCTTAAATCGTACAATAACTTTAAAGATATTTTTAAAAGTCAATATTTTAAAACTAGTAAGCGTTTCCTAGGTGACTGATCCCTGAGAAGAAATGCCGAAACAAACTCAGAGGTCATGGTCTCTTTTAAAGTCTAAACATTATTTTATTATGATAATAGCTGCATTTCACCCGTATAAGTGTCGATCCCGGGGGAATATCGGGATAAAAAGTATCCTATGTATCGAAAGTGTAACAACTAAATAAACAAACTCACTTTGTATACATTATAATATTATATAATATAATCAATATTATATAATATAATCAATATTATAAGTATAAAGTTAAGGATTATGTCAGTTTAACAAAGCAGGGTCATGTCTGGAAGGGGGCTTTTGAGAAAAAGCCATTGCACAACAGTATCAGTAAAACTTTATCAGAAAAAAGGCGCCATAAAAAATGTACTTGCATATTACCTGACTCCTGGCGATAGCACTGATGGCTTCCTTGTTCTTGACGTGGTCGAAGGGCTCGGTCTTGAGGCGCGTGTTGTGGTGCACGAGCTCGGGTTTCGGCGGCGCGTGCTGTGACGCTGCCCCGTCCGGTACGTACATTATGTAGTTCTTCGCCGTGTAGCGCCATGTGTCCAACTACAAATTGAATACATATAAGCCAAGCCTTTTCATGGCAAGCCAAAAAATGAGATTTTGCAGTCTTGGGTCCATAAAAAATTGGATTTGTTAGATTCCATTTTCCAATAAGGTACGTTAGTGGTACGTTGGTGTGGTAGTGGTTTTGGATAAAGACTACTATCTCACCTAAGGGAAGGATAATATTTTTGTTGGGTGGGTCGACGATTGATACTGGGCCAGCTTCTGCCAGCGGCTTCACCCGCGAGGTATCTTTATAAACTATAGCCTTTGTTAATCAGTAATAATATAGCATTGCACTGGTGACAGAATTTATATCAGTAATATATAATTAAATAAATTATAATCAGTCCAGCAGTTTGAGTTTTATTTTGTTTTTTATTTGTATTGTTTTTTTTTAATTTATATTTTAAAGAGTAGGTTTTAGTTTAACATGTCCTGTGTACCTGTGTGTCCTGTGTACTTTTACGTTCACTCTTTGCTATAATCATTACGAAAAAAAAAAAACTTTTCTCTTTATAATATTAGTGTAGACAAAATAAAAAATTTGGTAGGGCTTGTGGCTAAATAATAACAGCCGCACTAGTCGATCTATTCCCGGCTGTCATTTGAAGATTTTTGACAGTCTTTACGGTTAGTCAGAAAAAACCAGTGTAAGCAAAGGGGTGTCGCGTTACCCAGTAACTAGGTTGTGGTGGGCAGATAGGCAGTCGCTCCATGTAAAATACTGGTAATCAGCTGCATCCGGTTAGACTGGAAGTCGACCCCAACATAGTTGCTAGATCCTAGATTAGGTTTACATGACATATAATTTGACATTAGTGAGCAGGTGGTGTGAATACTTTTAGATCAGTAAGAACAGATTGGCTAGGAGTTTCACTACCACCACCAGTAACTAAGCTAACAGCCATCACTGAAGCAAAAAAAAAGAACATCGAATCCTTTTTTTTTTGCTTCCTTCCTTTTATATACTGACTAGGTGCGCCCCGCGATTTCACCCGCGTAAGTCTCGATCCCGTAGGTATATCGGGATAAAAAGTATCCTATGTTCTATTCCAAGTCATGGTCTACTCATGTGCAAAATTTCATGCAAATCTGTTTTGCAGTTTTCTCAGTTTCGCGAACTCATTTTTAATTTGACCTTGTATTTGCAGATCTAACTAAACCTTACCTCATGAGGCCTCTCAGTCTGGTCCGCTTGTTGTTCGATAGAGGGCAGCGCGACCGCCGCGTCCGCGATGGCCGCTGACGTCACTTCTGATTGTAGCTGTGTTGCCAGCTTCGCAGCGCGCTTTTTGTTCTCTAGCGCGATGACGCGATCATAGCTCGCGTTGTCTTCACTTGTGTGAGTAGCTAAGTATAAATCTGTAAATTACGAAAAAAAAAATGTAATTGTTGATCCTGCAAGCCTGACAGTCAAATGATCTCATTTGATTCTCGTGCTGCAGATATTACATTGGCAACTTGGCACAGCGCACAGTTACAAAACTAAAGAACAAAAATCAAATTAAAAAAAATAGTTTCCCTTACAGGATACTAAAAATCTAGCAGCATTAATATACTTTTTACATAAGAGAGTAGTTCTAAAGTATTTTAAGTATTCCTGTGCAGGTGTGTAGTGGTTTCTGAGTAAAGTATTAAACCAAACCTAAAGAGAAATTGTCCGTGGCATCCTTAGATCTGTCTGATATGATAGATTCTGTGTCTGACTCTAGCCGATCACTTCTTATTGTGGGTGCCGCCGGAGAAAACGGTCTGTCCAGGTGGGGAGTGTCAAATGTGGCTGGGGAGTTATCTGAAAAGTCAAAATTAACATGGTTTTTAGTTTCAAGTCATTTCATATTATAAATGATATACACAAATCGCATTTCTAGCTGAAATATGATTTGTCTAATACGTCTCTTCAGGCTATTCATGGCATTTTTACTGCTAATATTTTTTACTAAGACTTGGGTTATTTACAAATCTCATAGGCCATGAAGATCATATTTGAAATAATTTTATTAGATTCTCTTAGCTGCCACGGCTTATTTTAATTTATTTTAATTTTTGAATTGTTTTGTTTCTTTTTTATCTTTTTACGGACAGACAATGTTCTCACATGTATAATTTCAACATGAATGATGTAACCAATATATTGTAATAATATTCTGATTCAAAAGAGTGTCCGTGGAGTTTCTTGCCCGTTCTTCTCCATAGGAACCTACGCTTTGGAATGGGCAACTAGCTTCATCTTTCTGACTGACCGACCCCTTGACAATTCAAAAGTGCCTGTAATTGGTTTATTTGAAATAAATGCTTTGAGTTTGAGTTTAGAACAAAAACTATAAAATGGAGTGTGTGTAACTCACAAGGTTCTGTTGGTGGTCTCTGCCCACTGTACTTTCTAGTTAGTTCTCTGAGTCGTGCATAATCTTTGTTCTCTGTTGCCTCCAAAAATTCATTCTGTGCTTTCAGTTTTTCCAAATCGGGAAAAAAATCTCTCTGTATAATTTTGGCAATGCCCTGAAATGGAATGAACGAAATGTTTAAGTTTTATGATTAAATCAATCAAATGATTGATTGAAACATTATTAGGTATTAATTGGAGAGTAGAACAAATTTAAGTTTAAAGGGATTGTTATCAAGTCCTTACATAACAACACATGGAAGCAATGTACAGATATTTTAGTTATAACAACATTGAGCAATCTGCCCATTCAACCCTCTCTTAGCAGTATAGTAGGCAGAATTTCTGCCTCAGCATCTCAATAATAGTAGGTATAAAATGTTAAGTATTTCCACTATTTATGTACTTGTTATGGAGCAGGATTATTAACAATAGACGTGCAACAAATGAATTTTATTAGTCTAAATTAGGAATGTTGAAGAAATTTTCTGATAATAATGGTCAATGGTCAATAATTATTGTCAAGTTTTTAGGGAACTTTGGATTCATTCATTCATGAAAGGACCTGCCTAGTCCTTGACCACCATGATCTTAGTCTGGCAAATAAGATTAGACAGATGAATAAATATTAGTTTTCTCAGCTAACTATATTACAGATTACCTCGACATAAACATCTTCGTCCAAAACTTCAGCTTTCTTTTTCTCTCTCCGTTTAGGGATTTTTGGGATCTTGAATATTGCACTCTCTTGTCTTAACAACTTCATGTTTTCCAACGCTGCAGCTCCAGGTTTGGTTGCATTTTTTTCTCCCGACATGATGTAAACTGATGAATCCAATAAGTTTAAGCGGTCAAGGTACGCTAATGTACCTAAGAAGTAAGCTTAACATTCAGTAGAAAGTTGAATTATGACAACTTTTTTGAACTAAAACCTTTAATAAAAATTAATCACATTGTGAAACGG
The DNA here is from genome assembly GCA_949152455.1 of Lithophane leautieri. Classification (NCBI taxonomy): domain Eukaryota; kingdom Metazoa; phylum Arthropoda; class Insecta; order Lepidoptera; family Noctuidae; genus Lithophane; species Lithophane leautieri. Next base: position 10,925,773 of record OX424478.1, read on the forward strand.
TGAAAAGTGAAAGAAAATGACAAACAAAAGGCTTGAGAGACAACAATTAATTTCAAAAATGCAATCTGTCACGTGTCACTGTCACTGTCAAGTTGTCAACTACTTTTTCTGTTTATATATTTTCTATCTTTTTCTTTCTGTTTTCAAAAAAGTAAAGTGTCACTAAAGTTTTATAGTTTTTGTTTCCATTATCTGACATTGATTTAGTGGTATATTCTATCAATCATTTTAATGCATCTCTAAAAATAATTGAATCTGATTGTAAACCCATGGCAGCAAAAGGCAGCATTGACAGTTAACAAACTCAATGTTCAAGATATTGTTAATTTGTTAAACTCAATCACTGGAACATTTTCCGAGGGTATAATAAAAGAGTGACATTCTGACTTTGACGTTGGTAAAAGAGAGTTGCCATGTTATGATTATTTAGTAGACAGGGAATCAATTCTTGCCTTTTCCCAACTACGTTGGGGTCGGGTTCCAGTCCAACCGGATGCAGCTGAATATCAGTATTTTACATGGAAAAACGGCTTATCTGACTTCTACAACCCAGTTATATTGCCATATAATGCTCTACGGTCGCAGTGTGTAGGAGGTCACTGTTACCACATTTAAAAAACAAACTATAAGCCTGTCAACTCAAGCAAGAGGAAATGAAGAGAAATCCAGAAGATTGGCAGATCCATCCTAGCAGCAGGGGTAGTACCTACTGTGACGTGTTGAAGCCATCATTGTTCTGTTGTGAAAAAGCGATAGTCTTAGATGCTATTCGTCCTTTCTAGCTCTATTTCTCCATTTCTATTCCGCCAGTCCAAGAGTAAAATAAGCATAAATGAGGGTTCAGTCATCATAAGTTGCACCACATTGCATTTGTCTTGCTTTTTTTGGGAATAGGATCAGTAGGTAGGTAAGTAGGTAGAGGTAAGAGTGGGCTAACAAAAATAAAACGAAGTACATTGTTGTTATCACTAAATTTTAATTAATAATAATATATTTACTACCTACTTATGATGCCTAACTATCTACTTAGTTTTATTTTTATTTTTCTTAAGAATGTATTCTTTGATGTAGAAGTCTGAGAACAAAAATAAGATAAATATGTTGTGTGGCAGGAACATGAAGGAGACCCACTTGGGGTATTCACACGAGGGCTCGAAAAGGACGTGACCGAAGTGCAGGATCAGGATGACGAACTGCAGCTGAAAATATTATAGAAATGATCAGAAAAAGAGTTCATGCACACAAGCTTCATATCAGACTCGGCCTTAGGTACTTTACTCTAAACTGGAAGCGACGCAAAGTTTTTTTGTTTTTTAAATTAATATCAGTTATAGTCTGTTTATAGGCAGTCGCTCCATGTAAAATACTAGTATTCAGCTGCATCCGGATAGACTGGAAGCCGACCCTAACATAGTTGGGAAAAGGCTAGGCAGATGATGATGATCAAATACAGTCTGTTATATAATCTCGAATAATTTGACATTTCAAGTGATTGTTGTTTGTTTTTCTAATTGGAGTTTCACATTTGCACCTGTCAAATTAGTCTGCGAGATTAAAAAACAGACTTTAGTTCTAAGCAAAATTCTTATTACTAGCAAACCTTGCCTTGCCTATGGACTTTTTTGCCTGAAATAAACAAGTTTTATTTTAATTAAAGTACTTAGGAAAAATAAATAATAGGTACAAAGTCAACCACAAATCAGTAACTTGCAATTGACAGTGCCTAGTCGTAGCTGTAAGGGCGATTTCCATAGTGCAAACGATACCACTGATATCGGTTGACTGTACATAAATCCCTTTATTCAGAAACGTTGCTTAAAGTTAAGTAATAATTTGCGACTGTTTATTTAACCATACATTTTTGACATTTGAACGTCACTTAACTTTAATCATCTTTTATGAATAAACCCCACAATGTTTCTGTCGGTCAATTTATCGAAGAGATAACGTAAACAGTTAAAAATAAAACACTTACAATCTGCAGTTGTGTGATATACTTCTTCCACCAGTGGCGGACCCACTGCGGCCTCACAATCGAGACCAGGTAGTAGGAGTACATGACAGCGTGCACCAAGGAGTTGATGAAGCCAAGCATTACGCCGTGACCTCCTGTGGATTAAAGAAGAGCAATTTTATGGAATTGCGCTTGTACCTATTCGTGAAAAAAGTTGTAAAAGGTTACATTTGTGTTGGGGCCGTAAATATGTTGTCCATGAGCTACGTTGTTGTCATAATTGCTGTTAGGTACAGAGCTGTACTAAGGCACTGCTATGCACTATGATACCATTTGTTCTTTCCCTGTGACGGTATTTCTTTCCATTTCAAAGGGGGCGAGTTTTGTATGCCGTACGTCCATTTATCTACATTCCTAATGATTCCCAGGATATGCGATCGGATTGTGGGATCCAATCGGAATATAAGCCATGCTCATTACCTATGCCGTTGCCGCCGTTTTGTCTGGGTTAGTCTGGGTTGCTTTAGCCGGATATGGTGAAGAGGATTGACTATACATACTTACGTATATACAACGTGTAACGGAATAAATGCAAGAGCTCATACACCGCAATTAGAATTTTAATTATTAGACTAAAATAATATATGTAATTTAATTTAATTAAACCACACCTTAAATTAACTATTTTATTTAATGCGCACTACACATAGGATAGCTATGAGCGTATTACAAATTTGGTTATGCATTTAAATAGGCTTTATTCCTTTGAAATAAGGCTTAAATTTCCTTAAATAAAATATCTTATTACCTTGTTATGACGCAGTAGTTCTAATTTCAGTTAAATAAAAGATTATTTCATGAAAAATTAACATATATAAATAATGACGGATATCGATTCAGAAGCCGATTCTGAGCAAACTACTTTCAGGTCTTGCGCTTATTCTGTTACACGTTGTATATACTGTGCCGCGGTGAAGGAGAGCAGTGGTGGCCCAGTGCTAATGGCCCCGACTTACGAGTTGTAGTTCGTGGGTTCGAAGTGAACCCAGGCAGACCCTTTACTTTGTGTGTCTATTTCATCACCACTGCTCTCAAAACGGTGAAGGAAAACATCGTGATGTTCTCATGACGATGTTTTCCTTCACCGTTTTGCACCAGCATGTCATAGAATCAAACATTCAAAGACATGTGACATCAGTCTACCATCAACCCGCCCTGGGTCCGCGTGGTGGATTACGGTGCATGTCTCACGGCGAGGAGGCCTGTTTGAACATCATAGGCTGACTATGCTATGCATGCCGCTGTGGTGGCAATTTTACGTGATTTTACGAGTGTCGGTCTTATACTGTTTAATAATTTCATCCTCTGAAATGATGCTTTAAAATAAACCCTTTTGCATAGTTACCGACCATCAATTTCAACCATACATGGACTAATAATATTTAGTAAGGATGTTTGTAAGAAGTCCTTCGGCGTTCGCGTGGTTTCCTTCGTCGCGGGCGCATTAGGACACTCGACCCATTTCGTGCACGCAATGCTAGCATTGCAGCAACTCTTGCGCAAGTAGGTACACAATCAACATTATTATGATTATGAATAACTTTAAGTTTTAAGGTAGGTATCACGACGTATATTCTCAAATACTTAGGTATTTTTATTTTAAACATAAATGTCGTCATCATATTTTACTATATGGGTAATTATTTTTTAATTTGACTTAATTTTGATTTTAAACGACAATCAAAATGAAAAGTCTACTTTACTAGAATAAAGTAAAGAAAAGAGAGAGTAAAGTAGACTTTTCATTTTCTCTCATTCAAATTACCTAGGTACGATTCAGTGTTACGGTGCGTTTGCACTGGCGAAACATTCAAGACAAAACATGTTGAAATCTCCATTTTCTGTCAATTTTTCATACAATTTTTGTCAGGAACTAGAGATTTCAACATGTTTTGTCTTGAATGTTTCGCCAGTGCAAACGCATGGTAAAATGTATGTGTGTTGACAGATGATCGTTTCTTATCATTAATTTATCGTGATCATAGGATCACGTGACATTTCGATAGCTAATGTCAACCGCATGCATTTTTTGACTTTTCTACTAGCGTTATCGCTAATCGAATGTTATTTTGTCTAGGCACTCAGATTTGTTGCCCAGAGAGGCATCATGGATTTACATGTTCGTTCGGTACCTCTTGCTTTCTTCACTCTCATCAAGTCATCACATATCCCCTGACCTAGGTACCTAATTATCCCTACTAGTACTTATTATAACAGCAAAAGTGTGTATGTGTGTGCATATGTACCGTATCTTACTTCTTCATGCAAAAAACGACTGAACCGATTGTGATGAAACCGGAACCCAATGTAGACAGAGGGAGAAAAAAAAAAACTTTTAAGTATATAAAATTTATGATATATGGCCGCTAGGGGGCGTCGATGAAGTGTTTGCCTGGGGCGCTCTCTACATTTAATCCGCCTCTGGTAGGTACAAGTACAAACATGCATAACAAATCGATCAATTAACATGTTACCACAATGGAATTATAGGTAAATGTTTTATTCGGTACTTATAAAAATATATTTATTAGTACCATTAGGACAGGTGGTACATACAGTCCCAGCCAAAATATATTCGTCACTTAGGCGTCATAAGTCATAACGTCAATAACACAGAATGTCTTTCAGCCGTTTATGTGTCAAACCGAATTTAAAATAAATAATTTAAATGTATGATAAAATTTTTAGTCGCAATAGATTTGATTTCTTGTAAATTGTTTTTGTACAATAGAAACAAAGAAAACCGGCCAAGTGCATGTCGAACCACGCACAATGAAGGGTTCCGTAGTTGGGATGAATTTATCCAACAAACTTAACATTGTAGTTGAAAAACTGGTTCTCCGATGCAGAATGTATGGGAGAACATGTTATTGCAACTGCAAATTAAAGTTGGTCGATTATTACTCGGTAACTGGTGAAGCCTTCGTAGCGGTGATAGTTTTCCTTTTAATTTCGTTATATATACTACTGCCGTGAATTTTTTCACATTTTCAGACCCAACCAACATTTAGCTGGCAGGGGGGGGGGGGGATGACACTTGACTCTAAACAAAAATTTGCACTTTAAAAATTAATATTCCGCAAACGGATCCCTGAATCCAATAATGGATTTCACAAACTCTCATTATTTTTAAACGGCCTTTCCAATGATACCCCACGCCATGGGATTGACGAGAAAAAAAAAAACAACCCTCTCTTTAAATGTAGGGGAGGTACCCTAAAAAAATATATTTTTTACAATTTTTTTTTACCACTTTTTCGGCGTCGTTTATATGTATATCCATACCAAATTACAGCTTTCTAGTACCAACGGTCTTTGAGCTAAGCCGCGGACAGACGGACGGACAGACGGACAGACAGACGGACATGGCGAAACTATAAGGGTTCCTTGTTGACTACGGAACCCTAAAAATGAGATGGACGGATTCGGGCAGTTAAAATATTATTGAAGTATTTTAGTTTATTCTATTTATAAATGTCGTAGATTATTAAAGTTGAGCGATAATAGTTTCTCAATTGATTATTGTAGTACTAAGGTGAGGGTAAACGCCGTGACGCGCTCGCTAGAGTGGGGCGTCACGTGGACAGATTCGTGTTAAGGGAACTGGCTAAGCGACGAGGCAGTCTTGTGAGGGCAACGAACGGATGCAGACCTCCACTTCTCCTATGCGAAACTGTCGGTTTGAACGTAGAAAGTAGTGCGTGAACATTATTAGTATTGTAACTACCATGATAATTATTCTGAAAGTGAAATACTAACTGATTTGCTGTATCATCGTGTTTTATTGTAAACCTGCACCATGGATTCCATACTACCAAATCGAGATGATGACGGCACTATCGCTCAGCCATCGCTGACGCCGTCATATATTTCATAAAATAGCCAAGCCATTAAAAAGGTTTTAGATTGATGTCAACTCTACATGGGTGTTTATGCTAAATTATGATCTCTTTGATAACAAGGAATTCAATATAGTTTTCTATGCAATAGTCTACTCAATGCCGCAGCTTTCTATGGTATGACCTAAGTGTCCTGACTTGATAAAAGAAATAATTTGAAAACTGACGAAGATAAATAATTATATAAGACTTGACTGTACATTATTCGATCCGATCGATTTTTTGTGTATAATAGGCATTTACTTACACTTATATAGCATTGTAAACTTCTTTTTGCCTAATTGTTGTTTATTAACCTACAAGGTCAGGAGTAAAACTTACACATAATTACTGTGTTAAAACAGTTGGTCACATACCTACACATATCGACTCCAGATTAAAACTAACAGAGGCTCAATCAAACAGTGTAGTTTCTTAACTCCAGAAACACAAAAGGGGTTCAGTCTTTGAGTGTGTGCAACAAAAGCCCCTAAGTAAAGCGGCCATTGGCTTAATATTTATGAAACTATAAAAGATTAAGGGTAGGCGGAGTGCTAAACAGACCTACTGATTGGTAGGATACTGGATACACCACATGTCAGTAGGTAACATGACCGTGTAACGATCAAAACAACTAGTTAATTGATTAAGGCGTGACTTCTCTGCATCCAGCGCTCGGCGTGGCAACACGGGTTCGCGACTGGTCAATCGTCATCCTGAGTATGCCTCGTTGAGAGGTGAAAGACGTGTCAATTTCTTACAGAGTTTATTATGACTCTTGAGGAATAGTTAAGCGGAATAGGTTACTAAATATATGTATTTGATGAAAACAACTGTTTCTAATTGAACATACCTGGTACATATTTGGTGCCTAAGAATCCAAGTAGACACATTCCTAAGTGATGGTACACATGTAGGAACGATACTTGGTTGAACTTCTTCCGTAACACGAAGAATACCTGTTGGCATAAATTATAGCACGTTAATCATCGAACAAGTAATTCGCGAGTGGACCGGAGTTACGAGTTCTGCTGAGCCGTTCTTTCTGCGAGGTAGCAGAGGACAAGGAAGTTCGAAATATACGGAGTTGATGGCCAACCTTCAGTAAAATAAAACTGAAGAGGCACCAGAAGGAACAGTAGAATCAGCAGGGGTTCAAATTCAAAGACATTTTCATAATAGCCAAGGGTTGGTGTAGCCAATTGCTCCACACCGTCGGCGTCGTTGCCATGCATGATTTGATTTGATTTCGCACCGTGTCCATGAGGTCGATGACTTTGATCATGTAGTACAGCCACACGCGGCTGACGACGATGCGCTCCAGCGGCGTGTCCTCGTAGATCATCTTCTGGCACCACAGGCTGTAGTAACCCGACAAGTAAACCCTGGTCATACACTGCAAACAATATGAAAACTTTTTTAGAAGATACAATATATGGGTATATGGGGCAACTCCGATTATCAGATAAAGTAGTAACTTCTACTCAGCTCAAAACTAGTATAGATTGTCGTGAAGGGTGGGCTCCGTGGGGGCTGATTTTCAGATGGACGATTTCTGATTTATTACTGCAAGTTTTTTCTTACATTCGACCTTCTAAAAAACACAAATTGTAAATAATTGTAATAAGTAATTTATATTTAGAGAAGGTAGGCTTAAATGGTAACTTGTATGGTGTTACGTATGAGAGCAAGGGAGCATAGCCAAATATATTTCATGAAACTTAACTCTTGTCAATTTCACCACAGTATGTTGATTTTCGACGTTTGTGTTTTCTCCGGTCGCACGTATCATGTACCTGACCTTACCTTGAATCTATTTATTATTGATTATTTTCTGTCAAAAAAGTTGATGATGATGGTAATGCCATTATCACCGTAAAGTTATTTTATTTAAAAAAGTCTACATTAATTTTATGAAAAAAAAAATCAAAATAATTGCTTAAAATTTAGACTCAATGGATATAATGAGATTAAGAATTCCATTTGTAAGTATGGACTCTCATTGTAGGATGTAGGTACATTTATCATTCTTCTTTTTGCTTCTGCGGGAACATTACCACGTAAACATGTAAGTTATTAACGCTTTACTATCAAGCTGTTTACAAAAAAAACGTTTACATTAACATTTGCGGTTTTAAAGTAAATATCCCTCCAGTCGAGCAGAAAGTCAAGTAGCGTCGGAATATTATTTCACGGCCTTGGTGCCAGTTGAATATAAAATAGAATAGTTTAGCAGGGTTATCATGAACAATCACGATAAACATAAACATTGAACTCCGACCATATAAGAAATTGCAATTGAAACCTTTGCCGTAAGTTTTTATGAACACAAATATTTTTTCGAAATTATTTTTTGAATAGGGGATCATAGAATTCCAACGATACCTCATTGTGACGAGTAGTTTAGAAGATACGAGGGAACAAATTAATGTACATACATATTATACATACCGGTCAAAATCATAACCCTCCTTTTTTCGCCGTAGTCGGGTAATAAAAAAAGGTAGACGATATTTTTAAATAATGCACCTTTTCACAGATCTCGTTTATGTCTTTTACATGAAACATCTCCCGTCAAAACCTTCGCCGAAAGCTTTAGGCATTATTTTGTGTATCATGAGTTTCATGAGTTCATGACGGTATTATTTTGCAGATTTTTAACTGTCTGTTATATAACATGATTAATTACCCACTAATGCAAATGAAACGAACGCATGATTACACATTAATTCATACAAAATAGTTGGGGGCCAGGGTTGATTTCACTGAAATATCGCATGCACGGCGCGCGAGGCAGCCCTGCGTATCCTTTGCCTTCGCTCAATAACTTAATTGTCATTTCCTACGCTTTTCACGATTGCAATTATGCTTTCGTAAAGTAACAGAATTTCAACGCAACTGCTTCGGTACGCTATTGACTGTATAACTGACGATTTATCTGTTTCTGATTACGGTAAACTTTATTTTGATGAATCGTATTTTTTTGATGGTCAGTTTAATTCATTAAAGATTCTGCCTGAGGCAAACCATACGACACGTGCCTACGGGCACGAGGTTACACAGGGGCGCACGGTTTTTTTTTTTAGGGTTCCCTACCCAAAGTGTAAAACGGGACAGGCATTCACACGTGAACTGTCACCGATATGGACATGGACTTCGGTAGAACAGTAAAAACCAGAAGCCTTCTCTTAGCCAGGCGTCACGGCTTAGGCCTGAATTCCTCTTAGACTGATGCCGGTTGCATATTTCGTTGGTCGCGCCTGCGTGTATACATTGTGTTCTATATACCACCATAATGTGACGCTGACGTCCGCGGCGCGTACTACGTTGCTACGCGTACGCGACCGACCGTGTGCGACCGACATCAGCGTAAGAGGAATTCAGGCCTTAGACCTATTGAAACTATTTATTATCAGCTCCTTGCCACTTACTTGAGCTGAGAGGTACGCTGACAATCCGATCTGTATTACATTGTATATGATGATGACGTTCTTCAAATTGTACGGCTCACGTTTGGCCATTAACGCAGGGCCCCAAGACCGGACGAATCTGTGGTACAGGTACATTATGAGTATGATGGGCACCGGGTTGGACACCAGCGGGAAACTGTTCGTCCGAGGATCTGGAAATGGAAGACAAATAAACAATCATTAGTACACGGATCTTCAGGTTCGTGACCATGTACACCAGAACGGACAGTATGGCACCAGTTAGGACAATACTTTTGCGCACTCTGTGGGTATAGAAAATCTGCCACAAACACAATGTATGTAATGGAGTGTCAATAGTGTGTGGCTAACAGTCGCTGTGGTACCAACAGTACGATAATTTACATAAATTAGTAGACTTAGGTCTGAGTCTATTGGCCTAAAGTCAGTCAAAAGTGTCGATTTTGCATTTTCCATTATTAACAATGTTTTGCTTATTTAAGTATAATATTAATGAGTATTCAATATTCACATTATAAGACCCCGTCTGACCTGACGCAGAAATGTTTTACTTTCAAGCGTTGTATAGCATTATGTATGTAATGTTTTAACAAATATAATTATGAAGGAACCACTGAACTTTACAATGTCATTAATTACATTGTGAAAAGTCAGCATGCACTCATATACATATTAAAGTCAGCATGCACTCATATACATATTAACAAATTGATTCAAGTCTGAGTAAAAAGGCAAACGATATAATTCTGCGACTTTTTTTTGAGCTGTCAAGATTTTTTTTATAAAACATTAAATTACAAAATAAATGAAAGGCAAAATAAAATTCACACACTTCTTGGGGTAGATTTTCAACTATATATTTTTTTAGAGCATTGCAACATGTTTTGTGGTTGATGAAATATGCCCATTATAGAAGGTTAACATAAATAACATCACGCCTGTATTCTCCGAAGGGTTGAGCAGAGGTTTACCTATAATACACCCATATTTCGCCAGTTATATTTAAGTCCGATGTAATAGGGGGCGAGCCTATTGCTATCAACCGGGCACAAATCCAGATTCAGTTATTATTTTATATTCCACCCCAAGTTTGTTTTAAAAACAAATAACAGAAGAGAGGTGCTTACCCGCTAGGTCCTCATTTACGTAACGGTAATAAGTTGTTATATTCCGTATAAGGGTGCACATGTTGCTGTGTCGCCGCTGAAAAAAAAAAAAACATGTTTGGTCTCTTAAAAAATAAACACAATCTTAAATTAGTTTTTAATCGTTGACTAGGTACCCAATAAATATAGACGTGATGGGTGTCGATATAGAAACACGATAAAACCAAAAAATAACGATTTGAAGAATATATTTTTGGGGTCAACGACCGCGGTAAGTACAGTTACTGGAAGAATGAATAGAATAGAATAGAATACTCTTTATTATGTACACCATAAAAAATACAGATACAAATGTAGAATTAGTTGTTCAAAATCAGTTTCTTTTCTACCCGACTACGGCGAAGAAAAAAGGAGGGTTATGATTTTGACCGGTATGTATGTATGTATGTATGTAAGTATGTATGTATATATGTATGTATGTATGTAAGTATGTTCATCTGTTCCCTCCTATCTTCTAAACCACTCATCACAATTTGGCAAATGAGGTATCGTTGGAAGCGTCTTGATCGTCCGCTGGTTATAGGCTATGTGACGTCACTTTAAAAATGGCGCCCTCTAGAGGACATAAAGTCAGCAACCAAAAAAATGAAAGGGCTTAATGAGCACATTTCAAAAATATATATATTATAACCCCAAAAGAATTAAAAAAAAATTAAAGTAATAAAAACTAAAACCCAACTACGACTAAAAAGGTATAAACAAGACACCACAGACAGACAAATTAAAAATCCGGAGTCACACGTAATCTTTTTGATTTATGCCCTAACACGTGTGACTCCGGATTTTTAATTTGTCTGTCTGTGGTGTCTTGTATAGTTTTAAATCTGTGAATCTTTCACTGATTGTTATGTTAAGCCCTATCCCTTCACACTTACTAAATAAATGATTATTTTTATATATCGTGTGGTGGGACCCTGCCACCCTGGTGATCTGCTACAGGTATTTCTAGTACAAAACCAGTCTCTCACAAACTAGTGACACATAGTTTTGTAAGCTTGTCTAAATTATGACACCTTATTGTTTGTGAAGAGACAATAAATTATTTGAATTTGAAACTAAGTAGTGACGTGACTTTATCTATCAGGGATAGTCTAAATGAATGGTATGGTATTTGTTAACAAAATGACTCCTATGCAACTTCCCAAGAATTCTTTAAATATACTACAATACAAAAATGTACATAATGAAATGATATACTACGATTGATGACCTTTCATTGTACACGAACTATTAAACTATTTTCATGAACCTCTTTACAGCAGCAGCGCCCGCGCATCGAGTATGACAAAGCGACTTTAAATTACAAATAAAACAGGGCCTATGGAAATACCACAATTTACATATTCATGTAAACAATAAATTAAGTGAAGGGTTATTGATCCCTGAAGGTGCACTAATGTGAACTACTTATTATACATTAACAAGTCAACGTCCCTTGCACTGAAACGTGAATCCCGTTAAACTCTACTTTAGTCTAGTTATGAAACTTGTCTCATGAAATACTATTATTTAAAGTAAGTAAGTACTTTATTTTGTCTCATGAAATAGTATTTAAAGAGCATTATTATTGACTTTTTTTTTTCACAGGATATTTGTACATATTCGTTATAAACCTTAATTACAATATTCAAGCTAACACTAAAATATTGTACTTATAGTATGTACAAGTATATAAAAAAACTTTAAAAAAAATTCGGAGTCTCACGTAATCTGTTCGATTTATTTATTAACACAAGTCACTCCGGATTTTTTATTTGTCTGTCTGTGGTGTCTTGTTTATACCTTTTTAGTCGTAGTTCGGTTTTAGTTTTTATAACTTTAATTTTTTTTTTAATTCTTTTGGGGTTTTTGTATATATTTTTGAAATGTGCTCGTTAAGCCCAAAGCATTTGATACCCAACATGGTAAGAATAAACAATTCTTTTTTTAGTTCCTGACTTTATGTCCTCTGGAGGGAGCCATTTTTAATTTAATGTGACGCCACAGCCTATATCCAGCGGACGATCAAGACGCTTCCAACGATACCTTATTTGTCAAATTGTGATGAGTGGTTTAGAAGATAGGAGGGAACAGATGAACATACATACATACCGGTTAAAATCATAACCCTCCTTTTTTCTTCGCCGTAGTGGGGTAAGAGTAGGATAGTAAACTACCGTGAAGTGCGGCCATGCAAAATGCAAAACATAGGGAAACGCAAGAAAACGAAAAAAAAGTAAAAAAGTAGAAAGGAAAAATATTCCTTGAAACTTGTTTGCTTGCTTAAAACTGACGTCAGCAACGTTTCGAATGCTAATGTAAAATCAAAGAAAGGAGTCGCTCAGGGAGTTCTTTGTTAAGTTATATTTTAATGAGAATTTTATTATGCCTTTCCTAATTTCTCCATATTCAATCCATGACCGGATGTAGATATCGGATAGTACATAAAATATATTACAACATAATGAATATGATTTGGTTATCAATGAAATATGTTTATCCCACCTGTACAACTTTCGAGCTTCTGACGACCCGTAACAACGGTCAAAGATCCACGAATGACAGCCGGGACCAAGGCTTAACGTGCTTTCCGAGGCACGGAGGAGTTTGGGTATTTAAAGATGGTCACCCATCCACAGACCAACCCCGGAGAGCGTAGCTTAACCTAATGGATCGACCCGTGCGGATGTTATTACTTAGCCACGAGCTCCTCCTCGGGCTTGAGATCATCATAAACATATTAATAAACAAGCTCGATCAGGCGCGTGTATTGTTTACGCAAGTTTTTTACTTGCATAAGGGTTGCGGACTTATTATATCACAAGCAGGAACTTCGATGGTAACATAAATCAGAGTGTATCATATTACCTACTTCGTTCTCAGTTCATGTATTTCCTAGTTTTATGTTATGTAAGCTGGGGTCTACAACGGCCACATTAGCAATTCCTCTAAAAGCAATTCATTTCCTGAACTTCCAGCTGTCAGCAATTCGTCTAATTTGACACAAAAGCAATTCATAATGTGTGGACCACAAATCTCTATAGAAAATTGTCTAACAGATGAATTATTTCGTATTAAGAATCGCACGCAGATGATATATTATTACGAATTATCAGTTTGTGACATTTTATATTATTTGTGATTCATGTTATTTTCCTATTATGATTCTGCCAAAGTAACTGTTTTAAGCACCCTTGCATGTATCTATGCATGTGTTGGGAAGAGTAGAATGCATCTAGGAGTGCCTAGGCATAATCGCGTTGTATTTGTGTATTTTTAAGAAAACAGATAGTTAAACATATTGTTTCGCTATGCTCCATGACCATCTGTTTGTCCATCTGTATGTCACAGCCTCGTTTTCCGTCCTTAATGGGACTTTGAGAGCCCAAAAGGCCCTAAAATGTACAGATAGACCCTAAGACCACTATAATTCTAAGTATCTGATTACACAAATTAAATTTAAGTAAAAACCTTTTTAAAAACAAGCTTTTAATGGACTAAATCGTACAATAGTGTAAATAGTTTTTTTTTGGAAGTCGGCTGTTTTCTTTTTTGGAAAATATTTTTATTTTTCACTTTTTAGTTGTGGTACCTACTCCACACAAATTCGAATACTGTGTAAATAAGAGTGACGGATTAACTTAAAACATCGTCCACATGTAATAAGTGGGAAAAATAGATACGTAATATTGATGCTAACTCAAAACCTGCGCAAGTAAAGTTAATAAAATGTATGTTATACCTCTGAAGCATGACCTACCAAACAAAAAAGAATCATCAAAATCGATTCATAATTGGCGAAGTAATCGCGTAAAATACACACACAAAAAAAAAACCTACAGACGAATTGAGAACCTCTTCCTTTTTGAAGAAGTTGGTTAAAAAGTACTCGTATTAGTGGCAATTTTCACGATTAAGTATAAAATTATCATTTCTAAGGGGCAGCGCATACAAAACAAAAACGGAACCCTATGCTATAAGGTGCGGGGTTCGACACGCACTAAGCTAAAAATACATTTTTGGAAATCTATTACACAAATACAATCCTATTTGGCAAACAATCAAAAATGATTAATACATTTCAAACAGGAAACTAATCCGGTCAGAAAAGTTATGATATTCAAATATATATAATATAATATACTAGGTACACACGTCTACACATCAAACTATACATTTCCAGTTTATGCTGATCTCGCATTGAGTAGGATTTCCGTACAATGCGAGGTCAGCTTAAACCGGAAATGTGCTTGATGTGTAGCCGTGTGTACCTTTTAAGTTAGTACTTAATTATGAAATTATATTTTCTAGTCTACAAAATATTTTCTCGGTATTGAAAGAAAAAATCATAAAAGTTTTTGATCAAAAACTTTTAAGTGGCCAAAACAAAGTTAACTTTTTAACCGACGAAAAAAATAGGAGGACTCAAGTCAAAAACTTTTTTTTTTTTTTTTAAATGTATTATACCATGCATTAGTTTTTACCGAGTGGTCCGATTTGATCGATTTTTTTTTTATTGTGGAGGGTACTTATACCTCGAAGTTGGTCCCATATAAAATTGAAAACTAAAATCCACCCCTAAGGGCCGAAAAACTGGAGTTGATTAATTTGTCACCTACTGAATTTTCAACTGTAAACCGATTCTGCTGAAATTTTGCACACAAATTAGATTTAAGCCAAAACAATAAATGGTAACTCAAAAGCGAAAAATAAATACTTTTTAACAAAAAATTTAACCGACGAAAAAAGATAACTGAAAAGCGAAAAATAAAATAACCTTTTAGTGTAACTAAGCTCCTAAACTAATTTAAGTAACACATTTTGAGGCGGCGCCAAACAAACAAATAACAAATTAATTAAGTACATAATTATAGCGTGTATTTGGCGCTGCCTCAAAACTTAAATTAGTTTAGGAGCTTAGTTACACTAAAAGGTTATTTTATTTTATTTTTCGCTATGCAGTTATCTTTTTCCTCAGTTTAATTTTTTGTAAAAAAGTTTTTTTATTTTTATAAATGGTTCATCAATATTTTTCAACTGTTGCACAAACGACGAAAAATCATAAAAAAATCACAAAACCACCTAAACCCGCGAAAATAGGAAAAAGTCGAATTTTTCGGGTGTTTAAAAGATCTTTTGAACTTAAAACTCACCCGTCGCTCACCGAAATAATATTAATTTCATAGATACACCACTATTTGTTTTATAATCCTTAAAATGTTCACATAATTAGCAACTATGTTAGTAAATAAACAAGTAAGTACCTGGCCAGGGAACGTGTAAACGAAGTCAAGAGTTCGCTTTGAATGACTATGACTCTGAGCGGCACGCCGGGGCGCACCTGACCGACGTCAATGAATTAAATATACTGAACTAATTCAAGTAAGTTCACTTTTATCAATGTGCCTCCACGCATACCGCGTGTGGATCAACGCACCCTTATTAAATCCGTCGCGATGTGTGCAATTTTTTACCTATTGTTCGTAGCAATGAGTTTAGGTACTCGTACGTAATATGCTGAAAGCATACAAAGAGACTTTAAATCTCATTTGTGCGAAGTGCTTATTGTACCTACAATTCTTTTTGGAGATCTTTTTAGTTGTCTTCATTACCTACCTAGCCTAAAAAGAGACTTTCTGGGTAAAATTAAATTATGATTAGAAATTCAGAAGTGATACATTCAAGTTAGCTAATGCTTTCAATAAAGCCGGCCACATTACATACGGAATTCCGTTTCGAAATATCGATTTGGATTTTCGAAAGTAGCAAATAAATCCCTAGAAAATCAAGGATCTATCTCACACGTACAGTAGTTCTCGAATCCGTTAGAATTTTTCTCCGATTCGAAATTACGAAACGTAGGTAATTCCGTCTGTGGCCGGCTAAAGGGCGATAAATAAATTATATCAATAAATTAAAAAAATCTTCTACATTTTAAGAGGTCGATGCTTATCATGCCGACGGTACACACGACGTTAGTATCTAGTATATTATTTGGGTTGAGCTGACACGGCCTGAGTTGTCACTGACCCGCTCCCTCACCGGGAGCGTTCGCCTGTAACCTGTATTGTTCAGATTCGAACATTACATCAGTGAGTGACGAAAAACGAGCAATACAGTGCGCAACCTGGTAACGACACCATTTGTAAAATTACATTCACATTCATCTTTCGCCTGGACAGTAGTGAGTGGGAGCACTCGTGATAAAATGTGTAACATGAATGCGAACCTTATCGAATCTTGGATTGTTATATTACAGGCGAATGCTCATTAGTCAGTGAGGCAGTTAGCCATTTTAGAATACCTTATTAATGTATTAGTCCGTAAATAGGGCCTTGTGGCTAAGTAATAACAGCCGCAAGGGTCGATCGATCAGGTTAAGCTACGCTTGCCGCGGTTGGTCCGTGGATGGGTTATCATTTTTACATACCACCAAGACCTCCACCAAGACCTCGGAAATCACGTTAAGCTGTTGTCCCGGCTGTCATTCGTAGATCTTTGACAGTTGTTACAGTTCGTCAGAAGCCCGAAAGTCTGACAACCAGTCTTACCAAGGGGTATCGTGTTACCTAGTAACTGGGTTGTGGAGGTCAGAATGACAGGTGCTCCATGTAAATACTGGTATTCAGCTGCATCCGGTTAGACTGGAAGCCAACCCCATCATAGTTGGCAGAACCAGATACCAGATGATGAGATCATGAGTTCGTCTGAATTCTATTTATGGCGAAATATATACGGCCAAAGTTAAAAATTTTGATTAAGTACCTACATACGAGTATATATATAGTATAGTAGGGGGCCCATTATTGAGTGTGCATGTCACCCCCTGCCATTTTATCCGTGTGATCAGGCAGGGGACAAGTCCTTCCATAGTTCAAGATAACAAGTTCACTAAGTCACCCAAACCCATAGCCCAATATCTTTGTTTCCATGTTCTGCAATAGTCCTACACAAACCGGGGGTTGTCCTTGGCTGCACTTGCATAGTGCCAACATTTAAAATTCATTAAAATTGTCTAAGGGGACTCTGCGAGTTGGCTTCGGCCCCTCACACGCCTTCCAAAGGTCCGGGACCCCAGGGTCCAGAGATATATAAACATATAAAACAATAATAATTAAATAATTTAATAACATTATTAATTAAATTATTTAATTCATATCCAGCTATTTCACGTATAAAACTAAAAGCGTACATAAAAAAAAAAATACAATAGGTGAATAACATGAAATTAGCTTATACTTCAGTAGGTACAGTGAATAATTAGAAGTACAGTGTAGAACAGTAGACTTTGTACCCCACAGAAAAAAAGGTAAGTAATTAATTGTTCATTATTGGTAGGTATTGATTGTACCTATATATGTTAAGGTAAGAGATGATACACGAGGAATCCATGAATATTAATCAAAGACCTTGTTGACATCTATTGTGCCGCCCGATCGGGGGACAGCACTACGCTGACATTTATTTCCATCATTCGTAATTTAGGAAATGAGACTGAGCTGAGTGAGCTGCTTGCTCCTCCCCCCAACTCGATTGCCCGTTTTTCAGTTTTTAGGGTTCCGTAGTCAACAAGGAACCCTTATAGTTTCGCCATATCCGTCTGTCCGTCCGTCCGTCTGTCCGCGGCTCAGCTCAGAGACTGTTGGTACTAAAAGGCTGTAATTTCACGCCGACAAAGAGGTAAAAAAAAACGTTAAAAAAAAATTTTTTTAGGTTTCCCACGTTAAGTGGGAATGGTTTTTTTTTCTTGTCAATCCCATGGTGTGGGTTATCATTGGAAAGGTCGTTTAAAAAATAATGTGAGTTTGTGAAAACCATTTTTGGATTGAGGGATCCGTTTGCGAAATATTAAGCTTTAAGTGCTAATTTTTGTTAAGTCAAGTATCCCTGCCAGCTAAATGGTTGGTTTTGGATATGTGAAAAAATTCACGGCAGTAGTTATTATATATAACGAAATTAAAAGAAAAACTATCACCGCTACGTAGGCTCCACAAGTTACCAAGTAATAATCGACCAACTTTTGCAGTTGCAATTCAACTACAATGTTAAGTTTGTTGGATAAATTCATCCTAACTACGGAACCCTTCATTGTGCGTGATTCGACATGCACTTGGCCGGTTTTTTTTAATAAAGTCTTCTTTTATAATAATTTTTTGGAAAACTATTTCGTCCAAAGCGAAAGAAAACGATTTCATTTGTTCTTACGTGGTAAAACTATCTCAATAAATAAAACCGGCCAAGTGCGAGTCGGACTCGCGCACTAATAGTTCCGTACCATTATCTATATCAGTTAAAACCACAGAATAAAACGGCAAAAAAATCACGTTTATTGTTTGGGAGCCCCCTTTATTTATTTTATTCTGTTTTTTAGTATTTTTTGTTATAGCAGCAACAGAAATATGTACATCATCTGTGAAAATGTCAACTGTCTAACTATCACGGTTCATGAGATACAGCCTGGTGACAGACGGACAGACAGACAGATAGACAGACAGACAGACGGACGGACAGCGGAGTCTTAGTAATAGGGTCCCGTTTTACACTTTGGGTACGGAGCATATTGAAGGGATCCGTAGTTGGGATGAATTTATCCCAAGAATAAACTTAACATTGTGCATACCTAGTTCAAAATCATGTTCTCCTTTAAATTCATACATACTTACATAAACTAAAACATTTCCATACATTTTTTTTTGCGATTACAAACTTACTTTTGCGGTTGGAGAATTGACCGTGATGTTTATCGATGTATTACTGTGCGTTTGCACTGGCGAAACATTCACAACAAAACATGTTGAAATCACTATTTTCTGTCAAAAATTTGTATGGAACATTGACAGAAAATAGAGATTTCAACATGTTTGATTGAAGTCTCTTTTCTATAATCTTTGGTTGAAATGTCAAATTCATGTATATTATAAAATAATCTTATGAAATTGAATTGTAGAATTAATAAAGTTTAGGTATCAGGATATAAGTTTAGAGTGTGCCTGAGTATAACCCTGTGTGGCCGCACTCCCCAGAACATGGGAAGAAGATTCTATTCAATTGTATCTCAATACAATGCACTGTTTAAAAATGTAATACCTTCTTACCGGATTTGTATAAGATCTGTTGTTCTATCTTATAAAATACTCGGCGAAGGAAGCTCAGAATCAGATGAGCCTCCCATCTTTCTTTTTCACGGCCTTCTAGGCGCTAAAAAGCAGTGGGAAAGCATAGGGAAGATAATACGAAATATGACACGAAGATCTGTGGTAGCCGTAGATTTGCGAAATCATGGCGATAGTCCACATGCAAACTCTCATAAATATGAAGACCACGCAGTAGATATAATACATTTATTTAAGAAGCTTGGAGTTGAACAAGCTAGCCTCATCGGACATGGCATGGGAGGCAAAGCAGCAATGTATTTAGCCCTAACGGAGGTAAGGTCCCAATAACAAATATTATATTTATAGAGCAACTAGCTGTGCCCCGCGTAACTCACGATCCCGTGGGAATATCGGGATAAAATGTATCCTATGTCCTACTCCAGTAAGGCTAACATGACAAGCGCGAGAACGCTCTTTTTCTCGTTTTGTCGAAGTTGTCTACGATTTTGACGTCATTCTAATCCATAGCATGACCGTTACGTACGAGTAAACTGTCTCTGTCTTCTCTATCTCTCGACGAGATATCTCAATGTAGCAAATTATTAAAAACAAATCATTTTTATGATAGCAACATCAGCTTGAGGTTCGGTTTCATTCATTCGATTTTACGCATGGAATTAGTATGTACTATAATTGATATTACTTCCACCAAATTCACGAAACAAAAAAGTCGGTTACAAAAGAGTTTGTAACCGACTTTTTTTATTCAAATTATGTATTTTTCTTTGGCATGCCGAAATTAAAATACAAAACGACGGAAATTATAAAAGTTTAAACTTCATTTCATTTTCGATATTGTTCTCCTAAAATGAAGAAGTACAGAGTACGATACGGTTAGAATATGTGGATAATAATGCCAATGAATTAAACAGCCTGTATACTCACTAAATAATCACCACAAATGACAAAGGGGCCGATAATCGCAATTTGATAAAGGGAAGGTTGATATTGTAACAATCACGGAACAGAAAAGTTTTTTCTGTTCCGTGGTAACAATCACCATAAAACCCGGATTATTTCAAATTTTGTTAATCACCACACCTGCCAAAAGGTCTGAAGTTCTTTTTTTTTGTTTTTTTTTGAGGGTGGGAAGTCACCAAATTACTTCTCTCGCTCTGGGCGGAGCGTGAGGGCGTGTCAGACTTTCACTGACTAAAACCCACCCGTGTTCCTTAGGTTGCCTGTTGCCAAGGGTCCCGGTAGATTTCGGACTTTCCCGCTACTCTGGCAGGTAAATATGCAGCTGGAGTTGATTTCGCTATTATAACCACAAAACACTAAACGTAGTTACAATCCCATAAAAAATTTACTGCCTATTTTAATAGGCAGGTACGATACTACCATACAGCCATAATCCCTTGACTTCATTAATCACCATAATTGGCAAAGTGACTGGTTATTACCAGTGATCGGAGTAGGTAGGTTGATTTTTGGTACTTGTATCATAAATGCACACAGAAAGAATAACATGGATAAGCCATTTTTCCGGAAAGTAATTCCGGTATTTCCGGATTCAATTAAATATTGTTAATGTTGGTAGTGATATTATTACTACTCAATTCAAAATTTAAAGGAAGGTATCAAAACTAAATTAATTCATTATTTATCTGTTGAATAATAAAAACAATCGAATTCCGATTTTCGATTTCCGATTTTTTTGAGGATGGCAAATCATCAATTGACTCCTTCCACTCTGGCAGAATACAATTCTTACATAAGTTCCGTTTTTTTTTTAATAATCCTCCAATTCCGGAGGAATGTCCATATTAATATATACGTTTCGGATCTATGGCCCCAGTTCAATCTACCTACTCCGATCACTGGTTATTACTGAAAGTGATGCTCATCTACTTAATAGTTCGCCACAGTTTCTCTCGCGGCTGCGGATAGGAACTTTCGTTCCAATATAAATAGTAGTTTAAAACTAAGTTTTTCATTATTAATATATTGCAAAATAAAATTATGACAATAATAAGTACAATGTAAGAAACTGCCATGTTATTATGGAGTTTTTTTGTTTAGCTCTTTTGTAAAAATCGGAGAATATCTCGTGTTGAATTGTCAAAAGTCCAGTTATCTTGGGTGTCATGTTACATTGTTACGGTTTATAGAGAAAACATCAAGTTTGACAGAACGAGTCGAGTATTTTGTATGGCAGCGCTGTCAGAAAACGAGAAAAGTGACGAAATTGACAATCGCGTGAGTAATTATCGCGTGTGTCATGTTAGCCCTGCACTGCATGTTAGGGGTTGTTATGAAAACATCAAGTTTGACAGAAAGAGTCGAGTATTTTGTATGGCAGCGCTGTCAGAAAACGAGAAAGTGACGAAATAGACAAAAACTACTCACGCGAGAGTAAGTAATTGTCGCATGTGTCATGTTAGCCCTGCAGGTCATGGTCTACCCATGTGCCAAATTTCATCCAAACACGTTCAGCCTTTTTAGCGTGAAAACGTAACAAACAAACTCACTTACGCATTTATAATATGAATATATTATTATACAAATTAAAAATCCGGAGTCACACGTAATCTGTTCGATTTATGCCCTAACACGTGTGACTCCGGATTTTTAATTTGTCTGTCTGTGGTGTCTTGTTTATATCTTTTTAGTTTATTGCCTATTTTTTGTCGTAGTTTGGTTATAGTTTTTTATTACTTTAATTTTGAAATGTGCTAATTATGAAACAAAAAGAAGCCTATGTCGTTGCCCAGAATGCCATCTAACTGCGTGGTAAATTTTGTTGAAATCCGTTCAGTGGTTTAGGCGTGAAAAGGTAACAGACAGACAGACAGAGTTACGTTCGAATTTATAATATTAGTATGGAGTATGGATAGTTGAGATTTATAGACCAAATCAAAATACGATTCGAAAATGAATCGAATGCAATTATTGGGAGGCGGTCAAGTTTATTGAGGAAACACTCATCGCCATAGTTAATTATGGGAAAGATTAGAGACTGTACAAGCATTGCCTATATGTGTGATTGGAGAAGATTTTTCATAACGCGCGATTGGAGAGCAGCGGCTCGCGCGGTTTTCGCAGCTCTTCTCTATCTAATTGTGTAACTTATTTTCGTAACCGGTTAAAACTAATTTGTTTCATTTTGACATTTCAACAACATTGCTAAATTTACGTTGTGGAGCAGGTTATTTTTTGAACTTATGAAACAATGGATTAGACATTTGTTTCATTACGATTCTGATAGATCGTGTATTACGCAATATTAGGGTGCTGACCTAACGTAGACGGAGTGCAAGCGAGCACCGTTTCACCCACGCATCAATAAGTTTTAGCATATGATCTTATTTGTCGACCCACCCGGTCTGACTGACAGTGGTCATCATCTGCCTAGCCTTTTCCCAACTATGTTGGGGTCGGCTTCCAGTCCAACCGGATGCAGCTGAATACCAGTATTTTACATGGAGCGACTGCCTATCTGACCTCCACAACCCAGTAACTGGGTAATACGATACCCCTTTGGCAAGACAGGTTGTCAGGCTTTCGGGTCTTTCGGGTCTGACTGACAGTGGAAAAACTGGATTAAAAAAAAAAAATATCGTGCTGCCCGCTGTAGGTACAAAGGTATAACTCCTACTTGATGAAATCACGACAATAATGTTTTCAGAACATTATTGTCAGAGTCGCGGGCACAAGTAGTAAATAATACAAAATATGGTTAAGGGTTTAAATGCAGCTATTACCGACCATGTTCAATTTTGAACGTTTTTTACGTTATGTTAGATTGACGTGAAGTAGAAATGCCAATTAAATTAATGGATCGGTAGGTAACCTACAGTTTTTTGATGGGTCGTTAATAGCTGCATATCCTAACTAATATTATAATGCGAAAGTGAGTTTGTTTGTTTGTTACGTTCACTATTTGGTCTTACAGTTTAGTCTTATATTAATTGAAACTTTCTTTTTCTTTTTAGCCAAGTATAGTGACTGGCTTATTAGTAGTTGACATTTCTCCTGTTACGACTTCGAAACACTACAGAGACGATTACCCAAAAATATTAGCAGCTATGAAGGCGGTGAACTTTAAGAACCCGAAAAAAATAGGTCGCGCAAAAGATGAAGCCAAAAAACAGTTGAAACACATAACCACAGATCGTTACCTCTTTAAAGCTATTCTTGAAAATATAAAAATAAGACCTGACAACACTATTGGTTGGAAGGTCAACATCGATGCTTTATTGGATAATATTCAAAATATTGCTGATTTTCCTAAATTATATCTGAAAAATAAGAAGTACTTTGGGCCAACACTTTTAATCGGTGGTCAGTTATCTGAATTAATTCCGTAAGTTGAGCTTTCTTGTAATTTTATTTACTATCTTCACTTTATTTTCAGTTAAAGTAAACTTTCGTTCTTATAAGTAGCGCCGGCAGCGTCTAGAGATGGCAGCACTAACAATAATATTCGTGGCGCGAGCGCTCAATTTCTTTCACGGACCACCTTCAAAGCAGTCAGTTTCATAATACGTCATTTGTGTCATAGTGCGAGTAAACAGTGACACGCTTGGTTTGTCTTCTCCCGCTTTGGGCGGAGCGGGAGGGCGTGTCCTCTTACTGACTAAAACCCACTCGTGTTATTTCAGTTGCCTGTCTATTGCCTAGGGCGACGGTAACCGTTTCGGACTTTCCCGCGTCCCTGGCAGGCATCGGCCCTAGCGGACTCCGTCAGTTGTGTTGACATCTCTTTAAAGCGCGCGTGGAACACAACGCGCCGTCGTCGACCCGGGCCCGCTATCTATTTGCTAAACTTATTTTCGTAACCGATTAAGACTAATTTGTTTCATTTTCACTTCAACAACATGCATTGCGTTATTTACGTTGTTGAGCAGTTTTTTTTTCGAACTTACGAAGCAATAGATTAGACATTTGTTTCAAACCGACGCAATTAGGGTCTGGTCCTTATCGGACGGCGAGCTACCCATTGCTCACAGTCCACAAGCCCGCACCTGCGGTGCCCGGGAATCGGCCTGGGATTCCGGAAAGCCCAGGGCGTCTCCTGCGGCGACTAGGGGCGTGAGGGCGCGAAATTTGCCTCTACCTCAGGCGTTCCGCCTCCTCCTTCGCGAGCATTACTGCTTCGCAGAAGGAGGGGACCGCATCCCATGCCCTCTCCCTCCGTACCATGGCCTGGACCAGGGCCGGACGCGAGAGATCACCGCCGCCGATCGCCTCCACGAGGACACGGCGGTGCTCCGCCCAAGCCGGGCAGACATCCACCGTATGCTCCACCGTGTCTTCCGGGCAATCCACACAATAGTGACACCCGGGCGTTTGCTCCCGCCTTATCCAGAACACGAATCTCCCGAAGTAACCATGTCCGGTGAGGACCAGCATCAGGCGGAAGGTGACGCCGCCATGACGCCTGTCGAGCCACTTCTCAAAGGGGAGACTTATCACGTACTCTCCATGTCACCATGAGATCCCACCGGAGCTCTAGCCGCGGTGCCATGATTTTGCGCGACAGCGGAGTTACGCCCTGGCGCGGCGTTTTGCCTCCTCGCGCCACTCCCATATGTGCGCGAAGACTTTTGCCTCTAGATCCCATGGCGCCAATCCGGCAAGGAGGCTCGCCGCCTCACCGGAGACCGTGCGGTATCCCCGGACCAGCCGGATGGCCATGAACCTTTGGGACGTGTTCAACCGACAATGCCGTCTCTAGCAGTGGCTGCCGAGGCGTCTCCGTGCTCTGTTCCCAGTAATGAATATGATGAGTTCCCTTGAGTGTCATAACAGTATACCTATTGACTAAGGGTTGAAGACAATAGACACATAAAAACTTCTCTGCAATCTGATTTTTTTTACGAGTAGGTGCTAAAACCTTAAATTTAATCTATACATGTTTGATTACAGACCCGACGATTTAACTGAAATTCGAGCAATGTTCCCAAAAGCTGTAATAACATACATTCGCAAAACACGCCACAACGTTCATATAGACGACCCCAGATCGTTTTTGGAGCTTGCGATCTCGTTCATCAGGACACATCACTACAAGCGTCAATTTAAACCAAAACCAAAACTGATTAAATAAATGCCTACGTTACCTTTGTTTTTAATTACCTTTGTTAAGTGTTTAAGAATACCATGACATAGATCGAGGCCAAAAACATCTAAAAAAAAAGTAAAACAAGAAAGAATGATAAAAGAGATTTATTAAAAAATAAAAACTTTTTAGAAAATGACTTTTTATTTTTCACTTTAGTTTTGGTAGCTATACCCCACACAAATTCGAATACCACTACCACGTGTTTCTCTGTGAACAAAATGTTCTGACAGCTTTTTTCCATTGTGCGTTTCGTTGTGGTCAGTTGTGCCTCGCCCAAAGAGTATAATAATAATATGGGACTCGCCTTTGAAGGTAAAATAGAGCAATTTAAGCTTTTAGAAATCATCAAACATCTTAATTAACTATGAATATTTTTAAATCTTTATCTTTAATAAGTATGTCGGAGCGGCCGCCGGGACGGGGCTCACAATCATAGTCAGAAGTGTAATTAATTATCAATTAAATTTTTCACTATGCAACTATCTGTCTACTTCGTGGGCAAAGGAAATACGTATAATCACTCTAACTAGAAACGTCTAAATGAATTGGAAGGGCGCTACGAGTCCGCGGGTCGCGCTGTCTCGTGGTGTGAATGGAATTGACTGCCTGATCCAGGCTCCTCTGATGCCAAACTCTTATCGTGTTAAAACGTTCCCAAGGAAAACATTTTATCGGGTCGCCCTAATGTGAACAGTGCTATTGAAATAAATATGCCAATATGCTTCCAACACGGAACACCTTTGTCGTTCCGGTAAAACTGTCGGTCCAACCTAATGTGAACCAGCCCTAACTCCTCCGAAACGGCTGGACCGATATGGATGAAATGGGTGTATATTTGAGTGGGTCCCTGGATGGTTTGCAAATACAATTGAACCCGGTAGGCAGCGCTGTTCGGGCAGGACAACGTCTGCCGGGTCCGCTAGTCCTTATATCGCTCATCCAATAAAACTATGGCGTATTTACGTTTTAGCTATTTTTCATGAGAACGTTTTAAAAGTGTGTAATTGAAAATATGATATATTTCCAATGATTATGATAAAATTGATTAATATTTATGTATTTTACTTTAGTATCAATAATAATTTAATTTAAATAGTAACTTCATGAGAAAATTCAAGAAAACTGTAAAAAAATTCCAAATCGAACAAACCTGACGTACACTTATGCCATTTTATAAATAAAATATAACAATTATGAGCAGTTTTATTGCTCTTGTAGTTTTTACGATCTTTTGCAGTTTTATTGACATAATGACATAATTGCCAATTGCGTCGATGTTTCCGGGCGACCTTTTGAAAACGCCAATTACCTAACGACAGTCACTCACTCTATCGAAAACCACCGTAACAATAATTCTGTCGTTTTTGTCATAGATGGAACTTTTGAAACGTGAACTTATGACATTCAAAACTCATTTTCGACATTTTCGTAATTACGTCGTTGTTTATGTATATGAGCGATTTATAAAAGGCAACGCTGACTGACTGTTCTATCGACGCACAGCTCGAACCACTGAACGGATTGGGCAAAAATTTGACATTCGACTCGACTGACTCCTGCGACAGCATTAAACGCAACACAATGTAAATTAGAATTTATTATAATAAATTACAACGAAAGGGTTGTTATGTAATATACGGCTTACCTTTACGCACTAAGCGAGACAGGAGACAGTAGTCGTGTTCTTTTGGAAGGCCCACGTTCGTCAGACGGCTCTTCTTGTTGTCCAATCTACTGGTAAAGGGTCCTCGAAATCGTCTTCTTCATCTGCCACAGCCATGGCTAAGGGAGGTGTCCTCAGGCAGCAAACGAATATTTTAACCGATATCCTGCGTGCAAGACGGCTGAATTCGGAATTGACAATGTTTGAAGTACTGTATCTCGTGCTCTATTAGACCCCGGGTTATATTGTACAGAGCTGCGGCTGCGCTCAAATAGTAGAAAATATTCACGTAGGTTTAATACGTAGGATGCACCTTTTAGAAATTATTATTAAAACACTGAAAGAAGTCAGAAACTTAAAATTTAGAGGTTTTTCGAGCACCACGCAGTTCGGAGCTACAAACTTTGTTTTACACTATTGGTATCTATCCTAACAACATCCTAAAAACTCAGTACAGTGCAATTTTTTGCGACCTAACTCGATTTTTAACCGACTTTCAAAAAAGGAGGAGGTTCTATGTTCGACTTTATGTATGCTCATCCATGTTTTCGTCAATAGTGTTCCGATTCTGAAAATTCTTTTTCATTTGGTAGAAAAAACTTCCACGGTGGTCTCATACATTTTTTATTAACTTTTCTCAGGTAGTTTTTGAGTCAGCTTCAGTAATACGTATTTTTCCCACTTGGTCTATATGGACGATGTTTTAAGTTCCTGTCACTGTTATTTAAATATCAAGTAGTGGTATCCGAATTTGTGTGGGGTAGATACCACGACAAAAAATTGAAAAATAAAAACTTTACAAAAAAAACAACCGACTTCCAAAAAAAAAACACTACAAAAGTGTAAAATAACTTTAATTTCGGAAGTCGGTGGCAAAAAACGAAAATCCAAAACCAAAGACACCGATTTCCGAAGAATTAAGTCGATTGTGTTTTGTTTCTACTGACTGGCTACATAGGATACTCTAAAGCCACAATTATCGCATGGTGATTTTGACAGATATCGTGACATCTGCTGGCATTGAACATCTGAAATTGTCTTGCGTAATAAAATATTCTCTATCAGTAACGTACACCTATTCTTCCTTAAATTAATTCGGCACCAAAAATATACCGATGCAGTGCATTGGTTTCAATCAATGTAATAGAGTCATTCGGACTCTTGGATCAAGTCGCTTCGCGAGTATCGGAAGTTTACTAACGGCCTTCAGGGCACAGAAGTTAGCGCATACAATTTATGGTCCCAGTCCCATTCCCGAGAGTTTACCTATTTTTGTGCTCCATGACTGTCTTGGAACTAAAAAGAATTGGGAAGGTATTTGTAAAAGGCTAGCAGCTGCTTATAAATCAACTGTAATAGCAGTGGATGCTCGCAACCATGGAGAAAGCCCTTATTGTGACGTCCACGACTACACGTCACTAGCTGCCGATGTCACGAAATTAATGTCGTATTTTGCTGTTGCTAAATGTGTTATTATTGGCCACAGCATGGGAGGCAGGACAGGAATGGTTTTGGCTCTGAATGAGGTTCAAGAATTAATTTATCTTATTATATTAACTATTTTTTTAGGATTTTTTTCTTTTTGCCTTTGCCCCGTAATAAAGCAAGGACAAATTAGGAAACACGAACGCTAGTGTAGATGTCAGTTTTGTCGTCGTCTAAAGGCGTTTCGAACGTAGGCATCGCGCAACGCCCGCTCAAACCCTCGCGCTTATCAACTGCTTGGATAGCTTTACATGTAGACTAGAGAAAAGTTGATGCAAGCAAATGCTAAGATTCCCCGAAGAAGAATAATGATGAATAATATGGTGATGCTGCTCATTTCCATCATTATTCAACAGAAAGACGTCCTCTGCTGGACATAGGTCTCCGCCAGTCACAACGACCGATCTTGCATCCATGGATTTTCGCGATCTTCATCGCCATCGGTTCAATACAATACTCAATATTTATTTGGATTCCACAATGTGAGCCCACAGTTTCACAAGGTCATGGTCATTGTGGACCCTGTCGGGTACAGCAAAATAGGAGAGAAGAAGAAGCTTTTAATCTGTTGAATTAGTTGGTATACTATGCCAATCTTGTTTTTCGGCTTTGCTGTGTTTGTTAGTCAATAAAAGTGTGTTTGATTCACCTTGTGTTAGGCACAACTTTATAATATTTTTACTGTTTTTTCTGCAGCCTTCCAGTGTAGCAGGTTTGGTCGTCGTTGATATATCACCTGTATCTACATCAGTTTTTCTATCAGACAGCTTTCCGAAAATAATAGATGTACTGATGACTGTCAACTTTAAAGGGCTGGATTTAAATAAAGCAAAGTACGCAGCTAAAAAAAAAATCTTGGAACACCAATTATTCCAAAATGATAAGGAAATACAAGCCTTATTAACGAATATTGGACAATTGCCTGACGGATCTTTTGGATGGAAATTTAATCTCACTGTCTTGCAGAATCAATTTCAGAACATAGTCGCATTCCCAGATATGCCTTACAGGACGTATACAGGCCCCACGCTATTCGTCGCCGGCAAGCTGTCATACTGTATCCCGTAAGATTTTTGTTACGATAATTTCTAATAACAGCAGAAGACAGGGATAAGTGCCGGGAGGGAAGGGAGGCCTTTGCCCTGCAGTGGGACACAAACGGCTGTTGCTAGTAATAACGTCGAATGGCCTCTGCGAGTTGGCTTCGGCCCCTCGTACGTACGCTTCCAAAGGCCCTCGACCCCAGGGTACCGAGAAATAGTAATCATTTAAAATAGTATATAATATTACAAATATACTACCGGACACCTGAATCAAAACACCCTGCATATTGATCTATGTTTTCAAATAAAGGTACTTAATAAAAAAAATGTTTTGAAGCCAGTCACTCACAATAATTCAACTAAAAAGGTATAAAAAAGAGTCACAGACACAGAATTTTTTTAGGGTTATAAAATATATATTTTTGAAATGTGCTAATTAAGCCTTTTCATATGATACCAAACATGGCCTCATTAAAAAAGTTTTTTTTAGTTCATGACTTTTTGTCCTCCAGATTGCGCCATATTCAATTTAATGTGACGTCACATAGCCTATAACCAGCGGACGATCAAGAGACTTCCAATGGCCAAATTCATAAGCCTCCTTTTTGCTTCGCCGTAGTCGGGTAAAAAATAACAGTGTAATTGTAACAGAAGCGTTGCGCAGTCGTTCAATCTCGGTCGATGGTATTCCCCGATGATGGCCACCAGACCGTCAAGGTCTCCCGCCCATTTGTCTTGGGGGGAATCAAATACGGCTCAGTGACCACCGCCACATAGATCGACCACTCCGGAATTGTGCCATCACTGGAATTCCATTTCCTCGAGATCTCTTCTTTCCCTAGGCCGGGAGTCGATCAACTGGGTGCTAGGCTGTGAGGGGGGTGCAGTTCCTCCTGCAGCCTTAGCCCTTTTGCTGCGCTTTTTGGGCGCACCACAGGCTTTCCCTCCTATTCTGCGCCCTGTGGACTTCCCTGCAGCTGCACAAAGACTGCAGTTTGGTTCTACAGAGTACTCTGGGCCGCCTTATGGCCAAGCTGATTGCAGCGATAGCAGAGGTCACAACGGTCTGTTTCTGCAGTGCTTTGTGCCCGGACATGCCCCTTTTCTAGGCAGCGATATCACTGCATGACCCTCAGTGGCAGGAGTTTTACACTCGCTTACGCCCAACTTTCACCCATCCCACCAGTAGGCAGACGCCTGTGATCCGCTACCACTACCGGGCAACGCACGGAAATTGTGCCCAGCCCGTCAAAGCCATGCCACACGATGCGGTGCGGTGCATGCGGCGCATTATCGGTGCAGTGCCGGAGCACACCGGACAGCGCCGTGTGCCATACCATACATTTATATATGTAAGACGCCGCAGCGACACCGCTCCGGCGCTGCCACCGCATCGTGTGGCATGGCTCTAAGCGCCAAAGCTGATTGCACCCGCCTTCTCAGCTTCAGGCGCGCCCGCCGCTTTGTGCAATGAATGACTACCACCTCCCCTAAGGTCCTTAGGTACCGAGTCGTCAAGACTACGACCAACAAACGTCAAAAAGTCAAAAGTCAAATAATTTATTTCAATTATGCACATAAAAGGCACTTTTGAACGTCAAAACAAAGAAATAGAACTGATTCTAGTCGCCCCTTCCAAAAGGTAGTTTTCATATGGAAAAGAAAGGGCAAGAAACTCCGCCGATATTCTTTTAAAAATGTTTCACACACGCACCTTCGTAATACATAGTTTACTAGCTTTTGCCAGCGGCTTCGCCCGTGTGGATGAAATTATCTGACGGAATCACTCCGCCCGCGCTGTTACTTCGTTTTTACTTAGTGTTCTTTCTGACTTTCTTTTTGCTTGGCTCATATGGGTCGGGGCGAGATTTTAAAAATTGAGCTATCAAATGCACGTTCAAACAGACAAACAAACTCGTCAGCTTTAGCATAATCAGCCTATAACGTTCCCACTGCTGGGACACGGCCTTACGTAAGAGGGAGAGGTCCAGAGCTTGTTGGTATTGTACATATCACATGTCTTGCCGGTTTTCTCACAATGTTTCCTTCACCGTTTTGAGAGCAGTGGTGATGAAATAATTTACACAAAGTAAAGCACCTGTCTGAGTTCGAACCTACGACCTTCAACTCCGGCCGCCGCCGTTACCATTGGGCCACCACTGCTCAGCTGAATTTCATTATTATTACTAGCTTCTGTTGGCGACTTCGTCCGCGTGACATTTCCTGTTCTCCCGACCCACCGCATCGTATCACATCGCCCGTCCGCGCTATTACTTCGTTTTCGCGAACCTAGCGTTATTTCAGACTTTTTCTTTTTGCTCGGCTAGTATACTACTTATATCTCTGCCTAGCTTTTTCCCAACTATGTTGGGGTCGGTTTCCAGTCTAACCGGATGCAGCTGAATACCAGTATTTTATATGGAGCGACTGCCTATCTGTTCTGACCTCCACAATCCAGTAACTGGGTAATACCTACGATACCCCTTGGTAAGACTGGTTGTCAGACGTTCGGGCTTCTGACGACCCGTAACGACTGTTAAAGATCCACGAATGACAGCTGGGACCAACGGCTTAACGTGCTTTCCGAGGCACGAAGGAGTTTCGGTATGTAAAGATGGTCACCCATCCACGGACCAACCCCGGCAAGTGTTGCTTCACCTGTTGGATCGACCCGTGCGGCTGTTATTACTTAGCCACGAGAACTTAGACAACATACCTGGAACCGTGAAAAAAAAAATCTGTTGATTTCTTTTTCGCGATTTCAGGTTTGGTCCCATAGTGAAAGTTATCCTTATAAAACAAAGTCCTCCGCCGCGTCTGTCTGTCGTCCTGTTCGCGATAAACTCAAAAACTACTGCACCGATTTTCATGCTGTTTTCGCCAATGGATAGTGGTTCTCGAGTAAGGTTTTAGTATATAATAACCGACATCCACGCAGGCGCAGCCGCGGCATCAGCAAGTTCATTAATAAAATAATGATGAGTACCATGACCCCTTAAGAGGATGCCCATGAATTTTAATTTCACCCAGTACTCATTTGTGAAGTCTTGTAGAGATTTACAAATACGATGTGGGTCCGGGTTTCAGTGGACAAGTTTTTCTGTGTGTTGGGTGGAATCTCCCACCATTTTACTTACAAAACGTCTGATTTATTCCAGAACTGAAGACTTAACGGGAATCCATAAAATCTTCCCTTCAGCAAGGTTGGTGTATATCGATGGCGTTGGACATAACGTACACGTTGAAGATCCTGATGGGTTTGTCTCCGCAGTTGTCAATACTTTTGACTATAAAGAAGTGATAAAAACACATTCATAGTTATAATCTGCATGTCTGTTATGTGATAGGCGTATGTATGCATCGTTTTATTAAAATGTTATTTTAAAAAAAAGTATTTTGTCAAAAACACACGAGCACGGAAAAATCGCGTCAGCGCGCGGCGGCTAAATTCGGCAGTAGTAGCATTAATTAAATTCGTGGCGCCCACAGAGCGCTGCGCAATACGCCTATTCTGTGGTTGATCGCTCAACTTCAGTCACGGACTGCCATTCAAAGCAGCAGTTTCTACACTGCATTTGGTTCGACAAACCAAGGGTGTCCAGTTGTCCACCAAACGTGTCAACCAAAGATATAAATATGTCATGTCAACATGACATGCTTGGTTTGTATGGAAATTGTTAAAAACGCCGTCTCTAGCAGCGCAGCGGCCGCCGAGGCGTCTCCGTGCTCTGTGGTAAAAATATAACAGCAACTGTAATAATAAAAGTTGAAGCAATTGAAATTGGTCTTCTTTACTACTCTCATCATTATATTTTTACATTTTATTAACCCAATTGTTTACGTATAAGTTGGCTTTTCTGCCCCGTTGCTCTTGTGGTTGCAAGTTGTGCGACTGCTATGCAGCGTCGTAGCTAGGGGCTGCCAGCAACCCCGAATCTAGAATATTTTCGAGGCGGGCTAGTAAAGGGTGGGCCCTCAATCCTCTATGTGAGAACTGAGGGCCCAGTCCATAACTCGCTTATTTGACTTTCACCGTCTGCAGCACCCCGCCCCGCCGATCTTGTAACCTTTTTTAAATTACGGGTGTAAAAAGACATTTAACGAAGCCCAGAGACACTGAGGACTCTTCTGGTTACGGAGATATTGAAGGTCGAAGTAACAACTTTTTCAGACGTTTTTTAAAGAAAGAAAGTTTTAAAGGTTGTAGACAAACCTTGAACCGTTGCATGCACCCACACCATAAACACAATGTTTTGCGTGCGTTACCGTGCGTTTGCATCATAGAAATATAAAAAACAAACTTCTTTCTCTTATATCTATGGTTTGCACTGGCGAAATATTCAAGACAAAATAATGTTGAAATCTCTATTTTGCTGTCAATGTTCCATACAATTTTTGACAGGAACTAGAGATTTTTACATGTTTTGTCTTGAATGTTTCGCCAGTCCAAACGCACGGTTACGTTCCGCACTACCGCACCGTATACAGTGATTTTTCATAAAAGGGGAAATAATAAGGCGTCTTTTTTAACCGATTTCAAAAAAAGGAGGAGGTTATCAATTCGTCTGCATTTTTTATAATGTTTGTAACCTCAGAACTTGCGACTGGGTGAACCGATTTTGATGATTCTTTTTTATTTGAAAGCTGTTGATTTCCGTGTGGTCCCATATAAATTTTAGTAACTTTGCTTAGGTAGTTTTTGAGTTAGCTTCAATAATTACGTATTTTTCTCACTTAGTCTATGTAGACGACACCTTATTTGACAGTCTGTTATTTACATAGCAGGTAGTGGTATTAGAATTTGTGTGGGGTAGGTATCACAACAAAAAAGAGAAAAATAAAAATAACTTTAATTTCGGAAGTCGGTGTCTTTGCTTTTCAATTCTCGTTTTTTGCCACCTACTTCCGAAATTAAAGTTTTTTCACTTTTTAAGTGTTTTTTTTGGAAGTTGGTTGTTTTTTCTTTGTAAAAAGTTTTTCATTGTATGTAGGCAACGAGTTAATAGAACAGCTTCTATTATAAATAATAATTCATAATCTTTACTATTCCAACAGAATTGTGACCCGGTACTGATTTCTTCTCCTAAAATTGTTTGTCCGAAAATCATTATCCATATTACGTTTGCTATGAGTATAAACTTCAGTTACCATAATGCTCAGACCAACAAAATAAGAAAGACGGAGCATTACGTACATCAAAAGTGAAGCCACCTTTTTATCTATGTGTATGTAAAAAGGGTTGTCATTTGTTAAAGTTTTTCCCTATAATTTGGGGAATAATATTTTGGGTAGGATAATATTGTACGAGTAAGATATTGTTGAGTATGGTATAGTACCTCAATTGTTAGGAAGCATTCCGAAACAAAAGCAGTATTTAAAACATCGCAAAATAAAATTGCATTTACATACAGCCCTATCGTCAATGGCTACATGAGGCAAGTCTGGTAAGTTCTACGAAAAAAATTACACGAGTAATGGCAGCTTTTGATTAAAACCTTAGGAAGATAAATGAAGAATTAGGACATACTTGAACAAACGTACAGCCAGAACTTTGTGAAACCTGAGTTTTTAGCAATTACGTATGACGATGGAAATAACATCTAAAAAATAAAATTTGGTACAGTAGTATTTAAATTAGCTAGACTAAGCTGAGAAACTAACTAAAATAAAAAATACAGTCAGTGTTTAATTACTGTTTTGATAAAATCTCATTTTTGTTTTTCAAATTTTATATACCTTTTTAGTATATCCGCTTTTGATCACACGGCGAAGTCCACGATTAGTTGAATAAAAGTCATTATTATCAAAATTATCGGAACAAACCACGCTGGTTTTCGATGGCTGCCATTCTGGATCATTCCGACTATTTCTTATAGCTACTATCCATTTACTTTTATTTTCAATATTACTTGGAAATCTAAATGATTAAATACATAAAAGAAACAGGTATACAGGAAAAGTTTTTGACCAGTGCGCAAATTTTTTTTGGTGGTTCAGTATCAGTAATAGAACACATTTCCATTATTTATTCAATACTTTTTTTTGTTTTTTTATCCTACTTTAAATCAGCAAAATATGGACACAAACTATTCGTAATAATATCAATGGGCGCGTGCGGCGGCCGGCGCACTAGCGGCGGTGTTGCACGGGGGTGCAACCCCCTCCCGGGCGGCGCCGGGCGCTGTGGCCGACAGTTCGCTCATCGCACGCGCTGTCGTGTGACGTCGCGTCTAATCGCTTTCCCGCGCAAGCGCCGCGCCGCACGTGTGTCGGGCTTGTACCTACCGGTCACGATGTCGGACTTCAGTAACCGCGAGTTTTACGAGATGGTGCGAGTGTATGTACTGAGTGGTGAAAGTTTGCGAGCAGCTCGCAGAATGTATGCGACGGAGAGCATACCTCTAATGTGAGCCCATGGAATCCTTAACCCCGCGGTCCCTAATGAAAGGACCATTTTAGCGGCCACTCAAAGGCTGCTTGATCACGGACAGTTCAGAACCCCGAATCATGCACAAGGGTCTGGCAGACCCCGACTGGCGATCGAAATCGAAGAAAGCATTTTTGATTTCTTTGAGCGAGATCCAAGGGCCAGTAACCCACGTAAATACCTACGCCGGCGAATCGAGCGAGCGCACAGCTGATAGGTAGGTACTTTCGCGCGTTCCGCATCGCCGCGCGCCGCCGCCGGCGCCGGTTAGCCATACAACCACTTTTAAAATAAACATCTTTCGTTAACGATTTTTTAATTTTTTTGTATGAAGACGCATCAAAATAAAAAAATGATGTTTAATAAAACTGGTTTAAGGTTAATATGTCAAAATTTCCGCAGTGGATAAAAACTTTTCCTGTATAATTACTCGAACTAAAAAATATCGAACGGGAAAATTTCAAATCATATTATGGCAACCCTCGCACTTTAAATGTCACTGTTTTCGTTCGATCATTCATTCAGGTTTTTGTTCCAAATAACCTAAAATTCATAGTTAACTAAATTAAGAAACGATGTTATTTGAAGTACTTCCATGTGAAAAGTGATTCCGTGAGACTTTTTATGTGATTTGCTATTGTTTTTACAAGTTTTCACTACACAAGAAGGCATAATTCTATTTTTTTTATTGAAGTTTACTAGACGACGACTCGTGACGTACTAGGAGCGATGAGCATAGTTTTTGTGTAGGTGTGTGCGTGAGCCTGTGTGTTTACTTGCAGGAGCATAGTTTTGTGGCTACACGTTTGATGTATGGAGTGCTCCGTCTTTCTTTTTTTGTTGGTCTGAGCCATAATGTTAAAAAATTCGAATTCCTAATTTTGCATGAAATAAAGTCATATGTCTTATGTGTTGTATTATATAATGTGTATTATTCGGAATGTTCATTTATTGTAAAATTGTTAGTCCAAAAACATTAAAATTTGCAAAAAATTTGGTTTTAGTAACAGAAACGAATCGCTGTAAATCCGACTCCACTGCTCCACGCAGTCTTGTATCCCTTTGCTGCCCTTTCGATGCCCTACCCCTTTTTTTTTTTTTGAGTTTGGGAAATCATCTAATGACTTCTCCCGCTCTGCGTGGAGCGGAAGGGCGTGTCAGACTTTTACTGACTAAAACCCACCCGAATTTCTTCAGTTGCCTGTTGCCAAGGTCCCGGTATCCCTTTCGGACTTTCTCGCAACCCTGGCAGGCATCGGTCCTACCGGACCCCTCCAATTGTGCTGACATTTCTTTGAGGCGCGCGTGGAACACGACGCGCCATCGACCCGGGCCTGGTCCTTATCGGACGGCGAGCTACTCATTGCTCGCCGTCCCCAGGCCCGCGCCTATGTGGCCGGGAATCCGCCTGGGATTCCCGACGCCCAGGGCGTCTCCAGCGGCGGCGGTTAGGGGCGTGAGGGCGCAAACATTGCCTCTCCCTCACGCGTTCCGCCTCCTCCTTCACGAGCATTACTGCTTCGCAGAAGGAGGTGACGGCTTCCCATGCCCTCCCGCTCCGTACCATGGCCTGGACCAGGGCCGGACGCGAGAGGTCATTGCCGTCAATCGCCTCCACGAGGACACGGCGGTGCTCCGCCCATGCAGGGCATACCTCCACCGTGTCCTCCGGGCGATCCGCACAGTGGTGACACCCGGGCGTTTCCTCCCGCGTAATCCTACACAGGAACCTCCCAAAACTGCCATGTCCAGTGAGGACCTGTGCCAGGCGGAAGGTGAGGACGCCGTGGCGCCTCTCTAGCCACTTCTCAAAGAGGGGACTTATCGCCGCATTTGTGGCGTGCCCAGCACTGGGTTGCGACAATCGCACTCTCCATGACGCCATGAGATCCTGCCGGAGCTCTGTTCGCTGTGCCGCGATTTCTCGCGGCAGCGGAGTTACGCCCCGGCGCTTCACCTCCTCGCGCCACTCCCAAATGTGTCTTTGCACTATCGAAGAACTTCATATCTTAGCAGTTTCAAAACAAAATCCCGTGAACACGATGATCACATCTGTTACCGCCCCGGTTCTATAACGGCCGAGCGCTGCAAGCAGAAATAGTCCTTACGGTGCATAGATATGAACTTCTTCGATGGTACACCCTGTGTAGGTACACATGTCGGACATTTTTAGGATTTTAATTAGGGTAGGACAGCAGAGAACATGGTTTGATTAAATAAATCATGAAATTAATATCATCGCGATCGAACAACTGTCACTATGGGACCAATCCTGAAATCGCGAATACATTTTGACGAGCTATGCGAACATAAATGTAGGGAACAGCTGATTTTTTACGTGATTTCAGGTTTGGTCCCATAGTGAAAGTTGTTCATAATGATGATCCTTTATAATATTTCGTGTATGAAAAGATACACCTTGTATATATTTTATCACTAAAATCCTACCTTATAGTATCCTAGCTAATATTATGAATGCGAAAATGAGTTTGTTTGTTTGTTTGTTACGCCTTCACGCTAAAACGGATGAACGGATTTGGATGAAATTTGGCACATGGGTAGACCATGACCTGGAATCGGATTTAGGATACTTTATATCCCGATATTCTCACGGGATTGAGACTCATGCGGGTGAAACCGCGGGGCGCAGCCATTATTATAAAAACTTTCTATAACAAGTTTATAAATAACTAATAGTATAATACGTTTTATTTTCCCTATCCGGCAGATTCCCTCATAATACGCGTTCCCGCTTCAGACGCGTTTTTGGCTTTGGCTTTATTAAATCGTCTTATAAAAAAAAAAAAAATATTTATCCAGAACACGTTGGGCGAGCCCATCGAAATATAAAAAAACAGGAGAAGTGGCATGGGGGCGTGTGTGTGTCCGCGTGACATGAACGAGATGCTCATGTTATAGGCAAATGGCCGCCTCCGCGAAATAGTGCGCTTTCGACCGCCATCATGACAAAATTTAAGAATGCCGTTTTGTTCAGTGGTTTCTTGTACAAATTGAAGAAACAAAAAAAATATAAATCATGGTACCACTTATATAGATTAGCACAAGTATTTTACTATATTTGTGTTGAAAATCACGCTAGATCAGATCCACTAGCGTAGGCTATCGATTGCCGTATGAATTTATATTACTATTAAAGTTTATTCTTAAAATTGTCAACCGTTATAGCCCGGTTGAAAGACCGATGTGAAATCAAGTTTTTACTCATTTTGATTTTCTCATAATGTTTAAATTTTTTGATTTACCTAATATTTTTTTAGCTAAGTGTTGTTTATTTATAAATCATATTATTATTATGTATATCGTTTTTAGGGTTCCGTAGTCAACAAAGAACCCTTACAGTTTCGCCATGTCCGTCTGTCTGTCTGTCCGTCCATCTGTCCGCGGCTTAGCTCAGAGTTTTTAATGGAATTCCCAAAAAATTTAATGCAATAATAAATGGGAGAATCAATAATTTTCCGATTTTGTCAATCACTAGCATATAATTATGTAAAATAAATGGTTTTTGCACAGCACAACGATAGCTTCCGATGTTTTCGTGTGAGTGAGTAGTTGTACGGTGCATGGTAAATGCACGCTGTGTTTGATGAGATAAGGTTTATAATCGATTGCGAAGTACGTTCTGATTTACGAATTGCGAGTGTGTTCGCGACTTCGTACCTATTGGTTTTACTGAATTGCATGTGTGTTGTGGCGCCGTGGAGAGGACCAAGTGAAGTCACCGGGTTGCGAATTGCGTTACATTTTTTACTACCGGACATATCTCCTTCTTTCTTATATCTATGGGCGAGCCCGTCTACCGAGCGCGCTTGCCAACGCAAAAAAGCCCAGTATACGTTGGCCGAACGACGCGCCACGGATTCGCCAAACGCGTACTCTGTCGGCTTTAGATAAATAGATAAAAACTATTTCCTTTTTCTAGCGCTGACAAGTATCTGTTTGTCAAAATTGGTGACATCGAGTGACATCAGAAATGTACATAGGAAATTGACAGGACACAAAAACCGGTGACTAGATTCATATTAATACTATTTTTAAGCCTTACTTTTTAAACAAAATATAGACATGAAATGGTTTTTCTATGTACAATCCGTAGAATCAGACCCCATCCATACATTGAGTTAAAAAATATATGCAGGGCAATTAAATTAGTTCGTTCTCAATCAACGGTTGATTTATCTCATAAAATCTACGGCCCCAGTCCCACAGCTGCCGGCGAGGCAATAGTTGTGCTGCATGGCTTACTTGGAAGTAAAAGGAATTGGCACAGCATGTGTGGAAAGATTACAGCTCACACGAACAAACCTGTGATAGCAGTGGACGCTCGTAATCATGGGGACAGCCCTCATAGTGATGTCCACGACTACGAGTCGTTAGCTGCTGATGTCTTTCAACTAATATCTAAACTATCAATAAACAAAAGTATTGTTATTGGCCACAGCATGGGAGGCAGGACAGGAATGTGTTTAGCTTTGACAGAGGTTCGACTATAACTGTTTCCTTTCCCCTTTGTAACAGAGTTCCAAAAAAAAAAAGGTTCTGTGTTCGACTTAATGTATTTTTTTTTCTTAATGAAATTTATTTTATCATTTGGTAGAGTAAGTTTGCGCGGTTCCTCCATATTTTTTTTATTAACTTTGCTTAGATTTTTTTTGAGTTAGCTTCATTAATACTTACTTTTCCCACTTAGTCTATGTGGATGAGGTTATAATAGTTCTTCTCACTGTTATGTTACAACTGTACCACAACTAATAAAAAACTTTTTACAAAGAAAAAATAACAGACAACCAAAAAAACACTACTAAGCTAAAAATAACGGTGGCAAAAAAGGAAAATTCAAAACCAAAGACACCGACTTCCGAAATTTTCACTTTGTAGTGTTTTTTTTAGAAGTCGGTTGTTTTTTTTGTTAAAAAAAGGTTTTTCTTTATAAGAAGAGACCTTTTTCCCATTATGGGACGGTAAAAATTACGAACTGTAACACTGAGTAGTGTAGTCTTATCGTAAGCCATGAAAATGAACAGCTTTGTTGTATAATTTTGTAGACAGGTTGATCGTCTGCATTATGTGTGTGTCACGAGAGCGCTAAGCGCGGTATGAAGCGGGTTATGCTCGGAGTTTCTTTGAAGGATAAAATTAGAAATGAAGTTATCCGGAAAAGGACCGGTGTTACCGACATAGCTTGCACAGTGTAAGCAAGCTGAAGTGGCAGTGGGCTGGCCATGTTTGTCAAGGGACCCATGTCCGGTGGAGCAGACGAGACCTGGAGGGCCGCGTATCGACAAGCGTAGTGTGGGGACGGCTCCCAGCTAGATGGACTGACGCGACGGCTAAAAAGCTGACTGGGACAGACTGGATGCGGAAGGCGGAGGACAGGGTGTTGTGGCGCAGCCTGACAGAGGCTTATGTCCTGCAGTAGACTGCGATAGGCTGAATTGATTGATTGATTATCAATGCTAATAATCCATATATGACCTCATTATTCCTTAGCTGTTATTTTTGATTTGCAGCCGTCCAAAGTAGCGAGTTTGATCGTAGTAGATATATCGCCTATCATCCCAACAGATGGTCTAAGAGATCTTGACTTCTTTCCAAAGGTCATTAATGTCATGATCAATGTCGACTTTAAAGGGTTGGATACATTAAATAAAGCAAAGACTGCAGCTAAAAATAAAATAATAGAATCTCAATTATTTCCAAACGAAGAGTCCATACATTTCATTTTAATGAATATTGGACAATTGCCTGATAACTCTTTCGGGTGGAAGTGCAATGCTAAATCCTTGCAGAAGAATTTTACCAATATCGCCACATTTCCAAGTATGTCTGGAAAAACGTATGACGGGCCTACGCTATTCATCGCCGGCAAGCTATCAAACTTCATCCCGTAAGATTAATTTATTAAGTCAAGATATTTAAAGGCTACCAATCAAATATGTTATAATTATTAATATTTTTATCAAGAGTCTGTTTTATTTCAGACCTGAAGACATAACAGGGATCCAGAAGACCTTTCCTAAAGCAAAGTTGGTATATATTGAAGGTGCTGGACATAATGTACACGCTGAGAAACCAAATGACTTCTTCAATGCAGTCGTGCAATTTTTATCCTGAAACATCAACAACAACAACAATCACGTCATATTTTATAGGCCTCTTTTCTTTTCATTGATTTTACTCTGTTGTATGTTGTTAAAGTACCTCTCTCAATGCAGCATTACTCTTGGCAAAGACCTCTGGCTGATTCCATTGAATTCTATCACGAGCCCCTCACCTCCAGTCAGGGACCGCTGTAAGTGTTATCTCGTCCTCCCATCTCCTTTGTTGTTTTCCTTTTTTCCGTTTACTATTTCTGGGATACCAACCAGTTATTAATTTACACCACATATCCTGTTTTACTCTCATTGTGTGTCCAGCCCATCTCTATTTTTGTTGGTCAATTCTGGTCAAGATGTCTGCTACTTTTGTTTTATCTCTTAGATGTTCATTTCATAATCGATCCATTTTACTTGTTCGTGTCATACTTCGTTCCATCTCTTTGGCAGTATTGTAGTTTATTTCTGTGACGTTTTGTAAGTGCCCATGTTTCATATCCAATATACGATAAGATACCGGTGCCGGTGTTGAAAACTTTTCTTTTTATGGCAATGCCTAGATCTCTGTATTTCATGACCTCTTTCAATGACCAGTATTTGCGCCACCCGCTAGCTATTCTTGGGGTTATTTCTTCATTTGTTTAGTCTTTAGGAGATATGAGCCGACCCAGTTGTATATTCGTCTACATACTCTAGTGTGCGGACACCCACTTTTTTATTATTATTTTTGAGTTAGTAAGTAGTTTTATTTTTATTGTATTCATTGTTAATCCAACTTTGCCACTTTTATCACACAAAGCTTGGACCATAACCTCCAGGCTATTTGGGTTGATGTCGTTCGCAAATCTGAGGTGGTTTTATTTTTCTCCATCTATGTTGAGACACAGATGTGACCAATCCAGTTTTCAGAATAGATTCTTTAGAACTACAGAAAATAACTTAGGGGACATTGGTTCACCCTGCCTCTCTTCTCACCTGGAAATCGGGACCCAGTGTTTCCAATTATATTCTTGCTTTGCTGTTTGTGTACGTATATGGTATTTATTATATTTATGTAAGTTCCAGGAACTCCTTGTGTTGACAGACTCTCCCATATGGCTTCGTGGCTTATGCTGTCGAATGCCTTGTTGTAGTCAATGAAAGCCACGAATACTGTTTTGCTGTATTCATTGTATTTCTGCATTATTTGTTTCACCGTGTGGATGTGGTCTATTGTGAAGTTTCTCCTAAAGCCAGCTTAATTTAATTAATAATGTGCGTTGCGTGTCATATGTTACTGTTTACATTTATTTTTTAGA
The DNA here is from genome assembly GCA_949152455.1 of Lithophane leautieri. Lineage (NCBI taxonomy): Eukaryota > Metazoa > Arthropoda > Insecta > Lepidoptera > Noctuidae > Lithophane > Lithophane leautieri. Next base: position 10,969,510 of record OX424478.1, read on the forward strand.
CCTATTGTTTTATACTATTGTTTTACTATTGTGAAGAATTTAACGAAAAATATAAGTACCTACATGAAACTAGAACTCTCGTTTTGTTTTCATTACTGATAAGATACAATTTGTATAGGTTAGGTACAAATACTATAAAGGAGACATGGCTACATGGGTAAACCATTTTTAGTAAATCGGGTTCTTTCCCAAAGGGCTGGCTAATTGTGCATAAAATATGACCTATCGCAATAGCTTGGTCATTAGACTTACTTAATTCATGGTATGAGACACTCTCGTCATCGTCCGTATCATATGTTGATCATCAGTCCTTAATCAGTGTACCTAGCTACCAACACTAGGTATACAAACTAATCAAAATGAGAGTAGGTACGTTCTGCCTGCTGAATGGCCGCGTAAAACAGCCCAGAATCCATGCATGCAGCTCTGTAGGTTAGGACAGGTAGGTTTCACAACTACTGACTTTATAAATCGCGTCACTATTATCGGTGGCGCGGGACGAGTTGGAGCGGGGGCAAGCAAGCAACTAAGTATATACTTACCTCGTCATATCGAGGTGCAAAAGGTACAGTGGCAGAATGGGAGCAGGGACTTGTGCGAACCAGCGTATGGCACAACAAGATCCGCCACAAAGATATTTCTGGACGGCATCGGCATGGCGTATCCGTATGAATTGAGCAGCCAGTTCTAACCAAAATTTAGGAGTAAAAAAAATTTTTTAAATTTACAATCACGACTGTTTTGCCAAAAACTAAATAAAAAGTAAAAAAACAAGTTTTATTAGTTAAAATTTTCACATACTTACTAAGCGAAAGGTCACTCATTTACTCGCTGATATCATTGCTGTCGGGGGACCGTACTGTGGAAGACTTTTTATCTAATAGCCCCCGAACACAGAAACAAAACTTTAAGCGACCAACATACTCGTATTTATGAAGTTTCTTTTACGTAACCTATCAATGAAACGACGGAAGAATCTGGTCCATTTTTAACCGACGAAAAAAAAGGAGGAGGTTCTCAATTCGACCCGTATTGTATATATATTTTTTTTTTTTTTATGGTTGACCACGCGTAACTTACTAGTGAGTTGTCCGATTTCAAAAATTCTTTTTTTATTGGGAAGGCTATACCTCTAAGTTGGCCCCGTTTAAAATTGGAAATTATAATCCACCCCTAAAGGTAGAAAAAATGGAGTTGATTGATTTTTCACCAACTGAATTTTCAACTGTGAACCGATTCTGTTTAAATTTCGCACACATACATAGTTCTGATGACACAACCACTCATCATCAACTCCAGGTCTTTAACCTAGAGTAACCCCCTGGAGTACCCTGGAGAAAATGGTAACTCAAAAGCGAAAAATAAAAAACTTTTTTACAAAAATTAAACCGACGAAAAAAGAACTGAAAAGCGAAAAATAAATAACTTTAATTTCGGAAGTCGGTGGCAAAAAACGAAAATTGAAAAGCGAAGACACCGATTTCCGAAATTAAAGTTATTTATTTTTTGCTTTTCAGTTCTTTTTTCGTCGGTTTAATTTTTTGTAAAAAAGTTTTTTTGGTTGATTGATCCCATAAGATAAGCCCGCGCAGAATATGGACGCCTTTTCGTACTTTTGAGATTTTTATTTGTGCGAACACATACGAACACACCTACGATCCGGACCTTCCAAGTACTAAGGGTGTAGACTAAGGGAGTGTGCAGACTCGGTGCGAGTTAGTCGTACGTAGGTATAGTTCCGACGACACCGACGTCCGAAAACAATCCGAACTTGTTGACTCTTTCTTGCGTTGAAAATTAAACATGGATGTATAAAAATGTCTTGATTTACGGACAAAGTTTTTTGAGATCTGATTGATTCAAGGTAATACGATTCAAGGTATTACCTTAAATCAATCTGATCTCACAAAACTTTGTCCGTAAACCAAGGTATTTTTCTATCACTTTGTGAATTCACTGAATTCATGTCTTTTTATTAAATACTAGCGCCCGCTGCTTCGCCCGCGTGGAAGTCGGTTATTACATACCCTTCCTCGAGAACCAGTCTATCCATTGGTGAAAACAGCATGATAATCGGTGCAGTAGTTTTTGAGTTTATCGCGAGCAGACAGACAGACAGACGCGGCGGAGGACTTTGTTTCATAATATGTAGGTAGGTAGTGATAGTGATATTTTACGCACCCATTCGGTTCTACGACAACAATAAAGCCGCGCCGCGCCACACGGTGGATCGAAAATCGGCTGTAGAAGACATAGGATCTCGATGTCTTAAATGTTATTTTTTTTGCTGGAAATGACTTCTGCCGATCATTACTGTTCTATAAAATGTCATATGAAGTAATTGTGTGCACAAATGGAAGAGTTATAATTTTTATAAGAAAAAAATGTATGGAGCTGACATGAAAAATGAGGATATCTCTGGAATCGCTAGGATGGCCATTATATCCTTGCACACTGTTATAGTACTATTTATTTGTGAATTTTTGACATACTTTTATAGTACTATTTATTGTCGATTTTTTTTTTTTAAATCGTCAAAATAAAAAAATTGTATGATATGTACATTTTAATGCTTAAATATGGCTATACCAAGTGTAACTTACAATATTTTTTATGCTTAGACCAAAACATTCGAAGAAATCACAAAGTCGTATTATCTACTTATTTGAAATGACATGGTAATTATGAATTACATAATATGTGATCTTTTCTAATGCCTCAAGTCCACATTAGCTAATGATTAATAAAACTTAATACCTATATACCTGTTAAAAGGATACGTACCATAATGAGGGTAATTAGATAAACGTGATCATTAGTCAATAACAATAAATGGTAAACTATTGTATGGTTAAAAATAAAAGCAAATTATTAAAAAAAATATTAACTTAACCTAACCTAACATAAACAATAAAAGTTAACTTATTTTATACTTCGTCACCATCAGAATCCACTTCAGAATCAGGCTCTACAATAGATATAACTTCTAAGAACTCTGTCGGAGCTTCCTGATCCTGAAGTTTCAGTAGTTCTACTGTTTCCTTAAAGTATGTCTGCTTCTTGTGGGCATTTAATATTGGTCTTGTGGAAGAAATTAGAGGATCAGAAGAGACGATAAGCATATTGAGGATATCCTCGTTTGATGCTTGTCTACTCTTTTTCCTCGAATGGTGTTCTCTGAACCTCCTAAAGTCTTTGTTTCGGGCCTCTGAAGCTTCTTCCGAAAGACTTCCAATTGGTACAATAGCATTTTCTGCAATTATGTCCTCTCCGTGAATCAACAATTTGTGGACGGTTGATGACATGTAGTACCAATCGTACAGTTCCACGTATTTTTCAGCGGTTGTTCTAGCGTATTCTTTAAATTTCGGCACGTCTACAATCTCTCCAGATGTGATAGCTTGCAGAATCACAGCAAATCTGCGTATTAGGTCTTCATCTAATCCAGTGATCGCTGCAGTTTTATCAGGAAATTCAAAAAACCGCCTTGCTGTGTTCCCGTCGTTAGTTGTGCCTGATCCTTGCTTAACGATGTCAATCAAAAGGTTGAGATCATCTTTGAATCGATCTTGTATGAGTTTTTTTCGTGAATGCAATAACTCTTGATGACCTTCTCCTCTTGCAGACCACTTTTTGAAGTCGAGACGATACGCTATGTGTAGAAGACATTCCATCACATTAATGCGGGCATGAAGTGATGATATTCCGAACTCATACACACCAGAAGAAATGGATTTTGACGCAATGACATCTAACTTATTCATTTCTGTAGGCTTCGCCAAACACAGGTAGCAGGCCGCATTTGACTTAGCTTCAGACAGATATGTACAAATTTTGCCGTCAATCATCGTCATCATTAATTTGTGACTAATTTCATGTCCTTGACATTTTGAGGGAACGAGAGCTTCAATTTCGTTATCCATTGCAGTTTTTTCATTTATGACAACGTCTTTGGTTTCTTTCACAAAACTAAACTGGACTGGACTGGACGGCAATACCTAGGTGAGCAGGGTTTTGGATTCACCCATACGGTATCACCGTCAGCTGTCAACTTTAATGGAACCAAAGAGGTCATAAATATGCTGGAATCATCTTGACCACTCTCTATGTTTTGCTTATATCTACTTTGGTTAGATGCACCGTCAAATCCCCACTTTGATATTAATATCAATTGTTTATCTTGTATCGCATCAGGACTACGAATAGTTTCAAAAATTCTGTTCACTGTTAAATCTAGTAACGCTTGTAGTGCAATCTTAGCAGATGAATTCGTTACAGTCACAAATGTCTTCGGAGGGTAGCACTGTAGCTTAGCTTTTTGCACTTTATAGTAAGACGGATATATCTCCTTTGAACCTTCTCGAATAGTCGTTTCCCTTAATGTGATATATTGCCATTTCGATAGTTTTAATGAAAGTAGCAAACCCAGTGCTTTTTCTGGTGAAAATATTGTTGAAGGAGCTGGTTTGTTCAACATTTCCTTGATTTTTGCTGCTGCTTCTGGATTTTGGAGCATATGTTCAATAACAGATGCAATATCCTCACGACCATCTCCTTTCAAAAGTGCTGCAGCTGAATAAGCTACTTCATTAGGGTCATCGCCTATATGTTCATCAGATCGTCTCTTCTTCTGCTTGTTACTTAGATCATCAAACGGCTTTCGAGATCTTTTTGTCATCGTTGAAGTTGATTTCATTGTTGAAGTTGATGGTACAGGTTGAGGTACAGGTTCAGTAGAAATATTTTCACTTGTTGATTCTTGAATGAGCAAATTGGTTTGCACGCAGTTTGGCCAGTCAATATTTGCCTCAAGCCAATTACTGTAATCACGTCTAAAAACTTCACTTTTCCTGTGGGATCGTAACCATCTCTTTTGAACTGCCCGTGTAAATCTTCGACAAAATTCTTTCACGGTAACACTGTCTTCATCTGAAAGGCTAGAGCCCAGTCGAATAACAAGTGTGTTGAACAATATTTCATGATCGAAAGACGAAGCATCCTGATTGCTCAGAATAACAAACAAATCCAAATTTGTAATAATGCTTTCCATTATTCACGATCACTGAGTAAAAAGACACGGTAGGATAGATGTTAGTATTAGAAATGCTCTAAATGAACTGAAGTTGTGAATCCGATGTTTGACTATTTATTGCTATTGACTAATGATGGTATCACATTTATCTAATTACTTTCATTAAGTTAATCCTGCACTAATTGCAAAATTAGCGAGTACCCCAAATTATTTTGTTACGTATCCTTTTAACTAGGTATATAGGTATTAAGTTTTATTAATCATTAGCTAATGTGGACTTGAGGCATTAGACAAGATTACGTATTACGTAATTCATAATTACCATGTCATTTCAAATGAAAATCACAAAGTAGGTAATACGACTTTGTGATTTCTTAGAATGTTTTGGTCTAAGCATAAAAAATATGGTAAGTCACACTTGGTATAGCCATATTTAAGCATTAAAATGTACATATCATAAACATTTTTTATTTTTTAAATTTGACGATTTAAAAAAAAAAAATCGACAGTAAATAGTACTATAAAAGTATGTCAAAAATTCATAAATAAATAGTACTATAACAGTATGCAAGGATATAATGGCCATCCTAGCGATTCCAGAGATATCCTCATTTTTCATGTCAGCTCCATACATTTTTTTCTTATAAAAATTATAACTCTTCCATTTGTGCACACAATTACTTCATATGACATTTTATAGAACAGTAATGATCGGCAGAAGTCATTTCCAGCAAAAAAAATAACATTTAAGACATCGAGATCCTATGTCTTCTACAGCCAATTTTCGATCCACCGTGCGCCACCGCGTTCGCAGTCTCCGAGCTATAGAATTATTATCTTGAAGATACAGATTAAGTACCTATTCATCGCGCTCCAAAGAGGACTTCTCGAATACGATATCACCAAAACCATACATAAGTACCTATTTGACGGAGAAAAACGTATTCAGTGCGCGCAATCAATTCGTACGACACAAATTCGCGTCCAGAGTGCGCACGGCCATATAGTTGTCAGCGGAGCGCCCTCAAAAACCATTAAAACGACACCCGTGACGAAAACTTGGCATATTTTCGGTGCAGCCATCTTGAATTTTGATGATTTTTGTTAAGTAGGTACTTGGTTGGTCTGTTCCAAATGTTTAACAATATGACGCAAGTAGGTATAATCAAACCCTGTTCAGGGTTCAGTAACACATTTTATCTGTATTTAGAAGCTTTCAACTTTACATCTCACCACTTTTTGCAACAATTATTGTTTGAATACTTACCAGTACTTACCTACTTAATTGTATCTAATGGAAAACTATTCGACGAAAATTAAAAAAACCCGAAATTTTAATTAAATAACCTTGTTTTGCATTAGAAAATCTAGGTTAATTTTATTACAATAATAATCCATTTAATTTTATAGATATGTAAGTACCTAAGTATTCAAATATGTACTTAAAATCAAAGCATTTAATCTATTTGTTTACATTTTCATGAGATAATTTTGGACAAGACTATAATTTAGTAGATTAGATAATGAACAGTGCCACACATTGTGCGAGACGAACGCACTAAGTTACACTGATTACTGCAGAGATCGGAATAGGTAGAGTATATTTACCTAAAGTTCGAAAAAGAACAGAGAGAAAGTGGAGACGCCTTACGACAAAATATTTTTTCGGGACTAATGTCCCGGGTTTCAGAACATTACTTAAGTACAACTAAAATTAATAAAGTAAAACAACTACCGAATTAATTTCCTGTTTCTGTTTAAAAAAAAAAAGTATGCACGATTTCTATTGTTTAAAAAAAATTAAGGTAATCTCCTAATAATCTAATATTCGTTTGAACGATGTAAGTAAGCGCAGAAGCTAATGTTATTTACATAACAGTTTTAATAATAATTTATGTGATGATGTCCCGAAATCCCGACATTAGTCCCGAAAAAATATTTTAGTCGTAAGGAAGTCTCCACTTTTTTTGTCTCTGTTCTTTGAACTTTAGGTAGATTAGCTCTACCTATTCCGATCACTGCATTAGTGACATTAGTGTTCTCCTTTTCACAAGAGCATATTTTTTCGAACGTCCATTGGTTGGTCCTTAATGCAAAAAAAAACTTTAACGTTAAAGTTATTTTTTTTACAATTTTAAAAGGCAAAAATGCGTGACCCAGATTCTATTTAATGATTTTAAATAGCTCCTTGGTTCACTTGGTTCACAGGTATATTTCTGTTTCCTAGAACTTCCTGTCGTTGCTGTCATTGCTGTCTAGTGTCAACATCAACAGACAGATCAACAGTCAAAACTCCTCCTCACACACAGAACTAGTAATGGCAATTAATGCGATTTTTCATTAATTTCATTAGCAAGTGAATTATTGAGTCTTAGCATGATAATTGCTATTGCTATGCTAATAGCTAATATGATGATAATTGATATTGAAAATTTTGTTAAAAGTGCGAATTAAAATGGTGAACGCTCATTTTAATTCGCAGTTTTAATGAAAATGAAAATGTACGAAGCGATAATTCACTTAGCACTTCATGAAATTTCGCAACTAAATTTCATTAGCTAAATGCTAAATGATTTTTCACAAGCTAACAATGAATGCGAATGCTAATTAATCCATCACTACACAGAACATCTCCTCCTGTCATCCTTCCTGTGCTGTCAATGTCATCAAAAATGTAACTCAACTCAACAAGAGTACGTAATGTCGAGCATATAACCTTCAAAATTATTATTATCTTTTATCAAACTGTAACAAACACTAAAATAAAAATGTTACTTAGCGTAGTAACTCTAAAAAATGTTTTCAATAGCTTGAACGTGTGCCCTAAATTACTCCCCGGTGCTACGCAAATTGCCCACAGACTACTGGCCTCTACGTCAGACAATGCAGAAGCTGTGGACTTGGCCTATGCTTCTTACGAAAGTACAAGTGATTCACAAAATGTAGAACAGCCACCTCTGGTCATATTACATGGGTTATTAGGGTCGAAAAACAACTGGAACAGTATGAGCAAAGCCATTCATAGGACTACTGGTAGGAAAGTTATTAGCGTAGATGCACGGAACCACGGGGACAGTAGACATGCTACGCAGCACACGTACGTGCATATGGCGCACGACGTCATGAAGCTGCTGAAGAAGCTGGAGTTGTCGAAGGTGTCGGTCCTGGGCCACAGTATGGGCGGACGCACAGCCATGGTGCTGTCACTGCTCTGTGTAAGTTGTACGTAGTTTGTACATACTTGTAGTTGTCATGACCTTTGTGATAGTTATATACACAATCATGCAATATTAATAATGTACCTACTTATAAAAAATGTGTTTTTGAGTTATTAATAACATAGAAATGTTTTCAGTCTGACATGATCTCAAGTCTTGTTGTGGTTGATATATCTCCTGTAAAAACTAGCCCACAAATCTTCTCGATGGCCAATTTATTTGATGCTATGACTTCAGTAGCAATCAGACCAGGAATTGCAATGTCTAAAGCTCGGAAGTTGGCTGATGAGCAACTAAAAGGAATAACTCCTGATATCAACCTGAGGAATTTCTTAATAACTAATTTAGTACAAACAAATACGGGCTCTTATACTTGGAGAGTTAACATAGCAGCTCTAAAGGATAACTTCCAGTCACACATATCAAGTTTTCCAGCAAACTTGAGAGGACTTCAATATTGTGGACCAACACTGTTTATAGGAGGATCTTTATCTGACTACATAGGGTATGTATCAGATTCTTGGGCTCCTAAAACTAGCCTATATTCTGACTAATGGTAATAATAACCTGTAGCATAATATAACTGGCAAGGATTTCTTCTCATGGAAGTTATAATACAGACCTTCTCCTGGCAAGCACCATGTTTATGGAAATATTCTAGTACCTAACAAGTATTCATTTAAGGGACAAGCTTGAAGGCAGCTAAATATACATTGTTAAATTCAAACAGACTTGCTTGCCTACATTATACATATCCCGTACAAAGCTATTCATTACGCTGCTTGAAGCCGATGCCCAAAATACTTTTGTTTTTTTTTTTAAATTGGCATTTTTACAAACCTTTTAATCTGGCTCCAAACTAGGCAAACCTGTATACAATAGGGTACCTAAATGCAAAAGTTGCAACACTGGTTGTCTTATAATTACAAAATGTGTCTTTTACAGTAAAAATGACCTAAAGGAAATACAGGAATATTTCCCCCTGGCAGAGCTGACGTTCATAGATGGTGCCGGTCACTGGGTACATAGTCAGAAGCCAGAAAAGTTCTTAGAAGCAGTTTGTAATTTTCTAAAAGAGAAATAAGAGTATCAGTCTAATATAAATTATTGCAGTTCTCATTAAATTAGGTAGTCATCATTTTTTGAGTAGTAAAATAATTGTTATTAGTCTATTTATTGTTACATCCATAATGGATGAATAAAATGTGATATACCATGAGTAATTTTATTATTATATTTTATTTGTGTATTCCACTGAACACACAACCACATCCTCATGTGGTAAGATACTACATAGCAATAATCGGCACATTATATAGATAAAAGAAATTGGTTTTGATAAGCCAACTATGGGCTGTCATCAACAGTTATATTCATACATAGTATCTCTAAGTAGTCTGTGCTCACATACCACGCCTGTACATGTTTTAAGTAGTTACGGCTACACATCAAGCTATACATTTCCAGTTTATGCTGATCTCGCATTGTATAGAATTTCCGTACAACGCGAGATGCGAGCTTACACTGGAAATGCATTTTGTCAGTTTTATACGTCCAATGCATTTGTGGGCGAGCCGATTTCCAGTAATCGACCACAAATCCTGACAAAAAGTTAAAGTAAAACCGGCCAAGTTCATGTCGAACCACGCACAATGAAGGGTTCCGTATTTGGGATGAATTATCAGTAATTATCTCAAGAACCGCGGGGCACAGCTAGTTCTGTAATATAATCACCCAAGTGTTTTCCAGACCGCACTTGCCGCTTGAGCATAGATTTGTCTTGTCAATTTATAGATACTATTTTCAAGTTTACATACCTGGGTGGTCGAGTTTTTTAAGCATTTTTGTAGAATTGAAAATGGATGGATTTAATTATTTATTCAAACATGATTCATAGAAAGTTCGTAAATCACGCTATCTTTTTCATTTTATGTTCAATAGATGTTTGAAATCCTTTAGTATTTCTCTTATTCTACTGGACTGAAATTATTTTATCGTCCTGCCATTATAGAGCTTATGTTTAAAACCTTTAAATCAAATAGAAAAAATTATTAAACGTAATAAACAAACATAAAGCTGCATATGCAAGGACAATAGGTAGGTACACACGGCTACACATCAAGCTATACATTTCCAGTATAAGCTGACCTCGCATTGTTCAAAAATCCTATACAATGCGAGATCAGCATAAACTGGAAATGTATAGCTTGATGTGTAGCCGTGTGTACTAGGTACACATCTCAACTAAGGCTCGATTTGAGTCTCGAATTAGCTGAGTAATGAGTAGGCATAATTATATTGATGACCTACCGTTCTGGAATACTTAAGAGGAAATAGGGTCGGTCTTTTTCTCCATACAAAAAGTCATAATTCAAGGTTCGGCTCACGTCTATTTCCTCTTCCAATATTGGACCAATTTGAAAGATATTTTATAAATTGAGTTGAATAAGAAGGATATTTTCCTGTGACCCTATGTCGCCAGTTCCCTTTATGACGAGTCCCTTTACGTCAAGTCTGAGAGTCTTGCAAAATGTTACTATTTTACGCTTTCTAATACCGCCTACAGTCATGTCTTACTCAATGCTAAGACAAAAGTTTCAAATCCCCTAATCCAGTCGTCGTCCTAGTCGGATAATCGAACCTTTGGCGGAAGAAACTCATCGTATGTAAGTAATACCTGCCTACGTAGCGTAGTTGCAATACTTGCCTTTGTACACACGGCTACACATCAAGCTATACATTTCCAGTTCATGCTGATCTCGCACTGTATACGATTTCGGTACAATTCGAGATCAGCTTATACTGGAAATGTATAGCTTGATGTGTAGCCGTGTGTACTAGTCATTATGAACAACTATCACTATGGGAAAAACCTTGAAATCGCGAAAAAAAAAAAAAACTGCTGTTCCCTAATTTCGTGTATGAATAGATGTTACTATTATCAATAGATAAGTACTATTATATTACCTACCTACCTACGCTACGTTAATTATAGCTTACCACACAAAGATACCTAAATATGTGGTTCTCACCGTATTTTTTTATTTATCAATTCCCGTGCGGTTTTGCACTCCGAATACTGCACCTAGGGAATGCAATTGCGCAAGATAATTTCAATCCCGGTATTTACGGGACTGACCTTCTTAATCCCCCGGGATCTAGATATATTGCGGGATTCCGCAGGGTGAATTTCTCAAATGAATCGTAATACATAAAGACCTCATTTTTCGGTTTTAACTTAAGCTAGCTGATGCTCGCGACTTCGCCCGCGTGGATGTAGGTTATTACTATACTAAAACCTTACTCGAGAACCACTCTCTCTATCCATTGGTGAAAACAGTATGAAAATCGGTGCAATCGTTTTCGAGTTTATCGCGTACAGGACGACAGACAGACGCGGCGGGGGACTTTGTTTCACAATATGTAAGGATTTATTAACACTTTCATTGTCCTAAAGTAATTGGTACAGAATCCTATCACCCGACGCCCAATAATAATCATTGTGCTGTTTTTTAAGGTCAAATCATTAACAATTCTACGATACAAACGAAACTTCGTCTATTATTTATCACCCTCAGATAGCCATTAGCTACATACATTCTTTTCAAAAACGCATTAAATGCGATGCACCGACTTCCGGCTACAAGCAATAGAACTGATTATATTATTTTGTTTTTAATTTTGGAATATTAGGATAAAAAACCGGCCAAATGCGAGTCGGACTCGCGCACGAAGGTTTCCATACCATTATCTATAAAAACGGCAAAAAAATCACGTTTGTTGTATCGGAGCCCCCTTAAATATTTATTTTATTCTGTTTTTTAGTATTTGTTGTCATAGCGGCAACAGAAATACATCATCTGTCTATAAAATTGTGAAAATTTCTACTGTCTAACCATCACGGTTCATGAGATACACCCTGGTGAAAGACGGACAGACAGTCAGACAGGTAGACGGACGGACAGCAGAGCCTTAGTAATAGGGTCCCGTTTTACCCTTTGGGTACGGAACCCTAAAAAGATATAGGTAACTACTAGTGCAGGGGTCAGCAAACGGCGGACCGTGGTCAGGATCCGGACCGCCTCGCGCCGCAGTGGACTGAAATCGCGATGTAGGGACTTAAAGATTCGTATGTACATTTTTGAAATCTACTTACATACTAATACAATAATTTTATGTCATGTGACTTTTTTCATAAACCCATTACTTTCAAAGATATAGGTAGTTTCAATATTGTAAAAAAAAATCTTTTGATGTTTTAGAGTTGTATTGCAAAATTTATAATCAAATTAAACTTAGTTGTTAGTACGTGGAACGATATTCCACACCACTTCTACGATTAACGATGGAAAACCCGCTAGGAGATTATTTGCAAACTCTAAAATTGCAGCTTCGATCACGAGTTAATGAGGATTTGATAAAACGAATTAAAACCAATTAAACTATACCTTTGTCAAAGGACGGAGGACGTTTGCTGTAGTGGATTAAGCCTACTGAAGACGCACAATGAAGAGTTCCGTAGTTGGGATGAATTTATCCCAAGAACAAACTTAACATTGTAGTTGAAAAGATAGTCTCCCATACATTCCAACTGCAAATATAAGTTTCTACGCACATTATTGAGAGACTTGAGAATTTGAGAATTACGACATAATCATGAATTTATGTTTTTGTTCGTACAAAATATCTTCAAGTATTCATAGCATTGAAAATAATGGGTAAAACGTATAGTCATAGAACAATATTACATTGTATTCGATAGTAGAATACATTTGCGTATTTTTTTAAAATAAATAAACCGATACAGTTTTTTTATTCCTAAGTCCTCCACGGTTTCATATCAGCCTACCGTGCGTCGCCGCGCCGACCCATTTTGTGTACACGTACAGTAGTAGTACAGCAAGTACTTACTAAAATTTATAATTAGGTAGCTATTATTTTATCTCAAAACATTTTTAAAAAATTAGAAGAAGTTGGCTATTAAAATAATATTCACTATTTTAAACTTGATTGCTAGTAATCGTCTACCAAACGGACAGCGACAATCATAATAATATTTTCTATTTAATTAAACGGACCCCCAATTAATCTAATTAGTGATCCCTGAACAAGTGCATTACATGTCGTATACGGACGTACGTATAGGGCTACGTCTTCAGTGTATTACATGTAATGCATGGATAGTGAAAGTGTTAAACAAGCTTTTTTGGAACATACCTAATATTAAACTCTTTAATTAAGTATTAGACATGAGCAGTGGAGGCCCTGTGGTAACGGCCGCGACTTACGAGTCGTAGGTTCGAATCCAGGCAGGCGCTAATTTCATCACCACTGCTCTCAAAACGGTGAAATCAAATCATCAAAATCAAAAACTCCCTCCCTCTCACGGAGGAGGCCTGTGTCCCAGCAGTGGGAACATTATAAACTGATTATGCTATTCTTAGACATTAAGACATAGTAACATAAACATCTCAAGAAAAACTCAAACTCAAATGTTTTATTGCATTCATGTGTACACCAGTTGAAACCAAGAAACACAAAATATTTCTTTGAAAAATAACCGCGCAAAGTAAGGTAAGGCGATTAACACACTGCCACGCACCACGCAGCGTAGCGCATGAATGCGTGTTCTAACGTTGCTTGTAAGTATCTCCGTTTGTATAGAAAACATGCATAGTCCAACACACAGACAATGCATCCACGCGCGTTCATCGTTGCGTTGGTGCGTTGACACGCAACATGCAGCGTGATGCGTGGCAGTGTGATATTCGCCTAAAGTATTAAAATTGTTTCGTTAGCTAAACGGCTCCTAACCTTACAGACTAGCAGCAGAAAAGGCTCGTTCTGCTTCGCTAGCACGAACAATCGACATTAATGAATTGAAGGTAGCCTAGATATTTTAATCCACCCGACTCGAAATAATTCATCTCTTTCTTTATCAAGACAAAACCTCAAGATTGCTATTGCCGGATCTAGGTTAGGTTAACAGATCCAGAACTTTTCATACTATAACTCCGTTTCTCCCTAATCCCGCCAGTCCCCAACCAATCACTCAAGTTTCGATCGGGATTAGTCCCGCATAATGCACCCGGGATCCCGGTATTGCATTCCCTTTTATTGCACTCCATACTATTCGGAGATATGATATAAATTGATGTGATTTTTTTTAAATAACCATTCCACTTCACAGTTCCTGTGAAGTGATTATTTAATTAAGTATTAATTTATTTAATAGTTAATTTTATCAAAATGGCTGATGTTGTAGAAAGCCTCAAGTTGCTGTTCGATCGGCCAAACGAATCGTTGATCACTCCGAAGGGCGATAGAAAAGCTATCTTTCAGCTCACAGAAAAACTAGTGGTAAGTAAATTATTTACATAAAGTCAGTTATTCTCAAGTAGGTATAGAATTTACAAAGGGTTACTTATAGTTACGTAGAGGTGTTTATTACCGACCGGCCACAAATCCAGACTCCGAGCTCCGGGGCGATATGATAGGTACCTACTAGGAATTTAATAACATAACATCACGCCTGTACCTATTCCCCGCAGGGTTGGGCAAAGGGGTACCTATTAACCTACATTTTGCTAATTATGTTTGAGTCCCATATAATAGGGGGCGAGCCCCCGAAAAATAATGTATCATCTAGATAAACATAATAGGTAAAACTCAGTGCCTGTCACGCAGATCGAACCCGGGAGCCAACTGGACCCTTACATATTATATTATGCTAATTTAATTGTTTTTTCACAGCCTCCGGAGTTCGCAAACAACGGCGTCGAATTAAACGACCGTTTCGGTGACGATGCCACCGAGAAGATTCCGCTGAAGACCTTAGACTCGTACCCCCCCTTCACCATCGCGTCGCAACTGCCTTCTGATACGGACTTCTCACTGTTCCTGCCCAAACACCAAGAAATGGCTACTGAAGTCATTGACGCGCTTTTGAGTGAGTAGTGGGAGAAAGCGTGGGCGCTAGTCTTCAAGCTTAATGCTTATTTAACACTTCATGCAGCATGAAACCCTAAACTAAGTATGAAATTATTTAAAGTGTGATAATTCGCAGCCGTGTCGTCGCTACCGCTCTAGGCTCACATTGTGTACCCCTATTGTGTACAGAATAAAACATAAAATTACGATGAAAACAAACATTTATTAACAATGAATTAAATCGTTATTAGCAGCTTATTTTAAAATATTTGTTTCTTTGTGTAGATGTACCTGAGAATCAGCTGCAAGACTTTCTGTCAACATGTGTGTATGCAAGAGCTAACCTCAACCCTCAGCTCTTTAACTACTGTTACTCAGTAGCACTGATGCATCGGTGAGTTGACGCTTGCTATGTATACAATTTAATAATATCCAATTCCCCATATTTGTCTATAAAGTTCTATTTATGTATGAGTGTCAAAAGTTCTGGTCTGCTCTTGTGTTTTGTAAATAATTTACATTAATTAGGTACATCTAACTATGTGTTTGCACTAGAAAACATTCAACGTGTTTCAAAACTTGTCACATGAAACAAATCTAATAACTTGTTTTGTTGAATTTGCATTTGCACTGCATGCAACATGAGTTATATGTTAAGACAGATCTCAAGTTAGTCTTTTCCAAATAAGACTGTAAACATACAGAAATATGTCTGTTAAATATGGCAAGTGTTAAGAAACGTCACACATGTTTCGCATCAACAAGTTGCGTGACAATGCGAACGCGAGTCGATACATTGAAGAAAACAGAGATTTCAACATGTTTTTACGTGAATGTTTCGCCAATGCAAACGCATGGTTACTAAACTTGTATTCATAAATCATTTTAGATTCTTTGACTAGTACTTTTGACACATATTTTTACATATTAATTTCATAATAGTAATTATGCTGGCAGGCAAACCATACTCAAATATTTACTTAGTTTGCACACGCAAATAATTTTTTTTGTCACTATTTATATTGATTATAAAACTTATTATAATTTCTTTAATTAAACTGAATAAGTTAGGTTCTACAAAACAACAGATATTTCTATTATACCTTTTCAATGTTAACATAATTGTTAAGCTAAAGCAAAACATTTCTTTCAGTAATGACACCAAGAATGTGCCCATTCAGAACTTTGCAGAGACTTTCCCTTCGAAGTTCATGGACTCTCAAGTGTTCCAGAAAGCCCGTGAGGTGGCAGCTGTGCTCCCCCAGACTGTGACAGTAAGTAATATTACTTATCTTTGCCACCGCAGCAGTTATCACATTTTTTGTCTGTGTCTGAACATAGCACAGGTTTATAGTTAGGTGTCCAGGGACCAAGACTTTCATTTGAATAGAAATCCATAGGATATGTCCCATCATCTTTCAACCATTTGCTATTACCTAATGATACAGAAAACTCATATGGAGTCAGCAATGGCTTTGGAAAAGCTGTTCCCCAGTCAATGGACAGTCTTGGGCAAGCCACCTGAACAAAGGCATCAAGGCCAAATAATGCTAATTTGCTAGGAAAAATCTCTGATAAAAGTATCTTTACAAATGTTTTATCAGAGTTGCCAACTTGCTTTTCTAAATTGCTTAATACTTTAGTACTACCTTGTCTCCCTAATGTTCCAAGTATGAGACCAAAACTGACTGCTTCCTCGGCTATTTTAATCTGATTCTGTCTATTTGACTGCATTACTTTGTGCTCATACAACTCTGAAGTAAATTTCTTCTCATAAGGGTCATATTTATATGCTGCAACTTTTGGATTAGCTATCATGACTGATTCCAAGTGGAATCTGCCATCTCCTAGATATATGACTACATCAGAATTTAACTTGGGAGATGTACAACCAAGGATCTCTCCAGGTGATAAAGGTTTACACTGTGGAACAGTCACTATATATTCTTCACTTCTTAAAATCTTAGCAACAGAATGCAAGGTTGTTACAAATTGAATTGTACTAACTAAAGCTAAATGAGTTTGTTTTGGAAAGTTCAGTTTAACAGTTTCCACAAAATGTGATGGATCAATCTTTATATCAACAAATATGTAGAGTACCTTGATGTCACATGTTTGGTCTATAGGTATCAGGCAAGAGTGCCCGTAATGTACCAGTAGGTCGACCCCAAGTGCGATAGCGGTGAAGTCGTCGATACAGCATGCGCCATAAGTTACGTCGCCCATTATAACAGTATCAGCTTCAGTAAATGTCTCTATTATATCACACAACGTTGTCGCAAACATTGTCAGACCTGTAAGGAAATATTTATAAGTAAGTATATTACTATCGAAACAAACAGAACAAACAATAATATTACATATTGTTTACACATTAATTACAATACCTTCAGGTAGTTGAAGAGCCACTCGTTTTGAACCCAAAGACCGTATTCTCCATATTGTCTTGTGTATTTCAAAATTGTAATTTTGTGGTAAAGCTTCACACGCTCTATTTAACAGAGGGTCATTTAATAATTCATTTGGAATTTTGTTTACAGCACGTATATTTGGTTTGAAAGTCTTCCTTTGACCTTCTGGTTTTGCGCGCACTACGACTACGCCTGGGCTTAAACCAAAATCTTCCATGTTAGGAACACTATAAACACATTATCTTTACTTATTAAAAACCGAGAAATGCAATAAACATGATTTCACAGGTTATTAATATAATCAAAATATACACACGCACGGTGGCCTACGTGACTTTTCGCATGAATTTGCGTTCCGTTTCAATTGTCTATCATTCATGGATGTCAATTGTCAGATCAGTCGGTGTCAGGTTCATTGAAAAATATAGAAAGGAGCTGCTCAACACTTAGAAGTTCAAATAATAAAACAGGATAGCTTGATGGTGAACATTAATATTTTGTTTAAACTTCTGCCTTCATTGTAATGTTAACATTGCCAATCTTCTTGTTGAAATTGAACCTCAACATAAGGCTCTGCTAACCTCTATGATAATATGTGCGATTGTGCGTATAACGGAGCAGACACTGCAGCCAAGTGACAAAACAAATGCGTTTCGTTACACTTTCTATCTATTAGTCACACAGGTTAGTGTCTGATGAATGAGTCGATGGATGAGAAACGTGAAAGACTGCATACCCGTCCGCCTTCAAAGCAAGAGTAAACGTGAACAAGGCATCTTCTGGGCTGCACGCGATGGGTAGCACTAGAGGCGGCGGAAGGCGTAGGCGACGTGGGCCACCGCCTATAGCCTCGCGGTCCGAGCTCAAGTAGCACACGAGGCTGCTTATCAGCCGAATAAAGGATTCCCATCATGCTTAAAGCTGAATAAAAAAGCTGCATAAGGGCTGTATAGGGCCTTATATAACTCTTAAACGGGCACAAATTATTCAGCCTTAATTCACGTAGCTGCTTAGGAGCTGTGTAGCAGCAATTTAACAGTGTTATAAAGGGTAACGACAGTAATATGCGCTGAATATCGACTGACTAAGAGATCACAAGTTACTCTTTATTCAGTAAATATGTCACATCTACGCTCTTAATAGATGTTTTAAACCGGGAAAGGCTGCTTGCGGCCAGTGTAAAAGTGAACATATTTGATGTATGAAACATATAGAAGCAAATATAACCCTAGCTGCCAATTGAATACTTGTTTTGTAGAGTGAATTATATGTTGTTTTACATTATTTATAAAAGAAAAATGATTGGGAATGTAATTTCACTAACATTATACAAATACATATATTGTCTAAGAAAATTTTAGCGCGCCAAGAAAATATTTTGTTTTTAATTAGTTTTGTGATATAAATAAGCCGTGATGAAAACTTGAATAAACAGTTTTTAGTTCTTTGAAAATAATTATAAGGCAAAAAGTTATTATTATGTTATCAGGAAGTAAAAACTAATGCAATACATTCTTAATTCATACACAAAACATCATAAAAGTTTAAAAATGAATCAGTATATTTATAGGTTATACAATAAAATGTTAAACAGCGACGTGAATAGTTAAAACTCTTATATGCTGCAAAAGGCTGTCTAATAGTTCACTAGTGTACTGGTAATCAGCAATAGCTGCATACAGTTCACATGTGTAATTTTATTCAGGTAAAGTCTGAGTAAAGGTACTACGAACCACTATAAAGTAGAAGCCGTTAATTCGATACACTAGTGAGTCTCTAAGTCTCTAACTGTCCGTGAACAGTGCGCCGCGCTCGGCTGCTTGCAGCGCATTGTGTAATGAAGTGGCAAGTGCACGAATAAATGGATTACTATTATGACAATGTGTTGGAAGGAACGTGGTAATCTGGCATCGGCCAAAACAGGTTTTTTTGTTCTGACTCGTGGCGAAGGTTTTCTTTATTGTATTTTAAACGTCCGTCTCATTTATTTATATTTTCGTTTTTATTATTATTATGTGACACATATTTTGTTTTTTATTTTATTTAAGTAGGTATACATATACATACACTTATTATATTATAAAACTGATTTGCATCCGTCACGTCACCTCACACTTTCGGGTCCGGTTGAAAACCAGCGTCAGGCACTCACAGTTGTCTGGCATTTTTGCTGAACTGGACCTTTTCGGTGCAGCCGTGAGGCACACTCCCCTACATCGCACGTTTACACCTTTTTTTGTTTATCTTTTCTTTTTTTTTTATATTTATTTTTCTATATTTTATGTGCTGTGTGTGTTTTTTGTTTTATGTGCTGTATATTATGTATATTGTGTGCCTTTCAGTCTGTGCTGAATAAATGTATTTTCTTTCTTTCTTTCTTTCTTTCTAAGCGACTGCGAGGCATCTAGTGAATGTTTAAACAGCTGCTATGCAGACACTATCAATGGCAGTATAAAGGCTGATTAGCGGTAGACATTTAGCAATAAGCTGTAATGTGGGCCACAAATCATCCATTATACAGCCATTAACGACATAATAGTTCACACGTGGCCCTTTAATAAGTCAGTGTAATAGGAGTTCACAAATACCTTCTTATACAGCATTTGGCGTAATTTCATCCACTAAACAGCCCTTACTATGGTTAAGGCATTAGAAAAGGTTTAAAGCTGAATACAGTCGTTGAAAATATACCTTTATAGCACTCTTAGCGTATTAATGGTAATGTTGTCGGTCTTAATCAGCCTTAATGCAGCTCTTAATCAGCCTAAGCTGTTTAAATATCGCTGACAACTATTATGCAGCTGTAGGATCACCAGTGTACTCTTAAAAGAGTCTTAATGCGCATAGAGTATCAAATAGGTCTAAAAGTGAGTAGTTATACAGCTATCTGTGCTACTTGGGAGGGGCTTCGCACCCCGAAAGTTTATGCAATTATGCAAATTAGGTATTTAAAAACCGTGAACGCGACAAAAAAATTTTACTCGTCATAAAACGGTAGGTAAATATGTATATTGACATACCAAAATATTAGTATGGATTTAGTTATTAAGTCTAAAGTCAACGAATTTACGAATTGACCGGTGTACCTATGTACTTACTAGTAGATAGCCACTAAAGAATTCCACTATCCACCTCCTGCTCCATCATCACACCCTCAACACCAAGTGCAATCAATTGGACTCATCAAAACGTATCATATGACCCGAAACTAGAAGGGTTTGCTAACAGCCACTGAAGAGTTCCACTATCCACATCCCGTGTCCATCATCAGACCCTCGACACCAACCAAGTGCAATATACCTACTGGACTCATCAAAACGAATCGTATGACCCCAAACTTAAGGGGTTTACTAGTAGCCACTGAAGAATTCCACTATCCTCCTCCTGGCTCCATCATCAGATCAGCTCATAGAGATACCAAATTATAGTACTTATTGACATCCAACTACATATACATGCTTACATACAAAGTTTCATTAAACCGAATAAGAGTCCAAACTCGAGGAGTTTCATAGTGGCCTCTGAAGAGTCCCACTATCCACCTCCTGGCTCCATCAGATCAGCGTCCAAAATTATGAAATTATTATATTGTCAACAGTCCTTGATAAAGTGTGCTTTCAAATTAATCGGAGGTCTTGAAGTTGGTGAAAATTACGTTGAAAGACTCCGTACTCGTACATATTTAATTATTTAGTTTTATACTTACAGGTAAAGCTAGAAAAAAACCGGCCAAGTGCGAGTCGGACTCGCGCACGAAGGCTTCCGTACCATTATCTATAAAAACCGAAAAAAAAAACATGTTTGTTGTATGGGAGCCCCCTTAAATATTTATTTTATTCTGTTTTTTAGTATTTGTTGTTATAGCGGCAACAGAAATACATCATCTGCGAAATTTCAACTGTCTAACTATCACCGTTCATGTTTCATGAGATACAGCCTGGTGACAGACGGACAGACAGACAAACAGCGGAGTCTTAGTAATAGGGTCCCGTTTTACCCTTTGGGTAGGGAACCCTAAAAAGGGATTAATAAAAAAAAAATCCCTGTGAGGCAATGTCACCTTCATCACCAATTGATGCAACTACAGCCCTAACTTTTAACATATTTATTAGACTGATTTTTAGGGTTCCGTAGTCAACAAGGAAACCTTATATACCTTACATTATAACTACTTTTTGGCCTATTTTATTGTAAACCTGTTTCTTTGTGTTAATTTTGAAGGTGCAAATAAAACTTTTTTTTTTTTTTTTTTTCTTATAGATTCGCCATGTCCGTCTGTCTGTCCGTCCGTCTGTCCGCGGCTTAGCTCAGAGACTGTTGGTACTAGAAAGCTGTAATTTGGTATGGGAATACATATAAATCACGCCGACAAAGTGGTAAAAAAAATCGTAAAAAATATTTTTTTTGGGGTACCTCCCCTACAAGTAAAGAGGGGATGTTTTTTTTTTCCCCTTAATCCCATAGTCGGGTATCGTTAGAAAGGTCGTTTAAATAATGTTAGTCTGTGAAACCATTTTTGGATTCAGGGATTCATTTGCGAAATAAGCTATAATGCGCGAATTTTTGTTAGAGTCAAGTGCGTCCCCCCCCGCCAGTAAAAAGGTTGTTTTTGGATATGTGAAACAATTCATGGCAGTAGTAATATAACGAAATCAAAAGGAAAACTATCACCGCTACGTAGGCTCCACAAGTTACCGAGTAATAATCGACCAACTTAAATTTGCAGTTGCAAAAACATGTTCTCCCATACAGAATGTATGTATGTATAGAACAAGTTTTTCAACTACAATGTTGTTTGTTGGATAAATTCATCCCAACTACGTAACCCTTCATTGTGCGTGGTTCGACATGCACTTGGCCGGATTTAAATTATTGATGTAATTTATACAGCGCACACCGATCATCATTCCTCGGGACTACACTGCGACGGACTTGGAAGAAGAACATCGTTTGGCCTATTGGCGTGAAGATATTGGCGTTAACCTACATCACTGGCATTGGCATCTCGTTTACCCGTTCACAGCATCACAGAGAGCCATCGTTGCTAAAGACCGTCGCGGCGAGCTCTTCTTCTACATGCATCAACAATTCATTGCTCGGTAACTATTCCTCTGTTCAAGGGTGTTTTTATCGTGCGGATTTGATTACGTATGCGGGATTGCCCCGCACACGTAACAAATGTCCTTTTCACACGAGTATTTATTGTAATGCGTGGAAGACGCACGCGAGACGTGGGGCGTGATCCTGGGCAGCAGCCCCGCGCGGGGCTTGTCGTCCACAACCACAACGCATAGCAGCCCGCAGAAAACTAGATAGTAGGCTAGCGTGTTTCATGCAGCGTGAAACACGCTGCGGCAATCCCGCATTCGTGATGAAATCCGCACGATATTAAAAACACCGTGTTCCCCAATTACTTACGAGTACATGCCAATACATTATCTCCTGTAAGTTCTGTTCAAACTCTCAAAATGCTTTATGAAAGACCAACTCTACCAGATACTTCGCCAACGGCTTTGCCCGCGTGAGTTTTTTCTCAGGGTATGAGGATAGGACCAGGTGATGAGGGTAGGTGATGTTGGTAATGTCTCTGATCGTTATTAATTTCTTAGTTACAACTGTGAGCGTCTCGACAATTCTCTGAAGAGAGTAAAGAAGTTCAGTAACTGGAGGGAGCCAATCCCAGAGGCTTACTTCCCCAAACTGGACAGTCTTACGTCATCGCGCGGCTGGCCGCCACGGCAGGCGAACATGCGCTGGCAAGACCTCAACCGTCCCATTGACGGACTTAATGTCACCATCAGCGACATGGAAAGATGGAGGAAAAATGTTGAGGAAGCTATCGCTACCGGTAGGGTGACTAATGTAAGTATCTATCTAATGATAATGAACAGTAAATAATTAAACTAAATCGTCCATCATGCCTGCATAACTATTCTTACCTACATCAACCTGCTTTATGAACACTTTACTATTGTAACCAATGAATGGTTACAGGCTGACGGTACAACCAGCCCTCTGGACATCGACACGCTCGGCAACATGCTGGAGTCGAGCATACTTTCCCCGAACAAGGAGCTGTACGGCAGCATACACAACAACGGACACAGTTTCTCTGGCTACATGCACGACCCTACACACCGTTATCTGGTAAGTGACTCGCGTAAATAAAGGAATAAACTTGCAGTGACATAAATTCACGTAAAAATCCCAGAGTCATCTGTACAACAATATCATTTCATTTTCTGCCTGCGCTTCTCGCGTCTATCGGTTTCCCGCCGCAGCAACCGTACAACATATCGTTGTGTTATAGTCTACAAGTCATTGCTATTTTTTTTTAATAAGTATGTTCCCCTTTTACTTGCAGGAAAGTTTTGGAGTCATCGCTGATGAAGCAATTACGATGCGTGATCCGTTCTTCTTCCGTTGGCACGCGTGGATCGACGACGTCTTCCAGACGCACAAAGAGTCTGCTGCTGTGCGCCCTTACACTCGCTCTGAGGTAGATTCCTTGTAAAAATATTAATTCCTACTAGAATTAACAGACATGAAACTAATATAGTAAACTAATATAGTCCTACCTACCAAGTTTTAATAGCGCATATATAGCGCTTACTAAATGCTCTATCTTTTTCAGCTTGAAAACCCCGGTGTTCAAGTGACATCCGTGGCGGTGGAGAGTGACGGCGGCCAGCCTAACACGTTGAACACCTTCTGGATGTCCAGTGATGTCGATCTCTCTCGAGGCTTGGATTACTCCGACCGTGGTCCCGTATATGCCAGATTCACCCATCTTAATAACCGACCCTTCCGTTACGTGTAAGTAAGCTATGCATGATCAAAACTAAAAAGCATCATAAAATAGGCAATGCCCTTATTTTCAATTTATCTAATATTTTTCAGTATCAACTGTAACAACACTGGTCCCGCCCGCCGGACAACCTGTCGTATCTTCATCGCGCCTAAGTTTGACGAACGCAAATTGGCCTGGGCTCTCTCCGACCATCGCAAGATGTTCCTGGAAATGGACAGATTCGTTATCCCATGTGAGTGTATTGTACCTATACATAGAATGGCTATAGTTTATCATTCAACTTTAGTATAACTTGTCGAGTCTGAAATGACGCGTGGAGTGCGCATTTTACGTACCTACAAGCCGCGGCGCCCACCACGGTACCTAAAATGATACGATTTGTATACATAGAGTTAGAGTGGCTAAGTATAGTTTATCACTCTTTAGTATTATATATTCTACCGCCGGTCAGATTGGACGCCATCTAGCAAACGCGAAAGAGGCTGGGAGATTATCGGATTCCCCCATTTACACTGTCAATGCAATGTTTCAGTGAACGCCGGGAAAAACACCATCACTCGTTTATCGACACAGTCTTCCTTGACGGTTCCGTTCGAACAAACATTCCGCGACCTGTCGGTGCAGAGTAACGACCCCCGCCGGCCGACTCTTGAAGAGTTCAACTTCTGCGGCTGCGGCTGGCCCCAGCACATGCTCGTTCCCAAGGGCACTGAAGTAGGCGCTGCCTACCAGCTCTACGTTATGCTCTCCAACTACGATCTTGACAGCGTAAGTACTCCTCATACCTGTTACTTCGGTACGATATAATACGAGCAGACAAGCGGGACTCTTCTTACCAATAATGTATTTTAATCACCCAGGTGGAGCAACCTGATGGATCACAGCTGAGCTGCGTTGAAGCATCCAGCTTCTGTGGTCTGAAGAACAGGAAGTACCCTGACCGCCGCGCTATGGGCTTCCCCTTCGACAGACCGTCAAGCACGGCCACTAACATTGAAGACTTCATTCTACCCAACATGAGGCTGCAGGATATTACAATTCGCCTAACTAACCAAGTTGAGCAGAACCCAAGGAACCCGACTACTAACTGATCTTGTTTTAATTATGTACATGATGACGAGATGTTTATCTCAGTCATTGACATGACAAAGATGTACTTACATATATAAAAATATTAATTTTAATTATCTAGCATCATAAAAAATAAAGGCTAAGTATTATGTTAAAAGAACCAAGTGTAAATAAATACTGTAAATAAAATTAGGAATTATGTTGAATCCAGATATAGACCCGTTTACTAATTAAATAATTATACTAATAAAAAAACAATAATTATTACCAAATAAATATAAATATTTTGTTGTAAGTATTTTTCCTTGTGTGTTAAGGTCATACGCGTGGAATAGTGTTATAGTGGTGTGGCAGGAAAAGAAAGCATACAAAAACATGTTATTTGAAATTAAAATATTAAAAAAATATTCAATATTTAATAGTAACATCAATAACTCAACATTACACATTTGAACAAAGTGAAGTTCAATACATTACTATTCACTTGATTCATTTTGCTAGATCCTACTACGGAAATCATTTTCTACCTAAGGTCTGAGTCTGACTCATGTTGATTCTCATCATTTTAGTGTTATGTTATTTGGCAATCAATCAAATAATCTTCATTTAAAATAAAATATAATATATTATTAAATCTTATCTGGAGCAGCTTACCAGCTTTGTGTGAATTCAGTTTTTATGCTACCTTTCTTTTTGGTGTGAAGTCCTAGACTAGACTCAAAAGTACTTATACAAACATCAGGCTATCGCTGGAAAAGTGTGTCATAAAAATCAAAGCCCTAAAAAAATTATCAAAGCCAACGTATCCAATTAATTAGTAGAAAAAGTGTTGGGGGTTTCCTACGCAACAGAAAAATGTAACGAAAAGGATATTAAAAAAAAACAAAATTACGTGATATTTGCCGAGATCGCTCCACGTGAGATTGGGAGAGATTCAGCTTTCGGCGACACACGTAATTAAAATGAACGACCCCTTATCTATCTATGTAGTTACTATTATCACTAGGATATTACCTATGCTACACTACATTTATTCTAGTTCACCAGCACCACACAATTTTGATAACTATGTATTTCTCACGGTATTTTATCAATTCCCGTGCGGTTTTGCACTCCGAATACCTATTGCACCCCATACTATTCGGGCATATGGTATAAATAGATGATATTGAATTTTAAACAACCATTCCACTTCACAATTTCTGTGAAGTGAGTATTATTTAATTATTAATTTATTTAATAGTCAATTTTACTAAAATGGGTGATGTCGTGGATAGCCTCAAGTTGCTGTTCGATCGGCCAAACGAACCGTTGATCACTCCGAAGGGCGATAAAAAAGCTGTCTTTCAGCTCACAGAGAAACTTGTGGTAAGTAAATAATTTATATAAAGCCACTCTTCTCAAGGACTTTACCTATAGAACTTGCAAAGGGGCACTTATAGTTACGTAGAGGTGTTTTTTACCGACCGGCCACAAATCCAGACTCCGCCCCGGGGTGATATGATAGGTACATACTGGGTTTTTTATTTTTTTGTTTTATCTAGATAGTCCTACACGGCGTTCGAACCCGGGAGCCTGTTGGTATAAAAAGAGTTTTTGATATCGACCTTTTTCCTAGTCAATTTATTTTTCTATTTTGATTTATGCTCACTCATCTGTCTTTTTTCTTCTCGTGAAATAATATATGTTCTATCGACATTATATAATCAAAGGTTCTATCTAACTTTTATTTTTAGTATCATCTCCAATTAATTTTAACCACGCTCTGCTACCAGCACTCTGCACCGCTAGTGAAACATCCATGAAGCAAACCCACTAACAGGTTATGGGCCCAGCACGCTTCCACTGCGCTCAAAAGTCACGACCGCGGCGTCACAAGTCTACACTGAACTGTTACATACTTAATTATATAATTGTTTTTCCACAGCCCCCGGAGTACGCAAACAACGGCGTCGAATTAAACGACCGTTTCGGTGACGATGCCACCGAGAAGATTCCGCTGAAGACCTTAGACTCGTACCCCCCCTTCACCATCGCGTCGCAACTGCCTTCTGATACGGACTTCTCACTGTTCCTGCCCAAACACCAAGAAATGGCTACTGAAGTCATTGACGCGCTTTTGAGTGAGTAGTGGGAGAAAGCGTGGGCGCTAGTCTTCATGCTGATTTAACACCTCATGCAGCATGAACAGAAAAGAGATGGCGCTATACGTCCTATAGATCCATCTCTTTCCCCCTCTAAAGTAGTAAGATTAAAATAATACTGCTGTAAGCGGGAGGTGGTAGGCCCCTTGAATAAATCGTTATTAGCAGCTTATTTTAAAATATTTGTTTCTTTGTGTAGATGTACCTGAGAATCAGCTGCAAGACTTTCTGTCAACATGTGTGTATGCAAGAGCTAACCTCAACCCTCAGCTCTTTAACTACTGTTTCTCAGTAGCACTGATGCATCGGTGAGTTGAGATCAACTTAATTGTTACTAAAATACTTTTTTTGTTGGTCTGAGCTAAATATAATAATCTAGCTTCCTTCTGCAGCTTCGCCCGCGTGGTATGTCGATAAAAAGTAGCCTATGTCCTTTCTCAGGCTCTAGACTACTGTTGTGTACCAAAGTAGTTTTGGCGTGAAAGCGCGACAGACAGACAGAGTTACTTTCGCATTTATAATAATAGTAAGGCTATGCAGAATACAATCAATTGTACCTACATAAAAGCTTACTATAAATACAATTCAATAATATAAGTCTGTTCCACATATTTTTAACGTAGTAAAAAAGGAGTGTAGTAGTTTTCACGGTGAGTTTTTTTACAGAATAGACCGCGGCAGGTCGCGATTACTCCACAGGGGCCGGCTGGCATGTCGTTTAGTTGCCTGAACACATGACATGAAAATTTATTTAAAAATGGTGTAGCTACCTAGGTACTTTTATACCTGAAACAGTTATTTATAAGATTCCTTTTCAATTGGATAAAGAAAAACTTTTGTTTCAGTAATGACACCAAGAATGTGCCCATCCAGAACTTTGCAGAAACTTTCCCTTCGAAGTTCATGGACTCTCAAGTGTTCCAAAGAGCCCGTGAGGTGGCAGCTGTGCTCCCCCAGAATGTGGCAGTAAGTAACATTAACATTACTTATCTTTGCCCCCACAGCAGTTATCACAATTTTTGTCCCTATCTGAACATAACACAGGTCTATAGTTAGGAGTCCAGGGACCAAGGTTTTCATTTAAATAGAAATCCATCATCTCTAGTGGCTCTCGTTGATCGCTAGATCAAGAGCCAGCACCCTAATTGCGTACACGGTCGGTCAGAATTGGAATCGGTTTGATGATGTGAAAGGTGCTGATATGATAAAAATTCCTTCATGATACAATGCCTTTTTCAACGATGTTTTCTCTAGAGAATTTTCACCTTCATCACAACTTATACTGCTAGAGCCCTACCTTTAACATTTTAGACTGATTTTAAACAATTGATGTAATTTATACAGCGCACACCGATCATCATTCCTCGGGACTACACTGCGACGGACTTGGAAGAAGAACATCGTTTGGCCTATTGGCGTGAAGATATTGGCGTTAACCTACATCACTGGCATTGGCATCTCGTTTACCCGTTCACAGCATCACAGAGAGCCATCGTTGCTAAAGACCGTCGCGGCGAGCTCTTCTTCTACATGCATCAACAACTTATTGCTCGGTAACTATATTCCCCTGTTTCCCAATCCCCATACTTACGAGTACATAATATTTATGCCAATACATTTCCTCTGTAAGTTCTGTTATTTTTACGGGGTAGCTGGTCATATAACAATAGACAGTAGACAAAGTCTCAATATGCTTTATTATTAAAGAATAGAGATGTAACTGTAGATAGGTAGATTAGATACGTTAACGGCTTTGCTTGAATGAGTTTGTTTCTCTTCGTCGGATAAGTGCATGAGGATAATGTCTCTGATCATTATTCATTTCTTAGTTACAACGGTGAGCGTCTCAACAATTCTCTGAAGAGAGTAAAGAAGTTCAGTAACTGGAGGGAGCCAATCCCTGAGGCTTACTTCCCCAAACTGGACAGTCTTACGTCATCGCGCGGCTGGCCGCCACGGCAGGCGAACATGCGCTGGCAAGACCTCAACCGTCCCGTTGACGGACTTAATGTCACCATCAGCGACATGGAAAGATGGAGGAA
The DNA here is from genome assembly GCA_949152455.1 of Lithophane leautieri. Classification (NCBI taxonomy): domain Eukaryota; kingdom Metazoa; phylum Arthropoda; class Insecta; order Lepidoptera; family Noctuidae; genus Lithophane; species Lithophane leautieri. Next base: position 10,999,169 of record OX424478.1, read on the forward strand.
AAATGTTGAGGAAGCTATCGCTACAGGCAGAGTGACTAACGTAAGTTTCTAATGATAATGAACAGTAGGTACATAATTAAACTACCTAGTCCTACCTGCATAACTATACCTACGTCAACCTGCTTTATGAACACTTTACCATTGTCTTGTAACCAATTAATAATTACAGGCTGACGGTACAACCAGCCCTCTGGACATCGACACGCTCGGCAACATGCTGGAGTCGAGCATACTTTCCCCGAACAAGGAGCTGTACGGCAGCATACACAACAACGGACACAGCTTCTCTGCCTACATACACGACCCTACACACCGTTATCTGGTAAGTGACTCGCGCAAATTAAGGAATAAACTTGCAGTGACATAAATTCACGTAAAAATCCCAGATTCATCTGTACAACGTTATCATTTCATTTTCTGCCTGCGCATCTCGCGTCCGCAACCGTACAACATCGTTTTGTTATAGTCAACAAGTCATTGCTATTTAATTACGTGTAAGCGTAAATTATCTAAAGTTTTTTTTTTTTGTATTCAAATTTTACTTGCAGGAAAACTTTGGAGTTATCGCCGATGAAGCAACTACGATGCGTGACCCATTCTTCTTCCGTTGGCACGCGTGGATCGACGACATCTGCCAATCACACAAGGAGTCTGCTGCTGTGCGCGCTTACACTCGCTCGGAGGTAGATTCTTTGTAAAAACCATTAATTACAAGAATTTATTAACAGACATGAAGCTAATATAGTATACCTACCTACCTAGTTTTAATGGCGCATGTATAGCGCTTACTAAATGCTCTATCTTTTTCAGCTTGAAAACCCCGGTGTTCAAGTGACATCCGCGGCGGTGGAGAGTGACGGCGGCCAGCCTAACACGTTGAACACCTTCTGGATGTCCAGTGATGTCGATCTCTCTGGAGGCTTGGACTTCTCCGACCGTGGTGCCGTATATGCCAGATTCACCCATCTTAATAACCGACCCTTCCGTTACGTGTAAGTTAGCTTATGCATGATGAAAACTAAAAAGCATCATAAAATAAATTAAAAAATGCAATGCCCTTATTTTCAATTTATCTAATATTTTTCAGTATCAACTGTAACAACACTGGTCCCGCCCGCCGGACAACCTGTCGTATCTTCATCGCGCCTAAATTTGACGAACGCAACTTGGCTTGGGCTCTCTCCGACCATCGCAAGATGTTTGTGGAAATGGACAGATTCGTTACCCCATGTGAGTGTTTTGCACCTATACATAGAGTGGCTTTAGTTTATCACATCACTCAACTTTAGTATAGCTTGTCGAGTCTGAAATGACGCGCTCCACTACCGCATTTTATGTACAAGCCGCGGCACCCGCCACCGTGTACGCAAAATGCGGTAGTGGAGCGCGTCATTTCAGAGTGGACAAGAATATTCTACCGCAGGTCGGATTGGACGCCATTTAACGAACGTGAAAGAGACTGGGAGATTATCAGATTCCCCTTTTTACACTGTCATTGCAATCTTCTAGTGAACGCCGGCCAAAACACCATCACTCGTTTATCGACGCAGTCTTCCGTGACGATTCCGTTCGAGCAAACATTCCGTGACCTGTCGGTGCAGAGTAACGACCCCCGCCGGCCTGCCCTCGCAGAGTTCAACTTCTGCGGCTGCGGCTGGCCCCAGCACATGCTCGTTCCCAAGGGCACTGAAGCAGGCGCTGCCTACCAGCTCTTCGTTATGCTCTCCAACTACGATCTTGACAGCGTAAGTACTCCTCATATCTCTTACTTCGGTACGATATAATACGAGCAGACAAGCGGGACTGTTCTTACTAATATATTTTAATCACCCAGGTGGACCAACCCGATGGATCACAGCTGAGCTGCGTTGAAGCATCCAGCTTCTGTGGTCTGAAGGACAAGAAGTACCCTGACCGCCGCGCTATGGGCTTCCCCTTCGACAGACCGTCAAGCACTGCCACTAACATTGAAGACTTCATTCTACCCAACATGGGGCTACAGGATATTACAATTCGCCTGACTAACCAAGTTGAACAGAACCCAAGGAACTCGACTACTAACTGAACTTGTTCTAAATACCTAAAGTACATGATGATGTTTATCTCAGTAATTGACAAGACAAGGATGTAGGTACTTAGAAAAATATTAATGCTATGCATCATAAAAAATAAAGGCTGATTATTACTATGTTAAAAGAACTAAGTGTAAATACTGTAAATAAAATTAGGAATTATGTTGAATCTAGATATAGACCCGTTTACTAGTTTATAGAGAATTATAATAAAATAAAACAATTGGCAAATAAATAATAAGTAAAGAAAATATTTTGCAGTTTTTTTTTAAATCTATATAGTACTGTCCATTCCAAGGTTGCCTGGAAGAGATCGCGGAAAGCGATAAGGCCGCCCATTGTATATTTTGTAGTGTTTGTTTTTTTCCTTTTGTTATATATTTTTGTGGTGTACAATAAAGTATATATAAATAAATAAATAAATAAATAGTACTTATTATAATATGTATTATAAAGCTGAAGAGTTTGTTTGTTTGAACGCGCTAATCTGAGGAACTGCTGGATGGAATTGAAAAATTCTTTTTGTGTTGTGATGTGTGTGATAGTTCATTTATCGAGCAAGTTTATAGGCTATATAACATCACGCTACGACCAATTGGAGCGGAGCATAAATGAAAAATGTTGCAAAAACGGGAAAAAATATTCCTTTTTTAGAGCTTCCGTTGCGTGCGCTGCGTAAAAGGTTTATGTTAATTTTTCCTCTTTAAGTTCTAAAAAAAAGTCCGCGACAGAATACGATTGTCTACCTTTTAAGATTAACTCACTATAACCTTTTTATAGGGTCTTCAAATTTATTCGAAATTGCGAAGGATTTTTATCTACATCATATTAATTCTTATTCAAATAAATAGTTTTAACATCAAGGGTATTTATGTAGCAGTAAAATACTTTTAATTCATTCTAATCGGACATTTAATTTAGAAGTTATCACGAGTATAAAAATGCAATACGCGAACCATTCGACGCCAGCGCCGCGCCGCCGCGACGTTCCTTACTTTAGAACGGAGAGGATGGGCACGCAGGTAGACCATGACCTGGAATAGGACATAGGATACGTTTTATCCCTATATTCCCACGGGATCGAGACCTACGCGGGTGAAACCGCGGGACACAGCTGGTATTTAATACTTGTGTTAGTTCATAGGCGTTCAATTGTGTTTTAGTAGTATGGCAGAAAAAGAAAGCATACAAAAACATGTTAAACATTTATTTATTATAACATCAATAACTCAACATTAGACATTTGAACAAAACTAAGTTACAATACATTACTAATTACATTTTAAGGCTATCATTTCCTTTCTGGAGGTCTGAGTTTGCCTTTGTATAAAATAATAACATTTAAAAATTACAAAAAATAGACCTCCAGAAAGAGAATGCTTCCCTCTGCACACACTGGCAAAGTGCCAATATTTGTGAACCAACTCCCTAGGAGAGGTCCGTCAGCTTACCTGCAGAAGAAATACACAATGTTAGAAGTTCCATCAATAAATGCAATGTTTTAAAACTGATAAAATACTTTATCAGCCCTATCATTTACTATCACGTTGTTATCAAAACAACATTTATTGGCTCATGTTGATTCTCATCATAAAAGTATTGAGTACCTATGTCATTTGGCAATCAATCAAACCATCTTTAGTTCTGATAATAATCATTAATTATTTTATGATAAAGGGAACCTATAGGTTCTCAATTCAAGTGTATCTAACATAGGATTGGTAAGTACTTACATAAGTACCAATTATTGAATGCTCATTAGAAGATGTCTGATTGAAAAATCTTTTGTAGAGTGAAACTTTATAATGTAATTAACGCTTCTTACCTGTCATGAATAACGCAGAACCATGGTTTGACCTGGAAAATGAAAAATAAGGGGGCGATTAGCCAAAATCTTACAAGAAATAGGTATTTTTGTATCATTAGGAAAATCAGGCCTATCATTTAATATCACGTGTTAATATCATATAAACACTTTTCGGCTCGTGTTATTGTCATCATTTTATCTAGATAACGACGAAATAAGTAGCAGTTATCAGCCCCTCATCGATTTATTTGCTTTTCTACAAAAGACGTGCCACCCGCGTGGCCTATCCAAATACTTACCACCTAATCTTATCGGGCAATATTGGTATTAAGTAGGTAAACACAAGTAAAAAATCATATCTCAAACACAATTGAAAGAAGTGATTGGAATGTGATCTAGAAGATAATCCCTTAGCCCTGAGAGGAGAGGTGCGTGACACGTGGTGAAAATGATCACGAAGTGATGTAGACGGTGCAGTTAAAAATTATAAATGTTGAATCGTTTAAGCGTACTCATTAATCTAATCATTATTATCTAATATTGCTAATTATTAATACAATTTAAAAAACTAACCTTTGCTACCCTTGTCACCTGCCCCGGCCGCCCTTCCTTCGGAAACCCGAAAAATGAATGAATGAAGAATTATGAATAGATGAATGAATGAATGGCATCACATAATGAAAATGGTGTCTATGACCAGGATAATGTTACCAGACTAAAGAAACGTATTTGGTGAAAAATGAAATCGAATCGAAATCGAAATCTCGAAGTCAAAGTCAAAGTAATTTATTTGCCAAGACAACTAAGTCAAATTATAAGTATAATAATTAGCGTGCGATCGAAGGTTTGGTTTCGGTTTCCACCAGGCTCAGCCAAAAATCAGGTTTCAGCTTCGGTTTTAGCCAAAAAGTGGCTGAACCTTTGGCCCAACCGAAACAGGTGTTCGCAAGCTCTGTTATGATAGGATACGAAAGACTGACTAACTCTATGGTCTAGTAGGTTCAATGCCCAGATCGGGCGAGGTTTTATAGAATTGCTTTCACCTTATAGTCTGGCCAACGAAAGATGATCCTGAAAACATGCGCGAAATTTAAAAAAAATCAAAAATGTTTTTCCCTAAACATAGTGCGATAATTCGTGTTGATGATTTCAAGTATCTAATTATTGTTTATAGAGGAGAAAAAATAAAGCTTGTCATCATTCGTTTTTTTTAAACTATGCCTCAAACGGAAAGCAATATGATTCTTCCATGCAAACTTTAACCCCCCAAAACTCCCTTAGGCTAGCCGTATACGTACGGTTTCCTGATTCAGTTTCCTGATCAGGATTCCTGATTCGAAAACCTGAATGCTTGCTTTACATACAAAATGTTCAACTAGGCGCACCACGTTCCGAACGGAAAAATACCTGACGTTCGTTCGAATCAGAAAATCGTACGTATGTGGCCGGCCTTATAGAGGTAGTTTTGAAAAACGATGATTTCAAACTTTATTATTTAGGTACCTACTTAGGCAATTATTTGAGCCAAGTTTCAAGTTTATTATAACATTTTGTACAACAAGGAATAAGATTTTTCATACAAATGGTCTCTGCTTAACCCCCGTAATGTTGAATTTCCAAAAACCTATTCCAAGGCCGGCCGCGGGACGCATGGCGCGCGTGCTTATTCCACGCATTAAAATAAATACCTACTTGTATATAAAAGTACATTTGCGGGGGTTACGCGTGCGGAGCAATCCCGCATGCGTAATGAAATCCGCAGGTATAATTAAGTATTCCAATCTATAATACGGCAAATTGACGTAGGTAGTAGTGTTTCAATTTGATAATTAATTAATTTCCCTGACGGTATTGAGTGATTTTTGTTGCAAACGGGCTTTTAAAAGTAAAATAGGTTGCCTATCAATCATCTTTGACGAACGGACTATCATCATCATGATCTGCCACAGTCATCTGCCTAGCCTTTTCCCATAAATGTACGGGTCTGCAGCTGAATACCAGACATTTACATGGAGCCACAGATGCATGGAGCGACTGCCCCACACCCACAGAGTACATTTTTATAAAGGGCATAGAAAGACGTCGCTCGCGTCATTTTGCGGGATGTATGGCGTATGGCGCCATCTGGTGCTTTGTGCAAGGTACTTTGCACTAGGATTTTTTTTTCTTCTTAATTTTTTTACTGGACTGCCCATCTGACCTCCAACCCAGTTACTGGGTAACACGATACCTACCATACCCCATACCCCTTGGTTGTCAGGCTTTCGGGCTTCTAATTACCTATAACGATAAATGACAACCGGGACCTTCGGAGGCACAAAGGGATCTCGGTATGAAATGGATGCTCCACGGACCAATTTTGGTAAGCATTGCTTCACCTTTGATAGACACGAGCGCCTGTTATTAGGAATTCACTGCCGCTGTTTTTCTTGAAACATAGGTTGCTGATTTCATAAAAAACTATTACAAAGGGCAGGGCTTTTAGCAGTTTATCAACTTGGTATAGAAAATATATCGAAATCAGAAAATTAGAATCACGGAATCAAGGAAAATCACGCTTGGAAAATTTGGAAAGCGTTAGGTATTTATTGTTTTTTAGGTAAAGTTCTTAACAAAGACTTCCCCATATCTTACCGTGCGTTTGCACTGGCGAAACATTTAATACAAAACATGTTGAAATCTCAACTTTCTGTCAATGTTCCATACAATTTTTGACAGGAACTAGAGATTTAAACATGTTTTGTTGTAATGTTTCGCCAGTGCAAACGCACGGTAACCGTGGAACTTTGACAGAAAATAGAGATTCCAACATGTTTTGTCGTAAAAGTTTCGCTAGTGCAAACGCACGGTTACGCTAACGCTTGGATGTTTTAAGAAATATCCAATAAAATAAACCCCAATAACACTTAGCCCGACCCGAGGATTGAACCCGAGACCTCAAGCTCAGTAGTAGTCGCGCTTACAACTAACTGTACTAACCCTACGATTAAGATGAAGTTAACATTCTTGACCTACGAATGAAGGTAACCACTGTACTTGACCTACGATGAAGGTAGGGGTTTAGGTCAGTGTCGGATTAAATTTCGAGAACGCCTTAGGCAAGCACCTCATCAACGCCTCCTAAAGGCCATACTTATATTTAAAATTAAAAAATTGATCTCTGTCTACACAACAAGTTTCATCACAATTGGTTCAGTAGGTTATTGCATGAAGAAGTAGGTAATATATACCTATAAACACAGACACACTTTCGCATTTATAACAATAATAGGGATAATTAGGTAGGCCAGGGAATATTTTGATGAAAGTCCAGAGGGACCAAACGAACATGGAAATCCATTATGCCTCTCTAGGAAACAGATCTGACTGTGTGTTGACAGATGATCGTTTAATTGTTATCATTAATTTAGAAACTTACCCACTTCTTTAAAATAAAATCGCGCGATGTAGGAATAATCAAGAAGGCTGAGCTTCGGAAGCTCTATACAGGGTGTCCCGTAAATAATGGATCAAACGTAACGGGTAGGTAGCTTAGCTCATTTCCAACAACTAATTTGAACAGTAAAAAAAAAACCGATAAGGTAACCAAGATATTTTTTTTTTAGATTTTTACTATTTTCTGTACCAGCATTCAGTGTTTTTAATGCTGTTGCTGCAAATGGTATCATATTTAGGTGTGATTTTTGTCAAACATTTCTGAATAGTTTACTAATGTTATAAGATACCATTTTTTTAAATAACATTTTATTTGCTTTACATAAAAAATCTTGAATTGAAAAGTTTTGTTTTTACGATGAAAAGAACAGAATTGGAAAAATTCTCCTGTAAAAAAAATGTATGACACCAAAGTGTACCATTATTTTAAAAACTTGTAAAATTACCAAGGTTTGCAAATTGGTATAAAACATACGTCTAGTCCTTGCGGTTACAAAGATATTGCTATGAATGTGATGAAGAAGACAGAACAGAAATTAAAATGGTACAATCTAACTTTTCTTTCTCGTAATGGCTTATGCTTGTAATCTAAGCATGTGGTTAAGCGTGTAGCGTAATTCCGAGCCGATGACGTCATCTGTTCGGAATTTGGGACCGCTACCTGCGGAGTTGCACCTCACTCAGTGTGAAAGGGATAGATAGCGCCGCTTTTGTATTTTTGGTAAATCGGTGTCTTTGTGCAGGTATTTTTTTTCCTTCACCCTTCACTCATACAGGGCTTCATTGTTGCATGATTTTATTTGTTTAGTTGACACGAATCTCTCTTCGAGTTGATACGTACGTCAGACTACTTTCGCTCCCGCTGTGCCTAACTGTTGTGTTCCTTAAAATTAAACTTGTGCTGTGTATTTGGACTTTGCTTTGCCTAACGATTTGGAACTGTTTGTGTTTTGGACGAATGACTTGGCAATCGTACGGACTTCGAAAACAATCGTTTGTGTGAGGTTGTACGTGTGTGCAGTAGTACGATGCCTCGTTACGAGTACACGCCACGGGAGTATGCCGAAATGCATTTTATCTACGGAGAAGCAAGAGGTAATGCCAGGGCGGCCGCAAGATTGTATCGTGAAAGATACCCGAACCGGGATCGACATCCCGACTATCGCGTATTCATTAGAGTGCATAACGCGCTTCTTGAGGGAAGAATTCTTGGCACCGGAGTTGGGGGTGCCAGTGAAGGGCGACCGTCACAAGTCAATGACGAAATTATTATTCGAGAAATCGAGGAAGATTCGTCGGTCTCAATTCGCGTCATAGCGCAACGCACAGGTATTCCAAGATCGACGGTACATCGAGTTCTAAAAAGGCACCGGTTGCACCCATATCACGTGCAACGTATTCAAACGCTGACGTCTCGTGATTACCCGCAAAGAGTAGCATTTTGCCAAAGGATGCTTAGAATGATACGGGCGGACCCACAGTTTTTTAATAAAATTTTATGGAGTGACGAGTCTTCATGCCGGCGAGATGGATATCTCAATTTGCATAATTTGCACAGTTGGCAGCTGGTAAACCCACATTTGATGCGAGAGGACAGGAGCCAACATCAATTTAAAATAAATTTATAGGCAGGAATAATAAATGGGCAAATAATAGGGCCCTTTGAACTACCAGCAACTCTAAACGCCGAATACTATCTGCATTTTTTAAGGAATGAGTTGCCAACGTTATTAGAAAATATTCCAGAAGACGTGCGGCAAGCAATGTGGTTACAAAATGATGGTTGCCCCGCTCACTATGTGACGGCAGTAAGGGCGCAACTCAATGAAACTTACCCTGACAGATGGATCGGCCGATTAGGACCAATTTTGTGGCCTCCGCGATCTCCGGATTTAAATCCCTTAGATTTTTTTTATTGGGGATGTTTAAAAGACAAAGTTTACAAACAACGAATAACGTCGGAAGAAGAATTACGTCAGCGCATCCAATCTGCTGTATCAGAAATAAACAACAGCCATTTTGTCCGTCGGATAAGAGCTTCCTTTATTAGGAGGTGCAGACTTTGCATTCTCGTAGGGGAACGTCAGTTTGAACATTTACTGTAAAAACAAAATAAACGATTTATTTGTATTTTTTTTTTTAATTTAACCTCCTAATTTTTTTCATACGCTGAGATACCTAAACATTTTTAAGAAAATAGTTGAATTGTGCACACTTTTTCAAATTTTATTTTATTTCGTAATTTGGCACCTCTGTCAGATTCATAGCAATATCTTTGTAACGACAAAGACTAGGCGTAAGTTTTATACCAATTTGCAAACCTTAGTAATTTTACAAGTTTTTAAAATAATGGTACACTTTGGTGTCATACATTTTTTTTACAGGAGAATTTTTCCAATTCTGTTCTTTTCATCGTAAAAACAAAACTTTTCAATTCAAGATTTTTTATGTAAAGCAAATAAAATGTTATTTAAAAAAATGGTATCTTATAACATTAGTAAACTATTCAGAAATGTTTGACAAAAATCACACCTAAATATGATACCATTTGCAGCAACAGCATTAAAAACACTGAATGCTGGTACAGAAAATAGTAAAAATCTAAAAAAAAAATATCTTGTTTACCTTATCGGTTTTTTTTTTACTGTTCAAATTAGTTGTTGGAAATGAGGTTAGCTACCTATCCGTTACGTTTGATCCATTATTTACGGGACACCCTGTATATCTATAGAATTAATCTTTTATATTGTGTAAGTAGGTGCATACTTACTTTCACAATTAATTTTATATTATAATTTTTTTGTTAAAAATCATGCTCACGCGCCCTATTGTATCCTCGCACCCCTACTCCTCTAGGCACATGCCTAGTTTGCCTTAGGCTTAGGGTTAATACGCCACTGGTTTAGGTACTTACAGTAGGTAGCTTAATAGTTACCATCAGGGACGTACGTATTAGGTAACACACTACTACGTACGTCGCTGTCTTCTAAAATGTTTAAATCCTTACTAATATTATAAATGCGAAAGTAACTCTGTCTGTCTGTCGCGATTTCACGCCAAAACTACTACCGATTAAAATGAAATTTGGTACTTACACAGTTAGTCTAGAGTCTGAGAAAGGACATAGGCTACTTTTTATCGACATACCACGCGGGCGGAGCCGCGGGCGTAAGCTAGTAGTACATTGTGCTGATTTGCAACAGACAAAGCACAAACTGTGCTGTGTCAGCTGTGTGTACAATGCAGGTATCTTTGTTGAACAGAAACTTACTCTTCAATTCTTGAGCGCCTATTTAAATTATGTGCGAAGCAAGTACGCGATAGAAGAGAAGATGACTTGTAGATAGTTGAATGCTTAAATGCTGGTTATGGGAACTAGCGATCGTACTGTATTATATGACCTGGTACCGTATTATGAAGTATTAATGCCACCATTTTTCCAATGTGAGAGAGAGACGGAGCTAGACAAGGCCGATAGCACCATCTCGTTTTCACAGTGGAATAATGATGGCATTAATACTTCATAATACGACCCCTGAGCAATTTTTACGGTAGCATTGGAGCCATTTTTTCTTTCAGATGACAAGAACCTGACTCGTAAGACTATGAGGTACTTACGTTTCAAATCGATGTGATTGACACCTTGGAGCCACAAAATACTTTGACTTGTTGGACCGTCAGATGGCAGGCTAGGCAATGGAAGCAGGGTATGACGTCATGGGGTCATGGCATAGCTTGGTGGCGCAAGGCGATGGCGATGGCGTGTGGCGCGGATAGCTAGCGTCACGAGCGCTCTCTAGTGACAAAGCGCTGCAATACTATGCTCCTACTACTTTTTTTTTACTCAAACCACCTCGCAACTCGTCGTCCGTGAGCCATCCATTACTTCCAATTTCAGCAATAATATAGTCCAATGTAAATGTTAACAATATAGACTATAGAGGTTTATGAACTCCACCAGGAGTACAAGGTCTTCGAGCGAAAATAACTCGAATTTAGGTACTTACCTACTCTGTATAAGCTAGGTTATGTACCTATGGTGTAAGAGGTGGGTGGAGATGGCAGCTAGTGACTTTTTAACATCAACTAGCAGTTCTGAAGCCTCTCAAAGCCCTTTATGGGCTCCTATAAGTAACTAAAGGTCTCGTGTTGAGCTTTTCTTATGCAATAAATTATCCAGAAGGAGCGTCCTTAGGTACGGAATATATGGCAAGTCGATAGGATTTGTATTGATTTGTGCCATAAGAATTATTAGTAATTAAAGATTTTTTCAATTACAGTGGTCTTTTTTATTAAATAAAAAAAATACATCATTTTCAGTTCTATAAGTACATTAACAATTCAGTAAACTTTTACCAAATCAACACTTCCATCTGGTTGACCTGAGATCAGAAATAAATAAGACCGCCGACGACGGTTGCAATGGTTCTGCTAGTATCCAATAGCACTGTTGGTAGTAAATATTTAAAGAAACAAGAAATTTTCGGCTCAGTAGTACTCACTTACAATTAGTGTCTACGATTTGTAATCTAAACTTACCTACACTGTTATAATCAATTGATTTAATAATATACACGCATAATGGAAAGTATCTACCTAAGACATTTTTTACAAATAACTTAGTCCATACAAGAATTAAACTAGAACAGGCTGATAGCATACTACAAACAGAATTATACACGAGGATGAAATAAATAAATACTCATAGAGCGCATTGGAATTAGACAAATGTTTAATTTTTGTGATTTTTTCACATTCCGTCTTACAAATACAGCAATGAGGAGGATACAGATCCATATTATTATCATAATAACAGATTTTACTTAATTTGTGACCATCAAACAATCACGTAGCACTCAAACCACCATGATAACAGTACATAATATAAATAAGGACAAAGCTATATTTTTTTAAAGTTGTGTTGTAGTTTTGACAGTTACACATAATTATTGATGCAACAGTTTTATACAGTGAATTTACAACTTGGCTTGAATTTACACTTAATTTGTGATCCATCAATAGAGAATTCTTTAACTAATTTTCACCATACTTCTGGTATTCCATTAATATTGTTTAATAAGTTTGATATAGCTTAAGTTATTTACACAATACTGCTTGATACAATGGATGTGCATCCTGAGGAAGCAGGCTTGTCGGTCTACTGGTGCTAGTACAGTCTGCACACTCCCACAAACATTAATGTTATTTACCTTTAGCAGTGATAGTAACAGTTGATTTTGCAGGTTGTGGTATAATTGTAATCTCATCACTTATTTTCAGTGGTTTCAGCAGAGAATCACCATCAGGCTTGGTTGAAGACGCAGGCGTCTTGCTCTTATCCATCACACGTTTAGCCACAACACTGTGAGCTGAGTAGACATGGTTCTCAAACTGTTTGTACATCCCAAAGGTAGCTGTGCACACCGTGCACTTGTATGAGAGGTGTGCCGGCTTTAAAGTCATATTGTGGTCCCTTGAAACATGATTTAGTAGCTTCCATTGATATACTCTCCCACACACTGGACACCTACCAGCATCCTTTCCTTTATTTGCAGCTTCTTGCATGGAACTTGTAACTAGGCCATGTGAACCAAGAAGATGCCTTTCCAAACCCTGGTCTGTGAAAAATCTGAACTGGCATTTTTGGCAATTCAATGGTGGCCTGTTGTAAATCATCTTAGGATGAATTTTAACTTTGTGTATCCACTGCATGTGATTCCTCAATTGTTCTAGGTCCTTGATGTAGCCATCACAGATCTCACATATGACAAAGGTAGCCTTGGAGTTTTGTGATGCTTGGGAAGAAGAAGGTTGTGGGGCCCGTGGAAGTGGGGTGATTGATATCTTAGGTGTAGCATTGTTGGTCTGGTTTTGTATCATAGGATAATTGGCAATAGTGGTACCTACAGCAGGTGTGTTGTGCATGATCATGACACCACTGCGTATGATCGGCACACCCGACACCGGCTGCGGGCGTGGCGGCCCACTGATAGGCGGCCGGCCGCGCGGTCTGCCAAGTATAGGCATACTTGGAATTACATTAGCCATATTTATCTGAGGCCGACTCAAATTGTTCATATTCATTTGTGTCCTATTGAAGTTAGTCTGATAGGAGCCCACCATGTTGTTACGAGCTCTTGTTAGTTTTGGTATTTTCGCTGGTGGCTCCCACTCTATTGGAGGTCCCAGATTCAGATCTGGTTTGAATTTCTTTGCACATGCGATCAGATGTCGTGCTAACTTTGTCTTACTGTTATCCTCAAAATGACAATTAGCACACTGCTGGTATGCTGGAGCTCTTTCCAGCCTGCCCCTAATATTATGCTCTGCCTCCATGTGAAACAGTATGTCATGTGGACTACGAATTTCAAACTCACATGAATTACATTTGTAGATATTATTTCGCATATGTGGTGCTTCTAGATGATGAGCCATAACTAACATGGACTCAGTCTTAAAACTACAAAACTCACAGCGACTCTGTACAAGAGCATAAGGTGCATTTGTTTTCTTGCTGAACTCTAAGTTCTGAGTAAGTGATGCAATAGCTGCCTCAGTAGCTTTAGTGCTTCTGCCAGATTTCTTTTCCTTATATAATTTTCGGTTTTGATGTTTCAGTAGATCACTCTGCACATATTCTTGAACTAAATTAATACCAACATTGATAAAAAACTGTCCAAGGGAACAATCAAAATAACTATCTGGTTTACCACCACTGAGACCTTTAGCTATCAAGCTGATTGGGTCTTTAAGTTTATCAATAGTATCATCTCTGTCTTTGATCACTATGGCATCGTCATCTGTTGCTTGATCATCATCAGACTCTACGGACGACTCTCCATCCCAAGAATCATCATCTTCCTCACCACGCTTCCTTTTCTGCTTTTTCTCAGACTTATTATCCTTCACTGGTTCATCTACACTTTTAGTTTCACTTAGTTTTTCATCCTCTTCCTGTTCACCTCTATCAATCCTGTCTTGCCTCTCTTTTTCTTTTTTCTCTTTTTCTACTTTTTCTCTCTCAAGCTTTTCATGTTCTTCTTTAATTTTTAGTTCTTCCAATTCTTTTCCTAACTTATCCACAAATTCCCTAAAAGGTTTGACAGAGGGTTTTTCATATACATAGGGAACTATAAATGAGGGTGCTTCAACAACAAACATGTCATCAGTGAGGGATGGCAGAATGTTTGGTTGAGGTGCAGGGGTGCTGCTGTTGATGGAAGTATTTTTAACACTCACTGGAGTAATAGTTGTGCCACGGGCAGCAATACTCTGGCACAAGTTGTGTGCATCCATAGCACTTGAAGTTGATTGCTTGCTGGGTGCTGAGGATGGTGGTTTGGTGGTCAAAATAGAATTGGTATCAATGATAACTACGGTTGGCTCACTATTCTGATCTCCATTAGGCTTTGGTTGTTTAGTTGCTAAGTCAGCCAAACTTTTAGTGTCATTGACTACTATGGGTTTGTTCTTGTTACCAGAGGCTTCATTTAGAGGATCCTCCATAGACACTTCTTCAATATCAGATTCTTCACCACCATTCTCTAGATGTTGTTCTTCAATTTTTTTCTCTTCAATAATTTTATTTTCACTTTGTGATTCGTCTGAACTATCATTACTATCTGTACTAGAATTTGAACTGTCATCATCATCATCGTCATCGTTAGTCACTACACAATCCTCATCATCATCACTTGTGATCTCATGAACCTCAGGGACCAGAGCAACCCCATTTTGGTTTTGAGGCTCATTCTCATTTTCATTTTCTGAGTCACTGCTGTCATCTTTTGGTTGGCTTCCTTGTGATGTATCATCATCACCTTCTGTACGTTCATCTGTAAGAAAATGACAGTCATAGGCTGTTAAAAACACATTTTTACTCATTTCTAATACAATCAAAACAAATAATTGTTTTATCTTGCATGTTATGTATAGTTTCTGTATAATATACATTATTTGACGTAGTTAATATTAACAGCTATGTGACATAACTAAAAGTTAACTCATATTGGCAGTCGTAAGCGTCCGGCAATTACGAAGACGCTAGAAAGACCAGTAAAATCTAGATATTGTAGTAACCTTAACGTTTACGATTGCATGATTAACCTGATGTTTAGCGTTTCAAATTAAGCATTTATGAATAAATTCTTGAAAATACATATTTTCATTTATCAGATAGCGTCATTAAATCATGTGGAGTATGGACCGCCATATGGGATTCCATGGCATTTCTCCGAAAAAACAACTCCTATCAGGTTTGATGGTAAACACGTAAAGATTATAGTTAATTTATACAAATAAGTATACTCGGTGTTGGGATATATACCTGTAGCAGTAGAAATTGACATTTTCTGATGATTTTCGTATCAAAAACCGAAAAATAGCACAATAGCACAGTAGCGGAAACCAAACCAAATCAAGCTGTCATTTTAAAAGATTTTTAATATGTCACGTTCCGAAGCAGACTAACAACCGCTTACATTTATTTTGATTTCATGAGAAAAATTATGCTCTACTAATTGTTTATTACAAGAAACACGATAAAAAGTATGTGTTTATTGAACAAAATTTTGTTTAATAGGCTGTTTCTAGTTGTAAAAAGCGTTAAATAGAAAATGGCGGCATCGTGACTTAATAAATAACCTTAACTTAAAAATGGTGGGAAAGGGAGAGATTTTAGTGGGGGAAGGACGCGGTATTTTAGTGTAGTAATATTAAAACAAAAATGCGGGAATTTTGAAAAAAACAGATCTTATTGTTTGGTAGCCCACATATCAGCCACCATGTGACTACAAATTGAAAAAAAAAAAAAATGATATTGTAAGATAGTTTTACAGTTTTTAGGGTTCCGTACCCAAAGGGTAAAACGAGACCCTATTACTAAGGCTCCGCTGTCCGTCCGTCGGTCACAACCACAAGGCTGTATTTCATGAACCGTAATAGTTAGACAGTTGAAATTTTTACAGATGATGTATTTCTGTTGCCGCTATAACAACAAATACTAAAAAACAGAATAAAATAAATATTTGAGGGGGCTCCCATACAGCAAACGTGATATTTTTGCCTTTTTTATAGATAATGGTACGGAACCCTTCGTGCGTGAGTCCAACTCGCACTTGACCGGTTTTTTAAACTAATGCAAACAAGATAGAATTGCCGGAACACATGCAGGCCACGCCCCGAGCGTAGGCAAATTTATAGTAAAGGGATAGTGCTACCTAGGATTTTTCTTTTTTTTTTACTTGCCTTCGCTGTTCCACTCCTGGGCAAAGGCCTCCCTCCACTCCTTCCATCTTTTGCGAGCCCGCGCCTCCTCTTTCCAGTTTTGATGGAACCTATCCAGCTCGACCCGCCATCTCCTACGTGGTCTGCCGCGACCCCGTCTCACTGTCTCAGGGCACTAGTTCTGTGCTATTTGGGCGCATAGTTTGTCCGGCATGCGGCAGACGTGTCCTGCCCAGTCCCATTTAAGTTGGGCAGCCTTTTGAGCCACGTCAGCTATCTTTGTTTTGGAGCGCAGTATTGTGTTACGAACACGATTCGTTAATTTAACGCCTAGTATACTGCGCTCCATTGCTCGTTGGCAGACCTTCAGTTTGAACTTCTGGATGTTAGTCAAAAACCAAGTCTGTGCGCCATAGGTTAAGATGGGAAGAATACACATGTCCATGAGCCTGTGTTTCAGTGCCATAGGCAACTCACCCTTAAATAGTTCCTTCATGGACCAGTAGCTCTTCCAGGCGTTATCCGTTCGTCTTGTGATTTCTTTATCTTGCCTCGCCTGGAAAGGCCCAAGTAAAGGTATTCCTGGACATGTTGTATTGTCTCCTCGTCAAATTTTATGCTTCCAGGTGTTTCGTTGCACATAACTTTGGTCTTTGACGTATTCATCTTCAGTCCAACCTCAAGGCTTGCATTGCTAAGTTCTTGGAGCATCCGCTCAAATTCTGGGCTGAGGATGAAAAGAGAACAATGTCGTCGGCGAAACGTAGATTTGTTAATCTCGCTTCACCAAGGACAATGCCTCTTTCCCTCCATTCGGCTGCCAACTTCTTGAAGATTTCTTCGAGAGTACTGGTGAACAGTTTAGGAGATAGCGGGTCGCCCTGTTTGACTCCTTTCTCTATTTTAAATTTTGTACCCGTAGTTTCAAGTTTTATTGCGGCTGCACTCTTTTTGTAAATGTTGCATAATAGATTTATATAGGTGGGATCAATGTTTTGGTTGCTTAAGGCGTCAAAAATGGATGTGTGTGAAATGCTGTCGAAAGCTTTGGAGTAATCAACAAAAGCGAGGTATAGCGGGATTTTATATTCTTAATGTTTTTCTATGAGTTGGTTGACTGCATGCAGATGATCTGTCGTAGGAAGGCCAGGCCGGAAGCCAGCTTGCTCAGGAGGTTGATTTTTATCAAGTTCGCCATATATGCGATTTTCTATTATTTTGATGAATGTTTTGTAGATATGTGATATTAAACTAATGGGCGTGTAATTATTAATATCTGATTTATCACCCTTTTTGTGGAGCAGAATAATATTAGAGTGACAGGAATCTCTAAGAAAGCTACCTGAATGCAGAATGCTATTAAAGAGCCGGGTGATGTATGGAAGGAGAATAGGTTCGCCTATTTTCAGTGATTCTGTGCTAACACCATCTTCGCCACATGATCTATTGTTTTTCATTTTAGTGAGGGCTACATGAACCTCGTATCCGGTTATAGGTGGAATACTATCAGGGCAGATATAATCGGGTGTTGAGGGTAGTTGAGTGTTGTCGGAGTAAAGGGATTTATAAAATGTTGTACATATATCTAGTACTTTTGTTCTATTCATTTATTTCTTACAATTGCTATCTTTTAAATATGTGATCCATGACTTGTGATTAGAAATACCTTGTTTTTTTTTCTGGGTGCAGTTATTTTCTAATGCATCCTGAACTAGTCTATTGTTGTAATTTCTAATATCTTTTCTAATACTACGTTTAACTTCTTTATCTTTAAGTCTATATTGTAAATCTCTGTCTGTATACAAATTCTGTCTCTGATCTATTAATTTTACAGTTTCGTCTGATAGTTTTTTACTTTTATTTTTTATTTATGTTACTACTTTGCTGGCTTTAGTTAAAATTTATATTATTTTGTCGTATTGTTACGAACTCTAGTTTAAACTGTTTACTTCCTAGTATGATTGACTGTTTATTTAATTTTTCATATATTTTTGCCGATTAATTTTGGCGTCTAGTTTTATTATTGCGCGTACTGGTCTGTGATCAGAACTAAATTTAATTTATGATTTGAATGTTTTTAATTATTTGTTTATTTGAGGTAAAAATGTAGCCTATTTCGTTTCTAGTTTGATTATTAGAAGACACCCAAGTCCATCGCCTGTGAGGTTTTTTGTAGAAGAAGCTGTTGCTAATACATAAGTTCTGGTCAAATGTAAATTGGAGAAGCCGTGTTCCACGTTCATTACGGGCTCCGAGGCCATGAGAAACGAAGATATTGGTGTTGTCTAGATCTTGCCTTTGCCCGATTTTGGCGTTAAAGTCACCTAAAACGATGTTCCAAGTGCTTCGATGTTCGTCGCAGGCTTTGTTTAGTAGATCGTAAAATTCTTCTATTTCGTCGTCTGGGTGGCTTGTCGTGGGAGCATACACTTGGATGATGGATAATGTTTGTGTGCTTGAAACTTGAAATTTTAAAACTGCAATCCTGTCAGAGTAAGATATGAATTCCGAAATATTGTTCTTCCATTTTTTTGCAACTAAAAATCCTACCCCATTGAGTCCTCCACTCTGACCATTGTAATAGAATATGGTGTTTTCTCTCTCTATTGTGTCTTCACCGCTTCTTCTCACTTCTGATAAGCCAACAATATCCCAGTTGATCTAAGTCAGTGCATTTTCGAGCTCTAGCAGACGATCTTCAGATTTCAGAGTACGAATGTTGTAAGTACTTAATAACGTTAAGTTATTTATCAGTATCCGGTTTATTAATTGCCGTGGTCGTTGAACGGGAGATCGATCTCACCCGGAGATTCTTAGCACCCCTGACTCCAGGGCGAGGCTGCCCACCGTCATCAGCAGCAATGCCACTGGACCCACCGGGCTTTTCTGGCCTTTTGTTCTTCTTCTTCATCATATTTGTGGACTAGACATTTTACCCATCACGCTTGTCTAATGCGGGTTGATGGGTGAACAGTGAACCTGCTCAGTCGGTTCGAGGGTGCCGCGATTAACATTAATCGTAATATTGACCGTCACCACCCTAAAATTGACGTCCTGCTTAGGCCATTTGCAAACTGTGGCAGTTCGCATGCCCTAAGTTGGTTTTTGTTTACTAGAAGATGTAAGTAAGCGTTTCCCTTAGTCGACTTTTACGACCTGCGCGGGATGATAAGCAGCTGATACATTCTATGTTTTTCTATTGCTCCGAGATCCGCATGGAAGAATAGGATTCTTATGTCCGGCAAAAATGATGAATCTGAATGAGTGCCGACTGCCGACCGAGACCAAAATCAAAAAAACTTGCCGCCTTCGAAGAAAAACCGACATTGTTCCAAATAAGACTTGTGGTGAGCGACCCTGAATAGTGAGACACACCAAATGATCCCTATATATACATGTTGGAACTCGCCGTCAGTCGGCCAGCTAGGCGAGCCTGTATCACTTAAGGCATGCGGGACTTAGGGGTCGCGGGTGCTCAGAGACAGCGGCACAGGCGCAGTGGTCACGTGCTGCTTGGCACACTTGAATAGTTAGGTTTCCGTTTCCGGGAAGACCCGTTGCAGTCTTCACCATCTGGCTATAGTTAGGTAAGTATTTAAATCCCACACCCCCCTTATTCCCAAAGCTCGGGTAGCTTTTGAAGGACCGAAAAAGAGGCTAGGTAGGCAGGCTAGGGGACAACGAGCAACGCGGTCAGTCAAGGCAATCTATACGCTGGTCTGATACTCGACTTAACGAGCGCGTGTTGGCCATAGTGCATGCGAGCTATGGGCAACATGTAAAACCGGCTTTACTGATATTTAGATATATAATTATCATAATTAGCTTGCTACATATTAGTTATCTGTGATACTGATCATAATACAAGCTCAAAAAAGATACATGGTACAGGTTTATTCGAAAACCTGGGACATTTAAATTTTTACGTCTTGGTGGGAGCGCCAGGGAAGGCAGTCACCATCGGGCCGAGCCTTTATTTTTGGAGGGGGAGGGATATGAGAGGGAAATGTTATTGATTTATTTTTAACTTTGTTGATAATATCCTAAGTGGTGCACAGACTACTTAAATATTCTACGGCAAAGTTTTCGGTGGGTCACATAGATTTAACAAAATAATAACATGAGTTACATAAAACTTTTATTACTAAAATAAAATAATTATTAATAGAAAAGAATGTGTTTTCCTACAAATTATTTGTTACAATAAAATACAGCAGAATAATTCAAACAGTACTTATAAAATTAAATATTAGTTTAGTTTCAGAATATATCAAACATGCATCTGTGAAAAAGTATACAGACATACATTTTCGAATTTATAGTACAAACAAAACCAACAAGAAAAATCACTTTCACATTATTTCATCAAAATACAACATGAACTTATTATGTTTCTTCATCAATAACTTCAGCTTCTGCTTCTATAAATGGATCTACCAAAGTTGCTTCATCAGGCTTTCTGATGACTCCCATTTTCTCAGCTGCATCAAGACATTTTTGAGCATTCTCAATAGCCCTCTTCAGCTCTGGATCCTCTAATTTCGTCAAAGCCATTAATATTTCCATTATATCAGTTTCAAAGACTTTTGCAGCAATCTCTTTATCACCAGAAATGATGTTATATAGCAAGTATGTGCCTCTGAATTGGATTTCTTTGTTTGGATTAGCTAACAAGCACCTCAATGTTTCTGGCCATACTTGAACATCTAATAATTTCCTGCAGCAAGCTTTGCTTGCCGATGTCAGTATGCACAAAGCGCCTGCAGCTGCCATAACTGTGTCCATGTCGTCTTCTTGACACAAAAGATACAGAAACTTCGTTTTGTCATTGTTGCCCTCATAAGTTTTGATAACATCCTCAGATTGCAGTAAATTACAAATACACTGCGTTGCTGCTCTTAGCAACATTTCATGATCTTCATACAAATAATGCTCAATTTTAGCTAGGCCTCCTTCTTTAAGTATTCTGTTCCTAGTAGATTCACTCATTCCAGCCAAATTGCAAAGGGCCATTAGGGCCTCGAAATTTTCCAAAGCAGTGCAGTCAGGATGTAGTAAGGCTACAAGAGGCCTAACAACTTCCAAATTTCGTTGGCCAGGAAAAGCAACTTCTGGATTAATGGTTATACCAATACGTGCTAATGCCTGAGATGCTTGTTTTTTGCCATTTTGAGTGCCTTCTAAAGACATTGGTAGTAACACTTTTGCTCCACCTTGCTGCACAACTATTCCTCTAAGTTCTGGCAAGCCACAAATGGCATTAAATACTCTGGCAATTAATTCTTTAGAATTATCACTCTCAGTCTTGGCCAGGGCAACTAAACCTGTAGTTACACCAACCTTAGCTAATACTGTAATCCTTTTGTTTATGAAATCTGGGTCATCCAGTTCATGTGTCTCTGGTATATGGTGTTTGGCAAACTTTGCAAGCTCCATCATTTCTGGCATAAGGTCTTGTTTTTCATATGCATTACACAAGTTTACTAATGTGGTAACTACACCATAGAGACAAGACTGATCACCACTTTTAGCTAACTCAATAAGAGCATGAAGGGCAGCTTTATCTTCTACTAGTTTTTCTTTCACATCAGCATCCAAAGTCAAGTATGAAAGTCCTTCCGCAGCCCATTTTCTGACATCGTTTTCTTTAGCAGGGTTAACAAGGAATTTCCTGCAAGCTTCTGCTAACTTTTTAGTAGAGCCATCAGCAAAAGGGCGCACAGATGCATCATCACCACCAAAACTGCCAACCTTACACAGACCAACTAATGCTCGCACTCTTACAGCATCATCTTTGCTCTGATATAGTTTCTTCAAGATGTCCACTCCTTTATTGATTATGGTTCTAGCTTTATCTTTCTTCGAAGCAGCAGCCACTAAGCATTCACAAGCAACTTTTTGTTGGAGTATATCTTCAGTCTGAGCCATGACCAATATCATCTCAATAATACCTTCTTTAGAAATAACATAATTTCCAACATCCAGGGGACCTCTCAGCAAAGAGGTTATAGCTACAGTTACCCTTACTTTAGATTCCAAATCGGGTGACATAAGTTTGTCTTTTACAAAGTCATCAACTTGATTATTGAATTTTTCTCTGGCTTCATCATAATACATATTTTCATAAATCCTTGCAAGGCAAGCGGCAGATATAGTTCTCGATGAAGGGGTGATGTTCAACGCTGATTCGTATTTGTACTCCTCTAATTCACTGCAAACCTCAAGCAAACGCTGCAATCCTTTGATTTCTACAAACCTTTCAGCCCAATTTAAGGCACTGTAGTGGCAGTTTCTCATGATTAATTCAATGATTGCATCCCTTGCAAGTCCACTGATCACTCTGTTTGTAATAGAGTAAGTTAAACAGGTAAGTAGAGTATCTATTTCACTTGTGTATTCTTCACAGAGCTTTGCATCTGGTTTAGAGTCCTTCTTGTTATCCATTCCAGAAAAAGTGTTTAATATAACTTGAAGACAGTATTGGGCTGCATTGACCCTGTCTTCATTTTCACTGTCAATGACTTCAAGCAGCCAAGGTATGCCAACAATCTTAATCACTGCCCTTGTCCTCTCAACACTTCTCTTGCAAAGTTGGCTAATAACTCTCACTGCATTAATATAAATTTCAGGATGCTTCTCAACTTTAAGTAACTGTTGTATTTTGTGAACTACACCATTTTTTAGCATTATTTCGGCACCTGCATTTTCTTTAGCAAGCACTACAAGGTTAGAAATAGCTTTTTCTCGTTTTTCAATATCTTCCTGCAAGTTAAAGGCAAGCTTAAACATTTGCTCCACCTTGTTGCTGGTTTGTGCACTTTGCCTCGCCCTTTCTTGGACAATCGTGTGTAAGCGCGCCAGTACCGGTTGCACAGCCTTATTGGTAGGATCAACAGTGAATATTGCTTTAGCATCACGGTAAGCTTCTTCAAACCTTTCTAGGGATTCAAAGGCTTGTGACCGTCGAAATAGGGCTTTTGGATCTTCTGGAACAATTCGTAAGGCTTCATCGCAGTCTTTTATAACTTTATCGTAGGCCTTCATCTTCAGGTAAGCCGCAGCGCGGTTCTTCAGGTAAGTAGATAAGTCGCGGCTGTCTTTTTCCGCGAGGTCGAGAGCCTTGCTGTAAAAGGATATCGCTTCTTCATAGTTTTCAACCTTAAAGGCTTCGTTTCCCTTATTCTTGTAAGTTTCTGCTTCGTCGCTCTGAACACCCATTGTTTCTTTCACGTAAATAGACTTTATAGGTCGATATTACTCCGACAACACATAAATACTCAGCTTTAAAGATTGTTCTAGTAAATGCTGGTAAGTTCATCTCAAATACCCATACGAACTAAAATAGAAATTTATTTTTGTACCCCCTATGTAGAAAGAAGACAGGTATATGATCCTTGACAGTTGCGTTTGGTTGCGTTTTGAAGAGCAGTTTTTTTTTTAAGTTTATAAAGTATTGTTTAAAAAATATTTTAGATCTTTTGGTTTAATAATATGTTACATCTTTTATGCTTTTACTTTATAATTTGAAATATTGCAACTAATACTAATTTACTACTAATTTACTACAAATAAAGTCGAGGTTAAGATGTTTTGAACGTATGGAACTTTTACCAGAAATTAACAATTTCTTTTTTTTTTGTCTACATGCATTTTTGCAATGTTTCTTATTTTAGACCTAAGTGCTCAGCGATACGACGCTGCCACCAGGGCTTGAAATACCGTTAAAAATATGGTATCGTTACAGCCTTCTGATGCAGGTATCGTTAACTATTAAATAACGTTATAATATTTAACGGTATATCTGGCACATTCGACCGTTAAATATAGGTAACGTTAAAATCTATGGTATCGAAAATTTTATCGTTATTATTTAGTTTTGTTACCGTCGTTCTGGATATCGTTAAAAATTTCAGACTGCATCGATGCTAAGACTGTGCCGTACGACTATTTGCGTGTATAATAGGTATTCTCTTTGTTATTCTGTGTTGTGCTTGTTCTTGTGAATATACTTGGTTGGTTCGTCCGCCGGCAGCCTTTGAGAAAAAAATTAAAGTAACAAAAACTAAAACCCAACTACGACTAAAAAGGTATAAACAAGACACCGCAGACAGACAAATTAAAAATCCGGAGTGACACGTGTTAGGGCATAAACCGAACAGATTACGTGTGACTCCGGATTTTACTTATTCTTATTTCGGATATACTTTTTTTTTTAAATTCTTTTGTGGTTATAATAATAATATATATATTTTTTTGAAATGTACTCATCAAGCCCTTTCATTTTATACCCAACATGGTACGATTAAACAATTTTCTTTTTTATGTTCCTGACTTTATGTCCTCTAGAGGGCGCCATTTTTAATTTAATGTGACGTCACATAGCCTATAACCAGCGGACGATCAAGACGCTTCCAACGATACCTCATTTGTCAAATTGTGATAAGTGGTTTAGAAGGTAGGAGGGAACAGATGAACATACTTACATACATACATATATACATACATACGAGTCAAAATCATAACCCTCTTTTTTTCTTCGCCGTAGTCGGGTAAAAACGGGCCGGTAACGTCGCATAAAATAACAAAAATAATACCGGTAATGTTTTACCGCTATTTTTACAATAACGTTAAAAATACCGGTAATTTTTACCAAAATTTTTAACGTTATTATTATGTTATGCTACTAAGTAACGCTACCAAATCGTACCGATACCCAGGTATCTCTACGGAAATACCGTTACTTAACGTTACTTTTAATGTGAATTGGTAACGTTTTCAAGCCCTGGCTGCCACTGCGCCGCCGCTGCCGCTCCGACGCCCGCCGCGCTCTTCCGCTTGATTAATAGCATCAGCTAGTACAATATAAATTCACTAACCTAATTGATCGTCTAAGGTCCCCGCCGTCCCCCAAAACAACGAAGCGTCATTTTCGCAAAATTAAAATAAAACCACCTCACGCTTTGTATTTTAGCTTGTTTTGGGAACTAACTACGACATGCGACGGAGCCATTTTGACACTCCATTGTATGATTTATATGTCAAAATGGGGTAAAAGTAGTCCGAAGTGTCGTAGTGTACACTACGACACTTCGGACTACTTTTACCCCTTTGGCAGCAGAATATTGATTTCATACATAGATTTCATAATTGATTTCACATTTTCAAAATCATTCTATTCATTCATTTTTCATAATTTCTATATGGCTACCCTAACTCAATCAACTGTCAAAATTAAATTTCCCTTTTTGTACTTTATTTGTTCGCCATTGCCATTAGTCGTCCGCGTGTTTAAGTTTTCTAAAATTGTCGAGGAATTTAGTTAGAAAAATGGCCGCAATCAGTCTACTTAATCCTAAAGCTGAATTAGCGAGAGCTTCTCAAGCTCTGGCAGTGAATATTTCTGCAGCAAAAGGAATTCAAGATGTGATGAGAACTAACCTAGGTCCTAAAGGAACAATGAAAATGTAACAATTTTTCTGTTAATACGCAATTTCTCGCTTGTTAAGTAGTTGAAAATACAAATTTTTACTATAATACACTTTATATCATTTCAAAAGTGCGGGGAATTTGTACCTTTCAGTGATTTATTCTCATTGAAAAAGTCATATGATCGCGATTTATCTTTTTGGTTAATCAGTCATGGTTTGGTTTTTGACGTTTATTACAAAAAACTAAGCAGCTTTTCTCTACTTTAAATCTGGAATCTGTTATTTCAGGTTGGTTTCTGGTGCTGGTGACATTAAAATCACTAAAGATGGAAATGTACTCCTACACGAGATGCAAATCCAGCATCCCACTGCGTCGCTGATTGCTCGCGCTTCTACTGCCCAAGATGACGCTACTGGCGATGGAACAACCTCCACTGTGCTACTTATTGGAGAGCTGCTCAAACAAGCTGATATTTACATCAGCGAAGGTACCCTCAGAGTTAACTTATTAGTCACCATTTGCCCAGCCTTTTCCCGACTATGTTAGGGTTGCCTTGGTTACCTGCAAAAACAAAACTGAAAAGAGAAAAACCAGCATTGAACTTTCTTTTTTTTTTGTAAGGTATGCAGGAGGTGTAAACCACCAAATCAAACAAATTACGAGTAACTATCAATTTACAAAACAAACACCATATTATTATTTATTATTTACACCATATTATTACTTGTTATTTGTTTCTGCAGTTGGGTTTTTTGTTTTTAAAATAATTTGCTTTATTTCAAGCTTTTTTAGTATATTTATTTGTAATTAACCCATTACTAGCTTTGACTTGACAAGAATGATTGTGGTAATTTATGTTATAAAAATCTTAATCAAGATGGATCTAATGACACTTCATATGTTAAAATCCATCAAGCCATTTAGGCTAGAGAGTGTGCTACTACATACTCTCGAAAAACATTACCTGATTCTAGGGCAGTGTGTAAAAATAAGCTGCCTACATAATCTTATTTTTATAAGGAATGCTTTGTTGGTCTCTTAGTCACATTTATTTGAAGGAATCCTAACCACTGTAATTTTTCATTCACAGGTTTGCACCCTAGGATTCTCACAGAAGGGTTTGACATAGCCCGTGCTAAGGCACTAGAAGTTCTTGAGTCAATTAAGATTCCTATTGAAATAAAGCGGTCAGATTTACTTGATGTTGCTCGTACATCTCTGAAGACTAAGGTATATTGCATAATCATTAAGTAAAATCAGTATCTATGTGTTAGTAATACTGCAATTTTTTGTAAGGCACGTAGACACATCATTATGTAAAAAATAATGTTATTAAATGTATAAAATTGCACACATTTTAAAGTAATTGCTACTATTGTTCAGGTTCATGCAAGCTTATCTGAGGTGCTGACCAATGCTTGTGTGGATGCAGTGCTGACCATTCGTTCACAAGACAAACCTGCCGATTTGCACATGGTAGAGATCATGGAGATGCAGCACAAGACTGCTACAGAGACTGCACTAGTCAAAGGTAATTATTTGTTTTTCTCCATTATTAGAATTCAAGAATTAAAGCAAATTATTGGAGTTTCATCTAAGATTCAAAAAGTAGTTACGTATAAGAGCGGAAGAGAACCATGTTAGCTATTCAAAATGGATACGTTTTTAAATCACAATCATTGATCACAGTTTAAAGAGGGATGAAAGAAATTTATTTAATAACTAATTCAGTTTTAAAACAGTCATAACCTAGCTAAGTATGCCATCGTGCCATGGCTGCAATCCTTTACAAAACTCACCCTATATAACTCTTTGTAACATAAAAATCTTCGCACAGGCATAGTGATGGACCATGGCACCCGTCACCCAGACATGCCGAAGCGTGTAGAGAATGCCTACATCCTCACTTGCAACATTTCCCTGGAGTATGAGAAGACTGAGGTTAACTCCGGTTTCTTCTACAAGTCTGCTGAGGACAGGGAGAAGTTGATTACTGCTGAACGAGACTTCATTGACCAACGTGTTAAGGCGGTATGTATGAATTATATTATTATTTATTATTTTGGAGTTTTAACAAGTTCAAAACATGATAAACATTACTTTATGTGGCAAAGGGTTCCCTCTAACTTTTTCCCATTTCACTCGCAAGTCTTTTCCTGGCTATTTTTACTATGTCATCTTCGCCACTTCTTTGGGGGGTTTCCGCTCTTTCTCCTCTAGGGTACCATAGGGTTGCTTGTTTATCATATCGCCTCTCCCCTAACAGAATAGTATGTACAAGTTATCATAGTTAAAATGCTGCATGAGTTTCTTGATTAACAAATTTTGCTTTTGGAAAAAGCTATACAAACCCTGACCCACCCATTCAAAATAATTTCATTGTTATATAGTAATACTTAATTTATTCTATACAACAAGCAATAATTTATTATTATTATTATATTCTCTCAATCAGAGCACCTGCCATTCTTATCTCTTCACTACCCTTGGTTGACTGGTAGACAATGCCTAAGGCATTAAGTCCGCCTTTGTACCTTATTGTATGCGAGAAGTTTAAATAAATAAATCATTTGTGTGGCGTTTATAATAAGTATTTCTTTCTTTACAGATCATTGACCTAAAGAAAAAGGTTTGTGATGGCACTGACAAGACCTTTGTTGTCATCAACCAGAAGGGTATTGACCCTCTTTCTCTGGATGCATTCGCCAAAGAAGGCATCATGGGATTGCGCAGAGCTAAGAGGCGCAACATGGAGCGCCTGGCTCTAGCATGTGGTGGTTCTGCTATGAACTCCGTCGATGGCCTCACTGAAGAGTGTCTTGGCTATGCTGGCCTTGTTTATGAACATATTCTTGGTGAAGAGAAATTCACTTTTGTGGAGGAGTGCAAGAACCCCCAGTCTGTTACCATACTGATCAAGGGGCCCAACAAGCACACACTTGCGCAGATCAAGGACGCTGTCCGTGATGGCCTCCGAGCTATCAACAACGCCATCGAAGATAAGTGCGTCATTCCCGGCGCTGGCGCTTTTGAGATCAAAGCTAACATGGAACTGTTGAAATTTAAGGACACTGTCAAAGGAAAGGCACGTCTAGGTATCCAAGCATACGCCGAAGCTTTACTTGTAATCCCAAAGACCTTGGCCATTAACTCTGGTTATGACGCCCAGGACACTATTGTGAAGCTTCAGGAAGAGTCGCGTTTGAGCCCTGATCCGATTGGTCTCGACCTGAGTACCGGTGAAGCTATCAAACCAACTGACTTGGGTATTATTGATAACTATATTGTCAAAAAGCAAATCATCAACTCCTGTTCCGTGATTGCGAGCAACCTCCTTCTTGTTGATGAGATCATGAGAGCTGGTATGAGCAGTTTGAAAGGATAATTTAATGTTATTTTAATAATAAATAAGATTATGCCTTGGGGACAGCGCTATCCCGTCATTTAAAAAATAATAATTTAATAGTATTATTTCTCACTATGCAACAGTGTTTCTGTTATTTTAAATATTGCTTTTAAAAGTAAGAAGAAAATTAACTTGTTAATAAATATAATTTTCTCTATGTATTGCTAAACACTAAATAAATAAACACACTAATAAATTACTTTTCTTTCAATTACCTACTAAGCAAGTCAAATTAAATAGAATCAAAGAAACAGCAATCTCTTTTATGACATTTATTGGGGTCAACTTATATAATTTTTAGGGTACTTCATTTACAGCCTAATTGGTTGCATATAATTTAAGGTCGAGATCGATTTATTGTTCGAATGTTAATAAATAACCTCACTTAATATACTATAAAATAGGTATTTTTGTATATCATGTCCAGGGATAAAATCTTAACATTTTCATATTTTAGGATAAAATTTATGTCATCCATTATACATATATCACTAAACTTGGAAGTACAACTTATTCTAACATGGAAACAAACAACTAATAAAATTGTGATGTTGTGAAACCCTAATTAACATGCTAAGTTCAACGAGACAACTAACTTCGTTTAATTGTAGGGTTAATGAACTGTGACTAAACAAAATGTTAAAATAACAAGACATAAAGTTCTA
Organism: Lithophane leautieri; assembly: GCA_949152455.1. NCBI lineage: Eukaryota > Metazoa > Arthropoda > Insecta > Lepidoptera > Noctuidae > Lithophane > Lithophane leautieri. The sequence goes on from OX424478.1 coordinate 11,029,208, forward strand.
CATAATTTAAGTTTTAAAACAAAGTTACACTCCATTCCATTGCTTTTAATTATAGTGGATGGAATGTAAATAATAAAAAAATAGAAAAGGCGCCTAAAAATAAAAATCGATAAAAATAGAAGATAAATGCGATTAGAGTAATTTTACACAATGATAAATCCATATTCATTTCTTAACCAATGTGGAGTATATAGTGATACAAAAACACCAATTATTTGAGTGCAAATACACGTTGGTAATAATAGCATGGAATATCCCACAATACAATCTGTTTAGGTATTATAGGTAGTCACTACATACATTATTCCACAAAGACTTCACAGTTAGGTCTCTAAAACAGCATACCACTACATTTTACCATTATCATAAAATTTATAGAATTTGTTCGAGTTATCTCTACCTCTCAGTGAGGAGGTAACTACTAAAAGGTAACTCCTAGTATTCATAATGGATTATTAATGAAGGGTGTCACAGAGGTTACTTACAACAGTTAGCCTAATTAAAATTCGCAACATAACATACGAGATTCGCAATATACAAACATGCGACTCAATAATAATATTAGTTAATTAAAAAAATATAACAAAATAAACAAGTTACATAAACGCGCAATCAGCGACAATTCTATTTAAAGAAATTTGTCAAAACAGAAACAAAAACATATAAACAGAATCTGTTAATTGTTTTCTAAAATTCACTTATGTTTATGCCCGGTTTTTGGAAATAAAATTAGCAACAAGTCAAGTGATGTGATTGGCTATTGAGAATTCTTTCAAACAGTCACAGCAGTTTACGCGCGCCTAACAATTTGCTAGCTAATGTTTGTGTTGATTTTCGTTCCAGAAACTGGGCATTAGATAAACAAGTGATGATACCAAAATATGTCGTGTAATCTTTCAGAACTTGCGTCCTTATGAAAGAAAAAATTTATACAATAATACGAAAAGACAATTTTGATAACAAAAAGTAGTAAATAGTCAATAGCAGATTTTTATATTTCTTTAGTAGTTAAATGTAAATTCAGGTTGACTAGCTTCTATTATTTTCAGTAAACATTATTATGCATATAATTTTGATTAGGACCAGCTAATTCAATTTATCAGCTAAAGTAAAGCCAAATGCCATGTGTTAAATCTTTTGAATGGTATTAACATTCTGCTGATGATCGTCTTGTGTTTATTTGTTCTGTTTGGCAGCCAGAGCAGCTCGGTCGTTGATATCAATAGTAGAAAGGTTGATGGCGCCAACAACACCTTGCAGGACTGATATACCTGCCTTCACTATAGCTATTGGTGCCGAGATGATGACAATCAGTTTGTACAGGCCAACACCCAGGACTGAAATCAAGAATTATTTGTTAAAATTTTATTTTTCGAGGAAAAAGATTACAGTAGCAAGTACATTTTTAAGGTCATCCGATAACTTAAAGCTTAAAATGCCAATGCATTCCACAACTTTCCTCGACAAATCCTTTGCCGTCCAGGCCGCTCGTTTGTGGAATGCATTGCCAGTTCAAATAAAACGCGCGCAGTCGTTAATAGAGTTTAAGAGACTCGTTAAGGAACATTACTTGTCGTTGTGATATTGTCTTCGTAACTGTGTAATTATCTATAGTCTTCATTTATTTTTTCGTTGCTTATTTATTTATTTCCTATGTATGTATTATTTAGGATATGTATGTATATGTGTATCTATTTTAGTATATTGTATATTTATTTTTTATTTTTTTGCACCTACGACAGCCCCATTTTATGTCCAGGCAAATCACTGTCCATTCCAAGGTTGCCTGGAAGAGATCGCGGAAAGCGATAAGGCCGCCCATTGTATATTTTGTAGTGTTTGTTTTTTTTTCCTTTTGTTATATATTTTTGTGGTGTACAATAAAGTATATATAAATAAATAAATAAATACATTTAAAAAAAAAGTTACAGTTCAGAAATAAGAATACATTACCAGTAGGTCCAGTATAGAAGTACATTACATAGAGAGCTGCATAGAAAGCCTCATTGCCTGCACACATGAAGAAGAGAACCATCTTGTTTGTGTAATAGATGCGCATGATGGGGTTCTCTGACATGTCAATAAACTTGTGGGAAGCCTTGCCCTGCAGGGTTACGGTGTGTAGGTACAACCAGTGGCATGTTATGTCAATTGCCATAGATATTTGGAACCAGAATGTGTAATGGGGGTAGAATGTTGCCAGGGTCATCATGAGGCAGGCAGTGCCAGCACGGTCTGTTAGCTGATCCAGTATTGCACCAAACTTCGTGCCTGTAAAACAGTTTATATATTGAGTACAAATTAGCAAAATGTTTAAGTACTATATATCAGGAAACTCATTTCTTCATTATTTAGTTATTAACAAAAAATATTGTAAATGACAAAAATAAGTTTTAAGTTAGAATTTACACCATCATTAGATATTCTAATTCAAATTATTCCAGACTTTTTATATCAATCTAATAGTTAATGAGATCCAATTTCTGAGTGGCTCAATGAATATTTTGAACATCTTTTAAATTCCGAATGTGTATCAGATTATTGGACTAGTTAATATAACTGTTGTAAGACACAACATGTTCTATTATTAGTCTTTATACATAGCTACCATTATCACATGCTGTTGTTACAATATAGCATCACAACTATAACATGTTTAAAAGATTACCAATGTTATCTCTCGCCAGCTTACGGACTCAGTGACAGATAAGTAGTAATTAAATTATATGATACCATAAAAAAACACTTACTTTGATTAAAGTATCTTGCGGCATGGCCATCAATAGCGTCCAGCAAAGCGGAGGACACATAGCATACGCACGCCAGAACACAGTGTGTCGGCATAAAATAAAAAGAAATAATCGCAAGGATTACCCTCCCAAAACCTGAAACATATTCATAATTAATAAAAACACTAAGAATGAGATGCGCAATTAAATTATTCAAATAGAAAAATCGTCTACCAAATACATACCAATTATGTTAGGCACAAAAAGGAAAATATTTTCTTTACTTTCAGTCATGTTTATAGTATTGTAGGAAGTATCACACCCAAATAATTATGTGAATACTGTAAATAAACTCTTATTGGTATTAGAATTAATGAACGTGATATCAACGGCAGCCAGTAGTAGAAAAACTACCAAAAGCAATAACATTAAATGACATTTGACAATGACATAAAATTGACAGTTTTTGTTTTACTCAAACTCAAATAGATTTCAGGTTATAGCCTTTTGAGACCTGAATGAGACAGTGTTCGCAGTTCGCGACACAAGGCTGAACACGCAGCATGCACACGTATTCTAGTGCACGTATGAAAAATGTTTTTGTGAATTTTGGAGCATGCTCCAAAATAGGGAAGAATACTGGCAACTTTTCACGGCAAATGCAAAAAGACCCACATTTTGTTGAAACTTTTGAACCCTCAACATACTCAATATAACTGAGTTTTTTACTATGTGGTACTAGCTTCCGCCCGCGGCTTCGCCCACGTGGTATGTCGATAAAAAGTAGTCCATGTCTTTTCTCAGGCTCTAGACTATCTGTGTACCAAATTTCATTTAAAGCGGTTCAATAGTTTTGAAAAGCGCGACAGATAGACAGGCAGAGTTACTTTCGCATTTATAATAAGGAAGTAAGGATAGTTTCAGCTATACCCCATTTTTTTTTTGTATAGATGCAATAGTTTACTAAATAATAATCTTATACGTCGGAAAAGCGCGTGGGAATCTCCGAGAAAAACTCTTTGGAGCTTGACACTCATTTGCACTGGCGAAACATTCGAGACAAAACATGTTTAAATTTCTAGTTCCTGTCAAAAATTGTATGGAACATTGACAGAAAATAGAGATTTCAACATGTTTTGTCTTGAATGTTTCGCCAGTGCAAACGCACGGCTAGCGTAACCGTGCGTTTGCACTGGCGAAACATTTAATACAAAACATGTTGAAATCTCTAGTTCCTGTCAAAAATTGTATGGAACATTGACAGAAAGTTGAAATTTCAACATGTTTTGTCTTGAATGTTTCGCCAGTGCAAACGCACGGTAACATTCACAACAAAACATGTTGAAGTCTCTAGTTCCTGTCAAAGATTTATGGCAGATACAGAAAATATGACAAAAAATAGAGTGTTTTTCAGCTTATAGTTCCTATGCCGTAATGTTGGCTTCTCTGTTGTAGAACCAATACGAATCCGCTACACCGTTAGGCACTACCTAATACATAGGTCCTTTTTTAGGATTCGTAGTCAACAAGGAACCCTTATAGTTTCACCAAGTCCATCTATCTGTCCGTCTGTCTGTCTATCCGTGGCTTAGCTCAAACGCTCTTAGTATTAGAAAGCTGTAATTTGATAAGGGTATACATACATTAAAACCACGCAGACAAAGTGGTAAAAAAAAAATGAAAAAAAATTAAAATAAAAGGTAAGTACACTCGGCTACCAGTATAAGCTGACCTCGCAAGCATAAACTGGAAATGTATAGCTTGATGTGTAGCCGTGGGTACTTCCCCTGCATTTACGTAGGAATCTTGCGTATCCCATGGTGTGGGGTGTCGTTGGAAAGGTCGTTCAAAAATATTGCGAGTTTGTACAAACCATTTTTGGATTCAGGGATCCGTTTGCGGAATAAAGTGCTAATTTTTGTTAGAGTCAAGTGTCCCCCCCCTGTCTGCTAAATGGTTGGTTTTGGATATGTGAAACATTTCGTGGCAGTATTAAATAACGAAATTAAAAGGAGAACTGTCACAGCTAAGTGGGCTCTACAAGTTACCGAGTAATAATCGACCAACTTACATTTACAGTTGTAAAAACGTGTGAAAAAGTTTTTCAACTACAATGTTAAGTTTGCGCTTGGGACAAATTCATCTCAACTACGAAACCCTTCACTGTGTGTGGTTCGACACGCATTTGGCCGGTTTTTGCCGAAACATTCACAACAAAGTGAATGTTTCCCCAGTGCCCAGTGCAAACGCACAGCCTAGTTAGCTGTCTTTTATTTTTCTACAAAGGTGGCATATGTAGTCTATGTCAACTGTAGAGCAAAGTTTATAATCTGTAAAAAAAATTGAAATTCACGTCGCTAGAGGGCGTTCTCGTAGTCGTTAAAAATGTTGGTCGAAATCTGTCGAAAATGATGAATCCGTTTTTGCAAATGGTTAGAACTTTCATTATGTTGTAGCTAAATTACTCATCATGATTCGATTTAGTAGCTAGTAAGTGGAAAAGACATTTTGTTGAGGAAAAGAGTGATTCCGGTGTGCGAAAGTCATACGACTTGTGTCATCTGACTGCTCTTCCTTCAAGATGGCTCCTCCGCCGGAGTATGATAAGGAACCCAAAGCCCCGGACAAAAGTGCCACAAATATTTCCACTGAAGATTCAAAACTTCTACATAATCTCATAAATGACCAGCACACAAATTCAGACCACAAACCAACAAATACGGCCGCAGCCGTTGAAGTTGAGGTAAGTCGATCTCTGCTGCCATTTTTTGATTTGAGTTTGTGTAAAGTAGAAACCTATTTGTCGTCGATTACATTTCTCGTGTATGTAATGTCATGCACCTAATGTAGCTTCTCAAGCTCACTTAATTTTTTCACAATTGAAACTATTCTAACAGTACATATTATGTGTAATAATAAAGTAGGTAGGTGAAAATGGCGAAGGATAACAGTTCTGTCAAAAATTATAATTTATTTTATCTGGGTATATGGTAAGCATGAGTATGCATTTAAATTGGTTTATGCACGCTAATTTACCACATTTATTGAAACTGTTATAGTTTTCAAACATAAACTGTAGAGCTCTAGTAATTGAATAGTAATCTATCAAAATAATGTATGCACTCAAGGATATTTTGTAAACTTCATTCATTCTCAAGTTATTATTGTAAGAAAGATAAATAATTTTTTGAAATTCATTTGCTAAGAGTTATTTCTAATCTTTTACCATATTTTTTTAACATAACACGTCTTTCTTTAATATCAAAGAGAAATAGACATTTTACACAGATTTTACAAATTGCTTACCCATGACCTGTCTAGAAAAAGTCATTGATTTTTTTACTTTAAACAAGGACAATATTATAAAATATTAGTAAGGATATTTTATCAAATTACCTTCTTAATGTTTTCAAAACAGTACAACAATTTCATCGCCATACCTATCTAAAGAATAATACTAAATTACACACAATATTTTTATGAATAAGGTTTACTCAAACAATGAAATTGTAAGTTTACATGCACTATCCATACACAAAATACGCGCCCTGAAGTAGGGTTGCAGACACCAGCCCATATTACCTATTAAGGTAACATTATTGAAAAATTATGTAGTTTTATACTCAGAAAGATCAGTTTTCTATGCTCATTAATACATTTAACGTCACAATGGTCAAGCAACTGGTGCACTAGATCAAATGGTTAAGAAATCTAGTAGTTGGCGGCTGTTTATAAACACAACAATAACATCCTTTTTTTGTTACTGACATGTACTGCTGATTACTATAATAATTACAAAATTACCAGGTAAAAGCTAACTAAGATTGCACTATTATGTAGAACACCAGCACAAAGAAGGTTAAATGAAAATGAATTATTACCCAACACACTTTGTCACAGAAATCAATAAATTATGATAACATAGCCCAGTTGGCAAATCTTCAAGGGACATCATTTCTTTTTGATCATGCACATGATCCCATAGCCAATGTGAATTCACAACATCAAGAACGAGGCACTGTCAAACAGCTGGTATGATGTAGTTATAGGCTATTTATTCTACAGTTTTGGTAGAGATCTGAAGGTTTTCTGTTAGGTTCTCAACCAATAAGATTGTTGCAAGCTCATTTTTCGATTGGCGTTTTAATCCTATTTCACCACCAGGTACATTGTATTTATTGTTATTTAAATTCTATGCATTGAACTATATTTAGTAGGTTTAATTTATGTGTTTTTGAAAGAATATTAATCCATTTTCTATTCTATATTTCCATAATATGCTAATTTTTTTATGCGTTATGAAAAAAAAGACAAGGTTTTAATAATTCTGTTTGACCATGATAATAAACTTTCCCAAAGTTGGAGACTGCTAGCTTGTCCACTTGCTAATTTGCTATATTGTATACTACATGGCACACTGATCACAATTGGCAAGTGCAAGTAAAGACACAAAAATTAACCCAACAAGACCAAAGTTTGATTGAATTCTCATTGACAACAATGATGGAAAGAAATGATCTGCAACAGAAAAAACTATTTTTGGCAATTCCAAGGCAAGCGATGGTGAGTTAAGCAAAGCAGAATTTAGAATTGCTTTTTTCTCAGTTGCTTCCTTATTTCCGAGGTACGTGACTAAGGTGTGCAAAATTCTCTTCACAAAAATTCCATCCGAGCTCCTTTTCTTATGTTGTGTGTACTCTAGTAGTGTTCCTGCAGCCTACTTCAGTGTCGATCTATTGCAAAAATGCAAGTCTCCTACTGCTGACACTCTGTTTTAATGCTTTTAAAGAAAATTGATGAAAATTGACCCGGAATGGTCAATTTTCATCAATTTTCTTTAAAAGTAGATCCTCTCATTGATTTACGAAATATATTGGCATCTTAATGGATAAATTCTGGAAAGCATACTATACTTCAGAAAAAAAAAAAGAAAAAAAACTTATTTGCCCTCTCCCCCCCTGCGGAAAATGACCTCCATATTCAAAATTCATTTATTTACGTTACACGTCCATGCGTACCAAATTTCAACTTAATCAGTCCATTAGATTCGGAGCTAATTGGCTGTGACAGAAGGACAGGCAGACAGAAGCACGAGTGATCCTATAAGGGTTCCGTTTTTTCCTTTTGAGGTACGGAACCCTAAAAACAACTTTGCGAGATGTTTTTTAAGCCAAACACAGTACCGGTGTGGAGCCCCTTCACAGGATGCCTCACCTCCTTTCCTGCCCATCAAACACATGCATCTACCAGAATTTAAACTTAGCCAATGATAGACCTGTCCAGGTGGCTACAAACTGGTCGGACAAAATTTGAGTCAAATTGACGTATAAAGAAGAAGATACACCAATCAAATTTTGTGATTTAGTTAATAACTCAACTAGCTGCTATTAAAACATGGTAAATACCTTTCGATATGTTAAGATGCATTAGCGACCCGCCCTTGCTTTGCACGAGTGCCAATCTACTGATGTGGTATATTGGTAAAACATCGAATATTTAGTTTATTTGTTGAAAGTAAAATATTATTTTTCATTTGCCGACGAGAATCTTACCGTTGCGTTGGTTACCAAATTAAATCCTAAAAAGTTAGGCGATGGCAACGCAAATAGTCTCGAAAGAATGCCGATTGGTACCTAGTTTTCAATCATTCATGAATGCCGAATGCTGTAGACATTTATTCATATTCGTAAACGAAACAGAAATTGAGTGAATTTAGGAAAAAATGGCTCATTACAATGCCTCACACTAGATAGATATTTACAGTTGTGTAAAATTAATGAGAAACACTGACGCTATTCTCGTTTCATTCGGATAATGTAATATTATGTTGGTTTATCTCGTGAGAAACACTGACGCTATTCTCGTTTCATTCGGATAATGTAATATTATGTTGGTTTATCTCGTAGACAATATTCTATGTACCTAGTACCTACAATAACGGAACATCTGACAGAGCATTTGATTTAAACCACTATTCAAACTTGTATCTAGTGAGTAATTTTTTTCGACGAGCTTACTTATGTATGACAACAGATGGTTCACTGAATATGGCATTCAACCGGTGCGGCGCAACCATCAAATCAGCTCGGCATATTTGGCGTGATCAATATTAAGAATATAAAAATCCGTTGCACTGTAACGATACTCCAACACGAGATGAAAAAGAAAGTATCATAGATTGTACCACGATTGTACAGTGTAGATAATTATTTAGCCGAGAAAAACTGAGCTCGTTTTGTGAGCACTGTAGCGGTACCTAGGTATAGCGCTCTAGGCAACAGTTCTGCGACATTTCTCTAATCGCGTGCATTTGAGCTAGGTCACAATTTCACAGCATCATCATCATCTAAGAAAGATACATTAGCATGCAAATTGCGCATTTTGATTCGTTTTAGAAAAGAAATTAATAATTATGACCAGATTTGCATGCAAGATCAGAATTCGAATCGACAGCCGTTTCTATAGGCACATACCTACTGCGTTCAAGAATTATCCTATTCCGCCACACTTAGCTAATGGTTTGCAGGACGAAATCGGTCATAGTAATTATCAGTATCATGAAGATGAACGAAAACCGGGTTCAGATTGCAAATTATTTCGAGCAGAACTGTAAAGGTAGACAGTGTGGTACGGATCGGTGACAATAGTGGCGACACAGTAGGAGGCGGTGTAGGTTTACGCGGTGCAGCCTGGTCGTGTAACGGAAGCTCACCGCATTGTTGCCCCGTCACGGCGGGCCGCCGCCGCAGACGCCACTTGCACACTCTCACCACAGGTCTCGTGTCTCTTACATTTTTTCTAGTAGCAATGACTATGCCATAGTCTTGATCTTAAAATTCGTATCCTCAGCCTTTACCGAGGTCCCAAAAGGCGAACAAGCAGATGTTCCAAAACTGTAATCCTGCATACTACCTATCATACATACCATTGAACAGCTTTCAGCTCTCCGTCCGCCTATGAGTTGTGCTTCTTGTACTGCGTCCGGTTTAGCTCGACGATATATTTTTACGCTAAAATTATCAAGAAGTAGTAGAAAGTCGAAGATCAATATTAGTCTTAGCATTGATGTCCACTGACCTAGTTATATTCATATCATGTTCAAGCCTAATAAAACGCTCCTCAAATTTGTGACGAAACTCACCTTAACAATATCCAGCATAAGTTACGGTCTGTAAAATATAGATTTAATGAATTCATCATGCAAGGGATCAAAAAACTACAAGGCCAACCTATTGTTTATCCGGCGCATGCTACCTACTTTTATCATGATCGCTTTGGACGCCAAACTTTACGTGATATGAATCATCATAATATCAGATCCAAAATTCAGTCCACTAATTGGACTCGGATTATTTTACGGAAGTTGCATTCGTGTTGTAATTTAGAAAACATAATGCGCTCTGTTTGAAAAGAGAGTACGGATTACTGCGGCTTCCTCCCCTGATCAAGTTCCCCCGAAGAAGCTTTCTATCCCTGACCGACTTATTAGATATGTACTAGGCTACCCCAACAAACTGTAACTGTATACTTCTGCAGCTAGGATCACGTTCCACTTTTTTAGGCTTATTGATTTAATCTTTCAGTTACAAGGGCTGGCAATCGCGATAGGACTCGATACTCCACAATGGTATGTTGGAAAACAATCTCCAACTTTCTTAAGGGGCGCAGTGTTCTCTGCTAACCTGCAATAGTTCGACTTACCTCTGATACTAACAGACGGCCACACAATTATCCAGATTAGATAGGCCCGGAACACTACGATGCACTGCCATCTTGGACCTCTATGTGATTAGGTAACAGTCTTCCTGAAGTCCGCTGACTGTAGGTTACTCCACATGGTGACCGGAGATTGCTTCAACATGGTGACCGGAGATTGCTTCAATCTCCGTAGTGTAACTTTCATGCTGGCGCTAAATTGTCGCGTTATCGCGAACTATACTTCGTGCGCTCTCTGTTGCTCAGCGAGACATCGAGTGGTGTGCAAGAGAGAGCCGACAATGTAGCCCCAGCATCAGAGGTAAGGAGAGATATGATTACCTCTCCTCCGCCGCACAGTGGAACGAATGTATGGGAGAGGTTGGACGTAGACATCTCCGAAAAAAAAGAGTTAAATTATGCCAAACGAATGATGCCATCTTATTTGATTACCTAATGCCTTCATAACTTGTGCTGATAAATTTCTTCATAACTCCCATATTTCGGAAGTAATTTGAGAAAATGTGATATTTTACTATGAAAATGAGTGTATCGAGCTCGCTCCCACCTGATTCCGGCGTTGTTTCAAGTAGCGGTCTCTAATATCATAATGCTAATACTAAGAGCTATATTTAATACTAAGACACATGGTGCGCCAAATGTGCACTTTCTGGGATAAAAGGAAATGAAAATTTAAAAAAATTAAAATGGTTTTTCCTCATTTGTATTTATTTTAAATAGACAGACGTGTAGAGGTCATATATAAATATATGAAATATTGTTTTTTTAAATCTTGTGTATTATTTACGAAAATATTCATAAGAACAGATGAGAGTATGACTTTTTTCACATAATATTTTATTTATATGTGTTTTACAATAACGATAAAAACACTGTATTTTAGATAATAAAATAATAAATTACCTAGTTTAATTAATATATATACAATAAATTATTTATTTTTTTATTTATTTCAACAACATAAACAAAAAATTAGATTTTTGTGTTATAAAATAAACATCACTCTTTATCCCAGAAAGTGCACATTTGGCGCACCATGTGTCTTAGTGTTAAATATAGCTCTTAGTATTAGCATTATGATATTAGAGACCGCTACTTGAAACAACGCCGGAATCAGGAGGGAAAGAGCTCGATACACTCATTTTCATAGTAAAATATCACATTTTCTCAAATTACTTCCGAAATATGGGAGTTATGAAGAAATTTATCAGCACAAGTTATGAAGGCATTAGGTAATCAAATAAGATGGCATCATTCGTTTGGCATAATTTAACTCTTTTTTTTCGGAGATGTCTACGTCCAACCTCTCCCATACATGCGTTCCACTGTGCGCCGCCTGCCTGAAATTGTGTACTTAATTAACATTTATTATAATTGCAAATTACGGTTTTTGATTGCTATAAAAGAACGCTAGCACGACATAAACATGGAGCTTATGATTCCTTAATACTTTAACTAGAGTCGATTTGTTTTCGTCAAATTGTGGTACAATCCAAAAGTAACGTAATTTGGGTGATTCACTGCGGACTGTATAAGTTATGCTTGGTTATCGTTTGTCTAGTCCCTCCCTCCATATGACGTTATTTACTTCAACACTTGGCCGCCTCTTGGGCTTGTGGCTATTTGTCACAGCCGCACGTGTTGATTGATCAATACTCAATATCTTTATTGCTCTTTAATCTCACGGTCAATATCTTTATTCTCACGGTGACTTCACAATTCATCCTCGCCAACATCTTATATATTAGGCAAAATATACACTTATACACTAAAAACAGTGATATCCACAGTGTTAACACTAGGAATAAGGACAAACTACGAGTTCCCTTTCACCGGCTTCATAAATTTCATAACTCATTTGTTGGGCTTGGTATAACCTTCTATAACAAGCTACCCTCTTCTTTGCTAGATTTGCCTTATAATGCGTTTAAAGCAAAAGTAAAATGCAACCTTTGTTCAAAGGCGTACTACTCTATTAACGACTACTTAAATGATAAGAGTAGCTGGACGCTGTGATTAACTCAAGACAATGTTTGTGTTCTTTCTCCAGAATTAGCTTATCCACTGACAGGTTATATGAGTTCATATACATTTTTATTCTATTTTATTTGGTCTGTTTAGTCAATTTATTTTTAATTTAATTTATTGTTGACATAATCTATTCATTACAATGTTTTCTATATGAGTTGTATTGCAATATGTGGTTAGCTAGCGACCTCAACAATAATTGATAATTATATTTTTTTTTGTCTGAGCAACCAGCAGCAGGTTCGTCATGCTCCCTTAGATGTCACTGCTTGCGGTAGCGTCGGGGGTCGGGTTGTCTCCTTCCCTCAAATATGGCGAGGGGGGTAATGGCTGATCTTTGCGTTATGCTCGTGAACGGGTGCTGCTTGTGGTGACTGGTCGTCTTGCTGATCTCGGTTTTCTTAATGTTATTAGTAATTAACTTTTTATTTTTTTACCTCGATGGTCCTAGTTTATCATGTATAACTTCCAGTTACAGCATTAAATGGCTATATGTAAGCGGGCACGCCCTTTGTGCCTGGAGGCTTTTATTTAGTCAGTTTATGTTTACATTTACTTATTTCTGCTTGAGTACATATAGTTCTCGTTTTATTTATTTTTTTGGGTGGTATATTGGCGTGTGCTAGCTGACATATGGCTAATAATTCGATTTATATTTTATGTTACGTAATGTAAATGATTTTGCATACTTTTGTATGGAATCAATTGTTTCTAACTGAACAGACAGCTGTGCTGCTGGGGAGTTTGTTGCGCCACTTCTTCTTCCCAACTAAAGCACTAGGAAGTGGTGAAAGGTGGGCGTTTTGGGGGACTGTCTTATGTAATTTTGACGTTCGAAAAGTGCTGATTCTCAGCCTAGTTTGAATAAATGACTTTTGATTTTGATTTTGCTCTACGATAATGTGTACGTAGGTGGTAACTATACATATAATTTAGATCATTATGGACCCTGTAGGGCATAGCAAAAGGGTAAGAGAGAGGAAGCCCTGTTTGAGGAGATCATTAAGTTGTTATTGTGGGAAAAAGTTTTAACTTACATAATATAATCAAAATCAGGAGATACTAAAATTTCGCTTATCTGTTATTTATGTATTATTTTATCTGCAAAAATGTACTTAAATATTTTAGATTATTTTTATATACGTGTACTTCTTATTCGTCGTTATTATAATTCTGTTGATTCATTTATATAGAATGTTTTTCTTTGAATAATTATTATTGCTATAATATTTAATTATTATTTTTATTATATTAATATTTATTGATTATTATCGTATCATTAATATATTTTAAACATACCTATAAATTGCGTGATTATCATTAATTATTGTTATCAATATTTATTATTATATTATTGATACTAGCTGCGCCCCGCGGTTTCACCCGCGTAAGTCTCGATCCCGTGGGAATATCGGGATAAAAAGTATCCTATGTGTTAATCCAGGTCATAAACTATCTGTTTGCCAAATTTCATCCAAATCCATTCAGCCATTTTTGCGTGATTTAGTAACAAACATCCAAACACACAAACTTTCACATTTATAATATTAGTAGGATTAGTAATTTCCCTAACATAATCCTTACTTCCTTACTAATATTATAAATCCGAAAGTAACTCTATCTGTCTGTCTGTCTGTCGCTCTTTCACAAAAAAACTACTGAACCGATTTAAATGAAATTTGGTACACAGAATCTAGAGCCTGAGAAAGGACATAGGCTACTTTTTATCAACATACCACCCGGGCAGAAGCTAGTACTATATAAATTACATTATTATTAGTTCCGTTTTTCCCTATTATTTATGTTTATCATTTACATATTCATCTAAGGTGTAATAGCATTTGTATATCGGTAATTTTTTAAGTTTTTTTATAATATTCATTTAACTTTCTTTTTTTTTTTAGCTTGTATGTTGTTATGTTTAGCCTACATCGGTGCCTAAGTGTGTACTGTGATTGGATGTCTTCGGGTTTTGTGTAGAACTTTTGACGTTTACGGACAAATTTCCATATTTCTAAAATGAAAATACTGGGGAGTTGAGAGCTGGCAGCTGTCAGTTTGATTAATATTTACCAAGATTCTAACTAATTTCTTTTGTAGGGTAAAGAGTGTCGGTGCATCTGTACTATTTCTCCAGAGAATTACGCCGTAGCTAAGCCATGCATTGGCATACGCATAATATTTGGAGAGAGGGCAGTTTGTAGATTAGTTAGTTGTCTTTTTAATTTCAAGAAAAGAGAAAGAAGAAAGTCATTAATTAGTTTTTTCTCAAACATGCTTGGAAATTCGAGCATTATTTTGACAACCTTCTTCGAGATAAATCAAAATTGCTGTACTGGTAAAAAACAAGTGACGATGCGGCCAGCAAAGTTACTATGAAAATCCATATCTGGCGTGTTTAGCGGCCAAATAAATTACTATGAAAACTCATATCTGTCGTGTTATTTAAAAATGGAACGAACTTTTTAGTTCAACACACGGCAACCAAGGAGGTAACTTATCAAAGATTTTATTTAAATTTCGAATTGGTTTGCAAATAGAACAAAGAAGAAACAAATGAACATATTGGCGCATGAAAAATGATAGTTATTCGTCATTGATTCTGGAATTTCTATTTAATACTCAGTTTGAATTTCCGCGCGTTGTTTGAGAAAAGTACTATACAAGCCTTGGCCGCAATCAGGAATTGATGGACTCACGCATGAGTGCCTCGGCTTCGCCTCGGCCCTCATTTTCACGATCGTCCATCAATTCCCTTATTGCAGGCCGCGACAGTAATGTACTATACCGATGAAAAATAATGCAATCTTTTTATAGCTAGATGTTCTATAGGATTTCCCACACCATTTAATTGAACAGGAACTCATGATTGTTTTTATTTATGCAGAAATGTTTTAAAAGGTATCAAAATACCCGCGTGTGCAGAGATCCAATAACTGGTCAAAAATAAAATGGCCACTCGTATTTCCATCTAGTATCAGTGCTTTTCAACATATGTCTCGTGAGCCTGAGTCGCCCGCATGAGCAGTCAAGAGGCTATATAATCATTGGTCCCGGCTGTCATTCATGGATCTTTGACAGTCTTTACGGGTCGTCAGAAGCCCGAAAGTTTGACAACCAGTCTTACCAAGGGGTATCGTATTACCCAGTTACTGGGTTGTGGAGGTCAGATAGGCAGTCGCTCCATGTAGAATACTGGTATTCAGCTGCATCCGGTTAGACTCAAACAACGCGCGGAAATTCAAACTGAGTAAATTAAATAGAAATTCCAGAATCAATGACGAATAACTATCATTTTTCATGCGCCAATATGTTCATTTGTTTCTTCTTTGTTCTATTTGCAAGCCAATTCGAAATTTAAATAAAATCTTTGATAAGGTACCTCCTTGGTTGCCGTGTGTTGAAGTAAAAAGTTCGTTCCATTTTTAAATAACACGACAGATATGAGTTTTCATAGTAATTTATTTGGCCGCTAAACACGCCAGTTACGGATTTTCATAGTAACTTTGCTGGCCGCATCGTCACTTGTTTTTACCAGTACAGCAATTTTGATTTATCTCCAAGAAGGTTGTCAAAATAATGCTCGAATTTTCAAGCATGTTTGAGAAAAATAATATTTTATTAAGAATAATTGCAGGGCTCAAGCTAAACTGGTTGTTTACGTAAAATGGCACAAAAATTTACACCGCGTTGATGTCTTTTTGAAAAGTCCCTTTCTCTCACTAGGGTATTGCAATAAGTCTGTCCCATTTTATTTGCACTTATACTGTAGAGTGTTGTGACAACTTCAAAATAAAGTCTATCTAAGTCGATAAAAATTACGATGTTTTCTAATGGTAAAAAAGTAACATTAAGTACTTAATGTTTACATTTTAGATTTCAAAATGTTCCGTTACTGAAACAAAAGGAAAATTGGTTTCTAAATAAATATAGCGTTGTTTGTTTAAGGCATTTCACAGCAGATTAAAAATAAGTAATAGCAATGTCAATCCCTGTCGGATAGAACAATAAATTCTCTTAAGTGAAATTTAAATAATTTATTGTTCATTTAGGATTATAGACGTCGATTTTATTGATATCGATATTATTGTTGCAAAACTGAATTGTGCATCACTATTTTTGGAACTTTCGTCCTAACATTGTTGCATCGGCCAATCACAACCGCTGTAATTTCTTCGTCCCCCGGCCCGCAGTAGTGAGTCGTGTGCCTAGACGAAATCGGTCTATCAGCTCTCAAGTGGTTTAATTCTCTTTGGCCGGGACCAACCAACGGCTTAACGTGCTTTCCGAGGCACGGAGGAGTCTCGGTATGTAAAGATGGTCACCCATCCACCGACCAACCCCGGCAAGCGTAGCTAAACCTGATGGATCGACCCGGTGTGGCTGTTATTACTTAGCCACGAGCTCCTCGGGATGTTGGGGTTGCTAGCCAACCCCAACATAGTTGGAAAAATGGCTAGGTAGATAGATGACTTGGTCGCCTCAATATTTGCAGCCCCAGTTCTAATTAATCACCAGAATAACTGATATTTAATAGTAATGTCTATGTAATATATGTAAATATTTTAGTTGGGTGTGCGTGTGTCATCCACACTTGCACCACCGTATTGTAACTTATAAGTCCTGTCGTATTTAATACTCAAGTAAGTTCATACGTATCATAAGGCTCTGTATGAAATTACAAGTTACTTTAGCAAGTGTCGGCCTCCTGCATCGACCACATGTTCTAGATTTAACACGTGTCGTATTCTGGCTTGCTCGCGGTTGACTCTGCAGTAGGCTTGCAGAAAAAATATCGATGTATCGATATAAAAGTATCGAAAATTTATGAAATACGATATTTTTCCAATAGCAACACCGTTTTCGCCACTGACTAAAACCGCTGGAATTCTGAGCCGTAAAAAGTGGACTTTTTTTCCTAATTTGGTATTTTGAATATGAATGAAACAAATACAATTGAACTTGGCAAACATTTTTAAAATAGGTAACTAAAAAAAAAAATTTCATCGATATATCGTTTTTTTTTTTTTTTTTTCGATATATCGCAGTCGATATTGATATTTTTTTCAAATATCGACACGATATAATTATTTCGATACTTCTTGCCACTTCTTGCATCCCTACTCTGCGGGTTTAGGTAAGTTTTCTGTATCCACTTTCTTATGGCCCGCTACGATACTTAATTAATTTAAAATTGATCTGACTTCTTAATGATATACAATAGAGATTGTTATATGGGTTGGAAGTTTCGGTTTAAACGTATCAGTTAATGTCTTTGACAGTTAATTGATAACCACTAAGAGAATAATTCCAGAAGCAAGTTGACCAAACAATTTGCTACATATACGGCGCCCACAGCAGAAAGTACGTGCTATTTTTATTAGGATTACAAATATATTGGCTTCTAGACTAGCGAGTAGTAGTAGATCAACAGCCACTAGCTAAAAGATAATCCTTACTAATATTACAAATGCGAAAGAAACTCTGTCTGTCTTTCTGTCTGTTGCGCTTCCACGCCAAAACTACTGGTAGGTACACAGATAGTCTACGAGTCTGAGAAAGGACATGGCTACTTTTTATCGACATACCACGCGGGCGAAACCGCGGGCGGAAGCTAGTAACAAATAAAAACATGGTGGTCTTGATAACGAGAACAATGATGTAAAGTAGAAGGTCAACACCAATTCACTTTTAATTTGTCAGAAGGCCCTAGACAACTGACAATCGCTTCGAAAGCGTTTCGTATTTCTACAACGACTTTCAACAGGATTGACATAAGCTTTTCGATAGCTTCTTTCAGTCCTATACATTTTTGCCTTTTCCATCATTGTTATCGCTGATAGAATGTCACTTTTTCTAGAGCCTCTGGTCAGCTCTGTGGCACCGCAACAGAACAACGCACGCTTGCGTTATCACTATTATCAGTGTTATCACCCAAGTTAAGTTTTATTATGAATACGCACACATTTTTGTTGTGTCTTTGCTGTACTTACAGAACTCTGAAAACTATTTGGCAATGGTCCAATACTGCAGGTTAGCTTTTGCTTGTTCCAATTTTTCAGTCTCGCCAACTTAACGCTATTTTGCCAATGAGTCACGAAACATGTTTGTACTCATAATTGCGGTCAGACACTATACTATACCTACCTTGTTTTAGTTGCGATATAATCACATGTAACCTATTTTCTTTTTTGGGGTAGTTATTTAATAATGGCAGATCACCTAATCTTGAATATGTTCTAACACTTAATAAAGTACTAATATTTGGGGAAAATTTATGTCCGGTATCTACATAGTATTTTTGGCACACTGGAAAACTTAAAAACAAAAAAAATGTGCATGAATTGCAAACATTCACGATATAGGTACATCTATCCATCTTGCGGCAGCAAACGAATCACACTGGTGTTGATGTCAGGGGAGTCTTGAGGACTGCAAGCGCACGAACTAGGGGCGATTAACGCATTATCCGAATGCGTACTATCGGACTCTAACGGCCAACAACTAGTGTCTTCGCAATGCTGGTTGGTTTTTGGGCAAACAGGAAAAAACGACAAGAATCATTACGTCGTAGTGTATTTTCAGATACGCCGTACACCACAATATTTCTGATGTATGAGTAGGTGAAGGATAAGTGCTTAATAATATGACACACAATCTTAGTTTTCACACCCGCCTCCACATTTGTTACGCAGATGACTTGGCATTTAAAACGACCATCCAAGCACATTTTCTGAGCGCAACAAGTGACTTATTACGAGCTAAACAAGTATGCCTGTTATCTAGCGAGGAAGGAAAACCGTTAATATGAGGGACAAGGGCGCGCCATCGATCCCGTCTCTCGTCGGTCGCTCCGTACCCGACCCTGACCTCTCCGGAGAGACCCGTGCGGCCTGTAGGACGCACAGATGTGATGACGTCAACCCTTTCAGTCATCCCATTTGATAGGCAATTATTTGTTTGTTTACAAATTGGGATTCGCGTAAGAACTTTCATCTTATAAAACAGTTACTAGGAACCGATTTTTTGCGCTCTTCAGCGTAAAGTCTTGTGTTCCGAAACTTCGAGTGCCGCAGTGGATATACTCAACAAGCCTATGCCTCTTGTCATAGTGTGATGTGGTCACTGGACGAGGAAGTCTCATAGTCACTATGCAGGTGCAGGACACTGAATATCAATAAACATAGTGTGATCTTACAAAAAATCTGTTTTTTTTTTGTAGTCATGTCGATGTTGATAGAACAGTCCAAGCACAATGTTACATGACCGTTTTCGAATACTGGATCTCGATTCCCAATCCAGATTATGTCCGCATCCGCATAGGTGGTTATAGGGCATTTCTGAATCGACACAGTTCAATTTCAGTCTTCTTTACGGCAGTAAGAACTATATCGGAAGATATTGTGCGTGAAAATGCTAATTTTGTCACATTAGTTCGTCATTCATAAAATCTTGTTTCCCAGGTGACCTAGGAAACTATCGCACGTTTTCCTTTCATTATAAACCTTATCTTTAATGCAATACATGCTTCTCAGTTCTCACTCAAGTCTCTAGGAGAACGTTAGAGCGAGTGTCCATTTGGGAAATGGTTAATTTGTTTCCAAGTACTAAGCAGCATATTAAAAGCTAATTGAAATTGCTTATCATTATTAATGATTTAAGTGTGTTTCAAATTCCAGATAACAATGTAATATGTCGAGACTAGACAGTGTGTCTCGTAATGTCGTCAGAAATTTGGCATTATTCCATGTTTGCTTGTTGTCTTCTGAGCCCATAAAACCGTCAGGTATAGTAAAGCGACGCACCATTTATATCTCTATTATCTGTAAGACTTTGATTCTTATCACTAAACAGATTCTGCTTTGTAATAGAAATGTATTTTACTGTTTGCTTGTGTCCAATACGCACGCGGTTACTTCGGTTTACTACTGCTACACCTGTCAATACTTCACTTATCAACGTAATCGGATTGAATATGGCTTACAGCGGGTTGGGTTTTATACGTATAGGAATACTAGCTTTTGCCCGCGGCTTCGCCCTCGTGGAAATCGGAAATTATCCCAGGCGAACGTATTAGTACAGTAATACCGGAGTAAAAAATATCCTTTGTCCGAAACCAGGTCATGGTCATGGTCTTGACCTATCCGTATACCTTTCATCCAAATCTGTTCAGCCATGTAGCCGCGGCAAATGGCTAGATTATGACCTGGATAAGGACATTGGATACTTTTTTCCCCGGTAGTACGTTCCCGTTGGATAATTTCCGACCTACACGCGGGTGAAGCCGCAGGCAAAAGCTAGTTTGTAATATTAGTATAGATAAAATTGGTTAATTTAATCGTGCTCATAAAATTATGTGAGTTCCTAAAAATGAAGTTTTTATCAATTTATGATGTGCACAAGTAGTAAAGTCATTCAAAGCTTCGTAAATGTGGAGGCTAATTTATTCCTGTATCGGTGTTCTAATTGCAGCAACGTAACAAATGTGAATAAGTAGCATTTCATCGACATTCCGACCCGTTGAGGATGTGATAGGTATACATCAGATAAATAGTGCTGTTGTTTGTTACCAATGACGACTCAAAAACCCCAAGCTGGCATCACAAAAATAAAAAATACTACTTTTCCTAATTGTGTACTTTGGGCATTCATACTTATGTTTCGATGTTGATTATAACACAAAACTGGCTCGCCATTAGTTAATTAGTGTTTGAAATTACATCGGCTTGTAAGTAGCGTGACTATCAAGTCTAAGTGATGTGCTGAGGTGAATAATGAATACATGCCAAAGACGCTCGAGCCTTAATTTTTACTCCGTTCAGTATCAGGCCCACCGGTACACGTCATTACGCGAAGTAAACTTCAAAATTATTTATACCATAGTTAAAGTCTTGAACTATCATCATTTTTTTTTATTATAACGAGATAAAATATAATTATTATTTAATAGGCAGGCAATTATGCTACGTTGACGCCCGTGATGAATTGTTTACAATTGGTACAGTTTACACTTGTAACTGACG
Source organism: Lithophane leautieri (assembly GCA_949152455.1). NCBI lineage: Eukaryota > Metazoa > Arthropoda > Insecta > Lepidoptera > Noctuidae > Lithophane > Lithophane leautieri. The sequence continues at coordinate 11,050,704 of OX424478.1, forward strand.
TATCTAAGTATCAAACAAAACCAGTAAAGAGCGAGTCGGACGCGCATCGCACACCGAGGGTAACGTTCCTTCGTAGGAAAAACATTTTTAAATTTTTAACCGACTTCTTAAAATACATTGATACCCTCCTTTGTACCTACCCTCCTTCTGGGGCATTCGGGTAAAAAGGAGGCGGTTCTCAATTCGTCTGTATATATTTTTGCGTCGTCCACTATTCACGAAAATATGGAAGAGCATAGGTATTTCATCGATATTTTTTGTCAATTGTAGACCGATTTTGAAAATTCTTCTTTCATTTGATAGAGAAATCTTGCGCGTGGTGGTCGCATACATTTTATTAACTTTGCGCGGGTAGTTTTTGAGTTAGCTTCAATAATACGTATTTTTTCCAATTAGTGTATGTTGATGATGTTATAATAACTTCCTGTCAATATTATTTACGTAAAAATCCGGAGTCACACGTAATCTATTCGATTTATGCCCAAATACGTGTGACTCTGGATTTTTAATTTGTCTGTCTGTGATGTCTTGTTTATACCTTTTTAGTTAATTGACTTTTTGTCGTAGTTGGGTTTTAGTTTTATAACTTTTATTACCATTTAGGAAAGGAAGCCTAAAAATATAATTTCAAATTCTTGGTTACTTCTTGAGCTAGTCAATCATCATAATATTAATAGCTTTTCTATGAAGTCTGCATGGCGGCATGGATGTATGGACAAAAACTGTGGCACGAAGGACTGTTCCTCATTGATATGGCCAATACGTTCCCGAAAGGATGTATCGTCATGTTGGATTGTAAGAAAGCTTATGACTCGGTGCCTCATTCATGAGGAGGGTACTTGAGTTTCATATATAATAGAAAACTCTACGTACCTTTTAATGTCATCAATGTATTAATGGAGGTTCGTCGATGTAAACAAATCCATAGAAACAGCGAACAATGTAGGATAGAGGAGCGATACTACAGGGCGTTAGTCTGAGTCCGCTGTGGATCTGCTAGACCCTTGAGTCCTCTTATCACACTGGGATCGGGTGTAGGCTTACCGGTTATTTTTTTGGCTTTGCATTATTTTGGAGTATTAAACTCGTTGACTAGTTTGATTAACAGATAACGGTGGCCGTAATATACTTTATTTTCAACCTGACCATTAATGCGATATTATTGAATTTTGTGTATCAATAACATTAACTGGTTAGATACTTCCCATTTCTAACAAAATATTGTCAGGCCGCGTCCTCATACCACAAGGTCTGAAGCCGCGTCCTATTTAAAAGCGATCGTCTATCGAATACGCGATCGGTCGCGTGTATAAGTCACTTTTTGTTCGGAAAACCGGAAAGCGCCCTCTATCGGCGTGTTCAGATTCCCCGAATAAAAAGTTCGAACTATCGTGTATTTCGCGACGATCACTTTTAAATAGAACGCGGGGTCATACTCGCGTGTTTACCTTACAGAGATAATAAAACAACTCTTGATGATTAAATTAGCCATTAGGTAATACTTATTATGTTTTTCTAATTTATGATTGTTATTCGTGCAGTCATTATATAATTATAATATATTATAAATATCAGTTAATTACGTAATTTCGACTTAATCTTTTTACGTCTAATTCACTGCGGATTACATACACGAGGAATTGTTTCTAATAACGCCTTTTGTTTTGTTTTAAATTGTAATTTAATTAAGTATACGTTTAGATGTAGTCTGTAAAAAGCATTTTCCTTTGTTAACAGAATAACAAACATGTAGAGACACTGGACGACGGACAATTACGAGCACTGTTGGACGAGGCTATCACATACAAATGTCCCAAAGACCGAGAGGGTAAAAGCAGTCTATTTAAGGTTAGTGCTAAAAATACATTGTATGTATACCACGCAGTCTTATGCTTATTAGACGTTGCGTAAATTAGACTTAAAATTGCATCAGTGATGCTGATTTTTGATCAAGCATTTGGTTCAACCAAATAATGCATTTATGCTTAAGGCCGTACCCTACCTCAAATTTTATCTCGCTCGCACTATAGTAGGTACTCGCGGCCTGAGTGGGAGCGTGACGGAGTGGGGTGCTGGCGGCTCTCAAGCCTCGAATAGTTTAGGTAATTGCTTTTTACGTTGAAAATAAAGGTAATTTAAAAAAAAAAAAACGAAACCTGGCCCCTATTTAATAAAACTTACAATTTGTAAATTGAAATTGTAAATTACAGGCTACAATTTTACAAGTTTCTGTTCAATAAAAATAAAAAGTTACAAATTTGTCATGGTGGAAAGTTTTCAAAATTGTACTTACAATTTTACATATTTCTGTTTAATAGATATTTTCACTTCACAAGCGTAAGTTTACATATTTTGTAAATTGTAGTTTATTTCTGACAGGTGGACTCACTGTGTGTCAAATTTTACAACTTTTCTACATATATGTAAATTTTTATTAAACAGCATTGACAATTGTGTTTATTGTAAGTTACTTATACTTCAACTGAATGAGTCGAAATTCAAAACTTGTATAAAACGCACACTATGCAGGCAGGCATATTATAAGTTGGAGGATTACATCTCTGATAAGAATGCTTGGCTTAATGCTGGTCCTGCTCCACAATCACAACTAACTAATTAACATTCGAAAATACTGTTGGAGCTGCTGAAGATCGGAAGACCATCTTGCATTGTATAAACTCAATCTCCTTTGTATTATATAATTGCATAGCACAGGTGTGAGTACTATGTACTATTGAGCTACCATTTACCGGGTAATTTGTCTTTCATTGACTTGAATGTGCCCTGGCGACTGGGAATGTCATGCTCACTGAAATGTCTCGCTGGTGGTGGCGCGTGTGTCGGATCATTTAGCTCCCTTCAAAATGGTTGAGCTGAATGGTGCTGATCCATGCGTCATGTTCGTGAACGGGCGCCATCAGTTGTGACTGGTCATTTCTTAGCTGCCATGGCTTATTTTAATTTCTGAATTGTTTTATGTAATAATTGCGGACGCTTTTAACGTGCTTTCTACATTGTTCTCACATGTATAATTTCAACATAAATGATGTAACCCACATATTGTAACAATATTTTGATTTAAAAGAGTGTCCATGGAGTTTCTTGCCTGTTCTTCTCCATAGGTACCTACTACGCTTTGGAATGGGCAACTAGCTTCATATTTTTGACTGACCGACTCCATGACAATTCAAAAGTGCCTGTGAATGGTTTAATTGAAATAAATGCTTTGAGTTTGAGTTTGAGTTGAGTAACTTTCTTACATATTTGTAAGGTTTATTAAATGGCACATGTAGTAAATCTTAACAAATATGTGACTTTTTTTTACAAAATTGTAGGATTGTAACGTTTATTAAATAAGGCCCTGCTTTATAGTTAGTTCAATTCAGTTATTAATTATGCAAAGTTTAATGATCTAATTTGAAGTATTTTTTTAATACCAGCGGTTTATAGTTCGGTTTAGAGGTAACTATGGATTTTTTTTCTATCGAGATAATGTTGTGTACCGAATCGTGAATCCAAATATTTCAAAATTAATGCTGCAGTATTTTTGGCATAACGGACGATGTAATTGCTAAGCAATTTGAGGTAGGGTAGGGCCTTAAAAGTTAGAGTTTATAATCGACTTTAAAAAATTAAGGAGGTTCGTATATAATACCTACCTTCACAATATAGACGAATCACATATTGCGACGCGTCCCGTGTCTGGAAGCGTTTTTTTTTTTCTTTTAAACTTATAAACGGAGCTAAGTACCCGCGCCCGTCGCGTGGCACGCCGCAGTCTGTGATCAGGATGCAATCAGACTGCAATCGCTGGACATGGACTATCCCCTTAAATATGGCAAAATGTCGTCGATCAACGGTCCAGTGCCCTAAACGAAGGTGACGCGGATTTCAGGTAGGACGTACACGTAAGATAAGGTATAAATTTGAATAATTGTCGAGAGTTTCATCAATCTCTCGGCAGTCATTATAATTTATACTTTATAACAACGAGATAAAGGTTGCATTGCAATAGCTTACAAATGGTTTTACGTCATACAAATTTGATCACGAACGCGCGCCGCTTCAGGAGTTGTTGGAGGAGGTGGAGCAGGACGAGCAGGCGTGCGAGGCGGCGGCGCGAGTGCTGCCGGGCGGGCGCTCGCGGCGCGGGCGCGGCCGTCGCGCGCTGCCGCACTCCAACTCGCTGCAGGACCTGGTGGCGGCGCTGGCGGCCGAGCCCGCGCCGCGCCGCGCGCACGTTCGCCACGCGCCTGCGCCCGCGCCCAGCAACGTGTCTGCGCGCGCCATCCACGGCGGCAGTCTGCCGTCCGGCGTCGACACCTGTGAGTGATCCAAACCGCTTCGACTGTGGGTTCTTCCTGCCCGCGATGCTCCCATACACGAATCCATATTTAATTAGATACATCTCTGCTTGAAGTCTGACGATAACTGAGCCGTATTCAGTTTCCTAGACAGTTTCAATACGAGAAACTGCCCCGTATCCGTGGGATTACTGAGATCATTAATTTGTCTTGAAAGTTCTTGTTTAATTGAAGTTTCAAAAATTTTCATTTCCACATCAGTGTCAAACTTAGTGATGATGAAAAAGTTAAAATGGTCGTGATATTGTGTCGCCAGCCTCGTTGCTGAGCGAGGAGCCGGCCCGCGGCGCCGGCTACCTGGCCACGGTGCGCTGCGTCAACCCGCCGCCGCTGGCCGAGCGCCGTGTCTCCGCCAGCGATGCCAACGCGCCCGGCGAGATGGAACTACTCAACAGGTACGAGGCGTAACGAATACTGAAGTATACTCAGTAAGATTTACAGATCCAACCTATGGCGAAGCGGCCGATATTAGTTATTATATACGAGAAATAAAATGTTTACTAAATAGATATAGTCGGTGGAATTAATCACGGTAGTCTAACGATGGTCATTTCGAAATAGCGCATGAAAAATAGCCATCCATTTATGCAGTTGAAATTCATCGCACAAACATTAAAGTATCAGCCCTATTACCCGACGAATGTGATCTCCCACATGAAATTTGTTCACAGAAGAAGTAAGCCGATGTTCCCGATGACGTACACGGCGCGCGCCACGCTGGAGATCGGCAGCGGCAGCGTGTGCTCGGGCCGCGCGGTCACCAGCACCACGCCGTCCCACCAGGTGCGTACCCCCCGCACGCCACAGGCGCGCACTCCCCGCCCGCCACAGGCGCGCACTCCCCGCCCGCCACAGGCGCGCACTCCCCGCCCGCCACAGGCGCGCACTCCCCGCCCGCCACAGGCGCGCACTCCCCGCCCGCCACAGGCGCGCACTCCCCGCCCGCCACAGGCGCGCACTCCCCGCCCGCCACAGGCGCGCACTCCCCGCCCGCCACAGGCGCGCCTGCTGCGCGCGCTGCGGCCTGCCGCCCGCCCGCGTGGCGACGGGAAACCGCGCGGCCCGACCCGACCCGACCGCCGTGTGGACGAAGACGAACGACTCTCAATGTCCGACCGAACTATCCAAGGTTCAAATGAAAAAATACCAAGAAACGAACACCGCGCAGACGATTCCCAGCAGTGGGCTGACAATGTAGATCATTGGTATAAAAGTCTATCGAATTATACCGATCCTCTACAATATGCGAACATGATTAAATTAAAGGAACGGAATATCCAGGCTAAAGTTACGGATATTCCATCAGACCACAAAAACATTGAAAGTACAAAAATGGAAAATAATTTTATATTCCCTTTTGCAATAACTAGTGGGCACAATCATTCTCCTGATTCAAGTCTTAAAGACAATTTAAATAATAATGTTATATCTGATCTAGAAGAAAAAGATATAGTTAACGAATTTAAAGCAATAGACTCTCAAAATGTTTGTAATGTACGTCATCATTATGAAGGAGCGCACAGGGTTGTCGAGAGTTTTGAATATGATATGGAATGTGATATTAAATTAAGAAAAAACTATAGGAAACAAGTAGGTGAAAATTTAGTAGTGCCGACATTGTCAGATATAAACCCAAGGAACGTTAGACGTATGACCATAGGTCAACCACTCCCACATGTCCAACAAGCTAGCCATTCTATAAGTACACGTAAGGAAAAACGTCCACAGAAAACGATTGAAAAAGACGCTCACATAATATGTTCAAACGAAATGGATGGTACATCAAATTCAATGTTAAATGAAGTTACAAGTAAATTAAACAAAGCCGAAGGTATAAATTCGGCTAAGTGGAGCCAATTATTTGATTCATCTACAAAATGCTATAATTCATCTGATGAAGGGGAAGATACTACTTGGCTCACAAATCCATTTGGTGATTTAGAAAATGACTTGTCTCAAGGTGGAGAAGTAGAGTTAACAGATGTAACTCCTAGCCATTCACAAAAAAGTAATATAGAGGATTCGTTCACTGAATATGTATCAAAGCAACAAAAACTGTTAGAATCCATAGGAAATAGCGAAGAGAGCAATGTTGTCACAACAACTCATGCATACGAGGAAGCGGAAATATGTCAAGGTTTAAATGTCCCAGAAACTGTTACACGTCACTCTAATAAAGAGGCACAATATCCCTCAGAACAAGAGTATTCAAAGTCGGCTTGTGTAGACGAAAGTGAAATCCTTAGCTACGCAAACACACCGGAAGATGAACGTCCCACGAAACCTGAACACGAGCATAGCACCAAGAGCGATCATATTATATTAACCCAGCTTTCTAACAATGCTTATATTTTTTTAACATTATCTAAGCCTTTAGTTTCGCCATCTAATAGTAATGTTAACACTCCCGTCCAGATATTCGAAATTGAAAATAATAACGATATCAAACCCCTCGTCTCCGAAAGTATTAGTAAACCGAACATTGTAAAGAAGAAAAGACAAAAGATGTCCCCAGAACACCCCGGCAGTAGCGACATGAAGAAAAGTGCGCTAGATAAAAATGGCCTTAAAGTTCTACTGTTCGAAAGTCTATTTAAAAACAATGCTAACGAGAACTTACCGCGCAACTCCGGGGTGTCAGCTATCACCAATGATGAGGTAGGATTCCCACTTTAGTTAAATATGTTTTGTACAATCGCGTTAGCTAGGAGTCACACTAATGCGTGTTTGTTCCTGCAGGTCGACTCCGCGATATCGTTTAGTTGCATCACAACTCCGGAGGTTGTGTCCAGTTGCAACACGACGTCGTCCACGGCACAGTCGGCGGTCGCCATAGATCCTAAGGTACATATCCAGAGCCGCTCTGCTTTAACTTTTCCTTATTATTAATTGTGTGACCAGTGACTACAAATGTAAACATTTCCGTCCGGCAGCCTCGCAGCGTGATCTCCAGCAGCTTCAACGGGCTGCCGCTGTCGCGACCTAACTATGGCTCCACCGGCACCTCCGGTTCAGACGACTATAAGGTTTTACTCCCATTTGCATACGTGGTCTAGCTTCAAGATTTATGTAGCAAAATATATATACCAACTTTTTCGTTGGTGACAGTCATGCTGTCGGGTGGAATCCACAAAACCCTTTTTTTTTGCCTATTTTTATTTTAAATTTGTACTTTTATACACGGGCAAAGTCTTCGGCACAGATCGCATAGTAAAGTATTTTTTTAGTTTTTTTGAAAAATAATAGCGTAATATATTTCTGTTGCAGAAGTCTTTAGACGAAAACGGCAACTCAGTACAAGGATTCAGTTCACCTCTTTCGGGATCTAGTCAACACAAAAAACCTCGGAGGAAAAAGTCTTCAAAGAACGAGACCGTGATCGATTGCCAACAGATTGACGGCTACCAAGGAGACAAGGACGTCAACGAGCTGCTTCGGTTCATCGAATCGAACGCGGACAACGGGCGCGGAGCCAAGCTAGGGCGCGTCAAGCACAAGGACGACTCCGACGACAAGAGCAAGAAGCGCTCCACCGAGCGACGCAAGGACAAGGAGAACAAGATCAAGCGCGCCACCTCTATGGAGGAGCTGTCGCGCACCAAGATGGAGGACCTCACTGACGCGGCCGCGCCGCCCCTGCGCGATAAGAAGGAGAGGCGCGACGCGCCCGCCAAGGAGCGGCGCTCCTGGGGCGACGACGCGCTCTACAGCGACGCGCCCGACCCCAGCACCGAGCTCACCGACTTCCAGACCGTCACCAAGAAGCGCAAGCCGCGACGCCGCCACGACGAGCCGCCGCGCCGCACGCGCGCGCCCAGCCCGCGCGCGCGCCGCGAGTCCGCGCCGCCCTCCGAGCGCAGCAACGACTCCAACGACGACATGGACTCCGTGCACTCGCTGCCGGCCGCGCCCGCGCCCGCGCCGCCCGCACCACCGCCGCCCGTGGCCTCCTACGCCGACATCGCGCGCACGCGCCACAACATCCCCGATCTCATCGAGAGCTGCAACTTCTACGCGGAAGGCTCGGGCGCGCCCGGCGCCGCGCCGGCCGACACCGACGGCTACCCGGCGCTGGAGGCGCGCGCGGAGCCGGCGCGGCGCCGCGACAAGGCGCCGCGCCGCAAGGAGCGCGCGCCGCCCGCGCCCGCCGCACCCGACTGCCCCGCGCCCGACGTGGTCGCCGACCGGCGCCCGCCCGTCATCCTGCTGGACTCGGCCGCGCGCCCGCGCGAGCTGGACGGCGTCACGTTCGGCTTCGACGTCAACGAACAGCTGCTGAGCGGCGTCGCGCGCCGGCCGCGCTGCGACCTGCTGCGCGACGCGCCCGAGCCCGGCGCGGGCGTGGCCGTGCGCGCCGGCTGCGCCGCGTTGCGCTACGTGCCGCCCGACGCGCCGCGCGACACGGCCATGCTGCTGCAGATAGTTGACTTCGTGGGCGCAGGTGAGTGTGAGCCCGCGAGCCTGCCGAGCGCGCGGCGAGCGGGCGCTGACGAGTGTTGTCTGTTGCAGCGTGGGAGGACGTGGTGCGGTGCGGCGCTGGCAAGGTGCGCTACTTCAGCGAGTAGCGCGCCGCGCCCGCGAGGCGCGCTGAGCCTCGTCTCTGCGGAGACGGCGCGAGTGCGAGCGCGGGCCTGGCGGGCTCGAAGCCGTGTTGAGCGAGCGGAGCGTGCTGAGCGGAGCGCGCGCCGCACTGAATGGTCTGCGTGGCGTGCTCGCCGTTCGGACACGATCACCGACTGTCGGGGTCGGTCGTCGCCGAGCCGATTGTCGCGGGTGTTCACACCCGGGTGTTCGGGTGTTCTAGCTACATGTTACTATAGTTTACATTAGAAAAAAAACGAAACGATTGAATCTTTCCGCGGTGCCCTCGAGACGAAATATCGACTGAGTTGCGAGTGAGGTGACGATGCTAGTGAATTATTGCTAGTGTATTATTGTATTCTCGATGGCCGAGAAAGGTGTCAGTGTGACGTGCCGGAACTCGTTTGAGTGATGTGTTGACGTTGCGTGTCGGAGTGTCGGCGTGCGCTCGTCTCATGTCGTACTGTGATCCATCGATGCGACTGATCGGTATCTCGTTCATACTATCAAATATGTGAAGTGATTACACTATCTAACCAGTGTTTTCACTGTGATTGAAATAAATTTAATTTCGCTTAAAAATATGAAATGTGGCAATAAGCATTTAACAGTTAAAAAAAAATATTTGTTAAAATTAATTTAGAGATGATGTAATTTCAGTTAATAGTCTGGCGCGTGGACGGTTTGAGTGAATGCAGTTGTAAATGTAACAACATAATTCTTTTGTGGGAGTGAAAAGCACTACTGCTTTATAACATTTATAGATGTCGCTAAACATTATGTGTGATTATGTTATTTGCATTTTCTGTAATTTAATACCCATGTCCTGCTTTAACTTTGAACAATGGTTTATTTGTAATGTATGTACACACGGCTACAAATCAAAGTATACATTTACATTTTTATGCTGATCTCTCATTGTACGGAAATCCTATACAATGAAAGATCAGCTTATACTGGATTATGTTACCTGTAGCAGTGTGCACCAGTTAGGAATAACAAATTTAAACCATTCTTAACTTGACTAGTAGCCAAGTACAACATTGCTGATGTGTCGCTCACGATGCGAGAGAGCAGGTGACGAGTGGCGCAGTGCCGAGCTCGCAGTGCGCGGCCCCTGCGCCGCCCTGCTTCAACACGCAGCGCGCCAGACGAACATTACTCATGTTTTGGTTCCAGTTGAAGAGGCATGTATTATTTTGTTTCTGTTGATTTTTATTATGCTTTTGTTATGCTGTAATCACAAATATTTGGTAGATTTTTCTAACTAGCCACTCAAGTCTATTTTGTTATATATTTTTAAGTTTTACCATTAGATACTACCTACTGTAAATAAAATGAAGATCTTATAAGGTGTAACTGGCCATACTAGGGGCGGCGCGACCACACTTGGACATGATCTTGCTGTGATGTGATTTTATATTGAACTCGTCAACTTTAACAAGTTAATTTAGAGATCATAATTATAATGTAAGTAATGTTATGTAATATCACCACTGGCTGTGTGATTTATATTATTTTCTTTTGTTAAGAGTTGGAATGTACATTATTTTGTACATAAAATTTTAATTTGTATTCATTAGTAAGATCATGATCAAGTGTAATAGAGTGTCAATATATGAAAATAACATCCAAATAATTTATACATGAGGATTTGTGTTTGTGCATGTGATGACAAATGCTACCGTGCGGTACGCTCGACGCCGGGCGTTTCCTTTGTTGTCATACAAACTCTTGTATAACAAATTAAAAAGTTTGACCAAACATTTATATAGTCATTAAGAAGTCATTTAAAATTCATCGTAGTCTTGATGATTATTGACAGACACATACTATCATGTCATAAGTTAATTATTCTTAAAAACCAATTTCAAATAAATGAGTGTTACTTTGGGTATGTGAATTAAAAAAAGAAAAAAAAAACTATGGCTTCTGCATGAATTGTGTGATGAGTGAAATCATCAAAAATTAAAATCATGGTTTATTTAAAATCACTCCAAACAAAGTGAGAATATAATTTTATTATGATGTAAAATAGGCAGTTTTACGGAAAATAGCATTTAATTCACGTAAACAAAGGTTTCGTGTGATTGTTAATTTTCTAACAAAATATTGTCCATACATCCTTGCTAGAGCCCGCTGGCATGACAACTCGCTAATACATATTATGTAAAATATAATTCTATTTATCCTAATTGTAACGGAAATATTTTTAGCGAATTGTTTGAAGTGGGCTGGCATGCGAGCAGGGCCTACGTGCTGCTGCTTCGGATCTTGGATCTAAAATTTATTTGAGATGAAACTAGTCGACTTGAAAAACTAAAAATTTACTATTAAACCTACGAAATTTATGCGACTTAGAATAATATTATTTTCACAGATAAGTAAATGTTACAATAAGCATTTCTAATTTTACTGAGATATAAAATTAGTCTTGTATTGGCTTTTTACTTGTACCGTTATGGCAGGGTCCTTGGCAGGCCTTCTTACATGGCAAACTTATTGAATATTATGTAAGAAAATAATTTTGTGTCAAGAACTCAAAATATGTTATTTGGTCAAATAAGCATTTTTTTAAATTGCAGATTTGTAACTGTATATGAATGAATGGTAACGAAATCTGATTTAGAATAAAAAAAAATACCACAATAATAATTTTATTTGTGTTTGTATTTCAATAAAACAAACAAGATTATAGAAGATGAGAACAAAATTATAGTAGAATGTAGTGTTCAACTTATAATATGAGTACCTATGATGCAATAAAATGAGGTTTTTCTAGAATATTCAGATGTTATTTGTACACAAAAGAAAATATTATTTGATTTGGTCTGCAGTTTTTAGTTGCACGGTTGTTTGTATAACCAATACGTCGTTCCCGTACATAACAAAATAGGGCGTTTCAGTATATTTTATAATTTTGAAATCTCTTAACTAAACGATTATTATGAATAAAAAGCTTGCATCTGAAAGAGATAGCAACACTCAAAATTGTCGTCCTATTTCACATCGCGCCGGTAAAGTGTTCGTTTCGGACAAGATCGGTATATTCGAAAACTTAACAATTTTTTCTGTGCTTTGAACCGCTTTAAACTTTAACAATAAATTCTTGTTCTAGAGTCTGGCAAACGAAAGTTGATCCTGGAAACACGCGCGAAATTTAAAAAAACAAAGACTGTTTATCCCTGTACATAGTGCGATAACACGTGTTGGAAATTGAAATTTAATTTCATTGAAATAAAATACAATTTCAAGTATCAAAACTGTTATCACACTTTGTACAGGGATAAACAGTCCTGTTTTTTTTAAATTTCGAGCGTCTTTCCAGGATCAACTTTCGTTTGCCAGACTCTATCTTATTATTAAAGTTAAAAATCCTATTCATTTGAGCTTAATCACTGCGACGAAAATATACAAAAGCTGACAACACTATGTTACTCAATGAAATCACTTGTCATTAAGTCTTCCACATCAAACTTGCTCCTGAATTCTAGATCCAGGTGGCAATATTTTATTTAAGTATGAACTAGCAAACAAGACTAAATCAAACAACTGGTAACTTATTTTGTACAAATCAAATCTGATGTTATTAAGAGTCCATAATACCTCAGTTCAAATTCACTCTGTATCTCGCACTATTGCTCACGGGCTGAGTGAGAGCGCGACTGAGCGGCAGGGAGAAGGCTCCAAGGCGCCGATAGAATTCTTTTTACGGTGGAAATAATGGTAATAAAAAAAAACATACCAAGTATCCGCTTTATATTTAATTCAATTTGAAGTATTTTTTTATTAGTAGCGGATTATTGTTCAGTTCGGAGGTAACTTTAATTATTTTTTTGTGTCGAGAATTTTGTAAGTAATTGTGTTTTCTTCAAAAATAGTACATAACATTAATCCTCAACTTACCATTTATTTATTTCAAATTTAATGCTGCAGTATTTTCAATAAAACTAGAGGATCAAGGTGTTATAGACTCTTAAAGTAAGATCTATTTGAGCTTAGGGCCATTCAAATAAAAAGCTGAGATTTAAGCAGATGTATTTCAATTATAAGGTAATTAAAAAAAACTCATTTTGTTTTTTTTTATAAAAAAAAGTAATCACTAATGTGATTGACGGTGAAAATCGTTACAAAAAAATTTGTATGAACGGCCACAACATTGTAAATATAGTGTACATTAATTTCATTTTATTTTCAGAGAGATAATGTTTTTTAATATTGTTGAGATTGATATCAATGTACTGAGAGGAAGCTCATATCAAAGGTATAGAAATTATTTATTATTTCTTTCCCTTGTAAAATATGTATATAGATATGCAGAAAATTTTCGGATTTTTAACGGTTTAGTGCATCCTAGACGTTGTAGATAAAAGATCTCTTAAGCTGGATGTTGTGACTACCCACGGAACAGACTTGTCGATGCCGCGCGCCCTCGCGGCTCGCATACCCGCTGCGCCGATTCAAGCTAAACTCGACTAATGCACTGCTAAATTGATTGATTCTGATACAAATATATACGTGTCGTAATCTCCTGTATTTGCATTGTGTTAAGGATTTCTAAGCTGCATTTCTCTAAGCACACGACTCCTTGGCACAGGCTGTTGGCATTGACATCATAATATAAATAAGAAAGAAAGAAAAATAAGTTTATTTATCACTGAAACACGTGCATACAAAAAGATAATTAACTCGAGTAACAGAACAATTAATTATAACACAATAATAAACACGAGTACAAAACAGAAATATTCGGCAGCTGCTGGCACGTCATGACTGTGACAAGAGGCTTCCACTCAGTATGATGATGTGCTATGGGGAGCCACAGCACAGCGCTAAATAGAATACCTGATGCCGTGCTATATCATGGTTGGAATAAGCGCAGCGGGTTGGCGCGGCGTGCTCGATGCTCGGGGCTTTGTGCCTCTCCAAATAATAAAATATATATTGCAACTACTACGCAGAAAACATAACCATTTAAATATTATTAATTTTATTGTATTTTTAAAGCTACTTGAATATTTTTTTACGCAAAGTATCTGGAGATCTAAAAATAAACATAAGAGAATATAATGAGAGTATGGATGAGCTGAAATTAATTATCTTGAGCTGAAATAAATGTAATTATTTTGTTTAGGTAATGGAGTGATATTGCTTAGGAAAGCTATTTGGCGAAGTGTAAATGTATAAATAAATTAATGCTGAGACATAAGTTTTGTACGATTGTGTCATTTTCTGAATAAAAGTATGAAAATATACACTACACAATATTCAGTGCCCAATTACATTTCTGATTTGTTCTCTGTGACTTAGTAGTACCACTCGAATTATTTATTCAGAAAATGGGCAAACGTTCTGTATCATAATATGTACCAATATGAGAAATTTTATTTATCTGCTTTGCATCTAACTGTTTAATAATTATTCTAGGTTTTTACTCTGTTCGTTACTCGAAATAATGACGCCTCGCCTTTTGAACTAAATAAAAGACGACGTCCTATGAAATGCGTACAATATGCTCAAAAAATTGGCAAGTGATCGTCCTCATTGTAACCCACTCATTAATGTACGAACCTGTTATTTCAATATCATATTTTTTTTATATGATATTATACTAATATCTTTTACTATTATTCGCACTTCTATTTCCCTAAAAGATCCTGTTTCTATAACTTTCAGTTTTATGGAGTGTGGTAACATTCTTCTTAGCATGTCGATGGCAATTTATATAGAGAATGCGCAGAATTTGGCACCTTTAGTAGCCAAACGGCCAGCCAGTAATCAATGTGGTGATATTAGCCTGCTTTACATTAATGTCCTGTTTGGCTTATTTATATTCTACGTGGTTTTTCCTTTTTGTGGCGGAATAATCCGGTGACAAGCAATCGAAGAACTTGTAATCTCATTGTGGGATGATTAGCATCTCGGGACGTCGTCTTTTATAACACATAATTCGTTTTTGAGGTCACGTACCAATGAACAAGACATTATTCTTTGTTTTGCGCCCGGATGTAAGAAGAACATTGTGTTGACTAGCCTCTCTTTTAAATAGTTACAAAAAGAAAATGATTAATTTCGATATTTAGTGACAGTCGTGGATAAATCTTTGATTTTGGTTGATGTTTGCTACAAATGTATGATACTGGAATGTGAGTTAGTTGTCCTTACATTATGTATGTAGATGTTAAATTAAATTTAAAAGTTTTTTTATAAATGAAGTTTCGTCCACGGCTGTGTACTGTTTAGTTATATTTTAAGGTCATGCAGGCGCGACAATAATATTAGTTTGAATCGCAACTTTCTCCTGTACATTATTACTGATGTTCCTTATGTAAATGTGAATAGAGTAAAAATTTAGTACCGATTTTAACTGTAAAAGATTTGTTTATATAAACAATATTGTAACCAACTGCAATTTACAGTTATGTACTTTTTCACTGTTTCCGTTTTCTTAATAAAATGTTGAAAATACAAAATCTTTTGTTTTCAAAATTCTTGCTTGAGGTTTAGTGAAAATAAGTAGTTATGTAACGAATACGAATACCTGATTCTACTATAGCTACACGCAATTATTAATCAAATAATGCGAAACGAAATTAAACGCTAAGCAATATAAATATCAACATAAAATTTAATTGTAATTTAATGATCTAAATTAACTATAGGTAATTTTTTATTAACATAATACGAGTAGTACACAGTTAACACAAAGAAAATGTCTTTGTAACTGATCCTTTTTTGCTAAATACGTGCCCACTCCTACCAACTTAGCTACAAATAGAAATTAAAAGGTTGCCAAAGGGCTGACCATCTGTGGATCTGAACAAAAGATAAGAAAAAAAATATGATTTTATAAATGAATCTGTCTGTCAACTCTGTCTCAACGCAATATCTGATTTCTAGGAAGTTACTAATTACGAATGTCATGAAAGTATTATTAATAGTTGTAGAAGTAGTTTTATAGGCTCGCCTCCTATTCGGGGAATACAGGCGTGATGTTATGTTATGAAAGTATTCGGCGGATACGAATATTCGGTAATTTGATTGTATTCGGTACGAATATTCGGTAATTTGATTGTATTCGGTGGATACGAATATTCGGTAATTTGATTGTATTCGGCGGATACGAATATTCGGTAATTTGATTGTATTCGGCGGATACGAATATTCGGTAATTTGATTGTATTCGGCGGATACGAATATTCGGTAATTTGATTGTATTCGGCGAATACGAATATTCGTATTCGTTGCATCACCAAAAACAATCATTCTTCCCACTCAACCTAAGTTGTGCAACCAGTCGGACAAAGTGAAATTCCTAAAATTGTTATTTCCACTTTGTCCCACTAATCGATTTTGGTGGGCAGTCTTCGATCAAGAATACTCGAGAACTAGATAAAAGATGACGTAATTAGTGTTTATTTTATATTATTCTTGATCGAAGGGCAGACTGAAATAAAACTCGCCAACGGAACCCTAAAAAAGAAGTAGCGTATTGAAAACTTGCGAGTATGATCCGACCGAGTTGATTTTCGAGTACTGTATTCGTGGAAGCCCACCTGTCACCATCATCAGCCTGTCTTTTCTCAACTATGTTGGGGTCGGCTGCCAGTCCAGCCGGATGCAGCTGAATACCAGTATTTTATATGGAGTGATTGCCTATCAGACGTCCACAACCCAGTTACTGGATAAAATGATATCCACGGAATTATTTAGTCATGAGCATGATTCTTATTGCAAAAAATAATAACATCGGAAAAGTTCAGTGACATAATATTTTATTTTCATAATCAACATGATACAGATGTTTATGGCTTCGTATTCAAATATCATTCTATTATAATAAACATATTAACAAATTATCTTACATCCACTTGAAAATGTACATTTGTAATAGACCTTACAAAATACTCTAGAGCACTACAAGTTGATATCAAGACGCGGTGCGCCCTCGCTGGCCGTCTCGAGTCGCGGTGAGACGACGCAGCACGCGGCAACATCCTGATATCAACTTGTGTTCAATTTTAACACTTACAAAGATAATGTTCTATTGCTCCTACATTAAGGCATTAAAAGATAGTTTTACGACGCGACATTTTCTATAAGGACGTAAAGAGCTTCGTTTAATGCCCGCTAGACATTTGTCACTTTCTAGATTAGTAGCAATGACGATAATAATTATTGATTAAAATTGAAACCTGTTCATTAGAAGCACCTGATTTTATATAATTTTATATTCACGTCTACTTATTAATTTTCTTGGCTTCTACAGAAGATAAATATACAAGTAAATTAAGACATAATTACCAGGCCCCAAGACTGGGAATTAAAATAAACTTCATAATAACATCAGACAGTTTGTAACTGACAGCGATACCTTCATCTTCAGTCCTAGAACATTTCATGAATACAACTCCTGTTTCTTGGGACAACAAAGCATCAAGTCGTTTGAATAAAGAATCGTGTTAGTTGGAACACCGTAATAAGCCCGTTAGTTTCGATTATGTAAGTGAAATACTTTCGTTGTTAGTTGTGGTGTGAAGCCTCGAAACGTTTGAAACGTACGATCAAAGCGGTGCTCACAAATGTCTAAGAGCTGACAACTTAACTATTAGGCCACGAGTCGCGTGGAAATCGAGATAGCGTCATAAATAAGAATTATGTACACGTTAACCGTACGATAAACTAATTTCGAAAAATAACAATAAATAATAAAAACAACCACAGTTAATATGGAATGAGTAAAACTTCCAACGCAAAATGTGACGGCGTAAACGAAAACAACGTTAGCCTACAGCGACACTGACGACTGAGACTCGATCCGGTGATGCACTCCCGCCGACGTCAGGCGTCGGGGCCGACGGGGCCCGCGGGCCGGGCCGGCTAGAAAATGTCCGGACAGTCGGCCCAGTCCTGCTTGCGCTTGCTCTCCCAGTAGCGGTGCGTGTACAGGTGGCGCAGGTGCGGCTGCGGCTGCGCGGCGTGCGCCGACAGCGCCTGGCGCGAGAACCACAGCGGGCGCGGCGCGGCCGGGCCGGGCGCCGCGCGCGCCGCCGCCGCCTCCGCCGCCGCCTCCAGCTCGCGCCGCTTGGCGCGCTGCTTCTCTTCCAGGCGCAGCTTCTCGGTGTTGGCCTCGTCCCACAGCCCCTCCTCCATGAGGCGCTGGTCGGGGCGGCGGCGCGAGTCGGTGGGCGCCACGCCCTCCTCGAACTCGTTGAGCTGCGCGGCCAGCAGCGTGAAGTTGTACCACTTGTCGGAGTCGGGCGGCGCGGCCACGCGCTCCCACGCGACGGTGAACTTGCCGGTCTTGCACACGGTGTTGTCGGGCGACGCCGACGTCACGGGCGCCACCTCCACGCGGCTGTCCCAGTGGCCTTGCAGAACGTAGCGCGGCTGCAACACGACCGCACATTGAATATTAGTAACTAGATCTCACTCGTATCACGCATATTCACTTTTTTTGAAAGACCAAAAAAAGTGACATTAGTTTCCGCAGTCTATCTGTCTGTACAACAACAACACTGACCACTCCCTGCGGGTCCTTGATGACCCCGGTGACCTTCCTCTGCGTGTCCTTGCTGAAGTACCCGTAGGGCAGGTACTTGAGGTGCGCCACGTAGCCGGCCGCCTGCCCCGCCTCGCCCACGATGTCCATGTCGCCGTGATTGTCCACCCACAGCTTGCCCACGATTATGTTGTGCACCGTTGTTGTCACCTGAAGAAAGTTATTGTGCATACAAATATTATGTTTTGTACAACTCTAAATGACGTCTTCCTAATCGCTAAATTCAATGGGGTCAAAAACTGAAATTTCGTCCGTGATTTGACAGCACTGTTAAAACGTTCCTTACTGTCATTATTATGTTTTTACTGTTGTTTTGTTTTAATTAAAATTCAACGATGCGACATTAAAGTTGATAAGGCAAGATTTTTTTTATTGGAAAAGAAGTAGCTTGTTAAAAAAAATTGCACAAGCGCAGTATTGCCGTACCTACCGCGGGCTACCGCCCGTCCCAGTCCTCTCTACACACGTTGCAGCGCTACTTACACCAGCACTACCACGTAACGTAATGCAAAACAACTACTTTGGAAAACATAACATAACATCACGTCTGTATTTCCAGAAGGGTTAGGCAGAGGTTTACCTATTGTAAAAAAACATTTTGGAAAACTTTTCAAGTAAAAAATCTTAAGATTTTTCTTGTTCTAAGTCGTAAGCTAGTATGGCGATTTTAACACATTTAAAATTATTCACTCTCGGTGTTGACTCTCAATGCTCCGCGCATTAAGAATCCAACAGATTGCACCCCAGTGCGTCAAAAAATGCTCTGTTGAATTTTCAACTCTCTTGAAAATTCAGTCCGCGATTAGAAATCGGCTGTGCGTACGAGGGCTTAGTGGAAAATTAGGCATTCAATTCCAGTTCCACTAAAGTGAATGTATATGTATTGCGGTACTCGGGTGTTACTCCGCCTGCCCGCTCTGCTGCGTACCTTTCTCCACGTGTACTTGTTGCCGGAGCTAGGGAACATGGCGGAGGCGCCGCCCAGCGGTATGACCTGCAGGTACTTCCCCCTAAACTTGGTGGTCATGGTGAACTCCTGCCAGCACTGCCAGCCCGCCTGCCCCTCGCAGAACTGTGCCACCATCGGCGGGTGGTGGGACACCTGACCACAGACAATTTTGAATTTATTTATATTATTTAGTGGCCAAAATGTAGTGAGAATGTGATAAATAAAGGCTAGTGCTGGAAGGAAAAGGAAGGCAGGGGAACAGGCAGGGAGAGTGTTGGAAAGGACTTGCCTGCATATTCAGGAAAAGGAGTTTTTTAGGATGTGCGGAATACATTGATAAAGAAATAGGTACAAAGCACACGCGATGATATTATCACACTGGATACGAATACGTTAGAAAACATTGGCAATATATAGCAAACTAGTTGTAGTAGTAGTTGGATGCAATGTGAATATTTGGTAGCTACAGATTATTTGATCACCATCGCGAGTGCTAATCTTTAGATGACTCAAGGGGGATGTGCTAATTAGCCTGCAAAATTCATCTTTCATGAAAAAATCACCTAAAGCAACAATTTGCAAAAAAAAATGTGGCCGTCACGGGACGCCCGGCAGATGTGAAATATTAAAACGAGCAACACCGGAGAGGCGGCGACATGACGGCAGTCTTACCCTCCTTTTCTACCCTACCTTATCGCGCCAATAGACGAAAATTTCGCGGGCTGGTTTAGCACATTCTCCTTAACAAGTAACAAAGGAACAGGATGAGGGATAAGGATGGTCCCCTAACAATTAGAAGATCATCCACTTGCCTGCTCGGATATGGAGCGCCAGCCGAGGTCCGCCATGCGATCGCACTCGAACGTCTCGCCGAGGAGCGGGTTGAATGGCTTGTTCGTTCTGAAACAACAATCGTTTGTATAACACAATGATCTTGGTCAAACTTTATTAGTAGATTATTCACCAAGGGGATAAAGCAGTATCTTATATCACCGGCGCTATATCTGAGTGTTATGTTCATCCCAAGGTAGCTTGGCAGAAATTCCTTAGCTAGAGCGATAAGAGCGCCCATTGAGCATTTCCATTTTTATTTTCCGTGTACAATAAAGCATTTTGTTATATAATGTCTCGGCTAAGGAAAGTCGAACAAGAAGTTTTTAATCCCATAGACTAATTTGAAAGGTGCAAATGTCAAACTCCAAATTGAAAACAGAAACAACAATCATTGGAAATGTAGTTTAAAAAAAATATATATATAATACTAAAACCCAACTACGACAAAAAAAAATACATACAGACGAACACGGAGTCACACGTGTTAGGGCATAAATAGAACAGATTACGTGTGACTTTGGATTTTTAATTAACCCTAAAAACAGACTAGGCATACTATTTCAGTACTTAGTTACATACATATAATATGGCATACATGAACTGACAACTGTTTCTTTTAATATTAGGTCAAAATTATCCTATAGCCGCTCAACTGTTGATTGGCCGTTAGAAGGCCGATAACAATTAAAATTCTATTGTGTCTCGTTAGTGACAGTTGGAAGTCTAATATGAAAATATGAACGATATTCTGGATAGGACACATTTATACAGGTACATGTAGTAAATCCCATAAATACGGGTGAATGATGGTGAAAACCGCACCAAAAGAAGAATGCGGTCACACAGACAAACACAAAAAGGGACTTTAATTTAAACATAACATAACATTACACCTGTACTCCCGAAGGGTTAGGCAGAGGTGTACATATAGTACACCCACATTTCACCAGTTGTGTTAAGTCCCACGAAATAAGGAGCGAGCCTATTGCTACCAAACAACCCAAAAACACTGCTCGATCCGGGAATCGAACCCAGGACTTCATGTTTAGCAGTAGCGTTTACTAGACCAACGAGCAGTCAATGCTGTTACAGTAATTGGCAATTTATAATATGTATACAAGTCATTCTCAAATAACTGTCTTTTGAGCGCCAAATAATAAAGTGAAGTGATGTTTGTACCTGCAAGCCGTCGTAGCGTAGGACGAGACTGTAAATGCGGCAACGTATGCCAGCTGTTGCGCGGGGTCACTGAACTTAGCGGCCTGGTCCAGCACGGACGAGTACTCGTAGTCCTCCGTCAGCCGCTGCAGCATCGACAGCGGCTCGCTGAAGTTCACCGGGATCGGAATCTTCGATAATTCCTTACCTAATTTAAAAAAATTGTGTTTCATTAATTAATTTGTTAAATAAATGAATCTTAGTTTCGCGTCCAGTGGTCCAGTCGCCCAACGATAGTCTCTGAGATTACGATCAAGGTCAAGGACACGGCCTATGGTCATTGGCCGAATCATTTCTCAAGATTATTTTTGATGTTTTGTAGACCATCGTCTCTGCCACTCAATATGTCTGGCAGTTTCTGTCAAAAAATGCGCCTTTTCAACCGCCGCGTACGACACTGTACGTGTACAGCTTTCCAAAGAAAACTATGCGCTTCGGGAATCTTCGTCGATCTTCGGAAATATGAACGCGTATCCTTACGTATTATAAATAAAACAAAGTCCTCCGCCGCGTCTGTCTGTCGTCCTGTTCGCGATAAACTCAAAAACGACTGTGCCTATTTTCACCAATGGATAGAGTGGTTCTCGAATAAGGTTTTAGTATATAATAACCGACATCCACGCGGGCGAAGTCGCGAGCATCAGCTAGTCTATAAATAGAGCTGTTACTACCATGGAAGTACTTGCCTATTTTGTATTACCATGTTTACAACATTATAGATTAAAAACACTATGCAATTTCAAAAAAAATTGTGTGACAGTCATGACTTGAAATGACGATCTTTTTTTTTTTTTTTTTTGTTTCAAACAATCTGCCTAGCCTTTTCCCAATTATGTTGGGGTCGGCTTCCAGTCTAACCGGATGCAGCTAAATACCAGTATTTTACATGGAGCGACTGCCTGTCTGACCTCCACAACCCAGTAACTGGGTAATACGATACCTCTTGGTAAGACTGGTTGTCAGACTTTGGGGCTTCTGACGACCCGTAACGACTATCAAATATCTACGAATGACAGCCGGGACCAATGGATTAATGTGCTTTCCGAGACACGGAGGAGCCTCGGTATGTAAAGATGGTCACCCATCCACGGACCAACCCCGGCAAGCGTAGCTTAACCTGATGGATCGACCCGTGCGGCTTTTTTTTTTTGTTTGGTGGTGGTAATTCATGAAATGACGATCTGAGGTTGCGGGCACTACAAAATTGTGACAATTTTGTACCGTCGCCGCCGCCCCGCTCGGCCATCGCTCCTCGCCGCTGGTTTCGTGCCCGCTGCCTCAGACAAGAGGAGGTAACCCGACCGAAAGCAAACTTCACACAAACGCGCAATGATAGGTGCACTACTACAAAAACACAAAACTTAAAAGTTCGGATACACGAAGATTAGCGAAGCACATCACTTTTCTAGTTTACCTGTTGATAATACAGACCTATACAATTCTTCATAATGGACCAAAGGCTGAGCGGGTAGTTGGGCTTGTCGGGCACGCGCGTCCGCCGCGGGTGGCCGTCGATCGGCACCGCCTGCGTGTGCTGCACGTGCGGCTGCGGACAGCGACATCAAACTCAAACTCAAAGCATTTATTTCAATTAAACCATTTACAGGCACTTTTGAATTGTCAAAGAGTCGGTCAGTTAGTCAAAAAGTTGAAGCTAGTTGCCCATTCAAATTCGTAGATCTCTATGGACAAGAACGGGCAAGAAACTCCAAGGACACTCTTTTAAAAATGTATATAGATATTACAAAATCCTGGGTGGTCACATACGTTACATTTGTTCTTCGTTGTTCCCTCACAGCTTAGCATTACGTCTATATACAACGCGAATTCAGGGTATGCAGTCTTTATTGGTGAGGACCGTTTGGTACACGCTGTCTCCTACAGCTTTTTTAGACTTCCGTATCTCTCAATTATCAAACTTCTAAGTGAATGTAATCAAGAGATAAGAGGTCAATTATGTAACACATTATGATGTTTATCTCACTTTTCAAATCCTAATTTCATGCAAATCTTGTAGCTTAGCAAGTCCTAAACATAATCCACGTGAATGTTATGAGAATTTTTTAAAGCTTCGCTCATAAATATGCATCTTCATTACAATACATCTTTCATGTTTGTTGTGTGTTACTAAGTATCAAGTCCGAGAAGATAATATTTAGAGAATACACGATCGTTGTACCCGAGCGTGACGTAATAATAGTATTAGTTGTTTGAGTCACTAGTCTATCATAGCTAAATTGGCACTTTCCTCGGCATCGGTATTAACATGCCAATTCTTTCTATAAATAGCTTTTCATATTCACGCTTTTACAGAAGCATATTAAGTGACATTTAGAAGTTTTCCGCTAAACATCACCGTTTTTAAATTATGGATAGGTATTGCGCGGCGTATGTATGTACAAACGGCTACATATCAAACTATACATTTCCAGTATAAGCTGACCTCTCATGGTACGGAAATCTTATACAATGCAAGATCAGCTTGTACTAGAAATGTATAGCTTGATATGTAGCCGTGTGTACAAGTGATTGTTTGCCGCGCAATGTATAACATCATAGTTACATTATTTATGACGTTAGCAATCCATGCATATATTATACATTCGAAAGTAACTCTGTCTGTCTGTCTGTATGTTACCTTTACACGCCTACACCACTGAACGGATTTCGATAAAATTTGGCAAGGAGATAGATGGCATCCCGGGGAAGGACATAGGCTACTTTTTATGGACATACCACTTGAATAAAATTGGTTCATATATTTGGCCCCAGAGTGGGTCCACTAGTTTTTGTCACTAAGTCTTATTATATGAATGCCAGTATCCATCGTATTTGGGATGCAGAAGAATATTTTATCGACTACTAGCTGCGCCCCGCGGTCTCAACCGCGTAAGTCTCAATCCCTTGGAAATATCGGGATAAAACGTATGTCCTTTGTCCTATTCCAGTTCATGGTCTACCCCTGTGACAAATTTCATCCAAATCCGTTCTATATAATTCGTTATATTATAGTTAGGTTTAGGATTTGGGGTCGTGTCACTGAATTGTATATTTTGGGGTGCATTAAAATAGCCCCTCCGTAGTCTCCGTGTGGCAATACTTAACCGTACGTCCGGTGAAAGCTGGGTCGTCCGCCGCTACCACTTCGCCGACTGGCTAATATTTGTAACAGGCATGACCTGCCCTCATTAACATTATGAGAAAAAAAATTACTTTATTTAAAATAATATTTTAAATTGAAGAAATGTAAGAAGTTTACTCACCCATACTACTATATCCTGTGTTTTCGGCACGATAGCTTCGCCTTCGGCGGTGGTTTCCGCTTCCGTACACACACACATGTCACTTTCCGGTCGTTCTTTGTCTTCCACGAAAATTACCTTCATTCAACAAAACAGTTCAGATTAGTCAAACACAAGGTCCGCGCACTACGTCATGCGCATGGAGTTGTTAAAAGAGATGAAGGCTTTGTTAATATTCATGTTTCTTCATAAAATTCAACCAACTAAAGCAATCAACCGCTTAACACCCGCTCTTTTCCATTGTAATAGCAACATTAGGGCTTTACAGTTTACACAATAGAGGATACTTTGTTAAATCACGTGCAATAACTTCATGTCTAAGATTCGTGTTAATGTATTTATTTTACCTAAACTGTGAACATCCGTGAGATGCGATAAAGTTATATTATACGACTGAGCAGGTTGTGTCTCTACTACATTGTATTTATTATGTAAACAATAATCTAATTTAAAAACATACGTAACCCGTATCATATAAAACTGAATATATTAAAAACCGGCGCCTTTCCAATTTGATTGAAACTACATAATTATGTAAATTAATGCAATGTTCATTTTATACGATAAAAAGAACCTCTATGTTTAAAAAACTGCTAACTAATTCTGTAGTCTTATTATGGGCGTTGTATAGAACTAAGTTAATCTGCTCACCCATTTCTTATTTCACGTTGCAGGCAATCCGCGATAAGATCACATCATTTCTAAAAACTTCTTTGACTCGCAACTTCGAGAAACTAGATACAACATAAAAATATAGAATAAATAAAATGGTAACTGACCTGTTGAGTCTCAGTGACAGTTTCACCCTCAGACTCATCTGAACTTTCGCCGCTTTTTACTTTGTTTTTCCTATTTACCTGTAAAGTCAGACAAGAGATGATAAACAACGAGCATGACTCACTCTGTAACAACAACCCTTATGGGATAATGAAGACTCTCATTGCCAGCGCAATTTACTCAGAACATTTAAATCAATAAATGATATAAGTTCACTATAAACAATATAATAAGTACAGAAAGTTTATGTTCCTACTAATTCGTTGTTTTAAGATCCATGTGCAAGATAAGTTAAGGAAATTCAGTTTCTGTTAGTAAACAAATAAAGATAACGACATCATAAACATTGTTTTTAGCCAAATTGTATTTGTTTTGTAAACTTTATCATACAAAACAGTTTATTTTTTATGAAGTTTTACTTTAACATTGCCTCTAACATTGGAACTTTAGATGAAAAACTTAGTTTGTTGAAGTAAGAACATGCAATAAAGAATTATTACGACATTACTAGCTGTTGCCCGCAACTTCGTTTGCGATCCAGAATGAAAGTTGTCTATGTCCTTCTCCAGGCCCTACTACCCCTGTGCCAAATTTCATCCAAATCCATTCAGCTGTTTTAGCGTGAAAGTGTAACAAACTAACTCACTGTCACATTTCAAATATTAGTTAGGATGTACTCTGAATAGGAGGTAAAATAATCGGCTAGAGGACTTACGGGCACTTTAATTACAAATGATGTTGGGTCATCCATATTTGTGGAGACACCTTCTTCCACAGCATCAAAGAACTCATGGTCCTCATCCTCAGTCTCGTTGCCTTGTCCCGTGCCGTTCCCACCTGTGCAAAAAAAAACAACATATAATTATAGTGACATAAAGTAAATAAAAGACAGTACATAAGACACAAGAACTGTAAATAATTAATTCATTCATTTTTTATAACTATTATAGTTAATGTCATAATATTTTTTTAAATATTGTGGGTGTCAATAATTAATAAACAGTGTAGAAAGATTTAGGTGCTTGTTATTTTGACTATTTTGAGTTTAAACAGAAAATACATTTATCCAGTGATAGATTTTACAGATTCCGCCACAGTTTAGAAGATTTTCTAAAAGTACATTATGTTTGTGCAAAATACTTACAATAGCCTGTTATTTTAATTTTTTATTTTAACTGTTCCAGTGTGTTCTACATGTTTTGTAAGCAAACAACAGTCATATTCTAATTGATTATATTCCACAAGCCTCTATCCATTGCATTTTAATGACATGTGACTATGCTAAACTATCAATTTAATAGTAATTAATAATAGGCTTATCTAATGACTTCTCAAACTTATGATTTATATTCCAACAAAATATTTGTAAAACTAAACCTGTTACAGAATAATAAAAAGGTACATCACTTTGCTCTATCCATGGTGTTACGATTGAGATTAAATAATTATAGCACCATTCTAATATATGAGTCATTTTCATTTTCAAATTCAACCTACAATGAAAAAACACTATTATATGGTAAGCATGCAGTAGCTGATCATAACAAGCTGAACTGATTTATTTATGCTTCGACTTATCTGACTCTCACCACACCTGGAGGAAATTTACAAACATCTAAGTAACTGGTAGGCAGCAGTTATTAAAAACATGCCTATAAATTACTAATCATTTTGTATATTACCCATTTCTGCTGATATTTACTCCTCCATGTATATAACAAAGCATACATGTAGTATTATCAAATTGGCCTATTCTACCAGCAAGTAATTACATACATGTTATAGTGTATGATGATGGTTTCGTCAATGTATTAAACCCCATGAGATCAACTGGTAAGCTAGGCTTTGTATAGCATTCAGTGATGATGTGTTTCCGTATTTATTATTTGTTTGCACTTACCGCCCATTATGTTGTATTGTTATGGCGAAGTCAATTTAGCATTGCTTTATACCTAACAAGAATAATAAATAACGCAAAGCTAGCTATGCAAGGCCAAGATCACAATAGACGCGTACATGAATGTGATTTTGTTATTACTAGGCAGAACTAACACAATACTGCACTGCCAAATGACAACACTTCAGTCGCGATACGCGTTAATTAAATAAACGAATAGAGAACAACCAATTACAAACTGTAATACGTTGAACTGAAAAACAACAACCTTGAAAATCACCAAAAAATCTGTCTAAACTATGTTGTATGAAATATCGTTTCGCTTTACACTTTACGTACCGAATAATTATGGTAGTATTATTTTTGTTTATACATTTTTGTTATTGTATCACACACACTTCTTAAATTAGATTAATTTCGACGGAAATGATGTTAATTATTTTTGTAGCCCGAAACGCTAATTTCTTTTCGATTTTTCATCCGTCACGGACAACACGTTCCGTTTTATTTTACATTCGTTCGTCGAAGTGAATGGAGGTGAGTGTCACATTTCTTTCATTCATTCATTCCAACTTTTTAATACACTATAGAATTTTACGTTGGCAACTATTCGGAATCGTTCTGAAACCATATTAGAATTAAGCGGCTTATTCACCTAATGCTTTGCGGATATGGATCGACTTATTCAGAAATGAAATTACAAATCAACAGGTTAATGCGTGCACAACGAAACACCGCAATACCTAAATACGGTTGTGCTTTGCTTTGCTAAACGGGAAATAAGTAATATGCGTGCAACCATCCTATTTTCACATCATTGCAAATACGGATAGAAGAGCTTATTAGAGATTATGGGCAAAAAAAAACCCAGCAGGCTGTAAACTGGTAGCGCGCTGAAACGCGGCGCCCAGATTCATGATTTTCGTTTTTCGTTTCTTCTCTCGATACAAATGGTTAAAAAAAACAATCCCTCACCGTGCGTTTGCACTCGCGAAACATTTACGACAAAACATGATGAAATCTCTAGTTCCTGTCAAAAATTATATGGAACATTGAGAGAAAATAGAGATTTCAACATGTTTTGTCTTGAATGTTTCGCCAGTGCAAACGTACAGTTAGAAGGGATACAACAGGGTATTGAAGGTAAAAGGGAAAAATCACCTCACACCCAAAACCAGTGAGTTGATTTCTTCTATACCCTGTTATAACTACTTACCTACCTCTTTTATTTAAAGGATTGTTTGACGCGAACAATAGCTGCAAGGATGCAATCCAAAAATACATTTATAATCATGATCGGAATAGACGAAGTTTGAAGGCCTAAAGTATAAATCATAGTAGAATGCCAACATCACAACACAACCACGAGTTTGTAATTTAATAAAAAGAAGGGGTCAAACCAGGTCATTCTCATTTCACTCATGGATTGGTTAATATTGCACGCTCATGTCAAGCAGGGGTCGGGGCCTTGTGGAGTAAAGATTGTGTTCGGAGTGAGAAACAAGGAATTCTAACAGGATGGGAGTAGATACACAATAGTAAATTTCCAGTTGGTCTCGCGTTTTACAGGATTTCTGTACCACGAGACGTCAGCTTATACTGGAAATATAGGTATGGCTTGATGTGTAGCCGTGTGTACTTACCTACTCTCCCACACCACCTCCATCAAATTGGACAAAAAATACTATGAGAGCGCCAGCCTTATTCGTTTTTAGTAAAATCAAAACGGGATTAGCCGCTAATGAGATGCGAGATATTCATTGAGCTGGAACGTGTCCAACATAAGCTGAACTAAATGTTACAGGTAAAAGAATTTGGGCGGGTGATTCGGGTTGATGGAACAATCTAAAGATACTATGGTATTACTACGGAAATAGTGAGCCCTAATAGTCCATAACCATATAACCAGACTAAGAGTCAGTGCTAGTCCGAATTTTCTTAAAGTTGCTGCAATATTAGACGTATAAAAATACGTCTATGGCAACATATTGCAGAATGATACAGACAGTAAAGTTCTTGCAACCAAGTTCTGTTCCATGAGATGCACTGCCAAGGTATCTTGTGTTTACGCTCATACGTGCAACTCTGTATAGATATCAGATGTCTATTTGGAACACTCACCAGGCTGCGTGATACTGTGCGCAGAGACGGTCTTCTCCAGAATGTCGTAATGCTGCGCGAGTTATTCCACCATATACTAAAGACTTCTTCCTTCACGGTCATGTTGGAGCGCGCTTTTAATCATTTTAAGCCGTAAGTTATGAAAAACTCACCAAAAAGTCCGGTTCAGTGGCAAAAAACCTCCAAGGTGGACCTGCGAGTAATCATAATAAAAAGTACACTGACCAGGCTGTGCGGTACTGCGCGCGGTGACAGTCTTCTCCAAGTTGTCGTGTTGCCGCGCGAGTTGTTCCACCACTTCCTGCAGCCTCATCTTCTGTTCACGCTCATGTTGGAGCGCGCGACTCATGCGCGCACTCGATGCTGCAGCCGCACTCATGAACTCTGAACAGGCCTGATGATGAGGGGGTATTTTTACTTATATTGCCCATTCGTCTAGAGAGGCCAGTAAATTATACGGTTGAATATAAGCTCCCCTTCAAATGAATAAGGAACATGAAGGTATTTGCTGGAACACAATATTTTCGAAGACATTACATTAGTAAGTATGGGGTTAAATTATATTAGCTAGCGAAACTCCGTAAACGTGATGAGTATCGACATCTAAACACATTTGTTTACATTTTCATCAGATACTTTTGGGGAAGACCATACCACTTGCGGTTATCGTTATGACAGCGACGGCGATCGTCTGCGCAACAACTTATGATGTGGAAGTGCACCATGTAACTTATTATAAGAACCAAGATTATTCTTTGAATCATACATAAAATAAAGATACGGTGGACCGTGAAACCTTTATCGTTTTCAACATACTAGCTGTTGTCCACGACTTCGTCTGCAATCCAGGATGAAAAGTAATGTCCTTCTCCAGTCCCTAGTCTGCCCATAGCCCATGTCAATATGCCAATTTTTATTCAAATCCGTTCAGTCGTTTTAGCGTGAAAGCGTAACAAACAAACTCATATTCGCATTTTATAATATTAGTTAGGATTGGAGTAACTAGTACAACTTACTGTATTTTATGTAAAATTTAATCATGTTCCGTATCTTAAATATTATAAAACAAAGTCCTCCGCCACGTCTGTCTGTCCTGTACGCGATAAACTCAAAAACTACTGCACCGATTTTCATGCTGTTTTCACCAATGGATAGAGAGGTTCTCGAGTAAGGTTTTAGTATATAATAACCGACATCGACGTGGGCGAAGTCACGGGCATCAGCTAGTTTGCTATAAAATGTAACGTACACCTCTGCCTAATCCTTCGGGGATTACAGGAGTGTTGTTATGAGTGTACAAGTTACATTTTTTATGAACTTTTTTAATAAGCAAGTAAATAAAATAGGTACTTCTATTTATTATGAGTTAATAAACAAAATAAACTCATGCTAAATTTCTTTATTAGATCAACAGGTCCCAGGACCCACACAATGGACATCAACCACTAGTTTGATGGTGTTGATTCATGTTGATTGTAAACCTTTTAACGTGGAACATTGTGTTATGAGTATGACACCAAAGCCAATTATTTGTGATCGATCAGACGTTGATCGAGCCCTAATATTGTCGACTGATCGGCGAAAAACGAAACATTATGCTTTGATCAGGGCACCGATGCGTCGTCAATCGTATGGGTCCAATAACATCCTAAGGCTTAGGGGCGACATGTTGGCCTGCGTATCAATGGGCAATTACTTACATTCATCATAGCATTGCATGATATCCTAAACAGCGTCGCCCTCTCCGAGACTTGTTTCGTAGTATCCGTTGGTGGGATCTCCAAGTCAACAAGAGACCTCTGTAGAGCTGCACCGTGTCTCGCCACAAGTTCAGAACAAGTTCGCAGGTCATGGAACCTAGCTGCCAGTTCTCTTGCGATCCCACCCGCATCCTCTCCTTCCCCCTCACCACCCCCCGCTACTACGACACCTGTCGATATCTGGTCCTCATCGTCATCTGATTCTTGTGCTCGACTGGTGAGAAATAAGTTTTGTGATTTCACCTATATATTTTGGTGCTAATCAAAGACCAAATAATAAACCAAGACAGAGCGCTGTCAACAGTGACGTGAGGCCGGTTCGTAAACATGTGTGCACTTAGTGAGGTGTAGTTTGTTTTTAAACGGTTGTCAATGTGCGCGTGTGAGCGTTTAAGCACAGAGCGAAGGTGTAGTATTGGCATGCTTCACTGTATTGTTCGCAGTGCTCTGTCTTGGTCTTTTATTTGGTCTGAGGTGCTAATGAGAGGATTAGACGATAAATCAACACATTCATTCATTGGGTAACAATTAAATTCATAATCTTTGTAGATACCAGGTATACAGGAAAAGTTTTTATCCACTGCGCAAATTTTGACAAATTAACCTTAAACGAGTTTTATTAAACATAATTTTTTTATTTTGATGCGTCTTAATACAAAAAAATAAAAAAATCGTTAACGAAAGATGTTTATTTTAAAAGTTGTTGTATGGCTAACCGGCGCCGGCGCGGCGGCGCGCGGCGAAGCGGAATGCGCGAAAGTACCTACCTATCAGCTGTGCGCTCGCTCGATTCGCCGGCGTAGGTATTTACGTGGGTTACTGGCTCTTGGATCTCGCTCAAAGAAATCAAAAATGCTTTCTTCGATTTCGATCGCCAGTCGGGGTCTGCCAGACCCTCGTGCATGATTCGGGGTTCTGAACTGTCCGTGATCAAGCAGCCTTTGAGTGGCCGCTAAAATGGTCCTTTCATTAGGGACCGCGGGGTTAAGGAGGTATGCTATCCGTCGCATACATTCTGCGAGCTGCTCGCAAACTTTCACCACTCAGTACATACACTCGCACCATCTCGTAAAACTCGCGGTTACTGAAGTCCGACATCGTGACCGGTAGGTACAAGCACGACACACGTGCGGCGCGGCGTTTGCGCGGGAAAGCGATTAGACGCGACGTCACACGACAGCGCGTGCGATGAGCGAACTGTCGGCTACAGCGCCCGGCGCCGCCCGGGAGGGGGTTGCACCCCCGTGCAACACCGCCGCTAGTGCGCCGGCCGCCGCAAGCGCCCATTGATATTATTACGAATAGTTTGTGTCCATATTTTGCTGATTTAAAGTAGGATAAAAAAACAAAAAAAAGTATTGAATAAATAATGGAAATGTGTTCTATTACTGATATTGAACCACCAAAAAAAATTTGCGCACTGGTTACAAACTTTTCCTGTATAGGTTGTGGTAGCATTAGATATTAAAATGCAGCATATTGCCTCTAAAGCATGCAAAGAATTCGAACAAACAATGTGTTATCAAGTTTGTTGACTATTCTATATTCATATCAAACAAGTGGCCAATGACGGTATTTGGTGCCTGCCTAGTAACATGCAACAAGTTGTGATATGATTTTGTTATTGATTAGGCACAAATTCTGTGCAACTGACACTGATATTGATAAGCCACGTCCAGACAGGGCATTTCCGGCGCACACGCATACTAGCGACCAGTTAGGGGTGTTATTTGGAATTGGATACCAATCATTTAAATAGTTCTGGGCATGCCTTGCCTTGTGAGGCCTATCGTGGTAAGGAAAATGAGCCCAGAATTTATTTAGTGTTCATTAGTTCCCATCTAAATGAAGTGATAATTGCGTGCGCAGTGCGGCGACGCATACGTCGCGCAGTCTGGCCGAAACATCAAGTGGTTCAAAATTAGGTCAATGTTTTAAGATCAAATGGTCAATATGATGCCTTGGCATCACCAAGCAATTTACGGCAATTCCAACATTTTTAGAACCGCCCGTGCGCCACTTATTTAAGTTGAAAGGAACCCTTACATTGCTTTCGCCTTGGCCAGCTCTAAAGCAGTGACCCAACTTTGTCGTTCCACTTCATCGTGAGCTCTGATGTGGAAGGTCTGCGTGCCCCCGTTACTGATGACGAAGGTGCAGGAGTCTGCCGTGTGGATGAGGGCACCTAGCAGAGAAATAGTACCCCGACAGGTGTGAGCCATCTCCGCTTGATTTCTGAAATAATTAAAATTACAAGTTATTTATTTTGTTCCTTGTTGAAGACTTTAGATTAAGGATAGAACCCGATTCTTTTTTTTATCTAAACTAAAATATTTTCTAACTTGTATGAACCATTCATCATCATCATCTGCCTAGCCTTTTCTCAACTAAGTTGGGGTCGGCTTCCAGTCTAACCAGATGCAGTTGAATACCAGATTTTACATGGAGCGACTGCCTATCTGATCTCCACCCAGTAACTAGGTAATATGATACCCCTTGGCGAGACTGGTTGTCAGACTTTCGGGCTTCTGACGACCCGTAATGACTGTCAAAGATCAACAAATGACAGCCGGGACCAACGGCTTAACGTGCTTTCCGAGGGACGGAGGAGTGTCGATATGTAAAGATGGTCACCCATCTACGGACCAACCCCGGCAAGCGTAGCTTAACCATTGTTTCTATGAACCATTCATGTCCATCAATAAGAAATTGCTTACTGACAGAAAACACACAGCCTAAACTGGCTGCAGCTATTTTACATATTTGCACAAGAGTTTCTTATAAAACAAAAGTGAGTTTTAAAAATTCGTCCCCTACAGGGGTTATTAGGGGATGAAGTTTGTATGAAATTTCGTCATTTTTATATTTACAAATGTGGAAGTTGGTACTTTGTATCCTGTATACTTCTACGTTTGACTGCCCCGTTGGTATCGTGGTCGCAAGCGTGACTGCGAGCGTGGGGTCCTGGGTTGGATTCCCGGGTCGGGAAAAGTGCTATTGGGTTTTTCCATAAGGAATATCTTAGTAGCAGCCCAGAGTTTTTGGAAGATGGCGGTGAGATTCCCCTGTGCCACGGAGAGCACGTTAAGGAGCCACTCACACTTATTCAGCTTATGCCCATAGAAAACAACGATTCTCGATGGAGACGCGTACGCATCCGTTCAGCTTTACGCGTCTATTCAGCTTCCCCGGCAAACAAGTATAAAATGAGGACAAATTAATGTGTTATCATCATGCGAATGCTATAGATAGAGTTCAGCGCTGTTCCGCCGAATTCAGCGTCGAACGTGGCGGAACAGCGCTGTACACGGATGGTTCTCGACTCCTTGTCGACAAGTTGCGACGTTATCATGCGAGAGTTCAGCGCTATTCTGCCGCGTTCAGCGCTGTTCCGCCGCATTCAGTGTCGAACGCGGCGGAACAGCGCTGTTTACGGCTGGTTCTCGACTCCTTGTCGACAAGGTGCAAGAGTTTCAGCGGAGATAACACGTTATGACGGCTTTTCTCATTCTTACGACGCTGTACGCGGCTGATAGAAGCAGAACGGTATAAGTGTGATCAAAATCGTTCAGCGAAACGCGAATGGAGCTGAATAAGTGTGAGTAGTCCGTAAGCCGTTGGCACTCCGCCTGATTTCTCTCCGGTCTTGTCGGATTGCCGTCCCATCGGACTATGAGAGTAAGGGAAGAGCGAGAGTGCACCTGTCGCGCATTCACTTGCGCACTTTAAGATCTCCCGCGCCGACGGCTGGTCTTGGCTGAGTTCGGGTGCCACGACCGAAATTCAGTCTGTAGGACTATTTATGAGTAACAGTTAGTTATACCATCGTTTTCGGAAAATCGTCCCCCCTTATGGAATCCTGAGAATTTGCCGACGGGAAATCCCATCGGGTGCATGGCTTGTTACAAATGAAATAAGTATAACTAAGAGCTACAATTTAACCACTCTATATTATCTGCCTACACCCACGTGAAGAAAGCGTGAGTTTATGTATGTATAATTTAACCGATTCATCTAGAAATAGGTAAAACTATAAAAAACCGATTGTAACTCACAATACATTTTAATGTTCTAATATTATCAGGAATGTAAACAAAAACTGTTTTTATCACCCTCATTATCAGATACTGTCACATTATTTATATTCTACTGCCTTTTTACTAGTAATTAATGGAATGTGCAGGTTTGTAAATGATGATATTTAGTTATTTACAAAAAATGTTTTGACTAACACAATAGTGAACTTAAAATTATAATTATTGGTACCTAAAGTTCGTTTGTTTATCTCGTAGACTAATGTGACATTTCAAATGAATGTTGTTTGTTTTTTACCCGACTGCCCCAGAAGGAGGGTAATGTTTTCCAGAGTATGTATGTTTATATATGTTTGTATGTATGTATGTCTATTTCTTTGGCACGCTCTGTAGCCGAAACGGCTTGATGGATTTTAACATACATGGCTTTGTTAGGTTCGTCTTAATGGTGGGAGTGACATAGGCTATAATTTTTTTTTATATTTTATCTGCAAATACAAAAAAAAGGGAGGGGAAGGTTTTTTTTTCTTAAATTACAACTATATTGGTTAAAATAAAAGCTAGTAATGAGTATATTCCAAATATGTAGATTAATTAAACTGCAATACCTTACAAAAAACAGTTCAATGCTTGTTTTTCTCTTTTCAGTTATAGGTCTTTGCAGACGGGTTTTTTGTTTTTTAAATAATTTGTTCAATTTGGAGTTTGACATTTGCACCTATCAAATTAGTCTAGGATTAAAAAACAGACTTTTATAAGCCATTAAAAATCTTCTATTGTACTGATATTGGACTTTTCTAGTAATTATTGAAAGTATTACATACAATAGTACATTCAATGTGCATTTGAGTCTGTTTTATTAAGATAATCAAAAAACAATGTGAAGAGTATGTAATTAGAATGAATTAACATGTTACAAACACAGGTTCAGCAAACATCTTATACAGCTCACAGTACTTATTAAATATAGTGAGCAGTAAAAAACTTGCTCACCTTGAAAAACCTTATCAGAGTAGTGTAGGTAATATTGTATCTTGTTCTTTTATTGGAGGAAGTATGCACTGGTCAAAGGTCTACAAGAGAAACTGGCCCCAAACTTCAAATTAAGTACCCAGGAAAGGTATAGACATACATAATGAAAGTAAATAAATGTAGTTTTCCAATGTGAATTTAATTGGAATGTGCAGTTATCATTTACTAGCATTAGGATTAGTTACATAAAATATCAGTTAATATTGTGTCTTAACAACAGGTGTCTATCATAACTTCCATCAATATTATCTAATAGAGGAGCATAATGTGTATGTATAGTGTGCCTATCACTAGAACCAAAATTATGTACAATACAACTTAATAACTACTGTCACTGTCAGCATACATAAAATAATGTGTGTACCTACTGTTTGTATGTATAGAATTCTTACATTTTCAACTATGCTGAGGCGTCTTATTAACTTTTAATATTATTTGAATGAATTGTGTAGATAGTTTTACTGAATAACTCCTCTGGCGCAAGAAAACCAATTATAAATACTGCAAAAACACTGCGTCATACTATAAAAAATTAAATTGACCTGTCGGAAGGTAAAACTTTGTTGAATTTGACTGTAAGATGATCCTCTCATCTACTTGCTTCATAATGAATTAGATAGCTAGAAGGTACAAGCTAGAACCTAATAGTAAATTACCTGTAATACGACAACAGTCCATTCGACAACACGAACCATCTTCGCTGATAACCCTTCAAATAATTTGTCCACTTGAATAGCCAACCCTTTTTTTCGGGATCTCCGGGTATGGGCTGACCCTTGGCTACGATGGCATCCGACATTTTTTTCTTAGTAACACAATTTAAATTAGAAAAACATAATACAATAATTTCTCTACCAGCCACGTCTGTCGTCGATCCAACCTACAGATCCAAACTTTCAATTTAAATTCGTTCATTCATTCTTAGTACACAGATAAGAAATCGTGAAAATCTTGATCGGTTTCAGTGACTTGTCAAAAGTATAAAATCAATCCTAACGTCAAATAATCGACTTAGTGAACAATGGAAGTCTATTTATCTCAGCCTAAAAGAGATGAACGACGTGCGACCGAGTTCGCGTACTTATGGCTCGGCGAGTTACTCGCCTGTCAGTCATCGCCGCGAGCCGCGAGCTAATTTGATAATGAAATACTGAGTAAGCTTCACGTGTGTCACCGACGGCGAGCCGAGGAAGGTCGCGTACTTAAAGACCGCGTACTTTAAGTACGCACGTCTATCACTTACTTTAAAGGGGTGATAGACGTGCGAGCAATTACGCGTACTTATGGCTCGGTGAGCTTACTCGCCCGCATGTCATGCTAAGTACGCGGACTTTAAAACCGCTGAGTAAGTTCGTCGACGATCCAGCAATGAAATTAGCAAACTTCACGTGTGTCACCGATGGCGAGCCGAGTAAGGTCGCGAACTTAAAAACAGTGTACTTTAAGTACGCACGTCTATCACTCACTTTAAGGGCTATTTTTGGAATGGTGGCAAAAAACGAAAATTCAAAACCAAAGAATTCCGAAAGTTATTTTTCACTACGAAACTTTTTAACAAACTTTTTTATGAAAAAAAATCAACCGTCTTCCAGAAAAAACCAAATTTTCTGGAAGTCAGTTTGTTTTTTTCCGTAAAAAAGTTTTTATTGGGGGAGGGCAAAGCTACGCTAACAGTTTCGGATATCAATGTTTCACGATGACGACTCTATTGGGTTTTTATTGGCAACATTGCTTTGGAACGAATGAAATCATTCATTCTCATTTAACAAAATTAAAAACAATGGTTCTCCGTCAAAGTTACGTTTTGGTCAACAAGGTTGCTAGACGTTTTGTCCAAGGTAAAACCTTTCACGGATCAATTTTATAGGATAATAATTGTTATCAGTACTTATGGGTCTGTGTTTTATGAATTTGTGTTTATTAAGTTGACAGCGATATTAGTTTCTTTCAATCCTGTTATGAAATAGCTGTGTCACTATCAAAAAGTATTTTAAATCGAACTGTTAATTTTGTTCTAGGCTCATTTTTGTCCAGCACAATGGGTAGCTCTTATTCAAGATCTTATTCACCCAACAGTGGACAATGTCCGAGTGGTCCCGGAAACAGTAAGTAACATTTCATACAAAAAACAAAATGTAAACCGTTACTTAAAAATAGGTAGGTACCAAAAATATTTTTTAATAATCTCAATTTTAAAAACCTTGCATGGCCTTTGTTCTCATTGTCCTTAAGCAGGCAAGTTCCTTTACGAGCGTTTTACGATATGGAAAATAAATTACTGCTTTTCATTGATCAGTTTTCAAAATAAAATCCCACCCTATCCTATCCTATTTAACTCTAACTTAAAAAGTACGTAAGTGTAAGTGTTTGGAAAATCTAAATTCATGATATAATAAAACAAATCTTAATAAAATTTTAGTAAGTATTTTTTTTTTTATTCGTCTGATCCATTTATCTTCATGGTTGAGCATGCTATAAATCAATCTAGCTAACTGCATGATTTATTTACTAGCCTACACTCTACAGTAACTAAAGTAGGTACTTAATTATATTTTTGTAAAATACTACTATTTTATAGTTTACTAGCTTCCGCCCGCGGCTCCGCGCGCGCGGTATGTCGATAAAAAGTAGCCTATGTCCTTCCCCATCTATCTCCTTACCAAATTTTGTCGAAATCCGTTCAGTAGTTTAGGCGTGAAAAGGTCATACAGACAGATTGACAAAGTTACTTTCGAATATATAATATTAGTATGGATTTAACAGTTGGTTTCATAAAGACTAAATTCAATATTCAATCAACGCTTCCTATCGTATTTCACTGCTGGACATGTAAGTCTTTAAAGTTTGCCAGCTAAATTGTTAATCCAACACAATATGCTGAATAGTTAATAACCTTTACTGCCCGCCACTCAGACCTTGTTGGTCTGAGGCCCGCCATAGTAACTTCTTGTAATAAGCTAAATCAAATAACTTGGTACAACTACTATACAATATTTGGGAATTAAACATTCCAAACAAAATTCCCCAATATTAGTAGGTTTGATGTAGATGTAGTGGCTTAGTCTATGCCCGGGCTAACCCTAAAATAAGGGGATGTTCTTTATATAAAAATAGTAATACACGCTATTTCAGCTAATTTATGAGTTTTCATACAAATATGTCAATGCTTGTACTTTTTATGAAAAACGAGAGATTAGTCGTCTCTAAAAGTGAGCTCTATTCATTCCTTTATTATCAGCTTGTACCTAAATATCTCATTTTCGTTATAAACCCTTCCCAAATTTTGTTTATTGTTTGTATGATTGTGATTATTTCTTAGGGCTTATGCACACTAACAAAACGCGCATCGTCGCGGTCGGCGTGTTTTCTGCCTTGAAAATGCAGCACACGCTGCAGCGCGTGCGTAAAAAAATGTCGTGTGCTTAGGCCCCTTTGTGTATTTTTCTAGTAGAAGCGGTTTTGGCCTTGCTAGCTATTCTCAAAATCTTAATTACGGAACACGTTGCTTTCGCAAACATGGCCACTAGTTTTCTGGTAGAGTAAATTATCCCCTTTTTTAACAAGAGGACTTCTCTTGTAAAATCTGTCGTCCGCCCTGGGGTAGGGAAAGTATCTGATCTTGAAAATCGCATCAAAATCCGTTCAGGGAAGATAGGTAAATCGGTAAATCAACAAAATATATAATACTAGCTGCGCCCCGCGGTTTCACCCGCGTAAGTCTCGATCCCGTGGGAATATCGGGATAAAAAGTATCCTATGTCCTATTCCAGGTCATGGTCTACCCAAGTGCCAAATTTCATTCAAATCCGTTCAGCCGTTTTAGCGTGAAAGCGTAACAAACAAACTCACTTTCGCATTTATAATATTACTAGCTTCCGCCCGCGGTTTCGCCCGCGTGGTATGTCGTTAAAAAGTAGCCTATGTCCTTTCTCAGGCTCTAGACTATCTGTGTACCAAATTTCATTAAAATCGGTTCAGTAGTTTTGACGTGAAAGCGCGACAGACAGACAGAGTTACTTTCGCATTTGTAATATTAATAAGAAATAGTAAGGATACTAGCTGTTACTCGCGACTTCGTCTGCGGACCAGGATGAAAAGTAGCCTATATCCTCCAGATTATAGTCTACCCATGTGCCAAATTTTATCCTAATCTGTTCAACCATTTTAGCGTGAAAGCGTAACAAACAAACAAAAAAACTCACTTTAGCATTTATAATATTAGTTAGGATATTAGATAAGATAACGCAACCAACGTAAAACGTAAGTAGTTGCCGCGGTTGCGAGTGATGCTAAAGAGATATCGGTCAAAGCCAATGACTATTCTCTTTGGTGAAAGCCGATAGATTGTTCAGTTTCTATGTGTATGTGGAGCGCGGAGCACCCATGAGCAGCTCGTGGGTGCTGGAGCCACGCAGTCGGCAGTTCTTCACGTTCCCCCGGCAAAGAGCAAAAAATATTGCCTAGCGTCGTCTCACGTCTGGCAAGATATGAATCGTGCGTGACATAATTCTAAATAGACGTGGATTGAAATTCCCCGAGAGAATAATAAATGATGGATACCTACATACTTGTATATTTTTTTAACGCAATTTGCAGTTTCTATGGGCTGGTAACGCGGACGTTAAGTCTCGTGCAAACTGGCGCGATATCGCGGGCGCGACAGGCAGCGCAACCCTTGTCGCGACCGCGATATCGCGCCTGTTTGCGGGAACCTTATGGCGCAGCGCCCACTATCGGTGGGCAACGGTGCGGCTCGGTACAGCTCGGGTGCCTTACGGCGGCTTCCGGGCTGCCTCGGCAGTCGTAAGCATACCTAAGGACGCCGAGGCTGTCTTCGGGTAGCTCGGGTGGCATTTTCGTGGCAGACACGTCGCAGAACAGAACAGTCATAACGTTCACCGCGCGCACCTCCATTAGCTTGGCAACACCGAAAGGAAAACAAAAACCAACAGCCTCATTAATTACACGTATAGGTTCGTTTTATTTGACGATGACAGAAGAAAAGTTGATTATTCTTGTGCAAGCTCACGAATGTCTGTATGACATAACATCGCGATATTATAGTGATCAACAAATGAAACAGAATGCATGGAACCAAATAAGCAGGGAGATGAATACACACGGACCACTGTGTTACGACTGCTCTGCGACATGTCTGCTACCCGAAACTAGCCTCGGCGTCCTTAGGTATGCTTACGACTGCCGAGGCAGCTCTCAGGCGCTCGAAGCCGCCCGAAGCAGCCCTTAGGCGCGCGAAGCAGCCCTCAGGCGCCCGAAGCCGCCCGAGGTGTACCGAGCCGCACCGATGCCCACCTATAATGGGCGCCGCGCCTAATACTTAGGTACCATATAATATTAAGGTAGATGCGCCAAGGTAGCCCGCGAAATTCAAATTTTCTTACGTTTTTTGCAATTTGGGTTTACAGAATTATAAACATTAGAATCAGAATGAGAATTTTCATTATTTTACTGTGTGTACATAAATAATAAAATAAATACAAGTTTCTAAGTTCATATAAGTGCATTGAATGACTATTTCATGAAATCATGACATTTGGCACTTTCATGAACTTAGAGAGTCGTATAGCTGATTCTAATGTTTATAATTCTGTAAACCCATATTTGTTACGGCCGCTAATAATATTTAGATCAACATACAACCTGACACTGACCTGCAAATTGCAAAAACCGTAAGAAAATTTGAATTTCGCGGGCTACCTTGGTGCATCCCCCTTAAATGTTTTGTTTGGCGTAGCTATGACATCGGGCGAGAATATCTAAAATGTATGAAACATTTTCATGACCTTGATTAAAAATTAAAATGACTGCTGCCTGTGGCGACCAGCCAGCCGAATTATTGATGACAGCGTAGATCTTTGTTTTCCTTAAAAAAAATGTTTTTTCTCTTATAAACAGGTGGAACAATATCGCGGATGGAGTCAAGTAACAACTATGTTGAATCAGTTGTCTGCAGAGAAGATGACCTCAAAGACAATGAAATGAAGGTTTTTGATATTGGAGAAGAAGGCAAAGTATTGCTCGTGAAACAAAAGGGCGAATTCAGCGCAGTAGGCACAACATGCACTCATTATGGTGCTCCGCTCGTGTCTGGTGCGTTGGGAGACGGCAGAGTCCGCTGCCCTTGGCATGGAGCCTGCTTCAACATCAAAACTGGAGACATTGAAGATTTTCCTGGCTTCGATTCGTTACCTTGCTACCAAGTTACAGTCACGGAAAAGGGTGAAGTTAAGGTAAGGAACATGTTTGACCGCTACTTTAGCATGGACACACAGAGGTACCTTTATTATTACATTAAAGATTTTGTCGTCGTTCCGAGGTCGGCTTCTGCCCAAAAGATCCCTGAGTCTTACGGAATTTGTTACTTAGCCAAAACATGGATGAGGAAAGGATATAAGCGTATAAAAAAAAAGTTTTTATTTAGGTATGTTTTAGTTTATTGAAGCATCAATCAAGGCCTGTGTTAGGAGACTCCGCTCCTCCATAGTACAGCATAATATGGCGTTTTAGCGTATTTTCCCTTACAATGTGTTGAGAACAGCACCCTAATTGCGT
Organism: Lithophane leautieri; assembly: GCA_949152455.1. NCBI lineage: Eukaryota > Metazoa > Arthropoda > Insecta > Lepidoptera > Noctuidae > Lithophane > Lithophane leautieri. The sequence goes on from OX424478.1 coordinate 11,093,708, forward strand.
AGGTAATACACGATCAATCAATCTGAATCGGTTTGAAACAAATTGCTGAACCATGGCTTAATAAGTTCGAAAAAAAAATCTGATCAACAACGTAAATAACACAATGAATGTTGTTGAACTGTCAAAATGAAACAGAGTCTTAATCGGTTACGAAAAAAAGTTACGCAATTAGATAGCAGCTTGCATAGCTTGTGAACTTACATAAATAAATGTAGGTATAGAACTAAACAGATGTCGCGGACGTCCATAGTTGGGTGGAGGTTGCAACGCCCGAGCGAAGCGAAATAGAGGTCGGGCATTGCGGCCGCCTGATCAATAAATAATTAGCATCGTACACTCATACGCTGTTAGAAAAATTCGTAATTTAACTGACATAGAGACAGCCCGTTTAGTGTACTTTAGCTATTTTCATAGTGTAATGTCGTACGGTATTCTGTTGTGGGGAAATGCCGCCGACATTCAGACTATCTTTGTTTTGCAGAAAAGAGCTGTTCGATCAATTTATAAATTAAGTCCGAGATACTCACTCAGAGAGAAATTTAAGGAGATAAATGTAATGACTGTGCCTTCTCAGTATATTTTTGAAAATCTTTTATATGCCCACAAAAATATTAAATTGTTTAAAAAATACAGTGATATCCATAATATAAATACTAGGAACAAACACAAATTTGTTATACCTACAACAAGGCTCAAGAAAATAGGTGGCTCCTTTAGATGTCAATGTATACGCTTTTACAATAAGCTTCCAAGCCACGTACAAGATCTAAGCCTTAATAAATTTAAAACATTTATTAAACGTAAGTTGTGCCAAAAAGCGTATTATACCATTAACGATTACATTGAGGACAAAAAGGCTTGGGATTGAGCTGCTCCAATTTCTCCAATTTTGTTATTTTTTAACTTATTGAATTCTGTTATTTTTAGTGACTTTTTATTTTATTATTAACTTATACAGTGACATTAATGTTTACTTTGTAAAGTATTATATTATTTTAATTATTGTGAATGTGAAGACTATGTGGATCTTTGTTTCTTTTCTTTTTTAGTATTAATTTTTCCTTAGTTTTTAATTAATCATGGTCTGGCAGTTTGAGCAATTTATGCGGCCTAACCAAATGTCCTTTCTTTGGTACTGTTCGTCAAATCGTTGAGCTCCTTAAAATTGGAGTTGAGCTGCACGATTATTGACAAATGCTTGCACTGACTGGACAGGTCCACCCAATCTGTGTGGTTCTTTCCTCAAAAGTCCATTTCAGACACCAATCTACATGGTCTTCACATGATCTGACCAAGATTATGTCTGGACTTTAAAAGAGACTGTGACCTCCGAGTTTGTTTCGTCCTTTCTTCTCAGAGTAGTCAGATAGGAAACGCCGACCTCATCTAGTTTTAAAAATGTGATTGACGTGTAAAAGTGTTTGTACAAACCTACTTACAGAAATAAAAATCATTTATCATTTATCATACATGACATGACAAAACTGAAGACAAATATTAACTTTTCTTTAACCTGTTTGTCTTTTGCGGTCTTCATGTGAAACCCACGATAAATCTTAAACCTAAAACGAAACCTTTCAGTAATACATAGGTATTACAAAATATTGGCACATAGTGACCAAGGTGATTTGAGTAAAAGAATGCGCACGGCCCCTTTCTCCTCAAAAGAACAATGCAAAAACTTCAGTTATTGTTATTTAGTGTCTACCTCAGGTTGTTTCTCTAGGTTGGCTCTCAAAGCAAGCACCGATCTCCTAACAACAAAACCGTGGATGAAATGTCAAAACGTGACGGTTTTGCATGCAATTGCTCATTTCTGGCATGTAGAGTCTGACCCTGAAAGCGTTCGTGGTGCCAGCGACAGGCACTTGTCTCTGAATTACCTCAATTATTATGGCCACAGTAGTGACTAGGCTACAGAGAGAGGCTTATAATAAAAAGCAAAAAGGCTTACAACATACAGAGTGTCTCTGGCTCACTGACATAGGTTGTTTAAACTGAGCGGCAAATTCGAGGCTCCTTCTTTTCGTATGGTTAGTGACAAATCTGGTATCAGAGTATAATTTGACACTGAAGTTATATTATTAATTTGTCGCACTAACAACATATTTAGTTCAGCTCTTATAATCGTAAAAGACTACGGTTCATGAATCATGGACTAACGTGTTTGTTATCTTCCTTGAGTCCGTGACTGATGATCTTATCTGTCACAACTGCATGTAAGCTGGCCCTCTGTGAATAGAAAGCAAATGTTTTTTCTTCTCTATACTCATCCACATACAAATTGCGACACTGTCGCAATGTTAATCTCGAAATCTACATATTTTTTCTAGCCAATAATAGCAGCGCCCTATTCGCTGTCCTAGTTCTTCCTGAGTTCCAAGTTAGAATATATTAAATTAATGTGCATGACGAGAGATGATATCATTCATGTCACCTCGGGCTAGGATTATTATCCTTTGCTGAATGCTGATGCATAAACTTGGTTTTATCGAACAAGATTTATACGTGTAAAGTGAATTTCGCCGGTTCTGTCCAAACTCCGCGCCACCCCTTCGTCTATTGTATACGGCACGGTTTCTTTACGGTACGGCCTTTCTAAGGGTACGGCGTATGGCGTATAAACCGCGCCGTAGAAAAAACACGTCGCTGTCAACAAGCTTCCATAGTAATCCATACAACACTGACAACTGTACCTACACACGGCGAATAAACCGTAGTTTTTCACGGAAAGAAAAAAGGGCCTTATCCACCGTGACTCTGACATTTCTCATACTGTTAAACATTTTATTATTCTTCTCCAAACTCCTAACCGTACTAGGCCTGCCAACCATTTTCTGGGATGTTATTCCAATTATCCAACTAGACTCCGGCTTGTGTCAGTGATCATTTGTCACCCGATGATTTTCTTTCCAAATATCAGTTCCACTTTTATCACAGGGCCACCCATTATACTATAAAGTGGGTGATAGACGTGCGTACTTAAAGTTCGCGACCTTACTCGGCTCGCCGTTGGTGACACACGTGAAGCTTGCTCAAAATTTTATTGTCAAATTGGCTCGCAGCTCGCGGCAATGACAGACGACATGCCAAGGCGGGCTACGAGCAAAATTTCAAACCTGTTGGATCGCCGACGAACTTAGTCAGCGGTTTTAAAGTCCGCGTACTTAGCATGACACACGGGCGAGTAAGCTCGCCGAGCCATAAGTACGCGTACTTGCTCTCGCTACTTTTTACCGACTTCAAAAAAGGAGGAGGTACTATGTTCGGGAGGATTGTTTTTTTTTTTTTTTTTTTTTTTTTATGTATGTTCACCGATTACTCCGCCGTTTGTGAACCGATTTAAAAAATTCTTTTTTTGTTCAAAAGCTTATACTTCTGAGGTGGTCCCATTGTCACCAAGTCAGGATCTGATGATGGGATCCTAGAGAAATCGAGGGGAACTTTCAAAAATCGTAAGGGCAACTAGTGCATTCCTTAATTTATTCATTAAGTATTTTACAGCACTACAATTTTATGAAGGCCTGGAGTCGTTCTGATGATGGAGCCGAAAGACAGTCAAGGGAACTCCTCAATGGTTTACAGCAGATACCTCGTGTTTGGGCTTGATTAATTTGTATTGATAAAAACTTTACACTTTGATGGGTTGTGACTGTCGTTAGGGGTCTGATGATGAAGACGAAAGACAGTCGAGGGAACTCCTCAGTGGTTTACAGCAGATATCTTGTGTTTGGGCTTGATTAATTTGTATTGATAAGAACCTTACACTTGGATGGGTTGTGACTGTCGTTAAGGGTCTGATGATGAAGACGAAGGACGATTAACGGAACTCCTCAACGGTTCACAGTAATTACCTTGTGTTTGGACTTAATTCATTTATATTGATAAGAACTTTGCAACCATATAGGTTGTAAGTGACATTACAGATCTGATTATGGTCACCTTATAATATGATGATGAGGGGAACTATACAGTGTAAGCAAATGTATAGTGTTCACCCTTATATTCTTGAGAAGGCACGGGAGTCTCATTAGCCAGCCGGTTTCGTATAACATCTAAACGATACTTGCGCTGTTCAGACGACTCGCCACTTAATCGTTTTTGAATAAGATTGAGTCGGCAGATCTTATCATTTGGCGACTCCTGTGACAAATGAGAATGCATGTAATTTCTCATCTGAGATAACCTAGCATGACAAGCTAACGGTGATTCTTGGGAACCGGACATAGCACTCCGTTTGCGATTCTTAGATAGGCGTTCTTTTTCAGCAGTATTAGTCTCTTTAATTCTGTTTTTCTTCATGTGGGTGGCTCCTTTAGTTGGTCTACCCATGATTACAAAAATCAAATTACACAAAAAATGGATAAATAATAAAACTTTAAAAAAAAAATTGACCGACTTCAAAAAAAACAAAACAAAAAAGGACTACTGTACTAAAAACCAAAAGACAAAAGTACTTCTTTAATAATAAGAGAAAAATAAAAAAATAACTTTAATTTTGGAAGTCGGTGGCCAAAAACTAAAATTAAAAGCAAAGACACCGACTTCCGAAATTAAAGTTATTTTTTTATTTTTCTCTTATTATTAAAGAAGTACTTTTGTCTTTTGGTTTTTAGTACAGTAGTCCTTTTTTGTTTTGTTTTTTTTGAAGTCGGTCAATTTTTTTTTTAAAGTTTTATCATGTTTATTATAAGTACTCGTAGTTTTAGATTCAAAGACATCACTGGAAGGTAACTTTCGGCTGATAAACAAGCAGCGGTGGGATTCCATAACTACTGTGAATTTGCGATTCTAAAAGCATTCTTCCTAAAATATATGATGACCGCATTATTGGAAATTTTAGAAGCGCTAATGGCTTTGCTAACTAAAAATAGTTAATACAATTACTTAAACAGTTCTTCTGTTTAAGTAATTGTATTAACTATTTTTATTCGACCCGCCTCGCCTGGCAGATGATAGTATCTACAACACTTGTGCATTACTGTTAGGTATCTGATTTGAATGCAGTGCACAAACGCACTTGTGTAATGTCTTTGCCCCATGTAAACACGCCCGCCGAACAAGATAATTATGGACCTTCAAATTGAAGATAGGAATAGAATGCTTTAAAAAATAAATCCTGGGACCGGTTGACACGAAATGTGTCAGTGTTTGCGGAACGCATCCTTGCTGTCTTGTCCGCCCCCTCCTCGAGTAGACCATTGTCTTTTCTGACACACGCCAGTGCTAAGTTTTTACTAACGGTCGTACTCGTATAGTACAAACAGCAAACTTTTAATATTTTTATAGTTTAACTTATTAATTGTAGTTTTTCAGAAGATTGATAGCGGATATAATATTTATGATGGCTATCGTCTGATTAGTGGACTAGCCCATAATTGCAGACAGACATCATCGGTCAGGGACTCAGATAAATATTATTTTCAATTTCCTCGGATCGGAACGTATAACGTGCCATACCAATAATAATAATATACTAATAAGGTGCATGCGCATGATTGTTTCATGAATTGGTGATAAGTAATCAGAATCACGTCTGATTTGCATAGTTAATTGCACTACATAGCCAGCAAGTGGCCTGTGCTACATAACCGGAGACTTGTGGTCAAAGACAATGCCCATCGATGTACATAGATTTATAATTCTTTTCACTGACCGACGCACGATGCTTCCTACGATGCCGACGTCACCATGAAAGAGAATCACCCAGTCTATTTAGTTTAAAAAACATATTTACTGATCCGGCAGTTCCGCTGACGTCTTTCTAACCAGTTTATTTTTAACCGATTTCAACAAGGAGAAGTTTCTACTACTGCGTTTTAGTGTTCCATATTCCATGCGATAATTGGTTAAATAGAACCCTTTGGTCCCTTGAACTCTTGGAATGAGATGCCGCAGGCTATTTTCTCGGGAGGTATTTGACAATGAACAATAACTGAGAGAGAGACAAAGGAATTTAGAAAGAAAAGTTTTCATTTACTCCAATTACCACAATACCGAATAGGTATCTAGGTACTGTGGCAAGGACATACCGGACATGGTTTCACACTACACACATAGGTATCACTTATAATATTTTAAATCCGTTCCATTTTTTAATGATCTTCCAAAATATGTACAGAAGTCCCTATAGTGTCTTTGCCTCTGTAAATCTGTATGTCATGTCACCGTCGACTATCTCATCATTCTCATCCTACTTGGAAAAGATACTGGTATAAAGGAAAATGAGTAGTCTATTCAAGGAAAATACTGTTGTTATCATTATGATTGTGACACGTCTCAATTATTAATAATTGGTCCGCTGGGTCTTGTAACAAGGTAGGTATATTGTTTACTGCATCTGCATTTGTATTAGGTACATAATTTTGGAACAGTAACATATTAGTATTGAATTGTAGATAAGTAATTGTAAGGAACCCTAAGCGAACGAGCCTAACTCGCGCGTGACAGGTGTTTGCCCTTGGTTGGTTTGTCCTTAGTTTTTACGTAATTAGTCGTCAGCATTTCTGGGTAGTTAGTCAGTCATCAGCATAGGCAATGATTTTGTTTATAATAAGTAGTTAGGTATTATAAAACTAAACCATGAATAATTAGGAAGTTGCGTCTTAACCTTGAGGCATTGCAATATGTATAAGTATATTAATTAGTCTACGCCATAACTCCAACTTGTCTGTCTGTTGAATAATCCTTATTGTTTGTAAGTAAGGCCGCTTTAACCAAAAGTAATCCGTCTCTCTTGCAGAACTTAAAGAACCTACAAACATAGCGTCATTGTAAATTTGTGACTAACGAGTGCAGTGAGTAATGCGCTTACCTCATTTATTTTTTCACCTATGGCAGGCGTAAGGCAGATATTTTTATCGAACCGTTCGTATAGCCTAGCGCAGCGAGTCTCAAACTTTTTTGGCGACGGTCCCCTTTTGTAAAACGAAATATATTTGTCTGAGCCCTAAAATAATCAAGAACTGCGTTTTATGGATTATTCCACTTTGCCCCACCAATCTGTCCCACCAGTGGGACAAAGTGGATTGTTCACAGTTTCAGTTTTGTCGTCCACTAATTGATTTTGGTGTGGCAAATAACACTCGCATAAACTCTGAGTTCACTTTTTCCCACTAGGGCTGGCAATAATCAAATAATAGAAACTAATCATACCGAGATTAGGATGATTCTGAAACAGCTAAAATACCATAAAGCAATGACGTCCACTGCTGGATATAGGTCGTAGGTTAATATTTTCGCGGAACCCCTGCAGAGGCCTAGGGCTCCGCGGAGCACACTTTGGGTATGGCTGGCCTAGCGGTATAGGCTAGCCTGTAGTTCGAGATAAAAATCTACACCTTCTTTGTTTTTTCAATGTTTATAACGCTAAGCTACCTACTTAACTGTTATGACACCACATTTTTTATGAGAGGCAATCGTCGTATTAGTATACTATTACCTATTCCATTTGCTCGTAAAAAATGAGTAAGACCTTATCTATCATTCGATAGTTTTTTATTGGCTGGCTATTTAGCTATATACCGTCATGTTTGCTGGTTCTACATAAAGTAAAACAAAACATCTTGGACTTGAGAAAAATATCTATCTGAGCAATTACTGAGCGTTGAAGAAGAATTTTGTTCAGTGAATAGTTAATTTCATATAATTTGGGCACTGTTAGTGTACGGTAGAGATTTTTGGTTACACAATAACTGTAGTAGACGCCATGCCACTTTTCTTGTATTCTTCACAATATACTTACATGGACATAAATAGTTTTGCTCATGGGATAGGTAAAACATTTGGTGTAAAAAACACCCATATCTTGTCCTTAACTCAGGTGCGCCTACGCAAACTTAACGTTAACTTATCGTAACGTAGATATGCTATATAAAAGTGATCTAAGAAGTAGCTGACCTTGACTCACCTTGACCAACTCTATAGAATTGGCTTACAGTCGCAGCCTCTGGCTCTTTACGTTACGTTATACTTATATTATAACTTACCGCAGGGTGACTCAATGTCATTCCCCTGAGCAATTACTCAGCACCAGACACATACATTACACATGTACTACTCACCTTTTAGGTATTAACTTACTTACCACTAATTAATTAAAGTAGGTGAATTATTGTTTTGATCGCCCTGTACTTAGGTACTTATTAGTTTCTAAGGCTATACGTTCTTACCTACTTCCTTTAACGGTATAAGATAACTAGTTCTACTACATATAGGTATCAGTGGTAGATAAGTAGGTACTAGTAAAATAAAATAAACCTAGGTACCTAATATTACTTTTTATGTTAACGGCTGATTTTGTGCCGTCTTGTATTATAATATCCATTATAATTAAGTATTATTAAATGAATACAATTTATTTTTTAATATTAGGTACACATTTCAATGAATTATTAGTTGAGTAGGTACATACCGCAGCAGAGAGTTTATTTGCCATAACCATGAAATCATTTGTTTTTTATTTGATGCACGCCAGGTATAACCGTGGGAAATTCAGTTTTTTCGAGGCAATTTATATTCAGATAGTGTCTGTGTAATCGTCACTGCTGGATTAGGATAAACTTTGTCTTATATTATGTATTTTCAAATTTCAGGTAAGAGCTAAACGCAGCGACTTGAAGTCAAAGAAACGCATCAAGGAGATGGGCATGGCGTCCCAGTGCGACAGCTCAGTAGCCGTGGTCGTAGGCGGCGGCCCGTCCGGCGCCACCTGCGCCGAGACCCTGCGCAGCGAGGGGTTCAAGGGCCGCATCACCATGGTCGCCAGGGAAAACTACTTGCCCTACGACAGAATTAAGGTTTCCAAGATAGGAACGGTCACAGACATCGAAAAACTACAAGCAAGGTCCCAACAGTATTATGAAGACGCTAATATCGAAGTACTAAAAGGTGTCGCTGCCACTAAAGTAGAAACTGAAGAGAAAATTGTACACTTAAGTAATGGAAACAAACTACGTTACAATGCGTTATACATCGCTACTGGCTCCAGTCCACATGTGCCAGACATTCCAGGTATCGACCTACAAAACATATTCACGGTCCGAGACTTCGATGATTCCGTGAACATCCTGAACACACTAGGATCTAACAAAGATAAGGATGTTGTAGTATTAGGTTTGAGTTTTATTGGGTTGGAAAGCGCGTCGTCCTGTAATGATAAAGCGAAGTCAATGACAGTTGTTGGTAAGGACACGTCACCACTTGGCTCAATATTCGGTAATGAAATTGGCCGTAGTTTACAAAAGTTATTTGAAGATAAGGGCGTCAAGTTTCAGTTTGAAACTACAATAGTGAAATGTAACGGCGAGAACGGAGTCATAAAATCGGTAGAGTTGGCCAATGGGACCACACTTCCTGCTGACATGCTGATAATGGGCGTGGGAACAACATTCAACACAGGTTTCTTAAAGGACAGTGGAATATCAATGGAGGGAAATGGTGCGGTCAATGTGGATGATAAGCTGGAAACCAATATAAAAAATGTTTACGCCGGCGGCGATATCGCCCTCGCACCCGTGTTCGCCCATGGTAATAAACATATTAACATAGGACATATTGGTCTGGCTCAATACCATGGTCGAGTTGCTGCTTTAAATATATTAAAGAAAGAAACTCCCTTGAAGACAGTTCCATTCTTCTGGACCATGCTGTTCGGCAAGTCTATCCGCTACGCTGGTTGCGGTAAATCTGCAAGTACTCAAGTAGAAGGAGATGTAGACGGTCTGAAGTTTGTCATATTCTTCTTTGATGAGTCTGATAAAGTGATTGCGGTAGCTTCGTGTATGAGAGATCCAGTTGTTGCTCAATTCGCGGAGTTCTTGCAGCAAGGCAAGATATTACACAAGAAGGACCTCAAAGAAGATCCTTTTGCGTGGACCAAAATTAATATTAACTAATCAAGATTTTTGATGTCTATAAACCCGACCAATAGCTCCTGTTTTTCGAAGGGTGTCTGTGTACTTATCAGATTGTATTCGTAAACCTTGAAGCTCTATTTATCTAATTCTAAATGGAGATATTATTGTTAAAACTATAAATGTTTGTCTGTAGAGTATATGCTCTTCATGTTGTGCTTTCATTGTATGTTTTCAAGGACCAAAACATAACTATAAACTTGTTTTTTAAATGGCTTCAAATCAGAATTTGGAAAATAGTATTTTAAAGTAATGCACCACAGTATTATTTTAAATGCCCATCCATACTTATACTTTAATATTATAAATTCGAAAGTAACTCCGTCTGTATGTCTGTTACCTTTTCACGCCTAAACCACTGAACGGATTTCGACAAAATTTGTCGAAATCCGTTGTAGGCTACTTTTTATCGACATACCACGCGGGTAAAGCCGCGGGGGGAAGCTAGTAAGCCCATAAATTCGAGACTATTTCTTTTTTCACTAATTTTATATCTACTTATTGAATTTCTGTCGTATGGTATTCGTTTATGAGATTATTTTTATTTAAATAAATCGTGACCCTAATGAATAATACTGCATTTGTGCGTAGATTACTCTATCCAATGTGTATTTTTATTTATACTCCATTTGAAATAAGATTAGACATTTAAATAAGCCTTTTTTACAGTCCGTTCAACCGATTTTGACTTCTATTGCGTTGGTGGCACGACAAATGGCAGTTACAGTAGGCAGTTGTTATTGTGTAATGTTTTTTGCTTTTAATGCCATCCTTATGCCTACGGTATAGAAGTCAAAATCGGTTGAAGGGATTGTAAAAAGGTTTGTTTAAATTTCTAATCTTATTTCAAATGGAGTATAGCTGTTCGCATTTTTCTTACGAAAAATGTATTTTATTTATGTAATATGCATAATGCGAGGTAAATATTGATATTGGAAAAACCTGTGTTAGCATTTGATGAAAGTTAATTGCAATGTTTATTTGTAATTTAATAAGTTACAATTATTGTTGTATTTATATTTAAACTGTATTACAAAAATAATAATGTACAAAAGGTGAAAAAAAAAAGCATTACCCATCAATAGGTATCATAAATTCAGTCATTATGAAAAAAGTTTTAAATGTAATTGATTACTTACAGTACAATAATATTATTAACACTCATATTAATATCACTATTGTGTTAATTCACAGTTAAAGAAATGACAAAGTAGGTACTAAGATAGTTATCAGCTTTCACAATGCAGTTTTAAGAAATAAGTAGTCAGTTCATATTTTTGATTATTGATATTATTAAACGAAACTTCACAGTTATTACTGCTGTAGATTTAGTTGCCAACAGATGTACTTATTAGGTGCATCGTAGTTTTATTTATTTAAAAAAAACTGAACAGGGTTAAAAAAAAGGCCTTTAGAAGTGTCGTAATGTAACATGTATTATACCTTACGCCACAGATAGCTACTTATTTTTTATTTGAAAAGAATCGCTCTAACTTGTGCAATCGCGATTATTTTTTATTAAAGGTCTATTCATTTTGAAGGACAGTCATATGTTTATCTTAAACTTTGGACTTATAAAGCCATTGTTTATCAGAATCACCTGTAGTGATCATTAGCCTGAAGGAGGGTCGTGCATACTTATGTTTATACAGTATTGACTTACGAAGCGACGCGCGCTTTACTTGTGATCATTAAGTGTACAAACACGCTGTGAATGTTTGCGTGAAGACGAGTAGCGTCGTCATTGTCTCGGACGGTACTTACGAGTTCATGCGCTTACACACGGATTCACAGCGTGTTTGTACCTACACTTGGTAACCACAAGTAAAGCGCGCGTCGCTACGTGAGAACACTAGTGCATCACCTCACTAAACGTGCAAAGCACAAAATAATAACTCGAGAACACGTGCAAAATTATATTATTGATGTATATGTGTGTTACAATAAATTGTACATATAATGTGCTCTTTAGTTAGTATTTAATTTGGTGTAAATGTTGATCCGTATGATAATTATTTCAAAGGAAGAAGTAAGGAAGCCACATTTATACAAATTAGCGCCGGCGGCGCAGACCTGGCAAAACGCAGGAAAGTGCGATTTTCCTTGTCACAAACATCTAAAACAAATACCAACTGTTTCAGCGTTTTTATTTTCAACTTTATTTCAACTACGGCATGGTTGATCTTTATTTTTATAGGTTGACCTTTTATGGATATTGATAATTTAAGCTAATTCAAGCAACATTCCTAAATAATTAAACAAACGCAGTCAAAATTGTTAGTAGTGTTATTTATTCATTTGAGAACGAGATTTTCATTCAGGATGTTCTTATCCACCAGACCTTTGATTAAACCTTGTGATTAAAAAATCGATCTAAAACTGTGCAATGATAACTGGCTTTCTTTCTTCCTACCTTTTGTCATTATTGCTTGATAAAATCCTAGTTTTAGATGTGATATTATAAATTGTTGCCTCTTTAAGTTGTATGTACTTACATATTTGAATAAAAATGTTTACTTATTGAATTTTTTGTAATTATTACCATTTAATATTCAAGAACTCAAAAAATATCTGAATGACGCGAAGTCTAATATTATTACATAAACATAACATCACGCCTTGTTTCGTTGCAGGGGTGGGCAAAAGTGTACCTATAGCACACCCACACTTCGCCAATTGTGTTTAAGTCCCATGTTAAAGGCGAGGCTCCCATGTAATTACTGTCATAAACCGGCCACAAATCCAGAATGCTACTGAGAAATTCCAGGTGGTAAAATCCAATAACAATGATTAATATCATTTTATAAATAGACCAATCTACACTGACCAGAGAACCACAGTCTGTCTCGAGAGAAGGGCTTGGGGCTAAGTAAAAACAGCTGCACTGCACCCTAATTGCATAATGCACGATCGGTCAGAATTGGAATCGGTTTGAAAGAAATGTCCATAGCTTTACAAGTTCGAAAAAAAATCGGCTCAACAACGTATCTTACCAACTTATGAAGCAATGGATTAGACACTGGTTTCGAACCGATTCCAATTCTGATTGATGATGTATTACAATCTGAATCATTTTGAAAGAGATTGCTAAGCCATGTGTGTGTTTTATTTAGAATTTCAACTACTTACATATAAATAACCTATTTAGATTAACACTAAATTACATCATGTTTCAATATTTACAATAATTAATCCCAGGATTCTTTGACACGTAAATGTTGTAGCCTCTCGTAAAGTGTAACATCTTGTTTGAAAATTCTTCTTGTTTTGTCCAATATTTTTTGTTTCTTCATTTCCGGTTTTCCAAGGGCTTTGGTATGACCGGCACTTTCAGCCTGAAAATATTTATTGCATGTAGGTAATAATTCTGTAAAATGAATTAATGAACAAAAGTAGGGAAAATCCTATCCTAATATCCTACTAATATTATAAATGTGAAAGTTTGTGTGTTTGGATGTTTGTTACTCAATCACGCAAAAACGGCTGAATGGATTTGGATGAAATTTGGCAAACAGATAGTTTATAACCTGGATTAACACATAGAATACTTTTTATCCCGATATTCCCACGGGATCGAGACTTACGCGGGTGAAACCGCGGGCCGCAGTTAGTTCTAAATAAAAGAAGGTGGAAGTGAAGTGTAAGGCTGGCTGTTAGGCTATAGTTAACATGTTTCTTTTTAGTTTAGATAAGTAATATTATTATTTCCTTTATTTCATTAATAGGTATACTTATCAATTACATTTTTAAATCATCATCATCTGCCTAGCCTTTTCCCAACCATGTTGGGGTCGGCTTCCAGTCCAACCGGATGCAGCTGAATACCAGTATTCTGGTTGTCAGACTTTTGGGCTTCTGACGACCCGTAACGACTGTCAAAGATCCACAAATGACAGCCGGGACCAACGGCTTAACGTGCTTTCCGAGGCACGGAGGAGTCTCGATATATAAAGATGGTTACCCATCCACGGACCAACCCCGGCAAGCGTAGCTTAACCTGATGAATCAACCCATGCGGCTGTTATTACTTAGCCACAAGCTCCTCGATTCCATTTTTAAATATAATAATATTAAAAAAAGACATTATTCTTTATATTATATAAAAGAACAGGGTATGTTCATTTTAAGTTTAGAATGAAAACGAGTGGGTGTACAAATAATAAATATGGATGTACAGAATAAATTATAAACATTAAAAATCAGCAATAAAACTCTCTGAGTTCATGTATGTGTATTGAATGAGTATTTCATGAAATCATGACATTTGGCACTTATATGCACTTAGAGAGTTGTATTACCGATTCTAATAATTATAATTCTGTAAAGCCCTTTATTTTTTACGGTTGCCAATCATATTTTAATCAACATACAACCTGACACTGACCTGCAAGTTGCAAAAAATGTAAGAAAATTAAAATTACGCGGGCTACCTTAGCTCCTTTATTCCTAGGGGTCCTTTTGCTTTGATTTATTGCAACTTGATAAGAATAAGTACATATAAATAAAAAAGTTTGACATTAAAGTTTTTCAAAACCCCAAGATAAGAAAAAGAGAGAAGAACTATTCCTGTTAAAGATTGTATGGAATGTAAAAAAAATGGGGATTTCTTTAGGAGGTGGAGGTGGTGGAGGTGTTGAAGTTCGTAGGGGAAAGTGCAAAATCCGCGCGAACGAATTCGCGGGCGCAGTGCTAGGTAAATATAAAAGAAAACATACCTCTGAGAGATACGGATAACGTAAATATAACATATTTTGTTCTTCGATAGCAAATTCGTGTTGAATTTTCCGTAAATGTTTCGGTTCTACTTTTTGTACTAGCCGATCTTTTCCTCTAAACAAATGTCCATTTGGTAAACGATTACGGCGAAAAAGCACAAGGGATAGTTTCATGTTTAAAGGAAGGTGAACAGCAGTATTAGATGATGAATATTACAGTGAATTGGAAATATTCAGATTGTAAAATGATGTGATTTACAATTTACAATTCCAATCTGGTTTTTGACACTTGTCCTAATAACTTGACAGTTGACATGACACCGACGAGACGAGAGGTTAGGATATGGCATAGACAAAAAAAGATTTTAATTTTTATTATGCTAGTTACACACGTAACGACTGTTTTATTGTGTTGTATTCCTAGCGTTAGATATGTTATGAGCAGGAATTTAAAATTCATGAATATTATAATTAATACGTAATACCTTTTCAAGCCTAAACCACCGCTAAGCTGCCAGACGGGCCGCACGCTTGCCAAAACTTAACTAATCTACCTAATTAGTAAGTGCTTGACAAATTAAAGGGGTGATAGACGTGCGAGCAAGTACGCGTACTTATGGCTCAGCGAGCTTACTCGCCCGTCTGTCACCGCCGCGAACCGATGCAGAAAAATAAAAATAAATGCAATCAACTCTATTACATAGACATCGATACTCTATATTACTCTCTCTAGTCTATGGTCAGAATGGCTGTCGATCGAGCGTAGGGGTGTCGTATTGTCGTAAATAAATTGTGTGAAAATCAATTAATTCCTAATGTAAGTTAATTGTTGATAGGGATACGTTTATCTTTTAAGTATGGGATCCCGGGGCTGACAGTTGTTTCTTTTTTTGGAGCAGTCTCCAGGATTGGTGAGTAATTTTCGTATCGTAATAAAAGCTTGAGTAGATATTTGTATTTTAGAGCTTCCCGATAATTGTAATAAGATGCTAAAAAGCCAAACAATATCAGTGTCCAAATGTATTAGCTACCTCGTTGTGCTCATTTTAATTTGCTCATTATACATACAATACAATGAGGCATTTCATTTTGGTACCCTTTCACTTTATTGTGTACATTATTTTCGTGCTCTACTTATTTCGAGCTCGCTCTTTTTTACTATATTCTTCAATTTTAAAAGAAACTTTTCTGGTTGGCTAGTATATAATTAAAAAATGATGGTATGTTACAGACGTTTAGTTATTTTTGTTATATTATTTTAGTTGGTCTTAAACTTTGAGATAGTCCTAAGTGCTATCTATTGTCATTAAAAATGACCTCCTTAAAAATGTGCTATCCTTATTCTGCAAGTAGTTTTTTGATACACTACAGGTCTCTTGTATTATGTTAGTAAGATTGTTATCAATGATTTAGCCTCTTTAATTTAATTGAACATCTGTATCTATTGTTATGATATTTATATAGTTTTCCCTGTAGTAAGCGGATAAGCAATTAACTTAACGGTGTGTGTTGATTAAATAGTATAATTAATTTATATTACAAAAATGTGTTGCTTACAGAGATTACACATCATTAAAGATATGCGAAATTTAATGTCATGATACTTCTTGTTTTGTTTACTTTTTGTATGAATATTTAAAACAAGAAGTATCAGGACTTTATTATATAAATAATCTTGTTAATCATATTTTGTAGTAGTAGTAGTAAACATTCTAATAATAAATTCACATATTATTATAAAAATATTTTAAAATGTAAATAATTGTATTTAAAAAGAGGAAAATAAAATTTCACATATTAAAATGATAACAAAAAAAAGTAAAGTTTGAAATGTGACCTGGTGAAGTCCATTAAGCATAAATATTGTAAGAATTAAATGTCATTTTGCTTGCGTGAATAGCAGTGCCCCCAAAATGTGAAAATGTCAGTTGAACAAGTAATAACTTAAAGAAGTTGGTTGATTTTTAGCAAAAAAGTTCTCTATTTAGTTGTGGTACTTTACACAAATCATATGGACCACTACTTGCTTTGTAAATAACAGTGACAGGAACTTATAATAACATCATCGGCATACTCAAAGTATTAAATACATAATATTATTGCAGCATTTGCTGCTACATAAAAAGTAAAACAAATAAAATTTATATAGGACCACAAAGGAAAGCTCACAATCAAGTGAAAAAAAAAATTAAACACATAATTCTGCCTAGTAATCACAAACAGAATTGGTGCACACACATGAAAAAAAAACTCGCTAAATGCATAACTTCCCTCTTTTTTGAAGTTGGTTAATAAGGCACTAACTTGCAGTGCAAGAAACTTGCAGTTGTTACCAATTATTGCCATTTTGGACCTTTTACGGGACAAATGTTAAGTTTTAATTTTTTTATTAATTTAGAATTAAGATTTATTTTCCTTTTTAATTATTTGAGTTCAAAGGTATTTTACCTCATCATCAATATGATTATATCTTTTAATTCAATCAACTATTATAGATTCCATCTTTTATTAAAAAGGAAAATATTTTAGTGTGAAAGGATTATTTAAATGTATGGTTTTTGACTTTTTATTAAATTTCTTTTTATATAATTGTAAATATAACTTAACTAATTAATTGCTTTACAGTTAAAAATACAAGGAATGAAAGGTTATTAGATGGTATCTTTATACAGTCCATCGATTACGAAACTCGGAAAAGTAATTGTACCTTGAAAGTTAACTAAAATTAGGAATGAAATTATACAGGGTGAGTTTTTTTTATAAAATTGTAGTGTTGGTCTCATCTAAGGTAAAGTAATGCCTCAATTTAATTGTATTATTGTTTGATTTAGGAAAAACCTAAGGCTGCTCTTGATTAATAACTAACATGCTTTACCAAGAGAGTTTTTTGAGAGAACATGTACAATTGTGTGTGTGATTGACATTGGTCTTAGACAATCTGCGCAATCGATGAAATATACGGCAGATGTCTGTTGCGTCTACGTCTGTCAGTGCCCATTGACGTATGCAGATGTCCTAGTGATATCCCTTTTCTGACCAGATTTATTATGTTATGTAAGATGCTTGCCTCGACGATCTGACTAGCTACATAGATCAATGAGGTCTGATAACAAGGATTCAAGAAATGTAGCCAATTTTTGTCTCATAAAAAAAAATTTGGTTATCCAGGTCTTCAACATTCTAGATAAAGCTAAATTTCGTACACACAAGGAGTGCAAACATAAATTGTTGTTGTTCTTTAGACTAAGAGTATCTTAAACTACGGCGATTACAACTACACAACACATAAAATATATCAAGTTACAAGTTTAATTAAAATAGGTGAATCAACTCCACCCTGCTACGGTAGTGCAGGGCAATGACCTTTTGCAATCTAAACTCAATAACTCCTAAAACGTGTAAGTAAACTTGTAAACACCCCCTATTTTAAGTTGTATCTTTTTGCTCAATTACGACGTAATAATTTATTTATTCTTCATAAAGCTTACAGTCTAATATCTATGGTACAATTAGCACTTACAATAACCATTTACAAGCTTCCACAAATTAAAAACTATGTAATGACAAATGCGTGCGCTGACTGGGCACGTTCACTCAATCTGTGTGGTTCTTTCCTCAAAAGACCATTTCAGACACTGATACATGATCTGACCAAGAGTATGACTGGACTTTACAAGAGACCTCTGAGTTTGCTTCGGCCTTTCTTTTCAGAGTAGTCAGAAAAGAAACGCAGAACTTATCTAGTTAAAAAAAATTGATTGACGTGTAAAAGTGTTTGTGTTTGTACAACGCTACTTACAGAAATAAAATCTTCTATCATTAAAAAAAACATTACCTTCCTTGAAGGCTTACTGTGAGGGTCTCAAGTATATGTATATTATTTTTATTTTAAAATAAATGAATAGGTATTTTAAAGTTATTTAAGAAAATAGTCCATTAGTCATTTATTAATGCCTTGGAGTCCCAAAATTTTACGCACACCTACATTGACCTCATTGACACCATATCGAAGTAGCTCTGCGAACAGCAAGTTACATATTTCTGGCCCAAATTTCAACATACAAAAAGGTGTCAAACAAGGCGATCCACTCTCACCTAAGCTATTCACAAGCGGACTGCAGGAGGTTTTTAACAAGTTGCCGGTTTCGTGGCAGTCAAGAGGCATAAATGTTAGCGGGCGCCGATTAACAAACCTCCGCTTTGCTGATGATATTGTGCTATTCTCCACATCACTTTCAGAACTCGAAGAAATGCTCCAAGATCTGAGCACAGCAAGTCTTGAGGTTGGACTTTCAATGAACAGATCCAAGACGCAGGTCATGACCAACAGCATATAACGTAGGGTTGAAGTAGACGGGCATGTGTGGCAATATGTCGATGAGTACACGTATTTGGGCCAGATAGTGTCTTTCAAGAACAGGCAAGACAAAGAGGTCGAAAGACGAGTCCAAAATGCTTGGAAGACCTACTGGGCCCTTAAAGAACATATGAAAGGAAATCTCCCCATATCATTGAAAAGAAAACTCATCGATATGTGCATCCTGCCCGTCTTAACCTATGGTGCACAAAGTTGGTCACTTACTGAACAACAGAAGTCCAAACTCAAAATTTGCCAGCGGGCAATGGAGCGCAGCATATTAGGTGTCAAGTGAACTGACCGCGTTAGAAACACCACCCTGCGCTCCATAACTCAAGTAGCGGATGTAGGAGAAAAAACAGCCAGGCTGAAGTGGGAGTGGGCAGGCCACGTCACGCGAATGCACCCTGAGAGACGGGCAAAGATCGTCACTCACTGGACGCCTGAAGGAGGACAGGTAGACCGCGGCGAAGGCGGTGTGACGATCTAATCATATTTGCGGGGCCAACATGGCCAGAAATCGCATAAAATAGAGAGATTTGGAAGGAAAAAGGGGAGGCCTTTGCCCAGCAGAGGGAAACACTAATCTAAGAAAAGAAAAAAAGGTTCCTTTAGATTTGATCGATTTTTGTTGACGATCGACACGTGTGATCAAATAAAATCGAGTACCTAAATATGTAAGTAACCGACGATCGATATCGTATTTTTGTAAGAAAATCTGTAAGAAGCTGATTGACATAATTAATATTTTACTGATCCTCGAAACACAACATAATATCGAGCGACAATAAGCCTTCGTTCGCACTAGTAATTGTATAAAACGACGATTTTTTATCACGCACTAGATTTTGAACTGTCGGTACTGAGTGGAGCATTACGAGTCCAGTAGAGCGCATCACAACAGCACATCAAAAAAGCACTCTGTTGGATTTTCAACTCTTGGCTCCAAGCAGTGCGTTGAAAATAGCCCGTGTCACGGCGGCTAACGATCATCAAAAATCGAGCAAATGTGTAGGCACCTTTATGTACCTGTACTTCGCTTGTTATGATTATTCAAAATCAATCGTGCCGATTCGTCTTGCCGCCGCGCGCCGGTTCAATTTTAAGGCTGCTTCTCTCATTAATTTTAAGTTGATGTTAGCATCCGCGTCTTCACACACGGGTATTCTCCCACAAATGTTTGAGCATGTTATTATTATACAACGGAGATCACGTTCCTTGCCTTGTTATGAGATAAATTGCAGTGTTGATGTAGTATTCAAATATCGGTGTTCGTTACTACCTTCGTCAATCTAACATGCCTAAAACACATTGCATCTGCATCCGCGCCTCACGGTGATATGATTACTGATTTTGCAAAAAACTGTAGTTGAACATTAAAAAAAATGGCATTCTATCATTCGTTTTTGTGCTGGAAGCTAGTGGTACTCTAATGGTTATCATTTATTAATAGCCGATTGAAAAAGTTGTCAATTTAGTTTTGTTCTTTTACATAATATTGAATGTGTACTTGCCTATAGTTGATATTTTGAAAGTGTACATAAGTGTTGTGTATTGTTCTAGAGCCCCAGGACGTGATCCAACTGTAGTGTTACCACCACGTCTTGGCCGTTGATTTGAGTGGTAAACAGTGGAGATGGCGCAGGTCGGAGCTAACATGGAATACCAGGAGTATAAGTGGGCCTACTCAATCATGGACTCGTCCAAGTAATTAAGTTTCTTCTTTATATTATTGACATTACGGCGTCTATTCTGTGAGATATATATACATGGTGTAGAAATATGAGCATTGTGACTATGAGGAAGACTACCACGAACATTATTCCTGTTAGTCACACTGGTGTTACAATTACAACCTGGTGTGACCACGAGTCCACACCCTCAGAGCCGACTATAACATTGCTTGCATTCATCTTCATTCATCATCATGCTCTGTCGTAGTCAAACACTGAGCCCTGACGGCGTGAAACCCCGGAAGGTCCTGAGTCTGACCCGGGACTACGTGGATCGAGCGTAAGAGATTAAACCCGTTTTCACCATCGTTCTCTAAACATTTAGAGAGGCACTTAAGAAATAATTGTTGGTTTCGTTTTCACCATCACATAAGGAACACCTATGGTCCTAAGGGATCCCTTAATTATAGGGGCCCGATATTCGGTACCTTAGCGCTAGTGACAGTTTATTTGTTGTTGAACGTGAATATTTCCTGAGAAATGGAAGATTTTATTCACCGTTTAGACGCTATAGAAACTATGGATTTAGTTACGAATCAAAGTTTATTCAGATGGCCACTTATTTATCACCAAAGACTGGATTTTTTCACGAAATATGACAATCAGAACTTCTTCAAAAGATTATATTCTTTCCAACAAAAATACCACACTGTCTTGCCGGGGTAGGTCCGTGGATGGGTGATTGGGTGACCATTTGACATATCGAGACTCCTCCGTGACTTGGAAAGCGCGTTAATCAATTGATCTCGGCGGTTATTCGTAGGTCTTTGACAGTCGTCACGGTTCGTCAGAAGCCCGAAAGTCTGACAGTCAGTCTTACCAAGGGGTATCGTATTACCCCGTTACTGGGTTGTGGAGGTCAGATAGGCAGTCGCTCCATGTAAAATACTGGTATTCAGCTGCATCCGGTTAGACTAGAAGCTGACCCTAAAATAGTTGGGAAAAGGCTAGGCAGATCGTTTTTTTGTTTGTTTTTAAAACAGGTATTAGGATCCAATTAATACACTGGTAATAACATTGGCAACAGAATTCCGAATTAATGAGCAATTTATTATGAATATTGGGTGATATTTTATAAGTAATCATTTTTATTTAATTATTTCTTTGTATTTTGTCGTATTATTTTACATGATTTATCGACGGAATACCAAATTAGTTGGAATTTAGGTAAGGGGCTGATTTAAGGAGTCTCTTAGATTAAACAGACGTTTAGTAAGGAAGTGTTTGAGGGAACGTTGGTGAAAACGGGCTTAACTCATTCTAATTCTTGTAGAAAATTTTAAATACAAACGCTATGAGAACTGTATTTTATTACTACCATTAATATTCAATAATATGTCGATGATAATATTATGTTTTGAAAATTAGATATCCCTGGGAAACGAACAGAGTACAATCCAGTAACATTAAATACGACGACGTGTGACAGTAGAACCTCACGACACGATGTGCGACCGTCGCAGGAACACACTGCGAAACCACTTTGTATTATTCACAATGAAAGTACCATTACTAAAACACCAATGACAAGTCCCTTGCGAAACGTTTCTTTATTTACGTGAACAACCATTATTGAAGTAATAAAAACCAATTGTACAGCAGGCAGCCTTTATTGTTTATAGTTTTTGTTTTGGAGACTATAGACTATACATACAGCTCCCATGGTCACAGAGAGATTGGAAAGTTTATAAGTTTGTTTATAAGAACTGAATGTATTGAAGATAAATATTCGCTCCTTTTCCATGTTATTTAAATTTGGAATAATTATATTTTGTTAGCAGAAAAACATTGCAATACTAGCTTCCGCCCGCGGCTTCGCCCGCGTGTTATGTCGATTCAAAGTAGCCTATGTCCTTTCTCAGGCTTAAATCGGTTCAGTAGTTTTGGTGTGGAAGCGCGACAGACAGACAGACAGTTACTTTCGCATTTATAATATTAGTAAGGATTGAAGAACGGTCCAATGACACAAGAGCGACCGAACAAAGCGTTCCTAATTGGTTCAGAACTTTAAAAATAAGTCTCGATGTCCTCTGTGCGGTGATATAGAGTGCATGGCGTTAATTGGAGGGGTCCTGTGCAAGATATTACATTTCATTATAGAGATACCCCGCACTGCTGGAAAGCGCTTCATTTAATTAGGCGCGGGTCGATAGGTCGCTTCGTGGTTTACCTACGTCATCTATCTGTCATTGTTTATTGTTGGTTATTTTCCAGTTCAGTTAAATTCGGGCTAGAGATTAGCATACTTGCGAAATTTATTAGCACTGTCTGAATCAAAACTGAATTTCACACTTAGCTACCTACTTCTTGAATGTCGGAACTTCCTACGACCATGGGGAAAGGGGAATATACCTCATGTGGTTGGGTACAAAATTATAGTGATACTATATTGCGGCGAAAGAAATACTGTACGAGTACATAGGTATTGACCCACATGTCGCAAAGGAAACATGTTATGTTATTATGTCTGTCACTGCTTACAATATCGCAGCCATTAAATCACACGCCTAGGATCAAGTCTAAACATCGTATCTCGAATAAAACACTGCAACTACCAATGTCACTTTTGTATTTTAATGTACTTTTAAAGTTTATCTTGGCCATCACTAACATCGGTGATTGTCATTCCACCTTGAGCAACCGTGGTGATCAGTGCTCGTGCGTTCTCTGTATGGGAAGAGGCCTGTGCCCTGCGGTTGGACAGTAATAGGCTGATATGAAGATACCGAAAACAATGGTTCTACATTATTTGCTACTCCGAAAACAACGGTTCTACATTATTTGCTACTTCGAAAATATTTGCTACTCCGAAAACAACGGTTCTACATTATTTGCTACTCCGAAAACAACGGTTGTACATTATTTGCTACTCCGAAAACAACAGTTCTACATTATTTGCTACTTCGAAAATATTTGCTACTCCGAAAACAACGGTTCTACATATTTGCTACTCCGAAAACAACGGTTCTACATTATATGCTACTCCGAAAATTCCTACTATAACTGGATTTCGGTATATCGGATTTCCGATTAGCGGAATGAACCCCGCTTCTGCCCGTGCAACGTTAGGAGATTATAGTCAATTCGCCCATAATCTTTATTATGTTCACGACAGATAATAGTTGTGCATGGTCTACCCATGTGCCAAACTTTATCCAACTCCGTTGAGCCGTTTTAGTGTTAAAGCGTAACAAACAAACAAACTCGCTTTCTTTCACCTGGAGAATAGGATATCTTTATCCCGATATTCCCACGGGATCAAGACTTGTGCGGGTGAAACCGCGAGGTAGCGCTATTATATTTATTATTATTATAGTAGGGTTGGGAACCCTGTTTGTGACCCCTCATCATCTCCTGTTAATTAGGAAGGGCATGTAAATTAATGTTGCGTTAAGAAACTATTTACCTACTATTAAAACAGAAAGTAAGTAATATACGTTCCTATTTAATGTAATGAATGACAATGGTGTTGCCGTTATGGGTACGAAATTCGGCCGTAAGCCCAGATGACTTGTAATTGTAACCACTTGGTCTAAATCTACACCTAGTCACCTAGTGAACAATTCCGCAGGTCAGTTAGGGCAGTCCCAACTGACCTGCGGAATTGTTCACTTTTAGAAACATTCGAAGTGGTATTTTTTTTTTAAATGAATTTACAGTTGGTAACTCACTCGTGTCAAATGAGTGCGGAACGTCAAAATTACAATAAAAAGGTCATAGACCTATTGTTCCTACGATCAACAACTGTTTCTCTACAGTTATTGTTTAGAATGGTAAATATTGTAATGTTTGTAGGGTATCGGCGTGTCTGATCTCCATGCTGCTCATCGTGTACGGCAGTTTTCGCTCGCTGAACATGGAGCGAGAGGCGCGCGAGCGGGCGGAGCGAGAGAGAGAAGCTTCGCTGCTAGGCGGGAAACCTGTCACCAGCAGCTCCAGTTCCAACTCTAGTAAGATTTTACCAGTATCAGTATAACTATAGCGAAACTTCAATCTACGTCTGGCATAAACTGGGTTGTCATTGTCAACCCAGCTATCTGCTGACTGACTAATATTTCTACCACGCTCACGGCATGAGCTATTTCTCAATAGTTTGTAATCGTATCTATACTTTTTGGAAAGAACTTCTTTAACGAAAAAGCATTAGGCCCGAAAAAGTTAGTTTCAAGTGTCAATTTTTTAATACAGAGCGATCTAGTATAATACATATACCTCCTGACTTTTTATTACGGAATGGACCTGCTCTTGATGACGATCTCGCCTGATGGAAAGTGATGGATTAGGTCTACTATGGAACAAGCGTACCCAGAAGATGCCTGTTCACTCTTGCTTCGAAGGCTGACGGTTTCTTCACAAAGTAAACCTTCGAATGTGAAAAGACTATTGGCCAAAATACGCTAATATTCCGACAAGTTCGCCAAGTGAACTGTCAATATCAGTGAGTATAATGTGCAGAGGCGCAAAAGCATAGGTATATGTCCATTAGCCAAATGAGGTTGATCGGCACTAGTTCCTTACGAATCCTGAGTGTTTCGTTATTTACCGTAGCGACACAGATTTCATAGTCGTTTGCAGGATATGTATATTTAGCAGTGGCATGTCATGGGCTGATAAGACAATAAACCAATAAGTTAGTAGCAGCATTTCTCAATATAAATAAATAGTTCATCGCAAATTTGTTTAACTTCTCCATGTAAGCGGACTAAGTGGTATCGGTTTCTACATTGTTTATTCAGCAGTCCATTGCTGCAACAGCGGTGTAGAGAAACTCGCGTTCTAATTTTCTTTTAAACGATATTTCCACGCACATTCTGCATCGCGTACATTTTATAGTTCAGCTATCGAGCTCGAGAGAACACAACCAAATATGGAGGTACCTTGGCGCCAGTATGTCGCATAAATCATTCCTTTGAATTGAACGCATTTCATAACATATTGATAAACATAAGTTCCTTACTGGAACAGGTCCTTCTGATTACGTCAGTTTTATCGCTTAGTGATACACACCTATCTTATAGTAGTTACCTAAGAGCCTGTACAGATCATTATGCAAACCGTTATTGTGTCAATGGCATATTAAGATGTTTGTAATTTGTAAGCAACGCAAACGACTGTTGTAGAGTGCATCGTAACCATCATGCACATAGAATCATCGGGGATCTTACTACTAAACTATTTTCTTACTACTAAGCATTGGGGCAAAAACGAAAGGTCCCAACTCCTAAGAAAAAGATCATGCGATTCTGCCACCAGTTGGCGAACTCAATAATGCAATGCCTCTATGAGCGGACAATCAGGCTGCCGTACTACCACCTCACACCTGACAACGGCTAAGATTTTTGTGGCACAACCTATTCCTATAAATGTTTATTATTATCCACATGCCATTCGATGGAAAAATAAGAATAGGTACAAGAATGCTCCGATGACCGTAATGATTGTGATTACGACAAAGGGATTTTCTGCGTTCATAGGAAAATTATAAACTAACAACTTGGACCACGCCCAGCCAGCCAGTTTCCAGCATTCCGTCATTCACTCTAGGGCGCGGTGAATTATGTGCGAATTTTACGTTTATACTAAAGTACCTATACTAATAAATATTATGACCTGCTGTTCTTTCCTCAAAATAAATTATATGCAATTGATCTGAGGGCCAATTCTCTTACTTAAAAAACGTCATATTCAAGTCGTAATCTGTCAAAATTGTCAAAACTGTTGGTAAATTGATGGTTTTTTTGGCAGATTGCGAATGAGATGCGATTGCGAATGTGAACGTTCTTTAAAATAAGGGAATTGCCCGTCTGAAAACATAATAAATGATACTGGTGCGTAGACCTTTAAGATTGTTTTTAATCGACTGGCTTGTGTGTGACCTCTTATCTAACCTGATAATAGTATAAAGGATGCTACACGCATGTTCGGGTCGGCAGGATGCGGCACAGGCTAGGCGGTAATATATACAGTATGTTAACTAAGAAAGGGCGTTTCCGTGAAACCCGCAATAGTATAGCGTCCATACATGCAAAAAAAAATACTACCAAACAATATTTTTTTTTTTCATTTAAGTAATAAAATATTCACAAAACTATTAAATGGATACGGTAATGAAAAACTCACGCACACCTTGTATTTCAACGTAAAAAGACAAGTGTGCGTGTACAGAATGTATCTTTTCCGTATCAATTTAATATTTTACTACCAAAATTAAAAAAAAAAAATATTTTGCTGTTAGAGACGCTATACTATTGCAGGTTAACGGCAACGCCCTTCGTTAGATAACATTACTGTATATGCGATCTTGCCGGCTGGTTGCGCCGAATCGTACCGACCCGAACAAGTGTCAGCGCGCCAAGCTTTTTACCAACTGTGTTGTGTGCCCTAATCCGTGCCCTTTCCGCAGATGTCCAAACCCTGAACACAATGCAGGCGCTGTGCTTCCCGCTCGGCTCGTCTGTGGCGCTGCTCATCATGTTCTTCTTCTTTGACTCCATGCAGACGCTCGTGGCGATATGTACTGCAAGTAAGTAACAAAACACAATAGTTACCGTTGGTGTGCCCATCAGACCATGTAGGTAGCTTATTTCTATTTCCTGCTTGACGAATTGTCGAATAAGTGTCAACTTTTTTGGTGTCTGGGTGTTCCGGGTCAAGGCTTTCTGGTCCGTCCGGGTATCTTCAGGCTTTTTTTTGGCGGGCATTCTCTTACTGTCCGGATCTCGAACGTTAGTGGACACATGATGTTCATACAAACTGTATGCAAGCTACTCGTATCTTTATTTCGTTCCAATGGGAGTTTTTTTGGAATATCCTGTCCCTGGATAGTTGTGGATAGACATTTAGCGTGTTTTTGTAGCACGGACAAACAGTACCGTAATAATTATGACAAATCGGTCTTTAGCAAGAGGCTGTCACACTAGATATGTGTTTCAAGAACCAATGTTTAAGAGAGCCGAACTTTGTTTGAAATTCGATGTCAAATATTTACGGCTACGTAAATATAAGTACTAAAAATATAGTTTGTATGCAAGCCGTGTGCCCGTGGGATTTCCTGTCGGCAAAAATAACGAACTTTCATATCCCATTTAACCTTCTCAAGGGATTAATTTTCAAAAAAAAATCCTTGTTGCTCACCTTCATTACACATATAAGGAACTCTTGTGCAAAATATTATGCTTCTAGACCCAGCGGTTCAGGATGTGCGTCGTCTGTCAGTGAATGAATTAATTAATTTAAGGTTTTTATTAAGTAGCCGATCTATTTAATAAAAATCTTAAATTGTTGTAAAAATGTACGAAGTGAGTAATGTCTGAAGCTCCACAACATTAACATTCTCCCCCCGCAGTAATAGCGTGCGCGGCGCTGGCGTTCCTGCTGACGCCGCTGTGCCAGTACGTGGCGGGCGGCGCGCGCGGCGCGGTGTGCGGGCGCTACTCGGCGCCCGAGCTGGCCGCCGCGCTGCTGGCCGCGGCCATCGTGGCCGTGTGGGTGCTCACCGGCCACTGGCTGCTTATGGACGGTCAGAACGATATCCTATGTATTTTCTTTTACTTTATGCAAGCACTTTTAGGCGACATCTACCTAAGTAATGCATTTTCACTATACACTCAAGACTTAGCCTGCCCAGGTATGTGACTATGAGATTAATAAAATCTACCGGGCAAGAAATGAAAGGTAATAGTTAATCAGAAGAAAATAAACACAAAACCATTTTAGGTTTATGAATAAAGTTAATCTTGTTTCTATATAATATCTCGCCTTCACAAGACATTCATTCATTGATTTCATTTCATTTCTTGTTTTTCTAAATTTATTTTATTTAATCAATTTTGACGGACTGCAGCTTGTACAGTCACCCAACCATGTATTGTCCAAATGTCAAAAAACTTGTTGTCTACAATAAGTAACATTCCCATCATTGTTCCCCAGCGATGGGCATGGGCCTGTGCGTGACGTTCATCGCGCTGATCCGCCTGCCCTCCCTGAAGGTGTCCACACTGCTGCTCACGGGACTACTACTCTACGACGTATTCTGGGTCTTCTTCTCTTCATACATATTCACCACCAACGTCATGGTCAAAGTCGCTACCAGGTGAGTTATAAGATTATAATGGGTGTAAAAGTAAAAATACTCTTAGCGAAGCCGAGGGACACTTGTACTCTCCGTCATTGTGATCATTGTTTTCATACCTGGAAACCATCTGGTTACGGCGAAATTTTCACTAAAACAAAGCTTTAAATGTTACCCCACAATTCCTGCACCGTTACATACACCGATACGCACAATGTGTTGCGTGCGTTACATTAAACGCTGCCGTATACAGTGATTATTCACAGTATGGTACCACCTCTGAAACATGACCTACCAGACAAAAAAAAGAATCATCAAAATCAATTCAAAATTGGCGGAGTTATCGCGTACCTAAACAAATTGAGAACCTCCTCCTTTATTAAGTCGGTTAAAATAAAATTAATTTCCCAAATCGCTGCTAAGTGATGGGTCTTTTTACATCCTGTATGTTTTATTACGTGAATGAACATGTGAATGATAGTTGCGCGAGGTGTTGAGAAGTGGAAGAAATCCAAATCCCACTCCGGGACCGAAGTACCGGGACGGAAGGACGTAAGAATATACAAAATGACAGATAAACACAATCTCTCATATTGTCTATTCTTCCGTCGACAAAGCCAATTTCTACGGTGGTCATGCTACGCGTGCAGGAGTTGGGCAGAATAAGGATTTTTGCTCCTATTTTGACTCCTGAATTATTCATTTGATCTGATAACACATTTCAAGAGCTGCTAAAATCAGAAGTTGTTGGAGCCAATTTTTTTGCCGTCCTTCCGCCGTTTATTATTTTGATGTTTATTGACCTGTATCCTTACTTAATAATTATAAATGCGAAAGTAACTCTGTCTGTCTGTCTGTCGCGCTTTCACGCCATAACTACTGAACTGATTTAAATGAAATTTGGTACACATAGTCTAGAGCCTGAGAAAGGACATAGGCTACTTTTTATCGACATACCACGCGGGCGAAGCCGCGGGCGGAAGCTAGTTTTTTTTATAAAACTCGCTGTACCCTAGAATCTGAGAATGCCCAGGCGTTCTCTAGTTGAGTCGTTAATGTTATAATTATAATTTTATTTCCGAGTATTCCTCTTATCTAACGCTGCGCATCTTTGAACATTATTTATGTTTATATCTGGGGTTCGTGCGAGATGACCTGTGTTTATCATATTTAATAGTTATCAAAAACTCACGCGACTTCGATTTTTATAAATAATCGAGCAATCGTAATGATAATTTAATTTATGTTGTAATATAAATATGATCGTAGATTATAAGATCGTAAACGAGTTATCGTGCTATAGTGTTAAGTGATCAGATTGATAGAGAATGAGCAAGCACTTAAAATAGATAACCATAATCTAAAGAGGTTATCTATGCCATAACCTGCATGGATTAGTTTCTTATTCTTTATTGTGCACATAAAAATATCGCTTATCCTTACTAATATTATAAATGCGAAAGTAACTCTGTTTGTCTGTCGCGCTTTCACGCCAAAACTACTGAACCGATTTAAATGAAATTTGGTATAAAGGTGCCTGAGAAATGTCATAGGTTACTTTTTATCGACATACCACGCGGGCGCAAGCTAGTGGTTTTATATTGAGTTCCTAAGAAAACAGAGATAGTGTACAGTGGCGATACGAAAAGGTTCATCAATTTTGAAACACATTCATTTCATATTGTTGCCAGTATGTGCTCGGAAAATAGTAATAATCTGACTGTATTGTACACACGGCTACATATCGTACCGTACGATGAGAGGTCAGCTTATACTGGAAATGTATAGCTTGATGTGTAGCCGTGTGTACAACTCATTCATCCTTACATTGTACTTACTTTGTTATGTTTTATGTTTGCAGGCCGGCAGAGAACCCGATGAACGTGGTAGCGCGTCGCTTGCAGCTGGGCGGCGCCATGCGAGACGCGCCCAAGCTGTCACTACCCGCCAAGCTCGTGTTCCCCTCCATGCACCACCAGGGACACTTCTCTATGCTCGGTGAGTTATCATCTCACTTGAAAGACATCCACTGCCTGGACACAGGCCTCACCTAACAACATCGCCACGCACTAGACCTGTGCAGTTAATTTCATCTCAAGCCATGTGCCTGAGGGGTTTTTCCGTCGTCAAAACGTTAACTGCACAGCTGACTTTCGCTTTATAGGGAACTATTGTGAAAAATTTCTTGAATCTCGATCCAGCGGTTTAGGCAGTGCGGTGTCAGTGAATGGATGAATTTAAGATTTTTATTACGTAGATCACTGCTCAAAAAAGGTCGAGAAGTAATCGGCATATCCAAGAACCAAAAATTCCTAGACATTTGTCATACACTGTGTTTTGACTTTGTGTTGCAGTGGTGAGTGATGTTTGTGCGTCTGGTGATATTTGTGCCTCATTGTCGTTCTGCAGAAATTTTTGGACAATTCTGCAAGTGTTCAGGATAACAGCTTTCTATAGGGTTTGGTAGGTGTAGGGAGCTAAATCTAGCGTTTTCAAAGGTTTGTGCAGGTGTTTGGGAATGACTCCCGTGGTTGAGAGTATTACAGGGATAATGGTAACGCCACCCTAATTATTAAGGGGTAAATGCCCCGTTGGTCTCGTGGTCGCATGCGCGACTGCTGAGCTGAGGTCTTGGGTTCGATTCCCGGGTCGGCCAGTGTTATTGGGTTTCCCATTAGGAATTTCTTAGTACCTAACAGCCCGCAGTTTGGAAGTTGGCGGTGTGATACGTCAACGAGTCGCGAGCACGCGGCACCGCGCGACCTCTCGCGAGGGTCGGGGTGCCGTCCCAGAGGACTATGAAAGAGTACACCTGTGTCTGCGCACACACGCGTGCACTATAATATCTCCCGCGCCGTAGGCTAGTCTCCGTTGAGATTGACCTCCGAGGCCAATATCCGGTCTGGAGGACTATATAAAGGTGTAGGCAGAGGTGCCTGCCAGTTATGTTTACAGCGCATGTCAAAGAGGGTGCGGTTATTGGCATTACCACGTTGTTACCCCTGGTAACATAAAAATAGATAAATAAGTAAATGTTTCATGTTTTATATTTCAGGTCTCGGAGACATAGTGATGCCGGGTCTGTTACTGTGTTTTGTACTGCGCTACGACGCGTATAAGAAGGCTACTCTAGTATGCCAAATGGGACAAGTTCCTGGGCCCAGATCTATGGTATGTCAGCCTTGAAATTATTAGTTTATTGACTTCCAATTCGTTGCTCTCAAACTATCTAATGAGAATGTTGAAAATATTAATTTTTCAATCTAAACATTGCGTCAGTAAAATTATGACACTACTTCTTGTAATACATTTTAATTTTATAACAAATTATAAAATCTATATATTTTTTATTAATCTTACAGTTCTATTTTATTTGCCCGTAAGTATTCAGTTCCGATATAACTTTCCGCTACACTATTCTAGAATAACAAGCACGCAGTTGGTTTTAATGAATAGAAAACACATCTAACGATTTCAAGACTGAAATTGTCGACTTTGTTGTGGAAGAAAAGTTCCTTTAACCACATCTTTAGTAAACTTGCTCATTATACCTCCCTTTATTTCCCAAGCCTACTGACCATTGTATCCGTTATATTTATAACATTCGGAATAAACGTATTAAATTAACGTCTTTTCCGAGTCCCGGAGAGCACGTAAAACCGCCCTGCGCTTGATCTCTCTCCAGTCGTGTTAGATCGCCGTCCCATCGGACTACTGGGAATGAGGTAGTAGAGAATTCACATCTGCTTGCACTAAAATATCTCCTGGACTCTTGCGTTGTCTGTTGAGGTAAGCTGTCGTAGCCGAAATTCGATCTATGAAGTATTAAAGCCATCAACACAAGCCATGTCCTATCTCCGTCTCTCACTAATAGGGCCCTAAGAGGATATTATTTAGATGAGTGACCATTTGTAATGTGTGGTCGCAGGGTTCCCGGCTGACATACTTCCACTGCTCGCTGCTGGGCTACTTCCTGGGCCTGCTGACGGCCACGGTGTCGGCCGAGGTGTTCAAGGCGGCGCAGCCCGCACTGCTGTACCTCGTGCCCTTCACGCTGCTGCCGCTGCTCACCATGGCTTATGTTAAAGTAACAACAATTCTTTATTCTATCACATTACAAAAAATACATAAAAAGCTTGTCTATCTTATTTAATAACTCTCTGACGAACAATATAAAGAATGACTGAAGCTGTGGCGAGGCAATGCTTCCTTACCCAAACCATTTGTTCCACCTGCTGAAAATCTACCTTGACACGAGTTGCCATGACTGACCTGGAAGTCTTTAAATAGATTTCAGACCCAGGTTAGCCGAAGCAAGGAAAACTTCTTCAGGTGGAGATTCATAGATGACTCCGCCCTGGAGTGTTAGTGTGGTCGTCTGCACGTTACAGGAATGGACGCTACTGATGGCGCTAAATTCCTAACTGGATTATTTTGGGCCGACTCTTGGAAGTCAACTATACCATAAAACATATCCTAAGGCACGCGGAAATAGTAGACTCCTCGACCTTTTGCCACAACTGGGTTTTTGACTGGATTTTTTTATTAGATCTCGAAACCTAGAACAAATGTATATTTATTTTTAATAGTAGTCAAATACCCTATTCTTATTCCTATTATGTTGTTGCAGGGAGATCTCAGAAGAATGTGGAGTGAGCCGTTCATAGCTCCGCCGAACGGCAAGGCGGGCGCCGACTTCGACGTGTGACTGCGCGGCGGCGCGCGCGTCGTGTTCCCCGCATAGAGCGAGCCGCCCGCCCGCTCCCCCCCCGACGATGTACAGTTAGATACGCGACTCTAACTACATAGCTATCTGCGTTTCTGTGTTCTCTCAAGTAACGGTGATCTAGATATTTAGTATTATTCCTTTCAAACGTGTGAATAGCAAGTTGCACTATACGTATATATCTGCTAACTTGTAACTAACTGTACATGCGCACTGGGCCACATGTGAGTTGATGTGTTTATTATTATAATTATAAAGACATAAGTTGTACTTTTTAGGTTAGTCGATACGCTTTTGTTTCGTTAGTAAATGTTAAGTTCAAGTTACAGCACAGGGTAACTTGCTGTCTATGAGTTAAACTGTGAAGTGATCAGGACCAGTGCGAGAGATTTTGATTAAAATATACTATGACAGTAATACAATTGGTATTTCAAAAATATTCAGTCGTAGCATTTGATGAATTTTATATCGAAAACGTTTTTGTTTTTTGAATATAAATTTATACTGTATGCCAAAATAATGTAACCCTTTGGATGGGTAATGGAATGTACGATTGAGTAATGGCAACAGGAATACCTACCTAGTTTAAACAGTTCTGCAGTAATAGTTGGTGACTGGAGAACTATTTCTTCACAAATCCAAGGGTTACATCAAGGTGGCTATTCGTTTTAATTGACAGTATACATCGTATAGAGCCGCAAGAACAGATACACGATTTTGTATGTACATCTGGTTGTTAAGATAAGTTAAGATCTTTGTATGAATCTCATTTTTATTATTTTACACTAATACGTAATCATTTTTATATGACTTTTATTTGAATCCAGATCAAATTTACAATATGACATGTTTGTGATGTGTCCCAACATTTGATATTATTATTATGATAGTTTTGTTCAGAGTGTTCATCATTAGTTTCCATGATCAAACTTTGTTGTCACTGCCTTAGACTGATGTTTTCAATAAAGATTTTTCTATATGTTGAATGGAGTATTATAGACAAATGTTAGACTAAAATATTAGAATATAAGCTACTAACTATTGTTGTTATTATTATAACAACTGTATTGTTGTTGTAAATTATTTGATTGAATTTAATAAAAGATGTTAAGACATTACATCGTAAGAGGTATACTTGGTATGTGTGATTTAATTTTTATAACGATTTATAACATTTTTAATTTTGGATTTATTTTAATAGGTTTACTTTGTACTAAGTGGTTATCATTGATAAGTTAACGGTGTGCGAGCTAAATACTATTAACATGGAGCAGTATTCTGACAAAAGTGATGTAATATAATTATTGAGGCTTAATTTTATGAACGTAACAGACAGTGTCACTTATGAATTTGCTGATGTCGTCTATCACTTAAGTCGTAATTTTATTTGAAAATTTCTTGATTTGTGTTTTCAATGTAAAGTGTAACCAAATAGTTTTGGTGTATTTTATAGATATTTATATAAATAGTCACTGAAGTTTTCTCATTGATGTACATAAAAACCTAATTACGTGAAATTAATATTAAGATTGATGTTCCATTATTTGCGTCACTGTTTCATCTCATCATTGATCTTGAGACTATTAATGTAAATATTTAATGCCCACACAATTCATTACCTGCCAAAACTTGGAAAATTGCATTTAATATTTTTATATGTATCTGTGGGAGTATGTTGTATTGCTATAAATACCTAATAAAAATATTAGATGGAAGTATACTTGTATTTTATTTTCGTCGTATTTCGCGGCAGACGATAGTTGCAGATGCAGTATATAAGCGTCGCTGTAAAAAAAATCTAAGCCTTATTCCCGTCTGGCTTCAGTCGCTCCTGTTCTTAGGCACCATGCTAAACAGAATTATCAATATGCACCAAATATAAGAAGAGATAGAATGAGGCATTTCTCTACATCTAACTAAGCTTAGACAAAAGTTGCAGGTTTTTATACCACACATACCCTCACAGGATGTTATAGCATCATCAACACGTGCATAAAGTGGATTAAATTAGGTACTTTTTATTCAAGCTAACTCAAAAAAACTGCTCAAGCTGAGTTATTCAAATTTGTACGGGACCACTGAGCAGGCTTCCTCTACCAAATGAAAATACGTAAATCTTACCGATCCTCACCGAATGCAAAACCTCCCTTTTTTTGAAGTCTTAAAAACGACTGTTACACGCGTTTATGGCAAGTGAAAGAAGTTGTCGAGTTGAATGGCGTGCAACCTGTCTAGCAGTGGACTGCTGTAGGCTGATGATGGAAGTAGGGCGGAACACATGTCGTAGTGATCGGAAACGAAAAAGAAGCATATAATTTTGCATCCGTTAACCTGTGCGAGTCGCGACACCTACCTAGCTCTATTATTCCAATAATTATAGCGATGAGTGGCTAGACTTGAATGGTCAACGACAATATTGATTTGCCATCACAATATTGAGTTGTCAATTCCTCACTATAAGTTGTGGCTACACCTACGGTTAACGTCCACCATCGCGATAATTAATGGAGTTTCCCGTTGGTGAGGCCCCAGCATGCGGAGCATGTTTAACAAAACTTTTTTTACTATTTGGTTTTTGATGTGTTAGGTAGGCATGGTTAGTGTGAACAAAAGGCGATGTAAAAAAAGGGTGATAGAAATGAAACAGAGAGAATGTATAAAGTGGCTATTTATTAGCTTCAATTTGTTTGGTTGTGTCTCTTTTCTCAATAAACCTCAACTGTTTCTTCCTCATTCTTTTCAGCTTAGCAGTATTTGTGATAACTTGTACTACTTCAGCTTTACGTTTGTTTTCTTCCGCACGTTGTAAATTCTGTCGCCGCCTTTCCTTTCGATCTATTTCTTTTTGTTTCAATTCTGCTCGCATTTGTTTAGATAGCTCCTTTGTTTTCTGTAACTTTTGGCGTAATGCATTTTTCTTTTCAAAAGTATGTCTAAGTCCCTTAGTTTTATTAATGGTTGAAAACCTGAAAAAGCAAATAATAGTAGTATTACAACTATTTATTTTATGTATAGTAATTCAATAATATGCATTATTATACATCTAACCTCAGACCAACAAAAAAAGAAAGACGGAGCATTACGTACATCAAAAGTGAAGCCACCTTTTTATCTATGTGTATGTAAAAAGGGTTGTCATTTGTTAAAGTTTTTCCCTATAATTTGGGGAATAATATTTTGGGTAGGATAATATTGTACGAGTAAGATATTGTTGAGTATGGTATTGTACCTCAATTGTTAGGGAGGATTCCGAAACAAAACCATTTTTTTTTACATCGCAAAATAAAATAACAATTAAGTACAAAGTGCATTTACATACAGCCCTATCGTCAATGGCTACATGAGGCAAGTCTGGTAACTCCTACAAAAAAAAATACACGAGTAATGGCAGCTTTTGATT
Source organism: Lithophane leautieri (assembly GCA_949152455.1). Taxonomy (NCBI): domain Eukaryota; kingdom Metazoa; phylum Arthropoda; class Insecta; order Lepidoptera; family Noctuidae; genus Lithophane; species Lithophane leautieri. The sequence goes on from OX424478.1 coordinate 11,130,624, forward strand.
AAAACCTTAGGAAGATAAATGAAGAATTAGGACATACTTGAACAAACGTACAGCCAGAACTTTGTGAAACTGAGTTTTCAGCAATTACGTAGGACGATGGAAATAACATCTAAAAAATAAAATTTGGTATAGTAGTATTTAAATTTGCTAGACTAAGCTGAGAAACTAACAAAAATAAAATAAAAAATACAGTCTCGTGTTTAATTACTGTTTTGATAAAATCTCATTTTTGTTTTTCAAATTTTATATCCGCTTTTGATCACACGGCGAAGTCCACGATTAGTTGAATAAAGGTCATTATTATCAAAATGATCGGAACAAACCACGCTGGTTTTCGATGGCAGCCATTCTGGATCATTCCGACTATTTCTTATAGCTACTATCCATTTACTTTTATTTTCAATATTACTTGGAAATCTAAAATATTAAATACATAAAAAAAACGCATATAATTACTCGAAATAAAAAATATCGAACGGGAAAATTTCAAATCATATTATGGCAACCCTCGCACTTTAAATGGCACTGTGTTCATTCGTTCAGGTTTTTGTTCCAAGCAGTGTTGCCAATTTAGCGACTTTGTCGCTAGATCTAGCGACATTTCGTTTTCTACAGCGGCTTAAATTATGTGTCTAGCGACAAAAAAAATCTAGCGACTATTCTAACGACTTCTAGAGTTTAAATAAAAAAAAAATTAGAACTTTAAACTATCTTCATAAAATTAAAATATGGCAAGATCTAAATCCAGAAATCTATATTCGGAACGCTGCCATAAATTCTTATGCTTAAGCCGGGATTCCCCCAATGCTGTAATTGACTTGTGTAGAGTCCGCGCCACCACTGAAGTCCCTTTGACGCGGCGCTAGTGTCTATGCGACGTTCAACACACTACATTAAAAAAATGTAGTTCCACAATTTTCCGCGAGTCTTCTTTCGTGGCGCGTACTCTACAGGGAAATTTGAGTATTAATTCGTTGATGGAGTGTATTGTGCTCTCTAATTGTACAAGATTAACGGTTACTTATTAAATTTGCTGTAAGTTACGTAAACTCAAAGTTACGTAGAATAGATAGTCAGTGATTGATTACGTTTGTTGAACAATGGAAATACCTATTAAAAAAAAAGTTACTCACAGAAGTATAGAAAAGAGTGGGAAGACAATCCAGACTTCAAAGCATGGTTGGCACCGGTTCAAAGAACTGATTTAAAAGGTATGTGTCGCTGGTGTCAAGCTAAATTTTTTGCCAAAATCAGTGATATAAAAAAACACTCGGAGTCTAAAAAACATAAATCAAAAGCGGAAATATCCAGCGCTCAGAATACTGGGATCATTTAGCGACTTCTAGCGACTTTTGATCTTTGTCCATAGCTAGCGACATCTGGCGACTTTTCAAGCGTACGTCTAACGACTTTTTGACATTGACAGTTGGCAACACTGGTTCCAAGTAACCTAAAATTCATAGTTAACTAAATTAAGAAACGATGTTATTTGAAGTACTTCCATGTGAAAAGTGATTCCGTGAGACTTTTTATGTGATTTGCTATTGTTTTTACAAGTTTTCACTACACAAGAAGGCATAATTCTATTTTTTTTATTGAAGTTTACTAGACGACGTCTCGTGACGTACTAGGAGCGATGAGCATAGTTTTTGTGTAGGTGTGTGCGTGAGCCTGTGTGTTTACTTGCAGGAGCATAGTTTTGTGGCTACACGTTTGATATAGGTAATGATCCACATGACACACATAATAGATATCTGAGGTCATCGGAAAACTTGAAACTAGAAATGCCGATGCATTCGACCAGTTTTTATGACAAGTCCTTTACAGTTCAAGCAGTACGGTTATGGAATGCCTTGCCCGTGTCGATAAGGCGTGCTCAAACTTTGTCCACTTTTAAAATTCTGGTAAAAAAACACTTCCTCTCTCCTTAAACATCGTTATTAAATATAGCTCTTTCCTCCTGTTTCATGTTTATTATTGTATTGTTTATATATATATATATATTTATATAGATAAGTATATGCTTTATGTATATGTGTATTTATTGTATATGTAAATGGTACACCACTGACTACCTGCAGTATTATCTCTCCTTCGCGCTTTAATCCATCCAAAGGTTGTCTGTAAAAGATCGCTTTTAGCGATAAGACCGCCCATTGTGTCACCCTATGTTAAATTTTCTACATTTGTATCTGTATTTTTATGGTGTACATAATAAAGAGTATTCTATTCTATTCTATTCTATTCTATGATCCGTCTTTCTTTTTTTGTTGGTCTGAGCATCTAACACTAAAATAATAATAATATGTACTATCGAAGAACTTCATATCTTAGCAGTTTCAAAACAAAATCCCGTGAATACGATGACTACATCTGTTACCGCCCCGGTTCTATAAAAGCTGAGCGCTGCAAGCAGAAATAGACCTTATGGTGCATAGATATGAACTTCTTCAATGGTACAAGTATATAAAAAAGGGGGGAAATAATCACTATAGTGCATTGTGAGTATATGTTGCTTGGCATTGCTTAATGGAGTAAAGTTGAGGTGATAATATGGAACATAAGTTTTAGGTTATATTTGCAAAAATACACAAGTAAACAACCAAGTAAGTGTTACCTTTCTTTTTTAGACTTCCAAAACTTTCCAGACTTGGGAATGCCTCTAATGGGTTCTGTTTTACTTGAAGATGTGTCTTGTTCACTGTTGTCTTCATCGCTGCTTTCTGATTTTTCCAAGTTATCTTTGTTTTTAGCTATCTTTGCAACTATCGCGAGAACTCTATCATGTGTTTCTTCAGCCATGTTTAAGGCCTATGTGGTAATTATGAAGCTTTAAAGCTAAATACCAAGAATAAGCGGCAGTGTACAAGTGTCCAAAACTCCGCAACACCGCACCGAGCTGACCGAGCACGTTTAATTTTCTGTCAACTGTCAGTGTCAGTGTCAAGTCAAGTGTCATCATCATCAGTCTCAACGATGCTGTCAGTCAATTTGGCAAGTCTGATATCTGTCACTGTCACTCCTGTCAGTGTCAGTCACCGTCGAGAGACAGACAGTTAATTGTCAGTTTCGGCGATGAAGTGATTCATTCATTTACATTTTCATTATTTCCTCATCAATTAAACAGATAAGTTTTGCAGAAGTTATTCTGTTCTTTGGGCGTACTTGTAGTAGTATATGATCATATATATTGGACGTACTTATTTGTAGCGGTCTTAGGCAAAATCAACTGGAGAAATCCGGCGGAACTGCAGTGTTACTTTCGAATTTCAGTAAATAAACAGCGTTTCCTGTAAAAAATGCCCGTAAGTGCCTGAATATCATACACTCCGCCCTTAAAGCACAAGACGACCATTTTTTGTACAACTCTACGACTGTATACAAATTTATTTTCCTCCTAGGCTTATCACTCAACTTTGACGGACTACACCCAATCCGTTGGTAACCTGGCTCTCCTGCCGATGCGCACATCTTTCAGAGGCCCGGCTCCGATCAGTCCCAAGATTGAATTGGATATTGTGGACGAAGCTCTCAACTACTTCAAAGCGAATGTCTTTTTTAGGTTCTATGAGATAAAGGTAAGGGTTTGAGTCAATTGCTGCCTAACTTTTCCTAATTCCAGTAAATGGACATAAAAATGGTGCGTTTATTTCAGTCTGATGCTGACAGAGTTCTCATTTACCTCACACTGTACATTTCTGAATGTCTGAAACGGCTTCAGAAATGCTCAAACAAGAATCAGGGTCAACAGGAGATGTATATGCTGGCCATATCTAAGTTTGATATACCTGGAGAATATGGATTTCCTCTGAACTCTGTGTATGCTAAACCTACTAGTACCCAGGAGGCTGGTATGTTGGAAACTATTATTATGTCATCATAAAATGAGGTTGATGTTAATAGTTTCGAGTCTTAACTTGGGTAGGTTATTATAATGTATGGCTTGTTTTACGATTTCAGATTTGATGAGACAGTATTTACAGCAGATGAGACATGAGACTGGTGCCCGTGTCTGTGAGAAGGTAATAATATTGATTTAATTTATCGTGGAAAGTCACTGTAACAATCACAATAATTGTTTTACAATTAAAACTCCGACTGTAACCAAAATTATAATAAATTGTTTCTCCCAGGTATTTGCCACAGAAGATGGTAAGCCAAGCAAGTGGTGGCTTTGTTTTGCCAAGAGGAAATTCATGGACAAGTCCTTGTCTGGCCCTGGACAATAACCAGTATTCACCAAAGTTAGCATTTATTTTATACCTACACTTTTTCTTTAAATAATATGAGATTTAACAAAAAAGCATTCCAAAATGTTTTATAACACTTCATGATGGTGCATTGATATTTTGTATTATTTTATATGCTACTTATCTACTACTGCTGATGCCTGTTATACCACTTTATCTCTATTATCATGTGTGTGTAGTCTGCCCAGACGTTTCAGTTGGAAAACAGTATGTTAATATTTAAGACTAATTATTTGAACATATTATTATAAAGGAATCAATAAAGTATTTGGAAATACTAAAAATATCTTTTTATTTATTTTAAAATTGGTCTATATATATAATACATAATATCATTTGAATTAAAACTTGTACAGAGGCTCTAAAATATTCGATTAATATCAGTTTATAAATACTTCAGCTGCTAAAAATGAGATAGATTAGCACTTCGACTATAAAAGGGTAATATAACAGTCTTACGCTTACAACTACAGTTACACATACATTAAACACTGAAGTTAATTGAGACCATATTCTTTTATCAGCTGCCCAGCTATCACAAGCCTCTGTATTTCAGAAGTTCCTTCATAGATTTCTGTGATCCTTGCATCGCGGTAGTGTCGCTCTGCTGGCATATCCGACACATAGCCCATACCACCAAGGATCTAGAATAAAATGGCAAAGAATATTAAAAATCTTTGGAATCAGTAGTCTAAGATGTATCATAAGACTTTATGCAGAAAGTATACAGATCAGACATACATGGCAAATTAAATTTTCTCCCAAAACCTGTTGCGAGCATTTTTAACATACCTGTATGCATTGATGGGATAAGAATGTTGCTGCCTCAGAAGCTGCCAGTTTGGCCATAGCTGCCTCCTTGGTGTAAGGTTTCTTGTTGTCCTTCAACCAAGCTGCCCTCCATGTCAACAGCCTTGCCGATTCCAGTTGCAGAGCCATGTCAGCTAGCTTGTTCTGAATGGCTTGCAATTTCATGATTGGTTTTCCGAATGCAGTGCGTTTTGATGCATACTCAGCGGCAACATCTAATGAGGCCTGTAAACAGAAAGCACAAATGTTTTGTTGGTGAGTAGAACTAAGATCATGAAAAGGTTTCAGTTGAAAGTATTACTATTTTCCATGAACAATATTTACCTGTGCTATACCTAGAGCTTGTGATGCAATACCAATTCTCCCAGCATCTAATGTCATCATGGCTATCTTAAAGCCCAGACCTGGCTGACCTAGGATATTCTCCTTAGGAATTGAACAATCTTCATATATCAGTGAGCAAGTGGAAGAACCTCTTATACCTAATTTATCCTCTTTCTTCCCTAATTCTAGACCTTCGATAGGTTTAGGTACAATAAAAGCTGATATTCCTTTGTGCTTCAGACTTTTGTCTGTGGTAGCAAAGACAACAGAGGCTTTGCTCTCATATCCATTAGTAATCCAACATTTTGTGCCATTTAGTACCCATTTGTCACCACCATCCTTTGCTGTGGTGGATGCTGCTCCAGCATCAGATCCATTACCAGGTTCAGAAAGAGCAAAACAACCAACAATTTCACCTGAAATAGAATTTGTTTGCAATGTACTGTTTAAATCTCAATATATATATTCTAATTCACAAGGGTCTCATCACCGAGTCTGAAGTCCTTCCACCACAATCATACATACCTAAACAGCTCTATTAGAAAAGATGACCAGTCGTCTTTAAAAAAAATGATGAATGAATCTATGTCATACATGATTATTTTAAACTAGTTTCCAGCAAGCTTGGGGAAACTGGATTTCTATCAGCTTCCTATCCTAACAGGACATCCAAGACTAGCTATGGAAACTGTGGCCATGAAAGCATCTACCACCACCAGACTTTGTGCTACCTTCTACCTAGACATGAACTGCAGTGGTCTAGATTTGTTCCTGCCCACACCTAGTGGGAGTGATGTCTGACCAGACCATGTCTCACTTAATGGAGTGTCCTAAGTCCCTGGACATCTGCATTTTTGATAATCTCAGGAACCCCACTGTTGACAATGAATGTGGCAACTTACTGGGCCCAGATAATAAAAGATTTACTGTTGATAATGTAGAATTATTACTAGGTATATAGCGACCAAATTATAAAAGATTCACAAAGATAAATTCAACAAACCGTTAGAGAATGGTTTGACAAATTGTTCCTTTTGTTTGTCAGTGCCCCAGTGCATCACGGGCCCTAAGTACAGGGAATTGTTGACAGACATGATGACACCTGCTGATGCACATCCTCGTGATATCTCTTCTAGAGCTATAGCATAGGCGAGATAGTCGAGACCGGCACCGCCGAGTTCCTCCGGCACAGCTATAGCCATAAGTCCCAATTCACCCATTTTTTTTATAGCATCACCAGGGTACAAATGTTCGCGGTCGAACTTAGCGGCGTTGGGCTTTAATTCCCCTTCAGCGAAATCTCGACATGTTTTGTACAGCATTTGATAATCTTCAGATAATGCCGAAAGAGAAGCTATGCATCTTGTCTGTCTAACACTTGTTGGAGCTGTAAATAAATTAAATAAAAGTTGATCATTTTGTTCAAACGCTACGGCTTACGATTTTCGTAATAAAGATTTTTCTAATACTTACCAAGTGTTTGTACCAATTTTGAAACATTCTTTATCATTTTAGGAATTTTTTTAATTAACAAAAACAATACAATACAGCTGAAAATCAAAATAAGTCAGGACTTTGAACTCGTTCGTTTAGAAATCAAAGATGTCATGAATTCATGATCCAGGGCTTGAAAACGTTACCAATTCACATTAAACGTAACGTTAAGTAACGGTATTTCCGTAGAGATATCTGGATATCGGTACGATTTGGTAGCGTTACTTAGTAGCATAACATAATAATAACGTTAAAAATTGTGGTAAAAATTACCGGTATTTTTAATGTTATTGTAAAAATAGCGGTAAAACATTACCGGTATTATTTTTGTTATTTTATGCGACGTTGCCGGCCCGTTTTGTCAAAGGCGGCCGGCGGACAAACCAACCAAGTATATTCACAAGAACAAGCACAACACAGAATAGCAAAGAGAATACCTATTATACACGCAAATAGTCGTACGGCACAGTCTCACCGTGCGTTTGCACTGGCGAAACATTTAATACAAAACATGTTGAAATCTCAACTTTCTGTCAATGTTCCATACAATTTTTGACAGGAACTAGAGATTTCAACATATTTTGTTGTAATGTTTCGCCAGTGCAAACGCACGGTTAGCATCGATGCAGTCTGAAATTTTTAACGATATCCAGAGCGACGGTAACAAAACTAAATCATAACGATAAAATTTTCGATAGCGTAGATTTTAACGTTACATATGTTTAACGGTCAAATTTGCCAGATATATCGTTAAATATTATAACGTTATTTAAGAGTTAACGATATCTGCATCAGAAGACTAACGATACCATATTTTTAACGGTAGGTATTTCAAGCCCTGTCATGCATGATCAGATGGGGGAAGCAGCATTGACGACATAAATAATATATTACTGCTTATTTGAATCAATGGGAAGCAGATAATATCATGGAGCAGATATAGTCGATGTCAACGTAATCCTAACCGGTTTCTCGGTTTATTTTATTTATGAATTTCGTATCAAATAAAGTAATGGTAAAAAATCCCAACACCTAATCAATTAAAACAGAAGATTTTCAAACACAGGAGAACATTGTTTGAATACGACTCGATTAAAGGTCTATGTTAAAAAATATATGACAGCTGACTGTTAAAAAAAATGGAAATTGGGTAGGTACTTTTTGACATAGTCAACTGTCAAACAAAAATAGGAAAAAAATACACAAATTACAATGATAAAATGGAGATATTGTTAAGAATTTTACCAACAAATCCATTGAAAGTGACTGCCTCTAAACTTCTTTTATGTCAAGTCGCAAATTATACCAGGTAAAAAAACTGACGTGACAGTCAATAACTGCATAACCTATTTAGTCGCTAAATATTTTATTAATTATTTTAGATTAGCCGAGGTTGGAAAACTCGAACCACCGAAGCCAACAGGCAAATATGATACAGGGCAGTTAATTTTACACAAAGTATTCGGATATCGAGGAGTGATTTTGTTCCCCTGGTTGGCGCGGGTGTACGATAGAGATGCCACCAACAAAAAGGAGAGCAAGGACTCCTCGGCCTCCACAGAGGCCTCGGGAGACTCCCTGTCTAACGTCGGCAAAGAAGTCAAAGGCCGCACGCATACATTTTATCAAGTACTGATTGACACCAGGGATGCACCTTACATAGTAAGTATTTTAATTACATAAACTGTTATATATTACTCATCGAATGCTTTTGATAATGTTCTTAAATTATAAGCCAATAATTAACTTGCATATTTCTGTCTGATTATAATTGCATGTCCAAATATTGTTAGTTCATAAGTATGGCTAATTAATTGACAAAGTTCCACTTCCCTTTTGAATTGTTAGCCACTATAGTAGCATGTTTCTTTGTAGATTATTTCCTATTGATGGCCTTGTTAATTAAAATATTGATAATACAAAAATGTAGTTCTAACTTATTCCTTGGTCAACAAGATTAATCAATTCCTGGGTCATAAATTAGCAGAATATTCATGTTAATTATCTGTTTTAAACACTGGATGTTATTTGGTTCACCAACATGTACAATTTACCTATTATTTTGTACAATGAGATGTATACTAACTGTCTTAATTATTTTTGACTGTGACAACAAACATCGATATGAAACCTGAATGGAAGAGAAAGGTACAATTAAAATTAAATACATTTATTTGTACATGAATAATGTGTGTTTGTTTGTGAATCAAAACTAACTGTATTAACAAGTTACAAACATTTAAAGCTTTGTCGTAGGTGTTTATAATATTTTTTATTAATTACCTACTCAATTATCATTGTTTTTAACATTCAGACAATACCAGTACAATCAGTTTAGAAATGTTTTTCATAACAAAAAGTAGTTATAATAAAGGAACATCACTGAGGCAAATATGACTGCACAGTTTCATGTACAGCAATAATAATAGTCAAATAGATTATGTTCATAAAAGGGATGTGGGCTTTTTCAATGACAATTAATGGTGGTCCAATCTACCATGAATATTGTACCTAATAATGCAAACAGAACGGAAATATAAACCTTATCTATTGAACCATTTTGACTCATTACCATTGTTTTTTAATATGGTGACTTTTACTTAGAAATAGTTGAGAGATGATGATGCTCATTGATACTTAACAGTAGTCTTTCTATTAGTATTGTTATATTATGTGCGTACATTTCAGCGTGCGCAAACCGAGGCGGTGACCTTCCTTGGCAACCAAGAGTCAAGCAGAAGTTTGTACGCCATCCCTGGACTGGACTATGTGGCACACGACGACATTATCCCCTATACTTCAGTAGAAAGAGTCCCGCTACAGCATGAACTGTTTGACAAATTCCTTATGCATAATGCAGACAAAGGTGAGAAAGGTGTGCGTCATTTTATAAGACCATATTGTATTCTACAGATTTCTTGCCATTCACAATAGAGCTAGAATGGCCTTTGGCCTTCATTATCCACATGGGAAAATTCGACTTGCAACTTTTCGTATCAACATCAATAAGTGGGCACGATAAAGCTAGCAACAAAAGCATGTAAATCAATTGTTTGACACATCTGCTACTTGAAGGAACTATTACATAAAACTCAATTTAAATTGATTTAACGGACTATCCAGACCTATCGAGAATTGTAGAGTTGCACTGAAATATTCATGTTTTTCAGATCCACCCTTCATAGCGCAAGAGACTCTGCGCGCCTGGCAGAAGAAGAACCATCCTTGGCTGGAGTTGAGCGACGTGCATCGAGAGACAACCGAAGGTGTTCGCGTCACCGTCATACCATTCTACATGGGCAGCCGCGAGTCACAAAATTCTGCAGTTTATTGGGTAACAAGCCGTGTGCTTGATGGAATTTCCTATCGGCAAAAATGACGAACTTCCATACAAACTTTCCTATTCATCCCGTTTAGGGGATTAATTTAAAAATAATCTTTCTTAGTGCTCACTTTCGCTATATTAAGAATTCAGGAACTCTTGTGCAAAAGTTCTTGCTTACAGACCCAGCAGTATAAGCTGGGCATTGTCTGTCAGTGAATTAATTAATTTAAGATTTTTCTTACTGACTCCGTTTTTAGTGCCTATCCTTCGATCTGCACTGATATTTCTAGATTGCGTTCATTCAGATACATTCAAATATCCGCGTCATATCGTAATTCTTTTTCGCAGTGGCGTTACTGCATCCGCCTTGAGAACCTGAGCTCTCAGGCGGTGCAGCTGCGCGAGCGTCACTGGCGCATCTTCTCGCTGAGCGGCACGCTGGAGACGGTGCGCGGGCGCGGCGTGGTGGGGCAGGAGCCCGTGCTGGCGCGCCACTCGCCCGCCTTCCAGTACAGCTCACACGTCAGTCTGCAGGCGCCCAGCGGGCATATGTGGTGAGTACAAAAAGATCCCAATATTTTTGAGGCTTTCCAGAAAATGACATAATTGAATTTGCGTTTGATGACAACAGGATGCAGGTAGTAAAAGCAAGGCCAGTAGAGCAGAATTTGCTAATAACTTTTTAGCAAATTCTGCTGTTAACTACCGATAAGGAAATGGTTGGTAGGGTAAAGTTCTTTACTTTCAAAATCGAATAGTTGTATCCAATTATACATGGTAATTGGTTTTACAAATAGGATGCATTAGGTGATATGACGGTACCTTGCCAATTTATTTATGAGAATATTATGTATGTAAGGAAAAATTTAAATCTATTTAAGAAAATAAGTGACAGACATAATTTTAATACTAGAAATAAAGATAAAATAGATCAACCATTTTTCAGATTAGCTAAAGTACAAACATCTTTTATGGGGTACTGCGTTAAATGCTATAACAAAATACCTTGTGATATATTGCAATTAAATGAAAGAAAATTTAAAACTCATATAAAAAGTACACTTTGTAAACAAGCTTATTACAAATTAGAGGATTATATCCAGGATAAGAATGCTTGGAAACATGCTGGTCTTGCTCCATAGGACAATTTAGAGTCTGGACAAAATCAAACTGGTTGCTAATTTAGTTGTATATTTTATTATTTGTATGTCATAGATTTTTACACTCTGTGATTGCTTGGAATCACGCACTGACTTATTAGTATTACTTGTAAAGATGTTAGGAATATTGTAATATCGTATACTTTTACAATGTTTGTAAATATGTGAGCACCATGTACCTATCACATAACTGATTTATTTGTCATTGCTCCATTTATTTATTTTTTTGCCTTTTGTGGGACAGTAATCTTATTGTGGGTGCATGGTCTTCACATATAATTATATAATTCATGTATACAAAATATTGTAAACATTTTTGAAAAGAGTAACGGTGGAGTTTCTTGCCCATTCTTCTCCATACGAAAGCTACCTTTTGGAATGGGCAACTAGAATCAATTCTATTTCTTTGTTTGTTTTTCATTGACGTTCAAAAGTGCCTTTTATGTGCCTATTTGAAATAAATTATTTGACTTTGACTTTGACTTTGATATAATTGTACAGATTTTGTATTCAATTAAGTATGTAGGTAATCTGGCAGCCCTGATCTAAAGCTTGTTAGTACAGTCAACAAACAGCACATCCATGGTAACAATTTGACTTTGGCACGTTTATTTCGCCAATAAGCTGTTTGCTATCGTAGTTCACGTGTTACTTCTGGCACGCGGTTGACTCTACTGCATAATAACGTTACAGTATTCATATTAATTATTCTAATTTAAAAGTTAGGTACTTGATTTACATGTTACTGTTGGGTAGTTGAGTAATTAATGAGTTAAAAGACTTAAAAAAGAATTAAATAATATTATAATAATAATTAATAATAATGATATTATAATTATGTTGTATCTCTATGTATTTTACTGTGTGTACATAAATAATAAAAAAAATACATTTTCTCCCACCAGGGGCACATTCAGGATGGAAAGGGAAGACGGCTACACATTCGACTGTCGGATTCCTCCGTTTTCGTTGGAGAGCAAACCTGATGAGAGCGTCCCGCCCGCGCCCACACCGTCCACGTGACCGCGCACAACACTACCGTGGTTCCAAACTTAAGCCAACACCAGACGACCGAAGATACACTATAGGGACAAATTAAATTAGATATCGAATCTCCAGACGTGATATCAATATAAGAATATGAAAAAAGGGATTAAAAAATTGATATTCTTTTTTTGGGTTCAACGTTAGTGTAGTTACTTGAAACAGAAGTTAAAAAAAACAAGTTTTTAAGTGTGTATACTTCACCGATATGAGTGCTATCGATGTCTAAACACAAAAAAAACGGATTTTCTCAATTCATACTTCAAGAAACTACCAAACTAGCGAACGTTGTTAAAAAAAAGTCAAATTTTTATATTTTTTTTGTTTTATCGTTTTGGTTATCAATACCCATCTCGTCTGCGGAGTTTCGCTGGCATATTTAATTTGACTTTGTATATGAACAGTAACCAGGCGTTTATTCGGCACATAGACGTGACAGGGACGACGCTCTACAAAGCCGAACTTTTTCTAAAACTAGATGTGCTATACAACGTGTAACTGAATTAATGCACATTAAATGAAAGTAGTTTATTCAGAGTCGTTTTCTGTCATTTGTAATGTACTTAGGTAAATTTTTTTTATCCCAAAAATAATTTAAATCAACGTAAACTAAAGTCGCACTTGCGCTGTACAATCAAAACAAACTAAAATGGACGAAGTACCTACGCTAGTAGACCCTTATACGTGTGCGATTGAGTGCGTGCGTAGATTTGTAATGTGACCACAATTTTCTCCCACAATCAATGTAACTAATAATAAACAATATTTTATAAATAATAGTGAAAATTCTGTGTATGTATTATGATTATAACATAACTAGCTGATGCCCGCGGCTTCACCCGCGTGGATGTCGATTTTTATATACTAAAACTTTACTCGAAAACCACTCTATCCATTGGTGAAAACAGCATGAAAATCGGTGCAGTAGTTTTTGAGTTTATCGCCTACAGGACGACAGACAGACGCGGCGGAGGACTTTGTTTTATAATATGTAAGGATATTCTAATTGGGGTGTATGGTGGTGTGCGTAAACTCCGGGACGTGTTGTATAAACGCTGATGTACTGTACTGCCATGTGTCTGTCGTCTGTTGTGCGTGGCAAGCATTTGGAACCAACATCGAAGCAAACCGACTATATTACGACGTCCCTAGATGATTGACAGTCCGCGGTAGATCCTTCCCAATAGTTGAATGAATATCATAAGAAAGGTTATTCTTGTGTTGTTCATTCAATAGTCAGTTTTAGCCATTGCTATTCTATAGAGGAATGCTGATATACCTGTTAGCTTTATTTATTGTTGTTGTTGAGCGTAGATTGAAATTCTTTGAAACTATTCATTGCATCTTCTTGTATTGTAGAGAATAAATTCTTTAGTTATCTTAAAATAATTCCTAGATCTGTAACAAATTACAGTATTCTGTTTGAAAAGTTTTATTACTGCTTTATACCCAATAGAGTGAAGAATCGGATATGCATAACTATGGTTATTCAGTGCCGGATTAGGCCAGCGTGGCCTGTAGCAAATTCTACCAAGGGATGGTAGAAATTGAGAATTGTCTCGAAGAAATATTAGCACCTTGGATAGGTTTTCTTTTCGTAGAAACGATTAAGAAAAGGGAAATTAAAATGCAGGGAGTGAAGGCGAGCTCGAAAATGTTTACCACTTCGCCTCTGGGAGGTTCTTTCGACAATTCATAGAGAAATGGAAGTTGCTGTGTCCTACTTATACAGGAAAACTGAAGAATAAAGGGAAATCAGTACCTATGCGAAAATTTATAGCAGCCTCGGACATTCAAACATAATATTCCATTGGACCTACCGGTGGTAACAACAGTAACAAGACCTTATTTTTTGTACGTCCAAGAGCGCGGCCTATTGCATTTGCTACACCTGTTAAGTAAGTAAGACAGTTTGCTCAGGTTGTATCATGTTTCCTAAATGGAATAAAACTTCTATTACTATCTCTAGGAAACTTTAATAAGTAACTTCAAAAAAATAAGGAAGTAAATTCTAATTGCACAATACTATACATATATTCAAAGCTGTACAACATAAATAATTAACATTTTATATAATAATACTCAGTTGCGTATAATTACACTATAAAATATCAGGATTAGAAAGTCCTAGCTATTCTAATAAACCCATTCATCTCGTATATAACATCAACTCCTAATTTGTTTCCTTCATTTCATGTGAACAATCAGATTTAAGCTATGGAGCACGTTAACAGCTATGTTATGCTTGTAATAAATACAAAAAGGCACTAGTTTTGCTTAAATTAACATTTGTAATCTTTGGTAGAATCACATGAACGAGGTTCTGAGCAAAGCAGCGCGCTATGCGGGTCACCGATACGTTCACACGTGAGTTGCGAGTGAGCTAGCAGTCGGAGGCGGCTATGTAGCGCTGCAATGCTCAATAAAGCTGAAAGACGAGTAAAATAGCAAAGTGTGCGATGTTGCCAGCTCGCGCGCGATGTGTACGTACCGAGTGGCGACCACGTGCGCGCTGGTTTGGCCGGAACTTTAAGCGTCGCACTATAATGTATCACAATGCTTCAAACTTTGGAGTTACAATATCAATGGAAGGTCCAAGGTTCCAGATCATCATATTTATTGTACAGCTAATATTTATAATTTAACAATCAACCCCAATTTTAACATTTGGAACTAGTTATAACATTCATTTAGTTTTCCATTGCTTCCATTATATTAGTTTGCAATAATAAACGTTGCTCGAGGCAATTAAGACTAGTGATTAAGTATTAATTTGCTAAATTCAAAATATGTAAGTGTATCAAAATATTGCTTATTGATATTATTATACAGACACGTGTTTCATACCGTGGGATAACAACTTTATTTACATGTCTACTTCATATTTTTCGATTACGAGCATAAGCATGGCAACACCGAGGTAACCAAACCTAACAGATCTGGCGCCCCAAGAAACTTAAAACGGCGATTACTCTTCCGGGACACCAACGTCTTGAGTCAGATTCGAGCAGGACGAACAGGAAGTGTCAATCAACTAAGAGTTCACTCGCTAAAGTATTACCTGGCAAAACCTAAATGTCGCCACGCTTCATTTAACCAATCCATACTATGTAGTCACTGCACAAGCGACAAGTTGCAATGTTCCCTGGTCCAACGATACATTACATCAGCTAGCCAGTAATTACCGTGCCAGTTGTATGATGAGGGCGGCGCACATCTCAAAGAACTCCATAGTATGATGACCTTGAGGTCCGGAGGGGGAGGCCGGGGGCGGGGGCGGCGCCGCCACGAGGGGCGAGGCCGCCTCCTCGTCAGAATCCTCCTTCTCTCCCGATAAAGACTTGAAGTCCAGTAAGTACGACTTGTAGTCCACTTGGTATAACTGAAGCGACATTTTCACGTATTTTTCCGTCATCTTGTTTAGTGTGCGTACCCTGTAACGGAACGGAAACTACATCGGTAAGTTAAGCTTATAGGTTATTATATTAAAAGGTTTGTCTTTTGTTGCTGGCCCGTGGCCTGGTAAAAACGCAAAATACGGAAAAGAAAATTTCAGCCTATAAGATCTCCACTGCTGAGACAGGTCTCCTCTCTGTGAGACACAGACAGTACAACATAGTCCGTCTCGAGGGAGCGGGTGGTAACTTTTCGAATGTTTGGTTCTAAGACACCAGTTTCTTCACTATGTTTTTCCTTTACAGTTACAACAACCACCTACAACACGTCAGTTGTGTGGTGGTGTGGTTCTGGTATGTGTGAACGGACCCTTACCCAGTGGCCACGACAAATCGGCGTTGCTCCAACAGTCGTCGCATGCGTATATGAAAAACAAAGTTTCACTCACCTAACGTGATACGGATTGATGACTTTCCATTCGTAGTCGAGAGCTTTCATAGCGCGGAATACTTCTAGCATAATGTCGTTAGGCTTGCTTTGAGACCTAATACCCAAGTGCCACTTTGCCCTGTAAAACAAAAATAAGAACCATAGTGAAGTGTAAAGCTGAAATTGTCCACAGTATTACAGATGAGTGCACGTCAATCATTGCAATAACAACCTTTTGTCAATGTTTATAAGTCATATAACGTCAGCTCACTAATTGACACCTATGAAAGGTATTAAAGGCTCGTTTACACGACGAGAGTTTTTGGACCGTCCGTCGGCAGCGTCGAGAAATTTTCCTTGTGTAAACACAGCTTATGACCATTTACATAGTAGGCGCCTTATTGATGTATGTATAGTACTTGTAATGTGTATCTTTCTAGGAACATTATACAACATGTCCCAAAATTCAACGATAAGCCGGCACCAGAGGATGGACATACTAATGACTACTCGAGAAAAAAAAAGAAAAAAAAATACCTCTACTTTTTTTTAAATTACTTAAAAAAATGGAAATTCTTCGAAAATGTATACCCCTTATGACACTTTTAACTACCATGACCACAATTTTTCAAATATTTCAGTTTTTTTGTTTGTATCGGCAACCTATGTAGTACTATTATTCACCATAATCTTTGAAAATTACAGAATTTTCGTAGTTTTATACAAAAAAACAACCAAAAAAAATTATTTTCCTAAAATTTTAAAAGATTTTAACGTTCAATACACTTTAACTCATCGTAGTGTAAAAAAAAAATATGGACGCTACTATGGCAAGTTTTTTAAAAAATTAGCGCAACTAACCTAGATTTTAAAATGGTATAATACTTTAGGAAAACTAGCCACAAAAAAAAAAAAAATGACACTTTTTCTAATCAAGAACCAATTTCATAAGTTGTTGTTAATAGTAATCACTTCTACTATGTGCCCAAAATAGATTTCTTTCGCAAATTCTTAGAATTTGGAAGGGACATGTGCGTAGTCAGTGAAGTTCAGAAGTCAGAAAGAGATAGATAGTATACGTTAGAGAGAGATAGATAGAGAGCGATTATACGTTAGAGAGAGATAGATAGATGTTTGTGGTTAAATAACAATAGGGCAGGTAGGAATGTTGCTGTTCTCTACAAAGTACAAAGTCAGTACGCTCTGCATCTAAACCCCCTGGACTTCTTCTATTGGGGTTGTCTCAAAGACAGAGTCTACTCGAAACCCATTGCAACACTGAACGACCTTCGCCAAAAAATCACTCAGGCTGCGGATCATATCAATAGTAGAAGATATGCACGACGAATAAAACGATCTTTTTTAAGGCGATGTCGTGCCTGTATTAATGCCGGTGGTAAACAGTTCGAACATTTATTATAATATTATTAATAATGCAATAAATTTACATTTATTGACACCATTTGTTTCATTCATTCAACATTTTCCAACAACAAAAATCTATTTTGGGCACATAGTAGAAGTGATTACTATTAACAACAACTTATGAAATTTGGTTCTTGATTAGAAAAAGTGTCATTATTTTTTTTTTGTGGCTAGTTTTCCTAAAGTATTATACCATTTTAAAATCTAGGTTAGTTGCGCTAATTTTTTAAAAAACTTGCCATAGTAGTTTCCATATTTTTTTTTTACACTACGTTCAGTTAAAGTGTACTAAACGTTAAAATCTTTCAAAATTTTAGGGAAATAATTTTTTTTGTTTGTTTTTTTTGTATAAAACTACGAAAATTCTGTAATTTTCAAAGATTATGGTGAATAGAAGTACTACTTAGGTTGCCGATACAAACAAAAAAACTGAAATATTTGAAAAATTGTGGTCATGGTAGTTAAAAGTGTCATAAGGGGTATACATTTTCGAAGAATTTCCATTTTTTTAAGTAATTTAAAAAAAAGTAGAGGTATTTTTTTTTTCTTTTTTTTTTCTCGAGTAGTCATTAGTAGGTCCATCCTCTGGTGCCGGCTTATCGTTGAATTTTGGGACATGTTGTATAAGAATATAAGTTTCGTCACTGTATGAGACGCTTACTTAGCAGAGTAAGGTCAAGGTACCTTTTAACGGGTGTCCCTCTGGCCTTGTCTTGATGCGGGTGAGGATGCGGCGCGATGCGTTCTGGATGCGGGCGCGCCGTTTCAGTCGCCGCGGGGGGAGAGTTGCCAGCTTGAAAGTAATCACATAACGTGGGTAATGGATGATCATGATGGGAATAAGAGGGATAGGCTAGCGTTGCTATGTACCAAGATTGAAACCCAGTAATTGTGTCGTCATTTTGTTATGCCTTATCAATCTCTTTAACCGACTTCTTAAAGGGTGGGTCATGTTTTGAAATAGGTTTTTAAATTTTTATTGTTCTCTGGAAGCTCAAATGCCGCCGATAATATCACTATTCTGCAAGACATCAGCAATCAGGTGGACATTAGGTTCACGCAGTATTGATGTCAGTGCTATGCAACTTTGTGTCTGTGGAGTGTGGATGGTATGTAATGAAACTTACTGGCTACATAGAAGTCCTTTATTTCAGCCTTAGCGGCTTCGTCAGCGATCCTCTTGTTGTCTATAATCAGATGGTAGGCTATGGCCAGCTGATCATGGGGATCTCCACTTAGTAAAGCGTTGTGTACTTCATGTTCCTTCACACCGAACTTGTCGCATACTTCCGATATCGCTTCTGTGTCTATCACACTGCTATCCTAAAAAAGTGGAAGTATATACAGTAATATCTGTCTATTAATATAGACAGATAAAAGGTTATGCAACCATGCGGTTTTGCACGACTTTTCATATAATAGTAGGGTTGTGAAATGCATGATGCTGCAAATACTGCAGCTTGTGTGTGCAATGCAATATTGTGACTTTGTGACCATTTGATATTTCAAATACTCTGTGAATATTGATAAAGGCATTCAACCAGAGTGCAAAAATCTCAAACTAAACTGTGTCCTTGTTACAGGGGTGTCACAAAGGGTGTCAATTTTGTAAAAATGAAAAAGGGAACAAACAACACAGAAACTATAACTACTTATGAACTAGTAAAAAAAAAGGTTGAGGTTTACATACTGTAATTACCTGCTCAACAGGAGATGGGAACAGATATCCTGGCAGGTCTTTTTGGAACCATTCATGTTTCTTAACATCTTCTATAGAGGCTCTCTTCATAGGGTCTACTTGCAGCGTCATACACAACAGACTGACCACACTCTTGTTCAGGTACTCAGGTATGGGAAATATGCCAGATTTGATCTTTCTGAACAGTGTTGGGACATGTTCATCGTCAAAGGGCAATGTTCCACAGAGAAGTGCATATAATATGACTCCACATGACCAGACATCCACTTCTGGGCCAGCATACAGTTTGCCAGATATGACCTGGGGAGAAATAATAGTAAATATTGTTATTGAAAAAGATAAACTTACTGTTTTAAAGAAAAGTGAAAAATAGATAAGTGTAGTATTGAGTATAACTGGTTGCTTGCAGTTCATTATATTACTTATAATCATTAGGTGGTTGGAATTAATTAACTCATTAGTTTCAATACACAACATTGTTATTGCTGTTGAATAGTTGAATATTTCACTGAAGATCTTCAGTAAAATATTCAACTTAATAGTAATGATAAGAATGTGCTCTAACCTCAGGAGCAGCATAATTAGGGGATCCACAAGATGTCCTCAAAAATTCTCCATCCATCATCATGTTGGAGAGCCCAAAGTCAGCTATCTTCACATGCATGTTGTGGTCAAGCAGCAGGTTCTCAGGCTTCAGGTCCCTGTGCACAATCATGTGCCGGTGGCAATAGTCCACGCCTGATATGATCTGCTGGAAGAATCTACGCGCTTCATGCTCCTGAAGCTTGCCTCTCTTTACTATGTAGTCAAACAGTTCACCCCCAGACACATATTCCATAATCATGAATATGTCTGTAGGAGTAGATATCACCTGAAAAAGTTACATGAATTTGATAGCAAGAGTTTTACTGGAAAAGGAGTAGTGTTTATAAGATTTTAGTGTTATTACTTTGATTACTACATTAACAACAGCACTATGCATGAGTCAAGTGTGACTTATTCAAGGTCAAAGAACATTATCATATAAACAAACATGCCATACCTGGTACAGTTTGATGATGTGCGGATGTCTGAACAACTTAAGATTTTGTATCTCACGTCTGATCTTCCCCACGACATCGAGGCTCTTGATCTTCTGCCTGTTCAGAATCTTAACGGCGACCTTGTGTTTGGTCAGCTGGTGCTCCCCAATCTTTACCTTCCCGAAGGTGCCCACGCCAAGAGTTGCTCCCAGTGTGTAATGACCTATCTTTACAATGGGCTGGTTGCCACTGGTTATGACAATTTTCTCAGCCATCTTTCACAAAAATAATAGTAAACACTTATTAACAAAGCCCTTTACATGAGGATATAAAATTCTAGGAGTAAAACAATTAAAAAGTGGTCTTGATTTAATTAAAACATAACAAAAAGTATAGTAAATAAAAATACGCAGTTCAAGATGAATAAAACACGACAATTTCGTATTTCGACGAGTGGGCAATTTTGAATGAAATTAGAACATTGAAAATTGAATGAACATTATCCGAAAATGTCAAATTTAAAAAAAAAACTTGATGTAAGGGACCTTGTACACTTTACCAAAAAAATACCTCTTGAAATGGAATGGCAACATTATTGGTTCCTTGTCTACGGAT
This sequence comes from Lithophane leautieri, assembly GCA_949152455.1. Classification (NCBI taxonomy): domain Eukaryota; kingdom Metazoa; phylum Arthropoda; class Insecta; order Lepidoptera; family Noctuidae; genus Lithophane; species Lithophane leautieri. The sequence goes on from OX424478.1 coordinate 11,151,617, forward strand.
TTATGTCTTCGCTACTCCCCCCGCACTCCGCGCTTCCGCCCCGCCCTGTGATTTTTCTGAGTGAGAGCCACTGAGGGCTGGTTTTTTTTAAATAAATATCAGCAATTTTCTAAGTTATTTTGATTTATTTGATAGTACTGTGTTCGTCCGCTATGGACAAATGTGGGATTTGTCTTAAACCTGCTGTTGTGAGTATCTGTTTACTTGTTTTATGCGTCGCCTCGAAATATATCATCATAATTTTTTTTGTTTTCTTTGGAGAATGTTATAAAAATAACGTTCCTGATCATTCGGGCTTCTATAGTTTTCACGAAGCAAGCATTTTGTAACTAATTGAGTTGGAATTTTACATAAGTCTATGCAGAAATGAGAAAAAACTTGACATTCGAAACCTGCCCGCGTATTTTTTTTCTATTTTTTGTCGGTCAGTCTGTTTTTTTACGTCTGGCTCAGCGCAGTGTAAAAAACAACAGTGATCCTTTTTTTTATGTACTTGAATAGTGAACCTTGGCATATACTATAGGTACCACAGGCATCTCTGAATTCTCTGTTTAATAATAATAGCACTTTTTATGGGTATTCACATACATAAAAACTTGTTTGTTTCTGTTTTATTTAGAAAGGATGGCAAACATTCGAATAGCCCATTGATACATGTATGATGAGCAGTGTTTACTTTTAATTTATTTTCTGTATTAAACTGCAGCATAGGAACACAATGTATTAAACAAAAGTTAAGATTATTTCTATTATACCTATAATATTGTTTATGTTTCAGCAACTGTTTGAGACAGGCAAGGATGGTATATACGCCTGTTTCAAGTGCCAGCCGCTAGTGCCTGAAATAACACTTGGAGAGAATGGCTCCGACCACACAGTACCCCAGACTAGCAACAGCGAAGAGGTGGTTATTATCAATTACATGTTAACTAATATGTTAATCTATTATTTAATATGCTTGTGTATAATTATTGCAAAACCTACTGAGTAATAATATAGGAACTGTATTAAGAGTGTGTGAAATAACACTTGGAGAGAATGGCTCCGACCACACAGTACCCCAGACTAACGACAGCGAAGAGGTGGTTATTATCAAATACATGTTATCTAATAAGTTAATCTATTATTTAATATGCTTGTGCATATTTGTTGCTAAACCAGTAGGTTTTGATTATTATTCAGCAGGTAACTGTAATCAGTTGAACAAGTCATTATAAGGGTTAGGTTAAGGTCAGGTTTATCTTTTTTTATAATGATATTACAAAGAAAAAAAAAAGTGGTTTAAACTCACTATCATTTCTGTTTGTCCAAATTTGAAATCTGAATACAAAAATTAAACAAATTTGTTGCAATTTAGTGAGGCAAAATTAGATTGGAATTTTTTTACATGGAGATATTGTTTATTTAGTAACTTGTGTTACCTCCTAGAGCATTTACAACAACAATCATGCAGTTTGGTATGGCATTAATTAATGCCACTATGACATGCTGTGGAATGTTCTCCCATTTTTTCAAGATGGCAGTTTTCAGCTTCTGCAAAGTTTCTGGAGCTGGTTGGTTTGCTTGAACACTCTGTTCAACATAAAATGCACGGTGGTTCATTGTAGGAGTCCGGGAGTGTGAATCAATCAGAAACCTTTTCATCGTCAATCATGACAATGATATGGTTTCTGATTGATTGATTTTCTGACATGAAATAAATCTATTTGAATCCTCCCACCACCCCTTCTGAGATAAACTCTGTGATTGTTAATAGTAAACTGCTAGTGAATAGAAGCAGAATTTTTTTCTATTCTTCAAACTCAGTACGTCCAACTTGTTAGAAATTAGACATTCATCTCTAAACTAACTCCACTAAGGTGACAATATGATATTGGGTTCACATTGGCGATTTCCCGGTAATAAGGCTACGTTACTATATTGAAAAAATGAGAACATGCGTGTCTACCCTAACTTAGCTGAACCGCCAATTTGTACCCAGTGTTATAGCAACATTTTTGCACCTTGCAGGAGGGAATTGAATCATCATTGTATTGTGGCCTCTGCCACAAGTCTTTTCAGAAGAACATGCAGTTACAGAACCACTTGCGCAACCATCGCGCCGAGAGACGCTTTGTCTGCACCTACTGCAACAAAGGTGAGATTTTTGACCTATTTTTAACAAACAAAACATTCATTTCTGTAACAGATGTCAGTATGTGTATAAAAAAATCAAATAAGTAATATAATTTGAAACAAATCTTTTCTCACGAAAGACATACAAACAAGGTGTAATTGTTAAAACCTCATAGGGGGTCATTGTATGTACCTACTCATAATTATGAAAAGCCTGACATCGCGAAAAAAATATCTGCTGCTCGATACATTTATGTTCGCATAACTCGACAAATGTTGGGCACAATTTGATATTTTTTCGCGATTTTATTTATTATTTACTTATTTATTTTTATTATTTATGTACACACAGTAAAATTTATGTTTTAATGTTTGTCTTGTAATAAAAGTTGTTCATAATGATGAGTACAATAAGCCTGAAGAGATTTTCAGTAATTACCCGACTACGGCGAAGAAAAAAGGAGGGTTATGATTTTGACCGGTATGTATGTATGAATGTGTGTATGTTCATCGTTTCCCTCCTATCTTCTAAACCACTCATCACAATTTGACAAATGAGGTATCGTTGGAAGAGTCTTGATCGTCCGCTGGTTATAGGCTATGTGACGTCACATTAAATGGCGCCCTCTATAGGACATAAGTCAAGAACTAAAAAAAAAAATTGCTTAATCATACCATGTTGGGTATCAAATGAAAGGGCTTAATGCGCAAATTTCAAAAATATAAATATAGAAAGAAAAAAAAGAAAAAGAATTAAAAAAATTCAAGTAATAAAAACTAAAACCTAACTACGACTAAAAAAGTATAAACAAGACACCACAGACAGACAAATTAAAAATCCGGAGGCACACGTAATCTGTTTGATTTATGCCCCTAACACGTGTGACTCCGGATTTTTAATTTGTCTGTCTGTTGTACACCTATTGTTTTTGCGTCGGGTTCAAAACTCTATACATTTTTTCTAGCATTCTCCCAGTCCAACAACTTGAGGGCGCATCTTCGCATCCACACTAATGAGAGACCATTCAAATGCTCCGAATGTGGGAAGGCATTTACTCAGGTACCTCAATTAGTCTAAATAACAATAAATAAAATTTAAGTGTCTGTTTGTAATGTCAAAATAACAGCTTTTTACTAAATGCATATGAAACAATTTTTTTTTTCCGTCTGTCTGTCTGTTCCAACTAATCTCCGAAACGGCTGGACCGATTTTGACGGAACATTCACTGGCAGATAGCTGATTTTATATAGAGTAACGTAGGCTACGTTTATTTTTGAAAAATTGTTAAGATACACGTGGGCGAAGCCGCGGGCATCAGCTGGTAGACTAATAAGAAAAACTGGTCTTTCTTTCTAAATTATATTGTTGTAAATAATATAGTATGTCTCATTTTCATGAATATTTGGCGACAGGTTACAAATCTGAACAATCATGTTCGGTTGCATACTGGAGAGCGTCCGTTCGTGTGCCCGGAGCCGGGGTGCAATAAGGCGTACGCGCAGGTACATACGTAATGAATGACTATCATTTCCTCCTCTAAGATTTTTTTTTTGATTAAAACCAAAAATACATTAGCATGACGGCCCAACTAAACTGAATTACCAATTACAGTAAAAATCTATTTATTGATTAAGTTGTGAAGTCTGAAATCAATACATTTTTAACCGACGAAAAGAAAAGGAGGAGGTTCTCAAGTCGACACGTATATATATATTATATATATATTTTTTTTTTTATGTATGGCCACGCATAAGTTTTTAGTGAGATGTCCGATTTGAAAAATTCTTTTTTTATTGGGAAGGGTATACCTCGAAGTTGGTCCCATTTAAAATTGGAAACTATAATCCACCCCTAAAGGTACAAAAAATGGGGTTGATTGATTTTTCACCAACTGAATTTTCAACTGTGAACCGATTCTGTTCAAATTTCGCCCACATACATAGTTCTGATGACACAACAACTCATCATCAACTCCAGGTCTTTGACCTGGAGTAACCCCCTGGAGTACCCTGTAAATCAAAAGCGAAAAATAAAAAACTTTTTTACAAAAAATTAAACCGACGAAAAAAGAACTGAAAAGCGAAAAATAAATAACTTTAATTTCGGAAGTCGGTAGCAAAAAACGAAAATTGAAAAGCGAAGACACCGACTTTCGAAATTAAAGTTATTTATTTTTCGCTTTTCAGTTCTTTTTTCGTCGGTTTAATTTTTTGTAAAAAAGTTTTCAATAATTTACTCAATGAAACTGTAGGTAACGAATTTGAATCAACATCGTAAGCGTCACATGAACGGGCGCCCGGTGGAGGCCACGTATGACTGCACCGTCTGCGGAGAGCAGTTCCAACAGCGGAACCACATGTATATGCACAGGTAAACTATTCAAGAAATTTTATAATAGCTGAAATACGCTGTCAAATCAGTATCCATTTTTTAATTTGAAGATCCGTAACCTCATCGATTCCTGTTCCCCGGGACTTACTGAGGTTACGGAGAAGAAGTTGCAGGCCTGCAGTGATTGCATACCATATCTGTTTTGGCGTTAATTCGCAAAGTCATTCAGGTATAGGCGATGTAATGCAGCTACATTTGAGTGTAAAAGATCCGTTATGAAGTCCTATTACGTTTTATTTTCAGACGAGAAATGCACTCTGAGATAAAGAGTCCGGCTCGTAGTCCTCCACAGCGTGCGTCGTGCGCGGCGTGCGGCCTGAGCTTCCCCAACGAGCGGCTGCTGCAGCGACACGCCGCGCAACACGCGCCCGCGCTCGCCAAGCATAGTGATGATGACGACAATAGTATGCTTACCTTTAGATCCTTACTTATTTTGCCCCACTCCCGGGCCAAAGCCTCCTTCCTTCCATTCTTTGTAAAATTAATAATTGAGAGAAGTTTCAGCATCTCAGCACCCTATCCTGCGTCCTATTTAAAAGCGATCGTGGCGCGAATACACGATCGTTCGAACTTTTTGTTCGGAGAACCTGAACGCGTGGTCGCGCCGACAGAGGGTGCTTTCCGGTTTTACGAACAAAAAGTGACATATGCAAGCGACGGATCGCGTATTCGCGCGACTGTGGCTTTTAAATAGGACGCGGCCTACTGCATTTTGTACTCTTTTTTTTTAGCATTTTGTAAACTTTATCTTTATGTTTCAACACAATTATGTTTGCTTGTGAAATAAAAAAATGCTTGTAAATAACTTGAACTTAATAACAATATGAGGAAACTTTATGGCCCAATGTTCAGACGTCCGGTCGAAGTGTAAGAAGTTGCGGACATCGTCAGTACTAATGTTGTGTGTAACTTTTACTTAAAAGGTCGCGAGTACACGTGCGTTTTCTCTTCCTGCGGCAAGCGACTGTCGTCTGCTCGCGAGCACACCGAGCATTTGTTGCGCGAGCATCAGCTGCGAGTGCTCAGCCACACGAGACACCCGCCGCGACGCGGCCGACCTCCCAAGGTAGGGTGTACCTCCCTAGGTCTATTAAAAGCATTTGTTATCTTGTAAAGGACTATGTCCACTCGCGCAATACTTTCATTAATGTTTTGTTGTTTTTCCAGATGATGAAAGATCCCCTGGAAATCAAAGAAGAGGAATTCGATGAAGTACGTACATTATTTAAATGATTTGATTTATAACCTATTAAATAATGTTGATCGATAATAACAGGAAATGCAACTGTTTCAGGTAAAAATCACGAAATCATCGCAGCCCCAATACTTGCCCAAGCTGAAAGTGCAGAGTTTATTCCAGTGAATGGTAGATAATGTTGACAGTGCGCAACATGCAGGCGATGTTGTGACTGGCGGGAAGGCGAGCTACGGACGAGCACATGCTTCACTTGTACTGTGTACCTTAAAGACAGCAATAAATTCCGTTTTTGATTAAGCTGCACATTTCGTCGCCACCACCAGTCTGAGCTACCATTAATGTTACTTACTATGACATGTCGGGACATTGTTGTATTTCTCTAACTTAGGGCCAACTTGTTAAATGAAGTTTAATTATGCTTTGTACTTAAAGTTTACTTTATGCTTTGTTTTATTGCAGATTTATATTGATAAGTACACACATACATACCAATATTGAATTTATATGTATTGGAGGGGATATCAGAGTTAAATCTTTTTTTTTTTAGAATTTTTATTATTTAACTGTGAAATAACATTATGCATCTATTATTTAGTGTGGGCACGCTATGTGTCGAGAAATAATTAGTAAGTACAGCGAAGTAGTGATAGTAAAACGTTATTATTCGCACGAAGATTCTCATTGGATTATTAAAACTTTTTTTTGAATATCAAATTAATAGAAGTTAATAAAAAAAATCTAAATCTATGATTATAATAATGTTAAGTGATAATAAATAAGTGCAATTTACTGTAACAACTTTATAATATTGTTACATTAGCGTAAGCATTAACTTTCAATATTTTATTTTTGACTCCATGCCGTAGTGTGTAAGATATACCGAGAAATAGATATATTATTATTTCCGGAAAAATATCATGAGATATGCGATACATGTATTCTGTATTTCTTTATTATCCAAGCTTTTATTTTTACTAAAATCTGTTTTATTAAAAAGACTGTGATTAGTGGATTTGAATTTGGTGAGATATTATTTAGCCGATAAAATTTTACTTTGCCGACGAATTGTCTATCATTCAAATCTAAAGAAGTATTTTTCCAGTATTATAAATTATACTTATTTTTTTTGGATTTTTTTTAATGCTTGTATAATTATGGTTAACATGTTTTTTCCTTTTTATAAATTGCACGCTTTATTGTGACACTATTTTTTGGATTTGTTGATCGATTTGTGGATAAGTTTGTTCGACTGAAATTGATTATAAATTGTATTTGAATTGTTTTAATGAGGGTAGTTAACTCGAAATAATTTTCCGATAAGCGTATGGCAGCCATAGCGATATAACGAGGATATTTTTAGCGAGATAAAGCAATTAGTGTAAAATTATTTAAGAAGCAAATATTTAACAAATACTCCAAGCAATGGCCCGTTAATGCGGTCAATAGAAGTTTATTTACAACACGGAGGTCGAGGTCATGAGATTCCCTCGCTAGCTATGGTAGAGATAAGCTTATCGTAGATCATCAGACGCACGTTATCAATAACCCGTGTATCAGCAGTAAGTAGAAAGGACTTGATGTCACTGTCTTTGTCTAAACGTTTTGAGCATTGTCCTTTCACGAAATTCCATGTAAATCATCTGTCGCATCGAGACAAAATATTTAAGAATTGCTCAATATTAGTCAGCAAGTTGGTAACGGGACGGACTGCCTAAGGTGCGCTGGACGTACATTTAGGTATCGTGGCTTGTGAAGGACTTATCTAAATCTGGAAGGATCTACAGATACATAGGTTCTTGAAAGCGTCTGATAGAGATATAGTTGCGTTAGGATAAGGTGCAAATGTTCCTATGAGTGTGTCAGATAGTTCGATTATTGTCGATGAATATATGCCGCGTGTTGTATAGTCGACCATTTCAATATTTTTAGCCTTGTTAAGTGTCAGCATGTCGGAGATTTTTCTATTAACATACAAATAATTATCGATAATAAAATATGCAACCATATTGATGTCTTTTATTTATTTTTAACATATAAGCTACTTTGAGCTTCAGGTCGAAGGCTCCTAACAAACACTAACACCTTTGTGTTTTGTTCGTAGGTAACAATCCTAACTAATATTGTAATTACGAAAGTGAGTACTTATTATCTACGTCAACAAGAATCAGTTTTATTTCTTTGTTTTTAACGTTCAAAAGTACCTTTTATGTGCCCATTTGATAAAAATTATTTGACTGACTTATCTCGATATTCCCACGGGATCGATGCTTACGCGGGTGAAACCGTGGGGCGCAGCTAGTAGTTACATAAAATAACATGAAGCAATGGATTAGGAATTTCCTTCAAAATCCTTCGGACCGTGATTGAATGCATTCGTTTTTGATGCTCTCTCGGAGTAATGTAAGTAAGTTTATTTATTTTCAACATTTCTTAAACTAGAATAGGTTTGATAATTCTTCGGCAGTGATAAGGATAACATAATAGCGCTGCTCTTCGCCAGGTCTGCGTCGAACCTATAAGGGTTGAACTTTGTGGGTATTGACCACGGAATAGATAAATAAGGTTGGAATGGTAATGTGGGCGTGGCAAGCGCGCCACAATTATGATTCGATAATCATAACTCGACCGATTCATTCATTCACCGCGTTTCGTGCGCTTCGGACTACTGCGGAGAACAGAGCTCTGCTTTAAAATGCCGTGTTGTGCAATTATAACTTGTAAAACAAAAAGTCAGACCGCAAGTATAGAGCGAGGGGGTATATCTTTCCATCGGTAAGTCGAAAATAACATTTAATTATAATTTTATTAGTAAAAAACATAAAAATATTCTGATCACTATGAAATTCCAAACATTAACGACATTATTGCAACAAGTAAAAACAAATATACATTGCACGATGTGTACTCGCGTAATCAACGCAATTACTAAGTCCGCTTACAATGTACTGCATGCGTCGCGTCCTCTTCACTTCAACCATTGACGTTTCGTCGTTTGCCCTGATTGGCCGTGATGCACGGTCGATAGTGAGGTGACCATGTGGTTAAATAAAATCATCGATAGAATTCTCAAATAATATAAATTTACATTGGACAAAGATTCTTTTTGAATTATTTTGTATTTAATTAATGATAGTATATTTTTAGTTAGATGTATAATGAGTCAATTAAATATTACAATAATTATTGAACGAATGATACAATATAGTAAATACTTGTAGATGACAGATTTACAGGGAGAAATTGAATTCATTGGCAACATTATACGAGATCATTGTACTCATCTACAAGTATTTACTATATTGTATTAAGTATTAAAATATAAGTAAAATCCAATTTTACTTACGCAATAAATTATAAATTTTAGGTTTCCTAAAGAACCTAACGCCAGGGAACAATGGATTGACGTGACAGGTAGAGGAAACTGGATGCCGACAAAGACGAGTACTATTTGCTCTATACATTTCAGTAAAGATGATTTTATCATAAAAAAATCTGGTTATTTGTAATTAATAAAAGTAAAATAAATATTTCTTAATATTTATTTCATGTTTAATTTTCCCCCATACATTCATCAGATAATTTATCGATAAAGAATATCGGCTTTATCAAGCACTAGCGTGTATGAAAATTTTTATTGCTTTTTTGCGTGTGTGTGTGTCTATGCCTACGAGGGCTTAGTACTAGTGTGCGAACGAATATCTGCCCTGAGATTTATGTGTGTCTGATTTGGTTGTGTGCGAAATATTTGTAAACATAGGAGTGCGTATGTGTAGAAATTAAAATAGTGGGAGACAAGCGGTGACACTGGTCCTGATACAAAATTGGAGCTAGGGCCTTTCCAACCTTATTTATCAATTCCGTGGTATTGACTCAGAAAATCTACTCTTTTAGTTCTAACTAGCTGATTCCCGCGGCTTCGCCCGCGTGGATGTCGGTTATTATATACTAAAACTTTACTCGAGAACCACTTTATTCATTGGTGAAAACAGCATGAAAATCGGTGCAGTATTTTCTGAGTTTATCACGTACAGGACGACCGATAGACGCGGTGGAGGACTTTGTTTTATAATATGTAAGGATCTACGCACGTAGTTTTAATTGTTTTGGGATAAAAAATGACTGTAAACTTGTCTGAGCAAACTGCATTTATTTCAGTTACATAATGTATACTTGTACATGTGGACGTATGGATTAGCTAGTTTATTTTTTAGGATATAAGTATTATCATGTAGAATGAGAGTTTGTCACATTTTAAATGTGAGAGTTTGACTTATTTTAAATGTGACAAACTCGCATTCTGTAGCGTTTGCCAACTCTTGAAAATGCGAATGGTACAAAAATATAATCTACTAGTTATCTGAAGCAGAATTGGTAAAACACCTAGGTATCTTGAGGTATATCTATAGGTTAGATACCTAAAGTAGGTAAAGGGATCTTCCACACTTTGTAGAAGAGATTGGTTGCTTACCTATAACAGGTTTTTTATGCATTGTTTCATGGCAACCCGCTTTTTATATGTTTCGGCACGGAATACAAAAAAGCTAATACTACGCGGGCTCACAAATACGTGAATATGTGTGAGCAGCGATAGTCTTTCGTGATCCAAAAGTTACACCGTTTGCATCTCGTGGCTGTGATGTGTTGTACGCCGAAATAACTGATAAATGTTTGTTACAAAGTAACATTATCTTATCTCAATAACCCAAAGTGAATAACGATAACGTAATAATAATACGTAGTCTAATTATTAAAGCACGTAAACTCTAATATTGTCAGGCGTTACATTAGACAAAACGAGTTACATATCTTGAGTGGGTTCATCTTGCTATTCGGACGAATTGTGTACCTGTGGTGTAGGTACCTGCTACGTAGATAAAGAGCTTCAAAGGTTAGTAATCTCCAAAAGCTAAATTATCGCGCGATGTGAGGCGCCTCTTTTTATACCCTTTTAAACGCAATTTTTTAAATGTTTTTTTTCTAAATGGTGAATGAGTGAGTAAGTAAAAAGAGGTAGATATATCTAATACTAGCTGATGCCCGCGGCTTCGCCTGCGTAGATATCGGTTATTATATACTAAAACCTTCCTCGAGAACCACTCTATCCATTGCATTGGTGAAAATAGCATGAAAATCGGTGCAGTAGTTTTTGAGTACATCGCGAACAGGACGACAGACAGACGCGGCGGACTTTGTTTTATTATATTTAAGGATACTTCGCATCATTAAACCGCACCACTCCGCTCCGCTCCGTAATAAAGTACAGCGTAGGTACAGTCATCGCGGAGTGGGGCGCGTCTTCGTGGATGGCACTCATGTCTTGTTTTATAAGCTCCCGAAAACAAAGACATGCTGCTACTTCCACGTGTCATCTAGGTAATATAGTGTGGCATTGTGCCCAAGGAACCCTACTCACCTACGGCGAGATTGTGCCGTTTTTGAAGATCAAATGTTTAGAAATATATAGCGCTCTAAGGTGCTTTTGGCGCGTGGCCAAAAGCGGTACTAACACCGCCATCTTGTTTTTTAATGTTTACCAACAGTGCCCCCCTGTCAACGTCATTCGAGTGCCAAAATGTCATTATAGAGTGCTTTTCATCAAATAGTTCCAATGCCGCAATGTTGGTCCACTGTTAAATTTATAAAAACGGACCTATTAGGTAGCGCCTAGGAGCGTAGCGGATTCGAGCCAACATTACGGCAAAGGAACTATTTGATGAAACGTACTCTATTATATGTAGGTAACCTCTTTTATTTAAGTCGAATTTAAAGTGCTACAAGGACATTCAGTGCAGTGCGCGCACAGACTACTTAGAGATACTACGTATAGTGCGCGTAACGCTATGTTACAATGAACCTAGGAGCAGAGTATGGAGCGCTGGTGCACGGCGACTGTTGTGGTGACGGGAGGGACCGGCGGCGTCGGGGGCGCTCTCTGCGTTGCCTTGGCGAACGCCGGAATGACCGTCATTGCGGTAGATGTACACTTAGATCGTATTCCTGTAAGTTGAACTGTTGTGAGGTTATAACTGCTTTTTTTTTTTTTGAGTGTTTGATGTCATCCAATGACTTCTCCCGCTCTGGGCGGAGCGGAAGGGCGTGTCAGACTTTTACTGGCTAAAACCCACCCGTGTTCCTTCAGTTGCCTGTTGCCAAGGTCCCGGTGATATCAGACTTTCCCGCAACCCTGGCAGGCATTGGTCCTACCGGACCCCTCCAATTGTGCTGACACCTCTTTGAGGCGTGCGTGGAACACGACTCACCATCGACCCGGGCCTGGTCCTTATCGGACGGTGAGCAATGGGTAGCTCGCCGTCCGCAGGTCCGCGCCTATGGTGGCCGGAAATCCGCCTGGGATTCCCGACGCCCAGGGCGTCTCCTGCGGCGGTGGTTAGGGGCATGAGGGCGCAACCTTAGCGTCTCCCTCACGCGTTCCGCCTCCTCCTTCGCGAGCATTACTGCTTCGCAGAAGGAGGTGACGGCTTCCCATGCCCTCTCGCTCCGTACCATGACCTGGACCAGGGCCGGACGCGAGAGGACATTGCCGCCAATCGCCTCCGCGAGGACACAGCGGTGCTCCCCCCATGCAGGGCATACCTGCACCGTATGCTCCACCGTGTCCTCCGGGCGATCCGTGTGACACCCGGGCGTTTCCTCCCGCCTAATCCTACAGGAACATCCCAAAACTGCCATGTCCGGTGAGGACCTGTGTCAGGCGGAAGGTGAGGACGCCGTGGCGCCTCTCTAGCCACTCCTCAAAGAGGTGACTTATCGCCGCAATTGTGGCGATGCTTACATTAAGTTATGAAAGTATTTTTATCACTGCTCCTTCCCTTCGTTAGTGTAATGGTCGCAGACGCGACTGCTAGGCGCGGAGTCCTGGGTTCGAACTCCGGGTTGGGCAATGAGCAGCGTAATTTGCCTTGGGTGATGGTCTGTAGTTCTTTACTTCTTCTTCGCGTAAAGGCGAGGCGTGCGTGATGTTATGTTATCTGTTCATAATACTTATGTACTCCATATTTAATATCAGACCAGATTTATTCGATTCTATGGATTGTTATAATTTACACAATAGGAACTGCAGTCGGACGCTACAAATGGAAAAATAATTCCAAGATACTGCGATATCTCGAGCCCTGAGGAAGTGTCGGAGACTTTCAAGTGGGTTAATGAGGAGTTTGATGGAGTTCACATTTTGGTAAATTGTGCCGGTGTGCTGTACCAAGGACATATCACTGGTACGTAATTGGTGCTGACTTTATTAAGTCGCTAGTTATTTTATTTACCATCATATCATCTTCATCATCATGAACAGCTCGACAACGCAACGTAAACACTACCCCAATGTAACGCATAAGCTACGTAAACACAAGGATTCGAGTACGTTCGCATATGCTACGACACTGCTACGCAAATTACACAATTGATACGACAACTTTATGACAAGTACGACAACTATACAATAGTGCTACGAAAACGCTACGACCCGGCTACGCGGACTCTATACAATAGGTACGACAATGCTACGACAAAGCTACGATAACGCTACGGCTGCGCTAGGACACTGCTACGTGAATTTTGTACAATCCAGCAAGAAGCAAGAATTTTGCTCAGTCCAATAAAAACAACTATCCCATACAGTTTAGAACAGTACGTATTAAACTTTAGTATGGAACAGCAGTTTTTTTATGGCGATGTCAAAGTTTGTCCTATAATTATTCAGTGTGATGGTCTAAAGCACCTCGTTAAAGTTTGTAAAGTCATTTTTTTTATACCTTATATAACATCCCATCTTTGGAATAGCAAGCTCATAATTTATATCCGAAAAGAATTCATGTGCGTATTGTATAATTATCACTTGCTGTAAAAACGGTGAATGAAAACATCGTGAGGAAAACGGCATGCCTGAGAGACATTTCTCGACGACATGTGAAGTCCTTGGGTGGCTTTAAAACTCTGAAAGGGCGACGAATAAATTTTTTCCCGGAGCGGTTAAATCTGCATGTAAGTCGATTACTATAGGAGAGTTAATTGATTCAGGCGTGACTTTGCGGAAATCCATTATAAAATACAATAGACGTAAATATATTTAGTAAAATATTCCGCTAACTATTCCTCAAGAGTCATAAAAAACTCTGTAAGAAATCAACACGTGTTTCATCTCTCAACAAGGCATCCTCAGGATGACGATGGACCAGTCGCAAACCAGAACACAACGTGTTGCCACTTGCCACGCCGAGCGCTGGACGTAGAGACAGCGGCGTCAGCGTTGCTAATATCGTTACGAAACTGTTACGTCAATACTACAACAACACTACGACGAAGCTGGGCATACTTTTTGATCCCGTTTGTCACGCTGTCTCCTCAAAATTTTTCAGTAACGTAATACACCTGTGTTAGTTTAGTTTAATATTGGAACGGGCGTCTATGATCGAACAGTTTTTGCATCTTTTCTACTTGCAGACGTGGGCAGTAACACAGTGAGCGACGATGCAATTATTAACACTATCGACGTGAACCTGAAGGGCATGATCTTTTGCACTCGCCACGCCATCGCCTCCATGAAACGATATAAGATAGATGGCCACATTATCAATATTAACAGGTACCTAGGTAGCATTATAATAATAAGAAACCATTTATTGCAGGCGACACAGGCCCATAGAAAAATACCTTAACCTAATCATACATATTCTATAAACAAAACTTGTGTTAATAAATAAGGCTTAGACTATGTTAGTAGCACTTCACTTAACACTAGCTAGACTTTTTCCTGTCCTGTGGAACTTGACCGCGGAAGCGACGGAACACCACATCCTGCAGCCAAAAGTCTTCTTCCATGACAAGGGGCAGATAACAGTTCGGTACAAGCACGACGAACGCCTTGAAGGTGACGTTCCGGCACGATTCAAGTAACTGCACCCTCGGCGCGCACCTCGTCGCCGTCGTCGTCGTATGGCCCCAATGTATCTATAGACAGGGAGGGTTCCCGTTTGTAAAAGTGTACAGTTATTTGGTGTTCAGTTATTTAGTTGTCGGTTTTTACGTCTTAATTATGTCCCCCTAGCTGTTGCCCGCGACTTTGTCTGTGATCCAGGATGAAAAGTAGCTTATGTTCTTCTCCAATTTGGGTCGAGCTAAATTTCATCTAAATCCGTTCTGCCGTTTTAGCGTGAAAACGTAACTAACAAACTCATTTTTGCATTTATAATATTACTAGCTGATGTCCGCGGCTTCGTCCGCGTAGATGTCGGTTATCTACTAAAACCTTACTTGAGAACCACCCTATCCATTGTTGAAAACAGCATGAAAATCAGTGCAGTAGTTTTTGAGTTTATCGCGAACAGGACGACAGATAGACGCGGCGGAGGACTTTGTTTTAAAATATGTAAGGATAGTTAGGACTATTGAGGACGACCATTTTGGGCACAAGCGGGGTAATTGCGCAACACACTAATAGTAGCAATGGCTTTCATTGTGATAGTTCATCAATTTCATTCATTGCGTTATTTACGCTGTTGAGTAGACTTATTTTTCGAACATATGACGCAATATCCTTTTAGATTGTAATTGATAGTGGGTCCAAACAACTCCGGGCTGGTATATTGCAAGTCTTAAAATGAGTCAAGAATTAGGACCTCACGTTAATTTAATATGGGGGACTTGTGCTTCTAACCATTTCAAAAATTAGAAATAAATAGTTATAATTTATTCATTGTTTTACTTATTCCAGTATTGCCGGTCACTACATTCCTTGGACGGACAATATGAACGTGTACGCAACTACGAAGCACGCGGTGACCGCGTTCACGGCGTCTCTCAATACGGAACTGGCTGCATTTAAAAACAAAATAAAAACTACGGTACGCTTTAAAATATAGGTTGACTGATGATGGCAGTGTGTTCACGAGAATAGTGTATTCAACAGCTCGGGTGGCTTACCGTTGAACAAAATATGTCTCTTTTTGATAGACTAACCGTGCGTTTGCATTGGCGAAACATTCAAGACAAAACATGTTGAAATCTCTATTTTCTGTCAATGTTCCATACAATTTTTGACAGGAAGTAGAGATTTTAACATGCAAACGCACGGTTATGCTCCCTCTACACGTGGGTTGGCCCAACACGCGCAAATAGAATCCACAGAATGTCTATATTAAAACCATTAAGTTTGCGCAAATGACGGTATTTAATGTTCTGATAATAGTTTAAGTATACTGTGGCGTACATTGACTTATGTTGGCCCAACGTGCTTTACCCCCCATCCTAACCAAAAAGAACGCCATCGGTGAACGAAATGAACACGACGATCGCATACTCGCGCGACAATAATTTTGGTTGAAAATAAAATCTAAAGCATTGTGCCCACAAATCCCTACTAGTTTATCTACACAGGTACACTACGAAAAATTTCAGTTACCGCAAAAACTAAGTTCTATTGCCTCTTCTGTTCTCAAATAACATTGCAAGCGCACATTCATGCTCCGTGACCTTCCTCAACCAACCGGTTGGTTGTTAATAGACGCCATCGCGGACACTGGCGGTGAACCTCTTTTCATACTTATTACTACTAAGGGCATAATAAGGGAGAAAAGTAGTTCATCACAAATGTCCGTGGTTGTAGCTTCCTTGTTTTTGCAAGTTTTACTTTGTTTTCATTTCAATGTTCCTTAGAGCATATCTCCAGGTTTGGTGAACACATCAATGGCTAGCTACGTGAAAAAGTTGAAGATGATAGCGCTGCAGCCACGTGACCTGGTGGATGCGATTCTGTACGTGCTCTCTACGCCACCCCACGTCAATGTAAGCGGTTCATTTTGCACTTATGATAGGTACTTGTCACTGTCCTGCACTTGTTGTTGGTGTCTAGTCATGTCTAGCTACGTGGACCAGCTGAAGATGACAGCTATATGACTTGGCGAAACCGTACTGTAAGTAATCCTCACAGCGCCGCCCGTGTAAGTGCTCGGCTACACGACGCCGTTACCGCTGTATACACCTACACGGCACCGCCGCCGTGCCGACGCCGCGCCGCCACCGCACCGACGCCGCGCAGGCACTGCACCGACGCCGCACCGCCACCGCCCCGACGCCTCACCGCCACCGCGCCGACGCCGGGCCCCAACACACCGCTAATATTGTTTTAACTGTTTTTTTTATTCAATCGCCGGCTGCTTGCAGAAGTGCACGCGCTTTATAATACTTTTCTACACACTTGCTCGTAAAGTGGCTCTTATTGAAACGCTTTTAGGTTCATAATGCAGTGTATTATGGTAGCGTGCTTTTTACTTTATATTACTGCACTAGTGCGGTAATGTGCGCCACAGATTACTATTTACTAGTCTGAGTAATGACATGGCAGTATGGAATTAGTATGTACTATCATGGCAGCATGGAATTTGTATCCAATAGAATTTTTTTTGGTGAAGCTTTTACCAAAGACAAGCGCTCAAAAGCAATTTTTATTTAAAAAAAAAGAACCATAAGCAAAAAAAATCCCATGCATGCCTGGGATTATTTTTACCATAATTAAACGTCACTGGGATACATTGAATTAGTATGAACTATCCTACTAAAAATGAGCATTCTCTATTTACACCCGAGCAGAGACTTGCGCTTTTTTCCGGTAAGACCGCGGTTGGCACGCGCGCAGGCCACTTGACCCGCCCCGACGAACCGCGCTGGCCTGCCTGTGTGCCACCGCGTTCGCGCGGATTGTATCTCTGTCATTCTGTACTATTAAATAAGGGTTTATATCGTCTGTGACTATTTCAGTCTATATTGTTCACTACTCTAACCCCATTTGCGTATTATGTATTATTAACATTACTATATTTTTATATAGGCTGTTCAGGGGTATTACCAGTGCCTTTATTTACACCGCGCGCTCATCGCTAGCGGAAAAAACCAAAACTAGCCGCCATTTTCCATCTTTTTTGTTGTGTGGCTAAAATCATTATTAAAAATGTCGATTTCACGTAGGGGAGAAGAGCGTAAGTAATAATAAATAGATTTTACCCCACCATGGTATGTTTAGTTACAGTAACATTTTTTTTTGTAATTTTTTTTCCTATTCCAATCATATTTTTTTGTATAGGCTGTCTAACGGTTTTGCCAGTGCCTTTATTGACACCTATGGAAAAACAAAACCAGCCAGCGCGCCATTTTCCATAAATATTTATTTATTATCGTTTTCGTTGTGTGGTTAATTTAATAACAAAATTACAAAATTTAAAGTAGGATTGTCATCAACCGATATAGAAGTTTTTAAAAGAAACTCCGGATAGTCAGTACCTGGCAACAAAGGTCAGTTAAACTTTATAAATCTATCATCTCCATAGTAGTTACGTTATTGTAGCATAAGTTCTTACAACAAGTCTGTGTTTTTCCTCGCAAGTGTGTTGAAAAACGTCGTATGAAACGCGTGTGCATTGATTATTACACTCTCGGCTACCTTATCGCGCTCGCCTGTGGCTCGCGCTAATAATACCGCCTCGACTGTAATATCCAATAGAGTACACTCGTATCACAATGTACTATTAATTGAAGCGGAACAGCGCGGCGTCGGAGCGGCGGCGCGGCGCGGCGCGGTGGCGTGGCGGCGTCATGTCGCGAGCACTTACGGTGCTCTTACACGGGCGACTAAAATTGCGCAATCCTCGGTAATTTCAATACTATCTTAGAATTGCTATAAATTGCTGAATTTACAGCAATTCCAAGATTGTATATAAATTGCCAAGAATTGCGCAATTTAGTAGCTCGTGTCAGAGCGCCGTAAGAACGCCGTAAGCGGTTCAAGTTGCACTTATGATACTTATTGCTCATGTTTTATATAGGATATCTGGCGAAATGGGACACAATTAACTGACAAATAGTGTGACCCAATAATACTTACACATAAAATTACTAGCTGCGCCCCGCGTAAGTTTCGGTCCCGTGGAAATATCGGGATAAAAGTATCCTATGTCCTA
Source organism: Lithophane leautieri (assembly GCA_949152455.1). Classification (NCBI taxonomy): domain Eukaryota; kingdom Metazoa; phylum Arthropoda; class Insecta; order Lepidoptera; family Noctuidae; genus Lithophane; species Lithophane leautieri. The sequence goes on from OX424478.1 coordinate 11,170,290, forward strand.
TTTCAGGTCATAGTCTACCCCTGTGCCAAATTTCATCCAAATCCGTTCAACTGTTTTAGCGTGAAAGCGTAACAAACAAACAAACTTACTTTCCCATTTATAGTATTATATACATACTAGCTGCGCCCCGCGGTTTCACCCGCGTAAGTCTCGATCCCGCGTGAATATCGGGATAAAAAGTATCCTATGTGTTAATCCAGGTTATAAACTATCTGTTTGCCAAATTTCATCCAAATCCATTCAGCCGTTTTTGCATGATTGAGTAACAAACATCCAAACACCCAAACACACAAACTTTCACATTTATAATATTAGTATGATTAGTATGAAGTAGGATGTAGTTAGTAATAGGAATAGTTAGGATTTGATAAATGAATTGCCAATTAACTTATTTTTCTCTTTCTCGTTTCAGATTAGTGAATTTACTATAACACCTGTAATGGAGAAGCGGCTGTAAGGAGAGCAAAGAGATCAAGAACAAAGTTGCTGCCTACAGAAAGCTACTTTATATACGCTGTTAATTATTATGTAATTTGTTAAAATATGTACTTTTGTTACTTATTACTATTTGTTGCTGAATTATGAATAGGCTGTCTATTTTATAGGCCTTTTACTATAACCATCATCGGTCTCCATCATCAAATCACCAATATTATTATGAGCTTATAAGTAGGATATAACAGGAAAGGCCTATAGGAGACAGTAGGCTCGATCAAATAATGAGAAGTTCGGGAAAAATCGATCACAAGATTGGTTCATTTATTTCTGATATGGTATGACGCAGCAATTCCATCTGACTTTGCATATTATGAATATTGTTTAGGTAGGTAAATATCTATACTTATAACTTGATTTGTAACTGATATTATATTTAAATATGCCTAGTCGAGATTAAATTGAAGGTGATGAATTCTTTCCGTGACTTCACGTAGGTAGGTATATCCTATATTATTAAATGAGCAATACTTGATAAAATAAGGTGAAATTGAATAAATAGGCATCCTCTTATGGGGTCATCAACAACTTTCACAATGGGACTAAAACTGAAATTGTGAAAAAAAAATAAGCTGTTCCCTACATTTTGATGAGCTATTACGATAATAAATGTAGGGGAACAGCTTTTCGCGATTTCTGTATTGTTACAGTAGTAAAAGTTGTTCATAATGACCCCATATGAGGATGCCCATGAATTTAATTTCACCCTGTGTGTATGTAAGTGTATAATATATAATTATATATAACACGGAGGGGTATCTATCCTCTCTCGTGTGTGATCAGTCTCCGGTGTAATTCTTCGTTGATGGTAGATATAGGTAGTTGGTTTTCAATGACACACAACACTTAACTCAAACTCATAGCGTTTATTTCAATTAGAACATTTACAGGCACTTTTGGATTATCACTTATTAAGGAGTCCTTCAGTTTGAGTTAGTTGGTGAAGCTAGTCGCCCATTCCAAAACGAAGTAGGTTCCTTACGGAGAAGAACGGGCAAGAAACTCCGTGGACACTCTTTTAAATCAATATCATTCTGTTACAGAGTTTACTTGTTCGACAATTACAAATAATTACAATTTCATTTCGACTACCCACGCATAGATAAAAGTACCCCACACACGCTATATCCCGCCATTGTGTGTGTCTCTTCTCTCTGCGTGGGTGGACATGCCGCGTGTATCAATACAAAATCTTATTACTTAGTTAGTTCAATAAAACTTACAAACAATGCTAAAATGCTTATCAGTTAATTCTTTTATAATTAAACAATGCTAATATTCATAGAATACAAAGGTAATTCGGAATTAAACTTAATCAGAAGCTTCATTACTTTCTAAGACATCATTATTACTATTTGACAACCCGGAAGTGGTTATCAAATAGTTCAAGGAATTTTAATGAAACAACAGGTATTCATTAGTAAATTGCTGTGTAAAATAATCTAATTACTTTATAGTTTGTTTCTTATTATTGAAACTTATTTCTTTCTCGTATTAAATTATAACATTCAGTTATTGATCATAATATTCACAATCCGCGCCATCTTATTCACATTAGGTAGCGCTATATCATAAACAAATTTACTCTGTCAAATGACCAATTGCTAATATGATTAAAAACCTAAAGACTATAAAATAAATATTCCCTTTTAATTTTAACTATAGATTTAACTAAAACATCGAATTTAGTTTAATCAATTACTCCAGCTTCGCAAGTTCGATTTTACAATTTGGGCAATAGATGGCGTTTGACATCAAAAGATTCAATATCGTTCAGATGCATGCAAATGGTTTTTACAGTACATCAGTTACCCAAATAGTTACGCATAAGATTATGTTATGATGTTTTCAAACGCTCTTGCGGCGACACGGCCATACTGATCGGCGGGGCGCGCTCTGCACCAGCCAGTGTCCTCGTTGTAGAGTTGAGTAGGTTGATATCTGAAACAATGGTGATAAATTTTGTCGGCAGATTATTGTTGTTTTTATTATCCTACAATATTCAATGAATTGTAGGATTTGGTAACAGATGGTTTAGTTAACTCTGTTTGCCTTAAATTGAAATATTGATTGCATTTATGCAACAAAGCAGGCTACATGCTTTAGGTATTTTACTTGCGTTTTGTTTATTGATATTGCATCATCAGCTATTAGTTGAATAGTTTAATTTTCGCCTGCATGTAGAAACTGCAGAATTTGTTAATAGTCAGTTTTAGTTCACATAGAAATCTTGTGATCGATCTGCTGTCTACTAAATTAGTCATCAATCTGCCTAGCCTTTTCCCAACTATATTAAGGTCGGCTTCCAGACTAACCGGATGCAGCTGAATACCAGTATTTTACATGGAGCGACTGCCTATCTGACCTCCACAACCCAGTAACTGGGTAATACGATATCCCTAAGTAAGATTGGTTGTCAGACTTTCGGGCTTCTGACGACCCGTAACGACTGTCAAAGATCCTCGAATGACAGCTAGGACCAACGGCTTAACGTGCTTTCCGAGGCACGGAGGAGTCTCGATATGTAAAGGTGGTCACCCATCCACGGACCAACCCCGGCAAGCGTAACTTAACCTGATGGATCGACCCGTGCGGCTGTTATTACTTAGCCACGAGCTCCTCCACGAAATTGGTCATAAGTTGGAATATTGAATGCATTTAATATGGAACACCTACTTATGTACAGCTACACAGAGTACTCTACTTGCAGTAAGATAAAGATCAACCTTTTTCCTGTAACCTGAGCAAATTACAATATTATAAAGATGTGCATGCAATGATGTTAAAAATAACTAGTTCCATTCATGTCATGCCATTGCAGGCGTACAATTTGTATTTCAGTTTATTTTATGATTAACTGTTAGTTAATTAGTTTCATTTTCACATGTATGCAAGATGTTGCTGTTATATTATCTTAAAATTTCAACATGTCCTATCTAAGGGAGCTGGGTGATCTGTAACTCAGGACTACCTCATTTACTTTTCTCCATTGAGTAACATGATGTGGAGATAAATAAAGATTTATGATTATTATTTTTGTTATTCATTTAACTGTAGGATTTGGGTATTAGTGAGTTCTAGATACCATTGATAGCTTAAGATCAACGATCTACTTAATTTGTCATTAATTGAAATATTGAATGCATTTATGTTGCACCTTATAACACTTGTTATGAATAAAAGTCAAAAGTCAAAAAGTCAAGTCAGTAGTGTGTAGTAGTATTGTATGATCAGCTTTTAGCTGATGTTTCATTCTCATAGGAAGGTAATGCTCTGTGATAGACACAAAGTCTTGGATTTGACAGGATAATAGGATAGGATCAGGAACACCGCTCTGTGATAGACACAAAGTCTTTGATTTGATAGGAGTAAAGGATTAGGTGTTTAGGACCATTGCTCCGTGTCAGGCACGAAGTCTTTGATTTGACAGGATATAAGGAACCAGGCTCTGGGCGGTATTGTACGCCGTGGACCCAGCGGGATAACACGAGAGTATTGCCTATTAGTTACCTCTAGGGCTTACTAATAGTTTATTGTTTTCATTATTAGTTACCTCCAAGGGCTTACTAATAGTTTATTGTTTTCATTATTAGTTACCTCCAAGGGCTTACTAATAGTTTATTGTTTTCATTATTAGTTACCTCCAAGGGCTTACTAATAGTTTATTGTTTTCATTATTAGTTACCTCCAAGGGCTTACTAATAGTTTATATTGTTTTCATTATTAGTTACCTCCAAGGGCTTACTAATAGTTTATTGTTTTCATTATTAGTTACCTCCAGTTTATTGTTTTCAAAGTCAAAGTCTTATTGAGTTATTTATCAGTTAACCCCACAGGTACTAATAGTACTTTGCAATAGTCTAGAATGAATTGTTACAGGTAGAATTGCAAAAATATAAAGATGGTAAAAATAATTCAAAAAGTACTTGGTGCATGATAATCATCACATGTGAGCACCATGTAGGCAGGTACCTGTTGACTTGGTTATTGTATTGAGCCTTTAACACTTGAACATTGTAGTAGTGTTGGCAAGGTGAGCAGAAAGTAGTTTGAAAACTCCTCACCTTTTATTTTAGCTATGTTGTGGCGGAAGAGCTGAAACAGTCATCTCTGGTTGGCTGTCCGTAAGTTGACCATCATTTGGTGGAATGTCAGTTGGTTGCTCCTAGGCCGGCGACACGGTCATTTGTTCAACAGGCTGTAGCGGTTGAAGTTGTTGGTTTAGTCACCTTTAAGCCGACCTTGATAACAATTGGTTTGCTGAGGTAGCAGTCATTATTAAGTACCCTTGGCAGACTTTGAAAGAGATAGGGCCCTATGGGGGGTACACCATTCATCTTCAAGAGATGAAATATGCTTCAAAGCCAGTTTATGGCACTCTTTGAATATCAACACTTATTGTAGTTGACTGTATTGTCCGGCTAAATCCCTGTGATGTAATCGTGGGTCAGTCAACTTATTCTTAAGGAAGGTGTTGTTATCAATGATGATCTTCACATCCACCTTGATTTCATCTCATTCCTGAAGTAGTTGGGTCCATAGAGCTTAGAGCTTTAGAAGACTCAAGTTCCTTTAAGGGTGCTCACAATTTTATTATGATATCCTTGATAGTTCTGCGGGTTATCATTTTCTTTTTGATATGACAATCACCTGAAACTGTGAATTAATGTGAGACATTATGGAGATAAATAATAATGCAAGAAAAGATGTTCCTACTAATATTTAGATTAGAAGGAACAATTAGTTATAAATAAATAAATTAATCTATTGTTATGTAATGGCCATTACAGTTAGATGAGGTTAATTAGAATTAGATAGTACTATGAAAAACAGTATTAGTTGTTTTACTGTGTATGCATAAAAACATGTTGAAAACTATGTTTTCTGTCTAAACTATGTTCTTAGATCAAATTGTTTGTCACACAACTTCTTGTTTGATGGTTCATATTTATCCCTTGAGTTATTTTCAAACCTATGTCCAATTTATGTTTCAATGTTTACAGACTTATTGGGAAAACTAATCGCCAGTCAAGTTACCTCATAACTTACAAGCCACATTGTCCACCCATTATTGTGTTATTAGTGTTTACTTAATTAATTAAAATCGCACGCATTTATAATCCCAACAATTCAGCAAGACGTATAAACACATGACAACAATTAATGACAAGTGCAATTACTACAGACAATAACGTTTGACGAGTGACATTGATGTAATATTGAATGACGTATGATTTGTTACGTCATTCACATGTATTACCATGTTGTAATAATTATGAAAGTTTGTTTTCGCTTGTGAAATTGACAAACTGATGATTCCTGTTACTTTTACTTGTCAAATAACTTTAATAGGGATTCTAAGAATGCTATTTGTTTTTAATTAATTTTATTTTAATTTTTATATCATGCACGCTTGTTTATCCAGCTCACTTTAGACATTGGCAGATTAGTACATCTGCTTTGCTTGTTATTTATTAAAAATAGAATAGAACTTTAACTTTGAGTTAGTAAATGCTATAAGTACCTGGAGATGATGAACAAGGCCCTAAACCTTGCTCTAATCACAAGCTATAGAGAAGTTGCAAGACTTATGCAAACAGCAGTGCAAATTTTAAACATGACAAGTCTCTAAACAAACAAGTCTAGCCAGAGTGAATGCAGCCAATAAAAAATCTTGAAATTAGTTGAAAAGTACTTAGTGAATTCAAATTCAACCAAACAAGTTTGAGATCCATTTCATAACAATGAGAAGTGTATGACATGTTACAGGTTTTATTAGAATAATAAAATTGAATTTGTTATGAGCTTATTTTGTGGAGTAATTTATCTTGTTTTGTTATTTTACTTCCACAAGTTGTCAAGTAAAAGGTGACATTAAGACTTGCCAGTGTGTGATGAACAGTTCAAAGACTGTTAGCATATAATAAAGTAAATAATAAAACAATACTAAAATAATAATAAAAAATACTTCCCGGGGTAGATTTTTTTTTTTGATATCCATCAACGGAGTGTTTATTATCTTTGCATTTTTGATGTCAAATGTTTGATTATTCTACTGCTTCGGTCATTCTGTGCTGTACATATTGTTTTACTTGAGTGCACTATGCTCATCTAGAATTTTATCATTTGTTTCTAGAAGCCATTGATTGTTTCTTCACCGAGGATAGCATTATTCTAACAGTTATAGTCATATTGTGATCTCAGTCACTTGTGATCATATCACGGTAGGCCACAGCATGTTGCCGCCCACCGGCCACATGGATGATAATGCAGCCAACTCTTTAGTTATTCTGTTCTGGCATCAGAACTATTAAGTTCATTATGTGCTTCTTTACGTTACGGAAAATCATTCTCTCCAGTATCTTCCTTTACATGAGTCCATTGCCACTGCTAGCACCTGTTGCTAATTTGATCATTGTCTTTTGTGATCAATCGTCATGTTGCCATCAGGGTCATAGGAAGGAAAAATATTTCAGTTGTCTGGGCTGTGGCTGGGCAACAAGTCACTCACTCTTAGAACGTTTCATGTCCACGATTTCAGAGACCCAAAAATCTTCCGGCACGCACTCGGCCACGGCCGTGCAAGCAGGTTTCGTAGTGGAACGTAATTCTTTGGATGTCCGGCATGAAGATGAGCGGAAGGGGATCGCGAGAGCGATCCCACTTCTGATAACACGGAGGGGTATCTATCCTCTCTCGTGTGTGATCAGTCTCCGGTGTAATTCTTCGTTGATGGTAGATATAGGTAGTTGGTTTTCAATGACACACAACACTTAACTCAAACTCATAGCGTTTATTTCAATTAGAACATTTACAGGCACTTTTGGATTATCACTTATTAAGGAGTCCTTCAGTTTGAGTTAGTTGGTGAAGCTAGTCGCCCATTCCAAAACGAAGTAGGTTCCTTACGGAGAAGAACGGGCAAGAAACTCCGTGGACACTCTTTTAAATCAATATCATTCTGTTACAGAGTTTACTTGTTCGACAATTACAAATAATTACAATTTCATTTCGACTACCCACGCATAGATAAAAGTACCCCACACACGCTATATCCCGCCATTGTGTGTGTCTCTTCTCTCTGCGTGGGTGGACATTAGTGATGGATTAATTAGCATTCGCATTCATAGTTAGCTTGTGAAAAATCATTTAGCATTTAGCTAATGAAATTTAGTTGCGAAATTTCGTGAAGTGCTAAGTGAATTATCGCTTCGTACATTTTCATTTTCATTAAAAGTGCGAATTAAAATGAGCGTTCACCATTTTAATTCGCACTTTTAATAAAATTTTCATACTTCATTATTATCAATTATCATCATATTAGCTATTAGCATAGCAATAGCAATTATCATGCTAAGACTCAATAATTCACTTGCTAATGAAATTAATGAAAAATCGCATTAATTGCCATTACTAGTGGACATGCCGCGTGTATCAATACAAAATCTTATTACTTAGTTAGTTCAATAAAACTTACAAACAATGCTAAAATGCTTATCAGTTAATTCTTTTATAATTAAACAATGCTAATATTCATAGAATACAAAGGTAATTCGGAATTAAACTTAATCAGAAGCTTCATTACTTTCTAAGACATCATTATTACTATTTGACAACCCGGAAGTGGTTATCAAATAGTTCAAGGAATTTTAATGAAACAACAGGTATTCATTAGTAAATTGCTGTGTAAAATAATCTAATTACTTTATAGTTTGTTTCTTATTATTGAAACTTATTTCTTTCTCGTATTAAATTATAACATTCAGTTATTGATCATAATATTCACAATCCGCGCCATCTTATTCACATTAGGTAGCGCTATATCATAAACAAATTTACTCTGTCAAATGACCAATTGCTAATATGATTAAAAACCTAAAGACTATAAAATAAATATTCCCTTTTAATTTTAACTATAGATTTAACTAAAACATCGAATTTAGTTTAATCAATTACTCCAGCTTCGCAAGTTCGATTTTACAATTTGGGCAATAGATGGCGTTTGACATCAAAAGATTCAATATCGTTCAGATGCATGCAAATGGTTTTTACAGTACATCAGTTACCCAAATAGTTACGCATAAGATTATGTTATGATGTTTTCAAACGCTCTTGCGGCGACATATACATATACTTATATTTTTAATTACGTTCTCGAAAACGCCTCTTACGATTTCGATGAAAGGTGCATTATAGGGACAAGGGGCGAAAAATCGAGCTAGCTATGTAGGTCTCATATCTGGGAAAATTCTTTTTCTCTATTTTCACAGCGCAGTGGCGGATTAAATGTCGACAGCCCTAGGGCAAGCACCTCACCGTAGCGGGCATAATTATTTTTATTAAAAAAATTTGGTCTCTGTCTATCTACCTACTTACATATCAAGTCTCATCACAATCGGTTCAGTAGTTTATTGCATGAAGAAGTATAAGATATACCTATACACACAGGCAGACTTTCACAGTTATAATATTAGTAGGGATAATAAGGTAGGCCAGGGAATATGTGATGAAAGTCAAGAAAGCAAGAGGGACCAAAAGCACATGGAAATCCATTAATGCCTCTCTGGGAAACAGATCTGACTGTGTGTGTTGACAGATGATCGAATCATTTAATTTAAGTAGTATCTTACCCACTTTTATTTATAAAATCAGGCGATGTAGGAATACCTAATCAAGAAGGCGGAGCACGCTTCGGAAGTTCTACATCTCTATATAATTAAATAATCTTTTATATTGTGTAATTAGGTGCATACTTACACAATTAATTTTATTATTTTCCATTTTTTTTTTGTTCAAAATCTTCCTCGCGCGCCCCTTTGTATCCTCGCGCCCCTAGGCACATGCCTAGTTTGCCTTAGGGTTAATACGCCACTGCAGCCTCGGGAATGTGATACAACGTTGGTATACCAGACGCCCTAGACAAAGTGACATTCTATCAGCGATAACGATGATGGAAAAAGCAAAAATGTATAGGAATGACTGACATAAGCTATCGATAAGCTTATGTCAATCTTGAAAGTCGTTGTAGAAATACTTCGAAACGCTTACGAAGCGATTGTCATTGCTCTTTGGTGGATGATATGTTATCTTATTTAACCTGAACCGTTTCAATTTTTCGCTCTCCCATGACTGTTGTTGACAATAGAAGTATTAATAGGAACCTTATAAAGACGTAAATATAAAGAGTAGATAGTTAGGTACCTACCGAATTGATACTTCGACATCACATGACCAAAACTGTGTTCCCAGATTAGTGTGGGGCAAAAAGAACTGCAGGAATTTGAAATAAGATATTTTTTATTAGTAACAAAGCTATAATCGTTAACCTTTTTTTTTATGTTGGGTTGAATTCAGCCTCTTGACTTCTCATCTTATACACGTTCTATTTGATCACAATTCAATTCATTCTGTGTTGCAAAGTGGTAGTGAGCGGTCAAGCAAGCCTGTAAAAGTAAACGGTCGGACACTATTTATAAATAAATGTAAGTACCTACTAACTATAATCTTTATTATTATTTTGTGGATTTATATAATTCGTAAATTTAGAATATACACTATTACATACTAGGACTAATATTTCAATGAGTTTCACATTGTTATGACATCGAGGGAATCTTTTGACTTTTTTTTTGCTGCGGTTTCGATTCCGGCTCTCTTTATTGTTGCTGTGCGGACGGTGGGTGCTGTTTTTGTATGAAGTTCCGGCACCCAAGATGCAGTGAATCGTATTGTGAGGAATGATATTGTGATCGTTCGGTGTTTTAAGGTATTAATTGAAGAATAAAAAAATACACTGACGAGCAACATAAAAAGCCATTAACTTATCATGAAATATTTCCGAAACCACGCAAGATTGTATTTAATAGCGCATAAAAACACCTTTAAATCTGCTTTCTAGATTTAATTTCTTTTGGGACTTGTAAGTGGCTTTTTTATATATTGCTCGTCAGTGTAGAACCGGCCATTGATCGCTGGTTTGGCAAGATCGGAAGACAGCGCCTTTGCTAGAACAAGGCTTTGGAGCGACTCTTTGTGTTATGCTGGTAGAAGTTCAGGTTGAAGACCCTATTGATCAAATAGATACTGGACGTACTACGTGCTATAATGACGTCGGCAATATTGTTGTAGTGACGATGACGGTTGCAAAGTGTTGGTATCGCCAAAGTTGAGAGTCTCCAAGTGTATCCATATAACATAGATGGAATGCTATTAAATAAAGTCCGCCTTTGTGCAGTTGTTTTATACTTGTGAAAATGAATAAACGTGTTGGTACAGCATGGATCGCTGGGTCGGCAAGACAGCTGTGGTGACAGGCGCGAGCTCGGGCATCGGGGCCGCCATCTGTGTGGAGCTGGCGAATGCTGGCATCAACGTCATTGGCCTCGCCAGGAGGACTGGACCTATTGAGGTGAGACTTTATACTTCTATATCCAAAACCCAACTGTTTGTCTGTCTGTTCCCTTTTCACGCCTAAAATACCAAACCGATCGTTATGAAATTTTACAGATAATAATCATGATAATGTCTAGTGGCCTACTAGTAGCCATAGGGTAATTTTCATCCTGGATATTTGCCGACGAAGTCGCGGGCAACAGTTAGTCAGTGGTGATATTTGCACCAAGTTTTATTTATCAATGATTCATAATTGCAATGAGTATCTATAATAATATCAGAATTAAATCTGCAAGCCGTTGGTGTGTAATATTTTATGATTATAAGTTAATTGACCATTATAGTATAGCTATAGGTACCCACGTAATAATTATGAGTGTCTCTCGGAAACGGTTCGACGAACAATCATAAACGGGGCTCAGTTGATTGTTGGCTTACATAACACTTTCCTTTTTAACGACACAGTCAAGGAAAAAGAGATAACATAGTGTCTTTTCGTGACGTCATGACTAAAAGAACTTTCCAGGTAACAAAAACAGGAGGTTTTACCCTAACCTAACATCTAAATTGTCCAATTTAAGTGGCAGGAAATTCTGGCTATTATTTTCCGACGATTAGATTCCGATGCGATTAGTCATTAGGGTTTCTTAAGAACCGCTGCTTTTTTTTGGGCTGTAGGATTCACAGACTGATAACTCAAACTCAAACCATTTATTTCAAATAAACCAATTACAGGCACTTTTGAATTGTCAAGGGGTCGGTCAGTCAGAAAGATGAAGCTAGTTGCTCATTCCAAGCGTAGGTTCCTATGGAGAAGAACGGGCAAGAAACTCCACGGACATTCTTTTGAATCAGAATATTATTACAATATATTGGTTACATCATTCATGTTGAAATTATACATGTGAGAACAATGTCCGTCCGTAAAAAGATAAAAAAGAAATAAAACAATTCAAAAATTAAAATAAATTAAAATAAGCCGTGGCAGCTAAGAGATGACCAGTCCCTACTGATGGCGCCCGTTCACGAACATGACGCATGGATAATGTGATGACTGTTGTACAGGAATTAAAATTGCAAGTGATGGGCAATGGCACGATCACAGCCCGGAAGTGCGACGTGTCCAGCGCGGAGGAGGTGGCGGTAACGTTCAAATGGATCGACGACAGCTTTGGCTGCGTTCATATCATGGTCAACAACGCAGGGGTGTTCCTGCAAGGGGGTATCACAGGTACTTATGAACTTAGGTCTATATTAGATACTAGCTGTTCGTGCCCGGCGTCGCCCGGGTGTAAATCCGACGATTCCGGTGGATTATAAAAAAAAAAAAATTCATACAGACATTGTCCAGATAAGAATACAACAAAAAAAGTTTATGTTGGTTTATGTTGTCAGTGAGTGAATTTAAGTAGAGGGTGGAATCGTAACGGTTTTTTGATCTGCAGAATGGTGAATAGATTTGTTTAAACGATTTTGGTGAACTTGTGAGTTTATCGACGAGGATTTTGCTTCAACACATAATGTAGCACTAACCCAGTTAAAACTTTCAATAATTGAGTCATGTTAAAATTGAAGTATTACAGTATCTACTTCTTAAGGTTATTTATTGATGCAATCAGTAAATACTTAGGTAATTGGTTTAATTACAATTTATGTACAATGCAGATTCAGTTTAATTAGAACTTTTTCTCACATAGATTAATGTAAAGCTGGTTAGTTCCGAAAGGCCGAACTAACCAGCTTTACATTAATAAGCTGGTTAGTTCGGCTTTTCTTACAATATGATCTATTTCAGACGTCGGCAACGACATGTTAAGCGAGACGGACGTGCTGTCGGTCATTGACATAAACTTGAAAGGCCCCATAATTTGCACGAGGCACGCCATCGCCTCTATGAGGAGCAATGACTTCGATGGACATGTTGTTAACATCAACAGGTAAATTTTTAAACTGGTTCCTTTGATGATTCTACAGTGTGTTAGGGTAAACACCTTTAACCTTGAAACCAGTGGTTTGGTTTCATTTATAGAACGTAAAATCAATGGAAAATTACAACTTTTTTTTTTTAAGGAAAATCTACCTTTTGACACAAGAATATTTCACCCTATGCGCTAGCGGCTAGGGCAACGAACTTGCGTCCCAACACGGGGCCGGGGCGCGGCGCGGGCGCGAAGAACACGCCACGTCCGCGCGTCCCCTTCCCCTCTCTTACCTCACTCCAGTCAGTCAGCTGTCTCGCTAGCGAGTGCACGCAATGCAACGTCGTAGCGCCGCCGCTCATTTCTCGCGCGTAAACAATAATAATTGTAGTTTGTGAGTAGTAGTTACACGTAAGGATGTCTTACACGAATGAACAGTTTACCGAAATAGTACGGCTTTACGCCATCGCGGGTGATAACCTGAACGAGGCGCGTAGGATGTACGCCGAACTATTCCCTAGACAACGTGTACCAAGCCGTAAAACAATGTTGGCGGCTACACAGAGAATGTGTACCTACGGACAGTTCACCGTGCCGGCCCACGCGCAGGGTCGTGGTAACCAGCAGCTGCCGGTTGATCTGCAAGAACGTATCCTGAATGTCTTCGCGGAGCAGCCAGAGGAAAGTACCAGAAGGACGGCACGTGTTTTTAATGTTTCGTACTTGACAGTATGGAGACTTCTCCACATCGATCATCAACATCCGTATCATTTTCAACCGGTTCAAGAATTAAATGACAACGATCACATACCGCGGATGGTATTTTCCCAGTAGTAAGCCAGGTATGAAGTATGAAGGGAAAGTTGCATCACAGGTTATGTATGTGTGTTGTGTAGGTAGGTAGCGGGCGGCGACCGGGCGCATATCCATGAATTAGCGGACGGTGTCGGATAGGAACTTTTTAAAATCTTTTAATGAAAATAAGGTTTTTTTTTGTTGTTACTGGGTCATTAATTTTTATATTTAAGTCAAGTACCCATGGTTTGAGTGACAACGGTGTTTACCCTTACATACTGTATATACTGGATTTTTTGCATTCAAGTTTGGTGTTTCTATAATTTTGAAGTTCGATAACGGCAAACCCGTTACTTAATCAACGGTACCTACCCAAAATTCACTCACATGTGGGAATCAACATGGCCCAATAATATTAAAAATAATTGGCTTACAATGTTTTCAAATTACAGTGTTAATAGGTGTGGTAGAACCAGTTTATGCCTCAACAAGGCCCAGGTACTTAAGCAAAAAAAAAACCAACAAATCGAAACATCTACGGTCTACAAGGCCTATATACGCCCTACAACGTTCTCATATTCACAGAATATAAAAGAATCTACCTATATAAAAGATAAATAAAATAATAATAAAACCGATTCAGAAAGACACTCCTGGATACGGCACGCATAGTGAGGAGGTTCCTCTCTCTAGAGCCCTGACCACCGGCAGCTTGGACCCTGATCCTAATGAGCCGATGGACTACAATTTTTTATATTTTTAAATGTTTTTTATAAAAATATTTTTAAATGTAAATAATATGTATTGAAAAAGAAATAAAGGATATTAAAACCCTATTTAATTACTTACATAAATAGCTTCATAAGAACCGCTGCTTTTACTTTCAATAACAGTTAGGTACTTGCCTACAATTTGCATGGATCTCGTGTTATGTCGCGTGACTGTATTAGTAATAGCGACTGTTTTATGGTGTTCGCATGTTTGCAGTATCGCGGGTCACTACGTGCCGATGTCATCCAAGTTCAACGTGTACACCAGCACTAAGTACGGCATCACCGGCTTCAGCGCCGGACTCCTCAATGAGCTGGCTGATCATAAGAACAAGATCAAAGTTACTGTAAGTTGATAGTGTACACAAAACAACATTAGATTGGAGCAGACGAGTCGTTGAGTAGAGACTGCGAATCGACAAACGTAGCCATGGACCAGTTACATCGACAGAGGTCGGCAGAATCAAAGCCGGTTGTTTTGCACAAGATAGAAGAGCTTGTATGTATTTCCAGCAGTAAACTATGCTGGATCGACTTATTGTAATCCACCGCGGGCCTATAGTTGCAAGTTGTATCTATCACTTCGTGAATGGGCAGCTCTGGGGACAAACAAAAGGATATAATTATAATAAATAGGTGGTCCTCCCTTGCAAACTTATGATATTGGTATGTACTTGTTCAAACGTCTGCCCTGCCTTAAAATAGAAGGTACCTATGTGCGCCTTTATAATTTATAAGTTTGCAAGGGAAGATTTATTTATTATTTCGTTTATGGTTTGTCCTCAGAGCGTGTCCCCGGGGTTAGTGGACACAGGTCTGGACGTGGTGTCGGACGAGGAGCAGCAGCGCATGCCGGCGCTTCGCCCCAAGGACGTGGCTGATGCCGTGCTCTACGTGCTCTCCACGCCTCCGACTGTCAACGTAAGTTAGCTGTTGTTATGTATATTTGTTCTCATGAATAAATTAATTATAACGCTACCATAATTATGTAGATTAGAAGCAAACTTCTCATAAATAACCAAATCAAAGAAACTGCGTGCAGTACGTAAGTAAGTAAATCAATCGTGGCTCACGATTGATTGTTCATAACCTTCGTGGCCACAGTAATAATTAATATTCATTAACGGGAACTCTATAATAGTCTTACGGTGTGATAAAAATCCTTCGTTTATTCTAGTTTTGTATGATGCGAAACTATACTAGAATAAGCAGTTATAGTATTAGTAATTTAAACGTATTAGGTTCAACGCGGACTGTGGGGATTCGTTCTATGATAATGTAAACCAAGGAACAAGGAAAAGAGGTGTTAACGAACACATTTCATGTTTTCAGATAAACGAGCTAACAATAACACCAGTCACAGAAAGAAGGTTATAAGTAATTTTAAAAGAATTTATTGACTAAAATGGCACAACACGAGAAATGCAGTATAATTAAGACTAGACGGAGGCATTAGAAAAGGAAGATGACGCGAGGCCTATCATGCTGGTTCCGAACTGTAGCAGTGCGCGGAAGACGTCCATCTTCAGGGTCCACAGGGGAGACGTCGACGACTGCGATGATGACTGCGCCTGCACATAAAAGAAGAACATTATAATAGAATATTATACTCAGTGTTTTAAGTATACACGATTAGTTAATATCATCTTTTGATTAAACTTATATCTAAAATCGATAGCATAAGGAAAATACTTACTTTAAGTTATCTGCAAAGGAATCAAATAAATAAGTTATCATGTGTTTTTGTGTTTATTAATTAACATTACTAAAATGGCTCTATAGTCTATAGTTCTACTTCTTAAACTAATAAATGTATATACAGTGTGTCCGGACATGGCCTAGCGATATATATATATATATATATATAATCGCTAGGCCAGTCAATTCGGAATATATATATATATATTCCGTCAATCAATTCGGAATATATATATATATATATTCGGAATTGACTCATTACCGCAGCTTTTATTATGGTAATTTTCTTTTTTTAAACTTTCCTTCCCTTTTTTTGTAAACTCACTCACTCTGTCACGCCCACAATTAAAATTAATCCATCGACACCTCGTATGTTAAAATTCATGAAGCCGTTTATGCTACAGTGCATGCCAAAGAAATAGACATACATATATTCATACTCTCGAAACGGGTCCTTTTGGGGAAGTCGGATCAAAATTAAGTATCCTTTTTCGGGTACAACATTAAAGCAACGATAATACGGTAGGCGAAGGAGTAACGACGAAAGTGCGTTTATAAATTTAAAAGAATTACAAAAGCCACCTTTGGGCTTCTTAACTACTCCACAATACAGGTACATAAATTGACTTTTCCACTAGCTACAATATCATCAAGGTTTCCATGAACTCTTTTGAAACAAGACATGTTTTGTTTTTATCGCCGCCAACCGCTGCCTCCAGAGCTTGTTTTGGACATTTCTCCAAGTAGACCCATTAGTAGGCTTGCAAAGAATCCTGCCGAGTCCGCCATTTTCATTCCTCCATTCTCCTCATCAGACGCTGATGCGTCCGGATCACCACCCTGTGACAATTCATGTTTTAATGCAATTAATTCCAAATGTGGTGTTTTAAAGAACTTCATTATTGAATGGTTCTTACCGCGCTTGTCCCTTTTACTAATGTGGAAATGAACTTTCCAAAGAAAGCACCGTTATTTTTCTGGAATACATACACATTACATTAAGTAACTTGGTAAAAATGAAGTACTGCTAATAAACAAAATCAAACAAAATTATATCGTACCGCTCCACCTCCAGAGATAGTATCAAGAGATGTCAGAAGATAACTTCCAATGATCTCTCCAGGGTTCTGGTTACCATCAGACTTAAAGAAAATACATCAGTTATTGTAAGTTCTTATCATTGTAGTAAAGAGTACTAGTGTTTTGAAATATCTTCTACACTCACCAGCAAGCCAACGAAAAGTCCTAATCCAGTTGCTATGATGGCATTAATATCAACGCCATCTCCCTGAAAATTATCATATGTTAGTGAATCCCATTGCAAATAAAATCAACTAAATAAATGCATGAAACTACCTCAGTAACTTACGCTCAAGCTGGCGACTATACCACCAACTGTCGCCAATAAAGTACCCAAATCCGATTCACCATCCTGTTGAAAATGTCTGTCTTAGTGTTATTTTCGATAGACGATACACTTACTTTTGTTCCCAACTTACGCCACTCAATCCAGCAAGCAGGCCTAAAATGCCACCTCCCTGACCGTCCCCGCCTGGCACATCATCGTAATCGGAATCATTATCATCATCATCATCGTCGTCGTCGTCTCCATTACCGTTTGAAGCGGAGTCTTGTTTAGAACCTCCATTTTCATTACTCTGTTTCTCAACGCTCTCTTCTGCGCCATTATCTTCGTCGGAATCTTCAGAATCGCTATCATTACTATCACTATCATCAGTCTCATCAATTTCAAGTTTTTGAAAGGGTGGAGGTTTCAAATCTGTAGTGTAGTCGATGTCTATCTCATTGTCTCCAAGATCCTGACGTTTCTGTATCACCTTTATTTGATTGCGGTTCATACGTATCAGGTCTTGTATTAACTTCTTTACTATTATGTTGTTGTTTTTAACCTGCAAATTGAATGAAGTAGTTAAATACAATATATTTCATACCTACCCTTAATCCATGTATTGAATATGCCAAAGAATTTTTGAAATGAAAATCAAACTTACCTTTGGTGCTAAGTGCTTCAGTGCAATAAAATCCGTGAGAGTGCATCAAAAAATATTTATACATTTAAAAACTTTTAACCACTATACAAAAAGTAAAAGTAAAAAGCCTTGACTGTGTCGGCGTGAACTTTACCGGTCAACCATGCAGCGCGTTATAGTGCAAGAATGCATAAAAGTACATAGGCGAAGTACGCGAGGATAATTATTTATCGAAAACTCGGAAACCTCAGCGTCACTTATTGTTTTGAGGGTAAGCATAATATTTATTTTATTTGAATAAATCACCTTCAACATAAACCCGCATAAACTTAAGATTTATGTGTTTAATATAAGTTATAACTGTAACTAAGGTTGCTATAGTAGGTAGCAGCGTAGATTTGTTATAGCTTTTTAAGAAATAAGCCACACTTAAATGTCTGGCAAATAGATACTCGTGAAATCGCGCTGACGGCACGTGCAATCAGTGTAATACCACAAATACCCTAATACCACTAATACCACTTATTAATGTGTGTGATCCGGATGGGAAATTCAACTTTTTACAAATTCGACATTTTGGGATTCAACATTTTGCGAATTCAACATTTTGCAAATTCAACATTTTGCAAATTCAACATTGTAGGCCGGAAGGAAGAATAGGTACTTAGATCATCTTCACTTAACTCATTTGCCAATAGTGCAGTGCAGGTGAAAAGATTAAGAAAACAAAAAGTGTGCCGCAGGTTTTCTAAAACCAACTTGACTAATGTCAAAGGTCTTGCATAAACAAGAGGAACTCACGTCAGATCTCCCAGACCCAGCTGAAGCAGGAAACAGTGCGCTGGCCAGGTTGAGCAGACTGAAAATATTGCTGCCACCGCTCGATGGGGGCGGGTTCTGGGTGCCGTTACCGAAGTCATCGTCATCATCATCGTCGTCAAAGTCGCTCTTTTCTGCGTCGATGGCGACAGTAGTGGAGCTTGTCTTCGAATCGTCGGCTGATGAATGATTCTCGCTGATTTCTTTCTGCGATACAAAATGGGAAATAATTTGCATTCTTTACTTCTTTCAATTAATTGATTTTGACGTAGGTTCAAATTAAACTCAATGCCTGTCTGATATTTCTTGTTTAGAAGGGACTACTAGGTAGGTACATAATTACACTGCAAATGTTCATTTAAATCAGTTATAGTAACCAGTTTAAGGAACTTGACTAGACTACCTCAACTGTCTGTCCACAACAGGAATTTATAAACACAAACAAAATGCAATAAAGTTGAGGCTAAAAGTGTTTTGGCTACAGTAAGTAGAGTACCTACTTTTAAAGCCTGTACAAGACTTACCGATCCTTTAGCAGCTGTAGCGGTCGACGATTCTTTAGAAGCACTGTTAGGCGATGATTCTTTTGAAACTAGCTCGTTGTCAGCAAATCCTCTCCTCCGGCGGAACCCACTGGCTGGCACGCAGATCGCGTTCGCCATCAAAGACAGTACCAGGAACATCGCAAAACTTCGACCGCGCGCCATTATCATTACCAACTCACTAGGTACACTGCAATCACTTCACCAACATAACCATCTAAATATTGTTTCTGCCAATTAAATTGATCTTTTACTTACGAACAGGAATGTTGTGAAACTAGTTATAATTAATAAATAATGGAGCACTCATTTGTGAAATTAATACTTACATTGTTGTTTATACTAATGAACCCGTCTAGGTAGGTTTGCAAGATGTAATAGGTACGTGACTTATGGAAGTTATTGGGCTAAGTGTTCATTATAAAGAAAAGACCGGTGGTTTCTTTGACATTCGTTGAATAATCACTAAGAAGTAAAAAAAGCTAGCTACATTAAAATATAATAGAACAGCAACCCAGTAAAAGAAATATAGATTTAAAGTGCCTTCATTTTAACTTTATATTTATTCAATATGATTGTAGCGGCAAATGAATGTAACATTTATCCATATTGTAAGAGACGACCATCATAAAAACTAGTGTAAATTTATTAAATATACATATAACTGCGTAATATTCGTGAAATAGATTTGTTACACTGTTGTAGGTCGTAGCGCATTGTTGTATGTTTGTACTTAATAGAAAAATATGTGGCACTGTACCTTTCTGACCAGATGTGGTCGAATCAGATAACATTCGCTTATTGGTTGGTTACACGCCGCAAGGAATAACTTATAACAAAACTGGGTTCCTGCCACACCGCTACAGGCTGATGTTTTTTTTAATCACAAGTGCAAATTTAACAGTTAATGTAATAGGTACAATATTTACTTGTAATGTGACATTAATGCTGATGGAGGGAGAGGAAGACCAAAGAAAAAATCCATGGAAAAGGTGAGGGATGACTTGAACAAAAATGGATAGAATGCTAGATAATGACGTCACGACCGTTGGCAGGTGAAAATGGAAGAGAGTACACATTTTGTGCCGACTTCAAATAAAGTCGAAACGACGGGTGGATGAAGACTTAAAATTTAATTAACTCTGAAACCTGGTACAATGATCACATAATATTGACATATCTGTAACATACTGTACACAAATGCCATCTAAACGAAACTTAGTATTTGACAGTAAACTAAATAAAATGTCCTGATGTTAGTCGTTTTACATAGGTCTGTATCTAAAACAAAAGGGGTCCTAGCACATTACCTTGAGGCACTCCAAACTTATATTACTTTGAAGCTTGTTCTGTCGTGATCAATTTGTAGTCTATTGGGGGCTTTTGTGGGTTTGTGCTACCATACTTTTAAAGTTAAAGCTTGCTCATCGAGCTCGTGCAGCCTTGATAGTTCTTCTGGTTATATTTTTCAAGAGCAATTTTTTTTTATTGATTGTGTATAATTTGGATAAGATTTAGTTTATTGCCTACAACAACAGCCTGTACACAGGGGCGGGGTGTCGCCAGTTGAAGGTCTGTCCGAATATCGACATTAGCGTTGGTCGCCGACTGCTGCGCTTGCGCCACTCGAGTTGCCAAACGATCGCGACGCACTTCCCTCTGGCCCTCCGGCCTCCGGTCTTCATAAACATACACTCTACGTGTCATAAACTTCCTCACATCTCGTTTCCCGTGTAATCTATTCTTATGTTGCGCCAGACATTGTTGCCTATAGATTACTGTTGCACAACAAAAATAATCCAGTGCGACGGAAACAAATGGTTTGGGTTTTTCACGTTTATAATATTAAGATCATGACAGCGAACTTGTATGTAGGTAGACGTAGTATACACTCGCTTGCAGATACTATATTACAACCCGTGCACCCGATGGGATTTTCTGCCAGCAAAAATGACGAACTCATGGCAAGAATTTTGGAAAACGTTGTGTACCTTCGTTATAAAAGCTTTATGCCTTAGGCAGTTATCCCACGGAAAATAACGAGTAGCGAGGAGAGCTAGCAACTGAAAACGAGTTGGCGAGCAGCGAGTTTGTAGGTCTGATAGTTTTGTCGTTGGGCTATCAGCGAGTGTCCGGGTGTGACGGGACGGGAGATTACTTGCACCACTCGCTCGACCGCGCTGGTTGGTCTCTCGGCGTGAGTTCTGATCGCCAAGTGATATCATCTTTGATCGCTCTTGTTGCTCAGCGATAAATTAGTGGAGCGAGTCCTCGCCGGGTTAGCGTCAAGATGGAGGGACCAAGCCTAGGATTCGGGAGGAGGCGGTGTATACAGTCAGCGATCAACTATTAATATACATATATGCATCTCTTTTGTTTACACAAAATGTAGGTTCTGGAGCGAGAAAATAGTCGATAGTTAATCGCTTCTTCGCCGGCGGTGGGACAACCTTCACCAAGTTTTGTCTAGCAGATCAGTGGTGAATAGTGATAGAAAGCCGATATCCCTATCGAGTAGTGAATATTTTTGGGATTCACCTGGTACGCGAGGGGTAATAAAATAAAACATTCAAGATTAATAAATTTGTTTATTATCTAGTTTAACGCATAATTATGTACACCGCAACAATAAATGAATATTCACGAGTACCTAGGTCGTATTTAATAAGCGTATCAATAAAATTGTAAAAGCATATTACAACAAATAATTGCAAGTTTACATGTACAATAACTTCAGATATAGTATCAGTTATCATGATTTTTAAATAATTATTTATTTTAAAAAAAAGAACACGATTCACTGATTAAAGCATCGGAAAGTGATAGGAATATAATATTATATTAAGATTACATATACATTATGTTTTATAACATACTTAACATCGCGTTTGCTATCGCCGAAGGGTTAGGCAGAGGTGCACCTAAAATACACCCACATTATATTTCATTTTAAATACAATACCTACACATAGTTCACTGAAAAACAAAATAATTGATAGATAAGCATCATAAATATTATCAATAAGACTATATGTTTCATTGCCACGTTTGTATATTTTACATTGAAGATACTAGATAAAACTTTATAGTTTAAATGCGAGCAGCCTAGTCATTCTAAAATACATAATGAACTTGACATTGCGTCACATCACATGTCTGTGAAAATTTTAATAACTCGATTAGTCATTGTCGTAAAAATAAATGTGACTTATGGGTATCCTAATTTTAAATTAATTTAACTATTAACAATTATTGATTAATTTTGACTAATTAATTTCGATTAACTAACAAACATTCACAACCGACGCGTCATCATTATTTTACTAGCTCTTTCTCGAAAAGGATTGAATCCTGCTATTCAAACAACAATGTTAAAATATAGACTCGTACATTTGACTCTTTACTATATTGACTCTTTACTATATTATTGGAGCCAGTAATTTTTCTCCCTATTTATAAGCCCTTTTCAAGCCTTCTTCTTTCTGGTATTTGACAAGATATAAAACAGTTATTGAGTGTCCATAGTGTGAGCGTGGGCGCGGCGAGGGGCGCGGGCTGCTTTGCGTGGGGCGGGCGTGGGCAACTCACGCCATAGCTCGTTCATAGCAATTACAAGCGGCCGCAGTGAGTGCGCAGGCGGCAAGCGGGAATCTGCGCAGGAGCGGAATCGCAAACTAGTTCGAGCTGACCGCGGAACGAAGCCGCGCTCCACTGCGGACAGGCACCCGCGCCGCTCCCTGCACCGCGCTGTCAGTCTGGCCAAGCCCTTGGGTACAATACTACAAGCTTATTTTAGCGCGTGGCCACAATCGGAACTAACGCCGATATCTTGTTTTGTCAATATTTTTTTTGTGTAGGTACCGATTTCACAAATTTTTACCAACAACGCCCCCCTGTCGTGTCATTCGAGCGCCAAAATACACTCTACTCGCAGCTATCATTTACTCGGTCCCCACAGAGGCGTCAGTCCGCGGAGGTCGCAACCTCTCCATGAGTGGTATGGCAACACCGGCCAGCTCGTCCCACGAGGCGAGGCGGCGACAGGGGTCGCACAGGCACTCCTCCACGTCCCCCTCTTCAAAACCCAGGTCTTCGCCTGTGACGTCACCGTCTTCGAGCTCAACGCTGCCCTCGCGACTGAGACGCTTCGGGCCAGCAGCGTAGCAGGACGGGTCACACTCTGATGCGTAGTTGTTGTTCTCCATGTCGAATGTTACCTGGCAGGTTACAAAACAATGACACAGCAGGTTTGAAAAAAAATTAAATGTCATGCATTGTCAAGCAGTTTTCTACCATGTGTGTTGCAACTACTTATTACATAATTGACGTGGAGTTGTGGATAACAGCCCGTATTACCTATATTACCTACTAGCTGATGCCCGCAGCTTCGCCCGCGTGGTTGTCGGTTATTATATACTAAAACCTTCCTCGAGAACCACTCTATATCCATTGGTGAAAACAGCATGAAAATCGGTGCAGTAGTTTTTGAGTTTATCACGAACAGGACGACAGACAGACGCGGCGGCGGACTTTGTTTTATAATTAAGGATATATGTGTCACATCGAATTGCCTATCAATGATTACGATGCGGGCCCTAATGGTTGAATATTACATAACGTGTGTGTACCTGAGCGGAATAATTATCGAAGCGCCAAGTGCTTTAGAAGAGGCACTTAACTAGAGTAGGTGTCTTTTTATAATTAATTTGTTTAACAAACTTACTAAACTAATATTATTTGCCTTTTAACAATTAAGTAGTTAAGTAAAGTAAACGAGTGTATACTCACATGGTGTTTGACAATCCTTTGATCACCGGCGCATTGATCTCCCATTTTAGATGCTTCGCAGGCAGCGAAGGCTGATTCATCATCTATAACAATGATTGATCATGAAAATAGATTCTAACAAAAAAAAAAAACAAAAACGAATCATTGACCCCGACGTGATTTGAACACGCAACCTTCTGATCTGGAGTCAGACGCGCTACCGTTGCGCCACGGAGTCACTTGAACTATAATGTGAAATAGAGAAACGTTTCACATAGATACAACTACGAGTAATTGGAAAAAGTATCTCGTTGATAAAATGTTAGTGATAGGCATACCATGCATTCACCCATTATGTTTATTTTTATTGCATTTGAAATTTTTTAGTTTTGTTGTCAATTACAATGTTTTATAATGCTAATGTAGGTATGATTTTTATACCGCAGTTGCAGATAAGGTAACTATCAGTGGATTTTATAGTATTGTATACAGTTGTATGCAGATAATTAGGTATATGTAAAACAATTTGAATTAGATTTATTTAGATACTGTTATGTAAGTGCTCGTATTATGTAAACGGTATTTTTCGTCCAACAATTTTTTCTAGAAAATCTTACATGATCCAACTATACCTAAAGGGTTATATTTTATTCGTTTTAATCCTCTTAACGGCTCATTGTACTCATTATTGTGAACAACTTTAACAAATGGGACCAACCATGAAATCGCGAAAAATCTGCTGTCCCTTACATTTATGTTGGCATAGCTCGTCAATTGCCTCGGAAAGCTTTCGTGCCTCGGAAAGCACGTTAAGCCGTTGGTCCCGGCTGTCATTCGTGGATCTTAGACAGACCTTACGGGTCGTCAGAAGCCCGAAAGTCTGACAATCAGTCTTACCAAGGGGTATCGTATTACTCAGTTACTGGGTTGTGGAGGTCAGATAGGCAGTCGCTCCATGTAAAATACTGGTATTCAGCTGCATCCGGTTAGACTGGAAGCCGACCCCAATATAGTTGGGAAAAGGCTAGGCAGGTTGATTGATATAGCTCGTCAAGTACGTCAGAGTAAAAATGAATAAAACTTTACCTTGTATATTGTTCAAATAATAGGGCAGAACTTTTCATGGTAAACATTTGTTTAGCAACAGTTGATCAACGTTGTTGGTGAACGGCGAGAATGCTGCTGGAAACTTTGTTTAAATCAATATGGGTTGTTCACACACACCCATCTGCGTTAAAATGTTGCCCGCTATTAATTGCATAGTTTATCGTTGCTCCACACTACCGCCATGTTTATAAACAGTTGTAAACACGTCCACATACGTCAGCATTTGTTGATAAACTGATGTTTTCGCTCGCTGGGCGTCAACTCTGCAACATGGCGTGATCAACTCCGCAACACAAGTGTTGCCCGCAATATGTTGACCGCAACTCGGCAACATGTTTATGCAACCATGTTGCTAAACAAATGTTTACCATGAATACGAGGCTTAACTGTATACAGTTCAACACGCAGGGTGGTTTTTCGTTTACAAGCCATAATGCTCGACGACGGGACTTCCCATCGGCAAAAATGACTGACTTCCATACAAACTTTCATTCTCAATTACCCCTTTTAGGGTATGAATTATCAGAAAACTTTCCTCAGTGCTCACTTTCGATAGATGAGGACCTCTTGTGCAAACTTTCAAGCTTTTAGAAATCTAGACCCAGGGGCTTAGGGTGTGCGCTGTCTGAACGAACAATTTTTATTTTTATTAAGTAGAATCCCGGACGCATTAGTTTAATCTGATCACATAATAGGGCAGCCCTTTAACCAACTCTACGGTACACCAGGGTTTTCATCTACATTTCTTTAAAAGCGGCTTACCAATAAACGCAGCTAACGCTTCAGATACTAGATGCGCGTGGGTAGGCGAGAGAGGCGCGCGGTCGTGCGCGTGCGCGTTCCACAGCGCGCGCGCCAGCAGCGGCGCGGGCGCAGCGTCGCGGCGCGCGGCCGCCGCCGCCAGCGCGCGCGCCGCCAGCGCCGCGGCCGCCGCGCGCTCGGCGCCGGCGCCGCACACGTTGACGAGCACTCCGGCCGCCGCGCAGCGGACGCTGCACTCCTCTGACACACAGATAGAAGTAGGTATTGAGTCGTTGAGCTCCTTGAGAATTTGAGCTACGATTACTGACACATTACGCGTGCATTGACCGATAGGTCCACTCAAATCTGTGTAGTTTTTCCTCAAAAGATGATGACATCCTGGGATGATCTTGAAGTCACGTGACCGCGTGAGGACCAGGTTTTAACACTAAACATGGTCCTCACGTGGTCACGTGAATTTAGATAATTTAGATAATTTCTGGGCTGTAGAAGAGTTTGTTTCGGTGTTTCTTCCCAGAGTAGTAGGCAGAAAACACTGACTTCAGTGTAAAACTCACCATGTTGTAAGAAAGGCTCAAGCCGGTCCAGTACACCCTCGAGCACGATGAGTTGCGCGGTGCGCGTGGCGCGCGACACGTTGCCAAGCGCACGCACCGCCTCGCACGACGCGGGCCCGCTCCCGCGCAACCAGCGACACGTCGCTGCACAAAACACATATGATATTACTTATCCCATTTGAGAGGAGAAAACCAGCCGATCTACTCTGTAAAAATCGAATCGTCAAAACGTAGGTGAAGTGACCTATCATTATTCCATCTGAGACTAGTTATTGACATTTTTGACAGGTCACCGGTGAGATTTTTACAGAATAAATCGGTAGATAAGTATCCGGGTCGTAGCTTGTTCGCGTAGTGTTGTCGTAGCGGAGGTGGACGCCAGCGTAGTAACGCGCGGCATTGACGTAGTACTTGCTAGCGACCGCGTAGCGTTTTCGTAGCGCTCTGGCAAGTGGAGAGAAGCACCAGCGCAGCGAAGCAACGACGTAGCACAGGCGTAGCACTTGCTAGCGCCAGCGTTTCGTTGACGTAACGCTAGCTGGCCCCTGCATAGCGATGACGTAGCGTTTTCTCAACTTTGTCGTAGCGCTGGTTAGCATCATGTACCTTTGCATATGTTGTCGAGGGGCACGTGCAGCGGGTCGGGCGGGTCGGGCGGCTCGCGGTAGAACGTCAAGTTGTTGAGCGTGGCCAGCGCCGCCGTCGCCAGCTCCTCGCCGCGCTCCACTAATGCCGTGTGCTCTTGCAACGACTGGTCCTGAACGTAAGTGTAGGTTCATAACTCGTCGGGCAACATGAAAGACAATGCTTCCATAGTTAAGCAAATGAAACCAAATTAGTTTATTGCAAAACATGTTTTATAGAGGCTGTACCGATAACGATACACATTTAAGGATTGCATCACTATAAATAGTGATGAAGTCTTTAAATATGCATATTTTGTATAACTACCTACTAACATACCTTCGTATGCATTTTATACTACTATCCAAATATTATTCAAACTGTAGAAACAACATCATATAAGTACTAAAATGTAAACTTACCTGCTGAATAAATTACATTTAAGTAAAGAAAATTAGTAGTTACATGCTACCAGTCGCAGTTGCATGCTAGTTTGCCGCTTTAGTTGTATAAAATATAAATAAAAAATCAAGCAAATTCTGATGACCCTATCGTAACTCAATAGATAAGCCGTTCTAGGTAATAACATTCATCGATTCAAATAATATTTCAAAAAATATAATATCAGTAATTTAATTTATTTCGAAAGTAAAGTGGAAAGGATCAAGTTTGTTTGTTCCTTGCGTCCGACGCATTGCAGTTTGCATGTGTGTAGCGTACTTCACTAGACGCACACGAGCGCATATCCGCTACCGCGCGCCGTCAAATTTACCTAAAACTGTGTACTTCGATTTTGTAATAGCGCTCTTAAGATTAAAAGTTTCAAATGCACCCTGTAAGGGCACTGCAAAACAAAACCAAATAAATAAATTACAGTACAATACAATGCATTATAGTGAATATAATGTGACATTTGTACAATACATAGTTTAATAAATTGATAATTGAATAGAGTTGAATAATTATTGTTTACTAGCTTCCGCCCGCGGCTTCGCCCGCGTCGATAAAAAGTAGCCTATGTCCTTTCTCAGGCTCTAGAATATCTGTGTACCAAATTTCATTTAAATCGGTTCAGTAGTTTTGGCGTGAAAGCGCGACAGACAGACAGACAGACAGAGTTACTTTCGCGTTTATAATATTAGTAAGGATTGTTGCTGTAGCTATAAAATTACATATTTATTCTAAGTAAGCAACCTCTCTGTTCAGTCATGTCTTTCGTAAATCATTACCGTGTTTTCTATGATTTTCTCAGCGACTTGTAGACAGGCCAGCAGGGCGTTTACGGTCCGCTCGGCATACAAGGCCGCTAGACCTCGCCCCACGCGTTCTGCCAAACATAGGTTGGCGACTACGCGTACTGTCTGCAAAAGTTCAGGCATGTAATAGACAGTTCCTTGAATGCTTGCCTTTGATATATGTATTGACGAAATCGATGGCATATAAAATGTGTTATTTTTTTTTTAATCCCATAAGGCTAGTGTATTAATGAGACCATGTCAAATAATCAACCGGTTTTTTTCTCCTTTTTTTAAAATTTTTCACACAAAAATAATTCGACAGTCACGATTATTTATATACAACAGTGAGTGTTTTATTTACGTGAAAAAATTCTATTTTTGTCTATAAAAATAAAAAATATGACCATGTCGCATTTTCTTAGCTTTGAATACTTATGAATCAATGAAACTTGTATACGCAAATCGAGAGTTTAATGTTACGATATCTTTAAAAAAAAACTTTGTACCTACGTGGTCTCATTCAACTCTAGGAGTCTCACCCTAGACTCCTAGAGTTATAGGATTTAAAAACGTTGTATAGACACCCTGTTGTTGTTTGTAACTAGGAGCAATAATGGTAGCAATAACATGATTGTTTGTGTCATACATGCTTGCGTCAGCCGATTATATGGACAGATATACCAATTTATATAAAATGTGATGGAAATGGATCTTTTATTTGTAGAGTTACCTTGATAAGAACATCTTCATTGGAGCCATCTGATCCGCCCAAATCTGAACCTAAAATAAGTTCAACATGTTAGTTTAAACTGTAAAAAAAAAAACATTGAGGTCCAGTGAGTGGTTTCGTTGCTCACCAACTAAATGTAGATCTGGATCGGTCTCCACATCTACCGGATCTTGTGGGTTCCGATTGCTGTACGATTCAAGTATTGTCAAAAGAACATCAATTGCACCCTCCTCGTTGTAAATCTGTTAGGAATATAATGAATCGTGTTTGAAATACTTACGATGAATATTTCAGCCGACGAACGGGGGATTAGGGGTATAATAATCTTAAAACTATTTCATCAGCAGCATTTAGCAGGATAAAAAAGGGCAATTAGCTAAACAAGAAGCAGTAGGGCGGGTAAGCCACGACCTTCATAACGTAAAATTATCATTTTTCCAGCTGTAATAAATAGTACAGGGTTTTCGTACGTCATTCCTGGCCCGTGCATCAGCGGCGGCCATATTCCCGAGTGTGTACGCCAGACGCACCGCAAGCGGCGCGCGCGGCGCACACGCAGCCAGCGCGCGCACCAGCTGGCGCGCCGCGCCGCCGGACCCGCACAGCCATGCGCAACACTCTTCTGAGCCTGATACCACGCTGCAGAATACACAGCTTTAGTAACATAACATAATATAACGCTAGTAATCCCCAATGGGTCGGGCAGAGGTGTACCTATAGTACACCCAGATTTCGACACTTATGTTTCAGGTCCCATGTAACGGGGGGCGAGGGCGAGTCTACTGCCATCAACCAGGCACAAATCCGCAACATGTTTTACTATTTTCTACAGAAGAATGATAAAAAAAAACCAGTTCTGGCACAGTAGACATAACGCGAGATACTTGAGATACTGATCATCTCAATACTGTGCCTCTTGGGGTGTTACTCCTCACGATAAATTAAATCCCAACGCATTAAAAGAGATATAAAAGCACTAGCTTCCGCCCGCGGCTTTGTTCGCGTGGTATGTCGATAAAAAGTAGTCTATGTCATTCTCCAGGATGCCACCTGTCTCCTTGCCAAATTTGGCGAAATTTTTTCAGTGGCTTAGGCGTGAAAATGTACCATACAGACCGACAAACAGAGTTACTTTTGAATTTATAATATTAGTAAGTAAGTATAAGTATGGTTATGTGTATGGATGTCCGGTACCTAAGACACCTAGCGACGTTAGTGAGCACGTCTCGATCCGTGTGCAGTCCTAGCGCATTCACGAGCTCAGGTAGTGCACCACTGGCTAGGAACTCGTGCGCGAACTGGTCCACAACTCCCGCCAGACTGCGCAGCGCGCCTGTCACCTGGTACAGCGCGTGTGTGCTCTGCTCGCTCAGGGAACGAGGAGACTCCGCTTTCTGAAATACAAGGGCTGATAATTTGGACAACAATTGCATCAAGTCGTGTCTTACCAACCGTTTGCGCCGCGTCTGTCATAGATGCACAGGATACATAGATGCACAGCTGACACACAAGAACCTTTACAGTACAAAGGTTCGAGGTTTCTTTGTAAAGCGGAACCTGCGCTGTAGTTGAATTTATAAAAATTAGGTACTTATGAGAAACTTTCTATTTGAAAATAAAAGTTTTGAAGGTTTGGTTTGGTTTGAAGTTTTGTCTGGCTTTTGTCTAAGGTTTGATAGAACACGAAAATGTTATCTTGACGAATTTTGATTTTAGTCCAAAGATAGAGTATCATACGATCCTTAGTGTACTGGGGTCACAAGGCATATATAGGACTCACGGCGTTGTTAAGTATCTTGAGGTGTAGCGCGGCGAGGTGCGCGGCGCCGGCGCGGTGCGCGCGCGCGGCCAGGCGCGGCTCCAGCGCCAGCACGCGCAGCGCCGCGCACCCGTACACACAGCACGAGCTCTCCGATACCGGCTCCGCGCGGCCGCAGCCTTCCACCAGCAACTCTGATATACATGACACAGCATCGTGATGATTATGATGACCAAATCGCAGTGACCAGGCAGGGTAATTGCGTAACACACATAAAATGGCAATTGATCGCATTGCCTTGCCTACCATCCATTGCTTCATAGATTTGAATAAAATTGTCTGACAACAAGGTAAATAACGCAATGAACGTGGCTGAACTATGTAGTTTAAAGGCATTGCAACCAGCTTCTTGTACTTACCTAGCAAATTGGTGTTCCTAAAGAAGTGGTCGTTTTTATCATTTTTAGCAATTTTGAATACGAGCTTGCAAGCAGTCGCCAAGTGCGTGCCAGTGACTCGCATCTAGGAACAAAGATGAAATTAGTTACAGAGCACGTAGCAGTAGAACTCGAAGACTGCTACGTCGTAGCAGTTCTAGACACCGTTTCTTCTCCTTTAGTTTGGCGCAGACTGCTACAGCGTAGCAGTTAAGAAATCTCTTCTTCAATCTTCTTCTATCTACATGCTTGAATGAGATCGTACCGTGAGCATGGCGCGTGCGACGGCGACGAGCACGCGTTCGTCGTCGGTATCCGCTTGCACGTACAGGGAGCGTAGCAGCAGGTCTCGTAGACTGCCGCCGGGGGTCGACGCCTGCACGGTGACAATCACTGCGTCGAGGAGCTGCAGCGTGCGGTGATGGTCGCGACACCGCTGTGACAACGCTTCTGACAGCTCCAAGACGGTCATACTGTCGATACATAGTTGATAAAATAAATAATCCCAAGCGTCCAAAAACTGCTGTTGTTAACAGAATATGCAAAATGCAGGGATTCTTATCTCGCTTGAAGCTTAGGAAAATGAATAGTATTCGTAACACGACCATTTCTTGCTTTGGGAGAAGCTATCATAATATTCCCAACCACTAAAAATCTTATGAGGTTAGTACCTATAGCGGGGACCAACCAGAAAAATGTCGCTTCAATAAAACTCGATGAGGCCCAAAAACATGATTCACTGTCTTGGAACCCGCAAAAATATGAAACAACAGAGCTTCCATACTTGTCAAAGCTGACTGCTGAAGTTTTTGGCAGCTGCACGGCGAGGTGTTTGACGTCGATGTCGGACCGGCCTGTGCCGCTCGCCACGTCGCACGACGCCGCCTTGCTCAGTGCAAACTGCTTGCGTTTCACTGCCACCTCCGGAGTTAATGCTATAGAATATGATAGGTAGGTAATATGAGCTCAATACAAAACTGGATAAATCAGCAAGCTGGCGCAAGTTGATTTCTAAGGACTTTTCACTTTATGGAAATACTCAGGCCGAGATAAATAAACATTAAAATTAACACATGCTGAGCCAAACTGTCGAACTACTAGTGCAAAATAGCTACGCGAACATTTAGGATAAAGCAAAGTAACATTTATTAATCTCGAGACTCCAGAGAAAGTCTTGTGGCGTTCTGTTGAATGAACTGGCGTTTCCATAGTGCAACCCTTTTTTTTTTTTTTTTTGAGGGTGAGAAATCATCCAATGACTTCTCCCGCTCTGGGCGGAGCGGAAGGGCGTGTCAGACTTTTACTGACTAAAACCCACCCGTGTTCCTTCATTTGCCTGTTGCCAAGGTCCCGGTATCCCTTTCGGACTTTCCCGCAACCCTGGCAGGCATCGGTCCTATTGGACCCCGTCATTTTTGCTGACATCTCTTTGAGGCGCGCGTGGAACACGACGCGCCATCGACCCGGGCCTGGTCCTTATCGGACGGCGAGCTGCCCGTTGCTCGCCGTCCGCAAGCCCGCGCCTATGGTGGCCGGAAATCCGCCTGGGATTCCCGACGCCCAGGGCGTCTCCAACGGCGGCGGTTAGGGGCGTGAGGGCGCAAACTTTGCCTTTCCCTCACGCGTTCCGCCTCCTCCTTCGCGAGCATTACTGCTTCGCAGAAGGAGGTGACGGCTTCCCATGCCCTCTCGCTCCGTACCATGGCCTGAACCAGGGCCGGACGCGAGAGGTCACCGCCGCCAATCGCCTCCGCGAGGACACGGCGGTGCTCCGCCCAAGCAGGGCACACCTCAACCGTATGCTCCACCGAGTCCTCCGGGCGATCCACACAGTGGTGACACCCGGGCGTTTCCTCCCGCCTAATCCTACACAGGTACCTCCCGAAGCTGCCATGTCCGGTGAGGACCTGTGTCAGGCGGAAGGTGAGGACGCCGTGGCGCCTCTCTATCCACTCCTCAAAGAGGGGACTTATCGCCGCTATTGTGGCGTGCCCACCATAGTGCAACCCTGTTGTGGAAGTCAAGGGTGGACCCAGGATTTATTTCTGGGAGGAGCACATCGGCGTCACATATATGAACAGTCTCCCATATCTTGTATCGGGCCCTGTTTTTGGAATTCTTTCTTTTACAATGTCATATAAGAATAACTACAAAAATAATACAAGTTTAGCACCTCGTCTCGAATAGAATGGATTTTCTTTTGATCATAGCTACAGAATTAAGAGTCTGCCGACTGAGGCTTTAGGCCGGTCGGCTTAGCAGACCTCTGGGCCCGAGTAAGAACTGACTGCACCACTTTGAACCTTATTAATTACGCCTCTGCTGCTGAAGATACAGTAGCTTTCCTCTTCAGCGTTCATCATTGAAGCAATGTCTTGACATTATGCATTCAGGCCAGGCTAATCAGACGATTCGATTTTTACTTAAACTGTTTGGGGGGGCACGTGCCCCTGTGCCCCCCACTGGATCCGCTCTTGGTGGAAGTACACGCGATGAATCTTGCAAGCGACACCCTTTAATCCTAAGGATTTAACTGAAGAAATGGGCCTATGATGGTTAGGTATGTGAAAAGGTATATTCTTACATTTTGTGAGATTATCGGCGAACATTGCATTACTGATGTAGCTAGGCTCTGTATCGCCCAGCGGTCGAGTGACTGAGATCGCTCGCCCTAAGTGGACCTCGGGTTTGAAATCTGAAAGTACAAGAAGCATTAAGTTCTTAACTTCATTGCAAATGCCGGTGTTATATTCAACGTTATAACAGGGCCCTAAGTTTATTTGTTTCATTATCAATTAGGAATAAATTGGAACAGAAGTTCTAATCCAGCAGTTAACTGTCAACTAAAATGCTGAAATGCATTCAGCATTTTAGCTTTGCATTGCTGAATTTGTTACTTTTAAAGGCGGCACCTATATCTAGGTACCAACTTATATTCAGAGGAGGGTGTACAATAGAGTTGTGTCCGTGTAGTTTTCCTTTTGAAGAGGTACAAAGGTATTAGCTCAAATATTGCTGAATGGGAGACTTTCTTTTTGGTAGTAATTTTTTTATCCATTTTCTTATCTTCTAATCTAACACAAACCTATTTTCCTATTACTTATTGTCTGAGCATGGACATAATAGGCAAACCTTCAGCGTGTACTTGTCCGGTAGTGTTCCGGCGATGCAGCGGCTTGCTTCGGCCGCTGAGGTGCGGCAGCTTGGTGAACCCGCCCCATACTTCGCCCGCCGCCACATGGTGGTTGTCCTTACGAATCTGCACCGAAACAGGTAAAGTTTTCATTTTCATTTCATTTATTTATTTTGTGAAACATAGGTGTGTACAGGTGTTTTCGAATACAAAATGCTTATGATAGAAATTTATTCTTCTTTCTTTGTTTTCGAGCGATGAAAGAATATTCATTTCCAAATGCAAGCGCATTGCATCTTCGAGCCTTTGCAATCGAGGTTTTTTTTATAAAAGTAGAAAATAAGCTTTCGCATACGTGGTAAATAGCGTTGAAAAGTTTTTGTGAAAAGCTTTACACGCGGCGAAGTAGGTATTTGGAGGAAGTTCGTCTGGTTGAGCGGTTATGAATCATCCAAGCAAATTAAACCAACATTTTCATACTTAAACTGAAAAGTAATTTATTGAAGTATTTTTAGTTTAGTAAAGTTAAGGTATAAACAAGCCATCACAGACAGACAAATTAAAAATCCAGAGTCACAAGTAATCTGTTCGATTTATAACACGTGTGACTTCGGATTTTTAATTTATCTGTCTGTGATATTTTGTTTATATACCTTTTTAGTTGATTGACTTTTTTTCGTAGTTGGGTTTTAGTTTTATAACTTTTATTTTTATATTAATCACGGTAGTTCGTGCTCCTGGGATTATTTCCGACTTCCACGCGGGCGAAGCCCCAGGCAAAGCTAGTGCATATGTTATTTACCGCAGGCTTTTTCCGGTTGTGATGTGTGTCAGCGAGCATCTCGTTGAGCGTCTCTTCATCTAGATGTGCGATGCGCGCGTCCATCGCCGACAGTGTGTCCTCGCTGCTCTCCGACAGACTCAGGCACTTGAAGCTGGGCCATAAGGAGTCAAAAGCAATCATGAGGTATGGAGGGCAGAAGATTCAATGATAAATTTTGTCAATTTGTTGTTTTGATACAAGTAGAAAATGTGTTCTCATTTATGTCGTGCGTTATCAGAGCTGAAAGGTTTCTGTGAAAAGCTATGCTTGACACGCGTAGTGTGTAACGTTAATTTCATTCAACCGCACATCATGTGCATGTAAAGCCTAATAAAAGCACACCGTTGAATCTTCAACTCTCGGCGCTAAACCGAACGTTGAAAATTCAATGATGCGCGGTAGTGTTAGTGAAAAACAAACAAAAACCTTCGTTGCATGTAGAAACTAGAACAATAAACAAGTGAACATACTCATAAGAGCTGGGTGGTCTGGGGTCCTTGCTGGCGTCAAACAGCGATCGTTGCGGCTCGCGCGGCGTGTAGGGGCGGCGCGTGCGCAGTGGGCGCAGGCCGCCGCCCGCACCGCCGCTACTAGATGTGCCACTCATCTCTGTATCATCAAATGAAACTTTACTAGATTATACTCCGGTACATCGCCTTTACCGGCGATGCTACTGGGTATGTTGGGATTGGTTTCCAATCTAACTAAATGCAGATGAATACCTGCATTCTACATGGAACGACTGCCTATCTGACCTCCACAATCCATTTACTGGGCAATACAATACCTCTTGGTAAAACTGGTATCCAGACTTTCCGGCGGCTGACTACCCGTAAAGATTGTCAAAGATCTACAAATGACAACCGGGACCAACGGCTTAACGTACTTTCCGAGGCACGGAGGGGTCTTGATGATATTGAATGGATAGCCACCAATCCACGGACCTACTTTGGCAAGCGTAGCTTAACCTTCAATCGACTCGTGCGGCAGTTATTGTTTAGCCACGAGCTACATGACAGCTGTATATACCGACACAGTATACAGCTGTCATCAAGGTAGCTTGGTGGTCAAGAAATCAATCAAATTCTATACTACGTTAGACTGGAAGGAGACATAAATGCCGTATTGAAAATTGAAAATGCTTTACCTACTTGCCCTTACAAGGCGGTCGCTTTCATGCAATTTAAAAACAATAAAGTTAACATAACTTTTACCCAACTAGCCCCAAAAAGAGAGATTGTATTACTGTTTTATATCATAACAATAAATATACCCAAAATAAAAACATTTATGTTCGTTTCATGAAAAATGTTTGTCATCTCTAAAAAATTGCTGTAACCTTCTGCTTTGCTTTTCAGTACCTAGGTAAATGCTCCTCCCTTGTACCAAAAAGTAAATTTTTAATCATGTGATTAAGAAAATATTAAAATACTAGCATTCAACATACTGCGACATTGACCTTCTGTTTGAGTAGTGCTGTATTAAAGCATTTGATTAAAAATCTCCACCGTTATGTGAAGTATTAATGTAAGAATGGCGTGCGAAGGAGTTCACCGTGGCAACGGGGCCGGTAACAGAATAACAAGCCGGAATGACCGCGTGACCTCGCCGATCAACCACCTCAGAACAACACAAAGAAAGCTCCAACTGTAAACTTATACCTGTATCGGTTTGTGAAACAAAACGAAAGCTAAATCGTCTGCAGCCAATGAAAAACGACGAACACGTTGTAAACTTATGAACATTGCAGTGAAGAAATCGTTCTAGATACGATAACAGTTTAATTTGTTCTAGTTTTTGTTATTTTTGTGGCTGATAGAAAATTGAATAAGTTTAAATTGGTCCTCAATTGTAGGTGGTTACGGAAACTGTTCGACTTGGTGTTGTTGGGGAAACTATCATAGCTACCTAAGACATAATAAGACCACCTTTGTCATTGTGTGCATAAAAAGATAAATAAATAACTGCCTTACCTATATCGAATTCATAAAGCAGGATAAAGTAATAAACAAATTCGAAAAATGAGCGTCCAAGAACAAGTTCAACAAAGAAAATAAACTGTGACACACAAATACAAGTTTCAATATCGTAAAAGACAAGAAACGGTGGAAATCAACAGTATTGTCGACGATATGTGAACGCTAAACTTTATTCAAACCGTAAAAGTAGTATGTTTTATTATGACGTCAAACGTGGCGATGCGAAACTGTATTTTCAAAAGCCTGTAAACGTATCGTGACTGTTCAACATTA
Source organism: Lithophane leautieri (assembly GCA_949152455.1). Lineage (NCBI taxonomy): Eukaryota > Metazoa > Arthropoda > Insecta > Lepidoptera > Noctuidae > Lithophane > Lithophane leautieri. Next base: position 11,207,900 of record OX424478.1, read on the forward strand.
GCTCACCTTGTGATCGACAAGGTGAGGGCACCGGTGGTTGTCGCGCCAAATTAACCCCACTATCACAATCGATGAGCGAAAAACGATAACGATTTGGTGAATTCTACGATACTGCATCGATTAAACGACTTTGTTTAATGGTAACTAGTTATAACAATAATTGGATACCTTAATACTAGTTTTCATAGTTCTTCACAGAAGAGTAAAATGTTGAATGCCACCGGTTTATTAAATTGTGTGCCGATGTCGTAAATAAAAGTGCGCAGTTTGCACGTCCTTTGTTATCCTGTCGGCAATTGACCTGACTATCGAAGTCTAGCAGTAGAACGAAACTTAACATATTATTTGGCAGTAAAAGCTTATTACACCGCTTCTAGCCTGTGCCAGTAGGTATACCTGGTACAGTGTTGGAGAAAAACAGATCCAAAGAGACATATCAAGAAGCCAGGCCAGCGAATTTTATATGTTGGCAGATCATCCATTACCGCTGTCGCATCGCTGAATAGTTTTATATCTTACTTACCCATTGGCTGCTAAACCAAAGCTTATCGGTCAGTACTCGGTGCATCAAAAGGTGTACTTATGAAAACTTTGTAAAAAGGAAGCAGTGTTAAGAATTTGTGTCCATTACCGCCGTATATGGCAGCACGTGCTTCGCTGATGATCTCTGCAGAGGTTTTGCGCCGCAATGGCGCGTAAAAAGGTGCGCCCGCGCCGCGTCTAGCGCCTCGCTCGCTCATTATCTACCCTGTAACAAGGAAAAACGTTGAACAACAGATATTTAATTTTTTTTTTACTTGAGCAATAAAAATGTTCGGAACAAAAATGTAACTTGGATACGCTATAATTATGGTGATTCAGCTAGTCTGCGTTACGCAGAATAACGGCCCGTAACTTTTTGAAAGATACCACGAAAGTATGATTCAACCAATGTGTTAGTTACATGGAATAGGCAATAAATTATAACGACCTAATCTAGGCATTATAATATATTACGTATGATACCTATCTACATAATTTAAATCGACAAAAGCAATTAGACGGAACATAGTAAACCTTTTACGAAGGGTTTTTAATGTAAAATGTAATCGAACCCTGCAACAACTTTATTACATTACCGATACTATGAAATACACGTAAAGCCTTGTGAAATGTAGGACGATGTGAATAAATAATGTTTGTCTTGTCAATCTAGTCCATCGGGTAACACGACGACCCACATACGAACCATATTGTGTTAATTGGATTAACGATAATGACAACCTATCTGTATAGGCTGACGATTTAGTTACCTGCAAACGAAAGAAATAGTCAACAAACGAGCCAAGGCTCAAAAGAGGCATTAAAATTATAAATACAAACCAATATGTATCTTTCCGATGCTCAACATGGTTTTCGACCTGGTCGCTCCGTGAACTCAAATCTGCTGGTTCATGTTGACTTTATATCCAGTAGCCTAGAATCCGGTAGGCAGGTCGACACTCTGTATTTTGATTTCCAGAAGGCGTTCGACAGGGTGGACAACGATGTGCTTTTGGCAAAGTTAGGGACTACGGGCTTCTCATCCGGTCTTCTTAACTTCTTCGCCGACTACCTACGGGATCGCAAACAGTTCGTCCGGCATGGCTGCTTTGAGTCGAAGGCTTATTACACTCGCTCGGGTGTGAGTCAGGGATCCGTATTGGGGCCGCCTCTGTTTCTGATCATGATCAATGATCTAATTTGTAAGATTCGATTCGCAAAATGTCTACTATATGCCGACGATCTAAAGCTAGCTGCCCAAATCAGAACAGAGGTGGATTGCGAACTCCTACAAAAAGATATCGATACCGTCTATGAGTGGAGCATTGCGAACAAGTTGTTATTTAATATTAGTAAATGCAGCGTTATGACTTATGGTCGAGCGTTGAGACCAATAAAATACGATTATAATTTGGGGGGTATAGTGATCACTCGTGTCACCAGCGTTAAGGACTTAGGAGTGACTTTCGACCGCAGTCTGATATTTAGAGACCAAGTGTCTGCCCTTGCAAAGGAATCCTTCAGGCGTCTGGGATTTGTCTTGAGGAACGCTCGTGACTTTCGCAATCCCAGTATTATTAAACTCCTATACACCACTTTGGTTCGGAGTAAACTGGAGTCCAGCGCCTGTGTCTGGCATCCACATACTGCGTCACAGACACTGATACTTGAGAAAGTTCAGAAAACCTTCCTGAGATTTTTGTATCAAAGGCTGTACCATCACTATCCATTCATGTATCCAACGAACTATCTTCTGGGGGTGTTGGGATTCAATTCGTTGGAGGTAAGAAGGAGCTTTGATCAGCTCACGATTGCCTGTAAAACCCTAAACGGTCGTATTGACTGCCCTGAGCTCCACGGACTTTTCTGCTGCCTATTTGTGCCCGACAAATACCTTGGGCACCGTCAAAGCCGCCGGCATAACCTGTTCGCACTACCGCTATCTAGATCTGTTGCTAGAGCTGCATCCCCGGTATGTCGAACCCTAAGGATGCTAAACGCCCTCCTGACTACCGACCCTGAATGTGATGTGTTTGCTGATGATTGGAAGAAAATGATGCGTGCTTGTCTGGTGTTTTGTGAGAGACAATATGCGAGGGTGTCCACTGTTACATGTTAGTTTATGATGTTTTTTAATTTATTTACATTTACGCAAATTATTATTAATACTTTTATCCACGAATTGTATATCTCTGAATTTGAATTTAATGTTTGTACTGTATGTTATTTGAATGCTTATTTTATTTTAATCTTTATAATTCTATGTTAATTAATGTAATTGGACCTGTGCCGTTTTAATTAACTATAAATAAATAAATAAATAAATGACGATCACAAGAACGCCATTGATACCGCAATTAAAGTGACCTTCTCAAGGCATTTTCATAAAGTTCAGTTTGAAGACAAGTGTTGTGTAACTCAGCACACGTGTTAGCACAGTTGTAGCGACTCACTTGGATGAAAAGAGTCACGCACTCTTTTTATTTTGATGTGCTAGCACACACCACTCTGCACTGGCACAGATTATCTACACACAGAACATTTGTACTTGTGAGTTTTTAACGAAATGAGTCAGTCGATCGAGTTACTCACTCGTACACGTATTTTGATCATTGATGTCTTCGTTCACTGTTGCTAGCACAAATACACACCACAGAACTCACTGCGCGTGTGTCTACTCTATCGTCACTACTCACTACACGCCACACAGCACACACGCGACTCGGCGAATCGGCGAAGCACGCGACTCACTGGCACACTCACAGCACGTTCGTGCTCACTAGCCATCGCAGCCTCGCCTCATTCGTGGCAACACTGTGTGCTAGCACACTTTGTAAAAAGAGTGCCTCGCACGATCCTCATTTAAAAAGGTGTGCTACCCATCTCTATTGAAGACAAGTATCACTCCCATGCAGATTGTAGGCGACTGAATCTACAGTCTGTACCGGGTAGGTACCTATAGGTACGTGGATCAACCAAAACAGAACTATACCGTTTATAGATATCGCCCTGCATGTTACAGTATATGAATTCCTGTATCTCCTCATTTAGTATTTATTTTATTATGCTTTTAAACCTTGAATAAATATAGATACGTTCGTCGTTCACAAATAAACAATCTTGAATCTTGAATCTTGTTCATTGTTTTAGAAACAAACTCATGAAATGGCATGAATATCTAGCCAAACGTTTGTAGAATGCTGAGAAAGCAATATTTAATTGAAAAAGAAGGTATAACTAACCACTGTCAAAATTTTGTTTCCTTCATTCTTCGCATTATACTTTGAAAAACACGCAATTACAGTCATTTTCGGGGAAATGGGCTCACTTATTCAAAACTCTTATGATAATGCGAAAATATAATATAGGTAACCGCGAACGGTGATTAATGTACCTACTTTCGGGGAAGAAGTATCGACACGCAACTATACTTTGAGAAAACGACGACACTTCGCAGAACACTATGGGTCTACCTAGGTAATTGAATTATAGTATAGTATTATACTATATAGTATAGTAATACTTAATTATATCTTCTATATATATAAAAATCAATTGCTGTTCGTTTGTCTGGCTAAAGCTTGAGAACGGCTAGACCGATTCAGATAATTCTTTTTTTGTTTTGAAAACATGAAAACATTAAAAATGTTTATGACATATCGTAATATATATTACGATGTGTCATAAACATTTTCTGTATATTTCTCTCAACTACTATATCCACAATACAATTGAACATCTCAATTTGCCATAACCTATACGAGTAATACTATACCCTAACTACCTACCCTACCTACCTAACCAACCACCTACCTACCCTACCTACCCTACCTACCTACCCTACCTACCCTACCTACATAATATATTAATCTGCCTAGCCTTTTCCCAACTATGTTGGGGTCGGCTTCCAGTCTAACCGGATGCAGCTGATTAACAGTATGTTACATGGAGTGACTGCCTATCCAGCCACAACCCAGCAACTGGGTAAGTAATACGATACCCCTTGGTAAGACTGATGGTCAGATTTTCGGGCTTCTGCCAACCCGTAACGACTGTCAAGATCCACGAATGACAGCCGCACAGTGTAAATTTCCCTCTGCTGTTCATGGTATTTATCGATCAAGGGATGCATTTATAATGCACGAGTAAAACACCCACGTGCTCATGTCAAATACTTTTTTTTTTTAAGCATGAAGCTTATGTGATATTTTCATTTAACTAATTTAAACAAATTCTCAAAACGTTACTGTCCAAGATATTTATTTCATATAAATATAATCTGATAGAGCATTTTTGGGCGCATATTTTCCAGTCTTTATTTTAGGAAAATTACCTTCAGATACCGAGTTTTTTTTTTGCAGTTTTTTTTTTTTTTTTTCTCCGTAAAAACTCAAAAGTGCGACTTGAAACTAGCACAGAAATATTGCTCGTAACAAAGCCTATCACTGATTTAAAAAAAACACGTTGCACTATAGCGGTCAACACAACTTATTTTAAAACTTAACCAAGTTGTAAATTATGAAAAATTCTAGCAACAAAGCTTATTAATTACACTGCATTGAAAAAAAAAAAAGCGAACATTCACTTACCTACTGAATACACCAAAACTAGGTACGCAAAATATAAATTCGTAGTCGTAGAGCTTCGTAGCCAGCTACGCGGGCGGCGCGCTACGCCTGCTACAATCTACTGCTACGGTGCTACGCTTCCTCCCTACAGTCCCTACAACTCAAGCCATCTCGTAGCAAAAGGGGCAAATTCAAACAAATTATTTATCGAACTTATTGTTATCATAGCTGTTGTAATTCCGATAAATTATAGATAATTAAGTGCACCATAAAAATAGCAAATCGTGTTCCATTAGTGAATGCTAATTAATTTTGGTATATTTTTTTACTTAATTAGTTTTCTTGGAGATGGAACAACGCCATGAATGTACGAATATTAAGAAAAACTTTCAACAAACGCCAAAGCACTAGAGTAAGTATATGAAGCTTCAGCGTAAAACTTATATATAGTATAGTGCTTGTTGATTGATCGTGACGTCAGTAGTTTTCAGTTTGTAAAAAACTTATTTGATGTCTTCTTATTACGGATCTTGCAACAATAACGGAGCTTAGGACTCATGATGCCAAAATATTAAATGAACGCGATCCACGAACGAGTTCCATGGAAAATTACGGACAAATATTATTAATTAATTAGATATAGGAATATTTATCTTATCAGAGGCTTTTACGATATTGATGATTTATAATTTTATTTAACCTTGAAGTCTTCAGGGTGTTAATGTGTGTTGAGTGTTGCTGATACACTTTTTCAAATAAAGCTTACCCTGACACACACGTTCATAGAACACGTCGTATCAGCGTGCATGAAGGTTCCTCTAAGATACGAGTGAAGCCGCGGTCAACTGCTAGTTCTGCATAAGTTATTCTCGCAGGTCATTGCGCTGCTGTTTGGTGCGATATTGGACAGTAGTCGGCAGCCATGAGCCGCGCGCTGTAATGTTATAGTTCTCAGCAAGATGCCTGGAACGGAACACCACTTCGCAGGTTTAGAGATATGAACAGTATCATAATTTAAAAAAAACAACTGACTTCCAAAGAAAACACTAAAAAGTGAAAAATAACTTTAATTTCGGAAGTTAGTGTCTTTAGTTTTCAATGTGTTTATTTTTGGAAGGCCGTAATTTTTTTTTTGTATTTTTTTTTTATTCACTTTTTAGTTGTGGTACCTACCCCACATAAATTCTAATATCACTATCTGCTATGTAAATAACAGTGATTGTATCAAATAAGATGTCATCTATATAGACTAAGTGAGAAAAATACGTAGGTAATTATTGAAGCTAACTCAAAAACTACGCAAGCAAAGTTAATTTTTAAAAAATGGGACCACACGGAAAGCACCAGCTTTCAAATAAAAAAAGAATCATCAAAATCGATTCACCCAGTCGAAAGTTCTGAGGTAACAAACATAAAAAATAAAATAAAAATACAGACGAATTAATAACCTCCTCCTTTTTTTGAAATCGGTTAAAAACGTCAACTATCCACTGCAAATTTTTGCACTATGTAATACGAGCACAAGTAATGAGAAACATTATCACTTACCTAAAAACATTTCATATGCTTTTTTGTTCCCGTCATGATCACTTCTAGATAATCTTACTTACTCATTAATAATAATAATAAACTATAGTCTTTCAGAGTACAATGAGGTCCACAATGTTAGTAACAAAATAGCTTAGCCGATGTTACTTAGTACTTAAGTAATAAATAGAACAGATCGGGTTGGATAAATTAAAAGAATTTAAAGTTGAACTGTTTACAAATGCTCCGAAAATCGATCGGAAAACATGGGCTTTTCCTATTCGTAGCCAAGGATACCGGATCCAAACATTTCCTTACTGAGGCGCCAATAGAAATTGATACGCTTTCACGCTAAAACGGCTCCACAGATTTGGATGAAATTTGGCGCATGGGTAGACCATGACCGGAATTAGGACATAGGATACTTTTTATCCCGATATTCCCACAGGATCGAGACTTACGCGGTTAGAAACACGGGGCGCAGCTGTAACTAAAGTCTTCGTCAGTTTTTTATGCTTGTAAAGGGTTATTCTCTGGACTACATACCGATCTGCAGACTACGACAAATCTTTTCACTGATAGACAGCTACTTTTACCGAGTGACATGGGACAATGGTAGCCCCACGCGGGGAACCGTGAAATGGAGTCTTAAATACCTATAGATATAACAAACGACATATAACAAGATATCACGCCTGTAATCCCCGAAAGGTTAGGCAGAGGTGTACCTACAGGTGCACCTCTGCCTGGAATTAAACGTAACCCCAGTCAGTTAAGCCCCATGTAATAAGGGGCGAGACTATTGCCATTAACCACCAACCGTGCACAAATCTAGACGGGCTGAGAAATTTCTGATGGAAAAATCCAATATCATTTTGCCTGACCTGGGAATCGAACCCAGAGGACCTTATGCTCAGCAGCAGCGCTTACGACCACTGGACCAACGAGGAAGTCAGGTTATATTAGTAATAATGCATTATGCTATAGTTTTCTGCGCGTGCAAAGTGCAATGTAGAATGCGGACGTTGACAACACTTAGTAGAATGTATACCGTGTTAACCTGTTGTGTCTGCTGCAGCTGTAGCGACTGCACCGACGAGATCATGAGTTCCTGGGTTATGTTTATGGTATAATCTACATAATACTTACCTAGTTTACGATTAAAATCCGAAGGTACTCTACAACATAACTTCACATCATGAAAGACCGGAAAACAGTAATTCAAAATGGTCTTTTATAATTTTGAAAACTACTTGTACCGTATTTTTATTCAAAAAATTACATTAAACCCATAACTAAACCTTTATCAAATCCATCAGCAACGCAACGTCAGCTAAGGCACAACGTGACAAAAATTAAATTATGTCACAACTTAGCTAGCCAGTATTTTAATCAAGGAGATGAAAATACACTTGATGGTACCTACCTTGGTTAGTTAATTGATTCAGGCGTGACTTTGCGGAAATCCATTATAAAATACAATAGACGTAGATATATTTAGTAACCTATTCCGCTTAACTATTCTTCAAGAGTCATAAAAACCCTGTAAGAAATCGACACGTCTTTCACCTCTCAACGAGGCTTCCTTAGGATGACGATTGACCAATTGCAAAACCAGAACACGACGTGTCGCCACATCGAGCGCTGGACGCAGAGTGAATCAAATCGCCCGTCACCCCCACTTATATAGGATTGCTGCTCGGCGCTACGCGGCTTGGATCGTTATCAGTGCGATAAGCGCGATAAGGGGCAAACAGTCGCAACAAAGGCGACCTTGGATTACTGGTATTTAATTCGTTCAACAGTGTAACGTTCGCTGTATTATTTTTTACGATTTCTAAACTCTCTAATACTGACATTTTGAATCCTTTGTCACATGTGTGTAAAATTACAAGTGACGTACGTGAATTACAAGTACGGTGTTTACAAGCTACATTGCGATGATTGTAATGGTATTTACATAGGTCAGACTGGTCGTAATTTCCAAACAACATATAAGGAACATATTGCAGCTTATAGGAATAGTTGTCCAGAAAGATCCCATTTTGCTCAACACTTAATAAATTCAGGTCATTCATTAAATAATAATAACACTTTCAAAATTTTACACACATGTGACAAAGGATTCAAAATGTCAGTATTAGAGAGTTTAGAAATCGTAAAAAATAATACAGCGAACGTTACACTGTTGAACGAATTAAATACCAGTAATCCAAGGTCGCCTTTGTTGCGACTGTTTGCCCCTTATCGCGCTTATCGCACTGATAACGATCCAAGCCGCGTAGCGCCGAGCAGCAATCCTATATAAGTGGGGGTGACGGGCGATTTGATTCACTCTGTGTCCAGCGCTCGGTGTGGCGACACGTCGTGTTCTGGTTTTGCAATTGGTCAATCGTCATCCTAAGGAAGCCTCGTTGAGAGGTGAAAGACGTGTCGATTTCTTACAGGGTTTTTATGACTCTTGAAGAATAGTTAAGCGGAATAGGTTACTAAATATATCTACGTCTATTGTATTTTTTTTTTTATGCTACCTACCTTTATACCTACTTGTATGCATAAAATAATCAGCTTCGTAACTGTGATGAAAGTTATCAAAATGTTGGTCAAAAGTGAAAAATTTACGTTCAGTGAATTATGACTTAAATTTTCAACTTCAAATAAATCAATACGGGTGACTTTATCGTTCCTAAGAATGCGCCAGACTATGTGTCTATAATGGGGCTGCGTTGGCTAAAATCGGCCTTCAAAGAAAGCGACGTGGAAAATAAATAAAATTAGGAAACCAACACAAATTTTTTTTTAACCATTTTCTCGCTCCAAAGTCGAAAATTCACCACCTTGAAATACAAACCTTGAAAAATTGCGGAACATACATGGGGGTGATTCGGATACACCACGGCACGAGGGACCAAAATTACCGCAGCCGCGTTTTTAAAAACATCGGAAAAATTCTGTATTCATTTTGCAGTCTGAAGATCGAAGTTCTGTGCTCTACACTCTACGCGTAGTCATGGCCTAACGGGTGTGCTGCGAGGTGAACCCCGTAGACCCTCCTTTAGCTTTTTATTTATTTATGGTGGTAATATTAACTAGCTGTCATAAGAACACGTTCCGGATCTAGAGTGCGTTTCATCCATGTTTCATTAATTAGTTCCTATGCCGTGATGTTGGCTCTACTATTGTTAAGACCAATACAAATATCCTACGCCGCTACGGCGCTACCTAATTGGTCCGTTTTTTCAATTTAATAGATGAGCCAACATTACGGCCAAGAAAGATGAAACGCAATCTTTATACAAGCTGCCATAGAGTAAAGTATTATATGAAGCTGCATTCCACTTCCAGTATTTGACACTGACAGTGTCAAAATTGACAAGAAAAAAGAAAAACCTTTGTTTTAAAACTTTCAAACTGTGCTTTCAAACATCGAAACAAACATAAGGGAATGGGATTTGGAAGAATACTTGGGAACTTTGGGAGGGAAATTGGATTGGAAAAATACAAAAAACATATTTGATGAGTTGATTTCATCGATACTTGTTTTGTGCTCAATCAGAGTGCTTTTCTAATAAAATTTTGATAATCAAAGACAAGTGCATTGGGCGGAAAGTGCTGAGTGCATTTTTCTTGGTCTGAAGAATTTCTCAAAAAGATGGAAAAGCATAAAACTGTTTTATTTTACGATCTATGCAGGCTTTGCCTTGAAAACCCTGGCGCTGATGATATGTTTACAAAAACCGACCTAGCTCATGATATATTTCTCTGTACAGGTATTAATGTGGTACGTACTTTTAATTCATATTTTTTCGCCTAGAAATTGCTCTTCGATCGCGTATATCTCTGAATGTTTCTTAAAACCTCTGTGTAAATGATAAATGGAATTCTTACAGGTTGCCAGCGAAGATAGCTTGCCCCGTAAAATATGCTTTCAATGTTTAGAAATTGTCGTTAACGCGAAGCAGTTGCGAGTGTTGGCTACAGCAAATGATACACATCTGAAGTCCCTGTTTGATGACGATGAAAAATTTACTATAGGGTTCCATAAAACAGATCAGGTATTGTGAATTTTTTAAGGTAACCATACAGTAAATACCTACATGAAAAAATATAAAAAGTTAAAATAAAAGTAATATAAGTTAGTTTAGTTAAACTTTCACTATGGGGTTAAATTGTAATGTTTTACTCACATAACATAACATCACTCCTGTTTTCTGCGAAAAGTTAAGGTGTACCTTAGTACACCCACATTAATAATTTATTTATTTGATTCAGCCACAGTGATTCATATTTTGTAAATAATGTGGGTGTACTAGTATTACTGTGGAGGACTTGTTGTTTGCTCGAATGTTTTTTAAATAATAATTGTCTTATTTGCTGAAATTTATATAAGTATGTTTATTAAAATGTGTATAAATCACCATCCTTTCAGAACCAGAAAGATGGAAACACAATTTCAAGGAAAAGCAGCACAGATTCCGACAGAACTGTCAAACTGGAGATAGTAGAAAATACTAATAGTCCTCCTGAGAACCAATGTCAATCAAAGAAGAGGAACACATCAAATTCCTCTGAACAAGTACGTACTGCTCTACTAATGTATTTCTTCATCTTTAATATTTTGGCATACATGTACATAAAATATCTTTATGACACAACTAAAGTGGATCAAACATCAGTCCTGCACTTTTTGAGATTTGGGCTTTAAAAAAAGCAGATGTGGCGAGATGACTTTACTTATCTATATAAATAACTAGATTCCGCTCGCGGCTTCGCCCGCACGCTATGTCGATAAAAAGTAGCCTATGTCCTTCCCCAGGGTGCCATTTATCTCTTTGCCAAATTTTGTCTAAATCCGTTCAGTGGTTTAGGTGTGAAAAAGTAACATACAGACAGACAGAGTTACTTTCGAATTTATAATATTAGTATGGATAATGAAATGGTAAGTAGTTGGTAAGTGCATTTGAGAATGCCTGGACCGCTTTGGCTATTTTTTGGTTTAAAATTCTCGTAGTAGTACGAAACTAGTTCTTATTTTTTTTTTTACCCAGACGATGTTCAGATTTGGCAAAAACTGAAAGATATTAAAATTCGGACAGGACAACTTCTGTCGGGTCAGCTACAACTAAATAATAAATAAATTGTTTTTCTTTCTCTAAATGCAGACTGAGTGGTAGTCTACTGCAGAATAAAGTAGTATGGATGTTGTTTTAAGGCTTAGTTTGTGTTTAAGTTAGGTTAGTAGTAGTTTATACTTTTGTCGGATATTGTTTTATTCTTCGCTAATCACATTGATTTTTATTCAATTCCCATTACTTTGTATTGTAGGTATATATTATCCGGTGTCAGTTTTCGTTAATCAAATTGCATACTTACTTAAAAAAACCCCAGGTTCATATTTCTCGTCAAGCTTACACCCATTAAGGCTCTTTTAAATTTCAGAGTAAATATGAAGAAAATAAGAAGATATCTGTTAGAAAAGACTTGTTTTCTTCAGGAGCTGTGGTAAGTGCATCCTGAATTCCTGATATCCTGATATCTCTTATTGGGTGTTTTGACCTTCCACCTATTCCCAGATTGGTAAATTTAATAAATACGTCACCTTATGACTATGGTGACATATTTGTTAAACTTAATTTGCATCTATTTGAGACAGCATTTCTTATTTTCCCGAAATAAATGCCCAAACCCAAGAATACCTCCACATTGCATGTACTTCCTTCTATGAATAGAATGTTTCGAGACTAATTTGTATTTCTTGTTCTCTTGTGTCAGCACAAGCTATCATGTAACATATTTCTCATACCATGGTCCATTAAATTGCAAAGTATGAAAATACAATTTTATTTATTGCAGACGTTGTCAACTAAAGATGCCGTCATCACATCTGTAAAACAGAATTTGAAAGTAAAAATAAAAAGATTTAAAACAGAAACCGGTGATTGTTTTCACTATGTATGCGATGTGAGTGTAGTTATTGTGACATTAATAAAACGATTACATTTTGATGGCAGTAGTTGTAGAATAAACCATTTTTTTTTTAAATTTCCCTTTGAAATGATTTTTTTCAGGTATGTCAAAAGAAGTTTAATGCTTGGAAAAAGTATTATTTGCATCAAAAAACACACAATAGGAATATAATGTGTCCATTGGATGCTTGCGGAAAGAAGTTTGCGACTAAAGGAGACCTCGAGAAGCATGTGCGGACACACACGGGCGAGCGGCCCTTCAGCTGTGACATCTGCGACAAACGGTTCGCGCAACGAGGCTCGCTCAAGTCGCATAAACTAACTGTGCATGCACAAAGTGCAACCCCTGAAAAAAGCTGAAAAGAGTTAATGACTTGTACAGTCACGGATTTTAATTGATGAGACACTTGCCACTGTTCTTATTCAAACCATTTAATGCAAATCGGGCTTAGTCGGTTATACTCGTACATCCAGACACGGAAAGTCATGTTTTCGTAGAAGAAGAAATTATATTTAATATATTTACTGGTTGGCTAACCTGAGATGAAGAACTACAAACTTGACAGCAGAGTGACTACCCAAAGTCAACCAATTGCAGGTCTAGCAACCGTAACCTAGCGACGATTGTTTTAGCGTAGCCATAGTAACGTTAGTGTACAGATAAATTTTTATTACTCATTTCGACAAATTTGTAAATAACGTCTCTGACATCGACATTTCAACTGTCATTGTCTTGGATAGGTTTTCAGAATTATCGAGTTAATGAGCTCTGATTCAAAGGAGGTCAGTATCAAATAGATTGGATAAACTTTGTGTTTATTTATCATTAAGAACTTATTATTCAACCTCTATGGATAAGACTATTTCCGATTAGGTACTAATAATTTGTCATCTTGTTTACGAGCATACGATTTGACTTCGTGTTTAATCGTGTAATCCCGTGAATATATGAAACTGCAAAATTGAAAAGTTTTGAAAGTGGCTCATCAATTAAAGTCCGTGACTGTACTAGTTGTAGCATTGTGCAATTTTAACGAGCGCGTGTCAATTAGGTCAATGACGTAAAAGTATAATGACGCGTGACCCTGAAGTCTACTCCAATCACCTTAAAGTCGGTGCATGCAGACTTTAAGGTTTGACTCGACTTACTAGAGTTGGCCCTCAAAAGAGAGGTAGACTCTTAAATAAAATATGAAGGACTTATAATACCAGACCTGGATGTTAGCCAGGATTTCTGGAAGTGTTTGATCTGTTACTGTATGGTCTAGGGACCTTACACCTTGAGTTGTTGCTGATTGATACACTGATAACTGATTGATAGGTTTTTATTTATAGCAGTATGATTGCATGATAGATGAGTGCACGCGGTGTGAATGCTATTCGTGTACTAACTTGGCCGGCCTGGCGCAGGTAAAATGCTGACATGTTGATATGAATACTGTGCTGTGCTTGCACTGTACATGCTCCAGGCCCGGAGAAGATAAGGGTGCACAGGTGATATGAATCGGGATGAGTTACAAAGTTATAAAACATAATTTCCTATAAAATAACTTAAATAGCATTACATTGATCTGTATTGACTTCCAAAACGTGGTGACGACGCTCTGTCCACTATGCGTGTGCTGCAATGGCTGCTGTCACCCGTAGCGATGGTCTGCGATGGTCTTCTTGCAGCTGTCGTGTAGTGCACGTTGGGTTCCTGATGAACCTGTTTAACCGTGTCCATGTGCGCTCGCAGCCGTCGCCACCCGTAGAAGAGAGCACAGATAATGATCACTGCAATCACCGAGTATATGGCGATGTAGTGGTGAATGTCGTGGAATGATACTTGGTCTGTCAATGCCTCAATTTCCTTCGTTCTGGCATTCTTGATGGCGAGACTGATGTCTTCCAAATCCTTTTGTCGTTTGATAGTCTCTTCGGTGTCGTTCAGTGTGGCAGTGTATGGTATAGTCAGATTGATGATGTGATTTATGGACGGAATCTCAATATCCATGACGTCTGTTTTTGTATGGATTGAGTTTGTTAAGCTGTGGTGTGAATAAATCGTAAATGTTTGACTTTTGATTACGCATCCGTCACCGAGTGTCATTACCCCGGCTTTGCTGAGTCGTTCAGCAGTAATATGATCCTCACATATGACTCGCACGGTACATTGTCCGCAACAATAATACAAATATGAGTTGACGATGCTTAATTCCGTCCATTGATCAATGCATTCTTTGGTTTTGGTTTGACATTGATTTGCAACTTGATCCTTTACGCATAGATTGCTGTCTGAGGTCATTTGATAAATAGGCTTTTTCAGAGGACAAATGAAGTCGTCATGGTCGTAAGGCGTACATCTTCCCCAATCGTCTTCCGATATCGGAATGTACGAGTCCTTATGGATGTTAATCGCTAAGTGATGCGCGATTGGTGTGATGGTGACCATACTATTGCCTACTTGCAGCGGGATTGGTATGAGGTTGTAAAGCTCATAGTCTTCTCTAGTCACAAGAGGAATCTTGACTTCAAATATCATGTATTGTTTGGTTGTTCTCGCTTTTACTTTCAGTAAATGATATATCTTTGCTATATCCGTTTGAATATTATTTATTGGTATGGTCAGCTCCTTTGATAGTTGTCCTGTTATAGTGTTCAGTTCATCTCTCAGCTGTGTTGGTGTTAAGAGGTGAAAATTGAATTTTTCATAGAAAATATTCGCCACTGTATCCACCAGCGTTTCCTGGATATTTTTCAGGTTCGACAGCATATTGTTTGCCACAAGGGCTGATAAAGTAAAGTCACTTTTGCTGTCTGTCTTTTGAATCTGCTCTTTTAGTTTGTTTATTCCCAGATTGCAGTTGACGATGTGTTGATTAATGAGTTTATGTTGTTTTTCCAAGGCGATTTCTACTCGTTTGATGACATTCAATTCTGCTTCAACGATTGATGTCTGATTTTTCCATAATAAGGCAAGATGTTTTTGATCCTTCTTAATAAGGTTGATATCTTTCTGATATTTTTCGGCAAAGTCTTCGTCCAATATTCCGAATAAACTACGTGCAACGTAGCCTACACCGTTGATAAGGCCTCTACGTCGGCGCAATCGGTGCATTTGCTGACCAAGTAAGATGGTATTGTAGTGCTCGAGTTCGTTGTACTCATGGCGTAACTGTAATCGGACTACGTCACATTGTGATATTGGATCTGTTGAGCATATGTTTTCCAGGTGATTCATATATTTGTTGAGTGCGTCTATTCCTCGCCAATATGGAGCCATATCGCAGTAAACTATTAGCTTCCATTCTTCCCGTTGTAGCCGCATGTTGGCTACCTTGTCAAAGTATATGCTTTGATTATTGCTCAGGCTTGAGTACTTGTATTCGCTTCTTGCTGTGGGCACTATTACCATAAGAGTCATGAGTATAGTATAAATTAAGTTGCATAATTTTGATGACGATTGTCGTCTTCGTTGACTTGCTACGTTATTGATTGCAGCGGATTTTTGATATTCTTGCTCTTTTGATTGGTTTTCCTCAGTAGGCAATAATGATAGCTTTGATATTGGTCTTTTCATTGCTCCATTTTTTGTCCGTATAGTAACCACTCGGACGTACCCATCTTTTCCGGGATGTAGTTCTGTGATTCTTCCCATAGCCCACTTTCCTGATGGTAGTTGTACGTCGTGTATGATGACAATATCGTTAATCTTCAAGTTTTTGTGCGATTGTCGCCATTTGCTCCGCACTGACAATTGACTTAAGTACTCCGCTTTCCATCTTTTCCATAAATCATCCATGATTTTTTGGGTGAGTTGCCACCTCGTTCGTAAATCTTTTTCTGTTTCGATTATCGTCAAGGTTGGTCCGCTTGCTAGAAAGTGGGATGGCGTGAGGTAATCCAAATCTTCTGGATCATCACTTAGAGCGCATAATGGTCGTGTGTTCAAACATGCTTCTATTTGTGCTAGCACTGTTGTATATTCTTCAAACGTCAGTTTTTGCTCGCCAATCACTCTCTTTAGGTGGTACTTTAGGCTCTTCACAGCTGCTTCCCATACACCTCCCGCGCTTGGCCAGGATGGGGCGTTAAAGTGCCAACTGATCTCCATGTCAGTGATTGCTTCATAAAATTCCACATCTAATACTTTTTTAATGTTGATGAATTCTTTATTTAGAATTCTACTTGCGCCTACGAAGTTTGTACCATTGTCGCTGTATATGTGTTTTGGAGTGCCTCTTCTTGCTGACATTCTGCGTAATGCTGATAAGAATGCGGAGGAGCTCAGATCCGACACTAATTCTAGATGCACAGCTTTCGTGGCCATACATACGAACACCGCTATGTATCCTTTTGTCGTCTTTACTCCTCGACCTTTGTTTGTTTTAACGTTGACAAAGCCAGTGTAGTCAACCCCTGAGTGATAGAAAGGTCGTGCTGGATTGCTGCGTGCTGCAGGCAAGTCTCCCATCAACTGCTCTTGTTTTATTGGATCGTGACGTCTGCACTTGATACAGGTTCTAAGCCGTTTTTTGACTGCTCGATTCCCGCCTAGAATCCAATATTGTTGACGCAGCCAAGCTTGCGTGATTCGAGCTCCGCCATGGTACGTCATCCGATGTCCTTGGTCAATCAGCAAGTTACTGAGATGAGAGTTTCTTGGTATTATGAGTGGATGTCTCATATTGTGATTGATATTTGCATTAGTGAGCCTCCCGCCAACTCTCAGTAAGCCATCTTGATCTAGGAATGGGTTCAACATCAACAGCTTACTTTTTGCGCTGACTTGTTTGTGTTTCTTGAGACTGATGATTTCTTCCCTGAATTCCAACTGCTGGATTTGTTTGATGATGATACATGTTGATTTCTTCATTTCGCCAATCGTTAAAAATTTTGGTTTGTGTTGATTACGTGTTATTGCGCGCAAAGTCCAACTTAGGATTCGTGTCGCTCTGTTGAAATTGCTACTTTTATTTAATATGTTTTGAGCTATGTCATCATTTTGTTGTATGGCGTTAGTTTGTATTGCTTTTTTCATTTCGTCTTGCGTAACATAAGTTTGCTGTTTATGTTCATTTTCATCAAATGATGATAGCCCTGTTGGTCCATGCCACCATAGTGAATGTTCTTTGAGCTGTTCTGCTGAACATCCTCGGCTTGCACAATCAGCTGGATTTTCAGCTGACTTCACGTAATGCCAGTTCTTTATTGGGATTACTTCAGTAATTTGTTTCACTCTATTTGCCACAAATGGTTTCCAGCGATTGGGTTCTCCCTGAAGCCAGCCCAGGACAGCTGTTGAATCTGACCATCCGTATTTTTTGATATTGTAGTTCTGTAAAGTGTTCTGAACTACTTTCATCAGAAGTGATAGTAAATGCGCTGCGCTAAGCTCCAATCTTGGTAATGATATTGCTTTATTGACAGGAACAAGTCTTGATTTTCCTGCCATTATGGTCACAGGAGTTGGATTGTTCTGATCGTTCTGTTTGATGATCCTGCAATAAATTACGCAAGCATACGCTTTTGTGGATGCGTCACAGAACCCATGAAGCTCAATTTCTGCGTTTTGCTGTGTTTGTAGCCATCGCGGTACATTGATTTGCTCTATTTTTGGTAGATCTTTCTTGATCTTCTGCCATTGCTCGTTGATATGTGCTGGTACTTTGTCGTCCCATTGTAGGGTTAGTGACCAGACATTTTGGAATAAAAGTTTCAGCTTGGTTGAGACCGGTGACAGCCAGCCTAGTGGGTCAAATATTTTTGATATATCTGACAATAGTGACCTCTTGGTAGCTGGATTCGTTGATTTTGTGTCAATCTTCATTTCGAACTTGAATTGATCATCCAGTGGGTGCCAGCGCAGCCCCAATGTTTTTGTTGACTCCTGATGTTTGAATTCAAATGATTGCGCTGTGTTTGAGGTTACGTCATCTAATATCTCTTGTTTATTAGACGCCCACTTTCTTAAATTAAATCCGCCAGATTTAAGTAACTCGGTAAGATCAGATTTTAGTTGCATCGCTTCTTCGATACTATCATGTCCAGTCAACAAATCATCCATGTAGAAACACGTTTCGACAACTGCAGCCGCAGCAGGATACTTTGAGCGTTCATCTTCTGCTATTTGCTTCAGAGTCATCATGGCGAGGAATGGTGCAGATTTGGTGCCATATGTGACTGTTGTTAGTTCATATTCACGTAATTGCTCTTGCGGTGAGTCGCGCCAAATGATTTTTTGATATTGCAGATCATCGTCATGACAGTAGATTTGTCTGAACATTTTCTCGATGTCCGCTGTAATTGCATATCTATGTTGTCTCCATTTCAGGATCAACATGAATAGATCTTGTTGGAGATTTGGGCCACTGTACATGAAATCATTTAAACTGTAGCCACTTGATGTTTTTGCTGACGCATTAAACACCACGCGTAGTGCTGTTGTTGTTGATTCAGGCCTCAATACACATAGGTGAGGTAAAATGCAATCTGGCTGTTTTTTAAATGTGCACTCGCGCATGTGACCTAGTCTGATGTATTCGTCGATGAATGCTTTGTAATCTTGCGCCACTTTTAGGTTCTTTGCAAACTTCTTCTCCAATTGATAAAATTGTGCGATCGCCTTCGCTTTTGATTCTCCCAATTTTTCCTTTATTTCTGGCTTTAACGGTAGTCTTACAACATATCTGCCATCCTTTCGCCGCAACGTTTCAGTCTGATACTGTTTAATGCACTGATGATCCTCCGTCGATATGTTGATGTTGCTGTCTGCTATGTCTTCAATGGTCCAAAACCTTTGTATGTCTTCCATATTGTTCATCACGACGTTGCAGTGATAGGATTTGACGTTTCCGCTTAATATCCACCCAAGTTGAGTTTGTTGTGCTACAGGGACTGACTCATTTTCTTTGATAATGTCTCCCATTATAATTTGAGAATATACGTCGGCGCCGAGTAGCAAATCTACAGGTCGGCTCGTATAGAATTCAGGATCTGCTAGTTGTATGTTTTTTAGGTATGCCCATGATGGTTTTGAGAAAGTCTTGTTGGGTAAGTTGTGTAGCAATGTGTTCATTATCAACACATCTGCTTGAAATGTATATTCAGTATGTAATGATGACGCAGTAATACTGATCTCTCCCTTACAATTGGCTTGACTAGTGCCGATGCCAAATATAACGCCCTTGAATGCTTGTCTTGCAAGTTCTAGTTTTTGAGCTGCGTGTTCTGTTATTAGAGACACTTGGGAGCCTTGGTCAATAAGAGCACGCAATGTGTGATATGTCCCGTTGCGTGCTTTGACACGAACGAGGGCTGTTGCTAGCAGAATTTCTATGATACTTTCCTTTGAAACATGGTTAACAATGTCTCGTGTCTTGTTTTCTCGTGATATGGACTGTTGTTCTTCTACTGACGAGTTTGTGCTACTTGTCCCGGCGTTGCTGTGAAACGTGTCGTGTAGCAAGGTGTTGTGCTTTTCTTGACATACTCTACATTTTGTTTCCGAGTAGCATGACTTGTCTTTGTGATCATAGAGACAATTTCTGCACAGGTTAAATTTTTTCACAATATCCCTTTTGGCCTCTGGCCTAGATTCTAAAAATGTTTTGCAACGGAAAAGTCCGTGGTTGTCATTGCAGAGTGGACAGTTTGGTTTATTCATTGCAAAACTTTTAAATGTTGAATTGCGGAAAAATGGTCTGCCTGCATCGTTGCTAGTATTGTGCCGACTAGGCTTGTTTTGTTTGTTAAGCGGATGACCCGATTCTTTTTTGTTGAATGTTTCTTGCTTTGATTTTGGAGTATACTGCTTGCGTCGAGATGATTCCAGAGCGGTGTATCTGTTCTCCAGGAATGTTAGGAAGTCATCGAGTGTCGGGAGTGCTCTGGGGTTGGTTAATGATTGAATGTATTCCCCATGCGTCTCGCTGTCCATTTTCAGCGCCAGCAGGTGCACAATAAGTGGGTCCCAGCTTGTTGTGTTGACTCCGAGATTCTTTATAGCGTTAAGACATTCGTTGGTAGTATCGAACATATTCTTGATGTGATAATCTGCTTGATTTTGCATGGTAGGTATTGCTAGAAGTGCGTTGATATGCGAGCTAAAGATGAGCTTTTCGTTGTTGAATCGATGATTCATGATGTCCCAGCATAGTTGATAATTTTCGGAACTGATGTTTAAATGCTGGACTAGTTTTTCAGCTTCACCTTTTAGCTTGCTCTTTAAAAACTGCATCTTCTGAGCACTCGACATTGACTTGCTATTGTGGATCGTTTCAATAAAAAGATCCTTGAATGATGTCCACTTGAGGTAGTTCCCGCTGAATATAGGGATGTCGATTTTGGGGGTGCAATTTTCCCGATGTGAAACTGAACCCATCTTGATATTGATTGACTTTTTCATGTCATTGTATAACTGCTCATATCTGCTGTATGTTTGCTCATAATCTTCGTCTTCCTCGTACAACTCACTGTCAATTTCCCAGTGCAACGAGTCAATGGTTGACCACCTTTTGTGTACATTACGCAGCAGATCTTCGAGTTCCCATTTTTCAGAAATGCTCTCTAATTCCACGCTTTTGATTGTACGAGACAACGCCTTGAAGTTGCTTTTTTGCTTTCGCAGCATTTCTTCTAGTCTGCTTACATTTCCTTGAGAAACAGTTTTCCACAGAGACGTGGACTTACTGTTGCAAGGGTTGCTGTTTGCTTGATCGGGGCCAACTGATGAGGTATTCGAAGTTTCTTGATCGCGTTCGCCAGATGCCGATGCTTGCAATGATGGATCGTTCGGAGATTGAACCCTCTTGCTCTCACTAGGAGCTTCGGATTCGTATCGCTCGATAGTTTCCCGTGCTTCAGTGTAGAAGAGTTTCGTCTTTTGATAGCAATTGTCGGTGAAATATCTGGCACTGCGGTTATCGAATTCACATAATCTCAAATGATTAGACTGGAACTCAGCCCAATAACTTTCTAGAGTTTGTAGTCGTTTCTTGATATTGGATGGAGTCTTACGTTCTGCTGAATCTTTCTTGAAGTTCCTTAATAGCTGCTCCATTGCTTTCATGATTTGATCTTGATTTGCTAAAATGTTCTCCATTGTAGAGCTCATGATTGTTAGGTTTCTTGATTGATATTCCTGACCGCTGCTCAACAGGAAGTACTATTGCGGACTCTCCGCGATATTAGCGCCTTCTCAATCCAACCGGTTAGACCCGCTTGTGGGAAGCCGGATGAACCGATTCGCAACCGCGGAAAGCAGAGCAAAGCACCCTCTATTTTGATGACAGAAGTCGATGGCTCGATGATGTTGGTAGACCGTTGACTGTCGTCCACAGGTCGTGTTTACAGGAACAACCACTATTATGTTTGCAACGTGATTGGATCCCGCAATCCGGCTCGAAGGACCATTAAGATGTATGGTCTAGGGACCTTACACCTTGAGTTGTTGCTGATTGATACACTGATAACTGATTGATAGGTTTTTATTTATAGCAGTATGATTGCATGATAGATGAGTGCACGCGGTGTGAATGCTATTCGTGTACTAACTTGGCCGGCCTGGCGCAGGTAAAATGCTGACATGTTGATATGAATACTGTGCTGTGCTTGCACTGTACAGTTACAGTGTAACAGTATTATCTCAACCATTTGGTTGGCAATTTTTGTTATATATATTATTAAGCATAACAGGTTATTATGATTGACAGGGCTAAATTTTCCAACATCAGATAGTATGTTTTATCTGTGGAATAAAATTTAAAGATGGGTTGTAGCAGTTTAAACACGATATCTGTTATCACTGTTACTGTTACAAAAAAATAAGAGATCAAAATATCTGTTATTAAATAACAGCCTGTTATTTTTGTACGGACGATACATACGTATTTAAATATCAATTGAATATTTTCTTTATTTCTTTTCGGTTAAAGTCGAAAATCGTATCGATCTGTTAAATAACAGCCTGTTATTTTTGTTCGGGCGATAAATACGTATTTAAATCGTATCCGAAGTTTTGACTAGGAATGGTAACAGGTAACACGACCTAATTTAGGAGTCACTTTTTCGGAAATGTTTGTCGTTATATGACCAAAGACTGTATTTTTAGGGTCAGGGATAATAAATACTAAGTGCTTCTCTTTTTAGCGTAGTTTTAACCGCTTTAGTAAGAGTGAGAAGTAAACATATTTCGAAGTAAATAATAGTTGTGCCTCTTTTCAGCAAGGGTCATTCTTTAAGAAGAAAGAGAAATTGATAAACTTGCTATATTCCTTCCTGTGTGTGTGTGTATGTAAGTAACAGCCGCGGTAACTGTCTTGAGGGTCAATTATTTTAAGTAACAGGTATGCGTATGTCATATTGTTAGGAACAATTGTTATTTTTTAATATCTGTTATTTCTATGTTACAATAAATACGCTTCATTCCTAATAAAATTGTCGTCTGACAGTTTTTGTATGGAGAAACTGTCAGAAAATCAAAATTATTCCTCGGATAAAGATAGCTAACGTTGGAAAAATCGGCCCTTAGTTACATGCTCTGTGCCCTTAATAATATAATGTCATCATTGGAATCTCCAGCATAATATTTTTATAGGTTTTGTTCATAACTTGTTTTAGTTATCTGGCAAAACTTACTTAAATTCCACTAAATTATTATCGGGCATGTAGCTAGGTATTTATTATACATACCATTATCATGTTAAGTGAGGGGCTCGTGGCTAAATAATAACAGCTGTAAGGGTTGATCGGTCAGGTTAAGCTACGCTTGCCGGGGTTGGTCCGTGGCTGGGTTACTATCTTTACATACCGAGACCCCTTCGGGCCTCCGAAAGCACGCTAAGCCGTTGGTCCCGGCTGTCATTCTTGAATCTTTGACAGTCAGAAGCCCAAAAAGTCTGACAACCAGTCTTACCAAAGGGGTATCGTGTTATCCAGAACTGGGTTGTGGAGGTCAGGCAGTCACTTCATGTAAAATACTGGTATTCAGCTGCATCCGGTTAGACTGGAAGCCGACTCGAACATAGTTGGGGCTAGGCAGATATCATGTTAAGTTTTAAAAGTACCTAATAATTATCATTCAGAATAGAAATTGTTGACAGAAATATTCTGTCTGAGCCTCTTTTTTTGTTGATTTATATACGAAATTAAGGCAAATTAAGAACTTTGATCTTTTCTGTTCCAAATCATCAGTAAAACTTTTTTGTTTTTTGACAATAAAAGGCTAACTTAGTAAACAAAAAAAGTATTATAAATCGGTGATTTTACTAACTGAAGTTTGTTAACGTACAGTCGACGGCATGTTACGTTATATTTAGTATACAGACAAAAATATTGTTTTCTACAACACTGCCCATATCATATTGACTGACACACAAAGTAAGTTGCCTGTATACCAAATTAATAGGTTTTTCGATTGTACATTTACGAATGTTTGTACTGTACATGCCAAGAAGATGGTCAATTGGATTGCATAAAAACGTTTTTCTTAAAAATGTTGTGAGTCTGTCTCAGACCAAATAAAAAACCAAGACGGAGCGCTGCGAACAATACAGTGAAGCATGCTAACACTACACCACCGCTCTGTGCATACACGCTCACACACACATTTACAACTATTTACAATGACACTACAATCAAACTACACCTAACTAAGTGCACACATGTTTACGAAACCGGCCTCACGTCACTGTTGACAGCGCTGTCTTGGTTTTGTATTTGGTCTGAGTTTTCGGCTCAGTGTGAACCACGCAAGAGCAGAGGAAGATCCTGTCTGGGGTTAGGCATTGGTCAGCTCCTTCTTCTCAACATCTCATATCCAATGGAATCGTACCCAGTGAGAAGGAAATACTGTTTTGCATTTCAATCCAAAAGGCACTTTAGAATGGCTGTAGGTGCAGAAATCTTAAAAAAATAAAAATCGTTAAAATAAGTCGTTTTTATTTGATACAGTAATTACATAAAGGATAAGTATTTACATTTATAGATATATATCTATATTACATTATAATAACATGTTAGGCCTATAAATAATAAACATACTTAACTATACTTTTATAATATGCAATAACAAAAGCAACAATGTACTAATATCTCGAAAACAGACATATTTTATGTAACATCTACTTTCACATTATAAGAGGAATGAAAATATTGTAGGGCAGTGTCCTATGAGCTTCGTTCACGCGAGTCGCGATATGCCTAAGTCACAAAATATGTCTCGGCCGGTGCCATTTTGTGTCGTAGTGCAAACAACACGAGAATTACGAAACTAGTGTGCTATGTTGGTCATTATACTCGAGGCAGTATTATTCAGATGCGATAAAGGAGCCGATTGGGTAATGATTACGTGTTTCATACGAAGTTTTTCAACACACTTGCGAGGAAAACACAGACTTGTATTGTTATTAACTTTTGTTTACACTTTTATTAGAAACTTTTGGAACTGACTAAACAATAGGTACATTTCCGTTTTCGTAATGATAAGAAGGTACTGCGTGATTCTAGAATCTATAGGCGACTAAAGAGTGGTTAATTAGTCTTAGAAAAACGTGCATTTCTCTCTGTACTTGTGTCTTTCTCTGTTCTGTGGCGCATCTAGTGCGGTAATATAAAGTAAAAAGCACGCATGTTTAATAACCCCGAATTATGAACCTAAAAGCGGTTCAATAAGTCACTTTACGAGCAAGTGTGTTGAAAAATTAAATCAAAATCTATGAATATGTTGTTATGTAGATACAACAGATATTCAGAGATAGAGGTAAAGGTCTACGCAAAACAGAAAACACCAACATTTTGTTACACAGTAACCAATATAATTATGTTGACAAAATATTGTCAATTTTTTACATTGAAGCATGAAACTCATTAATTTCTTACAGTATTCTTTTACAAATATCATTGTTGGTGATATCTATTAATTTAATTACATTTTTTTTTCTTCAGGATTATCATTTAATAATGCAGGTAGTAAGTTGTATATTAATAGGACAGGAAATAATTTAGTGCAGATTAAATTGATTACAGAGACCACTATCTTATAAAATTATGGAAAAAGAACATTTATAAGTTATAAATTGAAAGTACTAACACATTTCCAACACTATTTGGTCATCATTTCCCAAACACATGCCGATTCTAAGACCGACCACTCACTAGACAATGTCACTCAGTGGAATGCGTACAGCAGCAACAAGAAGGTGCACACGGCGACCACCAGGCCTATGATGAGGGAGTCGCGGCGTTTGCGAGCGTTGATCCGGTAGATTAGACTGTTCAGCATTGGGAACCTAGAAATAATACGATGGCTTTTGTAGTAAAAACTTTATATCAGTAACATTAATAACTATTCTTGTTACTAGTTCCATTGTTCCAGGTGTCATTCGAATTTGCGTAATTTAGTTGCAGATTGCATTCCATTTCATACAATATATCAGTTCCCGCCACGCTCAATGCAAAATGAGTTCACAAAATTAAACGAATCGAATGGGACGTAAACTCTATAAATTCCGCTTGTTTGGCCTCCGCCTTATTTTATTAACTACGGCGCGGCGATTTAACTGAGAGCTTACCTGTTAGTGATGTTATTGAATGTGGTTTGCATCCGTTTGAATGTCTGTCGTTGTGACGCGAGGTGCTCGCGCGCCTCCATTGCTATGTTGATTTGTTCGTCCACTAGGATGTGAGAGCTAGAAACAATTCATTAGATTTAAAAAAATTAATACTATACTTCAAAATTAAATTAATACCTAATAATTATTAATTATACTTCAAATAAATTCTTGTCTCCTCATAAATAAGTGATGGTGAGGGTTCATGATTACGATAGATTCACGTCGTCACCGGAAATTTCACTGTTTTTAATAGGAGCCATAGGACGTTTGCTCAAAATTTGTCTAATTCCAAAAGTTTAAAATTTCTGGAATGATGAACTATCATTATCATGCCCAGATCTAAGAAAAAAATATATTTTATGTTTTGGAAATTTTGATAATCAGAATCTGAATGAATAACATAATAGTTTATCGTAGACGAATAAGGTAATTCTGCTAAAGACGTTTTATCAGACCTGTGTAAATGGTTGGCCTCCTTAGTGAACTGGTCTCGTCGCGACAGGCCGATGGTGGCGGCGGGGGGCGGACTGCCTCCCCGCAGCAGTTCCTCACGCTCGCGCCGCGCGTTTACGCGGGCGGAGGTCTTCGAGAACTCTTGCTGGTAGTCCTGTTACGATAATACAAGTGTAGAATTACTATTGCATACAATCAAGTTCTTCTAACAGACAGTTGTAGCTTCCCAGCTAAAGCTATGAAATATCGGCGTTCAAAAAGTGCTGATTCTCAGTCTCATCATTCTCCTCTCCTTATCCCAATTTATATTTTTTCGTTGGTTATTTAAAAACAAAATAGTTGGTCGTCCATATATTTTGACCGGGTAGGTATTGCACTTTTGTATGAAACAGCAAATGTTTTTAAAATAACCAACGAAAAATTTCGACTCAGTGGGCTCCAGAAACATTTACTGAATCTATGGTGACAAGTTGCGCGCCGATGTTTCTGATCCAGCGATGATCGAGTGATTCTCAGCCTAATTTGAATAAATGACTTAACTTTGTGATACAAAAATGTTAAATAAAGGTAGATAACTATGTAAGTTAATTAAATAGTTGTGGTGGCCTTCCTAAATACTTTCGAAGGGGATTTGTGGTTAAATCTGATCACGAAAACCCTTTGGCTATATAGCAGTATGGTGTGGGATCAAGGCCCCTCTACAGTGGTGGCAGTGCTTTGCCCTTTTGAGGTGTTTATAGTGGATAATTTAACTCACCATTAATATTTCTCTATGCCTCTTGATGGTATGCATTGTAGCTGTGCCACTTGGTGCCAGATCAGCCATTTTGTCATTTATTGAAGACAGCTAGTTTTACAAAATAAAAGCATATTAGTTTTTTTCTTATGTAACAAAAAATTAAAGACTTTAATCCTATGCAACAAGTATAAATAAGTATTAGCACTTATGTTTGGTGAAAAAGAATAGAAACTTAGGTCTTTGGTATAATAGTAGATTCCTACTAACCTATTATGAGAAAGACTATTTTGTTAATTGTCTTTTGTACAATTTTTTTCTGGGTTGGCTATGGAATGGTACATTTAACAAACAAGAAATTATAATTATGCTGTTTCAAGAAAATCATTGGATATAATGGTCACTTATGTTTGTATCTATTTGCCAACACATTTCAGTGGCCTCACAAACTTACAACCAGCAATTGATGTAGTCTCCAACTAGAGGTTGCAAGAGTACATTTAATACAAACTGACCTTATTAAGTAGTTGTTGTAGTTCCATAGACATGGTGTCAAACATGTCATCACTGTTGATCAGAGGTACACTCTCCGAGCTGAGCCCTGTGTTGGCCGAGCTCACTCCCAGCTTGCTAAATGCCACCAGTTTCACATCTATGTCATTTTCGAGGAGGCGGGCTTGCTTCCGAAACTCTAAAATTTTTACATAGTTATGTTTAATTGGTAGATGCCATTACTGTAAGATTAATGTTTTTTGAATAATTGGATTAATAAATAATTTGTTGGAGTTTTTTTGAAACAAAGCAAATACCTAGTACCGTTGATCTGAGCTAGTACCTCAGGCTAGTACCTATCTCATCATACCACATATATTAATAATGTTATTTCTACGGTAATTTACAGTTTCTTAAAATGTGGTTTCCCTGTGAAAATACAGCCGTTGTTTAAGAGTTTCTAACAGCCAAGTATGATATAAAATAAGCTTTTCCAATAATAAGATTTTACGTGTTGATAAGTACAATGCAACGTCACATTATTCTGAGCAAGTGAACCGGCACAGTTGATTTACAGTTAAATACGCACCTTCCCACGACGAGCCCGACATTGCGGTCATTTTCGACGAGCGACTTTTAACTAATTGATTTATAAATCACTTTTTGTGTATTTTGTTTCGATCCAGCTTATTTATTTTCATAGAAACTACGACTTTTTGACTCATTCGAAACAAATTGCGATGATGTTTGACATTTTGGAGTCCATTGTTTTGGTAATTGACATTGACAGCTGAAATATGAAAAGGAAGAAACCTCTTTCCATAAAAGTGCGACAGAGATAACGAGATATTAATGTTTAACATGTTTGTATGCATAAATACTAGCACCTGTATTATCTGTTATAGTATTGCTACGCAAAAATAAATACACTACGTTAATTGTATTCTAGACGTGCATTCTTAACAAAAACTATTTAGGATAAAAGACACACATATTTTAAACGAAAACAATTAATTACTTTAATTTGAATTCATACAAACCAGGATGAGGAAAGTCAATATAAAAAGTAGTAGGTAATACCAATATCTCTTTCTAGTGCTATCGAGATCTGTTTAGTGAGAGAGAGACAAACGGTGATTCAAACTTTGACGTGATAGGCAGCCGGAATGATCCTATTGGGTGGATCTGGGTGAATTTTTTATGAGAGTGAAGCCAGTCTTTAGCTTTTGCACAATTTCATAGTAAATTGGGTTAAAAACATTTACACAAGCAGTCAGTTGATAAAATATTATTAACAACTCGTGAAGTGTCCTTTCTATCTTGTTGATTAGCACAAAATCCTATAAACCTTGGATAAAGAAATATCATCCTTGGCTTTCAAGCAATAAGATCTATAACAACTATCAGAAGTTATTCATAGCCAACTTTATCGAACATATTCAACCATTACCTATCTCTTTTTCACATGTACTGTTTGCCATAACCGACACAGCTTATTCGCTCGCTCTAATTTCGTCACCCCACCCATCGCCACAGTCTTTCTTTCTTATTTGGTTTTATAAGTGACTAGTGGTGAATTTTATTGTTACTGTTAAAATAGGAATGTTTATAACGCTACGCGGTTCTATTATTTTTTATTAAATATCCCAAGGTGCACTTAGCAAGTGGTGTTAATTATAAACAATGTTTGTGTGGTGAAAATCACTATCGTATAACAAGGACAAAAACATCTTCGTAGTGCAGCTCAAAATGGCTGCTCCCAATAAACCTTTGAAATTCGACAAAATATGTCGCGCTTGTTTAGAGATAAAAAAGGACATGAGACCCCTATTTGATCAACTCACAGCGACGATGCTGATGGGCATATCGAAAGTGCAGGTGAGATGACAAATAAATTGTTAAGTTATTTTGGGAATCTATTTTTGTCTCTTTCACACTCATGTCAAACGCAATATGAATGTATTGATAGCAATAGTCCTTTACATCGCGTCATCTTTGTTTAGAAGTCATCAGATATGAACAATTTCGAATTCCTGAGTAACTGCGTGAATTCTCGAAATTTTGTTGAGAAATGTCATTCGTTCTCTTTCTAACGCGTGCGATGGCACTCATGATGATTGAAACGGAGGCTTCCAAAACGTACCTGAAAGACCGAGATAGTGTGGAATCTGGAAATGTTAATGTTGTCCTGTATCGTTTATCTTTTTTCTCCACTGAAATAAATAATCAGGGAATAAAAATGGTGTTTCACCAGATAACAGTTCGATCGGTGGTGAATTATAATATAATGATGATTTGATAGATTTTAAAGAAATTAATTTTACCGCTCACATTCGGTTTAGATTCACCACCGCCGCTTTGTCTCATTTGTCTGGAGCGGTACCGTAGTGCTGTGAGTACGGGTTCGGTATTTCCGTAAACAGTCGCTCCATCTAAGCGCTCCATTTTATTAATTCTTCGTAGCAGGTTTTAGAAGATTATAATATCATTGCTGAGGTTAAAAGCCTGTAGTTATATACTTACCGAGCGACAAAAAAAGAAGAAGAATACTCGCTAATTCGCCTGACTGGAACAATTCCGACGATTTCCCAAATGGGAGAGAGAACGAGAGTCGCACTATCTCTTTCGTTCGAGCTGGCTAGTCAGCGCCGTCCCGGTGCTTACAATTTTCCGCCCAGCTCTTTCTATCGGACTGTCGGGCACAAAGGACTCTCCGTCTTGAGAACCTAATGAAAATGTTCGATAATATTGCACTCGACTTGTAGTTACGTCAAAAAAACAAAAAAAATCTTGCCCCAACACCCAGACACAAAAAACAACAATTTGTAGGATGTATATTCCATAACTTCGATGTAAGGAGTCGATCCCGCGACCAGTAGTTCAGTTATTAATACGCTCGCTTAGGCTGCCATCAGATGGACTGCATTCTTGCTGTTTGAATGCAGTTTATTAGTACGACTGCAATACTCGTAATGTACTGTAAGTGCATTAAAACTGCAAATTTGCAGTTGAAATGCAGTCCGTCTGATGGCAGCCTTTACACGTAGCCAATAAAACGTAACTTTCGCCGTTGACCGGCCAATCAGTAAGCTCCGTTCATTGGCCAGCGTGACCGAGCAAAATAACTGAATGCAGCCTGCAGACTGAGCCGATCAATTAAATGTACCTCGTTCTCGTAGTCAGCGACAAAGGTCGATTATCACTTAAGGGGGTGCGTTAAGGTAGCCCGCGAACATTGTTATTCGCGGGCATTGTTAGCCTTGTTAGTTGGCCTGCACCGCACATAAATAACTGGAGGGAAACGACTTCTATTTTTGGTGTGAAAAATTGCTGTTTACGGTAACGCTCAATGTAAAGCACGTAAATCATTGGGCTTATCTATAGATGCAGATGCGTGCAACGGTACAGACGCGGTCGCAGCCTAAGATTTGGGGGGCGGGGGGGGGGGGGGGGGGTCACCATTGGTGCCGAGGAATATTTTTAGGGAAATGGTTATTTGATAAGTACGTAAATCATTCAGTCTCTCGACAGCTTGAATGATTTTGGGGGGTCATGACTACCAGGAACATCCCCCCCCCCTCGGACCGCGCCTGTACAGGGGTCGTAGTCGTGCGGGTATTTAAAGCTAACGTATAACCAAGGGTATAACATTTAAAATAAATAAATAAACAACGCCAGAAAAGGTTGGAATCTATAGCCTTCAATATCTCCATAACCAGAAGGTTCCCAAGTATGGTCCAGTACAAAACAATTATCACTATGGCGGAAGCACAAGTGACTCTCGGCTTTTTCAAGCGTCTTTATACACTTGTGGCGTCACGTATTGTGATTTGTAAACACACATCAGTATACGTGGCGTGGCCTTTATTATGTTTAGTTAAGTATTTTTAGGTTAGTCAGGAACACACCCTTGTCAAGTGGCAACACTAAGCCACGATCCGGGGCGTTACCCATAGCGTCCCTTAAGTAGTGTCGCTCTCTCATTTACCATGACGTCGGGGTCACCACTTTGGAGACATAGGTCGAAGGTATTCTACCTGTCCCCTTATAGACGTATCGGAGGTAAACCGCTGATATTATTATAATTCTTACACACGTATCATAGTTAGAGTTAGGTACACTGTGAACACATATAATATAAATAATTGAACTACTAGGGACAAAGTAAACTTATGACACAAATCTAGTCTGTGTCCTGCGACGGTTGGTAAGTGAGAGAGCGACACTACTTAAGGGACGCTATGGGTAACGCCTCGGATCGTGGCTTAGTGTTGCCACTTGACAAGGGTGCGTTCCTGACTAACCTAAAAATACTTAACTAAACATAATATAGGCGACGCCACGTATACTAATGTGTGTTTACAAATCACAATACGTGACGCCACACACTCGTTATATATTGTCCATTGACTCAGTTCGGATGTAATGCAGGTGGCAGTGGGCGACGGACTACCTCCCCAGCTGTGTCTCCAGTGTGTGCACCAGATCTCCAGGTGCCATGCCTTCAAGGATCTGGTGGAGAGGAATGACGTCACGTTGCGAGAGCATGCCTCGCGGATGGCAGAAGAGGCCTATAAGAGGGAGAGGGAAGAGGTTGGTAATATTACGCCCCGGGGGTTAGTAAGAAAGTACCCCACCCGTCACCCCCGCTGACACAATGAATCGAACTGGTTACATTTCGTAAAAGCAATGAATTTTACGTTTTAATGCTTTAAGACCTAATTACGGAACTAAGTGACCAGTGGAATCAATATAAGGATGCTTAATAAAACCATGTGTGAGTGGCGAAATGTGGGAGTACGACACAACTCTGTCTATCCCTCAGCACGCGTAGCATGACCACCGTAGAAACGGGTTTTGTCGACGGAAGAATAGACAAACTGACAGATTGCGATTGTTTATCTGTCATTTTGTCTACTCTTCCGTCGACAAAACCCGTTTCTACGGTGGTCTTGCTACGCATGCAGGAGTGCACGCGTCAATTTACAGATTTTTTAAACCGATGTATCATTAGACACCATCCTCCATTAAAAGCGTGTTCATCACCCAACAGAAAGAGAAGATGCTAACCCTGAACTGCACGGAGCCGTACATGCAGTACATGGAGGTCCCACTTACCAACACGAGTCAGATACTGGATGGGTTCTTTACGGCCACGCCAGACCAGCCGCCAGCAGATACACCCGACGCAGAACTTAAACAAGACTTCGATGTTGAAAAGGTATTCTTAGTTGTGTGGTTTTAGTAATGGATTTGTTGTTTTATTGAGGAGCATAAAGGCCGAGCGGCACAAGTCTGGATCAGGACCCTCCAATTTCCGGTACACATCAAGCTATACACTTCCAGTTTATGCTGATATCGCATTGTATTGAATTTCCGTACAATATGAGCAGTCACCTTATACTGGAAATGTATTGCTTGATGTGTAGCGGTGTGTACATGATGGCCTCGGAACTCGGAAGCCTCTGACACAGACTTATTCTGTAAAAAACCGGCCAAGTGCGTGTCGGACCACGCACAATGGAGGGTTCCCTAGTTAGGATGAATTTATGCCAAGAACAAACTTAACATTGTAGTTGAAAAACAACACATTGTTGTTTTTGCAATATTATTACTCGGTAACTTGTGGAGCCTACGGAGCGGTTATGTTTTCCTTTTAATTTTGTTATATATATTACTGCCGTGAATTTTTTCACATATCCAAAACCAACCATTTATCTGGCAGGGGGGGGGGGGGACGACACGTGACTATAAAAAATTTGCACTTTAAAGCTTAATATTTCGCAAACGGATCCCTGAATCCAAAAATGGCTATGATAAACTCACATTATTTTTAAACGACCTTTCGAACGATACCCCACACCATGAGATCGACGAGAAAAAAAAAGCCATCCCAGCTTTAGGTGTAGGGTTTAGGTGTACCGTAAAAAAAAATGTTTTCTCCGATTTTTTTACCACTTTATCGGCGTGATTTATATATATACCCATACCAAATTACAGCTTTCTAGTACCAACAGTCTTTGAGCTAAGCCGCGGACAGACAGACAGACGGACATAGCCTTATTAATAGGGTCCCGTTTTACCCTTTGGGTACGGAACCTAAAAAATCATGGAAAATGTGAACATAACTGTATAAATTTATAATTTTTCCGCCCTTGAAGGTTGATAGTGTAGTTGTAAATGTAGTTCTATGAATAGACACTGCTAGGCTAGCGTTAGAAAGTAACCTTCGAAAGTACTCTCTTTTAAAAAATAATGACTATTGTTGATGAAGTGTTAACCATTCAAGCAGACAGCGAGTCTTCATTCCATCTTCATTTAATTCTAGCTGGACCCCAACCTCGTCCAACTGAAAGACAAAGAAGGTCTTAACTCTGACGAGGAGAACTATCTTCAACTGGTCCTATTCCAAGCTACCTCCACCGTGTCCCCAGGCAGACACGTATGCAACCTCTGTCACAAGGAGTTCAAGCATGCTCGTTGGCTGAAGCAGCACATGCGGTCTCACACTAACTGGATTAAAGCAAACTGTAAGAAGCCGCCCATGTGCCCCATCTGTGATAGAACTTTCAAGGTGAGGACATGATTTGAATTTGGATTAATTAAGCGATGTATTCAAGGGTTTTAGTTTCGTAGACCTTTACTTTGCATACCAACGTAGGCAAAGTCAACGATACGATAACATCTCACAAAATCTATTAACCCAAGAGAACTGATGAGAGCAAAAAAGTTGTACTGTTAAGTACAGGATGCATATGAGCCTTTGCTGTTTGCCAGCGCACGACCGTGTCATTTAAAAGCACCTTTTGCATTACTTAGAATCACTTAAGGATTTAAACATAATAAAACCAGCTTCGTATCCTTTCATTTTCTCTTTTAGTATGTCGCGTAATTTTTCTTTGAGGTCCGAATATGTCGTCATCGTATAAAATTATTTTATGAGCTTCTTCCGTCTTGAATCCCGTCAACAATGTACTTCTCCAGGGCCCAGGCATGCTCAAGATGCACATGCGCACACACGAGCAGCGTCCAGCCAAGCAGCCAACATGCTCGGTATGCCAACGAACGTTCCCGAGCAAGACGTTGCTATACCGACACAGACAGACGCACTTCGAGCAGAAGACGCACCTATGCTCTGTTTGTGACAAGCGCTTTTACAGCGGATATGCTCTGCGCTCGCACATGGCGCGGCACCGCGGCGAACGGCCCTACGTCTGCACGACGTGCAATAAAAGCTTCTATAATCCAACTGATCTGAAGGTAAGACGTTTCATTGTATATGTAACGATTATTAGCGCAGAAATCAATTGTGTCATCAGGTGTACCAAGAGTTTAACTTACGCCAAACTGAGGCAGAGCAATAATATTAGGTACTAGCTTCTGCACGCGGCTTCGCCCGCGTGGTATGTCGATAAAAAGTAGCCTATGTCATTTCTCAGGCTTTAGACTATCTGTGTACCAAATTTCATTTAAATCGGTTCAGTAGTTTTGGCGTGAAAGCGCGACACACACAGACACGGAGTTACTTTCGCATTTATGATATTAGTAATGATTGTGGTCCAGGGGTTTAGAGTTTGAACAAAGACGTAAATATACAGACAAATTAAAATGATTTACTTACCAGAACTTTATTAGTTTTCTTTAGCAATTTATAGTTTTAGACTAACTAATTAACCGAAACCTCTGATAGAGTACCACACGTTAGCTTTTCAAACTTTTGTTCCTCTTCATCTTTTACTCTGAATGCTTCCTCGAACGCTTTTTTACTGCGCTGCGACAAATACTCCGGAAACGAGACATGAAATCTTAAAATGAGATTGCCTTTTGCTTTCGTGGGACAAGCTGGTAGTGGAAGCCCTTCATCTTCTATGATCTTCTCGTAAGTCGGTGTCACAACGTCCGTTATTTTGATCCTCAATATTCTGCCGTCTAACGTTGTTATAGTTTCCATGAAGCCGCACAACGCTTCTTGTAAAGTTATATTCTTCATGTAAAGCAGGTCGCTCAGACTGGACCTGACGAACGTGTCGTGCGGACGATCCTCAGTAATAAAAATAACGTCGGCGGGAATCCTCGTTGGTCCCTGATCACCCTCTTCTTTGAACCTCACCTCGGTGTTCGGGTATATACCAGCTTTGATTGGTATAGACAGAACTTTCTCTCGTAGCTTCAGCTCCGTGCACGTCTCATCTGTGAATACCAGTCTCTGGATCTTCATTTTCTTGAGTCCTCCTTTGTATACTTCTTCTAAGGACAGTGCGAGTGGTCTAACTATAGTTGCGTCCTTTTCCTTGTATCCTTTGCCTACAGGAGACTCGAACATCGGCGGGGGGTTTTCATAGTAATCTAATAAGTCTGCGTAAGGGTTGGCGGTGCCGAAGAATGCGTTGAAGGTTTGGAGAGGGTCTCCGTGGTAATAGTAGGGTTGGATGAATTCTGTGGGGCCGGGCACGCCGCGCTTGAGGCCTTCCTCTCCGTACTGGTCGTAGACGGCGCGGTGTTGGTGGTCGACAAGTACCTCGTAGGCTTCTGCGATCAGCGAGAAGATGCGTTTCATGTTCTCGTCGTCGCTGTGACGCTCGGGGTTGTACTTCAGCGCCAGCCGTCGGTACGCGCGCTTTACTTCCATCTGGGTACAGTTGCGCTTCACACCCAGGATGCCGTAGAAATCGAAACCCATCGCGACCTATTTGTTTGTTGTTTGTTTTGCTACTGTCACTTCATTTATAGAAATAAGAAAAATACTAATATATAAAGTAAACGCAATTATTTTCGTAAAGACTTGCTATGAAAGTTGGTATAACAAACCAATCTTTTTTTCGTTTTTATGTCATTTTAGGCATGACATTTGTCATGGTCGCAACTTTTGTGTTCTCTGTAGATTAAACGATCATAAACTTTTTAAATATACGGCCAGTATTTAACAAAACGAAAAAGAGTAAGTTAAACTCGTAAAGAAAGAAAGAAAGAAAAAACTTTTATTTGTATGCCGTATTAACCTTTATTCTTTTGCTCGCAAGGTTCACTTCCGCCTGCACACCGGCGAGAAGCCGCTGAAGTGTACAGAGTGCAACAAGACGTTCAGGCGACACTCGACCCTATGCCAACACATGAAGAAACACCGCGGCATCCGCAACCACGTGTGCAATGTCTGCAACAAGGGATTCTATGAGGTGTCCAAGCTGAACGCGCATATGAGGGTGCATACTGGTACGTAGTGATATTGGATATCAGAACATAGTCACCTCTGCCCTAACCCTACGGGGATTATAGGCGTTATGTTATGTGTAGAACATTTTTTTTTTTTATAACACCCGCTTGTGTGCTGATGAATGAGTGGCAACCCAAGAGATCCGAGGCGTTGGCATTTGCCCATGTTGTTGTTATTTTTATGGTTATTTAGCTTTTGTCCGCAGCTTCGCCCGCATGGACATCCGATATTATTAATTCTCACGGGAACTTACTACCGGTATAAAAAGTATCCTATGTCCGAACCTGGTCTATCTGTATGCCAAATTCGTTCAGCCGTTGAGGCGTGAAAAACTAACAGACAAACAGACCGACAGAATTACTTTCGTATTTATAATAATACTAGCTGATGCCCGCGACTTTGCCCGCGTGGATGTCGGTTATTATAAACCTTACTCGAGAACCACTCTATCCATTGGTAAAAACAGCATGAAAATTAGTGCAGTAGTTTTTGAGTTTATCGCGTACAGGACGACAGACACGCGGCGGAGGACTTTGTTTTATAATATGTAAGGATGTATGGATTGAAACATATAAGAACAAGCCCTAACTGATCTTTTTTTCCGTAACCAGGCGAGCGTCCCTACGAGTGCCAGTACTGCGAGCGCCGCTTCGCGCAGCAGTCGGCCCTGATCTACCACCGGCGCACGCACACGGGCGAGAAGCCTTACTGCTGCAAGATATGCTCCGCGCGCTTCACCACCTCCTCCGCCAGGAACAACCATATGGTCACACATACTGGGAACAAGAGGTACTGAAACTTAAAAAAAAAGTTCAACTTAATCTTCCGAGCAAGTTGTAGTTATTTAAATTTTTATTTTATATTATATGTATATTGTTTATTAATTTTATCATGATGTAATTTTGGTACCCTGCCTGGGAAGTTTCGCCTGTTAGTTTAATTGGACCCCTAAATACGAGTGGACTAAACTGGCGAGCATGCATCTAAATAAGCCTTGAAAAGTATCATTTTCGTAAAATGATTAAATACAATAGACGCAGATGTATTTAGTAACCTATTCCGCTTAACTATTCCTCAAGAGTCATAAAAACCCTGTAAGAAATTGACACGTGTTTCACTTCACAACGAGGCATCCTCAGGATTACGATTGACCAGTCGCAAACCTGAACACGACGTACTTGCCACGCCGAGTCCAGTGACTGCACCCAGCGCTCGGCAAAGTCACGCCTGAATCAATTAAATTAACTATCGTAAAATGTATTGTTTTCTGTGCTCTCCTCTCTATCTTTTTTACAACTGTGTTATCAAACTCCTGTCTTTTCTGTCAGGTTTGTCTGTCCAGTCTGCCTAAAAGGCTGCACATCGCGTACAGAACTCCGCGTTCACTCAAGCAAGCATACAGGAGAGAAGTTATTCGAGTGTAATCAGTGCGGACAGCGGTTTAGCTCGGCGTCCTACCTCGCTGTGCATCGCCGCTACCACACCGGCGAGAAGAAGTATCAGTGTCCTGTCTGCGGGAAAGGTATGTAGCTACGTCATTCAGCTGGATTATGTAACACCACGCTGCGCTTGTATTATTTACATAAACACAATGGGCGGTCTTATAGGCAAAAGCGATATTTTAAAGAGTTGTCTTCCTTTTTTGCCGTTTTTCACACAGTGTATTCCTATAAATAAAACTAATCGGTTTGCCTACAAATTGTAGATATTTGTATTGCCAAACTGGGCAATGGGTATATTATTAGTTACGTAAGCTAATTTTACCAGTGATAGCTACTTCCATATGGTAAGGTCTACTAAGCAAAGCTATGAGGTCTTTTCCCTCATGATTAGTAAAGATACAAGAGTCTTAATTTAACGGTCCGTAAATTATAGGAATCGGCCATTATTCTATTGATACTCCCTACTTCGCTAGGCCGGCACAAATTACTACCGTAGTGCGGTAGACAGTATAAACAAAAAAAAAAATGACGACATTTTCGTCCCCAGGTTACATAGAATCGAGTTCATTCAAGAAGCACATAAAGACGCACGCGAAGTCAGAGACGGAGTCGTCCACGTCGGAGAACAGTGCGGAGGCGTCGCAGGGCAAGGAGCCCTGCCTGGCCGAGCATCAGACCGTCACCGTCACTGAGGACTCGCCTGATGCGCCGAACCAAGGTAAAGTACCTAAATACACCTAAAAGTACCAAAATAGTACGTAAGTACCAAAATACATATAAAATTGTCTCACGTTAAAGGTACTCCAAACCAAGAGTGAGTTGCTTCTGAGAAAATCCTAATAAAAACATTGCTCGACCTGGGAATCGAACCCTATCTTGCGATCAAGATCAATGGGACAAATATTTTAAAACTTTATGGTATGGGATTTTGCAAATGCAAAATAGACTATAGTCAAAGATTAAATTTGGTTCCCAGGAATCACGTACGCTCCTTTGAAGATCGAATTGAGGTTACTGATGAATAAAATCATATAGACACAGCAGTCTTCCGAGTTAAAGGCGAACTTGACAAATTGTTACTTATGACCATTAATGGCTAAACGCAAATTCTAATGTAATTTTAGTTCAACCACAAGTTCAAATCCAAGTGCAAGACACGCAGCAGGTCCTGCAGGTCCAGGGTCAGGTGGAACGCTCCCCGCAGCAGAAGATCACGCGCTACAAGTGTGGGCTGTGCGTCAAGACTTACATGTATCTACACAACTTGAAGAAGCACATGCTGGTGCATGAACAAGTAAGTTACATTGAGAGACGTTCCATCTAACGTCGCATACAAAATAATACAACTAAGTTTAGATAAAGAATTATGCGGTAAGTTGAAAGGAATCAACGCTTTGGAATTTCAACTTTCAGACAGACTAACTAACGGACGTCTCAGTCTTGTCCAGCGAAATATGCCCGTCAATTAAAAAAAAAAAAGGTCTTGACCTCAATTTTAATTTGAAAAAAAAATTGTTGATTCTGAGTCTTATTTTTAGGAAAACGGCCGTAATACGGAGCCAATCATATTCCTGCAACAGCAGCAACCACAGCAGCAGCAGCATCAACAACAACAACAACAACAGCAGCAACAACAACAACAACAACAACAACAACAGCAACAACAACAACAGCAGCAGCAACAACAACGGCAGCAGCAACAAGTACAACAGCAACACCAGCAGCAGCAACAGCAGTTGCAACAACAACATCAAGTACAGCAAGTTCAAGTGCAACAAGTGCAGCAACAGGTGCACCAGCAGCAACAGTTGCAGCAACAAGCGGTGCTGCAGGTGGGCAACGTGCAGCAGCTCGGCCTGCCCATACACGCGCAGCACGTGCAGCAGGGCATCACCGTGTCTGGAGTGCAGGTAACATTAACTGCACTGATATACATAACACACTATTTGAATTTCTATCAATTGTTTTCGTTATAAGATTGCAAATGTTAGGAGGATATATTTTTTTTGTTTCAATGTAGCGTAGTTTATACAAGTATAAAGAATGACTTTTTGATGAATATACATGTAAAACAGATCTTATTCGTACGAGTTTTCATAAGTATCTACATAGGTTCAGAATATTAGTTACCAACATACAAATGAATTAAAAAAACCGGCCAAGTGCGAGTCGGACTCGTGCACGAAGGTTCCGTACCATTATCTATTAAAACGGCAAAAAAATCACGTTTGTTGTATGAGAGCCCGCTTAAATATTTATTTTATTCTTTTTTTTTGTATTTGTTGTTATAGCGGCAACAGAAACACATCATCTGTGAAAATTTCACCTAACTATCACGGTTCATGAGATTACAGCCTGGTGATAGACGGACGAACGCGTAGTGGAGTCTTAAGTAATAGAGTCTCGTTTTACCCGGTACGGAACCCTAAAAATAAGAAATCTGTTTTGTAGCCTATTGCAGTCAACTATTTTTGTAGTTATATTCTTCTTCACCATTAAGGAAATAGCCTAGAACTTTACAAACAAACCGCTCGTCACTTGTCTAATTAACACAATGTTGTTTATTGCAGAGCCAACACCCGTACCCGGTGATCTCGTCGGTGCAGTCGCTGCAGCTGCAGCAGACACAACAGGTGAACACGGTATACATTCTACTAAGTGTTGTCAACGCGGACATTGTACATTGCGCTTTGCACGCGCAGAAAACTATAGCATAATGCACTATCCTAACTAATATTATAAATGCGAAAGTGAGTTTGTTACGCTTTCACGCTAAAACAAAACGGCGGATTTGGATGAAATTTAGCACAGGGGTAGACCATGACCTGGAATAGGATATAGGATACGTTTTATCCCGATATTCCCATGGGATCGAGACTTGCGTGGTTGAAACCGCGAAGCGCAGCTAGTTATTAATTCTTCAAGGACTTTCTAATTAAACTACAATAGTTTTTGGTCCGCGCGCGGCCCGGCCTCGGTCATACAGATTAATATAACCTGACTTCCTCGTTGGTCCAGTGGTCGCAAGCGCTATTGCTGAGCATGTGGTCCTAGGAGCGATTCCCGGGTCGGGCTGTGTTATTGGATTTTCCATTGGGAATTTCTCAGTAGTAGGAGTTTGGATTTGTGCCCGGTTGATGGCAATAGGCTCGCCCCTATTACATGGGACTTTAATATAACTGCCCAAATGTGGGTGTACTCAAAATCAAAATATTTTATTTCACATAAACCTACCTGGGCACTTATGAAACGTCACAAGCTAGGTGCACTATAGGTACACCTCTGCCAAACCCTTCGGAGAATACAGGGGTGATGTTATGTTTATATTTTAACTTAGACATATTCACTTTTTTTTCTTTACTTTCAATTGCATTAATCTTATTGGCAGATCAAGTTTCAGCACGTTAGGTCACGGATACGCTTCCCGCAAGAACCAGAACTTTCTATGGTCTACAGATAGAAGTTCCGGGTCCTATACAGTATGTTAACCTGCACGAGTATAGCGATTATACAGGCTAAAAAAAAAGTTTATTTTGTATAGAAAAATAT
Source organism: Lithophane leautieri (assembly GCA_949152455.1). Taxonomy (NCBI): domain Eukaryota; kingdom Metazoa; phylum Arthropoda; class Insecta; order Lepidoptera; family Noctuidae; genus Lithophane; species Lithophane leautieri. Next base: position 11,249,961 of record OX424478.1, read on the forward strand.
TCACAAAAAATATGTAAGTAGTACAAGTGTTTCTTTTTTCCGTATCAATTTATGATACGGAAAAAAAGAAACACTGCATATGCACACTTGTCTTTCTACGTTGAAATACAAGTTTAGTGTTCATGTACTGTTTCTTTTTTTACGTACCTATCAATTTAATAATTTGTGAATATTTCTTTGGTTTTTTTTTACCTTGTATGGACGCTATATTACTGCGGGTAACGGGAACGGCCTTTGTTAGTTAACATCTGTGTCTAACAAAGACTACTATTTTGGTTACAGCAACAGCCACAACAGCTACAAGTACAAACCATACAGATACATCCGCAACATCAACCTATACAAATACATGTAAGTTAAATTATGTTGTCTTAGTTATGGTTTGGTCGTCTCGAGAGTAATGACATAGCATAATCAGCCGAACGTTCCCACTGCTGGGACACAGGCTTCTTCTCGGTGAGAGGGAGTGGGCGGTAATTCACCACGCTAGCCCAGTGCGGGTTGGTACTTATCACATGTCTTCAAATGTTTGGTTCTAGGACATGCCGGATTCCTCACGATGTTTTCCTTCACCGTTCTGAGAGCAGTGGTGACGAAATAACCAGTTATGACATGTTGTTGATTAATAACGCTTTTTTTAAGTGAAAACTTCTTTAGGCGCGTTGAGCGATTTTTGGTAGAGGAAAATTATATTGGTTCGCGTCACCGACATGCTAATGATATCTGTATTTATGAGTATGTGTTGCGCTTTTGCTCGGAGTGCCAATATATATGAAAACCAGACCGATAATAAAATTCTAATTTATAAAATGTTAATTTTTGATACTAAAATTCGAAAATTTAACAAAAAGCAGTTTTTTTCTTACATATTCATGTCTGCAAGTTGTAAAGCCGAAAAGGATCATATCATATCGCGTGAATATTGGCATCACTTGTAGTAAAACTGATAATGTGTTGTTTAGGCGGTGGGCGTGCAACAAGTGCAACAGCAGCAACTACACGTGGCCACCTCCTCGTGCCAGACCATGCTGCCTAATATATTGCAGGTATGTTACTCTTCCATTTCCTTGACCTGTAGAGTTTCCCTTTAATAAACAGTCTTGATATAGTTTCTCGAAGTTGTTTTTATGACACTCATGGAATCTGTCAAAAACTTACCCTGAATATTCTTTTAAACGACATAAAATCTGTTCCCAGCTGCAACCAGCGACGGTGGCAGTGTCGGGCCTGTCGCAGCAGGAGCTGGGCGGCGTCACGCACCGCATCATCCTGCAGCCGCAGGCGCCGGCCGCGCACCCCGCTGTCTACACCATCCACCACTGATGGCGACGCTTCAAACTAATGCATACTTAACACACAGCATAATCTTCAGATAACTGGAGCAAATGAGTAGTAAATGGAGTGCTACCAGTAAAATTTAATCTATGTAGGTACTTATCGAGAGTACACATCAAACTCTTTGTTTTGCACGAACTAAATTAATTTTAAGATCCTTTATAGTGACAGTATCTGTATCTACAGTCGTGATTTTCGGGATGAAGTTGACAAAACTTGACATTATGATCGTATCAAACAGCACTGTGTGGCATTCCATTTCGTTACTACTCTTTGTCAATAATGATTAGATATTTTATTAGGAAGTAGATAACTTAAGAGAGAACTCAGAAGTCTTATTGCACTGGTGCCTGAATATAATATTGAGATTGCTCGACTTTACATTTGTATGTTTGAATTTATGTGTACCTTAGTTGTAGTTATAGGTCTACAGCAATATCTAGTGTACCTACTCGTAGTATGTGATTAGTAGAATAGCTATTTGTGTATATTATTTAATTGTAAATAAGATAAAATGATAATATTTCACTATAGAACAAAGTAAGGAGCAATTATGTACATAGACACAATTATGTTTTATATTTAATTAAAATGTTTGTTTCGCTAAATCATTTTCATTATTTTAATGCCTTACTTTTAAGTGGTCAGGCGTTATAAATAAAACGTCAAATTACTAAAACTTATCGTTAAATTTAATTATTTTAAAATTAAGATAATATCTAAATCAATGCAATTCATTCTTCAAATCATAATATCGCGGACCGATTATAACACAGTGGCCCAGAAGTCTAAAATGGTAGCAAAGAGAATAATTTTACACTATTTTCAGTTTCCCTTTTGGCACATACAATTCAAATAACATTATTTACAGATGCTAAAACCTTTTGATAATTTACCAACCACTGTGGTCTCAGAAAATTAACTAAATCTCGCTCAACTGCCAAGAGCAGGCATACAATACAATATTTCAAAAGAACAACACTGAAATTCACCCTTTAAGTTAAAAGACACCACTACACAAACGCGTAAAATAAAGAACTTTCTCGTAAGAAAAGAAGAAAACAATATAATCGACACAGTGTGTCGCATAAATATGCACACATCACTACCCAACGTCCTAATCATCATGAACCTCTTTTGACACTTATTTTGACAATTTGTGTCTACGGGTTCCCGATGTGATTCAAAGACGTTGGCGACAATACCATGCAGTAAATATAAAAATATCAAACCTAGCCGACGACGCTTACAAATTATTCCGCTAAAACATTTTATTTACACTACGGCACAGATGAATACAAATGGTCTCACTCCGATAAATCATTTCAAATAAAAAGTGACTCTTGCTACGACACAATATAGTGCAATTCAGGTCGCACAGCGCTAATTACCTACAGTTACATTCACCTAGAAGTTGCCTCTGTTTCTATCGTGTAACTCATAGATCTTTTGACTACGATAGTCTATTGAATTGGATCGACAAGACGGGCCCAGCTACTTGTAGCTTCATACCTAAAAAATCAGAGTGAAACATCTGTATTCATCTGTGACTACGATTACAATACACAATTTGAAGGCCACATGTTTCATATTTTCAATGAGATTTTATTGCGTCAAATTATTTAATTTTAATCACAGGCATAATTAAATTTTTACTTAAGGCATGAAAGAGGGGATTATGCGCAGATTCAGTCTAGTTGCATTAGAAGTAAAGCTTCTAGAAGATAATTATTTCATAAGACAAGAATAAGATAATTATTTCAAAGCCCCCATTTGGGTTTCTGTTATTGGAATCGTAAAGATAGGCGCATAATAAGAAATTGTTATAGTCAGATTGTGCTATGCGTTTATTATATTAGACTATACTAGAGTATAGTCAAGTTACAAGATAATTTGAAACCATTTCGGAAATCTGGAGAAATAAAAATAGTAATATCTGTGGAGTCACATCAAATGCGTTTTTGCAAAGATAGACCTTCAGAAATCGTAACGAAACTGTTCTATTTCAGTCAACTCATCAATATCCAATAGGCGAATGAGACAGCTAATAGCGACACACGATACCGAAATTATTTGATTTTGACTACATCAACTGTTATGATTTGAAGTGCAGTCAGACAGTATCAAGAAATAAAAATTTGGTGAGATATTTAAACAATCGATATAAATGAAATATTTCGGAGTCGCCACCGCTATTTAGCTCGCATATTTATCGTGTCCTGAACCGCATACTGTAACCGATGTCAATACAGCATTCATACAAGGTAAATAGGTACTATACGCTCTGCGCGCTGCAGTCGCTGTCAGGCGAATGTTCAGGTTCGTAGCGAATGTACGCGTTGTGTAGCGTCAGGCCGGGCGGCAGCTTGACGTCGCGGAAGTAGCGGTGCCGCCGCGCGTCCTTCGCCGAGATGCGCTTCACTGGGTCGTACACTAACATCTTTTGTAACAGGTCCATGCCAACCTCATCTAGGTTTTGTACCTGAAAAGAAACAAAATGTTGTATTGCACTATTGCATACTCTCCGCCGCGTGTCTGTCGTCCTGTACGCGATAAACTGAAAAACGACTACACCGATTTTTATACTGTTTTCACCAATGGATAGAATGGTTCTCGAGTAAGGTTTTAGTATATAATAAATAACTGACATCCACGTGGGCGAAGTCGCGGGCATCAGCTAGTATTTTATAATTGTTCATCAATTGCTCTATTTCATCATGATCTATTTGAAGTGCTCAATCTTGATATGGGGTACTTTCGTATAGGTTTTACTGTAAAAAATTAAGAAGCGAAATACTGAGTTTTCATTTCTTTTTAAAATGTCCATTATAAGAATTACACTACTTACATGATTATGTAGGTTGAAAGTAGTCCAATTAGGGAATGTAGGTTTATAGTCGGGCAATGATGACACTCCCGGCCAGATGTCTTCAGTAGGAGTGCGTAGCATTCTGGAAAAACACATTCAAAATAGCAATAAAAAAATAAATAGTCATTTTAAAAAGAGTGAGAAATTCGGCCTGCTTTATGCAATTTTAGATAACAGAAGTTTGGAAATTAAATACATATTTTACCTGAAGATGCGGAACAGTTGATCAATCTCCGAGTCTCCTTGGAACAGAGGTTTCTTTGAAGACATCTCTGAGAATATGCAGCCAACTGACCACATGTCAATGGGGCAAGAGTACCTGAAAATAATTATTGTGATTAGTTTATTGATATTCTCATCTTGACAGTGATAATGTTGTAAAACCATGAAACCTAGCTCCATTTTTACCGACTTAAAAAAAGGAGGAGGTACTATGTTCGGGATGATTGTTTTTTTTTTATGTATGTTCACCGAGTACTCCGCCGTTTGTGAACCGATTTAAAAAATTCTTTTTTTGTTCAAAAGCTTATACTTCTGAGGTGGTCCCATTGTCACCAAGTCAGGATCTGATGATGGGATCCTAGAGAAATCGAGGGGAACTTTCAAAAATCGTAAGGGCAACTAGTGCATTCCTTAATTTATTCATTAAGTATTTTACAGCACTACAATTTTATGAAGGCCTGGAGTCGATCTGATGATGGAGCCGAAAGACAGTCAAGGGAACTCCTCAATGGTTTACAGCAGATACCTCGTGTTTGGGCTTGATTAATTTGTATTGATAAAAACTTTACACTTTGATGGGTTGTGACTGTCGTTAGGGGTCTGATGATGAAGACGAAAGACAGTCGAGGGAACTCCTCGGTGGTTTACAGCAGATATCTTGTGTTTGGGCTTGATTAATTTGTATTGATAAGAACCTTACACTTGGATGGGTTGTGACTGTCGTTAAGGGTCTGATGATGAAGACGAAGGACGATTAACGGAACTCCTCAACGGTTCACAGTAATTACCTTGTGTTTGGACTTAATTCATTTATATTGATAAGAACTTTGCAACCATATAGGTTGTAAGTGACATTACAGATCTGATTATGGTCACCTTATAATATGATGATGAGGGGAACTATACAGTGTAAGCAAATGCATAGTGTTCACCCTTATATTCTTGAGAAGGCACGGGAGTCTCATTAGCCAGCCGGTTTCGTATAACATCTAAACGATACTTGCGCTGTTCAGACGACTCGCCACTTAATCGTTTTTGAATAAGATTGAGTCGGCAGATCTTATCATTTGGCGACTCCTGTGACAAATGAGAATGCATGTAATTTCTCATCTGAGATAACCTAGCATGACAAGCTAACGGTGATTCTTGGGAACCGGACATAGCACTCCGTTTGCGATTCTTAGATAGGCGTTCTTTTTCAGCAGTATTAGTCTCTTTAATTCTGTTTTTCTTCATGCGGGTGGCTCCTTTAGTTGGTCTACCCATGATTACAAAAATCAAATTACACAAAAAATGGAAAAATAATAAAACTTTAAAAAAAAAATTGACCGACTTCAAAAAAAACAAAACAAAAAAGGACTACTGTACTAAAAACCAAAAGACAAAAGTACTTCTTTAATAATAAGAGAAAAATAAAAAAATAACTTTAATTTCGGAAGTCGGTGGCCAAAAACTAAAATTAAAAGCAAAGACACCGACTTCCGAAATTAAAGTTATTTTTTTATTTTACTCTTATTATTAAAGAAGTACTTTTGTCTTTTGGTTTTTAGTACAGTAGTCCTTTTTTGTTTTGTTTTTTTTGAAGTCAGTCAATTTTTTTTTAGAAAACATTTTAATTAATTGTTTGCAATGAAGAACAAGCATTTTAAGAAAATGGTACAAGTAATTTTATGTCTATGTTAGTAGTAAAAAGTAGCAAACAGCATAAATTCACTGAATTAGTGCTTATTTTTTCAATATCAGATATCTTTATCCAAGGTCTCTAGGGATATAATTTTGAATTTTTTACTGTTTTTCCATTAAAACACTGTCAGATGACACAACATTGGAAAATGTTTGCCCTTATTCTGATAGATGTCTCACCTCTGGCTGCCTAACAAGACTTCTGGAGCTCTGTACCACAGTGTGACCACCTCATGAGTGTACACTCTGACAGGCACTCCAAACGCACGACCCAGGCCAAAGTCAGCCACCTGGAATAGCCAATCATAATCATATTAGTATAGTGGAAAAATAATTAGTGTTAAAAAAATCTTGGACTTGGAGGTAAAATATTTGTTTAATTGGACATTTACAATACAAAGTTATGTTGCACTATTAAAGTGATCTTTCTCTATGGATAAGCATTTAGTTTATTTGGAGAATAGTAATGGCCATGACCATGTTAGGCCGTTTGATAATAACATAAAACTTACTTTGATAATTCCAGTCTTGTCAATAAGCAAGTTCTGGGGTTTGAGATCCCTGTGCAGTATCCGTCTCTGGTGGCAGTAGAGGATAGCATTGTTGATCTGGTACAGGTAGCTCTTCACCACGGATGGGTCCATAAACTGTAACCATTGGGATGTCGTAGATAGAAAAATCAAACAGGAAAAATATTATTGTGAAAAATCATTTAAAATAAAGTAAGTACTTAATAATCGTAATAGTTGTATAAAATAAAAAATCATTGCTGAGACTTGAGTATCAGCACTTTTGAACATTAAAAGCTGCAAAGATCAAACATAAACATAGTGTTTTAGCTGTTTATTAGCTCAGACCAAATAAAAACCAAGACAACGTGCTGCAAACGATACAGTGAAGCATGCCAAAACTGCACCTCCAATCTGTGCATACATGCTCACACGCACATATAAACAACCATTTACAATCAAACTACACCTCAGTAATTGCATACATGTTGACATGTTTAAAAAACCGGCCTCAGGTCACTTTCAATGGCGTTGTCTTGGTTTTTTATTTGGTCCGAGTTTATTAGTAGGCTAGCTACACTGTACCCATAATAATGGTGATATTGTCATTTTGGGGTGTAAATGTCATGTATGAAATAAACCTTGAAAACTAGAATTTTTAAAGTAATCTAATGCTCAGCTGGGGTCAATTGCCACATTCAAATCGAATTGTTAGAAAACTAGGGTACATACTTTTCCAGATCCAAGCGAGTCCATATATTTCTTCAAGTCCATGGAGAGAAATTCGAAGATTAGGTAAAGTCGGCTTTCTTCCATGAGCACATCTTCCAATTTTACTATGTTAGGATGGTTGAGCTCCTTCAGTAGAGAAATTTCTCTGCAATGATGAAAGAATGCAATAGGTTATGTTATGATTTGCAACATGGAATTTTTGAGCATTTCAGAATAGCTCGTCAAGTAAAACGATTAGAATAGAAGAGTGACATCCAAATTTACCTGATCGCTGTGGACGGGATGCCTTCATCTTCCGACTCCAGACGAATTTTTTTCATAGCCACAAACTGCCCAGTTATTTTATTTTTTCCTTTGTACACTACACCATAAGTACCTTCACCGATTTTCTCAATTTTGAGAAAATCATCCATCTTGGGGCAGGAAATTTTGTTAGATTTCCAGGCAAAACTGTGGGAAATTTCCTCACCAAACCTACGAGGTTTTCCAAAAGTTACTAACACATCGATAACTGATAAAAACAGATAAGAAACAGGGTATTTATTGGGCGTTAGTATTATAAACTGCTACTTATTAGCAATAAAACAAAATCCGAATTTGTTTACTGGTAAAATTGCTAAAATATCGTTAGCGTTTCACAACGACTTTCAAACGTAATTTTTTAAAATATTTGAATTGTCTATAGCCATGTCAACTTTTCTCGTTATTGTCTATGAACTTTCGATCGAGTTCCGAAGACACGAAAGAAACGTTTAGCATAATCCACGAATTTATGTATGAGTTAACATTATATAATGCTACAAGTTTACGTCTGTTACATTTATGATCTGGAACGCACAACATTTAATCATAGACAATATAAAATACATGGACAAAAGATTTTACAAAGAAGCGTCTACACGATAAAAAACAATAATTTTCATTATTTATTTGTACTGATAGCAGGAGTCAGGACACTAAGGGTCAGTTCACACCGAGACGCGACGCGACGCGCACTTTTATAGATCCGATTCAATATCGAATTTATTTACTACACAATAAGGCAGCCCCGCGCATGTCAGTGTACTTTGACACGTGTGACAACCATCATCATCTGCCTAGCCTTTTCCCAACTATGTTGGGGTCGGCTTCCAGTCTAACCGGATGCAGCTGAATACCAGTATTTTACATGGAGCGACTGCCTATCTGACCTCCACAACCCAGTATCTGGGTAATACGATACCCCTTGGTAAGACTGGTTGTCAGACTTTCGGGCTTCTGACGACCCGTAACGACTGTCAAAGATCCACAAATGACAGCCGGGACCAACGGCTTAACGTGCTTTCCGAGGCACGGAGGAGTCTCGGTATGTAAAGATGGTCACCCATCCACGGACCAACCCCGGCAAGCGTAGCTTAACCTGATGGATCGACCCGTGCGGCTGTTATTACGTAGCCACAACCCTCGCACGAAATTATACCTTTTCGTGAAAAAAATAAGTTAGATAAATAATTGTTAAAAATGCGCGCAGCGTCGCGTCGCTTCACTTCGCGGTCTGAACTGACCCTTACACGAAAGACATTTGCGCGAAAAGACATTTCCGCGAATGGACTTTTAAGCGAACAGACTTTTGCGCGAAGGGCCACTTGCGCGATAAGATATCTCCGCGAGTGGACTTTGCGTGAATGGAAATTTGTTTTATGTACCTACCGTTTATTCTTTCGTATGCATTTCGTAATGGCGGTCCTGGGCCACTCTTAAAGCTTCCTGAAAAATAGTAGCAACTTGTTATTACTGTCTTCGTGTTTTTAAATAGACAAATAAACATAATTTTCTTTTGTTTTATTTAGCCGCAAAGACTGGAGGCAATAATTATATCTGCGTCGCCTTTTCCGAACTTTGTGAACTGATGTAGCTGAATACTAGTATTTTACGTGGAGCGACTGCCTATCTATTTGATCTCCATAACCCAGTTGTTGGATAGTTTAGTTAACCTTCGATTGACCACTTGCGGGTGTTATCATCTAGCCCGAGCAGCCTAAATTCTCCGTTTATTCAAATAACGATTGTCATATTTCGACATGGCAGACTGTTCTATAAAATGGCTATATCACGGCACATTGGCGTCCTGTGCCAATTCCTAGCTACCTAGTCCTACTAGCAGTGTGAATAAGGGTCGTCTCTCGTGTAGACTGGCACGACGTGCGACGCGATTCTGCGATATATACCTACATCCATATATAGAAAAACTAGCTGATGCCCGCGGCTTAGCCCGCGTGGATGTCGGTTATTATATACTAAAACTTTCCTCGAGAACCATTCTATCCATTGGTGAAAACAGCATGAAAATCGGTGAAGTAGTTTTTGAGTTTATCGCGAACAGACATACAGACGCGTATGGGTAGGTAGAAGTGCCTGTTGAACCTTTCGTTCACGCGCAAATTCTGTTAACCTACCTCTCTATGTTTTATACTTTGGTATTCCTTCTAACACAGCGGCTCTCAAACTTTTTGGCCACGGAACTCTTTTGGAAAACGAGGTATTTCATGGAGCCTTAAAATGAATCAAAAACTGCGTTTTAGGGATTATTCTGTTTTTTTATATTTCTATGGTAACCAGTGCATTGATATACTCACCACTTGCACAAAGTGGATTTTTCATAGGTTTGTCGTCCACTGTGTCCCACTTGGTACTTACCAAATTTATTTTGGTAGGGGCAAATAATACTGGTATAAACTGAGTTCACTTTATCTATTGGATTTAACTATGTATTATGGCGAAAATAAAAACAGTTAAGGTACCTATCTAAATAATAAAATAAAAATAGAAACTATTCGTACGAGATTAGGATGATTCTGAAGCAGCTTAATTATCACAAAGAAATGACGTCCACTGTTGGGCATAAGTAGGCCATAGGCCAATGACTGTTCTAACATAGTAGGCAGGTATTTACAGAAACATGATTTATTTATTTATATTGAATTAAAACGTTACCTACACAATTTTGTCAATTATGAGTGTGGACTCTTGTATAAGTACTTCTCTCACAGAATACCAGGCATATAGGTACCTACCTAGTACGCATAATTTTACTCCATTCATCCGCAAATACATCACATTCAAGGCTGGCAGTCAGAAGGGCCCACAAACATGTAACCCACCCATCCAAAATTTGTTCGCGAAAACATTACTTAACCGCAAATACCAGTACCGGGTGCTATCTGAACTTTATCTTTATCTCAGCTATCACACATCAAACATTAAATAGATCACATATTTAAGTTCATGTTCCACATAACTAGATAATTTATCGGTATTGATATAATTTGTGCTGAAACAGCGATTCTGTCACGTTTGTGAGCCGCGGCCGAGCTGCGCGTGCGGCGTCCAGTCGTATCAATGAGATCTAATGATAATGATTACAATATTAAGGTAAGGGTCGCGAGGTTAGGATTCATTTGGAAGGCATGTGAGCTCACACAATGTGGCGCTGGACAGTTTTGTTGGGCCTTATATTTTACGGACATGTAAGTTACGATTTTATTACTTTTTATATAATTATTTTGATAAAATTGCATACTACCAGGTCAATGTGAATTTCTCTTCTTTTGATGTCGGGTTTCTACTGGTTTTATTACTGTGCAGCTCAGCTCGGTGTCTGCTAGCCATAGTACCTATGATAGTTCGCAGACGTTCAGGTTTAGGCCCATTTTATACAGATGTCTGAGCCCGGAGGGCCTAGACAAGTGACAATCGCTTCGAAAGCATTTCTACAACGACTTTCAACAGGATTGACATATGCTTTTCGATAACTATGTCAGTCCTGTACATTTTTGCCTTTTCCATCATCGTTAACGCTGATAGAATTTCACTTTGTCTAGGACCTCTGAAATGACTCCTTTAATGATCGGGTTACAAGAAATGTTGATTTATTTTTTATTAGAAGTACTTTCATAATTATTTGTATATTTAAAAACCACATTTTATTTTGTCTTTATTCCCAATTATACATATAATTACTTATTTAAAAAAAAATGCCTTTAATTTAGACTATTAGGTATGTCCATATTTTGTTAATTTTACATTATCTTAAAATTGTGTCGTTAAATGTGTAATTATGTTATTGTAGACATCATCACAACCAGTGACAGAAGACAACGAGAATGCCCGCCAACCTCGTCAGTTGGACTTCGGAGAGTGCTGCCCCTGCCCGAGTCCTGGGCAGGGCTTCGCAGCACAGGAGTCTTCCATGGCCAATGGTGATGCCATGTTTGCCCGAGCAAGAGACATAGACGACTGCCCGTGTAGGCCTGGAAGGTCTGACTCTGAGGGAGCCTCATCAATCTTCTTTCCTACTTCTACGCGCTCTGATGGGAATTTTGTAAGGTATGATTTGTTTTTTTATATTTAATTAACTACAATAGAGCTACCCTACCCTCATATTATCTATGACTTTAAAATAACTGTTGAATGTGGTTGTGATACTGTGTACCATACATGTCTGCCTATCCCTACGGGGAATACAAGCGCGATGTCTTTTCATGATAAGTAGGTAATAATATTTCTTATGTATTTAGGTGGAGACTTGTCGTCTTTGAGATTAACAAACACAACTATGAATAAGTAGTGATTGACTCTATGGATATATTTGTTCCCGTATGTAAAAGAAGTCTCTTGTAACCGCAGTGGTTCCTACACCTCAGATGAATATAGATGGTTCACTTCGCAAAAACATTTAAACAAAAAAAACGACTCTTGCTACGACACAATAAAGTGCAATTCAGGTCGCACAGCGCTAATTACCTACAGTTATATTCACTTAGACGTTGCCTCTTTTTCTATCGCGTATCGTCTTATATCTTCTGATTAGGTCTCACTGAATTGGCCTGACAAGACGGGCTCGCCGCGTACTTGTAGCTTCTTAAAAAATGCGGAGTCATCCAATAATATAACTCTTTGTGTTTTATAAATATTTATTTATACTGTTGTGCGAGTTTTTATATGTGATTTTTATGACTTTTATTTCATTATAGGCCCGTAGAAAAAAAAGAAGACATTAAGCCACTGTTACACCCAGAAGTCGATCTTGCTTCATCTGTTTTACAAACCTTGCGTGAAGCTACTGATGAAGAATACCGGGATGCTCTTGCAAGAGACGCTGCCAGAAGTATGGCTAAAGAAGCTGAAGAAACTATATTTGGAGACACACTCGCTGAGGCAAGTAATGGTAATATAGTTACTATCATAGTGAACCCTAAACATGCTGAAAGCTTAGATGATGTCATACCTCAAGAATCTCATGTTCAAGAATCGCGTTGTGGACATGCACCGTTAGAAAGTGTAAGCACTAATCTCGATCAGATTCGAGTCGCTCAGAAGCCTTCTAGTTTGTTGCGTGAAATTTTCGGGCTACCAAGAACAAGCAAGCCTGCTGGACTTTTACATAATAATTTACTAGACATGGATAATGGTACTAGCAATATTCAAGAACGCATGGTACACGTTGATAATGATCAGGCGACGAATAAAAGTGTACTAGGATTGAGAAAATACGCCCCTTTCATGAAGGTGGACAAAAACATGACAGAAAAATCTACGAATATGAAGAGCAATTTAGATGTTAATGCTAGTGTGAAAAGGGTACCCGATTTCAAATTGCCTTCTATGAAGGATTTGATAGCTAATAGAACTGCATTAGAAAGCAAAGTTACAACAAATTCATTGCCTTTAATACCTAAAATGAGATTAAATAACTCATTGTTTACGCTGAAAGGGAAAAACGAAGAAGATCTGAATTTATCGCCGAGTAATATTCACGAACAAGCAAAGAAAAGCTTCTTCCAAACCAAGTCACACTTAGAGAACATTTTACAGAACACTGGGCCAATTGGTTTGAAAACCTTGTTAAAATTAAAAGATGTCGAGTTTGTTCCTTTAAAAGATCTCGTTCCTAAAGCAGCGGATAAACCTACACCTAACAGGTCTAAGCTTGCTTGGCCAGACATCTTCAAAAAACGAAATACTTATATATCTAATAATAAGGACAAAAACACAATAAATGTTGCTAGAAGTACGGAAATAATAGAGAAAATACCAAAATCCAGTCAAGATGAGACACTTGATGCTGAAGTAAGTCCGAGTAATGTATTTGAGCAAATTGATGACGACAATTGTAACAATGGAGCATTTATGATAACCGAAATGAATGGTGAAGACACTGAAGCTAAGCTACCCTCAACTGAAATAATAGACACGGCATCAAGTCCTGAAATTGAAGAGGTTGTTAGTGACACGAGCAACGACTTTGCTAACAGCCAGTCAAATGAAGTACCCGATAATACTGATGGCTGTAATATTAAAACTTTGCCAGTCATAGAAACTAATCTCCCGCAATCAATGGAAAGTTCTTTTGAAAATGAAGCAGGAGGTAATAATGAAGATGAAATTTATTTCGAAACTTCGAAAGAAATTACACCAGTCGATGCTAAATCAGAAGATGACCCAGAATCTGAATTTGTATCAAATGACGAAGACTGTGTCCATAATACTAACGATGCTGACTCAATAACTGATTCTAGTAACTATAAAAACGATGTATTGAAACCAAACGATAGCATTCTAGAAAATGTTGACGATTCATTAGTTAACGAAAATACAGTAATAGAAGAGGATTGTAGCCAAGAACCACTCGTTAGTGATCATTCAAAAACCCTTGATATTAATCCATCGAAATTGATAAAGCCACTTTCACTGGATGAAACGTTATCAACAATAAAAGAAAAAGTAGCAAAACATATAGAAAATTTAAAGAATCCAAAAATCATCTCAAAAAATGTTGAATCCCCAACTGCAAGCAATATTATAGAAAACAGAGAATCTTTTGCGATTACAGATGAAAAACTAGATTCTGACTGCCATAATAAAGAGTTAATTCAAGTTAATACAATAAAACCAGACATCTGTAATGACGACTTAAAGATTGAAAATGAACCTGATGAAGATAAAAGCAAAATTATAGAAAACAGAGAATCTTCTCCTATTACAGATGTAAAACTAGATTCTGACTGCCAAAATGAAGAGTTCATTCAAGTTACGACAGTAAAACCAGAAATCTGTGATGATGGCTTAAAGATTGAAAATGAACCTGATGAAGATAAGGTGAGCATGCAAGATTTACAGAAAATATCAGATGAGATGTTACAAGAAGAACAAGAACGTGAATCAAAAACTTTGAACTGCAATGAACCAACCCAGGAAGTAACCGACCCTGAAGAACCGATAGAAGTAAATAGTGCAGAAAATGAGAATACAGATTCTGAACAATCTGCAAATACTCAAAATGAAGTAATAATGGACGCACAAAATATTGTTCATATCGTTGATGAAAATGATAACGATGTAAAAAATACTTGCAAAAGTGATTTAACATTACCGAAAAAGACATTTGAGCAAGAATCGGATGCAAACGTCGAAGCGAGTGAAGTTGTTATTAATAGAATACCTCAACGCAATAACGTTTTCACCTCACCACTTTTGTTGAACAAAGTTCGACAGCCAGACGAAAATGATTTTAGTTTCAACATCCCATTACCAGACATACAAGATATTACATTGAAGCCATTACCCACACTTGATGAAATAAAACTGAACTTTAACAACTTGTTTAATAAACCTGAACGAGATGTAGAAGAACATTCGGCATCAGAAGCAGCTTCGATGGTTGGTACGTCTAATATCTTAGCACCAATTATGTCAACAGACGCCAGCGCAAAATATTTCCAATCAATGCTACCTTTGAGACTAGACGACGTAGATTTAGATATCTTACAGCTGAAACCGCAATCAAATCTATTCTCTAAAATTCCGAAACTCGACCTTCATTCCTTTAGGACAAACCTACCTTTGCCTACAGATTTACGTATTAAACCATTAAAGCTGCAATCCGCATTCGACGACAAAGGTGGTTTGCTATCAGGTGCTTTATCGCTAGGACAGAATAAACCATGGGACACTATGCCTGGTTTGGGTAGTTTTGAGACCCGAGTGAAAGCAAATACCCAGAAAATTGCGAAAACACTACGTAAGCCTGACATTCTAAGACATAGTCTAAAATCAAGCCAAGGAATAGGGGATTTATCTGATACGAAAACTAATTTGAGGAATATGCAACACTCGTTAGAATCCAAGTTGAGAGGAGCAACAACAAAACCCGTAAACTTACAGTCTAACGACTTAATAGAAGCCATATCTAGGAATCACGAAGACTTCAATGACAAACTTCAAGCTCTACACATTGATTTCAACGACCGACTTGAAACAATGCGCAACAATCTTTTTGACAAATCTATTTTTGGAAGTGGTGAATCACGCAGTACACAATCCTATAGCACTTTCAGTAACAAGAACAAAGATAAAAAATTATCACTGAAAGCATCACAACCTCAATCACTGTCAAGCAGGAGAGAATCTAAGAAAACATTAAAACCTCGAAGACTTGAGCAGCTGAGAGAAAATAGAATTGGATCATCACATGGGCTAAAGAACAAGTTCAACATGCCAACTGCGGCAAGCGTGCCAGTGCCGAGAACAGTTGAGGTCCCTGAACTTAAAGCTACGCTGACAAAATCACCAGGACTAGGAATACAGAGAGAATCAGGCGTTAATCCAATCTTTCAAAATATAGGTGCTTCACAACCTAAGGAATCATCGATAACTTTATGGAAACAGTCAAGTAAGAAATTACCTATTACAAATACAGGATTAGGCAAAACTATCAACCATTTTAAAGACAGTAAAATAAAGGTTTCATTTTCAACAACACCCCGGCCATCACTGTCAACAAACTTACAATCTAAAAAACTATCAACACCTCCGTCACTTTCTCTAACCAGTAATTTACGAAAAAATACAGGAAGACTTGGCCAGAGAAGGGATCACAACGGATCGCCGAGTGAAATGAAACATTCAATAATTTCACCCCCAATTTCTAGTCATCTAGATCAAAATAACCTAGAAAATTATGGCCTAGACAGTGAGAGTAGGCAAACAGGCGCATTTGATGTATCACTAAGAAAATTAGATGGTAGAAAAGCTTTGGAAATAAATGCACAGCCTAAAATGAGTAAGGACTTACAGTCTTGGCCTAAAGTTTCAGAGAGTGCTTTTCTGTCTAAGATGAAAGAAGCCGTAAAAGCGAGGATAGCGAAACTCAATTCCCCTGTTACATTCAAAACGGCAGATGGGAATTCTGTGAGTACTTCTCTGAGTGAAAATGGAGGTGCTCGTAACTCAAACACCGATATGGCACGATCTGCATCAACGAACATTGATGTTACTGAAGGACAAGCGCTCAAAGAAAATGTTTCGTATAAGTGTACAATGGTTTGTACTAAGGAATAAGAATAAACAAAAATAAATATGTTTAAAGAGCGACTAAAATTAAATGTATGTATGTGTAATTGAGATTAAATTATTGTTAGATAAGTAATTAATTTATAAGTTTAAGGAAAAGTTTATGAGTTAACTAATAAGTATCGACTGTTTTGTACATATTTTTATATGAATCTCGAGAAAAGATGTAAGTATTTCGATGTTTTTACTTGATTTGTAAATACTTGAGTATAACAAAATACATCGTGTTAAAAAAGCTTGGGTTTTATTTCCTCTCTCTGATATGTTATATCGTACTTGCAAGTTACGTCCTATAATGCAGGAGAAAGTAAGTTGCTGGTAAAACAAAAAACATTATAATCCTATATTGTATTCGCCGAAGGGTTAGGCATTATGTTTATGTTCTATGTAATAAAATGTCCTATGGAAAACCCAATAACCCTTTGCCCGGCCCGGGAATCGAACCCAGGACCTCATGCTCAGCAGTATCGCTTGCGGCCACTAGACCAACAAGGCAGTTCTCTTATAAATATTTTAAGTGATAAACTATTATAACTTGTTTACAGTTTAGCTTTATTTTAATGACGTTTACCGCAGCAGCTGTGTAAACACAGCCAAGTAAAAGGATTAATTACATTTATATGTAAAATCTACATCTTGAGCCATCGCTGAAATAAGCATCATGTTAGATATTTCGCTCAGAGGTACTTACAATAAGTAAGTTACATAAAAAAGCAAGAAAACTAGTAAAAAAAAAAACAATGTCACTTATGTTTAAATTGTGTGCCTTGATTGGAAGTATCTGGTTTCCAGTAATACTAATAATTCTTGTGCCAGCAATAAAAGGTGGTAAGTAAAGTGTTGAAATTATCGGCCATTACTGACATCGGTGAAGGTGATTGTGATGAAACCTGGACTTTTTGGAAATATAAGTCTGTAATCACCAACCCGTCTTGAACAAGCGTGCTGATCAGTGCTCATACCTTCTTCTGTGTATGAGAAGAGACCTGTGCCCGGCAGTGGGACAATAATAAGCTGGTATTATTAAATAAGGAATATGCATGTATTTTTTATTTTATTCGACAGTTTACATCGCCAAATAATAGTAAAAAAAAAAATTGACGCCAAAAAAGCAATTTAAAGTACTTAAAAATATCCAACCGACCCGTATCATGACCTATTTAAACGCCCTCCATTTGGCGTGCCTGGTGTGGTGACGTGACAGTCTATGACAACGAACAAACAAGTGTCAAGTCAATGTCAAACACTCCTACAAAACACATTGACATTTTGATTGTTGTCATAGACTGTTACGTCACATCCGCTTTGACCAATAGCGTTGCTTTTCAAATATTTGAATATCCCACAGTTTTTTTGGCATATAAAAAAATTTTTATTCTCGATCAAAAAGAAATATTATTGAAAAATATTTATGGAGCCATCCTTCTGAAGTAATATAGTTTATTAAAAAAATACTCTACCCTTATTTGAATCCCATGCATGTTATTCCCTTTTGTGGAAGGTTCTGTTTTCTAAGCCCATACATAGCAAGAACGAGTGACAAATGTAACAAACATTAGACCGACTTTTTTATCGAAAAAACTTTTTTACAAAAAATTAAACCGACGAAAAAAGAACTGAAAAGCGAAAAATAAATAACTTTAATTTCGGAAGTCGGTGTCTTCGCTTTTCAATTTTCGTTTTTTGCCACCGACTTCCGAAATTAAAGTTATTTATTTTTCGCTTTTCAGTTCTTTTTTCGTCGGTTTAATTTTTTGTAAAAAAGTTTTTTATTTTTCGCTTTTGAGTTACCATCCACTCCAGGGTACTCCAGGGGGTTACTCCAGGTTAAAGACCTGGAGTTGATGATGAGTGGTTGTGTCATCAGAACTATGTATGTTTGCGAAATTTCAACAGAATCGGTTCACAGTTGAAAATTCAGTTGGTGAAAAATCAATCAACCCCATTTTTTCTACCTTTAGGGGTGGATTATAGTTTCCAATTTTAAATGGGACCAACTTCGAGGTATACCCTTCCCAATAAAAAAAGAATTTTTCAAATCGGACTACTCACTAAAAAGTTATGCGTGGTCATACATAAAAAAAAAAAAAAAAATGTACGTGTCGAATTGAGAACCTCCTCCTTTTTTTTTCGTCGGTTAAAAATACAAGTATCCTATTAGTAGCAGCCATAGATATGTATAAAGCCTCAAAACAAAGTTAATATTATGTGCGGAACTAGTGTTTTCGATTTTAAAATCGTTCGTATTTTCGTTACGTTTACTCTGCGCGTGCGTGCTACTGGTGATCCTTATGGAAATGTGACCAGATTAAATATCTCCACCTATTTGATACACACGCATCAGCGAATTAGGTGCTAGTGTGTCTAACCAAATAATAATAATACCATTAAACATTTATACACTAAAAAATCATCAGCATCTCTCGTTTACCTTAGCACAAAAGTATTGAACTTTTGAAATCTCTGGAACCAAACGTGTGGTTTCTATGTGTTCAATGCGGAATTAAATCACACATTTTTCGAGACGAGCTATGTGCGGCGAGAGTTGTGGTGGCGAGTCGGTGGTATGTGTGTGCAATGTGACGTACTGTGACACCATCACTGGAGTACCTCCTAGTGACAACGAGTACACCGTCTATACCAGCTCGAAGGTAGGATAAATCAAAGCGCTTCTATTGAAGAGCTAAAAAGAAATACGGCTTATTGAAAAATACGGATATCCGTATTTTTCGGATAGAAAATTTAAAAAAATTGGGTGGTTTGCGCCCCTGTGTTCGTTTTAGTACCAGTAGTGCTATTCTGTTAAAATCTCAATGTGAAAATTTAGGTGAAGTGAATTTGGAGTGAGCTGTCACTGCCTTAGCATCAGTAGGTATCGATGACAATGACAGCTCACTCCACGCTCACTTCTCCTAAGTTTTTACGGTGAGATGGTTACAGAATAGCAATGCTCGTGCTATTTACACTAGTACGATATTTTATGTAAAAAATTAGGGATCACACACAACTTTGTGCAGTATGACTCTGTGGCCACGGATTACACGCTCAAGTGACACGCGTCTTCCGACAGCGAATGCGGAGAAAAATGAAAGATGTTGTTTAGTAGAGCATGCCACGAGTCACCAAGTCTCTTGACGCAAGTCTCATCGATCGAGAACGGGGCCTGAAGCTGTCATCAATCAATTTGCCTAGCCTTTTCTCAACAATGTTGGGGTCGGCTTCCTGTCTAACCGGATGCAGCTGCATACCAGTATTTTACATGGAGCGACCGCCTGGAACTGCCATGTGACTCCAAAATTATACAATAAAATATTGTACTGATCATCGCCTTGGGAACGGGTCCTATCCGTACCTGAAATATTTGCGGGTCAAGTCTACATTATTTACTCATTTTTAGGCTGGATCGCGGTTTAAGAAGTCCTCTGGGAAGTTTATTAAATCAAAAAGTAAGTTTTTATTTGTGCCTACCAACTACCTTCACAACAAAAACTTAATACGAAAAACAAACGCAGGTACAATCTTTTACTTACGCATATTAAAAAGAGATTTTCTCCAAATTTTTGGTGATGGTGTTACGATCATAGTATTTTCAAAAATATACTTTAATGTCTTTACTCAAAGTTGCCATCGTTATTTCACGAGAAAATCGCTTTTGAATTTTTGTTTTTGTTCGTGAGTCTACTATACTTACATTAATCTTTCATGTTTTAGATATGACTTGTCCACTCACGCTCATCTTGGAGCCGAAAATCCGACACCAAACGATCAAAGGTTTTGGTGCAGCGATCACCGACTCAGCGGCTATCAATTGGATGAGTCTGCCACAGACTGTTCCGTGGAGTCTGCCATGTCTGCTCAAGCAGTATTTAATCGAGTAAGATGTAAATAAAACTCAATAGTGTCTGCTAATCTATCAACAAAACACGTCAGGAATTAACCAAAGGCTGTCAAATCGGAACTAACACCGCCGTCTTGTTTTTTCAATACATTTCACAAAACAATAATTGCACAAATGTTTACCAACAGTCTGTTAACGTCATTCGAGCGCCAAAAGATCCTTGAAGCAAGATAATTTAGTTTTACTGAATGCAACTACGCCCGTACTACGGCGTAGCCCGTAGCAAACACGTAGCGCATCTCATTGCGACATCCGCTACGCCGTCGTAGTGGTCTACGCAAGGACGCGTAGCTCCTTAGGGACTCGGGCTTGTGTGGTTTTTTATGTTGACTTTTTGTTTTTACAAAAACACACTTATACTGTTGTATAAGTACTATCTTCGATCAAGAATACACAACTATCGATAAGTTTATTTAAAAAAAAAAACTTTTTTTTTTTTTTCTATTTCCATTATTATTTCTCTTTAGCTCATACTTCAGCAACAATGGTATAGAATACAACGTCCTGCGAGTTCCTATATAACAGGCGGCACCGACTTCTCCACACATAAGTACGCGTACAACGAACTGCCTAAGAACGACATTAATTATTATTATTTTTTAAATGTCTTTGACATATCTCGGGACCCTGGGGTCCCGGGCCTTTGGAAGGCGTACGAGGGGCCGAAGCCAACTCGCAGAGGCCCGTTAGACATCCATAATGAAATGGGGCACTAACCGACGATTATCCCTGTTCGGAATACGCAAGGGCACCCAAGGACAACCCCCGGTTGGTGTAGGACTATCGCAGGATATGGAAACAAAATAATGATATTGAACTATGGGTTTGGGTGGCTAAAGTGGACTGGTAACCTGGAACTATGGAAGGACTATGGCCCCTGCCTAATCAATGTTTTATATGTATATACACGGAAAAAATGGCAGGGGGTGACTTGCACACTCAATGATGGGCCCCCGAAAACGGTCGCTAGTACATAGTGACGTAGCGACAAGAAGGCAACACTTCCTGAGGTGCTTGAGAGGAGTGGAGAGGTATTCCACGGCTATCAGGACAATTCCGGAAGTACGGTCAAGATCCCTACCAGCATCTTACTGGAATACTTCCTTCCTCCGAGCACGTTTGTTCTAGCGAATCTCTACTCAAGCCGGCCAATCAAGGCAAGAATGAGGTGGGAGCTCTGTTCCTCATCAGTGTTCACTCCAGCCGGCCAATAACGGCAAGCCAAAGATGAGGAACAAGACTTCTCCCGGGAGGTAGGGTCCGTGGGGTCGCTACTGCCCAACAGCTCGGCACATGCTGCCCTGCGGGTTTTTGTATCTATCTTGGTCTGGCTCCTCATCCCAGACCCGTTCCGGCAAAGTAAACTCTACCAGCACAGACCAAGAGTTCGGAGCGCGTAAGCCCCACCACGACGTCAACGTGGAGATACGGCGGTAGGGTTATTATGATTATTATTATTCTTTAAAGTGTGTCATAGACAATATTGTCATCACTGTGTCTAGTTTAGTTTTCTTTTACTGTTTAAATTTTTTAAATTTTTTTATTGTAAATTTGCACCTTGTAGCTATTTATTTAACCGTGTTTTTGTATGTTGTGCTGTCTTTTGTGTGCACCAAATAAACGTTATATCTATCTATCTATCTATCTACATTTTCCTCAGTCTTTCCGATGAAGATTACAAAAATAAAGTAAGTTTAATCAATATCGCCTATTTTGTTTATTCAACACTAGCTTCCGCCAGCGGCTTCGCCTGCGTGATATCTTTATAAATTATAGCCTTTTTAAATCGGTCCTGTAGTTTTTGAGTTTATTAATTACAAACAAACATACAAATCTTTTCTCTATACTACTTTCTTATGTAATTAAAGACTATTATGTACTTAAAGATTATTATGTACAGTGACGGAGTCAAATATAATGTCGTTTACATAAACTAAGTGAGAAAAATACGTAATTATTGAGCTTACACAAAAAATACGCAAGAAAAGTTAATAAAAATTATATGGGACCACCTCGGGAGTATATCCTTTCGAACAAAAAAGAAATTTGTAAATCGGTTCTCAACTGGCGAAAATATCGCAGAACATTCACAAAAAAAAAAAAATCGTACAGACGACCATTAGAACCTCCTCCTTTTTGAAGAAATCGGGTAAAAATGAACTTAAATTTGAATAATATTTTCGTCTTGCTTCTAATTTTCTAGATTCATGGAGCACTACGAGGCGCAAGGCATTCCCATTTGGGGCATCACTACGAGCAACGAGCCTGCTAACGGGTTCCTGCCGCTCCAGAAGTTCAACTGTTTAGCTTGGACTGCACATCATATGGTAAGGACACAGGGCACATATTGTAACCGAAAAGGAAAATAATTAACAGGGTATGGGTAACAGCTTATAATAGTACATTGTGATACAAGTGTGCTCTATTGGATATTACAGTCGAGGCGGTATTGTTAGCGCGAGCCATAGGCGAGCGCAATAAGATAGCCGAGAGTGTAATGATCAATGCACACGCGTTTCATACGACGTTTTTCAATACACTTGCGAGGAAAAACACAGACTTATAATGAGTCTGTTTTTTTGCTCGCAAGTGTGTTGAAAAGCGTCGTATGAAACTGGCTCGCGCGATAAGGGAGCCGAGTGTGTGACCAACACAGCATTCTTGTATCGTAATGCAATATTTCACTATAATTTACGTATTTAAAAAAATCACCGAAGGCAAACCAGGGGCGTTTTATAGTAAACAATTTTTTTTTGTAAAATCTTCTCTTAATTTGCTTACTCAAAACACTATCTGGCGTTTATTAAATTTTTAATATAGGATGTTTGGCAGGTTTGCCAGTGCCTATATTTACACCTGCGTAAAAACAAAATCAGCGCACCATTTTCCATAAATATTATGTTATAAATATTATGTATGTTTTAATTATTGAAACAATTAGTAAAAGTATAATTCTCAAAATTATACCCAACAGTTTTTGTTGGCATTTTGGCATGAAGTCTCTTTGATGAGTTTAATTAAAAAAGCGCAACTCTGCTCTTGTGAACATAGAGAATGCTTATTTAATATTATAAGATAGTTCATGTAATTATAATATCCCACTGACCTGGGATATTTTTTTTCTTAACTATTGCCAATTAACTATTGATCAATAATATTATTGATCGAAGATATTTTGTTTCCAAAATATTCACCTTTATTGACCTTTTTAAATACGATATACTATATGAGGATAAGATTGTGAAAAATAGGCGATAAAATTTGTTCGTCAATGCTCTTTTATCATTCCAGTGCTATCAGTTAAAGGCATCACATCTCTGAGAATATTTCGTAATGGAGCTCGGAATACAACTGCGGACGATAATCATAATATTTACAATATGGTTTAAATCGGCAGATGGCACTGGTAAGAATGTTTTATTTATTTAATTTTCAATACTTATTGATTACATTTTTAAATAATTTAATAAAAAAAACATTAAAAAATATAAAAAAATTGTAGCCCGTCGGCATCAGGAACAGGGTCCAAGGTGCCATTGGTCAGGGCTCTAGAGAGTAAAACCTCCACACTATGCGTGCCGTGTGCAAGAGTACTGCTTTCTGAATCAAGCCCTTGACCCAGACACGCAAGGGGAGCCTCCTGAGGTGTTGATCGAGGCTCTCCTTTATTGGCCATTAACCGTAACGATTATGGGTACAATGATTGCAGAGTCCACGTCACACATGTCGACAACCTCGTGTGCTAAATCAAGACTCTGGATTATTTTATCTTTCTCAGATCTATCACCACTATATCCAGGCTTATTGGCTACAATAGTACTGTCAGTGATGATAGATCGATCCCAGTACAATGTGGCGTGACCATTTTTGAGAACGAGAAATGATTTATTTCTTTAATGGCCTTTGTGATTTTTTTTTTATTGCCCTTAGAAGAAAATTATCTTCTGATATAATTATAAAATGTAGGTAGATTATTTTCTAGTTATCGAAGAAAAAGAGACCTGGGGTCTTAAAACGGCCACTTTCGTTGAATAATAATAGGAAAAATGGGTTATTTAATTAAATATTATAACACTACGTTACAAGCTACAAAATAACGTTTAGAGTAAGTCTTTAGAGCCCTTATTCAGAGTGTTAGGACCTATTGAAGTGTTTTTATATTTAATTAAATACCCCATAGATGGTGCATTATTTTGTTTTTTTTGATTGCACAAAAAATTTAAACTAATTCCTAAGAAGTCATGTATAAAAAAAAGATGATAAGAATCCACTTAACCGTTTCAGAGATCCAGCAAAACCACAAACGTTACTCCAGCAGGATTTAGAATATCTACGCAGACGAAGTAAAAAAAAATAAAAAATAAGTTGCAACATTTACCTCGTCTAGACAACTAATTATATAGCTAATATTTATTTCAATATTCCCATTATTTAAAAAAAAAACTGGCTGCGGTAACGTTTGAAACGTTACCCCAGCAGGAAATGTGTTTGTGAAATAATAAAAAAAACTATAATTGCAACAAATTTAAAAATGTGCGCAAGAATTACAGAATCTAGGCAACTAATTATCTATAAGTCAAAGTCAAAGTCAAAGTCAAAGTCAAATAATTTATTTCAAATAGGCAATTTAAAGGCACTTTTGAACGTCAAAAACAAAGAAATAGAACTGATTCTAGTTGCCCCTTCCAAAAGGTAGTTTTCGTATGGAGAAGAAAGGGCAAGAAACTCCACCATTACTCTTTAAAAAAATGTTTTACAATATTTTGTATACAGCAATTAAATATTTACATGTGAAGACGATGCACCTAGAATACGATTAATGTACCCAAACTCAAACTCAAACTCAAAGCATTTATTTCAATTAAACCATTTACAGGCACTTTTGAATTGTCAAAGGGTCGGTCAGTTAGTTAAAAAGTTGAAGCTAGTTGCCCATTCAAATTCGTAGATCTCTATGGAGAAGAACGGGCAAGAAACTCCAAGGACACTCTTTTAAAAATGTATATAGATATTACAAAATCCTGGGTACAGTATTCTTCGTGCTTCTATATGTGAGAACAATGTCAAACGAAAAATAATCAAAAAGAATTCAAAATATAAGATTAAAAATAAGCCCTGGCAGATAAGAGATGACCAGTCTCAACTGACGGCGCCCGTTCACGAACATGACACGTGGATCAGCACCATCCAGCTCAACCATTTTGTAGGGAACCGAATGATCCAACACACGCGCCGCCATCAGCGAGACATTTAAGTGAGTATGACATACTCTCATCTGCCAGGCTCTTTCAAGTCAACATACCACGTGATATCATATGAAACGGCCCCAAGGTACTCACATTTACAAAATTGAAAAAGTGCTTCTAAATTATACAAAACTATAGTTAGCAATGTACTTGAGAGATTAATATAATAGAATTTAAATAAAAGATAAACATTAAGTTCACAAAGTCAGAAAAAATAAAAAAAATAAGGGGAAGCCACTCTACCAAATATAAAAAAAATTAACTATTGAGCCCAAGTGCCTGTGGAGCAGGACCAGCATTAAGCCAAGCATTTTTATCTACGATATAATCATCCAACTTATAATATGCTTGTCTACATAGTGTGCGTTTAATGCATGTTTTAAATTTCTTCTCATTTAGTTGAAGAATATCGGGTGGTATTTTATTATAACATTTTACACAGTACCCCATAAAAGAAGTATGTACTTTAGACAATCTAAAACGTGGTTGATCTAATTTGTTCCTATTTCTAGTGTTAAAGTTATGCCTGTCACTTATTTTACTAAAAAGATGTAGATTTTTCCGAACATACATAATGTTTTCATATATATACTGACAAGGAAACGTCATGATGTTAATTTTTTTAAACAGTTCCCTTAGAGATTCGCGTCTGTGGAGGTTGTAGATGGCTCGGACAGCCCTCTTTTGCAGTATAAAGATAGAATCAATATCTGCAGCCCGTCCCCACAGCAAAATACCGTAAGACATGATACTATGAAAGTAACTAAAATAGACCAGTCTTGCGGTATCCACGTCTGTTAGTTGGCGGATTTTCCAAACAGCGTAAGCGGCTGAACTTAGTCGCCCTGCAAGTGATGTTAAGTGAGGACCCCACTGTAGTTTTGAATCAAGCGTGATCCCCAGGAAAACTGTCTTTTCGACGAATTCTAGTATCTCCCTATTCAGTACAACGTGACATTCACTACTCCTAACATTCGGTAAAGTGAATCTTATGCATTTCGTTTTCTTCTCATTTAATACCAAATTATTTCTAGTAAACCAATTATGGACCTTTAACATAGCGTTATTTACGTCGTCAAGCTCCTGTGCATGTCTATTTACTTTAAAAATCAGTGATGTGTCATCAGCAAATAAAACCATTTGTGGTCGGTTTTTTAGTAGATGAGGTAAATCATTTATATATACTAAAAAGAGGAATGGACCTAATATCGAGCCCTGTGGTACACCCATTTTGACTTTTAAACCCAATGAATTCACACCGTTTATTTGAACTTGCTGCAGTCTATCATTCAAATATGATTTTACTAAGCTAAGCGCAAGTTTACCCAGTCCGTAATGCTCAAGTTTCAAGAGCAGCGTTTCGTGATTCACGCAATCAAAAGCCTTAGATAGGTCGCAAAAGATACCTATTGCATCTTGTGCCTCTTCCCATGCCTTAAAGATGTGTTTTAATAAGGTGACACCGGCGTCGGTTGTGCAACGTCCTTTGGTGAAACCATACTGTTGATCGTGTAGGATGTTATTACGATTAAAATGATTGAGCATTTGATTTAACATTACTTTTTCAAACACCTTGCTGAAAACCGGCAAAACTGATACGGGTCTATAATTATTAGTGTCTTTGCTGTCCCCGGATTTGAAAAGTGGAATAACTTTACTGTACTTCATTAAATCTGGGAATATCCCTTGATCTACACACAAATTAAATATTAAAGCTAAGTAGGGTGCAATTGTCTCAATAATGGATTGACAAACTTTAGTAGACATGCCCCACAGATCTTCGGTAATTTTGATCTTGAGTTGCTTAAAAGCTTTTACAACGACCACAGGGTTTATATGTTTAAATTGAAATTCCACAGGACAGGCTGAAACACTTGCTCTTAATAAATCAATAGCAAGTGAGGGCGAGGAATTTAAACTTTCCGTAGTTTTAGTTGGAATATTGGTAAAGAAAGTTGCAAATTCTTGAGCAACATCGATGTTAGCGCTAATGAGACCGCGGGAAGTGTCCAGTGTGTAATCAGTATTATGTCTTTTGTTCTTGTTAGTTTCATTGTTAATAATTTTCCAAACTGTCTTTATTTTATTGTCTGCTGATTTAACCTTGTTGCTAATGAAAGAAGCTTTAGCTGATTTGCATACTATTTTAAAAGTTTTAGAGTAAGTAGCAACATACTTATTAAAAGTTTCCGTGTTAATATACGGCTTAAGGCCATACAGTTCAAATAATCTTTCCCTACTTTTCCTGATGCCTTTAGTTGCCCAGTCACTGAATAAAAACTTAGGGCAAATAGTTTTAGTCTTTTTCTTAAAAGAGTTATTGAACTCTGTTTGCACTAATGAAAAGAATTCTTCATACAAAATATCAGCATTGTTTATACTTAGGCCCTGAGTACTTAACTTACTAAATAAAGTGCTATTAAACCTATTTAAATTACCCGATGTTATTGGTCTAGTTTGTATCTGCACTTTTTGTAGTGGTGTGTTGGATTCAAAAATAACAGTTTGACCGCTGTGATCAGAAGGGAGATAATTTACAATGGCTTTATCTAAATAGTCGCAGCTACAAAAAACATTATCAATACATGTAGCAGTAGTCGTAGTAATTCGCGTTGGTTCCAAAAACACATTTGACAGATTGAATGATTTAAAGAGACTTAATAATCTACTGCTATTTGAATTATTTTCCAAAATATTAATATTAAAGTCACCACAAATTATTACTGATTTATTACCCATTGCAAGTTTTGCCAAAACATCTTCCATTACTGACTCAAATATAGAGTAGTTTTGATAATTAGGAGGTCGGTAAACGCACACTATATAATGCTTATCTAGCTCAACACAGGACAGTTCAATGCTATGTTCTACTGATAGTTCAACTATGTCTTTACGAGTCTTAGATTTTATACAATTTTTGATTAAGATTAGTGAACCTCCACGCAGCATGGATATTCGGTTAAAACAACTGCCCACCCTATAGTTCTCAAAATTAATTAGCATTTCATAATCTTTTAACCAGTGTTCAGTTATGCAGATAATATCAAACATTGTTTTTTCTAGAAACAATTCAATTTCTAATTGTTTGGAAGAAAAACCTTGAATATTTTGATGAAATAATTTCAAGGTATTCTGCTTAGCCCCTTTTTTGTAATTAAATAATTGAGTGCTAGAAGATACCATGTTGATGGCGAGATTAACTACATTGTTACTGGTAACTTCTGTTGTCTTACGGACTAGTTTAAATTATTATTAGTATTATTACTAATTTCAGTGGTGCTGATTACATAAGACTTCGACATACTACTTATGTCTGAGTTTATATTAAAAGCTAATAGCCATGCTATTTGACGTCTAAAACTAATAGGCAGATACGCAGTATCCCTAGTCGATTTTAATTTCTCAACAAAAGTGTTGGTGTCAAAAAATATAAGTTTGTCGCTATAGTGACTAGCTAATAAATGCATATGGTTGTTTAGCATAAGTATATAATGATTTTGCCTACTTGACAAGTGCTCGAAGTATGGATAAGCTTGAAATGTCCATTTTCGACAAAATTTTGCTAGGGTAACGCACACCATTATCTCGCATGCGATGTTGATTCATCTTATCCTTGTATGTTATAAAATGCAACGCCTCTAAGCACTTTATCCGTTCATGGATAAAAAATCAAAATATAGAAAATAGAAGCCTCTGAATACTAATTAGACACCAATAAGAACCGTAAGGCACGGAAGTCACTAATTTACCTAACCTTGTTCCAACTATGTTAGGGTTGGCTTCCAGTCATCACGGATGCAGCTGAATACTAGTATGTTTCACAGAGCGAATGCCCATCAGACCTCCACAACTGAAATACTGGTTGGTAAGAATGGTTGTCAGATTTTCGGGCTTGAAACTATTTTATATTTTTCAGACCAGCCTTGTGAAGCCAGGTCTTACAGAGGCAATGGAACAGTGTGTGTCTGCACGGCGGAATATTGTGACACTGTTACGAGGGAAGCGCTTGTTAGCGGTCGATATGTTGCCTACGTGTCCTCTGAGGTAAGCCTCATCAGGACTATGCAATGTATAAGATTTCCGTTCGATGACATGCCAGTACTTTACGACTGCGTTCTGGAAAACTGTGGAGAAGCTTGATTTGTTGCCATGTTTAGATATATAGTCATCGTACTCTTTCTTCTTTCAAGGGATTATTTTACTTTTTGAATTAGTTCAAAGGTTGAATTATGTTTTTTGCCAATGAATATTATCTTTTATTTTTCTCTGCCTAATCCTACAGGGAAATAAGGCGTGATGTTATGTTATGTTATTTTGCAAGCGGCTGTGTTAATTGTTAACTTTATCTTTTCAGGGCGGACTTCGGTTTCACAAATATGCTGGAAATCTGGATTATTTTAAAAGTAAAGCAGTTATTTTCTCAAACATTATATGCTTTTTTCTATGTAACCTACTTTAGTAAATTAGGTAAAACTAATTTCATTTTGTTTTAGATTCCTTCAACACGCACTCCCCACTGACTACTTTCGAATTAGATGTGACGACGAAGTACCAAACAATAGAAGGTTTTGGGGGCGGCGTCTCCGACTCGGCCGGAATTAACTGGAAGAACTTGACTGACCCGCGGCTCATGCAGCACTTGATCGAGTAAGAGAGTGATACTAGTAGAACTAACAGTAGAAAGAAGACTGGTTGTGGTCTTTTACATTATATCTTAAACATGGATTCCTCTTGCGCAGAATAAAAAAAAGGAATCTCAAAATCATAAGTTGTTATGTGACATGCGGTTTCTCAAGCTGTTCGGTTATGATACGTAAGCTCTCAATATACGAGTAGGTTAGTTTAGATCCAGTATTTAGTGACTGCGTTTAAATCCAGCTCGTGGCTAAGTAGTAATAGCCACACCGGGTCGATCCATCAGGTTAAGCTACGCTTGCCGGGGTTGGTCGGTGGATGGGTGACCATCTTTACATACCGAGACTCCTCCGTGCCTCGGAAAGCACGTTAAGCCGTTGGTCCCGGCTGTCATTCGTGGATCTTTGACAGTCGTTACGGGTCGTCAGAAGCCCGAAAGTCTGACAACCAGTCTTACCAAGGGGTACCGTATTACCCAGATACTGAGTTGTGGAGGTCAGATAGGCAGTCGCTCCATGTAAAATACTGGTATTCAGCTGCATCCGGTTAGACTGGAAGCCGACCCCAACATAGTTGGGAAAAGGCTAGGGAGATTGATTGATTGTTTAAATCCAGTAGCACTGAATCAGTCATTGGCCAATTAACGGCTGCTTCATTTCAATCCAGCTCTGGATTAGTATCCAGAGCTCGAACACTTACTAAATGCTAAATGCTGGACTGAATAGAAAAGTGTTTACATTGGTTAAATATCGATTCAGTGACACTGGATTGAAATACTGGATCAATTTAAATCAGCCTTTAATAAAAATGTTTGCAGCTCCTACTGCGGCGACTCGGGTATTCAGTACAATATGCTACGTGTCCCTATCGGAGGTACTGACTACTCTACGCACGGCTATGCGTATAACGAGCTGCCTGAAGACGAAACCACTTTGAGTAACTTTACACTAGCTTATGAAGATTATGAGTACAAGGTGGATATATCAGATATTTTTTAACAATGCTGTTGTTTGACTGAATCTATTTCGAAAATTACTGAAATATTTGTAGATTTAAGCGCATTTAAACGCATTTGACACTGTAGGAACAAAAATTTTCTACGCGAACGTACAGAAATCTAGTAAAATGAAATATACTAGTTATATCATAAATAATCTTCAAAACCTCGCTCAAATTTTATAAAAAATATTATAATTATTAACATATTTCATAATATAATTCTTGGAGTACCTCAAGGCTCTACTTTCAGACCCTATTGTTTTTATTTTTACATATACCGTTGTGACTTTGACTTTATCTGTGATTTTTACCGTGATTAAAATAAAATTAAGTGGATGTACT
This sequence comes from Lithophane leautieri, assembly GCA_949152455.1. Lineage (NCBI taxonomy): Eukaryota > Metazoa > Arthropoda > Insecta > Lepidoptera > Noctuidae > Lithophane > Lithophane leautieri. The sequence continues at coordinate 11,281,821 of OX424478.1, forward strand.
TTTTACAGATTCCAATGATTAAAGCTTGTATGGCGGTGGCTAGTGCCCCCATACACATCGTGTCAGCGACTTGGTCTCCACCGATATGGATGAAGACAAATAACGAATACTCAGGACACAGCCGACTGAAGAAAAAGTACCTGCAGACTTACGCCGATTACCATTACAAGTGAGTAGAACACAACATAAGTTGAATATCAATACAAATATCAATTTGTTGTTTTACATAAATACGCAAGTCTTTACGACCTATGATTGTAAAAAATAAAAAATAGCCATTTCATTCCGAAATATGTCTCTAAGAATATCTTAGTTACTTTTGATGCATATAACAGTAACAGTATTCTATTCTATTTTATTGATTGTTATTCTATTGATTAACTTATTGCTATTTATATCACATACACACATGACACATCATCCTACAGTAGTCCACTGCTGGACATAGGCCTCCGCCTCTCCAATTGAACGCCATTCAGCTCTATTCTGCTTCTTATTATTCTGCTTCCAGCCAACCGGAGGAGATCGCCGCTCTACCTAACCTGAGGGCGTCCTACCTTACGTCCTCCCTTTCTCTCTCTTCCTGGGTATATATCCCACATAGTGGTGGGGTCAGATTTCCTGGTCTTCCTCTTCCACTTCGCTCTATCCTCGACATCGTCTTCGGATACCTGACACTCTTTCATGTCCTTTAGCACTACAAGTTTCCATCTTGTTTTGGGTCTGCCTCTAGGCGTCCTACCTTACGTGGTAATTATAAATAAACTTTTATTTCAGGTTCTTAGAAAAGTACTCCGATGAAGGAATACCAGTGTGGGGTATCACTACTACTAATGAGCCGCTTCACTCTAGCGTTAACTACATCCCGGCTAAAATCAACAACATGGGCTGGACTCTCGATGACTTGGTACAGCTCTTCATCTTATCAGTTTAATATAACATAGGTACTTCCTTGGACAAAGAGCCTGGGTAACAGTTGTATAGGTTAATCGATCTAGGTTTGATGTACGTGGATGGACGACCATTAATTTAAGACCCTTCTGTGACTCGAAAACTACTTTAAGCCCCTAGCTGTAATTTGAGAGTTACGGGACATAATATTCATAAACTCCAAGTCTGACCACCGGTCTTACTAAGTAACTGGGTTGTGGATGTCAGGTAGTCAGTCGCTCTATGCAAAAAATACTAGTATTCAGCCGCATCCGATTGGACTGGAAGCCGACTCCAACATAGTTGTGTTCCCTTCCACGAATAACCCGTCAGCCTTCAAAGCAAGAGAGAAAATGCATCTTCTGGGCATGTTCATTCCATCATAGACTTCTTCCATCGTTTTCCATGTGGCATCCCTTGAACTGTGAAATCTATTGGTGAATATAATTCTGTTTCAGAGTGAGTTTATTGTCCATAACTTGGGCCCAACTCTTCGTAATGATAACTCCAGCTTTAAAGACGTCAAGATCATCACCGGCGATGACTTACGCTTCACCATCACTCTTTATTGGAACACGGTAAGTTATGTGTATCATATATTTTATATCTACATGTTAAATTAATTGGAGAAACTTTACAGAATATGACAGGTCTCGATATCGGTACCCCTTCGTCGCCATTAAATTATTATTTATGCACTTTAAATATGATGAAAAGTTCAATGTTAGTCCAATGGTCTTTTTTTTAGCTAATAATAAAAATTCTACTGAAAAAGTGACTCCACATAAATGTATGCCCTTTGTACAGTTGGTGTTAGTGTATCCTGAGACCCTGAAGTACTTGGACGGTGTGGCGGTACACTACTACATGAACGCTTACGTCCCGCCAACAATACTGTCGCAGGCTATGGCAGAGTACCCGGACAAATTCGTACTGGCCACCGAAATCTGCGCAGGTTCTGTTCTTTGCATGAGAAATTAAAACAAATGAAGGTCAATTCAAAAGTCATAAACAACACAATCTATTACTATACTCTATGAATAAACAGCTTCATAGTAGCTCTGCTGAAGTTATAAAGGTCTGCGCCTTTTTTTAGACACGGTCGTAATCACAATTAACTATTCAAAAATCAAAAATTATAAGTAATTGTGGTCTCATTGCGGTTTATTGATCTTGTTGTCGAAATTACGATTTTTATTAAACGTATGAAGACTTAACCCAAATTGTTAATTAATTGTCAAAATATGACGTCGTAGCCAGTAATTAGCGAGTGTTATACGCAATATAGGGAGGAGCTCGTGGCTAAGTAATAACAGCTGCACCGAGTCGATCCATCAGGTTAAGCTACACTTGCCGGGGTTGGTCGGTGGATGGGTGACCATCTTTATATACCAAGACTCCTCCGTGCCTCGGAAAGCACGTTAAGCCGTTGGTTCCGATTCTCATTCGTGGATCTTTGACAGTCGTTTCTGTAGTCAGAAGCTTGAAAGTCCGACAACCAGTCTTACCAAGAGGTATCGTATTACCCAGTTACTGGGTTGTGGAGGTCAGATAGGCAGTCGCTCCATGTAAAATACTGGTATTCAGCTGCATCCGGTTAGACTGGAAGCCGACCCCAACATAATTGGGAAAAGGCAGGCAGATTGATTGATTGCTGTATATTATGTATTGTGTGCCTTTTAGTCTGCGCTAAATAAATGTATTTTCTTTTTGTTATGCTTTCAGGTGCTCTTCCGTCGGATACCGTCAGTGTAGATTACGGATCATGGAGTCGAGCTGAGTTATACGTCAACGATATCATAGAGGTATTGCATGACCGTAATCTAGAGTAGGAATGACATGATAGAACTTAGAGCTCTCTCACATCATCGAGATGTGACTTTCTTTCTTTTCTTTATTTCTTACCGTTGTTTTATTTTTTTGCGATTATAACATCGCAGTGACGTATGATTGCTTCAAAGTAATTTAATATAACATAGTTTTTATTTGTATTCCAGAACCTCAGCAACAATGTTATAGGATGGCTTGATTGGAACCTATGTTTGAACACGTACGGTGGTCCGAGTTATATCAATAGTCGCGTAGATTCACCAATCATAGTGAACGCAACGGCTGGAGAGTTTTACAAGCAGCCGATGTTCTATGCCATTGGACATTTCTCCAAATTCGTTCCACGAGGATCTCGAAGAATTAAGGTCACATTTACGAAGAATAATGCGGAATTGCAAAGTGTCGCCTTCCTCACGCCCTATAATACTGTCGTCATAGTCATATGGAACAAGTGGGTAAAATATAACGTCCCATTAAAATAGATGGACAAATAACACAGCGTTCAGTACGTCTAACCAAAGACATCTAAGCAAAAAAAAAACACATAATAAAAAAAGTGATATTATTTTGACAAAAAAAAAAAAAAAACTGTCGCACTGAAATAAACACATCCATTATCGGTAGGTACTTGAACTCGCTCTTGTTATTTGTTATTTTTTAATATCTGTTATTTCTATCTGTTACGATAAATACGCCTCACCCCTTGTAACCAACACTTTTAGTGTATTTTCGTTAGCAGATTTTTATTCTTGTAAGTATGTAATGCGATTTTTATTTTACCATTGTCCTTATTTTGGTGGTCTGAATGATTTCTAGAAGTTTGTCCATCTATTTTAATAGGACCTTATATATTTAGGTAAAAGATTATTTCATATCATTTTGGCTAACATGGCATGTCGAGGAGTCTCCATGTAGGCATAGAAAATGCCTGTAGTCAAAGGTTCCCTTACATCATAAAAATATGAATAGGACACAATTAGCACAAATATTAATTAACCAATAACTTTTTACAGAGGTGCTGCAGAAACAGTTAGCGTGCGTTTGAGAACGAAAGAAGCTGAAATAAATATCAGAGAGAAGTCAATTACGACCGTAGAGATGCTCAACGAATAACGAATGGAATCACTAGACCTGAGGCCCTAGACAAAGTGACATTCTATCAGCGATAACGATGATGGCAAAGGCAGAAATGTATAGGATTGACTATCGAAAAGCTTATGTCAATCCTGTTGAAAGTCATTGTAGAAATACGAACCGCTTTCGAAGTGATTGTCACTTGTCTAGGCCCTGTTTGAAACTTCTACTGTTTAAAAAAACAATTGCAAACAATGTTATTGAAAGGATTACACTAATTGAGAACATTATCAAAGCCAATACAAAGTTTATTTAAGAAAATGGGCCAAGTGCGAGTCGGACTCGCTTACGAAGGGTTCCGTACCGTTGGCACCCTTTGAGTACGGAACCCTAAAAAGGTACTAAGCTCGTAAACTAGTTCATTATTTTTACCAATTGCATCAACGCGTTCCATTACAAATACTTAAATAAATGGTAATTAAAACACCTATAAAATATACTTTTTATTTACCTATTGGAAAGTTACGGCTGGCCTTAAGTATATTTCATATTTTATACTAGGTTAGTGGAAATTAGTTTTAATTTCGTAAGGAAATGTGTTAATTAATATATTAAATTAAGTACAGGATTCATTTTATTAATTAAATAGCTTCCGCTAGCGGCTTCGCCCGCGTGATATCTTTATAAATTATAGCCTATGTTACTCAGTGATAATATAGCATTGTACTGGTGAAATAATTTTTTAAATCGGTTCAGTTGTTTTTGAGTTTATTCGTTACCAACAAAAGTATAAATCTTTTCTCTTTATATTATTAGTGAAGATTGTATTGTCTGACAGTGGCTGACGCCAAGAGGAAGTAAAACTTATTTAAGAACATGTTTACTTAACTGTGCGTGGCGAAACATTCACAACAAAACATATTGAAATCTCTATTTTCTGTCAATGTTCCATACAATTTTTGACAGGAACTAGAGACTTCAAGCTGTTTTGTTGTAGGTAAATGTTACGCCAGTGCAAACGTACACTTAGGGTTGGACTGATTTTATTGTTCGATGCTTTTTTCGGATTTCCTTTATTATATCCAGTCGAAGGGCACGTTATTTATAAATGCAGATTTCGGACAAGACTCTCACTTTGCATTGTTTTCGTTTATTGATCGAAGTGTTCCACGAGCTGTATTTATAAATTTATTTTTACTTATTAATTTAATATTTTTATTTAATCTTAGTTGTTTATGCATAGTGAAGGTTTCTATTATAAAATTTTTGATCGAACTAAGAAATCTCGATGTTTTTTCATGTCGTAAAAACCGTGCGAAACAAGTACAGGACGCTAGAAAGATATAATAGTAAGAAAAATGATAAGAAGTTGTTCCATTACACGAACGCGCATCAATCATTCGAATTCATACCTTATTACAATGACAAAAGAGTTACATGACGCGCGCTCGTCGTCAGAATTTTGATTGTTACATGTAATAGCTGTGAGTAATTCTCGTACTTCAAATGGTAGTCAGCGTAGGTCTGGTAGTAGTCTGGTATCAGGCGATTGTAGCCGATGAACGCGTTTTTGGTCTTCATCCACGAAGGAGGCGACCAGGTCGAGGCTTTTTTTTTTTTTTTTGAGGGTGGAAAGTCATCCGATGACCATAGTTCAATATCATTGTTTTGTTTCCATATCCTGCAATAGTCCTACACCAACCGGGGGTTGTCCTTGGGTGCCCTTGCATAGTGCGAACCGGGATAATCGTCGGTTGGTGCCCCATTTCATTATGGATGTCTAACGGGCCTCTGCGAGTTGGCTTCGGCCCCTCGTACGCCTTCCAAAGGCCCGGGACCCCAGGGTCCCGAGATATGTCAAAGACATTTAAATAATAATAATAATTAATGACGGGAACCTCGTGAAGGCAGAGAAAGATAAACAAATCAAGTATCTTGACTTAGCTCACGAGGTTGTCGACATGTGGGATGTGGACTCTGCGATCATTGTGCCGATAGTCGTATCAGCCAATGGCTTAATTGCCAAGAGCCTCGATCAACACCTAAGGAGGCTCTCGTTGGGCAGCTGGGTTAAGGGCTTGATTCAGAAAGCGGTACTCCTGGACACGGCTCGCATTGTTAGGAGGTTCCTTTCTCTGGAGCCCTGACCGCCGGTAGCTTGGACCCTGTTCCCGATACCGGTGGGCTACTATTTCTTATATTTTTAAATGTTTTTATATATTTCTTTATTTTAATATTTAAAAATATAATTTATATGAAAGAAAAATGAAATAAAGAATAATAATTAATGTCCTTCTTAGGCAGTTCGTTGTACGCGTACTTATGTGTGGAGAAGTCGGTGCCGCCTGTTATATAGGAACTCGCAGGACGTTGTATTCTATACCATTGTTGCTGAAGTATGAGCTAAAGAGAAATAATAATGGAAAAATATGTTTATAAAAAGTAATGCATGCAATAAAGTATAATTATATAAATAAATAATAAAAAGGAGGGGAAAGAATCAAACGGAATCGAAAAAAAATCTGCATCGCTGACAACAGGAAAAGTGCCCAAAAGGCTGGCAGCATTACAACGTTTTAGGGCAATGCTTATTTAGTAGCTATTTAACCGTGCGTTTGCACTGGCAAAACATTCCCAATAAAACATGTTGAAATCTCTACTTCCTGTCAAAAATTGGATGGAAAATTGACAGAAAGTAGAGATTTCAACATGTTTAGTCGTAAATGTTTCGCCAGTGCAAACGCACGGTAATAAAGAGGTGAGTGAGTTTGTATGTAGGGGAAACTATTAATCCAGTTCCGAAAATTCATTCACTAATGGGAAGCTACAGTATCGCCAAGTGTCATAGGATATATTTTATGTTATTATAGCAAGTTTCACGCGGACGCAATCGCGGATAGAAGCTAGTTAAATATAAGTAGATGGCTAAGTTAAAGATGTCACGCCCGCTGACAAAGAATTCACCAAAATATGAAGTAAAATAAATATTAAAATCATCATAATATTATGGACATAAAGTCGTGGTACCTAACTACAAACTCCTTTCGACACAACATGGAAAAGTGGCTTATTGGCAGAGTAGATATTCATTGCTTACCAGGGTGAATTAATATGTACTCTGTGATTAGGCGTGACAACTTCAGAAATCGATTCGCATTAAATAAATTATTCGCGTGGGAATCGCCTCAAGAAAAAATAATATTATTTACTTAAAAGTGTCGATTCGCCCGTTTTCGGCCGAGTATAAATTCGTGCGAGTCACCAATAAGCCGGAAAAGTACCTAGTGTAACTGGAATTTCAAGTTAACAAAATATTCCATGTCAACAAAATATTGCAAACCATTTTACCCTCCGTCCTTTTTAGGGTTCCGTAACCGAAGGGTGCCAAACGGAACCCTACTAAGCCTCCACTGTGTGTCCGTCCTTAAGAGTATCTCATGAACCGGAATAGGTAGAAAGAAGAAACAGATTATGTATGCCAACAAATAACAAAAAAAAAAAAAAAATCCATACAAGAAACGTGTTTTTTTTTCGGTGTTTTTTGACGGTGGTACGGATCTCTTCGTGTGGGAGTCCGGTTTTTTATATCAAATAGATGGTTTCATTTGTATCATTCTGTCTGATCCTATTGAGCAGTTGAGCACTAGAGCTGCCTCACTATTTTATTTTATTCCAAATCGGTGTCTCATCGCTGATTTTGCAAAAAGAAAGCCTAGCAAGCATACTCTACTTGTAATCTTTATGTAAGCACTTGAACGTCTGATTTATTCTGCCCATAGCAGTTGGTACCTACTGATACTCGATTATCCTCGGCGAGAAACTCGAGAGCGGTGTTCGTAATCAGTAATGCGCAGACACAGGGTACTTTTATGTGCGCAGACGTCTGTCGCTCAGTCAACATTCAACTTGTGACCAAAACAAACATACAGTCCCTAAATAAAATAACGTGTTTGGCCAAAGTTTTTTAAATCGTATTAAAAAAAATTTCAATGGAGCGGACACTGTAGTGACTGCGTTTTTTTTTTCTCCCCAAAATGGCTGCATGTAAAGTTTGTGTTTTGTTTGTGACTCTGCTGCTTTACCTGTTCAGTGAATCGAATGCCGGTAAGTTTGTTTGATAAATAAATAAAGAGTATAAGTAGAGTTTAGATTGAAGGTACATGTGTATCTCTGTATGTATACAATATGTAAAAAAACCCTGTCCGGTCCGGAATAACACATTGGTACTGCAATAAAATTACCAAACAAGTAAAAAAAAATCTTATTATTATTGAAAACAAAAAAGTTATTGCTATTTAAAGTTCACATTTTTAGTATTTACCGAAATTAACTCAAATGCATTAAAAACAAGCAAATTTTCAATAGGGTTCTTAAGTTAAGACTTGTAGACACCCGCCAAATGAAATGTACTGACTCGGTAAAATTCCCCATTGAAAAAAAAAGTTGCGTTTTAATTTATTTTTTTCCTGAAAATTTCCACTTTCATATTTTCGGGTTGGTTTTTTTTACATGTTGTATAGGTAGGTATGTGCAAGAATTAGGTAGGTCTATATACTTCTTACAAGACCTTGCAAGACCTTTTGAATGACTTCTTGACTTTGTAAATTCGTGTTGCAATCAATGAGTTAATATGTTGCAATATACATAGTTTAGCATCATAATATTGCAAAAATCCTAACTAATCCATACTAATAATACAAATTCGAAAGTAACTCTGTCTGTCTGTCTGTATGTTACCTTTTCACGCCTAAACCACTGAACGGATTTCGACAAAATTTGGCAAGGAGGCAGATGGCATCTTGGGGAAGGACATAGGCTACTTTTTATCCACATACCACGCGAGCCAAGCCGCGGATGCAAGCTAGTGTTGTAAATGCGAAAGTGAGTTTGTTTGTTATGCTTTCACGCTAAAACGGCTGCACGGATTAAATTTGGCGCAAGGGTAGACCATGACCTGGATTAGGACATAGGATACTTTTTATTCAGACATTCCCACGGGATCGAGAATTACGCGGGTGAAATCGCAGGGCGCAGCTTGTAATTTATACTTATCGTTCCATTATAATATTACGTATTTCAGTAACTTGATAATTTAATAACAGTAGGTATGACCGAAGCAAAAGATAAGACAAAACCGCAAAACTTATTATTATTTAATTTTATTAGGAGTCATACGATGCCTATTACATGGTAGTATACATTAATAATATTTTATAGAGAAAATATTTGTATTTTTGTTTGTAATGAATAAACTCAAAAACTGCTGGACCGATTTTAAAAATTATTTCACCAGTAGAATGCTATATTATCCCTGAGTAACATAACTTGTTACTCATGTGCAGGCGGCAAAACACAGAACCAAATTAATGTACCAAATTTGTCATACAACAGTATGACAAATTTGGTACATTAATCTGCTTGTCAAGGAAAAATGCAACAGCATTTTTCCTTGACAAGCAGCACCATAAACTGCACACTTAAACTGGTCATGCTGTAATAATTCTCATTCACACTCTCCTAACTCACTAAAGTCAGAGGTAGTCGAAAACAGGTTCTAATAGGTACAAAACTGAATCCATGATCTTGACTAAAGTTAGGACTCGTTTTGTAATTACACGGTAATAATAATCACGCCAACTAAAACTTAGAATTTATAGGTAACTAGCTTCCGCCCGCGTGGTGTGTCGATACAAAGTAGCCTATGTCCTTTCTTAGGCTCTAGACTATCTGTGTACCAAATTTCATTTAATTCGGTTCAGTAGTTTTGGCGTGAAAGCGCGACAAACAGACGGACAGACAGACCGACAGACAGACAGAGTTACTTTCGCATTTTTAATATTAATAAGGAAGTAAGGATAGTAAGGAAGTAATGATAGTAAGGATAAGAAACCAAAGCCTCAAAATCAACAACGATATTAAATAATTTCTTCAGACAACCCGTGTGCAGCGCGGCAGATAGCGAAAAGGTCGGTGGTGTGTGTGTGCAACTCTACGTACTGTGACACTATCACTAAGGGACCTCTAACACCCGGCCAGTACGTCGTGTATAAGAGCTCACAGGTACTAATTAGTAATTATTTACAGATTAATAACTCACAATCAAGAATCAATAATACTCTTTATCACTAGGTCAAAGGACCAAATAAAAAACCAAGACAGCGCTGCGAACAATACAGAGAAGCATGTCAAAGCAACACCTCCGCTCTGTGCATTTACGCTCACACATTTACAACAATCTACAATAAAACTACACCTCACTAAGTGCACACATGTTTACGAAACCAGTCTCACGTCGCTTTGTCTTGGTTTTTTATTTGGTCTGAGCACTAGGTAAACACAAATAGGGATTTCCCTCAGAATAGGGAAAACCTTATGTGGTTGTGTTGCCTACATGTTACATCATCCTTGCCAATTAATTGCCTAGGTAGGGAGTCATAGCTACCACTCATCATGACCTTTCTAGCCTTTTCCCAACTATTTTGGGCTTCCAGTCTTACCAGATGCAGCTGAATACCAGTATTTTACATGGAGCGATTGCCTATCTGACCTCTACAATCCAATTATTGAGTAATAACCCCATGGCAAGACTGGATATATCAGACTTTTGGACTTCCGACTACCCGTAACGACTGTCAAAGATCTACAAATGACAGCCGGGAACAACCAACGGCTTAACACAGAGGGTCTCGATATGTAATGAATGGTCACCCATCCACGGATCGACCTCGGCAAGCATGGACCTACGATCGAGCCAGCCACTTGGCACTTGACTTGTTTGCCACTCTCTGGCATAAAAAAAAACCACAATGAAATATTGCAATTATAGTTGGCGTTGCAAATTGAAAAAGGACTCTACTTTTGGGGGGCCTAAACCGGCCACATTAGAAATTCCTATAAAAGCAGTTCATTTCCTGAATCCCAGCTGTCCTCTAATTTGACATAAAAACAATTCATAATTTGTGGACCGTTTTAGGAATCTCCATAGAAAACTGTCAAACAGATGAATTATTTCGTAATATGAATTACACGCAAATCATATTATGAATTGTCAGTTTGTGACATTTTACGATGATTCATAATATTTTCATAATTAATGATTCTGCTAAAGTGACTGTTTTAAGCCCCCTGATTTGATATTGCTGCCTAATGTTTTGGCATAATCCCTAAAAAAGTTAAAGAGGCTTAGCTATTCTTACACTTTACTTTTTCCAGAGTGGATTACGATTCAACAAAACCAGAGCTGACTTGCAACTATTGAATGATTCCGGTGAGTTTATAATACAAAATGCTTTTATTACCTGCACGACCACGACAAGACTTGGAATCTACATGTAATGTCGTAGGAAGTGAATGAATCTGGAATCATTAACTTCCCATATGGCAACACAGTCACGACATTGTCATAAAATTTATGACAATAGCGTGATGGCACACACTATGTTGCCTTATGGGAATTTTTATTCATTTATGACAAATAAAAATAGTGCACCGAGGTCAGTTCTAAGTTCACTTTTATTAAAAATATAAAACCTGACTATGAGGCGCGTTCCGTAAATAACACACCTTAATTTACATAATATCACGACTGTGTTCTATAAAGGGATAGGTAGAGGTATTTATGACACATTTTACCAGTAATAGTGGAAAAACACTTTGGCCGAACCCAGAAATCCATACTAGGCAGTCGCGTTCGTATCCACTGGAGCAACGAGGTAGTCAAGGTCAAGAGATATGTAATAACAATTTCTTTTCAGAATCAGGATGTGCATTAGTACTGCATCCGGAGAAGACGTATCAGACAGTGGAGGGGTTCGGAGGAGCGGTGACAGACGCCGCCGGCATCAACTGGAGGAACCTAACTGACCCACTGCAGAAGTCCCTGATCGAGTAATTACATAATTTTTTTAATTGTAGGAACGTTTTATCAAATGAGCCGCAGAGCTATTTGGCCATAGGTTAGTCTAGGACTCAAATGATCAAAGCTCACTGTTATAGCAGTTATAGCTAGTTTCAACATCTCCAGATAAGTCGGTTACAATTTAAATACTTAGCAGTCTGACGGATAATTTCATACGAAATTCAGTCTGAGGGCCTAGACAAAGTGACATTCTATCAGCGATAATGATGCTGAATAATGATGCATGATGGAAAAATCAAAACTGTATGAGATCGAGATAAGCCACTGAAAAGCTTATGTCAATCCTATTGAAAGTTGTTGTAGAAATACAAGTAACGCATCGAAAGCAATTACCACGGTTTGAATAAATGTCGTTTACCGGTCAATCATATTTTAAGATCAATGACACTCCTCCATATTACCTTGCTTCACACTAACTTGTTTATTTAAGCACATTTTTTTTTATTTAAGTTCTTCGTTTCCTTGCATCCACAGCTCATATTTCAGCGATACTGGGCTGCAGTACAACATGATCCGCGTCCCTATCGGCGGCACCGACTTCTCCACGCACCCCTACGCTTACAACGAACAGCCTGTGAATGACGCCCAGCTCAGCAACTACTCGCTCACTTACGAAGACTTTAATTATAAGGTGAACCACCAAATATACACTATCTACTACTAGCCAATCAAGGTAAAGAGACAACAGGGGACTAAACCCGTCACACTAGCAATTCCTCTAAAAGCAATTCGTTTTCTGAATTCCCAGCTGTCATTAGCAATTCCTCTAATTTGACACAAAAGAAATTCATAATTTATGGACCACTTTAAGAATCTCCATAGAAAGCTGTCAAACTGATGAATTATTTCGTAATATGAATTGCACGCAGATAATATTATGAATTATCATTGTCATTTTGCGATGATTCATAATATTTTCCTATTATAATTCTGCCAAAGTGACTGTTTTAAGCCTCCTGATAGTTGTTTCGTATGCCATCCACAAATACATATTTAGCTAATTTCAACATTATGACATTTGCGAAGCTAAAACTCAAATGGTTCCTATAGCGCGGGACCTGAGGCGCTAAGAGAGCGGGCCACAGTTTACCTACCAAGTTGTCTAATTATCTCGAACTAACCTTACCACGCCCCCTGGACCCCTTTCTTCAACCACGAAAAACACATGATAAATTGCGGATTTATTTTGTCACTTTGGTTACTTTTTGAGCGGTAGGAATAATTAGAATAATTTTAAATGTTACACGGACGAAGAGTTTACACAGTGTAAAACATTACTCTTTTCCAAAAGCATTGGGTATTTAAAGTCTGCATTGATCATGACTTTATTAATTGCTTGTTTAAGTTTATTTTGATAAGTGGTAGTGTTGTGTTTATCAAAATATTTAGCGTGTCGCCACCTAGTGGTAGAAATGTGAACTTGGGTTTCTATATTTGAATTAAAGCCCTTATGTGTTGCCATGTTACCTTGCTGTTTTATTAGAGTAAGTACTTGAAAAGTTTTAACTTTGTTTTGTAGATTCCGATGATCAAGTCTGCCATGCAAACTTCGAGCACCCCAATACACGTGATAGCGACGACATGGTCGCCACCTCCTTGGATGAAGACCAACAACGCATACACGGGCCGCAGCCGACTGAAGACGGAGTATTACCAGACATACGCAGACTACCATCTCAAGTAAAAAAATCTTATTGGAATTCTTTTAGCACGCGTAGCATGACCACCACGCGCCGTAATACGAAAGACCAAATGATAGATTTTAGAAACAAATCTGCGGCGTGATGTCAAAAATTAAAAAACTAAATTAATTAAAAATTAAATTTTTCACTTTGTCTGTGTGTGCAGGGCGTGCCTGTACACACGGCTACACATCAAGCTATACATTTCCAGTACAAGCTGACCTCGCATTGTACGGAAATCCTATACAATGCGAGATCAGCATAAACTGGAAATGTATAGTTTGATGTGTAGCCGTGTGTACCTCCACTCATATTCCAACAACTTTTACTATGGGACCAACTCTGCACCCTAATTTCATAACAAGTGTGTGCAACTCCTTTTTAAATCCCGACGGAAAAAGCTGTGTGTCTGGCTGTGCCATCGTAGCTGCGAAACGGCTGAACCGATTTTGTTTTTTTTTGGTTTTGTTTGAAAGGTGGCTTAAATGAGAGTGTTAGATAGTTTCATTAAAAAAAAAAAAGTTTTTTAGAAGCTTTGTTTTTGTCGGGGGTTTAAAAAAAATTAAAATTTAATTTATCTTGTATTCTGTCAACTGAACAAAATTCATTGCGTCATTTACGTTGTCGAGCAGACGAATTTTTGAAGCAATGCAAATGGATTTTCTTGTATTGTTGATAAAATAAAGAGAGAAGTCTGTGTTACTGGGCGCTGAAATATCGTTATCTTTTTCAGGTTTATAGAACAGTATAAGGCTGTAGGTATCCCAATATGGGCCATCACCACTACTAATGAGCCTACTAGCGGTCTGGTAGGATTATTTAATTCCATCAACAATCTTGGATGGACTGCATGGAGCATGGTATGATGATTTTATTTAAATCTTTATTTATTAGGCAAAGTACGACATAATTTTCTTTGTTGAAAAGGATTTATACCTAATATCATTTTCAGGGCAAATGGATAGTTAACAATTTGGGCCCTACCATAAGAAATTCGACGTTTAAAGATATTAAAATATTAACAGGGGACGATCAGAGACTAACATTGCCCTACTGGGTGAATTTGGTGAGACATATTCCGTTGTATTTAAACGTCAGCTGAAACAGACGAAGCAGTCCCGAATGTATTCAAACTAATCGTGTTTTGTTTATGTATCACAGCTGATAGTAGAGCATCCCAAAGTTCTGGACTACATAGATGGCATAGGAGTACATTACTACACAGACTTTATCACCCCTGCGGCAGTTTTATCTGAGGTGGCCAAGTCGTTTCCAGATAAGTTCATTATCGCTACCGAGGCTTGTGAAGGTACCTAGTTTTTATGTTATTGGCCAAAGACCCACTGGTTACTTGTAAGAGGTCAGTTGGTCATCGACACTATGTGGCGGATCCAGGAATTTAGTTTGGGAGGGGCTTGAATCAGCTGAGGTTAGGGAGTTGTCAAGGTAAACACTAAAAAACTAAAAACGCATACATTAACTATTATTATTTAACGCATATCGTGACTCCAGGGTTTTTTTTGCAAAATCTTCAATGACTTCGACAGGTTGTAGGTTGTAACTTATTATAAGGCCCGATCACACGTAGGTAACAACCCCAAACACACCACAACGACAGCACGTGGTCGGGCGTATAGGTATGTGTATGAAAATGAATAGTTCATTCATACGGACCACATTTGGCCGTCAAAATTAAGCGTGAGGGCAATACCGACCAAGTCAAGGTCACGTCGCGGCCACAACGCAACGCAACGCAACGTTGCGTCGACGCGACGACACTGTGCACGAGTCTTACGTGCGCCCTTCTCCTCCTTCAGTATGTGTTGTGGTAGCCACAACGTAAATACATAGACATTTTGTAATACCACAACGTAACTGCAAAAAGCTGCAGCGACTTTATTAGCACGTAACCACTTCTTGCCCATATTTTGTCGCTGCGATGTGGTGTGGTTGTGGTACGTGTGATCGGGCACTAACTATTACTTAATCTGTCATAGTTTTTTAAATTAGGTACCTATTCTTTACCCTGAATAGAAGAATTAGATATTACAAAGGTACGTGCTTTAGAATTTAAAGGCTCTTACATACTGGCGCGATTATGTAAGAGGAGCCTTAAATAAGAATTCTGTCTTATCGTGGTCTGAGATGCTTCACTTGATTCGTTTAATAAAGTTCAGGTAGTCTAGTTTGATGAAATACTGTGACATCAATTTAATCAATCCACTCAGCCTATCGCAGTCCACTGCTGGACGTAGGCCTCTCCCAGGCTGCGCCACAACACACTATCCTCCGCCTTCCGCATCCAGTCTGTCCCAGCAAACTGTGACATCATAATGTAACAAAATTATAACGTTTTTTCTATCTCATTCTAGGCACTATGCCGTTTGAGAAACATCATGTTGACATAGGCTCGTGGTTAAGAGCTAAGAAATATCTTATTGACATTATAGACGTAAGTATGTTGCACCTGCATTTTTTCTTGGTATTCTATTCTGCTCTTTCTTTCTTATTATATCGGATTATCGGCTCGACCAAGAATAGCTTCGTAAATAAAAAGTTTTACAAATAAAAAAAACAACCGACTTCCAGAAAAAACACTAAAAAAGGGGAAAATAAATTTAATTTCGGAAGTTGGTGTCTTTGCTTTTCAATTTTCGTTTTTTGCCAGTAGTAATCGCGTAACATACACAAAAAACAAAAAACATACAGACGAATTGAGAACCTCTTCCTTTTTGAAGGAGTAGGTTAAAAATATCAGTCGGTTAGCGGGCAACGACGAGACTGACTGCTAAGGATGCACCTGTCGTAGTGTCACCACAGACCAGTCGAAGACCCTTTTTTAAATGAACTCTTTTGACAAAGCTGCTTAACAACGAAAATTTTTGTTTTTTTGTTTTTTTATGATTAAATTGTTATTGCAGGACTTCAACCATGGTGTTGTGGGATGGCTAGATTGGAATATGTGTTTAAACGTCCAAGGAGGTCCGACCTACATACAGAACTTCGCAGACTCTCCCATCATTGTGTACCCGAAGCAGAACGCGTTCATCAAACAGCCAATGTTCTATGCTATGGGGCATTTCTCTAAGTTCGTGCCTCGAGGGTCTCGTAAGATTGGTGTCACACACAAGCGTAGCTGTAGAGACTCTGTATGGAACGTCGCTTTTCTTACACCGAATAACACTACTGTAGTTGTGCTATATAACGAGTGAGTACCTTTATCAGGTTTCCAAAAGTTACGGCAGATATGTTTAAAAAAATTAAAGACTAACTTTACGGGGATATAACAATGTAAAGCCAAATATTTTTCTGAACGAAGTAAGCAAATATTTACTTTGAGCTTAGACTAAAGCTTCGGCCAAACCTGAACAACCACAACGTGGGACGTTTGATCGAAGCGGGAGCGTCTACCGCGCGGCGGACGCTGATCGTGTTATTATATTATTGCGCTCCCGCGTCTCGCGTTGTGGTCACGTAGGTTTGTCAACATATAGCTGGTGGAGAAGCACATAGCTTCTCTATTGGCCTCCCCCAATTGTATTCCGCCTGCAATACCTACCTTACAAAAAACAAAGTTCAATGCTTGTTTTTCTCTTATCGGTTTTTGCAGTTGGGTTTTTTGTTTTAAATTTAAAAAAATATTTGTAATGTGTTAATTGCGGAGTACGTACAGATCGTAGCAGGTGGCGTTCCATAGTTTCTGCCAACATGGCAAGGCAAGTTTATGTATGTGTCGGCGCCAGCGATGGCTGAGCGATAGTGCCACCATAATCTCGATTCGGTGTTACAGATTCCATAGTGCAGGTTTACAATAAAACACGATGATACAGTAAATCAGTTAGTATTTCACTGTCAGAATAATTATCACAGTAGGTACAATACTAATAATGTTCACGCACTACTTTCTACGTTCGGGCAAACCGACAGTTTCGCATAGTAGAAGTGGAGGTGTGCATCTGTTCGTTGCCCTGACAAGACTGCTTCGTCGTTCAGCCACTTCCCTTAACACGACTCTGTCCACGTGACACCCCACTCCAGTGAGCGCGTCACGGAGTTTACCCTCACCTTAGTACTACAATAATCAAATGAGAGACTATTATCGCTCAACTTTTATAATCTGCGACACGGCCATCCTGCTTGCACACGTCCTCGTGTGATGGTTACCCTGCGAACAAATAGTTTACGGGAGAATTTCGTTCCACTCGGTCACTCCTGACCAAACTCTAGATTCATCGTGTTGGTAAAATAAAGAAATTTTAGAACTCTACAGTTTTATTTTAACCAAATCTGACTCTTTAATTAAATCAAACATGATACAAGTGGGAATAATCGAAAAGACTACAATCACTACAATGGGCCATGTACCATAGTCATTCGAATCTACCTTTAAAACTCTACTGCAACAATAACTGCCAAGCTCACAGAAACTCTCGAGTAAAACCTCTAACGCCACGGCTCTCCAGCCGACCAGCAATCGCATTGCTTACACACATCCAGCGCATGGATCAAAACTTCGGTATGCATATCCATCAAGTGGATCGCCCGTGTGCATCACCCACTGACTACACACTACGGTCTCTCCAGACCCCGACCTCCGCCAGAGTTAAACGCGCATCGCGCACCCACGGACTACTTGAGTTGCCTCAAGAGACACCGATTTCTACCGGGCTACAACTACGTAATAACAACTGGTACGGTCGAACACAATACGGCCGAAAGAGAACCTTACTCGACCTTCTACCACAACTTAAGCTTGATCATCATCATCCTTGTCAACATCAACATCGACTGGTACGTGACCCGCTGGCATCTTCCTTAGCCTATCGTGTGCATATTTGTAGGTACGGCAAACGGTAAACGGTACGAGTCGAGTCCCGAAGTCTTATCTTTAGTTCACCAGTTTTAATACGCATACGAGGTAAACCGTCAATAAAAATGAGCGAAGATTCTTTAAAGCAACGATATTTGCGATTTTGTTATTTTGGATATCAGTATCGATATCGATTTTGATAGGTAACTACAGACAGCAACAGACTTTAGTTTTGAGATCACCAAAGTTGAACTAGGCAGTTGACAGTGTAACCTTGTTTCAATTTTCAAGCAATTTGGAACTAAAGATTTGAAATTTAAAAACTAGGTTAACCTACGAATTTAACCTATCTAGTTTCGAGATTACCGAGACCAAGCACAGCGATTCCAAATTGAATTAATCAAATAAAACAAAACCACAGGTATCTCATTCGCGGTCAACAATCACACACACTATTCCCCACGGGAATACAGAGTCGTCCCTGACTCTACGGTCTTGGCTTCAAAGCTAAACCCGACCATACTATCCAGAGCTACCGCACACCATGGCTACGATACTCTGGTACGGTCTCCGACCCAATGAATAGAGAACCTGTTTATACAATCTAAAGTGATGCCAACTCATCATCATTCTATTTCGTCTACAATCTCTATTAGTACTTGGCCTTCGGGCATCTTCCGAACACGGTCATGATCCATCATACTTTTTAACCAAAAGGGGCGGACTAGCAAACGGTGAACTACTGGGTCTAATTATTTTCGCTTCCATCAATTCGTTAACCTTATCGCGCATGATTCGACGTTTGGTTTAGGGTCGATTAACTCCAACGCACCAAAATTAACACGTGTGGTCGGAAAACCGCTAATAAAAAGTCAATCTTATTTTAAGATATTTACAAGGTCACTTCTTTTATCAAATGGTAAATTAGTGTCATTTTTATCACAATTATTCTTTATTACTGTATAGCGTTATAGTTTTTCTCTATTCAAAATTAATTCGTTTGCAGTCACGCTCACACAAAAGCCGTTATTCAAAATCTCTCGTCCTAATACAATATTACTACGGAAGTACGTATTGGGCAAAACATGGAATAGAATCTCTGTCGTAAAATCGTTACGCTATAAGATTTATTCTGTGCTGAATACACGTGTTTGACCAATACCAGTCAACGCAACAACGTTATTAACTCATTTGCCACTTAATTTGGCTGCACAACTCTCGTTTACTAACGAGCATTCAGCACCGAAATCAAAACAAAAATCATACGACTCACCAGATTGCTGTAACTGTTCACAAAAACCAGCTATTTCAAGCATCTAAGCGTCGCTCTTTCGCCGCGTCACCACCTCCAGCGAGACTCGCGCTGCTCACACCGGGTGACGGCGCCGCTCAAACCCGCAGCACTAGTAGACTTCGCACCATCCGCGCAGCCGCGTCGACAGTGTGACGTTTCGTCCGTTTTCGCCACAACGGAAACAAATCACTTGTTCGACTCCAGATGATGCATTCGATGCCAATTGGTGTGGCAATGAAACATTGCACGCCAGTGGGGGTCAGATCCTTTATCGCACTTCTGATGTCGGCGCCAGCGATGGCTGAGCGATAGTGCCACCATAATCTCGATTCGGTGTTACAGATTCCATAGTGCAGGTTTACAATAAAACACGATGATACAGTAAATCAGTTAGTATTTCACTGTCAGAATAATTATCACAGTAGGTACAATACTAATAATGTTCACGCACTACTTTCTACGTTCGGGCAAACCGACAGTTTCGCATAGTAGAAGTGGAGGTGTGCATCTGTTCGTTGCCCTGACAAGACTGCTTCGTCGTTCAGCCACTTCCCTTAACACGACTCTGTCCACGTGACACCCCACTCCAGTGAGCGCGTCACGGAGTTTACCCTCACCTTAGTACTACAATAATCAAACGAGAGACTATTATCGCTCAACTTTTATAATCTGCGACATATGTATGTGTTGACTGAATAAGTCTATTCCATAGTAACTTATTTTTTTCTTTCCACAGTGGTAAAGCAATCAAAGTGAAGATTCAGTTCGACAGCAAGCAAGCTGTGGTCCAAATGGAAGCCAACTCAGTCGCTACTGTTGAGATAATGACTACTGTTAACTAGATAATTATAATTGAGGCCATGAGAACCATAGTGGCCGACGATAATCCAATGGACAAGCCTTTTGTGAACCATAGAAAACAAAAACAGTATTTTTTAAATCAACTAGCACTCTTCAGATACATACTTTTTATTACTTTTATATTTTAATTAATTAAACTGGAAAAAATCAGACTCAATATTGTAAGAATTGGTTAGGCGACTATGGTTCTCATGGTCTCAATTTTATTGTTTGCCAACGAATGTTCCATGACACAGGTACAAGGATAATTTCGCAGTGTTGTCATGAAGGTACACACGGGGGCCATAAAAATGTTAATTATGTAATATATAAATATAAGAATGTATTTTTAAGGTGCAGAAAGCATTTTTTCATTTTGAAATGAATTTTCTTCTAAAATTGTTTAATTGTTTTTTATTTCTTCAGATTCCATCAGAAAAAGAATTTAGAATTAGACAGATATTTTGATTTACTCGATCATCACAGGTGAGATGCAAGCCAAGAATATCCACGAGGTGGATAAAAAAAAAAAAAACTTGTACGTGCGTGCAGAATAAGTCCAAATGTCGAAATCTAAAGTCCATTTTGGGTGCCGATAAACACCGGAAAGCCCCATGTTTGATAAATGATGATCAATTTATTCATCTTCTCCTCTCCTCCATTAATATCAATCATTCCCTGTTGTAGGTAATATTATGGTCAATGGACACTTCAAGAGGATAAAATAGGTGGCTACCAGATGACGAATAATTAAATTTGTATTTAAATAAAATGCAGGCCAATGTTCCAGTTCAAAGTACGGCGACGGCTGATTATACGCTGTAACAGTAGCAGCGTGTGTGTAGCAGTTTGTTCAAATAACACACATCTCGGCACCCTTTGTTACGTAATATATCAATCACAATCTGAATCATTTTGAAAGACATAGCTTGTTAAGATCGAAAAAAAATCTGCAATGAATGTTGTGTCAAATCAAACAGATTAGTCTTAATTATTTACCGAAAATCCTTACATATTATAAAACAAAGTCCTCCGCCGCGTCTGTCTGTCGTCCTGTTCGTGATAAACTCAAAAACTACTGCACCGATTTTCATGCTGTTTTCACCAATGGATGGAGTGATTCTCGAGGAAGGTTTTAGTATATAATAACCGACATCCACGCGGGCAAAGCCGCGGGCATCAGCTAGTGTGTTAATAAAAATATGTAAACACCCGTATTACGCAATTATATAGTGATTAAACAGTGCGCAAATTATTTTAGAAACGTCATCATCATTATCTACCTCATCTTTTCCAACTACGTTGGGGTCGGCTTCAAGACTAACCGGATAATTTTTCAGAAATTCTCTTTCTGGCTTCCACAAGCCAGAAAGAGAATTTACTTATTGTTGAAAAAGTACGTACAAGGCCATCTAGTCGTGTCCCATTAGCCGTATTTCCACGATGCGTAAGTACTGCTTAAAATACTCGTATGAACGTGACACAGGATGGCGTTGTTAAGCCGGTGACGGGCACGCTGCGTCAATCACAAATCTTGTTCAGCTAATACTACGTGACTGTTTAGTGGGGTGACTAACTTTCTGATTGAATTTACATGGGTAAGGCAATACTGGATGCTCAATTCTTTATTGCACTCCATATGTGTTAAGCCGGCGCCAGACATACCTAGCAACAACATTTGAACACTTGTTTGAACAAATGTGAGGCTGGGTGTTTTGGGTATTTGGTCAAAGTTTGATCACTTATTTCAACATTGCCATTCGGTGGCGTTTTTCGAGCGCACATCAAATTAAATAGATGGTATATCAAAGTAAAAGATCAATATGGACGCTTTTTTTTGGGGTGGGAAATTATCAAATAACTTCTGCCGCTCTGGGCGGAGCGGGAGCATGTGTCAGACTCTTACTCTTACTGACTAAAACCCACCCGTGTTCCATCAGTTGCCTGTATGTTTCCAGAGGCCACGGTATCCCTTTCGGACTTTCCCGCGACCCCGGCAGGAATTGTACTAAACTTTTTCCTTTCACGACTGCTCGCGATCAAATTCTCGTCTGCTTGATGTAAAATAAAGTGATTCAATGTAACATATCGAGGGTAAGAGCTGGGTGCAATTAGCACTAGTATAACACAAAAGACAGAACGCATACCAACACTGACTACACTCAGCGTGATGACTATACCTACCCTACTCACGCACTTAAAATTCTGTCACTTTTCGAGGGATTTGAAAAGTGCTCGGTGCTAATTTGGATAATTGTCTCAACTTACCAGACTGCTTCTCAAATAACAGCTATTGTGATGATATTTGGTTATGACTACGTAAATATTGATTTCCTTTAAGTTATTTGTTCATTTCTGAGTCATCGCGGTCAGGCTTAGACACCGCGGCCGGGCTGACTGGTCGCCCTATTAACTACGGCTTCAGTGACTCACGCGGTTAACAGAATTACGACTATTATTATATACGTAGGTATTACCACTAATAAAACTTGTCCTTATGCTCCTTCTTAATGTTTTATGTGCGTAAGTTATGTTTATTACATCCAACGTATTATTTTAGTTCCGTGCACAGCAACTATCTACTGAATAAATATTTGGGTACTACCTACTCCCTCCATATTAAACGTCTTTTCGCTGCAGCTTTCCATTTCTAGAGAACAGATATTCTGTTCTGTCAGTTTCTCTTTATGAATCTTGGAAACTCAAAAGTTAGTTAAAGAAATGACAATGACTTTGATTAGAAGCCTGAACATCATCATAATGTTAAATTACCATAATGCCTTGGAAGTTGGGTAGGTAGGCCTTTGGTGTGGGATGGTGTGCTGCAACCTATGTCGACATCCTCGCGCCATCCCATCTTCCTAGCACGACGGGCTTTGCTGGGGCGGCTGTTACAGGTGCAGAAAACCTCAAATGACAACCTTATTTGTAACTATGTGTGAGCCGTTTGGGGTTAAAAGATATCTGATGTCATCTGAAACTTGAGACTAGAGATGCCGATGCATTCCACCAGCTTTTATGACAAATCTTTTACTGTACAAGCAGTACGGTTATGGAATGCCTTGCCCGTGTCGATAAGGCGTGCTCAATCTTTGTCCACGTTTAAAATTCTGGTGAAAAACAAACCTCTCTCCTTAAACATCATCATTATATAGTTCCTTGCTCTTGTTTCATGTTTATTATTATTCATATATATATCTATGTATATATTATATATATGTACAGATAAGTA
The DNA here is from genome assembly GCA_949152455.1 of Lithophane leautieri. Lineage (NCBI taxonomy): Eukaryota > Metazoa > Arthropoda > Insecta > Lepidoptera > Noctuidae > Lithophane > Lithophane leautieri. The sequence goes on from OX424478.1 coordinate 11,305,431, forward strand.
TATGCTTCATGTATGTATTTATTGTATATGTAAACTGCATACCTATGACTACCTGCATTATTGTCTCTCTTTCTTATCCATCCAAAGGTTGTCTGTAAAAGATCGCTTTTAGCGATAAGACCGCCCATTTTTACCGACTTCAAAAAAGGAGGAGGTACTATGTTCGGATGATTGTTTTTTTTTTTTTTTTTTTTTATGTATGTTCACCGATTACTCCGCCGTTTGTGAACCGATTTCAAAAATTCTTTTTTTGTTCAAAAGCTTATACTTCTGAGGTGGTCCCATTGTCACCAAGTCAGGATCTGATGATGGGATCCTAGAGAAATCGAGGGGAACTTTCAAAAATCGTAAGGGCAACTAGTGCATTCCTTAATTTATTCATTAAGTATTTTACAGCACTACAATTTTATGAAGGTCTGGAGTCGATCTGATGATGGAGCCGAAAGACAGTCAAGGGAACTCCTCAATGGTTTACAGCAGATACCTCGTGTTTGGGCTTGATTCATTTGTATTGATAAAAACTTTACACTTGGATGGGTTGTGACTGTCGTTAAGAGTCTGATGATGAAGACGAAGGACGATTAACGGAACTCCTCAACGGTTCACAGTAATTACCTTGTGTTTGGACTTAATTCATTTATATTGATAAGAACTTTGCAACCATATAGGTTGTAAGTGACATTACAGATCTGATTATGGTCACCTTATAATATGATGATGAGGGGAACTATACAGTGTAAGCAAATGTATATTGTTCACCCTTATATTCTTGAGAAGGCACGGGAGTCTCATTAGCCAGCCGGTTTCGTATAACATCTAAACGATACTTGCGCTGTTCAGACGACTCGCCACTTAATCGTTTTTGAATAAGATTGAGTCGGCAGATCTTATCATTTGGCGACTCCTGTGACAAATGAGAATGCATGTAATTTCTCATCTGAGATAACCTAGCATGAAGAGCTAACGGTGATTCTTGGGAACCGGACATAGCACTCCGTTTGCGATTCTTAGATAGGCGTTCTTTTTCAGCAGTATTAGTCTCTTTAATTCTGTTTTTCTTCATGCGGGCGGCTCCTTTAGTTGGTCTACCCATGGTGATTACAAAAATCAAATTACACAAAAAATTGAAAAATAACAAAACTTTAAAAAAAAAAATTGACCGACTTCAAAAAAAAAACAAAACAAAAAAGGACTACTGTACTAAAACCAAACGACAAAAGTACTTCTTTAATAGTAAGAGAAAAATAAAAAAATAACTTTAATTTCGGAAGTCGGTGGCCCAAAACTAAAATTAAAAGCAAAGACACCGACTTCCGAAATTAAAGTTATTTTTTTATTTTTCTCTTACTATTAAAGAAGTACTTTTGTCGTTTGGTTTTAGTACAGTAGTCCTTTTTTGTTTTGTTTTTTTTTTGAAGTCGGTCAATTTTTTTTTTTAAAGTTTTTGTCAAACTACTCGTATGTAAAATTTCTAAAATGTCTGTAACTTTTATGGTCTACATAATAAAGAGTATTCTATCTATCTAGGGTCGTGGGGCCCGAGTGCTCATCGAGTATTTCGGGACATCGCCAAGCGGTTGGTCGACTCTTCCTTTGACCAAAGGGTTGGCCAATTTTTAGGTCAAAGAATCAGCATTGCCGTCATGCTGCCAGCCTTTGGCCACTTTTCCCACTAACAGCGATGCGGACGATTTTTTTAATGCCCAATGCTCTTCCGTTAACTTTTAATTAAGTATTAATTTTACCTTTGTATACTTGTAGGTACATAATTTATATATTTTTGTGTAAGATGTATATTAGGTATATTAAGATTATGTAAAGTCTTCATATTATTAAACTTACACAGATTTAAAGAATATAAGGAAAATTTTGGATCCCACATAGGATCTCCTGTTTGGCTTGTTGCATGGTAGAATCAATGTCTGGGATAGGAAACAGACACTTGAGAAGGGAGCTTACGTCTAACGTGGCTAAGGAGCCTACGTCTAACGTGGCTAAGGCGTTGATGATAATGAAAACAACAGTTGAATCATGCGCAGGAAATTGGACCTAACTAAATAATTAATTAAGAATGATGCCATAGTTAAAACTAAATATACCACTATGGGATGTAAACAGGTAAGTTATTAGAAAGTATTTACAGACAGGGTAAACCAAACAATCAATTAGTATTAATAATAAATCCTATGTTTCTGTGTTATTAGTAAAATGTTCGTAAGCTTTAATTTCGAGAAGTTGTTTTGGAACCCACATTATGTTATCTTAAACATGACACAGCCGTTGCCTTTGTTCTAACTTAAATGATTCATTTACAAAGTGACACATGCCTATTATTCAATTATTTACATTAACTTAATTAGAACAATCACGAACACCATAAAGCCGTTTTTTTTTTTTGAAATAGAAATCTGGAGCCTTATTTTGCTACCCATTCCAATAGGTTATCACTCTGACTGTTTTTGGTGGTTCAGCAAAAGTAGCTAAACTTTGATAGCAACAGTAAAATGATGCCATGAAAACTAACAAGTATTAAAGGTGCCTTAGGAATCAGCCTTAAAAGCCATCGATCCTTTGATGAATGACTAGACGTTGGTAAAACCAAGATCTTCTTCTCTAGTGATTCTCTAGAAGCTTGGGACGAGGTTATATTTTAGTTAGTCAGCAAAAATAGTGGCCCTAGGGTACCTCTAATTGCTAGTGGAGAGTCAAATGCACACCAAGATCTAGACATCTGGGTCTTGGTGTGTACTGTAGGTACGTACACACAGTAGGTTTCATAGTGAACGATGATTGATAGTGTGTGCGCAGTCGCTAGCGATAACTGAAAATTATAACAAAATGTAAACATTGATGATGCGATTTGAGTTCATGTGAGTGACGTAAATCTATTCATTATACTTTACAGTGGTTACTATCGATGTTATTGACCATTCAAATTCAACTGACCATGATCAGCAGGCTTTTGACACAGGCAATATAACCCCCTGATACGTACGGTTGGCTTTCAGCCTAAACTGGTGCAGCTAAATAACAGCATTTTATATAGAGTGACATCTGACCTCCACAATCCAGTATAACGCGATAACCCGATACTTTGAATCAGAGTAAACGACACATATTTTAGCATCTTCTGATACATTTTTCTCATTGTCGACAACAATACGTTCGTCAAAATTTTACCAAAATGTTATGATAAACGATGACTTATGAGGTCAAAATAAATTTCCCAAATCCAATCGTTTCACATCTTCTGAACGCTACTTCTTATTTTTTCCTCTTACTATCAACTGTTACGAATTTGTACAAGTTTTATGAATGAAAACGTTAGATCAACAACACTTCTCGGAATCTTGCGTCTTCGCATTGCCGGCGTTGAAAGGTCAAAGGAGTCCGTTCGTTTATAACGACTACTCTGCGGTACTCTTGCCAGTTTACGGCGAGACGCCGAGCTGTGATCGCGTACCTACTTAGTCAATATTATTAAAATATTCAAAATGTACAGTTTATCGGCAATAGGTGTGTTGTTAGCGGTATGTGGGGGTGCGTTCAGCCACACTTACCACCTGGGAGGGTGTCCCCTCGTCGAGCCCATGCCTGGCTTTGAAATGAACAGGGTATGTACAAATTGTCTCTTCTATTTTGTTGTTTTCCTGTATCGGGATCACAGGAACCAGGATCATATTTGTGTGACTAAAGAGGAACGCGTGTGAGCAGCTGGCGTGACGAGTGGTTGGGACAAAGAAAATCATAACTACACAATAATCTATGTGCGTTTTGTTTTCCAATTCAATAATAATAAGAATCTTCGAAGCAAAGCAGATGTTAATTAATTCTATGTAAATTACTTTCTGCTTCCTAGAATACATTTCTATGGTGACACCTAGAATATAAATATAATAATATAACCTACCAGGTATTTTAGCTATATAGGTACCTACTCTGACCAAATAATTTGGTCTGAGGGTACCTAATATTAGCTTTAGAATTTAAATTATTCGGGTTCCGTACCCGAAGGGTGCCAAACGGAAACCTATTAAGCCTCCGCTGTCCGTCCGTCCGTCCGTCTGTCCGTCAGCGGGCTGTATCTCATAAACCGTAATAGGTAGACAGTTGAAATTTTCACAGATTGTGTATATCTATTGTTGCTATATCGACAATAAAAAAATAAAATAAAAAACTCAAACCCAACTACGACTAAAAAGGTATAAAAAAGACACCACAGACAGACAAATTAAAAATCCGGAGTCACACGTGTTACATAAATCAAACAGATTGCGTGTGACTCCGGATTTTTAATTAGTCTGTGTGTGATCTCTTGTTTATTTTAATTTGTCTGTCTATGGTGTCTTGTTTATACCTGTTTAGTCGTGGTTGGGTTTTAGGTTTTATTACTTTTTTTTTTTTTATTCTTTTGGCGTCATAATACATATCTATATTTTTGAAATGTGCTCATTAAGCCCTTTCATTTGATACCCAATATGGTACGATTAAACAATTTTTTTTTTAAGTTCCTTCCTTTATGTCCTCTAGAGGGCGCCATTTTTAATTTAAAGTGACGTCAGCCTATAACCAGCTTACGATCAAGACGCTTCCAACGATACCTCCTTTGTCAAATTGTGATGAGTGGTTTAGTAGATAGGAGGGAACAGCTGAACATACTTACATACATACATACCGGTCAAAATCATAACCCTCCATTTTTTTTCGCCGTAGTCGGGTAAAAAATATATAAAGTTAATACGGCGTTTTTTTCTCCGTACGGAACGACTCGCGCTTGGCCGGTTTTAAATTTAGCTATTTAGTTTAGGTACATAGAGTTCAGCAGATAACAGATCATAGAACGTGTGATGTGCAGCCTTTCTGTTTGCTTTTATCATTTTAATTAGTTTGGTACGCTCTGTTTAACATGAACTTATGCTAATTAATGATACGATGCTCTAGCTGCTTTGAACAACAATGTCACACCTAGCTACCAAATATTAGGTAGATATTATACCCTTGGGACTGTGCATGTGTTCACTTCTATAAACACAGGAAAGTCTCCATTGCGTAAAGCTTCGAAAAAATACAAGAAACTTTGGACTTCACATCATTAACTGATGTGCTCGTTTACATGTCGTTAGGTTACACATCGTTTACGCTAACAAATTGATTGTTTCAAGGCCTTTCATATTTAGCATGGGGGTTTTTACATAAACAAATTTAGTTATCTCCATAATAAAATAATAAATTCGTTTTCGACATTGCATAATCGAATTGAAATAAAAAACCGGCCTAGTGCGTGTCGAACCACGCACAATGAAGGGTTCCGTAGTTGGGATGAATTTATCCAACAAACTTAACATTGTAGTTGAAAAACTTAAACAACATGTTTTTGTAACTGCAAATTTAAGTTGGTCTATTATTACTCGGTAACTTGTGGAGCCTACTTAGCTGTGATAGTTTTCCTTAAAATTTTGTTATATATACTACTGCCGTGAATTTTTCATATATCCAAAACCAACCATTTATCTGGCAGGGGCACTTGGTGGAGGTATGCCCTGCTTGGGCAGAGCACCGCCGTGTTCTCGTGGAGGCGATTAGCGGCAATGACCTCTCGCGTCCGGCCCTGGTCCAGGCCATGGTACGGAGCGAGAGGGCATGGGAAGCCGTCACCTCCTTCTGTGAAGCAGTAATGCCCGCGAAGGAGGAGGCGGAACGCGTGAGGGAGTGGCAAAGTTTGCGCCCTCGCGCCCGTAACCGCCGCCGCTGGAGACGCCCTGGGCGTCGGGAATCCCAGGCGGATTCTGGCCACCATAGGCGCGGGCCTGCGGACGGTGAGCAATGGTTAGCTCGCCGTCCGATAAGGACCAGGCCCGGGTCGATGGCGCGTCGTGTTCCACGCACTCCTCAAAGAGATGTCAGCACAATTGACGGGGTCCGGTAGGACCGATGCCTGCCAGGGTTGCGGGAAAGTCTGAAAGGGATACCGGGACCTTGGCAACAGGCAACTGAAGGAACACGGGTGGGTTTTAGTCAGTAAAAGTCTGACACGCCCTTCCGCACCGCCCAGAGCCGGAGAAGTCATTGGATGATTTCCCACAATCAAAAAAAAAAAGGGTGGTCACTTGACTCTAACAAAAATTGGCACTTTAAAGCTTAATATTTCGCAAACGGATCCCTGAATTCAAAAATCCAAACAGACAGAGACAGACGGACATGGTGAAACTATAAGGGTTCCTTGTTGACTACGGAACCCTAAAAAACCAAAAAAATATGACTTCGGCAAACTATGGATTTTCCTCTAGTAGTTTAGTTCAGAAACACAGGAACATGCTAATTTATTTGACTAATACTGGTAAGCCATACAAACAATTAGTTTTAAATGAGGAAACCGAACCCAAAACAAGCGCGCAAGCTAATCACCTAAACACTCCGTTAAAAGAGCCTTCAAAGTATTGAAGTAGTAAAGTTTTTCGTAAAAAATCTTTTGTTTTACGAACAACGCCATGGGGGCCTACCACCACCGCATACCGCAGTATTATTTTAATATTACTTCAGTGTTGGAAAGAGATGAAGCTCTACAGGACGTATAGCTCCATCTCTTTCCCCCAATGAAGTAAGATTAAAATAAAACTGCTGTAAGCGCTGCTGGTAGGCCCCGAGGAATAGGCGGAAACTACTTAAATATGTTTGTTCGATAATAATCATTTGGAAGCATAGCAAAAAGTATTATAATGGTGGAGCAATAAGGAACACAGACATGCCTTGAAACGACATGATAGAATCAGTTAATGTATACCACTTACCTACCTTCGAAGGTCGTCCCCGTAGAGCGAAAAGTCATTAAGTCGAAAAATCGTATTTTGAGATAATGAGAGTTAAAGTTTTTGAAAATAAAAATCGTTATAACGTTGGCTTACCTTTACAAACCTTTATGTTTTTAGCTTTAATTTGAAGGAAATAAAATAAATTTTATATTATAAGAGCTAAAACACGTGAAAACCATTTCGTAAAACAAAAGCGGGGGCAGTTACAAAAATGACGGTTAGACAGATATTTAGAGAAGAAAATGTTGATTTTAGTGACATTGATAAGTCATTTTGGCAATTTTTCGACTTAGTGACTTTTCGCTCTACGGGGACGATATAGGCACTTAGGAAAACAAATCATACATCATCACTCATTCACCAATGAATAGAGTGGTTCTCGAGGGAGGTTTTAGTATATAATAACCGACATCCACGCGGGCGAAGCCGCGAGCATCAGCTAGTACAAAATAAACAAGTACTTACTTCCGTGGTTTAAGTGTCGTAACAGCTCTTTGTTAGATCTCATAATCTTGCTTGCGTGAAGATAGGACGATGATTTCCGAAACGCATACTTTTTCGTGGATATTTGTTGCCTGTCTGCCTCAAGAATATCAATATCAGGAACATTATTGTGGTCCGTCTGCCCAGGCGCGGCCGCAGCCCAAGATTTTGGTGGGGGTCACCATGTGTGCCGACGAATTTTTTTTATTTTGGGGGTCATGACCCCCTGTACCCCCCCCCCCCCCCCCAATGAAGTAGGGATATCCCAGTCTTGTCTACCTACAGCAATAATGTCAACATCCTCTCCCTATCCATAATCATTTACTTGCCCATAATGTGACTTCTTCTTCCATACTTCTCTTTTAGTCGTCATCGCAGTAGTCTCCACTTTTCTAGCCATATTATCTTTCACGAATAGTCTCAATCTTTCTTTTATAGTCCATTCCATATCCTCTATTCGTCTTCTATTTAAATCGAAATTTTTCCTACTTACAATCATCTACTCTACCTATGATAAAATATGTTGACATTGAGTTATTCCGATTTATCTCGGTCACAGACTGATATCGTGTGTCTTCACACAATGCCGTGTCTTATTATACAAACATAAGAATTTGACCCGACTACTGTGACTTCCGATAACATTCGTCAACTCTCGTCGATGACTCACGACACGAAACGAGAGAACGTTTCGTCAACGTATCTTCTTTTCAGTTATCTTGCCCACTTTCACATCACCCAAATTCTAAAATTATGCAGATTTTATTTGCGTGTGTAATTACTTAATTAGTCATCATATAAGTCGTTTGTGTTCTTAATTAGTTACCTATTTTAGATGACTAGACCAGACTATTGCTGGCTATTGTATAGACTGTGCTATAACTGTTTACTGCGAAACGTTGTTTAATATTTCCGACCAAGAGCGAGTTTGAATTTGAAAAAAATCAAAATCTTAAATCGAACATGATTTGGGAAAGTTATGAGTTTACATACCTACTTATTTAAGTAGGTATGTAAACTCATAACTATTTATTCATTACATTTGTAATGAATAAATTCCATCTGTGTATTGAACTCGAACAATTGCTCACAAAACGCTATTGTTCTTCATGAAATGGTGCAACCATTGTTTTATCACATGCCTTATGCTGTTGGCGCTAACTACCTACGTCTAATTCCTGCAAATACTGTACTTAAAAGAAAAATAAATTGTCACATCTTGCTATGAATCCCAAGCAGAGGATCCATTCAGGCTTTCCTATATCCATCTGCAGCATATTTCTAAGAAAATTATATAAAAAACCGGCCAAGTGCATGTCGAACCACGCACAATGAAGGGTTCCGTAGTTGGGATGAATTTATCCAACAAACTTAATATTCCGCAACGGATCCCTGAATCCAAAAATGGTTTTGACAAACTCCCATTATTTTTAAACGACCTTTCCAATGATACCCCACACCATGGGATTGACGAGAAAAAAAAAACAATCCCCACTTTAGATGTAGGGGAGGTAGCATTAAAAAAAAAAATTACCACTTTGTCGGCGTGGTTTATATGTATATCCATACCAAATTACAGCTTTCTATTACCAACGGTCTTTGAACTAAGCCACGGACAGACAGATGGACATGGCGAAACTATATGGGTTCCTTCTTGACTACGGAACCCTAAAAACGTTTAGCGGTCCAGCGCACTCCTGGGGGCCTACCACCACCGCTTAATTAAAGCAGTATTATTGTAATCTTACTCAGTGGGGGAAAGAGATGGAGCTATACGTCCTGTAGAGCTTCATCTTTTTCCGACACTGAAATAATATTAAAATAATACTGCTGTAAGAGTTACTGGCCCTGGAGTCCTTAATGCTACTAGGCTAACATAACCTGCTAACAGTAATCCTTTTATCACAGCACGGTAGGTACATTAGCTAGTGCCGACAGTGACACGAGAGTGAAATCTTTCCGGTTTTTCACAACTATAAGGAAGTTCCTAGGTAGAATAGCTGCAATGCTGCATCACCTGCAGATCATTTTTTTTATGTGACCAAAATCTCATAAAATATTTCTGTGATCAACAGCTACTGGGCGTATGGTACGTCATTCAGAAGACGTCGACAGCGTCGCATTGCATGACGTACAACTTCACCAAGACCGACGAACCCGGTAAATATGAACTGGAGCAGATGTCACAGCACTTCATCTTGGGACTTACACCTCTGAAGCATGACTACAGGTGCGGTTTAATTCTCTTTTTACGTACCTTATTATAATTACTACGTATTTACAAACCCGACATCGGACTATGAGAGTGAGGGAAGAGAGAGTGCACCTATGTCTGCGCACGCACCTGTGCACTATAATAACTTCAGCGCCGAAGGTAGTCTCCGTTGAGATTGGCCGCCGTGGTCTAAATACGGTCTGGAGGACTATTTGCGAACCCGCATTTGGGTCGCGTGGCCCATTCCCTCTCATAAAGAGGAGGCCTGACTGATGAGGACTTGCAGCTGTGTGAATATTATAGGCAGATTTATAACTAACCTCTACTTTGTTATATTACCATCCTTTCAAAACAATAACTCAATAGTTTTTAAAGTTGATTAGCTCACTGTTGTTTTATTTATTCCTTTCTACCATCGAATCGTTGCATGTAATAACACAAAATTAATCCCCACCTTTATTCCACAGGTATACTGGAACACTAACAGTACCAGACGCAGCTGTGCCCGCTAGAATGAAAGTCAGATTTCCTCTAAGTAAGTACTTACTTTTTTTTATCTGAACAATCCTTTTCGACCAGCTTATGAACCTACTTATTTATAAAATACTAATTTCTCTGGAAGCTGGATAGGTACTTTTACGCCTCTCCTTATAGAAAAAAAAACTAATTCCAATAATGTAATTTTTCAGGCGTAGCTGGCTCAGCAAGTTTCACGGTCGTAATGACTGACTATACATCCCACGCTGTGATCTTCACTTGCCAGAAGCTTGCCTTTGCGCACCGGAGATCTGCTACCATTCTCTCAAGAACCAAGGAGCTTGACAAGATTTACATCGACAAGGCAAGTATCCGATCTTTTCGTAAATTATTTTGGCAGAAGTCGCCCCAAAAAGGCCCACAGGTCGTGTTTGAAGATCACAAATCAATGTAGATAATGAGGTATATATTAAAATGGATATCCAATCTGATAATATTGACCCCATCGTTATCGGGAAAGAAACTTGGTTACATATTCAGAAGTACCGTATTTTTTGTATCAAGTCTTTGATCCAACGGCCTATCTAGAGTATGCTCAAATGTTGCTCAAGCCTCGCGGCTGTTAACCTGAATCGTTCTGATATCAACATCTGATGATGCAAGGACAAAGTAGAAACTACCATAAAAAACGTTTGCCATGATCTACTAAATGATGGTAAAGTTAGCTTAAGTAGAGATCATTACCTAAGTATATTTTCCTAACGTTTATTTTCATTTCTTTAGATGCGCAACAAGCTGGCCTCATACGGTGTGGACCCGTACGACCTGTCCATCATCTCACAGAACGGGTGTCCCAGCCACTCCAACGGAACTGAAGGCGTCAACATTAATATTGATCCCGAGACCTTCTCGACACACAACATTGGACAGGCCGTCAGGAAAACTGGCAGTGCTATCGGTGAGTCATGAACAGTTCGGAGATGAACAGTTTCCATCTGTTGGCTAAATCTGGACATAGATGCTGAATGAATGGGTTTTTTTTTTTAAACCAGTGATCTATTACACAAACTGGACTGGAGCTAAAAATGTGAGGGAAAACCATTCGCATTTTTAGGGTTTCGTACCCAAAGGGTAAAACGGGACCCTATTACTAAGGATCCGTCTGTCTGTCTGTCTGTCCGTCTGTCACCAGGCTGTATCTCATGAACCGTGATAGTTAGATAGTTGAAATTTTCACAGATGATGTATTTCTGTTGCCGCTATAACAACAAATACTAAAAAACAGAATAAAATAAATATTTAAAGGGGCTCCCATACAACGAACGTGATAAGTATTATCTTTTTTTTTAACACGGAAGTCGAATTCTGGTTCAGTATGCTCCATGTTTAAAAAGTCAGCCTGTAATATGATTGTCTGATGCCTGCGCACTCAGCTCCGCCACCAAACTCTGCTGTAGTCAGCACCTCAGCAGTTTACAATAGGATTATTTAGTTTTGACACGATAGAAGTATTGTACTAACTTCAGTATCTTATTTCAGCCGATGGAGTAGAATACGTGGTGGAAGCCGGTAAGACCGTGTACAACAAGGTGGCTAGCAGCAAGGAGGACCTCACCGAAGCGCCAGGCGGCCGCGCCTATTCTGTCAAAGATGACGCCGAGTGGTTGCCTTGAAACGAGTCCGTGATGAAGTGGCTCTAAGTACAAGTAGCCATAGTATGCGTGATTGTGAGGATATTGACTGAACCCACATCCTAGATAACATTACATAGATATCAATATTTAGTATTTATCTAACATAACTTTGACACGACATTGATATCCAATTTTTTCATTGTTTCAGTTTAGTCCATTGTGAATTCTCGTGTTAGATAATAAAAAAACAGGGCGTTTTTTTTAAATAAAAAACCTTCAAATATGTGCTTTAACCCACAGAAGTTTTACCACTTTATATGCGAAATAAGCAATGCATTTATTTTATTCTGAATGCTAGAGGTGAATACTCATAAAGAGTCATAAGATAGTCGGGTTATCATTATTTTATTTTTAAGTCCACTCTACCCGACCAAAAATGTGATTTTTAGTTTAGTACATAATGTAATATTTTATATTGTGAATTATGTGGATAGCAAACAGTTTTATACCAAAGGATACCTTGCCTTATCATGCAATCATTGTACTATTTGTATGTATAAATAAGCAATAAATAGATATACAATTATATATAAATATATATTTGAAAGAGAGAAAATACATTTGATCTTTAAGTAACGCCACACCCGTCCCTCTGTATACTTACTTTGCACAACTGGCATCGGCAACTCGTCATCAAAGACACTATCAAAACCTGCGGCATCGGATCACACAAAATTAAAGGACCAATTTAAAAAAAACAACAGACGCACCGCTAGATTCTACTTGCGATACGGACTAACAAAAACGCCTGCACGTCCAAATAGGTTATTGATGTACCCCTGACAGCTCACAAAATTAACCTACAATACCTACAATAAAACAAGGGTAATGAAGGGTTACTCACAGACTCACAGTTATCTTTTTCCCGTTGTGGAGCCAGCAGTCCAGCTGCACACCGTGTGGCGACCGCCTGGAGTTTCAACACCACTTAACACTAAACACTCACTAAGTCTCTTGGATTATCTCTGAGAGCCCTTTTTCTTAAAATAAATGCCTAAATCAGAGCGCGCTCTTGGATTTCTGACTTTGGGCGCTAAGCCGAGGATTGAAAATCCAACAGCCAGACAACATTGTCCTCACAGTGTCTTGTTTTCTTTTATTGTTGTTTTTTTTTGTATATTGGCACCTTGTAGCTATTTATTTATGTAATTAGTTATTATTATCTAACCGTGCTTTTGTATGCTGTGCTGTCTTTTTTTGCACCAAATAAACGTTTATCTAACTAACAGCGCGTTTGTTAGTGAAAACGCCACATAACGCTATTAAAACTGAGGGTTATGCGCAATCGAAACCTTCACTTGCACAAAAGCCTACAATCAGCGCGGGCGCAGTAACCTAATCGAAAATTGGAATTAATCTTTGTACACAATTACGGTTACTTATTATCTACATCCTACACTAAATTCTCATAGTTGATTTTAAACCTATTTTGAAATACGATTTTTTTCAAAGTTATATTAGTGTAATTGAAAAAAGAAGGGAAGATTCGTACAACAAATAAAAGTCACAAATCCATTTATGGAACTGTATTTAAATTAAATAAAAAAGTACAATGCAAGTGGAATATGGAATGTTTACATTCCTATTCTATAGAATGCATGAAAATGCCTATTAATGAAATTTATAACAAAGTAACCTGTTTATCTGTGTCATCAAATACTTAGGCGACAATTTATTTAAATAATTTAGAATAATAAACTACACAGTCAACAAAATATATAAACTTTAGTACCATTTCACAGATGGCACAGAGCGAGAAGTCAGTCCATTTCAACAAAACCAGTTGTTTTCATGAATTTTACAAAATATTTCAGATCAAAACATTTCTAACAACTTTACTGACCACAAAAAGAACTACACTTAAAATCGATGTTATTATGATATTTTACGGCCACACAAAATCCTTTACAGTTTGACCGACACCATTGTACCGCGCCATAGGATCAAGGCGGCAGGCAGCGTTGACGAATGAGCGGCCTGCACGTCTCGCTGCGTCACATACCTAAGGCGCGGTACAACGGTCTCGGTCAAACTGTATTATATAATTCAAAAATTAATCGATTTCAAACTTACAGTAAGATCGTTTAGTGATATTATTTTATGCAAAGTCAAGCTGTGAGCATCGACGCAAATATACGTGTATGTTTTTGTTTTAAACGTTCGTTTTTATGTAATATATCTTATGATAATATCATATTAAGCGCCGAGGTGTAAGCTTGCAAGTCTTGCAGCAAGTACTTTTAGATACACAATGCAGTTAGAAATAGCAGTAGTCATAATAGAGGTGAACGCACACTTATCCGAGCCGAACGCGCCGAACGAACCAAACTAAAGGAATTTTAGAATTCTGTATATGAAATTCTATGAAACCTCGCACACCTGCCTGCGTCGAATCTTCCGAATCTGGAAAACGGTTCCTAGAGTTCTCGTTGACTTCGATTCGTTAGACGCATTCGGCTCGGATAACCGTGCGTTCACCTTAAAGGCCCATTCCAACCGTCTCCGACGAGTACACTGTGCTGGGCAATGTGCTGACTGGCTCCTGACTGCGCGACAGCAACGACAGGGTTCTATCATCATCGCATCTATACTAACTTATTAAAGGGGAAAAGTTTGTTTGTTTGCATGCACTCATCTCTGGAACTACCAGTCGGATTCGAAAACTCTTCTTTTTGCATTTGATAGCCCAATTCTTGAGGGAGTTTAGAGGCTATTTAACATCACGCTATGACGTTTAGGAGCCGCGCACAAAGAAAAAAAAGTCAGAAAAAACGCTAAGCGAAAACGAAATAGCGCGGGCGAGCGATGCGATGCGACGCGGCGCGAAAACAAGAAATTTCACGCGGACGATAGAAGCGACACTGCTATTTCCAACTCCATTACACCTTCAGAGTACATCGTCTAAGGCCTCTAAGGCGTGCAACGATCGAGGAAGCGCGGGTACAAACAGACCTCGCGGATGTGGTACCGGTCGAGCAGCCAGCACAGGAAGCGCTCCAGGCCCAGCCCGTACCCGCCGTGCGGGACCGAGCCGAACTTGCGCTGGTCTGTGTACCAGTAGTAGGGCGACGGGTCGATGCCCTCGCGCTTGTAGCCTGCGGATAAAATACTAGAGTTACTTACGTTCATAAATGGTGTTATGACCTTCGCCCTGCAGCACAGAATAGTACAGAAGGCGCACTTGTTGGGCCAACACAGTTTTTAAATACAATTTTTAGGGTTCCGTACCCAAAGGATAAAACGGGACCCTATTATTAAGACTCCGCTGTCCGTCCTTCTATCTGTCCGTCTGTCACCAGGCTGTATCTCATGAACCGTGATAATTAGACAGTTGAAACTTTCACAGATGATGTATTTGTGTAGCCGATATTACAAGAAATACTAAAAAACGGAATAAAATCAATATTTAAGGAGGTTCCCATACAACAAACGTGATTTTTTTGCTCGTTTTTCTCGTTTGCCGTAGTCGCTTGAAATATTCACGGATTATTTAGTTATATATTCACTTTAAAAATAAATAATTATATTAAAATAAAACAAATATTTAAGGGACATACAACAGACATGATTTTTTTTATTGAACCCTTCGTGCGCGAGTCCAACTCGCACTTGGCCGGTTTTTTGTAGTTATTTTTCTATGCTGAAATTTTTATTTTAATCTATTAATTCTATAGATTAACGAGTTCATAGGGAAAAAAAACCCTCTGTTATTGAACATACTGTGTATTGTTTTTTTTATCTGTCTGTTTGTGCCATACTATTTAGTTTGTGTAATTATCTTCCTGAGCAAGTCCCACTAAATACTTTTTCTTTCTTTCTTTCTTACAATAAGTGCTGTTAGTTACCTTCCAACAGTTCGTCATAGTCCCATGTCCTCATAGATCCACCAACAATTTCTCCAACTCCTGGCATCAGCACATCAACGGACTCGGTAAGTCGTTTGTCTTCTGCACAACGCTGCATGTAAAACGACTTGATCTCGGCCGGGAACTTGCAGAGAAGGATGGGCTCGCCGATCGCGTCTGTCATCTTACGCTCTGGCATTTCGGGTATGTCCTACGAAAAGATTTATAAAAAACAATAAATGCTTACTAATATTATAAATGCGAAAGTAACTCTGTGTGTCTGTCGCGCTTTCACGCCAAAACTACTGAACCGATTTCAATGAAATTTGGTACACAGCAGCTAGTTAAGAGCCTGAGAAAGGACATAGACTTTATACCGACATACCACGCGGGCGAAGCCGCGAGGGGAAGCTAGTAATAAATAAATGTACAGTTTTATTGTCATCAGATTAAGAAGAGAGGAGAGATTTGCATCCTCCCGGTACGGAACCCTAAAACCAAACAATTATACACTTCACTTCAAACCCGGTTTAAAAAGGAATGTATTATTTGGTAATTATTTAGCTGTTCACTTTGGTTGTTAGCCCTTGTTCCTGATTTAACTCGACATCTTGTTAAGTTACAATAATCCTAGTAACCTTACTAATATTATAAATGTGAAAGTTTGTGTGTTTGTTTGTTTGGATGTTTGTTACTCAATCACGCAAAAACGGCTGAATGGATTTGGATGAAATTTGGCAAACAGATAGTTTATAACCTGGATTAACACATAGGATACTTTTTATCCCGATATTCCCACGGGCTCGAGACTTACGCGGGTGAAACCGCGGGGCGCAGCTAGTAATCGGATAATCGAATAAAACTACTTACTTCTCCAAACTCATAGAAGGAGCCGTCTTCCTTGGTGATGTTGTTGTCGCGCAAGTATTGAATAGCTTCCGTGTACGCCATGCGCCTGAACGGCTTTTTGGGTCTCTGGAACAATATAATAGATAGGTGAATGCGTCAGAGTTGCCCGCGAAATTCAAATTTTCGTATCTCATACTGGGTGAAATTGAATTCATGGGCATCCTACTAAGGGGTCATTCTACTCAAAGCGTTTATACACCCCTTTGAAAAATAAACGGGCGGTTTTGATTTTTTTTATATTATTAATAAATCATTTAGTAATTAATCATTTAGTTGTAAAGAGGGTTTAATAACCCAACTATGTTACTAGCACTTAATAAAGAGTCTGGGTATGAAAAATTGTTAATTCCAAATTCGAAACTTTTAAAACGATAATAAGACCTTTTTCAGTTTGTGACTTTTACTAACTTTTTGCGGGTTTGTGGTTAAAAGGTTATCCTGGCAACTAAAACTAACTTTTCTTTATTTTTTGTAGAACAATTTATGTTTGTCGCATAATCCAGCCTTATTGTGACTTATAACAGATATCTTTGTGTCGATTGTAATGGCAGAAAAAGCAATAAGAGCTAGTAAAATTGTAGCGCTGCTGGAAGAGGGAAATAGCCAAAAAACTATATTCTTATTGATAATAAGAAATTACTAGTCATTTATGCTAATGACATAGTAAAAATATTAATATTATCCATAGAAAAGCCAATGACTGTTAAGGTGCCCGTTTTTTTGCAAAGGGCGGTATTTTGCGTAACTGTAAAAAAAAAAAAAAAATGTGAATACTTCTTTAGACACATTGAGGGATTTTTTGTAGAGGGTTTCGCTAGTTCGTTACTATAGAATGTAGATGGCGCTAATATCAGTTTTAAGTTTTCACTTCAGTCAGCAGACTGCCTATTTTTTTTATTGATGAATGGGCCTTCTCTTGACCTCGATCTCGTCTAATGGAAAGCGTTGGATGAGGTCTATGATAGAACGAGCGTGCCCAGAAGATGCCGACGCACAGTGGAACGAATGTATGGGAGCGGTTGGACGTAGACATGTCCGAAAAAAAAGAGTAAAATTATGCCAAACTAATGATGCCATCTTATTCGATTACTTAATGCCTTCATAACTTGTGGTGATGAATTTCTTCATAACTCCCATATTTCGGGAGTAATTTGAGAAAATGTGAAATTTTACTATGAAAATGAGTGTATCGAGCTCTCTCCCTCCTGATTCCGGGCTTGTTTCAAGTAGCGGTCTCTAATATCATAATGCTAATACTAAGAGCTATATTTAATACTAAGACACATAGTGCGCCAAATGTGCACTTTCTGGGATAAAGAGTGATGTTTATTTTATAACACAATTTTTTAATTTTTTGTTTATTTTGTTGATTAAAACCGTTTTTCTAAAGGTTTACCTTATTACAATAACATTTCTGAGCAGCCAATTAGAGAAGATATAAGCTAATTAGGATATATAATTAGGGACTTAAGGTTTACATATAAAACTGATGCACTAATGATTACTGATAAGAACATTGCTATTATTTAATTACTAAATGGCTCTTAATACACTAATTTAGCATGCATCATTTACTAATTATCACAATAACTAATTACCTTGCAATATTTAACAAAGGATACCTGGGATACCTGGATTTTATATAAATAGGTCACTATTAGTAACTTTAAAATCAGTGTTGATTTACACCTCGTTGTATCCAAGCTAATCTCGCAATGTATTTTCCAAATTTTAATACAAATCTTGATATTCACGTTGCTTTATGCGCACGCGCACATAAAGATTTACGCGACTTTAACTATTTGTTCAGTGTTTTAAAAGATAACAGTTGTGTTCAGTTATGTGAAAGTGCTGAAACAAGTTTAAAAGACTGGTGTCGTCGATTTTGCTACCGCATTTATGCAAAATGGACACAGTCTGGAAGAAGCACAGATAAGTTTCGGAAGAAACATGAGATTTGGCTACAGGCTGCAATTCAATGGCCGGAATTACAGAATGAAAATATGGAACCTTCTACAGAAAATATAAGTGACGTCATCGAGCCCATAATTTCTCCTGCTAAATCTGATGCTTCAACTTGTACACATCCTAGTCCTCGTAAATCTTTTGAGGACCTTAGTAACCGGCAAAAAAGAAGACGCACCACTGAAGATAGTCTTTCATGCAGCAGTAGCAGCGCTGAAATTATGTTTTCGGCCGAAAGGGCGCTTCAAAAGGCAGGACAAAGCGATACAGCTTATGTTATGAAATACTTGACGGAGAATCCAGAAGAGGCCTCAAAAATCAAAGCCTTCATTGAAGGTAAATCAATTCAGGTACGGGAAATATCCCCTTTGAAGGCATTGGCTCTTTATGTATCGATGAACTTATCGAAATGGCGCTATAACACTCTTCGGGATTTCAACACTCAAGAAGGAGCTCTTCAATACCCGAGTTACTACATGTTGGTTAAAGAAAAAATTAAGTGCTATCCGGCCAAAGAAGATCTCACAGTTACAGAGAGCTCTGCAAAAATCAAATTACAAGCCTTGATGGATTTAACCTCAAGAAGACTTATTAGGTCGTTAGAAACCCCTGTTGATCCCAATCAACAGCTCGTATTGACCAGCAAATGGGGTTTTGACGGATCATCTAGCCAAAGCATTTATCATCAAAGGACGAGTGAAGATGAGCAAATCGATCTTGCTAGTAATTTTATGATTAGTCTTGTACCACTGCGGCTCGTCTCAAAAGGTGTAACAATTTGGGAAAACGAGCGACCATCTTCCACTTCATTTTGCCGGCCAATATTGTTTAAGTTTATAAAGGAAACCAAAGAAAATGTGCAGAGAGAGATGGCTGAAATCGAAGCAGAGATTGAAGCCTTAACTCCATCCACCATCACTGATGGAATTAGTGTCAAACACCAACTGCTGTTGACAATGATTGATGGTAAAATTCATTCCATTATATCCAATACAGCAGCTTCAGTGTGTGACATATGCAAGGCTTGTCCTAAAGAAATGAATAATTTAGAGTTAATCAAAGATAAACACGCAAACGAGGACATGTATAAATATAGCTTAAGCACCCTTCACGCTTGGATTCGCTCAATGGAATGCTTATTACACATTTCCTACAAATTAGACATAAAATCATGGCAAGTAAGGGGTGATATAGCAAAAAGGCAAGTTGATGACAGGAAGAAAAGAGTTCAAGAGGCTGTAAGAAGAGAAACGGGCTTACTTCTCGATGTTGTGAAACAAGGCAGTGGATCCACCAACAATGGCAACTCGGCAAGGAGATTTTTTGAAAACTACACTAAATCTGCTGAACTGACCGGAATAGATGCTATGCTTTTAAGAAAAATCTGTGTGATCTTGCAGTGTATTTCATCAGGAGAGAAGATCAACGTAACTAAATTCCGAGAGTTCTGCTTTGATACTGCTAAGCTTTACGTGGAGTTATACCCATGGTATTATATGCCTTCTTCACTTCATAAAATTTTAATGCATGGGCCAGACATAGTTCAGAACATGTCAATTGTGCCCATTGGTTTTCTATCCGAAGAGGCATCTGAGGCTAGAAATAAAGATTTTAGAAAATATAGAGAGGGGCATTCTCGAAAGCATAGCAGTATCTCATGCAATGAAGATATTATGCACAATCTTTTACTGTCTTCTGATCCACTTGTTACAAGTATCCGTCCAAAAGGAAATAAGTTTGTAAAAAAATCTTCTTTTAAGGAATTTTATGAGCTTACGGATTCTGAGAAAAGTGATATCGAATTTGTTAACATAAATGATTTAGCGGACATCGATTCTGAATTTGAATTAATTGATGATGATGATGATGACGAAGATAATTAAATGATGTTATTGTTTTAAAATGTGTAACTTAGTAAATTAGAGCTTACATCTTAATTATTTATTGTACTTTTAATGAAACTAGGTAATTTATTATCAACTTACTTAAAAGTCATACTCTCATCAGTTCTTGTGAATATTTTTGTTAATATATATTTCTGTATATATATAATATATTTATAGACCTCTTAATAAGTCTGTCTGCGGTTTAAAGTAAATACAAATGGGGAAAAAACGTTTTTTTTTTTAAATTTTCATTTCCTTTTATCCCAGAAAGTGCACATTTGGCGCACTATGTGTCTTAGTATTAAATATAGCTCTTAGTAATAGCATTACGATATTAGAGACCGCTACTTGAAACAAGCCCGGAATCAGGAGGGAGAGAGCTCAATACACTCATTTTCATAGTAAAATTTCACATTTTCTCAAATTACTCCCGAAATATGGGAGTTATGAAGAAATTCATCACCACAATTTATGAAGGCATTAAGTAATCGAATAAGATGGCATCATTAGTTTGTCATAATTTTACTCTTATTTTTCGGACATGTCTACGTCCAACCGCTCCCATACATTCGTTCCACTGTGCGACGCACTGTACGGTATTTATGCTCGTGACTGTACTAAACACCATTACGGACACTTTCTACGTGACTGTATTAACAGCTATGTGTTACCTTGAAGTTAGGGTTGAGCTCATAGACGAGGTGCGCGTCGGGCGAGGCGAGGACTCTGTCCACGACGTCCACAACCAAGTCCTCGAGCCGGGACAGTAGGTCCTCGAACGAGATGAACGGGCATTCTGCTTCTACGTGACTGTACCTGTTCATATACAAATGATACATGTTAGCACTAGACAACTGAGTTATAATGAGTGTTTAGATACAATATAAACAGACAATGTAGTTTAAAACGAGTTTGGAAGATCAATCAAAATCAATCTGCCTAGTCTTTTCCCAACTATGTTGGGGTCGGCTTCCAGTCTAACCGGATGCAGCCGAATACCAGTATTTTACATGGAGCGACTGCCTATCTGACCTCCACAACCCAGTAACTGGGTAATACGATACCCCTTGGTAAGACTGGTTATCAGACTTTCGGGCTTCTGACGACCCGTAACGACTGTCAAAGATCCTCGAATGACAGCTGGGAACGGATATAACTCGAACGCCTAATGTGCTTTCGGAGGCACGGAGGAGTCTCGATATGTAAAGATGGTCACACATCTACGGACCAACTAGCTTAACCTGATGGATCGACTCGTGCGGCTGTTATTACTTAGCCACGAGCTCCTCCGATATCTTTCATAATTCATAGTGGTTGATTATACAGCATGTGTTTTTTTTAACAGAAATCGCAGCCCCTTTCACCCTGTTTTTACTTGATGTTTTATTAAAAACCACGTGTATAAACACATCCCTTCAATTTTATCTGGTTCACAAATAAAGTTAGTATCCCACGTTCGTTCATCTTTCACACAGTCCATTGTTTCAAACAAAACAATACACTTGCGAATAGCTAAGCTCTTTCCAGCATTTTTATTCTACTTTACCAACTACTATTGTAACTAAAAATATATTCTAAGTTAGGGATTTGGTTTCCGCACTTAGTCCCTAAGGTAGGAAGGGACCATTGTGCAAAAAATATATTTCAACAATAATAGTCGGAGTAAGTCTTAGGTTGGCTGGCGTTCTTAAAATAAGAATCATAATTTCAGTCTAGTTTAAAAAAAATGTAATTTGGAAAAATTACTTTACAACCCACACATAAGTTTCAGTTTTCGCAATAACCGTAACTGAAAACAAGGATTTGAATATGGAATACGTACTCAGCGAGATGCCTGCGCGTGCGCGACTGCTCGGCGCGGTAGGACTGCGCGATGCAGTACACATCACCCAGTGTTGCCAGGCATGTCTCTAGGTACAGCTGCGAGCTCTGGGTCAGGTATGCTTCCTCACTGTGGTGGGAGTACAAGTTATGATTAATAATTAGTAATTACTTTTTTTTAATAAGGAAGGTTATAGACTGGTATTTTTTCGTATCTTGAATGGTTTTCTTATATGAGAAACTGTTCAGTGTGCCAGGTAGAATCACTGTGATTTACTGATACGTCACCCCCGTTTGTACAACGTGCTCAAAAGTCAAAATATTTTTACAAGCTATAGATTAGCTTTCTCTGTTTGTTTGCGTTTCCGGTTACTCCAATTGTCATCCATTTTTCAAGCACTTCCTGGTATCCGATTGAGCTGAAACTTGGCAAACTTATATAACAACCGAGACATTTTGAAAAAATTATACCATGGAGCTGGTCTGATGATGGAGTCGGAAGTTGGCCATAGGAACTCCTCAATAAAACAAGATAGCAACATCGTGTTTGAACTCATTGGTTATGTATTGACAAGTGCTGGTACACTAGGTGATGTCCAGAGTCTGATGATAGAACCGGAAGTTGATCAAAGGAACTACTCAAAAAAAAAAGCACCATCGTGTTTGCCATTACCGCGGTTCACCTTGCTCATAATATTTAAGAAGTTAAGTTCTACATACCCAAAGTAGCTGAACTTAAACAGCGTGCTGCCACCTTCGCACTGCGTCTGCACGAGTGTGGGCGGTGTCACCTCCGTGTAGCGCCGCGCCGCGAAGTGGTCGCGGAACGCGCGCGTCACGGCGGCGCGGGCGCGGAGGACTTTCGATGTGTTCTCGCCGCGGATCATTATATGCCTGGATATTTAAAATTCGAATGTCAAAATTATTAACATTGAAAGTTAGTGGGTCACATGGTGCCTACACATTTGTGAGAGAACTATGGGGTTGATAGCATGGGGGTAGTGTTTGAAAGACAAGATGCGTCGACCCCAAATAATTTGGGATAACGACTAGTTCTGAGATTTGCTCGATTTTTGTCGATCGACACGTGTGATCAAATTACAAGAACAAACGTAACATTGTAGTTGAAAAACGTACATTCCAACTGCAAATGTAAGTTTGTACACACACAAATGAGAGATTAACCATGTTATTTTAAGACCA
This sequence comes from Lithophane leautieri, assembly GCA_949152455.1. NCBI lineage: Eukaryota > Metazoa > Arthropoda > Insecta > Lepidoptera > Noctuidae > Lithophane > Lithophane leautieri. The sequence continues at coordinate 11,328,738 of OX424478.1, forward strand.
TAGACTTCTTATAGGTTTTCCTGTGATCTATGAGTAAAGAACCAATCTCTATATTAAAAAAAAAAAAAATTGGCTCAGTAATTTCGGAGATAAGTGGGGGAATGGTAAGTTTTCATCTATTTTCTTAAATATCTTTAAAAGTATTTATTTTATAATTATACAAAAAATATTTTAGATCCTCGCAAAAAGGCCTTTCATCGATTTGTCACACAAAAACTTTTTTTTTTTCTCGAAACTCTGCCGTTACTCATTTAAAATCATCATTATTATAATTAGGTAATCGTTACTTTAAACAGTTTCGTTGTTACCTGTTGTCAAGCTGCACGTCAGGCAAAGCTTCTTCGTTGAGGATAGCGTCAGCACCGCCCGGGGGTGCGAGACCGATCAGCTCCCAGTAGTCAGCCGTCAACTCGTGACCGCCTGGCGCCTGGACAATAATATACATAATTCTAACTCAATATTATAAATGCAAAAGTGAGTTTGTTCGTTACGCTTTCACGCTAAAACGGCTGAACGGATTTGAGTGAGCACATGGTTAGACAATGACCTGGGTTAGGTCATAGGGTACTTTTTATCCCGATATTCCCACTGGAACAAGACTTACGCGGGTGAAACCGCGGGGCGGAGCAGCTATAAAGAGGAGGATAATCAAGACTACAGTTGAAGATTATAATGAGCACTGAGCAGCTAATAATTATCAAACGGTCATTAAATCTTTATTATTATTTATTTATTCTTGCACTGGAACGACGTACAGCAATTACACCAATGCAGAAAAAAAAATCATCTTCTGCTTTCCATCCGTCATTGACTGCTGCTAACATGAGCTTATTCTAGTTAATTCTTTATTTTTTTACTATTTATTACTCGATTTATTTATTTTATGTCCGTAGGTTTGTCCGTGGCATCACAGTGGGCCCTATCAGAATACCAGCGCTGCGGTATTTGTTTATTTCTCAAATATCGTAGCATTATGCTGAGATAGGAGCCTTTTTGGCCTCGCACGGGTTTTGTTTTCTACACATTGTTTTATTTTATTAATTTTGTTAGTTTTAATGTTTGTTTTTATTGTTATATTTCCTGTGCGTGTCCCAAATAAAATATTTTTCTTTCTTTCTTTCTAATTGATTCAGGCGTGTCTGCGGAAATCCATTTTAAAATACAATGGACGTAGATATCATGACGATTGACCCCTGACGATTTGAGCTCTGGACGCAGAGAAAACTCTCTTTCTACTCTGTGTCCAGCGCTCGGTGTGGCAACTGGCTACACGTCGTGTTCTGGTTTGCGACTGGTCAATCATCATCCTTAGGATGCCTCGTTGAGAGGTTGAAACACGTGTCGATTTCTTACAAGGTTTTTTATGACTCTTGAAGAATAGTTGGGCGGAATAGGTTACTAAATACATGTATATCTACGTCTATTGTATTTTAAGAGCTTATTCTGTGGTCACCATGGTTGGGTTGGCGAATACAGTATCTGTCGGCTGTCGGTATTATCGCACAAAAAAGATCAAATTTTATATTTGTTATGCTGAAGTAGCTGGCAATATACTCCGAATTGAAACAAGTTAAAATAACAGAGGATTGCTTCTAGAAGTTGTGAAGGAGTACATATGTCTACCTAGGGTAAGTGATCCAGCTCGGTGGACATAATTTTGGGAGAGAAGCCGACAGAAGGATCCGACTGGGTTGGGCAGCAATTGGAAAACTTCGTCAAGTCGCCTATCCCGCAATATTTGAAGACCAAGATCTTCAACCAGTGCGTCCTGCTCGTCTCATGGTGCCAAAAAGTGGACAGACAGTCGTGCAATGGAGACGGACTATGCTCGGAGTCTCTTTGAAGGATAAAATTATCCGGAAAGAAAAGAAACCGGAGTTACCGACATAGTTTGCAGAGTAAGTAAACTGCAGTGGCAGTGGGCTGGTCATGTTTGTCGAAGGACCGATGGCCGGTGGAGCAAATGAGTCATGGAGTGGAGAACGCGAATCGGCAAACGTAGTGTGAGACGCCCCCCAGCCAGATGGATCGATGGTTTTAAGAAGGAGGCTGGGACAGGCTGGATGCGGAAGGCGGAGGACAGTGTTGTGGCGCAGCCTGGACGAGATCTATGTCCAGCAGTGAACTACGATAGCTGACTTGATTACACTTAATTGTATTAAAAGTCATGTAGGTTGTTATTAGAAAGAAAGAAGATAACTTATAATATCTCTATTGTTCCCGCTGAATAAATATTTTTCTTTACTTTTAATTACTTCATAGGCACTCACCATCTTCCCTTCAGGCACGACCTCAAGCTGTCCATAGATAGCGACGGAGGACTCTGTGGAGAGTATCAGCGCGTTGTACGTCTGACACAGCAGACCATGTAACACGCACTGCAGGTAGCCGGTGCCGTCGCGAAGAGTTAGGAAGGTGAGCGCGCGGCCCTGGCGACGCAAACGATGCACCCAGCCGCGCACGCATATTCGCTTGCCGCGGTTTTCGGTTGCTGAAAGTATAATGCGGTTGTAGTGCAAGTCAAATGAAAATTATTTATATTTCTGTAAGTAAATCTTATAAGACACTTTTTACACTAAAATTTTAGGTCGGTATTTTGTCACTAAATGGCGCTGGCATTTCCTAGCCGACTGATCCCTGAGAAGAAATGCTGAAACAAACTCCAGTGTCTTGACAGACAGCAGCAAATTGTGGTGTAAGTGTGGGCAGGAATACAGCAAAATTAAGTTATCAAACAATTCAAGAAAGGGTTTCCAATTAACAGATCAGTTAGTTCTTTGAAGATTGATTAATCTTAATGAATTTGGTTCGAAGGGTGGCTTGTAGCAGCCGGATTAAAGTTGCTGAAAATAGAATGGAATAGGAGAGGCCTAGTCCAGCAGAAGACTGCTCTAGGCTGATGATGATGACGACGATGATGGGATGATTATGGGCTTGACTGGTATCTACGACAAGCCAAGACAATTAATCAGTGTCATAATATCTATAATGAAAATGATTATCAATTGCAATTAGTACCATAGGTATGTATTACAATAATACCATATTTGTTTGTTCAAGCATATTACAAAGTAGGTACAATTAGATAAACAGAAATTAGCTTTAGTTAGAATCTATTTTAAAGTGGCTTATAATCAGCTGATTATTGACCTGTGTAAATAAAAGTTGTATATTATTAGGAACAACAAAACGAAACAACAACGACAACCAAACAACATAAATCAATTTACATCGATTTTTATGATGTTATAAAATATTTTTTACTGTGACAATATAATACTATGTGGAAAAAAAAAAGGTTTCAGAATAAAATAGAAAAAATCTAGACACAAACAAAAACACAAAAATAAAATTCCCGATTTCATATTATTACTCTTTATCTTTTATATTTATTATTAAGATTTACTACTGTACATCTCATCTCATCAGAGCAGTGAGTCAGATGGTAATACTGCAGTTTCTTACATCATCTTCATTGATGTTTTTGTGTGTGATTGTATAATGCAAACTGTAATAAATGCTATGCTAGGAAATGGAAATTGTTTTTTTTTTTTATACATTTTTTATCTATGTGTTGCAATATTAAATACTGGTCTTTCTTCTTTTTCGTGTGGTTAGTGACTAACCTGGTGTCAGAGTTTAACAGCCACTCATGGGCCTCTGACTTGACTTCAAATCCCGTCAAGAAATATCTCTCTTGCTTAGAATATTTTCCTTCAACGTTTTTGAAGCTAGTGATAATTAAACAATACACATATAAATCCAAAAAGTCGGAGGTGCATGTCTTGGGTTCAGAAATACTGGTATTTAGCTATTTACAAATACTGGTATTCAGCTGCATCCAGTTAGACTGGTAGCCGACCTCAACATAGTTGGAGAAGGGCTAGGCAGATAGAATATTAATTCAGGTTGCTATCATGTAATGTGAAAGCGGTGGATCAATATTCTAACTCAAAAAACTATGTTACCATTTGGGTGAGACATCCATGTGATCCGTTATCATAGTTTTACTCACATTTATATCTCGGTTATCCGATTCTGGCCTGAAGAGGAGTATCTTTTCATGAGTTAATTGTGCAACAAATGTTCTAAACATGTTTTATTCATAAATATCATAACCAGATTCTAGCACAAGGTGTACAAAAGTGTTAATTATATAAATAATACTCACTTTCTGATATCTTCACGATCGTCGCCTTAGGCAAGCTAGGATCCTCTTGAATGATAACTTTTTTTGCCTCTTCAATGTTCTGTTGTCGTTTGTCATTGCCCTCTTCTTCAGCCTTCGCCTTGTCTGCCGCCTTATGGCCTTCCCGCACCCAGATCTTGTGAATTTTCTTCAGCTGTGATTTAGCTACAACTTCGAACACTTTCGTGTCATCTTTAGCATCAACGTAGATCGTAGGGAATGGTTCCTTGCCAGCATGGCGCATAGCCTGTAATACTGTCTTAAACGGCTTCGCTACGCTGCCATCGCCGGTCTCATCGCTACCATTCTTATCCGACGTGTATATCTCACCTAAAAATTATAAGAATATGTTGCATACGTGTGCGTAGAGGTTAGGATACAAATATGAATAGAGCTAAGATAAAACTTACCTATTGAAAGGTTCTCCATTTTCACTGTTTCTAACTTACGTCGAACTAGAGTTAACTTTGATATTGATTTTATTTAGTTATAACTATTCCGCACAAAAGAACCACACGAATCTGATGAAACTTCACGTCACCGGTCCGCCGTTCGGTCAACTTCGGTCCACAGAACATTAGTACTCAAGAGTGCTTCGGTCCCAGTTGGTCCCAGTCCAGTCAGTCTGGTACACATGCTGACATGCATAAGATTTTAGGGTTGCTATTGTTACGTGTAAAATTTCCCCAAAAACATTATCGAATTATATCGGTTGTGATATAGACGTTATTACTAATTTATTATGAAAACAACTAATAAAAATGGCCGAATAAACATAAGTATAGTTTACCTTAATTTTTAGGAACCCACATCATATGCGACTACTGTAAGGGTCGCTCGTTTTTTTTCATAGTTTTTTCTAGAAATATTATAAATAAAATACAAACTCATTTTTTACGGTCGGTAAATCTATTCTGTGCATGCGTAAATATTTTTCCCATTTAAGGAATCCTTCATTGTGCGTGGTCTGCAACGTACTCAGCGGGTTTATTTTGACTGATCTAGAACTAATAAACATTCTAATGCTTTAAAAAATACACATTCAGGGAAATAACATTTTACTTGGTAACATTTATCCAATTTTGTTGACATTGACAGTGACAGATACAGATGCTTAGATGTTTCTGGATTTCCTTGACTGTTGACTAAAGTTTTGTGATTCCAATGTTGCAACAAAAAAAACAAAGTACTCTTTGAATTTTCTAAATTTTCCTAAGGTACATGATGCCGGAGCCGCATCGGGGGGTCTGGACCGCATGTATGCGTATACGAATAAATATCGCCCATGCGACCGCACCTTCGCCGTACCGCCCGCCGCCAAAGTTGCACCGGCAATTAAGTATTCGCATTATTTGCATAATATGCATGTATTTGCATTTGTAAATATGTATTTGCACCATAACAAAATTATTAAATATTTACAGAATTATAATCACTAGAATAGAATCATACTTTTTCATGAAATCATTACATTTCTAACTTAGAGTGATGTCTGCCTAGCCTTTTCCCAACTATGTTGGGGTCGGCTTCCAGTCTAACCGGATGCAGCTGAATACCAGTATTTTACATGGAGCAACTGCCTATCTGACCTCCACAACCCAGTAACTGGGTAGGTACCTAATACGATACCCCTTGGTAAGACTGGTTGTCAGACTTTCGGGCTTCTGACGACCCGTAACGACTGTCAAAGATCCACGAATGACAGCCGGGACCAACGGCTTAACGTGCTTTCCGAGGCACGGAGGAGTCTCGGTATGTAAAGATGGTCACCCATCCACCGACCAACCCCGGCAAGCGTAGCTTAACCTGATGGATCGACCCGGTGTGACTGTTATTACTTAGCCACGAGCTCCTCTAACTTAGAGAGATGTATTGATTCTAAATTACAGTCAAAATTGTGTAAATACATATTTGGGTCGCGAATCATAATTTGATCAAGATACAACCTGACACTCACCTACAAATTGAAAAGAAACGTAAGAAAATTTGAATTTCGCGGGCTAAGGCTAAGGAAAGATTAATTTGATTAATTTCACTACTTACATTATTTTTTAGCATCCTAAAAAAGCTAAGCTTGTGAAGTCGTGGAATGCTACTTCCAAGAATTACCGTGGTTTTGACACGGGCTTGAATGCTGAAAGTTTCACATTTAAGGATTTTTGTTTTTGATTCACATAACTCTGTACACACTCGTCGCTAGCACCATAGATTACTATTGTATATGGGCGGACCGGTGACGTGAAGTTTCATCAGATTCGCTAGCACAGTCATAGTGTTGTAGCGACAAGGGGGCAACGCGTCCTGAGGTGCTTATGAGGAGCTCTGTTCCTCGTCAGTGATTACTCTGGCCGGTCAATAAAGGCAAGCCAGAAATGAGGAACAAGACTAAGAGACTAGGTGTAGGGATAGGTTCCGTGGGGTGGCTACAGCCCAGCATCTCGCCACATGCTGCCCTGCAAGCACAGAGTACTTTTATTTGCCTGCGGGATTCTGTATCTCTCTTGGTCTGGGTACCCTAGACCTGTTTCGGCAAAGTAAACTCTACCGCGAAGGCTGCACGACACTGCGGACTCCTCGATTGGTTCGCCTTATTACGGCTGGTGGCAGTTGAACGCGGTTTTAACGCGTCCATGTGATTGGTTGCAATCAATATTTCAGTAGGCGCGTCACGACGCTAAATCCTATAGCGCCGCTTTCTTCACGATAATTCGGCGGGCCCGTCTGGTGAGACTCCCAGTTGCTTGGGAGTAGCCCAGTGCGAGACGACCAGCGACAGAGGTGCTGACTCGACTCTCGTACAGGTCAAGTATGTAGTTTTCCGTCGCCACGATCTCAGATCTAGCCCTTCACGGATTGAGGAAAATACTGACAGGTGTATGTGAGCAGCTTGTGTTGTAGAAAGCTCTACCGGCAAAGACCTAGAGTACATATAGGAGCACGCAAGCTCCACCACAACGTCAACTAGACGTCAACGTCAACTGGTAACGGCGGTGGAGGATTATTATTTTATATTATATTCATTATAATAATAATTATTATGAAGTGGATAGCTATATATCTATCTGCCTAGCCTTTTCCCAACTATGTTGGGGTCGGCTTCCAGTCTAACCGGATGCAGCTGAATACCAGTATTTTACATGAAGCGACTGCCTATCTGACCTCCACAACCCAGTAAGTGGGTAATACGGTACCCCTTGGTAAGACTGGTTGTCAGACTTTCGGGTTTCTGACGACCCGTAACGGCTGTCAAAGCTCCACGAATGACAGCCGGGACCAACGGCTTAACGTGCTTTCCGAGGCACGGAGAAGTCTCGGTATGTAAAGATGGTCACCCATCTACCGACCAACCCCGGCAAGCGTAGCTTAACTTGATGGATCGACTCGGTGCGACTGTTATTACTTAGCCACGAGCTCCTCTTATGAAGTGGATAGCAAATAATTATATATTTTTCTTAATCTTCTCCTTCATTTTGATACTCCACTTGAGCACAGTTTAGAAAACACATGGCAGCTGAAATTCAGGGGCAAGAGCGGGTTCGTGGCTGGTCGATCAACGAGGTTAAGCAATGCTTGCTGAGGTCGGTCCGTGGATGTGTGACCCCTCCGTGCTTCGGAAAGCACGTTAAGCCGTTGCTGCGTTGTTCCGAGCTGTCCTTCATAGATTTTTGGCCGTCGTTACGGGTATCAGAAGCCTAAAAGTCTGACAATCAGATTTGCTGAGGGGCATCGTGTTACCCAGCAACGGTTGTGGAAGTCCAGATAGGCAGTCGCTCCATGTAAAAACTGGTATTCAACTGCGTCCATTTTTAGACTGGAAACCGACACCAAAAGAATTGGCAAGCAGGTAGATTGATTTATTTTCAGGGGAAGATCCACTCGCAATGTCAATACGAATCAATCTTTGTGGAAATTCGTTAGACAGACATAGGGAATTATTCCGAACCTGACCCGAAATCCTAACCGGTCGCGGAATAGGTTAGGACTTGAAAAAAATGATAAAATTTGTTCCGAACATCAGAGCTACGACACACGCACCCGCTTTCATGCCAACTGAAGTGTGCGGCGTGTCTCTTTATTATTTATAATGTTTGTTTTTTTAATTTCTTTTTTTTAAACTATAATCCTAATTTAAAAACTTAAGAAAGAATTTTATTTCTATTAATTTATACTAAAAAAAAATTAAAGGATATGCCGCGCAGTACTGCTACGCAAAGTAGATAAGTACATATGCATGAATTAAAAAAATTGTTGCATACCAGCAAAAAACATTAGGTACTTACCTCCTTTTTAGGTCCGTCGCCGTCGGGTAATAATAAAAAGACCGGCCAAGTGCGTGTCGAACCACGCACAATGAAGGGTTCCGTAGTTGGGATGAATTTATCCTAAAAAAAAACTTAACATTGTAGTTGAAAAACTTGTTCTACCATGCAGAATGTATGGGAGAATATGTTTTTGCAACTGTGAATTTAAGTTGGTCGATTATTACTAGGTAACTTGTAGAACCTACTTAGCTGTGATAGGTTTTCTTTTAATTTCGTTATATATACTACTGCCGTGAATTTTTTCGCATATCCAAAACCAATCATTTCGCTGGCAGGGCCCAATCATGTGACTTGACTCAGTAGACTGTAACAAAAATTAGCACTTTAAAGCTTAATATTTCTCAAACGGATCCCTGAATCCAAAAATAGTTTTCACAAACTCACAATATTTTTTAACGATCTTTCCAACGACACCTCACACTATGAGATTGACAAGAGAAAAAAAAACATCACAAAACTAAAAAACAGACGTGATTTATTATGTATACCCATACCAGATTATAGCTTTCTAGTACAGTACTGAGAGGCTCTGAGCTAAGCCGCGGACAGACAGACAGACGGACATAGCGAAACTATAAGGGTTCCTTGTTGACTACAGAACCCTAAAAACAAAACTGTGTGTTTGTGATCATGCCCATCATGAGGTTTCAATGATTACGAGCACCAAAATAGAAATCATTGAACATTGAGACATGCTCATGACGTGTCGGTGAACGAACTGATTTCTAATTAATTAAGAAGGTCTAAAGTCAATAGGTATGTGATAAATAAACCAAAAAAAATAACCGCATTTAACTTGTATGACCGCGGACGGGCCGCGCGCGGACCAAAAACTATTGTAGTTAATTAAAAAGTCCTTGAAGAATTAAGCAAATCACATTGTATTGTAAATAGATATTTAAAACAAAAGGGAGGGAAGGCCTTTGAGAATAATGTACATTCACAATAGTATAGACAGACTGACGGCAAAATTATGCTTGGAATTATTCTTCTTCTTTTTGGAATTGTATGAAAAACCAATATTTTTCGACTATTAGGTAAGTACCTAGGTACGTATTACTGAGATGATTAAATGTAAAAAAGTGTTATCGAGTATCTGCTACAGAACCAGCAGGTTACGACTGACAATACAAAAAAAAATTGTAATAAAAAAATAAAACTAAATAAATACTTATTATGAATTTGTGTGAATAAATAAGTATTATGTGCAAAATGTATGGTAAAATGTGCGTGATGCACTGTGCGCCTCTGCTTACCCTTCCGAAGAATAGAGGGGGCCAAGATTAGTTATTGACAGATTTGCCATACAAAATCTGTCACAAGCTTATCATTGCGAGACAATTGACACGTTTGTAAATTAGTAGACTTGGCCCCCAGTTTTTACATCCACGGTCTGTGCTCTTGGCAAAAGTACCAACAGTTAAAAGTTTCTATCTTGAAACACAAATGGTGTAATCTTATGTTGTAGGTAGATGGTCAATCTTAAGGTTTTTTTAACGTTGCTTTTAAATTTAAGTGACGTTCAAACGTCAAAAAAGTATGGTTAAACAGGCGCTAATCATTACTTAACTTTAAGCAACGTTTATAAATAAAAATATTTAGTTGTGACAGATAATTACCGAGTTACTTTTTCTTTATGCATAATTTTAGTTGAAATGAAATTAATGGTTTTATTTTCTGTAAATAGGTTTTTATAAAAACTTTTACACGTCAATAATATTTTAAAAACTACATGAGGTAGGCGTTTCCTAGTAGAGTACATTTTTTTTATTTTAAGTTAGGAATATTGGGATATCTTATACTTTTACAATGTTTGTAAATATGTGAGCACCATGTATCTATCACCATAGCTGGGATTAACGAGTTAATGCCCAGCTATGTCTATCACATACTTAATTTATTTATTTGTCATTGCTCCATTTTTAATTCTGTTTACCTATTGTAGTACAGGAGTCTTATTCTAGGTGCATCGTCTTCACATGTTGGGAATCGAACCCAACACAACACCTCGCACGCGGTCTGCACGCACAGACAGCGTGATCAACGCGTCATCGGCTAGCTGAGGCGCGGCGCGGCGGCGGCACGGCTCGGCCCGATGACCACTCGCTTCCATGGACTCCACCGCGACGGACGATCTTCCGTTTCCATTTCAATGCTTAATTGTTTGTCCGGGACAGGTTTATATTTGTAACATTAGACGGCTTAATCGATAGTGTGGCTTTAAAGCCACACCATCGATTAAGGTCTAATATCTGTAAAGGTAGTTGTGAGAGATAAAAAAAAAAGTAAGTAACTCAAAATCTTGATTTCCCATACGAGAAAAAACGCGTAGGTTCCTAGTACGAACTACAGATGCAAAAGACGGCCGCTATGTAATAAGTCAATTTAACAATCAACTCAGCCTATCGCAGTCCACTGGTGGACATAGGCCTCTCCCAGGCTGCGCCACAACACACTGTCCTCCGCCTTCCGCATCCCAGCCAACTATTTTTAAGGTCGTCGGTCCATTTAACTGGGCGGCGGCGTCTCACACTAAGCTTGGCCGATACGCGGTCTCCACTCTAGGACTCGTCGATATAATAAATAATAAAATTGAATCAAAAATAAAAATTTGTAAAAAAAGAAAATTGAATTCGTAGAATAAGTACTGTATGTATAATTACTAAAGTATAAGGTACCTACTTACACTTAATGAATACGTCGTCACCTAGCACCTTACCTACGTAGTTGAGAGTGTAAAACACTCACTTAATTGGTTCAACGTACCATGGGCAATTTCAAATGCAGTCAGAATTAATTAAAGCATTTCTTATGGTAATTCAATTTATATATAAATAGAAGAGAGTTTGATTTGATATCACTCTTCTCGAACTATCGCTAGAGTTTGGTGTGGACGACTATTATTAATTTTTGTTTTTTATTAAAAATAAACAAGTACTCAATTTTTTTTAAACATAAGTACTAACATGTTTATTGTAACTAAAATAATATCTGAATTTTTATAAACAAACTATTTTTAGTTTTGTTTTTACGAAGGTTTTGCGATTTCTTCTTCTTGATTAGGTATACATTTTTTTTTTTACTTTCTGAAATATCCGCATTTATTAAGTAATATAATATTAATATAATAATTAATATATTTTAAAACATCAAAATTCACTAAACTAGTCATCCACACATCGTTGTTAAACCCACTTGTTAATATTATAGTCACTACAACAACTTACATTACTATGACGCCAACCCCGCAAGAGCTCCCTCAATCCCAAACCCGTCCAGGGATGGAGGGCCTGGCTCCGGCTCCAGCCGCCGACGGTGAGAAGGTCGTCATCTCTGGCATGTCGGGCATCTACCCCTCCTCGCATCACGTCAAGGAGTTGTCGGACATTTTGTACAATAAGGTGAGTTTTTGGAAATTGTTTTTGTTAGTAGTTAAATTGAATTTTGCAACACAAAATAAAACTAGAAACTATGCCCCACAAAACCGTGTTCACGGTTTGTTAATGATTTTTAATTAAAAATTGTTTTTTTTTTTTTCAATAAGTATCTGTGGCCTGTCAATGTTAGGAGAAGGCTCAGCTCTTAACAAATTCGCTAAAGATACAGACTGCGTAGATAGTGCCATCCACGAAGTGCCCCACTCCGCTCCGCTCCGTACAGTAATCGCGGAGAGGGGCGCGTCTTCGTAGATGGCACTTATGCCCAAATAATGCCAGGCTAGGCAATGATACCGTACAGACTTTCATTAAGAAAAACATCATTATCATTTACAGTAGTTCACAGCAGCCTCTCCAATAACACGCCATTAAATCTAGTAGAAAAGTAACCCGCACAACACCTTTTCCTCCAGGTGAACCCAGTGACTGCAGAAAATGTGCGCTGGAACACAAGTCACCCCGAGGCGGCTCAGCACATGGGCTCAGTACCAGACCTAGAACGGTTCGACGCCCAGTTCTTCAAGGTGCACTACCGCCTCGGTAACAGCATGGATCCCATGTCCCGTAAAGTCCTTGAACAAGCCTACAACGCTATTTACGATGCAGGTGAGAGTTCTTTGATGTTGCTGCTGGCTTGCCTGGGTATCTTGTCAATTCTTGGATTGAAAGTGAAATGCACAAACTTTTAATAAGAATAGCTATAGCTGTGGTAAGAATATTGGCCAACTTCCCAGAGCGCGCCGTATGTACATTTGAGGTAACATTTCAAAAGCCGATAAATTCATTTGAACCTTTTTTACACTGAATAAAACTGATGTAGGGGTGACATAAATTATTCTCAATTATTATTTGATTTCTGGAAATTAGATTAGAACATCGATTTTCAATATTAGTTTTCAGTATGAAAGGCTTATGAAGCGATTTCATTGTATATAGATGTGTATTTCAACACGGAATATAAATACATAAAGTTAGTAGTTCTTTTCATGGGGATATGCAGAAACTATACATCGTATTCCATTTTCTTCGTTTACGTTCATACATCTGGTCAGACACGCACACCGGTTGCGAGTACTACGCACTTGACCGTTCTGAAGAACATTACCAATAAGGCCACTATATGTCCTCCTAGGGCGTCCCATCGGGGCGTTTCCACTCATCTGTGCCTTGTGAATACCTTTTGTTAATCGCCTTTCATTCACCTCTCATAAAATTACCATATACATTATAATTATGAGTCAAAGTGGTCATTCATGGCAACGACCGCAATAAATGTTAATGTAATTAATTATGTATGGTTCGACGTGACATTGTACTGACTTGCTTGCTAAACATTTTCAGGATTCAGCTATTGTGTCCATAACATAATAAAAAATATATTAAAAAAAACAAAAACCCCGACTGTAAAACCAAGTACTTAACTGAAAAAAGATACACAAGCATTATTATTTATTGAATTTTGGTATCGCAGGCAGGACAAACAAAAGTTACACCATATTTCAGGTTATAGTTTTTTTTTTCATACACCTATCTAAGGACACTTGGGTTTTTAAGACGAATATAACGATACCATAGCTGTCGAAATCTATCCAGCCGTTAGGAAGATACGAGGTAATAAAGTTTACAAATAAACTTTTATATACAAGATACACGCGAAAAACATAACCCTTCCTTGGCAGTCCGGGTAAAAACAAAAGTAAAAGGAAACATCGCCAAGCTTTCTTCACTTCAAAACATACTACGATCTAACTGTGAAAAGTTACGCGTGGGGAAAAAAATATATACGCGCCTTTTTTTTTTGTTAAACATAGTTAATAAACTATTAGTCTGAAAGTCTGACAACCAGACTTACCAAGGTGTATCGTATTACCAAGTAACTAGGTTGTGGAGGTCAGATAGGCAGTCGCTCCATGTAAAATACTGGTACTCAGCTACATCTGGTTAGACTGCAAGCAGACCCCGACATAATTGCGAAAAGACTAGGCAGATGATGATGAACAGACTAGACATTAATAAATCATGTTCTAATAAATAACTTGATATTTTTGTTTTCCACAGGAGTGAATCCTGAGCAACTATCCGGTAAAAAAGTAGGTGTGTTCGTCGGAACCTGTTTCTCTGAAGCTGAAAAAGCGACCTTCTATGACGCTGCCTCTAGAACAGGCTTGGGTATAGCTGGGTAAGAAATATTTTCCATAATTTATAAACATCATGTTTGTTTGCTCCGTAAAGGTAGGGACATCCATATTGGTCAAGTTATCTGAGTGCAAGTGATACTTAATGCAATGAATGGTGTTGAACCGTCAAAATGAAAGGCATTGTCAATGTGAGTGTGTTAAGCAGTTATCCCGCATAATTCGAGATTCCTGAAAGAGAAACCTCATCACAGTTTTTCCGACCCAAAGATCGCTCTGAAGAGAGCCGTGGAGTCGCTACAACTAGCTCACACTACAGTCGGCTGTTTATTATACATGCAGCGTGCCCGTATGCCATTGGTCAAAATATATTTTATTTTTAGATGCTGTAAGTCAATGTTCGCCAACCGCATTTCCTATTGGCTGAACGCGAAGGGTCCTTCGATGGCGATCGATGAGTCGTGCTGCAGTTCTACCGCGGCGCTGGAGCAGGCATACCTCGCTATAAGTCGAGGTGAATGTGAGGCAGCCGTCGTTGGAGGCTGCTACTTGTGTATGCATCCTCAGTCTTCTGTGCACTACGGAAGGTGAACAAATATCTACTCATCGTCATCATTTCAGAAGAATGACGTCCACTGCTGGACGTAGGCCTCCCCGAAGCGTCACCACGAATTCTTCTAATACGAGATATTAAAAAAAACGAATTTCCGTTTAAGAGTTTATTTTCGTCATCATCATGAGCCCAAAAAATCCAATAGCACTCCAGTTTTTGAAAATACCTACTTTTTTCGTTTTTTATGTGCAGGATCATAAGGCAGGCGATGGATGGTAAAACGAAGTCATTTGATCAGGATGCCAATGGCTACGTAAAATCGGAAGCCGTTAACGTTCTGTTTCTGCAGAAGGCTAAAGATGCACTGAGGTAAGTTAAATGAAGTATACCTACCTACTAGCTGTTGCTCGCGACTTCGTCTGCGATCCAGGATGACAAGTAGCCTATGTCAGTCTCCGGATTTAGATGAAATTAGGCCCAAACCATGACAAAAAAAAGGTCATGGTTTGGGCCAAATTTCATCTAAATCCGTTCGGCCGTTTTAGCGTGAAAGAGTAACAAACAAACAAACTTTCGTATTTATTATATTAGTTAGGAAATAAGGATTAGGATAGGATAAATGCTACCATTTTCCAGTGCGCATGAGAGACGGAGCTATACATGACCGATTGCACAATCCCTTTTTCGCAACGGCATCTTGATGCCTCTGATCCCTGTTTCTGATCAAAGTAAAATAAATACTAATTTCAATAAATAATGTAAATGTAATTTGTTTAATCTACAGGATCTACGCAGATTTAATACATGCGAAGACGGAATTTACCGGATTGCTAACGGGAGAAACGGGGCCTCAGTATGGATACTTCAGGAGTCTTGACAAGACTGTTAACTTCTTGACCAAATTCTATGAGGAAGCGAGGGTCCCACCGTATGCTGTGGAATATGTCGAAGCTTTTGGTTCAGGTATTCATTTTTGACTTGTTAGTTTATGAAAGAAAAAATAGATCATGTTTATAGAAGTAAATGAGGGCAATATACGTAAATTACACTTGGATTTCTCTAGATTTTTTAAAGTTGCATGTAATATGGAGCCATTAAATCGGCACAAATCCAGATTCCGGGCTGCCACAGATTCACCCAGGACGATCACGATTGTAGACCAAAGACGCAGTCATTAACAAACAATATTTCTGAAAAATAATAATAATAATTGTACATACAATACCCGCAGGGCAGCATGTGGCGAGCTGTTGGGCAGTAGCGACCCCACGGACCCTACCTCCCGGGAGAAGTCTCGTTCCTCATCTCTGGCTTGCCTTTATTGGCCGGCTAGAGTGAACACTGACGAGGAACAGAGCTCCCACCTCATTCTTGCCTTGATTGGCCGGCTTGAGTGGAGATTCGCTAGAGCAAACGTGCTCGGAGGAAGGAAGTATTCCAGTAAGATGCTGGTAGGGATCTTGACCGTACTTCCGGGATTGTCCTGATAGCCGTGGAATACCTCTCCACTCCTCTTAAGCACCTCAGGAAGTGTTGCCTCCTTGTCGCTACGTCACTATGTGCTAGCGACCGTTTTCGGGGGCCCATTATTGAGTGTGCAAGTCACCCCCTGCCATATTATCCGTGTATATATAAAACATTTATCAGGCAGGGGATATAGTCCTTCAATAGTTTTAGATAACCAGTACGCTATAGCCACCCAAACCCATAGCCCAATATGTTTTGTTTCCATGTTCTGCAATAGTCCTACACCATCCGGGGGTTGTCCTTGTGTGTATTTTCATCGTGCATCTGTATGCACATCTGTATGTAATGGGATGAGGCACCAACCGACGATTATCCCTGTGGATAATCGTCGGTTGGTGCCTCATCCCATTTAAAATTGTCTAAGGGGCCTCTGCGAGTTGGCTTCGGCTCCTCGTACGCCTTCCAAAAGACCGGGACCCCATGGTCCCGAGATATAATAAACATATACAAAATTGTACATAATGTATAATTTCGTTAAAGGTTCGCCTGATGCCGACAAAGCGGAACTAGATGCCATTGAAAGTGTGTTCTGTAAGGGAAAAGAAGACACACTCTTAGTTGGTAGCGTTATGTCCAACATTGGATACGGAGAAGCTGCATCGGGTATTTCTGCTATAACGAAGGTAAGCTTTTTATTGAGGTCATCATACATAATCTTTTCTCTCTCTCACATAGAGGAGGCCTCTGTCCACGCAGTGGGAACATTATAGACTGATTATGCAAGATAATGCATCATACATTACTGAACATAATATTCGAGAGCACACTCATTTATTTTAAACTAATTCTTTAAAAAACAAATGAGTTCGATCGCCGTGGATTCACGTCCTGGCACTGTTCGAATTTTGAAGCGATGTTTAGAGATCTATTGGTACCGTCATCTAGTTATTCAGATATTTCTCGGCTTCAACAGGTGTTACTAGGCTACCATCGCGGTGAGATAGCCGCCAACCTGCACTGCAACAATCCGCGTCAGGACGTGGTAGCAATGCGCGAGGGGCGCATGTGCATCGTCACTGAACACCAGAGCTTCCGTCGCTCCTACGTCGCCGTCAACGGCATGTCTGTTACCGGCGTCAACTCACACGTGCTGCTGCATGGACACTATAAACCAAAGGTACATACAATGGGATATTATGCAAGAATGACTTTTTCTGCTCATTATCATCTTCACAGCCCGGGATCAGTCGATACTGGGTATCGCTCACCGTTTGTTTCTGCTAGGCTCCGCAATTTGACATCACTGGTTCTGGTGTTACCTGATACATTCAATACCACAAAATGAATCCAACGTGTCCGACTTCCCAGGTTTCTTTGACGTGACCTTGGCCACTATTCGATAAAAACCAATTTACATCATACAAGACATTTAATAACACTTGGTCATTTTGTTCGTAAAACATTTTCCATTTGTTCCAGGACCTGTCACGCTACAATAGTAGTATCGCGCATCTCGTGACTATATCTGCGAGACAGGACACTACTTTGCAAAAAATATTTGACAACTTAAAGTCACGTCCGATAGATCCTGAGGAGTTGGCTTTGTTGCATAACATTCATCAGACGAGCATTTCTGGACATTTGGGCAGAGGATTTGTCATTTTAAGTAAGTGTGATGAAAATCTGCATAAGTGCCTACTACTAGCATAATAAAAACTTTTAACAAAAAAATACAATCGACTTAAAAAAATACTAAAAAGGTGAAAAATAACTTTAATTGCGGAAGTCGGTGTATTTGCTTTTCAATTTTCGTTTTTTGTCTAGAGAGCCAGTTGTTTTTTTTTTTGTGATTTTTTTTTATTTTTCACTTTTTAGTTGTGGTACACACGGCTACACATCAAGCTATACATTTCCAGTTTATGCTGATCTAGCATTGTATAGGATTTCTGTACAATGTGAGGTCAGCTTAAACTGGAAATGTATAGCTTGATGTGTAGCCGTGTGTACCTACCCCACACAAATTCGAATACCACTACCTGCTATGTAAATAACAGTGACGGAGTCACTTAAAACATCGTCTACATTTATACTAAGTGGGAAAAATACGTAATATTGAAGCTAACTCAAAAACAACGCAAAAAAATGTAATAAAATATATATGGGACCACCTCTGGAGCATGGCCTACCAAACAAAAAAGAATCATCAAAACCGATTCGTAATTGGCGGAGTAATCGCAAAACATACCCTCAAAAAACAAAACATTGTAACGGCTAGGGCTTTGCAGGTAGGCTGCGCAGGCCGTTATCGGATAGTTAGGTAGTGTGTAGAGATGAGTAATTAAAACCAGCTGATAATTTAAGACATATATTTAGAACGGTAAGACCACAGCTAGGTCGCGGGTAAGGTTACTGACTTCCTGAGCACTCGCACACGAATAAGAATAGTACTTCCTTGGACTAGGTTGTAGATGGAGGTGCCTGTCCTTACAGGCTCGGAGAGAGGCCGGCAAAGCCTACGTTAGAGAGGCCGGTAGGGCCTACGTGAGACGCCGGCAGTACGTGTCTATGACACGTGGCTGACGTGGAGACATGTCCGCACAGGCCCACAGGTAGCTCGCGGCGGTAGGCCGCAGGTTTAATAGGCCTCGTAAGGCATCGGTAGCGCACGTTGGCAGCACACCAATGCGTCCTGTCCCCAGCCGGAACGTAGAACCCTGGAAGCGCATTAGGGAGCGCATGTCAGAAGCGGTGCAATTAGCAGCAGCCCGCATGCGATGTGCCAGCCTCTTCCCTTCTTCTAGCCACCAAGGAACGGCGTGGGAAGCACCGTAAATGAAAGCTCAACACATCGCAGCGGTTTACAGGCAGAGGGTTTGCAAACACAGCATAGCACAATGACAGATGAAAATAAGAGGTTATGTATGCGAACACGCGAGCATAAATCACAAAGTAACAATGATCATAGCAGATTGCTCACTTAATCGCTTATAATACCTATGAGGCACTACACATCCATGATGCAGTAGCAGTACATACATATTACAGTCTTCCGTGCACTGGATATTCCCCTGACGCGCGGTCCGCCATTGACACTCGCGAAATCAGATAATACATATGTGATGAAATCAATATAGAATATCCAGTGCAGAGGGTGGTACGATTACCATATTAATGTGGAACTCACCCTAGGTCGGGGTACGTAGAATCCTGAGGATCAGGGAATCGCTTCTATCAGCTAGTCGAGCGGATGTTGAAATGCATTGAAATGGCAGAGCGTCCTTAGGAAATTAGTGTTGTGCCACATTTTTAGTGATGTGGTTAGGAATTTACTAATAGTGATATATTTAGCACCACTCGACTATTTTCCGCTGAGACCCCTCACAATGCTAGAACATGTAGACGAGTTGGGAACCTCCTCCTTTTTGAAGAAGCTGGTTAAAAAGTATACTTCATTATCATCAGCCCATAATATAGTAGTCTACATAGGTCACTAATCGTACGCCAGTTTACTCGACCCACGGTCATGTTCATTCAGCTGTTTCCACCACATGACACATGAAAAGGTCGTCGCTCCATGTAGTCTGAGGGCGTTCCCTTCTTATGCCAATTCACAGTCTCCACTCAAGGACACGTTTTCCTTATAACACGGGTGGTAACCAAGATCTGTTTTGCTTCATCATTCTAGAGACGGACGAAGAACAAAATACAGTGAGTCTATGTGAGAAGGCTGAGTACTTCGACGACGCTCGACGGCCGCTGTGGTTCGTGTACAGCGGGATGGGCTCGCAGTGGGCTGGTATGGGCGCGCAACTCATGCGCATACCAATCTTCGCTGCTGCTATAGAACGGTTAATTAATTTTTAAACTAACCATAACTGATTTTCCCTAGACAGATTTTTATTTTTCTTGAAAGAGCAAACATTTTGAGAGCAAAAGCCATTAAAATTTTTATTTTCTGTCAACATAGATAATCCAATATTTTAACAATTTATGTCTACATATTCCAGGTGCCGACAAACTTTGGAACCAAAAGGAATCGATATTGTCCATATAATCACATCGCCCGATAAGACAATATTTGACAACATTCTTCACTCGTTTGTTGGAATAGCAGCTAT
Organism: Lithophane leautieri; assembly: GCA_949152455.1. Taxonomy (NCBI): domain Eukaryota; kingdom Metazoa; phylum Arthropoda; class Insecta; order Lepidoptera; family Noctuidae; genus Lithophane; species Lithophane leautieri. The sequence goes on from OX424478.1 coordinate 11,348,959, forward strand.
TCAAATAGGACTCACTGATGTGCTTCGGGAACTCGGATTGGCGCCTGATGGCATTATTGGTAATACTCACAACATTTTTTTCATCAGCATTTCAGTCCGTTCAGTCAAAACACCATTCAGTACAGACACCCAATAGTACTACGATGCCCACAACCGGCGAATTACTATTAATTCTATTATAGACTCCTGAACAAACCTTCAAGTATAGCCTATTTCACAATATCACTTTTACAGGTCATAGTGTAGGCGAGCTGGGATGCGCGTACGCCGACGGCTGTTTGACAGCAGAAGAGATGATATTGTCGGCGTACAGCCGCGGCCTGGTGTCGGTGCAAACTCCGTTTATTCGAGGATCCATGGCTGCTATTGGCCTGGGATATGAACAGGTAATAGTGTGTTTAAAGTTGTGTATACATGTTTTTGATCATGTGAAAATGGAAACGTCTCGTCGTCATTGGTGCTTCAGATTCAGATTAGTACTAATAAAAAGGTGCAAGTCTTACTTGCGCAAAAAGGTTTGTTTAGGTGCCTACTAATCCGTCCTTCTTCTGAACAATACTTCGTGATGCAACCTGAGTATTAATATCATACTTGTATCGACAGATTTCAAAAATGTGTCCTCCCGAGATTGAAGTAGCTTGTCACAACGGGCCTGAATCTAGTACTATTTCGGGACCTGCAGATATTATGAAGGAATTCGTCGCAGAGTTGACTGCTAAGGGCGTATTCGCTAAGGAAGTTCCATGCTCCAACATCGCCTACCACTCGCGTTACATTGCTGATGCTGGTAAGCAATGTTACTCTTCTATATCTGTTCTGTATCTGTACATATTATAAAACAAAGTTGCTTTTCGTGTCGGTCTATAGAGTTATGAGGAACAGGGTGTAAAGTTCACTCATCCTCTATAGAAAGAGTGGATCCTCTGACCAGACCAGAACAGGGTGTCGTGTCTGACGGGCAACTGCCTGGCCATTTTGTCAACGGTGGTCATGCTACGTGTGCTGACACTAATCGCCAGGCAGTTGCCCGCCAGACACTGGATGTCGAGTATATTGATCGTGAGGTACACTCTGATAGCGCGATGCAGGATTTGTGTGACGTCAGGCGTTTGATGCGTAGTTCGCATTTAGCGATGTAGATGCCGCCACAAGTCTTTGTGACCGCTTAATTCTTCTAGACCTACCTACACAATGGATTTAGATGTGGTTGTCATCATCATTTAGAGAATTTCTTCTGGAAGGTTTATGTGTTTTGTATAATTACATTAATATTTAACTTTGGTATAGCATAGAAATCTCGGTGTTTGGACATATAGCCACATAGTAGACTACACTTGTGTGTCGCTAGTATTCTTATACAACCAGGAAACGTAATTGCATGTCTTCAACATTCCTTATAAAAAGTATTATTATTGTATTAATATTGAATACACTGTCTGCTTGTCAAAAACAATGTCTTCTATTCAATAAATTAAATATTTTAATAACAGGTCCTGGCTTGCTGAAGTTTTTGAGCGAAGTAATAAAGACCCCGAGGGCTCGAAGTGAACGCTGGGTTTCAACTTCAGTACCAATAGATAGATGGGAGGAGCCCCTGGCTAAGTACTCGTCGGCTGAGTACCACACTAACAACCTTTTGGTAAGAACTCACAATGCATAATTATACATTTTATGAACAACTAAAATATCAAGTGGTAATAGGTATTTCGCGTCTCTGAACTAACTCTTTTCTCTCTCCTACTTGATATGAACCATCATTATGTTCTGATCCTCCAATTTTCTTTTTGCGTGTTTCAAGACAGTTGAATAGGTAATTAAATTTTTAGGACTCACCAAGCTTCATTATATCGACGCTCTTTGTATTGAATCCAATAGTCGATTCTGTCATTCAGGAGTTGCAGTGGTCAAGAATAGAGTAGAGAGATTGTCCTAACAAATATTTCTATGTAGGTTTACATTATTCCGACGAATTCATTGGTATTCCCTTTTTCCTCAGAACCCGGTGCTATTCGAGGAGAGTTTGAAACATATACCCTCCAACGCGGTGCTGGTGGAGGTGGCTCCTCATGGTCTACTGCAAGCTATCCTCAAGCGTTCTCTTCCTGCCGATTGTAGGAACATAGCATTGACTAGGCGAGCTCACCCTGACAATACATATCTGCTACTTGAAGCGGTTGGCAAGTAAGTAACAAAATTTCATTTATAATTTAATTTCGACTAAAGCCATCGTCATCGCCGTCTTCGTCTGCTTAGCCTTTCCCAAATATGTTTGAGTTAGCTTCCAGACTAACCGGATGTAGTTAAATGCCAATATTTTTTATAAGAATTCGACTTACGTGTTTTTGTCTGGTTTATTTGCCTCAATACTTTTGGTTCGCAGTTAGCACGGAACCTACTTTTCGACTCACCATGATGAGCTTATGATTAAGAGCACCGTACGAGTTTCAAACTAGTCAACCACACCTGAAACAAAACACGTAACCGAATACCAATTTATTTTATGGTATTTTCTTCAGTCGTTACTTATACTTATTACTATTTACAGATTATACATGGAGGGATACAACCCAAGGGTCCAAATCCTCTACCCTAAAATAGAGATGCCAGTATCCACTGGGACGCCATTCCTTTCCCATCTGGTCGAGTGGGCCCATGGAGAAAACTGGTGAGTGAAATTACTTTTCGTGAACAATAAATAAAGTGCTTACAGATTTGAAAGAAGTGTAAAACTAAATAAAAAATGAAATGAAATTCCATTTAATTTCAAAGATTTTATAGTCAAAAAAAATCTGCATAGCCTTTTCCCAACTATTTTGGGGTCGGCTTCCAGTCTAACCGGATACAGCTGAATACCAGTATTTAACATGGAACGACTGCCTATCAGACCTCCACAACCCAGTGACTGGGTAATACGATACCCCTTGGTAAGACTGGTTGTCAGACTTTCGGGCTTCTGACGACCCGTAACGATTGTCAAAGATCCACGAATGACACCCGGGACCAACGGTTTAACGTGCTCTCCGAGGCACGGAGGAGTCTCGGTATGTAAAGATGGTCACCCATCCACCGACCAACCCTGGCAAGCGTAGCTTTACCTGATGGATCGACCCGGTGCGGCTGTTATTAATTAGCCACGAGCAAAGATTTTATAGTATGGCTTCTTAAATGAGGTTTTCATGAGCTTCAGAAAGTGGCCTTACTACGTTTGTTCAGTGCTTCATTGCTCAGTAGTAAGTAGGTAACTACTACATATTTGATTTGTTTTTTTCAGGCCTTTGCCTATCTACAATTCTGCTAGCCGGAGGAAGGCTGCAGCTTGTACATACACCATATCATTGTACGATAAGGAACATGAGTTTCTGAAAGGACATGTTATCAGAGGTACCTACTTAGCCTTATATAAACAGCATAATTATATCTATCTTGAATACCTATCGGGATTTATGTCGATGGGCGAAAAAAAACTGAACAGATTTGGCTGCATTTATTTTGCAGTATCAAAGGTGTCACTGTGCATTACAAAAAGGGATGATGCTATTTATCCTGTATAGCTTCATCTCTCTCAATCACTAGAACAATAATGCTCTAATATGCATGTCATACGGTCCTTGTTCTATTTATAATGGTTAGTGGTGATTCATTTTTCATGATTTCTCTAGAAAAAACGGTATATCCATTCGCATCATCTCTGGTGGCTGTTTGGGACACCCTGGCTATGACCCTGGGTGTTCCCACCAAGCAATTTTCTGTGGAGTTCCGCGATGTTCACTTGTACGGACAACCTGTGATGAACAGACAGAGTCAACTCAAACTTAGAGTTGCATTGCAACGAGGAACTGGATGTTTTGAGGTAGGTACTGAAACTTTTGTGACATTACTATATCTATCCAAACCCCTAATTACTCCAGACCATGGAAGTATTATGTTAGCGCGGGGAGTAATGAAAGAGTGGACTGTATTTTATAGGCAATGGTTTATTGCCGTCTGATCTTTACAAGATATAAACTGTCCGGGACCAACAATTATATAATAGGTTAGAAAGGAATATCTTCCGTCGCTGCGGAGTCCGTGGAAGCGAGTGGTCATCGGGTCGAACCGTGTCGCCGCCGCGCTGCGCCTCAGCTTGTCGATGACGCATTGATCACGGACCCTGCTCATGCAAACCGCGCGCAATGTGTTGTGTTCGATTCCCAACATATTATGATGACAGACAGATGAAACATGGCAATTGACATACGATGACTCTGGCATTGCTCATTTCCATATGCGGTGATCCCTTGGCATTACGTTATTTTTCTCTAGCACCATGTGATCATCCTTCTTTCAAGTAAGAAAGTAAGATTATTATAAGCATTCAATTTCACAGGTATTAGATGACAAAATTAAAGTAGTAACAGGTGTGATCGCTGTATTAAAACCAAACGATAAAAAAGACGAAATACAACTTAAAGAATCCCAAGACATGAACCTCACTGCTGAAGATATTTATGACTTGTTGCGTGAACGAGACTACTTGTACAGGTAAAGAACATTATTATTAGGATTACAACTTTTTTATATTATGTGAGTTAAGTGTAAAGTAAGGAGCTCGTGGCTAAGTAATAACAGCCCCACGGGTCGATCCTTCAGGTAAAGCTGCACTTGCTAGGGTTGGTCCGTGGATTGGTGACCATCGTTACATACCGAGACTCCTCCGCGCCTCGGAAAGCACGTTTAAAAGAAGATGGATATATTATGTGGCTGTCGTTATTCTTCAATAAGCTGTTGCATGCAGGAGGGATCCCAAAAGAATACCTACTATTTAATTTCAACTCTATAGTAGTGGCTTTTGCGGACATGTTAATTATTCAGATTTGTTACAGTTGTAATGGCAATCATGTCATTTGGTTTAAATAGGTTTTTATCTGCAGTATCTTATTTATCGTATATAGATTCCTTTCTATCTTGTGTATTTTTTTTTTTTTGATACCAGAATGTTAGCGCTGTACATTCCTGAAAACCCTGAATTTGTTCGCTGATTTTATATTTAGCGACTAGGATTGGGTCTTTGGCCGTCAACGGAGACGGTTGTGTCGGGGACGCTCTTTGTTAATTTTTTATGATAGTGGCATGTGGCAAGCCTCGCTTGCCAGCGAAATCGAACTCTGCAAAATCGTTATTTTATCGGGTGGTGCGTGTTGTGTAATGTGTAGTTTTATGGATTATTTTTAATGATATTGAGTTTTTAAAGTAATGGTGGTGTTTTCTTTTGGTGGTGATGGTGATCGCCAAGTGTACCTGCAGGCTAATCTGGTGAGATCTTTCCATATTACAGTGACTTGCTCCTCTCTGCAAGATACACGCCATAATTCCGTCATTTTAAGTCACTACAGGTTCAACTTTAAGATATAATGCGTAGGTGATTGTGTTCCAAAATCGTTATTGAGTTCAAGTGACCTTTTTTTGTGAGTGGTCAGTGATGCTCTTATTGTCTTGGGCACGCATACCTAACGGCTTTGGAAACAAAATTGCGCAGCCCCTATATCCCTCGCCAGATGTGGGCACCTGCGCCGACCCTTAGGCCGCATAGCAATTGGTATTTTAACTTTTAAGATACTCACTATTTGGGTATATTATAGAATGCCACAACGGGGCATCTCAACAAAGCTGACAGTGAAAGTGTAAACTGTAGATTGTGTAGAATATGACATACCTACTTTGATTTTCAATTACTTAAACTGCTGTCTGCAGGTGCAATCCTTGAAAAGGGCTTATTACTCGAGCTAATTTAAAACAAATATGACGGATTGCTATCAAGTTTTAACGCTTTTTAAATTTACTCTATCTTGGGCGCTATTTTCATTTACAAGAAAGGGGTCGCAACAAAAAGCTGATGCTGCAATGTTATTGGTTGATCAGCATGGGTGAGCGTTACATAGTGGCCGAACGCTGCAGGCGGGAATAGACCCTGCGGTGCGCGCCCGCCATAGTACTATCGCGGAAAGCCAGCAAAGGCGCATGGACGCTATTATAGAACCTGGGCGGTAATAGAGGTGATTATCTTGTGCGCGGGATTTTGTTTTAAAAGTAGTTGGTTATGAGTGTCGGCGATGTAACTATGAACAGAAAAGAAGAATTCGGGTGACGCGGGTCGGGATTTTTGTCGGGGTCTTATTAATTACTTGAGCCGAATAGTGCGCTTTTAACTCCGAACTATATTATTTGCAATCGCATCAACCCGAGGTGAGCAGCGGCGAGCTACAGATTGAACTTGTACGGCGACGGAGCTGGACATAAACAACGAGGATCGGGCCGATCGCGATCTGAACAGTGCTGCTGAAAGCGCATCAGAACTAAGAAGAAAAGAATCGAGAAAGCAGTTTAACCCCGCCAAAAGATTCACCGGTGAAGCTGGACTTGAACCATCCTGACAGAGAGAGTCATCATCAGAGACTTGATTAACCACGCTAGGAATAAACCAAGACAAAAGCAAATGCACGAAATCTTAGAAGTAAAAACTGTTACGAAACACATCAAGAAACACAGGACGTGCTATCTCGCACATGTTCACAGACGCGGCAAACCACACCTTTTATATGCAGCAATGCAGTACTAGGCCAAATCCAAGAGAGTAGGCTGACCGATTTACGCATGGAACGACAACCTAAGACAGGACATGGCGTGCTTCAACAAGGAAATCAACTTCTGGATGGACATGGCTGAAGACCGATACAAGATCACGAAAGCAGCCAGCGAGATATACAAGAAACCTGAAACGGACAGCAGCGAGTCCTTGGACAAAGACTCAGAAAACAGCAAAGTGTAACACAGCACAGCAGGGAGATAGAAAAGAGCCGAGAACGAAGCATATCTCCGCCAATAGATTCAACGGTGAAGATGGAACGGAGCCAACTGGCGGCGACGTCGTAAAAAGATGCCCATCCTTAGATAAATATTACCCGTCTCTCCACTAGTCCATTGCTTACTCAAGGATGCATATCCGGTAGGCTCGCAAATCCTTCCATATCCCGACGGGCACGATCTATTCCCTACCATTACCCGCGCCCCCGGTCTACTCTTTGATATGCAATGGCTTCTGTAACCCCATGAACCATGAGGCTCCAGGGGCTAGTGCAAATCCTGGGGTTCATTCGATTTATCGAGTCTGGTTAAGCCACGCTGGGGTCGGTGCATTTCATTCATTCATTCATATAGATTCCTTTCTATATTGTGAATGTGAGAACGTCGTAGGCTTAGTGAACTGTAGACTTTTATTATTAATTTTAATTTAAAAAAAAATTATGAACTTTATCTGAAACTTTTTGAAAGGCCTACACTGTCCTCCCATAACTATTAACACTGTAATTCGAAAATATTGTAAAAGCCAATTATCTTTTAAAAGAGTAACCATGGAGTTTCTTGCCGGCTCTTCTCCATAGGAAACGACCAATTGGAACCACGCACCTCTCTTCTGACGTTTCATAAGTGCCCATGTAGGCTTATGTGAAATAAAATATTTTGATTTTGATTTTGAATGGTGCAAAAGTTGCTAGTGCCCATCTTTAAGAATAAAGGTGATGTACAGATTGTAACAACTATTGAGAGATAAAGCTCATATCACATAGTATGAAGGTATGGGAAAAAGTAATGGAGAAAAGGACAGAGAGATTACCCCGAACCAGCTTGGGTTTATATCAGGTCAGGTTGCAATGGACGCCACTTTAGCACTCCACCGATTGTGCGTTAACGAAGCCATGTTTGAAAACAGTCTGAATGTCTGAATTCGGATCTAGTTAGATACGATGAAGATAAAAAACAAAAGTATCTTTCGCCGGAAAATTGAATTCAATGGAATTTCTATAAATTGGTGAATATGAATTGATATAGAAGAGTACTTTGAAAGAAAGGATATCGAGAGAATTAAAAAACATCCGGTAGCTTCTCAATAGGAGATGACTCCACGAATCATTTACAACACAACACACACATTCATAACACATTGCGTCACTGGCCATTTTGTAATTATTACATCAATTTCATAATTATTTGGTGCATGTTGGGTGTACGTCAAAGAGGACGCTTCGAAATGTTGCCACTACATAAAACGTAACACGGAGGATGATATTCTCATATCCTAACCGATAAGTTTGCCAATTTCTTTTATTTATTTTTATTTTTATCTTTTTTATGTATAGTATATTCGTCACTTGTGTATTCTATTGGGTAATAATAATGGTTCACCCGTGCCGCACCGGTCGACGTCATTACGTCAGCGCCGGCTGTCGCTGAAAACCAGCGCTGGGGCTCTGTCCTGCATAGGGTCGCAGCATAATGCTGAGCGATAGCCGTTTTGCGTGAATGTGACGCATGTTTCCCCCAACCTTTTGTATTTTTTTTTTGTGTTTATTTTCTTTTTTTTTGCGTCATGTTTACCGCAAATAAACGTATTTTCTTTCTTTTCTTTTCTTTCTTTTCATTTGCTGAATTAGTTATGTGTCAGTTTTCACGAGTGTATTCAATTAACTTTAAAAGGATAAATCAAATTATAATTAACCTCCACAGTGGTGAGTTCCGCACTATTGAAGCCGCTAGCGCTTCCCTGAATGAAGCTTCGCTGGTGTGGCGCGATAACTGGGTCACGTTTATCGACGGCTTGCTGCAGCTGAACATGCTGCGACAACCATACGATGGAGTTACCCTGCCCACACACATCAGGAGAATGTCTGTGGATGTTGAGAAGCATCCGAAGAAGAAAATAACCACGGGGGTAGATAAAGCTTTGTATAAAGCTGAAGTATTAGACGAACATGATTTCGTAAGGTAAGCCAAAACATTTGCTAACAAATGTCCAGTTGGTAAACCACGTTTTACATAACTATGATAGTTCATTTTTTCTTTTGTCACCATATTCAGGTGTGGAGGGTTAATGATGGAAAATATAAGATATCGCAATTTACCAGCTATTCATAAAAGGAACATGGCGTTACAGACGCTGAAGTTTGTTTCTAATTTCCAAGTTGACCAACAAGTAAGTGGGACCTTTAATGAACTTGCAAAAATTGTGTAGATCTTTGAATAACGAATAAAGATAATAATGGCTACAAAGGGTGTAACGTCTGAGATGACTCCAACAAGAATAAGGATTGGATGATTATGATTTGGACAAAATTATGAATGTAGTGATAATGTAATGTGTCATTTTGATTACCAGGTTTCAACTTCACTACAAGTTTTCTTGCAAATAGTTGCCGAAAATGTTAACAAAGACTCCATAAAAGTTGTTGGTATCACTAACAACCAAATGAAAGGATCTGTCTTTGAACAAATGAAGAAAATTGGATCCAGTGTTTATGGTGTCAATATTAGTTATGATGAATTCAAGTTGGTAGAATTGAATTCAACAAATAATAGTGGTCTCTCGATTAAAGAAGCGGACCTTGCCATAGTCCGTAACCTTTCCACCGATAATAACGTAAGCCAGTGTTTTTTATTATTATTTTATTGAATCTTAGTCAATTTGAATTCAACAAATAATAGTGGTCTCTCGATTAAAGAAGCAGACCTTGCCATGGTCCGTAAGCTATCCACCGATAATAACGTAAATAAGTGTTTTTTTTATTATTTTATTAAAACTTAGTCAATTTGAATTAATGAATGAATATAATTTAAAAATCCACAGATGTGTCAACTGCTTCACTTTGCGCTACAACGAGACTCTTTCATAGTGAGCGAAGAAGACGATTTGTACGGAGGTCGCATTCGGCCGACGTCTCTGTATCGTCAACTATCAGCTCACAGCAACGCTAGCTCGCGCTTGGACCTGGTTCGCTGGCGGCCAACTGAGGTGGCCATGCCCACTACAGCTATTACAGTGCGCGCGCATATCGACTTCTCCCTCCTCACCGCCACCCGCGCCAATCTCTCTCCCCGCCATCGCTTGCTCATCGTGGCCCCATATCCAGCTCCCTCTGCCCTCAAACAATTAGTACAATGTTGGAGGAAAGACGTCCAACGTAATAATGTTCACCTATTAACTGTCAATGATGAAGAAGGCAACAATTTCTTCTTGGACGATCTACCGGATATCGATCTCGCGTTCACTGTTTTGGATCATGTAAGTGTAAACCTTGTTGATATTCAAACAGACCAAAAAGTACGGTATTCAGGCGTACATAATTTGGAAAATCAAGTTTTAGATAAGTTCGGCGTAAGTTGTAGGACGTCTTTTGTCGCATTACCTTTGCGATCTTCGTGAGGGATGGTCTCTTTCTAGAAGTCAATGTGCCATAATATTAAGTACACTTGAGTTTCAATTCCAATATTTAACAATAACGTTTAATTTTAGGGTAAATGGGGAGGAGAGTATTACGTGCCAGTACAGGATAGTGCGAAAGTGAGCAGCAATGTGACGTTACAGAGTTCACAAGTAGGAGATTTTAATTCTTTGGAGTGGGTCGATGGTGCTGAGTCATGTGGCTCTGGAGTACCAGTGAAGGTATGTATATATATATTATAATATACATAATTATTTATTTTAAATTAGGGACCTTGGAGTATACACGAATGGTACCCAGACCTGAGTTGATTAAGATTGAAAATATGTACCTTATATCAAATTATTCACAAATACCTTTGAATTTTCAGGTCCATTATGTCGGATTGTCTAACACTGACATTAAAAAAGCAATTGGAAAAATAACATCAAAACATGATGGAGAAAACAATTATGGTATGGATTTCAGTGGAACAACAGAAAGGTAAAGAAATGTTAAATATAATGGTGATGTGATAAAGCTGAGGTCAATATAGGAAACTAAGTCGTATCTAGCCTTATACTATTTTGGCCAGATTCGTCTATCGACGGCATAAAAAAGTTGTTGGGCAAGATGAAATATTGTTTGCCCAAAAGTCAACCACGTGAACTCAGTTCGCTGACGCAGTCATAAGATCCTCGGGGTTAACAACCGCTTGTAAAAGTGTGATAAAGAACCTGAGATGTGTAATGTTACAGTGGTGAGCGCGTGATGGGGCTGGTGCGCGGCGGCGCGGCCGGCAGCGTGGTGCGCGCGCAGCCGGAGCTGCTGTGGCCGGTGCCGGCGCACTGGAGCCTGGAGGACGCCGCCACCGTGCCGCTCGCCTACGCACACGCACTCTACTGTCTCGTGAGTTTACACTCAAGATACAATCATCATCCACAATGTCCCTTTTACTACCAGACGTACGTTGGTTGATATCTCGACAGTACCTCTTGTCGGGATATTTTCAACTCTGCGCTTCTCCTCCACATGTATAAAATCTCTCCGCACTACTACCTATGAATGTCAGGTTTCAGAGCGAGAATGAAGAGGCATTTTCTGAGTTCGCTCGTTTTATCATAAACTTCATCCATCGCTTTTCATCAGGCGAGATCGAGGTCAAAAGTATACAGCCATGTAATAAACTGTTATATCTTTGGGGATATAATGGTGTAAATAAAGCCCAAGAATAGTATTAGAATTTTTATTTTACGACGACCATATTCTAAAAAGCTTTTCGTTTGGGTATTGGCGGGAAAGTCAGTCACCACAGATAAATTATATATTTGGCATAGCGTCACTATGACATTGGCGGTAAACGCAATGTTGCCATTATAAAGAACACATAAAATGTTGCCACTTTGGAAGGTTTTATCAAGCCTGAACACAAACTAACATAAAAAATTCTGATTTGTTTTAGGGAATCAAATATGGCAAGAAGCTAAAGTCTGATGTCTCTGTATTTATCCATGGAGGGGCTGGAGCTTTGGGCCAAGCTTTGTTATCAATAGTCCTTGCTCACGGTTGTGAAGTATACACAGCTGTTAGTGACGTGCGGAAAAAACGTTTCTTGCTTAAATTATTTCCAGATTTGAAAGGTATACATTTGATTATATGTACATTGTGTGCCTACTTATTTTTTTACCTTGTTTATTCTGATTGTAATTTTTTTTTAGCTGATCATGTTGGCAATTCTCGGGATCAAAGTTTCCTAGATATGATTCTTAATTCCAGAAAAGGGGAGGGTTGTAACGTTATTATAAGCTCAGCAAAAGGAAACTTGAAGAAAGTATGTACCTTGCTTTATTAATATTAAGCTGTAATTACTTTAGGCAGTGTATAGAGTGTCGCAAGCGGCATTATATCTCTATCGGTTATAGTATCGTCAGCTAGCTGCGTACTAGTAAATCACTTTAGATAATATGTTGCAAAAGTCATTACAATGACTGAATTGCGAGGTAGCTCGGAAGTAGCGCTCACCTCGCCGACCGCTGCCACTGCACCACTCGCTTCGCTCGCTCGGATCACGCACGGTTGGTCACGGTTCTAACCCAACCTAACCCATTTCACAAAAATTACATCACGCGAATACAGGCGTAATGACGACCAACTGCGAGCGACACGAGCGGTGCCGTGACAGCAGCCGGCGAACGCTACTTCAAAGTTGCTCGCAATTCAGTCATTGTAGTACCTTTTGCAATATGGCTTTTACTAGTGGCGAATGAGCTGCTGGCGTTCCTGCAGCAGAAGCTGGATGTGATGGACGAGGTGTCCGCTGTCCAGATCTGTGCAACGAACTTCAGCGAGGATGACATAGCTGCTGCCAAGCTGTTGTTGTACACTGTGCTGAACAAGCGCGACCAGATGGTGTCCCGCCGGCGTGACGGGACTAAGAGGAGCCTGCAGGATATAATCACGCTGTTCAAGGAGACCGACCCGGTCGACGTGCCGACGTTTGTGGCAAAGGAGCTACACAAGCTTCCTCCCGTCACCTTCGACCACGTCGATGTAACCAGCCTTCTGAAGGACATTGTCTTTCTGAAGGCCCGCCTCGCGGATGTGCTAACGAAATTAGATACATCTCAAAACACCGTCGCCGATTTGCGTAAAGAAGTTTGCGATTTGCGCAACAGTGTGGCGGTAATTAGGTCACCGGTCGATGCGTCGAATTCCGCGTCAGCAGTTTCGTCGCCGGCGCATCCGTCGATTGCTGAGCTTGCAGAGCGCCCCGCCGGCGCGCCCCGCTGCCCCGCGCTCATCACCGCGGTTTCTCCGCGTAACGCCGCCCATGCCTCTCGTCCCGTCCCGCTGCCAGTGTCTGCAGCTCTGGCGAAACCCGTACAAAGGGATTTCGCTAGCGTCACCGCGAGTGCCCCTGGCGCTCCTAGGATTAAGCCCATGCCAGAAAAGGCGCCGAGTAGGGCTGATAATGATGACGGTTTCGTGACAGTGCAAAGGAGGAAGCACCTATCGCGAACGAACAAGAACCACTGCGGCAAAGCTCCAACGGGCCCCGAAGTGAGCCTACGAGCCGCAAAGCCGAACACACCGGTGTACATCTCCCGCCTGCACTACACCACTAAGGCGGAAGACATCGTGGAGTACGTGCGCCAAAAGACGAGGTACGCGCCGAGGGTGCAGTTACTTGAATCGCGCCGGAACGTCAACTTCAAGGCGTTCGTCGTGCAAGAAGACTTTTGGCCGCAGGACGTGGTGTTCCGTCGCTTCCGCGGAAAAGTTCCACTGGACAGCACAAAGTCTAGCTAGTGCTAAGTGCGAAGTGCTACTAACATAGTCTAAGACTTTTTTTATTAACACAAGTTTTGTTTCTGGAATATGTATGTTTAGGTTAAGGTATTTTTCTATGGGCCTGTGTCGCCTGCAATAAATGGTTTATTATTATTATTATTTAAACGTCTTTGACATATCTCGGGACCCTGGGGTCCCGGACCTTTGGAAGGCGTACGAGGGGCCGAAGCCAACTCGCAGAGGCCCCTTAGACATTTTTAAGTGTTGAGACGCCAATCGACGATTATCCCTGTATGCACTATGCAAGTGCAGCCAAGGACAACCCCCGATTGGTGTAGGACTATTGCAGGATATGGAAACAAAGATATTGGATTATGGGTTTCGGTGGCTTAGTGAACTGGTTATCTTGAACTATGGAAAGACTATGGCCCCTGCCTTACCAATGTTTATAAAACACACAGATAGAATGGCAGGGGGTGACTTGCACACTCAATAATAGGCCCCCGAAAACGGTCGCTAGCACAAGTGTCGTAGCGGCAAGGGGGCAACATGTCCGGAGGTGCTTAAGAGGAGTGGAGAGGTATTCCACGGCTATCAAGACAATCCCGGAAGTACGGTCAAGATCCCTACCAGCATCTTACTGGAATACTTCCTTCCTCCGAGCACGTTTGCTCTTGCGAATCTCCACTCAAGCCGGCCAATAAAGGCAAGAATGAGGTGGGAGCTCTGTTCCTCGTCAGTGTTCACTCCAACCGGCCAATAAAGGCAAGCCAGAGGTGAGGAACCAGACTTCTCCCGGGAGATAGGGTCCGTGGGGTCGCTACTGCCCAACAGCTCGCCACATGCTGCCCTGCGGGTTTCTGTATCTTTCTTAGTCTGGCTCCTCACCCTAGACCTGTTTCGGCAAAGTAAAACTCTAGCGGCACAGACCCAGAGTTCGGAGCGCGCAAGCCCCACCACGACGTCAACGTAGAGATACAACGGTGGGGTTATTATTATTATTATTAATATATCACAAATAATAATACTAAAACAAATACAAATCAAAAGGCAGCAAACTTACCTCAACACTCAACCAAAATAACAAGCGAAAATGCAATGCTTAAGGCACTAAACGGTCGCGTTATTTTGCATGCACACTCTTTACGGCAGTCTAAATGGTGCCATTATTATGCCGCAAACTGACGCCACTATAACCGTGCTGATACAATGCCGCTAGCGGCACTCTATACACTGCCATTACTTTATGTTATTAACAGTTAGTAGCTACACTGGTTTGTTTCTTTTTTTAGAGTATACTTCACTGTACTGGTTACTTGGGCACAGTTTTTGATGTCTCTCAACTTCACAATCAAGATGAAGATTTTTCTTATGGATTGTATAATCTAACAAAAGAAAGGGCTTATGCTGCTGTCGATTTCTCATCGATATTTGAAAGGCCCGAGGAAATTAAAGTAAGTATTTCAAGCAAACCAGCCGAATCTCTAAAATACTAATAAAATAGTCATAAATAAATCAAACTAAGACTAATTAATTCAAGATATACACAATACAACGGTTCAGTGAAGTTCTTACATGAGCTGAACAAAAAAATCTGTTGAATCGCAATATATTTTGTTAATATCATTGATCTAAAATTCATTTAGAACTATAGACTGTGTATTGTTTATCGGCTCTGTTGTTGTACAAGTAGGTTAGCCATTTGAAAAAGCTACCTGGCTATTATAATCATGGATCAGTAAATCTCATTGGAACATTTTTGCTTTAAACCACAGGCCTTGCAGACGATGTTGAGCGAGGGTATTAGCCGCGGCTACGTGCGACCTCTGTCGCGCGTGTCGTACGCGCCAAATGACGTTGCGCGCGCCTTCCGACTGCTCGCGGCCAGCAGGCACCGCGGCAGGGTGCTGCTGAACATGCAGGAATATTCCACACAAGCGAAGCCCAGGTTAAGAGAGCCCCTTTTTTGGTTTTACAGTTTTATAGGACTGAGATTTAGCTTTCACTGTTTCGTTTTACTATGCAGCATTACAAATTTTGGTGTTGCGTATTCCTGTTGGTTACACTGTACACATTACTATTATTTTTCTTGCAGAATCTCTTGCAATCCAAATCATAGCCAAGTTGTAGTATTGAATGAAGAAACTTTTGGACTCCAGATGGTCGACAAATTAGTTGCTCGAGGTGCGAGGAAACTACACATTCATAGCAAAGCACATACAACTACAAAGTTCCAATTTAAATTACGGTAAGCAAATCAATACAGCTTATAATGTTTATAATCCAAATGACCACAATGATGATGTTATGTTTTAACCTAGTCTAACAAATCAATACTTTCGGATTATTTAGGAATTGGCAGAAGCTCGGCGTGCAAATTCAAATATCGTCTCAGAATTTAAACAACGAAACTGATGTAGTGGAGTTACTTAAGGATGCTTCGAAATTGGGGCTTATTCAAGGCATATATGCCACTACAGATGATGATCAAATGGTTCAAGAAACATTATTTGCTCACCTGGATGTAGTTTCGAGAAGCTTTTGCCCTGATTTAAGGTAACATTATAGTTCTTTGTATTAATTTCTTTGAAACATACATAATTTTGATATTTCGCAGATCTAGATCTAATTTTTCTTATACTGTCGTTTCTTTTATCAGATTCTTTGCGGTAATAAATGTTGGTGAAACTATGCTTGGTAAACCAACGTGTCTTTCCCGTGTTCAAAATAAATTACCAGCTAAATTGATAACTCTGCCTCAACTGAAGAACGTAAGTAGTAGTATAGTAGACCATCGAAATGCTCTTCATCAACTTTGAAAACCGCGAAATTATGTAAGCTTTGCAAATAGAGCTTTTTAATAAACAGACTTTAGATTCAAGGGTCATTGTTTGAGAATAATAAACAAAAGTGGGACTAAAACAGAGCCTTGCTGTATACCTACCCGTGCAGAACAATGTCTGTCGCATTCTTTTCACACATTGTAGTCTTCCGTTGTAATAAAAACTTATGACGTCAAGTGTCAAGTGCTAAAAATGATTTAAGCTGAATTTGCTAGGAAGAGTTTCCAGATGGACCTATTTAAATTCTTTATAAAGATCACTGAGCACTAAACTTTAATCTTAGAGACCTTCTACATTTTATTTCAGTAGATCAACTAAATTCGTTGATGGACGCCTAACAACGAATCAACCTAATAAACAACAATACTAATTATATTATTTTTCATTCAGGAGTCGAGTTTTGGTGATGCGGTGGAAGCGGTAGAGCGCGCACTTTGCGGTGTAGACACCTTGGTGGTTGCACAGAGAACTCATAGACAACAACCTAGTCTACTGAAACAACTTGCGGAATTGGCCAGTTAGTAGTGTAATCTTGGTCTAAAGAGAAAATTAACATCGAAGTTCTACTGTGTATTTTCTTTCATTTAGCATAAAAGCGATTTGGTGTTCGCATACTGTGATCTTATCTTGAATTTTAAATAAATAAGTTTTATTTTTCCAGATATAAATTTAACAAAGAACACCTCAAGAAGAACTACTTTAGGAGAAGTCGGGATTCAAAATGATAAACTACTACTGGTTGCTAGTTATTTGAGAATTAACCATAATGTTGAGCTCTCCGAAAACGAGATACCACACATAACAGTTGAAACGTAAGTTTTTTTTACAAATTTAAATCTGGTAGGGTACTATTATACTTTAAAAATTTTGCCAAAATTATTGTATTAATGGTTTTATTTGACCACCAGAATACTGAATTTGGAAAAAACAGAAAACGCCTTTGAAGGTGTTAAAGGCTTAGCGACATTCATATCTTACGTGGACACGGACGAATTACTTGCGACTTCAGAATTTGTATGCATGACTACAATCACTAGCGGCGACGTATTGGTAAATATATTACAAATTCTACTTTGCATATTGCGCATTTATTAAATCGCTTAATGATTTGAAGTAAACAGGTTAGATAAGATCACAGGCATCACCCCCTGACCTTATCTCAATTAATTTGTAGTCGGAGCAGCATGGTTATTTTTTCCATACCCACCTCTATAAATATACCCTCATCTTAGGCATTCATCTTCTATCTGGCCATATCATCGCGTACACTCCATTCATAGTGTTCTAATACTGTTTTAAATATTTCAGCGTGAAGACGAATTTGACGCGAGCCAGACGTATTTGTGCATAGTGCCGGGTATAGAGGGTCACCACGAGAGGTTCCGCGTACTGTGCGAGCGCCTCAAGCTGCCGGCGCTGGTGCTGCAGCCGGGACTCGACCGCCCCATGGAGACCGAGCGGGAGACTGCGCAGAGATACGTTGATGTATGAGCTCACAAAATTAAAAATAACTAATTATGAAAATTACACATGTGCCAAATACAAGTTTATCCCTTACTTTCTCATACTTCAAGGTGCTGATGAACAAGACAGGATTGAAAAATACTTTCTACTTATTGGGTTATGAAACAGGCATCCTGGTGGCGTTAGAAATGGCAGCTATCCTCGAGGATCACGGTTAGAAATATTAGTTAACAACCGTATTTTTTACAATCTTTTAGCACCTAATTAAACTAATAACGTTTATTTCAAATTTTTAGGTTTAACCGGTACTGTTTATTGCCTAGGATGTGCACCGAGCGAGGTTCAAAATGTAATTGAACAAAATATCGCAGAATATAAGACAAAAGAGGAACTGCAAAATGGAGTGGTCAAGCATATGTTTAAGTTGATGGTGGGTGATGACGTTGTTGACATGGAGGGAGCACTTAAAGACGGAGATTCGTGGTCACAGAAAGTGGACGCTTGTGTGCGGACTTTGTTAGGTCGTGTGCCGCACTCGGCGCAGTACTCACGCGCGCTCATAGAGGCCGCACTGGCGCGTATCGAGCGCGCTCGCGGCTACGTGGCACCGGCGCGTGCGCTGCGCTCTCAGCTGGTGCTGCTGCGCGCCGCGTCTGCACATGAGACGTCACCCGCGCAAGTGCTGCAGCGCCACTCACAGCGACCGGTCGCCATACACCAGCTAACCGCACCATTAGCTCACGCGACTAACGACATGAGCTGTGCGTCTCTGATTAATGAGTACTTAGATCAAGAGATTTTAGAATCATTTAAAGAGAAAAACATCTGCGAAGCATATCTACTTAACCCTTATACTTTTATGATTGCCGAGTGAAGACGAATAATCTTTTATTGACTTACATGTTTGTTATCTAAATATTTTAAACAAAATAAATTATACCACGATTAAGCGTAGCACTTTTATTTAATAGAATCTCAGGACGTAAGTTTGTGTTAGATTTCAAAAGTAATTCAATGAGTACCTAATCGGTGCTTCATGTCTTGCCGGAATAGTCTCTAAGGTGAGCAATCCTCGACTTGTAGCGGTTGGGGTCCTGAAAGTCAAAGTCATTGTGACCATGAAAACTTCTCTTTCTTGCAAAATAAAAATAGAAGAAAATAAAGGGAACTTTGGGGGTATTTTGTGAAAGGAGGACTTGGGTAGTGTCTAATCTGTAATTAAATTACATAATAATCATATACAAAGGTCAACACTTGTCATTAACTTGGTACCGCTATTAGATACTAGATAGCGTTGAACCGTGATGTCACTTTTGTAGATCGCGGTGTCGAGATATTCGTGCAAAACATGATACCGCAGTTTTACAATTGGTCTAAAATCATGGCTGCAATTGATTTACAATCAATCTGCCTAGCCTTTTCCCAACTATGTTGGGGTCGGCTTCCAGTCTAACCGAACGCAGCTGAACACCAATATTTTACATGGAGCGACTGCCTATCTGACCTCCACAACCCAGTAACTGAGTAATACGATACCCCTTGGTAAGACTGGTTGTCAGACTTTCGCGCTTCTGACGACGCGTAACGACTGTCAAAGATCCACGAATGATAGCCGAAACCAACGGCTTAGCGTGCTTTCCGAGGCACGGAGGAGTCTCGGTATTTGTAAAGATGGTCACTCATCCACCGACCAACTCCGGCAAGCGTAGCTTAACCTAATGGATCGACCCGCAATTGATTTGCAAAACAACTAATTAAATTCAAGGATTCCATTTATTCAAATTAGGCTCAAAATCAGCATTTCAACTTCAACTACGACCCCCAAAATACCAACCCATTACCATTTCAATTACCATTTCATACTGAATTTCGCGTCAACAAGAAATGGTGTTAAACAGCAATTCAATGTCACTAAAACAATGCATATGTATACTTTAGCAGTAACATTGGCCAATTCCTGGTTTTATCATATAACTTTACATATTAATGATACTAGACTGTATTGTTTTTAAATCGCTGTAAAGTAATGAATAAATAATTATGTTCATTTTATTGGATGACCCATTGGTGTCTCGTTTTTAAAAATCATTAAAAAAAAGTAATTCACGCAATATTGGTATTCCTCAAACTATCATTTTTATTGAGATGAAAATCATAAACAATTTCATATTTAAATCAATAGAACAATCATAAACATTATATGAATCAATTGATTACAATACACAACCGGTCAATATTGAAAGCACCATTGGCAGTTGCAAAAAATGTCACGCATCGTTTATCGGCATTGCATGCTTCATACTATTTTCTACTAGCGACCCGCCCCGGTTTCGCAAGGGTGCAATTTACATGTTCACGACATGTTGTGAACAAGTTCTGAGCACAAAATTTGCTCTCTCTCTTTATAATATTAGTACAGATTACATTTTGAATCAATAACTGACTCTCACTAAGTTAGTTTACCTCGTTTGGACACTATACATCATGAGGTCATAAGTTTTCCTGAACATAATGTTTCTTAAGTGGGACAAGCCTCCATACAATAGTTTGCCAGCTCCAAATGCACAACAGTTCCTTATATTACGAAGGTGAGCATTAGGAAGGATTTTTGAAAATTCATACCTATATACTCGTAGAGGATGAAAGTTTGTCATTTTCGCCGATGGGGAACCCCATCGGGCCCATGGCTTGTTTATAATAGAAACTTATAACATTTTCGAATTGCTACCGTCCTGTCACCCGTCGCCAGTCAGTTTTTAGAGTTCCGTACTCCGAATGAAAAAACGGAACCCTTATAGGATCACTCGTGTATCTGTCTGTCACTGTCAATTTGCTCCGAATCTACTGATCCATTCAGTTGGTTCACATATATGAATTTCTGCGACCGAACCACGGACGTGTTACGTAAATAAATTAATTTTGAATCACCCTACATTCACTCAATTTTCGGGGACAAATTGGAAAAAAGAAAGGTTTGCAAACTGTATCGTGTGACACAAATGAAGAGGCTTATCTTGAGGATCTCAAATATATTTTTTAAGATATTAAAAACACACACTATATTATTGCACTATCCGACAGTGTCGCTGATAAGGTTCAAATTCCGGAAAGTAACATTGGCACGTGGCAAAGTAAAGGGAAGAGCGTTTTTGTCAAAATAAAATTATTTTGCTGAAAAAACCGTCTGAGCTCGGAACTACTATTATTCGTTTGCAGATTGACCCTGGTATACAATAGTTTTTAGTAGAATAACTCAGGTTGTTAATAGTTAATTTACTAATTAAAGCATTGGATCGTTTTTTGCATTTATGTATTTGAATTAAAGTTAGTTCGATTTGATATCATTTTCATCGAACTATCCCTAGTGTTCCCTGGTGTGGACTATTATTTACTATTTTTAATTAAATTAAAAATAATCACGTAAGTATCCAGTTCTATACAAAAATACCTACACTTTAATTGTACCTAAAAATAATATTGTAATATTATATATTTAATATTGTAAAAATAACAAAAACTATTGTTAGTCATTAAACTTATTACATTTATAATTTTTGTACTTAGTCTATTTTGAATGAATGATAATTATATTTATTTGCAAGAATATATGTAGGTAACATAAGTTTTCAGCTGTGAAAATATTTAGTTTTTTCATGTTGGTTATTCTTATAGTCTGTTATAGTCAGTTCATTTAGTTATTACCAATAATATAAAAATACTAATAACTAGCTGTGCCCCGCGGTTTTACCCGCGCGGGTCTCAATCCCGTGGTAATATAGGGATAAAACGTATCCTATGTCCTATTCCAGGTCGTGGTCTACGGCGACGGCACAGTGGGCTGAAACGGGCCGGTAAAGGACTTAGCACTTAAAAAAAAAAAAAATCTTTTTCTGAAATTTTAAATATTGTGTTGGATTTATCTATCGATTATAAGTAATTATTTCTATGAGGGTCGTTCAGATAACTTAGTATTTTCGGAGTTATAAATATCCAAAGTAATTTTTGTATGAAGCAAAAGAAAAAAATGTGAAAATCTCGAAATTCTCAAATTTTCTCAAAGAATTGACTCTAAGTATGCATAGTACGTATATTTGTCCTATTTTAGCGCCTATTCTCGGGTTGCGATTTTCTGCGATTTGGTCGCAATTTCAAATTTTGTTCTCTATTCCACACCACCATAGACGTTAAGAACTAGGCGCGTTTTTTTTTATGTAGTGGTCTTCCCTTTAGGCCTAATCCACTAAGGACTAATAAAATAAATAAATAAATAAGTAAAAATCACAATCACTACTGGCCACTGCACTGTTTTAATTTAATCACTGTCAAGGGTACACTAACGTCTTACATTCATGCGACTCGTACCTTTGAAACCTTCGCATCGCTCAGGATTCTATATTGGAACCATTCGCTTCGCTCATGATTTAATCCTAGAATCCTTCGCTTGCTCAGGTTTTAATACAAGTACCTACTCGCGCCAAAAAACAACTTTCCAGCCTTGCATAACAAATAACTATTTCAGCGCACGCTAAATAATGAATTTTATGGGCAAAATGCTACTTTGAGTTACATTATTGCAATTTTCATAAGGATCTCTAACTTCTTAGAAATAAGTTATAACTTATGTTACTTCCAGATAATTTAGCTTTCAATTGGTGAAAAAATTGTTAAAATTGGTCCAGTAGTTTCGGAGCCTATTCGATACAAACAAATAAACAAAAAAAATATTAGTATAGATAATTTCATAATTTAAATTTCAATTACAATTCTATTCATTTAAAATATTACTGTTTTGCATTAAGACAAAACAGGTATTATATGTTGGAGAAAACACAGCAATGAATATTGAAGAAGCAGTCCTTATGATTCTGTGAAAATACGAGAATATCCGCCTAAATCAGTAGGAATATCGAGAATACCTCCTTATTTCTGGCACCTGAGGGCGCCCTTACCGCCAATTTAGCTGTCAAGCGTCATTGCAATCTTCATCAGCAAGCTCGCTCCTTGTCTCATTGCTGTGTTTTCTCCAACATATAATACCTGTTTTGTCTTAATGCAAAACAGTAATATTACATGTATTCGAAAACACAGCAATGAATATTGAAGACCTGTTTGATATCTGCTGGTGACCAGAAAAAATAAAACACAAGAATGCAATGTGAATGCAAATTATTGTTAAATTACTTAACCCAAAAAATTCAAACCATTTTTCATTGTTGTACTTTCATATTCAACTTAAGCTTAAGCTTATATTGGGAGAAAAACGAAATAAATCAAATTTAACAATTATTCAGTCATCTAAAGTCATTAATTTAACTGACTGAACTCACTGACTTTGTGAGTGAACAAAACAAAAATAAAAACTTATTCTTTTCATAAACTTAAAAATTTATGCAGTTACACCTACTGCTAAAATATGCATAAAACAACAACTCAGGATAAAGCTTCTAAGTTAATTTAAGAAATTAACAAACTATAACAGAACAAATAAGCCTGTTTTTAAATCATGAAATAATAATAAAAATAATTCTTAGTTTTAACTTTGAGATCACACCATTACAACTTAAGTATAACATATGTTTAATTAAACAGATTTAAAATTATTATAAAGTACTGTAACATCATCACTGACAGATCTTTTTACTTCCTTGCAATAAAATCTTGAAAATGTTTCTACACATTTCCAATTTCCCCTCTCTAATATCTCCTGTACTGGTCTGTTGTCCAGCCATCCCCGAGAAGCTACAACTACCTGAGGAGGCATCAATCCTAGCAAGTTTAAAAGCTGACCGCACCCAACCTGCAATCATTGTTTTGGATGCAGGCCTGACGACTCCTGTGACGGAGATAAAAAGAGATTTTATTTGACTATCCTGACAGCGTCTGGCTTCTGAGTTCTTAATCAACTCCTTAACGTGAGTTACGGGGCAAATTTTTGGATCTTGATGCCGTATAAGAAGCCAGCCTGATTGCCTGTGTGAACCTGTGTCAGTTTTTGAGCCGAACCTAGGCCAAAATGTCAACGAGTCCTCAGATTCTGTAAAACCCTGCTCACTGAGTTCCAAGAGGGTAAGGTCATGTAACCTTCGACCAGATGCTAGTAAAAGGATCAATGCAGTCTGTCTGCTATGGTCAAAAAAAGAGTTTGAATACGTAGATGACTTGAGCCAGTCAAACAACATATTTACATCCCATATAGGGAGTTTAGCTGGGTGTGGTTTGGAAAAAGAGACAGCCTTTAAAACCTGTTGAATAAAAAAGTTCTTTGATAAGTTTTCTACCGTTGCTGCACAATATGTTGAAATAGCTGATTTGTGTAACAGAATGGTGCTATAAGCAAACTTATTTTGCAAATATATACTAGCCAAAAATCTAGCAACGTCCCTACCCTCTGGACACTACAATAATATTAATAAAAAATAGCGATCAATAACAATGATGTCAATGTAATATGTCAATAAAATAATAGAAAGAATAATGAAAATGTTTCAATATTAATGTAAATATAGATTTCATCACTACATAATATTATAAAACTGCGCCGCGTCTGCCTGTCTGTCTGTTCGCGATAAACTCAAAAACGACTGCATCGATTTTCATGCTGTTTTCACCAATGGATAGAGTGGTTTTCGAGGAAGGTTTTATATAATAAATAAATTTTGTTTACACGCTGAAATTTTAATGGTTGTTTTCCTGCAGCGAAATGATTTTGTCTTGGTAGTACAATTGATATATAAAAAAATAAAATATTAAATAATGGCAGCTTTAGAATTGTGATAAACGAAACTCTAAAGCGTTCTCGAACCAATAGTATTAAAGCACGAATGCCCGACTGCGCGAGTGCGCGCCACAACCGCGACCGACGCGCGGTCGTTGAGCCTCCCGCTACAGCTGATAACTACCTACTCCTGAGTCAACGAAAGATAATTTTGTTATTCCAATTTTCCTCTTTTACGGTCTTAGGGCCGTCATAAATACTTTTTTTACCTACAACTTATTGAACACGAAATTGAAAAACATTTGTATTATCTTACAAAAAAATAATTTTCTGAATTAGATAATGAAGTATTTTAAATATTGGAATCACTTATTTACAATGATTTTAATTAACTAACCTACTTTTAGATGTTTGCTATTTACAAAGGTACTTACACTTCCCGGTAACGTAGTAATTGTTCGAAGTCCAAGCCACTGCGTTCCATACACAATCGAGCACGTTTTATTTGATTTTGTTTTTCAATAATGTGTCTCTGTCACGTGAAGTCACGTCTTACGATATTAAAAGCCCATGCCCAAGAACTGCCCATGATCGAGTAGCCGCTTTGTCGTCGCTACGATCGTCCGGGCCTGTGGGACTTGAGAGTTCAGAACCCCGCGAAGACGGAGCGACTTCAAGCGTTGCGAATCCACGTAAAGTCGCCGGGCAGCGTGGGAGTTATACCTAACGAGCCCTAGTGTACAGTTGTGTGTGCCATTGCGACGTACTCCAAATTTTAATAATTATAATGCCGATCCATTTTTGCAAATCACGTTTCTGATCGCATGATGCACGTATAACGGTCTCAGCGGGTCAACTGGAGGGTCAACTGAGCGAGCCGGGAACCGGCGCGGCGCGCCGGCGACGGCGCGGGGTGGGGGTGCGCGGGCGCTCGCCGCATCACTACGCGAGTACGCGCGTCAGCTTATTTTACTCTGAACATTTACAAATTGCTCTTCGCTTTGTCGGCACCGCGCAGCCGCGCATGCTAGTGATGGATTAATTAGCATTCGCATTCATTGTTAGCTTGTGAAAAATCATTTAGCATTTAGCTAATGAAATTTAGTTGCGAAATTTCGTGAAGTGCTAAGTGAATTATCGCTTCGTACATTTTCATTTTCATTAAAAGTGCGAATTAAAATGAGCGTTCACCATTTTAATTCGCACTTTTAATAAAATTTTCATACTTCATTATTATCAATTATCATCATATTAGCTATTAGCATAGCAATAGCAATTATCATGCTAAGACTCAATAATTCACTTGCTAATGAAATTAATGAAAAATCGCATTAATTGCCATTACTAGCGCATGCGGTTCGAGTAGTACTACGTAATGTCTAGTGAACTACTATTGTTTCTCACGCTTTCGAGTTGATGCATATTTTTTTAACTATTTTAAAAACTAAAACATTAATATTTTTTAGGTTAAACCTATGATTCAATAGTACTACTTGGGGCAAATCGTTTTGCCGCGGGAAAACAACCATTAAAATTTCAGCCTGTATAATAACCGACATCCACGCGGGCGAAGCCGCGGGCATCAGCTAGTAATAAATAAAATAAATAAGTTAAACTTTTTACACTCAAAATATTCATTTGATGGAATAAAACCATCTCTCACACAACTTAGATAGCTTTCTATTAAATTCTAAATCTGTAGCACTTCTAAATTCTTCGGGTAAGTCTTGTGGTTTTCTATTTTCACCGTCATGGTATAACAATTTTTGTTGCCTACTTTTAGATTATTACGCAGGACTATTAGTTGCTTTTGTGCTATTTTCCTATTTGACAAAAATGTTTATTTTTTGGATTTTGGGCGTTTCCCTTTTTAGCAATGTTGATAAAGTACTTGTTAAAGTTTGTTACTATATCATCACTTTTGATATATTTTCCCCATCCAAAATTTCTCTAATTTCATTACTAGCATTGTTCTGTTTAAGTTTATAATTTATTATTTTCCATGTCGCTTTACACTAATTCTCTGGTTTCTCTATGTATTTTTACTATTATCCCTTTGTATCGTATTTACACATTGCCTTATTCTTTTGCTATATTATTTTCAAATTATTTGTTGATTGTGTAGTGTTCAAAGTCAAAGCCAAATAATTTATTTCAATTAGGCACATAAAAGGCACTTTTGAACGTCAAAAACAAAGAAATAGAACTGATTCTAGTTGCCTCTTCCAAAAGGTAGTTTTCGTATGGAGAAGAATGGAAAAAAAACTCCACCGTTACTCTTTTAAAATGTTTTACAATATTTTGTATACATCAATTATATAATTATATGTGAAGACGATGCACCTACAATAAGATTACTGTACGACAATAGGTAAACATAATTAAAAATGGAGCAATGACAAATAAATTATTTATGTGATAGATACATATCACAATATTCCTAACATTTTTAAAAGTAATACTGATAAGTCAGTGCGTGAGTTTAAGTAATCACAGAGAGTAAAAATCTATGACATACAAATAATAAAATATACAACTAAATTAGCAACCAGTATGATTTTGTCCAGACTCTAAATTGTCTTATGGAGCAAGACCAGCATGTTTCCAAGCATTCTTATCTTGGAATAAAACAACTCTTTTAAATAACAGTATATTTTGCTTGGCTCCCCGTGTGTACAATCACTTACCTAAATACCTAATGGAGGTAGCATCAACAGCATGTTATTTTCAATAAAAAAAACTTAAAAGTTTTTTGATAAATAAAGCATATTGTAGTGTATTTGAATATTTACAGGATAAACTATAGCATTTATTTTAATACTTTATTTTAAACAAATTTTAATGATCTCATTCTTAATTTTAATTTGTATTCTGTTTAGTTTCAAAATATTTTTTTTTAATGCGTACTTTGTATGCCGAAAGGTAAAATATGGTGTTACCTAAATTGTGATATACAATTATGACTGTATAACATCTGCACTTTTGTGTACCCATGTTTGAAAATGAATGATTTTGAATTTGAATTTGGATATAATCCTATAATTTATAATAAGCTTGTTTACAAAATGTACTTTTTATATGAGTTTTAAATTTTCTTTAATTTAATTGCAATATATCACAAGGTATTTTGTTAGAGCATTTAACACAGTACCCGATAAAAGATGTTTGTACTTTAGCTAACCTGAAAAATGGTTGATCTATTTTATCTTTATTTCTAGTATTAAAATTATGGCTATAAATTATTTTATTAAAAAGATTTAGATTTTTTCTTACACTAACATTCTCATAAATGAATTGGCAAGGTACCGTCATAATATTAATCTTTTTTAAATAGTTCCCTGAGAGATTCGCGGCGACATAAATTATAAATGGCTCTGCCAGCTCTCTTTTGCAAAATAAATATTATGGATTCAATGTCAGCAGCCCGATCGACCCCACAGTAAAATGCAATACGACATAATGCTGTGGAAGTAACTGATATAGACCAAATGCGCGGTTTCTACATCTGTTAGGAGGAAATAGGGTCGGTCTTTGGTCTATTTCCTCCTCCAATATTGGATTAACATGAAAGATATTTTATAAATTGATTAATTCTTCAAGGACTTTTTAATTAGCTACAATGGTTTTTGGTCCACGCGCGGTCATACAGGGAAGGATATTAATTTACTGTGCCCTTATGTTTCTGTTTTGATAATACATTATCTGTAGGAGCACTAGAACTCTCAGAAAATGGTCAAAATTGCCTGTTTAGACCGCTGTCATCAAAGGCCCATTGCACAATTTTGACAACTTTTAATGAAGAAAGAAAACATAGGGGCACAGTAGGATAGGATTAGGCGGGAGGAAACGCCCGGGTGTCACCACTGTGCGGATCGCCCGGAGGACACGGTGGAGCATACGGTGGAGGTATGCCCTGCTTGGGCGGAGCACCGCCGTGTCCTCGCGGAGGCGATTGGCGGCAATGACCTCTCGCGTCCGGCCCTGGTCCAGGCCATGGTACGGAGCGAGAGGGCATGGGAAGCCGTCACCTTCTTCTGCGAAGCAGTAATGCTCGCGAAGGAGGAGGCGGAACGCGTGAGGGAAAGGCAAAGTTTGCGCCCTCACGCCCCTAACCACCGCCGTTGGAGACGCCCTGGGCGTCGGGAATCCCAGGCGGATTCCCGGCCACCATAGGCGCGGGCTTGCGGACGGCGAGCAACGGGCAGCTCGCCGTCCGATAAGGACCAGGCCCGGGTCGATGGCGCGTCGTGTTCCACGCGCGCCTCAAAGAGATGTCAGCACAATTGGCGGGGTCCGCTAGGACCGATGCCTGCCAGGGTTGCGGGAAAGTCCGAAAGGGATACCGGGACCTTGGCAACAGGCAAATGAAGGAACACGGGTGAGTTTTAGTCAGTAAAAGTCTGACACGCCCTTCCGCTCCGCCCAGAGCGGGAGAAGTCATTGGATGATTTCCCACACTCAAAAAAAAAAAAAAACGGGCACAGTAGGGGCTTAATTTAAGTATTTAGAATATTGCTATTCGATGTCCGGACACACTGTATAATAAATTAGGAAGTTTTCTCTTTATTATAAATGACTTTTTTAGACTTCTAGTTACCCATTTTGGGTTAGCAGAGTTACTCTAGCTCCCATGTTGGTACGGCCCCGTGGCATTCTCCTTTCCCACAATGATTTGAGTCTGACCGCCATAGTAACTAATGATAGGCATAAAAAGAGCTTTTCAACGACAACTTCCAGTCGTTATTGGTCAGTGGGGACATCCTGTCGCATCATTCTTTTGTTTTATATTTATTTTAGAATGCTATACGTTCTTTATAAACAGGATTATCTATAGAACTTGGCACCCATTTAGATCTCAATTCTTTTGTCGGCGAAGTCCACAATCACGCTTATTCTTATTATTGAATTTAGCTCCCGTTTTCACATTTCTGTTTTTGATTGGCTTTTCTTTACTCAGGGTCCTTTTGTATGCAAACCAATGCTTTCGAAATATATTATTTTCCGTTTTTAATTTTATTGATAATGTTTGTCCGGTATTGTGATCTGATACTCCTTATTCATGTGTTTTACCGTTTGCTTCTTTGGGATTGTTCTTGCTCTGAATTATCCATTTATACCTAATACCTATACGTTCCGAATTTTCCATTCATTCATTCATTCAATAATTTATTTATTTAAAAAAGGTTAACCAACAGCTTCTGTATCTAATGTATTATCACAAGACTAATCATCCATAAATCTTTGTTAAACCCACTCTTCAATATTATAGTCACTACAACTTACATCACCATGACGCCAATCCCACAAGAGGTAGCCCAACCCCAACCCCGTCCAGAGGCGAAGGGTGAGGATTCGCCGGCGCTTACTCCGGTCGCCGACGGCGAGAGGGTCGTTATCTCCGGGATGTCGGGGATTTACCCCTCTTCGCATCACGTCAAGGAGTTTTCGGACATTTTGTACAATAAGGTGAGGGTTTGGAAATTGTCGGCTAACCTGATGGCCCCATATTATTACTATTTATTTATTTAAAAAGAGTTCTTGAAAATATGCCCCACAAAACTATGTTAACGATTGAACTGTGGCTACGAATATTACTTACTGATTTTTAGTTATTCATAATATTGCTAACAATTTACTAGGCTAGGCAATAATATCGTAAAGACTTTCAGTAAAAAATAATCATTATCATCAGCTACAGTAGTCCACAGCAGCCTCACCAATCACAAACCATTTACTCGAAAAGAAAAAATCTAGTAGAAAAGTAATCCGCCAATACCTCCTCCAGGTGAACCCAGTGACTGCAGAGAATGTGCGCTGGAAAGCAAGTCACCCCGAGGCGGCTCAGCACATGGGCTCAGTACCAGACCTAGAACGGTTTGACGCCCAGTTCTTCAAGGTGCACTACCGCCTCGGTAACAGCATGGATCCCATGTCCCGTAAAGTCCTTGAACAAGCCTACAACGCTATTTATGATGCAGGTGAGAGTTCTTTGATGTTGCTGCTGGCTTGCCTGTGTATCTGGTCATTCTTGGATTGAAAGTGAAATGCACAAACTATTAATAAGAATAGCTATAGCTATGGTAAGAATATTGGCCAACTTCCCAGAGCGCGCCGTATGTACATTTGAGGTAACATTTCAAAAGCCGATAAATTCATTTGAACCTTTTTTACACTGAATAAAACTGATGTAGGGGTGACATAAATTATTCTCAATTATTATTTGATTTCTGGAAATTAGATTAGAACATCGATTTTCAATATTAGTTTTCAGTATGAAAGGCTTATGAAGCGATTTCATTGTATATAGATGTGTATTTCAACACGGAATATAAATACATAAAGTTACGCCTTCTTTTCATGGGGATATGCAGAAACTATAGATCGTATTCCATTTTCTTCGTTTACGTTCATACATCTGGTCAGACACGCACACCGGTTGCGAGTACTACGCACTTGACCGTTCTGAAGAACATTACCAATAAGGCCACTATATGTGTACCTGCATCAGTAGCAGAGGCGTCGTCGGAGGTAATCGCTTTAAGCGACAACAGCAACTCGAAACCGATGCCGCAGCCAAATGTTAGTTACGCAAGTGTCGCCAGTAATTCAGGGGTTTCGAGTGGAGGTTCTATGAACATGGAAAACAACTGGATAGAAGTGAAAGGAAGAAAGAAACTGAACCCGATAATACGAAGTGGAAACCGATCAATAGTAGCTCTAAAAGCAGTTGAACGGAAAAAATACCTTCATGTTTGGAGGTTAGAGAAAACGACGACTGAAGTCGATTTAAAGGAGTACATTCAAAAGATATTAGGAGAAGACTCAGAGTTAGTTCTTACTAAAATACAGCCAAAAACTGAAAGGGACTATGCCTCGTTCAAAATTGGAGTGACTGAAAGCAATTTTGAGAAACTTTGTGTTCCTGAAGTATGGCCTATGAATGTAGAAGTAAGTGAGTGGATTTTTTTTCGTCGTCCAGCCACGCCAGTCACTCTACAACCGCAAGCTTAATTTGAGTTTATCTATTCTATATCAAAATGTCAGAGGTCTAAGAACAAAGTCGTCGAAGTTCTTATCACTGTTAGAATCTTCTAGTTCGGACTTGTTTGCAATTACGGAAACCGGATGCAATGAGTCAATACAGAACGCTGAAATAACGTTACCTGGTTATTCGATATTGCGATGTGATCGAGCCGATGGGCGTAAGCAAGGAGGCGTACTGTTGGTGTCCACGCCGCGTTTTGAATTGCGGCAGGTAACAATTCCCGATGATATTAATATTGATGTTCATAAATTTGAGTTGATTGGTGCTACAGTTTATTCACAAAACCGTTTTTTAGTTACCTGCTGTGTATTATATATTCCACCACAGACTGATGTAAAAGAATATTCAGTAATGTTTAACATTTTAGAAAAAATATGTGTAAAATATAAAAATAAGGTAGTTATATTAGGAGATTTTAATCTATTTTCATGCCCAAATCATGTTTGTGACGATTTTGAGTATTTCGTGGCATTTTGTGAAGTCGTTCAGTGTAACAAAGTTCCTAATTGCAATGGCAGACAGTTGGACCTCGTGTTGAGCGGGCTCAGTGGCGTGGTGGTGTGCGCGGGGGATGAGGGTCTGCTGCCCGTGGACGTGTACCACCCGCCGCTCGCGGTCACGGTTCCTACGTCCTCTCCGCTGCCGCAACCCGCCATATTAGACGCACAGTTAGAACCTCAAAATGAAATATTGACCAAGAAATGGAATTTCAGTAAAGCAAATTTTCATCAATTATACCATTTATTAGCTTTAATAGACTGGGATGAAATGTACAGTTTATGCGATCCGGATTTAGCTTTAAACTTTTTTTATAGTAAGATATATGAAGTTTTTGATATTTGTATACCTCTTAAAAATAAAAAAACTAACAATAACAATAGATATACATACCCAGTGTGGTATACCTCTGACATCATCAAGGACATTCAATTGAAGTACAGGCTACATAAAATATACAAAGCAAGTAAATCCCCTACTGATTACGAGGCGTTTTCGCGGTGTCGGGCGAGAGTTAAGGCGGAGACTGCTCTTGCCCACGACCGATATCGTGATCGCGTGCAGAGCCATCTTGCTGCTGACCCGAAAGCTTTCTGGAGTTACGTTAGGTCGAAAAGAGGTAATTCAAGTCAGTATAATTTGAATAAGGACGGGCAAGTTCTATCAGACCAAGAATGTGCTCAGGAGTTTGGACGATTTCTTCACTCTGTGTATAACCCGGAACCGGCTACGTTAGATGCGGACACCTGTAGTGAAACAGCGGAGCCAAGTGGCGCGTGGGTTCACCTCGGTTGCTTTGAAGCTTCAGAAGTGTGTCGCGCGCTAGCCCGCCTACCGCCTAAACGATCAGTTGGACCTGATGGTATACCACCTTTTATCTTAAGGGATAGTCGCATGGTGTTGGATGAACCCTTACTACATTTGTTCAATGTCTGTATTGCTGCAGCGTCGTTTCCCGATCGTTGGAAGCTTAGCCGAGTGGTGCCGGTACCGAAAGGTAGTGGCGGCTCCGAGGCAAGCGACTATAGACCAGTGGCGGTCCTTTGTGCTACTGCTAAAGTGTTCGAAGCAGCAATTCACAATAGCTTATATAAGCAGGTGAACGCACATTTGTCCGATGCGCAGCATGGGTTCCGTCCTGGGCGGAGTACAACAGGCAATTTGCTAAATTTGATGACGCAACTGGTGCCTGCTGTTGACGCTGGACTACAGGTCGATGTAGCTTACCTAGATTTTCGGAAGGCATTTGACACAGTGGACAATGATGTGCTGCCGTCGAAGTTGGCCAACAAGGGATTTACTCCACACACTATTCAATTCTTTGCCGATTACTTGCGCAGCCGACGTCAATATGTTGACTGTGGGGGTAGCTTTTCCGAAATTTACTTCACGAGATCGGGCGTAAGTCAGGGAACCAATTTAGGACCATTTCTCTTTATCCTCGTGGTGGACGACTTACCGGAAGTAGTTAAGGAGTCAACTTGCCTTCTTTTTGCTGATGATCTCAAACTGATTCATGTGGTGAAAGATGTTGCCGATCATGACACACTGCAACGAGATTTAGATAGGGTCACTGATTGGAGTCAGGAAAATAAATTGTATTTCAATGTGTCAAAGTGCTCAGTACTGTCATACACCCGCGCGCACACCCCGCGTCGCCACCAGTACCTTATGGGAGGTGAACCGCTGCAGCGTGTCATGGAGGTCAAAGATCTAGGTGTTTGTTTCACCGCAGATTTGCAGTTTAGAAAACATATTGTTGCGGTTTGCAAAAAGGCGTACCGTAACCTTGGGTTTCTTTTACGGCAAGCCAACCAGTTTACTAATATGAGTGCTTTAAGGGCTTTGTACGAAGCACTGGTGAAGAGCCACCTACAGTACAATGCAGCTATTTGGAGTCCTAGCGAAGCCAAATACAATACAATGTTAGAGCGGATACAAAACAAATATATCAGGTTTATGTACCATAAGATGTATGGAGTGTATCCGGGATACCCACTGCTGTATCCTACCTTGTTTGTATAAGGCATGGTAGGTTATACTAGATTAGAAGTAAAGAGGGAGCTTGCATTAGTCACATACTTATTTAAAGTAATAAGGGGAAAAATTTGCAATCCTGACATTTTACAGACAATTAAGCTGTGGGTACCTGACGAGTACGTAAACAGGCGCCGGCGGCCGCGGCTGCTGGGGGTACCGAAAGCGCGCACCAACCTTCTCCGCCGTGCCCCGTTTACACGTGCGCTGTGCACTCTCAACGCGGTAGCTATGAGCTTGGACCTGTTCTCTTGTGCACTGAACGATTTTACTCTGGAGACCACTAGAGTATTGTGTTATTCTGATCTGCATGTATAGTTAGATTTAAGTACCTAGTTTTAAGATTATATCTTAGTTTAATTGTGTTCTGTACCACTCTATCACTTTAGGTTAACCTGTAAAGATAGTTTGTGTTGTTGTAAATAAATAAAATAAATAAATAAATGTCCTCCTAGGGCGTCCCATCGGGGCGTTTCCACTCATCTGTGCCTTGTGAATACCTTTTGTTAATCGCCTTTCATTCACCTGTCATAAAATTACCATATACATTATAATTATGAGTCAAAGTGGTCATTCATGGCAACGACCGCAATAAATGTTAATGTATAATATGTAATTAATTATGTATGGTTCGATGTGCCATTGTACTGACTTGCTTGCTAAAAATTTTCAGGATTCAGCTGTTGTGTCCATAACATAATAAAAAATATATTAAAAAAAACAAAAACCCCGACTGTAAAAACACGTACTTAACTGAAAAAATATACACAAGCATTATTATTTATTGAATTTTGGTATCGCAGGCAGGACAAACAAAAGTTACACCATATTTCAGGTTATTGTTTTTTTTTCATACACCTATCTAAGGACACTTGGGTTTTTAAGACGAATATAACGATACCATAGCTGTCGAAATCAATCCAGCCGTTTGGAAGATACGAGGTAATAAAGTTTACAAATAAACTTTTATATACAAGATACACGCGAAAAACATAACCCTTCCTTGGCAGTCCGGGTAAAAACAAAAGTAAAAGAAAACATCGCCAAGCTTTCTTCACTTCAAAACATACTACGATCTAACTGTGAAAAGTTACGTGTGGGGAAAAAAATATGTACGCGCCTTTTTTTTTTAGTAAAACAGTTAATAAAGATTGGCCACTAAGCCGGGCTATTAGTCTGAAAGTCTGACAACCAGACTTACCAAGGGGTATCGTATTACCAAGTAACTAGGTTGTGGAGGTCAGATAGGCAGTCGCTCCATGTAAAATACTGGTACTCAGCTACATCTGGTTAGACTGCAAGCAGACCCCGACATAATTGCGAAAAGACTAGGCAGATGATGATGAACAGACTAGACATTAATAAATCATGTCCTAATAAATAACTTGATATTTTTGTTTTCCACAGGAATGAATCCTGAGCACTTATCTGGTAAAAAAGTAGGTGTGTTCGTCGGAACCTGTTTCTCTGAAGCTGAAAAAGCGACCTTCTATGACGTTGCCTCTAGAACGGGCTTGGGTATAGCTGGGTAAGAAATAATTTCCATAATTTATAAACATCATGTTTGTTTGCCCCGTAAAGGTAGGGACATCCATATTTGTCAAGTTGTCTGAGTGCAAGTGATACTTAATGCAATGAATGGTGTTGAACCGTCAAAATGAAAGGCATTGTCAATGTGAGTGTGTTAAGCAGTTATCCCGCATAATTCGAGATTCCTGAAAGAGAAACCTCATCACAGTTTTTCCGACCCAAAGATCGCTCTGAAGAGAGCCGTGGAGTCGCTACAACTAGCTCACACTACAGTCGGCTGTTTATTATACATGCAGCGTGCCCGTATGCCATTGGTCAAAATATATTTTATTTTTAGATGCAGTAAGTCAATGTTCGCCAACCGCATTTCCTATTGGCTGAACGCGAAGGGTCCTTCGATGGCGATCGATGAGTCGTGCTGCAGTTCTACCGCGGCGCTGGAGCAGGCATACCTCGCTATAAGTCGAGGTGAATGTGAGGCAGCCGTCGTTGGAGGCTGCTACTTGTGTATGCATCCTCAGTCTTCTGTGCACTACGGAAGGTGAACAAATATCTACTCATCGTCATCATTTCAGAAGAATGACGTCCACTGCTGGACGTAGGCCTCCCCGAAGCGTCACCACGAATTCTTCTAATACGAGATATTAAAAAAGACGAATTTCCGTTTAAGAGTTTATTTTCGTCATCATCATGAGCCCAAAAAATCCAATAGCACTCCAGTTTTTGAAAATATCTACTTTTTTCGTTTTTTATGTGCAGGATCATAAGGCAGGCGATGGATGGTAAAACGAAGTCATTTGATCAGGATGCCAATGGCTACGTAAAATCGGAAGCCGTTAACGTTCTGTTTCTGCAGAAGGCTAAAGATGCACTGAGGTAAGTTAAATGAAGTATACCTACCTACTAGCTGTTGCTCGCGACTTCGTCTGCGATCCAGGATGACAAGTAGCCTATGTCAGTCTCCGGATTTAGATGAAATTAGGCCCAAACCATGACAAAAAAAAGGTCATGGTTTGGGCCAAATTTCATCTAAATCCGTTCGGCCGTTTTAGCGTGAAAGAGTAACAAACAAACAAACTTTCGTATTTATTATATTAGTTAGGAAATAAGGATTAGGATAGGATAAATGCTACCATTTTCCAGTGCGCGTGAGAAACGGAGCTATACATGACCGATTGCACAATCCCTTTTTCGCAACGGCATCTTGATGCCTCTGATCCCTGTTTCTGATCAAAGTAAAATAAATACTAATTTCAATAAATAATGTAAATGTAATTTGTTTAATCTACAGGATCTACGCAGATTTAATACATGCGAAGACGGAATTTACCGGATTGCTAACGGGAGAAACGGGGCCTCAGTATGGATACTTCAGGAGTCTTGACAAGACTGTTAACTTCTTGACCAAATTCTATGAGGAAGCGAGGGTCCCACCGTATGCTGTGGAATATGTCGAAGCTTTTGGTTCAGGTATTCATTTTTGACTTGTTAGTTTATGAAAGAAACAATAGATCATGTTTATAGAAGTAAATGCGGGCAATATACTTAAATTAAACTTGGATTTCTCTAGATTTTTTAAAGTTGCATGTAATATGGAGCCATTAAATCGGCACAAATCCAGATTCCGGGCTGCCACAGACTCACCCAGGACGATCACGATTAGTAGACCAAAGACGCAGTCATTAACAAACAATATTTCTGAAAAATAATAATAATTGTACATAATGTATAATTTCGTTAAAGGTTCGCCTGATGCCGACAAAGCGGAACTAGATGCCATTGAAAGTGTGTTCTGTAAGGGAAAAGAAGACACCCTCTTAGTTGGTAGCGTTATGTCCAACATTGGATACGGAGAAGCTGCATCGGGTATTTCTGCTATAACGAAGGTAAGCTTTTTATTGAGGTCATCATACATAATCTTTTATACCTCTCACATAGAGGAGGCCTCTGTCCACGCAGTGGGAACATTATAGGTAGACTGATTATGCAAGATAATGCGTCATACATTACTGAACACAATATTCGAGAGCACACTCATTTATTTTAAACTAATTCTTTAAAAAACAAATGAGTTCGATCGCCGTGGATTCACGTCCTGGCACTGTTCGAATTTTGAAGCGATGTTTAGAGATCTATTGGTACCGTCATCTAGTTATTCAGATATTTCTCGGCTTCAACAGGTGTTACTAGGCTACCATCGCGGTGAGATAGCCGCCAACCTGCACTGCAACAATCCGCGTCAGGACGTGGTAGCAATGCGCGAGGGGCGCATGTGCATCGTCACTGAACACCAGAGCTTCCGTCGCTCCTACGTCGCCGTCAACGGCATGTCTGTTACCGGCGTCAACTCACACGTGCTGCTGCATGGACACTATAAACCAAAGGTACATACAATGGGATATTATGCAAGAATGACTTTTTCTGCTCATTATCATCTTCACAGCCCGGGATCAGTCGATACTGGGTATCGCTCACCGTTTGTTTCTGCTAGGCTCCGCAATTTGACATCACTGGTTCTGGTGTTACCTGATACATTCAATACCACAAAATGAATCCAATGTGTCCGACTTCCCAGGTTTCTTTGACGTGACCTTGGCCACTATTCGATAAAAACCAATTTACATCATACAAGACATTTAATAACACTTGGTCATTTTGTTCGTAAAACATTTTCCATTTGTTCCAGGATCTGTCACGCTACAATAGTAGTATCGCGCATCTCGTGACTATATCTGCGAGACAGGACACTACTTTGCAAAAAATATTTGACAACTTAAAGTCACGTCCGATAGATCCTGAGGAGTTGACTTTGTTGCATAACATTCATCAGACGAGCATTTCTGGACATTTGGGCAGAGGATTTGTCATTTTAAGTAAGTGTGATGAAAATCTGCATAAGTTCCTACTACTACCATAATAAAAACTTTTAACAAAAAAATACAATCGACTTAAAAAAATACAAAAAACACACAAAAACAAAACATGTAGACGAGTTGGGAACCTCCTCCTTTTTGAAGAAGTCGGTTAAAAAGTATACTTCATTATCATCAGCCCATAATATAGTAGTCTACATAGGTCACTAATCGTACGCCAGTTTACTCGATCCACGGTCATGTTCATTCAGCTGTTTCCACCACATGACACATGAAAAGATCGTCGCTCCATGTAGTCTGAGGGCGTTCCCTTCTTATGCCAATTCACAGTCTCCACTCAAGGACACGTTTTCCTTATAACACGGCTGGCTCATAGCCTCTTTAAGCTTGCTTACTTTGCCTTTGTGGTAACCAACATCTATTTTGCTTCATCATTCTAGAGACGGACGAAGAACAAAATACAGTGAGTCTATGTGAGAAGGCTGAGTACTTCGACGACGCTCGACGGCCGCTGTGGTTCGTGTACAGCGGGATGGGCTCGCAGTGGGCTGGTATGGGCGCGCAACTCATGCGCATACCAATCTTCGCTGCTGCTATAGAACGGTAAATTAATTTTTAAACTAACCATAACTGATTTTCCCTAGACAGATTTTTATTTTTCTTGAAAGAGCAAACTTTTTGAGAGCAAAAGCCATTAAAAATTTTATTTTCTGTCAACATAGATAATCCAATATTTTAACAATTTATGTCTACATATTCTAGGTGCCGACAAACTTTGGAACCAAAAGGAATCGATATTGTCCATATAATCACATCGCCCGATAAGACAATATTTGACAACATTCTTCACTCGTTTGTTGGAATAGCAGCTATTCAAATAGGACTCACTGATGTGCTTCGGGAACTCGGATTGGCGCCTGATGGCATTATTGGTAATACTCACAACATTTTTTTCATCAGCATTTCAGTCCGTTCAGTCAAAACACCATTCATTACAGACACCCAATAGTACTACGATGCCCACAACCGGCGAATTACTATTAATTCTATTATAGACTCCTGAACAAACCTTCAAGTATAGCCTATTTCACAATATCACTTTTACAGGTCATAGTGTAGGCGAACTGGGATGCGCGTACGCCGACGGCTGTTTGACAGCAGAAGAGATGATATTGTCGGCGTACAGCCGCGGCCTGGTGTCGGTGCAAACTCCGTTTATTCGAGGATCCATGGCTGCTATTGGCCTGGGATATGAACAGGTAATAGTGTGTATAAAGTTGTGTATACATGTTTTTGATCATGTGAAAATGGAAACGTCTCGTCGTCATTGGTGCTTCAGATTCAGATTAGTACTAATAAAAAGGTGCAAGTCTTACTTGCGCAAAAAGGTTTGTTTAGGTGCCTACTGATCCGTCCTTCTTCTGAACAATACTTCGTGATGCAACCTGAGTATTAATATCATACTTGTATCGACAGATTTCAAAAATGTGTCCTCCCGAGATTGAAGTAGCTTGTCACAACGGGCCTGAATCTAGTACTATTTCGGGACCTGCAGATATTATGAAGGAATTCGTCGCAGAGTTGACTGCTAAGGGCGTATTCGCTAAGGAAGTTCCATGCTCAAATATCGCCTACCACTCACGTTATATTGCTGATGCTGGTAAGCAATATTACTCTTCTATATCTGTTCTGTATCTGTACATATTATAAAACAAAGTTGCTTTTCGTGTCGGTCTATAGAGTTATGAGGAACAGGGTGTAAAGTTCACTCATCCTCTATAGAAAGAGTGGATCCTCTGACCAGACCAGAACAGGGTGTCGTGTCTGACGGGCAACTGCCTGGCCATTTTGTCAACGGTGGTCATGCTACGTGTGCTGACACTAATCGCCAGGCAGTTGCCCGCCAGACACTGGATGTCGAGTATATTGATCGTGAGGTACACTCTGATAGCGCGATGCAGGATTTGTGTGACGTCAGGCGTTTGATGCGTAGTTCGCATTTAGCGATGTAGATGCCGCCACAAGTCTTTGTGACCGCTTAATTCTTCTAGATGTGGTTGTCATCATCATTTAGAGATTTTTTTCTGGAAGGTTTATGTGTTTTGTATAATTACATTAATATTTAACTTTGGTATAGCATAGAAATCTCGGTGTTTGGACATATAGCCACATAGTAGACTACACTTGTGTGTCGCTAGTATTCTTATACAACCAGGAAATGTAATTGTATGTCTTCAACATTCCTTATAAAAAGTATTAGGTATTATTGTATTAATATTGAATACACGGTCTGCTTGTCAAAAACAATGTCTTCTATTCAATAAATTAAATATTTTAATAACAGGTCCTGGGTTGCTGAAGTTTTTGAGCGAAGTAATAAAGACCCCGAGGGCTCGAAGTGAACGCTGGGTTTCAACTTCAGTACCAATAGATAGATGGGAGGAGCCCCTGGCTAAGTACTCGTCAGCTGAGTACCACACTAACAACCTTTTGGTAAGAACTCACAATGCATAATTATACATTTTATGAACAACTAAAATATCAAGTGGAAATTGATATTTCACGCCTTTGCACTAACTCTTTTCTGTCTCCTACTTGATATGAACCATCATTATGTTCTGATCCTCCAATTTTCTTTTTGCGTGTTTCAAGACAGTTGAATAGGTAATTAAATTTTTAGGACTCACCAAGCTTCATTATGTCGACGCTCTTTGTATTGAATCCAATAGTCGATTCTGTCATTCAGGAGTTGCAGTGGTCAAGAATAGAGTAGAGGGATTGTCCTAACAAATATTTCTATGCAGGTTTACATTATTCCGACGAATTCATTGGTATTCCCTTTTTCCTCAGAACCCGGTGCTATTCGAGGAGACTTTGAAACATATACCCTCCAACGCGGTGCTGGTGGAGGTGGCTCCTCATGGTCTACTGCAAGCTATCCTCAAGCGTTCTCTTCCTGCCAATTGTAGGAACATAGCATTGACTAGGCGAGCTCACCCTGACAATACATATCTACTACTTGAAGCGGTTGGCAAGTAAGTAACAAAATTACATTTATAATTTAATTTCGACTAACGTTATCGTCATCGCCGTCTTCGTCTGCTTAGCCTTTCCCAAATATGTTTGGGTTAGCTTCCAGATTTACCGGATGTAGTTAAATGCCAATATTTTTTATATGAATTCGACTTACGTGTTTCGAGTTTGAAACTAGTCAACCACACCTGAAACAAAACACGTAACCGAATACCAATTTATTTTATGGTATTTTCTTCAGTCGTTACTTATACTTATCACTATTTACAGATTATACATGGAGGGATACAACCCAAGGGTCCAAATCCTCTACCCTAAAATAGAGATGCCAGTATCCACTGGGACGCCATTCCTTTCCCATCTGGTCGAGTGGGCCCATGGAGAAAACTGGTGAGTGAAATTACTTTTCGTGAACAATAAATAAAGTGCTTACAGATTTGAAAGAAGTGTAAAACTAAATGAAATGAAATTTATAGCCGGGGAACAGGTGTAAGAGAAACGCAGGTGCTTGAGAATTACACTATACTTATAAAGACACAAAGAGTTACAACAAATCACTACAATCAAACATCAAACAGAGTTATTGTCGAGAGCGCGCGCACATCCACTCGATGACGGTAGCTCACGGCACACTGACACTGCGTTGCCAACCAATCTAACTTGAGCTATCGCGGGCGCCCTCCGACGGGCGGCCGGGTAACCACTCTGGGTTGCCATTTATACGCTGCCGCACGCTATAAATTCCATTTAATTTCAAAGATTTTATAGTCAAAAAAAATCTGCCTAGCCTTTTCCCAACTATTTTGGGGTCGGCTTCCAGTCTAACCGGATACAGCTGAATACCAGTATTTAACATGGAACGACTGCCTATCTGACCTCCACAACCCAGTAACTGGGTAATACGATACCCCTTGGTAAGACTGGTTGTCAGACTTTCGGGCTTCTGACGACCCGTAACGATTGTCAAAGATCCACGAATGACACCCGGGGCCAACGGTTTAACGTGCTCTCCGAGGCACGGAGGAGTCTCGGTATGTAAAGATGGTCACCCATCCACCGACCAACCCTGGCAAGCGTAGCTTTACCTGATGGATCGACCCGGTGCGGCTGTTATTAATTAGCCACGAGCAAAGATTTTATAGTATGGCTTCTTAAATGAGGTTTTCATGAGCTTCAGAAAGTGGCCTTACTACGTTTGTTCAGTGCTTCATTGCTCAGTAGTAAGCAGGTAACTACTACATATTTGATTTGTTTTTTTCAGGCCTTTGCCTATCTACAATTCTGCTAGCCGGAGGAAGGCTGCAGCTTGTACATATACCATATCATTGTACGATAAGGAACATGAGTTTCTGAAAGGACATGTTATCAGAGGTACCTACTTAGCCTTATATAAACAGCATAATTATATCTATCTTGAATACCTATCGGGATTTATGTCGATGGGCGAAAAAAAACTGAACAGATTTGGCTGCATTTATTTTGCAGTATCAAAGGTGTCACTGTGCATTACAAAAAGGGATGATGCTATTTATCCTGTATAGCTTCATCTCTCTCAATCACTAGAACAATAATGCTCAAATATGCATGTCATACGGTCCTTGTTCTATTTATAATGGTTAGTGGTGATTCATTTTTCATGATTTCTCTAGAAAAAACGATATATCCATTCGCATCATCTCTGGTGGCTGTTTGGGACACCCTGGCTATGACCCTGGGTGTTCCCACCAAGCAATTTTCTGTGGAGTTCCGCGATGTTCACTTGTACGGACAACCTGTGATGAACAGACAGAGTCAACTCAAACTTAGAGTTGCATTGCAACGAGGAACTGGATGTTTTGAGGTATGTACTGAAACTTTTGTGACATTACTATATCTATCCAAACCCCTAATTACTCCAGACCATGGAAGTATTATGTTAGCGCCGGGAGTAATGAAAGAGTGGACTGTATTTTATAGGCAATGGTTTATTGCCGTCTG
This sequence comes from Lithophane leautieri, assembly GCA_949152455.1. Lineage (NCBI taxonomy): Eukaryota > Metazoa > Arthropoda > Insecta > Lepidoptera > Noctuidae > Lithophane > Lithophane leautieri. The sequence continues at coordinate 11,392,497 of OX424478.1, forward strand.
ATCTTTACAAGATATAAACTGTTCCGGACCAACAATTATATAATAGGTTAGAAAGGAATATCTCCCGTCGCTGTGGAGTCCGTGGAAGCGAGTGGTCATCGGGCCGAACCGTGTCGCCGCCGCGCTGCGCCTCAGCTTGTCGATGACGCATTGATCACGGAGCCTGCTCATGCAAACCACGCGCAAGGTGTTGTGTTCGATTCCCAACATATTATGATGACAGACAGATGAAACATGGCAATTGACATACGATGACTCGGGCATTGCTCATTTCCATATGCGGTGATCCCTTGGCATTACGTTATTTTTCTCTAGCACCATGTGATCATCCTTCTTTCAAGTAAGAAAGTAAGATTATTATAAGCATTCAATTTCACAGGTATTAGATGACAAAATTAAAGTAGTAACAGGTGTGATCGCTGTATTAAAACCAAACGATAAAAAAGACGAAATACAACTTAAAGAATCCCAAGACATGAACCTCACTGCTGAAGATATTTATGACTTGTTGCGTGAACGAGACTACTTGTACAGGTAAAGAACATTATTATTAGGATTACAACTTTTTTATATTATGTGAGTTAAGTGTAAAGTAAGGAGCTCGTGGCTAAGTAATAACAGCCCCGCGGGTCGATCCTTCAGGTAAAGCTGCACTTGCTAGGGTTGGTCCGTGGATTGGTGACCATCGTTACATACCGAGACTCCTCCGCGCCTCGGAAAGCACGTTTAAAAGAAGATGGATATATTATGTGGCTGTCGTTATTCTTCAATAAGCTGTTGCATGCAGGAGGGATCCCAAAAGAATACCTACTATTTAATTTCAACTCTATAGTAGTGGCTTTTGCGGACATGTTAATTATTCAGATTTGTTACAGTTGTAATGGCAATCATGTCATTTGGTTTAAATAGGTTTTTATCTGCAGTATCTTATTTATCGTATATAGATTCCTTTCTATCTTGTGAATGTGAGAACGTCGTAGGCTTAGTGAACTGTAGACTTTTATTATTAATTTTAATTTAAAAAAAAATTATGGACTTTATCTGAAACTTTTTGAAAGGCCTGCACTGTCCTCCCATAACCATTAACACTGTAATTCGAAAATATTGTAAAAGCCAATTATCTTTTAAAAGCGTAACCATGGAGTTTCTTGCCGGCTCTTCTCCATAGGAATTAATAGGAAACGACCAATTGGAACCGTGCACCTAGCTTCTGACGTTTCATAAGTGCCCATGTAGGCTTATGTGAAATAAAATATTTTGATTTTGATTTTGAAAGGTGCAAAAGTTGCTAGTGCCCATCTTTAAGAATAAAGGTGATGTACAGATTGTAACAACTATTGAGAGATAAAGCTCATATCATATAGTATGAAGGTATGGGAAAAAGTAATGGAGAAAAGGACAGAGAGATTACCCCGAACCAGCTTGGGTTTATATCAGGTCAGGTTGCAATGGACGCCACTTTAGCACTCCACTGATTGTGCGTTAACGAAGCCATGTTTGAAAACAGTCTGAATGTCAGAATTCGGATCTAGTTAGATACGATGAAGATAAAAAACAAAAGTATCTTTCGCCGGAAAATTTAATTCAATGGAATTTCTATAAATTGGTGAATATGAATTGATATAGAAGAGTACTTTGAAAGAAAGGATATCGAGAGAATTAAAAAACATCCGGTAGCTTCTTAATAGGAGATGACTCCACGAATCATTTGCTGAATTAGTTATGTGTCAGTTTTCGCGAGTGTATTCAATTAACTTTAAAAGGATAAATCAAATTATAATTAACCTCCACAGTGGTGAGTTCCGCACTATTGAAGCCGCTAGCGCTTCCCTGAATGAAGCTTCGCTGGTGTGGCGCGATAACTGGGTCACGTTTATCGACGGCTTGCTGCAGCTGAACATGCTGCGACAACCATACGATGGAGTTACCCTGCCCACACACATCAGGAGAATGTCTGTGGATGTTGAGAAGCATCCGAAGAAGAAAATAACCACGGGGGAAGATAAAGCTTTGTATAAAGCTGAAGTATTAGATGAACATGATTTCGTAAGGTAAGCCAAAACATTTGCTAACAAATGTCCAGTTGGTAAACCACGTTTTACATAACTATGATAGTTCATTTTTTCTTTTGTCACCATATTCAGGTGTGGAGGGTTAATGATGGAAAATATAAGATATCGCAATTTGCCAGCTATTAATAAAAGGAACATGGCGTTACAGACGCTGAAGTTTGTTTCTAATTTCCAAGTTCACCAACAAGTAAGTGGGACCTTTAATGAACTTGAAAAAATTGTGTAGATCTTTGAATAACGAATAAAGATAATAATGGCTACAAAGGGTGTAACGTCTGAGATGACTCCAACAAGAATAAGGATTGGATGATTATGATTTGGACAAAATTATGAATGTAGTGATAATGTAATGTGTCATTTTGATTACCAGGTTTCAACTTCACTACAAGTTTTCTTGCAAATAGTTGCCGAAAATGTTAACAAAGACTCCATAAAAGTTGTTGGTATCAGTAACAACCAAATGAAAGGATCTGTCTTTGAACAAATGAAGAAAATTGGATCCAGTGTTTATGGTGTCAATATTAGTTATGATGAATTCAAGTTGGTAGAATTGAATTCAACAAATAATAGTGGTCTCTCGATTAAAGAAGCGGACCTTGCCATAGTCCGTAACCTTTCCACCGATAATAACGTAAGCCAGTGTTTTTTATTATTATTTTATTGAATCTTAGTCAATTTGAATTCAACAAATAATAGTGGTCTCTCGATTAAAGAAGCAGACCTTGCCATGGTCCGTAAGCTATCCACCGATAATAACGTAAATAAGTGTTTTTTTAATTATTTTATTAAAACTTAGTCAATTTGAATTAATGAATGAATATAATTTAAAAATCCACAGATGTGTCAACTGCTTCACTTTGCGCTACAACGAGACTCTTTCATAGTGAGCGAAGAAGACGATTTGTACGGAGGTCGCATTCGGCCGACGTCTCTGTATCGTCAACTATCAGCTCACAGCAACGCTAGCTCGCGCTTGGACCTGGTGCGCTGGCGGCCAACTGAGGTGGCCATGCCCACTACAGCTATTACAGTGCGCGCGCATATCGACTTCTCCCTCCTCACCGACACCCGCGCCAATCTCTCTCCCCGCCATCGCTTGCTCATCGTGGCCCCATATCCAGCTCCCTCTGCCCTCAAACAATTAGTACAATGTTGGAGGAAAGACGTCCAACGTAATAATGTTCACCTATTAACTGTCAATGATGAAGAAGGCAACAATTTCTTCTTGGACGATCTACCGGATATCGATCTCGCGTTCACCGTTTTGGATCATGTAAGTGTGAACCTTGTTGATATTCAAATAGACCAAAAAGTACAGTATTCAAGCGTAATCTGGTAAATCAAGTTTTAGATAAGTTCGGCGTAAGTTGTAGAAGATCTGTTGCCGCATTACCTTTGCGATCTTCGTGAGGGATGGTCTCTTTCTAGAAGTCAACTTCAGTTTCAACTCCAATATTTAACAATAACGTTTAATTTTAGGGTAAATGGGGAGGAGAGTATTACGTGCCAGTACAGGATAGTGCGAAAGTGAGCAGCAATGTGACGTTACAGAGTTCACAAGTAGGAGATTTGAATTCTTTGGAGTGGGTCGATGGTGCTGAGTCATGTGGCTCTGGAGTACCAGTGAAGGTATGTATATATATTATAATATACATAATTATTTATTTTAAATTAGGGACCTTGGAGTAGACACGAAGGGTACCCAGACCTGAGTTGATTAAGATTGAAAATATGTACCTTATATCAAATTATTCACAAAAACCTTTGAATTTTCAGGTCCATTATGTCGGATTGTCTAACACTGACATTAAAAAAGCAATTGGAAAAATAACATCAAAACATGATGGAGAAAACAATTATGGTATGGATTTCAGTGGAACAACAGAAAGGTAAAGAAATGTTAAATATAATGGTGATGTGATAAAGCTGAGGTCAATATAGGAAACTAAGTCGTATCTAGCCTTATACTATTTTGGCCAGATTCGTCTATCGACGGCATAAAAAAGTTGTTGGGAAAGATGAAATATTATGTTTGCCCAAAAGTCAACCACGTGAACTCAGTTCGCTGACGCAGTCATAAGATCCTCGGGGTTAACAATCGCTTGTAAAAGTGTGATAAAGAACCTGAGATGTGTAATGTTACAGTGGTGAGCGCGTGATGGGGCTGGTGCGCGGCGGCGCGGCCGGCAGCGTGGTGCGCGCGCAGCCGGAGCTGCTGTGGCCGGTGCCGGCGCACTGGAGCCTGGAGGACGCCGCCACCGTGCCGCTCGCCTACGCACACGCACTCTACTGTCTCGTGAGTTTACACTCAAGATACAATCATCATCCACAATGTCCCTTTTACTACCAGACGTACGTTGGTTGATATCCCGACAGTACCTCTTGTCGGGATATTTTCAACTCTGCGCTTCTCCTCCACATGTATAAAATCTCTCCGCACTACTACCTATGATATGTCAGGTTTCAGAGCGAGAATGAAGAGGCATTTTCTGAGTTCGCTCGTTTTATCATAAACTTCATCCATCGCTTTTCATCAGGCGAGATCGAGGTCAAAAGTATAGAGCCATGTAATAAACTGTTATATCTTTGGGGATATAATGGTGTAAATAAAGCCCAAGAATAGTATTAGAATTTTTATTTTACGACGACCAAATTCTAAAAAGCTTTTCGTTTGGGTACTGGCGGGAAAGTCAGTCACCACAGATAAATTATAAATTTGGCATAGCGTCACTATGACATTGGCGGTAAACGCAATGTTGCCATTATAAAGAACACATAAAATGTTGCCACTTTGGAAGGTTTTATCAAGCCTGAACACAAACTAACATAAAAAATTCTGATTTGTTTTAGGGAATCAAATATGGCAAGAAGCTAAAGTCTGATGTCTCTGTATTTATCCATGGAGGGGCTGGAGCTTTGGGCCAAGCTTTGTTATCAATAGTCCTTGCTCACGGTTGTGAAGTATACACAGCTGTTAGTGACGTGCGAAAAAAACGTTTCTTGCTTAAATTATTTCCAGATTTGAAAGGTATACATTTGATTATATGTACATTATGTGCCTACTTATTTTTTTACCTTGTTTATTCTGATTGTAATTTTTTTTTTAGCTGATCATGTTGTCAATTCTCGGGATCAAAGTTTCCTAGATATGATTCTTAATTCCAGAAAAGGGGAGGGTTGTAACGTTATTATAAGCTCAGCAAAAGGAAACTTGAAGAAAGTATGTACCTTGCTTTATTAATATTAAGCTGTAATTACTTTAGGCAGTGTATAGAGTGTCGCAAGCGGCATTATATCTCTATCGGTTATAGTATCGTCAGCTTGCGGCGTACTAGTAAATCATTTTAGATAATATGTTGCAAAAGTCACGGTTCTAACCCAACCTAACCCATTTCACTACTATACTTTATGTTATTAACAGTTAGTAGCTACACTGGATTGTTTCTTTTTTTAGAGTATACTTCACTGTACTGGTTACCTGGGCACAGTTTTTGATGTCTCTCAACTTCACAATCAAGATGAAGATTTTTCTTATGGATTGTATAATCTAACAAAAGAAAGGGCTTATGCTGCTGTCGATTTCTCATCGATATTTGAAAGGCCCGAGGAAATTAAAGTAAGTATTTCAAGCAAACCAGCCGAATCTCTAAAATACTAATAAAATAGTCATAAATAAATCAAACTAAGACTAATTAATTCAAGATATACACAATACAACGGTTCAGTGAAGTTCTTACATGAGCTGAACAAAAAAATCTGTTGAATCGCAATATATGTATTTTGTTAATATCATTGATCTAAAATTCATTTAGAACTATATGGCTGTGTATTATTTATCGGCTCTGTTGTTCTACAAGTAGGTTAGCCATTTGAAAAAGCAACCTGGCTATTATAATCTTGGATCAGTAAATCTCATTGGAACATTTGCTTTAAACCACAGGCCTTGCAGACGATGTTGAGCGAGGGTATTAGCCGCGGCTACGTGCGACCTCTGTCGCGCGTGTCGTACGCGCCGAATGACGTTGCGCGCGCCTTCCGACTGCTCGCGGCCAGCAGGCACCGCGGCAGGGTGCTGCTGAACATGCAGGAATATTCCACACAAGCGAAGCCCAGGTTAAGAGAGACCCTTTTTTGGTTTAACAATTTTATAGGACTGAGATTTAACTTTCACTGTTTCGTTTTACTATGCAGCATTATAAATTTTGGTGTTGCGTATTCCTGTTGGTTACACTGTACACATTACTATTATTTTTCTTGCAGAATCTCTTGCAATCCAAATCATAGCCAAGTTGTAGTATTGAATGAAGAAACTTTTGGACTCCAGATGGTCGACAAATTAGTTGCTCGAGGTGCGAGGAAACTACACATTCATAGCAAAGCACATACAACTACAAAGTTCCAATTTAAATTACGGTAAGCAAATCAATACAGCTTATAATGTTTATAATCCAAATGACCACAATGATGATGTTATGTTTCAACCTAGTCTTACATTATTATTTAGGAATTGGCAGAAGCTCGGCGTGCAAATTCAAATATCGTCTCAGAATTTAAACAACGAAACTGATGTAGTGGAGTTACTTAAGGATGCTTCAAAATTGGGGCTTATTCAAGGCATATATGCCACTACAGATGATGATCAAATGGTTCAAGAAACATTATTTGCTCACCTGGATGTAGTTTCGAGAAGCTTTTGCCCTGATTTAAGGTAACATTATAGTTCTTTGTATTAATTTCTTTGAAACATACATAATTTTGATATTTCGCAGATCTAGATCTAATTTTTCTTATACTGTCGTTTCTTTTATCAGATTCTTTGCGGTAATAAATGTTGGTGAAACTATGCTTGGTAAACCAACGTGTCTTTCCCGTGTTCAAAATAAATTACCAGCTAAATTGATAACCCTGCCTCAACTGAAGAACGTAAGTAGTAGTATAGTAGACCATCGAAATGCTCTTCATCAACTTTGAAAACCGCGAAATTATGTAAGCTTTGCAAAAAGAGCTTTTTAATAAACAGACATTAGATTCAAGGGTCATTGTTTGAGAATAATAAACAAAAGTGGGACTAAAACAGAGCCTTGCTGTATACCTACCCGTGCAGATCAATGTCTGCTGCATTCTTTTCACACATTGTTGCGTTGTAATAAGAACTTATGACGTCAAGTGTCAAGTGCTAAAAATGATTTAAGCTGAATTTGCTAGGAAGAGTTTCCAGATGGACCTATTTAAATTCTTTATAAAGATCACTGAGCACTAAACTTTAATCTTAGAGACCTTCTACTTTTTATTTCAGTAGATCAACTAAATTCGTTGATGGACGCCTAACAACGAATCAACCTAATAAACAACAGTACTAATTATATTATTTTTCATTCAGGAGTCGAGTGCTGGTGATGCGGTGGACGCGGTAGAGCGCGCACTTTGCAGTGTAGACACCTTGGTGGTTGCACAGAGAACTCATAGACAACAACCTAGTCTACTGAAACAACTTGCGGAATTGGCCAGTTAGTAGTGTAATCTTGGTCTAAAGAGAAAATTAACATTGAAGTTCTACTGTGTATTTTCTTTCATGTAGCATAAAAGCGATTTGGTGTTCGCATACTGTGATCTTATCTTGTATTTTAAATAAATAAGTTTTATTTTTCCAGATATAAATTTAACAAAGAACACCCCAAGAAGAACTACTTTAGAAGAAGTCGGCATTCAAGATGATAAACTACTACTGGTTGCTAGTTATTTGAGAATTAACCATAATGTTGAGCTTTCTGAAAACGAGATACCACAACTAACAGTTGAAACGTAAGTTTTTTTTACAAATTTAAATCTGGTAGGGTACTATTATACTTTAAAAATCTTGCCAAAATTATGGTATTAATGGTTTTATTTGACCACCAGAATACTGAATTTGGAAAAAACAGAAAACGCCTTTGAAGGTGTTAAAGGCTTAGCGACATTCATATCTTACGTGGACACGGACGAATTACTTGCGACTTCAGAATTTGTATGCATGACTACAATCACTAGCGGCGACGTATTGGTAAATATATTACAAATTCTACTTTGCATATTGTGCATTTATTAAATCGCTTAATGATTTGAAGTAAACAGGTTAGATAAGATCACAGGCATCACCCCCTGACCTTATCTCAATTAATTTGTAGTCGGAGCAGCATGGTTATTTTTTCCATACCCACCTCTATAAATATACCCTCATCTTAGGCATTCATCTTCTATCTGGCCATATCATCGCGTACACTCCATTCATAGTGTTCTAATACTGTTTTAAATATTTCAGCGTGAAGACGAATTTGACGCGAGCCAGACGTATTTGTGCATAGTGCCGGGTATAGAGGGTCACCACGAGAGGTTCCGCGTACTGTGCGAGCGTCTCAAGCTGCCGGCGCTGGTGCTGCAGCCGGGACTCGACCGCCCCATGGAGACCGAGCGGGAGACTGCGCAGAGACACGTTGATGTATGAGCTCACAAAATAAAAAATAACTAATTATGAAAATTACACATGTGCGAAATACAAGTTTATCCCTTACTTTCTCATATTTTAAGGTGCTGCTGAACAAAACAGGATTGAAAAATACTTTCTACTTATTGGGTTATGAAACGGGCGTTCTGGTGGCGTTAGAAATGGCAGCTATCCTCGAGGATCACGGTTAGAAATATTAGTTAACAACCGTATTTTTTACAATCTTTTAGCACCTAATTAAACTAATAACGTTTATTTCAAATTTTTAGGTTTAACCGGTACTGTTTATTGCCTAGGATGTGCACCGAGCGAGGTTCAAAATGTAATTGAACAAAATATCGCAGAATATAAGACAAAAGAGGAACTGCAAAATGGAGTGGTCAAGCATATGTTTAAGTTGATGGTGGGTGATGACGTTGTTGACATGGAGGGAGCACTTAAAGACGGAGATTCGTGGCCACAGAAAGTGGACGCTTGTGTGCGGACTTTGTTAGGTCGTGTGCCGCACTCGGCGCAGTACTCACGCGCGCTCATAGAGGCCGCACTGGCGCGTATCGAGCGCGCTCGCGGCTACGTGGCACCGGCGCGTGCGCTGCGCTCTCAGCTGGTGCTGCTGCGCGCCGCGTCTGCACATGAGACGTCACCCGCGCAAGTGCTGCAGCGCCACTCACAGCGACCGGTCGCCATACACCAGCTAACCGCACCATTAGCTCATGCGACTAACGACATGAGCTGTGCGTCTCTGATTAATGAGTACTTAGATCAAGAGATTTTAGAATCATTTAAAGAGAAAAACATCTGCGAAGCATATCTACTTAACCCTTATACTTTTATGATTGCCGAGTGAAGACCAATAATCTTTTATTGATTTACATGTTTGTCATCTAAATATTTTAAATTTAAATAAATTATACCACGATTAAGCGTAGCACTTTTATTTAATAGAATCTCAGGACGTAAGTTTGTGTTAGATTTCAAAAGTAATTCAATGAGTACCTAATCGGTGCTTCATGTCTTGCCGGAATAGTCTTTAAGGTGAGCAATCCTCGACTTGTAGCGGTTGGGGTCCTGAAAGTCAAAGTCATTGTGACCATGAAAACTTCTCTTTCTTGCAAAATAAAAATCGAAGAAAATAAAGGAAACTTTGGGGGTATTATGTGAAAGGAGGACTTGGGTAGTGTCTAATCTGTAATTAAATTACATAATAATCGTATACAAAGGTCAACACTTGTCATTAACTTGGTACCGCTATTAGATAACAGATGGCGTTGTGCCGTGACGTCACTTTTGTAGATCGCGGTGTCGAGATATTCGTGCAGAACATGATACCGCGGTACTTTTTGGAATAAATTGTCTCGCTCTGGACACCCTCGTTATATTTCCATCCGAGATATTTGTGTGTGTTACAATTGCTCCGCCAAGTTACCCAAACAAAAAAAAACCTCTCCCAAAAAATTGTCGAAATTTGTCAAAATCGAAGGAAACAAACCAAAAATTTGTCAAAGTAGAAATAAAAAAGTTATGAGGGTTTTAAGTTGGCCGCGCGAACGTTACGTGGAGGATTGCGCCGTCATGGAGATCTCAGCAACTACTTGGGTTAGAGATGTAATTCTTTTGGGCAATTGAAGACTGAATTTGTCAAAAATTGTCGAAAAAATAATTTTAAGCTCCAGATCAATATTTTACGAAATATTTACCTTGGAAATTATGGCCGCGCAATCGTGCACTTGTTGTTTCTTTATTGTTGATTATTTCTTTAAAACTAAGACTACATACAGTAAAACTGTTACAAAAAGAAAGGTCTTAATTTGTCAAACCTAACGAAAGCAATAAATACTATGAAAGTTTAGTTAAAGAGACGAAATCATTCCAAAATGAAAAGTACGTGGCCACGCAGTCGAAACGTTACTTTGTACGTTGATATCTCATTATCTATAATGGCTAGGATTTCGGTGTGAACATCCATTTATTCGACATATTAACCTCATTAGAATGGCATATCGTTTACCCTCAGAACAGTTTTCAACGCGTGTAATCTCAAAAATGATGTTATCTCATACAATGTTCGAGCAGGGTAACCATAATTGCGATTTGATTTGGGAATACCTCTGACTGGAGACTGGCAATTATATTGGACAACATCTAGCTCAACCTGAAAAAGGAGAATGAGCGTTTCTGCCCTGGAACCCAATAGCTTTAAGATATATACCAATGGAAAGATTTCTTCAAGGAGAACATTTCTTATTATGAAGATTTCTCTTGATCGTTAGTACGAAAGGAGCTACAAAGCTTTAAATTTGAGTGATTAAACAGTATTGGAATTGTGGTATTTCGTCAATTAATTAACTTTTAATGATTCAGTGCCTTGCAAATATCATCTTTCAAGTCTATAAGCGAACATTTTGAAACATTGGTCTCCAATAGATGCCGTTTTAGGAACAATGTTTTTACGCTTCTCTCGATTATTAGTTCGAAAGGAGTTACAGAGCTTTAAATGTGAGGAATTAAGCATTAGTTATTTGAAATTCAGGTATTTCGTTAATTAATTAACTTTTATTAATTATGTGCCTTTCAAACATGATCTTTCAAGTCTATGGACATTTTAAAACATTGGCCTCTAAGATGCCGTTTTGGGATCAATATTTTAATGAATCGGTTGGCCGGACAGAACATTAAGCCTCCCGTATCCCCCAATAGCGTTAATATATGCTATTAGAAAGATCTGCTCAAGGGAAATATTTCGTGATATGACGACTTCTCTTTTTTATTTATTTAGGATAAAGGTATAACTACCAGAAAAGCAGAAATGAACTGGAGCTAGGTGCTTCAGCGACTTACTACTTAGCTTAATAATGATATAGATACAGAAATTGTATCATTTCATTTGTTGTTTTTAAAAGTACCAGGGTTACAGAAATGAACAGAAAATAGGCAGGTAAATATGTTGTGCAGCAACGTTTAAACACAAAGAGGAATATAAAGTATTCGTTATTATTCACTATATCAATAGAAGTCCTATAACTGTCCCATACCAAACCTATCACTTTTTAGTGTTTTTTTGGAAGTCGGTTGTTTTTTTTTTTGTAAAAAAGGTTTTATTTCTCGCTTTTTAGTCGTTCAGTTTGTAATATATCTAAGTTACAATAGCCTAATGTCAACTGGTCATCATCATCGTCATCAGCATTTCAGCCAAAAGACGTCCACTCAAACTCAAAACTCAAACTCAAACTCAAAAACTCAAACTCAAACTCAAAGCATTTATTTCAATTAAACCATTTACAGGCACTTTTGAATTGTCAAAGAGTCGGTCAGTTAGTCAAAAAGTTGAAGCTAGTTGCCCATTCAAATTCGTAGATCTCTATGGAGAAGAACGGGCAAGAAACTCCAAGGACACTCTTTTAAAAATGTATATAGATTTTACAAAATCCTGGGTACAGTATTCTTCGTGCTTCTATATGTGAGAACAATGTCAAACGAAAAATAATCAAAAATAATTCAAAATATAAGATTAAAAATAAGCCCTGGCAGATAAGAGATGACCAGTCTCAACTGACGGCGCCCGTTCACGAACATGACACGTGGATCAGCACCATCCAGCTCAACCATTTTGTAGGGAACCGAATGATCCAACACACGCGCCACCATCAGCGAGACATTTAAGTGAGTATGACATACTCTCATCTGCCAGGCTCTTTCAAGTCAACATACAACGTGATACTATATGAAACGGCCCCATGGTACTCACATTTACAAAATTGAAAAAGTGCTTCTGCACTGCTGGACATAGGCCTCCCCCAAGCACCGCTACTTAGACCGGTAATGTGCTTCTCGTATCCAGCGGATTCCCGCGGCCTTCACCAGGTTATCGGTCCACCTTGTGGGGGGGGCCTTCCAACGCTACGTTTTCTGGTACGCGGTCGCCACTCCAGAAACTTTGGACCCCATCGGCCATCTGTTCTGCGAGCCATGTCCCCTTCCCACTTCCACTTAGTTTGGCAATACTTCGGGCTATGTCAGTTACCCTGGTTCTCCTACGGATCTCTTCATTTCTGATCCGATCACGCAGGGAAACTCCAAGCATAGCCCTTTGGCTATGCGTAAGGCTGAAAGTCACCCAAAAGATAATGGAGAGCCATTGCTCTTTGGGTGACTTTCAGTCTTCTCATCACTGGCAACACACACTGGTCAAAAACTTTTGTCTTGAGACACCGTGGTTTAAGAGACGAGAATATAGCACGCTAATTTATTGTGGGCAGAAACGCCCATTCTCCTTAATCAGGTTGAGCTAGATGTTGTCCAGTATAATTGCCAGTCTCCAGTCAGAGGTATTCCCAAATCAAATCGCAATTATGGTTACCCTGCTCGAACATTGTATGAGATAACATCATTTTTGAGATTACGCGCGTTGAAAACTGTTCTGAGGGTAAAACGATATGCCATTCTAATGAGGTTAATATGTCGAATAAATGGATGTACACACGGAAATCCTAGCTATTATAGATAATGAGATATCAACGTACAAAGTAACGTTTCGACTGCGCGGCCACGTACTTTTTGTTTTGGAATGATTTCGTCTCTTTAACTAAACTTTCATAGTATTTATTGCTTTCGTTAGGTTTGACAAATTAAGACCTTTCTTTTTGTAACAGTTTTACTGTATGAAGTCTTAGTTTTAAAGAAATAATCAACAATAAAGAAACAACAAGTGTACTATTTCGCGGCCATAACTTCCAAGGTAAATATTTCGTAAAATATTGATCTAGAGCTTATAATTATATTTTCGATTTTTTTTGACAAATTCAGTCTTCAATTGACTAAAAGAATTACATCTCTAACCCAAGTAGTTGCTGAGATCTCCATGGCCGCGCAATCCTCCACGTTACGTCCGCGCGGCCAACTTAAAACCCTTATAACTTTTTAATTTCTACTTTGACAAGTACATTGACCAGCCATATTATGGGAGTTGGACCAAGTGCTGCCCAGAATGGACACCTAGTGCATTATGTTCCTTGGGCTTATAAAGGGTTTTTCAATAGGGACGCGCGAACTTTGACACCGCATAGCGGCCATCTTGCTAAAGCGATAGCTGTCAAATTTGGCATGAACACATATTTAGTCGTGACAATTCACCATGGAACGCTACACGCTTCAGCAACGCGTAGAAATTGTTAAAATTTATTATCAAAATCAGTGCTCTATTCGCCTAACGTTCCGTGCATTGCGTCCAATTTATGGCGTTCATAGCCGTCCTGCAGAGTCCACAATCCGTCGTTTAATGAAGAAATTTGAGACAACCGGGTCGGTGATCGATGAAGCAGTGCCTGTACGTCAAAGAAACGCAAGATCGTTGGAGAATATTGTTGCTGTTCGGGACAGCGTGCGAGAAAATCCCAGACAGTCCATACCGCGTCGTGCACAAGAGCTGGGTCTTTCTGCGACATCAACTTGGCGGATTTTGCGTCGAGATTTGGGTTTTCATGCATACAAAGTTCAATTAGCTCAAGAGCTAAAACCCAACGACCACAGACAGCGCCGTGTATTCGCTGATTGAGCTTTAGAGCATTTGGCGGATGACCCTGCTTTCGGAAAAAAAATCATCTTCAGTGATGAGGCTCATTTCTGGTTGAGTGGATTTGTTAACAAACAAAATTGCCGGATTTGGAGCGACGAAAATCCACGGGAGATTCATCAGGTGCCTCTACACTCTGAAAAAGTCACTGTTTGGTGTGGATTTTGGTTCGGCGGTATCATCGGCCCTTATTTCTTTGAAGATGCGCAAGGAGCCGCGCTCACTGTCAATGGCGACCGATATCGGACGATGATAACAATTTTTTTATGGCCTAGGTTAGATGGTATGGATCTCACAAACATGTGGTTCCAACAGGACGGCGCCACTTGCCATACAGCACGGGAAACATTCAATTTATTGGATGAGAAATTCGAAGGCTTCGTCGTCTCGCGTGGTGGTGACATCAACTGGCCACCGAGATCGTGTGACTTAACACCGCTCGACTAGTTTCTGTGGGGTTACGTGAAGTCTCTAGTCTATGCAGACAAACCACAGTCAATTGCCGCCCTGAAGGCCAACATAACTCGGGCTCTTCGTGAAATTGAGCCCCATTTATGCGAAAATGTCAACCAAAATTGGTCCACCAGGATACACCACCTACAGCGGAGTCGCGGCGGCCATTTGGCTGAAATTATATTCAATACATAATGTCAGCGAATATCCTTTAAAATAAAATAAAAATTGTGGCAATGTCACTTAAACAGGTTTTTTTATTTTATTTTTAAGTTCGAGCGTTCTTAATGAAAAACCCTGTACTAGTCTGTAACCAAAGCTCAATAAAATCTATCCGAGGAGTTTTGAGAAAAACTATTTTTTGTTCAGTATTTTCTATTGATGAATACCAACCAATGGCGCATTTTATCAAATAATGGCAGTAAGTATGTTAAACAACACAGTATTATTTCATTTGTATGCATATCATTTTCATTTTAAATATTTTTTACTGACCATCCATGTATATGGGAGTTGGGTCAAGTGCTGCCCAAAATGGACACAGTGCAATAAGTTTCTTGAGCTTATACTAGTCTGTAAACCAAAGCTCAATAAAATCTATCCGAGGAGTTTTGAGAAAAACTATTTTATGGTTGAGTATTTTCTATTGATGAATACCAATCAACTAATGGCGCATTTTATTAAATAATGGCAGTAATTATGTTAAACAATATATTATTATTTCATTTGTATGCATATCATTTACATTGTACTGTAAAGCACTTGTCAATGCATTTTCAACGAGTCCAAACACGATGATGCTGTCTTGTTTGGTTGAGGAGTTCCTATGGGTACTTTCCGGCTCTATCACCAGACTCTGGATAATACCTTGGGCTATACTAGGCACTTCTCAAGACAAAGCCAACGAGTCCAAACACGATGTTGCTATCTTGTTTGGTTGAGGAGTTCCTATGGCCACCTTCCGGCTCCATCACCAAACCCTGGATGCAACCTTGGGCTATACTAGATACTTATCAAGACAAGACCAACGAGTTCAAACACGATGGTGCTATCTCGGCTGGTTGAGGAGTTCCTATGGTCACCTTCCAGCTCCATCATCAGTCCCTGGACACTGCCTACTGTAAAGCACTTGTCAATCCATATTCAACGAGTCCAAGCTCGTTGGTGTTGTCTTGTTTGGTTGAGGAGTTCCTATGGGTACCTTCCGGCTCCATCCTCCAACCTTTTGTATTTTTTTTTTACACTCTTGCCCTTGTCTTAAATGGGTAGGCAGAGGCCTACCCATTCCAAGAATACAGGTCTGATATTATGTTAATGTTGTAGGTACCTGACATGTTTATAAATCCATACACTCCTCTTACAAAAAAACACTACTAAGTGAAACACAACTTTAATTTCGGAAGTCGGTCTTTGGATCTGTATCAGTTTTTTGCCACCGACCTCCGAAATTAAAGTTATTTTTTTCTTTTTAGAGTTTTGTTTTTGGAAGTCAGTTGTATCTTTGGAAAAAAGGTTTTTATTTTTCACATTTTATTGGTTATGGTATCCACCGTACCTGTACCTTTACTTGTTATGTAAACAAAAGTGACAGGAAGCTAATTATTATAACATCATCAAATACGTAGGTATTATCGAAGCTAACTCAAGAACTACCCAAGCAGAGTTAATATTTATATGGGACTACCTACCGAGCAAGTTTCTTCTACCAGCAGGCGTAGCACGAGCACCGTTTTGTCGACGGAAGAGTAGACAAAAATTATGTTCCGTGTAGGCAGTACGACGGCAGCAAAGTAGAAAGAGTCAACTGCACTTTTGACGAAATTCACTCTTTTACATAATTTTATTCGACTCAGAATTCTTTAGGTTAGTCATAGGATATTTTTTTGGTTTGATTCTCAATTTTTACTGACCAGGTCACGTCAACTACTTACAACTATTTTTCTCAAAGTGTCGAAGTACCGAATTTTGGATCAAACAATTTTACAGTAATATTGTCCTTAACTATTTCCTTGGTACTTAATAAGTAAGTACTAAATTATGTAAAATAGGAAAACATAGCTTTGTTCTTCTATTAATTATCACAGTTTTGCGTTAATGCTCCCTTGTAAAATCATGATTTTGTAGGTAGCCGTTTATACTTTGTGGTCATCGAGTAGAAAGTTTTTTACCAGCGATTCCAAAATCAAATTGTCTTCACTACTGGAGTGCTCCGTCTTTCTTTTTTTATTGGTCTGAGAAAGACCAATAAAAAAAGAAAGACGGAGCACTCCGAACATCAAAAGTGAAGCCACCTTTTTATCTATGTGTGTAAAAAGGGCTGCCATTTGTTAAAGTTTTTCCT
This sequence comes from Lithophane leautieri, assembly GCA_949152455.1. NCBI lineage: Eukaryota > Metazoa > Arthropoda > Insecta > Lepidoptera > Noctuidae > Lithophane > Lithophane leautieri. Next base: position 11,409,413 of record OX424478.1, read on the forward strand.
ATAATATTGTACGAGTAAGATATTGTTGAGTATGGTATTATACCTCAATTGTTAAGAAGGACTTCTATTCCGAAACAAAAACAAAAAAAATTGTGACTTACCTTAGACAAATGTCAATTGTCAGTGTTATTTTGACGTATTATATTTTGAGTAGAAAACTTTCTTCCGAAATAATCTACACTAGCTGATGCCCGTGACTTCGCCCGCGTGGATGACGGTTATTATATAAATACTAAAACCTTACTCGAAAACCACTTTATCCATTGGTGAAAACAGCATGAAAATCAATGTAGTAGATTTTGAGTTTATCGCGTACAGGACGACAGACAGACGCGGCGGAGGACTTTGTTTTATAATGTGTAAGATACTAAAACCTTACTCGAGAACCACTTTATCCATTGGTGAAAACAATATGAAAATCGGTGCAGTAGTTTTTGGTTTTATCGTGTGCAGGACAACAGAAAGACGCGGCGAAGAACTTTGTTTTATAATATGTAAGGATATAAAAATACCTAGACAAAGATCGTTAGAAACGAAAGACAAAATGACAGATTGTAGAAGGATTTCTACAGTGCGATATCGAAAAATGGAGAAACGAAATGTCACTTTGTATAGAAAAAGCTATGTCTATTCTTCTTAGAAATAGAAAGCGTCATGCTACATCTGCTGATGAACGAATTTTCAAAATCGGTCCACGATGGACGAAAATATCGATGAAAACACATAAACAATGAATATACATAATACAGACGAAATTCCTCCTGAAGTCGATTAAAAGTAAGTTCAAACTTGAAACGCAATGATGCCCATCGGATTGGTGCAACTGTCAATTTTCCTGCCCGACACTAGAGACGCGGAGACGCGTAACTACCCAAATCGAAGATAAAGCAAAAAACTGCCGTCATACTGTAAACATGTCAATAAATAAATGAATACATCATAGTCTAGCACCCAAATAATATCGTTCAGCGTACCGTCGAATTCAAATCAAAGTCAAACAAAGCATTTAACCTATGCTATATTATACTATTAAATGAGCAATACAGTGGCCTTCAAACCCTTAGAACCACACTTTTAAAATTGCAACTTTTTATTTTATTTCTCTTTTTTTTTTTTCTCTTAACTGCTACCGTTTTGTTGTAATATTAATTCTTTATTCAATTGTGTCTGTATCATAATATTTACATTTTTGTTTTATAATAATTTTACTTGTGTAGGTACCCGATATTTGCGCGCCCTACGTGGCAGAATATGATGAGACTATTTATTAATCTAAGACTATGTAATGTACCATATTCCGACAAATAAATAAAAAATAAAAACCTTTGAAATAAAAAGAAAGTTTTGTAGCAAAGGAGACAGTTTTTTTGGGTCCACTATATTGTAACGTCTATTGATCGTATTGTACCTAAAAAAGTAACCAATTTATCATTTCAAATGGTAGATTTTTATAATAAAGTCTAACCGGAATCTCGAAATCGTAACAAAAAGATAATATTTTGGTAAGGCACTGAATTGATTCAGTTCCAGTTATGGTCGTCAATGTCGTAAATGCATAAATTGAAGAGTTTTTAAAGATTTCATGAAAAAAATATTACAAATATAATTACAGTTCAAGGTTCTTACCAAATCTGTTCTCATTAGGTAAAAAAAGTACTATTGACGCTGCAACATGTCCTCCTCCCATTTTTAAGTTTGCATAATCTCACGTAAACTAGTTTAAAAATCGACGTAAAACGGATTATAGTTTTTGATTGTTTGTCAGTTTAGGGAGTAACGGTTAGGCACTCGATTGACCCGATTATGTTACTCGAAAACTCAATTCATGTTGAATCTAAGGTACTTATTAGATAGGTTTTCAACAGCTTCGTACATTTAAAACGTACACAAACAAAACTTAGAGAAAAGAATCAAAGTCCTGATTCAAAATACAGCAACCGTTCAACATTGGTACCTACCTGTGGTACCTACATACTCTGTGACTCTATACGACACAGTATTTTGACGGTTTAATACTCGAAATATATGTATTCTCTGGTTTATTACCTACCTACGTATTGAGTTATGGAATTAAAAATGACGGTGGCAGTGTTGGTGGTATTTTATGTAAACGCGGCTACATTGAGTGGCACATCGAGAGAAAATTAACTCGAGCTTTTAATTTATTACTGGAGTAACTAACGAGTTGAATAAAATCGAGCCGCATCACTATCTGACACTGTCAGAAAGACAAGTGTCAAGGAACAACAACACTTCTTATTTTTTTTTTTCAGTTTCATTCGATTTGCATGAATTTCATATTTCTGTTTTTCCTGAGTGTAATTGATGGATTATAATGAATATGAAATCTTCAAGATGGTACAGCATTTACTCCAGAAATACCTATGTTGTGTTAATTGTTCAGTAAGATGACTGATGGTTCAGGAAGACGCAATGTGCGAAGACATTGTCCGAAGCTTCAAATGTGCAGTAACTTGTGAACGCTTTTGTATATAAGGCATGGCGGTATCAAGATGAGAGGTGGATCGACCAGCATCTTTTTTAGATGAAATACTACCTACTTTCCCATCGTCTGCCGTTTAAATTGATATACTTACAGTAATAAAAATGCTTTGTTACATAATTGTGATTTTTGCTTTCAATAACCACTCAAAACACTCAATATTCCTACTAAATATTACAGAACAGTGCACTATTTTACGAAACTACAATAACGATGTGGCCAACCTACTCATTAATTTGTGATTTTTTTAAGGTTACTATCGTATTTCTCAGTATCCCCGTTAGACGAAGTATAACCATTACTACCACTGTAATCTAGAGAGGTTGAGGTCTGTGAGGTTGAGCCAAGAATAAAACCGAAAACATTGGGCTCTCAGACCAACCGTTTTAATTTTAAGAAAATTCGACTTTCATTTACTTTTGAACCAACACCTTTTGAGCCATTATTTCTTTTTAACTAATTCACAGAGATGTTAAACTATACGATTTCTTCAACTTAATCTGTAACGTCGTAATTCCAGCGAGTTGGATATCTTAAAAGATTTATGAAAATCTTAACTAAATTCTTAAAAATTATTAACACATAGATCAAAAAGCCCGCTATACCTCGCTTTTATTGATTACCCAAAGCTTTCGACAGTATTTCACACACCCATTTTTGATGCCTTAAGCAACCAAAACATTGATCCTGTAGGGATTTTATAGTAATAGTACATTGTGATACGAGTGTGTTCTATTGGATATTACAGCCGAGGCGGTATTATTCGCGTGAGCCCCAGGCGAGCGCGATAAGGTAGCCGAGAGTGTAATAATCAATGCACACGCGTCTCATACGACGTTTTTCAACACACTTGCGAGGAAAAAAACAGTCTTGTTGTAAGAACTTATGCTACAATAACGTAAGTATAGAGATGATAGATTTATAAAGTTTAACTGACCTTTGTTGCCAGGTACTGACTATCCGGAGTATCTTTTAAAAACTTCTATATCGGTTGGTGACAATACTTTAAATTTTGTAATTTTGTTATTAATTAACCACACAACGAAAACGATAATAAATATTTATGGAAAATGGCCCGCTGGCTGGTTTTGTTTTCCATAGGTGTAAATAAAGGCACTGGCAAAACCGTTAGACAGTCTATACAAAAAAATAAAATGAATAAGAAAAACAATTACAAAAAAAAATGTTACTGTAACTAAACGTACCATGGTGGAGTCAAATCTATTTATTAATATTTACGCGCTTCTCCCCTACGTGAAATCGACATTTTTAATAATGATTTTAACCACACAACAAAAAAGTTAACCTGGACAAGCGAACAACGTTGTGGATTCGAATTAAAGAAGTGGCGGGAAATAGGCTAAGTCATCTGTCGTTTCGTGGTCGTGAAAAGATTTTCCCTGAATCTAGGAAAAGCAAATCCTTACATATTATAAAACAAAGTCCTCCGCCGCGTCTGTCTGTCGTCCTGTACGTGAAAAACTCAAAAACGACTGCACTGATTTTCATTCTGTTTTCACCAATGGATAGAGTGGTTCTCGAGTAAGGTTTTAGTATATAATAACCGACATCCACGCGGGCGAAATCGCGGGAATCAGCTAGTAAGATATAAAAATATAAGTTGTATCTTTACTTTTATTTTTATCATCATCTCCTTATTTCCACTTTTAATTTCAAGCACTCTGCCCGCTAGTGGGACTTGAGCAGCCCCATTATTAGACCCGCTATCTCCTAAACTGTTCACCAGTAAAGAAATCTTCAGGAAGTTGGCAGCCGAATGGAGGGAAAGAGGCATTGTCCTTGGCGAATACAAATCTACGTTTCACCGACGACATTGTTCTCTTTTCATCCTCAGCCACAGAACTTGAATAGATGCTCCGAGAACTTAGCAATGCAAGCCTTGAGGTTGGACTGAAGTTGAATATGTCGAAGACCAAAGTTATGTGCAACGAAACACCTGGAAGCATAAAAGTAGACGGGGAGACAATACAACATGTCCAGGAATACCTTTACTTGGGCCATGTAGTCTCTTTCCAGGCGAGGCAAGATAAAGAAATCACAAGACGAACGGAAAACGCCTGGAAGGGCTACTGGCCCAAGAAGGAACTATTTAAGGGTGAGTTGCCTAGGGCACTGAAACGTAGGCTCTTGTACATGTGTACTCTTCCCGTCTTAACCTATGGTGCACAGACGTGGTCTTTGACTAACATCCAGAAGTCCAAACTCAAGGTCTGCCAACGAGCAATGGAGCGCAGTATACTAGGCGTTAAATTAACTGATCGTGTTCATAACACAATACTGCGCTCCAAAACAAAGATAGCTGACGTGGCTCAAAAGGCTGCCCAACTTAAATGGGACTGGGCAGTACACGTCTGACGCATGCCGGACAAACTGTGGGCCCAAATAGCACAGAACTGGTGCCCTGAGACAGAGAGGCGGGGTCGCGGCAGACCAAGTAGGTGATGGCGGACGAGCTGCATAGGTTCCATCAAAACTGGAAGGAGGACACGCGGACTCGCGAAAGTTAGAAGAAGGGAGGCCTTTGCAAGTGCGGAGCGGGACAGCGTAGGCTAGGGAAACAAACTTATCTTGGATTAGATTTAGATTTTTGCTAACATAAATAATATTTTCATAAATGAATTGGCAGGGTACTGTCATAATATTAATCTTTTTTAAATAGTTCCCTGAGAGATTCGCGGCGACATAAATTATAAATGGCTCTGACAGCTCTCTTTTTGCAAAATAAATATGGATTCAATGTCAGCAGCCCGATCCCACAGTAAAATGCCATACGACATAATGCTGTGGAAGTAACTGAAATAGACCAAACGCGCGGTTTCTTCATCTGTTAACTGTCTTATCTTTCTAACAGCATAAGCAGCCGAGTTTAGCCGCCCCGAAAGAGATGTTATTATAAAGTCCCCATTATAATTTCTCGTCTAGCGTGATTGCCAGGAAAATAGTTTGATTAAAAAATTCCAGTTTTTTTTCATTCAACATGAAGTCACATTCGCTACCTCTAACATTAGGTAATTTAAATCGAATGCATTTGTTTCTTTTTTCCTTTAGTACCAAATTATTTACCGTAAACCAATCTTGGACCTAAAGAATAGAGAAAGAGAGAGAGACGACGTGAATAGAGCTATTCACGTCGTCAAGATTTTGTGACCGTCGGTTTATTTAAAAAATCAGTGATGAAATATTAAGAAAGAAGTTCATCTAATATAAATTAGGACACGAGTCCAGGAACATAATAAGCAAAGAAAAATAAACAATAATTTTGTTTTATAAGCCTTATTTACGTAGGTATAAAAGTCTGTCATACAGTCGTGCTAGGCACATTTTGGTTTGTCTGACGATACATCACGGTGGCGGTCAAAAGGTTAACTTCCTAAAATGTTAATTCTGCAATTCAAAACTACTTTGTGGTTTAAGTTGTATAACAGTTGAACACTAGTGTCGTGTTAGACAACATTTTAACACATTTTTATTGCGGCATTATTGTCTCGCTGCTGGTCACAGGCCTCTTCTGATACAGAGAGGGCAAGAGCGTTGATGATTACGCTTGCTCACTGCGGACATCTTTTTCAGAATATTTCTGAAGTTGTTAGATTGAAGTTATTGGATGTTCAGCATGGACCCGGCTCAGGAGTTCGAAGCAGAGATGCTATCTCGCCAGAAGGCGATGAACGAAGTCATCGATCGCGGGGACTCAGCCGTGCAGCAGTATTACAGCGGCGCCTCGGTCTTCGTCACGGGCGGCTCTGGTTTCCTCGGCAAGCAGCTCATTGAGAAACTCTTTAGGTGAGGACACAGCATCATTATTGAAAGACATAGGCCTACCCCAAGCATCTCCACAACTACCGGTCCTGTGCTTCCCGCATCTATTAGGGTATTCTCGTGACCTCCACCGGGTTTCCTACCACCTTGTAGGAGTCACGCTGCGTCTTCCAGTACGTGGTCGCCACTAGAAGTTTTCAGCTCCCTTGACCAACCGTTCTGCTAGTAATGTGCCCCGCCCACTACTACTTCATTTTTCGGCAATTCTTTCGATCAGGAATAACAAATTTAAAATCAGGATTATCCATTCATCATCATCTGCCTGGCCTTTTCCCAAGTATGTCGGGGTCGGCTTCCAGTCCAACCGGATACAGCTGGGTACCAGTGTTTTACATGGAGCGACTGCCTCTCTGACCTCCACAACCCTGAACATAGTGACATGTGATTCTTATGTAGGTATTAAGATTAGTTTTAGTATTTTTTTTTTATCTACCTACCTATATACTTATAAAGTAGTTCGGCTCCTCCTATTTTGTTCGGCAGACTTTCCTCCCGTACCCCATAATCTTTCACCCTCAGTTTACAATAATAATTTGTTTTAACAACGCAGATCGTGTAAAATAAAGAAGATGTTCATTTTGCTGAGACCTAAGAAGGGGAAATCGATGCAGGAGCGGTTAGACTACATGCTGAAAGATCCGGTAAGCTCTTAACAAATGAATTATTGTCCTCTTTATCCACATTCTTCACCCTCAACAAAGCCGAGAGTCTCATACCTATTCGTTCCGGCCGTAGGTCACAGGCGTTTGCCAAAAGTAAAAGTTCTATCAAGCAATTATTTTTCTCAATGTTATTCATACATATGTAGGTACCTATGGTCTGTTCCAAAAGTGTCCGATGAAAGTGGAAACAAACCCTGTACTCACTAATAAAGGGAATTAGTAACACATTCATCAGTATTTAGAAGGTTTCAACTATATACTTACTTTAAGTACTTTTTTTACATCAGTTACTGTTTGAATAACATGATTAAAATTGAAAAATGATTGATTGACGTAAGTTAAGGTTATAAAATTAACCTCAATTACTGTCAAATGAAAAACATTTTTAAGGTGATTTAAAATTATAATTTCGGGTTTAAATATTAAAGTAAAAACCGTAAACCGGGGGGTTACTTTGATCAATATTGTGGGTGTAATTTTTTTTCTAATAATCTGTTTGTTTAATCTTCTCGATTCGTGTAATCATTAGTGAAAAAACACGGCCACATTATGAGAAAAAAAAAAAAAAACTGTCTGATCAAAGGTATACGTAGGCTGGGGTTACTTTGATACCCCCATATTTTATTGCGTGATTACAAAGTAAACCCAATTACAATACCGATACAATTTATAAAAATCTGAATCTGCCAACGGGACAAATAAATATTGACTTTTTGTCGTATGGGGTAACTAAGACCTACTAAAAGTCATCAAGATAATGAACATTTCTTTAATAAAATGGTGCTGACCAAATTTTAGCTTACAAAGAGTTTTACTAACAGTATTTCTTACTTTTTTGGGGATCCGTACCCATAGGGAAAAACGGGACCCTTTTACTAAGACTCCACTGTCTGTCTGTCTGTCGGTCTGTCACCAGGCTGTATTTCATGAATCGTGATAGTTCGACAGTTAAAGTTTTCACAGATGATGTATTTCTGTTGCCGCTCTAACAACAAATATTAAAAAACAGAATAAAATAAATATTTAAGGGGGCTCCCATACAACAGACATGATTATTTTGCCGTTTTTATGTATAATGGTACGGAACCCTTCGTGTGCGAGTCCGACTCGCACTTGGACGGTTTATATTGTAAAATTATTTTTATTAAAATTAAGCAAGAACTTAGAAATAAAAATTTGTCTTCAGAAAATCAACAACATAAAACCTTTAATAGTTATTTGTTATGGAAGGCTGCAAAGTTGTTTTTCGGCGCGAGTACTTGAACTGAATCCTGAGCGAGCGAAGGTTTCAAAGGTACGAGACGTAGAATAACTTTCCTGCCGAGCGAAACATACAACTTTTCACCTCACTACAGCGAGGAAAATGCTAGGTGTCTCCAACCATTGCACAAATATTGTACACTTCTACTTTTCACGCAATTTTTCCGGAAGAAAGCTCAATTCGGCATTATCTACCTCTTGCACTAACTCTATACTGCTAAACAAACCAAAATGATGGAAAGTGAATTGAATATACAGAAGAAAATTACATATATAAAGTTTTTGTAGTGAAAACTTCTTTAAGCGCCTTGAGCAATTTTTTTCATGCTGGCCGTGCGATTATTCTAGAAATGAGGTTGGCACACTGACATGAAATAAACTTATTCATGCATTATCAGTGGACCCATTGGTATAGAAAATTATTGAATAGGAAGATTTGCATTTTAAAAATTCTTTTCACGCTAGCGGATAAAATGCACTTTTGCACTCAGATTTCGAATGATAAACAGACTCTTTCTGAGCTTGTGAGGTGAAATAGTACATAACTGTCGCGGCCAGCAATAACATACGTGAGCCCATCAATTCCTGATTGCGGCCAAGGCTTGTATAGTACTTTTTAACCGAGTTCAAAAAAGGAGGAGGTTATTAATTCGTCTGTATAGTTTTTTTTTTTATGTTTGTTACCTCAGAACTTTCGAATGGGTGAACCGATTCTGATGATTTTTTTTTATTTGAAAGGTTGTGCTTCCCGTTTGGTCTCATATAAATTTTATTAACTTTGCTTGCGTAGTTTTTGAGTTAGCTTCAATAATTACGTAATTACGTAATTACGTAATAATACGAAAATTGAAAAGCAAAGACACAGACTTCCGAAATTAAAGTTATTTTACACTTTTTTAGTGTTTTTTGGAAGTCGGTTGTTTTTTTTTTATGTAAAAAGTTTTTCTCAAATAATGCGCGGAAATTCGACCAGAGAAAATAAAATTAATTAATTCTAGAATCCATGACGAACAACTCTAATTTTTCATGCGCCACTACGTTCATTTGTTTTTTCTTTACTATAAATAAACAGTTCTATTTGCAAGCCAAATAGAAATTTAAATAAAATCTTTCATATGTTACCTCTTTGAACTTTTCTTCGACACATGGCAACCAAAGATGTAACTTATCAAAGATTTTATTTAAATTTAGATTTGGCTTGCAAATAGAACAAAGAAGAAACAAGTGAACATATTGGCGAATGTTATAGTACATTACTGTTGCGGCCAACAATAAGGGGATAGATGGACGATCGTGAAAATGTGGGCCGAGGCGTAGCCGAGGCACACATACGTGAGTCCATCAATTCCTGATTGCGGCCAAGGTTTGTATAGTACTTTTCTCAAATAATGCGCGGAAATTCAAACTGAATATATTAAATTAAAATTTCAGAATCAATGACGAACAAGTATAATTTTTCATGCGCCAATATGTTCATTTGTTTCTTCTTTGTTCTATTTGCAAGCCAATTCGTAATTTAAATAAAATCTTTGATAAGTTACCTCCTTGGTTGCCGTGTTTGAAGTAAAAAGTTCGTTCCATTTTTGAATAACACGACAGATATGAGTTTTCATAGTAATTTATTTGGCCGCTAAACACGCCAGATATGGATTTTCATAGTAACTTTGCTGGCCGCATCGTCACTTGTTTTTGACCAGTACAGCAATTTCGATTTATCTTGAAGAAGGTTGTCAAAATAATGCTCGAATTTCCAAGCATGTTTGAGAAATAGTTATTTGTCATTGATTCTGGAATTTCTATTTAATTTACTCAGTTTGAATTTCCGCGCATTGTTTGAGAAAAGTATTATACAAGGAATTGATGGACTATCCCCTTATTGCTGGCCGTGACAGTAATGTATTATAATTATATCAGTCTATGCATAGAGTAAGTCTTAGAAATTCACAAAAATCAATTGAAATTTACAACTATAGACTAAGCGCTTTTTCTATTCACGGTTGTGAATATTCTTATTTTTGTATTCACGGGATCCAAGTTTCTTTTTATTTGTATATTCGCGGCATCTTCCTGGAAAACAAAATATTTATTCATGCAGTAAAAGAACATTGCAAGTTATATACAAGCTTGCAAAAAAGGCGTGAAAAAAAAGAGTGATCATTTAATGTTGATCAATCTCACAGCATATACTCTATCAATTACACCCCGCCGAAGTCATTGCATTAATTTTGAGGTTAGGAAAAAACGATCACTGCATTGGTTAATCGATAATAGACCACATAATGGAATTTATCTAGAAATTTCATATTATCATCACGAATTTTGTACACATGAAGTTTTGCAGCACAATTATGTAGCTATGAATAGAGAATAACAATAAATTTACCTTTTTCTACTAAAGTTGTTGGTGAATTCCCAGCATGTCCTCGGGAAAGGATTTGATACCTCCACCGTATGCTCCACCGTGTCTTCCGGGCGATCCACACTGTGGTGACACCCGGGCGTTTCCTCCCGCCTAATCCTACACAGGAACCTCCCGAAGCTGCCATGTCCGGTGAGGACCTGCGTCAGGCGGAAGGTGAGGACGCCGTAGCGCCTCTCTAGCCACTCTTCAAAGAGGGGACTTATCGCCGCTATTGTGGCGTGCCGAGTATTTTCTATACCTAACAGTATTATTCCAACAGGTGTTTGACTTGGTACGTTCGAAGCAGCCTCTCTTCGCAGACAAAATGGTGGCGGTGAAAGGTGACGTGGCCGATATTAGGCTCGGCCTTAGTGACAAGGAGTGGACCATGATCACGACTGAGGTAAATATGAAGTTCTACGTTATCGTAGCTACAGTAGTCGTTACTGTCCTCTTATACACGAGCGGCATGTTGCCAAGGGCAGAGGCACCTGCAGACGACGACGCACGTTGGCGACAGCCGTAGATGTGTCGACAGCAGCTGCCGATGCGTCGACGGCTGCAGTTGCCTCTGGTGTTGACAACGTGCCTCTCGTGTACCTATATGAACACTAAAGGCAACATTGGGGCAGTATTTGGATATTCTTTTTAGGGTTCCGTACCCTAAGGGTAAAACGGGACCCTATTACTAAGACTCCGCTGTCCGTCCGTCCGTTTGTATCTCATGAACCGTGATAGTTATACAGTTGAAATTTTCACAGATCATGTACCTATTTCTGTTGCTGCTATAACAACAAATACTAAAAAACAATAAAATAAATATGGGGGCTTCCATACAACAAACGTGATTTTTTTGCCGTTTTTAGGGTTCCGTAGTCAACAAGGAACCCTTATAGTTTCGCCATGTCCGTCTGTCTGTCTGTCCTCGGCTTAGCTCAGAGATTATTGGCACAAGACTAAATACTGAGCAGACTATAAGCTTCATACTAACGTCGCGCGCGGGAACACTACTACACGCACAGCGATGTGTGTATCCCCTGACACGGACAAGGCGCGCGGGGGGTACTCCGCCGCCCGCTAGAGGGCAAACCGGTTAAGCCAGCTAAGCGAGCAGGCAAAGCGCAGGGGTATGCTGTGTGCCAGCGGCAGCGATACGAACGACGCGGAAGTTTCGTTTTTTATTTAAAAAATGTCAAATTGGTGTAGTGTGTTTTTATTATAGTAGGAAAACCAAAGGAGTGTCTTTTTTTTTATCCAAAGGATCCTGTCAGGGAATTATCTATATCTACCTATACTACACATAAACCTTACACATTTTTAATGCGCGTAACTAAATAATTAGGTATAATAATAAGTTAGGGTATCCAAAATAACTAGGATGGCGATAAGGTTTTTCCATAAGAATTTTTATTTATCATTCTTATTTTTAAGTATGTACCGTTTAAGTATTTAAGTACGTACCGCCTGTATTGGCGTATTATTGTTCGTCTTCCATTTGTTTCGTATTTTTGTTTCAGTGGGTAATTATAGGTACCAAAGTACGTTTATAGGCCGTCTTAGCACATGAAGAATTTATATAACTGGGTGTTTATTCACGTGGTCTTAGCAAGCTGTCGTTTGAACTTTTCTATTAGATAGGTATGAAATAGTAAAACAAGCAAGGAAAGCTTATAGTTTCGCCATGTCCGTCTGTCCGTCCGTCCGTAAGTCACAATAATTTTGATAAGTAAGTAGTTAAGTAGGTATATAGGTACTGTAGATACCGAGAGAATCTACAGTACCGGATCGAATGAAACATTGGCTGCTCGTTTAACTGAATATAATCATTAGAGAAATCAATGATATATTTTATATTATTTAGCCTATGAGTCAGCCTTGGGCTGTCATCCTATCTTCTTCTATTCTATTTCCAAACTGATCGAACCTGTTGGGAATCGAACCCAACACAACACCTCGCACGTGGTCTGCACGCACAAACAGCGTGATCAACGCGTCATCGGCTAGTTGAGGCGCGGCGCGGCGGCGGCACGGCTCGGCCCGATGACCACTCGCTTCCACGGACTCCACCGCGACGGACGATCTTCTTTTTCCATTTCAATGCTTAATTGTTTGTCCGGGACAGGTTTATATTTGTAAAATTAGACGGCAATAAACCATTGCCTAAAATACAGTCCACTCTTTAATGCTCCCCGCGCGCGCTAACATTGATCCGGCTCGAAGGACCAATGTTAGCGCGCGCGGGGAGCAATAAAAGAGTATTCGTTTGCGAAATATTAAGTTTTAAAGTGCTAATTTTTTTCAGTTTTTTTAGTCTAATTTTTGCTAGTCATGTGTCCCCCCTGCCAGCTAAATGGTTGGTTTTGGATATGTGAAAAATTCACGGCAGTAGTATATACAGGCTGAAATTTTAAAGGTTGTTTTCCCGCGGCAAAACTATTTGCCCCAAGTAGTACTATTGAATCATAGAGTTAAACTTAAAAAATAATAATGTTGTTGTTGTCGCGGTAGCATAGGACCTCTATGCTACCGCGTGGTACACCTGCGTACCAAAAACCATTGTAGTTAATTAGAATGTCCTTGAAGAATAATAATTAAAAAAATATGAATCAACTCGAAAACGTGAGAAACAATAGTACTTCACTAGACATTACGTACTCGAACCGCATGCGCGGCGCGCCGCGCCGCCGCCGCGCCGGTTCCCGGCTCGCTCAGTTGACCCGCGGAGACCGTCATACGTGCATCATGTGATCCGAAACGTGATTTGCAAAAATGGATCGGCGTTATAATGATTCAAATTTAGAGTACGTCGCAAAAGCACATACAACTATACGCTAGGGCTCGTAAGGTATAACTCCCACGCTGCCCGGCGACTTTACGCGGATTCGCAACGCTTGAAGTCGCTCCGTCTTCGCAGGGTTCTGAACCCTCCAGTCCCACAGGCCCGGACGATCGTAGCGAGGACAAAGCGGCTAGTCGATCATGGGCAGTTCTTGGGCATGGGCTATTAATGTCGTAAGACGTGACTTCACGTGACAGAGACACTTTATTGAAAAACGTGCTCGATTGTGTATGGTACGCAGAGGCTTGGACTTCGAACAATTACTACGTTACCGGGAAGTGTAAGTACCTTTGTAAATAGCAAACATCTAAAAGTAGGTTAGTTAATTAAAATAATTGTAAATAAGTTGATTCCTATTTTTAAAATACTTCATTATCTAATTCAGAAAATTATTTTTTGTAAGATAATAAAAATGTTTTTCAATTTCGTGTTCAATAAGTTGTAGGTAAAAAAAGTATTTATGACGGCCCGAAGACCGTAAAAGGGGAAAATTGGAATAACAAATTATCTTTCGTTCAATCAGGAGTAGGTAGTTATCAGCTGTAGCGGGAGGCTCAACGACCGCGCGTCGGTCGCGGTTGTGTCGCGCAGTCGGGCATTCGCGCTTTAATACTATTGGTTCGAGAACGCTTTAGAGTTTCGTTTATCACAATTCTAAATCTGCCATTTTTTAATATTTTATTTTTATTTTTTTATATATCAATAGTACTACCAAGACAAAATGATTTTGCTGCGGGAACACAACCATTAAAATTTCAGCGTGTATAACGAAATTAAAAGGAAAACTATCACCGCTACATAGGCTTTACAAGCTACCGAGTAAAAATCTTGAACATGTTTTTGCAACTGCAAATTTGAGTTTGTTGGATAAATTCATCCTAACTACGGAGCCCTTCATTGTGCGTGGTTCGACATGTACTTGACCGGTTTTTTATGTTATGGTATGTGTGGCAAATAAGCCGCGGGTCGCTTGACTGTTCACAAAGAGTTTAGATGATCTTGGGCCAGGATAGTGCCCCCGACAAGTTGAGCATAGCTACGACATTCTCCGAGTTTGAACTCTATGTAGTTACACTACTTACAACTTTGTCCCAGTAGATGGCCACGTTGATCGCGAAAAACCTTTAATTCCTATTATTTTGCAGGTGGATATGGTAATCCATATGGCGGCGACGATAAGGTTCGATGAGCCCATGCGCGTGGCGACCCTTATCAACATCCGCGGCACCAGGGAGACGGTGGCTCTCGCCAAGGATTGCTCCAAACTTAGGTGAGCCTCACATAAGGTTCTCCATTTTTTTCAGATTCTTGAACATATATTTGATTGCCGCTTATGAATATTATTAAAACCAACGGCCAATGCTTCGCTCGGGTGATGCAATCTACGGATGTGTCGACATGCCAAATCATCGAGTTTTCCGTGTTCCTTAATAACCCGGAAAATGTTCATATCGGGAAAAACTAAATGCACTTTTTTTGAAAGGGGCGTTTTTATGAATTATTAAAATTTAGACAGGACCTCGTCTGTCGGGACGGCTAGTTTAAGTATATTTACAGAATAGAAGATATAGAAGCTAAAGACCTTGTACATTTCTACACGGTCAGCTTCAGAAATGTCTGATCCGGCCGATTTGTATGCACAGCCCGTCATTTTGCGGCCGTTATATGCCTACCGCTTTATTAGGAAAAGAAGCCTAAGCTTAACAAGTGAACACGATTTTTGCAGAAACTTCGTGTACGTCTCAACAGCGTACACCCACGCGACCTTTGACCGCGTCGGGAAGGAGGTGCGGGAAGACTTCTACCCGGCCCCCGTGGCGCCACACGTGATGATCGCCATGGCAGAGCAGATGGACCAGGACAGACTCAACAGCATTACTCCAGAGTAAGAACACACTGGATAAGTGGTCAGACCCATGCTTCACCTAGGTTCTCCACCTGGGTGAAGCACGAAGGTCCCGTGTTCCAACTGATGACGTTATTGTACAGTGACGCAGTAAATTGTTTTCTCAATGATTCAAAAATATTCGCATCAAAAATAAAATTTAAACAAGCATTGTAGGTCTATGTTCCAGCCTGCCTCTATTGCCCCATGATCGTATTGCAGAAGGAGTGCAATATATAGTATATGTAACTTTTCAAAATGCGAAGATCCGGGTAAAGCAAGCTGAACTGGCAGTGGGCCGGCTATATTAGCCAAAGATATGATGACTATTGGGGAAGAAGTTCTTGAGAGGAGACCGCGAATCGGCAACCTTAGATAGGATGCCTTCAGGACAGGTGGCGTCGATCCTCCCAGGATGGGTGTATCAGCTACTCTTAGCTGATCGTCGAGGTGAATGACATACGATTGGAGTAGCCAATGTCCACTTGTTGATGCTGATGATAATATTGGGGAATCGAAGACACTAACACTATTAGTTATTTATGCAACTGTTATATAATTAATTAATAATTAATTATTTACAGTTGCATACAAGACTTTTCAACACACTTGCTCGTAAAGTGGCTCTTATCGAACCGCTTTTAGGTTCATAATGCAGTGTATTATGGAAGCATGCTTTTTACTTTATATTACCGCACTAGCGCGGTAATGCGCGCCACAGATTACAATTTACTAGTCGAAGTAATTACATGGCAGTATGGAATTAGTAAGTACTATCATGGCAGTATGGAATTTGTATCCAATAGAAATTGTTTTTGGTGAAGCTTTTTACCAAAGACAAGCGCTCAAAAGTAAGTTTTTATTTAAAAAAAAGAACCATAATCAAAAAAAATCCCATG
The DNA here is from genome assembly GCA_949152455.1 of Lithophane leautieri. Classification (NCBI taxonomy): domain Eukaryota; kingdom Metazoa; phylum Arthropoda; class Insecta; order Lepidoptera; family Noctuidae; genus Lithophane; species Lithophane leautieri. Next base: position 11,425,702 of record OX424478.1, read on the forward strand.
CGTGCCCATGGGATTTTTTTTAACCATAATTAAACGTCAGTGGGATACTATACATTAAATTAGTATGAACTATCCTACTAATAAATGAGCATTCTCTATTTATACCTGAGCAGAGACTTGCGCTTTTTTCCGGTAAGACCGCGAATGGAACGCGCGCAGGCCACTTGACCCGCCCCGACGAACCGCGCTGACCTGCCTGTGTGCCACCGCGTTCACGCGGAATGAATCTGTCATTCTGTATTATTAAATAAGGGTTTATATCGTCTGTGGCTATTTCAGTCTATATTGTACACTACCCTAACCCCATTTACGTATTATGTATTATTAACATTATTATATTTTTATATAGGCTGTTCAGTCGACTAAGAAAGATATGAAGCTTACTCCCAAAATGGCTGTTAAATCAACACCGGTAGCTATACCCCAGATGGTTAATAAGGCAACTCAATGTGACAACTTTGGAATAAAACACTCAATGCGTGAGGATTTCATCGACAAACGACACCTGACTCAAGAAACAACAAAAAGTAAACTATGTATAATAAGCGCTAACAACAGAAATGGACTTTGCAGCATTATAGAAGATTCTTTTGCAACTGATTATGACTTCTGCCACTACTCGTATCCAAATGGTAGCATTGAACAACTCCTACTAGGTATAGAAAATAAGATCAAAAACTATAATAAAGCCGATTATCATATTAATAGGAGAAAGAGACTTCTTAAGAACTAAAAAGTCCGCCTTTGTACCTCTTTTTTGAGTGCGAAAAGTTTAAATAAATAAATAAAAACTATCACGATTTAAAGATACCATCGAAAAACTAAGCAATACCAATACAATTATATGTCTTCCAACGTATAGACAATGAGGTGATTACACAACAATTTACAAGTCACGGGTGGAAATGTTTAATAGTCTTTTGTATCTGCATAATACAACATATGAATATGCTTATTTACTGTTTTCGGGTCGTCAAGGTCTCCTAAACGACACGGGCATGAAAAACGTATTTACGAATCTCAAAAAGACTATTTGTGAAATCAACATGGAAAATAGTAGTAATACTGACACGAAGGATACATCTGACGACATATTGAACCATATTTTTCTATAATTATTTGTCAATAATGCACCAAAACATCGCAGGATTAAACTTGATCTTCAAAACCGCATAGACGTTATCTGTGTGACCGAACACTTCATGGAAACTGGCTATGAGACTTTCTCACTATACCTAATTATAAATTAGCAGCGTGCTATAGTACGATAATTGTAAGAAATAATAAAAATAGAAACTATGAATGTGACATCAAAGACGCATTGTAACAATCAATTAAGCGGCTTGAACACAATAATTTAAAATTGAATTTAAATAAAACTAAAATTATGCAGTTTCGACAAAGATTGACCACTCCTGACATAAATATAACTTTTGACGATAACAGAATTGAAGAAGTAGAGCACATAAAATTTCTAGGCTTGACATTTGACTCTAAACTGACATAGAAACAACATGCATCGAATCTTATAACAAAATTAAGTAGGTTCGCTTTTGCTCTACATAAACTTAAAAAAATAGTTAGTCAGGCAGCTGTTGTAGCTGCGTATTATGGCTATGTAGATTCCATATTACGCTACGGAGTAATTTTTTGGGCAAATTCCTGCGAGCAAAATAACATTTTTAAAGCACAGAAGAGGTGCATTAGGTCGATACGTAGTCTTAAACCAACAGAAAGTTGCAAACCGCATTTTAAAGCTCTGAAAATACTAACATTACCTTGTCTTTACATATACGAGACCGCATTGTTCGTAAAGAAAAATAGTGAACTTTTTAAAAAAGCTTCAGAGCAACGCTATAAATCGACACGACAAGAATATCGTCATGAATTATGTCTAAAAGCCTCAAAGACCGCCCTTATGCACAAAAGCATCCTCTGCATGGCTCCGAAAATATTCTATAAAATACCAAATGACATTAAAGATTTAAATTTACCCCAATTTAAACGGAGACTAAATAATTTTTTTATCGGAAAAGGCTACTACTCCATTGACGAATTCCTTCTTGACAAAATGTTATAAGGGTCAATATCAACAAAGTGCATTTTTTGTCAATTTTGGTGGAGAAATTTTTTCTTCTGTTTTCGTGAAAAATAAGGACTGGGTATGAGAGTAGAAAGTCCAAGCTAGAAGGAACTTCAAGAGGTCTGAGAATATCTCGATAGCTTTTTGAGATATTTTAGTTCAAAGCCTAGTGTGGCCACCAAAATTAAAAATTGCCCACCAAAATCGAAAGTGCCCACCAAAATTGAAAATCAGTGGCACCAAAATTGGATTTCTCTGTCACAAACCTCAATCTCACTAATTAATAAAGCTCAATGTAACCAATGTCACAAATTCTCGGGATTTATCAATAACTTGCATCGGTTAATAAAACTCTCTATTGTTAAAAAATATTTATTAATTTTTGTCTGATAAACTCGTAATGATAATTATGGGTTTATGACAGAAAACACGAAATCTAAAAAACATTAATATTTTTGTTGTTAACAAATTACTTGCCAACAACTAACTACAAAAGTTTCCCAAACAAAACTAAGAAATAAATAGTATATTATACTACTACTGAATAAAGGACGGATTTAAAGCGAGGGCCATAGATGAATCACGAGCAAGTGAAGGATTCTAATGACTGAATCACGACCGTAGGGAGTGATTCATGATGATTGAATCAGGAGCATAGCGAGTGATTCACGTGTTAGAATCATGAGCGACGCGAGTGGTTCATGGCCCTCAATATAAATCCGTTTTATTCAAGAGTTGCATGCTATACACTAAATTGCAACTTCGAGTATGTTGTTATGTCAATGTTATGCCTTATTTTTATAGTACACCGTAGCATAGAATACATACTCCATAATGTTGATGACTTCTTTTTCTTCGACGACTCATTAAAATAAGTTAAAAAAACAGAGTCTGAAAATGTGGCAGAAGCTTGATTAACATTTGCAAAACTCATCGTAGGCTTGATGTAAACTAGCAGTGATTTGTTGGGTAGCAAGTTTTCTACTATATCGGCCGCCCTCTCTTTCTTAAACTCAGGTATTAACACATCTTCTTCATCGCTTTGATGCATTTTCAATCGATTTATTATTAAGTAATACTAAACTTTGTGTTCGTACAGCTTACAGTATTGAAAATAGCGCCAATTTACTAATGACAGCAAAGAACACAAAACAGTTTTTATTCTAATACTAAACTCCTTGTAGAAAATGTCGAAGAATCAAATCGGAGTTAGTATCGAGTATTTTTTCGCAAGAAGCTTGTATAGCTTTGAGATGGAGGTCGAATTTATTGGTGTGTTCTGAATTCAAACACCAAAATGAGTGATTATAAGTGCTTTTTATTCTCTGTTTTCAGTGAATAAAAGTAGCTTTTTAGAGGGGGAATGGTATAAACATAATTATCTCTCCCTTTCTCTTTTTCGTAGTGCTTCAGCCTGTTCGGGATTACTTTTTATTCTTCCTTTTCTTCTTCTTTCTGCTATTCTCTTTTTAAGCAGCCTTTCTTCCCTGGTCTGTTTTGGCATTCTAAAAAGCAACAAATAAAAAAAATAAAATATATGAATAAGAAACTTGATAATTAGTATGCCACCCTTATAATAAATTATGAGTAGGTCTTACTTACTGCCAAGTACATAACATTTAGTTTGCTAATCAAATTTGCAACGTAAAAACTGGCTATATAGGTACAAACAATACATAAACAGAGCATATTTAAAATTTTGTGGCTCGTTTTCAATTTTAGTGACATGAAACCGCCACCAAAGCCACCAAAATTGAGCCATCAAAATTGGAACCAGGCATAAAAAAAATCTTTAAAAATAGGGGTTTTAAGTTACAATTAAAATAATATCACTGATTTATGCGTAACCCAAATCACTACCTATAACGTGTAGCTTACTATTAAAACACTTTAAAATCAACAGCAAATGGATCCACCAAAATTGGAACAATTCTTGTCCCCCTAGCCACCCAAGATGATACTTGCCTTTTTGGCGGGAAATCACAGCACTAATCACACACCTGTTACGTGCAAGTGTAAGCGCACGACTGAGACATGCGAAATAATAAAACGCGATTGAACGCACACGCACGAAACTTTATGTTATAGTAAGTTGAACAAGTGCCACCAAAATTTTGATTTTTGTTTGGACAAACTTTGATCGAGTATCCTGTGCTTTTAAATTAGATTTTCTAACATGGTTTAATTGTTTTTAGATAATGTGTCTTATGTATATACTAACGATATTGTTTATTTTTTAATGTACCTTAAATTGTTACTTTGGTGAACGCAATTATATCAAAAAATGGAGCTGGGACAAGCCACCCAACTTGAATTTTAAGGCGATTTTTTTTCCCCTTTTTAATTTCATACACTTATATTAAAAAAAAATGTGGCCCTAATTGAACCAAGTTACGTAGTACACTATAAAAAAAAAAAAGAAATATCCTATCATGTAACACCTGGATTCTCAACGTGGACACGTATAATTTGCCGCTGGGATATTCACCCATAAACTAAATAATAATTATGTATTTATGCTTGATAATTCAAAACTTGACATATTATTGTGTTCTGAATATTTATTATTATAATTAATTGTATTCTAAGTGTTTAAATATTATAAAAATTGATTGTACCTATTCTAACGATTGAAATTTTTGTTAATTTGTCTGTACCTAATGTCGATTTAAAATCCTTATATTGTTAAATAGTGTATGCCTTAATGAGTAGTTTTTTGAGTTACCATAACCTAATTATAAGACCTACTGTATCACCAAAAATCACACTAATAAATACTTTGACTTAGACTTTGAGGGGTATTACCAGTGCCTTTATTTACACCCGCACGCTCTTTGCTAGCGGAAAAACAAAACCAGCCACCATTTTCCATAAATATGTGTTAACTTTTTTGTGTGGTTAAAATCATTATTAAAAATGTCGATTTCACGTAGGGGAGAAGAGAGTCAATAATAATAAATAGATTTGACTCCGCCATGGTACGTTTAGTTATTGTATTTTTTTTTCTTATTCAAATTATTTTTTTTTTGTATAGGCTGTTTAACGGTTATGCCAGTGCCTTTATTTACACCTATGAAAAAATGAAACCAGCCAGCGCGCCATTTTCCATAAAAATTTATTATCGTTTTCGTTGTGTGGTTAATTAATGACAAAATTACAAAATTTAAAGTATTGTCACTAACCGATATAGAAGTTTTTAAAAGAAACTCCGGATAGTCAGTACCTGGCAACAAAGGTCAGTTAAACTTTATAAATCTATCATCTCTTTAGTTACATTATTGTTGCATAAGTTCCTACAACAAGTCTGTTTTTTTCCTCGCAAGTGTGTTGAAAAACGTCGTATGAAACGCGTGTGCATTGATTATTACACTCTCGGCTACCTTATCACGCTCGCCTGTGGCTCGCGCGAATAATACCGCCTCGAATGTAATATCCAATAGAGCACACTCGTATTACAATGTACTATTATCTACACATCCGAATCCTATATAGAAGATTCTTTGTAATACTAATATCGAAAAATAATGGCGGGATACAACGCACATGAATTCGAATTTTTAGAATTCGAATAAACTACAAGTTTTTTTTTTAATGACTGCTTAGTTATTGAAACGCGTCTGCATGACAGCGTTCTTTTTTTTAAATTAGTTGCATTAGGAAATTTAGTACAACATTATAACACCCATTTGGATGATATAATGGTTACTATGACACTGGTTGTTTTAATGTTGGCTATAAGCTAACTGTTTCAGAAACTTTTATAGAGGTAGAGGTATAGAGGGAGAGCATGGGTGTAGATAAAAATATTTATGTTATTCTCTCATAAGACATTTTTAAGCCAAAACATGGGCTATCTCGGACTAAATTTTTCACGTGTAGGTATATAATGTAGCAGATGGATTGTTACAAAACAGCTTTGTTACGTAAAACAGCTGAACATCGATCTCGTTGAACCTTCAGGTTGTTTTGTAAAACGGCTAGCGGTTATGTAAAACAGCGGATTCGACATTCCATCTGCGACATATAAAAGCCATTGCCATTTACTGTTCAATAAAAGCATTGTCAGTAGGGATGATCGTAGTTTAAAATATTGCTGTAAGCGTTTAAGCTTAAACTTTACGTCAGAATTTACCCGGTAAACATCCTAACTTTATAACTTAGGTGTTAATTGGATATGCGTGCGCTCCGGCCGGTTGTTTAGAGGTCACCCACTGTGAAACACTTGCAATGGTTTTTTGATGTTCCAGGTTGATCAGGGGCTGGCCCAACACTTACACGTTCACAAAGGCGGTGGCCGAGGAAGTAGTGAGGTCCAGTGCTGCTGAGCTGCCCGTCTGCGTCGTGAGACCACCCATAGGTAAGCAAACAATATTGTACTTACGCCGGCAGAGTAAACCATGAACAGTTAAACTGTTGCTGGGATGCCTTCACCATTCTTGAAGAACTGGTGATGGTGGCGCAAAATTAATACACCTGTACCTATTAGGCTCTTTTGCGCCACTTCGTATTGTGGGACTCCTCAAATAAAACTCACTTTTAATCGCACTTCACTTTTTAATCGACTTACTTGTAACATGGTTAGCAATAGACTGATTCCCAGAGCTAACGCTCTACGCCGGCAACCAACAAGAGTGGGGACCGTATGTAGCGCGCCACCTCGTTTGATAGAACAGTATTATTAATAAATTAAATCTAATACAATCGGAAGCAATTCAACAATTCTTTTAAATAAGTATTACATAACACAGAAATTAATTGAGGCATAACTTTAAATGTAAAATCAATGTTTAGCTAAATGGATTAAACACAACATAAGTAACGCCATCTAGTGGTATAAGATGACAGTCATATCCAACGTTAACGACTGTCAACTCATCATATACCAACAACAATGATTAATAGGTTTATACTTCTAAAATCAATAAACTATCCATTATTAACTAAATTCTAACAGTATTAAGCGAGACAACCGCAGTGAAGATTCTGTAATAAATGTGTTTATTTCAGTGGTCAACAGTTACCTGGAGCCACTGCCTGCCTGGCTGGACATGAGCTGCGCCATGGGACCCACCGGGGTAAGTCTCACATCATTATTATTTAGACGAATAGGCAGACCGCGATATTAAAACTTAGGCATACGATTTTTGCAAATTATCATCGTACCATACCTTTCTGGAATACGCTTTTCATTTGATTCAACACCCTTTACAGTTATTTTAACTCAATGCCTTTACAACGCTGCAAGGTTATTTTGACGCGTGGCCAAAATCAGAACTAACGCCGCCATATTTTGTATTGTCAATACAATTTGTGTGACAATTTCACAAATGATTATCAAACCCTAGTTTTCATTATTAAGAACATCTATGTTACCAACAACGCCCCCTTTTTTTTTTTGAGGGTGGGAAATCATTCTATGACTTCTCCCGCTCTGGGCGGAGCGGAAGGGCGTGTCAGACTTTTACTGACTAAAACCCGCCCGTGTTCCTTCATTTGCCTGTTGCCAAGGTCCCGGTATCCCTTTCGGACTTTCCCGCAACCCTGGCAGGCGTCGGTCCTACCGGACCCCGTCAATTGTGCTGACATCTCTTTGAGGCGCGCGTGGAACACGACGCGCCATCGACCTGGGCCTGGTCCTTATCGGACGGCGAGCTGCCCGTTGCTCGCCGTCCGCAAGCCCGCGCCTATGGTGGCCGGGAATCCCGACGCCCAGGGCGTCTCCAACGGCGGCGGTTAGGGGCGTGAGGGCGCAAACTTTGCCTTTCCCTCACGCGTTCCGCCTCCTCCTTCGCGAGCATTACTGCTTCGCAGAAGGAAGTGACGGCTTCCCATGCCCTCTCGCTCCGTACCATGGCCTGGACTAGGGCCGGACGCGAGACGTCATTGCCGCCAATCGCCTCCGCGAGGACACGGCGGTGCTCCGCCCAAGCAGGGCATACCTCCACCGTATGCTCCACCGTGTCCTCCGGGCGATCCGCACAGTGGTGACACCCGGGCGTTTCCTCCCGCCTAATCCTACACAGGAACCTCCCGAAGCTGCCATGTCCGGTGAGGACCTGTGTCAGGCGGAAGGTGAGGACGCCGTGGCGCCTCTCTAGCCACTCTTCAAAGAGGGGACTTATCGCCGCTATTGTGGCGTGCCCAAACAACGCCCCCCTGTCAATGTTATTCAGGCGACGAAATATTCTTGTAACACTCTTACCATGGTGTTCAATAATACTTTACTCAAGTGTTAATATGGCACTTCTATCAATATTAAGGGCCTATACAACCTCAAATTGCTTAGCTCAATGACTATATAGCCTCTTGGCTGCTCATCCGGGCGACTCATGCTCACGACACATAAGTTGAATTGCACTAATACTAGATGAAAATATGAGTGGCCATTTTAGTTTTAACCAGTTATTGGATCTCTGCACACGCGGTTATTTTGATACCTTTAAAAACATTTATGCATAAATAAAAACAATTATGAGTTCATGTTCAATTAAATGGTACATACAGCTATAAAAAGATTGCAATACTTTTCATCGGTACCTAAGTAAAATAAATATTTTATTAAGAATAATTTGCAGGGCTCAAGCTAAACTGGTTGTTACATAAAATGGCACAAAAATGTACACCGCGTTGACGTCTCTTTGAAAAGTCTCTTTCTCTCACTAGGGTATTGCAATAAGTCTGTCCCTTTCTATCTGTACTTATACTGTAGAGAGTTGTGACAACTTCAAAATAAAGTCTATCTAAGTCGATAAAAATTACGATGTTTCCTAATGGTGAAAATTCAGTAGTTACATTAAGTACTTAATGTTTACATTTTAGATTTCAAAATGATCCGTAACTGATAGAAAAGTGGATTAATGCAGTTAATAGGGAAAATTGATTTCCAAATAAATATAGCGTTGTTTGTTTAAGGCATTTCACAGCAGATTAAAAAAAGTAATAGCAATGTCAAACCCTGTCGGATAGAACAATAAATTCTCTATAGTGAAATTCAAGTTAAAATAATTTATTGTTCAATTAGGATTGTAGACGTCGATTTTATCGATATTATTGTTTGGAACTTTCGTCCTAACATTGTTGCATCGGCCAATCACAACTGCTGTAATTTCTTCGTCCCCCGGCCCGCAGTAGTGAGTCGTGTGCCTAGACGAAATCGGTCTATCAGCTCTGAAGTGGTTTAATTCTCTTTGGCTTAGCTAGATCCTCCAATCTTGAAATAAATATATGTTAAAGTTGAGGATTATGCTAGGACGAAAACACGATTACGTAAAATTAATTTTTCTCTACTAATAGAAAAAAGTCCAAAGTTACCTCTAAACCGCTGGTATCCAAAAAATACTTCAAATTATATCATGAAACTTTGCATACTAACTGAACTAACTATAGAGCAGTTTTTAAATGTTTTTTTTTTCCTCTAAATTGCCTTTATTTTCACCATAAAAAGCAATTACCTAAATTTTTCGAGCCTTGGACCCGCCAGCACCCTACTCCGTCCCGCTCTCACTCAGTCCGCAAGTAGTATGGTGCGAGCGAGATTAAAAGTGAATTTAAGCTGAGGTAGTATATGTATATAGGCTCTTAAGAAAGCGACGGTCACACAACTATGATGACAGAGAGGAAGTGGGTACCATTAAATTAAATTGATCGGCTTACAAAGTTTTACTTTTATATTTATATATTTTACTGTACAATTTATATTTATTACTATTGTAGCGGTACCTACATCGCCACATTCGAACTACGCATCAAAGACCTGACGTCACACAAAAACCCTGACGTCACAAAAATCCTGCATCGCGCAATTAGAGTTTACCGTGCAGTGAACATATATTATTATACAAAAATCCAATATCAATAATTGGGCAGTTGCCCGCCAGACACTACACCCGTCTGGTTGGAGGATCCTCCCTTTTCTATGGTGGATGAGTGAACTTTACTCCCTGTTCCTCATACCCCTAAATTGGTGACCCCTAATATGAACGTCAACGCAGCCTTCCTGCAACTACTCCAGCGTGACGTCATCATCATCACTCCCGCAAGCTTTCAGTGAGGCGAGTCACACAGCCAAGCCAACACCCGAGGCGTCAACGGGTATCCTGACCACCAGCATGCAGCGTATGCGCATTCCCGGTCATCACCCGCAGCCTCATCACCCCGACCCACTGGGGAATCACCTCAATCAACTCAATCACCACAATCGCCGCAAACAGTTCCGACCCACTGCGAACAATGCGGCTCCCGGTTCCGACTCACTGGAACCACAACTGGCACTGGCAAGCATCGCAAGATACAAGACTCAACCCACTATCGACCTTCGGTCTCCGGAGGGGAGTGATGTGGCGGTACCTACATCGCCACATTCGAACTACGCATCAAAGACCTGACGTCACACAAAAAAGCTGACGTCACAAAAATCCTGCATCGCGCAATTAGAGTTTACCGTACCGTACAAAAATCAAATATCAATAATTGGGTAGTTGCCCGCCAGACACAACACCCGTCTGGTTGAAGGATCCTCCCTTTTCTATGGTGGATGAGTGAACTTTACTCCCTGTTCCTCATACCCCTAAACTATCTTTATTATTATTTTTTTATTTTACTATTTATTATTCGATTTATTTTATGTCCCTAGGTGTGTCCGTGGCATCACAGTGGGCCCTATCAGAATACCAGCGCTGCGGTATTTGTTTACTTTTCTCAAATATCGTAGCATTATGCTGAGATAGGAGCCTCTTTGGCCTCGCACGGGTTTCTCTGCTATACGTTGTTCCATTTTATTTTATTACTTGTTTATTATTTTGTTGTATAATGTTTGTTTTTATCGTTATATTTGCTGTGCGTGTCCCAAATAAAATATTTTTCTTTCTTTCTTTATCGGACCACGCACATCGCACAATAAAGGGTTCCGTAGTTGGGATGAATTTATGCCAAGAACAAACTTAACATTGTAGTTAAAAACATGTTCTCCCATGCGAAATGTATGTTTTTGCAACTTCAAATGTAAGTTGGTCTATGATTACTCGTTAACTTGTAGAGCATAATTAGCTGTGATAGTTTTTCTTTTAATTTCGTTATAACACTACTGCCGTGATTTTTTTCACATAATATCCAAAACCAACCATTTAGCTGGCAGGGCCCCTGCCAGCTAAATGGTTTTGGACACTTGACTCTAACAAAAATGAGCACTTAAAAGCTTAATATTTCTCAAACAGATCCCTAAATCCAAAAATGGTTTCCACAAACTCAATATTTTTGAACGACCTTCCCAACGACGCCACACCATGGGATAGACGAGAAAAATAAACATCTCCACTTTAAGGTGTAGGGCAGGAAACCAAAAAAAAATTGTTTAATTATTTTATTATACCACTTTGTCGCCGTGATTAATATGTACACCCATGCCAAATTACAGCTTTCTAGTACTAAGAGTTTCTGAACTAAGCCACGGACAGACAGACAACCATGGCTAAACTATAAGGGTTCCTTGTTGACCACGGAACCCTAAAAACTCGATGTGCCATACTACAACACCCACTGTATGCTCACAGGTATTGGTAGGCGTCCTGCTAGGAGTCCTCCACGTGTTCTTCGTGGACGTGGACAACCGCCTGGCGCTCGTGCCGGTGGACTACGTGAACAACGCCATCATAGCGGCCGGCTGGGACGCGGCGCAGCGGCGCGGGCGCGGCGACCAGGACACCCCCGTGTACACAGTTGCTACGAAGGAGTGCTTTATAACTTGGTGTACGTTACTTTTAAAACTGCTACTTACTATATCCACAGCGGGCGTTCACACGGCAACGTAGCACGTTGTACTGTACGATATTTTCCAGTAAAATATTGGTAACATTAAAAAAAATCTGGCGGGGCAAGTGCGCCGACGGGGTAAATGCACCTACCATTAAAATGTCTAAAACTACAGTTATTCTACAACTAACGACATCTTACATCTATGCAACAAACTACACAATCACAGATTTCTCGGTTCAACATAGCTCGATTTATCCACCATTTTAGTTTAGTGTCATTTAAACCTGTCATCGGAGATGACCATGTGATAATAATCCCCTAATATCTTTAAATACTTCAAGTTTTGCGGCAAACCAATGAGGTGAGTACAGAATTTAGATGTTTTTCTTTAAATCTATATATGTGTATTTTACTCCTAGATAGCGAAATTAATGGTTTTCTATAGAATTTAAAATCTTAACCTCAAAAAAGTCAAGTGACGCAAGTTATCAGTAGTATGGCGCAATTCCCCCGAGTCAGAAGTCGTCAAATTTTATGAGTAAGATGTTTTTTTTATTGAGAATTTACTGTTTAGAATGATGTGCTTAGGGTCTTGTGATGGAGACGGTGGATGAGACGTCTTTGGGTGATGGGTTTGTAGTTAAAGCCTCGTATTCAGTACAATAATAAGTAAGTAAAGTAATATAATAAAAGTCTAATTTGATTTATTATTAAATATATCTATTATTCCAACCAAACTAACCGCAATCATTTTTACTTAAATACAACCATTTTTACTTTATACATAAACATTACACTCCCTTTTTGGGTAGACGTGTAAAAAAAACAGCGTTAAAGGTTTAGACTAGTAGTCAGGACTACTCGTCTATGGCGTACTAACCCCAAATTTGATATGGAAGCCGCAGTTGCCAGTAGGACGACTAAATTGAGAATAATGCGTTTAGTTGTTATTATTCTGATGAGTAAAATAACTGTCTTTTTGGTAACGTATGATTTTATTGCAGCCAAAAAATACCAAATATTGTCAATTTAATAAAAGTACGCTCATAAGACAGCATCCAAAATAGTACATTGTGATACGAGTGTGCTCTATTGGATATTACAGTCGAGGCGGTATTATTCGATAAAGTAGCCGAGGGTGTAATAATCAATGCACACGCGTTTCATTCGACGTTTTTCAACACACTTGCGAGGGAAAATACAGATTTGTTGTAAGAACTTATGCTACAATAACGAGGTTTGGACATCATCAAGTTACTTCTCCCGATCTGGACGGAGCGAAAGGGCGTGTCAGACTTTTACTGACAAACCCACCCGTGTTCCTTCAGTTGCCTGTTGCCAAGGTCCCGGTATTCCTTTTGGACTTTCCCGCAACCCTGGCAGGCATCGGACCCCTCCAATTGTGCTGACATCTCTTTGAGGCGCGCGTGGAACATGACGCGCCATCGACCCGGGCCTGGTCCTTATCGGACGGCGAGCTACCCATTGCTCACCGTCCGCAAGCCCGCGCCTATGGTGGCCGGGAATCCGCCTGGGATTCCCGACGCCCAGGGCGTCTCCAGCGGCGGTGGTTAGGGGCATGAGGGCGCAAACTTTGCCTCTCCCTCACGCTACTGCTTCGCAGAAGGAGGTGACGGCTTTCCATGCCCTCTCGCTCCGTACCATAGCCTGGACCAGGGCCGGACGTAAGAGGTCATTGTCGCCAATCGCCTCCACGAGGACACGGCGGTGCTTCGCCCAAGCAGGTCATACCTCCACCGTGTGCTCCACCGTATCCTCCGGGCGATCCACACAGTGGTGACACCCGGGCGTTTCCTCCCGCCTAATCCTACACAGGAACCTCCCGAAGCTGCCATGACTGGTGAGGACCTGCGTCAGGCGAAAGGTGAGGACGCCGCGGCGCCTCTCTAGCCACTCCTCAAAGAGGGGACTTATCGCTGCAATTGTGGCGTGCCCAATACTGGGTTGCGATAATCGCACTCTCCATGCCGCCATGAGATCCTGCCGGAGCTCTGTCCACTGTGCCGCGATTTCTCGCGGCAGCGGAGTTACGCCCCGGCACTTCACCTCCTCGCGCCACTCCCAGATGTGCGTGAGGGCTTTTGCCTCCAGATCCCATGGCGGTAAGCCGGCAAGGAGACTCGCCGCCTCACGGGAGACCGTGTGGTATCCCCGGGCCAGCCGAATGGTCATGACCCTTTGGGATGCGTTCAACCGGCGGGCTGGCCGCAGCCTAAGGGAACGCGCCCACACCGGTGTCCCGTAAAGGGCCAAGGACCGCACGACCCCCGCGTAGAGCCTCCGGCAGGAGGCGTTTGGACCCCCTAGATTGGGCAGGAGCCGCCCCAGGGCGGCCCCAGCCCAGTCCAGCCGTGGAGCCAAACGTCGGAAATGCTCCACGAAGTTCCACCGGCTGTCGAGGACGAGTCCTAGGTACTTCATCGTCGACTCAACGCCGATGTGAACCCCTCCTACCGTAATTTGGAAACCCGACGGTAGCGCGTTCCGAGGTCCATGAAAACACATGACCTCGGACTTGTGCAAGGCCACCTCAAGTCCCAGCTGCCGGATTCTATCGACGATTGTCGCAACCCCGCGTCGTGTCGCTAGTTCGGCCACCTCCTGGTGCGACCTCCCCTGCGCCAGGACCAGCGTGTCGTCAGCCTAGCAAACTACGCTGACATAAGGAAGAAATACTACAATAATAATAATAAAAAAACTCATTCAGTGTTAGCGTGCACTACTACTTCCGATAATAATTGTATGTTTTATCGTGCCTCTCCTACGCACCCTTTGAACAAGTGCGGCAAGTTCAAACACGGTATGAGGTGAGATCGATGGCATTTTGTACGTGCTAAACATCTGTGCTAGTGCTGCAAGTGCACGGCACAATGAACCCGCCGCGTGCAGCGCTCCGAGCTGCAGCGAATGTGGACATCCACATCTTCATCTCCTTCACTGGAAGAAGCCTACCGCGCCAGCGGCAGCGAACATCCGCGACCGGTGGCGGCGGCAGCGAGCGCCGCGCGACCAGCGTCGGCGTACCACGCGGTGGACGCAGCCTGCGTGCCCCCTTCGACGACCGACGAGTCGCGCCGCGATATGGTTGCCCACGCCCATACCAGTGCATCCACTAGTGCCAGTGAATCGTCAGTGCCTAAAGTGTTGCTAAAAAATAGTGCCGGTAACCGTTCATAGCCCTAAAGACAATATATACACATACGCGTTGCTCGACGACAGTGCCACCGTGACGCTGATATCAGCTGACCTCGCTGACCAGGCGGGACTCCACGGTAAGACAGTCACCATGTGCGCCCGCAGTGCATGGGACTTCGGGGAGCTCGTGTGCCACACAGAAAACGTAAGTGTTGACATATTTTCTGGTAATGCAGGCGATCGTGTTAATTTGTGTGCTCGGAATAAAAGAACTTAATTTACCTACTCAACGTTTATCGTGTATGAACTTTAGTAATTATTCAGATTATATTGACTACGACTTGTGCAAATGTGACGCACAACCTAAACTATTAATTGGTTAGAATAATTACGATCTTATTGCTTCTATCTTGTGTTTAAAAGGTAATAGGAAAAATTAGCCTTATGTTACAAAGACACCGCTAGGGTGGTGTGTACACGGTGTTGTAAAAAATATTATTATGATGAACATATCAGCTGATCGTATTGCTAGTGATGACAGCATGCAACATTGTTGTGATTCTAAGTTGAACGAGTTTGTAAGAAAAATATTTGCGTTAGAGTCAATAGGAATATTTATTTATTTATTTATGGCCTATCTACAATTGAATATCCGCAATAGAATCAAAACAACCGCGATAGAATGCGGATGAGTTGCATTCTGTCACCATATTAAATAACACTTGTGAATTAGTCGATAACCAATGGTTTGTGGAATTGCCTTGGAAACATGATAACTTTGTTATGCCTGATCCTTATCAAAATGCCTATAACCGTTTAAAATCAGTCAAGAGAAAAATGTAAGCCGACAACACTTACGCGTCCCGTTACCGAGAACGTATTCAGGAACGAAGGAGGCTAAACAACAGAAAGTCTAGCGACCACATTTGGTAACTACCTCACTTCGGGGTCAATAACTTGACTTATTGACTTATTTGGACCAATGGAGGTCACAGTTGGAAGATCAAGACCCAAACGCTATGGTGTCTTGTTCACGTGCCTGACAATACGTGCCGTACATATTGAGATCGTGCCGTCTCTCACTACAGATTCATTGATAATGGCTTTACGCAGAATGGCCGCACGTAGAGGCTGGCCAAAGAAGATTTATTTTGATAATGGGACCAATATGCGCGGCGCAGAAATTGAACTGAAGAAAGCCTACGACGCAGTAGACAAAAGTCCTGTCACGAACGAAGGACAATGGAGTTTCCTGGAGCTTCATTCCACCAGCTAGCCCGCACATGGGAGGATCTTGGGAGCGACTCGTGCGCACTGTCAAGTCCGCCCTCAGAGTAGTCCTGAAAGAGAGAGCTCCGCACAAAGAGACTTATTACTCTCCTAGCTGTAGGGGAGAATATTATAAACAGCCGGCCCCTCGGTCATATTTCCGTGGACCCTCGGGACGACGAAACATTACCGCCGAATCATTTCCTCATAGGTTCGTCGTCTAATTTATCTATTGCAGGAGTGTTTACGGACATAGACTTATGTCTGCGCAAACAATGGCATATTTGCCAGCGCCTAGCTGACCAATTTTGGGCCAAATGGGTAAAGGAGGTACTCCCCGATCTAGTGCCGAGCCGAAAATGGAGAGAAGAGGGTGCGCAATTGAAGATCGGTGATATGGTAGTGATAGTTGACCCTAATCCCCCGTAATTACTGGCCTAAAGGAGTCGTACAATTCGTGTATCCCGGTGCTGACGGACATGTAAGGGTTGTCGACGTTAGGACTAAAAATAGCATACTTAAACGTCCTGCAGCCAAGTTAGGGATATTTTAGTTTCTATTTGTTTTATTTTAATTTAGCCTTGTTGAAACGACGTTATCATGGAAAATGCTGGGGATCCTAAGGGGTATTTAATTTTGATGCCGGAGTACGTCTCCATGGTAACTACCCTTAACCGTTGTGTTTTTTTTGTGTCATGTTCCAACCAGAACATTTAAAGTCGGCTCCTACTAAATAGGTGACCGCACCAAGACTGTGTAAGGTGATCGTTTTGAGTATCGTGTCGACACAGGTGGAGAATGTTACGTATGGAAAAAACATTTAATAATAAAAGTTCTCCCCGCCCCCGCGACGTTCGTTACACGTTCGTAGAGTTCACATTTGCTCAGCAATGCAGCTCGCACGCAAGTTTGCCCGCAGCGGCCGCACAGGCCTACCAGTTCGTTCTCCGCCACCGTACGGTGCGCATGCTACTCGCGCACCCCGCCACTTTGCGTATTGTCGCCGCCACGGGGTCTCGGACACGATAAACCACAGAGTACTTTTACGATAAACCAAGTCAACTGTTTCATTTTTTACCCACTAATCACGTATTGCGTGCTGACACGCAACAGGTAACTTACATTTACCTGTAAACACCACAAGTTAACTCTTTTTCGTATTATATATTAGACCGTGGATATCAGCATAAGTTTCACATGTAGTCTGCAGCACCCTTAGAGCACTTATTGAGGGACTGAGCAAAGCCATATCATCTGCATAACTTATCCTGTTTATATGTTTACACACTACCCATTTATATAGCAACCAACTTGGTGTCAGCCAGCTTTACAATAAGTTCGTCTATGTACAGGTTGAAGAGGGCAGGCGAGTCCCCCCTGTCTCACCCCGCACTCCAGCCTGTACACATCTGAAAGAGCATCCGACCATCTGACTTGATTGGTTTGGTTGCTGTACTAAAACTTAAACAAACCAATTAATGCGATTGGGAACCCAGCTTTATGTATTTTTTCCCACAATATACCTTATTGAACTAGGTCAAAGGCCTTGGCGAGGTCAGGGAAGGCAGGATACACACTCTGTCGGTATAGTACCTGACAGAATTGCTTGAGCGACAGGATTGCAGTCTCAGTGGACAGCCCAGCGTAATAAGCGTATAATTGTATGTAATGAAACTACGCTGTGTCTGTGATTCCAAAATTAAATAGTAAAATATTGTACTGAAAAAAGCCGTCAGAGGGGTCTTTGTCAGGAGACCCTGATTCAAATCCCAACTCGATCAATAAAAAGTTGTGGGGCTTTCATGTTAAGAAATTCTTAGTATCAGCGCGCGGAGTCAGGAATTTAAGAAGTTGGCGGTGTGAACTTCCTTTACTCAGAGAGCGCGTAAACGTAAAACCATCGGTCCTGCGCCTGACATCTGTCTGCGGTCGTTTCAGATTGCTACCAGTGCCATTGCCCTAAAACGGTAAAGGAACAAAATATTAAAGACATGACCCGCCGCTGCGTGTCCGCCTGCCGTATTTACGGCTAACTCCCTCTCACAGAGAGGAGAGGCCCGAGTGGCAGCAATGGGAAAATTATAAGCTGATTATAACTTTGTGTAACTATCATTTCAGCTTTCGCCGGCAAGGTATTGCGCACGGAAGGTCTAAAGTTAATGACCCCCAAAGCCTTGTGGTACTGCTCTCTGATAGAAACTAAGAACCGACTGCTGTACTGGATCCTGACGTGGTTGCTGCACTATATACCTGCTTATATACTAGATGGCTTGTGTACTATTATACCCTTCAAGCCCAAGGAGATACCATCGTAAGTAAAGCTGTAGATTTTGTAGCGCCACTTCTTAGCTAAAGCAATAGGAAGTGGTGAAGGGTGGGCATTTTGGGGGACTATCTTATGTAATTTTGACGTTCAAAAAGTGCTGATCCTCAGCCTAAATATAGCCTCAGATAAATGATTTTTGATTTTGATGTAAAGAGTTAGTTATATTCGACCGAGAGAGGAAAATGTCAATGCCAGACACCTAGTTTCTGGGACGAAAATCAACGAAGTGACAAACATAAACCCAAGCCAAGTACCTCTTACCTATCTGATAGGCGGTTGTTTTTTTTTTTAAATCTACATCGGGGAAGCTCTTGGCCCTCATCTCACCTGATGATGAGTGATAATCAGGCTGAAGGTGGAAACGAGCTTCACCCGTAATCCTCAACCACGGAGGAACTGGGTATCTTATCTCTAACTGCCGAATCACAACAACTACTCTGCTACTCCGCTCCACTTCGTACTAAAGTGCAGCTTACAGTAGGTACAGTAATCGCGGAGTGTGGCGCCTCTTCGTGGATTGTAATATCTATAAAGATACTGGACGAAAATAAATAAATGAAAAAATTTTTCTTTACAGATTCGTGAAGCTCTACACGTCGATTGACAAAATGTCATACGTATACAGATATTTTTCGTCAAACTCATGGGACTTTACAGACGACAACGTGAGAGGTATGATCGACAACATGTCCGACGTTGACAAAGTCATATTCAACTGTGACCTACGCACTGTGAGCTTCTTAGATTTCATAAAAGCTTGGACCATCGGAATCAGGAAATACATCTTAAAAGATGGCTTGCGAGGCAGTGTGGCGGCCGCCAGGAAACAGAGAATACTGTGCGTCGCTAATTACGTAATGTTAGCGCTTTATGCATATGTACTGTGGAGTACTATTTCTTTATTTTTGTCGTTCTTGAAATATATGTTATTTTTAATCTTGAAAATGTGAAGAAAAACATGTTTAGATTTGTAGAGTAAGTGAAACTTTTATTTGTGAGTAATAAAGCTGTTTTTCCAAAAAAACACATATTTGTTTCCATGTTGGGAAACTAAATCGCGAACGCATGTTAGTTATTGGATTTGTCTCGAGATCTTGACCCTTCTACACCTGCGTCCTGACTCACTGATATAGTTTTTGATGTACCTCTGGGTACCATGATTTTAATTTGCATTGTCAGACACCTCACCACTAATATAATGCTTGCAGTTTTTTTTTTTACAAATACATTTTAAACTCAATTATATACTTTATTTATACAAATAGCTTAAATCAAAATCACAATATTTTATTTCACATAAGCCAACATGGACACTTATGAAACGTCAGAAGCTAGGTGCACGGTTCCAATTGGTCGTTTCCTATGGAGAAGAGCCGGCAAGAAACTCCATGGTTACTCTTTTAAAAGATAATTGGTATTTATATTTACAATATTTTCGAATTACAGTGTTAATAGTTATGGGAGGACAGTGTAGGCCTTTCAAAAAGATTCATGTAGGTAGTTAAAAAAAGAAAAAAAGAAATTGTTCAAAAAAATGTCTACAGTCCACTAAGCCTACGAGGTTCTCACATTCACAAGGAAGAAAATAATCTATATAAGATAAATAAGATACTACAAATAAAAACCAATTTAAACCAATTTAAATAAAATCTCTTAGCTGCCATGGCTTATTTTAATTTTTGAATTGTTTTATGTAATAATTGCGGACGCTTTTAACGTGCTTTCTACATTGTTCTCACATGTATAATTTCAACATAAATGATGTAACCCACATATTGTAACAATATTTTGATTTAAAAGAGTGTCCATGGAGTTTCTTGCCTGTTCTTCTCCATAGGTACCTACTACGCTTTGGAATGGGCAACTAGCTTCATATTTCTGACTGACCGACTCCTTGACAATTCAAAAGTGCCTGTGAATGGTTTAATTGAAATAAATGCTTTGAGTTTGAGCTTTGAGTTTGAATGATATGATTGCCAACTGTAAAAAATCTGAATAATTAACATGTCCGCAAAAGCCACTACTATAGAGTTGAAATTAAATTATAGGTATATAATGTCAAATAATATGTATTATGATTATGTCTGTCAGGGATGAATGTAAAAAATAAACATGGTAATTTGGGAGCAGTTAATAGACTCTTACAAAATTATGCCGTTAATGAGGTACCAGGGAAGCCACATGTGCGGAAGGAATTATTGCCAAACTTCCTTGTCTTCAACGTAGTCTTTAATCTTATAATATGCTTTTTAGGGTTCCGTAGTCAACAAGGAACCCTTATAGTTTCGCCATGTCCGTCTGTCTGTCCGTCTGTTCGTCTGTCCGTCAGTCCGTGGCTTAGCTCAAAGACCGTTGGTACTAGAAAGCTGTAATTTGGTATGGATATACATATAAACCACGCCGACAAAGAGGTAATTTTTTTTTTGTAAAATATAATTTATTTTAGGGTACCTCCCCTACATTTGTCATTCCCATGGTGTGGGGTGTCGTTGGAAAGGTCGTTTAAAAATAATGAGAGTTTGTGAAAACCATTTTTGGATTCAGGGATCTGTTTGCGGAATATTAAGCTTTAAAGTGCAAATTTTTGTTAGAGTCAAGTGTCCCCCCCCCTGCCAGCTAAATGGTTGGTGAAAAAATTCACGGCAGTAGTATATATAATGAAATTAAAAGAAAACTGTCACCGCTACGAAGGCTCCACCAGCTACCGAGTTATAATCGACCAACTTTAATTTGCAGTTGCAAAAACATGTTCTCCCCTCCCATACATTTTGTATGAGAGAACAAGTTTTTCAACTATAATGTTAAGTTTGTTGGATAAATTCATCCCAACTACGGAACCCTTCATTGTGCGTGGTTCGACATGCACTTGGCCGGTTTTTTGATAAGGAAACGTTAGATGTGGGGTTTGAATCGAAATTAACTTCATAAGTTTATAACAGATTAAAAGTGTTATGTGCACACAATATTCATAATTGTAAAATTAATCGTAACAAAGACATAATCCCCTTTATTCATTCATAAACGTTGCTTAAAGTTAAGTAATGATTAGCGACTGTTTCCATACATTTTTGTCGTTTGAACGTCACTTAACTTTAATCATCGTTTATGAATAAACCCCATGATTTCCACAACAGCAGAAACATCTATAATCATTGCAAATTACCGCTCTATTGATTGAAAAGTGCATCCAAAAATTGCACAATCAGCGTCTAAACTATAGAGACAGAGTTCAATATGAACAAAACTGCACCACACTCTATATAAGTATTCTATCTTCATAGAAAACGGGCGAAACGACGCGAATCAAAATCTCAGCGTATTTGAAGGTCACTGCCGACACACTGCTTAGATTACATTTTATAATGTAAGAGGTACTGCTATTTATTCTGTGACAGAACAGCGGGGTACAGTTGTACCCAACTGATAAGGCGCGTCGTGAATCTACGTTCGCACAGAAAAGAAAGTATGGCCCCGAAGATTAACGAAAGAATACTAAAACTTACAATCAACCTTAGATCACTACTTATAAGGTTCATAATACACTGCAGCTGTTAGTTCCGTTTCACTCGCAAGTTACTCGCAAGTATGGCGGCTGACTAACATGCCACGCGGCGCGCGCATCCATGGCGGCAGCTGCCGACCAATAGCGGTACTGGAAAAAGAAGTGCGGTGCGTGGAGCGTACCCATAGAGTATAGTAATAGATTGAGCGAGCCGATTGGTCAATAGCATTTCCCGCGCTTTAAAAATTCATCTTCTGCGCAGTTACATTGGTAAGCCATATTAGTTGGGTACTACTGTAATTACGTAAAGCACATAAAATGACAATTGATGGCAATGGGTTTCATTTTGACAATTCATCCACCTTCTTTTTCTTTAATTACGTTGCTGAGCAGACGAATTTTCCATTTTTAGAAACCTATTAGTCAATGAATTAGCAATATCCTCGGATTGTGATTGAAAGTGTATGTATATCAGAACGCTCGGCCAGTCGAGATAGGGAGCTGGCTGCTACTCCAGTTTTTAGTGACGATTATGAGACGCATAAAGATGCCAGCCAAAGAATTGGTGACAGAACAGTTCGAAAGTTGGAAGCATTTATTTATGGCTGAACGACCTGATATCAGTACGTTTGGTCAAACTGAATCATCATAACTGAGGACCTTAGATAAACTGTAACTGAATAAAGATTTAGTGACGATTTGGTGACAAACAACCACTGCTTTACTTTTACTCGTAATACCACCGGTTAAAAGTAAAATTAATTTTAGTTCCTGGAACATCAGGACGTTCGGCCAACGTAATCTCCATAACTGAGGACCTGAGAGAAACCGTTAATCAATAAAGATTTAGTGACGACACTGAAACGAACTTTTATGTTTTTTTTTTTTTTGTGACTGCCCCTTTATGTAGTAATTTGAAAATTTAACATATAACCTCAAAACATTGGGATTATCGATTCCTCCACAACGAAGAAGCCTAGAAGACTCGTAAAACCCCTGATGTGTTATAGGTTTTCAGTGCAATGGTGTCAGTATTTTTGTTAATTCAAAATTAATCTATAAAAATGCACTATGGCGGATGGCGACTTAAATACGGTAACTATGTATTCCAACGAAACAAATATTTATCGAGTACTTAATTACCTAAAAAATTAAGCAAAACACGTCGTAATATTTAATCATATAGGTACAAGCAACGTTGAGCTGATGCCTGCATACCAGTGTCCACTTGTGAAGTTTTTGTTATATTAGTCGAGTCTATTTTGGCTAAAAGCAAACGAAAGCGGAAAGGTGCCTGACATTGGAGATCGGGAAATTTGACTAAGTACAAGAATACTTAAATAAATAGGTACACAAATTATAAAATGCTTTATTTGTAATCAATTGTGGCAGGATCTACATCGCTACATGCAAACTACACAATTAAGATCTGACGTCACAGAAAAATCCTGACGTCACATAAATCCTGCATTGCGCAATTAAAGTTTACCGTACAATGAACATATATACAGCGTGCCGCTCTAATGGTGAAATTAATTAAAGCTTTATCGATATGTGAAAACAATCACGGCAGTATAACGAAGTTAAAACAAAACTATCAAAGCTAAGTATGCTTTACAAGTTAACGAGTAATAACTTGCATTTGCAATTGGAATGTATGGGAGAGCATACATTCAACTACAACGTTAAAAGATTGGGCTTGGGATAAATTAATCCCAACTACGGAACCCTTCACTGTGCGTGGTTCCAGGCCCGGTCAACTATGTATAGGTGACCTTGGACTCTACTCAGGGCCTAAAACGTGACAAGAACAGCGAGTGTTTTTGTTGCCGACTCTTTCCAACAGACATGTCATGCACTTTAATGTTACCATGTAAAATAAAGTAAAATATCGATGTGCTATAAAAGCGTTTTCTTCAATATGCGTAGCTTATGAATTGCAAACTAATGATTTTTCATTTATTTAATTAAATTTTACAGTTATTAGCTTCATTTACAAAAATATATGATTAAAATCAGTTTTTACGTGATGGCAACTTTTACAAAGAGTACATTTTTATCTTTATTATTATTAACTTAATTAATTTTCTGCTTTCAATTCAACTGCTGATAAAAAGTGTTTTTTGCCGGTTTGTTTGTTAGGTCTGTGCGAAATTAACGCTTTTTGTGTTGTGAATTCAATAATTACGAAATTAAGACTCCTGCCTGAAATTGACGCTTTGGTTGTGAATTCTTTTCAAACGGTGTGTTAATTTGATTTTACTAGTCGTTTTTCCAGTATTTCGTGTGATTTTTCGTTCAAAGTGCGTCGAGTTAAGTATCCTCCTCCACCTTCATCGAGACTCCGCGTACGGGATACCGAAAATGTGCACAATGCATCAGACCACAATATTCGGCACCGGTCTTACATCGTTTTCCAAAACTAGGACATTCCAACGTACAGCGGTATGTAAATAGTCTAAAGTGTAGTACCAATTTCAATCAGTATTATCATTCTGTTGTAGATAAAAAAATTCAACTTAAAATCAGGTTGGGAGCATGGGCAAAGTTTTGTCTGAACTCTCCACTACATCAACAACAGCTCGCAAGTTGAGATGTCCATTGCTGAAACTGGAACCAGTCAACATCCCCGGAACCTCAAGATCATCTGAGTTAATTAACTCATCAGATGTCAGTTCTCTTTTTTATTAAGAAAATACTTTATTTGAATTAAAATCTACTCCGGCTCCGGCCAGTTGTTCAGAGGCTTAAGTTTACTTAGAGTATCAAAATCTAATTAATATAAACTTATTCTTAAGTATACCATGATAAATGCTAGTAAGCATATATATACCGAACAGAATTTTTAAAGAACAACTTAATGCTTAATTGAACTATGAAGAATCATTTAAAAGTATATGAAGCCAAATCAATTAATTGGTCCTTAACTCTGACTTACTAAAACCATATTGTCTTTACTTACATGTACTCAGTTCAGATAGTATGGAATTAATGCTATTTTGAACTATGTAAAATATGAACATTAGTTATTTTGTTTTTTGTCACTTTAGGCTCTCTTCTTGATCAAACATAATTTTACAATTATATCTTCATCTACATATTCTATGGTGTATATAATAGAGTATTATACATGAAACATAATACTTAAAAATATTTAATTAAGATTCAGAGTTATTGTCTTGAAGACATCTAGTATACCTTTTCAAGACATGTCAGTTCCACTTGGGTATTTTAATGTTGTTATATTTATTAACAGCAGCTTATGATTAATCATAAGAAAACATGAACAACTTTTTTTAGTTTAGTTTCTATAATAATGAAGAAACTTTTTATGTTCTTAATAGGCAGCCATTATCATTACATTTTTATTTCTTCCACTAATTCGAATGGTTTTTTCTGTTTTAGTATTCACATTTGGAACAGCCTGGAACTTCATAAGCAACTAGTGTGCAACAACCTGGAACTAGTTCAACTATTGATATTATATAGACCCCAAACTCATCTGTTGTAAGTAAAATGTTTTTTTTTACTAGTTTTTTCCATGATAAAATCGCCACGGTTTTTATTAGGTTTCTGTAGTCAACAAGGAACCCCTAAAAATAATCGTCAATTTTTTTTGTGTTGTTGGAAAGGTCATTCAAAAATATTGTGAGATTTTGATTCATGGATTAAAGTACTAATTTTTGTTAGAGTCAAGTGCCCTTTTTTTTTTTTTTTTTTTGAGGGTGGGAAATCATCCAATGACTTCTCCCGCTCTGGGCGGAGCGGAAGGGCGTGTCAGACTTTTACTGACTAAAACCCACCCGTGTTCCTTCATTTGCCTGTTGCCAAGGTCCCGGTATCCCTTTCGGACTTTCCCGCAACCCTGGCAGGCATCGGTCCTATTGGACCCCGTCATTTTTGTTGACATCTCTTTGAGGCGCGCGTGGAACACGACGCGCCATCGACCCGGGCCTGGTCCTTATCGGACGGCGAGCTGCCCGTTGCTCGCCGTCCGCAAGCCCGCGCCTATGGTGGCCGGAAATCCGCCTGGGATTCCCGACGCCCAGGGCGTCTCCAATGGCGGCGGTTAGGGGCGTGAGGGCGCAAACTTTGCCTTTCCCTCACGCGTTCCGCCTCCTCCTTCGCGAGCATAACTGCTTCGCAGAAGGAGGTGACGGCTTCCCATGCCCTCTCGCTCCGTACCATGGCCTGAACCAGGGCCGGACGCGAGAGGTCACCGCCGCCAATCGCCTCCGCGAGGACACGGCGGTGCTCCGCCCAAGCAGGGCACACCTCAACCGTATGCTCCACCGTGTCCTCCGGGCGATCCACACAGTGGTGACACCCGGGCGTTTCCTCCCGCCTAATCCTACACAGGTACCTCCCGAAGCTGCCATGTCCGGTGAGGACCTGTGTCAGGCGGAAGGTGAGGACGCCGTGGCGCCTCTCTATCCACTCCTCAAAGAGGGGACTTATCGCCGCTATTGTGGCGTGCCCAGGAGTCAAGTGCCCTGCCAGCTAAATGATTGGTCTTGGATATGTAAAAAAAATCACGGTAGTAGTATATATATATAACGAAATTAAAAGGAAAACTATCACATCTCAGTAGGCTCCACAAGTTACTTACATTTGCAGTTGAACAACTTGTTGTTCAACGTCGACTTGAAGTCAACTGCAAATATTGAGTTTGTTAAATAAATTCATTCCAACTACGGAATTCTTCATTGTGCGTGGTTCGAAACGCACTTGGCCGGTTTTTTTTTTCTATAACTGTTTACATCCTGTAATTCGCACTCTCTCTTTATAGTAGAATATAGAGTCAAATTAAATTAGCTAGCGGAACCCCACAGACGTGATGGGTACCGATATCTAAACACGATAAAAAATAAAAAATAAAATTGTGTCTAGGAACTCTGGTATTATTTTTACTTGTCTCTTGAACAATGAGTTATGAATTGAGAGTTAATTTTTTGTATGAAGCTAAAAGTTTTTCACTTATTAAACTCCTTTCAGTTATGAAATAGGTAAAATACTCCTTCCCGAATGAACCATGGTCATCACTTGAATTCCAAGGAAAACTGTTTTCTAACCATAAAATGCTGTGCAGTAATCATTTCAAAAAGACATGTTTCATCAATCAGATGCTCTTTAGAACTGCAGTACCATCTGAAGAATATGATGAGGTCAGTCAATAAACATTTTCGTAATTGTAACTAATTAATAGTTAGTGGACTTACAACCGGCCGGCCAACTTAGAATGCGCTTATGTTTCAACAGTTGTCCACACATAATATTATTGAATGCGTTGTTTGACTAATTTTTTTTTCACTTCTAGGATTTGTAATCCTGTTGTTCCTTTGGAACCAAGCAGTGTGTACCAGTAGCAGGCCCATCAAGAATAATTCAACCATTGGCTAAAAATATAAATGTGCTAAACACAACTAATGAGTCTGCACGGCAATTAAAACCAGTTGCAATGTCTTTGAAACAACCACAAAGTGAGTAAGAAAGAAAATTGTATACAAGGATGATAAGAAATATGAAGAAAGTCAGTAGACTTCAAAAAACTATTAAGCACCTGAAAAATGTGTCATTTGTCAATGTTTTATGCAAAGACAGCACAGTCAACGATATTTTGCAATCATAAGTGTCATCAACCTTTGCACTCTCACTGCAAGGAGAACTACAAAACTTTAAAAGAAAAAGAAGAACCCGTAGATGGAATACAGAAACAAAAATAACAGCTCTAAGGCTCTAAAACAGATCCCCAAGATGTTACAAGCGGTTAGGAAGAATGATTTGTTCACCAGCCATTAAAGTCCGTCTTAAATAAATTTCACTTGTGCGTGCGTTGGCATCAACAAAAATATTTTTAATGTTTTGAAAAAAACAGTTAAAAGGTTTATACCATCTGATAGAGAGTATGTGTTGATCTTCGATGAGGTGTCCATAAAAAAGAATTTATGGTACAATATAAAAGAGAATTTGATAGAAGGTTACCAAGATCATGCTTCTCAGGGTAGATTGGCACAAATGGCATCATATGAACTTTTTTATGGTGGCTGGTATTAGAAAACCAGTTAAACAACCAGTCGCCTATTATCTTCCTAGTGGATCTGTAACTGTTGATCGACTGACAGTTCTTCTAAAAGAGGTGAGCATAATATTTTTCCTTTAGTTCATTCCTAACATTTAAAATGATCACCTGTGCACTATGAAACAGTCAGCTGCACTACCTGTCTAGTGTCTGGCTATAAATTGTACAGCTGATGTTGACACAGTAGATGAAGAATTATTTTATTTTCTAATTATTCATGATATTTCTCTTCACCCAGTTTATAATCATAATTTGTTCTATCATTTCAGGTTTTGAAGTGCTGTTTTGATGCCGGGCTTAATATAGCTGCCACACTATGTGATCTGGATTCAGTGAACAAGAGAGCTGTAACCATCTTGGGAGCTACTGTAGAGCAGCCTTATATAGTAATTAGGCAATAATGAAATTGTCACTATTTTTGACACACCACATTTACTTAAGTGTTTTAGAAATTTATTTCTAAAATATGACATAGGATGTCAAACTAATATAACATCTGACAACAAATGTAGAATTGGTAAGTAGCTGTAAAATAACTTTATTTTCAATATTTTACGATCATCATAATATATTATCAGCCTTTTTAGGTTCTATACCCAAGAGGGTGGCATATACCCTATAATGAACTTATTCTGTCTGTCTGTTTAACACAAGGCTGTATCTTTATAACTGTAATAGGTAGGTAATTGAAATACCAATATTTCCTAAAAATACATTTTACTATGAAGACTACTATGGCAGATGCTCAGCAATAAAAAAGAAGTAAAGTAATAAAAACTAAAACCCAACTACGACTAAAAAGGTACAAACAAGACACCACAGACAGTCAAATTAAAAATCCGGAGTCACACGTGTTAGGGCATAAATCGAACAGATTACGTGTGACTCCGGATTTTTGTGAAGTCACATAGCTTATAACCAGCGGACGATCAAGACGCTTCCAACGATACCTCATTTGTCAAATTGTGATTAATGGTTTAGAAGATACGAGGGAACACATGAACATACTTACATACGGGTGTGTAATGTACAGTGATCGGAATAGGTAGAGCAAATCTACCTAAAGTTCAAAGAACAGAGACAAAAAAAGTGGAGACTTCCTTACGACTAAAATAT
Source organism: Lithophane leautieri (assembly GCA_949152455.1). Classification (NCBI taxonomy): domain Eukaryota; kingdom Metazoa; phylum Arthropoda; class Insecta; order Lepidoptera; family Noctuidae; genus Lithophane; species Lithophane leautieri. The sequence goes on from OX424478.1 coordinate 11,454,983, forward strand.
TTTTTCAGGACTAATGTCGGGATTTCGGGACATCACATAAATTATTATTAAAACTGTTATGTAAATAACATTAGCTTCTGCGCTTACTTACATCGTTCAAACGAATATTAGATTATTAGGAGATTACCTTAATTTTTTTTAAACAATAGAAATCGTGCATGCTTTTTTTTTTAAACAGAAACAGGAAATTAATTCGATAGCTGTTTTACTTTATTAATTTTAGTTGTACTTAAGTAATGTTCTGAAACCCGGGACATTAGTCCCGAAAAAATATTTTGTCGTAAGGCGTCTCCACTTTGTCTCTGTTCTTTTTCGAACTTTAGGTAAATATACTCTACCTATTCCGATCTCTGGTAATGTATGATATAATAACAAATGCTCTAATTTCACTTGAAATAACGTTCATATAATATAATTTTCATATGCTATAAAATCATATAACCTAATTTCATATGACCTAATGTTTCATATGATATAATTTTCATTTAATATAAAACATTTAGTATAACGTTCATTTTATATAATTTTCAATATGTATAATATTCTTTTTATATAACATTCATTTGACCTAATGTTCTTTTGACCTAATTTTCATGTTTAATGGTCACAGTTCTAACCTAACTCAAATGGCACCTAACCAAATCTTAAAATATTCAATGCATGGTCGAGGGTGGGCTTGGTCGACGGATCCCCGCTTCGCGGGGCTCCTACTTCTGGATGGTTTATAAAAAAATAACCACGAAGTCCACCTTTAGAACTTTTGAATGTACTATAATTAATAGTAGTCATTTTAAAATCTAAAACAAATATCGAGACTGCAATAGCCACACAATGAATAATTTCGCTGTAACTGTATAACAGTAAGAAAAATAATAAATTCGTGTATAGTCTACCCACCTCACGCATAAAAGCAAACTTTTGTAGCAATTAATGCTTATGCGATGCATTTTTGCTAGCACCATACTAGCAGGCGTTTAAAATCGTATCAGATTTTCTAAATTATATTAAAAGTTATTAGAGATTATGAATATTATAGTAAATGAATAATATACTACATGAATATTATGTCAAATGTGCATTATAGGAAATGTTTATTATATCATAAGAAATTAGATAAAATGAAATTATATCAACAATTCATTATCTCAACTGATCGTTATATTAAACAAAAGTATATTAACTGAAATTAGGTCAAGTGAACGTTAGATTTTTTGTTATTATATCAACCGTTACACACCCACTTACATACATACATACCGGTCAAAATCATAACCCTCCTTTTTTCTTCGCCGTAGTCGGGTAATTAATCTGAATTTGAATACCTTAGTCTATCCTAACACCTACTATACTCTTCAATTTGTGTTACAGGTATTGCTAAATGGAGCTACATTCAAGAATTTTATGAGCTGGACAGCAGTAACCCCAATTTTGTGTTTGCACCACTTCTTAAACTAGACCACCTTAATCCAAACACAAAACAGAAAATAAAAGTCAAGCTTGCTGCTCAAGTTTTAACCCATTCAGTAGCAGCAGGCATGTATGCAAAAATAGCTCAAGGTAAGGATCTTTTATTTTGATCATCTGTTTTGATCATGTATTATGATTACGAATTTATCTAAGGCGGTTTACACACGGGACCGCGCACCGCCGCGGTCTCGAACAATTCGACTGCGCGGTCGGGCGGTGTACGTGTGTTAGACATCAGCGGATTTAATAGAGGCCAATGCGACATGAGACCGCCTACCGAGGTGCCGTGTGTTAATCGCCTTAATGTCACATTTGATTAATTCACCAAGTGTTTGATATAGCAATAATACCTCCAAAGCTATTTTGGATTCCTCATGTTGGTATGAACAACTAAATAAAATAAAATAAATTGTTAAATAAACATTTTATATTATACAATCACGACGTAAAGATGACATATTCAGATCATGCCGTGATCGTAATAAAAAGATTAGCCAGTCTACCAGTCAGTAGATTGGTAGTGAGGCTGACTGTCCAGGGTATGCTAGTCGATCATTTATAATTATTGTGTCGTTACAATGAAGGCTCTTTCAATGCATCTTTGCATTCCGATTGTGATAAATTGTTATTGAACATTGTTTTTTATTTTTTTCAGGGGAATTATCATTTGATGCCACAACTACAGCAGACGTAATTACAAAGATGGATGAATTATTTGATAGTGTTAATGCGTATACACCAGACCTTCGAAGGGGGCAACGAATGTCCACAAATTTAAAGGATAGTACAGACCATATGAAGCTTTTTAAAGAAATGAAGCAATTTTTTTGAAATTTAATTTTTTTGTGGTGCTACATTTATTTCTCCTTCGTCCAAGGAAGGTTGGGTCTGGGGTTAGAATGGGCTGGAGAGACTATGGATAAACCTTAAAGTAAAACACAAATCGATTAAAAGCTTATCAACAAGAAGAACCCAGTAGGACCCATTAGAAAATCTTTTTGGGTGCATTCGCAGTAACTGGAGCTAACACAAACCCTACTACTAGGCAGTTTGTAGCTGGTTTAAAAACTGCTGTCCTGAGTAATTTGTCACACATTCAGTCAGGAAATTGTGAGGTTAATGAAAACTGGTTTACATTACACATACATTCACAACAAAACATGTTGAAGTCTCTAGTCCTGTCAAAAATATGGAACATTGACAGAAAATAGTGATTTCAACATGTTTTCTTGTTAATGTTTCGCCAGTGCAAACGCACAGTTAAGAGCGTTGATGCTAAAAGTTGGCAACGTCGCAAATAACTGTCAAATATTTACCTGCTTTGATTATTTTGGCAATATTGAAAAGTGGACTTACAATTCAACAGTAAAATACCTACGTTAAAAAAATCGCTTATCTTCCTACACTGTGTCATAGGCCTTAGTAAACACGCAACAACTATTGAATTGCACCCTACCCTCATTGCTTAAAACTTATGTTTCTTGTGTGTAACTACCTGTTACTGACATGTTTTGTTTTGTTTGATGCGAGTATATAATTATTTTTTTGAGTCGAAGTGCTATAAGTATACATATTATTAAAAATGTTTATTTTTAAGATACGTACCTACTTTGTCTACGCTTGTTGTTAAATACGCTAATTTTTAACCATGTTTACTCTGTAAGTGAATTTTGTAAATTCTTTTGAGTAAATAAATATCTTTAACCGTAATATTACTGTATGGAACTATGAAATATCGCTAATTAACTGACTAGAATATTAATAATGAATTGCAATTATAAAACTGATAAGTTGTAACTGGTTTTAGGTGGAAAAAGGCATTTGGAAAGTTTCCAAATTCTTTTTTTTACATCTAAAACTAAATATTCGGTGTTACGATATTGTTTATTGCATTTCATAATCAATATTTTAGACAACAAGTTAGCCATATTTCATATTTCCATACAGTAATATTGATAATTTAATCAAAACACCGAAATATTTGACATCTATTTGCGACGTTTCCCACTTTCAGAATACACGCGCTTAACAGACTTATAAGATTTTGTTTCGGGCAAAGTGTTATCGGGTTTTTCCATCTGTAATTTCGGAGTGGCAGCCCGGAGTCCGGATTTGTGCCCGGTCAAAAATGTGGGTGTACTATAGGTACACCTCTTCCCAAGCCTTCGGGAAATACAGGCGTGATATTATGTTATGTAAAATTTTGTTAACAATAATGAAATTATTTCATATCGAATTCATAAAGGCACAGATTTATCGTCAAGGTACGAAACACGTAATTTTCGGTTTCGCCATCTGTTTTACAAAAAAGAATGTGTCTTTTATGGATTGGATATGAAATTCAGGATAATTCGAACAGAATTTAATATTATAACAAGTCTCACTACTCATGTAAGTTGTTTGTAAGTGTTTTTGATGACTAGTGTATCATTCTTAACCATATAATGTCCTTGCTTAAAACATTATCATTATGATTTAATATTATAAATAGAACTGGAGACTATCTTGTCCAATTTAGTTAAAAAAAATATTTCTTTAGTAGAAGCTGTTTTTAACTGTGTCAATAAGAAAATGTATGAATGGAACGACGCTTTTATTACACACACAACTGTCATTGGAAATATGTTTTTTTTATTTTTATTACTAGTCAATCTTTTTGTAAAGTTGTTTTAATTTTGATTACTCATGAGTGTCTTCTGTCTTTACTGATTATTCTGCAACAGAAATTGATTTATTATACCTGTAACAAGGTATTATTGAAATTAAATGGTAAACTGGCAGAATACAAAAAAAACAGTTTATGATATTTATTTCTGTAACAGAATAGGTTTACCAGTAACTTAATAAAAAAACATATTTCTAATGACAGTTGTGTGTGTAATAAAAGCGTCTTTCCATTCATACATTTTCTTATTGACACAGAAAACGGCTTCTCCTAAAGAAATTCAAAAGCTATCGCCCAAAAGAAATATTTTTTAAAAACTAAATTTGACAATGTAGTTTCCAGATCTATTTATAATAATTATTAACATCAAATTATTGAAATATAGTATTACTGGTACTGCCGTTGGTCCCACACAGTTAGACTGCAAATTTGAACTGGTTCTGTTTTAAATAATCTGTTTAGTGATAAATTGATAATATCCAGACCTAGCTATCAGGAACATTTCAAATTCACACGCAAACAAAAAAAACACAAACTTCGGCAAAAAAAGTTGATACACAACTACTTAACTAATTAACATTTGAAAATACTGTTGGAGCTGCTGAAGATTGGAAGACCATCTTTGCATTGTAAATAAAATCTCCTTTGTATTATATAATTGCATAGCACAGGTGTGAGAACTATGTTTTTTTGAATTGTTTTTTGTTTTTATGTTCTTTTTACGTGCTTTCTACATTGTTATCACATGTATAATTTGAACATGAATGATGTAACCAATTTTTTATTTAAAAGAGTGTCTGTAGAATTTCTTGCCCATTCTTCTCCATAGCCTCCTACGCACTCCTACTACGCTTTGGAATGGGCAACTAGCTTCATATTTCTGACTGACAATTCAAAGTGCCTGTAAATGGTTTTATTGAAATAAATGCTTTGAATTTGAGTATGAGTTTGATAATAACTTCAAGTTGATAATATGTTCAACATTCTTATATATACATACATATATTTATTTATAGGTATGGTACGGTAATCCGTACCATACCTATAAATAAATATATGTATGTATAGGTACCCTATTACTACTTACAAGATTCGAATTTCCCGCCTAATTCTGGTTTGTCAAGTTTTTAGTGGGGTGCCACTAGATGGCGTCAATTCCTTTCTCATATTTTTTCTATGAGCTTGTTCTTCTTCTCTTGAGTACTAATGTTCTGTGGCGTGGTTCGATACGCACTTAGCCGGTTTGATTAAATTTGAATTTGAACTATTGATACCTGTAGTGGACGCCGAGCGTGCTACCAAAGAAAGTGTTCATCGAGATCCTATCTGGGTACCGTAGCGCAAGAAGCGGCTGTACCTCGGTGAAATATTGTTGATTTTATAATATTCTGATTAGATTTATGTCACTTAATTTATTCTAATTAGCATCTAGTTATTTAATTCTATGTTGGTTCTTTATTAGAATCCTATTAAGACTGAGTGAGAATAAGTTTTGTACAAATTTAAAGTTTATGTGAGAATTCAGTACTAATTACATAACTTGAAACTGAGGATTTTTGTTTATAGAGATATTCGTGTATAATTAGTGTCAAACAAGAGGGTTAGGCCTAAAACCATTTTACCCGTTTGAATTGTGTGAATTGATCCACGGGTTTAGAAGATCTAGGCGATTTTCGATAGTGAAAATGTGGCGAAACCGTTGTAAATGTAAACCATGTACTAAAAACTTTTTTATGTGTGGGTATAAGATAAATATTGTTTTATATGATAACAGGGTAGTATATAAGCTACAAAATATGTAAAAACTGTAACGATCCGACGTCGGGAACATATAAAAGTAGGGCTCCAAAGAGCAAACACATAGTGAAAGTTATTAGCAAAGTGGTCTCAAAATTCGAGGCTCTCGTTCCGGTAACGTCAAAAGGACGCAAATCAGTATAAAAGACGCGTGACGGCGCGGATCGATACAGTCGGATTCCAACGCTCGAACAAGAAAATAAATCAAGAAAACTTTTCAAGAAATCTTTTATTTAGAAGATCCTCAACATACAGTCCACGACAATACCGATGTCATATTTTTTGACAGGAAAATGTACATACGTCAAATAGTGAAGAGCGTTGGTACATTTGGTACCTATAATATATATATATATTACGTACTACTAAAACGCACCGCGGCAGCAACACGCGGCGTTTGCAGGAAATAATGTTTCCAATATCGCCGGCAATATTGGTCAATATTGCCGGAAAGTTGCCAAAATTCCCAGATTACATAGGTTTTTTCAAATGCCATTTTTAATGTTTATGCGCTTGTTAGCAGATATAGGTAAACACTATAAGTGTTTATATAGGTATGAAAGTCCTGTTAAATATATGTTTTGTAGGGAAAGGAAGTAAAGTACAGAAAGACAAGGCTAAACATTAGCTAATTAGACTTTATTCAATGTTGGGAATAGTGTACCATACACAACAAGATAATCATAATATCATAATCATAATAAGCAATAATTACGGTATAATATCAAATTACTTAACTTACGTGACACCCGCTGGTGTATTCGAAGCAGCAACGGCACTAGATCCAACCGATTGGACATCTACCGAGCAATTGAACCGATAACTTATATTTTTTTAACTAAGTTGATCTCTAAATTGATTTTTGAAATCAATGACTTCTTAACCGGACTTTCCTGTGGCTGCCTTAAGCTTCTACACTCAGGGCCTCTAGCCAGGGGCATAAAACTATTCTAATTAATATTAAGTGAGCGCTCGCTAAGGGCACCCCCTGTAGGGTACGAACCTCGGCTTAGGGCGTCACTGACGGGACGACAGTAAGACGGGACAGGCTCGATCAAAATATCAGATACATTATTATTATCAGGGGAATTTAAAGCTACATGCTCAGCTGCGGCGCGGGCTGGCACTACTTAATCGGACAAGGGACGAGGGGACGAATTTAATCGAGGTCGCAGTCGCGGAGGACCTCGGCGGCGAGGTCGGTATGACGGGAAGCGTCTGTTTTTGTGAACTGTACCGGTGGCCCTACTGCTCTCCTGGAGGAGGGTTATGGGATCATTTGGCTCTACGAGAGCATGCCTCGGACGGCAGACTTTGCTAATCCTAGAGAGGATATAACTGGCGGCCTCGACAACCAGAGGGTTGCGATGTTTGGCGGCAGTATCGAAATAACGCTTTGAAAGGCGTTTTAGAAACTGGCGGATTGTGGGAATCTTTAGATCGAAATGGAGGATCTCGTTACGAACGAACCAAGGGGATGACGTTACTTTACGGAAGAAACGGTTCTGGAAGGTTTGCATCGTATGGATATAGTGGGGCTTTGCGTGTGCAAAGACGGAACTCGCATAGGTCATGATGGGACGAATGCACGCCGTATAGGTACGTAATTTGCACTTGAGTGACAATTTGCTTCGTGTATTCAAGACGGCGTGGAGTCTACCTAGAGCAAAAGCGGCCCTCGAGCGGACCTGCTTTATGTGCTCCTGAAACGAGAGTTTATAGTCCAGCGTTACACCTAGATATTTAGCTCGCTTCTCCCAGGGGATCGGCTTGCCAAATATGGTGAGCGGACTGGGAACGGGGGCTTTAAAGCGTATACGCGATTTCTGGAAGAGAACCGCTTGGCTTTTATCGGGATTTACTTCGATTCGCCACTTTCTAAACCAACCGCCGAGCTTGTCGACAGCTTCCTGGAGAGCGAGGCGAATCTGGTCGGGGCGACGTCCCCAAAGGTAAATGGCCGTATCGTCTGCGAACAGAGCCAACTGCGCCTTTTTACCTTTGGGAATGTCGCCGGTGAACAGAGTGAATATGAGGGGGGACAGCACGGAGTCCTGAGGGACTCCGGCGCGTATGGGTCGGGGGGAAGACCTTCGATGCGATAGCGGAAGGTGCGGCTCGGCAAAAAGTCTCGAATGATGAGCACGAGACGATTCGGCACACCGAGTTTGTACAGCTTATATAATAAATAAGCCGTTTTGCCAGACTTTGTCGAACGCCTTCGCTATGTCGAAGAATACCGCACCGGTCATCTCACTGCGTTGGAAACCAAAGCTTATGTGTTCGATGATCCGGTGTACCTGATGCACGCTAGAGTGCTGAGTTCGAAAGCCGAACTGCTCGTTGGGGATTAGGTCTTTGGTCTCTGCGTAGTCTCTGAGACGCTTATAAATAAGCATCTCATAGATTTAGCCGAGAACCTTGAGCAGACTGATTGGGCGGTAACTCGAAGGCTCCGACTTGGGCTTGCCGGGCTTCGGGATACCAATGACGGTGGCTTCTTTCCACGCTTGGGGGAAGATATTATTGCTCAGAGCACCATTGAAGATGGTGGCCAGAAGCATTATTAGGTGAGCGGGGAAGAGTTGGATCACCCTGTTGGTGATTCCATCTGAGCCGGGGGCTTTACGGTTTTTAAGACCTTTGATGATCTCGTGCACCTCATCTGGGGAAACGGGGGGCAGGGGGTCATCGGGGTCATCTACGGGTGGGAGCGACGCTCTACGTTCGACTTCCGCGTCGACCTCATGGAGGTGAGCTTGGTCTACTGGTAGGGAGCTGGGAGGGCATTGAGCCTCGAGGCTGTCTACTAGGCATTCAGTCTTTTCTAAGTCCTCGAAGGCGATGGACTTATCGGGACGTACTAAGGGGGGCAAGGCAGCTGTCTGCTGGGACTTGAGTTTCCTCTGAAGGTCCCAAAATGCTTGGTGGGTGGCTCTAAGTCACTCAGCATCTTGTCCCAGCCCGCGTTACGCAGCTCCGCTACACGTCTCTTTACAGTTCTCTGTAAATAGCGCATATATGGGCTTTGTTAGCGGAGCAGGGAAAGTTGCTGTATGCACGGACAGACGCGTTCTTCTCAGTTATCAGATCACACACATTCTGTGGGAGCCTCCAACGACGGTCATCCGTCGCTGGTGCCTCTTTTGAACATTCGTTCAAAACAGATTGCACGTGATCAGTAAGTGAGTCGATCGCGGCAGTCGTGTCCGCGGTAGAGTCAAACTTGTCGGGGTTAGAGTCCAATTGGGGACGTGTTGGATTTCAGCTTTTCGCTTACTTCCTTCCAGTCCGTTACCCTCTTGGTGGAGGCGGAGGGTTGGCAGGGGTCGGAGAGACTTATGCGGGGGGCGAGTTTTATAACTATTAGACGGTGGTCGGAGCTAAGCTCATCTACCGTTTCTATCGAGTCTAGACGTAGGTTGACGTTCTTAAGGAGCGCCAGGTCGAGTACGTCTGGGGTATGATTGGGGTCGAGAGGGAAGTGAGTGGGAATCATCGGAGCGATGACGTCAAAGTTTTGGGAGCAAGAGAGGTTGAACAAGTGTCGCCCTCTGGTAGAAGTGGTGGTACAATTTGACGTGGGGTGTTTGGCATTGAAATTGCCTACTATAATAGCGGAATTACTAAGGCCGAGAAGGGCAGACGACAGGTCGTCCGAGAGGAGTTGAAAATCCTCAGCGGCACTCTGGGGAGGGAGGTAGGCCGATACTAGAGTGATCGGCTCATGGCCTGTCATGCCTATTCGGCATATGGAGACTTCTAAACGAGAGAGGGTGGGAGGGTCCATAGGGATGCAATAGAGCTCCTTTTTTATAATAGATAAGGGTTCCGCCCTTGTGGCAACGCGTTCTAACGCTGCGGACTATATGATAGTCGGCTATGGAGGGAATACGGTTACTGGGTTTGAGGAATATGTAATATCTAAAATCTAATTGATGGTCGCGGAGGAAGAGGGCTATCTCATCTCTTTGACCACTGATGCCGTTGGCATTGAAGATTCCTAGTCTGAGGGATCGGGGTTTAAACCTAGCTATGATGGCTTTATCCATTATGGGTTGGATTTGAGAGGGAACCTAGGGCTTGCTTAATCTCGGGATAAGCATTAAAGATCAGAGTGATCTGAGCGAGAAAGAAAGAAAGAAAGAAATCATTTATTTGCCAATAATGTAGGTATACAGATATGATGGTTATTTTGATGAGCGTCCCGATAGATTTTGCCTTACGGCATGCAAAATTATTCAATATAATACATTTACTAAACAAACCAAATATAAACAAGAAAACATCATTCATTAAGCAACATTACAATCATAAATAAAATACACATATTTAAAACATTCGGAATGTCAACAAATTAAATTAAAAGAAAGTCAGAAGATTATATTACAAATGTCAACGAATTCAATTTAAAATGACAGTATATCCATTTACAAATGTCAATAAAGCGAAGGATAGAAATATCAGTAAATTAACTCACAAAGAAGAAGTCACACACCATTAACAGAAAGTTCGTGAAGTACAGAAAGTGCGAGGTCGCATCTTTCCCTGGCTGCCGTGAGTTCGGCGGCCATTTGGGTAGCGCGGGGAGTGAGGAACGTCATGTACGTAGACGTGATCACGTTGAACGGATCAGAGATTGAGTTTGGGTGGGTGGACACGGGAGTGGGAGCGGGGCGCGAGGCTACGGAAGCGGGTGCGCGTTTTGCGGGGAGCGCAGAGGGCGCGGGGGGGAGAGGGGGGCGCATAGTGCGCGGGGGGCGCGGAGTGCGCTGTGTTGGGGGGGGGGGGGGTGGCCACGGATACGAGGATCCATGAGAGAGTAGAGCGGAATGAGGGTGGGGCCTCGCGGTGGCCAAGGCTGGGAAAGCCTGTTGATGTTGAAGCATATTCCACGGGCTAGGCCTCTGCGGGCTAAGTCTCCGGAGGATTTGAGAGGAGGGAACGGTGGGGAATTCCCTATGCTGACGATTGTCAGCACGCTTATTGAGCCTGGGAGAACTGGACTTTGGGGCTTTCGAACAACCCCGGTAATTGTCTGGATGGCCCTCTTGTCCGCATAGCACACAGCTGGGAGGGCTGAGGCAGAGGTTTCGGTCCTTAGGACGGGTGCATTCGGCAGTGCCGTGCTCACCCAGGCACTTTACGCACCTGGGTTTCGCATGGCAGTGCTTTTGCAAATGACCGTAAAGCTGACGGCGGTGACACTGACCGATGTTACCGTTTTTTCGGGGTTTCTCTATAATGAAACCCGTGAGATTACAGAGGGACCGGATGTTGAAAATGGGGTGATGCCCCTCAACGCGAAAGCAGACGACAAGATGAACCGATAACGTCCTTACAATCCTTTTTATATCCTACCAACGTCAGTTTATGTCAAACATCTACCTTCATTTTAAACAAATCATAGATGATCATATATTTTGGTTGAAACGGCTTATTATATTAAAATAGCAATATGAATCTAAAATATGCTATAAGTATCCTTAAATATTACTTAATCACTTATAGTAAATAACCTCTAAATTAATTTTGCAAGTTAAGTGTTATTTTTAGGTAAACACAATACCTAGTCAAATCAAGTACTTCTACATTGGTCACAAGTTTCGTAAATGTGTCAGATGTCACTATCGAACTTACAATATTTGATTATAATAACCTCACAAAATAAATAATCTAACACTCTCATGAGGATTAATTATGTAATGGTGTAATTATACGTATTACTAGTAAGCTTGTATGGCATATTGTTAATTATACTTAATTTATCATTATTGTTGCGTACAGCACGCAGTACGTGATTAATGGGCAGAAAATCGCGGGAGCGCGCGAATAGCATACGCACTATACGTTGGCGGAAGGTGGACTGCTCGGCCGTTGCGGACAAATTCGCGTGTGAGCTGTATTGCTGAGCAAATGTGAACTCTACAAACTCTTAACTTTATTATTAAATCTTTTTCCATACGTAACATTCTCCCCCTCAGTGTCGGCACGGTACTCAAAACGGTCACCTTAAAGGCTAAATTAAAATAAAACAAATAGAAACTAAAAATATCCCTAACTTGGCTGCAGGACGTTCTAGTATGCCATTTTTAAAAAAATTGCCGAAATAAACAACTAGACAATGTTTTTTTTTTATGATTGGTATCTCGTAGGCTACCACTAGGGGTACTATCTACTTAACCGGACTGTAACTAGACAATGCCCAGATCTTAACATAATATAAGAACACAGGTCCAATAACACGTAGGTATTATTTATTACCACTACTCAATTTGTGTTCAAAATCGCCGGCCATTTTTTTTTTATTGTTTTGTATTGTATTAGTTATGTCCGAAAGCTATTATGCCAAAAAAAAATTTTGTCAATTCGTTCTTCTCGATTTATTGATATGTCGAATGTCGGATATCGATACTTGGAAATTAAAATAAAATTGTTTTAGGCATATATACAACAAGCACTGTCTATAATAATGAATTATTCTTTTCTAATATCATTTAGTTTTTCAGACATTTTAAATAAACCCTTTATAATTATTCTATTGACTCAACAGACAGGACATAAATAACCGGGACAGGTAGGTATTATTGAATTTCGCGCCCAAATGTTTCTTTATTTGAATTTAAATTCGGAATGCGCTCCCTGTTCCAAATTATTTTAATTTATTGGACAATTATATAATGTGGATTTTATTTTTGATGCTTTCTGATTGCTTGCTACAGAATGCTCAGTATACATTTTTTAGGTAGGCATAAGAAAATTTTGTTTGGGAATGATGATAAATGATTTTTTTTAATTAGTAGGTGTTCCACAAACACTTTTATATAACTTAAATATTTTTTGTTAATTGTATGAGTTTGGTATTTTTTGTTTTTATTCAGTTATTTGAGTAATAGAAAAATTCGAGGTATTCTACTTTTAGCACCGATTTCAACGGCACTTCTCCGAACCGCACTTGAGCACGTCTACTAATAGCACTGAAACAAAATTTTGATAAGTGCGGTTCGGTGGAACAGTTTATTCATATTATTTTCAGTCTTCGAACGGCACCTGCGTACAGTTTGTAGAGATGGGATGTCCAGGACATTACCAACTATAACATATCGATACAGCAACTGCATTTCGAACCACGCACAGTAAGGCCGCTTGTACAGGCTATGAAAAGTCGCCGCCGTCTACACACGAACTCTTGAACACTGCTTATCGGCGCTTACCAAGAAAAAAATCTTGTTTGCGCTAGACCCGACACGCGATGTTCCTGCGGTGCGGAAGGGGAGCGGTCGGGGGGTTTTCGTGCCTAGATCCGACAAAATTCTTGTCGTGTACATGATGAATTGGTCCTGTCTGCAGCAGACACGGTGAAATTCCTTAGCGTGTACAAGCGGCATATAGGGCTCCGTTATCGTACGTAATGGTGAATGGGGAAGACATCTGTCAAAATGGCGCTTACGTATCTAGTTTCTAAAATAAGCTAGTAGTAAAAGACGTGAGGTGGTTTTATTTAACTTTAGCGAAAATTATTCGTTGTTGTGTTCCTTAATACTTTGAAATTGGAGTCCAGTTTTTCCGAGATACCGTAAGAATAGTAGATTGTAGCTTAAAGCTATTCGTAAAGTTTTTGAAATGAAGTTTTTCAACGCGACTGGCAGAAATCGTCACGGGAAAAAGCATTCATACTTGCGACTGTCTTCTTCTAATTCAAAGAGGACGAAAAAGAGAGAGAGTGAGGGAGAATGTGTGAATTTGGTCAAAATGAAAATCCACGATGGCCGCTGCGAAAATTTTGCATATTTTTCGTCATAGGTGTCGTTTTCACAATTTTCGAGGGCGCTCCTCACGACTTTATCAATCGTGAGGTCAAAATGTAAATCCATGATGACGTCTGCGAAAATTTAGTATTTGTTTTAAGTCATTTTGTGAGAAGGAACTTCGTTCCTGACGGGGGTCATTGTTAGTGTCCCACTGCTGGGCAAAAGAGCCTCCCTTTTCCCTTCCAAACCTCTATTTATTTTATTTAACAGAGTTCGAGGGTTATGTCGGTAAGAAAAAAAATGATATGATTACCGACCTTCCCCATTAAAAAGGAAAATATTCATTTGTAAAGGAACCTCTGTAGTAGAAATTATTCCATGACATTCTAATATGTAACGCCGTTAGTACACCGAAGCCGCTAACCACGGTGCGACAAAATAAAAAAACTAAGCGAGGTAAGCTTAGATTTTTTATTTTCTGATCTCGTGGACTGAGTTGACGGGCGTTACATCGAGGTATTGAGATGTTTGTATAATACTACCACGATGACTGTCCAGAGTCAGAACAAAAAAATCAGCCCCATCCGTCTGCTCAAGCAATTGGATGGGGCTGATGGGTGAGATAGGAGATGTGATATCCCAATAACTGTTCACCAACGCTTTGGAGGACTATAAAGTCGCCTAATTGGACTGGACAGGGTAACAACGTGAACGGCGAGTACACCTCTCTACCTTCGCTTCTCCGATGATATCGTCATAATGGCAGAGACGCTCAAATCGTTTGGCCAGATGTTGCACAGCCTAAATGGAGCCTCTGGACGGGGTGACTTTGGACAAGACGAAAAATATGTACAATTCACACGTTTTGCCGATACCAATCTACATAGAAGGGTCGCTTCTCGAAGTTGTGAAGGATCCAGTTGTGTGAGGCAGCGTTTGAAAAACATCGTCAAGTCTCCTCGTCACCTATCCCGCAATGTTTGAATATTGAGGTCTTCAGGTAGGTGTGTAACCGGCGTTATATATTCGAAAGTCTTTGAAATAGTTTTTAGGACAGAGGTTGCTTTACAAATTAAAGAAGGATATTTTTTTATTGCGCTCTCTCTCGGCTTCGAGCGAAGCGATGAGACGTCCGTTAATGCGTAAGGTTGCTCTGATCTTATAGCTGACCGATAAATTAAGATATAGTGTGTTTACATTATATGCCTAGTTTATTTGCCGAACTAAAGGGGTACATGTTTAAGTTTCAGTAGTTCGGTGCTATGTTAGAACCGAACTATCGGAATTGAAACTTTCAGTAGTTCGGTCAACCGGACTAACAACCGAACTACTGCTACTAGAGGATAATAATTTGTATTTTGTTTATGATGCAAACCCGTTATTTGATGTAGGAACCATATTATGACAGCGTTGCTTTTGTCTAAGACTGTTCCTGCTACAAGCTTGCTACAAGGCTATTTAAACTATAATATAATTTTTCGGCCCGTGACTAAGATATAAAATAGTATAAAACGGAGTCCGCAGCCGGTTGCAGCAGCAAAAGTAACATCAGTTACAGATCCAGTAGAAAAGGGGCCGTAACTCTTAATTATACAAAAAGCAGTATAGAAAATTTAGGGTATACAGAAGCGTTCACTCTTTTTGGCGGTGCTTGTCTCAACCGTGTACAGGATACTTGACAATGGACACCAAAGAAGAGATAGTAAGGATAACCAAGCCACGTGCCCAACAAATATTATTAACCAAGATCATAAGAAGTCTTAGACAGCCTTATAAGAAAATACAAAAATATTATTTTATTATCTGATGTCAGGAATTCTATACTGGAGAAAAAAGAGTACTTGATTAGGTAACTATATTTGGTTGTAGCACTACGTGACATAAATACAAAGATACGCGTGAATAAAATAACCCTGTCTTTGCTGTCACACAGTCGGGTAAAACTATAATAAGTCTAAAAAGTGATTCGTATTTGGAGAACTTATAGATACTGATTTTAGAACCCCCGACAGAAACAAAGCATCTAAAAAGAAAAAAACATAATAAGTATGTATTGGCCCTAAAAGTTATAGGTAATATTATCTACTCCTTGCTTCAGGTGAACAAGGTGGAATTATCCGGTACAAGACTTAACTAAACTTCTGCTGATTTGTATCGATATGTTTTGTTTGATAATGCCTTGGACGAAAAATACGTACCATCACTAAAAAAATTTTTTACGTAGGTGCCGTTCGGATACTAGAAATAATATGAAATAACTGTTCCACCGAACCGCATTTTCAAAAATTTTGTTTCTGTGCTATTAGTAGACGTGCTCAAGTGCGGTTCGGAGAAATGCCGTTCAAATCAGTGCCAAAGGTGGAATACCTCAAAAATTCAATATATCTTTACTTTAGAACCTGAATGCAAAAACAATTGAAAGTAAAAATTCCAATCTTGTGAAAAAAGTTTCACTCTGGAATCTCACATCATAATGCAAGTTTAATTTTAATTCAAAGTGGCCAGTATGTTAAAACGGCAATTTCATATTTAAACTCATATTATTACCTTAAGGTAAAAAATACAACATGGTAAACATTAAACCACATAACATACCACATACCATATTAGTAAAACGAACAATATTAAAAAATTAAAAGTTAAATTATTACATTTGAATCCTTAACAGATTTGCAATTTTACGGTTAGGTATATGTGTAGGTATCCGAACGTTTTATTGTTTATTTCTTTTTTGGGCCTACCTAGATATCGAAATTAAAATCGAACTTCGAATCGACTCGTTTCTATCTCTCGCTTTTTTCATGTCGAAGTAAAAGTGACAGAACAAAGTGAAATTCAAATCTTTCGAATTTTGTGACATGTACCAGGCATTTAGAAAAAAAATAATTAAAAGTTACTTTGTCTCACGCTCGAAGCAAAATCGAACTTTGCTCACTGTCTGTAGACAGCAAAACCTGCTTGTTTGAGGTGCTGATGTGAAAAAATATTTACTCACCTGGATGTAGTTTCGAGAAGATTTTGCCTTGATTTAAGTTAACATTATAGTTCTTTGTGTTAATTTCTTTGAAACATACATCATTTTGATTTTTCGTAAATCTACTAATAATCTTTCTTATAATGTTGTTTCATTTTTCAAGATACTCTGCGGTAATAAATATTGTTGAGACTATGCTTGGTAAACCAACGTGTCTTTACCGTGTTAAAAATGTATGTAAGTAACTATTTCTTTGAAGAGTACCAACATTGTTGTATTTTATATTTGTTTTGTTCAGTTGCTTCTTTACATCACTCTCACGCTTTTTGTACCGTTTTGTTAATAATTTTATACATAAGTTTATATAAGTGGAAACTTGTAATTGGTTTTATTCTACATATATTACTTCTGACTACTCGAATGTATTAGCTGTAAGTTTTCATAAAATTAATAAATTAAAATAAAATAATTTACCAGCTAAATTGTTAACTCTGCCTCAACTGAAGAACGAAGTAGTAGTATAGTAGACCATCGAAATGCTCTTCATCAACTTTGAAAACCGTGAAATTATGTAAGCTTTGCAAATAGAGCTTTTTAACGCATGTGACGCATATTTTCCCCCAATTTGTTATTTTTCGTGTATTCGTATTTCTTAGCGTCATGTTTGCCGCAAATAAACGTATTTTATTTCTTTCTTCTTTCTTTCTTTAATAAACAGACTTTAGATTCAAGGGTCATTGTTTGAGAATAATAAACAAAAGTGGGACTAAAACAGAGCCTTGCTGTACACCTCACCGTGCAGTACAATTCCTGCTGCATTCTTTTCACACATTGTAGTCTTCCGTTGTAATAAGAATTTATGACGTCAAGTGTCAAGTGCTAACAATGATTTAAGCTGAATTTGCTAGGAAGAGTTTCCAGATGGACCTATTCAAATGCTTTATAAAGATCACTGAGCACTAAACTTTAATATTAGAGACCTTCTACTTCTTATTTAACCTGTATGACCGCGGAGGGGCCGCGCGCGGACCAAATACTATTGTAGTTAATTAGAAAGTCCTTGAAGAATTAAGTAGATTAACTAAATTCGTTGATGAACGCCTAACAATAAATCATCTTAATAAACAGCAATTCTAACTATATTATTTTTCATTCAGGAGTCGAGTACTGGTGACGCGGTGGACCTGGTAGAGCGCGCACTTTGCAGTGTAGACACCTTGGTGGTTGCACAGAGAACTCATAGACAACAACCTAGTCTACTGAAACAACTTGCGGAATTGGCCAGTTAGTAGTGTAATCTTGGTCTAAAGAGAAAATTAACACTGTAGTTTTAAAAAAAGTCGAATCTGTTATTCAACTTTTTTAAATCTACAGTGTTTATTTTCTCACATTTAACAATGAAGTTCTATTGTGTATTTTCTCTCATTTAGCATAAAAGCGATTTGGTGTTCAAAGTCAAAGTCAAATAATTTATTTCAAATAGGCACATAAAAGGCACTTTTGAACGTCAATGAAAAACAAACAAAGAAATAGAATTGATTCTAGTTGCCCATTCCAAAAGGTAGCTTTCGTATGGAGAAGAATGGGCAAGAAACTCCACCGTTACTCTTTTCAAAAATGTTTACAATATTTTGTATACATGAATTATATAATTATATGTGAAGACCATGCACCCACAATAAGATTACTGTCCCACAAAAGGCAAAAAAAATTATAAATGGAGCAATGACAAATAAATCAGTTATGTGATAGGTACATGGTGCTCACATATTTACAAACATTGTAAAAGTATACGATATTACAATATTCCTAACATCTTTACAAGTAATACTAATAAGTCAGTGCGTGATTCCAAGCAATCACAGAGTGTAAAAATTTATGACATACAAATAATAAAATATACAACTAAATTAGCAACGAGTTTGATTTTGTCCAGACTCTAAATTGTCCTATGGAGCAAGACCAGCATGTTTCCAAGCATTCTTATCCTGGATATAATCCTCTAATTTGTAATAATTCGTAATTCGAATTTGTAATAGTTCGCATACTGTAATCTTATTTTGTATTTTAAATAAATAAGTTTTATTTTTCCAGATATAAATTGAACTAAGAACACCCCAAAAACAACTACTTTAGAAGAAGTCGGGATTCAAGATGATAAACTACTACTGGTTGCTAGTTATTTGAGAATTAACCATAATGTTGAGCTCTCCGAAAACGAAATAACTAACCTAACCTAACCTAACAGTTGAAACGTATTATTTTTTTACAAAATTAAATGTGGTGGGGTACTATTATACTTTAAAAATCTTGCCAAAATTATGGTATTAACGGTTTTATTTGACCACCAGAATACTGAATTTGGAAAACAGAAAACGCCTTTAATGATTTTAAAGGCTTAACGACATTCATATCTTACGTGGACACGGACGAACTACTTGCGACTCCAGAATTTGTATGCATGCCTACAATCACTAGCGGTGACGTATAGGTAAAATATATTACAAATTCTACTTTGCATATTGCGCATTCATTAAATCGCTTAATGATTTAAAGTCAACAAGTTAGATAAGATCACAGGCATCACCTGACCTTATCTCAATTAATTTGTAGTCGGAGCAGCTATTTTTCCATACCCCCCTCTATAAATATACCACCATCTTAGGCATTCATCTTCTATCTGGCCATATCATCATGTACACTCCATTCATAGTGTCCTAATACTGTTTTAAATATTTCAGCGTGTAGACGAATTTGACGTGAACCAGAAGAATTTGACGTGAACCAGACGAATTTGACGTGAACCAGACGTATTTGTGCATAGTGCCGGGTAGGTATAAAGGGTCACCACGAGAGGTTCCGCGTAATGTGCGAGTGCCTTAAGCTGCTGGCGCTGGTGCTGCAGCCGGGACTCGACCGCCCCATGGAGACCGAACGGGGGACTGCGCAGAGATACGTTGATGTATGAGCTCACAAAATTAAAAATAACGAATTATCAAAATTACACATGTGCCAAATACAAGTTTATCCCTTACTTTTTCATATTTAAAGGTGCTGCTTAACAAAACAGGATTGAAAAATACTTTCTACTTATTGGGTTATGAAACAGGCGTTCTGGTGGCGTTAGAAATGGCAGCTATCCTCGAGGATCACGGTTAGAAATATTAGTTAACAACCGTATTTTTTACAATCTTTTAGCACCTAATTAAACTAATAACATTTATTTCAAATTTTTAGGTTTAACCGGTACTGTTTATTGCCTAGGATGTGCACCGAGCGAGGTTCAAAATGTAATTGAACAAAATATCGCAGAATATAACACAAAAGAGCAACTGCAAAATGGAGTGGTCAAGCATAATGTTTAAGTTGATGGTGGGTGACGACGTTGTGGATATAGAGGAAGCACTTAAAGACGGAGATTCGTGGTCACAGAAAGTGGACTCTTGTGTGCGGATTTTGTTAGGTCGTATGCCGCACTCGGCGCAGTACTCACGCGCGCTCATAGAGGCCGCACTGGCGCGTATCGAGCGCGCTCGCGGCTTCGTGGCACCGGCGCGTGCGCTGCGCTCTCAGCTGGTGCTGCTGCGCGCCGCGTCTGCACATGAGACGTCACCCGCGCAAGTGCTGCAGCACCACTCACAGCGACCGGTCGCCATACACCAGTTAACCACACCATAAGCACACGCGACTAACGACATGAGCTGTGCGTCTCTGATTAATGAGTACTTAGATCAAGAGATTTTACAATCATTTAAACAGAAAAATATTTGCGAAGCATATCTACTTATCCCTTATACTTTTATGATGGCCGACCAATAAACTTTTATTTACTTACATGTTTGTTATGTAAATATTTTAAATTAAAATAAATTATAACTCGATTAAGCGTTGCACTTTTATTTAATAGAATCTCAGGACGTAGGTTTGTGTTAGATTTCAAAAGTAATTCAATGAGTACCTAATCGGTGCTTCATGTCTTGCCAAATAGGCACTAGGTGAGCAATCCTCAACTTGTAGCGGTTGAGGTCCTGAAAGTCGAAAGTCATTGTGGCCATGAAAACTTCTCTTTCTGTCAAAATAAAAATAGAAGAAAATAAAGGAAACTTTGGGGGTATTGTGTGAAAAGAGGACTTGGGTAGAAAGGGCCTGAACGCTGAGATATCGTCTGATAGAAATATTTGTATGAAAGAGGGAAGAAATGTACACAAATAAATATAAATTGGGATTAGGCCAGGTGGATGTGATTGATCGTGTATTACGCAATTAGGGTGCAGTTTTACAATTGGTCTAAAATCATCGCTGCAATTGATTTACAATCAATCTGCCTAGCCTTTTCCCAACTATAGTGGTGACGGCTTCCAGTCTAACAGAATGCAGCTGAACACCATGGAGCGACTGCCTATCTGACCTCCACAACCCAGTAACTGGGTTATACGATACCCCTTGGTAAGACTGGTTGCCAGGCGTTCGGGCTTCTGATGACTGTCAAAGACCCACGAATGACAGCCGGGACCAACGGCTTAACGTGCTTTCCGAGGCGCGGAGGAGTCTCGGTCCATCCACCGACCAACTCCGGCAAGCTTAGCTTAACCTGATGGATCGACCCGCAATTGATTTGCAAAACAACTAATTAAATTCATGGATTCCATTTATTCAAATTAGGCTCAAAGTCAGCATTTTAACTTCAACTACGACCCCCAAAATACCAACCCATTACCATCTATTACCATTTCAATTACCTTTTCATACTGAATTTCGCTAGAACAAGAAATGGTGTTAAACAACAATACAATGACACTAAATCAATGCAAATGTATACCTTAGCAGGAACATTGGCCATTTCCTGGTTTTTTCATAGAACTTTACATATTAATGATATTAGACCGAATTGTTTTTAAATCGCTGTACAGTAATGAATAAACCATGTAATTAATGAATAAATAATAATGTTAATTTTGTTGGATCCCTGGAACCTGATGACCCATTGGTATCTAGTTTTTAAAACATAAATCATTAAAGAAAAGTAATTCACACAATACATATAATGGTATTCTTCCAATTGTCATTTTTATAGCGATGAAAATCATAAACAATTTCCTATATAAATCAATAGAAGAATCATATAAACATAAATCAATTGATTATATAATTTTTACAATAGAATAGAATAGAATAATATTTATTTCTAAGTATATGGTACATTGAGATCTAAAATTAAACATTGATTCACATATACTACCATTACTGGTGTAGAAAAATTTAATAAGCTAAGTGCATGCAAATCGTAGACATTACAATAAAAGTTATATTAAATTAATAAAATTGATTTGAATTTATATTTTTAATTTGTTTAATGTAAGTGTAATTTCATACAATAACATTGTGTCAGATTAATTGAATAGTATTATTTGTAATGTCAAAATATAATTATTATGTCCAAAAGCATTGAATATTAATTACAATTTCAAAAAGTATGATTTAAAAATTCATTAACAGTGTAGAAACCCATCTCTAAGAGCCAAGTAAACATAATTACATTTGAATTTATTAATTGGTAACATTCTCAAACCAGGTGGTAATTTATTATACATTTTTACGGTCATACAACTGGCATTTCTACTGTATGGTTGCAATCTCTGAGGAGGTACTAGCAATTCCCCGGCATTTTTTTTCTTCAGTCTTTGGGAGACTTGTTCATTTAATAGGAATAACTGTGGGTATTTTTTTTGCAAATAAACAAGCCTCAAAAATATAAAGGCACGGGAGTGGAAGAATTTTTAATTCTTTAAATAATGGCCTGCAATGGTCTTAGTATTCTGCTCCGTTCATGGCTCTGATACATTTTTTTTGTACTTTAAATGCTCTGTCCACATCCACTGAATTACCCCATATCACTAGGCCGTAACGCAGTACTGATGAAACATACCCATGATATGCATTGAGGACAGTTTGTTTACTGGACACCAGTCTTAACTTGCGAAGGGTATATACAAAATCAAGCTTGTTACATACTCTATCTACATGTACACGATCGGTCAATATTGAAAGCACTATTGACAGTTGCAAAAAATGTCATGCATCGTTTATTGGCATGGCATGCTTCATACTGATGCTTCATAATGACTATGCAGGGCCATATTTAGTAAATATGGGTGATGGATCGATACTGATGCAGGATAACGCCCGGCCACACAACGTTCGGGTCGTACAAGAGTACATTCAGGAGGTTTGTATCAACTTGATGGTTTGTCCATCAAAAAGTCCTGATCTCATCCCGATCAAGCACGCCTGGGATGAGCTTGGGAGGCTGTTCAGAAGCCGCAGACCACCTAGACCACCTCCTATCACCCTCAGGGCCCTAAAAAAGGCCCTTATGGAAGAATGTGAGAATATTTCCCAACATCGCCTCCGAAACTCGTCTTCAGTATGCGAAACCGGCTCGAAGCTGAAGCGCTAACAGCAGAGCCCGAGAAGGCAATATCAGTTATTAAAATGTAAATAAGGCGTAAAACTGTAGTTATTTGAGTAAAAATATTGTTTGAGTTTTTTTCCAGTAACTTAAAAATGGGTATTTTTTGGTTTAAGTTAAAAACCTTACTTATGTTTAATAAACTATAATTTCCAAATAAGTTGATAAAATTTGCTATAAAACGTTTTTTATTTCAAAACGCTGGCTTCTACAGTTTAAGAGAAATTGCAATTTTAAACGTGTGATACTAAATTTTGAAGGCCAGTGTATATTGCTCATTTAATAGTATAAATAGGATAGGTTAAATGCATTGACTTTCATTTGAATTCGACGGTACGCTGAACGATATTATTTTGGTGCTAGACGACGATGTATTCATTTATTCATTGACATGTAAAGTACCATAATGTATCTATTATGTAATTATGGAGTATGACAGTAGTTTTTTGCTCTACCTGCGATTCGAATTCGAATTAAGAAAATTGACAGTTGCATCAATCCGATCAGAGCATCATTGCGCTAAAAGTTTGAACCTACTTTTAATCCACTTCAGGAGGTAGTTCGTCTTTAATATGTATTTTTATTGTTTATGTGTTTTCATCGATATTTTCGTCCATTGTTGACCGATTTTGAAAATTATTTCATCTGGTAGAGGAAACTTGCTCGGTGGTCCCATATAAATATGAACTCTCCTTGGGTAGTTCTTGAGTTAGCTTCGATAATACCTATGTATTTAATCCACAGTGCATCTTGATGATGTTATAATACTTAGCTTCCTGTCCAAGGATCTCATGAGCATATCTTTCCCCAGCCACGGTGCCATTTTCTATGGCCACTAGCTCTGTGCGACCTTCTGAAGACATGCCAGCCCATACGTGTACAGAGCCCCCACCGTATTGGACTCTTTCTGTGAAGCAGGCTTGAATGTATCGCTCGCCAGGTCGCCTGTACACTCTTCGCCTTCCATCGGAAGTGGATAGTGAGAATATCGACTCATCAGTGAGCAAAACTTTTGCCCATTCTTCTTCACTCCACTTTATGTGTTCACGGGCGTAGCGCAGTCTTGCTCGTCGATACTCTGTCTCGAGTTTGGGGCTACTTGCTGGCCTTTGGGGCCTCAGGTTTGCTTCTGCTAGTCTTCTTCTCACTATACTATCATTTCACGTTCCCCACTAGGTTCAACTACGTTTACGCACTACGTTAAACTGCATTGAGGTGGCGATTTCTCAACACAGTGGATACAATATAGCGGCCTTCTCGGATACTAGTGCACTTGGGTCTGCCATTACAAGGTCTCCTCAGATGGTTTCCAGTTTCTTCGTACCTTCGCTTCACCGTCCGTTACCGTGACCGTTATTAATGTTACACCCACCATTCTTGCAGTACGGCGCATACTGCTGCCTAGTTCCAGAAAAGCTACGATACTTGCACATTCTTCAGGTGAAAGAGGCATGATAAGTAAAGTTTACGTGCTGTTGCCTTGGCTTTTGAAAATAAATGTGAAAACAAAAATGACACAAGTTTATAAAGTTTTTTTCAGCTATTCCTTAAAAGACGGTTATCGGTTATAAAGTTTTTATATTAAAAAAAAATCTTTTTGTAATCCTTTTTATTTCGAAAATATATCTTGAGCAATTTAAAAGTTATTACAATTTTAGAAGTTATAATCACGTTCTTGAAAACGGCTCTAACGATTTCGATGAAAGTTGCAATATAGGGGTCGACAAAATCGATCTATGTAGATAAGTCTCATTTCTGGGAAAATTCGTTTTCTCTATTTTCAGCCGAGCAGAGCTCAGTCGACCAGATATTTTGAATTAAATCAACTTTTAAAAAACCCTAACGAATCAAATTAAAGATAATTGCAACAATTTGACCCTCATTTTCGATCCAAAATTACCCGTTTCCAATAACCATTCACGAAGAGGGTTATGTTCACTTGTAGAATCTAAACTAAGTGAAGGTGACATCAGGGGAGCGGCCAGGCTTCTGTTCAGTAGCGATGTGGTGGCGCCTTACTCTCCAGAAACTCTTTCAGCCCTGGAGAGTAAACATCCAGCGCCTGCCGATGGTCTCACCTTCCCCGACCCCCCTCTCTCTCCTGATCCGGATTCAACGCCTCTTAGCGTTACGGCCCCCCAGCTGATTGCTGCCGTGAGCTCCTTCCGAAGTGGCTCTGCCGGCGGCCTCGACGGCCTGACTCCTCAGCATTTAAAAGACCTCCTGAGCTCAGGCGCCGGGGAAGCTGGTGAGTCACTTTTGAAGGAGCTTGCGGCTCTAATTAACCTGATGCTCAACGGCGGCGTGAATGATGCCATCGTCGATGTCTTGTACGGGGCCAATTTGTGTGCCTTGCGCAAGAAGGACGGTGGCATCCGTCCCATTGCCGTTGGGTGTACCTACAGGCGTACGGCAGCCAAAATATGCTGCAGACTATATGGAGACACTTTGAAAACCAAGTTCCAGCCCCTACAGCTTGGCTTTGGATCCAAAGGGGGCTGCGAGGCTGCCGTACATGCCCTTTCCAGTTTTTTAAACTCCGGTAAAGGTGAGGTCATCCTCAAGGTTGACGTCAAGAACGCCTTCAACTCCGTTAACAGGGACACCCTGTTGGCCGAAGTAAAAAAGGTGTTACCGGATATTTTTGGCTTTTTGTGGCAGTGCTATAGGCACCCATCAAAATTACTCTATAGAGACAACGTTTTGGAATCTGCAGTCGGTTGCCAACAAGGTGATCCCCTCGGGCCAGTCATTTTCAGTTTAGCTATTCACCCCATAATACAACAACTAAATTCAAAATTTAATGTGTGGTATTTAGATGATGGGACTCTAGGAGGTGACGTAGATACTGTCCTAAAAGATCTCCAATTCCTTAAACAGCAGTTCCAATCCATCGGCCTCGACCTCAACTACTCAAAATGCGAAATTTACCCTTGTGACAATACTGACAGACAATTGACTATTCAGAAATTCAATTCAATAGCCCCAGATATCAAAGTTTTGGAAAAAAGTTCACTGCACTTCCTAGGTTCCCCAATTTTAGAAGACAGTTTCTCACCTTTTGTTGATGAAAAAATTAAACATTTCAATGACATTTCGGATAGACTTTCTAAAATTAACCTACATTCGGCATTCACCCTCATCAGATACTGCTGTTTCGGTCCAAATTTTATATATTTTCTCCGCTCTTCACCTTTATGGAAGAAGCCACACCTTTTAGACAAATTTGATCAAATCATTCGGAGCACTCTAACATCAATCATAAATGTGGCATTGGACGACCGTGCGTGGCTGCAAGCCACACTACCCATTCGTTTCGGTGGGCTCGGCGTCCGCAAAATTTCCAGTGTAAGCTTACCGGCGTTCCTGTCCTCGGTCCACAGCACCGAAAAGTTAACTACAAGAATCTTAACCGCTTCTCAGGTTGACTTTGAAGTGCCGTGTTTGACTGATGCGATGAACGCCTGGAAAGTGGCTTGTCCGGATACGGAGCAGCCCGAGAACCCGTTCTCCCAGAGACAGTGGGATGAGCCGCTCTGCAGGTTGGTACGGAATAACCTCATTAATACGTCCACCAATACTGCTGAGCGTGCCCGCCTACTAGCTGTGGGAGAATGGGAGTCGGGCCTCTGGCTTCAGGCGCTGCCGTCACCCAACATAGGCACTATGCTGGGTGACACCACTTTCCGGCTCGCTACAAGTCTGCGTTTGGGCGCTCCTTGTGGGGCCCCACATCGCTGTCAGTGCGGTGAAGCAGTCGACCGCCTCGGACACCATGGCCTTTCCTGCAGTAAGAGCGCTGGTCGGTTGGCACGGCACGCAAGCATTAATGACATCATCCGTCGGGCTCTTGTCACCGCCGGGGTGCCAGCTGTTTTAGAACCCAATAGCTTGGCACGCGACGATGGGAAGAGACCAGACGGAATGACCATAATGCCTTGGAAGTTGGGTAGGCCTTTGGTGTGGGATGCAACCTGTGTCGACACCCTCGCGCCATCCCATCTTCCTAGCACGGCGGTCTGTGCTGGGGCGGCTGCTGCAGGTGCAGAAAACCTCAAACGGCGCAAATATAACAACCTTATTGGTAGCTATATTTTTGAGCCGTTTGGGGTTGAAACACTAGGGCCATGGGGTCCAAGTGCTCATCGAGTATTTCGGGACATCGCCAAGCGGTTGGTCGACTCTTCACGTGACCAGAGGGCTGGCCAATTTCTAGGTCAAAGAATCAGCATTGCCATCCAACGTGGCAATGCTGCCAGCCTTTTGGGCACTTTTCCCACTGACAGCGATGCGGAAGAGTTTTTTGACGCCCTATGAGCCCTTTCTTTATGTATATAATCTGTATTTTGTTATTTTTATTTAGCAAACTCGAATGTATTATATTTTTGGTAGATCTGTAAATAGCTTATAGTGTTAAATTTTTTTTATGTATGTATATATAAATAATAAAGTGTAAATTATAATCTTGAACCAAAAAAAAAAAAAAAAAACTTTTGAATTGTCAAAGAGTCCGTCAGTCAGAAAAATGAAGTTAGTTGCCTTTAACAAAACATAGATAGGTGACGCTGTTCAGATCCTACTGTCAGTTGTTATACACCAGCCAACTTTGGTACCGGTACACGAGGAGTGTGTATAACAAACACTCTTCGTGTTCAGTATAATAATGCTTACCGGGCTATGATGAACTGGCCCTGGCGGTGTAGTGCGACTGACATGTTCGCCGAGAGCAACGTCGCCGGCTTTTCCGCGCTGCTAAGTAAGCTCAGAGAGTCATTCTACACAAGGGTAAACCCTGAGTAAAAATGAAATTGTAAAAGCTGTTTACCGTGTCGTCCATCTTGCAAAATAGGCAAAAGACTTTAATATAGATTTTTAGTTAGGTACTGTATTTTTGTATTTTTATATTCTATCTGTGTTATTATTCTAATGTGTCTATATGGTATGGGTTTATTAATTTCCTAAAATAAATGATATTTAATAGCAAAGCGTGGTTGGTACCTTTGGAGAAGAACGGGTCAGAAACTCCAAGGACACTCTTTTAAATCAAAATATTGGTGACGTGTGAGAATGATGTAGAAAGACGTGCACGTTAAAGCGTCGGTAATAATTAAATTTAAAAAACCATGGCAGCTAAGAGATGACCAGTCCCAACTGCGCACTCATTCACGAACATGACGCATGGATTAGCACGAAGGAAGATATACTCACCTACGGCGAGATTAGCATCATTTAGCTCAACAATTTTGAAGGAAACCGAATGATGTAACACATGCGTCACCGTCAGCGAGACATTTGAGTGAGCATGCATGACATAGAGTTATAATGTTACATAAAGTGCGCGTATTGCACAAATAGCTAAGTGCGCATCGTAGACAAGTGAGCTATAGATTCGTGTTAGAGGCACTTCAAATGTCCCATACATAATGATTGAATGTCCCCTCCCAATACCTTAAAATAACATTTTGTACCACTTCACTGTGACATACAAATGAATGAATCTCAAACTGACAAGTGAGTGAGTGTGGAGGAACTCCGTGTTGTTCAAACCCGTGTCTACTGTTCATAGTTTATTGCGCGCACTTTAAACTATAATTATATCTGTATGGAGCATGACAAACTCTCAATTCCTAGGGCACATTCAAGTCACTGAAAGACGTACTCAGTAAATGGTAGCTTTTAGCTTTATAGTTATACATAGTACTCTCACATGTGCTATAATCTATACAATGCAAAGATTGACTTACAAAAATCAATTAGTTTATGCGCGCTTGTGGCTGTGGAGGAAGACCCATTATATATTTTTGAAATGTGCTAATAAAGCCCTTTCATTTGATACCGAAAACGGTAAGATAAAAATTTTTTTTTTTTTAGTTCATGAATTTATGTTATCTAGAGGGCGCCATTTTCAATTTAATGTGACGTCACATAGCCTATAACCAGCGGAAGATCAAGACGCTTCCAACGATACCTCATTTGTCAAATTGTGATGAGTCGTTTAGAAGCTAAGAGGGAACAGAACATACATACATACATCATAAACGTCAAAATCATAACCCTCCTTTTTGCTTCGCCGTAGTCGGGTAAAAAGAAAAACATAGGGGCGCAGTAAATATCCTTCTTATTCAGTTTATAAATTATCTTTCAAATTGGTCCAATATTGGAGGAGGAAATAAACGTGAGCCGAACCTCAAATTATGACGTTTTGTATGGAGAAAAGATCGACCCTTTTTCCTCTTAAATTAGGAACCCCTCTTTGAGTCGAGCGTGATACCCAGGAGAACTCAGCACAGTTTTACTAATGAATTCTAGTTTCTCTTTATTCAATGTCACAATCACTACTTTTGAAATTCGGTAAAGCAAATCATAATGGCCTAGTTTTTTTATCCTATTTAATACTAAATTATTAGCAGGGAACCAATTTTGGATCTGCAATATGACGATAATTACGTCGTGAAATGAAATTCAACAATGCTCACTTAAAATTATTATAGTCGGTTTACAGGTGGTCCAAATAGTAACGTCATAAAAAATACCCCATTGCGATTCTTGATAGTTTTCGAGTTTTAATTTTGTTTTTAATTTCTTCATTTTATGGGAACCGGTTTAAAAAAATCACATTCTTTTTTTTGAAATTTTCACTGTTTTAATGTCCTTTCAGAGATAAATGGGTATGGGTGGATAATTCCGAAACTATAAGTAGCAGCGAGAATACTAAAAGGAGTTTCGAGGCCCATTATGATAAAAACTAAAACGATACAGTTTTTGGGTTTTATTGGTTATATATAAAACGTATTTTCCTAGCTAGGAATCGAAATAGCTGATTTTGAAAAAAAAAATACCATATCATTGCACTGTCCGACAGTGTCGCTGATAAATTCCGGAAAGTAACATCGGCACGTGGCAAAGTAAAGAGAAAAGCGCTTTTTGTCAAAATAAAATTATTTTGCTGAAAAAACTGTCTGAGCACGGGACTACTATTATTCGTTTGCAGATTGACCCTGGTATTAAATAGTTTTGAGTAGAATAACTCAGGTTGTTGTTAAATTTACTAATTAAAACATTGGACTGCTTCTTGTATTTATATAAATACAAGTTAGTTCGATTTGATATCACTCTCAACGAAGTATCGCTAGAGTTTGGTGTGGAATATTGATAATTTTATCTTTAAATTAATTTCAAATGTAAGTACCTATCCACTTCTTTAAAAACATAACTTTTTAGTGTAGCTAAAAATAATGTTTTAATATTTCTAAACAGAAACTATTGCTGGTTTGGTTTTTAACTGACTTTAAAAAAAGAGTAGGTTCTAGGTTCGACTTTATGTATATTTTTTTTGTATAACTCATTAAACTTAATACTTAATATTTATAATTTTTGTAGTCTATTTGGGAGTGTAGTTTCTCTTTATTCAATGTCACAATCACTACTTTTGAAATTCGGTAAAGCAAATCATAATGGCCTAGTTTTTATCCTATTTAATACTAAATTATTAGCAGGGAACCAATTTTGGATCTGCAATATGACGATAATTACGTCGTGAAATGAAATTCAACAATGCTCACTTAAAATTATTATAGTCGGTTTACAGGTGGTCCAAATAGTAACGTCATAAAAAATACCCCATTGCGATTCTTGATAGTTTTCGAGTTTTAATTTTGTTTTTAATTTCTTCATTTTATGGGAACCGGTTTAAAAAAATCACATTCTTTTTTTTGAAATTTTCACTGTTTTAATGTCCTTTCAGAGATAAATGGGTATGGGTGGATAATTCCGAAACTATAAGTAGCAGCGAGAATACTAAAAGGAGTTTCGAGGCCCATTATGATAAAAACTAAAACGATACAGTTTTTGGGTTTTATTGGTTATATATAAAACGTATTTTCCTAGCTAGGAATCGAAATAGCTGATTTTGAAAAAAAAAATACCATATCATTGCACTGTCCGACAGTGTCGCTGATAAATTCCGGAAAGTAACATCGGCACGTGGCAAAGTAAAGAGAAAAGCGCTTTTTGTCAAAATAAAATTATTTTGCTGAAAAAACTGTCTGAGCACGGGACTACTATTATTCGTTTGCAGATTGACCCTGGTATTAAATAGTTTTGAGTAGAATAACTCAGGTTGTTGTTAAATTTACTAATTAAAACATTGGACTGCTTCTTGTATTTATATAAATACAAGTTAGTTCGATTTGATATCACTCTCAACGAAGTATCGCTAGAGTTTGGTGTGGAATATTGATAATTTTATCTTTAAATTAATTTCAAATGTAAGTATCCACTTCTTTAAAAACATAACTTTTTAGTGTAGCTAAAAATAATGTTTTAATATTTCTAAACAGAAACTATTGCTGGTTTGGTTTTTAACTGACTTTAAAAAAAGAGTAGGTTCTAGGTTCGACTTTATGTATATTTTTTTTGTATAACTCATTAAACTTAATACTTAATATTTATAATTTTTGTAGTCTATTTGGGAGTGTTCTTTCTCTGAAATATCGATTCATAGTTTTTTTTTTAATATACGTTCCCAATTTTCCATTAATTAAATAATTTATTTAATTATTTACAAATGGTTTACCAACAGCTTCTGTATATAAGGTATTTTAAATATCACAAGACTAAATGGTTTACCAACAGCTTCTGTATATAAGGTATTTTAAATATCACAAGACTACTCATCCATAAACCTTGGCCTCTTCTATATTAAAGTCAGTACAACCTACATCACCATGACGCCATCCCCGCGAGAGCTAGCCCAACCCCAACTCCGTCAAGAGGCGAAGGGCGAGGCTGCGTTGGCGCCGACCCCGGCCGCCGACGGCGAGAGGGTCGTCATCTCCGGCATGTCGGGTATCTACCCCTCCTCTCTTCACGTCAAGGACTTGTCGGACATTTTGTACAATAAGGTGAGGACCTTACTATCGGTTTAAAATAGAAAGCCCTCAATATTAATATTCAGAAACTGCTTCTGACAACCAAGTAAAAGGAGCGTATACCAACTTATCTAACATTTGCAACACTGTAAGAGTAGGTGTTTACAAATATTTAACACCTTAAATCATGTTTTAATTTTATTTTCAACACACTTGCTCGTAAAGTGGCTCTTATTGAACCGCTTTTAGGTTCATAATGCAGTGTATTATGAAAGCGTGCTTTTTTCTTTACATTACCGTACTAGTGCGGTAATGTGTGCTGCGGTAATGTGTGCCACAGATAACTATTTACTAGTCGGAGTAATGACATGGCAGTAGGTATGGAACTAGTAAGTACTATCATGGCAACATCAAATACCATGTTACCAATTATAGTATTTACTAATTCCATACCTACCATACATAGTTTATAGAAATTGACTTTGGTGAAACTTTTTAATACCACAGGCAAACCATGGGCGATCAGTTAAGAAAAAAAAAATCCCATGGGCAGGCCAGTGGGATATTATAATTACATGGAATTAGTATGAACTATCATATAATATTAAATAAGCATTCTCTATGTTCACAAGAGCAGAGTTGCGCTTTTTTAATTAAATCTCATCAAAGAGACTTCATGCCAAAATGTCAACAAAAACTGTTGGGTATAATTTTGAGAATTGTACTTTTACTATTGTATTAAAATGTAATAACATTATAAGTCTGTTTTTTTGCTCGCAAGTGTGTTGAAAAGCGCCGTATGAAACTGGCTCGCGCGATAAGGGAGCCGAATGTGTGACCAACACAGCACTCTGGTATCGTAATGGACTACTAGACTATAATTTACGTATTAAAAAAAAATTACCATAGGCAAACCAGGGGCGTTTTATAGTAAATAATTTTTTTTTGTAAAATCTTTTCTTTATTTGCTTATTCGAAACACTATCTTGCGTTTATTAATTTTTTTATATAGGATGTTTGGCGGGTGTGCCAATGCCTATATTTACACCTGCGTAAAAATAAAATCAGCGCGCCATTTTCCATAAATATTTGTTATCGTTTTCATTGTGTGGTTTAATTATAACATATTTAAAATGTTGATTTCACGTAGTGAAGAATAGCAATACGTAATTGTTTACGTTATTGTTTGTATTATATAGATTTGACCCCGCCATACGTTTAGTATTTTTTTTTTCTTATTCTAAACATTATTTTTTGTTTATTTTACTACAGGCTGTCTAGCGGTTTTGGCTTTATTTACACCTATGGAAAGCAACCAGCGCGCCATTTTCCTTATAGTTGTTATTGTTTTCGTTGTGTACTTATTTATGTACTAGCTGCGCCCCGCGGTTTCACCCGCGTAAGTCTCGATCCCGTGGGATTATCGGGATAAAAAGTATCCTATGTGTTAATCCAGGTTATAAACTATCTGTTTGCCAAATTTCATCCAAATCCATTTAGCCGTTTTTGCGTGATTGAGTAACAAACATCCAAACGCACAAACACATAAACACACAAACACACAAACTTTCACATTTATAATATTAGTAGGATTATCAAAAATACGAAGTTTAAAGTATTGTCACCAAAAGACGTAGAAAAGTTTTTAAACGAAGCTCCGGACATTCAGTACCTGGCAATAAAGGTCGGTTGAAATTTATAAATCTAAATGTGTCATCTCTATAATTACGTTATTGTAGCGTATGTTTTTACAACAAGTCTGTGTTTTTCCTCGCAAGTGTGTTGAAAAATGTCGTATGAAACGCGTGTGCATTGATCATTACACTCTCGGCTACCTTATCGCGCTCGCCTATGGTTCGCGCTAATAATACCGCCTCGACTGTAATATCCAATAGAGCACACTTGTATCACAATGTACTATTTCAGCAGTTTTCCTGGTCGTAAATGTATTGTCATCGTTTTGGTTCTAAATATATAAAATAATATACCAGAACTACACTAATCCACTTAGTACTGTAGATTCCGATCGAATAAAACACTTCTTGATAGTTTAACTAATTATAATAACTCAATAAATCAAAGATACACGCGCAAGCCAGCTTTGGGCCATCTCACTCTTTCTTCCTATTCTATTTACAAACTTTTAGAACCTTAGAATCAAAGCCAGTACAATTGTAGGTTGCTTACTGCATAAAACCTTACAGTATCTTATTCTCCAGGTGAACCCAGTGACGTCAGAGAAGCTGCGCTGGAAAAACAGCCACCCAGAGGCGGCTCAGCATATGGGCACAGTACCAGACTTGAACCGGTTCGACGCCCAGTTCTTCAAGGTGAACTACCGCCTCGGCAACACCATGGATCCCATGTCCCGTAAAATCCTTGAACAGGCCTTCAATGCTATTTATGATGCAGGTAAGGTTAATAAGTTGTGGGATGTTGCTGCTGGTTTGACGGTATTTCTTGTCAATTCCTTAAACTATTAATAAGAATAGCTATAGCTATGGTAAGAATATTGGGCAACTTATCAGAGTACACTGGATGTACATTTGAGGAATAACATTTCAACAACCGATAAATCCATTTTATCTTTTTTTTATAGCAACTGTATGAATTATCGGCTTGAAGCGATTTCATTGCATGTGGATTTGTGTATTAAGCCGGCGCCAGACACAGCAACAATATTTGAACACTTGTTTGACACATGTGTGACAGGGGTGTATGGGTATTTCATCAAAGTTTGATCACTTATTTCAACTTTTCCATTCGGTGTCGGTTTTTCAAACGCACATCAAAGCGTTTAAAGTTCAAATGTGTGCGTAGCACGTCCGAATTTCAAATGTGTGCGTACCGTAGCCTGCTAGCCGAGTTTCTCGTAAATAACTGAGCGGAACGGTCGCTTTGCTTAATCGCAAGGTAGAATGGAGCAACGAGTGCCCTAGAATTTATTGAGTTGCTTGAAAGAGAACCATGTATTTATGGAACCCTAAAAGTAAAAAACAACATCAAAATAGGAATTTAATACGAAATCTGTTTGACAGTTTCCTATGGAGATTCGTCATGGTCCACATATTATGAATTGCTTTTGGGTCAAATTAAAGGAATTGCTAATGACAGTTGGAAATTCAGGAAATGAAATGCTTTTAGAGGAATTGCTAATGAGTCTGTTTTAGGCCCACAGATGGGCAGTCGCTCCATGTAAACTACTGGTACTCAGTTGCATCCGGTTCATCCAGTGCATCCGGTTCTCTGGAAGTAGACCCCGACGTAGTTGCAAAAATACTAGTCAGATGATGAAAACTACCCGTGAATAAATCATATTACATTGAATAAATTGATATTTTTGTTGTCCATAGGAGTGAATCCTGAGCACTTATCCGGTAAAAAAGTAGGTGTGTTCATCGGAACCTGTTTATCTGAATCTGAAAAAGTGGTCTACTACACCAGTACCTATAATTCAGGCTTGGGTATAGCTGGGTAAGAAATAATTTCCTTAATTAATAAACATCATGTTTGGTTGCCCCGAAAATACAAGGATATCCATATTTGTCAAGTTATCTGAGTGCAAGTGATTTGAAAAATTCCCATGTAGTAGAGGTAAGTTGATGACTGCCTTTAAAATTAACCGCAGCGAGCACCAACCAACATGCCAATTGCGTAACACGCTTTCAATCATGATCCAAAGGATTTTGAAGGAAATTCCTAATCCATTGCTTGATACGTTCGAAAAATTCATCTGCTTGACAACATACAGTCACGGACTTTAATTGTAAGCCACTTTCAAACTTTTCAATTTTGCTGTTTCATTTAATCACGAGATTCTACGATTAAATACGAACACAAATCGCATGCTCGAAAACAAAATGACAAATTACTAGTAATCGGAAATAGTCTTATCTATAGAGGTTGACTAATAAGTTCTGAATGATAAATAAATACAATCTCTATCCAATCTATTTGATACTGACCTCCTTTGAATCAGAGCTCATTAACTCGATAATTCTGAAAACCTATCCGAAGACAGTGACAGTTGAAATGTCGATGTCAGAGACGTTATTTTTGAATTTCTCGAAATGTATAATTAAAATTTCTCCGTACGCTAACGTTACTATGGCTACGCTAAAACAATCATCGCTAGGTTACGGTTGCTAGACCTGCAATTGGTTGACTTTGGGTAGTTACTCTGCTGTCAAGTTTGTAGTTCTGGCTCTCAGGTTAGCCAACCGGTAAAGATATTAAATACAATTTTCTTCTTCTACGAAGACATGACTTTCCCTGTCTGGATGTACGAGTATAACTGACTAAGCCCGATTTGCATTACACGGCTCAAATACGAACAGTGCCAAGTAGCTCATCAATTAAGTCCGTGACTGTACATAACGCAATGAATATTGTTGACTGTTAATATGAAAGGCATTGTCAATGTAAGTACTCTTGCTACCACTAGATTCCATTAGATTATTCGACTGCATAATATATATGCAGCCTGCCCTTACGCCATTGGTCATAAATGCTTTTATTTTTAGATGCTCTAAGGCAATGTTCGCCAACCGCGTTTCCTATTGGCTTAACGCAAAGGGTCCTTCGATGGCGATCGACGAGTCCTGTTGCAGCTCCACCGCGGCGCTGGAGCAAGCATACCTCGCTATGAGTCGAGGTGATTGCGAAGCAGCCGTCGTTGGAGGCTGCTACTTGTGTCTGCATCCACAGTCTTCTGTGCACTACGGAAGGTGAACACATATTTATGAATGCTTTTCTGATAATATTTTCATATTTTATGAGCATACCACCCGTTAGATTCATTTGTTTGAAGGTTTTAAAATAAGTTTAAATTATGTATTTAAAACCTTTACTCTTAATGGATAATCAGATAAACAAAGGAGATATTATTAAGTGTGGTCCAATTTTCGTACTCATCGTCATCATTTTAGGAAAAATTTCCACTGCTGGACATAGGCCTCCCCAAAGCGTCACCACGGATTCTTCTACTAAGAGACAGTAAAAAAAGAAACGGATTTCCAATTAAGAGTTTACTGTCGTCATTATGAGCCCAAAAAATCAAATACTGAGTACTGTCATTTTTGAAAATACTTATTTTAGTTTTTTACCTGCAGGATCATATGCCAGGCGATGGATGGTAAAACGAAGTCATTTGATCAGAATGCCAACGGCTGCGTGAAATCGGAAGCCGTTAACGTTCTGTTTCTGCAGAAGGCTAAAGATGCACTGAGGTAAGTTTTATAAAATTTAATATTACCATTTTCCAGTGCACGAGACCTAGCTAGGAGCTATACTTTTTCTCAAAGACAACACTAATTTTGTTATATAATCTTTAGGATCTACGCAGATTTAATACACGTGAAGACGGAATATACCGAATTGCTAACGGGAGAAACGGGGCCTCAGTATGGATACTTCAGGAATCCTGAAAAGACTGTTAACTTTTTGACCAAATTCTATGAGGATGCGAGGGTCCCACCTCATGCTGTGGAATATGTCGAAGCTTTTGGTTCAGGTATTCATTTTTAACTCGATAGTTATGTAAGAAACATTAGATCATGTCTATAGAAGTAAATGAGGGCAATATACATGTGTTACAATTAGATTTCTCTAGATTTTTTAAAATTCCTTGTAATACGGAGCCTATTACCATTAAATCACCACAAATCCAGACTCCAGGCTGCCACATGCTCACCCAGGACGATCACGATTAGTAGACCAAAGAGGCAGTCATTAACAAACAATATTTTTGTAAAATAATAATTATAGTACATAATGTATAATTTCGTTAAAGGTTCGCCTGATGCCGATAAAGTGGAACTAGATGCCATTGAAAGTGTGTTCTGTAAGGGAAAACAAGACACCCTCTTAGTTGGCAGCGTTATGTCCAACATTGGATACGGAGAAGCTGCATCGGGTATATCTGCTATAACGAAGGTAACCTCTTTATTGAGGTCATCATATATAATCTCTTATCCCTCTCACATAGAGGAGGCCTCTGTCCACGCAGTGGGAACATTGTAGAACACAATACACAACCTCTTTATTGAGGTCATCATATATAATCTCTTATCCCTCTCACATAGAGGAGGCCTCTGTCCACGCAGTGGGAACATTATAGAACACAATACACATACATTACTGAACACAATATTCGTTCATTTGTTTTAAACTAATTCTATAAAAACAAATGAGTTCGTTCGTCGTGGATTCACGTCCCGGCACCGTTTGAATTTTGAAGCGATGTTTAGAGATTTATTGGTTCCCATCATTTAGTTATTCAGATATTTCTCGGCTTCAACAGGTGTTACTAGGCTACCATCGCGGTAAGATTGCCGCCAACCTGCACTGCAACAATCCGCGGCAGGACGTGGTAGCAATGCGCGAGGGGCGCATGCGCATCGTCACTGAACACCAGAGCCTCCGTCGCTCCTACGTCGCCGTTAACGGCATGTCCATCACCGGCGTCAATTCACACGTGCTGCTGCATGGACACTATAAACCCAAGGTACGTATAGCGAGATAGTATGCAAGAATTACCTTTCCTGTTCATTATCATCTTCACAGCCCGGGATTAGTCAATACTGGGTATAGCTCACCTTTTGTTTCTGCAAGTCTCCACAATTTGACATCACTCGTTCTGGTGTTACCTGATACATTAAATCTCATCAAATGAATCCAACGTGTTATCCGACTTACCAGGTTTCTTTGACGTGACCTTGGCCACCATTCGATAAAAACCAATTAACATCAGTCATCAGCATATTATGCGGTACTCTTTTTTTGTTGCAATCTATAAAATATTTCATAACACTTGGTCATTTTCATCGTAAAACCTTTTCCATTTCTTCCAGGATTTGTCATGCTACAATAGTAGTATCGCGCATCTCGTCACTATATCTACGAGACTGGACACTATTTTGCCAAAAATATTTGACAACTTAAAGTCACGCCCGATAGATCCTGAGGAGTTGGCTTTGTTGCACAACATTCACCAGACGAGCATTCCTGGACATTTGGGCAGAGGATTTATCATTTTAAGTAAGTGTGATGAAAATCAGCGTAAGTACGTACTCACACAAAAAAAAGTATACTTCATTATCACCAGCCCATAATATAGCAGTCTACATAGGTCACTCTAATCGTACGCCAGTTTTCTCGATTCACGGTCATGTTTATTTTCAACTGTTTCGCGCCACATGAAAAGATCGTCGCTCCATCTAGCCTGAGGGCGTTTCCATCTTTTGCCAATTCACAGACTCCAATCAAGGACACGTTTTCCTTATAAGTCCGGCCAATATGAATGGCCCATTGCCTCTTAAGCTTGTTTATATTGCCTTTGTGCATTGCCTTTGTGATAACCAACATATATTATGCTTCATCATTCTAGAGACGGACGAAGAACAAAATACAGTGAGTCTATGTGAGAAGGCTCAGTACTTCAACGATGCTCGACGGCCGCTGTGGTTCGTGTACAGCGGGATGGGCTCACAGTGGGCTGGTATGGGCGCGCAACTCATGCGCATACCAATCTTCGCTGCTTCTATAGAACGGTAAATTAATTTTTAAACTAACCATAACTGATTTTCCGTAGGCAGATTTTTCTTTCTTCTTGAAGAGCAAAAATGTTGAGAGTAAAAGCCATTCAAAATTTTATTTTCTGTCAACATAAATAATCCAATATTTTAACAATTTATGTCTGTATTTCAGGTGCCGACAAACTTTGGAACCAAAAGGAATCGATATTGTCCATATAATCACATCGCCCGATAAGACAATATTTGACAACATCCTTCACTCGTTTGTTGGAATAGCAGCTATTCAAATAGGACTCACTGATGTACTCCGGGAACTCGGGTTGGTGCCTGATGGCATTATCGGTAATATTCACAACATTTCTGTCTAATGGCCAGTTTCTTCATCAAAAGTAACAGTCAACTGTTCTTTTGCACTGTTCTATTTTCAATCCTCGGCGCTGAGGCGAGGGTTGTAAATCCAACAGCGCGGAAGAATAGTTGACTGTTACTTTGATGAAGAAACTGGCCAATAATCATTTTAGTCCGTTCGACTGAACGAAGTGTTCATTAATTGGTCATCTTGACCAGTGAGGGACTTCATACTTGTGAACAGGGGGCTTAAAACAGTCACTTTGGCAGAATCATATTAGGAAAATAATGAATCATTATAAAATGTCACAAACTGACAATTCATAATAAGATCTGCGTGCGATTCATATTACGAAATAAATAATCTGTTTGAAAGTTTTTTATGGAGATTTGTAAAATAGTTCACACATTATGAATTACTTTTGTGTCAAAGTAGAGGAGTTGCTAATGACAGCTGGAAATTCAGGAAATGAATTGCATAGAGTGGCCGCTTTAGGGCCGCTGGTGCTTTCAATGTCAACAGTATGGACATGCTGCAAAGGCTTGTCGGGAGGCTAGCTATACGTGTGGACATTGTGGATAACAAGGTCATCAGATGAATGAGTGCACTAAACATGCTGAACCGGCACATTGTGAAACATGCTTGCGATTTCAAAAACCGAGCAACCACAAAACAGGCGATCAAGAATGCCCTGCAAAGAAAATAGCTAAGACAAAATACATAAATTCTATAGATTATAATGAGGTCGCGTAAAAACGCCATCGTTTATTTAGAAGTCTTTTTTAATAATACTTATTTATGCAACTATTAAATAATAAGGGGTATTAAAACACGAATGTGGGTTCAATAGTGTCACATGAGTGTTTTAATCTACACCCGTAGATAAATGTTATTTTCAACACACTTGCTCGTAAAGTGGCTCTTATTGAACCGCTTTTAGGTTCATAATGCAGTGTATTATGGAAGCGAGCTTTTAACTTTATACTACCGCACTAGTGCGGTAATGTGCGACACAGATTACTTTTTACTAGTCAGAGTAATGACATGGCAGTATGGAATTAGTAAATACTGTCATGGCAGCATGGAATTTTTATCCAATAGAAATTGTTTTTGGTGAAGCTTTTTACCAAAGACAAGCGCTAAAAAGCAAGTTTTAATTTAAAAAAAAGAACAATAAGCAAAAAAAAATCCCATGCATGCCCATGGGATTTTTTTTTACCATAACTAAACGTCTGTGGGATACTATACATTGAATTAGTATGAGATATCCTACTAGTAAATGAGCATTCTCTATTTACAGCCGAGCAGAGACTTGCGCTTTTTTCCGGTAAGACTGCGGTTGGCACGCGCGTAGGCCACTTGACCCGCCCCAATTAACCGCGCTGGCCTGCCCGTGTGCCACCGCGTTCGTGCGGAATTAATCTCTGTCATTCTGTACTAATTAATAAGGGTTTATATCGTCTGTGGCTATTTCAGTCTATATTGTTCACTGCCCTTACCCCATTTGCGTATTATGTATTAATAACATTATTATATTTTTATATAGGCTGTTCAGCGGTATTACCAGTGCCTTTATTTACACCCGCGCGCTCATCGCTAGCGGAAAAACCAAACGAGCCGCCATTTTCCATAAATATTTGTTAACTTTTTTGTTGTGTGGTTAAAATCATTATTTAAAGTGTCGATTTCACGCAGGGAGAAGAGCGTAAATAATAATAGATTTGACTCCACCATGGTACGTTTAGTTACAGTATTTTTTTTTTTGTAATTTTTTTTTTATTCAATAAAAAAAAATTATAGGCTTTCTAACGATTTTGCCTGTGCCCTTAGTTACACCTATGGAAAAACAACACCAAACAACACCAGCGCGCAATTTTCCATAAATATTTATTATCGTTTTTGGTGTGTGCTTAAATTATTATCATACAATACAAAATTTAAAGTATTGTCACTAACCGACATAGAAGTTTTTAAAAGAAACTCCGGATAGTCAGTACCTGGCAACAAAGGTCAGTTAAACTTTATAAATCTATCATCTCTACAGTTACGTTATTTTAGCATAAGTTCTTACAACCAGTCTGTTTTTTTTCTCGCAAGTGTGTTGAAAAACGTCGGATGAAACGCGTGTGCATTGATTATTACACTCTCGGCTACCTTATCGCGCTCGCCTATGGCTGGCGCGAATAATACCGCCTCGACTGTAATATCCAACAGAGCACACTCGTATCACAATGTACTATTATGTACTTACTGTAATATTGCCCTTTACACTCAGACCAACCAAAATAGAAAGACAGAGCATTACGAACATCAAAAATGACGCCACCTTTTTATCTATGTTTGTGTAAAAAGGGTTGTCATTTGTTAAAGTTTTTCCCTATAATTTGGGGAATAATATTTTGGGTAGGATAATATTGTACGAGTAAGATATTGTTGAGTATGGTATTTTACCTCAATCGTTAGGAAGGATTCCGAAACAAAACCATTTTTTTTTACATCGCAAAATAAAATAACAATTAATTACAAAGTGCATTTACATACATGATTTGGAGATAACCTTTTAATCAAGAATTGCTTGTGTTAGGAAACTCCGCTCTTTCACTTAGAACTATCTATTAATTATCAATTGAATGTTTAAAAAAAATTGGTTTGTAAATTATAGAAAAATTAATTTATAAGTTATAAGGTTGTTGAAGCGTAAATCATAACATTGTCGTGAGTATGTGTCATTAAGTAAATTGTTTTGAAATAAAATAGGTACTTAATTAATAGTAATAAAAAATAGTAATAAGAGACAGGAAAATTCATACGGATACAAATGCAGAGGATGCACTTGGTAATACCGTGCAATCAACAGCCGCATTGGGTAAATTAGGTAAGTCCTATAACCACATTATTACAAAATAAATTGAATATTTGTAGTAAAAAGTAGTAATAAGAGACAGGAAAATACATACGGGTACAAATGCAGAGGATTAACTTTGTAATGCCCTATCGTCAATGGCTACATGAGGCAAGTCTGGTAAGTCCTACAAAAAAAATTACTCGAGTAATGGCAGCTTTTGATTAAAACCTTAGGAAGATAAATGAAGAATTAGGACATACTTGAACAAACGTACAGCCGGAACTTTGTGAAACTGAGTTTTCAGCAATTACGTAGGACGATGGAAATAACATCTAAAAAATAAAATTTGGGACAGTAGTATTTAAATTAGCTAGTCTAAGCTGAGAAACTAACTAAAATAAAATAAAAAATACAGTCTCGTGTTTAATTACTGTTTTGATAAAATCTCATTTTTGTTTTTTATATTTTATGTACCTTTTTAGGATATCCGCTTTTGATCACACGACGAAGTCCACGATTAGTCGAATAAAGGTCATTATTATCAAAATGATCGGAACAAACCACGCTGGTTTTCGATGGAAGTCATTCTGGATCATTCCGACTATTTCTTATAGCATTTACTTTTATTTAATATTACTTGGAAATCTAAAATATTAAATACATAAAAAAACAGGCATATAATTACTCGAACTAAAAAATATCGAACGGGGAAATTTCAAATCATATTATGGCAACCCCCGCACTTTAAATGTCACTGTTTTCGTTCGTTCATTCGTTCCGGATTTTGTTCCAAGTAACCTAAAATTCATAGTTTACTAAATTAAGAAACGATGTTATTTGAAGTACTTGCATGTGAAAAGTGATTCCGTGAGACTTTTTATGTGATCTGCTATTGTTTTTACAAGTTTTCACTACACAAGAAGGCATAATTCTATTTTTTTTATAGAAGTTTACTAGACGACGACTCGTGACGTACTAGGAGCGATGAGCATAGTTTTTGTGTAGGTGTGTGCGTGAGCCTGTGTGTTTACTTGCAGGAGCATAGTTTTGTGGCTACACGTTTGATGTACCTAGTGCTCCGTCTTTCTATTTTGGTTGGTCTGAGCCTTTACACATAAAAATAGTTTTAGCCTTTAAAATTCGCATTCATAAATAAACATGCAAACTACTTTTTGTTGTCACGATAAAATTTTCTGTAAGTCGAATAAAGTAAAGATGACCTTTTTAAAAATGTTAAATTGCAAAAATCTTAATAGAACATGGTTGCAAAAAATGTCTTACGTTAATGTAAAAAAGTAGCATAGGTACTATTTTTACCCGACTATGGCGAAGAAAAAAGGAGGGTTATGATTATGACCGGTATTTATGTATGTATGTATGTAAGTATGTTCATCTGTTCCCTCCTATCTTCTAAACCACTCATCACAATTTGACAAATGAGGTATCGTTGGAAGATATAATAAACGAAATCCACGCGGGCGAAGTCGCGGGCATCAGCTAGTAGTAGATACTCGTAGGTAAATAATTTTACTATTTGTTGACATTTTAGATCACACTTATGTATAAGCACTTGAGTGAGATACCTGAGATACAGGTTTATTCCTAGTTCAGGTAAAATCCAATTATTATACATATACCTGAACCTCTAGTTTAAGGCCCTATTTTGTAAATATTTATGTAAATCAATTATTTCAATAAACAATTTCAATTTCAGTCAAAGCACCATTCCCATTGGTACTATGATGCCCACAACCGGCCGATTACTATTATTTCTGTAATAGACTCCTGAACAAACCTTCAAGTAAAGCCTATTTCACAATAACTCTTTTACAGGTCATAGTGTGGGCGAGCTGGGATGCGCGTACGCCGACGGCTGTTTGACAGCAGAAGAGATGATATTGTCGGCGTACAGCCGCGGCCTGGTGTCGGTGCAAACTCCATTTATTCGAGGATCCATGGCTGCTATTGGTCTGGGATATGAACAGGTAATAGTGTGTACATGTTTTACAATGTTTTTGATCATGTGAAAATGGAAACAACTCGTCTAAGGGGCTGGCTTCAGATTCAGATTAGTACTACTAATAAAGTGTAA
The DNA here is from genome assembly GCA_949152455.1 of Lithophane leautieri. Lineage (NCBI taxonomy): Eukaryota > Metazoa > Arthropoda > Insecta > Lepidoptera > Noctuidae > Lithophane > Lithophane leautieri. The sequence continues at coordinate 11,499,797 of OX424478.1, forward strand.
GTCTTACTTGCGCAAAAAGGTTTGTGTAGGTGCCTACTGATCTGTGCTTCTTTTGAACAATACTTTTCGTGATGCAACCTGAGTATTCATATCATAATTTTATCCACAGATTTCAAAAATGTGTCCTCCCGAGATTGAAGTAGCTTGTCACAACGGGCCTGAATCTAGTACTATTTCGGGACCTGCAGATATCATGAAGGAATTCGTCGCAGAGTTGACTGCTAAGGGCGTATTCGCTAAGGAAGTTCCATGCTCCAACATCGCCTACCACACACGTTATATTGCTGATGCTGGTAAGCAATATAAATCTTCATCCTATATCTGCATCTATACATATAATAAAAAAACCGGCCAAGTGCGTGTCGGACCCCGCACAATGAAGGGTTCCGTAGTTCGGATGAATTTATGCCAAGAACAAACTTAACATTGTAATTGAAAAATATGTTTTCCCATACAGAATGTATGGGAGAACATGTTTTTGCAACTGCAAAGGATCGTGGGCAAGAATCTATGTGCGGCACACCCACGTCCGCCACGGATGAAACCACTGTAGTTTTGAAGACATCACTTCTCCCTTTACTCAGTTAAAGGCGCATCAAAATCTGTCCGGGATTATTTAGTTACGACAATGTTAGGTTAAGATAATGTTTGGTGCGCTCGGATCGCTGTCGAGTCTATCATGAAGTACCTAGGATTGGTGCTCGACAGCCGGTGGGACTTCGGGCCCCATTTTCGGCGGCTGGCGCCCAAGTTGCTGGGCGCTGCTGGGGCGTTGTCATCGCTGCTTCCCAATCTGGGGGGCCAGAGCGCCGCTTGTAGGCGGCTCTACGTGGGGATCGTGCGATCGATGGCCCTTTACGGGGCCCCGATCTGTGTTCGGTAGTATCGCAGTCCTGCGCAAGCCGCAGAGAGCGATGGCCGTCAGAGTCATCAGGGGGTATCGCACGATCTCCTACGAGGCGGTTTGTGCACTGGCCGGAATCCCGCCCTGGGACCTCGAGGCGAAAGTTCTCGCGTCATCGTATCGGTGGCGCGAGGAAGCGAGGGCGCGGGGTGAGCAACCGATGCAGCGACACATAGAGCTGCATCGGTCTCAGCTTCGCGAGGTCTTGGTGGCGGAATGGCAGGAAAGGCTTTCACGCCCTACCGCCGGCCTCAACATCATCGAGGCGGTCCGGCCGGTGCTCGAGCGTTGGCTCGGGAGGAGGCACGGCTCCCTGTCGTTTCGGGTGACGCAGGTGCTCTCGGGGCATGGTTGCTTCGGGAAGTACCTGTGTCGCATAAACAGGGAGCCGGAGTCCGGTGTCACGACTGCGTCGAATGCCGGGAGGACACGGCGCGGCATACGCTGGCAGAGTGTGCCGCTTGGGAGGAGCCGCGCCGTGCCCTCATCTCAGAAGTAGGCAGTGACTTGTCGCTGTCGGCCGTAGTGAATGCCATGGTCGGCAGCGAGGAGTCCTGGGACGCGGTGGTTTCCTACTGCGAGACGGTCGTCTCGCAGAAGGAGGCTGCGGAAAGGGAGAGGGAGATCTCGTCCTCTCACCCGGCCCGCAGCAGGCGCACCGGGCGTCGGCGGAGGGCGGATAATGCCATCTTCCAGCCCCCCAAAATGAGTCCAGGGGTGACGGACTCGGGGACGTCAGTCACCCCCCACACATCAGGACCCGAGGTGGCGGCGCGTAGTGTTTCACGCGCGCTCCTCTTAGACGTCACGGGGGGAGTCAAACACCTCACTCCTCCCCCTGACCCGAGGAGGGCACCAGTCGGGGGTTGCGGAAGATTCTTACGTTCGCGCGATCCCCGGCGTAGGTTTGAGTCGGAACACCGGGGTAGTTTTCAGTCAGTAAAAGTCTGACAGACTTCGTCCTAAATCGGGGCTCGGTTTACACGTGCGTGCGGCAGCGGGGCGGGTCTATAGTGGACATCTCGTTCGGTAGCCCCGCTGTCGTGAGCCGTGTCTGCGAATGGCGGGTCACCCTGGAGGTGGAGACGTTGTCGGATCACCGATACATCCGCTTTGACGTCTCCGCCCAGACCGCCGGCGGCCGCGGTCCACCGGCTTCACGAACGGACGGTCCGCGCTGGGCGCGTAAGCGCATCGACAGGGAGCTTCTCGAGGAGGCCGCTATTGTCCAGGCCTGGAGCCGGGGGGTCGGCAACGAATGGACCCGTCGACGTCGAGTAGGAGGCGCTGTGGTTCCGCGGGGCGATGACGCTTTGCGGCGCGTCCCCCGATACCCCACACCATGGGATTGACGAGAAAAAAAAAACCATCCCCAATTTACGGGTAAGGGAGGTACCCTAAAAAAAAATTTTTATCGTTTTTTTTTTCCACATTTTCGGCGTGATTTATATTTATTTATTTATTCTTCAGAAAGCTTACAGACTAATTAAAGTAGGTTATGTACAATAGCGCTTACAATTGCCATTTACAAGCTTCCACAAATTAAAAAAGAAAAGAAACACTAGGATTTTTAAGATAGAAATTAAAAACAAAAACAATATCATTCAGAGAACTTAACAAATTCTTCTTTAAACAAAACAAAATAAATTCTTCTTTGAAACAAAACATAAAAGGATCTTGGAATTTAAGGATCGAAACTAGTATCTAATAATGTGACAGTTAAATTGTAAGTACTAAAAACAGTAAAAAGAAAATATACACACAATCATGTAATATGTTCTAAATGAATAATGCTACTCATTGCGGTCTTTAACAAAGTATTCTTTATTTATGGTACGTCTTAATGTACTAGGGCTGGTTCTAAAAAGATCAACATCTAAATGAGAGGCGAGATTATTGAAGCTAGCTGCGCTACGTAAGAAAAAGGCATTCCGTCGGTAGTTGGTTGATGCGAATGGAATGTGAAAAAGTGGCCGCTGCCTGGTGCCTACGTGATGGGTTCGGAGTGATATTTTGGAGAGAAGTTGGAAACAATCGATATAACTATTAGCAATATTTAACAGAAAAGTAATATCATTAGCATAGCGTCTGTTTTCCAAAGGTAGAAAATGGTATCTTTTGTAACGATGGGTGTAATCCGCTAAGCATTGCTTTGTCTTGAAATCTAAATATCTTAGAAACTTTTTCTGGATGCTTTCTATTCCATATGTATACCCATACAAAATTACAGCTTTCTAGTAACAACAGTCTTTGAGGTAAGCCGCGGACAGACGGACGGACAGATAGATGGACATAGCCTTAGTAATAGGGTCGCGTTTTACCCTTTGGGAACGGAACCCTAAAAAGTCGCTTTTCGTGTCAGCCTGTGTGACCGTTTAACTCTTCTAGACTGTGTAGGTACACAATGGGTTTTGATGCGGCTCTCACCATCATTTAGAGAATTCCTTCTGGAAGGTTTATGTGATTTGTATAATATATTAATATTTAACTTTGATATACTCGTAGCATAGAAATCTTGGTGTTTTGACATATAGCCGCATAGTATATTTCACCCGTGCGATTAAGGCGGCTTGAATTCTTATATTACCAAGAAATATAAATGTGTGTTCAATATTTCTTAATAAAGTAGGTATTATTGTATTATATTTTTATTTTATGTACTACTGAACATTGAATAAATTGACTGCTTGTAAAAAAAATTCTTCAATTCAACAACAACAAATTTAAATCTTTTTATAACAGGTCCCGGCTTGCTGAAGTATTTGAGCGAAGTAATAAAGAGCCCGAGGGCTCGAAGTGAACGCTGGGTTTCAACTTCGATACCAGTAGATAGATGGGAGGAGCCCCTGGCTAAGTACTCGTCGGCTGAGTACCACACTAACAACCTCTTGGTAAGATCTCACAATGCATAATTATAATTATATATTTTATGAACCACTAAAATATCAAGTGGTAATTAGTATTTTGCGCCTATAAACTAACTCTTTTCTCTCTCCTACTTGATATGAACCATCATTATGTTCTGATCCTCCAATTTTCTTTTTGCAAGTTTCAAGACAGTTGAATAGGTAATGAAATTAGGACTCGCCAAGTTTCATTATATCGACGCTTTTTGTATTGAATCCCATTATCGATTCTGTCATACAGGAGTTGCAGTGGTCAGGAATAGAGTAGAGGGCTTGTCCTAACAACTATTTCTATGTGTATACATTTTGTATTCCGACGAATTCATTGGTATTCCCTTTTTCCTCAGAACCCGGTGCTATTCGAGGAGACTTTGAAACATATACCCTCCAACGCGGTGCTGGTGGAGGTGGCTCCTCATGGTTTACTGCAAGCTATCCTCAAGCGGTCTCTTCCTGCCGATTGTAGGAATATAGCATTGACTAGGCGGGCTCACCCTGACAATACATATCTGCTACTTGAAGCGGTTGGCAAGTATGTAACAACAATGACATTTATTATTTAACCTTTTCGTGAAGAAAATAAGTTAGATTTGTTAAAAAGGGCGCGCAGCGTTGCGTCGCGTCACGTCATGGTCTGAACTGACCTTAAGAGTACCGTACGAGTTTGAAATTATTCGAGTACACCCGAAATAAACACGTAACCGAATACCAATTTATTTTTATGTTATTTTCTTGGGTCGTTACTTATTACTATTTACAGATTATACACGGAGGGATACCATCCAAAGGTCCAAATTCTCTACCCTAAAATAGAGATGCCAGTATCCACTGGGACGCCATTCCTTTCCCATCTGGTCGAGTGGGCCCATGGAGAAAAATGGTGAGTGAACAATTAATAAAAGTACTTACAGATTTGAAAGAAGTGTGAAATGAAATGAAATTCCATTTAATTAAACAGATTTTATAGTATGTCCTCTTAAATGAGATTTTCATCAGTTTTAGAAAGTGCCCTTACTACGTCTGTTCAGTGCTTCATTTCTCAGTAGTAAGTAGGTAACTACTGCATATTTGAATTTGTTTTTTCAGGGCTGTTGCTACCTACCATACTGCTAGCCGGAGGAAGGCTGCTGCTTGCACATATACCATTTCATTGTGCGATAAGGAACATGAGTACCTAAAAGGTCATGTTATCAGAGGTACCTACTTAGCCTTATAAAAAACAGCATAAGTATCTTGATTTCCTATTGTCGTTTTGGTTTTTTAAGTTACCTAAGACTATGGGCGGAAAAATACTGAACAGCTTTGGCTGTATTCATTTTACAGTATCAAAGGTGACATTGCAAAAAGGGATGATGCTATTTATCCTGTATAGCTTCGTCTCTCCCAATCACTAGACGACTAAGCTCTAATATGCATAATATACGATCCTTGTTCTTTTTACCCGACTACGTCGAAGAAAAAAAGAGGGTTATGATTTTGACCGGTATGTATGTATGTATGTAAGTATGTTCATCTGTTCCCTCCTATCTTCTAAACCACTTATCACAATTTGACAAATGAGGTATCGTTGGAAGCGTCTTGATCGTCCGCTGGTTATGGTGACGTCACATTAAATAAAAAATGTCGCCCTCTAGAGGACATAAAGCAAGGAAGTAAAAAAAAAAATTGTTTAATCGTACCATGTTGGGTATCAAATGAAAGGGCTTAATGAGCACATTTCAAAAATATATATATTAAATCCGGAGTCACACGTAATCTGTTTGATTTATGCCCTAATACGTGTGACTCCGGATTTTTAATTTGTCTGTCTGTGGTGTCTTGTTTATACCTTTTTAGTCGTAGTTGGGTTTTAGTTTTTATTACTTTAATTTTTTTGTACCTAATGGTTAGTGGTGATTAATTTTTCATGATTTCTCTAGAAAAAACGGTATATCCGTTCGCATCATCTCTGGTGGCTGTTTGGGACACCCTGGCTATGACCCTGGGTGTTCCCACGAAGCAGTTGTCTGTGGAGTTCCGCGATATTCACTTGTACGCACAACCTGTGATGAACAGACAGAGTCAACTGAAACTTAGAGTTGCATTGCAACGAGGAACTGGATGTTTTGAGGTATGTACTGAAACTTTTGTGACATTACTATATCTATCCAAACCCCTAATTGCTCTAGACTATGGAAGTATTATGTAAAACAGGCACATGAAACATGGCAATTGACGTATGATAACTCTGACATTGCTCATTTCCATAGGCGGTGATCACTTAGCATTACGTGACTTTTCTCTGGCGCCATGTGACATTAGTTCATCCTTCTTTCCAGTATGAAAGCAAGATTATTATAAGTATTCAAATTCACAGGTATTTGATGATAAAAATAAAATAACAACAGGCGTGATCGCTGTTTTAAAACCAAACGATAAAAAAGATGAAATACAACATAAAGAATCCCAAGATATGACACTCACTGCTGAAGATATTTATGACTTGTTGCGTGAACGAGACTACTTGTACAGGTAAAGAAGATTATTATTAGGATTACAACTTTTTTATATTATGTGAATTAAGTGTGAAGTAAGGAGCTCGTGGCTAAGTAATAACAGCCCCACGAGTCGATTGTTCAGGTAAAGCTACACTTGCCAGGGCTGGTCCGTGGATTGGTGACCATCGTTACATACACAGACTCCTCCGCGCCTCAGAAAGCATGTTTAAAAGAAGATGGATATATGTGGCTGACTTTATTCTTCAATAGCGGTTGCATGCAGGAGGGATTGCAAAAGAATGGTGCAAAAGTTGCTAGTGTCCATTTTCAACAATAAAGGTGATGTACAGGACTATAACAACTATTAAGATATAAAGCTCATATCACATAGTATGAAGGTATAGGAAAAAGTAATGGAGAAAAAACTGCGAGAGGAGAGAATAGAATATAATATAATAGAATACTCTTTATTATGTACACCATAAAAATTGCAGACATCAATTTAGAAATTTTACATAGGGTGACACAATGGGCGGTCGTGTCGCTAAAAGCGACGCCGACAAAGTGGTAAAAATCATGAACAAATTTTTTTTTATGGTGCTCCCCTCCTGTCGTGCGGATGGTTTTATTTTTTTGACACAATGGGCGGTCGTATCGCTAAAAGCGATCTTTTACAGACAACCTTTGGATGGATTAAAGTGAGAAGGAGAGACAATACTGCAGGTAGTCAGTGGTGTACCATTTACATATACAATAAATACTTACATACATAAAGCATATACGTACTTATCTATATAAATATAATACTGCTTTTAAAAAGATTTAATCTTTTAAAAGCAAAATTCAGTTCCATCGGCCTAGACCTTAACCTCTCAAAATGTGAAATTTATCTTCCCCAAACCACTGACAGACAGACTACCATCACAAAATTTAGCACAATAGCACCAAACATCAAAATTACCGAAAGAAACTCATTTAGGGGTATGAGGAACAGGGTGTAAAGTTCACTCATCCACCATAGAAAAGGGAGGATCCTCCTACCAGACGGGTGTTGTGTCTGGCGGGCAACTGCCTGATGATTGATATTGGATTTTTGTATATATGTTCACTGCACGGTAAACTCTAATTGCGCGATGCAGGATTTTTGTGACGTCAGGATTTTTGTGTGACGTCAGGTCTTTGATGCGTAGTTCGAATGTGGCAATGTAGGTACCGCCACACTCACTTCGCCTCCCCAATTTTCGACGAATCCTTTCCAACGTTCATTGAGGAGAAGATACAAAATTTCAATGATGTCTCGGAAAGACTTTTCAAAATTAACATTCATTCGGCCTTCACCCTCATCCGGTATTGTTGCTTTGGACCAAAATTTACGTATAGCCTTCGCTCTTCATACCTTTGGGAGCATCCACAACTTTTAGAAAAACTAGACCAAATTATTAGAAACACACTAACCTCAATCCTAAATGTGGCTCTGGACGACCGAACGTGGCTGCAAGCCACACTTTCCATTCGCTTGGGTGGTCTCGGCGTTCGCAAAATTTCAAGTATAATTTTACCGGCCTTCCTCTCTTCAGTCCACAGTACCGATAAATTAACCAGGAACATTTTATCTTCCTCACTGGTTGATTTTGAGGTACCGTGTTTGGCTGAGGCATTGAACGCTTGGAAAATGGCTTGTCCCAATACAGATTTGCCCGACAACCCGTCCTCCCAGAGACGGTGGGACGTGCCGCTCTGCAGTATTATGCGGAATACCCTGGTAAACACGTCACCTAATACTGTTGAGCGTGCCCGTCTGCTGGCTGGGGGAGAATGGGAGTCGGGCTTGTGGCTTCAGGCGCTCCCGTCATCCACCATAGGCACTATGATGGATGACTTATCGTTTCGGCTCGCTACATGTCTCCGCTTAGGTGCACCTTGTATTGCTCCGCATCGGTGTCACTGCAGCGAAGCTGTTGACACTCTCGGGCACCATGGGCTGTCCTGCTGCAGGAGTGCAGGCCGTATAGCACGGCACGCCAGCATCAACGATATTATCCGTCGAGCCCTTGTCACCGCCGGCGTACCAGCGGTATTAGAACTAAACGGCTTGGTACGTGACGATGGGAAGAGACTAGATGGCATGACGTTGTTACCTTGGAAGGTGGGTAGGCCTCTGGTGTGGGACGCAACCTGTGTCGACACCCTTGCGCCATCCCATGTTCCTAGCATGGGGGGCTGTGCTGGCGCCGCTGCTGCGGCTGCTGAGACCCTCAAGCGGCGCAAATACTGTAACCTTATAGACAACTACAGTTTTGAGCCGTTTGGGGTCGAAACGCTCGGGTTATGGGGCCCGAGTGCGCGTCTCCTTTTTAAGGAAATTTCTCGCCTACTGGTCGACACTTCACGTGACCAGAGGGCTGGCTTGTTCTTTGGCCAAAGAATTAGCATTTCCATTCAACGTGGCAATGCTGCCAGTCTTTTGGGCATGTTTCCGGATGACAGCGATGCGGACGAATACTTCGACGCCTAAGGGTTACATTATTTTGTTTTTATATTTATTTGTATAGTTAGTTAGTCCTTTTAGTTTTAGTTAATTAAAATATAAAATATTGTAACAAAATATATATATAATTTATACATAGTTAGATATATATATAATAATAAACATGAAACAATAGCAAGGAACAACAACTAGACAATGCCCAGATCTTAACATAATATACAAATACAGGTCTATTATCACGTATTCTGCCCTCATAAGCCAAAAAGCGTCATCTCAAAAAAGTGAGACTCGAGAAAATTCATGTTTTAGTTTTTTTGATTTCGCGTCAACTTAGTAAAGTAGTTTTAAAATTATTCATTCATAATATTAGATACTCATACCCATATTTCTTATTGATATTTAAAAAAAAAAAGAAAAAATAAGTTTTTTTACTTCTATTTTGAGATACCGCTATTGGGCTTCGAATAATATGTTTATTAATATGAGTTACCGCTTTTAGTTATAGTGTGTTCATAGGAATTTTCATACAAATGTTTTTCTATACATTTTTGCTAAAAATCCATGTAAAAGAAAATAAAACACGAAAAAAGTGCATTTGGAAATATTTTTAATAAACTTAAGTGATATATCATAGCGTTTTCTTTTTCTTATTGTTCCTGCTTTTGTGTAACTGATTGAACTTTCTCTAAGCGTATCATCTTCTGTTTCATTTTCCACAGTATCGTTTGTGTCAGTATTATTGGCACATTCTGTATCTTCGTTTTCTATCGCATCTTGTAAATCGTTCACTTGTATTACTTGAATTCAAAACATTAAAAGGTTGTTCAGTGTTTTGTTCGGTCAATACATCAATTTTATTGGAATCAAGATGAACATTGTCCTCTTCACAATTCTCCAGCATAGATTTTGGGTCCGGGATATCAGAAAAGCTATCATTAACGGCAGACAATGGTAAAGTAACCGACGTTAGTGTAACCAATGATTTAATGGAGATGTTATCCAAAGTATCTAAATCTACATGTCCATTGATCAAATTTGGTGCTGATTTAGGTTGCCTTATGTCGTTTTCATCTTGGCTAATCAAATCACTGGTTATTATTGATTGTTTTGGCAACACATCGTCATTGATAAACATTGCTGTCGGTTGAGATGGCCCTGGTAACATATCATATTCATCTTCATAGACTGATAGAGCTGTTGATGTAGATGGCCCAAATAATATTTCATTGTTATTAAGTTTTTCAGAGGAATATTTTGTTTTGATATTTTCAGCTACTGATTGTGAAACATTTCGTGTTTCGTATTTTGAATACGTGGGCTCTTCATCTGAACTATGACTATTAGGAAAAAAGTCCGGATCGATATTTTGAATGTCGCTATGTAATTTTCCCTATCCCTTGAATTTGTTTCTTAAATCTTAATTTTTTTGAGCTAATATCATCATCATCTTCGTGTTCCTATGTGACATTGCTATTAGGTAATTATCTGTAACAAGTCAAATGTCCATTTACTATGTAAATATTATAATTTTAACAAAATAGGTACCTACAAAACGACTCTAGTTTCAAAATGAAATCTCAAAAATAACAAATATTACTTATTATCAATCACTAATTGAGTCAATTAATTTTATTAGTTCGGTGAAGTTTTACATTCATTATTTTCATACATATACGTGTGCAAACAAAAACAACAGAATGTTAGATTCTTAAGATATTGTTTAAATAATCTTCTTCTTGTCGTGTTGACAACAAACCTACACAATGTCAGCCCAAAACTCCGCCACAAGAGTGGCGTAATAATCAATCAACAAAGATACCTTAGGTATTTAGAATAATCGATCGATCGAGAATTGTCAACTGTTAATAACATTATTTACACAATAAAACTTAATATATATTGAACACTACTACGGTAAATTATTAAAACGAAACTGAATTAAATCAATTATGGGTTAAAAAAGTTCATAAGGTATAAAAATAGTTTTTAATTGTGATTTATCTCTAAACAAGAAAAAATTACTACAAATTACTTCATAGTAACTCACCTGAACACCAAGTATCACACTCATAACACCAAACGCTGGCTATCACTTTATTATCACCAATTTCTAATTATTCCCGATTTTATAAACTCCACGACCTGTTACTACAAGCAAAACAAACAAGAACTGACAAGTAAAATTGTTGTTAGTAAACATTATTATGATGATTGATAGATTTGCATTTAAATATCGCCCTTATTGTTCACCAGCTAGCGTTTATTTTTGTGCAACAAACTGTGCGAGGGCAGCGGCATCTTACATTTTGCGAACTATTTTCGCCTAATTTTACTAAGCGCAAGAGCCGTATCAATAGTTCGCTAAGCATTAAACAGATACCGCCAATGTTATTAGAAATTTTGGCCAGCAATTATAAGAACTTTTCTAAGCGATTCCACCGTAAGTAAATATACGGCCATTGTGTTTGAAAATAATGATATACCTCTCAGCTCCTTAGTAATATCGTATAAATTTGAGATATGCAATATTTTCTTAGTAGGTTTTAGGTGGTTTCTGGTTGAGATAGCGCCATGTAACTTCATTTAACCTGTAGGGAATTTGTTAAGCTATCAGATGCAACAAAAATCAGAAATTTGTATTTTTTTGAGATACCGCTTTTTGGCTTATGAGGGCAGTATTATTCATTAACACTACTCAATTTGTGATCAAAATCGCCGACCATATTTTTTTTATTAACCAACGATAAAAAAAGGAGGAGGTTCTCAAGTCGACACGTATTTTTTTTTTTTTTTATTATGTATGACCACGCATAACTTTTTGTGAATCGTCCGATTTGAAAAATTCTTTTTTTATTGGGAAGGGTATACCTCCAAGTTGGTTCCATTTAAAATTGGAAACTATAATCCACCTCTAAAGGTAAAAAAAATGGGGTTGATTGAACTTTCACCAATTGAATTTTCAACTGTGAACCGATTCTGTTGAAATTTCGCACACATACATAATTCTGATGACACAACCACTCATCATCAAGTCCAGGTCTTTAACCTGGAGTAACTCCCTGGAGTACCCTTTTTTTTTTTTTTTTTGAGGGTGGGAAATCATCCAATGACTTCTCCCGCTCTGGGCGGAGCGGAAGGGCGTGTCAGACTTTTACTGACTAAAACCCACCCGTGTTCCTTCATTTGCCTGTTGCCAAGGTCCCGGTATCCCTTTCGGACTTTCCCGCAACCCTGGCAGGCATCGGTCCTATTGGACCCCGTCATTTTTGCTGACATCTCTTTGAGGCGCGCGTGGAACACGACGCGCCATCGACCCGGGCCTGGTCCTTATCGGACGGCGAGCTGCCCGTTGCTCGCCGTCCGCAAGCCCGCGCCTATGGTGGCCGGAAATCCGCCTGGGATTCCCAACGCCCAGGGCGTCTCCAACGGCGGCGGTTAGGGGCGTGAGGGCGCCAACTTTGCCTTTCCCTCACGCGTTCCGCCTCCTCCTTCGCGAGCATTACTGCTTCGCAGAAGGAGGTGACGGCTTCCCATGCCCTCTCGCTCCGTACCATGGCCTGAACCAGGGCCGGACGCGAGAGGTCACCGCCGCCAATCGCCTCCGCGAGGACACGGCGGTGCTCCGCCCAAGCAGGGCACACCTCAACCGTATGCTCAACCGTGTCCTCCGGGCGATCCACACAGTGGTGACACCCGGGCGTTTCCTCCCGCCTAATCCTACACAGGTACCTCCCGAAGCTGCCATGTCCGGTGAGGACCTGTGTCAGGCGGAAGGTGAGGACGCCGTGGCGCCTCTCTATCCACTCCTCAAAGAGGGGACTTATCGCCGCTATTGTGGCGTGCCCAGCACTGGGTTGCGACAATCGCACTCTCCATGCCGCCATGAGATCTTGCCGGAGCTCTGTCCGCTGTGCCGCGATTTCTCGCGGCAGCGGAGTTACACTCCCTGGAGTACCCTGGAGTGGACGGTAACTAAAAGCGAAAAATAAAAAACTTTTTTACAAAAAAAATTACCGACGAAAAAAGAACTGAAAAGCGAAAAATAAATAGCTTTAATTTGGGAAGTCGGTGTCTTCGCTTTTCAATTTTCGTTTTTTGCCAGTTTTTTTTGTATTGATGTCCGAAAGCAATTATGCCAAACAATTCTTTTTTAAATTTCGTTCTTCTTGATTAATTAATATGTTGAATGTCGGAAATCGATACTTGGAAATTGAAATAAAATTGTTTTAAGCATTAAGCACTGTTTATAATAATGATTTATACTTATCTAATATAATTTTAATCGTTTTTCAGACATTATATTGAAACCTTTATAATTATTCTATTGACTTAACAGACAGGACATAAATGGCCGGGATAGGTATTATTAAATTTCGCGCCAAAACGTTTCTATATTTGAATTTAAATTCAGAATGCGCTCTCTATTCAAAATTAGTTATTGGACAATTATTTAATGTGGATTTTATTTTTGATACTTTCTGATATTTTGGTACAGAATGCCCAGTATATATTTTTTAGAATGATGATAAATTAATTCATTTAATTGGCAGGTGCTCCGCATACACTTTTAAATAACGTCAATATTTTTTGTTAGTTGTATGAGCTTGGTAGTTTTTGTTTTTATTAGGTTATTTGAACAATAGAAATTGTTTATTTTTGTGGTAGTTTCACAACGAGATTTAAAAAACTGAGCAAGTGTATGTCGGTCCACGCACAGTGATGGGTTCCGTTGTTGGGATGATTATTATTATGCATGCACATTGCACAGCACAGCATTAATATACGATTTAACTAGTCTTACCAAGGGGTATCGTTAACCACTCTTACCAAGGGGTGTCGTTGTTACTGGGTAACAACCCAGTAACTGGGTTGTCAGATAGGCAGTCGCTCCATGTAAAATACTGGAATTTAGCTGCATCCGGCTAGACTGAATGCCGACCCCAACATAGTTGAGAAAAGGCTAGGCATAAGTCGCAACTGTGAACGCTTTTTCGCGTGACGAGTTCTGCCAGTCCACTTCTACAGCAAGCCGCATATAAAGAACTTTGTTCCGAAAATATTATAGAATAATTAAAAATAAATATTTGAGACCGTCACAATAAGTCCTTTCATTTGATACGGTATAGTAAGCAAAACTTTTTTTTTTTCAATATTCTAATTTTGCCCCCCAAAACTGACACCATATTCAAAAATCATTTATTGACGTTACACTTCCGTGTTTGGGTCACAGAAATTCATATGTGTACCAAATTTCAAGTTAATCGATGCAGTACATTCCAAGCAAATTGGATGTGTCAGACCGACAGACAGACACGAGTGATCCTATTACGGTTCCGTTTTTTCATTTGGACGTACGGAACCCTAAAAATTGCACCCCTATCCACATACGTATGTGTCCATAATTAAATTAATTTGAAAAATAAAATAATTCATGAAAAATATACCAAAGAGTTTTAATTCAGTTTCTACTATTTTTTTCAAGTTTGATTTTATTCCGAGTATCGATTAGACTGAATGCAACTTTAAAATCGAAATAAAAAAATTGGGCGAACGGTCAGCACTAAGAAGTGTCACGAAACACCACAATTTTTTGTAATTTTTTTTTATATTCGATCGTGTTTTTATGTAGTTTACGTTTGAATAATGCTAAAAGCAAGAATGCAGAGAGAATGATAATATCTTTTTCTCAAACATGCTTGGAAATTCGAGTATTATTTTGACAACCTTCTTCGAGATAAATCAAAATTGCTGTACTGGTAAAAAACAAGTGACGATGCGGCCAGTAAAATTACTATGAAAATCCATATCTGGCGTGTTTAGCGGCCAAATAAATTACTATGAAAACTCATATCTGTCGTGTTCTCAGACCAAAAAAAAAAGAAAGACGGAGCATTTCGAACATCAAAATGAAGCCACCTTTTTATCTATGTGTCTGTAAAAAGGGTTGTCATTTGCTAAAGTTTTTCCCTATAATTTGGGGAATAATATTTTGGGTAGGATAATTTGTACGAGTAAGATATTGTTGAGTATGGTATTGTACCTCAATCGTTAGGAAGGATTCCGAAACAAAACCATTTTTTTTTACATCGCAAAATAAAATAACAATTAAGTACAAAGTGCATTTACATACATGATTTGGAGATTACCTTTTAATCAAGAATTGCTTGTGATAGGAAGCTCCGCTCTTTCACTTAGAACTATCCATTAATTATCAATTGAATGTAAAAAAAATTGGTTTGTAAATTATAGAAATATTAAGTTATAAGGTTGTTGAAGCGTAAATCATAACATCGTCGTGGGTAGTAAATTGTTTTGAAATAAAATAGGTACTTAATTATATTTACAATCAACTTTATTAAATTCAAGAAGACCACGATAACAAAATCACTGACTATAGAAAGCATGTAAAAAGCGTCCGCAATTTGGGAAAAAATAAAATTTGGGACAGTAGTATTTAAATTAGCTAGTCTAAGTTGAGAAACTAACTAAAATAAAATAAAAAATACAGTCTCGTGTTTAATTACTGTTTTGATAAAATCTCATTTTTGTTTTTTAAATTGTATGTACGTTTTTAGGATATCCGGTTTTGATCACACGGCGAAGTCCACGATTAGTTGAATAAAGGTCATTATTATCAAAATGATCGGAACAAACCACGCTGGTTTTCGATGGAAGCCATTCTGGATCATTCCGACTATTTCTTATAGCTACTATCCATTTACTTTTATTTTCAATATTACTTGGAAATCTAAAATATTAAATACATAAAAAAACAGGCATATAATTACTCGAACTAAAAAATATCGAACGGGGAAATTTCAAATCATATTATGGCAACCCCCGCACGTTAAATGTCACTGTTTTCGTTCGTTCATTCGTTCAGGTTGTTGTTCCAAGTAACCTAAAATTCATAGTTTACTAAATTAAGAAACGATGTTATTTGAAGTACTTACATGTGAAAAGTGATTCCGTGAGACTTTTTATGTGATTTGCTATTGTTTTTACAAGTTTTCACTACACAAGAAGGCATAATTCAATTTTTTTTATTGAAGTTTACTAGACGACGACTCGTGACGTACTAGGAGCGATGAGCATAGTTTTTGTGTAGGTGTGTGCGTGAGCCTGTGTGTTTACTTGCAGGAGCATAGTTTTGTGGCTACACGTTTGATGTACGTAGTGATCCGTCTTTCTATTTTGGTTGGTCTGAGGTCGTGTTATTTAAAAATGGAACGAACTTTTTACTTCAACACACGGCAACCAAGGAGGTAACTTATCAAAGATTTTATTTAAATTTCGAATTGGCTTGCAAATAGAACAAAGAAGAAACAAATGAACATATTGGCGCATGAAAAATGATAGTTGTTCGTCATTGATTCTGGAATTTCTATTTAATTTACTCTGTTTGAATTTCCACGCGTTGTTTAAGAAAAGTACTATAGAAGCCTTAGCCGCAATCAGGAATTGATGGACTCACGCATGAGTGCCTCGGCTTCGCCTCGGCCCTCATTTTCACGATCGTCCATCAATCCCCTTATTGCTGGCCGCGACAGTAATGTACTATATTTGGTCCTTTTGGATATTTTCAGCAAGAGAGAAGATTGGTTATGTACATATTTTCAGGGAATCTAAGTTGCCTACCTTTTGGATAGGTGTATTAATATCTATTTTATACAACTTTCGCAGTAGATCGACGAAGTTTGGCCGACGTCAACTTAAAATTAATGTAATTTGCCACAAACTTGTTGCATAAAATAGCTGTGGTAACAATTTTTTTAAAATTAATTCAAATGTGAAAGTGCATGTTAATTCCTGATTTTCATGACGGAATTCGCAATACCCCGTCGAGTTAGCTGATGTGTCGCGTGTCAAAATCTTGTCGAGCAGAGAGGCTAATGGACTTTCTATAAATTGGTGGATATGAATTGATATAGAAGAGTACATTGATAGAAAGGATAATTATCGAGAGGATTAAAAAACATCGATAGCTTCTCAATAGGAGATGACTCTACGAATCATTTGCTGAATTAGTTATGTGTCAGTTTTTAACCGACTTCTTCAAAAATGAGGAGATTTTAAGTTCGTCTGTATGTATTTTTTTTTGTGTATTTTCACTGATATTTTGGCCAATTGTTAACCGATTTCCAAATTTCTTTTTTGTTCGAAAGGGTATTCTCCCGAGGTGGTCCCATATAAATTTTATTAATTTTGCTTGAGTAATTTTTGAGTTAGCTTCAATAATATTTTTTTTTTCCCACTTAGTCTACATATGCAGATCTTATTTGACTCCGTCACTGTTATTTACATAGCAGGTAGTGGTATTCTAATTTGTGTGGGGTAGGTACCACTACTAAAAGTGAAAAATAAAAACTTTTTACAAAAAAAAACAACCGACTTCCAAAAAAAACACTAAATAAGTGAAAAATAACTTTAATTTCGGAAGTCGGTGGCAAAAAACTAAAATTGAAAAGCAAAGACACCGACTTCCAAAATTAAAGAAGTCGGTTGTTTTTATTTTTTGTAAAAAGTTTTCACGATTGTATTCAATCAACCTTAGAAAGATAAATCAAATTATAATTAACTTCCACAGTGGTGAGTTCCGCACTATCGAAGCCGCTAGTGCTTCCCTGAATGAAGCTTCGCTGGTGTGGCGCGATAACTGGGTCACGTTTATCGACGGCTTGCTGCAGCTGAACATGCTGCGACAACCACACGATGGAGTTACCCTGCCCACACACATCAGGAGAATGTCTGTGGATGTTGAGAAGCATCCGAAGAAGAAAATAACCACGGGGGAGGATAAAGCTTTGTATAAAGCTGAAGTATTAGAGGAATATGATTTCGTAAGGTAAGCCAAACATTTGCTAACAAATGTCCATTTGGTAAACCACGTTTGACATAAGTGTAATACTTAATTTTTTCTATTGTCACCATATTCAGGTGTGGAGGTTTAATGATGGAAAATATAAAATATCGCAATTTGCCAGCTATTAATAAAAGGAACATGGTGTTACAGACGCTGAAGTTCGTTTCTAATTTCCAAGTTGACCAACCAGTAAGTGGGACCTTTAATGAATTTGCAAAAATTGTGTTGATATTTGAATAACGAATAAAGATACATAATATGGCTACAAAGGGTGTGATGTCTGAGATGCCTCTAATAAGATGAAATTATGAATACAGTGATAATATAATGTATCATTTTGATTACCAGGTTTCAACTTCACTAAAAGTTTTCTTGCAAATAGTTGCTGAAAATGTTAACAAAGATTCCATCAAAGTTGTTGGTATCACTAACAACCAAATGAAAACATCTGTCTTTGAAGAAATTAAGAAAATTGGATCCAGTGTTTATGGTGTCAATATTAGTTATCAGGAATTCAATCTGGTAGACTTGAATTCAACAAAGGATGGTGGTCTCTCGATTAAGGAAGCGGACCTTGCCATCGTCCGTAACCTTTCTACCGATAATAACGTAAGACAACGTTTTTTTAATTATTTAGTAACTCTTATTCAATTTGAAATAATAAAATTAAAAACCCACAGATATGTCATCTGCTACATTTTGCGCGACAACGAGACTCCTTCATAGTGAGCGAAGAAGATGATTTGTGCGGAGGTTGCATTCGGCCGACGTCTCTGTATCGTCAACTATCAGCTCACAGCGACGCTAGCTCGCGCTTGGACCTGGTGCGCTGGCGGCCAACTGAGGTGGCCATGCCCACTACAGCTATTACAGTGCGCGCGCATATCGACTTCTCCCTCCTCACCAACACCCGCGCCAATCTCTCTCCCCGCCATCGCTTGCTCATCGTGGCCCCATATCCTGCTCCCTCTGCCCTCAAACAATTAGTACAATGTTGGAGGAAAGACGTCCAACGTAATAATGTTCACCTATTAACTGTCAATGATGAAGAAGGCAACAATTTCTTCTTGGACGATCTACCGGATATCGATCTCGCGTTCACCGTTTTGGATCATGTAAGTGTGAACCTTGTTGATATTCAAATAGACCAAAAAGTACAGTATTCAAGCGTAATCTGGTAAATCAAGTTTTAGATAAGTTCGGCGTAAGTTGTAGAAGATCTGTTGCCGCATTACCTTTGCGATCTTCGTGAGGGATGGTCTCTTTCTAGAAGTCAACTTCAGTTTCAACTCCAATATTTAACAATAACGTTTAATTTAAGGGTAAATGGGGAGGAGAGTATTACGTGCCAGTACAGGATAGTGCGAAAGTGAGCAGCAATGTGACGTTACAGAGCTCACAAGTAGGAGATTTGAATTGTTTGGAGTGGGTCGATGGTGCTGAGACATGTGGCTCTGGAATACCAGTGAAGGTACGTACACCTATTGTAAATGATAATGTACACAATTAACTTAATTTATTTTCAACTAGCTGCGCCCCGCGGTATCATATGCGTAAGTCTCAACTCTCGATCCCGTGGGAATATTGGGATAAAAAGTATCTTATGTTCTATTCCCGGTCATGGTCTATCCTTGTGCCAAATTTCATCCAAGTCCATTCAGCCGTATTAGCGTTAAAGCGTAACAAACAAATAAATAAACAAACAAACTTACTTTCGCATTTATAATATTAACTAGCTTTCACCCGGGGCTTCGCCCGCGTGGTATGTCGATAAAAAGTAGCCTATGTTCTTCCCCGTAATGCCATCTATATCTATGCCAAATTTTATCGAAATCCGATAAGTGGTTTAGGCGTGAAAAGGTAACATACAAACAGACAGACAAACAGAGTTACTTTACGAATTTATAATATTAGTATGGATTAGGATAGGATAAGTGACTTTGTAGTGGACAAGAGTCCTGGGTTGATTAGGATTACAAATATGTAACTTATATCAAATTATTGACAAATACCTTTGACTTTCAGGTCCATTACGTTGGATTGTCCAACACTGACATTAAAAAAGCAATTGGAAAAATAACATCAAAACATAATGGAGAATACAATTATGGCATGGATTTCAGTGGAACAAAAGAGAGGTAATGAATTTAGTGGTGGGTAATTCCGGGATTACTGATCCAAAGGTTTCCGGTTCCGAACGCAGATAAGGAAACCTTATTTATTCCTCACAATCCTTATCGGCACCGCGAACCCAGAGTAGGAATAAGTGTATCAATTCACTTTCCGGAATAAAGATTATCCATGCCTTAGTGAATTGTTTAATATATGTGTAGTCAATATTGGAAAATAAGTAGTATCTAGGCCTTGTATTATTTTGGCCAGATTTGCCTATGGACGGCACAAAAAAGTTGTTGGGAAAGATGAGAATTATTATGTTTGCCCAAAAGTCGGCCTCGTGAACTCCGTTCGCTGACGCAGTCATAAGATCCTCGGGGTTAACAATCGCTTGTAAAAGTGCGATAAAGAACCTGAGATGTGTTATGTTATAGTGGTGAGCGCGTGATGGGGCTGGTGCGCGGCGGCGCGGCCGGCAGCGTGGTGCGCGCGCAGCCGGAGCTGCTGTGGCCGGTGCCGGCGCACTGGAGCCTGGAGGACGCCGCCACCGTGCCGCTCGCCTACGCACACGCACTCTACTGTCTCGTGAGTTTACACACAAGATACTTCAACAATCATTTCACCGTTAACTGTTAAACTGATCCCACCACTTTCAAAGCAAGAATAAAGAGGCATTTTCTGAGTTCGCCCGTTCTATCATAAACTTCATCCATCGCTTCTCATCGGTTGAGACCGAGGTCAAGAGCAGGCCATGTAGTAAAATAAACTAGACATTAAAAATGCTGATTTGTTTTAGGGAATCAAATATGGCAAGAAGCTGAAGTCTGATGTCTCTGTATTTATCCATGGAGGGGCTGGAGCTTTGGGCCAAGCTTTGTTATCAATAGTCCTTGCTCACGGTTGTGAAGTATACACAACAGTTAGT
The DNA here is from genome assembly GCA_949152455.1 of Lithophane leautieri. Classification (NCBI taxonomy): domain Eukaryota; kingdom Metazoa; phylum Arthropoda; class Insecta; order Lepidoptera; family Noctuidae; genus Lithophane; species Lithophane leautieri. Next base: position 11,520,475 of record OX424478.1, read on the forward strand.
GACGTGCGAAAAAAACGTTTCTTGCTTAAAATATTTCCAGATTTGAAAGGTATACATTTGATTGTTGATACATATGTACACTACGTACCTACTTATTTTTTTACCTTGTTTATTCTGATTGTAATTTTTTTTTTAGCTGATCATGTTGGCAATTCTCGGGATCAAAGTTTCCTAGATATGATTCTTAATTCCAGAAAAGGGGAGGGTTGTAACGTTATTATAAGCTCAGCAAAAGGAAACTTGAAGAAAGTATGTACCTTGCTTTATTAATATTAAGCTGTAATAACTTTAGGCAGTGTATTGTCGCAAGTGGCATTGTATCTCTATCGGTTATAGTGTCTTCAGCTTGCGGCGTACTAGTAGTCATTTTAGATAATATGTTGCAAAAGTCACTACTTTTACTGAATTGCGAGCAACTTGGAAGTAGCGTTCCCCGACCGCTGCCGCTGCACCGGTCGCTTCTCTCGCTCGGATCGCGCATGGTTGGTCACGGTTCTAACCTAACCCATTTCACCAAAATGACATCATGCGAATACAGGCGAATACTGCGTGCGCGCGAAGCGAACGGTGCCGTGACAGCAGCCGGCGAGCGCTACTTCAAAGTTGCTCGCAATTCAGTCATTGTAGTACCTTATGCAATATATCACAAATAATAATACTAAATCAAATACAAATCAAAAGGCAGCAAACTTACCTCAACACTCAACCAAAATAACAAGCAAAAATGCAATGCTTACGGCACTTTAAACGGTCGCGTTATTTTGCATGCACACTCTTTACGGCAGACTAGATGGCTCTATTATGCCGCAAGCTGACGGTAATATAACTGATACTGATACAATGCCGCTAGCAGCACTCTATATACTGCCATTACTTTATGTTATTAACAGTTAGTAGCTATTAGGGTCGAGCGTTTTTTTTTTAGATTTTAGTAATGGCTGATAGCGGAAAAGTTGCCTCTTGGCATCAGGTTTAAAACTTATTACGGGTTCAATTAAATTAAATCAGTGCAAGTACTGCACCAAGAACTTTGAATTTTAAAAAAAAAAGGGAAAAACTTGGTCAATTGGAAAATAAAATAAAAATGCCACGCAATATTTTTTAATTAATATAATACAGTTTACTGTTTGACAAGATGTGAGGAACTACGAGTAAGTGCATCAAATTTTCTTTGCCAAATGTTAAAAGTAGGGATTGCGAGATTGTATTGAATCAAGAGAAACTAGAGTTCGTCGATAAATCTGTTTTCCTGGGGATCACGCTCGACTCAAGGCTACAATTGGGTCCTCATTTAACATCTCTTGCAGGACGGCTAAGTTCAGCAGCATATGCTGTCAGAAAAATCCGTCAATTTACTGATGTAGATACCGCGAGGCTAGTCTATTTTAGTTACTTTCATAGCATCATGTCTTACGGTATTTTACTATGGGGACGGGCTGCAGACATCGAGTCTATCTTTATTCTGCAGAAAAGAGCGATCAGAGCTATTTATAATCTCCGCAGGCGCGATTCTTTAAGGGAACTGTTTAAGGATATAAACATCATGACGGTACCTTGTCAATATATCTATGAAAACATCATGCACGTAAGAAAAAATTTACATCTTTTTAGTAAAAGAGGTGATAGACATAATTATACTACTAGAAATAGGGACCTATTAGTTCAACCAGGTTTCAGACTAGCTAAAGTAGACTCATCTTTCATGGGGTACTGTTTAAAATGTTACAATAAAATTCCTCCCCACATACTTCAACTGAATGAGTCGAAATTCAAAACTTGTATAAAACGCACACTATGCAGGCAGGCATATTATAAGTTGGAGGATTACATCTCTGATAAAAATGCTTGGCTTAATGCTGGTCCTGCTCCATAATCACAACTAACTAATTAACATTTGAAAATACTGTTGGAGCTGCTGAAGATCGGAAGACCATCTTGCATTGTATAAACTCAATCTCCTTTGTATTATATAATTGCATAGCACAGGTGTGAGTTCTATGTACTATTGAGCTACCATTTACCGGGTAATTTGTCTTTCATTGACTTGAATGTGCCCTGGCGACTGGGAATGTCATGCTCACTGAAATGTCTCGCTGGTGGTGGCGCGTGTGTTGGATCATTTAGCTCCCTTCAAAATGGTTGAGCTGAATGGTGCTGATCCATGCGTCATGTTCGTGAACGGGCGCCGTCAGTTGTGACTGGTCATCTCTTAGCTGCCATGGCTTATTTTAATTTTTGAATTGTTTTATGTAATAATTGCGGACGCTTTTAACGTGCTTTCTACATTGTTCTCACATGTATAATTTCAACATAAATGATGTAACCCATATATTGTAACAATATTTTGATTTAAAAGAGTGTCCATGGAGTTTCTTGCCCGTTCTTCTCCATAGGTACCTACTACGCTTTGGAATGGGCAACTAGCTTCATATTTCTGACTGACCCGACTCCTTGACAATTCAAAAGTGCCTGTAAATGGTTTAATTGAAATAAATGCTTTGAGTTGAGTTGAGTTGAGTTGGAAACTAAAATAAACAAAAACATATAATAATTCGAATTACTTCTTACGATATGGAAGTGACAAAAAAACCAAAATTTATTCAGTTTTGCACTCTTTTTTTGTATTGAACGAGGGCATAATACGACTCTAGACTCTAGCTTGTTCCTAATCCAGCCTTCCCTTCTTACCGGTCCACAGACTGCTGAGCAAGATTCTGTTACTAATTTTATGCATCTTTCGGTTGCTTGAGTGTGACATGGGATCCTGCGAAAAACTGATAAAATTTCGGAATCCACTCTATGGTAATCTGCCAATACTTCTAAAATCACTTCAGTAGGAATTATTTTGGTAAGAGGTGGTTCCGTAGGGTTTTCCCAATGTATGAGATCCGTAAAATCATGTGCACTAAAATTGAGTTGTTGTAATTTAAATACACGCAAAGGAGTAAAGCCAGTAGAACGATCACGTATCTTTAAATTCGTCGAAGGGCAATTTCTTTTATGTGTTTTCGATCGTCCAATGCCAACTAATATACATGCCAATTAATATATTTTCACAATGACCAAAATACCCATTTCGCTGTATCACGGGATCTACTACCTGTCTGGGACTATCTGGTAGGTATCGTGAAAGTTTAATTGTATCAAACAAATGTTTGGCACCATATATGCACTGCGGCTGAGTTTTAATACGGAACCACATAGGAGCGTAGACTTTTACCATGAACTCCGACAATATTTTCAGATTATCTGATGGGTTTTCGGTCGAAACGTAAAGCCGCAGAATACTGTTTGCCGTAGTAAGCCACCTGGAGTGACATATTTTTCCGGCTTACGTTTAGCCAAACTTTCATGACACTGGCCTTTATTAATTGCTGAACACATTTCTAATAGATACAATTGGTCCGTGCTCAGATCGTTACGCGTCTTCGTTATGTCTGGCAAACAACATGTTAAGGCACTGAAGGTTTTGACTGGTAGGCACCCACAACTATTTAGTGCCTTTCCTATTGGCCCACTAAAACTTTTTGGGCCCGTGGTAGTAACTCAAACTCGAACTCAAACTCAAATGTTTTATTGCATTCATGTGTACACCAGTTGTTATATAATAAAGTAAGATCCAACATGAAACCCGGTTAGGGCACGGCAACATAAAAGGTTAGATAAAACAAGCATCCGGTGAGTAGGTACACTGGATTGCAAGTTTTTTACACAACTATAATTATTATCTATAGCATTATCTACTAGTATTTAGATTTATGTAGTTATTCTAATAATATTATGAGGTAAAATTATTTTATTTACTTATAGTACCGTCTAAATGTTCGAAAAGATGTCTTAAAGTCAATTCGTTTGCATGCAATTGACATACCAGCCATTGTAGTGGACGTTGCAGCTTGCTTTCAAGCAATTTAATAATTCCAGCTTTGGTTCCAGTGTTGACGGCGGTTCCGTCACAACCAATAGCCACTATATTTGTCGAACTAATTGAGTTTTCCACAAAAAACGAATACAACTTATTGGCTATTGTTCTAGCATTCCCAGACTTTAAGGAGATGTGACCCAAGTATTTGGACCCCGGCTCTTTCAAAACGGTTATGTGTTCTTCAACTATGACTCTCCTTCTATCAACTTCTTGAAATAATGTCTTATCCTTTCTGTCATCAAATGAAATACCAATATAATCTTGAAAGTCAGTTAAACTTTTCTCTATTAGCGATTTTCTTGTCTTCGATCTAATTCGGCGAATTTTGGAACGATCAACAATATTATCTGTGTTTTCATTTGTCACTAAACCAATATCTTGGAGCGTGGCAGAGACTATGGCAGCACCAGCTCTATCAGAAACTCCGAAACGATCCAAAGTTCTAGCAACCGCCGCATACGACGTTCCTGGTAGCACGGAGATACTTGGCGTGGATACAATAGAAGATGTCGACGGCATGTCATTTATAGTTTCACAGCTTCTTTCAATAATTATCACCGTAGAAGAACTTGATCGTTCAATAGTAGGTGCTTCTATGTTGATTGTCGCAGCCTGTAAATGTTGGTTTTCGCACGGTTTGCGTTTTGTTTGCCTTTCAATTTTTTTCTCAATCTTCTTGGTAGTTACTAAATCTATTGACCCAATGATCATTTTTCTTTCGCTTCTTTGATCAGTTAGGAAATGTCTTTCTTGAATCGGTATTCTGCGGTCTTTTTCACACGAACATGTAGCAAAGGACAAACATTTGCAGGAAGCAATGTCAAATAACTTTTTACTGTCGTTTTTGAATTGTTCTACCTTACGTATATAATTTTCATTATTTTTTCTACCTTGGTAAGGTTTTAAAATTAAGCGGCATTTGTCATGAAATGCTCCTATCCGAGCTGTTATAGTACGATGTTCTATAATGGGAATAGAAGCTTTCCTCCAAATCGTCTCGATTTCAGTAGCAACAATTGCCGATGTGTTTTTGACAAGATCTTGACGTTTTTGTGTACTTTGGGTAAGCAATATGAAGTACCTTATGACATCTTCGTACGTAGGCAGCGTATTCTTGGGTAATTCCTTTCCTGATGTAAATATAGGACACTTATTTCCACTGCGTAAACTCATTATTTAAGAGTACGAAATATTCACCAAACAACAGACCAAACTCCGAACTTTAGCAAAAGAAAGTGACGTGCACTCAATTAAAGATCTTAATTCTCACTAAAAACAATAAGTTGAAACTTTAGCTAGGTCAGGGTCTTGCTTCCCAGCCCCACGCCCCGCACTTATGCGGGCATCAAGTGGGCATAAAGTGCATCGCGTGAAGTGATTTATCGTGCCAAATATCAAGATTATAGAAAAAAAATTAAGAGGCGAGTCGCAATCATAATGTGACTTTTGCTGTTTTATATTGGTTTTTATGTCTATTCACTAATGATTTTACATTAAAAATTGACAGTAAGTCAATTACTTTGCTTTGTAATGACCCTATGAATATTAATTTTTTTTTTTTGAAAGTCTGTTGTCCCGGGGGCAGTACTTCTAATAGCTTGAAAATATTTTACGTACGTAATGCTTAAGTATATTGGCAACTTTTAATAACCACGCAAAAAAGGAATACCAAAAAAATTTTTTTTTCATACTTTGATCGCTCCACCCTAGTAGCTACACTGGATTGTTTCTTTTTTCAGAGTATACTTCACTGTCCTGGTTACTTGGGCACAGTTTTTGATGTCTCTCAACTTCACAATCAAGATGAAGATTTTTCTTATGGAATGTACAATTTAACTAGAGAAAGGGCTTATGTTGCTGTGGATTTCTCATCGATATTTGAAAGGCCCGAGGAAATTAAAGTAAGTATTTCAAGCAAACCAGCCGAAACTGTAAAATACTAGTTAAATAGTCGTAAATAAATCAAACCAAGAGTAATTAATACAAGAGATACACAATACAACGGTTAGGTGAAGTTCTTAGATGAGCTGAACAAATATATAATAATTATGTTGAATCACAATACAGGATGTTAGGATAAACACCGTTAACCTTGAAATCAGTGGTTTGGTGTCATTTATAGAACGTAAAATCAATGAGAAATACGTTTTTTTTTTTAATAAATTTTTACCACTAGTGTATTACACCCTTTCACATATGCGCTAGGGCAACGAACTTGCGTCTCAACACGGGTGGGGGGCGTGGGAGGTGACCTGACCGGCCGTGAGCGCGACCCCTCTCTCAGACATTCAGCTGTTTTGGTAGCGAGCACGGTGTCGCATAGAAACTTTTTTAAATCTTTTAATGAAAATAATGTTTTTTTTGTTGTTACTCGGTCATTTATTATTATATTTAAGTCTACTACACATGGTTTGAATAATAAGACTGTTTACCCTTAAACCCTGTATATTTTGTTAATATTATTGATCTAGACTGTGTATTGTTTATCGGCTCTGTCAGTAGCGGATTTACCAGCAGCCTGAATAGGCTTGAGCCTAGGGCGGCAGATTTTTGGGGCGGCAAGGGGACCGATATTTTGTTTTTGTGGCTTCCTCGTAGAAATCAATAAGATTTCTGCATGACGGTTTTCTGTTTTCTGATGTTTTACAGATAGAAGTCTGCAACAAATTTTGCCGATGACTTTCCCCTCTCCCTTGTCATTGTACTTTCCGTGTAGCAAACTTCCATATTCTAGAGCAAAACAGCTAGTTCGCCGCCCTCCGACCAGTAATCGGCCTGTGCGTCCTCTGCTAACACTTTGAATGAGTGAAAAGAGCGAAATTATAGAAAATGTATTTCTCTCTTTCCACTATCAACCCATACATGCCAGTCCTACTATTGGTTGGAGGCTGCGAACTGGACGGTTTGTTTATAATTTTGTAATTTTAATTTGAATACAGTAAATAATTTAGTGAATAATTTAACCGATTTCAATCTTATGTATCGACTATATGTGTTAAACATGCACTATGCACTAGCTTTAGGGAATTTTAATGGAATTCAAAAAAAAATTAAGCGATAGCGAGGTAGCCTTAGGTCAAAAAAAAAATTTTTTCCCCGAATGCGGTATTTTTTTTAACGCTACAATGTTTATAATGACGTCAATGTTGCACGTGCACGTGGCGAGGCCCATTTTCCATTCCAATAACCGTGTGGGTTACCCCAGTTACCCGAACAATCGAGGCGATAAACGAAAACAACATAGAAACAAAAGAAAATTAGGCACGAAACTACAAAACCACGACCAAATGTACATTAATGTGTAAGTAGCATGCATTACCCCGCCTTATTAATCGTATATCTTTGCTTCGATTAGCTTTGATTAGCTGAAAAATATCTATACCCAAAAAATATTTTACCTACAATTTCAACGAAATTGTTGGATTGTAAAATTAATCTAGGACATAACAATTGTAGAGGCGAGGGCAGCAAAAACTTAACAGCTTAAACCTTGAAAATTTGTCAATCCGCCACTGGGCTCCATTGTTCTACAAGTAGTTGAATCATTTGAAAAAGCAACCTGTCTAATTATGATTATGTATCAGTAAATCTCATAGGAACATTTGCCATCCGCAGGCCTTGCAGACGATGTTGAGCGAGGGTATTAGCCGCGGCTACGTGCGCCCTCTGTCGCGCGTGTCGTACGCGCCACACGACGTTGCGCGCGCCTTCCGACTGCTCGCGGCCAGCAGGCACCGCGGCAGGGTGCTGCTGAACATGCAGGAATATTCGACACAAGCGAAGCCCAGGTGAAGAGAGACCCTTTTTTGGTTTTACAATTTTATAGGTCTGAGATTTAGCTTTCACTGTTTCGTTTTAATAAGCAGCATTACAAATTGTGGTGTAGCGTATTCCAGTTGGTTTAAGTGGCCCTTATAGTTTGTAGGAATAAACAATATTATTATTTTTCTTGCAGAATCTCTTGCAATCCAAATCATAGCCAAGTTGTAGTATTGAATGAAGAAACTTTTGGACTCCAGATGGTCGACAAATTAGTTGCTCGAGGTGCGAGGAAACTACACATTCATAGCAAAGCACATACAACTACAAAGTTCCAATTTAAATTACGGTAAGCAAATCAATACAGCTTATAATGTTTATAATCCAAATGACCACAATGATGATGTTATGTTTTAACCTAGTCTAACAAATCAATACTTTCGGATTATTTAGGAATTTGCAGAAGATCGGCGTGAAAATTCAAATATCGTCTCAGAATTTAAGCAACGAAACTGATGTTGTGGAGTTACTTAAGGATGCTTCGAAATTGGGGCTTATTCAAGGCATATATGCCACTACAGATGATGATCCAATGGTTCATGAAACATTATTTGCTCACCTGGATGTAGTTTCGAGAAGATTTTGCCCTGATTTAAGGTAACATAATAGTTATTTGTGTTAATTTCATTGAAACATACATAATCATAATCTTTCTTATACTGTCGTTTCTTTTTTCAGATACTTTGCGGTAATAAATGTTGGTGAAACTATGCTTGGTAAACCAACGTGTCTTTCTCGTTTTCAAAATAAATTACCAGCTAAACTGATAACTCTGCCTCAACTGAAGAACGTAAGTAGTAGTATAGTAGACGACCGAAATGCTCTTCATCAATTTGGAAAACCGTGAAATTATGTAAGCTTTGCAAATAAAGCTTTTTATTAAACAGACTTTAGATACAAGGGTCATTGTTTGAGAATAATTTAAAAAAAATGGGACTAAAACAGAGCCTTGCTGTACACCTCACCGTACAATAAAATGTCTGCTGCATTCTTTTCACACATTGTAGTCTTCCGTTGTATTAAGAACTTATGACGTCAAGTGTCAAGTGCTAAAAATGATTTAAGCTGAATTTGCTAAGAAGAGTTTCCATATGGACGTATTCAAATGCTTTATAAAGATCACTGAGCACTACACTTCAATCTTAGAGACCGTCAACTTCTTATTTCAGTAGATCAACTAAATTCGTTGATGAACGCCTAACAACGAATCAATTTAATAAACAACAAAAAATTTTTATTCAGGAGTCGAGTGCTGGTGATGCGGTGGACGCGGTAGAGCGCGCACTTTGCGGTGTAGACACCTTGGTGGTTGCACAGAGAACTCATAGACAACAACCTAGTCTACTGAAACAACTTGCGGAATTGGCCAGTTAGTAGCGTAATCTTGGTCAGAGAAAATTAACACTGTAGTTTAAAAAAGTCTAATAACAGCATGTGTAAATTTTTCTTTGTTTTCTTTCATTTAGCATCAAAGCGATTTGGTGGTCGCATACTGTAATCTTATTTTGTATAATTTGAAATAAATAAGTTTTATTTTTCCAGATATAAACTTAACTAAGAACACCCCAAAAACAACTACTTTAGAAGAAGTCGGAATTCAAGATGATAAACTACTACTAGTTGCTAGTTATTTGAGAATTAACCATAATGTTGAGCTCTCCGAAAACGAGATACCACACCTAACAGTTGAAACGTAAGTTTTTTTTACAAAATTAAATGTGGTAGGGTACTATTATACTTTAAAATTCTTGCCAAAATTATGGTATTAACGGTTTTATTTGACCACCAGAATACAAAATTTGGAAAAAACAGAAAATGCCTTTGAAGATGTTAAAGGCTTAGCGACATTCATATCTTACGTGGACACGGACGAATTACTTGCGACTTCAGAATTTGTATGCATGCCTACAATCGCTAGCGGCGACGTACTGGTAAATATATTACAAATTCAACTTTGCATATTGCGCATTTATTGAATCGCTTAATGATTTGAAGCAAACAGGATAGATAAGATAACCTTATCTCAATTAATTTATAGTCGGAGCAGCATGGCTATTTTTCCCGGGTGCGTAATGTATGATATAATAACAAATGCTCTAATTTCACTTGAAATAACGTTCATATAATATAATTTTCATATGCTATAAAATCATATAACCTAATTTCATATGACCTAATGTTTCATATGATATAATTTTCATTTAATATAAAACATTTAGTATAACGTTCATTTTATATAATTTTCAATATGTATAATATTCTTTTTATATAACATTCATTTGACCTAATGTTCTTTTGACCTAATTTTCATGTTTAATGGTCACAGTTCTAACCTAACTCAAATGGCACCTAACCAAATCATAAAATATTCAATGCATGGTCGAGGGTGGGCTTGGTCGACGGAGCCCCGCTTCGCGGGGCTCCTACTTCTGGATGGTTTATAAAAAAATAACCACGAAGGGGATGGCGGGGTCTATTCGCTCGCTTCGCTCGCTCACACGACCCCGCCATCCCCTTCTAACCTAACCTGTCCTCGTCGGGGTGCCCTAAAGTCCAATAATCCAATAAACTTTATTCTTCACTTCCCTGTTTTTGTTATAAATGTATCCATTTACAGCAAGTTTTAGTCCACCTTTAGAACTTTTGAATGTACTATAATTAATAGTAGTCATTTTAAAATCTAAAACAAATATCGAGATTGCAATAGCCACACAATGAATAATTTCGCTGTAACTGTATGACAGTAAGAAAAATAATAAATTCGTGTATAGTCTACCCACCTCACGCATAAAAGCAAACTTTTGTAGCAATTTAATGCTTATGCGATGCATTTTTGCTAGCACCATACTAGCAGGCGTTTAAAATCGTATCAGATTTTCTAAATTATATTAAAAGTTATTAGAGATTATGAATATTATAGTAAATGAATAATATACTACATGAATATTATGTCAAATGTGCATTATAGGAAATGTTTATTATATCATAAGAAATTAAATAAAATGAAATTATATCAACAATTCATTATCTCAACTGATCGTTATATTAAACAAAAGTATATTAACTGAAATTAGGTCAAGTGAACGTTAGATTTTTTGTTATTATATCAACCGTTACACACCCATTTTCCCATAACTGACATTATTATATCCCATCATCTTAGGCATTCATCTTCTATCTGGCCATATCATCGCGTATAGTGCTCTTATACCTACTGTTTTATATATTTCAGCGTGAAGACGAATTTGACGTGAGCCAGACGTATTTGTGCATAGTGCCGGGTATAGAGGGTCACCACGAGAGGTTCCGCGTACTGTGCGAGCGCCTCAAGCTGCCAGCGCTGGTGCTGCAGCCGGGACTCGACCGCCCCATGGAGACCGAGCGGGAGACTGCGCAGAGATATGTTGATGTAGGAGCTCACAATAGTACATTGTGATACGAGTGTGCTCTATTGGATATTATAGTCGAGGCGGCATTATTCGCGCGAGCCATAGGCGAGCCATAGGCGAGCGCGATAAGATAGCCGAAAGTGTAATAATCAATACACACGCGTTTCATACGACGTTTTTCTAACACACTTGTGAGGAAAAAAACAGACTTGTTGTAAGAACTTATGCTACAATAACGTAACTATAAAGATGATAGATTTATAACGTTTAACTGACCTTTGTTGCCAAGTACTGACTATCCGGAGTTTCTTTTAAAAACTTCTATGTCGGTTGGTGACAATACTTTAAATTTTGTAATTAATTAACCACACGAACAGTTCATTGCATCATAAATTTGTAGTGATGGGTCGTTGTTGAATTTTTGACGAACAAAACGAAACGCAACAGTTCTACCGACGATCATTTTTTAAACGACGGAATTTATCCAACAACGGGTTTGTCCGTCGCATCACGAACGACGGTAATGACAATTGGAAATATATTGTCGACTGTATTACAAAACTGTATTTCAAAAAACTGTATTTTAATTTTAAAAATACAAAATCGCACATAGTAATTCGAAGACTGGTTTATGCCATGAAGACTGTTTAAACAACGGTTTGTAACCTAGGACGTACAACGGTTGCATCGTCGCAGAACACAAAACGGTATTTGAAAACGGTTCGTCGTCGCAACATCCACGCCTATTAATTTAGAACATTTTGAATTGAACACATAATCCATACTTCCATTCTAATAGGGGATGATTTTAAAATTCACATGTACTTATTTACATTTTTGTGTGACTCTTTTCAAGAGCTTGGGATTGGGAATAAAGTCATAGTCCGTACTTGAGAATCGGTCCACTTGGTCTAAAGTTATTACTACTTGGCTTGATTGGTTTGAGTTTACGAGTGAGTACTTGATAGATGCGTTGTGCAAATGACGTGATTTTCTGAATCGTGGTGTTAAGATTCCATCGTTCATACAATATACCATAGTTTTTTCATTAATCTGCATACAATGTTTTTTCATTAATCTTTCCGACAGTTGTAAACTGCTGTCCATAATATCCACACTATCACCACAATATAAATATGGCCTATCACTAATATTATGCATACGAAATTTACTGATTGTCTTATGTATGTAACTTTTACGCCGTAACAGACCACGTGGGTTATGGGACATAGGATACTTTTTATCCCGTAGTACGTTCCCGTGGGATAATTTCCGACCTCCACGCGGGCGAAGCCGCGGGCAAAAGCTAGTTTAAAATAAATAAGTGCCAACAACAACTTTACCTAACCATACTTTCTCATACTTTAAGGTGCTGCTAAACAAGACAGGATTGAAAAATACTTTCTACTTATTGGGTTATGAAACAGGCGTTCTGGTGGCGTTAGAAATGGCAGCTATCCTCGAGGATCACGGTTAGAAATATTAGTTAACAACCGTATTTTTTACAATTTTTTAGCACCTAATTAACAAAATAATGATGTTTATTTAAATTTTTTAGGTTTAACCGGTATCGTATATTGCCTAGGATGTGCGCCGAGCGAGGTTCAAAATGTGATTGAACAAAATATCGCAGAATATAAGACAAAAGAGCAACTGCAAAATGGAGTGGTCAAGCATATGTATCAGTTGATGGTGGGTGATGACGTTGTGGACGTGGAGGGAGCACTTAAAGACGGAGATTCGTGGCCACAGAAAGTGGACGCTTGTGTGCGGACTTTGTTAGGTCGTGTGCCGCACTCGGCGCAGTACTCACGCGCGCTCATAGAGGCCGCACTGGCGCGTATCGAGCGCGCTCGCGGCTACGTGGCACCGGCGCGTGCGCTGCGCTCTCAGCTGGTGCTGCTGCGCGCCGCGTCTGCACATGAGACGTCACCCGCGCAAGTGCTGCAGCGCCACTCACAGCGACCGGTTGCCATACACCAGCTAATCGCACCATTAGCACACGCGACTAACGACATGAGCTGTGCGTCTCTTATTAATGAGTACTTAGATCAAGAGATTTTAGAATCATTTAAAGAGAAAAACATCTGCGAAGCATATCTACTTAACCCATATACTTTTATGATGGCCGACCAATAAACTTTTATTTACTTACATGCCTGTTATCTAATTACTTTCAATTAAAATAAATTTTATCTCGATTAAGCACTGCAGTTTTATTAAAAGGAAGTTTTCGACGTAGTATGTAGCATGTGATGCAAAGAGAATCAATCTTCTCGACTTACAATGGAGCAGTAGATTTTAGAGCACAATGTATTAGTTCAAGTACCTGGTTCCTGTGAGAGAAATGCATGGGGGAAAAACTAATAAGTTTACAAAAAAAATATGTATAATAAAAATTATGTCGCAGGGTGATTTGATAATTCGTATTTTCGCGAAAACCCTAGGGATATTGCAAAATCCTGGAGAATCATAAAATGGTGAAAAACTGGGTAAAATAGGAGTTTAGGTTAGAACTATGACCAACCGCGCTACTGACAAGTTGCTCGCAGATATTTTTTCACCATTTTCTAATTATCCGGGTTTTCGCAATATCCCTTGGGATTTTGCGAAAATACGAATTATGAAATTAATCACCCTGCGACATATAGAATATAGATTTTAAGTAATACAATTTCAACTGTACCCTTGCCACACATGATTGAAAAACAGCTAGTTAGACCTACTGGCTACAATGGCATAGTTTCATGGATGCGTATTCAGCCGCAAGAAGGCGTACACGTACACCAGACGTATAATGACCAAGACGCCTGGATGGCTTAATTGGCTCTCTGTTAGTCCTGTGTTCAATGGCAAAGTTAAAATGTAATAACTTTTAAAATTCTTACTTCTCGTAAAATCATCGTCAGTATACATTTTTTACCTTGGTTGATACTCGTATAATTCCTTCATGTCTGCACTAATTTATTTTTAGCCTCTCATATTAGCAACTATTTTTTTTCCTGTTCAAAAACTTTGTAAATATTGTTTTTTAATATCCATTCTTCATCAGTTTCGCTAGATAAAGCCCTGAGTGTTTGTTTGTTATTTATACCACCGTCTGACTTTCTAAACGACACGAATGTCCTGTTACCATGTCTTAATGCATCGTACAAATGATTTCTTAAGTGGTCTTCTTCATCGCTGTAGCTAGAAGCTTCTCTTATCTTAAGAAACATATGATTTTTTATAGAATCTTGTAAATTTTCAGAATGATTGCAAATTTCTTCTTCCGAAGATAGAATATTGAATCTTGTTTCTGATGAAGTTTCGCCTTTGTTGCTTGTGTATCATCCTGGGAAGGCTTAATAGTTGCTCTTGTTCCTTTGTTTTTTTTTTATTGTTGTGCATTATGCTGCTTCTGATTATGTTTTTTCAGTTTATCAATTCAATTCAATTTTTTATTCAAGTAACTATGACTCATTTGCTAGTAAACTTGTCCTATATTAGTAACTTGGATACCTAACTATTCTAAAACTATATAGCGGCAGCACCGTCCGACGCTTCACCGCGGCTGCACCATTCCATGGGAAATGGCGCAGCGATTAACGTACGGACAATCCAGCCTGCTCGAGATTAAGGACAGGATACTGTTGTTGCTGCCCCACACCCCACGCACCAGGGATGAACAGCGCTTACGCATTGTGGCACAGAAACAGTTCACATGAGCATCCGCGAACATCCCTGACGCGCTGCAGTAGCGGAGCAGCCTCAACAGCACCCTGAACGCGTTGTTGTACTGCACGCGGAGGGCACTGTATGATTTTTGAGTATATCTAGCCCACAGGGTGCTCGTGTAAAACGCACTGCAGTCAGTTATCAAGTCGTATTTTACTTTTTTGTGCACGGCGTATTTTGTGTATGTTTTTTTGTTGATAAACATAAGAATTTTCACGAAAATATGCGCCATTTTTGCTAGAGTCTGGTTCATAGCCGCTTCCTGTATAAACCTTTCTTATTGTTTGCTCGCGGTCGTACAAACGTTCACGTCTTTGATGTGCACCACGGCTTTTATGATAGTTATTTTGAAGACTCCGTGTATGAGAGAAGTGATGGTGTTCAATTTTCTTTCGTCTGTCGTTTTATTTTTCTAAATAATTTAGGATGCCTTACAAAAAAATGTTTAACAACTTTTTTGTAGTTCATACTTCGTCTCTCAGGAAAGGCTGACTGGTTATTATCTGAAAAAAAAGTGTAATTATTTGAATAGTTAGTCATTTAATTTAGTATCTAGTGTAAATTGTGAAATAATCGTAAGCAGTTGAGTCTATAGAAAAACTATCAAATTATACAGGAGAAACAAGAAAATCAGTACTTATTATTTTCGTGTTACCCAGTGATATAGGGTTGTGCAGACCACAGGGTTGGGTGGATCACTTCATGTAGATTACTGATATTCTACAGCATCCGGTTAAGCCGAAAGCCGTCCATATAGCGTAGTTGGACACTGGCTAGGCAGATGATGATGGATTGCAGTAAGCGATAAATTACCTTTCATTGAGTGATTCGCGTCAGTGTCACTGTTCTCGAACGATGGCATTTTCTGTGCTCGAAAATACGGATCCAGGTCTTGCACAGCCGTGACAATGTGCTGAATGAGTCTTCTGTGTATTCTTTTGCTTTCTGATTTAATGTATGGAGCCATCGCCGTTTCAAATATTCTTTCTCCTAATGATTGATAAGTTATGTTACCTGGGAATAAAAAATTGATTAAGCTAAAGAGAAATTGGAAGATTTAAATTAATCTAAGGTGGCACCAAAGAAATGACCTGATTTTCCTTAAACTTGAGTGTGAAGGCCCGGCTACACGCAGCGACTTCTTAGCGCAAACAGCTTATGCAAAAGTTTGCGCAAAGAACATTGTATGGCCCGACAGTAAATAGTTTGGGCATTATTCAGTTACGCAGTTTTAATATATCTTATGAAACTTAATTTTGAGCAAATTAGCGGTTGTACAAGGCCCTTGCACAGTATATAGGCAAGTAAGATTGGGCCTTTAGAGTACAATTGAAGTTAAAAGTATTCGTTTCTGTAGAACTCATATTTGAGAGTTGTGGTGCGTGCGTTTGACTCATATCGAAACTTGGTTCTTCGAATTCCTTTCCTACTTATTATGTTCAAAATCAATCTTCCTAGCCTTTTCCCAACTATGTTGGGGTCGGCTTCCAGTCTAACCGGATGCAGTTGAGTACCAGTTTTTTACATGGAGCAGGCCTATCACTTGGTTATATGATACCCCTATGAATCGTTATCAGACTTTCGGGCTTATGACGACTGTCAAAGATCCACGAATAACAACCGGAACCAACGGCTTAACGTACTTTCCGAGGCACCAACGAGTCTCGGTATGTAAATATGGTCACCCATCTTCGGTCCAACCCCGACAAGCGTAGCTTAACCTGATGGCTCGACCCGTACAGCTGTTATTACTTCGCCACCCACTTATTATGTTATTTTATATAATTAATTTATGTATTGTCTTGCTTTGACCTTAAATAATGCTATGCAATAAAGCGTGTATCATAATACCTTCAGGATATACATAAAAAGCTTCTAGCGATTCAAACAGTTCTTCTCCCTCTTCTTTCGTGAACATATTATCATAGAATCTCAAAAGAGATCTTAAGGTAGGAGGCATAACTTGATCGATGATCTTGAGCGTGAAGTGTAGCACTCCTGCCTGTTCTGTAGCAAGTCCAACCATATTACTATGAATTTACGAGTACTTAGATAAAATCTGACATTTTATATGCTTCAAGTAGGTACATACATCCCTTTCCATCAGGCGAAATCGAATTCGGGAATGATAATAAATAAAAACCGGCCAATTGCGTGTCGGACCACGCACAAAGGAGGGTTCCGTAGTTGGGATGAATTTATTTGTAGTTGAAAAACATGTTCTCCCATACGAAATGTATGGGGAAACATGATTATGGCTATTAAATACCATACCAATGAAATTAAGCCTTCTACTTCTTAACCTATGTACTATATTTCTTTTCAGAATAACGTGCTGCCATGGCACTTTATGCCTCAGCCGCACCGAATCAAGCATCATCCCAATCTATCATAGCCCCGGGATTTATTTTGAACCTACTACTAACATTATTTTTTATACTGATCATTGGAAAGTGATCACCCACGTAGATTTAGTCTCTTTAGAACCTTATCTTAATAAAATCGAATCTCTGTTACACGACACACTAAATTTGTGCAACAAGATTCAACCACAAGAGTTAGGTACATGCAAAGACATGTCTAGCCCTGTCGAAGTTTTAATCCAGTCTAGTTCTACCAAACTGCAATCATTATCGCATATCATCTCTAATCAATTGACAAGTAAAGTTAAACGATCTTTAGAATTCGGAGGTGAAATCTTAAAGTTTTTTTTTGGCACATTAGATGCAGATGACGCCCGAAACTATGATGCTGCAATTGAATCATGCAAAAAGAGTGAAACAGAAACATTTCATTTAATGAGAGATAACATTCACATTGTCAAGTCCACTTTAAATAATTTTAACACTACTATTTACAAACTTAATCAAAATGAGATGAAATTAAACGCCCAAATTAATCAGATGAATGAAATATTTTCCCAAATTACGAAGACCGATAACCTATTATTATATACTTTGAAGTTAAACAACCTTCTTAACATTATCGAAGGTTCTTTACTTGCTATAACTAATTTACTAGACACTACACTAAATTCTATTTTATTTTCTAAGGTATTACATCCTAGTGTTATTAGTCCCTTAAATCTTTATTTAGAATTAACTAAGCATAGTAGTCAAGTAAGCAAAAGGTTAGATTTTCCAGTGTCTTTAACTATTCAAAATATTCATTCTATTATTGATGTTTCCGAATTTAGTTCCTATTATTACAATAATAAGATCATCTTTATATTACAGATCCCTTTGATCACTTCTGATAAGTTCACGACCTATAAAAACATACCACTACCTACACCTCACGATGACTCACATAACACATTTGCTTTGATTCAACCTTCTAATTCTTATATTGCATTAAGTGATGTCAGGATGCATTATGCTATGTTGGACACTCTTGATAAATGTAAGATAATAAATAGTAACTTTTCTATCTGTGAATTAAATACTATATACTCGTGCATAAGTAGCCCTAATTGTGAATCTAAAATCTTAACTGAGATAACATTGTCATTACCTACAGAATGCAATGCTAAAATATTATATGGTCAAATTGATATTTGGCAAAAATTAAGAAATAACAAATGGATATATGTTCAATCAAATACAAATAAATTGACTATTAAATGTGATGAAAACATTAATGACCATTTAATTACAGGCACATGTTCGATGATGTGAGATGATCTGAGATGTGTTAAAACTGTCGCCTAATTGTGTTAGATATTCTAAAACTTTTCAGTTGATACCAACTAGTTCTTATTCTTTATTTACTAAGTCTCCTTTAGATATAAGCTTTGATATAACAGCAGATGACTGCTGTAGGAAGGACATATTTAATAAAAGTTTACCACATTTATCGCCAATCTCTTTGAGTAAAATTAACTTAGATTCCCTCAAATATGCAACTCACCAAATGGATAGTTTAGAGCAAGAATTGAATAATTTGGAAAAGGAATCTCATTTTATCAAATATGGCCCTTACTATTCTACTTTTACTTATATTCTAATGGTGTGTTTATTTTTATACCTAGTTTATAAATTATATAGGTATTTTAAGAACAAAAATTCTTCTAATGCTGGATGCTGCGTGCAAATATTTAATCAATGTTATAATCAAAATACCAAACGCAAGTCCAAAATTTCAAATAGTATTGAGATGACGGAAGTACTCGTATCTTCAACTTCTGAAGAAGACAACAAGTCAATTCAGTCTTTGCCTATTCATTACCCAAATTATAAATCCACTAGTAAGGTTAATAAAGTAAAATTTCCGTCAAATAGAAACCTAAACTTTTAATGTAATGTAAAACTATTAATTCACTATGTTGTCAATTTTCATTAAAAAAAATTATGTAACTTTTATATTTAATGTAATTAAAGCTGTAAAGTGTTTCTCTTAATAGCTACATCTTCAATCTCACTTCGCTTCATCTTGATGAGATAAAGCTTCGTTTAAAAGGGGGAGCTGTTATAACCCTTACTACAAGGCAATAAAGCCTAAATCAGCTTTTACTTAAAAACACTGTACTTTTCCTCTATTAAAGTACTGATGTTGCATTTTTACCCAATGCATAGAATTATTATGTACAATTGAGTTAGTTAGATTCTGGACGCCGTCGCGTAATCTAGTGTGCCCAAATTAAGGGAGCAATTAAGAGAGACATTGCCAAAATATAAGTACTGAAGAACTGGTGTGCCTGTGTTTTTGTACTGTGGTGTATTAAAAGTGGTTCCAGTAGAATTATTGTTTTTTTTTTAAAAGACAAACGGGGTCGGCTTTGTAACAGTACGATTCGTACATTATGTACCTACTTATTTTTTTACATTGTTTATTCTGACTGTAATTTTTTTTTTTAGCTTATCATGTTGGCAATTCTCTGGATCAAAGTTTCCTAGATAATGATTCTTAATTCCAGAAAAGGGGAGGGTTGTAACGTTATTATAAGCTCAGCAAAAGGAAACTTGAAGAAAGTATGTATCTTGCTTTATTAATATTAAGCTGTAATAACTTTAAGGAGTACATATATCGTGTCGCAAGTGGCATTATATC
The DNA here is from genome assembly GCA_949152455.1 of Lithophane leautieri. NCBI lineage: Eukaryota > Metazoa > Arthropoda > Insecta > Lepidoptera > Noctuidae > Lithophane > Lithophane leautieri. The sequence continues at coordinate 11,540,374 of OX424478.1, forward strand.
ACTATCGGTTATAGTATCGTCAGCTTGCGGCGTACTAGTAAATCATTTTTCAGCACACTTGCTCGTAAAGTGGCTCTTATTGAACCGCTTTTAGGTTCATAATGCAGTATATTATGGAAGCGTGCTTTTTACTTTATATTACCGTACTAGTGCGGTAATGTGCGCCACAGATTACTATTTACTAGTCTGAGTCATGACATGGCAGCATGGAATTTGTATCCAATAGAAATTGTTTTTGGTGAAGCTTTTTACTAAAGACAAGCGCGCAAAAGCAAGTTTTTATTTAAAAAAAAGAACCATAAGCAAAAAAAATCCCATGCATGCCCATGGGATTTTTTTTACCATACGTCAGTGGGATACTATACATTGAATTAGTATGAACTATCCTACAAAAAAAATTAGCATTCTCTATTTACACCCGAGCAGGGACTTGCGCTTTTTTCCGATAAGACCGCGGCTGGCACGCGCGCGGGCCACTTGACCCGCCCCGACGAACCGCGTTGGCCTGCCTGTGTGCAACCGCGTTCACGCGGAATGAATCTCTGTCATTCTGTACTATTAAATAAGGGTTTATATCGTCTGTGGCTATTTCAGTCTATTTTCTTCACTAGCCTAACCCCATTTGCGTATTATGTATTATTAACATTATTATATTTTCATATAGGCTGTTCAGGGGTATTACCAGTGCCTTTATTTACATCGCGCGCACATTGCTAGCGGAAAAAACCAAAACTAGCCGCCATTTTCCATAAATATTTGCTAACTTTTTTGTTGTGTGGTTAAAATCATTATTAAAAATGTCGATTTCACGTAGGGGAGAAGAGCGTAAATAATAATAAATAGATTTGTCTCCACCATGGTACGTTTAGTTACAGTAACATTTTTTTTCTTATTCAAATCATATCTTTTTGTATAGGCTGTCTAACTGTTTTGCCAATGCCTTTATTTACACCTATGGAAAAACATAACCAGCCAGCGCGCCATTTTCCATAAATATTTATTCTCGTTTTCGTTGTGTGGTTAATTAATAACAAAATTACAAAATTTAAAGTATTGTCACCAACCGATATATAAGTTTTTAAAAGAAACTCCGGATAGTCAGTACCTGGCAACAAAGCTAAAGTTCAAGTTCAGTTTACAATTGTTTAGAAGAAGTCGGGATTCAAGATGATGTTTATCATCTTGAATCCCGACTTCTTCTAAAGTAGTAGTTTTACTACTAGTTGCTAGTTGTTTGAGAATTAACCATAATGTTGAGCTCTCCGAAAACGAGATACCTCAACTAACAGTTGAATCGTAAGTTTTTTTTCCAAAATTAAATGTGGTAGGGTACTGTATACCTTAAAAATCTTGCCAAAATTATGGTATTAACGGCTTTATTTGACCACCAGAATACTGAATTTGGAAAAAACAGAAAACGCCTTTGAAGGTGTTAAAGGCTTAGCGACATTCATATCTTACGTGGACACGGACGAATTACTTGCGACTTCAGAATTTGTATGCATGACTACAATCACTAGCGGCGACGTATTGGTAAATATATTACAAATTCTATTTATTTATTTATTTATTTGTTAACATATGTAAAGAAATACAGATCTTATGTTTGATAAACAGAGCGCCATGTTATGCCAGAAGGCGTACAAATATGGTGTTTAAATCTAGCTAAGTAGGTACTACAAATTAAAAGTACTAAAAATATTTGAAAAATCGTGCGTAATTATGGTATTAGATTAGAAAATAAATTGAACAATTACATACTATTAAAAACAATTATGTCAGACCTAAATATTCAAAAGTAATTCAATGAGTACCTAATCGGTGCTTCATGTCTTGCCGAAATAGTCACTAGGTGAGCAATCCTCGACTTGTAGCGGTTGGGGTCCTGAAAGTCAAAGTCATTGTGGCCATGAAAACTTCTCTTTCTTTCAAAATAAAAATAGAAGAAAATAAAGGAAACTTTGGGACATGACATTTGATAAAGGAGACTTGGGTAGAAAGGGACTTATTACAGAACAACTCCTCTATACTTTCCACCTTATCAGCCTCTGGTACGTACGTCGTACAGCTGTCGGATTACCTAATTCGGTTATTCTTTAGGTCTGCTATCTTATTGCGTAACTTATTTTCGTAACCGATTAACACTTACCTATTTCATTTTGACAGTTCAATAATATTCATTGCGTTATTTACGTTGTTGAGCAGATTTTTTTTCGAACTTATGAAGCAATGGATTACCAATTTGTTTCAAACCGTCTCAGATTGTGATTGATCGCATATTACGCAATTAGGGTGCAGTTTCACAATTGGTCTAAAATCATCGCTGCAATTGATTTACAATCAATCTGCCTAGCCTTTTCCCAACTATGTTGGGTTTGGCTTCTTGGTCTAACCGAATGCAGCTGAACACCAGTATTTTACATGGAGCGACTGCCTATCTGCCCTCCACAACCCAGTAACTGGGTAATACGATACCCCTTGGTAAGACTGGTTGTCAGATTTTCGGGCTTCTGACGAAGCGTAACGACTGTCAAAGATCCACGAATGACAGCCGGAACCAACGGCTTAACGTGCTTTCCGAGGTACGGAGGAGTCTCGGTATGTAAAGATGTTTACCCATCCACCGATCAACCCCGGCAAGCGTAGCTTAACTTGATGGATCGACCCGCATTTGATTTGCAAAACAACTAATTAAATTCATGGATTCCATTTATTCAAATTAGGCTCAAAATCAGCATTTTAACTTCAACTACGACCCCCGAAATACCAACCTATTACCATTTCAATTACCATTTCATACTGAATTTCACGTCAACAAGAAATGGTGTTAAACAGCAATGCAATGTCATTAAAACAATGGAATGTATACTTTAGCAGGGACATTGGCCATTTCCTGGTTTTATCATAGGACTTTACATATTAATGACATTAGATCGAATTTTGTTTTTAAATCGCTGTACAGTAATGAATAAACCATGTAATTAATGAATAAATAATAATGTTAATTTTATTGTATCCCAACCTGATGACCCATAGGTGTCTAGTTTAAAAAAAAAAATCATTAAAGAAAAGTAATGCACGCAATACATATTATATTGGTATTCCTCAAATTAACATTTTTATAGCGATGAAAATCATAAAAAAATTCCTATTTAAATGAACAAAACAAATCATAAACATTATATAAATCAAGTGATTACAATCATTACCGTGCGTTTGCACTGGCGAAACATTTAACACAAAACATGTTGAAATCTCTAGTTCCTGTCAAAAATTGTATGGAACATTGACAGAAAGTTGAGATTTCAACATGTTTTGTGTTAAATGTTTCGCCAGTGCAAACGCACGGTTACAATACACAATCGCTCAATATTGAAAGCACCATTAACAGTTGCAAAAAATGTCATGCATCGTTTATCGGCATTGAATGCTTCATACTATTTTCTACTAGCAATTACAATTTACATGTTCATGACACGTTGTGAACAAGTTCTGAGCACAAAATTCGCTCTCTCTCTTTATAATATTAGTATAGATTACGTTTTGAATTAATAACTGATTCTCACTAAGTTAGTTTACCTCGTTTGGACACTATACATCATGAGGTCATAAGTTTTCCTGAACAGAAAGTATCACCTCTATGCGACGGCGTGGTGCACGCGTCCTACTGCTTGAATATGTCTCGTAGAGCCCCGCTGGTATACATGTGTACCGGCGGGTTCGCGCGGTAAAGATCTCTATTTTTACTATAAAATTAGGGTTTATATCGCCTGTGGCAATTTTAGTCTATGGGAAGATAGATATTCTCGTCAACTAAATGATTCACTACCAAAAATATTAACAGGCAACATTAAAATAAAAAAGTTGAAAGTGTTCATTTTCTGTGCCGAACATTGGAGTGGTGGCCTGACAGTTATCCGCATATTTTTCAAGAATCTCCGTAAAATTGAACAGTAATTGGCTATAATTTCATTTATTATTAGTTATTACATCGTTGTAAATAATAATCTCATCAAATAGTATCATAAAATGTTGTTTTCGAACAAAGAAATGTTTCGAGAAAATCTGCCATGAATGACGGAATTGTTTTATGATAAATTTCGACTGTTTTTGTGTATATTCAACAGTAAATAGGTGAATATTCATTTATATGTAGTTATTAGACCGTTGCACATAATATCTTCACGAAATATCATCATAAAATCACATTTTTGGACTAAATAAAATTACGTAAAATCAGTTGCTCAATGTCGTTAAACTTTCAAATTATGTTATGTTTTCAAAGGTTAATATCTATGTTTTTTTCCATGCAAATGAGTAAGTATTTATAGTAATAGGAAAATATAGTAAGTGCTTGTGTAGGTTTGACTAATATTTTAGTTCTAATACCTAAAATAACATGACAAATTACATTAGCTCCCTCTTCAAGGAAATCTTATCATTATACAATTACAGTGGTATATTTTTACGAGATATAGGTAGCTATCAGTCAATAAAGGTTTATAAAGTATCCTAGTAGCATTTTTTATTAGAAACTACTCACTATAACTAGGATGTGAATTTTCAAAGTTACGCGTAATAATACGCAAACTCATAAAAACCGCTCCGCGCGCTATGAAGTTTGAGTTTTAATAATATGAAAATGTTCCGTAGGACTATCAAACAAACGCTTTTTTTAGATTGCTTATCTATTCATAACGTAATTTGCAAAATTTTGTGTAAATTGATACAAAAGTTCTATTAGAAATAAGGCATGAAACAGGAACAAACACGTTTTTCCCCCGTATTTGATAATAACATTTTGTTTGTGAATACCATTCTCGTCTTACGAGCATTGTATATACACAATATGATGCTCTGTCTATTCAAGAATACAACACAGTTTACATTGTGTGCCTAGAGCCAATATAAACAGCAGGGGACCATTTTTTGTGCACGCCCGGCATAATCTTATCGGGCCGTTAGAAGGCGGCGGTGCTTGAGCGATGTGACGTAATGCTTGGCGGTGGCATAGAGGTGGGACAAGCCTCCATACAATAGTTTGCAATGTCCAAATGCACAACAGTTCCTTATATTACGAAGGATTTTTGCAAATTCATCCTTATATAGAGGATGAAAGTTTGTCATTTTCACCGATGGGGAACCCCATCGGGCAGATGGCTTGTTTATAATATAGAAACTTGTAAAATAGTCGAATTGCTACCTGTCCTGTCACCCGTCGCCAGTCAGTTTTTAGTGTTCCGTACGTCCGAATGAAAAACAGAACCCTTATAGGATCACTCGTGTGTCTGTCTGTCACAGTCAATTTGCTCCGAATCTACTGACCCATTCAGTTGGTACCTACACATATATGAATTTCTGCGACCGAAACACGGAAGTGTTACGTAAATAAATTAATTTTGAATCATCCTATATTTACTCAATTTTCGGGGACAAATTGGAAAAAAAAAGGTTTGCAACCTGTATCGTGTGACTCAAATGAAGAGGCTTATCTTGAGGATATAAAATATTTTTTTAAAGATCTTTAAGAAAATTGATGAAAATTTACTCCAAAACTACACTTCCGCTCTGTGAATACACGCTCACACGCACATATATACAACCATTTACAATCAAACTATACCTCACTAAATGTTTACGAAACCGGCCTCACGTCACTGCTGACAGCGCTCTGACTTACTCTTTTTTATTCGGTCTGAGCTTACGGGGTAATTCTTGGCCAGCTCCATGGTACTAGACCCAGCGGCTGAGCCTGTGTGTTGTCTGTCAGTGAATTAATGAGCTTAAGATTTTATTTCTGCTTAAACAGCAAAATCAAAAATCAAAATCAAAATCAAAATATTTTATTTCACATAAGCCTACATGGGCACTTATGAAGCGTCAGAAGCTAGGTGCACGGTTCCAATTGGTCGTTTCCTATGGAGAAGAGCCGGCAAGAAACTCCATGGTTACTCTTTTAAAAGATAATTGGCTTTACAATATTTTCGAATTACAGTGTTAATAGTTATGGGAGGACAGTGTAGGCCTGCCTTTCAAGGAGTTTCATGTAGGTAGTTAAAAGAAACTGAAATTGTTCCATAAAAAAAATAAAAGGTCTACAGTCCACTAAGCCTACAACGTTCTCACATTCACAAGGTCTATTAGAGGAGAATCTATATAAGATAAATAAGAAACTAAAAATAAAAACCTATTTAAACCAAATGACATGATTGCTATTACAACTGACACAAATCTAGATAATTAACATGTCCGCAAAAGCCACTATTATAGAGTTGAAATTAAATATGGTAGGTATATAAAGTAGTAAGTGTCAAATAATATTATAATATGATTATGTCTATCAGGGATGAATGTAAAAAATAAACATGGTCATTTGGGAGCAGTTAATAGACTCTTACAAAATTATGCCGTTAATGACGTACCAGGGAAGCCACATGTGCAGAAGGAATTATTGCCAAACTTCCCTATCTTCAACGTAGTCTTTAATCTTATAATATGCTTTTTTGATAAGGACACGTTTGATGTGGGTTTTGAACTTACCATCGCTAAGTTCTGTAACAGACTTTGGCAACTTATTATAAAAGCGGATACTGTTTATAAGAAACGACTTACTAGTTTTAGCTAATCTAAATTTGGGTATCACAATTTCATGTTTACTACGTGTGTTTATATTATGGAAGTCGCTTCTTTTTTTGAAGAGTCCTAAATTTTTGCGAACATACAAAATACTTTCTAAGATATAAAGAGAAGGCAGAGTGAGTATATCAATTTCTTTGAATTTATTTCTAAGGGACTCACGAGGACTCATTTTATAGATCGCGCGAACTGCCCTCTTTTGCAAAATGAAAATCGAATCTACGTCAGCTGCCGATCCCCACAGCAGAATGCCATAGGACATAATACTGTGGAAATAAGCAAAGTATACTAACCTAGCTGTGGCTATATCAGACAACTGCCTTATTTTTCTTACTGCATATGCAGCTGAACTTAATCTGCCTGAAAGAGCTCTAATGTGGGGTCCCCATTGCAATTTCGAATCTAGAGTAATTCCTAGAACAGCACCTGTCGCGTCCATAATATTGTGTCAATTTTGTAATTTTTGACAAATATGTCGCATTATCAGTTTTATTTCAATTAGCCCCTGATGGTAAGGTGACGAAACTCGTCTTCACGCATCTGCTGGGTAACTGGCTCAACTTTCCTGATGCATCCTATAAGTATATCTACTAGATAAATTAAAATGTAATTCATAGAGTAGATAGGCGATGGGTTCACAGAATTCTCAAGGAGCGACTAGAAGGTGCTTCGTGCATGGGTATAACGTTTTAAACAAGGTGGACCAGCGTGACAGCGCAGAGTCAGTTGTTGTGGAGTTTCTTTGGATAGACAATAGGCTCGAGCTCCCTTTTACACTGTTGCCCCTCTGCCTACCCATTCGAAGAATACAGGTCTGATTATATGTTAATGTTATAGGTACTTGACATGTTTGCAAATCCACACAGTCCTCTTACAAAAAAACACTACAAAGTGAAACAAAACTTTAATTTCGGAATTCGGTCTTTGGATCTGTATCAGTTTTTTGCCATCGACCTCCGAAATTAAAGTTTTTTTTTTTTTTTGTAGAGTTTTGTTTTTGGAAGTCAGTTGTATTTTTGGAAAAAAGGTTTTTTTTTTTCACATTTTATTGGTTATGTTACCTACCGTACCTGTACATTTACTTGTTATGTAAACAACAGTGATAGGAAGCTAATTATTATAACATCATCAAATACGTAGGTATTATCGAAGCTAACTCAAGAACTACCCAAGCAGAGTTAATATTTATATGGGACCACCAAGCAATGATCCTCTACCAGCAGGCGTAGCACGAGCACCGTTTTGTCGACGGAAGAGTAGACAAAAACGACGTTCCGTGTAGGCACTACGACGACCAGCAAAGTAGAAAGAGTCAACCGCACTTTTGACGAAATTCACTCTTTTACATAATTTTATTCGACTCCGAATTCTTTAGTTTGTCATAGGATTTTTTTTTGGGTTTGATTCTCAATTTTTACTGATCAAGTCACGTCAACTACTTACAAAAAAAATTCTCAAAGTGTCGAAGTACCGAATTTTGGATGAAACAATTTTACAGTAATATTGTTTTTAACTAATTCCTTGGTACTTATTTAGTACGTACTTCGTACTTACTTATTAACAAAATTATGTAAAATAGGAGAACATAGCTTTGTTCTACTATTAATTATCACAGTTTTGTAAAATCATGATTTTGTAGGTAGCCGTTTATACGAGTACTTTGTGGCCATCGAGTAGAAAGTTTTTTACCAGCGATTCCAAGATCAAATTGTTGTTGCCAAGTGTTATTTTGACGTATTATATTTTGAGTAGAAAACTTTCTTCCGAAATAGTCTACATTAGCTGATACCCGTGACTTCGCCCGCGTGGATGACGGTTATTATATAAATACTAAAACCTTACTCGAAAACCACTTTATCCATTGGTGAAAACAGCATGAAAATCGGTGTAGTAGATTTTGAGTTTATCGCGTACAGGACGACAGACAGACGCGGCGGAGGACTTTGTTTTATAATGTGTAAGATACTAAAACCTTACTCGAGAACCACTTTATCCATTGGTGAAAACAGTAATATAATAATTTAATTTAATATTATAATGAATTTATTCCATTTAATTGACACTAACAATTATGTTGGTAATTGCTTTTATTTCACAAAAGATAGATTTTTTGTGGATAAGTACTATCTTTCAAAGTATTGTAAAAGACAGATAGCTGTGTCGCTATCATATTACTTTTCTATTACAGCCAAGAATTTGGCTAAACAAATTGCTTCTATTGAGCAATGCTGTGACATGTTAAATAGTTCAGCCAATAATTTGGTATCAAACATTGACATTGTTAATAATTTAAATTAGAAATTCAGACAACAGAAGCAACCTCTAGCAATAGTATACAGAAATGTAAAATAAAATCAAATAAAAGTTTAAAATCAGTAAATAATGTTAACCTGGTGCATCAAAATATTCAAGGATTTATGAACAAAGATTTAGAAGTAGAATTATTTATGAATTTTAACAGTATTGATATTCTTTGTATAACAGAACATTGGCTTAAAAGTACCCAGTTCTTGTTCAATTTTAATAATCACCAGGTTGGTAGTTCGTTCAGCAGAGTTAATGCTATACATGGTGGCTCATTAATCTTAGTAAGTAACCAGCTAAAATTCAAAGACCGTAAGGATATTGTGAGCCTATCTGTTGAGCGGAAAGTTGAAATAGCCTGTATAGAATTCGAGCAGTTTATTGTATTAAGTGTGTACAGACCCCCTTCAGGATTGTATGACTGTTTTGAAAAGGTAATGGATGAAGTGTTACACAAGATTAGCAGCTCGAATAAGTCCATTATCACTTGCGGTGATTTTAATGTTAATTTGTTAGAAAATTCAGGTTCTTGTAGTAAAATAATAAGTTTGTTTCAGTCCTACAATCTTATAAACCTATTTTTGGAGCCCACACGAATAACCCCTACTAGTGCAACTTGCCTAGATAATATTTATACAGATGTTATACCAAGCTACAAAGAAATTATAAATTTACTAGATTCTGATAATTGCGGGCAAAGGGTTACTATCCCAATCCAAAACAACAAAGTGCCTAAAAAGGATATCACATTTAACTCCAAAACTGCAAGTCGCTTGGAAGTTTTTAGAGAAAAACTAATTAATAAATTACCAGTTTTGTCAAATCATGCTGATCCTAATCATCTATATGATGATTTTCTTAATTTATACTGTAAACAATTTAATTCCACCTTTATTCCCAAGACTATCTCGGTCAATAGTAACGCATCTTTCAGTGATTGGGCTACCATTGGTATTCATAAAAGTAGAACACGGCTTTATGAGCTGTACAGTGAAAGGACTTATATAAACACTGCTGAATTGAATTTATATGTTAAAAATTATTCAAAATTATTTAAAAAAGTTTGTTGTACGGCCAAGTCTCGTTATTTGAGTTCAAAGATTAAAAACAGTAATAATGTAATTAAAACGACTTGGAATATTATTAATAGTGAAACGGGAAGGTCTACTAACCGAAATACTGACTACAGCCTCTCTATTAATGACAACATAATAAAATCAGACTCACAAGTCACCGAGGCCTTTGAGAATTTCTTTTCAGATATTCCCGTTTCAACTACTAAATCCCTAAACTCATCACCTTCTGTTGCTGAGTCTTTGCTTAAGGAAAATGTTAATGTTTGCGATTCGGAATTCCATTTTGAACATATTACCTGTAGAGACATAATTAATACTTTTCACACTTTAAATGTAAAAAAGACTGCAGATCTGTGGGGTAATTCTGTAGAAGTTGCCAAGTCTATTATTGACATTGTAGCACCTACTTTAGCTTTTATTTTTAATAATTGTATCGACTGCGGGGAGTTTCTTGACCTTATGAAAAATAGTAAAATAATACCTTTATTTAAATCAGGTAGTACAACAGACCCCACAAATTATAGACCTATTTCAGTACTACCTACCTTTAGTAAAATTTTTGAGAAGTTAATTTTAGAGCAATTGCAAAGATTTTTTAATAGACATAAATTTTTACATAGAAAACAGTTCGGTTTCACTAGGGGTCGTTCAACTACTGTGTTGAACTTTTAGGACATATTTATAATGCATGGGAAGATAAATGCGATGCCTTGGGCATCTTTTGTGATTTGTCTAAGGCATTCGATTGCGTTCTTCATGAAACGTTAATCAGGAAACTCCGCCACTACGGAATCCGGAACACCGCTCTGGATCTTCTTACTTCATACTTAAGTAATAGGATTCAGAGCGTTGACGTTAATGGGAAGAGATCTCCCGGATCTATAGTAACAATGGGAGTCCCACAGGGCTCAATTCTTGGTCCTTTCTTGTTTCTTATTTATATTAATGACTTACCTTACCTCATAAAGGATAATCATGAGATAGTGTTGTTTGCAGATGACACTTCGCTTTTCTTTAAACTTATACGTCAGCAGCTGGTTACTGACGATGTAAATAGCGCGATTTCAAAAGTAGTTCACTGGTTTAATGTTAACAATTTACTTCTTAATTAAAAAAAAACCAAATGCATTAAGTTTACGCTACCTCACGTTAGGCAGGTGAAAACTAATGTGTTGATAAAGGGCGAAGAATTGAATCCCGAAGATAGCACAGTATTCTTGGGCTTAACTTTGGATGCTAAGCTTCAGTGGGGCCCACATATAGATAAATTGTCAAAAAAACTAAGCTCCGCAGCATACGCTGTTAGAAAAATTCGTAATTTAACTGACATAGAGACAGCCCGTTTAGTGTACTTTAGCTATTTTCATAGTGTAATGTCGTATGGTATTCTGTTATGGGGAAATGCCGCCGACATTCAGACTATCTTTGTTTTGCAGAAAAGAGCTGTTCGGTCAATTTATAAATTAAGTCCGAGATACTCACTCAGAGAGAAATTTAAGGAGATAAATGTAATGACTGTGCCTTCTCAGTATATTTTTGAAAATCTTTTATATGCCCACAAAAATATTAAATTGTTTAAAAAATACAGTGATATCCATAATATAAATACTAGGAACAAACACAAATTTGTTATACCTACAACAAGGCTCAAGAAAATAGGTGGCTCCTTCAGATGTCAATGTATACGCTTTTACAATAAGCTTCCAAGCCACGTACAAGATCTAAGCCTTAATAAAGGACATTGACCATCCATATATGGGAGTTGGACCAAGTGCTGCCCAGAATGGACACATAGTGCATTATGTTCCTTGGACATATACCAGTCTGTAAACCTAAGCTCAATAAAATCTATACCAGGAGTTTTGAGAAAAACTCTTTTCTATTGAGTATTTCTTGTTGATGAACACCAACCAACCGATGGCGCATTTTTATTAAATGATGACTGTAATTATGTTAAACAACACATTTCTATTTCATTTGTGTACATATCATTTTCATATTCAATATTTTTTAATGACCATCCATATTCGGCAGTTGGGCCAAGTGCTGCCCAGAATGGACACATAGTGCATTATGTTCCTTGGACATATACTAGTCTGTAAACCTAAGCTCAATAAAATCTATACCAGGAGTTTTGAGAACAACTCTTTTCTATTGAGTATTTCTTGTTGATGAACACCAACCAACCGATGGCGCATTTTTATTAAATAATGACTGTAATTATGTTAAACAACACATTACTATTTCATTTGTGTACATATCATTTTCATATTCAATATTTTTTACTGACCATCCATATTCGGCAGTTGGGCCAAGTGCTGCCCAGAATGGACACATAGTGCATTATGTTCCTTGGACATATACTAGTCTGTAAACCAAAGCTCAATAAAATCTATACCAGGAGTTTTGAGAAAAACTCTTTTCTATTGAGTATTTCTTGTTGATGAACACCAACCAACCGATGGCGCATTTTTATTAAATGATGACTGTAATTATGTTAAACAACACATTTCTATTTCATTTGTGTACATATCATTTTCATATTCAATATTTTTTAATGACCATCCATATTCGGCAGTTGGGCCAAGTGCTGCCCAGAATGGACACATAGTGCATTATGTTCCTTGGACATATACTAGTCTGTAAACGTAAGCTCAATAAAATCTATCCCAGGAGGTTTGAGAAAAACTATTTTTTGTTGAGTATTTTTTATTGATGAATAACAACCAACTGATGGCGCATTCTATTAAATAATGACTGTAATTATGTTAAATAACACATTACTATTTCATTGGTATGCATATCATTTACATTTTAAATATTTTTTGGAACATTAAAAAAAACATTGAAAAATATAAATATCTGGTATCGGTAACAGGGTCCAAGCTACCGGTAGTCAGGGCTCCTGAGGGAGGAACATCCTAACGCTAAGCGCAGTGTCCAGAAGTACCGCTTTCTGGATCAAGCCCTTGATCCATAGCCACCACTATGTTACGTGTGTCAGGAACATTTAAAAGACATAACCTGGGATGATTTTTACTGCACCAAATCGTTGTTTTGATTTTAATCCCCAGGATTTATTCAAAATGTTGGAATTGTTAAACAACCCAGAAGCCACATAGATTTGAAAATCTGAATCAACAACATGATTCGGAATTATTTTATTGGACTGGTCGCACTCGTGACGAATTCGAAAGATTCTTTAATGAAACTAAAGTATTAGCTCCAAAATGCCTCTGATGCCGATGTCCATGGACAACACTAGATAACTCCTATCAAAACTGGAATCGAACTGAACTCGCTACATTTTTTAACGTACGCGGACAAGACTTGAACGGAACTTAGTTAGGGCAGTGATGAATTGATGATAGGTCGAACCCAATACAACGTGATGTTGCCTTTTTCGAGAACTGGGTAGAGCACATATCTTTTTAAAAACAAGCTTTTTATTAACTAAAAAGTACTACTTAAATAAAACTTACAAAAAAATACTCCTCCTATTTCTCCTATTTCAAATTACTTCTTAAGATAAATATGGATACAACCCTGGGCTACACTAGGTACTTGTCAAGACAAATCCAACGAATCCAAACACGATGGCTCTATCTTGTTTGGTTGAGGAGTTCCCTTGGCCACCTTCCGGCTCCATCATCAGACCCTGGACACTGTCTAGTGTAAAGCACTTGTCAATATACATTCAACGAGTCCAAACACGATGGTGCTGTCTTCTTTAGTTAAGGAGTTCCTATGGATACCTTCCGGCTCCATCATCAGACCCTGGACACCACCTAGTGTAATAGGACTTTTCAATACTTATCCAATGAAACCAGATACGACGTGGCTATCTGGTTTACTTGAGGAGTGCCCGTGACCACCCTCCAGCTGCATCATAAGACCCTGGACACCATGTGAGGCTATAGCACTTGTCAAGATAAAATCAACGAGTTCAAACTCAACGACGCTCTCATTTTTCCAATAATAAAATGAAATAATTAAATAAAACTAGGTAGGGACCTACCTAAAAAACATTAACCTCTTTCAGGCATTATCTTATTAACCCTGTGACCGTTTTTATTTTTTTATGTATGAATTGATGTAAGGAACCATTTGGAAGCACTCCCATGTCTGGGCAGCATTTGGTCCAAATCGGTCAATATCCTTTAAAACATTTATTAAACGTAAGTTGTGCCAAAAAGCGTATTATACCATTAAATATTACATTGAGGACAAAAAGGCTTGGGATTGAGCTGCTCCAATTTCTCCAATTTTGTTATTTTTAACTTATTAAATTTTGTTATTTTTAGTGACTTTTTATTTTATTATTAACATATACTTACTACAGTGACATGAATGTTTACTTTGTAAAGTATTATATTATTTTAGTTATTGTGAATGTGAAGACTATGTGGATCTTTCTTTCTTTTCTTTTTAAGTATTAATTTTTCCTTAGTTTTAATTATTAATGGTCTGGCAGTTTGAGTTATTTATGCGGCCTAACCAAATGTCCTTTCTTTGGTACTGTTCGTCAAATCGTTGAGCTCCTTAAAATTGGAGTTGAGCTGCACGATTATTGATAAATGCTTGCACTGACTGGACAGGTCCACTCAATCTGTGTGGTTCTTTCCTCAAAAGTCCATTTCAGACACCAATCTACATGGTCTTCATATGATCTGACCAAGATTATGTCTGGACTTTAAAAGAGACTGTGACCTCTGAGTTTGTTTCGGCCTTTCTTCTCAGAGTAGTCAGAGAGGAAACGCCGACCTCATCTAGTTTTAAAAATATGATTGACGTGTAAAAGTGTTTGTACAAACCTACTTACAGAAATAAAAATCATTTATCATTTAGTATGAAAATCGTGTGCAGGACAACAGACAGACGCGGCGAAAGACTTTGTTTTATAATATGTAAGGATATAAAAATACCTAGTCAAAGATCGTTAGAAACGAAAGACAAAATGACGGATTGTAGAAGGATTTCTACAGTGCGATGTCGAAAAATGGAGAAACGAAATGTCACTTTGTATAGAAAAAGCTATGTCTATTCTTCGTAGAAATAGAAAGCGTCATGTTACATCTGCTGATGAACGAATTTTCAAAATCGGTCAACAATGGACGAAAATATCGATAAAAACACATAAACAATGAATATACATAATACAGACGAAATTCCTCCGGAAGTCGATTAAAAGTAGGTTCAAACTTGAAACGCAATGATGCTCATCGGATTGGTGCAACTGTCAATTTTCCTGCCCGACACTAGAGACGCGGAGACGCGTAACTACGCAAATCGAAGATAAAGCAAAAAACTACCGTCATACTGTAAACATGTCAATAAATAAATGAATACATCGTCGTCTAGCACCCAAATAATATCGTTCAGCATACAGCACAAAATACGGAGTTTTCAGGCAGTAGTGGGTTGCGCTCTATAGACGAATTAAATGGTAACAGCAATTACGCCACATGGAAGTTTTTGATGGAGTTACTTCTTGTTCACGATGACTTGTGCAAGTATACAAGAGTTATACCTGAAACGACCGATGCGACAGGTATGAGAACAGACCAGAAAGCTAGAGCAAACATTTGCTTGATGATTAGACCTCATTGCTTGGTGGTGCATGTACACAAAGCCAATACAGCGAAAGATGCTTGGGAAGCATTAGTGAGTGCGTTCGAGGACAAAGGTCTGAATAACCGCTGCCGGTTACTTGCAAAGCTGGTGAGCATGAAGCTGGAGCAATTCCCATCGGTAAGGGAACGTCACATCTGTGATGATGGTATCTCAGGAACTTCAAGACCTAGGAAAAGAGTTTGACGATGAACGGTTGGCTGCTTTACTTCCTCAAGGCTTTACCATAGAGTTCCAACCAATGAGACTAGCCATAAACTCAAACTCAAACTCAAAGCATTTATTTCAATTAAACCATTTACAGGCACTTTTGAATTGTCAAAGAGTCGGTCAGTTATAGAAAATAGTAACCTTGTTCTTACTACCGATTATGTAAAGATGAAGCTTTTTCAAATGGAAGATACCTATTTGGCAAGCACGAATGCAAGCAAACTGACTTCAGCACTATTGTCAAATAAGCATAAGGGTAAGAGTACACCGAAGAAGATCAAACAAAAGATCAAGTGCTTTATTTGTAATGGACCTTGGCACATGAGTGTCCTGGTAATTCAAAAGGGAAGAGGAAAGCTCTTCAAGCCTTTGCGTTCGGCACGTCATCGATCATCGATTCTGGAGCGTCGACACGTTTATGACGAATCGCAAATCTTGGTTTAAGAACTTACATGATAATCCTAAGACTTTGAGAGTGACTTGTGCAGATGGGAATTAAGTGTTTGGTGCAGGTTTAGGGGTATGAGGAACAGGGTGTAAAGTTCACTCATCCACCATAGAAAAGGGAGGATCCTCCGACCAGACGGGTGTTGTGTCTGGCGGACAACTGCCCAACGATTGATGTCGGGTTCTTGTATATACGAGTATGTCTACTGCACGGTATACTTTAATTGCGCGATGCAGGATTTATGTGACATCAGGTGTTTGTGTCACGTCAGGTCTTTTTGATGTGTAGTTCATATGTAGCGATGTAGGTACCGCCACACAGGTGAGGGTACGGTAGTATGTGAGTTAGGATTGACAGTCAGCAATGTTACGTATGTACCTAAGTTAGCTTCTAACTTATTGAATGTGAGTGCATTTGCGAAAAAGGGTAACGTGGTAGTACAGATAAATGTTGTGACATCTACAAGAGAAATGAGTGTGAGGTGCGAGGTAAGCCAGTTGTGAAAGGTGTGGCAGAACGAGGCATTTATAAAATTAAGTGATGTTCACAGGGTTCTGCGCTAGCAACAACAAAGCATGACCAGCAGATGTTATGGCATCGGAAGATGGGACATCTTGGTATGCATAACCTCAGACTACTGAGAGATAAGATGGCAAAAGGAGTAAGTTTTCCTGATATTTCTTCTAAACTGGAGTGTATAATTTGCATTTTGGAAAAAGAAACGAAACATCCGTTTCGTAAAACTGATGCAACGAGAGCTACGAAACATTAGGTTTAGTGCACTCAGGTGTGTGTGAACCTATGAGTATACTTTTTATTAGCGGTTTCCAATGTTTTTTGACGTTTATTGACTATTGAATGTTGCTGAGACACTGAAAAACTTCTTTACCAACATCCCAATTGAGGTTACGAAATCGCTCCCCTCATCATCTATATTAGCTGAATCTCTTCTTAAAGAAAGCTTCAGTAAGGACATTCCAAGTTTCGAATTCAAGCCTATTTCTATTGTCACAATTAAAAAGCATTTAAAAGTCTTAATATAAAAAACACTGAAGACTTATGGGGGATTTCCGTTAAGGTTCTTGGAGGTATTATTGACACAATTGCTCCTCTCCTAACAGGCATATTTAATCAATGTTTGGATAGAGGTACGTTTCCTGATTTAATAAAACATAGTAAAGTAGTACCAATTTTCAAATCGGGTAGTTAGAGTGATCCCTCTAACTATAGACCAATATCTGTGCTACCAGCATTAAGCAAAATATATGAAAAAATCATGCTAGACCAAATGTTGGCACAGTTTAATTCAAATGGGATTTTACATAGTCATCAGTTTGGTTTCACGAAAGGTAGGTTGACGACTGACGCAGGAGTAAAACTCATCAGTCACATTTTAGAATCCTAGGAAAAGGCCCAGGATGCAATTGGCATTTTCTGTGACCTCTCAAAAGCGTTTGACTGCGTTGACCACAATACACTAATCTGTAAATTACACCACTGCGGAATACCTGGACAAGCTGCTGATCTTGTTCTTTCCTATCTTTCAAACAGGCAGCAAAAAGTAAATGTTAAAGGGCGAAGTCCTCGGGGTCTGTGGTTAAGATTGGCATGCCTCAAGGTTCGATTCTTGGCCCTTTCCTATTTCTAGTTTATATTAATGACCTTCCTTACATGATGGCTAACTTATCGGATATAATTCTATTCGCCGATGACACTTCTCTTATTTTTAAAATAGATAGGAAAGATACGGATGTCTTACATGTCAACGATAGTCTGGCAGTTCTTTCGAAATGGTTCGCAGCTAATAATCTTTTACTTAATGTGAACAAAACTAAATGTCTTAAGTTCTCATTACCTAATGTTCCTCAAGTAGGACTAAATTTAAAACTTGATGACAAGAAATTAGACGCTATTACGGGAACTGTATTTCTAGGAATTACTCTAGATTCGAAATTACAATGGGGCGCCCACATCAGAGCTCTTTCAGGCAGATTAAGTTCAGCTGCATATGCAGTAAGAAAAATAAGGCAGTTGTCTGATATAGCAACAGCTAGGTTAGTACACTTTGCTTATTTCCACAGTATTATGTCTTATGGCATTCTGCTGTGGGGATCGGCAGCTGACGTAGATTCAATTTTCATTTTGCAAAAGAGGGCAGTTCACGCGATCTATAAAATGAGTCCTCGTGAGTCCCTTAGAAATAAATTCAAAGAAATTGATATACTCACTCTGCCTTCTCTCTATGTCTTAGAAAGTATTTTGTATGTTCGCAAAAACTTTGGGCTTTTCAAAAAAAGAAGCGACTTCCATAACATAAGTCGTTTTTTATAAACAGTATCCGCTTTTACAATAAGTTGCCAAGGCCGGTTACAGAACTTAGCGATGGTAAGTTCAAAACCCACATCAAACGAGTCCTTATCAAAAAAGCATATTATAAGATTAAAGACTACGTTGAAGACAAGGAAGTTTGGCAATAATTCCTTCTGCACATGTGGCTTCCCTGGTACCTCATTAACGGCATAATTTTGTAAGAGTCTATTAACTGCTCCCGAATTACCATGTTTATTTTTTTTTTACATTCATCGCTGACATACATAATAATAATCGTAATATTATTTGACATTATATACCTACAATTTAATTTCAACTCTATAGTAGTGGCTTTTGTGGACATGTTAATTATTCAGATTTGTTACAGTTGTAATGGCAATCATGTCATTTGGTTTAAATAGGTTTTTATCTGTAGTATCTTATTTATCTTATATAGATTCTTTTCTACCTTGTGAGAACGTCGTAGGCATAGTGAACTGTAGACTTTTATTTTTAATTTTTTTATGAACTTTACCTGAAACTTTTTGAAAGGCTACTGTCCTCCCATAACTATTAACACTGTAATTCGAAAATATTGTAAAAGCCAATTATCTTTTAAAAGAGTAACCATGGAGTGTCTTGCCGGCTCTTCTCCATAGGAAACGACCAATTGGAACCGTGCACCTAGCTTGTGACGTTTCATAAGTGCCCATGTAGGCTTATGTGAAATAAAATATTTTGATTTTGATTTTACGCGAAAAACTTTTTATTTTAACAAAAATCTGAAGTTTTCGAAAAATTTATAAATGGAGTTTGCTGTAAAATGTGTGTGGGAAGAAAATAAAGATTCTACGCACTGACAATGGAACCGACTACGTCAATAAGCGGATGGATGAATTGCTGAAGAATTGCGGAATCTAGCATCAACTGACGGTGGAGTATATGCTAGAGCAGAATGGCGTAGCTGAACGGGCCAATCGCACTATCTGCGATAAAGCAAGAACCATCCCACATGAGTCTGGATTAGAAAAACTTTGTTGGGCTGAAGCTGTCCATCACGCCGTGTTCCTGAAGAACAAGTCACCAACGATTGCTGTGAAGAATATGACTCTGGATAAAAAATGGTCAACGAGGAAGTGTGACCTAAGCATGCTAAAACTTTTGGGTGCAAAGCATTTATGCACATTCCTGATCAAAAATGGACTAAGTGGGATGTAAAAAACTTGCACAAAAAGCTTGCACACAGGCTTTGATGACAACGCGAAAGTGTATCGTCTTGTGCATTTTACCTCCGGGAAAATATTGAAGGCCAAAAATGTTGTGTTTTTGGAGAATTAAAAAGAAGAATTGCAAAAGGAACCAGAAACAATACTTCTACAAGATGAACTAATTGTCAGGAATATAGTAGAACCAGATGTTTTGCAACCTCAACAGGAAGATGATGATGTTAGCAATGTTCCTAGAGTGGAACAAGAACAAGAGAGTTTTGCTGAAAATCCTGTTCAACATTAAGTTATTCATTGACCAGAGTATGTGGAGTTTCAAGATTGTGAATCGGACGTAACTGAGGATCGACCACAAGAGGTGGAATGGAGTTATCCACTAAGAGACAGGAAACCCAAAGAGTTGCCGGATCATGTTCAATATCATGCAGTGGAAAAAGAACATGACCCTACTATGGTTCAAGATGCACTGTCAAGGCCTGACAGTAGAGAATAGAAAGCTGCGATTCAGGAGGAGCTTGATGCTTTAAAGAAAAATGGAACGTGGACTTTAGTGAAACCTGGACAAGCGAGCAACGTTGTGGATTCGAATTAAAAAGAAGTGGCGGGAAATAGGCTAAGTCATCTGTCGTTTCGTGGTCGTGAAAAGATTTTCCCTAAATCTAGGAAAAGCAAATCCTTACATTATAAAACAAAGTCCTCCGCCACGTCTGTCTATCGTCCTGTACGTGATAAACTCAAAAACGACTGCACTGATTTTCATACTGTTTTCAGCAATGGATAGAGTGGTTCTCGAGTAAGGTTTTAGTATACAGGGTTACTGGTAACTCGACGTATTCCTTGCAGGACGTCATAGTAGGGTTAAAATGCAACAAATTAAGCCACCAAATGTTCTACCGAAATTCAGTAGTTTTTGAATTAGTTAAGAGTTTTAGTTTTTTAATGAAAATCCCAGATTAAACCATTTGAAACCAATTTAAAAATGATTTACGGCGCGACTGTACTGAAATTTAAGTTATTATCATAGTTGACGCCGTAGCAGACCTTTGTTAATAATTAAAAGTTCAATAATGCCTAAAACTTTGGCAAATATCACTAACAAAACATTTAATTTTTTGTAATTTTTGCTATTACTTCAAAAACTAAAACTCTTAACTAATTCAAAAACTACTGAATTTCGGTAGAACATTTGGTGGCTTAATTTGTTGCATTTTAACCCTACTATGACGTCCTGCAAGGAATACGTCGAGTTACCAGTAACCCTGTATAATAACCGACATCCACGCGGGAAAAATCGCGGGAATCAGCTAGTAAGACATAAAAATATAAGTTGTATCTTAACTTTTATTTTTATCATCATCTCCTTATTTCCACTATTAATTTCAAGCACTCTGCCCGCTAGTGGGACTTGAGCAGCCCCACTAATAGACCCGCTATCTCCTAAACTGTTCACCAGTACCCTCGAAGAAATCTTCAGGAAGTTGGCAGCCGAATGGAGGGAAACAGGCATTGTCCTTGGCGAATACAAATGTACGTTTCGCCGACGACATTGTTCTCTTTTCATCCTCAGCCACAGAACTTGAATGGATGCTCCGAGAACTTAGCAATGCAAGCCTTGAGGTTGGACTGAAGATGAATATGTCGAAGACTAAAGTTATGTGCAACGAAACACCTGGAAGCATAAAAGTAGACGGGAAGACAAAACAGCATGTCCAGGAATACCTTTACTTGGGCCAAGTAGTCTCTTTCCAGACAAGGTAAGATAAAGAAATCACAAGACGAACGGAAAACGCCTGGAAGGGCAACTGGTCTATGAAGGAACTATTTAAGGGTGAGTTGCCTAGGGCACTGAAACGTAGGCTCTTGTACATGTGTATTCTTCCCATCTTAACCTATTGTGCACCGACTTGGTCTTTGACTAGCATCCAGAAGTCCAAACTCAAGGTCTGCCAACGAGCAATGGAGTGCAGTATACTCGGCGTTCAATTAACGGCTCGTGTTTATAACACAATACTGCGCTCCAAAACAAAGAAAGCTGATGTGGCTCAAAAGGCTGCTCAACTTAAATGGGACACGTGTGACGCATGCCGGACAAACTGTGGACCCAAATAGCACAGAACTGGTGCCCTGAGACAGAGAGGCGGGGTCGCGGCAGATCAAGTAGGAGATGGCGGAACGAGATGGATAGGTTGCATCAAAACTGGAAGGAGGACGCGAGGGCACGCGAATTATGGAAGAAGGGAGGCCTTTGCCAGTGCGGAGTGGAACAGCGTAGGCTAGGGAAACAAACTTATCTTGGATATAATCCTTAAATCCTCTAATTAACTTATAAAACATGCTTGTTTACAAAGTGTACTTTCGATGAGTTTTAATTTTTTTTTCTTTTAATTGCTATAATTATATCGCAAGGTATTTTTATAAAGCATTTAACGCATTACCCTATAAGCTAATCTGAAAAATGGTTAATACATTTTATCTTTATTTCTAATATTAAAATTATGTCTATCACTTATTTTATTAAAAAGATTTAGATTTTTGATAACATACATAATATTTTCATAAATGAATTGGCAAGGTACCGTCATAATATTAATCTTTTTTAAATAGTTCCCTGAGAGATTCGCGGCGACATAGATTATAAATGGCTCTGACAGCTTTCTTTTTCAAAATAAAGATGGAATCGGATTCAATGTCAGCAGCCCGATCCCACAGTAAAATGCCATACGACATAATGCAGTGGAAGTAACTGAAATAGACCAAACTCGCGGTTTCTACATCTGTTAACTGTCTTATCTTTCTAACAGCATACATAAGCAGCCGAGTTAAGACGCCCCGAAAGAGATGTTATTATGAAGTCCCCATTGTAATTTCTCATCTAGCGTGATTGCCAGGAAAATTGTTTGATTAATATATTCCATTTTTACCCGACTACGGCGAAGAAAAAAGGAGGGTTATGATTTTGACCGGTATGTATATAAGGTGCTATAAAAATATCTGCCACGGCTGCAATGGGAGACAGTATTGTGTTTGTAGATTACAATAGTAAAGATAAATTATTGATCACTTGCCATATTTTTTTTCATACAAAAAATTGGTAAGTATTGATTTATTGGCATAAAACCATCCCGTAGACTTAATAAGCTGTTGCCGCACCGCACCGAATTCAATTCGCGAAACGCCGGCGCCGTTCATACACTGATGCCATTCTTATCAAACAATGCCGCTGCGCGCCGGCCACTCGCTCGTTAAAGCGCAGCCCCGCGCGCCCCCACCTTCACCCGCACTACCCCGTTCGTCGCACGCGCTAGTCGACCGCCCGGCCCGCCAGTCGCCCACCAGTCGCCCGCCCGCCCGCTCGGAAATTAGTTTTAGCAGTCAGCGTCGGGAATATCGCGTGCGCTTTCTTAAAAATGCCACCCAGACGACGGTATTTTAATCAAGAATATCTTGAAATGGTATTGTGCTACCGCGAGTGGAACTCCATAACTGCGCATGCAGTAAACTTATACCAGCAGAGGTTTGGTGTGCGAGTGAGTCATCATATTGCGATTCTTACACTAACTTGACAGTCCAAAGCCTGTTTTAAGTGTGATGGGAAGTTTATCATCTTATTTACGTCAGTTTTTTGGAAGAATGCGGTAGCTGATAAGTAATTGCACTTTTAAAACACATGTTTGCCTACGTATTATTGCGTACCTAGTAGATTAGATAGTGACGAACTAGTCAGCTGATTTCAGTTTTCATTCACAGAACAGATGGAAGGAGATAGCAGTTGTTTTCATTGACGAAGCGACATATCGCGCGTAATTTGTGAACCACGTTATGCAGAGTAGAGTCAATGTTTATTTAACTACTTTATTTTCTCAAATTAATTTAACTGTGCCGGGGTACGAAATTTCTTCACTATTGTAATCTTTAAACACAATACTACCTTCCATTAAAGCCTTGGCAGATATTTTTATAGCACCTTATATACGAGTATGTATGTAAGTATGTTCATCTTCTAAACCACTCATCACAATTTGACAAATGAGGTATCGTTGGAAGCATCTTGATCGTCCGCTGGTTATAGGCTATGTGATGTCACACTAAAAATGGCGCCCTCTAGAGGACATAAAGTCAGGAACTAAAAAAATAAATATTGTTTAATCGTACGATGTTGGGTATCAAGTGAAAGGGCTTAATGAGCACATTTCACATATATATATATATACATATATAAAATCCGGAGTCACACGTAATCTGTTCGATTTATACTACACGGGCATAAATCGAACAGGCATAAATCGAACGGGCGTAAATCGAACACCTTAACACGTAATCCGGATTTTTAATTTATCTGTCTGTGGTGTCTTGTTTATACCTTTTTAGTTGTAGTTGGGTTTGAGTTTTTACTACTTAAATTTTTTTCTCCATTCAATATGATGTCACATTCGCTACTTCTAACATTAGGTAATTTAAATCGAATGCATTTGTTTCTTTTTTCCTTTAGTACTAAATTATTTACCGTAAACCAATTTTGGACCTGAAGAATAGAGCTATTCACGTCGTCAAGATATTGTGACCGTCGTCGGTTTATTTTAAAAATCTGTGATGAAATATTAAGAAAGAAGTTCATCTAATATAAATTAGGACACGAGTCCAGGAACATAATAAGCAAAGAAAAAAAAAACAATGTTGTTTTATAAGCCTTATTTACGTAAGTATAAAAGTCTGTCATGTAGTCGTGCTAGGCACATTTTGGTTTGTCTGACGATACATCACGGTGGCGGTCAAAAGGTTAACTTCCTAAAATGTTAATTCTGCAATTCAAAACTATTTTGTGGTTTAAGTTGTATAACAGTTGCGCACTAGTGTAGTGCTAGACAACATTTTAACACATTTTTATTACGGCATTATTGTCTCGCTGCTGGTCACAGGCCTCTTCTGATACAGAGCGGGCAAGAGCGTTGATGATTACGGACATCTTTCTCAGAATATTTCTGAAGTTGTTAGATTGAAGTTATTGGAAGTTCAGCATGGACCCGGCTCAGGAGTTCGAAGCAGAGATGCTATCTCGCCAGAAGGCGATGAACGAAGTCATCGACCGCGGGGACTCAGCCGTGCAGCAGTATTACAGCGGCGCCTCGGTCTTCGTCACGGGCGGCTCTGGTTTCCTCGGCAAGCAGCTCATTGAGAAACTCTTTAGGTGAGGACACAGCATCATTATTGAAAGACATAGGCCTACCCCAAGCATCTCCACAACTACCGGTCCTGTGCCTCCTGCATCTATTAGGGTATTCTCGTGACCTTCACCGGGTTTCCTACCACCTTGTAGGACCCACGCTGCGTCTTTCAGGACGTGGTCGCCTCTCTAGAAGTTTTCAGCTCCCTTGACCAACCGTTCTGCTAGTAATGTGCCCCGCCCACTACTACTTCATTTTTCGGCAATTCTTTCGATCAGGAATAACAAATTTAAAATCAGGATTATCCATTTATCATCATCTGCCTGGCCTTTTCCCAACTATGTCGGGGTCGGCTTCCAGTCCAACCGGATACAGCTGGGTACCAGTGTTTTACATGGAGCGACTGCCTCTCTGACCTCCACAACCCTGAACATAGTGACACGTGATTTTTATGTAGGTATTAAGATTAGTTTTTGTATTGTTTTTTTATCTACCTACCTACATACTTATAAAGTAGTTCGGCTCCTCCTTCTATTTTGTTCGGCAGACTTTCCTCCCGTACCCCATAATCTTTCACCCTCAGTTTACAACAATAATTTGTTTTAACAACGCAGATCGTGTAAAATAAAGAAAATGTTCATTTTGCTGAGACCTAAGAAGGGAAAATCGATTCAGGAGCGGTTAGACTACATGCTGAAAGATCCGGTAAGCTTTTAACAAATGAATTATTGTCCTCTTTATCCACATTCTTCACCCTCAACAAAGCCGAGAGTCTCATACCTATTCGTTCCGGCCGTAGGACACAGGCGTTTGCCAAAAGTAAAAATTGTATCGAGCAATTATTTTTCTCAATGTTATTCATACATGGTATAAGGTTACTAAAGTGGATAGGTGCGGTATGAATCGTATTCCTCTGGACACACGATACAGTCCGTACATCTGTATGTGTACGCAACACGGTACACACACTGTCGTATCGCGTCACGAATTCGCGCGTGTCGTACTTGTTCTACAAGAAACAAAAAAACTTCCGTCTCTTTTGCCAGAAACGGTCACACACACGCATCATGCGCGTGACCTTGGCCATATGTTCTGATAGCAGTGTGCGTCTTGCATTAGACTGTGATGCAGATTGCTTAGGTTCTAATATCGTATAGCGCAGTGCGATTTTTCGCAAATATTTTTATTATTACTTCAGCTGAATAAGATGTGATTTATAGGTTTTTTTTTTTGTAGAATGGACTATTATTATTGTATTTTTGAAAACCTCAAAACCAGCGAAACCATATGCGCCGAAAAAAAAATGCCAAAGTTTTAAAAAATTACCAAAAAATCAATATAGTATTAAGGGGGAAGAGCAAGTGGCGGGTCTAAATTTGTTTCCAAGCAATATTGAGGTCAATGACATCTTCAAGGTCAAGGTCAACACCACATAAGTCGAGGTCAAACCAAAAAATACTAATATCTTGGAATATAACCTTATAACAAGTTCTCAGGTTATGAATAAGGTCAAGGTAAAACTCCAAGGTTTAGGTTAAAAAAAAAATGTAAGGCGTTGTCGACGGACCCCGTTAAGCGGGGCTCCTATTTCTGTGTGGTTTAAAAAAAATAACCATGTAGGGGATGGCGGGGTCTTGCAGACTCCGCCATCCCCTTATAACCTAACCTGTCCGAGTCGGGGTGCCCCAAGTCCCGAGCTCGCTTCGCTCGCTCTTGCATCCTAAGTTCTCATTTCGTTTTTACTTAGTTGGGATGTGTTATTTTTCTATATTATGATGGTGTGATGTGTAGTGTAATAGGTTATCATAGAAAAGGAACACATTTTTTTTTAATGACTGTGAGTACTTACGATGAGTGACAACTGTCGAACGTTAGAGTCACTTACATTCGATTACGTTTCGTTACACACGATCGTAGAGAGACGACACGAGAACATAAATTAAACTTTATTATTTTTAATTTAATTAATTATATTATTTGCTTTTGCTTTGCTAGCTATATAAACATGAAATAAAGTTTAAAACTTACCATATTTATACTTAACACCATTAAAATCCGCTGTCACTTTGTTTGATCGCGAAACAGAACAACCTAGGAGTGAAAATCTTAGATTATCTGTGGTAAAATGTAAATTTTATTACGTAACCAGTAGAATTTTTGGAAACTTTAGGAATTTTTTTCTCGAAAACTCAGCGTTTGCTAGCTGTGACATTTTGCAAAAGTGTTCTACACGAAGATATCTATACGCAAAAAAAAAATGAAGCTTCACACGCGTGATCCATAAAGTACAGTGGAGCCATTTAAATAGATGTACAATAAACTTAGAAGCAATTTTGTCAAAGATTTCAAGTAATATCTTTATCAATGCAATTTGTAATATTTTGACATAAAATGGTTTTAAATTATTTATTTATTTATTTATTTCACCATAAACATTAAGCTTCGATCATAATCGATGTAACTATGCAGTAAATAAGAATATTAGACTATATGCAAAATGTAAAACAACTACTTACTTACTAAATAAGTGATTTTATGGTTAAGTATGGGCAGTTTGTTTACATTACCTATGTGTTTTACATTTTATTTGGTTTCATTTCATTCATTTTCTTTACGAAAAGAAGATTGAAGCTAAACCTCAAATTTTACCTAATCCCTAAATAATAATATTATTATTAAATTAATGTAAACATTTTTATTACGGTTAATATTTTGTAATAACTCCC
Source organism: Lithophane leautieri (assembly GCA_949152455.1). Lineage (NCBI taxonomy): Eukaryota > Metazoa > Arthropoda > Insecta > Lepidoptera > Noctuidae > Lithophane > Lithophane leautieri. The sequence goes on from OX424478.1 coordinate 11,568,103, forward strand.
ATTATTCTCGATAGAGTCAAGTAGTCGTTCAATTGTCCCAATTGAAGTCTGGTCTTCGATGATGCAAGCCAGTTCAGTGTTGAGTGCATGGTGAACGGTAATTCAGCAAAATGTCTCGTTGGTATGAAACCATTTGTTTCATATTCAATCACCATGTGACGTAAAATTTTTCTCATATATCTTGACCCACAGACTCACAGTATTTCTCTAAAAACAAATAATGGAATACCTACTATTAGACATTGTCTAAGCAAAATACTAAAAGGGTTTACTTTACATTTCATAATTTAAAAAAAAATACATTAATAAAATTATATTTATTACACATAATAATTATTTATCATTCACTAATCGAAATAAATAATCTTTTAAATTATCATGTGACGTCACTGGTCCTCGTGAATTACTAGCAAGGCTACCATCTTCCTCATATATCTTGACCCACAGACTCACAGTATTTTTCTAGAACAAATAATGGAATAATTACTGTTAGACATCTCTAAGCAAAATACTAAAACAGTTTACTTTACTAAACATAATTATGAAAAAAAAAAATATAAGTAACATTATATTTATTACACATAATAACTATTTATCATTCACTAATCGAAATTAATAATCTTTCACATTACCTTTTATATTTTTCTTTGTTTATATTTTAACCTCATAATTAAATTTATACTCTATTTAATAAGGCATCTTCTGATTATAAGGATTAACAATGCCTTTGATTTAGACTTATGTTTAGTAAAATATGAAATATTTAAATGATCACACTCATACTTAGTCCGGTTTCATTTAATATTTATGTTATATTAAATCCACTTTTACGCAGCTCAATAATACCTATTTGTCTTCGTTTCAATATTTATGTTTCACTGCATTTTGAAAATAATAACCACAACACCGCTAGTAGATTTAAAACACTCGTCACCAACAATTCCTAAATAACCACGAACCAACAACGATCTATTAGGTGAATACTCTTATAAAACGCACTGTATCTGTCTACCTCACAGAAATCAAAATAATTTACTCAGTTTTCTGTGGTCTACCTACGAAACTTTACTTATTTATGTGAACAAGTCGAAAGAGACAAAACACTAATGATTATCGTAACACAGTAATTAAAAAAAAGTAATAAATACTTACTATATTTAATCATCGAAATACTACTAGGTATTATGAAAAGCTAACAAAAACTCTAATAGCAATCATAAAAAATAAAAAAAAGTAAACCGCAGGCGAGATTCGATCGAGATTCGCCATGGTAGCAACTACCATAGCACATTAATTAACCACTGAGCTATTATGCCATTTATTTATTTATTTATTTATTTATAAAGGTACACCAACAGCTTCTGTGTATATCTTCTATCTTAAGTATTATAGTTAACAATAGCCTCGGACTTACACAGTCGCCAATTACAGGATAACCAACAATCTCAGGAATAGGTGATAACACATAGTAATACTAAAACTAAAAGAATTAAGAAATTATGGCAAAATATTACTTAAAGTTAAGATTAATAAAAAGGAAAATAAAATTACACAATGAACAATATTGCAATTTTGGCACTTAACTAAGATATAAACAACAATAATAAAAACTGAAATAACAATGAGATCTTAAAGGAAAGTTTAGGTTCTAATATAAATTATAACAAAAAAGGTCATTAATATGATGGTTGAAATAATAAACTACTATCAGTTGCAGACAAAGCGAGTGTGTGTGCGTGTATATAGTATTGAAACAACGTAGAGAAGAAGGTCGTAAGTCAAATCGACACGGAACAGTCCACGGAACAGAAAAAACAGTTTTTTCTGTTCCGTGGACACGCCAATCCATTGCTGTATGAGTTTGCCTATGGACTTTAGTAACCTACTGTACCTATGGTCTGTTCCAAAAGAGTCTGATGAAAGTGTAAACAAACCCTGTTCAGGTTAAATTCTTAAGCAATCACTCACTAATATAGAATTAGTAACACATTCATCAGTATTTAGAAGGTTTCAACTATATACTTACTTTAAGTACTTTTTTTACATCAGTTACTGTTTGAATAACATGATTAAAATTGAAAATGATTGATTGACGTAAGTTGAGGTTATAAAATTAACCTCAAATTATTGTCAAATGAAAAACATTTTTTAAATTATAATTTCGGGTTTAAATATTCAAGTAAATACCTAACCAAAAAAGCATCCATTTTGTAAGTGCCACGACAAATTGGCATTCACAAGTGCTTTTTTGATCCAGTTGTTTACTTTATCATTAGATAGATACCTTCTTTCGGAACAGTCAATATATAGAATGCGTGGATTTTGCATGGTGACGGGTTTTTCACACCCTGTATTTTCTATACCTAACAGTATTATTCCAACAGGTGTATGACTTGGTACGTTCGAAGCAGCCTCTCTTCGCAGACAGAATGGTGGCGGTGAAAGGTGACGTGGCCGATATTAGGCTCGGCCTTAGTGACAAGGAGTGGACCACAATCACGACTGAGGTAAATATGCAGTCCTACGTTATCGTAGCTACAGCAGTCCCCACTGGCCTCTTATTATAGTTGTAAATAAAACGTTTTAAACCAAAATCCATGTTTTAAAACACGTTTTAAATTTGTTTAAAACGGTTTAAAACCATGACCACGTGGGCCGTACATTGAAATCTTATTTTTCCATTTTTAGGGTTCCGTAGTCAACAAGGAACCCTTATAGTTTCGCCATGTCCGTCTGTCTGTCTGTCTGTCTGTCTGTCCGCGGCTTAGCTCAGACTGTTGGTACTTGAGGGCTGTAATTTGGTATGAATAATACATATAAATCACGCCGACAAAGTCATAAAATAAAATCATTCAAAAAAAGCTGTACCTTCCATACACGTTTTTTTTGTCGACAGTACCATTGTTTGGGGTGTCGTTGGAAAGGAAGTTTAAAAATATTGTGAGTTTGTGAAAACCATTTTTGAATTCAGGGATCCGTTTGCGAAATATTAAGCTTTAAAGTGCTAATTTTTGTTAGAGCCAAGTGTCCGTCCCCCCTGCCAGCTAAATGGTTTACGCATATTATTAACTACTTTTTTAGGATTAGACAGACTGAAAACAAACTTGATACCTATGCGTATTTATTAAAAAATACATTTAAAAAGTAAGTTTTAGCTTAATAACAATTAAAAAATTGTCTGATTAGGTTTTTAGAATGTATTTTCTTGTAAAAATGCTTAAATTTTTTTATAGAAAAATCCAGATTATTTAAAAAAAGATGGTTTGAAACGTTTTAAACCAAAAAGACGGTTTAAAATGTTGCCAACGGCAGAGGCAGCTGCAGACTTCGATGCACGTTGGCGACAGCCGTAGATGTGTCGACGGCAGCTGCCGATGCGTCGACGGCTGCAGTTGCCTCTGGTGTTGACAACGTGCCTCTCGTGTACCTATAAGAACACTAAAGGCGACATTGGTGTAGTATTTTGGAGATTCCTTTTTTTTTATGTTATGATATGTGTGGCAAATAAGCCGACAGCTCGCTTGACCGTTCACAAAGAGTTTCGATGATCTGGGGCAGGATAGTGCCCCCGACAAGTCGAGCATAGCTACGAAATTCTCCGAGTTTGAACTCCATGTAGTTACTCTACTTACAACTTTGTCCCAGTAGATGACCACGTTGAAAAAAACCTTTAATTCCTATTATTTTCAGGTTGATATGGTAATCCACATGGCGGCGACGATAAGGTTCGATGAGCCCATGCGCGTGGCGACTCTTATCAATATCCGCGGCACCAGGGAGACGCTGGCTCTCGCCAAGGATTGCTCCAAACTTAGGTGAGCCTCACATAAGGTTCTCCAGCTTTTTCAGATTCTTGAAAAAATATTTGATTGCCGCTTATGAATATTATTAAAACGAACCGCCAATGCTTCGCTCGGGTGATGCAATCTACGAATGTGTTGACATGTCAAATCATCGAGATTGCCGTGTTTCTTAATTAATAATGCCCCTAAATTTCCCGGAAAATATTAATATTCGGGAAAAACTGAATGTCCTTATGTCAATGGGAGTTTTTAATGAATTATTAAAATTTAGACAGGACCTCGTCTATCGGGACGGCTAGTTTAAGTATATTTACAGAATAGAAGACATAGAAGCTAAAGACCTTGTACATTTCTACACGGTCAGCTTCAGAACTGTCTGATCCGGCCGATTTGTATGCAAAGCCCGTCATTTTGCGGCCGTTATATGCCTACCGCTTTATTAGGAAAAGAAGCCTAAGCTTAACAAGTGAACACGATTCTTGCAGAAACTTCGTGTACGTCTCAACAGCGTACACCCACGCAACCTTTGACCGCGTCGGGAAGGAGGTGCGGGAAGACTTCTACCCGGCCCCCGTGGCGCCACACGTGATGATCGCCATGGCAGAGCAGATGGACCAGGACAGACTCAACAGCATTACTCCAGAGTAAGAACACACCGGTTATGCAAGCTGAACTGGCAGTGGGCCGGCTATATTAGCCAAAGATATGATAACTATTGGGGAAGAAGTTCTTGAGAGGAGACCGCGAATCGGCAACCTTAGATAGGACGCCCTCAGGACAGGTGGCGACGATCCTCCCAGGATGGGTGTATCAGCTGACTAAGAGTAGGTGAGCGTCGAGGTGAATGACATACGATTGGAGAAGCTAGTGTCCATTGGTATAAGCTGTTGATACTATTGGGGAATCGAAGACACTTAAACACTATGAATATTTATGTTATTTTCTCATAGTTACAAAAAAATATATATTTAAATTCTTTTGGTGTTATTATGTATATATTTTTAAATGTGCTCATTAAGCCCTTTCATTTCAATGTAACGTCACATAGCCTATAACTAGCGGACGATCAAGACGCTTCCAACGATCCCTCAAATTGTGATAAGTGGTTTAGAAGATAGGAGGCAACAGATGAACATACTTACATACATACATACATACATACATATATACATACATACATATATACATACATACCGGTCAAAATCATAACCCTCCTTTTTTCTTCACCGTAGTCGGGTAAAAATAAGACCTTTTTCTAGCCAAAACATGGGCTATCTCGGACTCAACTTATCACGTGCAGGTATATAATGTAGCAGATGGATTGTCGAATCCGGTGTTTTACATAACCGTTAGCTGTTGACAGCTAAACAACGATCTCGTTGAACCTTCAGGTTGTTTTGTAAAACGGCTAGTGGATAAGTAAAACAGCGGATTCGACATTCCATCTGCGTCATATAAAAGCTATTGCCATTTATTCTTCAATAAAAGCATTGTCAGTAGGGATGGTCGTACCGTAACTGTAGTTTAAAAATATTGCTGTAAGCGTTCAAACTTAAACTTTACGTCAGAATTTACCCACTGTGAAACACTTACAATGGTTTTTTGATGTTCCAGGTTGATCAGGGGCTGGCCCAACACTTACACGTTCACAAAGGCGTTGGCCGAGGAGGTGGTGAGGTCCAGTGCTGCTGAGCTGCCCGTCTGCGTCGTCAGACCACCCATAGGTAAGCAAACAATATTGTACTTACCGGGGTATTGTCTTGTTTTCCATAAAATTATTTGCACTATTATTGTTTTCCATAATAATCCCCCCTCGTATTATTTACTTGCACTATTATCATTTATACTAATAACGCTTGTCATATCAACTTATTACTCATAACTTTTATTTGCCATAAATAAGTTTCCATAATAACATGTGTTATAATCATAAGTAACACATTATATAATCGATACTTGACTAAAGCAACATTTAATATAATTTTCAACACATTTGCTCGTAAAGTGGCTCTTATTTAACCGCTTTTAGGTTCATAATGCAGTGTATTATGGAAGCGTGCTTTTTACTTTACATTACCGCACTAGTGCGGTAATGTACGCCACAGATAACTATTTACTAGTCGGAGTAATGGCATGGTAGTAGGTATGGAATTAGTAAGTACTATCATGGCAACATCAAATACCATGTTACCAATTATAGTATTTACTAATTCCATACCTACCGTATTACATCTATAGAAATTTACTTTGGTGAAACTTTTTAATACCATAAGCAAATCATGGGCGACTAGTTAAGAAAAAAAAAATGCCATGGGCAGGTCAGTGGGATATTATAATTACATGGAATTAGTATGAACTATCCTATAATATTAAATAAGCATTCTCTATGTTCACAAGAGCAGAGTTGCGCTTTTTTAATTAAATCTCATCAAAGAGACTTCATCTCTTCTTGTATCGTAACGCACTATTTCACTATAATTTGCATAGGCAAACCAGGGGCGTTTTATAGAAAACATTTTTTTTTTAATCTTTACTTAATTTGCTTATTCAAAACACTATCTTGCGTTTATAAGATTTTGAATATAGGATGTTTGACGGATTTGCCAGTGCCTATATTTACACCTGCGTAAAAACAAAATCAGCGCGCCATTTTCCATAAATGTTTGTTATCGTTTTGATTGTGTGGTTTAATTATTAAATATTTAAAATGTCAATTTCACGTAGGGAAGAATAGCAATACGTAAATAATATTATATACATTTGACCCCGCTATACATTTAGTTTTTTTTTTCTTATTCAAAACATTATTTTTTGTTTATTTTACTACAGGCTGTCTAGCGGTTGCCACTGCCTTTATTTACACCTATGGAAAAACAACCAGCGCCATTTTCCTTATAGTTGTCATTGTTTTCGTTGTGTGATTAAATATGTATTATCAAAAATACGACATTTAAAGTATTGTCACCAACAGACGTAGAAAAGTTTTTAAACGAAGCTCCGGATAGTCAGTACCTGGCAACAAAGGTCAGTTGAACTTTATAAATCTAAATGTGTCATCTCTATAATTACGTTATTGTAGCGTATATTCTTAGGAGGATTCTTAGGATTTCTTAGGAGCTCGTGGCTAAGTAATAACAGTCGCACCGAGACGATCCATCAGGTTAAGCTACGCTTGCCGGGGTTGGTCGGTGGATGGGTGACCATCTTTACATACCGAGACTTCTCCGTGCCTCGGAAAGCACGTTAAGCCGTTGGTCCCGGCTGTCATTCGTGGATCTTTAACAGCCGTTACGGGTCGTCAGAAACCCGAAAGTCTGACAACCAGTCTTACCAAGGGGTATCGTATTACCGACTTACTGGGTTGTGGAGGTCAGATAGGCAGTCGCTCCATGTAAAATACTGGTATTCAGCTGCATCCGGTTAGACTGGAAGCCGACCCCAACATAGTTGGGAAAAGGCTAGGCAGATAGATAGCGTATATTCTTACAACAAGTCTGTGTTTTTCCTCGCAAGTGTGTTGAAAAACGTCGTATGAAACGCGTGTGCATTGATCATTACACTCTCGGCTACCTTATCGCGCTCGCCTATGATATCCAATAGAGCACACTCGTATCACAATGTACTATTAAAAACATTTATTGTTTTGTAAATAAAATAATATCATTAAGACATTTGGCCGGTAATCAAATGAGTTATTACAGCAAACAATCTTAAACAATAACCAGTTTGTCAAATTTGATCGGTTAGGTTAGGTTAGAACTTTGACCACACAACGCGGTAGATTTCCTTTTTTGCAGTGCCGCGGCAGCGGCCGCCGAGCGCCAGATCCCCTCTATTGTTAGTGAATCATTTCGGTTATTTTTAGGTTTCCTAGTACTGAACTAGCATTGTTGTGCTAGTATGGGCAAATGAATATTATGGTGAATAAATGTTATGGAAAACGACATTATTGAAAATGAAAAATAGGGCAAAAAATGGATTAAAATTATTATGACACTTGATCGATTATGACCAATGAAATTAGTGAAAATGATTTTATGTAATTTCACGATTTTGGCAAGTGAAGCGTTATTTCTAATGAAAGTATGGCAAACACAAGTATAGTGTATAAAATTATGGCATTTTAAGTTATGGCAAACATTAGTAAACCACTTACTGGCAAAGTAAACCATCAACATTTGAACTGTTGGGGATGCCTTCACCGCTCTTGGAGAACTGGTGATAGTGGCGCAAGAGTAGTACACCTATACCTATGCTGTAGGAATCTGAATCAGATAAACTAGCTTTGTACAACTATATAAATACAGTTTAGTATGGTTAAATACATTTAATTTTAATGTAAACTGAAGCGAAGGGGTTTTTTTCAATATACCGTCAAATAAAAATAAATAGGAAAAAATTAAAATTAAAAATATTTTTATGTTTTTTACCTAAATATACACTATTTAACAATAATTAATAAATAAAACACACCTCTATAAGAATTTTTTTAATTATTAATTTGATTATTCTACATACTTACTTGGTGACGTCATCAGCGGCCCGTCCCCGTCGCGAACAAAAGCCAGATAATACTTGAAATTTCAAGTGTCGCCGAAAGACAAAGCTATTGATAATCGATAGCTTATGTATTGTTGGGCACACGTGCTTATAGCAAACAGGGTTTCAACTGATAAAATTATCACAGAATCATCACAAACACGACGCTTAAGATTCACTTACACTGTAAAATTTTACGAATACTTTCAATCACGGAAGAAATAAAAAAATAATGGAAAAGCCATAAAAGCAAAATTGGTATCTGTAATTTTTATCTGCGATTGATTTTATGTTTAATTAATATTTTAAACGTTCAATTGAAATGATTATTTTACCTGTAAATAAAAATTCTGTAAAAAACATGTAGTTTTTTTTAACACTTAGTGTACACATTTGTACAATTTTTTTAATACTATCCTACATATTTTAGCAGATAACACAATGTACTACGCGGGCGCTTTTTTATAATCACCTAAACTTGGTCGGATTACCACGGTCTTGGACTTCCAAATCACTTTTATTTTATTATCTCGTTAATTACTGTACTTTCTACGCTGAAATTTTACGGGCATAAAACTGAACTAAGCAACTAATTATTGATATAAAATTCAGTTTATATATCCACATACAGGTTTACTGGTGGCCAAATAACTCCGCGCGCATTGTGACCGTGAACGCTGAGAATACATACATATTATTTTCTTAATTACTTACAGGATACTAATGAAACTTCACATACATTTGAATTCCGTTACAAGCTACAAAATAACGTTTAAAGTAAGTCTTTAGAGCTCTTATTCAGAGTGTTAGGACCTATTGAAGTGTTTTTATATTTAATTAAATACCCCATAAATGGTGCATTATTTTGTTTTTTTTTATTGCACAACAAATTAAAACGAATTCCTAAGAAGTCATGTACAAAAGATGATAAGAATCCGCTTAACCGTTTCAGAGATCCAGCAAAACCACAAACGTTACTCCAGCAGGATTTTGAGTAACTTCGCAGCCGAAGATAAAATAAAATAAGGTGCAAAATTTACCTCGTTTAGACAACTAATTATATAAATACTGTTTATTTCAATATACCCATTTTTTTTTTATGTCTGGCTGCGGAGTAACTTTTGAAACGTTACCCCAGCAGGAAATGTTTTTGTGAAATCAAATGAAAACTGTAATTGCAACAAATTTAAAAATGTGCGCAACAATTACAGAGGCTATGCAACTAATTATCTATAAGCTTGAAATGTCCATTTTCGACAACATTTTGCTAGGGTAACGCACGCGAGACAACCGCAGTGAAGATTCTGTAATAAATGTGTTTCTCTCAGTTATCAACAGTTACCTGGAGCCACTGCCTGGCTGGCTGGACATGAGCTGCGTCACGGGACCCACAGGGGTAAGTCTCAAATAATATTTAGACAAATAGGCATACCGCGATATTAAAACTTAGGCCTACGATTTTTGCAAATTATCATCGTACCATACCTTTCTGGAATACGCTTTTCATTTGATCCAACGCCCTCTACAGCGCTGCAAAGTTAGTTTGGCGCGTGGCCAAAATCAGAACTAAGGCCGCCATTTGTATTGTCAATACAATTTCTGTGACAATTTCACAAATGATTACCAAACCCTAGTTTTCAAGTACTTACATCTATGTTACCAACAACGCCCCCCTATCAATGTTATTCAGGCGACGAAATATTCTTGTAACACTCTATTGGCACACGGCACCGCGCACGGCCGCGGTAGGCGGTCACATTGGCCTCTATTAATTCCGCTGATGCCTAACACCGACCGCGCCGCGTCAAGCCGGTAGAGACCGCGGCGGTGCGCGGTGCCGTGTGTTAATCGCCTTACCATGGTGTTCAATATATAAAATACTTTACTCGAGCGTTATTAAGGCACATCCATCCTTATTAAGGGCCTTATACAACCTGAAATTGCTTAGCTTGATCCTCCGTTATGTCGAAAATACTGCAACATTGACATACCACGCGGGAGAAGCCGCGGGCGGAAGCTAGTTTTGAAATAAATATATGTTAAAGTTGAGGATGGATGCTAGGTACTATGTTTGACGAAAACACGATTACATACAATTTTCTCTATAGAAAAATCCAAAGTTACCTCTAAACCGAACTATAAACCGCTGGTATTAAAAAAATACTTCAAATTAGATCATGAAACTTTGCATACTAACTGAACTAAGCAACTAAACACAGTGCTACACACTATACAGCAGTTCTTATCTTATCTTCTCTAAATTATCTTTATTTTCACCATAAAAAGCAATTACCTACCTTTCGAGCCTTGGACCCGCCAGCACCCTACTCCGTCCCGCTCTCACTCAGGCCGCGAGTAGTATGGTGCGAGCGAGATAGAAAGTGAATTTAAGCTGAGGTAGTATAGGCTCTTAAGAAAGCGACACACATCTAATGACAGAGAGGATGCTCTACAAAGTCGAACTTCAAAAAAGCGACGAAGTGCGTATCGGACCACGCACATCGGACATCGCACAATGAAGGGTTCCATAGTTGGGATGAATTTATGCCAAGAACAAACTTAACATTGTAGTTGAAAAACATGTTCTCCTATACGAAATGTATGTTTTTGCAACTAAGTTGGCTAATGATGTAATCATTAACTTGTAGAGGATAATCAGCTGTGATAGTTTTCCATTTAATTTCATTATAATATTACGGCCGTAATTTTTTTTACATAATATCCAAAACCAACCATTTAGCTGTTAGGGTCTCTAGGTCTAGTTGTATCCCTACCAGTTAAATGGTTGATTTGGGACACTTGACTCTAACAAAAATGAGCACTTTAAAGCTTAATATTTCACAAACGGAACCCTGAAGCCAAAAATGGTTTTCACAAACTCAATATTTTTGAACGACCTTTCTAACGACACGCCACACTATGGGATGGATGAGAAAATAAAAAAATACAATTTACGTGAAGGGGAGGCACACAAAAAAACATTTTTTTCATGGTTTTGTTATACCATTTTGTCGGCGTGATTAATTGTACACCCATGCCAAATTACAGGTTTCTAGTACTAAGAGTTTCTGAACTAAGCCACGGACAGACAGACAACCATGGCTAAACTATAAGGGTTCCTTGTTGACCACGGAACCCTAAAAACTCGATGTGCCATACTACAACACCCACTGTATGCTCACAGGTATTGGTAGGCGTCCTGCTAGGAGTCCTCCACGTGTTCTTTGTGGACGTGGACAACCGCCTGTCGCTCATGCCGGTGGACTACGTGAACAACGCCATCATAGCGGCCGGCTGGGACGCGGCGCAGCGGCGCGGGCGCGGCGACCGGGTCACGCCCATGTACACGCTTGCTAGGAAGGAGTGCTTTATAACTTGGTGTACGTAACTTTTAAAACTGCTACTTACTTTATCCACAGCGGCCGTTCATACGGCGATGTAGCACGTTGTACTGTACGATATTTTAACCGACTTCTTCAAAAAGGAGGAGGTTCTATGTTCGTCTGTATGTATGTTTTTGTTTTTGTATTTTAATCCATATTTTCGCCAATTGTGAACCGATTTACAAAGGACATTGACCATCCATATATGGGAGTTGGACCAAGTGTTGCCCAGAATGGACACATAGTGCATTATGCTCCTTGGACATATACCAGTCTGTAAACCAAAGCTCAATAAAATCTATACCAGGAGTTTTGGTGTTGGTGTGAAACTTCCTCTACTCAGAGAGCGCGTAAACGTAATACCATCGCTCCTGCGCCTGACTTCTGTCTGCGGTCGTTTCATTGCTACCAGGGCCACTGCCCTAAAATGATAAAGGAACCAAATATTCAAAGACATGACATCCGCCAACCCGCACAGTGCCCGCGTGCTGTATTTACGGCTAACTCCCTCTCACAGAGAGGAGGCCCGAGTGGCAGCAATGGGAAAATTATAAGCTGATTATTTAACTTTGTGTAAATATCATTTCAGCTTTCATCGGCAAAGTCTTGCGCACGGAAGGCGTAAAGTTAGTATCCCCCAAAGCCATGTGGTACTGCTCTATGATAGAATCTAAGAACCGACTGCTGTACTGGATCCTGACGTGGTTGCTGCACTATATACCTGCTTATATACTAGATGGCTTGTGTGCTATTATACCCTTCAAGCCCAAGGAGATACCATCGTAAGTAAAGCTGTAGAGTTTGTAGCGCCACTTTTTCTTAGCTAAAGCACTAGGAAGTGGTGAAGGGTGGGCATTTTGGGGGACTGTCTTATGTAATTTTGACGTTCAAAAAGTGCTAATTTATATAAAGAGTTAGATACATTCGATCGAGAGGCGAAAATGTCTATGCGAGGCACAGACACCGGTTTCTGGAACGAAAATCAACGAAGAGAAAAAAATAAACCCAACCCAAGTACCTCTTATCTATCTGATTGGCGGTTGATATTTTTTACACGATTACCCAGAAAGGAGTGTAATGTTTTCAGGGTTCATGTATGTATGTTTGTATGTAGGTACTCGTATGTATGTGAGTATCTTTATTCCACCATAACTTTTAAATGACTGAACGGATTTGGATGTATGGAGTATCGTTAGAATCCTTATTGAAAAATAGAATTTTTTTTTTGAAAAAAATCGGTCTGGCGGCAGTATGGATCCATTTTCAAATGTGAAAAATAAAAAAAACATCAATTATTTACAATATGGGTATCCAATTGAAGACCTTGGTGAGATCATTCCAAAACTATATAATTTATTGTCATCAATTTTCCATAGGTAGGGTGTAACGCAAATAAAAAACATCTTGAGCTGCAAACGATTTAATCAGACTTTAGTAACACTGCAAATGTCTAAATGAGTGAATGGTTTGGTAGATGATTGAGTTATTATTAGAATTCTTTCATAATCACACTTATACTTATACTTATACTTAGGGAAGTAATAAAAAAAATTGTTTACATTAACACAACGCCAACTATTGCATAACGGTAAACAAAAATGCACCTAAACTCAAAAATTATAAAACTTGTCAAATCTACAACGGGGTAGCTCTTGGCCTTCATCTCACCTGATGATAAGTGATGATGAGGCTGAAGGTGGCAACGAGCTTCACCCGTAATCCTCAACCACGGAGGAACTGGCTATCTTATCTCTAACTGCCGAATCACAACAATTACTATTCCGCTACTCCGCTCTACTTCGTACTAAAGTACAGCAATACAGTAATCGCGGAGTGTGGCGCGTCTTCGTGGATGGCACTATCAATAAAGAGAATAGACGAAAAAAAAAAAAAAAAAAAAATCTTTCTTTACAGATTCGTGAAGCTCTACACGTCAATTGACAAAATGTCGTACGTATACAGATATTTTTGTCAAACTCATGGGAGTTTACAGACGACAACGTGAGAGGTATGATCGACAACATGTCCGACGTTGACAAAGTCATATTCAATTGTGACCTGAGCACGGTGAGCTTCTTAGATTCCACAAAAGCCTTAATCATCGGAATCAGGAAATACATCATAAAAGATGGCTTGAGAGACAGTGTGGCGGCCACCAGGAAACAAAGAATACTGTGCGTGGCTAATTACGTAATGTTAGCGCTTTATGCATATGTACTGTGGAGTACTATTTCTTTATTTTTGTCGTTCCTGAAATATATGTTATTTTTAATCCTGAAAATGTGAAGAAAAACATGTTTAGATTTGTAGCGTAAGTGAAACTTTATTTGTGAGTAATAAAGCTGTTTTTCCAAACAATCACATATTTGTTTCTGTAGCGGTATCTACATCGCCACATGCGAACTACGTTTCAAAGACCTGCCGTCACACAACAATCCTGACATCACAGAAATCCTGCATCGCGCAATTAAAGTTGACCGTGTAATGGACATTATGTACAAGAACCCGACATCAATGGTTGGGCAGTTGCCCGCCAGACACAACACCCGTCTGGTCGGAGGATCCTCCCTTTTCTATGGTGGATGAGTGAACTTTACACCCTGGTCCTCAGTGTCACCCTTTCTGGCAGGGCCACCAACAGGGATTTTAATTTTGATAACACAAAAATGTTGTCGTTAATTTGTCCAAATTTGTCACCAAATATCAGAATCAAAAAATCTAAATCAAAATATTTTATTTCACATAAGCCTACATGGGCACTTATGAAACGTCAGAAGCTAGGTGCACGGTTCCAATTGGTCGTTTCCTATGGAGAAGAGCCGGCAAGAAACTCCATGGTTACTCTTTTAAAAGATAATTAATTGGCTTTTACAATATTTTCGAATTACAGTGTTAATAGTTATGGGAGGACAGTGTAGGCCTTTCAAAAAGTTTCAGGTAAAGTTTATAAAAAAAATTAAAATTAAAAATAAAAGTCTACAGTTCACTAAGCCTACGACGTTCTCACATTCACAACATAGAAAAGAATCTATATACGATAAATAAGATACTACAGATAAAAACCTATTTAAACCAAATGACATGATTGCCATTACAACTGTAACAAATCTGAATAATTAACATGTCCGCAAAAGCCTCTACTACAGAGTTGAAATTAAATAGTAAGAATATAATGTCAAATAATACTACGATTATGATTGATGAATGTAAAAAAAAAACATGGTAATTTGGGAGCAGTTAATAGACTCTTACAAAATTATGCCGTTAATGAGGTACCAGAGAAGCCACATGTGCAGAAGGAATTATTGCCAAACTTTCTGGTCTTCAACGTAGTCTTTAATCTTATAATATGCTTTTTTGATAAGGACACGTTTGATGTTGGTTTTGAACTTACCATCGCTAAGTTCTGTAACCGGCTTTGGCAACTTATTGTAAAAGCGGATACTGTTTATAAGAAACGACTTACTAGTTTTAGCTAATCTAAATTTGGGTATGACAATTTCATGTTTACTACGTGTATTTATATTATGGAAGTCGCTTCTTTTTTCGAAAAGCCCTAAGTTTTTGCGAACATACAAAATACTTTCTAAGATATAGAGAGAAGGCAGAGTGACTATATCAATTTCTTTGAATTTATTTCTAAGAGACTCACGAGGACTCATTTTATAGATCGCGTGAACTGCCCTCTTTTGCAAAATGAAAATTGAATCTACGTCAGCTGCCGATCCCCACAGCAGAACGCCATAAGACATAATACTGTGGAAATAAGCCAAGTATACTAACCTAGCTGTTGCTATATCAGACAACTGCCTTATTTTTCTTACTGCATATGCAGCTGAACTTAATCTGCCTAAAAGAGCTCTAATGTGGGCGCCCCATTGTAATTTCGAGTCTAGAGTAATTCCTAGAAATACAATTTCCGTAATAGCATCTAATTTCTTGTCATCAAGTTTTAAATTTAGTCCTACTTGAGGAACGTTAGGTAATGAGAACTTAAGACATTTAGTTTTGTTCGCATTAAGTTAAAGATTATTAGCTGCGAACCATTTCAAAAGTACTGCCAGACTATCGTTGACATGTCAAACATCCGTATCTTTCCTATCTATTTTAAAAATAAGAGAAGTGTCATCGGCGAATAGAATTATATCCGATAAGTTAGCCATCATGTAAGGAAGGTCATTAATATAAACTAGAAATAGGAAAGGGCCAAGAATCGAACCTTGAGGCACGCCAATCTTAACCAGAGACCCCGAGGACGTCGCCCCATTAACATTTACTTTTTGCTGCCTGTTTGAAAGATAGGAAAGAACAAGATCAGCAGCTTGTCCACGTATTCCGTAGTGGTGTAATTTACAGATTAGTGTATTGTGGTCAACGCAGTCAAACGCTTTTGAGAGGTCACAGAAAATGCCAATTGCATCCTGGGACTTTTCCCAGGATTCTAAAATGTGGCTGATGAGTTTTACTCCTGCGTCAGTCGTTGACCTACCTTTCGTGAAACCAAACTGATGACTATGTAAAATCCCATTTGAATTAAAATGTGCCAACATTTGGTCTAGCATGATTTTTTCATATATTTTGCTTAATGCTGGTAGCACAGATATTGGTCTATAGTTAGAGGGATCACTCTTACTACCCGATTTGAATTTGTCGTTAACTGGTTCAAAAGATATAAGGGTTTATAGGTGGCCCTGCTGGAGAGAGTCTCCCCAGCAGAGCTAAATTTATATCTCAAAAACTAGGGCACCTAGCGAAGATGTGTTTTCTCCCATATTTTGTCGCCAATTTGTCCAAATTTGTCACCAAGTTACAGATTTTGTCGATGTGTAATTAAAAAGATATTAAAGAATTAAATTTGCCCATACAGTGGTACAAGCAAGTACAAAATACTTTATGTAGTTTCTAGATAGTATCTATGACGTCTTATGGAGGAATGTTTGTTTCGAATTAAATAAATATAAACTTATTCTATAATTTCAACCCACCAGAGGAAAGCTGTATTCATTATATCGTATCGGGTCGGTCGCGGTCGTGTCGGTGGCGAAATGAAGAATGTAGCTGTCGGTGAAGTGTCTTCGAGTAGGTAGGTGCGTAGGTAGGTATCGATAGGCATCGGTGTTGGTTTCAAGCAGGGTCGTCGAATGTAGAAACACCCATTGATTTTTTATTTTTTTATTTTATGCACATACCTTTATTATTAACTAGCTTTAGCCCCCGGCTTCGCCCGCGAAAAATATCGATTTTCAAAAAAAATAACCCTCCTTATTATTCCCTGTCTACATGGTACAAATCGTCATTTTTACGCGGGCGAAGCGAAGAATAATAAATACAATAATTTTAAGGTAATAAATAATTTTATATTTCGACAACAGAAGTTTTATTATTCTAATCTAAATTAAGATAAAAAAAAACTCAACCCGTCCATACCCACAACATAACACTCACAATCACCTCAAAATACACACATAAACAACACATGTCAAACAAACTTTTTGGAAATTCATTTTTATAAAATACAATTTGATTACAATTGACAATAATATGTTTTCAACGTTTAAGTACACCTATTTTAAACATTTAACTAAGGGTACGGTTTTTTTTTATTATTCTAACGTAAATTAGAGCTTAACATTGTAAACTGGTAAAGTAGTTGCATGCGACTGTACATCTTGACACCAAATAGACCAAGAGCAAGGTTTAATGTTTTCAAAGAAGTTTATGCCACTCTAATCTAGTAATTTAAAACATAAAAACATGTATTTAACTGAGAATTTATCTCTCTCGGACATTTCTAAGGACTTTAGACCGATAAAACTAGAAGTATATTACACATATTAATATAAATATATTTTCTTGGCACAATTTTTCTTGAACTCTTCGATCTAGCTCTTGGACTATACCTTAGTAATTGAACTCATTATATCTCCTAAACTAAGACTCGACAAAATCTGTAACTTGGTGACAAATTTGGACAAATTGGCGACAAAATATGGGAGAAAACACATCTTCGCTAGGTGCCCTAGTTTTTGAGATATAAATTTGGCCCTACTGGGGAGACTCTCTCCAGCAGGGCCACCTATAAACCCTTATATCTTTTGAACCAGTTAACGACACTGATATTTGGTGACAAATTTGGACAAATTAACGACAAAATTTTTGTGTTATCAAAATTAAAATCCCTGTTGGTGGCCCTGCCAGAGAGGGTGACACTGGTCCTCATACCCCTAAATTTCCATGTTGGGAAACTTAATCGCGAACGCATGTTACTTATTGGATTTGTCTCGAGATCTTGACCCTTCTACACCTGCGTCCTGACTCACTGATATAGTTTTTGATGTACCTCTGGGTACCATGATTTTAATTTGTTATAGACACCTCACCACTTATTGCTTGCAGTTTTTTTTTTTAAATAAACACATTTTAAACTCAAAAATAGACTTTCATTGTACAAATAGCGGAATGAAAAGGTTGATCACCTTAAGATCTGTTTTTGCTTGCTCAGTATATGTTATCAGTATCTGCTTTATCGACCGATACCTATGACACATTCTGTCATAATGAATGTCATTTCACTACATGGCCCACAAATACATCTACTATGAGAATTCAACTCTTTGCATTTTGGAAAAGCGATTTAAAATAAAAAAATAAAACTATTTATCTCATTCATTCTTCAGTTATTTCAGGAAGCAGAAAAGAGGACCGCAAAATATCGAGCTTTGGTTTTGCGAGCAGAACATTGAAAATCATATATGTGTAGATTTCAATCTAATCTTGTAACTTGTTATTTTTATAGGAAATAAACAGTTTTTATTTTTATATTGTAAATAATTTAAGCACGCTTTAATAATTTAATAACGAGTAAAACTTGCCGTGCTACTTAAATCACTGGTGTATAACCGTGTTCACAGAAATCAAACGAATTTAATGCTAGTAAAATATATTTCAACAAAACAAAAAATCACTTCTGTGAAAATATGTCGATTGGGATTTATTTGCGTGTCGTCTAAAATGCAAAACCATTGAGTATAAGGCGTTTCGTATTACTCTTGGACAAACTTCATACATTTCAGCGTAATAATTGGTTGACACAAAACCGTTATCTTCATATTGCCGTCTCATGTCGGCTCTTTGTGCAGCACTAAGGAAGGGGCGGCGACCAGAATTATGACGATGATCAATCAGTTCACCTTCTTCAGCATATCTTCGAATCCAGAATCTCACAGTATACCTGGTTAAATTTAGGTTCCGCGATATTTCACTGATAGTGTAGCCATCTTCGTGTTGATCAATAATAGCTGCTCTTTCTTGAATATTTAAATTTCTCGGCATTGTAAAATATTAACACGAATACAAGAAGTAGCAATGATGAAATTGACAGGAACTGTTATTCACATTTATAGTTTTAATCATTATAAACGAAGAGGAGGTAATCATTCGATTTACCAAACTTGACACAACGTAATGGCAAGCTCAAACGAATAAAAAGGTTTTAGTTCAACTATTAATAGTCAAGGAACATTCGTCTTAGTAAATTTGAACTTTGTTGTCAAACAGTTAAACATAATTTTCAATACAACACTCTCGTCTGTTACACAGTTTAAAAAGGTAACATGTGCTTGCAACGCGTAAATGAATTTATTTGAAAACTGATCAACCTTTTCATTCCGGGACTGTACTTTCCCTCCATGTGGCATATCTGTGGGACGCCCTGTACGAGGTGCATTCAATAAGTACCTAGCCTTATCGCCAGAGGGCGCTGTAGTTTCAAAAGAGTTTTACCACAGTGTAGCACATTCTTTTTTAATTCTTTTTTCAAATTTTCATTCCAATCCCTTCATTTGTTTTAATTTGACAACTTATGGAAGCGAACGTGTCGATCGGATTTACAAAAATGGAAAAAGAGCAATACCGTTCGGTGATTCGATTCCTATTTTTGGAAGAGAAAACGCGCATCGAAATCAAAGAGCGCTTGGATGCTGTGTACGGTGACTCTTCTCCATCGATGGCCACCGTCAAGAATTGGTTCAACGAGTTTGCACGTGGCCGTACGTCGGTTTTTGAAGAACCACGTCCAGGTGCACCGAAAACAGCTGCTACGGAGGAAAACATTAAAAAAATCCATGATCTCGTATTGGCAGATCGCCGATTGAAGGTTCGGGAGCTAGCTGAGACTGTAGGCATTTCAGAAGGAACAGTGCATCATATTCTTCACGAGGAACTCGGCATGAGAAAGCTGTCGGCGCGATGGGTGCCGCGTTTAACCACACCAGAAAACAAGCGCAACCGTGAGACCACATCGGAGACGTGTTTGGCGCTGTTTAAGCGGAATCCAGCGGAGTTTTTGCGTCGTTTTGTGACCGTCGATGAAACCTGGATCCACTGGTACACACCAGAGACCAAGGAGCAATCAAAACAATGGATCCAGACCGGGGAACGTGCTCCAAAGAAGGCGAAAACTGTAAAATCGTCCGGAAAAGTTATGGCCACCGTTTTCTGGGATTCACAAGGTGTGATCTACATCGATTACCTCGAGAAGGGTAAAACAATTACAGGGCTTTACTATGCCGATTTATTGGGCCGATTCGACGCCGAATTAAAGAAAAAACGACCCCATCTGGCGAAGAAAAAAGTGCTGTTTCACCACGACAACGCACCGGTTCACACGTCTCCCGTTGCCATGGCCAAATTGGTCGAATTACGCTACGAATTGCTGCCCCATCCACCGTATTCTCCAGATTTAATAATAATAATAACCCCACCGCCGTATCTCTACGTTGACGTCGTGGTGAGGCTTGCGCGCTCCGAACCCTAGGTCTGTGCCGGTAGAGTTTACTTTGCCGGAACGGGTCTAAGGTGAGGAGCCAGACCAAGAGAGATACCAAAAACCCGCAGGGCAGCATGTGGCGAGCTGTTGGGCAGTAGCGACCCCACGGACCCTACCTCCCGGGAGAAGTCTCGTTCCTCATCTCTGGCTTGCCTTTATTGGCCGGCTAGAGTGAACACTGACGAGGAACAGAGCTCCCACCTCATTCTTGCCTTGATTGGCCGGCTTGAGTGGAGATTCGCCAGAGCAAACGTGCTCGGAGGAAGGAAGTATTCCAGTAAGATGCTGGTAGGGATCTTGACCGTACTTCCGGGATTGTCCTGATAGCCGTGGAATACCTCTCCACTCCTCTCAAGCACCTCAGGACATGTTGCCCCCTTGTCGCTACGACACTGCTAGCGACCATTTTTGGGGGGCCCATTATTGAGTGTGCAAGTCACCCCCTGCCATTTTATCTATGTATTTTATATTAAAAACATTGGTCAGGCAGGGGCCATAGTCTTCCCATAGTTCAAAATAACCAGTCCACCAACCCTCCCAAACCCATAGTCCAATATCTTTGTTTCCATGTTCTGCAATAGCCCTACACCAACCGGGGGTTGTCCTTGGCTGCATTGCATAGTGCGAACAGGGATAATCGTCGGTTGGTGCCCCATTTCATTATGGATGTCTAACGGGCCTCTGCGAGTTGGCTTCGGCCCCTCGTACGCCTTCCAAAGGCCCGGGACCCCAGGGTCCCGAGATATGTCAAAGACATTTTAAAAAATAATAATAGTAATATTTTATTCAAAAAATAACAAGGCATAAAAATTAGTACAGTTTTGCTTAAATGTAAATTATGTTCCTAAGACTTACGTGCCTGAACTAGGTTATCCTGTGTTTCAGGCGAGAAGAGCTAAAAATAGAGATATAAAATAAATAAATAACAAACAAGTTAACTCTGAGTTTCTAAATTTGACAAATACTTAACATAATTGAAATTTTTACATAAGTATATTCACTTTAACACAATTAGTAAATTCTCTGTATCTTCGTAAGACATACTTTGGAGAGCATCTTTTAGAATTCTCTTACAATTTGTGTAGTTCAGGGAATAAATTTTGGCTTTCGAGTTAAGTCTATTATACTGCCGTCCTTTAACTAGAAAGCCGTTAACCCTAAAATGGTGTTTTTTTACTTTTTAATAGAAAGTGATAGAGTTCAAAATTCTCTATCTTTCTGTCTAAGAAACATTTTTACAACACAAATAGTTTTAAAGATATGAACATTTTGTAGGCCGTTAAGTAACATATTTTATGATGATTTCATCACTTGAAAGCGTCTAACCCACACTTCTTCGCTTAATGTACGTTAAAATACCTTAACTGCCGGATGTGACGATTATTTTCTGGTGTTTTACTTAACTACAATTACGTTATCGGATTATTCTTGACTATAGAGACGTAAAAGGACTATAACTACTTTATAGTTAAGCATTTATATGACAGTTTCAGTCAAAAACATAACTTATTCGCAGTTATCCACCCTTAACGTTATTTTAGTTAAGCACTTAATTCTGTAAATTTCTCACAATACTTTGCTTGTAAATAATTCTTGTCAGTTTGATGAAAATGGTGAAAAATTAAATAAATGATGCTAAGCTACAAAGCAGCTAAGCCACATTACTTAGCTAAAAGGCAGTTTGCCGACTCTCGCGCTGCGTTTACTTCGGGAGTGAGCGGGGCGCGGCCACCCCACCCAGCACCCACGCCGTCCACCATCCCGTCACACTCAATCATTGAGTGCGACGGGATGGTGGATTGCGGACATGAAACATTGAGTCCGGGTGGAAAGATTGAGTCTCAATCTCAACCCGGAGATCCGACTGCCACGGTCGTGTACAAATAAATGATGTGGTACCAAAATAGTAAACATTATTTCCTTTATTTTATTAATGTTAGAATATAAAAACATTTAAAAATATAAAAAATAGTAGTCCACCGGTATGGGTAACAGGGTCCAAGCTACCGGCGGCGGTGGTCAGGGCTCCAGACAGAGGAACCTCCTAACAATACGGGCCGTGTCCAGAAGTACCGCTTTCTGAATCAGCCCCTTAACCCAGCTGCCCAACGAAAGCCTCCATAGGTGTTGGTCGAGGCTCTTGGCAATTAAGCCATTGGCTGATACGACTATCGGCACAACGATCGCGGAGTCCACATCTCCCATGTCGACAACCTCGTGAGCCAAGTCAAGATACTTGATTTGTTTATCTTTCTCGGCCTTCACGAGGTTCCCGTCATGCGAGACCGTTATGTCAATAATCAATGCGCGCCGCTCGGTTCGATCCACCACCATTACATGGACCCGATGTAGATTTACTAGCGTCCGTACGCTAGTAAATCTACATCGGGTCCATATAGGGCCCGGAAAAAGCATCCGTGAAGCTCCTTACTCTGCCATACATGCCATGCTTGACACTAATGACCGCAGGGAGGCCCTGCGGTCGTTAGTATCAAGCACTACAGGCTTGCGCCAGTTCTCTTTCGCCAAGGAGAGCGGGGTGAGGCCCTTGTCCACCGCGACCACATCTCGATGCATCCCCACGTCGGCTTCTAGGAAATATTCCCATAGACTGCATATCTCGCGATTGTGGAGGGTCTTAGCGTTTAAAAAGCCTCGACCTCCACACTTTCGCGGTATATACAGTCTCATTACCGATGACCGTGGGTGATGCATTCGCAGTCGGCAGCGTACGGACCATCCTATCCAGGGCGTCAAGTTCGGCCTGAGTCCATTTGAGTATGCCGAAAAAGTACATCAAAACCGGCATGACCCAGCCGTTGAAGGCGCGCACCTTGTTTCCGCCTGATAGAAGACTATTAAATACTTTCTTCAGGTGGCCAAAGTAGCGCTCCTTCAACGATTGCTTCATGTCAGTAACATTGATGCCTAACGCTTCCGGCATACCCAAATACTTAAAGGTTTCGGAGAGGATGCGGAGAGGGCTCTAAGGTATATGGAATCCGAGAGTTGGGTTCCCATGGAATCCACAATCTCCCCTCGCTTTACATGCATGACCGCACATTTTTCCACACCCAACTCCATCCTGGTGGCTCTACTGAAAGTTTCAGTTACTTTCGGTAGCTCCATCAGTTGTGAATTGTTGGGGGCAAAGAGTTTTAGGTCATCCATGTAGAGGAGGTGAGATATAACCTGACCACCTCTCCTCAGCCGATAGCCTAGACCAGAGTCCTCCAGCAGTGTACTTAGAGGATTCAGCGCCAAGCAGAACCAAAGTGGACTCAAACTATCGCCCTGAAATATGCCTCCCTCGATCCTTATCGGCTCGCTATTCCTCTGGATATTTCGACATACTGGATAGCGAAGGACTTTCCTCCATTGCCCCATACATGACTACAGGAAGGTGCGCAGAGTTCATCTACTTTATACAACTCCAGCACCCTCATGAGCCTTATATGTGGCACCAAGTCATAGGCCTTCTTATAATCTATCCAACATGTCGACAGATCCTTTCGGGAACTGGCTAATGGCCCTATCAATGAGGAGTAGCTCCTTAGTACTGCGAGACCCGTTCCTAAATCCATTTTGAGAGGCAGCCATGATGGAGTTCTTGTCGATATGTTTGTTAATTTTAACTCTCAAAATGGATTTAAGAACTTTATAGACCGACGGTAAACATGTGATCGGCCTATAATTTTTGGGTTCCGTGGTGCTTCCAGATTTTTGGAGCAGGTGGATAACTCCTATCGTTAAGAACTGGGGTAGCAAACCAGACTCCAATGCAGTCTGGTACTAAGCCGCCAAGCGAGCGTGCGACCTTATAAATCATTTTATCCAGAGTTGTGCAGCCCGTCCGGCCCTGGAGACTTCCAGTTAGGCAACGGGCGGACTGCACGAGCTACATCTTGGGGGCAGATGGTAATAGCCCCCATTTCTGGTTTTGGATCGCAGGCTCGCTCGACTTCCCGAGTCCAATCCCCTTCAGTGTGACTGACAGGCACCGACCAGATACTGCGCCAGAAAGAGCACATGCCATCATCATCCGGCAGGCACGTATGAGCCACACCTTGATCCGGTTGCTCCGAAGTCCTATATACCCACATTTCATCGCTCTGGAAGGTGCGGTTCTGAGTGTATCGGTCTTCTCGCCGCTTATACCTACGAATACGGTTTGCCCAGGCATACACTTTCTGCTTCAGGAAGTCTATGCGCCTTGCAACACGGATTATTATAGTCCTGAGGACTGATATCAGTATAATTAAGAACGCCTGCCTCACAAAGTGCATCACTCTAGGGCGGGTGATTTTTAAAAGAATATGTCTTTAATTTCTCACATATTCTCATAAGAATGCTAAACTATAAAGAAGTTAACCACAAGCGAAATGTTTTTAGCCACCTTTAAGTTAAGTAAAGCAGTTAAGATTTTACAAAAGTTCCATATCCCATTGGCAATAATTAGCTTAAAAGCATCTAAAGTCCCGTAGCCGCTCATTAGGAAAGTTATTGAAATTTAAATCGAAGCGAATGTCATGGCTATAAAGCAGTTACGTCACTTAACAACTTTTTAGTTGAGTATTTCTGATCAAAATTTAACAAACATTATGAAGGCGAAAATTTCAAATAAATTACTTCTCTAAAAAGCCGCTACGGTATGGTTAACGGCCTTTTAGTACAGTAATAAGATGCGATGTCTAGGTTACATGCTTAACAAAATAAGAAAAATTAATTTAAAATGTAATTAGTATGAGTTTCTGGACATAAAAGATTCTTTAGGATAAATAGAAAGAAATATCAATTAATAGGTCCAACAATCATTAACCAAAGTGTCATAGTTTTTAAGAAATAACGATTCCCACATTTTTTGCCATTTTCTCGGAAACAACTTTTTGGGCTTAACGGCCTTCTAGTTAAAGGACGGCAGTATAGAGAAGAGGACCGAGGTACACGTAAAATTTGGACACAAAAGCATGTTTTGTTGTATTTTGTGGACAAACTATATCTTTACGTCTTTTATTAGTATTTGCAGTGCTATAGGGAAGAGCTGTGTGCTGCTTTAATACAATACCCATTATAAATAGTTGTCGAACTGTTAATACTTCACACGATTTGTATAGGAGGTTAGTAGGGAAAAGGAAAGGGCGGAAAGTAGACACTTTGAGAATCGCCCTTTGAGCTCTCTCGATGGTTAGTAACATTGTTTTACCCGCTCCACCCCATGTGGTAATACAGTAAGTTAATATTGATTGACATAGAGCTAAGTATACTTGTCTAACGACTTTTGGGTCAGCAATATAGCGTAACTTTTTAAAAACAAATATCAACTTGCGAATTCTATTATTTAAAGCTTTAATATGTTGTTTGAACGAAAGTGTTTCATCTATTATAACACCAAGGTATTTGGTTGTATTTGTCATTTTAATGTTGGGACAAACACATTGGTTATCTGTAGGAATTGTGCAATAATGAGCATATAATGTCGAGGTAGTGCATGTTGATGTTTGCTGGCGCATCGAAAACTTAATGTAATTTGTCTTGTCTTCATTAAGTGATAGTGAATTGTATTGAAGCCATTTAATAACAATATTGAATCCATGTTGCGCAAGCTTGTAGACTTTTTCTTCTGAGTCAGCCGAAAAAAGAAGGGCAGTGTCGTCAGCATAAGAAATAATTTGGCCGTGATCTAGATTTAGGTTACAAAGATCGTTTATGTAAATCAAAAATAGTGTAGGCCCTAAAATACTTCCTTGGGGAACTCCGAAAGAAGTGTTTTTTTCAGTATCGCTGAGAACATTACCAATCCTTACGTATTGTGTACGGTCTACTAGATAGCTCTTAAATAATTTTAGCTGGGTGCCTCTGATACCTAAGGCTTCAAGCTTGTGCAACAGAATAGGAATAGAAACCGTATCAAAAGCTTTGGCGAGGTCCAGGAAGATTCCTACTGTGTGGTTACCATTATCAAGTTCTTGTGCTAGATAGTTAGTCAGATGGTGCACGGCATCGTCTGTTGACATTTTAGGCCTAAAACCAAACTGCTGTTTAGATAAAATTGATTTATCTTCCAAGTATTTGAAGAGCCTTTTATTCATAATTTTTTCAAATATTTTAGACATAGCAGGCAGCAGGGAAATAGGTCTATAATTTGTCACTTGATCTTTACTGCCCGATTTGTAAACAGGGACAACAACAGCTTTTTTCAGGCACTCGGGGAAAAGACCTGTCGATAAACATTTTTGGAAAATATAAGTTAGTGGCGGCCCCAGAATGTGCCTGAACTGTTTAATAATTTTATTTGATATGTTATCCCAACCAACTGCACCACAGTCGTCCTTTAAACTCATAATTATCGTATCTACCTCAGTCTCGTCAGTGTCTTGCAATACAAAGGATGATAAAATAGTGCTACGCGTAAAAGGTGTGCTTGTTAGATATTGTGATTGGCCCTGAACTTTTTCCGCTAAACATTTACCAGCATTAACAAAGAAATTATTTGCAAAGTTAGCAGATGCTAACTGTGATGAGTGTGCTTGTAATAAACCTGAAGATGACTGATTTTGTTTCGAGTTATACGTTACACTTTTAATAAAATTCCAGATTTTTTTTGTATTTGTACCAGCTTTTCTAGTGCCATTTTATCATAGTTACTTTTTACTTTTTTTAGAAGATTATTGCAGAAGTTACGATATCGTTTATAGGACAGTTGCAAAACCAAATTATCTGGATTAGATTTAGCTTTCATATGCAGTTTATCTCTATTTTTCATGCAGCGAATGAGTCCTGTCGTGATCCATGGTTTTATGTTGTTGTTTTTTGGCCCCTTGTGACTTCTTTCTGTTTCCTAATCTGAAAAAATCACTCGCCGGGAATAGATATGGATCGAATGAGGAGGTCATCGCCGCCACGGAGGCCTATTTTGCAGAGTTTGACAAAAACTATTTTTCGGACGGATTAAAAAAGTCGGAGCATCGCTGGGCTAAGTGTATCGAACTAAAAGGAGACTATGTTGAAAAATAAATTCCCACTTTTCCAAAATTTTCGTTTACTTTTTGTAGGCTAAGTATTTATTGAATGACCCTCGTATATACTTTCGACTCATATTTTTAAATTATGAATTGTCAATATCTCTGAAATAAGAACCAAATTTTTTTTTTTCCTTGTCTTTATCTTGCAATCAGTTTGCAAAACTATGATGAGCAGATGAGTTGTAGGATGATCTGGCAGGGAAAGAGTTATTCCTCATCAGGAGCAACTCTCTTATTATTCAAGCAGCTCTCTCAAGTTGTCTAGTTGTAGAATGCTGCGTCTTTTTAGTCTGCTGACACAATCTGGTACGAGTATTGTGAGTTGAGCGGCCAATTGGTTGGGATGTCTCTCCAGTCTGGACTTGTATTTTTGCGAACATGAACTTATTTTTTCCTTGACTGTTTTCATGTTCAGGTGTTCGTGAACTTCAGCATTCCTAATGAACCATGGTGCGTTTGATATTTGTTTTAGAATGTTGTTCTGAGTTCTCTGTATCATGTTTATATTGGAGTTACACGCGGAGCCCCACAGTTGAATGCAATAAGCCCAGATGGGTTTTAACACGGTCTTATAGATCAAGATCTTATTGTCCACGGACAGCTTGGAATTCCTACCCAAGAGCCAGTACATGCCTTTGTACCTGATATCGAGCTCTCTTCGTTTCGTTTCTAGATGTTTCCTCCATGTCAGTCGCTGGTCCAGATGCATACCAAGGTATTTGACGTAGTCGCTTTGTGAGAGCTGATTATGACCAAGTTTCACCGGTGGACATTGCTGGTGTTTGAGTGTAAATATCACCTGGACCGATTTAGATGTATTGGCTCGTATCCTCCATTTGGCAAGCCAGTTGTGTATTTCATCTAGACTTTTTTGTAGGTTTTCCGACGCTCTGTTGGGGCAACTGCTACATGCCAGAACTGCGGTGTCATCTGCGTAGGTAGCAATTGTCACTCCAGGGTTTTGCGGTATCATGGCGGCA
Organism: Lithophane leautieri; assembly: GCA_949152455.1. Taxonomy (NCBI): domain Eukaryota; kingdom Metazoa; phylum Arthropoda; class Insecta; order Lepidoptera; family Noctuidae; genus Lithophane; species Lithophane leautieri. The sequence goes on from OX424478.1 coordinate 11,596,657, forward strand.
TGGAGAGTGCGATTGTCGCAACCCAGTGCTGGGCACGCCACAATAGCGGCGATAAGTCCCCTCTTTGAGGAGTGGCTAGAGAGGCGCCACGGCGTCCTCACCTTCCGCCTGACACAGGTCCTCACCGGACATGGCAGCTTCGGGAGGTACCTGTGTAGGATTAGGCGGGAGGAAACGCCCGGGTGTCACCACTGTGTGGATCGCCCGGAGGACACGGTGGAGCATACGGTTGAGGTGTGCCCTGCTTGGGCGGAGCACCGCCGTGTCCTCGCGGAGGCGATTGGCGGCAGTGACCTCTCGCGTCCGGCCCTGGTTCAGGCCATGGTACGGAGCGAGAGGGCATGGGAAGCCGTCACCTCCTTGCGTGAGGCCCTGGGCGTCGGGAATCCCAGGCGGATTTCCGGCCACCATAGGCGCGGGCTTGCGGACGGCGAGCAACGGGCAGCTCGCCGTCCGATAAGGACCAGGCCCGGGTCGATGGCGCGTCGTGTTCCACGCGCGCCTCAAAGAGCTGTCAGCAAAATTGACGGGGTCCAATAGGACCGATGCCTGCCAGGGTTGCGGGAAAGTCCGAAAGGGATACCGGGACCTTGGCAACAGGCAAATGAAGGAACACGGGTGGGTTTTAGTCAGTAAAAGTCTGACACGCCCTTCCGCTCCGCCCAGAGCGGGAGAAGTCATTGGATGATTTCCCACCCTCAAAAAAAAAAAAAAAAAAAAAAAAGGTTTTTGCGGTAGGTCTGCCGTAAAGATAGTGTACAACACTGGCCCATGAACAGAGCCCTGAGGTACCCCTGCTAGTATTTTATGGAAACCAGAGGTTGGAAACCAGGAGGAAGAATCTAAATAAATGTTTTGTCTTTTACAATCCACACGTGTAGCAGAGGTACCCTAAAATAAAATATTTTTTACGATTTTTTTACCACTTTATAACATAACATAACGTTTATTTTGGACTAAAATGATATATAGCCTAATACAAAAATATCTGTTTAAAACTAAGGCACACGTTTATAATATAATAATTAGGCAGCTTAGCTATATGGACTTTATCGGCGTGATTTATATGTATAATGGTGTTATTTGCTGATGACACATCACTGATTTTTAAAGTAAATAGACATGCACAGGAGCTTGACGACGTAAATAACGCTATGTTAAAGGTCCATAATTGGTTTACTATAAATAATTTGGTATTAAATGAGAAGAAAACGAAATGCATAAGATTCACTTTACCGAATGTTAGAAGTAGTGAATGTCACGTTGTACTGAATAGGGAGATACTAGAATTCGTCGAAAAGACAGTTTTCCTGGGGATCACGCTTGATTCAAAACTACAGTGGGGTCCTCACTTAACATCACTTGCAGGGCGACTAAGTTCAGCCGCTTACGCTGTTTGGAAAATCCGCCAACTAACAGACGTGGATACCGCAAGACTGGTCTATTTTAGTTACTTTCATAGCATCATGTCTTACGGTATTTTGCTGTGGGGACGGGCTGCAGATAATGATTTAATCTTTATACTGCAAAAGAGGGCTGTCCGAGCCATCTACAACCTCCACAGACGCGAATCTCTAAGGGAACTGTTTAAAAAAATTAACATCATGACGTTTCCTTGTCAGTATATATATGAAAACATTATGTATGTTCGGAAAAATCTACATCTTTTTAGTAAGATAAGTGACAGGCATAACTTTAACACTAGAAATAGGAACAAATTAGATCAACCACGTTTCAGATTGTCTAAAGTACATACTTCTTTTATGGGGTACTGTGTAAAATGTTATAATAAAATACCACCCGATATTCTTCAACTAAATGAGAAGAAATTTAAAACATGCATTAAACGCACACTATGTAGACAAGCATATTATAAGTTGGATGATTATATCGTAGATAAAAATGCTTGGCTTAATGCTGGTCCTGCTCCACAGGCACTTGGGCTCAATAGTTAAATTTTTTATATTTGGAAGAGTGACTTCCCCTTTATTTTTTATTTTTTCTGACATTAGGAACTTAATGTTTATTTTGTATTTAAATTCTATTATATTAATCTCCAAAGTACATTGCTAACTATAGTTTTGTATAATTTAGAAGCACTTTTTCAATTTTGTAAATGTGAGTACCATGGGGCCGTTTCATATAGTATCACGTTGTATGTTGACTTGAAAGAGCCTGGCAGATGAGAGTATGTCATACTCACTTAAATGTCTCGCTGATGGTGGCGCGTGTGTTGGATCATTCGGTTCCCTACAAAATGGTTGAGCTGGATGGTGCTGATCCACGTGTCATGTTCGTGAACGGGCGCCGTCAGTTGAGACTGGTCATCTCTTATCTGCCAGGGCTTATTTTTAATCTTATATTTTGAATTATTTTTGATTATTTTTCGTTTGACATTGTTCTCACATATAGAAGCACGAAGAATACTGTACCCAGGATTTTGTAAAATCTATATACATTTTTAAAAGAGTGTCCTTGGAGTTTCTTGCCCGTTCTTCTCCATAGAGATCTACGAATTTGAATGGGCAACTAGCTTCAACTTTTTGACTAACTGACCGACTCTTTGACAATTCAAAAGTGCCTGTAAATGGTTTAATTGAAATAAATGCTTTGAGTTTGAGTTTGAGTTTGAGTATACCCATACCAAATTACAGCTTTCTAGTACCAACAGTCTCTGAGCTAAGCCGTGGACAGACGGATGGACAGACAGACAGACGGACACAGCCTTAGTAATAGGGTCCCATTTTACCCTTTGGGTACGTAACCCTAACAATGATAAGAAATATAAATCCCAATAATTTATTTACGCACCATGCGTGTGACTACTTTAGCGCCGCCCGCGCCCGTTCGGCTATCGATTTCCAAGGCCACGCTCAATAACGATGTGTAGGTTCTAGGTAGGTACCTTATATAAATGACGTAAGTACCTATCTGCTTACTAGATTTTCTCTACAAGGCGTAGATCCCGAGATCCTAACTATATTTATATAATCCATATACTAATATTATAAATTGAAAGTAACTCTGTCTGTCTGTCGGTCTGTCTGTCTGTAAGTCTGTATGTTACCTTCTCACGCCTAAACCACTGAACGGATTTCGATAAAATTTGGCGAGGAGATATATGATATCCTGGGGCAGGACATAGGGTACGTTTCATCGACATACCACGCGGGCGAAGCCGCGGGCGGAAGCTAGTAATATTATAAAGCGAAAGTGAGTTTGTTTGTTACGCTTTCACGCTAAAACGGCTGAATGGATTTAGATGAAATTTAGCACATGGTAGACCATGACCTGGAATAGGACATAGGATTTTTTACGGAACTTTTTATCCCGATATTTCTACGGGATCGAGACTTACGTGGGTAAAACCGCGGGGCGCAGCTAGTAACCTATTATGTTGAGATATTGGCAAGGTAAAGAAATTTCCAACAACGCATTACTAGTCTGTACATGCACTAACGATTCCTCAAATTAATCAACAAAAGTAAAGCAAATAATGAACATACCTAAATACTAATAATACTCGATAAGAAAGAATGAATAGCAAGAACCTACGGCCTGTACAGCTAATAATATCTATCTCTCCACTCACACACGCACGCACACACGGCTGCGCACCGCTTCCCTTGTCGAACAGAGATAGCAATATTCCGAACGAAGTTTGCACGCACTCCAAATTGTAGTTGAGAGCGAACTCCACCGGCAAATTGCAAAAAACGTAAGAAAATTTGAATTTCGCGGTCTACCTTGGCGCATCCCCCTTAAGTCTTTCTGGAAAAATACCTTGCCAGAATGAGAGGTTAATTAAATGTTTAATGATTGGGGATATAATGGTAGCACAAGATTTTAGAACTTGAGTTGCTATACCGTCATATCCAACCGATTTGGTGTTGTTAATTAAAGGGACACGATGATATTTCTTATTTCATCTTCTCCACATGGGTTTAAAAACATAGTTTTCGTCAAGGTGTGGTTTAATTAAATTAAATTACAGATATTATTTTAGTCGTATAATTTAATATTCTAATTGGGGTGTATGAGCTCTTGCGTTTATTCCATTACACGTTGTATAGGGATGAATTTTCAAAAAATATTTCTAATGCTCACCTTCGTAATATAAGGAACTGTTGTGCATTTGGAGATGGCAAACTATTGTATGGAGGCTTGTCCCACTTAAGAAACATTCTGTTCAGGAAAACTTATGACCTCATGATGTATAGTGTCCAAACGAGGTAAACTAACTTAGTGAGAATCAATTATTAATTGAAAACGTAATCTGTACTAATATTATAAAGAGAGAGAGCGAATTTTGTGCTCAGAACTTGTTCACAACATGTCGTGAACATGTAAATTGCACCCTTGCGAAGCCGGGGCGGGTCGCTAGTAGAAAATAGTATGAAGTATGCCATGCCGATAAACGATGCGTGTCATTTTTTGCAACTGTCAATAGTGTTTTCAATATTGACCGATTGTGTATTGCAATCAATTGATTAATTTAATTGATAATTTGATCATCGGCATAAAGACCCAATAAAATTAACATTATTATTTATTAATTAATTACATGGTTAATTCATTACTGTACAGCGATTTAAATACAATTCGGTCTAGTATCATTAATATGTAAAGTTCTATGATAAAACCAGAAAATGGCCAATGCCTCTGCTAAAGTATACATATTACGCATTGTTTTAGTTATATTGCATTGTTGTTTAACACCATTTCGTGTTCTAGCGAAATTCAATATGAAATGGTAATTGAAATGGTAATGGGTTGGTATTTTGGGGGTCGTAGTTGAAGTTAAAATGCTGACTTTTAGCCTAATTTGAATAAATGGAATCCTTGAATTTAATTAGTTGATTTGCAAATCAATTGCGGGTCAAGAACGTAAATAACGTAATGAATATTGTTGAACTGTCAAAATGAAACATTTAAGTCTTAATCGGTTACGAAAATAAGTTACGCAATTAGATAGCAGACCTAAGGAATAACCGAATTAGGTAATAGGGAATATGCATGTGATTCAAATAAGGGTCAAGTATTTTTTTTTATAAACTGTATTACTTCAGAATTATGCCTCCATCAATATATTTGAATAAAATTTTTTTTCGAGCTATAAATTTATTTTTAAAAAGTGCCTAAAAACTGCGGGTAATTCAAATACTTGAAAAGCTAAGAGCGGATGTGACGTAACAATCTAGCACAACAATCAAAACGTCAATGTCAACGAAAATGCTTGAATGACGGAGAGCACGGCGCGAACTTGTGTGGGCAGCTGGTTGAGCCACATAACCCTCAGCACTTCATCAGATAGTAACTTGCCACTGAGGTCTCGCATTTTACGCAGTAGCTGGCTTGGCTTGTGATCGCCGAGTTCGAGGCCGCTGAGTAGCTTCTGTAACTGCCGGTGGTCTGACTCTTAGTACGTTGATATGAGTCTGTCTTTGAGCGCGCTGTACTTGCCGGTGATCGATGGATGCAAGATGAGGTCTCCGATTTGTTCTAGGTCGCTGTTGCCGAGTAGCGGGACGACGAGGTTAAATCACTAACAGCTTTATTGCCTAGTAGGGAAACAGCACATTTAGTTTGGATACAGGTTAAATTCAAATTCAAATTCAAATCATTTATTTCGAGTATCATTAGACTCATAGAATAGACTTATATTTACAAATAACATTAAATGAAAATCAAATTAAAAACAAAATTACAATTAAATTAAAAACAAAGTTCGATTAAATTAAAATAAATTACAATTACAATGAAATCAAAATAAAATAAAATTTTGGACCAAAATTTACGTATAGCCTTCGCTCCTCAAACCTCTGGAAGCATCCACAACTTTTAGAAAAAGTAGACCAAATTATTAGAAACACACTAACCTCAATCCTAAATGTGGCTCTGGACGACCGAGCGTGGCAACAAGCCACACTTCCCATTCGCTTGGGTGGTCTCGGCGTTCGCAAAATTTCAAGTATAAGTTTACCGGCCTTCCTCTCCGCAGTCCACAGTACTGATAAATTAACCAGGAACATTTTATCTTTCTCACTGGTTGATTTTGAGGTACCGTGTTTGGCTGAGGCGTTGAACGCTTGGAAAATGGCTTGTCCCAATACGGATATGCCCGACAACCCGTCCTCCCAGAGACGGTGGGACGTGCCGCTCTGCAGTATTATACGGAATACCCTGGTAAATACGTCACATAGTACTGTTGAGCGTGCCCGTCTGCTGGCTGTGGGAGAATGGGAGTCGGGCTTGTGGCTTCAGGCGCTCCCGTCATCCACCATAGGCACTATGATGGATGACTCATCGTTTCGGCTCGCTACATGTCTCCGCTTAGGCGCACCTTGTGCTGCTCCGCATCGGTGTCACTGCGGCGAAGCTGTTGACAGTCTCGGGCACCATGGCCTATCCTGCTGCAGGAGTGCAGGCCGCATAGCACGGCACGCCAGCATCAACGATATTATCCGTCGAGCCCTCGTCACCGCCGGCGTACCAGCCGTATTAGAACCAAACGGCTTGGTACGTGACGTTGGGAAGAGACCAGATGGCATGACGTTGTTGCCTTGGAAGATGGGTAGGCCTCTGGTGTGGGACGCAACCTGTGTCGAAACCCTTGCATCATCCCATGTTCCTAGCACGGCGGGCTGTGCTGGCGCCGCTGCTGCGGCTGCTGAGACCCTCAAGCGGCGCAAATACTGTAACCTTATGGGCAACTACAGTTTTGAGCCGTTTGGGGTCGAAACGCTCGGGTCATGGGGCCCGAGTGCGCGTCTCCTTTTTAAGGAAATTTCTCGCCGACTGGTCGACACTTCACGTGACCAGAGGGCTGGCTTGTTCTTTGGCCAAAGAATTAGCATTGCCATTCAACGTGGCAATGCTGCCAGTCTTCTGGGCACGTTTCCGGATGACAGCGATGCGGACGAATACTTTGACGCCTAAGGGTCGCTTTGTTTTTATATTTATTGGTATAGTTAGTTAGTCCTTTTAGTTTTAGTTTTTTAGTTAATTTAGTAAGTTTAGTTTAATAAGTAAATTTAATAAGTTACATAATAAAATTGAGAATTGAAACAAAAAAAAAATTACAGTTATTTAAAAAAAAAAAAAATTGTCTAGTTTTTGAAATATAAATCATTAAAGAAAATTAATTCACGCAATACATATATTGGTATTCCTCAAATTATCATTTTTATAGCGATGAAAATCATAAACAATTTCCTATATACATAGAACAATCATAAACATTATACATATAAATCTATTGATACACAATCGGTCAATATTGAAAGCACTATTGACAGTTGCAATAAATGTCATGCATCGTTTATCGGCATGGCATGCTTCATACTGATGCTTCAAAATGACTACGCAGGGCCATATTTAGTAAATAATATGGGTGATGGATCGATACTGATGCAGGATAACGCCCGGCCACACAACGTTCGGGTCGTACAAGAGTACATTCAGGAGGTTGGTATCAACTTAATGATTTGTCCATCAAAAAGTCCTGATCTCATCCCGATCTAGCACGCCTGGGATGAGCTTGGGAGGCTGGTCAGAAGCCGCAGACCACCTAGACCACCTCCTATCACCCTCAGGGCCCTAACACAGGCCCTTATGTAAGAATGGGAGAATATTCCCCAACATCGCCTCCGAAACCTCGTCTTCAGTATTCGAAACCGGCTCGAAGCTGAAGCGCTAGCTGCAGGGCCCGAGGAGGCAATATCAGTTATTAAAATGTAAATAAGTCGTAAAACTGTAGTTATAAATATTGTTTGAGTTTTTTTCCAGTAAGTTAAAAATGGCCATTTTTTGGTTTAAGTTAAAAACGTTACTTATGTATAATAAACTATAATTTCCAAATAATACTTAATAATACTTATTTCATGTCAGTGCGCTAACCTCATTTTTAGAATAATCGCACTGGCCAGCATGAAAAAAATCGCTCAACGCGCGTATAGAAGTTTCATTTAAAAAAATATTATATTATAATTTTCTTCATCATTTGGGTTTGTTTAGCAGTGCAGAGTTAGTGCAAGCGGTACATAATGCCGAATTGAGCTTTCTTTCGGAAAAATTGCGTGAAAAGTACATAAAAGCGTACAATATTTGTTGAATGCATGGAGACCTAGCATTTTAGAGTTCAAGCTTACACAACACATAATAAAACCCACTCGTATTAAACAAACTACATCTACATGCTTAGATTTAATATTTACAAACTGTAACATAAATAAAGTATTTACGAACATTGTAGAATTTGGTTTGTCAGACCACAGCGGAACAACAATACAAATCTCTATACCACATGTATCCACATCTCAAACAACTTGGTACGCAAAAAAGAGATTATTTAATGACACCAATATATCAAAGTTTAAGTCTGCATTACAAATCATAGACTGGAAAAAAATTATAATGGAGGACCAAAATATGAACGATAACTATAAAGCATTCAATGATACGCTTACTGATATCCTAAACAAATACATACCCTTACGTAAAATTAAATTAAAATCAAAATTCAAGAAAAAATGGTTAACCAAAGGTATCAAAACCTCGTGTAAAAATAAGAGATTATTAAAAATACTGACACTTAAAACAAACAACCCAATACTATCACAACACTATCGAAAATATGAAAAATATTAAAAAAATCAGTAACAACAGCAAAAAAACTACAATATATTGACAAAATTAAAAAATCTAATAACAAAGTCAAAACAATGTGGAAAATAATAAACGAGCGAACCAATAAAACAATAAGCAAAGACAAATTTAACATAAAATTACAAACAAATAACAATAAAACAACCTCGGAGCCAAAGGAAGTAGCCAATATTTTTAACAAGTTTTTTGCATCCATCGGTGAGGGAAGTCCATTACAAACAAACGATGAGTCAAAAAGAATATCAGTGCTTTCTCATACCGAAAACACAATGTTCCTCACTCCAGCAGACCCTTACGAAATAAATAGTATGCTAAAAACACTAAAAAATAAAAAAAGTCACGGCATAGACGAACTTCCACCCTGCTTACTCAGACAATGCGCTGATGAGCTTACGCTACCCTTTTATGAATTACTTAACCAGTCATTTGAGGACGGCGTATTCCCAGATCAGCTGAAAATAGCATTAGTAAAACCTTTACACAAGAAAAATGACAAAACAGAGCCAAGTAATTACCGTCCAATAGCTTTACTGCCTACAGCTTCAAAGATTTTCGAGAAAGCAATGTGCAATCGCGTGTACAACTTCTGCGAAAAATATAAAATATTTGATGAATGCCAAAACGGCTTTCGAAAAAACCGATCAACAACATTAGCAGTCTTTAAATTTATACAGGAAGCCTTAAGCATAATAAACAATAAAAAATACGCAGTAGGTTTAATGCTTGACATGACCAAAGCCTATGATAAAGTGCAATACGATATTTTATTAAATAAATTATATAGATTAGGGATCCGCGGTAAATCATATGAATGGTTCAAATCTTATCTTGAAAAGAGAGCACAGCTAGTAGAGATAGAATACTTCAATAACAATATAAACGAACTTCAAAAGTTCCGGTCTGACAGGAAGGCGATTAGCGCCTCAATACCACAAAGAAGTGTTATTGGATGTCTTTTGTTTCTGGTTTATATCAATGATCTCCCGAAATTTATAGCAGAAACCGGACCTTGCGTTTTATTTGCGGACGACATTTCCATTCTCACCCAATGTCATGACAACATAAACCTAAACATTACCCTTAATGAAATCCTCAGCAAAATAATAACCTGGATGAACGAGCACAACCTTGAAATCAACTTTTCAAAGACTAAACTCATAACTTTCCATCCCCACCAAAAAAATCCTCTAAATGTATTCTTTTCTTTTAATAATCATAAAATAGAAACAGTCAATGAATTCAAACTATTAGGCATAACTATAGATAAAAATATAAATTGGAAATCACACGTACAAAACATAAAATCTAAACTTTCAACATTTTTATATGCTTTTCGTGAAATAAAAAAAAACCACAAATTTAGAGACTGCCCTGGTTACATACTACGCCTATGCTTACGCATGGCTTAGCTACGGCATTATAATGTGGGGATACAGTACAGATGCACTAGCACTGTTCACTGTTCAAAAGAAACTTATCCGTATCCTGGTAAACATACAACAGATAGATAGCTGCAAACCCCATTTTATAGAACTAAATATTTTAACTCTGCCTTGTATATACATACTTGAAATATGCAAATTCGCTCACAAACACCAAGACTTTTATACTAAACGAGAAGACATACAGACAAGATACACACTCCGATACAAAACAAGACTCAACCTACCATTATCCCGCTTAAAATTACATTCAACAAGTCCTCTGGTTATGTCAATAAAAATATACAATATGTTACCCGAATCCATAAGAAAAGAAAAAAAACTTCATTTATTCACAAACAAGTTGAAAAAGATATTATTGAGCAAATGTTACTACAGTGTCAACGAATATTTAACTGATAAATCCTTGAAATTCGAAAAATAATGTTAATGCCCATGTTTTTAGAATAAGTTAGATTATAAGATACTTAAATGATAAGTCCTCTCCACATAACTTACTTTTGCTGTGCCCGACAGGGTCCACGATTGTTTCAAAATAAATGTTTACCACCTAAGCCTACATTGTGGAACGCAATAAAGAATTGAGTATTGAGTATTGAGTATTGAGTATTTTCCTCGCTACAGTGAGGTGAAAAGGTGTGTCTTTCACTCGGCAGCAAAGTTATTCGGCGTAAAGGTACGAGCCTTTGAAACCCTCGCAACGGTCAGGATTCTATATTTGATTTTGCTATTCTATATAATTATGCTTCGCTAATGGTAATACAAGTATTCGCGCCAAAAATCAACTTAGCAGCCTTGCATAACAAATAACTGTTTCCTAGCCAGAATCGAAACCGCTCATTTTGAAAAAAAAAGCATACCTTATTATTGCACTATCTGACAGTGTCGCTGATGAGGATCAAATTCCGAAAAGTAACATTGGCACGTGGCAAAGTGAAGGGAAGAGCGCTTTTTGTCAAAATAAAATTATTTTGCTGAAAAAACCGTCTGAGCTCAAAGTCAAAGTCAAAGTCAAATAATTTATTTCAAATAGGCACATAAAAGGCACTTTTGAACGTCAGTGAAAATCAAAGAAATAGAATTGATTCTAGTTGCCCATTCCAAAAGGTAGCTTTCGTATGGAGAAGAATGGGAAAGAAACTCCACCGTTACTCTTTTCAAAAATGTTTTACAATATTTTGTATACATGAATTATATAATTATATGTGAAGACGATGCACCTACAATAAGATTACTGTCCCACAAAAGGCAAAAAAATTATAAATGGAGCAATGACAAATAAATCAGTTATGTGATAGGTACATGGTGCTCACATATTTACAAACATTGCAAAAGTATACGATATTACAATATTCCTAACATCTTTACAAGTAATACTAATAAGTCAGTGCGTGATTCCAAGCAATCACAGAGTGTAAAAATCTATGACATACAAATTTTAAAATATACAACTAAATTAGCAACCAGTTTGATTTTGTCCAGACTCTAAATTGTCCTATGAAGCGAGACCAGCATGTTTCCAGGCATTCTTATCTTGGATATAATCCTCTAATTTGTAATAAGCTTGTTTACAAAGTGTACATTTTATGTGAGTTTTAAATTTTCTTTCATTTAATTGCAAGATATCACAAGGTATTTTGTTATAGCATTTAACACAGTACCCCATAAAAGATGTTTGTACTTTAGCTAATCTGAAAAATGGTTGATCTATTTTATCTTTATTTCCAGTATTAAAATTATGTCTGTCACTTATTTTCTTAAAAAGATTTAAATTTTTCTTACATACATAATATTCTCATAAATAAATTGGCAAGGTACCGTCATAATATTAATCCTTTTAAATAGTTCCCTGAGAGATTCGCGGCGACATAGATTATAACTCGGAACTACTATTATCCGTTTGCAGATTGACCCTGGTATACAATAGTTTTGAGTAGAATAACTCAGGTTGTTAAAAGTTAATTTACTAATTAAAGCATTGCACCGTTTCTTGCATTTAAGTATTTAAATAGAAGTTAGTTCGAATTGATATCATTTTCATCGAACTATCCCTAGTGTTTGGTGTGGACTATTATTATTATTTTTAATTGAATTAAAAATAATCAAGTAAGTATCCAATTCTATACAAACATGCCTACACTTTAATTGCACCTAAAAATAATATTGTAATATTTTATTTAATATATATTTAATATTGTAAAAATAACAGAAACTATTGTTAGTCAAATCAAATCACTAAACTTAAACTTAAACTTATTACTTATTACATTTATAATTTTTGTACTTATTCTATTTTGAATGAATGATAATTATATTTATTTGCAAGAATATAGGTACTCGTAGCTAACATAAGTTTTCAGCTGTGAAAATATTTAGTTTTTTCATGTTGTTTATTCTTATAGTCTGTTATAGTCAGTTCATTTAGTTATTACCAATAATATAAAAATACTAATAACTAGCTGTGCCCCGCGGTTTTACCCGCGCGGGTCTCAATCCCGTGGGAATATAGGAATAAAACGTATCCTATGTCCTATTCTAAGTCATGGTCTACGGCGACGGCCGCGGCGTCGAACGGTTCGCGTATTGCATTTTTACCGACTTCAAAAAAGGAGGAGGTGGTATGTTCACCGATTACTCCGCCGTTTGTGAATCGATTTTAAAAATTATTTTTTTGTTCAAAAGCTTATACTTCTGAGGTGGTCCAATTGTCACCAAGTCAGGATCTGATGATGGGATCCTAGAGAAATCTAGGGGAACTTTAAAAAATCGGTGGGGCAACTAGTGCAATTCTAAATTTTTTCATTAAGTATTTTATTATACTCGTGATAACTTCGAAATTAAATGTCCGATTCGAATGAATTAAAAAGAATTTTACTGCTACATAAATACACTTGATGATAAAACTATTTATTTGAATAAGAATTAATACTACGATACGAATGTAACCAACTATTGTTTCTACCGGCGATCTAATTAAATTTTAGAACACAAAAGCTGCTATTGTGACGTAACTATACATTCCCTTGCGGACTTTCTAGGTAATAATGAGTACTTTAGTCATGTACTACATCATTTTTATGTATCATCAATAGTTTTTTCAGCGCACGCTAAATAATGAATTTTATAGGCAAAATGCTACTTTGGGTTACATTATTGCAATTTTCATAAGGATCTCTAACTTCTTGGAAATAAATTATAACTTATGTTACTTCTAGATAATTTAGCTTTCTATTGGTGAAAAAATTGTTAAAATTGGTCCAATAGGTTCGGAGCCCATTCAATACAAATAAACAAAAAAAATATTAGTATACAGGGTTACTGGTAACTCGACGTATTCCTTGCAGGACGTCATAGTAGGGTTAAAATGCAATAAATTAAGCCACCAAATGTTCTACCGAAATTCAGTAGTTTTTGAATTAGTTAAGAGTTTTAGTTTTTGAAGTAATAGCAAAAATTACAAAAAATTAAATGTTTTGTTAGTGATATTTGCCAAAGTTTTAGGCATTATTGAACTTTTAATTATTAACAAAGGTCTGCTACGGCGTCAACTATGATAATAACTTAAATTTCAGTACAGCCGCGCCGTAAATCATTTTTAAATTGGTTTCAAATGATTTAATCTGGGATTTTTCATTAAAAAACTAAAACTCTTCACTAATTCAAAAACTACTGAATTTCGGTAGAACATGTGGTGGCTTAATTTGTTGCATTTTAACCCTACTATGACGTCCTGCAAGGAATACGTCGAGTTACCAGTAACCCTGTATGTAGATAATTTCATAATTTAAATTTCAATGCAATTAATAAAATTAAATACAATTCTATTCATTTAAAATAATAGTATTAATTAAAAATAGGGATCAATAACAATGATGTTAATATGTCAGTAATAGCAAGAATATTGTATATATGTTTCAATATTAATGTAAATATAGATGTCATTAGTACATATTATAAAACTGCGCCGCGACTGCCTGTCTGTCTGTTCGCGATAAACTCAAAAACTACTGCAACGATTTTCATGCTGTTTTCACCAATGGATAGAGTAGTTCTCGAGGAACGTTTTATATAATAAATAAATTTTGTATATTATAACCGACATCCACGCGGGCGAAGCCGCGAGCATCAGCTAGTAATAAATAAAATAAATAAGTTAAACATTTTACACTCAAAATATTCATTTGATGGAATAAAACCATCTCTCACACAACTTAGATAGCTTTCTATTAAATTCTAAATCTGTAGCACTTCTAAATTCTTTGGGTAAGTGGTTTTATATTTTCACCGTCATGGTAAAACAATTTGTGTTGCCTACTTTTAGATTATTACGCAGGACTATTAGTTGCTTTTGTGCTATTTTCCTATTTGAGAAAAATGTTTATTTTTTGGATTTTGGGCGTTTCCCTTTTTAGCAATGTTGATAAAGTACTTGTTAAAGTTTGTTACTATATCATCACTTTTAATATATTTTCCCCATCCAAAATTTCTCTAATTTCATTACTAGCATTGTTCTGTTTAAGTTTATCATTTATTATTTTCCATGTAGCTTTATACCAATTGTCTGGTTTCTCTATGTATTTTTCACTATTATCTCTTTGTATCGTATTTACACATTTCCTTATTCTTTTGCTATATTTTCAAATTTTTTGTTTATTGTGTGTAGTGTTCAAAGTCAAAGTAAAATAAAATATTTCAATTAGGCACATAAAAGGCACTTTTGAACGTCAAAAACAAAGAATTAGAACTGATTCTAGTTACCTCTTCCAAAAGGTAGTTTTCGTATGGAGAAGAATGGGCAAGAAACTCCACCGTTACTCTTTTAAAAATGTTTTACAATATTTTGTATACATCAATTATATAATTATATGTGAAGACGATGCACCTACAATAAGATTACTGTACCACAATAGGTAAAAAGAATTAAAAATGGAGCAATGACAAGTAAATTAATTATGTGATAGATACATGGTGGTAGTAATACATATCACAAAGGATTTTTAAAAGTAATATAAGTCAGTGCGTCTGTTTAAGTAATCACAGAGAGTAAAAATCTATGACATACAAATAATAAAATACGAGTATACAACTAAATTAGCAACCAGTATGATTTTGTCCAGACTCTAAATTATCTTATGGAGCAAGACCAGCATGTTTCCAAGCATTCTTATCTTGGAATAAAACAACTCTTTTAAATAACAATATATTTTGCTTGGCTCCCCGTGTGTACAATCACCTACCTAAATACATAATGGAGGTATCACCGCCTATTATTTTCAACAAAAAAAAACTGAAATGTTTTTTGATATATATAGAGCGCAGTATTGTGTTATGAACACAATCCGTTAATTTAACGCCTAGTATACTGCGCTCCATTGCTCGTTGGCAGACCTTGAGTTTGGACTTCTGAATGTTATTCAAAGACCACGTCTGTGCACCATAGGTTAAGACGGGAAGAATACACATGTACAAGAGCCTACGTTTCAGTGCCCTAGGCAACTCACCCTTAAATAGTTCTTTCATGGACCAGTAGCCCTTCCAGGCGTTTTCCGTTCGTCTTGTGATTTCTTTATCTTGCCTCGTCTGGAAAGAGACTACTTGGCCCAAGTAAAGGTATTCCTGAACATGTTGTTTTGTCTCCCCGTCTACTTTTATGCTTCCAGGTGTTTCGTTGCACATAACTTTAGTCTTCGACATATTCATCTTCAGTCCAACCTCAAGGCTTGCATTGCTAAGTTCTCGGAGCATCCATTCAAGTTCTGTGGCTGAGGATGAAAAGAGAACAATGTCGTCGGCGAAACGTACATTTGTATTCGCCAAGGACAATGCCTCTTTCCCTCCATTCGGCTGCCAACTTCCTGAAGATTTCTTCGAGGGTACTGGTGAACAGTTTAGGAGATAGCGGGTCTACTAGTGGGGCTGCTCAAGTCCCACTAGCGGGCAGAGTGCTTGAAATTAATAGTGGGAATAAGGAGATGATGATAAAAATAAAAGTTAAGATACAACTTATATTTTTATATCTTACTAGCTGATTCCCGCGATTTCGCCCGCGTGGGATGTCGGTTATTATATACTAAAACCTTACTCGAGAACCACTCTATCCATTAGTGAAAACAGTATGAAAATCAGTGCAGTCGTTTTTGAGTTTATCACGTACAGGACGACAGACAGACGCGGCGGAGGACTTTGTTTTATAATATGTAAGGATTTGCTTTTCCTAGATTCAGGGAAAATCTTTTCACGACCACGAAACGACAGTTGACTTAGCCTATTTCCCGCCACTTCTTTAATTCGAATCCACAACGTTGCTCGCTTGTCCAGGATAACTTTTTTGTTGTGTGGTTAAAATCATTATTAAAAATGACGATTTCACGTAGGGGAGAAGAGCGTAAATAATAATAAATAGATTTGACTCTACCATGGTACGTTTAGTTACAGTAACATTTTTTTTTGTGTTTTTTTTTCTTATTCGTGTCATATTTTTTTGTATAGGCTGTCTAACGGTTTTGCCAGTGCCTTTATTTACACATATGGAAAAACAAAACCAGCCAGCGCGCCATTTTATATAAATATTGATTATCATTTTCGTTGTGGGGTTAATTAATAACAAAATTACAAAATTTAAAGTATTGTCACCAACCGATATAGAAGTTTTTAAAAGAAACTCCGGATAGTCAGTACCTGGCAACAAAGGTCAGTTAAACTTTATAATAAATCTATCATCTCTATAGTTACGTTATTGTGGCATAAGTTCTTACAACAAGTCTGTTTTTTTCCTCGCAAGTGTATTGAAAAACGTCGTATGAAACGCGTGTGCATTGATTATTACACTCTCGGCTACCTTATCGCATATTACAGTGTATTTTAATATTTGCTGAATAAACTATAGTATTTATTTGAATACTTTATTTTTAAACAAGTTTGATTGATCTCATTCTTAATTTTAATTTATATTCTGTTTAGTTTCATTTTTTTTTTAATGCATACTTTGCATGCCGAAAGTTAAAATGTGGTGTTACCTAAATTGTGATATACAATTATTACTGTGTAACATCTGCACTTTTGTTTACCCATGTTTGCAAATAAATGATTTTGAATTTGAATTAGGATATAATCCTATAATTTGTAATAAAATTGTTTACAAAATGTACTTTTTATATGAGTTTTAAATTATCTTTAATTAAATTGCAATATATCACAAGGTATTTTGTTAGAGCATTTAACGCAGTACCCGATAAAAGATGTTTGTACTTTAGCTAATCTGAAAAATGGTTGATCTATTCTATCTTTATTTCTAGTATTAAAATGATGGCTATCACTTATTTTATTAAAAAGATTTAGATTTTTTCTTACACTAACATTCTCATAAATGAATTGGCAAGGTACTGTTAAAATATTCTGTTTTTAAATAGTTCCCTGAGAGATTCGCGGCGACATAGATTCTAAATGGCTCTGACAGCTCTCTTTTGCAAAATAAATATAGATTCAATGTCAGCAGCCCGACCCCACAGTAAAATGCCATACGACATAATGCTGTGAAAGTAACTGAAATAGACCAAATGCGCGGTTTCTACATCTGTTAAGAGGAAATAGGGTCGGTCTTTTTCTCCATACAAAAAGTTATAATTCGAGGTTCGGCTCTCGTCTATTCCCTCCTCCAATATTGTATTAATTTGAAAGGTATTTTGTAAATTGAATAAGTAGGATATTTACTGTGCCCCTGTGTTTCTGTTTTGATAATACATTATCTGTAGAAGCACTAGAACCCTCAGAAAATGGTCAAAATTGCCTGTTTAGACCGCTGTCATCAGAGGCCCATTGTACAATTTTGACAACTAGTGGGTGAAGAAAGAAAAACGTAGGGGCTTATATTTAAGTATTTAGAATATCGCTATTCGATGTCCGGACACACTGTATAATAAGTTAGGAAGTTTTAAACTTCATATAAAATATTTAGTGCAAAAAATAATATCTCCCTAACTACCCTAATCTAAGCATAAACGGAGAGGTACTGAAAAGAACTGATCAAGAAAAATATCTCGGACTAACTCTTGATAGCAAGTTGACATGGAAACCACACCTTCAACACATTAAAAACAAACTTTCATCATTGGTGGGCTCACTACATAAAATTGTTAGATGTATTCCAAAAAATGTTCGGCTAGTAATAATATACAACTCTCTTGTTAAGCCTCATTTATTATAATTCAAATTCAAATTCAAATTCTTTATTGCGAACTAAGTGTACAGAATTTGGAGATGTTAACAATAGGTAGGTTCTTAGAACTTAGTTGCCTGTTAAGGCATTGCAATTTAAATAGTTATAAATATTAAGTTAATAATTAAACATTAAACACACTCAATATTCCAGTTGTACAGTTTGCATTGTATTATATTAAATAATTATTATTAAATTAAATAATAAATATAATTAATACATTTTATATTATATTATACTATTCTTATAATTTCTCACATTATAATAGTACCACAATTATTTTAATATTAAATCATTATTTTTCTTCAAGGAATTCTTTTACGGAGTAATATGCCTTTTTAATCAGGAAGTCTTGTAGCTTCCTTTTAAAAATGCCAATTGGATGTAGATTCTTAATGTCTAATGGTAACTTATTATATATTTTTATGCTCATACAGTAAATACTATTGCTGTATTCTGCACTGTGGGATGTTTTATTGCGTAATATAATTTTATGTCTACTGCATGTTATTATATCTTATCGAATTATGGGGTAACTCATCTAAAACTAGTCTAAAACCAATCCAAATCATAATTGTGTTGTATTTTGATTATTTTATTTTGTAAATAAAATAATCAAAATACAACACAATTATGATTTCTTAACACCGTCAAAAACTATTTACAAAGAAACGAAGCTATTAAATATCAGACAACTTTATATACAGGAAAAGTTTTTGACCAGTGCGCAAATTTTTTTTGGTGGTTCAATATCAGTAATAGAACACATTTCCATTATTTATTCAATACTTTTTTTTGTTTTTTTATCCTACTTAAAATCAGCAAAATATGGACACAAACTATTCGTAATAATATCAATGGGCGCGTGCGGCGGCCGGCGCACAGGCGGCGGTGTTGCACGGGGGTGCAACCCCCTCCCGGGCGGCGCCGGGCGCTGTGGCCGACAGTTCGCTCATCGCACGCGCTGTCGTGTGACGTCGCGTCTAATCGCTTTCCCGCGCAAGCGCCGCGCCGCACGTGTCGTGCTTGTACCTACCGGTCACGATGTCGGACTTTAGTAACCGCGAGTTTTACGAGATGGTGCGAGTGTATGTACTGAGTGGTGAAAGTTTGCGAGCAGCTCGCAGAATGTATGCGACGGAGAGCATACCTCGAATGCGAGCCCATGGAATCCTTAACCCCGCGGTCCCTAATGAAAGGACCATTTTAGCGGCCACTCAAAGGCTGCTTGATCACGGACAGTTCAGAACCCCGAATCATGCACGAGGGTCTGGCAGACCCCGACTGGCGATCGAAATCGAAGAAAGCATTTTTGATTTCTTTGAGCGAGATCCAAGGGCCAGTAACCCACGTAAATACCTACGCCGGCGAATCGAGCGAACGCACAGCTGATAGGTAGGTACTTTCGCGCGTTCCGCTTCGCCGCGCGCCGCCGGCGCGGCGCCGGTTAGCCATACAACCACTTTTAAAATAAACATCTTTCGTTAACGATTTTTTTATTTTTTTGTATGAAGACGCATCAAAATAAAAAAAATATGTTTAATAAAACTGGTTTAAGGTTAATATGTCAAAATTTCCGCAGTGGATAAAAACTTTTCCTGTATATGTATATAACATATACATACTTATATATTAAATCATTCACAAACTTATTCACTCACGCCTTACATTCACAACAAAAGGGGATATAAGTAAATACTAATCTCGTCGAGCTGGTCACCTGGTATTGTCTAGAGTAAGAACTAACTACGGTAAAAATAACCTAACCTATGGGGGAGCACAGCTCTATAATAAACTTCCAAAAGATGTAAAAGAAGCGACTTCACTCAACATATTTAAAAATAAATTATTCACTTTTATTTACAACGATGAAACACTATATTAAATTGTGTTGTATTTATTTTTGATTGAAACAGCTACAACGTTTAACTTGTGCCACCACCTTATCTTAGGAATGCAGTGAACTCGCTTCAAATTTTTGTTGACAAATTGCTTTTTGTAATTTAATAAGATTTCTCATGTAAGTGACGTTTGTCTTAATGAGAATAAAGTTCTTTAAACCGAGTTTTCTTTTCATTATAAATGACTTTTTTAGACCTCTAGTTACCCATTTTGGGTTAGGAGAGTTACTCTAGCTCCCATGTTGGTACGGCCCCGTGGCATTCTCCTTTCCCACGATGATTTGAGTCTGACCGCCGTAGTAACTAATGATAGGCATAAAAAAAGCTTTTCAACGACAACTTCCAGTCGTTATTGGTCAGTGGGGACATCCTAACGCATCATTCTTTTGTTTTATATTTATTTTAGAATGCTATACGTTCTTTATAAACAGGATTATCTATAGAACTTGGCACCCATTTAGATCTCAATTCTTTTGTCGGCAAAGTTCACAACCACGCTTATTCTTATTATTGAATTTGGCTCCCGTTTTCACATTTATGTTTTTGATTGGATTTTCTTTACTCAGGGTCCTTTTGTATGCAAAGTTGCAAACCAATGCTTTCGAAATATATTATTTTCCGTTTTTAATTTTATTGATAATGTTTGTCCGGTATTGTGATCTGATACTCCTTATTCATGTGTTTTACCGTTTGCTTCTTTGGATTGTTCTTGCTCTGAATTATCCATTTATACCTAATACCTATACGTTCCGAATTTTCCATTCATTAATTCATTCAATAATTTATTTATTTAAAAAAGGTTAACCAACAGCTTCTGTATCTAATGTATTATCACAAGACTAGTCATCTATAAATCTTTGTTAAACCCACTCTTCAATATTTTAGTCACTACAACCTACATCACCATGACGCCAACCCCGAAAGAGCTAGCCCTATCCCAACTTCGTCCAGAGGTGAAGGTAGAGGATGCGCCGGCCCTGACTCCGGCCGCCGACGGCGAGAGGGTCGTCATCTCCGGGATGTCGGGGATTTACCCCTCCTCGCATCACGTCAAGGAGTTTTCGGACATTTTGTACAATAAGGTGAGAGTTTGGAAATTGTCGGCTAGGCCCATATTGTTACTTTTTATTTAATTATTTAAAAAGAGCTCTTGAAAATATGCTCCACAAAACCGTGTTAACGGTTACAGTAACTGTGGCAACGAATAGTACTTTAGTTTTTTTTCTGTGTATTTGCTGCTGTTCTATATCAATGTTAGGAGTAGGCTCAATTTATAAAAAAATCGCTTAAGATACCGACTGATTGATACTTATGCCCAAATTATGCCAGGCTAGGCAATAATATCGTAAAGACTTTCACTATGAAAAACATCATTATCATTTACAGTAGTTCACAGCAGCCTCTCCAATCACACGTCATTAACTCGAACGGAAAAAATCTAGTAGAAAAGTAACCCGGACAACCCCTTTTCCTCCAGGTGAACCCAGTGACTAAAGAGAATGTGCGCTGGAACACTAGTCACCCCGAGGCGGCTCAGCACATGGGCTCAGTACCAGACCTAGAACGGTTTGACGCCCAGTTCTTCAAGGTGCACTACCGCCTCGGTAACAGCATGGATCCCATGTCCCGTAAAGTCCTTGAACAAGCCTACAACGCTATTTATGATGCAGGTGAGAGTTCTTTGATGTTGCTACTGGCTTGCATGTGTATTTTGTCAATTCTTGGATTGAAAGTGAAACGCACAAACTATTAATAAGAATAGCTATAGCTATGGTAAGAATATTGACCAACTTCCCAGAGCGCGCCGTATGTACATTTGAGGTAACATTTCAAAAGCCAATAAATTCATTTGAACCTTTTTACACTGAATAAAACTGATGTAGGGGTGTCATAAATTATTCTCAATTATTATAATTATAATTTGTGGAAATTAGATTAGAACATCGATTTTCAATATTAGTTTGCAGTATGAATTTACGGCTTATGAAGCGATCTCATTGCGTATAGATGTGTATTTTAACACGGAACATAAATACATAAAGTTACGCCTTCTTCTCATGGGGATATGTAGAAACTATAGATCGTATGCCTTTTGCTTCGCTTACGTTCATACATCTGGTCAGACACGCACACCAGTTGAACATCACCAATAAGGCCACTATGTCCTCCTAGGGCGTCCCATCGTGGCGTTTCCACTCATCTCTGCCTTGTGAATACCTTTAATTAGTCGCCTTTCATTCACCTCTCATAAAATTACCATTATATAATTATGAGTCAAAGTAATGACCATAACCATGACAATGACGGCAATCAATGTTAGTGTTAATCAATGTTAGTGGCCTCGATGTGACATTGTACTGACCTGCTTGCTAAATATTTTCAGGATTCAGCTATTGTATCCATAGCAAAAAACAAATAGTAAATGAAAACATCGCCAAGCCTTCTTCACTCCAAAACAAAAGCAATCATTAAAATCCGACTATTGGGTGCCACCTGTAAAAAGTTACGCATGGTCTAAGAAATATAAAAAACGAACCCTTTTTTGTAGTTTAAAAAAAAATTCAATAAAAGACTAGCCATTAAGCCGGGATATTAGCCTAAAAATCTGACAACCAGATTTACCAAAGGGTACACTTATACGTAGTACCCAGTAACTGTCAGATGGGCAGGCGCTTCATGTCAAATACTCGAATTCAGTTACATCCGGTTATTAGACTGGTGAAAGCAGCAGCAAGCAGACCCCGACATAGTTGCGAAAAGACTCGGAGGATGATGATGAGACATGACAAGGACATGATTTATTAAGAAAGAAAGAAAGAAAAATTGTTTATTGTACACAAACAAAACACACACACAACAGAAAAAGACAAAATAATAAATAATACAAAAGTATTAAATAACTTCATATTTTTGCTGTCCACAGGAGTGAATCCTGAGCACTTATCTGGTAAAAAAGTAGGTGTTTTCGTCGGAAGCTGTTTCTCTGAAGCTGAAAAAGTGACCTTCTATGACGCTGGCTCTAGAACAGGCTTGGGTATAGCTGGGTAAGAAATAATTTCGACAATTTATAAACATCATGTTTGTTTGCCCCGTAAAGGCAGGGACATCCCTATTGGTCAAGTTATCTGAGTGCAAGTGATATGAACAATTCCCATGTAGTAGAGGTAAGTTGGTGACTGCCTTTAACATTAACCGCAGCGGGCACCAAACCAGTATCCGAATTGCGTAACACGCTTTCAATAACGATCCAAAGGATTTTGAAGGAACTACATAATCCATTGCTTCATACGTTCAAAAAATTGGTCTGCTCGACAACGTACATAATGCAATTAATGTTGTTGAACCGTCAAAATGAAAGGCATTGTCAATGTGAGTGTGTTAAGCAGTTATCTCGTATAATTCGAGATTCCTGAAAGAGAAACCTCATCACAGTTTTCCCGACCCAAAGATCGCTCTGAAGAGAGCCCTGAAGTCGCTCTCTCTACAACTAGATTACACTAGCAGTCGACCGCATAATATACATGCGGCGTGCCCGTATGCCATTGGTCAAAATATCTTTTATTTTTAGATGCTGTAAGTCAATGTTCGCCAACCGCATTTCATACTGGCTGAACGCGAAGGGTCCTTCAATGGCGATCGATGAGTCGTGCTGCAGCTCCACTGCGGCACTGGAGCAGGCATACCTCGCTATGAGTCGAGGTGAATGTGAGGCAGCCGTCGTTGGAGGCTGCTACTTGTGTATGCATCCACAGTCTTCTGTGCACTACGGAAGGTGAACACATATCTACTCATCGTCATAATTTCAGAAGAAAGACGTCCACTGCTAGACTTAGGCCTCCCCAAGGCGTCACCACGAATTCTAATACGAGATAATTTTCGTTTAAGAATTTATGTTCGTTACCATTATGAGCCCAAAAAATTCAATAGCACTCCAGTTTTTGAAAATAAGTATTTTCGTTTTTTATGTGCAGGATCATAAGGCAGGCGATGGATGGTAAAACGAAGTCATTTGATCAGGATGCCAATGGCTACGTAAAATCGGAAGCCGTTAACGTTCTGTTTCTGCAGAAGGCTAAAGATGCACTGAGGTAAGTTTTATGAAGTACTAGCAGTTGCCCGCGACTTCGTCTGCGTTCCAGGATGAAAAGTAGCCTATGTTTTTTTCCAGGTCAAGGTCTGTGCCAAATCCGTTAAGCCGTTTTAGCGTGAAAGAGTAACCAACAAACAAACAAACAAATTTTCGCGTTTATAATATTAGTAAGGAAGTTAGGAGTAGGATAGTTAGGATTAAGATAGGATAAATGCTACCATTTTCCAGTGCGCGTGAGAGACGGAGCTATACATGACCGATTGCACTATCCCTTTTTCGCAACGGCATCTTGATGCCTCTGATCCCTGTTTCTGATCAAAGTAAAATATATACTTACTTTCAATAAATAATGTAAATGTTATTTGCGTAATCTACAGGATCTACGCAGATTTAATACACGTGAAGACGGAATTTACCGGCTTGCTAACGGGAGAAACGGGGCCTCAGTATGGATACCTCAGGAATCCTGACAAAACCGTTAACTTTTTGATCAAATTCTATGAGGAAGCGAGGGTCCTACCGCATGCTGTGGAATATGTCGAAGCTTTTGGTTCAGGTATTCATTTTTGACTTACATAATAGTTTATAAAATAAACATTAGATCACGTCTATAGCAGTAAATGAGGGCTATATACCTACGTATTGGATTCGGATTTCTCTAGATTTTTTTTAAATCCCTTGTAATACGAAGCCTATTATCATTAAATCTGCACAAATACAGACTCCGGGCTGCCACAGACTAAAATTCCTTATTGAAAAATGAGATCAGGGATCTTGCCTAGGACTCCACGATCACGATTAGTATAGCAGTCATTAACAAACTATTTTGTTGCAAAAATAATAGTTATTATACCTATTGCATAATTTCCTTACAGGTACACCTGATGCTGACAAAGTGGAACTGGATGCCATTGAAAGTGTGTTCTGTAAGGGAAAACAAGATACACTCTTAGTTGGCAGCGTTATGTCCAACATTGGATACGGAGAAGCTGCATCGGGTATATCCGCTATAACGAAGGTAACCTGTTTATTGAGGTCATCATACATAATCTCTTATCCGTCTCACATAGAGGAGGCCTGTGTCACAGCAGTGGGAATATTGTTGGCTGATTATGCAAGAGTATGCATCACTCGTCACTGAACACAGTATCGGGAGCACACTCATTTGTTTTAAACTAATTCTTTAAAACAAATGAGTTCGTTCGTCGTGGATTCACGTCCCGGCACTGTTCGAATTTTGAAGCGATGTTTAGAGATCTATTGGTTCCATCATTTAGTTATTCAGTTATTTTTCGGCTTCAACAGGTGTTACTAGGCTACCATCGCGGTAAAATAGCCGCCAACCTGCACTGCAACAATCCGCGGCAGGACGTGGTGGCAATGCGCGAGGGGCGCATGCGCGTCGTCACTGAACACCAGAGCTTCCATCGATCCTACGTCGCCATCAACGGCATGTCTGTCACCGGTGTCAACTCACACGTGCTGCTGCATGGGCACTATAAGACCAAGGTACAACGAGCTATTATGCAAGAAAAACCTTTTCTGTTTAGTATTATTTCACAGCCCGAGATCAATCAATACTGGGTATAGCACACCTTTTGTGTCTGCTGGTCTCCACAATTTGACATCACTCGTTCTAGTGTTACCTGATACATTCAATATCATAAAATAAATCTAACGTGTTATCCGACTTCCCAGGTTTCTTTGACGTGACCTTGGCCACCATTCGATAAAAACCAATTTACATCAGCAATCATCATAATATGCGGCAGTTTTTTTAAATTGCATACTGCAAAATATTTGACAATAACACTTGGTCATTTTCTTCGTAAAACATTTTCCATTTGTTCCAGGATCTGTCACGCTACAATAGTAGTATCGCGCATCTCGTGACTATATCTGCGAGACAGGACACTACTTTGCGAAAAATGTTTGACAACTTAAAGTCACGCCCGATAGATCCTGAGGAGTTGGCTTTGTTGCATAACATTCATCAGACCAGCATAACTGGACATTTGGGCAGAGGATTTATCATTTTAAGTAAGTGTGATGAAAATTTGCATATGTGCCTACTGGCAAATAAAAAGTATACTTCATTATCATTAGCCCATATTAAAGCAATCTATATGGATCACGCTAATCGTACGCCAGTTTACTCGATTCACGGTCACGCACATTCAGCTGTTTCCACCCACATGAAAAGATCGTCGCTCCATGTAGCCTGAGGGCGTTCTCTTCTTTTACGACTTCAGTCTCCACTAAAGGACACGTTTTCCTTATTAGTTCTCCGGCCAATATGGCTGGTCCATTGCCTTTTAAGCTTGCTTACATTGCCTTTGTGGTAACCAACATCTGTTTTGCTTCATCATTCTAGAGACGGATGAAGAACAAAATACAGTGAGTCTATGTGAGAAGGCTCAGTACTTCAACGATGCTCGACGGCCGCTGTGGTTCGTGTACAGCGGGATGGGCTCGCAGTGGGCTGGTATGGGCGCGCAACTCATGCGCATACCAATCTTCGCTGCTGCTATAGAACGGTTAATTAATTTTTAAACTAACCATAACTGATTTTCCCTAGACAGATTTTAATTTTTCTTGAAAGAGCAAAAATTTTGAGAGCTAAAGTCATTCAAATTTTTTTTTTCTGTCAACGTATATAATCTAATATTTTAACAATTTATGTCTGTATTTCAGGTGCCGACAAACTTTGGAACCAAAAGGAATCGATATTGTCCATATAATCACATCACCCGATAAGACAATATTTGACAACATCCTTCACTCGTTTGTTGGAATAGCAGCTATTCAAATAGGACTCACTGATGTGCTTTGGGAACTCGGGTTGACGCCTGATGGCATTATCGGTAATACTCACAACATTTCTGTCATCATCGTTTCAGTCCGTTCAGTCAAAGCATCATTCAGTACAGATACCCATTGGTATTACGATGTCCACAACCGGCGGATTACTATTATTTCTGTTATAGACTCCTGAACAAACCTTCTAGTAAAGCCTATTTCACAATATCTCTTTTACAGGTCATAGTGTAGGCGAGCTGGGATGCGCGTACGCCGACGGCTGTTTGACAGCAGAAGAGATGATATTGTCGGCGTACAGCCGCGGCCTGGTGTCGGTGCAAACTCCATTTATTCGAGGATCCATGGCTGCTATTGGTCTGGGATATGAACAGGTAATAGTGTGTGCGTATGGATTGAGGAGCCATGTCTCATATTTAAACGCGGGTACTGCCAATATTTAGTAGTAAATTTTCCGATTTTGTAGCCGCGATCCTGGAATTTGTAGTAAAACCCTTAAAAAGTTACAGGGCATTTAAGGTGGCTCCTCAATTCAGACGTCTGGAATGTTTATTTTATTAATATCTTTTGAAATACTGAATGTGTAAGATGTTGGAGTACGCCAATATGTAGTAGAAATTTTTACTAAATATTGATGCTATAGTTATCCGAATTGATGAACTACTTTAGTAGCTATGTACATATTTTATTTAGACCTTCTGGATTGAGGAGCCACCTTAGAATTCGAAAACTGGCCGACAGATCTTTTTGAAAATTTGGTAGGATTTAGTAGTACTTTTGGGTAATCTATACAAAAAATGGGGTTTGTACGGCTGAATTTGAGATAGTTACAATACTTAGGTTTTTCGAAAATCCAAATTAAATATATGTACGTAGCTACTAAAGTAGCTGATCAAATCGGATAACGATAGCATCAATATTTAGTAGAAATTTCTACTAAATATTGGCGTACTTCAACATCTTACACATTCAGTATTTCAAAAGATATTAATAAAATAAACATTCCAGACGTCTGAATTGAGGAGCCACCTTAAATGCCCTGTAACTTTTTAAGGGTTTTAATACAAATTCCAGGATCGCGGCTACAAGATCGGAAAATTTACTACTAAATATTGGCAGTACCCGCGTTTAAATATGAGACATGGCTCCTCAATCCATACGCACACGTAATAGTGTGTTTAAAGTTGTGTGTACATGTTTTACAATGTTTTTGATCATGTGAAAATGGAAAAATCTCGTCTAAGGGGCAGATTCAGATTAGTACTAATAAAAAAGTGCAAGTGTTACTTGCGCAAAAAGGTTTGTATAAGTGCCTGCAGATCCGTGCTTCTTCTGAACAATACTTTTCGTGATGCAACCTGAGTATTAATACGAGTATCATACTTTTATCCACAGATCTCAAAAATGTGTCCTCCCGAGATTGAAGTAGCTTGTCACAACGGGCCTGAATCTAGTACTATTTCGGGACCTGCAGATATCATGAAGGAATTCGTCGCAGAGTTGACTGCTAAGGGCGTATTCGCTAAGGAAGTTCCATGCTCCAACATCGCCTACCACTCACGTTATATTGCTGATGCTGGTAAGCAATATTACTCTTCTATATCTGTTCTGTATCTGTACATATTATAAAACAAAGTTGCTTTTCGTGTCGGTCTATAGAGTTATGAGGAACAGGATGTAAAGTTCACTCATCCTCTATAGAAAGAGTGGATCCTCTGACCAGACCAGAACAGGGTGTCGTGTCTGACGGGCAACTGCCTAGCGATTTTGTCAACGGTGGTCATGCTACGTGTGCTGACACTAATCGCCAGGCAGTTGCCCGCCAGACACTGGATGTCGAGTATATTGATCGTGAGGTACACTCTGATAGCGCGATGCAAGGATTTGTGTGACGTCAGGTGTTTGATGCGTAGTACGCATTTAGCGATGTAGATGCCGCCACAAGTCTTTGTGACCGCTTAATTCATCTAGACTACCTACACAATGGATTTAGATGTGGTTGTCATCATCATTGAAAGAATTTCTTCTGGAAGGTTTATATGATTTGTATAATTACATTAATATTTAACTTTGGTATAGCATAGAAATCTCGGTGTTTTGACATATAGCCACATAGTAGACTACACTAACTTGTGGGATATAAATAGGCACCCGGGTCGCTAGTATTCTTATACAACCAGGAAATGTAATTGTATGTCTTCAACATTCCTTATAAAAAGTATTATTATTGTATTAATATTGAATACACTGTCTGCTTGTCAAAAACAATGTCTTCTATTCAATAAATTAAATATTTTAATAACAGGACCCGGCTTGCTGAAGTTTTTGAGCGAAGTAATAAAGACCCCGAGGGCTCGAAGTGAACGCTGGGTTTCAACTTCAGTACCAATAGATAGATGGGAGGAGCCCCTGGCTAAGTACTCGTCAGCTGAGTACCACACTAACAACCTTTTGGTAAGTACTCACAATGCATAATTATACATTTTATGAACAACTAAAATATCAAGTGTTTATTGGTATTTCGCGTCTCTGTACTAACCTTTTTCTGTCTCCTACTTGATATGAACCATCATTATGTTCTGATCCTCCAATTTTCTTTTTGCGTGTTTCAAGACAGTTGAATAGGTAATTAAATTTTTAGGACTCACCAAGCTTCATTATTATCGACGCTCTTTGTATTGATACCAATCGTCGATTCTGTCATTCAGGAGTTGCAGTGGTCAAGAATAGAGTAGAGGGATTGTTCTAACAAATATTTCTATGTAGGTTTACATTATTCCGACGAATTCATTGGTATTCCCTTTTTCCTCAGAACCCGGTGCTATTCGAGGAGACTTTGAAACATATACCCTCCAACGCGGTGCTGGTGGAGGTGGCTCCTCATGGTCTACTGCAAGCTATCCTCAAGCGGTCTCTTCCTGCCGATTGTAGGAACATAGCATTGACTAGGCGAGCTCACCCTGACAATACATATCTACTACTTGAAGCGGTTGGCAAGTAAGTAACAAAATTACATTTATAATTTAATTTCGACTAACGTCATCGTCATCGCCGTCTTCGTCTGCTTAGCCTTTCCCAAATATGTTTGGGTTGGCTTCCAGACTAACCGGATGTAGTTAAATGCCAATATTTTTTATATGAATTCGACTTACGTGTTTTTGTCTGGTTTATTTGCCTCAATACTTTTGGTTCGCAGTTAACAAGGAACCTACTTTTCGACTCACCATGATGAGCTTATGATTAAGAGTACGAGTTTGAAACTAGTCAACCACACCTGAAACAAAACACGTAACCGAATACCAATTTATTTTATGGTATTTTCTTCAGTCGTTACTTATACTTATTACTATTTACAGATTATACATGGAGGGATACAACCCAAAGGTCCAAATGCTCTACCCTAAAATAGAGATGCCAGTATCCACTGGGACGCCATTCCTTTCCCATCTGGTCGAGTGGGCCCATGGAGAAAACTGGTGAGTGAAATTACTTTTCGTGAACAATAAATAAAGTGCCTACAGATTTGAAAGAAGTGTAAAACTAAATGAAATGAAATTCCATTTAATTTCAAAGATTTTATAGTAAAAAAAAATCTGCATAGCCTTTTCCCAACTATTTTGGGGTCGGCTTCCAGTCTAACCGGATACAGCTGAATACCAGTATTTTATCATGGAACGACTGCCTATCTGACCTCCACAACCCAGTAACTGGGTAATACAATACCCCTTGGTAAGACTGGTTGTCAGACTTTCGGGCTTCTGACGACCCGTAACGATTGTCAAAGATCCACGAATGACACCCGGGGCCAACGGTTTAACGTGCTTTCCGAGGCACGGAGGAGTCTCGGTATGTAAAGATGGTCACCCATCCACCGACCAACCCTGGCAAGCGTAGCTTTACCTGATGGATCGACCCGGTGCGGCTGTTATTACTTAGCCACGAGCAAAGATTTTATAGTATTTCTTCTTAAATGAGGTTTTCATGAGCTTCAGAAAGTGGCCTTACTACGTTTGTTCAGTGCTTCATTGCTCAGTAGTAAGTAGGTAACTACTACATATTTGATTTGTTTTTTTCAGGCCTTTGCCTATCTACAATTCTGCTAGCCGGAGGAAGGCTGCAGCTTGCACATATACCATATCATTGTACGATAAGGAACATGAGCATCTGAAAGGACATGTTATCAGAGGTACCTACTTAGCCTTATAAAAACAGCATAATTACTCGTATATCTATCTTGAATCGGCATTTTTGTTTTTTAAGTTACGTAAGACGATGGGCGAAAAAAATCTGAACAGATTTGGCTGTATTTATTTTGCAGTACCAAAGGTGTCACTGTGCATTACAAAAAGGGATGATGCTATTTATCCTGTGTAGCATCATCTCTTTCAATCACTACAACAATAATGCTCTAATATGCATGTCATACGATCCTTGTTCTATTTATAATGGTTAGTGGGGATTCATTTTTCATGATTTCTCTAGAAAAAACGGTATATCCGTTCGCATCATCTCTGGTGGCTGTTTGGGACACCCTGGCTATGACCCTGGGTGTTCCCACGAAGCAGTTGTCGGTGGAGTTCCGCGATGTTCACTTGTACGCACAACCTGTGATGAACAGACAGAGTCAACTCAAACTTAGAGTTGCATTGCAACGAGGAACTGGATGTTTTGAGGTATGTACTGAAACTTTTGTGACATTACTATATCTATCCAAACCCCTAATTACTCCAGACCATGGAAGTATTATGTTAGCGCCGGGAGTAATGAAAGAGTGGACTGTATTTTATAGGCAATGGTTTATTGCCGTCTGATCTTTACAAGATATAAACTGTCCCGAACCAACAATTATATAATAGGCTAGAAAGGAATATTATCTCCCGTCGCTGTGGAGTCCGTGGAAGCGAGTGGTCATCGGGCCGAGCCGTGTCGCCGCCGCGCTGCGCCTCAGCTTGTCGATGACGCATTGATCGCGGACCCTGCTCATGCAAACCGCGCGCAAGGTGTTGTGTTCGATTCCCAACATATTATGATGACAGACAGATGAAACATGGCAATTGACATACGATGACTCGGGCATCGCTCATTTCCATATGCGGTGATCCCTTGGCATTACGTTATTTTTCTCTAGCACCATGTGATCATCCTTCTTTCAAGTATGAAAGTAAGATTGTTATAAGCATTCAATTTCACAGGTATTAGATGATAAAATTAAAGTAGTAACAGGTGTGATCGCTGTTTTAAAACCAAACGATAAAAAAGACGAAATACAACTTACAGAATCCCAAGACATGAACCTCACTGCTGAAGATATTTATGACTTGTTGCGTGAACGAGACTACTTGTACAGGTAAAGAACATTATTATTAGGATTACAACTTTTTTATATTATGTGAGTTAAGTGTAAAGTAAGGAGCTCGGGGCTAAGTAATAACAGCCGCACGGGTCAATCCTTCAGGTAAAGCTGCACTTGCTAGGGTTGGTCCGTGGATTAGTGACCATCGTTACATACCGAGACTCCTCCGCGCCTCGGAAAGCACGTTTAAAAGAAGATGGATATATTATGTGGCTGTCGTTATTATTCAATAAGCTGTTGCATGCAGGAGGGATCCCAAAAGAGTGGTGCAAAAGTTGCTAGTGCCCATCTTTAAGAATAAAGGTGATGTATAGATTGTAACAACTATTGAGAGATA
Organism: Lithophane leautieri; assembly: GCA_949152455.1. NCBI lineage: Eukaryota > Metazoa > Arthropoda > Insecta > Lepidoptera > Noctuidae > Lithophane > Lithophane leautieri. The sequence continues at coordinate 11,629,479 of OX424478.1, forward strand.
AAGCTCATATCATATAGTATGAAGGTATGGGAAAAAGTAATGGAGAAAAGGACAGAGAGATTACCCCGAACCAGCTTGGGTTTATATCAGGTCAAGTTGCAATGGACGCCACTTTTGCACTCCACTGATTGTGCGTTAACGAAGCCATGTTTGAAAACAGTCTGAATGTCAGAATTCGGATCTAGTTAGATACGATGAAGATAAAAAACAAAGGTATCTTTCGCCGGAAAATTGACTTCAATGGACTTTCTATAAATTGATGAATATGAATTGACATAGAAGAGTACTTTGAAAGAAAAGATATCGAGAGGATTAATAAACATCGATAGCTTCCCAATAGGAGATGACTCCACGAATCATTTGCTGATTTAGTTATGTGTCAGTTTTCAGGAATGTATTCAATCAACCTTAAAATGATAAATCAAATTATAATTATTCCCACAGTGGTGAGTTCCGCACTATTGAAGCCGCTAGCGCTTCCCTGAACGAAGCTTCGCTGATGTGGCGCGATAACTGGGTCTTGTTTATCGACGGCTTGCTGCAGCTGAACATGCTGCGACAACCACACGATGGAGTTACCCTGCCCACACACATCAGGAGAATGTCTGTGGATGTTGAGAAGCACCCTTATAAGAAAATAACCACGGGGGAGGATAAAGCTTTGTATAAAGCTGAAGTATTAGAGGAACATGATTTCGTAAGGTAAGCCAAACATTTTCTATCAAATGGCCATTTGGTAAACTAGGTACTTGGTACAATTTTTTTTCTTTTGTCACATATTCAGGTGTGGAGGGTTAATGATGGAAAATATAAAATATCGCAATTTGCCAGCTATTAATAAAAGGAACATGGCGTTACAGACGCTGAAGTTCGTTTCTAATTTCCAAGTTGACCAACAAGTAAGTGGGACCTTTAATGAACTTGCAAAAATTGTTTAGATCTTTGAATAACGAATAAAGATAATAATGGCTACAAAGGGTGTAACGTCTGAGATGACTCCAACAAGAATAAGGATTGGATGATGATGATTTGGATAAAGTTATGAATATAGTAATAACGTAATGTGTCATTTTGATTACCAGGTTTCAACTTCACTAAAAGTTTTCTTGCAAATAGTTGCCGAAAATGTTAACAAAGATTCCATCAAAGTTGTTGGTATCACAAACAACCAAATGAAAGGATCTGTCTTTGAAGAAATGAAGAAAATTGGATCCAGTGTTTATGGTGTCAATATTAGTTATCAGGAATTCAATCTGGTAGACTTGAATTCAACAAAGAATGGTGGTCTATCGATTAAAGAAGTGGACCTTGCCATCGTTCGTAACCTTTCCACCGATAATAACGTAAGACAGAGTTTTTTTATTATGTGTTCAATTTATGTATTCCTATTCAATTTGAAATAATGAAATTAAAAATCACAGATGTGTCAACTGCTACATTTTGCGCTACAACGAGACTCCTTCATAGTGAGCGAAGAAGACGATTTGAACGGAGGTCGAATTCGGCCGACGTCTCTGTATCGTCAACTATCAGCTCACAGCGACGCTAGCTCGCGCTTGGACCTGGTGCGCTGGCGGCCAACTGAGGTGGCCATGCCCACTACGGTTATCACAGTGCACTCGCATCTCGACTTCTCCCTCCTCGCCACCACCCGCGCCAATCTCTCTCCCCGCCATCGCCTGCTCATCGTGGCCCCCTATCCAGCTCCCTCTGCCCTCAAACAATTAGTACAATTTTGGAGGAAAGACGTCGAACCTAATAATGTTCACTTATTAACTGTCAATAATGAAGAAGGCAACGATTTCTTCTTGGACGATCTACCGGAAATAGATCTAGCATTCACCGTTTTGGATCATGTAAGTGTGAACCTTGTTGATATTCAAATAGACCAAAAAGTACAGTATTCAAGCGTAATCTGGTAAATCAAGTTTTAGATAAGTTCGGCGTAAGTTGTAGAAGGTCTGTTGCCGCATTACCTTTGCGATCTTCGTGAGAGATGGTCTCTTTCTAGAAGTCAATGTGCCATAATATTAAGTGCACTTCAGTTTCAACTCCAATATTTACCAATAACGTTTCATTTAAGGGTAAATGGGGAGGAGAGTATTACGTGCCGGCAGTACAGGATAGTGCAAAAGTGAGCAGCAATGTGACGTTACAAAGCGCACAAGTAGGAGATTTGAATTCTTTGGAGTGGGTCGATGGTGCTGAGACATGTGTCTCTGGAATACCAGTGAAGGTACGTACACCTATTGTAAATGATAATGTACACAATTAACTTAATTTATTTTCAACTAGCTGCGCCCCGCGTTATCACACGCGTAAGTCTCAAATCGCGATCCCGTAGGAATATTGGGATAAAAAGTATCCTATGTTCTATTCCCGGTCATGGTCTATCCTTGTGCCAAATTTCATCCAAGTCCGGTCAGCCGTATTAGCGTTAAAGCGTAACAAACAAACTCACTTTCGCATTTATAATATTAACTAGCTTCCACCCGCGGCTTCGCCCGCGTGGTATGTCGATAAAAATTAGCCTATGTCTCATCTTTTTTTTCGCTCCGTGCCCTGCTCGAGAGCGGACGTGTGTTGAATTTTTTTAATTTTTATCGTCTAAAATATATACTACTATACCCGGAACTATATTCCTTATGGGCAGTCAAAGCTTATAGTGTTTGCATAATTTCTCTTTGCATCTGCCTGAGCCCCGGTAGTCACCAAGAGCGCGCGCGAGTGACCGCGAGCCCGCCTTCACCTCCGCGTAAACAGTACAGTCGTCATAATTGCTATCTTGCTCCTATATCTATACCGTGACTTACCGGTTCTTGTCAACTCACCGATACAACTGCGAGTGTACATGTGTGCAAACCTAGGTGTGCTCCTGTCATTATTAAATATCATCTCATCAACATGTCTATGCAACGCACACCTCCAGCAACGGGAGCTATGAACGATAGCCTGATGAGTGGCTTACCAATGTCAGATTCGGACATTCCAAAAGCTGTTTGCAGTGACGACAACGTAAACACCCAGTCTCGCCGTCAACGACCTTATTGTGGCTTTTCACCCAATAAGGTGCTAGTAGAACATAATCTGGAGCTAAAAACCATGCTAAAAACCTGGAAGCGGGAACAGGAGGAACATATGCAGAAACTGATGGAGCATCATACATCGGCGCTGGAAACACTTGTTGTCGAGATGAAGGTCCTGAAAACACAAAATTCCTCAATACAGACCATTAACCAGGAAATTCGGGATTCAGTAGACTTCATGAACAGCAAGTTTGAGGAGATGAGACAACAGATGGATAATTTGAAGAAGGAAAACCTAGCCTACAAAAATTGCATAACTAATCTCGAGAGAAAAGTCGAAGATCTACAGGTGTCGTCTCGTTCATCGATTAACTACATGAATGACCAACAATCCGGATTGGATCAAAAAATTGAGTCGCTGGAACAGCAAGCCCGACTCAATAACATTGAGATCTGCAAACTGCCTGAGAAACGTGATGAAGACCTTTTTGGGCTCGTCGAAAAGATCGGAGCTACCATCAAGTACACAATTCCTCGTCAAGATGTTCTAGCCGTTCACCGTGTTTCCCATGCACGTACACAGGAAAGTAACAAACCCAAGAATATAATTGTGAAATTAGCCTCACGAACCCTTCGCGATAATGTCTTAAGTGCCTATCGTTTGTCTAAAAATGTTACATCCGACCTAATCGGTATGTCAGGTACCCCCTGTAAAATGTATATTAACGAGCATCTCACTCTTTATAACAAAAACTTATTTCGTACATGTCGTGAGATTGCTAGGAAACATAACGTTAAGTATGTCTGGATTAGAAACGCTACTGTACTTGTTAAACCTACTGATAGCTCTAAAACATTTGCTGTACGCTGTCATAACGATGTCAACAAGATTGCGCAGTGTAATAGTCAGAATAAATAACCTAGTTTTTTGTTATGTTTACATAGATATCGATTTTAAACAAACGCTTGCACAGATTTACTGTATAAAAAAATATTTAAAACTCATATCGCATGCCTTCAGTGTGTCCTATTTGTTTTAGTCACGAAAATCGGTTTTATATCATTGTTTTGTAATGGTTCTCGCCTTTGTTGTTGTTTTTATGCGTACATAAACAGTACTGCCCTAGATTATATGTCGCACAAATCAGTATTTTGTTTACAGAACTTGCTATTTAGAACTCGCTCATTACCTGTTGTAATTACTCATAACCATTTACTCGTATGTAACTCAATTTTAGACCGCTACCCACTACGAACAAAATCCAAGTTTTTAAATATACCCGAATATAAAAATATTTGCTTCACTTTTTTTTGTTGTTTACTCCTTTTTTACCTAATTACTTGCAATGCTTAGTAACAATGATTTATCATTCTTTTATCAGAACTGCAGAAGGATCCGCACTAAATTGCACACACTTTACACCAACATTCTTTCCTTGTCGTTTGACGTGATCATATTATCTGAGACATGGCTAACACCTAATATAATGGACAAAGAGTTCATTGATGACCGCTACTTAGTTTTTAGAGACGATCGTGACCGCATTGCTTCAAACAAGCGCGAGGGCGGGGGTGTTCTAATAGCCGTGCTGCGCGAGCTTCGGCCTGTGCGGATATTAACGTGTCCCTCTCGCACTGGCATCGAGCACGTTGTGATCCAAGTGCCCGCGTCGCGCTCCAACACTCACCACGTCATTAACGCTGCCTATATACCACCACGCACACAGGGCGATATTTACCTGTCACATCTGTACTCATTAGAAAATATTCTTACGGACTCCCGTATTGAATCATTTTATTTGGCCGGTGATTACAATCTGCCCGAAATTGAGTGGTCAGGCAGTGCTAGTCACGTGAGTGCTCAGTCACTAGATAACGTGTGTCGATCTCTATTGGATTTAATGGCTCTTACGAATGCTTCTCAATACAACACAATTAAAAATAACTTTGGCCGTGTTTTGGACTTGTTCATTAGCAATACTGAATGTCAGATACAGTCCGACATTTTACTGCTGCAGCCTGACCACCCTCCATTTTCTGTTTTAACCTCCCTGGAGACACCATTCACACCCATGAAACGTCATTCTACAATAAAATACAATTTCTTTAAAGCTAACTACCAACAAATTAATGTAGAACTAAAGAAGTCGAACTGGGACGAACTATTTCTTAATCTCTCCAGTGAACAGGCCGTTGATGCCGTTTATGACCATATATATGGAATCGTCAGACTACATATTCCACTGTCACGTCATAAATCAACTACTTTTCCCGTTTGGTTTAGCGCTTCCCTAATTAAAACTTTCAAAAACAAAGAACGCGCGTGGATAAGATGGAAAAAACTGCGTAACTTATCTGATTATGAAAAGTTCTCTATTCTGCGTAGACGTTTCAAACTACTTTGTGAACAGTGTTACAACAAGTACATGCAAACTGTTGAAGATAGCATACCTATTAATGTGAAGCACTTCTGGACGTACATCTCTAACCAAAAGAAAGGTACTGGAATCCCAACTAACATGCAGTTCAGAAATAAATCATCTAACTGCCCCGCTGAGATATGTTTACTGTTTTCTGACTTCTTCAACTCAGTTTACGAGCCCTCAACTTTTGACCCTAACACCTGGACACCACCAGAAGAAACCCTTGACGTGAACTCTGTATGCATTCCGGATATTTACCTCGAAGAGACTGTCATACTTAAGGCGCTTAACGCATTAGACGAAGCTAAAGGAGCTGGTCCGGATGGCCTACCCCCTTCTTTCTTTAAGAACACTGCTCAAACTATCTGTGTCCCGTTACACAGAATATTTAATAATTGTCTCAAACAGGGATTTTCCTTGTGTGTGGAAGAGGGCTTTCATCACGCCCATTCACAAAAGTGGTGACAAAGGAAACGTTGAGAATTATCGACCCATATCAATCTTGTCCACCTTGTCTAAACTTTTTGAGACTCTAGTGCACAGCCGCCTATTTCCACAGTTAAATCACCTTATTATACCCGAACAACATGGCTTCGTTAAATCCAAATCAACTACCACAAATTTAGTCATTTTTACACAATTTTTGTTTGAAAACATGGACATCCGCACACAGGTTGATGCTGTATACACTGATTTTCAGAAGGCTTTTAACAAGGTGGACCACAAATTGCTTCTCGATAAAATCGCTTTCAATGGCATAAGAGGCAATTTACTCAGATGGTTTGCTTCTTACATATTTCACAGGATTCAAAAGGTTGTCATCAATGGATTCGTGTCTGATTATGTTGTAGTCGAATCAGGTGTGCCTCAAGGATCTGTTTTGGGCCCATTGCTTTTTATCTTGTTTATAAACGTCATAAAATCCTGCATAGTCAACTCTAAATTCCTAATGTACGCCGATGACATCAAAATCTTTAAGGCTTGCACGAACTCTCAGGATTGTTTGCAACTACAAGAGGACTTATGCAGGCTTTCACAATTCTGTCTGGCCAATAAACTTCATCTTAGTCTTCCAAAATGTCACTTCATTTCCTTTACTAAAAACAAAAATACTATTAACTTTCCATATACCTTGAACGACATACAATTGAAAAAAATGAGTGCACACATGATCTTGGCGTATGGCTTGATTGCAAATTACATTTAGACACCCATATCGACAAAATAATCAACAAAGCCTTTCGTATGTATGGTTTTGCCATGCGGTCTTGTAAAGACTTCAAAAAGCCTTCTACTTTTCTCTTCTTATACAAAACACTAGTTCGTTCACAGTTGGAATACGCGGTACTCATCTGGTGCCCGTATTATGATAAATATAAGCAAGCAATAGAAAGGGTTCAGAAAGAATTTCTTCGTGCCACGCACTATAAGTGCTTTCATACAAGGATTCCCTATGCAGATCTGCTAAGGGACTATAAGATATTGAGCTTGGATTCCAGACTTTCACTGATCATGGTTATGATGCTATACGGTATATGTAATAACAAATTTAATTGTTCGGAGCTTTCGAATGGATTGTGTTACGTAGTACCTAGAACTGTTATTCGGCGGGGAGTGCGCGCACCTCGACTATTCTACACTGCGCAGTGTAGAACGAAGGCTGGGGTGCGAGCCCCTCTCCGCCGACTTTTAGAAACCTATAACTCACAATTCATTGATTTTGATATTTTCGCGTTGTCACAGTCTAAATTTAAAAGAATGGTTTCACAATCTCTTGCAAGTCGCCAATAAGATGGATGCTCTTGGCATCCGCTTCCTTCGATGCGCCGGTATTTGTTTGGTTTATTTTTAATTTTTTCCCTAAATATGTACCTACTTCTTTTTTTATTTTATTTTTTATTGAACATGCGTTCGCTTTCATACTCCGATATTACTTCGTGGACAATAGTGTGGGTTATACGTTTTTTCGACTGTACTTTAACTACTTTTTAGTAAATGCTGTAATGTATAACTGTTGTTTGTCCCAAACAAATAAAATAATAAATAAAATAAGATGTCCTTCCCCGGGATGCATCTATATCTATGCCAAATTTTATCGAAATCCGATAAGTGGTTCAGGCGTGAACAGGTAACATACAGACAGACAGACAAACAGAGTTACTTTACGAATTTATAATATTAGTATGGATTAAGATAGGATAAGGGACCTTGGAGTGGACAAGAGTCCTGGGTTGATTAGGATTACAAATATGTACCTTATATCAAATTATTGACAAATACCTTTGATTTTCAGGTCCATTACGTTGGATTGTCCAACACTGACATTAAAAAAGCAATTGGAAAAATAACATCAAAACATAATGGAGAATACAATTATGGCATGGATTTCAGTGGAACAACAAAGAGGTAATGAATTTAGTGGTCCGGGGTTACTGATCCAAAGGTTTCTGGTTCCGAACGCAGATAAGGAAACCTTATTTATTCCTCACAATCCTTGTCGGTACCGCGGACCCAGAGTAGGAATAAGTGTATCAATTCACTTTCCGGAATAAAGATTATCCATGCCTTAGTGAATTGTTTAATATATGTGTAGTCAATATAGAAAAATAAGTAGTATCTGGGCCTTGTAATATTTTGACCAGATTTGCCTATCGACGGCACAAAAAAGTTGTTGGGAAAGATGAAAATTATTATGTTTGCCCAAAAGTCGGCCTCGTGAACTCCGTTCGCTGACGCAGTCATAAGATCCTCGGGGTTAACAATCGCTTGTAAAAGTGCGATAAAGAACCTGAGATGTGTTATGTTATAGTGGTGAGCGCGTGATGGGGCTGGTGCGCGGCGGCGCGGCCGGCAGCGTGGTGCGCGCGCAGCCGGAGCTGCTGTGGCCGGTGCCGGCGCACTGGAGCCTGGAGGACGCCGCCACCGTACCGCTCGCCTACGCACACGCACTCTACTGTCTCGTGAGTTTACACACAAGATACTTCAACAATCATTACACCGTTAACTGTTAAACTGATCCCATCATGTCCCTTTTACTACCAGACGTCCAGACGTACTGCAGGGTACCTACTGCACTTGGTTGATATCCCAACAGTGCCTCTGGTCGGGATATTTTCAACTCTGCGCTTCTCCTCCACTTGTATATTTTCACTCCGCACTACTACCTATGATATGTCAGCTTTCCAAGCAAGAATGAAGAGGCATTTTCTGAGTTCGCTCGTTCCATCATAAACTTCATCCAGCGCTTCTCATCAGGCCAGATCGAGGTCAAGAGTATAGAGCCATGTAATAAAACAAACTAACATTAAAAATTCTGATTTGTTTTAGGGAATCAAATATGGCAAGAAGCTAAAGTCTGATGTCTCTGTATTTATCCATGGAGGGGCTGGAGCTTTGGGCCAAGCTTTGTTATCAATAGTCCTTGCTCACGGCTGTGAAGTATATACAGCTGTTAGTGACGTGCGGAAAAAACGTTTCTTGCTTAAATTATTCCCAGATTTGAAAGGTATCGTTTGTGATGTTCGATTATTGATTATGTATGTACTAATTTTTTATAATTGTTGCGTCGTTAACCTCATTTTCATATATTTAAGTAGCTACGTAAGGATCATTGAATTAGTCGCTAATAAACACCATTGAAGACAGACGCATTTGTGATTTTCTAACAAGTTTCACGTACAAACAAAGGTGAACCTAAACAACCCGAACATATGGTCGATATCTCGCCGGATCATTACCAGTTACCTGAGTGCACGTGTTGAGCGGCCGGCTCGCGAGAACAAAAGAACACCGCATTCCTGAGCGATAAGGATTTGTAACGATGACTACTACGAAGGAATTATTAAATGTATTGGAAGATACTGCTTCATTATTGCAAAAAACTCAAGTTAATCTCAAGAAATGCTCGAAATCCCGATTAACTAAAGGATATATTGAAACCCGTATAAAGGCGATAGAAGATTATTGGTCTACTTTCAAAAACGCTCATCATTCTTTGGTAAAAATAACGCCGAAGGAATAAAAGGCAATATTACCATATTTTGCTAATGAGGAGTTTTATATTTATTCAAATTCAAATTCAAATTCAAATTCAAATTCATTTATTGGTGTGATTTTTGGTACATTTTACATGAGATCTTAATAATAAATAATTGGTTCCTCAAAAAATCTACCTTAAAGGTGTACACTCTTTCAGTGAAGACTTATATCTTATTTGGTTGGCTGATTTACGTGATATGTTGAATGAACAAAATCAAACAGTGCCGATAACGTCATCGCAAAATAATACTAGCATCGCAACGAATCCTGATCAACAAAATACGCTCGTAAGGTTACCTAGTATACAGCTGCCATCTTTTAGTGGAAAATATGAAGAATGGCCAACGTTTCACGATTTGTTTACCTCGTTAGTGCATACGAACACAAGTATTAGTGAAGTACAAAAGTTACATTATTTGAAGTGTAGTGTTACTGGTGAAGCAGAGACCTTATTGAAACATATCCAGGTAACGCAGAAAAATTATGAACAAGCTTGGGACATTTTGAAAAACAGGTATGGAAACAAACGTTTGATTATGAACTCTGTGTTAAAACAATTCGTCTATCAAAAGAAGATGAGTTCACAATCACCTAATCTAATTAAAGGTTTATTGGACACCACAACAGACTGTTTAAATAACCTTCAAAATTTAAATATTTGTATAGATTCATGGGATCCTATAATTATTTTTCTGGTAGTTCAGAAATTGGACCCTGAGTCACACAAGGATTGGGAACAATATGCATTCAAAGAAGATGTCGATGAATTACCCAAATGGAATGATCTGAAAAAGTTTCTGCAGTCCACATACCGAACACTGGATCTTGTCACACCAGGAACACAAAATAAAGTAACAAAAGAGCGAGCTGTTCATGTCTCAAGTACGTCACCGCCGTCTTCAATAAAAACATGTGTCATATGCAATGAAAATCACACGTTATGCCACTGTAAAGAATTCACAAAACTGCAACCTATTGAACGAGTTAATTATGCAAAAACAAACAACCTATGCTTCAACTGTTTAGTACCAGGACATTCAGCAAGAAAATGTAGACTACCAGTGTCCTGTCGTATATGCAAAAGGCGTCACCACAGCCTTCTACATCTCAACAAAGAACCTGAGACTTCGGTACAAGAGACCTCCATGCAACCGAAGACTGCTCAAAACAATGTAGAAGAACAAAAGGAAGTTACTGTCAATACAACGGTCGCCTCTCACACACACAGTACTAGACAAGGCATAGCACTATTAGCAACAGCAACAGTGACAGTACGAAACGAACAAAACCACACTGTTATACTACGAGCATTAGTGGATCAAGGTTCGCAGATAGCACTTATTAGTGAGAAAGCAGCTCAAATGCTCAATCTGACCAAACGATCAACGAGAGGAAGTATCATTGGAGTGGGTTCAACGAAGACAAATGTAAACCACGTGGTACAGCTGCAAATCGGTTCCCGCTGGAACACAAACTTCAGGATAGATGTTGAAGCATTCGTCATGTCCAAGAAACTCACCACTAAACTCCCTCCTAAAACAATTACTACTGATATCTGGCCACATCTAGAAGGACTCAACCTGGCTGACTCGAACTACGATAAACCAGGCCCTATAGACTTACTTCTAGGGGTCAAACAATACTCTCAAATCGTACAAGAAAAACTTATCAAGGGTCCACCGGGTACACCATGTGCACAGAAAACATACCTTGGATGGATTCTCTTCGGTGAAATAAATACAAGGTCACAAGACGATTCTGCTCTTGTTCTTCATCACCAAGTAGACATGGATGTCATGCTTAAATCTCTGTGGGAAATAGACACAGAAAACAAAAGAAACTTAACAAAAGAAGAAAAATTGAGTGAAACAGTTTATGAAGAAACACACACGGACAGAAGAGGGAAGATATATGGTAAAGTTACCTTTGGAAACACCACAGCCAATATGTCTAGAAGGAATTACAAAAGAAATAGCTAAAAACAGACTGCTACAATTGGAAAGAAAATTTAGAAGAACACCCAACCTGAATGAAAATTACAAGAAAGTAATGAATGAATACTTAAATTCAAACTATATGGAAGCCATACCTGAAAAGGAAGTTATAAATGAAAGAGTTGTATACTTACCTCACCATGCCGTCGTTTGAGAGGAGAAAGAAACATCGAAGACTCGCGTGGTCTTTGACGCATCGGCGAAGGGTTCAAACCAAGTCTCGCTCAACGATGAGTTGATGGTTGGTCCTCAGCTTCAGGAAGATCTAAGAAATATTATCATGAGATGGAGAATGAAACGTGTTTGTTACGCCAGCGATATAACAAAAATGTACCTGCAAATATGTGTGTACCCAGAAGACGCCAATAAGTATCAGCGTATTCTGTGGCGAGAAGAGGAACATGACATCATTAAGGAATATCGCTTGCTTCGAGTTACATTCGGAACAGCATCAGCACCCTATCTCGCGGTAAAAATACTCCATCAAGTTGCTGATGATGAAGGAGAAAATCATCCGAATGCAGTAAAAATCATTAAAGAAAATTTCCTCGTTGACGATCTGTTGGCGGATGAAGATACAACAGAGCAAGCCATAACATCTGCAAAAGAAGTATCTGACATATTAAAGAAGGGTGGATTCACACTTTCGAAGTGGTCATCTAATTGTCCGCAATTTATGAAATCCATTGATACAAACAAACGAAGTTCTATTGCACACCTAGATATAAACAAAATGGATGGTACTGTAAAAGCATTAGGTTTGATTTGGAATTTGGGAACAGACCAATTTCAATACCAATTGAAACTAACAACAACTCCTGTCAAAATTACAAAAAGAGCAATCTTGTCAGACGTTCAAAGACTGTTCGATCCCTTGGGATGGATTGCCCCAAGTGTAGTGATGGCTAAGATGTTTATACAAAGGCTGTGGCTGGAAAAACTCAATTGGGATGACATAATAAGCCTTGATCTACAAGAAGAATGGATGACTATTCGTGAAGAATTTAGAAATGTAAACAACATTTACATAGATCGATGGCTTGGAACCTATAGCACCAAAATAAACGATATACAAATTCATGGCTTTAGTGATGCGTCCATGAAAGCTTATGCAGCCGTTGCATATATTAGAGTCGAATCTCAAGATGGCCGTATTACCACTAAACTAATAGCAGCGAGGACAAGACTCGCGCCACTTAAAACTGTATCGTTACCACGTTTGGAGCTTTCTGGATCACTACTTCTTTCACGATTATTGAACCAAATAGGAAGGGCTATGAGAATATCGACAGCACAAATGTTTACGTGGACGGATTCTACAATCGTAATTGCATGGTTATCTCGTGAACCACACAGATGGAAAACATTTGTAGCCAATCGAGTCGCAGAAATCACAGAAAATCTTAATAACAAGCAATGGTACCACGTTGCATCAGAAGATAATCCTGCAGACATTGCGTCGAGAGGCATGTTACTTGCTGAATTGAAACAATCAGAGTTATGGTGGAACGGTCCAAAATGGTTATCTGAAAAGAAAATAATATTAAATCAGCCTAATGTAGTCCTCACTGACTTGGAACAGAAAAGAGATAAAATACAAATAAATTTTAAGATTCAATATGAAGAAGAACATAATTTCACAGCAAATTTTAAGCAATTTGATAACTTACAAGAATTATTGAAGGTGATAAGTTGATAGAAGATCGAAGATTCATTAATTACATAAGAGAATTGGATACCTACGAAAATTACAGAAGTTTAACAACAGAAGAATTACATACATCATTGATAAAATGCATCAAGCTAGTACAAAAGGGAAGAATTTACAGATGAAATAAACAGATTAAAATTAAATAAAAATGTGAAGAAAAATAGTAACATTAAAACACTTACCCCATACTTAGACCAAGATGGTATCCTCAGGGTGGGCGGTCGTCTTCGACATGCAAGATTAGACGAAAAAAGCAAACATCCTATAATATTAGGACATAAGAACAATTTAATTCCTTTACTCATAGCAGATGCTCATGCTCAAACACTACACGGTGGTGTTCAGTTAATGTTGTGCATTTTACGCTCTAAGTATTGGATCATTCGAGCTAAGGGATTAATAAAAAAAATTAACCGTAGCTGTTTAGTGTGTGCAAAGCAAAGAGCTAGTGCACGAACTCAGATCATGGGAGATCTGCCAAAGGAAAGAGTAACCCCTGCTAGAGCCTTTTTACACAGCGGCGTGGATTATGCCGGTCCATTCCAAATATTAATGTCAAAGGGAAGAGGCATGAAAACCCAAAAGGCGTACATTGCTTTATTTGTTTGTATGTCTACAAAGGCCATACACCTTGAACTGGTAGGAGACCTTACATCAGAAGGATTTATAGCTGCATACAAACGCTTTGTATCAAGAAGAGGTAAATGCAGCCACATGTAGAGTGACCAAGGGCGAAACTTTGTTGGTGCAGAAAAGGATTTAGCCGCAGCTTGGCAATAAGCTAACTTGAATTTTGAGAAAGACATTGTACACAAGTTGGCTTTGGAAGGTACACAGTGGCATTTTATACCAGCTTACAGTCCTAACTTTGGAGGCCTCTGGGAGGCTGGTGTAAAGTCCCTGAAGACTTATCTGAAACGAGTGTTGACAACAAATCTCACATTCGAAGAAATGACAACAATACTGTGCCAAATCGAGGCGTGTCTTAATTCAAGGCCTCTATGTCCTATTGATGACTCAGATGCCGATTCTATAGAATCCCTCACGCCTGGTCATTTCTTGATACATGAAGCCCCCCCTATCGTCGTGCCCTCACCAGATTTTAAGGACACAAAGATTCATAACTTAACTAGATGGCAATACACCCAAAAGCTCATAGGCGACATCTGGCGACGATGGCAAGACGAATATTTAACAAGTCTACAACAGCGTCCTGTCTGGCTTAAGAAGAAACAAGAATTCACTATTGGTGACATAGTTCTAATCAAAACTGATGGATTACCGGCAGGAAAATGGTTACTAGGCCGAATTATTGACAAACATCCCGGTCGTGATGGACTCACACGGGTGTATAGCGTCAAAGCTGGCAATAGCATTGTGAAGAGATCTATCACGAAACTATGTCCTCTACCTGTTGACACTAACTGATTGTTGACTCTTATTGTATCATTTTGTCAAAACTCATTTAAATTTTGCATGCAGGCATTATGTACGAGTATGTCTATTCGTTTTGTATCATTTAACTCAATTGAAAATTAATAATACCGTAGTTACAATCATTTACATTTAAATAATTGGAAAAGTTCAACGTTGCATACTGCTTAATCATAATCAAGTTTCATTTTTCAATATGTGCTATACAGTCCACTAAGCATTATTTTAAAGGGCCTTTTTGCCCCTTTGGTGGGCGGTATGTTGCGTCGTTAACCTCATTTTCATATATTTAAGTAGCTACGTAAGGATCATTGAATTATCTTGTCCGATGAAGTAGTGCCAGCCCGCGCCGTAGCTGAGCACGTAGCTTTAAATTCCCCGTTTAATAATAATGATGATCTAAACCTTTTGATCCAGCCTGTCCCAACAACTTGCTGTCCCCCCGCCAGTGATGTCGCCCTAAGCCGAGGTTCGTACCCCACAGGGGGTGCCCTTAGCGAGCGCACACTTAATTTTAATTTAGAATAGTTTATATGCCCCTGGCTGGAGGCCCTGAGTGTAGAAGCTTAAGGCAGCCACAGGAAAGTCCGGTTAAGAAGTTATGATTTCCGAAATAACACTTCAAGATGCCATAGTTAAAAAAAAAAAAAAAAAAATCATTGAATTAGTCGCTAATAAACACCATTGAAGACAGACGCATTTGTGATTTTCTAACAAGTTTCACGTACAAACAAAGGTGAACCTAAACAACCCAAACAATAATTGTTTATTCTGATAACTTTTTATTTGTTTTCAGATGATCATGTTGGCAATTCTCGGGATCCAAGTTTTCTAGATATGATTCTTAATTCCAGAAAAGGGAAGGGTTGCAACATTATTATAAGCTCAGCAAAAGGAGATTTGAAGAAAGTATGTATCTTACTTTATTAATTTTAAGACAGTTGTCACATTTTATGTTTGTGACACTTTATGTTATTAACAGTTAGTAGCTACACTGGATTGTTTCTTTTTTTCAGAGTATACTTCACTGTACTGATTCCTGGGGCACAGTTTTTGATGTGTCTCAACTTCACAATCAAGATGAAGATTTTTCTTATGGATTGTACAATCTAACAAGAGGTAGGGCTTATGCAGCTGTTGATTTCTCATCGATATTTGAAAGTCCGGAGGAAATTAAAGTAAGTATTTCAAGCAATCCAGCCAAAACTCTTAAATACAAATTAAATAATCCTAACTAATATTATAAATGCGAAAGTGAGTTTGTTTGTTTGTTACGCTTTCACGCTAAAATGGCTTAACGGATTTGGATGAAATTTGGCACAGGGATAGACTATGACCTGGAATAGGATATAGCATACTTTTTTTCCCGATATTTCCACGGGATCCAAAATTACGCGGGTGAAACCGCAGGGCGCAGCTAGTCATAAATAAATTAGTTCAAGAGTAACTAATACAGGAGGTATACAATAGAAACATTCTCTCACGAACTGAACGAATAAATCTGTTGAATCGCAATATTAGTAGATATCCAAAATTATTATATTTATTGATCCAAAATGTATTTAAAACTAGCGGTATATACATATAGGCTGTGTATTGTCTGTCAATTTCTCAGACACGGGAACATAGTCTACGAGTAGGTTGATCATTTCAAAAAGCAACCAGGCTATTATGATTTCCATGTTTTCATATTAAACTCATATTTCAAATAAAATAAACCAATTACAGGCACTTTTGAATTGTCAAGGGGTCGGTCAGTCAGAAAGATGAAGCTAGTTGATTAGATTATGGATCACTCATCTCATAGGAACATTTGCCATCCACAGGCCTTGCAGACGATTTTGAGCGAGGGTATTAGCCGCGGCTACGTGCGCCCTCTGTCGCGCGTGTCGTACGCGCCACACGACGTTGCGCGCGCCTTCCGACTGCTCGCGGCCAGCAGGCACCGCGGCAGGGTGCTGCTGAACATGCAGGAATATTCGACACAAGCGAAGCCCAGGTGAAGAGAGACCCTTTTTTGGTTTTACAATTTTATAGGATTGAGATTTAGCTTTCACT
This sequence comes from Lithophane leautieri, assembly GCA_949152455.1. NCBI lineage: Eukaryota > Metazoa > Arthropoda > Insecta > Lepidoptera > Noctuidae > Lithophane > Lithophane leautieri. The sequence continues at coordinate 11,646,163 of OX424478.1, forward strand.
GTTTCGTTTTAATAAGCAGCATTACAAATTGTGGTGTAGCGTATTCCTGTTGGTTTAGGTGGCCCTTATAGTGTATAGGAATAAACAATGTTAGAGAATAGAATGGAATAGAATACTGTTTATTATGTACACCATATTATTATTTTTCTTGCAGAATCTCTTGCAATCCAAATCATAGCCAAGTTGTAGTATTGAATGAAGAAACTTTTGGACTCCAGATGGTCGACAAATTAGTTGCTCGAGGTGCAAGAAAACTATACATTCATAGCAAAGCACATATGACTACAAAATTCCAATTTAAATTACGGTGAGCAAATGGCTAAAATGAATACTTATAATGTTAATAATCCAAATGACCACGATGATGATGATAACTTTGATTTAACCTAGTATTAAAAAAAGTACTTTTTGATTATTTAGGAATTGGCAGAACATCGGCGTGCATATTCAAATATCGTCTCAGAACTTAAATAACGAAACTGAGGTTGTCGAGTTACTGAAGAATGCTACTAAATTGGGGCCTATCGAAAGCATATATGGCACTACAAATGATGATCAAATGGTTCAAGAAACATTATTTGCTCACCTGGATGCAGTTTCGAGAAGATTTTGCCCTGATTTGAGGTAACATTATACATAGTTATTTCTGTAGAAACATTTATAGATAATTTTGGTCTTTTGTAAATCTACACCTAATCTTTCATAAACTGTCATTACATTTTTCAGAAATTTTGCTGTGATAAATATTGGTGAGACTATGCTTGGTAAACCAACGTGTCTTTCCCGTGTTCAAAATCAATTACCAGCTAAATTGATAGCTCTTCCTCAACTGAAGAACGTAAGTAGTAGTATAATAGTAAACCATCGAAATTCTTCATCGACTTTGAAAATCCGTGAAGTTTTATAAGCTTTGCAAATAAAACTTTTTCATACACAGATTTTAGATTTAAGGGTTATTGTTTGAGAATGATAAACAAAAATGGCCCTAAAACAGAGCCCTGCCGTACACCTCACCGTGAAATTAAACCAATACATACCATGCTACATTCTTTTCCTACATTGTATTATTTCATTGTAATAAGAACTAATGTCGTCAAGTGTCAAGTGCTAGAAAAGATTTAAGCTGAAATTGCTAGGAAGTGCGTTTAAGTGAACCTATTCAAATGCTGTATAAAAATCACTGGGCACTTCATACTTCATACTTCTTTTTAAATACCTTTTACTTCTTATTTGTGTAGATTAACGAAATTTGTTGATGGACGGCAACAACGAATCAACTTACTAAACAACAAATTAACTATATTAATTTCCATTTAGGAGTCGAGAGCTGGTGATGCAGTGGACGCGGTGGAACGTGCACTTTGCGGTGTAGACACCTTGGTGGTTGCACAGAGAACTCATAGACAACAACCTAGTGTACTGAAACAACTTGGGGAATTGGCCAGTTAGTAGTGTAATCTTGGTCTAAACCATAGATATTATAATACTACGTACAGATACCCAATCCCATACAAAGAATTAATGACACCACCCTAAGTCTGGCTATTGAGCTGGCTATTTTTCTTCCTCCATTTTTTTAACAGATGGCAGCATCTGCGACTCTCTAATTGCCAGAGACTGTAGTTTTACAACGCCATCTAGGAGTCTTGCCTAGATGTATAGAAAGTTTAATAGTTCCGTGTTCAGTAAAATAAAAATAAAACTGATAATAAATAATAATCAGTTGAAAAAAAAAAAAAAATCTTATACCAATTTCTACGTAAAGTACTAGATTGTTTTTTGATTTTCCTAATTGATAGGTACGACTAAAGTTTTAAATGATGGCAGGACAAATTTATTGAGTAAGACGCCATCTATTGGAAACAGCTCTCAACAAAATGATTAACAGATGGCTTTTTTATCATTCTAAGGGTTCGATTTGAAGTAAAAGGCTTAATTTATGTTATTTGTTGAAAATACGAGATTTATAGATTTATAAGTGTAAATCCATAAATCAGCATTAAACAAAGATGTTTTAATTTTTACTAATATTACTTCAGCCAAAATTTGCCGTAAAACGCTTTTTTTGTGATTGTTAATTTCATAATTGTTACTTATGCTGCCATCTATGATTTTTTCTCAAGACCAATTATAATTTGTTCGAGTGTTGAGACCAGGGCTTGAAAACGTTACCAATTCACATTAAAAGTAACGTTAAGTAACGGTATTTCCGTAGAGATACCTGGGTATCGGTACGATTTGGTAGCGTTACTTAGTAGCATAACATAATAATAACGTTAAAAATTGTGGTAAAAATTACCGGCATTTTTAACGTTATTGTAAAAATAGCGGTAAAACATTACCGGTATTATTTTTGTTATTTTATGCGACGTTACCGGCCCGTTTTTACCCGACTACGGCGAAGAAAAAAGGAGGGTTATGATTTTGACTGGTATGTATGTATATAATATATATGTATGTATGTATGTATGTAAGTATGTTCATCTGTTCCCTCCTATCTTCTAAACCACTTATCACAATTTGACAAATGAGGTATCGTTGGAAGCGTCTTGATCGTCCGCTGGTTATAGGCTATGTGACGTCACATTAAATTAAAAATGGCGCCCTCTAGAGGACATAAAGTCAGGAACTTAAAAAAGAAAATTGTTTAATCGTACCATGTTGGGTATAAAATGAAAGGGCTTAATGAGCACATTTCAAAAATATATATATATTATTATAATAACCACAAAAGAATTAAAAAAAAAGTGTATCCAGAATAAGAATAAGTAAAATCCGGAGTCACACGTAATCTGTTCGGTTTATGCCCTAACACGTGTCACGCCGGATTACTAATTTGTCTGTCTGCGGTGTCTTGTTTATACCTTTTTAGTCGTAGTTGGGTTTTAGTTTTTGTTACTTAAATTTTTTTCTTAAAGGCTGCCGACAGACTAACCAACCAAGTATATTCACAAGAACAAGCACAACACAGAATAACAAAGAGAATACCTATTATACACGCAAATAGTCGTACGGCACAGTCTTAGCATCGATGCAGTCTGACATTTTTAACGATATCCAGAACGACGGTAACAAAACTAAATAATAACGATAAAATTTTCGATAGCATAGATTTTAACGTTACGTATATTTAACGGTAAAATGTGCCAGATATAACGTTAAATATTATAACGTTATTTAATAGTTAACGATACCTGCATCAGAAGGCTGTAACGATACCATATTTTTAACGGTATTTCAAGCCCTGGTTGAGACTCCATGGTCTAAACAGAAAACTAACATTGTAGATTAAAAAATTAAAAAATTGAATAACAGCTTTTAACATTGAAGTTCTACTATGTAACTTTTTCTTTCTCTTTCATTTAGCATAAAAGCGATTTGGTGTTCGCTACCTAATTTTGTATTTAAAATAAAGAATTTTAATTTTTCCAGATATAAATTTAACAAAGAACACGCCAAAAACAACAACTTTAGAAGAACTCGGAATTCAAGATGATAAATTACTACTGGTTGCTAGTTATTTGAGAATTTACCATAATGTTGAGCTCTCCGAAAACGAGATAACACACCTGACAGTTGAAACGTAAGTTTTTTTTACAAAATTAAATCTGGTAGGGTACTATTGTAAGTACTTTAAAAATCTTGCCAAAATTATGGTATTTACGGTTTTATTTGACCACCAGAATACTGAATTTGGAAAAAACAGAAAATGCCTTTGAAGATGTTAAAGGCTTAGCGACATTCATATCTTACGTGGACACGGACGAATTACTTGCGACTTCAGAATTTGTATACATGCCTACAATCGCTAGCGGCGAAGTACTGGTAAATATATTACCAATTCTACTTTGCATATTGCGCATTTATTAAATCGCTTAATGATTTGAAGTAAACAGGTTGGATAAGATCACATGCATCACCCCCTGACCTTATCTTAATTAATTTGTAGTCGGAGCAGCATGGCTATTTTTTCCATAGGTAGCTCTATAAATACGCCATCATCTTAGGCATTCATCTGGCCATATCATCGTGTACACTCCATTCATAGTGTTCTAATACTGTTTTAAATATTTCAGCGTGAAGACGAATTTGACGCGAGCCAGACGTATTTGTGCATAGTGCCGGGTATAGAGGGTCACCACGAGAGGTTCCGCGTACTGTGCGAGCGTCTCAAGCTGCCGGCGCTGGTGCTGCAGCCGGGACTCGACCGCCCCATGGAGACCGAGCGGGAGACTGCGCAGAGATACGTTGATGTATGAGCTCACAAAATTAAAAATAACCAATTATGAAAATTACGCATGTGCCAAATACAAGTTTATCCTTTACTTTCTCATATTTTAAGGTGCTGCTTAACAAAACAGGATTGAAAAATACTTTCTACTTATTGGGTTATGAAACAGGTGTTCTGGTGGCGCTAGAAATGGCAGCTATCCTCGAGGATCACGGTTAGAAATATTAGTTAACAACCGTATTTTTTACAATCTTTTGGCACCTCATTAACAAAATAATGATGTTTATTTTAAATTTTTAGGTTTAACCGGTACCGTATATTGCCTAGGATGTGCACCGAGCGAGGTTCAAAATGTGATTGAACAAAATATTACAGAATATAAGACAAAAGAGCAACTGGAAAATGGAGTGGTCAAGCATATGTATCAGTTGATGGTGGGTGACGACGTTGTGGACATGGAGGGAGCACTTAAAGACGGAGATTCGTGGCCACAGAAAGTGGACGCTTGTGTGCGGACTTTGTTAGGTCGTGTGCCACACTCGGCGCAGTACTCACGCGCGCTCATAGAGGCCGCACTGGCGCGTATCGAGCGCGCTCGCGGCTACGTGGCACCGGCGCGTGCGCTGCGCTCTCAGCTGGTGCTGCTGCGCGCCGCGTCTGCACATGAGACGTCACCCGCGCAAGTGCTGCAGCAGCACTCACAGCGACCGGTCGCCATACACCAGTTAACCACACCATTAGCACACGCGACTAACGACATGAGCTGTGCGTCTCTGATTAATGAGTACTTAGATCAAGAGATTTTACAATCATTTAAAAAGAAAAACATCTGCGAAGCATATCTACTTAACCCTTATACCTTTATGATTTCCGAGTGAAGACCAATAAACTTTTATTGACTTACATGTTTTTTATCTAAATATTTTAAATTAAAATAAATCATACCTTGATTAAGCGTTGCACTTTTATTTAATATAATCTCAGGACGTAGGTTTGTGTTAGATTTCAAAAGTAATTCAATGAGTACCTAATCGGTGCTTCATGTCTTGCCAAATAGGCACTAGGTGAGCAATCCTCGACTTGTAGCGGTTGGGGTGTGTTACCCTCTCTGGCAGGGCCACCAACAGGGATTTTAATTTTGATAACACAATAATTTTGTCGTTAATTTGTCCAAATTTGTCACCAAATATCAGAATTTGTCGTTCACTGGTTCAAAAGATATAAGGGTTTATAGGTGGCTCTGCTGGAGAGAGTCTCCCCAGCGGGGCCAAATTTATATCTATTTATATATATAAATTTATATATTAAAATCCCTGTTGGTGGCCCTGCCAGAGAGGGTGACACGGTTGGGGTCCTGAAAGTCAAAGTCATTGTGGCCATGAAAACTTCTCTTTCTTGCAAAATAAAAACAGAAGAAAATAAAGGAAACTTTTGGGGTATTTTGTGAAAGGAGGACTTGGGTAGTGTCTAATCTGTAAATTACATATTAATCATATACAAAGTCATCACTTGTCATTAACTTGGTACCGCTATTAGATACTAGATGGCGTTGAACCGTGACGTTACTTTTGTAGATCGCGGTATCAAGATATTCGTGCAAAACATGATACCGCGGTGCTTTTTGGAATAAATTGTCTTGGATTGGCTCAGTCACGGAACAGAAAAAACAGTGGAAGTGCAAAGTAGGCGTGGCACGCGTGGCACAAGTAAGCGCTGTTACGCTTACTTGGTCGTTCCGTGGTCCCAGTCGTGTTCTAACATCGCGTCGAGTTGCTAGTCTCGCGGTAAATTTATTTTTCCGTAACTATGCCATATTGTTCCATTTTGGAGTTCAAAAATGATAGTAGGAGAAAAAATCTTAAAAATGGAGGTGTTTTGTACCATCGATAAGTACGATTTTATTTGTTTTCTTATAAAATCTTAGTTAATTTCATTTTACTAATAATTTAATAGAACGTTTACTTAAAATCAACCTTATCTGATTAAGATAAAGTTTATTTTGGATTGATTGTATTCACTGTTTCGTTCTCGAAAGTTCTTCGCTACTCAATTAGTGATGTAGCCGGGTAGGATGTTGGTTTTATCGATAGATATCTAAGGAAAACTTGCGATTGCCTCAAAAATACAAATTTTTCAAGGGCAATAAATAAAAATTCAAAATAACGTATTTTTTATTTTAACCCAAGTATGTAAGATGATTTTCACAATTTATTCAGTATTGTGCATTTAATTCTTATCACACGTGAATTGAAAACATTCAGCAGATTTATATATTTGGGATTTATTAATTTATGTTAAACATGTTTATATAAAGCAAGTAATTTATTATACTAACCCGCACTGGGCACTACATATATGTACCACACAAAACCAATCCCATCAGACACCGCTGATACGAATATGTACTAGCACGAACAAGCTTAAAAATACTCTTTCATATTAGAAAAAGAGTATTTTTTACTGATACATAAATACGTACCAGCAGTGCCTGACGGTTACCGGTAAGTATGTATTTTCTTCTGATAAGTACTCTAATGTGAATAAAAATGAACATACGTAACTATAGTTGTTTTTTTTTATTTTATTGTTTATTTAATGTAATCTCCAACTTAAATTCAATTAATTATTTTCAGACAAAGTTCATAATAATGGGCAAAAATAGAAATAAAACATACGGTGCCGTCAAAATAAAAAAAAAGGTTGGGCGATAATTTGAAATGCGCAAGAGAAGCTTGTCGGTAAGAACTGTGTTTTTAATGTTTGAAATGTTTACTTTATATTTATTCTGTAATATTGTAGGTAACAAATATTTACATTACAACAAACGCCTTATACTCTTTTCACTTTTACGCGCTAGAAACTTCTCGATGTCGAGGAGTATCTTGTTACCCGACTACGGCGAAGCAAAAAGGAGGGATATGATTTTGACCGGTACGTATGTATGTTCATCTGTTCCGTCGTATCTTGTAAACGACTCATCACAATTTGACAAATAAGGTATCGTTGGAAGCGTCTTGATCGTCCGCTGGTTATAAGACGATTTATTTGACGTCACATTAAATTTAAAATGGCGCCATATAGGTGCCATAAAGTCATGACTAAAAAAAATTTTTTTTAATCATTCCATGTTGGCTATCAAATGAAAGGGCTTAATTAGCACATTTCAATAATATAGATATTGTTGCCGATTCTCTTGTCATAAAGTTGTCTAAACTAGATTATAAATCACTAAAATTTATTTTATTCCTGTCAAACGATTTCCTATTCTGAAATAGACTATAGTGCCACAACTTAACTATATTTTAGTTTGACAGCACTAAGATGGCACGGAGTTATTAATTTAGTGAAAATGTTATTCTGAATTTGATGATTTAACCTAAAATTTTGTCTTATAACTAAAATCCTCTAAATAAATTTGACTATTTTTAATCGCGATTAAAAATGTGTGGAATAAAATTAGATGTCATGAACTAAAATTCAAACCAACACAATACCGTATCTTTTTATTTTATTTTCTTTTGCTTATATCTCGGAAATGGTGCGTCCTATCGCAAAAATAATGAAAATTTCGACCCCTTGATATTTTTTTTTTTGTATTTTCATTATAATTCATACAAAAAGTGAAAAATTCCGTAAAAAACACGTCGAGGTTGCAGTAATAGCGCGGCTCTGGCTCTAAAAAAAATTGTGTGAATTTTTTTTAAGTACCAATTGGAGTCGCGATTGTCAAATTCGATTTTAGTTGTGTCAAATTAATTTTTGGAGAATTTATTTAGTAGAATAGCTCCAAGATTCATAGCAAAAAGTAAGGAATTTTAGTGATATTTTAGTTCGGTGTACAAGAGAATCGGCACCATTATAAACCCGTCATAGTTGGGTTTTAGTTTTATAACTTTTTTTTTTGTTGTATTTTTATACGACTGCTCAAAAGAGGTCTGTTATGTTTCTTAGATAAGTACTTGTATGCATGTTTATATTTGTACGTATGGTTTTTATTCCATTTCATCCAAAAAACATGTTTCCATTTCATCCAAAAAACGTGTTTCATAAGCAAATACTCTCGAAAAAAGCTAAAATGCAGCAGAGGCAAGTAAATTCGCCAAATGAAAATATTGATTCTGATTTAAAAAAGGTAAATTTTGCACCACTTTACCAACATAATTTATTTCATGTGCTATTTAATTATATTACTGCTACCATATAATATTTATGTACCTACATTTATCGAACTATTTTACTTTTACAGAACAATGAAAGCACACTTGACCCAACGTCAGGTTTTACAGTGCCTTCTGACAGAAATACAAATAACATGGTAATTTATCCTAACTAACTATCCTATCCTAACTAATAATATAAATGCGGTATGGTACGTTTTCATATCATGTAATATATTTAATTATTTTGAATAGCTATATTCTTTTCTGCAGATTTAAATACTCTATGAGCTACCGCATAATTAATGGACTTCTTTATTTCTTACAGGATAATGAAAGCACATTTCGAGGAAAGCACGGTCTATGACCCTTCGCAAAATATTATTTAAATTTATTTTTACAATTATACTTTTGTAATCTGTCTTTGTTTTTTATTTACTATTTTTACTCATCCATAAAAATTAAATAATAAGTTATCTTGAACGATACACATTTAAGGATTGCATCACTATAAATAGTGATGAAGTCTTTAAATATGCATATTTTGTATAACTACCTACTAATCTACCTTCGTATGCATTTTATACTACTATCCAAACATTATTCAAACTGTAGAAACAATATCATATAATTACTAAAAATTTGTACTTACCTGCTGAATTAATTACATATAAGTAAAGAAAATTAGTAGTTACATGCTACTAGTAGCAGTTGCATGCTAGTTTGCCGCTTTAGTTGTATAAAAATTCAAGCAAATTCTGATGACCCTATCGTAAATCAATAGATAAGCCGTTCTAGGTAATAACATTCATCGATTCAAATAATATTTAAAAAAATATAATATCAGTTATTTAATTTATTTCGAAAGTAAAGTGGAAAGGATCAAGTTTGTTTGTTCCTCGCGTCCGACGCATTGCGGTTTGCATGTGTGTAGCGTACTTCACTAGACGCACAAAAAATACTCTTTTTCTAATATGAAAGAGTATTTTTTACTGATACATAAATACGTACCAGCAGTGCCTGACGGTTACCGGCTTTGGGACAGCCTGGTCAATGACTGATGTAGTTATATATTTTAGTTTTAAATAATACTACGTCATTCTTCCTACAGTTTTACTGAACTCCGAACAAGACTTTTTCTTCGAATTAAGGGCGCTATTACAAAATCGAAGTACACAGTTTTAGGTAAATTTGACGGCGCGCGATAGCAGATATGCGCTCGTGTGCGTCTAGTGAAGTACGCTACACACATGCAAACCGCAATGCGTCGGACGCGAGGAACAAACAAACTTGATCCTTTCCACTTTACTTTCGAAATAAATTAAATAACTGATATTATATTTTTTTAAATATTATTTGAATCGATGAATGTTATTACCTAGAACGGCTTATCTATTGATTTACGATAGGGTCATCAGAATTTGCTTGAATTTTTATACAACTAAAGCGGCAAACTAGCATGCAACTGCTACTAGTAGCATGTAACTACTAATTTTCTTTACTTATATGTAATTAATTCAGCAGGTAAGTACAAATTTTTAGTAATTATATGATATTGTTTCTACAGTTTGAATAATGTTTGGATAGTAGTATAAAATGCATACGAAGGTAGATTAGTAGGTAGTTATACAAAATATGCATATTTAAAGACTTCATCACTATTTATAGTGATGCAATCCTTAAATGTGTATCGTTCAAGATAACTTATTATTTAATTTTTATGGATGAGTAAAAATAGTAAATAAAAAACAAAGACAGATTACAAAAGTATAATTGTAAAAATAAATTTAAATAATATTTTGCGAAGGGTCATAGACCGTGCTTTCCTCGAAATGTGCTTTCATTATCCTGTAAGAAATAAAGAAGTCCATTAATTATGCGGTAGCTCATAGAGTATTTAAATCTGCAGAAAAGAATATAGCTATTCAAAATAATTAAATATATTACATGATATGAAAACGTACCATACCGCATTTATATTATTAGTTAGGATAGGATAGTTAGTTAGGATAAATTACCATGTTATTTGTATTTCTGTCAGAAGGCACTGTAAAACCTGACGTTGGGTCAAGTGTGCTTTCATTGTTCTGTAAAAGTAAAATAGTTCGATAAATGTAGGTACATAAATATTATATGGTAGCAGTAATATAATTAAATAGCACATGAAATAAATTATGTTGGTAAAGTGGTGCAAAATTTACCTTTTTTAAATCAGAATCAATATTTTCATTTGGCGAATTTACTTGCCTCTGCTGCATTTTAGCTTTTTTCGAGAGTATTTGCTTATGAAACATGTTTTTTGGATGAAATGGAAACATGTTTTTTGGATGAAATGGAATAAAAACCATACGTACAAATATAAACATGCATACAAGTACTTATCTAAGAAACATAACAGACCTCTTTTGAGCAGTCGTATAAAAATACAACAAAAAAAAAAGTTATAAAACTAAAACCCAACTATGACGGGTTTATAATGGTGCCGATTCTCTTGTACACCGAACTAAAATATCACTAAAATTCCTTACTTTTTGCTATGAATCTTGGAGCTATTCTACTAAATAAATTCTCCAAAAATTAATTTGACACAACTAAAATCGAATTTGACAATCGCGCCTCCAATTGGTACTTAAAAAAAATTCACACAATTTTTTTTAGAGCCAGAGCCGCGCTATTACTGCAACCTCGACGTGTTTTTTACGGAATTTTTCACTTTTTGTATGAATTATAATGAAAATACAAAAAAAAAAATATCAAGGGGTCGAAATTTTCATTATTTTTGCGATAGGACGCACCATTTCCGAGATATAAGCAAAAGAAAATAAAATAAAAAGATACGGTATTGTGTTGGTTTGAATTTTAGTTCATGACATCTAATTTTATTCCACACATTTTTAATCGCGATTAAAAATAGTCAAATTTATTTAGAGGATTTTAGTTATAAGACAACATTTTAGGTTAAATCATCAAATTCAGAATAACATTTTCACTAAATTAATAACTCCGTGCCATCTTAGTGCTGTCAAACTAAAATATAGTTAAGTTGTGGCACTATAGTCTATTCCAGAATAGGAAATCGTTTGACAGGAATAAAATAAATTTTAGTGATTTATAATCTAGTTTAGACAACTTTATGACAAGAGAATCGGCAACAATATCTATATTATTGAAATGTGCTAATTAAGCCCTTTCATTTGATAGCCAACATGGAATGATTAAAAAAAATTTTTTTTAGTCATGACTTTATGGCACCTATATGGCGCCATTTTAAATTTAATGTGACGTCAAATAAATCGTCTTATAACCAGCGGACGATCAAGACGCTTCCAACGATACCTTATTTGTCAAATTGTGATGAGTCGTTTACAAGATACGACGGAACAGATGAACATACATACGTACCGGTCAAAATCATATCCCTCCTTTTTGCTTCGCCGTAGTCGGGTAACAAGATACTCCTCGACATCGAGAAGTTTCTAGCGCGTAAAAGTGAAAAGAGTATAAGGCGTTTGTTGTAATGTAAATATTTGTTACCTACAATATTACAGAATAAATATAAAGTAAACATTTCAAACATTAAAAACACAGTTCTTACCGACAAGCTTCTCTTGCGCATTTCAAATTATCGCCCAACCTTTTTTTTTATTTTGACGGCACCGTATGTTTTATTTCTATTTTTGCCCATTATTATGAACTTTGTCTGAAAATAATTAATTGAATTTAAGTTGGAGATTACATTAAATAAACAATAAAATAAAAAAAAACAACTATAGTTACGTATGTTCATTTTTATTCACATTAGAGTACTTATCAGAAGAAAATACATACTTACATATTTAAAATGCAATCATATAATAATTAATTTAAAATAAAAAAACTCATGTATCAAAATGTGTTCGTTGCACTATATTTTTAGCGATTTGGCGAGATTACGCGGCGCACACAGGCGCACGATGCGATGTCAGCAAGCGATACGTCCTCCCTCTGAAAGCGCTCGGCGCGGACTAAAGCTAAAGTCCTTTTTTTTTTTTTTTTTAACTAGGGCATCTTGAAGTTGATTTCTGAAATCATGACTTCTTAACCGGACATTCCTGTGGCTGCCTTAAGCTTCTACACTCAGGGCCTCCAGCCAGGGGCATAAACTATTCTAAATTAATATTAAGTGTGTGCTCGCTAAGGGCACCCCCTGTGGGGTACGAACCTCGGCTTAGGGCAACATCACTGGCGGGGGGACAGCAAGATGGGACAGGCTGGATCAAAATATCATCATTATTATTATTATACGGGGAATTTAAAGCTACGTGCTCAGCTGCGGCGCGGGCTGGCACTACTTCATCGGACAAGGGACGGGGGGTTGGTGAATTTAATCGGGGCGGACGCGAACGTGTTTTGCCTCGACGGCGAGGTCGGAATGACGGGAGGCGTCTGTGTTTGTGCACTGTACTGGTCTCCCTACGGCTCTCCTGGAGGAGAGTTATGGGGTCGTCTGGCTCTGAGAGAGTATGCCGCGGACGGCGAATCGAACTAATATTGGATGGGACATAGCAGGAGGCCTCGACAACCAGAGGGTTGCGATGTGTGACAGCTGTGTCGAAATAACGCTTTGAGAGGCGTTTGAGAAACTGGCGGATGGTGGGGATCTTTAGGTCGAGATGTAGGATCTCGTTACGAACATAAAAGGGTGCTCCCGTGACCTTTCTAAGGAATCTATTCTGGAGTGTCTGCATCCTATGAATGTAGTGGGGTTTTGCTTGAGCAAAGACGGAACCCGCATAGGTCATGATGGGACGAATGCACGCGGTGTAGGTACGCAATTTGCACTTTAGTGACAATTTGCTACGCGCATTTAATATGGAATGGAGTCTACCTAGAGCGAAAGCGGCTCGCGAACGAACCTGCTTTATGTGCTCTCGAAACGTGAGTTTTTGATCCAGTATTACACCTATTTGGCTTGCTTCTCCCAAGGGATCGGCTTGCCGAACATAGTTACTGGAGGGGGACAGAGAAAGCTACGAAGTTGCGGTTTTATAAAGAAAACCGCTTGACTTTTGTCGGGATTGACTTCGATACGCCACTTTTGAAACCAGGCGCCAAGATTGTTGACCGCTCTCTGGAGTGTGGCTCGTATGTTGTCACGACTTCGTCCCTTGTAATAGATGGCCGTATCGTCTGCGAACAGAGCCAACTGCGCCTTTCTATTCTTTGGGATATCACTAGTGAAAAGAGTAAATATGAGCGGGGAGAGCACTGAGCCCTGTGGGACAACCGCACGTATGGATCGGGGGGAGGATAAGGCTCCTTCGATGCGATAACGAAAGGTGCGATCCGACAGAAAATCACGTACTATGAGTACGAGACGATCAGGCACACCGAGTTGGTATAACTTGTATAACAATCCGTTGTGCCAAACCTTGTCGAAGGCTTTCGCTATATCAAAGAAGATAGCACCGGTCATAGAGCCGTGCTGGAAACCAGCACTTACGTGCTCTACGATCCGGTGGACCTGATGCACGCTAGAGTGCTGAGTTTGAAAACCGAACTGTTCATTGGGGATGAGGCTTTTGGTCTCGGCGTAGTCTCTGAGTCGCTTATAAATAAGTCTCTCATAGATTTTGCCTATGACCTTGAGCAAACTAATGGGACGATAACTCGACGGTGCTGACTTTGGCTTGCCGGGTTTCGGGATACCTATGACTGTGACTTCTTTCCACGCTTTAGGGAATATATTATTGCTCAGAGCACCATTGAAGATGGTGGTCAGTAGCATTATCAGATGGGCTGGGAACAATTGCACCACCCTATTGGTGATACCGTCTGAACCGGGGGCTTTGCGAATCTTAAGACCCTTGATGATCTCGTGCACCTCGTCCGGAGCGACGGGGAGCAGGGGATCATCAGGGTCCTCTACGGGCGGAAGAGTAGCTCTACGTTCGACTTCAGCGTCCACCTCATCGAGATGAGCTTGATCTACTGGTAGGGTACTGGGAGAGCATTGAACCTCTAGACTATCAGCTAGACACTCTGCCTTTTCTATGTCGTCGAAGGCGACTGACTTATCGGGGCGCACTAGAGGGGGCATACTCGCAACCTGATCGGAGTTCAAGTTCCTAGTCAACTGCCAGAAGGGCTGTTGCTCTGGCTCTAGTTCGCTCAGCATCTTATCCCATCCCGCATTACGTAGCTCCGCTACGCGTTTCTTTACAGATCTCTGTAAATAGCGCATATGGGCCTTTTTTGCGGAACAGGGAAAGTTACTGTAGGCACGGGTGGACGCGTTCTTCTCCGTTATCAGATCACGTACATCCTGCGGGAGCCTCCAGCGACGGTCTTCCGTCACTGGAGTCTCCTTTGAACATTCGTTCAAAACAGACTGTACGTGATCTGTAAGAGAGTCGATCGCGGCCGTGGTGTCAGCAATAGAGTCGAATTTATCGGGGATAGAGTCCAATTGGGGGGACGTGTTGGATTTCAGCTTTGCGCTTACTTTCTTCCAGTCCGTGACCTTTTTGGTAGCATTGGGATTTTGGGAGGGATCCGAGAGACCTATGCGGGGGGCCAGACTCATGACTATCGGACGGTGGTCGGAGGTAAGCTCGTCTACCGTTTCTATTGATGTTAATCTTAAATTGACGTTCTTAAGGAGCGCCATGTCTAGTACATCGGGAGTTTGACTAATATTATGAGGGAAATGAGTGGGAGTCATCGGAGCGATGATATCGAAGTTCAGTGAGGCTGAGAGATCGAGCAAGTGTCGCCCTCTGGTGGTGGTGACTAAGCTATTCCAAGCGGGATGTTTGGCATTAAAGTCGCCCGCTATTATAACGGAGCTACTTAAGCCGAGAAGGATTGAGAGGTCATTTGAGAGGACTTGACAGTCTTCCCCGATGCCTGGAGGGTGATAGGCCGATATTATAGTGATCGGTTGATGACCGGTCATGCCTAAGCGGCATATGGATACTTCTATAAGAGAGAGGGACGAGGGGGGCTCTATGGGGATGCAGTACAGCTCCTTTTTATAATAAATGAGGGTGCCGCCTCTGTGACAGCGCGTTCTGTCATTACGAATCAACCGATAGTTCGCTATGGAGGGATTCCGGAGATATGGTTTTAAAAAAGTTTCCTGTATGAGGAGGATGTCTATTTGATGGTCGCGAAGAAAGAGAGCGATCTCTTCTTTTTGACCTTTGATGCCATTCGCATTGAATATACCTAGTCTGAGGGATCGGGGCTTAAATCTTTCTATAATGGCGTTAGACATTATGATTTGACTTAGCGAGGGACTCTAGGGCTTGCTTAATCTCGGGATAAGCATTATAGATCACCGAGATCTGAGCGATGTTACAACTATCTCTGGCTGCCTTGATTTCGGCGGCCATACGGATAGCGCGGGGAGAGAGAAACATCATGTACGTAGATGTAATCTCATTGAACGGATCTAGTGGGGTATTGGCCACGGGAGCGGGGGTGGGGGTGGGACGCGGCGACGGCGCTACGGTAGCGGGTGCGCGTTTTGCGGGAGGCGCTGAGGGCGCGGGTGCAGCTAGGCGGGGGGAGGTAGGCGCAAGTTGCGTTTGAGGCGTATAGAACGCGGGTAAAGAAGGGTGGGGGTGGGCACGGATACGGGGATCCATGAGCGAGTATAGAGGAGTGTGAGGGGGAGGGAGCCTTGCGGTGGCTAAAGCTGGGAATGCATGTTGATGATTTAAAATGTTCCAGGGACTAGGCCTCTGAGGGCTAAGTCTCTGTGGAAGTTGAGAGGAGGGAGCGGAAGGGAATTCCCTTTGCTGACGATTGTCAGCACGCTTAGTAAGCTTGGGAGAACTGGATTTGGGGGCTTTTGAACATCCGCGGTAATTCGCTGGATGACCCTCTTGTCCGCATAACACGCAACTGGGAGGACTGAGGCAAAGGTTACGATCTTTGGGACGGTTGCAGTCGGCTGTGCCGTGCTCGCCCAGGCACTTTACGCACCTGGGTTTCGCGTGACAATGCCTCTGCGAATGACCGTATAGTTGGCAGCGATGACACTGCCCTATATTTCCGTTCTTACGGGGTTTCTCGATGAGAAAGCCTGTAAGATTACAGAGAGATTTTAAATTGAAAATGGGGTGATGCCCCTCTACGGGAGAGCAGACGACAAGTATCATGTCGAATGCTTCACCGCCACGCGAGCGGTGCATACGGTGGACTTCGTCCACGGGAACATTTTGCGACTGAAGGTCGGCTTTTACGTCATCGGGGGAGATTTCCTTCGGGATGCGTTTAATAACGACCCTAATCTGTCGGTCCTCTGGGAGCGAGAAGGTGTGAAATGACACACCTCTGGCTCTCAGGAGTTTGGTCAGTTCGCGATAGTCATTCGCGGTCGGAATCGTGACTTTAATACCCTGTAGGGTGGAACGGGCATTGGTGAATGCGATCTTATGATCGACACACCATTTGGATACATCAGTCCACTTCCCCTTATCCTGAATGAACACGGGGGGGGGGGCGATTTTTTATTTAAGCGAGGCCCCGGAGCAACTTGTGCTACTATCGCGGCGTTCGAGGTGGAGGGGGAAATCGCGGTGTCGACAACGGTAGTGCTACTGGGCACTGTACCGGTCACTTGCGCTACGGGGGTCGGGGTGGGGGAAATGACGTCAACGGCGACGACTTTATTTGCTTGACTGGACGATTGTCTCTTCTTCTTCCTCTTATTCCCTTTTCCGGTGACTGGGGTGAACCCGTCGTCATCCGATTGGGAAGGAGAGGAAGGAAGAGAGGCATTCTCACCGTCAGAGGCAATGTTATTATAAATCGGTGTGGCAATCCTCTTTGATGAAGAGGGTGCGGGCTCGGTGACGTCCATAGACTCTACCGCGGGGCTGAAGGCAGGGCTGAAGGCCGGGCTAGGGGAGCGGACAAAAGGGACCTCAAGCTCTATGTTAGGGAGCGACTGGGAGATGCCTAATGCATCTGTGAACTCCGCTAATTCAGCGGGACTTGGCTCTAGAAGCGGCAAAAGGAGGTCGACCTCCTTTCGCATGAGAGCTAATTGGTTGTCTGTTGGTTTAGCCAATAGCCTCATTACGAGGGAAAATAGTTTCCTCGTGAGAGGGTCCATTTTTATCGGACTCGACATATCTATAAATGGGAGGGAATGATTCCTACTCCTACCTCCCCGGGAGGATAGCCCGGGGATGTGTAAAAACCCTCCCTGTCGGGTATAAGCTAAAGTCTGCGCGTCCCGAGATTTATATTGATTTTTAGCATTGCGTACAACAATTATTTAAAAATATTATTTTACTTTAAAAACGTCTAATTTTTTTTTTTTTTTTTATCAAGGTAACATACTGACCCTTGTTATTAAATACTTTTTGTTTAAATTTGGAATCTATGTTCATAGATAAAAAATATAATTTCGGACGAAAAATTCTCAATATCGATCTGTTTTACGGAATTATTTTTGGTGTATTACTGAATTAAACATAAAAAATTGGCATATGCATTCCCAAGTTCAAGAGACAGTTGTACCATGGACATTTTTATAAATGATTAAATTACTATACCTTCGATAAAACAAAGCATCAAAAGTCGCCCAAAAGTTAAATTTTATGAAACATCCTTTGCAAAGACAAGGTTTTTACTGACTTGTGTAGACAAATTGAAATATCTATTACCAACATTCCCAAGAGAAATAATCAAACATTCCCGGGCATATTTTTTTTAAAATTTGAGTCTATAACTAAACCATAATCACACGTCAAAACTCGAGTAAAACGCTCAAATTCAAGAAAAATTGTAAAAGCGCTCTTAAACAAGAAATCGGGTGTATATCGATATCGATAATGTAATTCAAAATTCAATGTGTTACTGTACTGGTCGAGTAGCAATAGATATTGACCTATGATGTCAATGTCAACCTTATGGCTAACATAATTAAACTTATAATTGCGACCACTGAGAATACTGCCATCTATGGACGGATAGCGGAATTTACTCATTATTTGAATCTAGTTTGACTTTAGATTTCAAAACGTTGTAAATAATTTCTGCACTAAGTGAAATAAATCCTATTCATAAAGCATTAAGGTTTATTTTCAGATGTAGGATCTGTGTCTTATGCTAGTTTTGACTAAAATTAAAACGACGAATCAAACGAATTGTTTATTTGTAGTGCATTATAGGATTAACTGTTTATTTGTGTGAGTTTGGCGACAGTGGTTCCAATAGTAATTTTGTTACATTGCACTTCCACTGTTTTTTCTGTTCCGTGGGCTCAGTGGCAAATCCACCTTAGGTACGATTTCACCAAAGTAGAATAAGTTTTATTACAAGGATAAAGCTATTGCTAATTCTCAGATAACCATGTTTTCATTTCACCAACTACTTATCCCGAGAATAATAAAGTTATACGAGAGTAACTCTTATACCACCAATTTCGAAGGAATAACGGCTTATTCCTCAGATAAAATCAAAATGGCGTCAAATTTTTATATCAGCTGAGCGGCTGAGCGACCATGTGGAGACCATTTCTTGTGCAATATTTTCTATGCAATTCAGAGAAAACATTAATAAAAATGCAGCGTTGAGAAGAATGTTAACGAGCAGTGAAAGCGATAGTGAAGAAGACTTTGTTATTTTGAGACGTCCAAGGTGGTTTAAAGCAAGAAATTACCATTTTTACAACTACGACGAAAAAGATTTCATGATAAGATTTCGTTTATCTAAAGCAGCAGCAGTATAGTTAGCACTTCGTTTCTATTCAGACATTTTTTAAATACAGTTATCAAAACACAAAGTAAACTGAACGAAATTTAAACACCACGCAGCGCTACTTTACAGAATAATATGCAAAGAGTACATTTTTATATAGATAATATGTTTAAAAAAGACCATGAGAAACACCGTGACATATTGACAAAAGTTCAAAGTGACAACTAAATTAAAAAGGTCCTGTTGTACTATAGGTACTGTACTGAGAAAATGACAAGCATATTTAATTTCATATTCATATTTTATTTGCATTCCATAATGTAGATAAGGTATTACAATGGCTTAAAGCTAAAAGTATAATTACGGACCCTGTAGGGCACAGCAAAAAGTATAAAATTACAAACTCTTTATATAAAAATAAAAGAAACATTAAATAATTCAAACAATTGTTCTTAACAATAATTGAGATCATAATATTATATTGTGTCCTTCGGCCTCATTCGGGGTCATATAAACATAATTTGAGTCTAGCATCTTCCCTTTCCGTGTCACATCTATATAGGTATATGCAATCTTGACAACACGATGATGACGTATTTCCGCCCGCGTTCACCAGGTGGCTGCAGCGTGCCAAATCGTCCATTGGCGTCCTGTTTTCGGACGGTTCACATCTAAAATTTTAAAAGTTAACGTTTGTTAGCGTTTGATATTAATTTAAATTTAATAATAAGTAGCTTAAATAGAATTCTTAGAAATTTATATAGTTTTAATTAGTTTTTATTTTGTTAACGCTGTTAGCGTTCGGTATATGCTTAAAAAATATATTGTTTTACAAAAGTGAATAGATAAGATACGAAATTAGATTTTTACGATGGCGGATAAAGTACAGGCGCGTAGTCGTAAGGAATCTGATTCGTCATCGAATTCGTCAAGTTCTTCAAGTTCCTCTGAATCATCACCATCGGATTTAGAGGTTGATCAGGTAGATAAATCCCGTAAGAGGAAGAAGGTGAGTAAGAAGAAGAAAAGTAAGCGTCATCGAGGACAAAGCAAGGTAATCAAAAAGCTTGCGAAGCAGGTCAGTGATTTGAAATTTTTTTATTACTACCCTCATAATGTGTATTATGACAATGAAAATTATGATTGTGATAATCAGATATATAACGGTGAAAATTTCGAAATGGTAGAGGATCAACCGTTTACGGAAAGGTTGTCTGAACACGTCTCAGATCCTGTACCAGTACAATCATTTGATTTTGATTTGGCAACGCAATTAAAGGAGCCAGCTGTCACTGCGACTCCATCTAATCAGTTAGATTTGCTTAATTCAATTCAATATTTTAATAATGAAAACTGGAATAATGTTCGATATGTGGAATCACAAAAAGTTTATAAAGCTCGTCCTGGATATGTTGATCTTGAAGTAAACGATGAAATCAAATCTTTAGAAAAAGTTACCCATCTACCCTCTGCGGATAAATTTCTTGGCTCTGCAACTCGCGCACTGGTAATGCAAAGCGACGCTATGCAACAGGGTTTTCAACAGATAGTAGACTGGGCTAAGGATACGGGTAGTATGAACCCAGAACAATTGGCATTAAAATTAAAAGAGGTTTTTTTCTGGTGATTATCAAAAGATTTCACGTGATTGTTTGCAACTAGTTTGTGGCCGTAGGGCCGATGTAATTGAACAAAGACGCGAAGTGTTCATTAAGCAATTAAGAGATAAATCATATAAGCCATGTTTGAAGAAGATACCGCCGTCTAGTGAATTTTTGTTTGATAAAGTACCTTTTAGTGAATTTGTTAAGAATAATGGCGGAGTTAATAAGATTTTTTATGCAAATAAAATTATTTTTTCTGGTCAAGAAAAGAAAACCCCTAGACCCCAGACGGCGTACCCTGGACCTAGTGGATATCAATCGTCCAGTCGCGCTTCGGCACTGACGATGAACTATAGATTTCCTCCTTCTCAGAGTGCAGGAGCTTTTTATAATAATTATCATGCAATGAACCCATTTATTAATAATCCGAGATTTTTTCGTTCTCAACCGAGGGGTCAACTGGCTGAACAACGCTTTTACCAGCCCTATAGTTTCCGAAAAAATGAATCGCAAAACAATGCACAACGGGGCAAGGGCCCGGCTAAATTCAATAAAAAGTTCTGACTCAGATCAAGATTTTCGGGGGGGGTGCTTACAGAATCATGTTATGGAGTGGGAGAGACTGGGGGCACCAGAACCATTAATAAAAATAGTGAAGGGTTATCGCATTCCATTTCAAAAGAAACCGCCTCTGGTCCCGCCAAGGCAGGTGAAACGTTGCAATCTTACTCTACCATCCCCGGAGATGGACAGAGTCATATAAAATTTGTGACACAGAGAATTTTAGAATATGCCCTCACTCCAAGTTTCATATCAAATTTCTTTCTGATTCCCAAAAGCGACGGCACCTACCGTCCCATTTTAAATTTAAAAAGCTTAAACAATTATTTGAAAATAAGCAAATTTCGTTTGATTTCGGTAAATCGAGTTCCCGATTTTATTCAGGAGAGGGACTGGATGGTCAAAATAGATCTCAGGCAAGCTTACAACCACGTAAAGAAGCACCCACTCACCGTTGTTTTCTCCGTTTGTTGTATCGAAATCGGTTACTGCAAATGACTTGTTTGCCGTTTGGCCTGGCGACAGCGCCCAAAGTATTTGCATCATTGACCAACTGGACCGCCGAGATTTTCAGGAATCTAGGCATTCGAGTAGTGGTTTTTCTCGACGATTATCTCCTAGTAGCACAGGACAGAATGACACTTATACCTAAAACATGTCAACATTGTTCTTCAAACTCTCAGCCAGCTGGGTTGGCAGGTGAACAAGGAAAAATCGATTCTTATCCCTCGGAAAATAATAGAGTATTTGGGTTTGATGTGGAATCCGTGGCAAAATCAAAAATTTTTACCAGAAAGCAAAGTTCAGAGCATGCAAATAATTTTGTCAAAATTGCTCCGGCGGCAGAAGGCGTCCCTTCGAGAAATACAGAGTATCATAGGCGTTCTGAATTTTGCTCGTCTGGTAGTTCCAATGGGTCGTTTGAATTTTCGGCACCTACTGGCTTATTGCAACCTGGTCCTAAAAATACCATTTCAGTCGACTTATCCCTTGCCTGTGGAGGTGCTAGCAGAATTAAACTGGTGGAAGGTTCATTGTGTAGAGAAGTCCAGGCTTCATCCACCAGCAGTAAAAAGTTTTTTGACAACAGACGCAGCAGATACAGGTTGGGGGGCGGAGTTAAACGGTCTTTATCTATCGGGCAGGTGGACAAAAGAAGAAGAGCGGCTTCATTCGAATCACAAAGAGATGTTAACTATTCTAAAATGTTTGATAGAATTCGCTCCGTCTCTGAGCCACACATCTCTGCTTCTGCAGTGCGACAACAAGGCGGTTGTAGCGTACTTGCGGAAGGAGGGGGGAAACAAGTCGCGGATCTTGATGGAGTTAATATACCAAATTTTTCACATACTTCAGAAGTTCGACATTCATGTAATCCCCCATCACATTCCAGGCAAGTACAACAACAGACGGTCTGTCGCGTCACTCGATGTTACAAGAATGGCATCTACTCCCCGAATTCACCAGTATGGTCTTTGCAAAGTGGGGTGTTCCCCAGACAGATCTTTTTGCCTCCAGCACAGCCCACGTCGTACCTTGTTATGTAACTCTAGATCAAAGAGATCGGCAAGCATGGAGACACAACGTGTTCGCATTCAAATGGGATTTCCGTCTGGCTTGGGTCTTTCCTCCTCCGAGTTTGATGCCCCGGGTCCTGATGCATCTAAATCAGGCTCGAGGTGTATTCCTGATAGTTGCACCAAGGTGGCTCCGAGCATTCTGGAGAGCAGACTTGAAGAACAGAGCGCTCGCGCCTCCGTTCACGATTCACAGGTTATCGAAAGTGCTAGTCGACACGAGGACCGGGCAGCCGCCACCTCGAGTGAAGGAGCTGTTCTTAGAAGTGTGGAGATGTGGGGGTGGTCTGAATCCTTAGGTGACTGGTCTGAAGAACAAAAGTGTCTACTGAAAGAAGGTTGGAGGTCGTCTACTTTAAATACATATAGGCCAGCATGGCAGAGATGGTTGAATTGGTGTTCCAGGTTTGGTATAAATTTCTCAGACCCTTCAGGTAGTGATTTGGCTAGATATTTAGCGGACTTGCATCTAAAAGAAAAATTATCTTATCGTACTATTTTACTTCATAAATCGGTTGTGTCCACTTTATGTAATACTAAGAGTGAGGCCCGTTTAAGTTCAAACATTTTGGTTAAACAAATGATTAAGGCTATCGCGTTGCAACAACCTAAAAAGTGTCCACCCCCTGTTTGGGATCCTCAATCTCTAGAAGGTTGGTTGGGCAATAGACTTCTTCATAATCAGAGTCCATTCGAAATTTCAAGAGTTGCGGCAGTGTTACTGTTGTTGTGTTCAGGGCGTAGGATACACGATTTAACATTACTTAGTGTCTCGCCAGACAGGTGTATAGTAGATGAGAATAGCATTATGTTTTGGCCGCATTTTGGTTCGAAAACTGATTCTGAAACTCACATACAGTCTGGTTGGAAGTTCTTAGGGAATCTTTAGAATGCGGCACTTGACCCGGTACTTTGGCTTAAAAAACTTATAGAAATTGGAAAACCGCGTCGTTTGCTTTGCTCTAGCGATAGACTATTTATCACTGTATGTGGAAAAGCTAAACCAGCTACTAGAACTATTTTGGCAGGTTGGGTTAAGTCAGTTTTGAAGGAAGCAGGAATTGAGGCTACTCCAGGTAGTTTTCGTTCTGCGGTTGCTTCACGAAGTTGGTTGGATAACGAACCTCTTGATGAGATAATGGCACGAGCTAATTGGAGATCCGGTAATACTTTCAAAAAACATTACAGGAAGGAAGTGATTCCAGCGCAGGGAAGCTCGTTGGTTCATTTGTTTCAGCCAATTATTTTTAGATACATCCGATTAAATACAATAAAATTATTTTGTGATGTTGATGATTCTACAAAGCGTTTGAATTAAAAGAATATGATGTGGTATCGATGAGTAATAATTTATTAAAATTACATAATTATGGTAAGTTTATACAAAGTTATTACATGAGGATGGATTCGAGGTACGTATAAATGTTCTGTTTGCTTTGTAATGAATTTTTAGATAGGTTTAGTAATTTATCTTAACATATTAATTGATTGCAATGCAATAGTAAAATTTGGCGTTTATTTTTGTGTAATGATTTAATAATTTCTTGATCTAAATTTACTTATTTCTTTTACAACACATTGGCGTCCGTTCTCCAGGCGATAACAAACAAAGCCTCAAATTATGTTTATATGACCCCGAATGAGGCCGAAGGACACAATAGCAGCGTTTTACCTTCAAACAAAACGCTTGTTGTGTCCGGAGACTCATTCGGGGTCATAATTTTAAAGACTGCCTGGTTTAAGTGGTTTCAAGTTTTAGGTTTTTGAGGCCACAATGAACGATTTGGCGCGCTGCAGCCACCTGGTGAACGCGGGCGGAAATACGTCATCATCGTGTTGTCAAGATTGCATATACCTATATAGATGTGACACGGAAACGGAAGATGCTAGACTCAAATTATGTTTATATGACCCCGAATGAGTCTCCGGACACAACAAGCGTTTTGTTTGAAGGTAAAACGCTGCTAATATTTTTCTATGTACTTATGTATGAAATGTACGACTAACTGTTTAAGGTGTCTGTTTGTGTTAAATCAATTTTTTTGTCTTGTATGTATTCGTTTATTGTGTAGTATGCTTTTTTAATTAATATTTGCTTGATTTTATCTATAAATTTCGTATCGCTGGTTTCATCTTTTATTGCATCCGGTAATTTATTAAATATTTTTATGGACATTACGTAGGTGCTATTGGCATGTAGTTTCATGCGCGAAGAGGGTAGCATTAACATATTTTTATACCTAACAGATCGGTCTCTATGTTTATCGCCACGTGTTGTGAAAAAGTTCATGTATTTTCTAACAAATTTGCATGTTTCTAGGATATAGATGGATGGTAAGGTGAGTATTTTATGTTTTATGAAAAATGGTTTACAGCTATCGGTTTGTTGTATATTGACTATGATCCGAATTAATTTCTTCTGGAGAATGAAAAGCGTAGGCGCGTCTGTGCTATTTCCCCACATTACAATGCCATAGCTGAGCCATGCATGAGCGTAGGCGTAGTATGTAGTTTTCAGTTTTCAAGTCGGTAGTTTTTTTGACTTCTCGAAGTGCGTAGGTGAATTTTGAAAGTTTCGATGGTACTCTTTTTATATGGGGCTTTCATGAAATGTGTGTGTCTATTGTGAGTCCTAATAGCGTAAAGTCATTAACTACTTCAATTTTGGTGCCGTTTGTTGTGAAATTAACTGGTAATGGGGATTTTTGCTGAGGATAGAAGGTCATGAGTTTGGTTTTTTTATAATTAATCTCAAGATTGTGGTCATCCATCCATTTTTTTGTTTTATTTAATATCGAGCTTAGTTGTTCGTTAACATTACTATCAGTGTGGCATGTGGTAAGTATAGATATATCGTCTGCGAATAGCACACATGGTTCTTTCATGATTTTGGGAAGGTCATTGACGTAGATGATGAATAGGAGGCATCCAATAACACTGCCCTGGGGAATTGATGCATTTATAATCTTCTTATTTATTTATTTATTTATTAAAACTTTTTGCACAAGTAAAAAAAAAAACTACTGTACAACGGCGGACTTAATGCCTGAGGCTCTTCTGAGGGTCTTATCGGACCTTACTTGTATTATTTGTTTTTGGTCATGGTCAAAATATTCTATTTGCACATATTGCTCTCTATCTTTTAAGTAGGATGCAAACCACTTATGTGTAGTTCCACGAATTCCTATTCCATATATGTAATTTGTCTAATAAAATTTTAAACTGTTCTTTGTCATATGCTTTTGTCATGTCTAAAAGTATGCCAACTGCATATTTTTTATCATTTAAAATATTTATAACTTCTTGCATATATTTATAGACAGCTAGGGTGGTAGATCGATGTTTACGAAACCCGTTTTGACCATCGTCAAAGATTTTATATCTTTCGCAAAAACTGTAAACACGGTCACACATAGCCTTTTCGAAAATTTTTGAAGCCGTAGTTAGAAGTGCTATGGGTCGGTAATTATTGGGGTCGGTTTTTGAGTTTTTCTTAAATAATGGTTTTACAATCGCTTTTTTAGGTGGTCAGGAAAAATACCTTCATCAAAGGACTGATTTATTAAAACACAAAAAGGTACTGCAAGTTCATCTGCGCATTGTCTAATCAGAGATGGGGGTAGTTCATCTATTCCGTGACTTTTTTTGTTTTTTAAATTTTTTATTATTTTATGCGTTTCTTGAAGAAATAGGGTATTTTCAGAAGGGTTGAGTACTGGCTGGCCTTTGATCTCACAGCCGGTCTCTTCACCAATTGATGCAAAAAAGTTATTGAATGTGTTTACTATTTGGTTTGGGTCTGAAACTAAAGAATTATTAATTTGTAAGTGTATATTATATTTATCTGTAAGTGTTTTTTTGTTAGTACGTTCATTCACTATATTCCACATAGCTTTGACTTTTTTTTTAGACATTTGATTTTTTTTAATGTAATGCTGTTTTTTAGATGTTATTACCGCCTGTTTTAGTATTTTTTCGTATTTTCTATAGTATTTTTTGATAATTGGATTGTCAGACTTAATACTTAAAATTTTTAATAATCTTTTATTTGTGCATGAGATCTTTATTCCTTTAGATAACCAATATTTTTTGTAATGTGTTTTTAATTTAGATTTTAGTTTTGGTATTGTTTTGTTTAGTATATTAGTTAATAAGTTATTAAAAACATTATAATTTTGATTTGCATCATTAGTTTCGATAATGATATCTCTCCAATTTACTGACTTTAATGCAGATTTGAAATTTTCAATGTTATTTTTTTTGTACAGTCGCTTTTCCGTATACCAAGTGGTTTGCCTAGGTCGTTGCGGTATTTTAAATTTTATTATTGTACCACAATGATCTGAAAAACCCAGCTCTTCTACAGATGTATATAAATCTATATTTTTAAAGTTTGTAAATATTAGGTCAAGACACGTTGACACTGTTTGTATTATGTGTGTGGGATGTTTTATGTGCTGTGTGTATTTGTATTCGGACATAAGGTCTAAGAAGGTGTTAACTTTGGAGTTATTTTTCAGAATATCAATATTAAAGTCACCACCGATGACTGTGTTAAGTTTCGTATATTTATTATTTATGTACGCCAGTATTAGATTGAGTTGGTTATAAAATATATTTTCTTCTCTTCTGTTCCAGTACATTGTTACTAATAGCAAATTTTCGTTAGGTATTTCTATCGCACAGACTTCCAAAATATATTCAAGCGACATTTCGGTTATATCGCATCTTTCTATGTAGTCTATGTGTTCTTCTAGTAAGATGCAAACTCCGCCGCCTCCACGGTTTTCTCGACAGTAGGATGCAGCGACTCTGTAGCCACTAAAATCAATCACGCTTAATTTGTCTCTTGAAAGCCATGTTTCAGTAATACATATAGCCTGATATGCCTGCTTTATGTTGACAAATGCTTCCATTATGTGTAGCTTATTAAATATACTTTGGATGTTTTGAAACAAAATATTAAAATGTTGCTCTTGATTTTCGAAATCTATTGCCTTCCTCGTCGTCTCGAAATGTCTGGTCGATAAATGGTGCGCTTCGTCTATTTATACTGTTTAGTTCGTTTTTAGTTTTAGGTGGAGGGTATGATATTTTTTCGTCTTTGTAACTTATGAGTTTCCCTTCAATATACAGTTGATTATTTCTGATTACAGCTTGCTGTCCTTTATTTCGTGCTACGAGCATTTTATCTCGCAAGATTTTCTTCTGTTTCCTTGCTTCTTCATTTAAGAATTCCGAAGTGTACAGTCCGGTTCCTTGGAAATATCGGCTATTTTCTATTATATATTTGGTAATTCTTTTGCTCATAAGTTCAATAACAATAGGTCGATTTCTATTTTTATAATATCTTCCGATCCTATAGGCATCCTCAAAGTAGCCTAATAGGTATATTCCTAAAATATCCCAAAAAATAGCTCTGATTCTTTCGTGGAGGTCTTGTTCAGGCTCTTTGTAGATTTCGGTAAGTCCATACAATACAATTTTCTTAACATTATTCTCAGGTATATATTGTGTTATAGAGGAGGTCTCAGACTTTAGTCTTTTTATTTCGTTTTGAAGCGCTTCAGTTTGTTTATTCAGTTTTTCTATTTGAATGTTAATTAGCTCTATATCAGTCTTTCGTTGTTCGTTTTGTAAGAACAAAGCGCCTGTGTCTTGTTTTATGTCTTCCTTCAATTTTAATATGGCTTTATTTATTTCTGTTTGGATAGTAGCTTTTATTTCCAGTATAATTGATGCATTATTTTCTTTTAATTTTAAGGATATCATTTCACTCAGATTATGTAGTGTAAGTTCAGGTTGATTGTCATTCTCTAAACTTTTATTATATAATGTATTGCCGAGTATGCTTATGTCTTCAGAGCATACATTAGAGCATTCATTATTTTCCAATTTCTTTTTTTGTAGCTCCTGTGTACTATTGAGTTCTCCACTCAACTGAGATATTGTATCTTTCATTGCTGAAACTGCTACCAAGTCTGATACTGTACCATCGAAACTCGTAGACAGTTTATTAGGTGTGAAGTATGATTCATCCGATGTCTCGCAAACGGTGAGTATATGAGAATCTATGATCTGAGAGGTATCCGTCTGGGGTGTGGGTGGTGTTTTGCATACGGTGTTCTTTTTATAAAGGAGACCCGGTAAAATAGGAGAAGCTTTTTGCAATGTTGTGTTTTCATTTCCGTGAAGTGTATCGCTAGTAACAACTTTTTTATTTTTTCTTACACACATCTTGCATCTCCATTTATTTTTTGCTTCTTGGTCTTTTAACCGGTATGTGTGTTCTGGATATCCATCGCAATGTAGCTCGTATCTATTATTGCATATTGAACATAATGCAGTAGTTTTTATATCAACGTAGTTTTTACATTTAAAGCAAGGTACCAGTCCTGACATCTTGCGGCTACTGTTAGTGGATCTTGTTATCATCTTAGATGCCATGTTGAATTTTATTTATTTATTGAATTAATCATTTGTTGGAAGTCAAAGTAGATTGACAGTGTAGTACCTCGACTCGTCACTAGACGGCACTGTTTCAATATTTTTGATAGATTGGTTTTATTTTTGTTGAATGTCGTGTTTCCATTTTGAACTTATTTTATGTTATGAGATATCACAGATTGTGGGTTTCGATAATGTTTTTTGCTATGAAACAATTTTAAATCATACAAAAAGAAATTATTTTATCAGATGCGAACCCGCAACTTCTCTTTCGCCAGGTAGTGCGTTTACAATATAAGCCACTCATCTCTTTACTATATTAGTTGAAATAGGTTTTCTGCTTGATGTGAAGAAATAGAAAGTTCGTTAGGACGCTTCTTTTTAAAATAAAAAATAAAAATGCTTGCTCGCGCACTATTTGAAATTGTTTGCACTGTTATTATTTACACTTTGTTTTGGTCAAATTCAAATCACATGAAAGTGCACTTAGTTTTTGTTATTTATATGAGACGTATGTTTGAGAATTTATGTTTAAGATGTAATTTGGTTCAATGTACATATATTGAAATGTTTTTTTTTTAAACACTTCGTTTGTTTATATTCACTTATCACTCAATTGTTTTGGTCCGAAGATATGATGGATGTTCAAAATAACTATTGACTACACTTCTACTAGATCACTGCTTCTAGTTTATAACATTTAGCATAATAAATTCATAATAGCAAACTTAGAACTATTTTTAATTAATTTTTTTACGCGGAGGCGAGCTGTACGTGACGGCAGCGCCATCTCCGTACCAATTTGTCTGCATTCACATTCAATGTGCCACAGATAACAAAAAAACACATAACAAAGATTAGTTATACTAGGGGTAACTTTTTGTCTTTACAAAGTGGTGAAACGTAGTACGAGTTATTCTGAGAGTAAATGCAGCGAATAATTTTATCCCTGGTATAGTTATTCTTGGATAACGATGTTGTTGGTGAAATCGGACCTTAGTCGGACTCTTTCCGGCACAAGAGTTTTCTTCCGCGCGGACCGCTCCAAGTTTTAACCGTTTTCCCTGTGCGTGTACAGGAAACCCTCGGTTCCTGTGCAGGCACAGGGAGAGCAGCCCCGGGCTGTCCGGCGCGTACGTGTCGTCGCGGTCGCGGAGGCCACTGCCCCGCAGTGATGCCGAGTCCCGGCAAGCACGGCTCGCTCGGCCGGCCGCGATGCTGGGTCTGAGGAGGTGCGTCCGGTGTTGGACTGGACAACATCGTTGCCTAATTTAGGCAACGTGTTGCCCGGTGCGCCGCCTGTCGGACCACCGCCACCCATCCAGAGTAGTAAGAAGAAGAAGGAGAGGAAGGAAGGGAGAAGAGGGGGATAGACCATTGCTGTGGCCGGCCCACTGACGACATCGGCGCCTGCGCGCGTTGCGCGTACGCCGTCGTCGAGCCGGTAGCATGCGGTCCCAATCCGCCCAGCGGCATTCCGCCCGGTACCCATCCAGGTTCCGGGGCCTGCCGGAACCCAAGGTCGCGCGCCCCAAGCGCGTGCCACCGCCTACTAGAGAAAGGGCTTATGTTGCTGTCGATTTCTCATCGATATTTGAAAAGCCCGAGGAAATTAAAGTAAGTATTTCAAGCAAACCAGCCGAAACTGTAAAATACTAGTTAAATAGTCATAAATAAATCAAACCAAGAGTAATTAATACAAGAAATACACAATATAACGGTTCGGTGAAGTTCTTACATGAGCTGAACAAATATATGTATAATTATGTTGAATCACAATACAGGATGTTAGGATAAACACCGTTATCCTTGAAACCAGTGGTTTGGTGTCATTTATAGAACGTAAAATCAATGAGAAATTACTTTTTTTTTTTTAAATAAATTTTTACCACTAGTGTATTACACCCTTTCACATATGCGCTAGGGCAACGAACTGGCGTCTCAACACGGGTGGGGGGCGTGACCTGACCGGCCGTGAGCGCGACCCCTCTCTCAGACATTCAGCTGTTTTGGTAGCGAGCATGGTATCGCATAGAAACTTTTTTAAATCTTTTAATGAAAATAACGTTTTTTTTTGTTGTTATTCGGTCATTTATTATTATATTTAAGTCATCTACCCATGGTTTGAATGACAAGACTGTTTACCCCTTTTTTTTTTTTTTTTTTTTTTTTTTTTGAGGGTGGGAAATCATCCAATGACTTCTCCCGCTCTGGGCGGAGCGGAAGGGCGTGTCAGACTTTTACTGACTAAAACCCACCCGTGTTCCTTCATTTGCCTGTTGCCAAGGTCCCGGTATCCCTTTCGGACTTTCCCGCAACCCTGGCAGGATTTACCCTTAAACCCTGTATATTTTGTTAATATCATTGATCTAGACTGTGTATTGTTTATCGGCTCTGTCAGTGGCGGATTTACCAGCAGCCTGAGTAGGCTTGAGCCTAGGGCGGCAGATTTTTGGGGCGGCAAGGGGACCGATATTTTGTTTTTGTGGCTTCCTCGTAGAAATCAATAAGATTTCTGCATGACGGTTTTCTGTTTTCTGATGTTTTACAGATAGAAGTCTGCAACAAATTTTGCCGATGACTTTCCCCTCTCCCTTGTCATTGTACTTTCCGTGTAGCAAACTTCCATATTCTAGAGCAAAACAGCTAGTTCGCCGCCCTCCGACCAGTAATCGGCCTGTGCGTCCTCTGCTAACACTTTGAATTAGTGAAAAGAGCGAAATTATAGAAAATGTATTTCTCTCTTTCCACTATCAACTCATACATGCCAGTTCTACTACTGGTTGGAGGCTGCGAACTGGACGGTTTGTTTATAATTTTGTGATTTTAATTTGAATATAGTAAATAATTTAGTGAATAATTTAACCGATTTCAATCTTATGTATCGACTATATGTGTTAAACATGCACTATGCACTAGCTTTAGGGAATTTTAATGGAATTCAAAAAAAAATTGAGCGATAGCGAGGTAGCCTTAGGTCAAAAAAAATATTTTTCCCCGAATGCGGTATTTGTTTTAACGATACAATGTTATCAATGACGTCAATGTTGCACGTGCACGTGGCGAGGCCCATTTTCCATTCCAATAACCGTGTGGGTTACCCCGGTTACCCGAACAATCGAGGCGATAAACGAAAACAACATAGAAACAAAAGAAAATTAGGCACGAAACTACAAAACCACGACCAAATGTACATTAGTGTGTAAGTAGTATGCATTACCCCGCCTTATTAATCGTATACCTTTGCTTTGATTAGGTTTGATTAGCTGAAAAATACCTATACCCAAAAATTATTTTACATACAATTTCAACGAAATTGTTGGATTGTAAAATTAATCTAGGACATAACAATTGTAGAGGCGAGGGCAGCAAAAACTTAACAGCTTAAACCTTGAAAATTTGTCAATCCGCCACTGGGCTCCGTTGTTCTACAAGTAGTTTAATCATTTGAAAAAGCAACCTGTCTAATTATGATTATGGATCAGTAAATCTCATTGGAACATTTGCTTTAAACCACAGGCCTTGCAGACGATGTTGAGCGAGGGTATTAGCCGCGGCTACGTGCGCCCTCTGTCGCGCGTGTCGTACGCGCCACACGACGTTGCGCGTGCCTTCCGACTGCTCGCGGCCAGCAGGCACCGCGGCAGGGTGCTGCTGAACATGCAGGAATATTCGACACAAGCGAAGCCCAGGTGAAGAGAGACCCATTTTTGGTTTTACAATTTTATAGGTCTGAGATTTAGCTTTCACTGTTTCGTTTTAATAAGCAGCATTACAAATTGTGGTGTAGCGTATTCCAATTGGTTTAAGTGGCCCTTATAGTTTGTAGGAATAAACAATATTATTATTTTTCTTGCAGAATCTCTTGCAATCCAAATCATAGCCAAGTTGTAGTATTGAATGAAGAAACTTTTGGACTCCAGATGGTCGACAAATTAGTTGCTCGAGGTGCGAGGAAACTACACATTCATAGCAAAGCACATACAACTACAAAATTCCAATTTAAATTACGGTAAGCAAATCAATACAGCTTATAATATGATGATGTTATGTTTTAACCTAGTCTAACAAATCAATACTTTCGGATTATTTAGGAATTGGCAGAAGATCGGCGTGCAAATTCAAATATCGTCTCAGAATTTAAGCAACGAAACTGATGTTGTGGAGTTACTTAAGGATGCTTCGAAATTGGGGCTTATTCAAGGCATATATGCCACTACAGATGATGATCCAATGGTTCATGAAACATTATTTGCTCACCTGGATGTAGTTTCGAGAAGATTTTGCCCTGATTTAAGGTAACATAATAGTTATTTGTGTTAATTTCATTGAAACATACATAATCATAATCTTTCTTATACTGTCGTTTCTTTTTTCAGATACTTTGCGGTAATAAATGTTGGTGAAACTATGCTTGGTAAACCAACGTGTCTTTCTCGTTAGTAGACGACCGAAATGCTCTTCATCAATTTTGAAAACCGTGAAATTATGTAAGCTTTGCAAATAAAGCTTTGTATTAAACAGACTTTAGATTCAAGGGTCATTGTTTGAGAATAATTTTAAAAAATGGGACTAAAACAGAGCCTTGCTGTACACCTCACCGTACAATAAAATGTCTGCTGCATTCTTTTCACACATTGTAGTCTTCCGTTGTATTAAGAACTTATGACGTCAAGTGTCAAGTGCTAAAAATGATTTAAGCTGAATTTACTAGGAAGAGTTTCCATATGGACGTATTCAAATGCTTTATAAAGATCACTGAGCACTACATTTCAATCTTAGAGACCGTCAACTTCTTATTTCAGTAGATCAACTAAATTCGTTGATGGACGCCTAACAACGAATCAATTTGATAAACAACAATATTTTTTTATTCAGGAGTCGAGTGCTGGTGTTGCGGTGGACGCGGTAGAGCGTGCACTTTGCGGTGTAGACACCTTGGTGGTTGCACAGAGAACTCATAGACAACAACCTAGTCTACTGAAACAACTTGCGGAATTGGCCAGTTAGTAGTGTAATCTTGGTCAGAGAAAATTAACACTGTAGTTTAAAAAAGTCGAATAACAGCATGTGTAAATTTTTCTTTGTTTTCTTTCATTTAGCATCAAAGCGATTTGGTGGTCGCATACTGTAATCCTATTTTCTATTTGAAATAAATAAGTTTTATTTTTCCAGATATAAACTTAACTAAGAACACCCCAAAAACAACTACTTTAGAAGAAGTCGGAATTCAAGATGATAAACTACTACTAGTTGCTAGTTATTTGAGAATTAACCATAATGTTGAGCTGTCCGAAAACGAGATACCACACCTAACAGTTGAAACGTAAGTTTTTTTTACAAAATTAAATGTGGTAGGGTACTATTATACTTTAAAATTCTTGCCAAAATTATGGTATTAACGGTTTTATTTGACCACCAGCATACTAAATTTGGAAAAAACAGAAAATGCCTTTGAAGATGTTAAAGGCTTAGCGACATTCATATCTTACGTGGACACGGACGAATTACTTGTGACTTCAGAATTTGTATGCATGCCTACAATCGCTAGCGGCGACGTACTGGTAAATATATTACAAATTCTACTTTGCATATTGCGCATTTATTGAATCGCTTAATGATTTGAAGCAAACAGGATAGATAAGATGACCTTATCTCAATTAATTTATAGTCGGAGCAGCATGGCTATTTTCCCCATACCTGACATTATTATATCCCATCATCTTAGGCATTCATCTTCTATCTGGCCATATCATCGCGTATAGTGCACTAATACCTACTGTTTTAAATATTTCAGCGTGAAGACGAATTTGACGTGAGCCAGACGTATTTGTGCATAGTGCCGGGTATAGAGGGTCACCACGAGAGGTTCCGCGTACTGTGCGAGCGCCTCAAGCTGCCAGCGCTGGTGCTGCAGCCGGGACTCGACCGCCCCATGGAGACCGAGCGGGAGACTGCGCAGAGATATGTTGATGTATGAGCTCACAATAGTACATTGTGATACGAGTGTGCTCTATTGGATATTACAGTCGAGGTGGTATTATTCGCGCGAGCCACAGGCGAGCGCGATAAGATAGCCGAAAGTGTAATAATCAATACACACGCGTTTCATACGACGTTTTTCTAACACACTTGTGAGGAAAAAAACAGACTTGTTGTCAGAACTTATGCTACAATAACGTAACTATAGAGATGATAGATTTATAACGTTTAACTGACCTTTGTTGCCAAGTACTGACTATCCGGAGTTTCTTTTGAAAACTTCTATATCGGTTGGTGACAATACTTTAAATTTTGTAATTAATTAACCACACGAACAGTTCATTGCATCATAAATTTGTAGTGATGAGTCGTTGTTGAATTTTTGACGAACAAAACGTAACGCAACCGTTCTACCGACGATCATTTTTTAAACGACGGAATTTATCCAACAACGGTTTTGTCCGTCGCATCACGAACGACGGTAATGACAATTGGAAATATATTGTCGACTGTATTACAAAACTGTATTTCAAAAAACTGTATTTTAATTTAAAAAATACAAAATCGCACATAGTAATTCGAAGACTGGTTTATGCCATGAAGACTGTTTAAACAACGGTTTGTAACCTAGGACATAAAACGGTTGCATCGTCGCAGAACACAAAACTGTCTTTGAAAACGGTTCGTCGTCGCAACATCCACGCCTATTAATTGAGAACATTTTAAATTGAACACATAATCCATACTTCCATTCTAATAGGGGATGATTTTAAAATTCACATGTACTTATTTACATTTTTGTGTGACTCTTTTCAAGAGCTTGGGATTGGGAATATAGTCATAGTCCGTACTTGAGAATCGGTCCACTTGGTCTAAAGTTATTACTACTTGGCTTGATTGGTTTGAGTTTACGAGTGAGTACTTGATAGATGCGTTGTGCAAATGACGTGATTTTCTGAATCGTGGTGTTAAGATTCCATCGTTCATACAATATACCATAGTTGTTTCATTAATCTGTATACAATATTTTTTCATTAATCTTTCCGACAGTCGTTACGGGTCGTCAGAAGCCCAAAAGTCTGACAACCAGTCTTACCAAGGGGTATCGTATTACCCAGTTACTGGGTTGTGGAGGTCAGATAGGCAGTCGCTCCATGTAAAATACTGGTATTCAGCTGCATCCGGTAAAACTGGAAGCCGACCCCAACATGGTTGGGAAAAGGCTAGGCAGATGATGAATCTTTCCGACAGTTGTAAACTGCTGTCCATAATATCCACACTATCACCACAATATAAATATGGCCTATCACTAATATTATATATATGAAATTTACTGATTGTCTTATGTATGTAACTTTTACGCCGTAACAGACCACGTGGGTAATGGGACATAGGATACTTTTTATCCCGTGGGATAATTTCCGACCTCCACGCGGGCGAAGCCGCGGGCAAAAGCTAGTTTAAAATAAATAAGTGCCAACAACAACTTTACCTAACCTTACTTTCTCATAATTTATGGTGCTGCTAAACAAGACAGGATTGAAAAATACTTTCTACTTATTGGGTTATGAAACAGGCATCCTGGTGGCGTTAGAAATGGCAGCTATCCTCGAGGATCACGGTTAGAAATATTAGTTAACAACCGTATTTTTTACAATCTTTTAGCACCTAATTAAACTAATAACGTTTATTTCAAATTTTTAGGTTTAACCGGTACTGTTTATTGCCTAGGATGTGCACCGAGCGAGGTTCAAAATGTAATTGAACAAAATATCGCAGAATATAAGACAAAAAAGCAACTGCAAAATGGAGTGGTCAAGCATATGTATCAGTTGATGGTGGGTGATGATGTTGTGGACAAGGAGAGAGCACTTAAAGACGGAGATTCATGGTCACAGAAAGTGGATGCTTGTGTGCGGACTTTGTTAGGTCGTGTGCCGCACTCGGCGCAGTACTCACGCGCGCTCATAGAGGCCGCACTGGCGCGTATCGAGCGCGCTCGCGGCTACGTGGCACCGGCGCGTGCGCTGCGCTCTCAGCTGGTGCTGCTGCGCGCCGCGTCTGCACATGAGACGTCACCCGCGCAAGTGTTGCAGCGCTACTCACAGCGGCCGGTCGCCATACACCAGTTAACCGCACCATTAGCACACGCGACTAACGACATGAGCTGTGCGTCTCTGATTAATGAGTACTTAGATCAAGAGATTTTAGAATCATTTAAAGAGAAAAACATCTGCGAAGCATATCTTTACCTTATACTTTTATGACTGCTGAGTGAAGACCAATAAACTTTTATTTACTTACATGTTTGATATCTAATTACTTCCAATTAAAATAAATATTATCTCGATTAAGCACTGCAGTTTTATTTAAAGGAAGTTTTCGACGTAGCATGTAGCATGTGGCAAAGAGAACAAATCTTCTCGAAATTTTTAAAATCACAATGTATTTACATGGATCGAGCTCAATACAATGTTTTTTTTTACAGTGGAGCAGTATATATAAGAGCACAATTTATTAGTTCAAGTACCTGGTTCCTGTGAGAGAAATGCATGGGAGAAGAATTAATAAGTTTACCAAAAAAAGTAAATAATGAGGACTATTTATTTTCCTACCTTCTTTCTTTGCTTATGTCGCAGGGTGATTTGATAATTCGTATTTTCGCGAAAACCCTAGGGATATTGCAAAAACCTAGAGAACCAGAAAATGGTGAAAAACTGGGTAAAATAGGACTTTAGGTTAGAACTGTGACCAACCGCGCTACTTACAAGTTGCTCGCATATTTTTTTTCACCATTTTCTAATTATCCGGGTTCTTGCAATATCCCTTGGGATTTTGCGAAAATACGAATTATCAAATTAATCACCCTGCGACATATACAATATAGATTTTAAGTAATACAATTTCAACTGTACCCTTGCCACACATGATTGAAAAACAGCTAGTTAGACTACTGGCTACAATGGCATAGCTTTATGGATGCGTATTCAACCGCAAGAAGGCGTACACCAAGCGTATAATAACCAAGACGCCTGGATGGCTTAACTGGCTCTCCGTTAGTCCTGTGTTCAATGGCAAAGTTAAAATTAATAACTTTAAAATTTCTTACTTCTCGTAAAATCATCGTCAGTATACATTTTTTGCCTTCATTAATACTCGTATAAATTCCTTCATGTTTGCACTAATTTATTTTTAGCCTCTCATATTAGCAACTATTTTTTTTCCTGTTCAAAAACTTTGTAAATATTGTTTTTTAATATCCATTCTTCATCAGTTTCGCTAGATAAAGCCATGAGTGTTTGTTTGTTATTTATACCACCGTCTGACTTTCTAAATGACACGAATGTCCTGTTACCATGTCTTAATGCATCGTACAAGTTGTTTCTTAAGTGGTCTTCTTCATCGCTGTAGCTAGAAGCTTCTCTTATCTTAAGAAGCATATGATTTTCTATAGAATCTTGAAAATTTTGAGAATGATTGCAAATTTCTTCTTCCGAAGATAGAATATTGAATCTTTTGTTTCTATTGAAGTTTCGCCTTTGTTGCTTATTTCTCAAGAAGCGAATTGCAAGCTGCTTTAAGTATTGCGTATTATTCTGGAAAGGTTTAGTAGTTGCTCTTGTTCCTTCGAGTTTTTTTTTTTTTTCTTGTTTTGCATTATATAGTTTCAGTTCATCAAGTCGTATTTTACTTTTTTGTGCACGGTGTATTTTGTGTATGTTTTTTTTTTGATAAACTTTAGAATTTTCACGAAAATATGCACCACTTTCGCTAGAGTCTGGTTCATAGCTGCTTTCTGTATAAACCTTTCTTTTTGTTTGCTCGCGGTCGTACAAACTGTCACGTCTTTGATGTCCACCACGGCTTTTACGATAGTTATTTTGAAGACTCCGTGTATCAGAGAAGCGATGGTGTTCATTTTTCATGTCATGGTTATATTGTCGTTTTATTTTACTAAATAATTTAGGATGCCTTACAAAAAAATGTTTAACAACTTTTTTGTAGTTCATACTTCGTCTCTCAGGAAAGGCTGACTGGTTATTATCTGAAAAAAAAGTGTAATTATTTGAATAGTTAGTCATTTAATTTAGTATCTAGTTAAAATAGTCAATTGCGAAATAATCGTAAGCAGTTGAGTCTATAGAAAAACTATCAAATTATACAGGAGAAACAAGAAAAACAGTACTTACTTATTATTTTCGTGTTACCCAGTGATATAGGGTTGTGCAGACCACAGGGTTGGGTGGATCACTTCATGTAGATTACTGATATTCTACAGCATCCGGTTAAGCCGAAAGCCGTCCATATAGCGTAGTTGGACACTGGCTAGGCAGATGATGATGGATTGCAGTAAGCGATAAATTACCTTTCATTGAGTGATTCGCGTCAGTGTCACTGTTCTCGAACGATGGCATTTTCTGTGCTCGAAAATACGGATCCAGGTCTTGCACAGCCGTGGCAATGTGCTGAATGAGTCTTCTTTGTATTCTTTTGCCTTCTGATTTAATGTATGGAGCCATCGCCGTTTCAAATATTCTTTCTCCTAATGATTGATAAGTTATGTTACCTGGGAATAAAAAATTGATTAAGCTAAAGAGAAATTGGAAAAGAAATGACCTGATTTTCCTTAAACTTGAGTGTGAAGGCCCGGCTACACGCAGCGACTTCTTAGCGCAAACAGCTTATGCAAAAGTTTGCGCAAAGAACATTGTATGGCCCGACAGTAAATAGTTTGGGCATTATTCAGTAATATATCTTATGAAACTTAATTTTGAGCAAATTAGCGGTTGTACAAGAGCCTTGCACAGTATATAGGCAAGTAAGATTGGGCCTTTAGAGTACAATTGAAGTTAAAAGTATTCGTTTCTGTAGAACTCATATTTGAGAGTTGTGGTGCGTGCGTTTGACTCATATCGAAACTTGGTTCTTCGAATTCCTTACCTACTTATTATGTTCAAAATCAATCTGCCTAGCCTTTTCTCAACTATGTTGGGGTCGGCTTCCAGTCTAACCGGATGCAGTTGAGTACCAGTTTTTTACATGGAGCAACTGCCTATCACTCGGTTATAATATGATACCCCTATGAATGGTTATCAGACTTTCGGGCTTATGACGACTGTCAAAGATCCACGAATGACAGCCGGAACCAACGGCTTAACGTACTTTCCGAGGCACCGAGGAGTCTCGGTATGTAAATATGGTCACCCATCCTCGGTCCAACCCCGGCAAGCGTAGCTTAACCTGATGGATCGACCCGTACAGCTGTTATTACTTCGCCACCTACTTATTATGTTACTTTATATAATTAATTTATGTATTGTCTTGCTTTGACCTTAAATAATGCTATGCAATAAAGCGTGTATCATAATACCTTCAGGATATACATAAAAAGCTTCTAGCGATTCAAACAGTTCTTCTCCCTCTTCTTTCGTGAACATATTATCATAGAATCTCAAAAGAGATCTTAAGGTAGGAGGCATAACTTGATCGGTGATCTTGAGCGTGAAGTGTAGCACTCCTGCCTGTTCTGTAGCAAGTCCAACCATATTACTATGAATTTATTTAGACATAATCTGACATTTTATATGCTTCAAGTAGGTACATACATCCCTTTCCATCAGGCGAAATCGAAGTCAAGATAGAACCCATTCGGGAATGATAATAAACAAAAAATTAAACCGACGAAAAAAGAAATGAAAAGCGAAAAATAAATAACTTTAATTTCGGAAGTCGGTGTCTTCGCTTTTCAATTTTCGTTTTTCACCACCGAATTCCGAAATTAAAGTTATTTATTTTTCGCTTTTCAGTTCTTTTTTCGTCGGTTTAATTTTTTGTAAAAAAGTTTTTTATTTTTCGCTTTTGAGTTACTATCCACATCAGGGTACACCAGGGGGTTACTCCAGGTTAAAGACCTGGAGTTGATGATGAGTGATTGTGTCATCAGAAATATGTATGTGTGCGAAATTTCAAGAGAATCGGTTCACAGTTGAAAATTCAGTTGGTGAAAAATCAATCAACCCCATTTTTTGTACGTTTAGGGGCTGATTATAGTTTCCAATTTTAAATGGGACCAACTTTGCGGTGTACCCTTCCCAATAAAAAAAATAATTTTTCAAATCGGACTACTCACTAAAAAGTTAGGCGTGGTCATACATAAAAAAAAATATATGCAATAAGGTGCTATAAAAATATCTGCCACGGCTTTAATGGGAGGTAGTATTGTGTTTAAAGATTACAATAGTGAAGAAATTTCGTACCCCGGCCCAGTTAAATCAATTTGAGAAAATAAAGTAGTTAAATAAACATTGACTCTACTCTGCTTTACGTGGTACGCGCGATGTGTCGCTTCGTCAATGAAAACAACTGCTATCTCTTTCCATCTGTTCTGTGAATGAAAACTGAAATCAGCTGACTAGTTCGTCACTATCTAATCTACTAGGTACGCAATAATACGCAGGCAAACAAGTGTTTTAAAAGTGCAATTACTTACCAGCTACCGCATTCTTCCAAAAAACTGACGTAAATAAGATGATAAACTTCCCATCACACTTAAAACAGGCTTTGGACTGTCAAGTTAGTGTAAGAATCGTAATATGATGACTCACTCGCATACCAAACCTCTGCTGGTATAAGTTTACTGCATGCGCAGTTATGGAGTTACACTTGCGGTAGCACAATAACATTTCAAGATATTCTTGATTGGAATACCGTCGTCTGGGTGGCATTTTTAAAGAAAGCGCGCGCGATATTCCCGACGCTGACCGCTAAAACTAACTTCCAAGCGGGCGGGCGGGCGACTGGCGGACAGCGGGCGGGCGGGCGACTGGCGGACGACTGGCGTGCCGGGCGGTCGGCTAGCGCGTGCGATGAACGGGGTAGTGCAGGTGAAGGCGGGGGCGCGCGGGGCTGCGCTTTGACGAGTGAGTGGCCGGCGCGCAGCGGCATTGTTTGATAAGAATGGCAACAGTGTATGAACGGAGCCGGCGTTTCGCGAATTGAATTCGGTGCGGTGCGGCAACAGCTTATTAAGTCTACGGGATGATTTTATGCCAATAAATCAATATTTCAATTAATAAATATTTTTTGTATGAAAAAAAATATGACAAGTGATCAATAATTTATCTTTACTATTGTAATCTATAAACACAATACTGTCTCCCATTGCAGCCGTGGCAGATATTTTTATAGCACCTTATATATATATACGTGTCGACTTGAGAACCTCCTTTTTTTTTCGTCGGTTAAAAACCGGCCAATTGCGTGTCGGACCATGCACAAAGGAGGGTTCCGCAGTTGGGATGAATTTATGTCAAGAACAAACTTAACATTGTAGTTGAAAACATGTTCTCCCATACGAAATGTATGGGAGAACATGATTTGCAACTGCAAATTTAAGTTGGTCGATTATTACTCGTTAACTTGTAGAGCCTACTTAGCTGTGATAATTTTCCTTTTAATTTCGTTATACATAATACTGTCGTGAATTTTTTCACATATTCAAAACCAACCATTTAGCTAACAAAAATTAGCACTTTAAAGCGTAATATTTCGCAAACAGAATCCCTGAATCCGAAAATGTTTTTTTACAAACTCTCAATGTTTTTAAACGAGCTTTCCAACGACAACCCACACTATGGGATAGACGAGAAAAAATAAAACCATCCCCACTTTACCCTAAACATTTTTTTTTCATGATTTTGTTTTACCGCTTTGTCGACGTGATTTATATGTATACCCATACCAAATTACAGCTTTCTAGCACTAAGAGTCTCTGAGCTAAGCCGCGGACAGACAGACTGACGGACGGACATGGCGAAACTATAAGGGTTCCTTGTTGACTATGGAAAAACTATGTCCCAGGACATTTACTGGGTCGTCCGTCCAAATTCACAGAGCATGCGGTGCAGAACCGGCAGGTAGATATGGCAATGGAAGGGGGAGACCTATGTCCAGCAGTGGAGCATTTGGCTGATAACAATATGATGATAGTAAGATCTTTGTATTCTTATGCGGCAGGAAGGTAAAGTACCGTGAACTAAGTTTACTTTACTAATTAATATGCCACAATGTAACTATACAACTTACCCTTGACTCGTTCAGGCGACAGTCTATGAAACCAACTTATTTTGTTTGTAAGTCCGGCAAGTAAAACCTCACCCAAACTATTGAACGTTCCGTTGGCTGCATTTCTATAGATAACGTTATTGAAATAGTGGAAGCTCATGGTAAGTAACTGATATAATAATAGTTATCGACTTTTAAAATCGGTGCAACTTTACGCAGGTAGGTACATTGTACAAATGTACATCCCGTACAAGAAACATGAGCCGTTGGTGCGCACCGAAATCAACTGAAAGTCGAGTGTATTTCAAGCTAGAAATAGTAAATTGTTAGCCTAGGGAGCAAACAACTATTTTAAAGGTGAGAGACTTTCTTTGAATCCAGAGCGCAGCGAGGGATTCCAAGTACGCCACTCGAGCTTAAAATAGTGTCACTCCCGAGGACATCTTATATAATAGGCAAAATATACACCTATACACAAAAAATAGTGATACCTAGTGTAAATAAATGACTTATATTTGATTTTGATTTTAAATATTTTTGAAACTTCTTCGCCTAGTGGGATTATGTTATGGAATGAAAGTGTGCAGAAGTTAGTAATTATTGCCGATGGGAAATTCCAT
Organism: Lithophane leautieri; assembly: GCA_949152455.1. NCBI lineage: Eukaryota > Metazoa > Arthropoda > Insecta > Lepidoptera > Noctuidae > Lithophane > Lithophane leautieri. The sequence continues at coordinate 11,690,104 of OX424478.1, forward strand.
CGAGAACAAGGCTTGTATTCGTGTAAAAGAGCACAACGACCGCGTACTCGCAAAATGATAGATTTTGGTTAAAAAAAAAAAGGTGTGTGCGGCCTGGTGGACCGTAAAGCGAGTGCGAGCTCACACTGTTCACTTCTTCCCTATTCGGTGCTACTATACACACACATTGGCACGATATAATAGCAGTACAAGTATATTTTGACGCGTGGCCAAAATGGGAAGTAACGCCGCCATCTTGCTTTTCAATACGTTTCACAAAACAATTGCACTAATGTTTACCAACAGCGCCCCCCTGTTAATGTCACTTGAGCGCTAAAAGATCCTTGTAGCAGTGTCTCTACCACAACCAAAGGCCACGCGCACTCATGAATTGCAATATTTGCACTAAGGCTGAACAGCAGGGTCATTGCGTAACACACATAAAATGGCAATTGGTCGCAGTTTCTTTCATTTTGTCGGTTCAGCCACGTTCGTTATTTACCTTGTTGAATAGACGAATTTTTCAAACCCATCAAGCAATGGATTTATGGAATATGCTTCAAAAACCTCAGATTGTGATTGAAAGTGTGTTACGCAATTAGAGTGTATGGTCATGAATAAATTCTCACTCACCTTTCCATTACGAACGCCAAATGCTGCGCCACAGGATATGCGTCAGTCTCATTCTTTGTATGGATCAATTCTGAACCTTCTTCTACGGAGGCAGTGAAATAACCGAACTGGTTTAATATCATATTCTGCTTTATATCTGCCAAGTAGGGAGATTCCGTAGCTGTTGAAATAAATTGCCCATCAGTAAACGTAAAGAAAGTATGATTTTTACTATTTTCTTTATATAAGTTGGCATTATACAGCGTGTAACAAAAACCCTGTCCGATCCGTGAGGTGTTGTTAAGAATCATTCTGAGAGTCTCATTTATGTGGGCTGTACTCGGAAAAAAGAAAAAAAAAAAAGGCCGCTTTTTTACAATGGTGAATTTTACTGAGTTATTACATGGGGCGGGGGCGGCCGTCGTTTCGTGGGTTACGAGAAGTCATAACTTATGACATCTGTAGAAAATTTGCTAATTTATGATGAAATTGGGGTAATTTCGGTACTAAAAACATAAATTTCATATTGCAATAACATTTTTATTTTCAATAATTATTTTAAAAAATCTGGTAATGTTATTGCAGAACCTTTATGCCCCTTTCGGATTAGACATGGTTTTTTTTTGCATAATTATTGTATATTTACCTACTTGTTTTAGCTTTCATAATAAAAACCAGACCAATTCATGCTACGTTGGCATTGCGCACTGAAGGTTCCGTACGAATATGTATAAAGTATGTATAACTAGCTGCACCCTGCGGTTTCACCCGCGTAAGTCTCGATCCCGAGGGAATATCGGGATAAAAAGTATCCTATGTGTTAATCCAGGTTATGAACTATCTGTTTGCCAAATTTCATCAAATCCATTCAGCCGTTTTTGCGAGTAACAAACATCCAAACACACAAACTTTCACATTTATAATATTATATATAATTATATATGTCGCCGCAAGAGCGTTTGTAAACATCATAACATAATCTTATGCGTAACTATTTGGGTAACTGTTGTACTGTTAAAACCATTTGCATGCATCTGTGAACGATATTGAATCTTTTGATATCAAACGCCATTTATTGCCCGAATTGTAAAATCAGAGTAATTTATTAAACTAAATTCGATGTTTTAGTTAAATCTATAGTTAAAATAATGTGATTAAGATGGCGCGGATTGTGAATATTATGATCAATAATTTAATTTTATAATGCAATACGAGAACGAAATAAGTTTTAATAATAGGAAAAAAACTATAAAGTAATAAGATTATTTTACACAGCAACTTACTAATGAATACCTGTTGTTTCATTAAAATTCCTTGAACTATTTTATAACACTTCCGGGTTATCAAATAGTAATAATGATGTCTTAGAAAGTAATGAAGCTTCTGATTTAAGTTTAATTCTTAATAAGCTTTGTATTTTGTGAATATTAGCATTATTTAATTATAAAAGAATTAACTGATAAGCATAATATTAGCATTGTTTGTAAGTTTTATTGAATTAACTAAGTAATAAGATTTTGTATTGATACACGCGGTATGTTCGCCAACGCAGAGAGAAGGTTCGCACACACAATGTCGGGACATAGCGTGTGTGGGTACTTTATCTACGCGTGGGTAATCGAGATGAAATTGTAATTGTCGAATAAAGAGTGTCTTTAGAGTTTCTTGCCCGTTCTTCTCCGTAAGGAACCTACTTCGTTTTGAAATGGGCGACTAGCTTCACCAACTAACTCAAACTGAAGGACTCCTTGATAAGTGATAATACAAAAGTGCCTGTAAATGTTCTAATTGAAATAAACGCTTTGAGTTTGAGTTAAGTGTTGTGTTTCATTGAAAACCAACTACCTATATCTACCATCAACGAAGAATTACACCGGAGACTGATCACACACGAGAGAGGATGGGTTCCCCTCCGTGTTATATATATATCAGTAGGATATATGTATATATTCCGTATCGATATGTACTTTATAAAGTATTCAATTATTTTAAATTGTGAATGTGAAGACTATTTGGATCATTATTTTCTTTATTTTTTCTCAGTTAGTTTGAATTAATCATATTCTGGCAGTTTGAGTAATGCAGCCACCCCTAATGTCCTTTCTTTGGTATTGTTCGTCAAATTGTTGAGATCCTGTAATTCTGAGTTGAGTTGCACGATTACTGACAAATGCGTGCACTGACTCGACAGGTCCACTCAATTTGTGTTGTCCTTTCCTTAAAAGACCATTTCGGACAATAATCTACATGGTCTTCACATGATCTGACCAAGATTATGTCTGGACTTTAAAAGAGACTGCGACCTCTGAGTTTGTTTTTCGGCCTTTCTTGTCAGAGTAGTCAGATAGAAAACGACAGCATCATCTTGTTTAAAATTAAAGTAATAAAAACTAAATCCCAACTACGACTAAAAAGGTATAAACAAGACACCACAGACAGACAAATTAAAAATCCGGAGTCACACATGTTAGGGCATAAATCAAACAGATTACGTGTGACTCCGGATTTTTAATTTGTGCTCAATAAGCCCTTTCATTTGATACCCAACATGGTACGATTAAACAATTTTTTTTTTTAGTTCCTTATTTTATTTCCCCTAGAAGGCGCCATTTTTATATATAACCAGCGGACGATCAAGACGCTTCTAACGATACCTCATTTGTCAAATTGTGATGAGTGGTTTAGAAGATAGGAGGGAACAGATGAACATACTTACATACATACCGGTCAAAATCATAACCCTCCTTTTTTATTCGCCATAGTCGGGTAAAAAAAAACATGATTGACGTGTAAAAGTGTTTGTACAAACCTACTTACAAGAATAAAATCATTTATCACCAAAAATGCTGTATGTTTTTATTACTTGCCATGATAGAGGTCATAGTAACGTTACTATGACCATTGATGAGTGACCTTCATGTTGCCTGAATAAGTCTTTAGGCGACATGAAGGTCACTCATCAATGGCCTAACCGCGGCAAGCATAGGCTAATCATACTGATTTGTCGATCCACGCGTTTGATACGACCTCCTCAAAACATACTACATATGCGCCAAACGACAGTATTTATTAGTCCTCAACTTCTCGAAGTGAATTTTCGAAACGGTTATTACCAGTAGTTCTGCGAACAGTAGACCTCGCGAGCACAAACTTTTCTGCAACGATTAACCTTTAGCTAATCGCGCCAAAATAATCACATTGTTAGTCACATGGGGTCTGTGCGGATTCCAGAGTTTATTTGTGAATCAAGGTATCAGGGTACGTAGTGCCTACTCTCTAAGTCTGTCAGCGTAGAGGTACAGGTCCGTTTGAAAGTAGTTCGAAACTTTGGAGTGGCCCTACACCCGATCAATTAACTTTTTTTAACAGGCAAAAACACATTGGGGATAAAGGTTTGTACATTGAGCGGCAATCGTGCGTGGCTGCCCGCGCTGCGTTTGAACGACTGCCATGCGTGAACGCTTGTTTACCTGCAGCGCACAAAGATTTCTAGCAAATATTCGTCACTAATTGTGTTTGGACGAATTATAAGCACAGCTACGACACACGCAATCGCTTTCATCCTAACTGAAGTGCGCGGCGTGTCTCGGATATGCCGCGCAGTACTGCCGCGCAAACATTCGTTGGTTTAGTCCACACTAGAGCGCGGCAGAAATGTGAAGTTGTTGGGATTTTTCGTGCGTTTGCGGCTGACAAACGTCTGACAAACTCGCCGATTTTGCCAGACTTGATGCAGAGACGCTTCGCTCGCTACGCTCGCTTGGTCAATTATGTAAGGTACTTACTAGATGGTAAATGCCAGTTTGATGGATGTGTTGCAAATGTACTCTTCGATGGTGGCCTTGGAAACAATGAGGGAGTGGTTATAATCGTAATCGTAACATTGCCATATTTGCCTAGTGTAGCTGTAGTTGCTGTAGCTGCTGAAGCTGCTGTAGCTGCTGTAATTGCTGTAAGTAATGTACAATAATTCATATCACTGAAGAATTTAACTTTGAAAGAAAATGAAGCGTTGCTTCGTATTGTATTTGAGGTTTTTGGTAATTAATAAAAAAGTATTCGCCAGAAAGATGTATGGATGACGGAGCATAGTTGATATGCGAAGACTCCAAAGCATATTAGGTTGTACTGTATCTTATTGGTGACCTATTCAATAATAATATAACGTAATTCTCGTCAATATTACCTGCACCTTCCATGTAATGGTCAGGTGGATTGGTCGAGTTCCACCAAATGTCTGTAACGTCATCGTAGTCTAGGACTACTGCGTCAACTGCGCTGCTGTCACTTTGCTCTTTTTTATTCAAATTGCTATCAATCTGCCTCAGTATCTTCCTTTCTTGTTCTATTTTGTTTTCCATGTCAACCAACATTTCACTAACGTGTGATAGTGACCTTGCAAGCTTATCTTGTAATGCCACATTTTTATTTCCTATATCTGAAAGTACAGGTTATAGGTTATCTTCATTTGATTATGTAAAAGAAACTATTAAAAATTTCGCTTAAATCTGGCAGTACTCAAATAATTGTATTGTGTTTTATATCTATGGGAGTATTTTTTGCCTACCCACGTGGATATCTGGGTATGTGGTGACATCTACTGATGTCACACAAAATACTGGATCGCGCAAAATCTTGCATCTGGGAAGCAGGGTTTACCACGTGACTAGCATACAATGTCCCGACATCAATTGTCGGGCATTAGCCATAACACCCGTCTGGTAAGAGGATCCTCCATTTTCTATGGAGGATGAGTAAACTTTACACCCTGTTCCGCATACCTATAAACTGGTGACCCCGAACATGAACGTCAGCGCCTTCATGCACAAACTTTCGAAAGCCGCGTGTCACACAGCCACTCAGCACCCACGACATCAACGGGTATCCTGACCACGAGGAGTATGCAGCGCGAGCGCATACCTAGTCATCACCTTCAGCCTCATCGGCAACCTTGGCACAGCACACTGCACTTTCGGAAGGTTAACAAGAAGAGCTGTAAATACCTCTCTTGGTCGACCAGAGCAGTCAGCAACAACCCGGCGCTGTACCACATCGGACGCACTGGAGCATAACGCAGCGCCACCCGACTCACTAGGGAACAACCGCAGACAGTTCCGACTCACCGTGAACTATGCGGCACCCGGTTCCGATGAACCTCAACTAGCCCTGGCAAGCGTCGCATGATACACGACTCAACCCACTACATATCAAACTCCAGTCTCCGGATGGGAGAGTGGATACAACGTCCTGACATGAATCGTTGGGCAGTAGCCCACCAGACACATCATCGTCTGCCAGTCCCTTCCTATCGAGGATGTGTGAACTTTACACCCTGTTCCTCATACCCATAAATTACTTTGTGTAATCGCCAACACGCATGTAGGTACTGTGGATATAAATTCTAAAGCTTTCTCAAGAAAGCGTTTAGAATGTATGAGAGAATTTATTTATTTATCCACTAGTGGTCTGTTATTGGTTGATTGACTCTATGCTTACTAGTGCATTTCTATAATATAGATCTACTTACTTAAGCTTACCGATACGCTTAAAACTAAAACGAAACTGATAAATGAAACAAACATTTATTTTTAACTTTCATTGCCATGAAAAATATATCAACCAATGAAGTAAGTCTTACAGCTAATAAAATATATTGAAATCCATAAAATATGTTTTCAGTGCCTATTTTAATTATGATGAAATAACAATCTAGAGAACTACGGATCTGCACGCGTAGCATGACCACTGTAGAAACGGGTTTTGTCGACAAAATGACAGATTGCGATTGTGGTTCCGTCGACAAAATCCACTTCTGTGGCATACGTGTGGTCATGCTACGCGTGCTGGTACGCTTGTGTGAAAGACATTTCCACGAAAGATAGTCGCGCACATCCACTTGCGCCAAAAAGTAACGGAAATGAGATTTCTTCATATCATCACTCACTCCTGTATTCTTTCAGGAGATGGGAACAGGAGTGTACAACCACAATTCGTTATTTAAGTTCCAGTTACAGATAGACTGGAAGTGAATAATACAATTAAGCGTCAATAGTTTTTGTCGTACTTTTCTAAAGTACCTTTTTTTGTTTCGATTTATTTATTTTCGACGTGGTTTTCTTTGGTCCTTTCGCGCAAGTGGATGCGCGCGACTGTCTTTCGCGGAAATGTCTTTCGTGCAAGTATCCTGCTACCGAGAACTACGCCGTGTTGATTCATGGAAATCGATACCTAACAGATATTTTAAGGAAAATCTTGTTTTTGCCCGCTTGCCTTCATACGCGTGGATGATGGAAACAAGCAGCACCAATACTATTTTGATTATGTTCGCTAGTTACTTATGTTACTTTGTTATCAAAACATGTTTACAAACGTAATACTTTATTGCTTACACACCCTGTGTGAAGCATGGTCTTCTCTTCGACATAAATGCACATTGTCATCGTTTCGGATAATCGATAGGCCAAAAGGAAGTTGTACCAACATAGCTAGCCATCTTAATGGTCACAAGACAACTATATAAGCTTGAAAGTAATGACGACGTCACTGAATTAGATACCTTCATTTATCATCATCATCTGCCTAGCCTTTTCCCAAACATGTTGGGGTCGCCTTCCAGTCTAACCGGATGCAGCTGAATACCAGTATTTTACATGGAGCGACTGCCTATCTGACCTCCACAACCCAGTAACTGGGTAATACGATACCCCTTGGCAAGACTGGTTGTCAGACTTTCTGGCTTCTGACGACCCGTAACGACTGTCAAAGATACACAAATGACAGCCGGGACCAACGGTTTAACGTGCTTTCCGAGGCACGGAGGAGTCTCGTTATGTAAAGATGGTCACCCATCCACGGACCAACCCCGGCAAGCGTAGCTTAACCTGATGAATCCACCCGTGCGGCTGTTATTACTTAGATACCTTCATTTATGTAGACTATTTTATTATGTTCCCCTCTTACAACTTATGGAATAATATCTTTCTTAATGACGAAGTAGTTATTTTTTCTGTTCAAAAACTTTGTAGATATTGTTTTTTAATACCCATTCGTCATCAGTTTCGCTAGATAAATCCCTGAGAGTTTTTTTGTTATTTACACAACCATCTGACTTTCTAAACGACACGAATGTTCTGTTACCATGTCTCAATGCATCGTACAAATTATTTCTCAAGTGGTCTTCTTCATCGCTGTAGCTGGAAACTTCTCTTATCCTATGAAACGCATCTTTTTCTGGAATGGAATCTTGAAAGTATTCAGAATAATTGTAATCTTCTTCGGAAGGTATATGAGCTCTTTGTCTCGTTTGACCGCGCTTATTCGAATGGCCATCATGGCTTCTGCGATAGTTCTGATCAAGCTTTTGCTTATGAGACAAGTGATGATGTTTATTTTTCTTGAATTTTGTATATTGTTGTTTAATTTTGTCAACATTAAGATATTTTAATAAAAAATGTTTAATATTTGTTTCATAGTTCATACTTCGTCTCTCAGTAAAGACTGTCTGGTTACGATCTGAGAAAAAAGCGATTTTACGTCATGTATGTAGAATAATTCTACACTAAGTGTGAAAAGTGTGTAATTTCTGGGAAACCGGACTGTAGCGCGCACAACGTAACTCACGCAGAAGACTGCCGACGTGTGTCACGCCACACCACATGGGATCATTCGAACTTACTTCCGAATAAACAATACATAGATTCTCGCCACAGTGTGTTCCGATTTTTTTTAGCAGTTGTTCTGTGATTTTGTTACTTGTTTGTTACCTAAGTGTTTGTTTTTTAACCGACTTCCAAAAAGGGGAGGTTCTATGTTCATCAGTATGTTTCTTTTTCAAATTCAAATTCAAAATCATTTATTTGCTAATATGGGTAATTACATAAAGTTGTTAAAAACAGAGCATAGTTCAACCATATTCCGCCTTGAGGCATGCAAAACTCAAGCTTTGACTGTATCACAACAATATTACATATAATACTTTGAAACAATAATTTATTTGTAATAAAACAATTTTGGTATGTTTTTTTGTGTATGTTCATCGATATTTTCGCCAATTGTCAACCGATAAAAAAAAAATTTTTTTTGTTCGAAAGAATATACTCCCGATGTCCATAATATAAGTTTTATTAACTTTGCTTGCGTAGTTTTTGAGTTAGCTTCAATATTACATATTTTTTCCACTTAGTATTTACATAGCAGGTAGTGATATTCGAATTTGTATGGGGTGGGTAACACAACTTTAAAGTGAAAAATAAAAACTTTTTACAAAAAAAAACGTTATTTTTTTCAATTTTTTTGTTTTTTTGTAAGTCGGTTGTTTTTTTATGTAATTAACTTTTTTGAGTTTTTTTTGGAAGCTGGACGTTTTTTTTGTTGTAAAAAGTTTTTAGTGTTTTTTATTGGAAGTCGGTGGTTTTTTTTTTGTAAAAAGTTTTTTTACACTTGAAGATAAGCCTCAAGTTTTTAACGATATTGGTCACCATTATCCACAAAAACATAACCCCCGACCCTCCCGATAATATCCCTACTAACCCCCTATCCGGCTTTTCCCCGTCTAACCCAAGGTCAACACCCAATAATAATATTAGTAATCTGGAGTCCCAAATCGTTTCATCGCAGTCTAACGTCCGTAAACGTCCCGGTAATGAAGACGATGTATCTCTGACTGAGTATTCAACACTCAGTATTTAAACTCTTATAAACCCTGAACGAAACTTGGTTCTACGAATATACAATAATATATATGTATTAGCAATAACTATAGTCGATCTTGCTTTGACGTTCCGCTATTCAAAAATGTGGTTTTTGTACCTATAACCGTAAAATGAAAAGTTAGGGAAATTAATTGCTTAGCAAATTGACTATCAATTCAAATTCTTCACATATTCCGAATTTTGCATTTGTATGAAATGGCTAAAGCATGTTATGATAACAAATTGACGTTGTGTGTAAATTTCATCAATAATTGATTACCTTAAAGCATTCTCTTGCGTAAGTTACGTTTTGCGCGCTACAGTCTAGTCTCCCAGAAATTACACAATTTTCAAACTTTTTGTAGAATTATTCTGAATGAGTAAGTATTCTTTGTTGTATCGTACCATCTTCTTTTATGTGAGGGGCATCCACCGGTTCTAACATCAAACCACTCCCTACTGCAGCAGTCTTGTTTCCTAAAATAATAAAGAGCTTAAGGGAAATTGGAAACGTAAATGATCAAGAAACAATAAACACAATACACAGAAAAACAGCTAAAATTCTGAACACACTGTGGCGAGAATTTGGTGTGTTTTTTTACAAATGCAAGTTTACATGATCACATGTGCTAACGTGACACACGTCAGCAGTCTTTTGCGTAAGTTACGTTTTGCGCGCATGTTTAGTCTCCCAGAAATTACACACTTTCAAACTTTTTGTAGAATTATTCTGAATGAGTAAGTATTCTTTGTTGTATCGTACCATCTTCTTTTATGTGAGGGGCATCTACCGCTTCTAACATCAAACCGCTTCCTACTGCAGCAGTCTTGTTTCCTAATATAATACAGAGCTTAAGGGAAATTGGAAACTTAAATTATCAAGTCGCAATAAACACAATACACAGAAAAACAGCTAAAATTCTGAACACACTGTGGCAAGAATTTGGTGTGTTTTTTTACAAATGCAAGTTTACATGATCACATGTGCTAACGTGACACACGTCAGCAGTCTTTTGCGTAAGTTACGTTTTGCGCAAATGTCTAGTCTCCCAGAAATTTCACACTTCAAACTATTTGTAAAATTATTCTGAATGAGTAAGTATTCTTTGTTGTATCGTACCATCTTCTTTTATGTGAGGGGCATCCACCGGTTCTAACATCAAACCGCCTCCTACTGCAGCAGTCTTGTTTCCTAAAATAATAAAGAGCTTAAGGGAAATTGGAAACTTAAATTATCAAGTCGCAATAAACACAATACACAGAAAAACAGCTAAAATTCTGAACACACTGTTGCGAGAATTTGGTGTGTTTTTTTACAAATGCAAGTTTACATGATCACATGTGCTAACGTGACACACGTCAGCAGTCTTTTGCGTAAGTTACGTTTTGCGCGCATGTCTAGTCTCCCAGAAATTTCACATTTTTCAAACTTTTTGTAAAATTATTTTGAATGAGTAAGTATTCTTTGTTGTATCGTACCATCTTCTTTTATGTGAGGGGCATCTACCGCTTCTAACATCAAACCGCTCCCTTCTGCAGCAGTCTTGTTTCCTAAAATAATAAAGTGATTAAGCTTAAGGGAAATTGGAAACTTAAATTATCATGAAACAATAAACACAATACACAGAAAAACAGCTAAAATTCTGAACACGCTCTGGCGAGAATCTGTTTTGTTTTTTTACAAATACAAGTTTTAATCATCCCATGTGCTAACGTGACACATTTCAGCAGTCTTTGACGTAAGTTACGTTTTGCGCGCTAGTCTAGTTTCCTAGAAGTTTACATACTTTTCACGCTTTGTGTAGAATTATTCTGAATGAGTAAGTATCCTTTGTTGTATCGTACCATCTTTTCCCCTATGAGGAGTCATGATCGCATCTAATATCAACGCGCCCACTGTTCTAGCATTTTTGTATCCTAAAATAATAAAGTGATTAAGCTTATGGGAAATTGGAACTTAAATACTGAAATGATGAATACTCATTCATATGGAGAGGGGCTCATGGCTAAGTAACAGCCACACGAGTCGATCGATCAAGGTTAGGCTACACTTGCTGCGATAGGTCTGCGGATGAGTGATAATTCACTACATACTGACACACTCCTCTCGGCCTCAGAAAGCACGTTTCGCGATTGGTCCCGTTTGAATTACCCGCATATTCAAAAGTTTTCATTTGTATGAAATGGCTATAACACAAAAAAAATACATGGTGTGTCTATTTCATTTCATATACACCTTGTCGGTTTTAAATATAGCTTTTGGCGTTGAGGAAATTATGTTTAACCCATATTATTATTATGTACGAATACCATTAGGATACTCATTAAAATATTCCAGCGCTCTGAATAGTTTTTCTCCGTCTGCTTCGGTGATTTTTTTATTATAGAAATCAATCATATCACGGTACTCTGGAGTCACAGCTTTGTTCTTGAGTAGGAGGTAAAGAAACGATGCCCGCTCTGTAACAATTAATTTTGAATATATTAATTTGTATTTAAATAAAAACTTTGGGATAAGTAATTTTTTGGCAGATAATCAGACATTGTTTATTTTTTTGCTAACAAATCTCCCTATTTCCGTGACCGTCACCAGTTCACCTTGACGGATGCATGCACTTATGGCAATGCTTGGGGGAGAGCCCTATTTGCAGCAGTAGAGAATTCGGCCAATAAATTGATAATGATCTTTCTATGTGTAAGCGACAGGCGTAATTGTATATACGGCTACAATATATCAAACTATACATTTCCAGTATAAGCTGACCTCTTATTGTACGGAAATCCTATACAATGCGAGATCAGCATAAACTGGAAATGTATAGCTTGATGTGTAGCCGTGTGTACCGTCTACTTAGCAAATTTAGTATGACACAGAATAATAATCCAACTCACCCTTTACAACTGAAGGTGACATGGCATTCAATTCGGGTCTATATAATTTAAATTTTTCAATTATTTTTTCACCCATACTTTGTTGTGTTTTTTGGTCTATTTCTCTGTAACATTTTGCGTTTATATAGTGGCGGGTCATGATACCTACCCAACTATTAAAATAATTGTGCTGTTATTCAAATGTAAAAAATCGCGGCGGCCGCTGCTAAAGGCGGCGCGGCATAAGTCAACACTGTCCATACAACCCGTGTCTCCGTTTAGTCGCATACAAGCGTTTACGCCGTCCGAGCGCTATCCGAGTACTTTTCGACCTCGTTAATATCCAACAAACATTGTTTTACACACATATTAATTACTAATCATTTTAGGTAATATTGTTGTCTCTACCGTAAGGATTTTTTTTTAATTAGTAGAGTAATTGTGAATTCTATCAAGATAACTGGACAGATGTTTTCTTAATTTCACTTCGAGGATCAATTTAGAATCTTAAAATATCTTAAACACTGATCAAACAAAATTTAAAACTAACTAAAATATTCGTACTATAAAATATAAAGTGAATAATTTTGAGGTGCAAATTAAGTTGGATTTAAATTCAAATTAAATATTTACTATAACGAGAGCGAGAGATATAATATATAAAAAGAGCGAACGCGCCAACTCTACGCACATATGTACGCCTGCTTCTGCGTGAGTGAGTTTTGCAAAGAATTTACCCAAACATGACTTCCCGCGCTAGACGTAAACGCTTGTTTGTCCACCTTACCGGGAACGGGAAAGTCAGCGAGAAACAACGGTATGGTGAAAGGTGGGCGTTTTGGGGGACTGTCTTATGTAATTTTGACGTTCGAAAAGTGCTGATTCTCAGCCTAGTTTGAATAAATGACTTTTGATTTTGTATATTTACTATGGCATCGTCATCTGTTTCTCGTTGAAGTTCCCGCTCCCCTTTCGCGGCCCGTAGACAAACGGCCCGTGGACAAACGGCCCGTGGATTAACGGCCTCAAACACAAATGACGTATAGAAACTGACAGCTTTGAATGGCAGTTGCGACAAAGTTAATACTGTCGTCACAATACGCTGCCGGCGCGGTGATTCCGTGCTCTGTGAGGATAACTAGTTTGTTATTATTCCGTCGCACATATTTTACTTGACGGTTCTGAACATACTACATGAATGAATCTACGTCACCACTTTGAAATATTTATAGGTACCATCCGAAAGTTACTAAGGCTGAACTTGGTAAGGGATAGTCTAGGGACCGCGGTAAGGGGGAGGGGGCTGCAAACTCCTTTAGTCCCTCCTTCAAAATTTTTTTAATGGTTACATATACTTTAAATTCCATAAAACAAAAAGGAAATCACGGTCAAAAGTAAACAAACAAGGCGACAGGAATATATGACGCAACGCGCTGAACCGTCTTCTGAACGAAATGCCGAATCTGTCTGCTTCTACTCTGCCTAATAAAAAACAATCCTACGCTCAGCTTTCTCCGAAAAAAATTCTTACGTACACACGGCTACACATCAAGCTATACATTTCCAGTTTGTGCTGATCCCGCATTGTATTGGATTTCCGTACAATGCGAGGTCAGCTGCATATTGGAAATGTATAGCTTGATGTGTAGTAATGTGTACAAGCGCTTTTTCAGTTAAAGAAAGAACAAAGCTCTGTGAAGGATAGTAGCCCCTCCTGTTTGATTTTAGAGGGGGCATTTGGCCTCCTCTGCCATCCACTTCCGCGGTCCCTGGGATAGTCTCACTCACTGAATGTTATTGATCGCAAACTTGATTTCATTTATCACAGACATCGTTTCTTCTGTGTTCTTTGTCGCTATCAGTTGCATGAATTTCATCAAGAAAGCAGAGAAATAATTGTGATTTTCCTCTTTCATGGTCTTTTTCAAATCTTGTATGAATGTAGTTTGATTTGTGTCTGCGTGTCAAAAAATTACAATGATTAATGTTTTCATAGATTTTGATCAGCATCTCTAGTAATAAGTAGTTGTAACATGTACGTTTGTTAGTGTATTTTTTGGAAGTCGGTTGTTTTTTTTTTTGTAAAATTTTTTTATTTCTCACTTTTTAGTTGTACCTACCCCACACAAATTCGAATACCACTACCTGCTATGTAGATAACAGTGTGTCAAATAAGATGTCGTCTACATAGACTAAGTAGGAAAAGTACGTAATTATGTTCGTTGGTCACTGAAGTGCCGTTTGTGAATTGGTTTGTTTGTACATATTAGTTTTTTTTTTTTTTTTGTGGAAAAGAATAGGTACAATTTCACGAGGATTGTATGTAAGCCAGGTGCGCAGAGATGGTCGAGTCTAAAGCAATGCCATGTTACAGTTGCTGCTAGTATGTGTGATGAGCATCGTATGCTCCGCTATAATAGGAGATGCTGGGAAATGCTGGAAAACTAAATAATAATAATAAAATTAATTAAAAAATAAGAATTGGTAAAATACAGTGTAAGGCAATTGGCACACGGCACCGCGCACCGCCGCGGTAGGCGGTCTCATGTCAGCATGTCATTAGCCTCTATTAAATCCGCTGATGCCTAACACACGTACACCGCCCGACCGCGCGGTCGAGCCAGTAGAGACCGTGGCGGTGCGCGGTGCCGTGTGTTAATCGCCTAACGGCCAGTTTCTTCATCAAAAGTAACAGCCAAAGTAACAGTCAACTGCTTGCACTGTTCTATTTTCAATCCTCAGCGCTGAGGCAAGCTGCTTTTATTGATGTGAAAAATCTTCGTTTACAATGGCGGTCTCAGCTTCGTTCATCGTCTTGTTACACTTCAATGCATTGCAGTAATGACAAAAATGATATCAATAATGTTTGCCCTAAAATCCCATTTCGTCTGACATACATGTAACAGTCGCGTATCACGACTTGGCATAGTTTATAGTAATACTTGCTGCGCCCCGCGGTTTCACCCGCGTAAGTCTCGACCCCGTGGGAATATCGGGATAAAAGGTATCCAATGTCAGGTCATGATGGTCTACCCATGTGCCAAATGTCATCCAAATCCGTTTTGCCGTTTTAGCGTGAAAGCGTAACAAAAAAACTCACTTTCGCATTTATAAATTATATTAGCTACCGCCCGCAGCTTCCCCCGCTTGGTATGTCAATAAAAAGTAGCCTAAAAGTACAGTGAGGCGGGGTCGCGGCAGACCACGTAAGAGTGGCTGGTCAAGCTGGATAGATTCCGTCAAAACTGGAAGGACGACGCACGGACTCGCGAAAGATGCAACGAGTGGTGGGAGGCCATTGCCCAGGAGAGGGACAGCATAGGTTAGGATAAAAAAATTCTTTCTCCACATTAAGGTCTACCCCTGTGCCAAATTTCATCCAAATCGGTTCAGCCGTTTTAGCTAACAAAGAAACTCACTTTCGCATCTTATACAGGGTTACTGGTAACTCGACGTATTCCTTGCAGGACGTCATAGTAGGGTTAAAATGCAACAAATTAAGCCACCAAATGTTCTACCGAAATTCAGTAGTTTTTGAATTAGTTAAGAGTTTTAGTTTTTTAATGAAAAATCCCAGATTAAACCATTTGAAACCAATTTAAAAATGATTTACGGCGCGACTGTACTGAAATTTAAGTTATTATCATAGTTGACGCCGTAGCAGACCTTTGTTTATAATTAAAAGTTCAATAATGCCTAAAACTTTGGCAAATATCACTAACGAAACATTTAATTTTTTGTAATTTTTGCTATTACTTCATAAAAAATGTAGTCTAGTGCAAAAAAAAATACTGCACCTGGTGTAGTAACATTCAACAACACAACAAAAATTACAAAAAATTAAATGTTTGGTTAGTGATATTTGCCAAAGTTTTAGGCATTATTGAACTTTTAATTATTAACAAAGGTCTGCTACGGCGTCAACTATGATAATAACTTAAATTTCAGTACAGTCGCGCCGTAAATCATTTTTAAATTGGTTTCAAATGATGTAATCTGGGATTTTTCATAAAAAAAACTAAAACTCTTAACTAATTCAAAAACTACTGAATTTCGGTAGAACATTTGGTGGCTTAATTTGTTGCATTTTAACCCTACTATGCCGTCCTGCAAGGAATACGTCGAGTTACCAGTAACCCTGTATATATAAAATATATTTTATATTATATAATTATATAAAATATATATTTTATATATAATATAAAACAAAGTCGGGTTTGTTCAAGCACTTATAACTCAAGAACTGCTTAACCGATTTTGATGATCTTTGATTTGTCTCCGCCTAGAATAGCAGAATAACTATTAAAACTTCGGAAAAATTCACAAAAAAAAAATCTGAAGAAAATTCGGTTTCTCATACATTCTGTATAGAATTGCTTTTTTGATGATATCTCGGTTGATAGGCCTACCTAACTACCTAACCTACATGTTAGGTAGTTAGGTAGGTAGGGTAGGTGCGCCGTAGATAAGTACTTAGTGCTACCCGTGCGAAGCCGGGGCGGGCAGTTAGTTTATAATATTAGTTAGGATTATTTATTAAACTGGTCGAAATAATGAAATCATCTAACCTGATATGTCCTTATCCGGAGCAATCGTTTTCCAGAATTCAGCTTCGAATGAAACTTGGTCGTAGTCAATTCTACCAGGTCCAGAATGATTTTTATGATTTAAATCGATATTGATCTGGGACAATATCTTCCTCTCATGTTCTATTTTGCCTTCGATATTAACCAACATATTTGTTAAGTGTGTTAATGACTGTGTGAGCTTATCTTTTAAGAGCACTTTTTTATTTTCTGTGGCTGAAAGTGAGGGCTTGATTATTTATTTATACTTATACTAGCTGCGCCCCACAGTTTCACCCGCGTAAGTTTCGATCCCGTGGGCATATCGGGATAAAAAGTATCCTATGTGTTAATCCAGGTTATAAACTACCTCTTTGCCAAATTTCATTCAAATCCATTCAGCCGTTTTTGCGTGATTGAGTAACAAACATCCAAACACACAAACACACAAACTTTCACATTTATAATATTAGTAGGATTCACCACAAAACTACATAATAAAAAAATACATCAAACACTGCAAAATATAGAATGGGCGGCCTTATCGCTTTATTATAATACGAAACTGTTCCTTGACATCAATGTGTTTCAAATTTTCAATAACATTTCATCATGTTACATTGAAGGGAGATTGTATGCCGGTAGGTACATCAAGCAGGTATAGGAAGAAAAAAAACAACAGTGCAACAGTCTATGCTGAAATGCTAATATGTTTATAAGAAAATAATTAGGTACCTAATAAAAATGTTTAATGCATGCTAATTTAGGATAATAAGGGCAGGCGAATGATCATTGCGATGCTTGTAAAAGGCTGCTAAGTCATAAGTACTAACATAACACCAACATTGTACGCTTAGTTCGCAATAAAGGTTTTGACTTTGAAATCGCAAACTCGCAATTTGATTCTGTTGTTTGCAATGGAACTAGTTATATCAAGCGCCCGAGCCGCGTGCTCAGTACGCTGCCGCGCACCGGGTGCGCAGTCTCAGCGAGTTGGACGCTCGTCAAACTCAACAAGATTTCTATATTTTGTTGTAACTTTTGAATCCTCAACATGCTCAGTATAACTATGTTTCTTTTAAGTTTGTTACTGACTAGCTGTTGCCCGCGATTTCGTCTTCGATCCAAGATAAAAAGATGATTTCATCCAAATCCGTTCAGCCGTTTTAGCGTGAAAGCGTAACAAATAAACAAACTCACTTTCGCATTTATAATATTAGATAGGATGCAGAGAAAACGTCATGGAAAAATAGCAAAAAGTAAACAGCGTCCACGCATCGCGTCGTGGCCGCGCTAAGGGCGCCCGTATGACGCGCGCCCTTGGACGGCAGCGGTTGATGTAATGCATTACCTCAGACCAACAAAAATGTTGGTCTGAGTGCATTACATAGAAATTCATACATTTTATTGAGCGCCCAAAACGCAGGTACAAGACGCGCGACTCGGGCTGTTAAACAAGGCATTCTATAAGGCCCTTGTTCGGCGTTATAGAATGCCTTCATTATTTGTTCTATACTTGACAAAAACCTACTTACTTCGGCTGACAGATAGGATTAAAACGAAAATAAAACTTACAAATGAAACAAACATTATTTTAAAACTTACATTGCCAATATAAGGATGTCGACCAATGTGTTACAGCCACTCAAATAAATTGAAATCGATAAAATTTATTTTAGTGGCTATTATTATTTCCTTTATTTCATTTAAATATCTACTTACTTACTTATAAATTATTTCATTTAAATACTTATTTACTTATAAATTATATCGTTTATAGAAAAAAACAATAACAACATTTAAAAATATAAAAAATTATAGCCCACCAGTATCGGAAACAGGGTCCAAGCTACGGCGGTCAGGGCTCCTGAGAGAGGAACCTCTTAACAATGCGAGCCGTGTCCAAAAGTACCGCTTTCTGAATCAATAAGCCCTTGATCCAGTTGCCCAACGAGAACTTTCTCAGATGTTTGTCCAGGCTCTTGACTATTAAGCCATTGGCTGACATAACTATTGGCACAACGATCGCTGAGTCTACGTCCCATATGTCGACAAACTCGCGGGGCAAGTTAAGTTATTTGTTTTTCTTTTCCGTTTCGCCTGTCACGAGATTCTCGTCATGCTCATGCGGGACCGTTATGTCCACAATCATTGCGCGCTGCTCTATTCGATCCACCACCACTAAAACAGGCTTATTGGCAACAATAGTCTTGTCAGTGATAAAGGATCAGTTTAAGTTCAATGTGATATTTCCATTTTCGTGAATTGGGTCGGGCACATACCGGTAGTACGGCACTTCCACAAGGCTGTATTTTAGAGATAGTTGCTGATGGATAATCCTGACTACAAAATTGTGTCTATGCAAGTACTCTTCGTTAGCTAGACGAGAACACCCGGGGATAATAAGTCTGATTGATTCCTTCGGACGGGTGCCATGCGACAGATGTCCACCATTTAGTGGCTATTAATAAAAAACTACACCGGTTATATACTTTCATATGCATTTAAAAAACTATTAATTTAATTTAATTTATTTATTATTAATTAATTACAAACATACAATTACATTTTATTTATTTGTCTATAGATACCTACAGATATTATAATGTTCTTTGTTTGAACTTTAACGTCTTTTCTTGTCGTTTCAATAGATTTATTCATAGCAATTACCTTTGCTTTGTTTTAGATATTTATATAAGTAAGTACGAGGTTCATTCTGTTTAAATGAACGTAGTTATTCTTAGGGTACGTGTTATTCGAACCCTAACGTACATTTACATAAATATTGGAAAAACCATTGAGCAACTAATAGTAGATTGTTACACCAAGCGCAAAGTGAGTTAATAATGCACGAGGGATATGTTGGTGCCCGAGCTGGCGAGGGCACTAAATTAACACGAGCGCATTAATTACTCACTTTAGCAAGGTGCGTAATCTACTTTTCTTTCAACGACTAAACAGGAATGAGTATATCTTCCAGATGGTACGAGGACAAAAACACGGGAGGTAACTTGACAATAGTGGACTGTATTAAAGATTTATAAAAGGAAAGCAAACGGTTGATTAAACTTGAATCGGTCAAAATCAATCTGCCTAGCCTTTTCCCATATGTTGGGGTCGGCTTCCAGTCTAACCGGATGCAGCTGAATACCAGTATTTTACATGGAGCGACTGCCTATCTGACCTCCACAACCCAGTAACTGGGTAATACGATACTCCTTGGTAAGACTGGTTGTCAGCAACCCGTAATGACTGTCAAAGATCCACGAATGACAGCCGAGACCAACGGCTTAACGTGCTTTCCGAGGCACGGAGGAGTCTCGGTATGTAAAGATGGTCACCCATCCACCGACCAACCCCGGCAAGCGTAGCTTAACCTGATGGATCGACCCGGTGCAGCTGTTATTACTTAGCCACGAGCTCCTCCGATTACTTAGCCACGAGCTGAATCGGTGTGAATACGAATATGAGAAACGTTCGCTGTATGGCGGTCGATGACGCAGAGGAGTGCCGGCCGCTGCGCGCCCGCAGCTCGAGCGCCCCCTCCGCGACCGCAGCTCCCGGCCGCGGTCGCCCGTTTGGCGTGATATTCTCGACAATGATCATTAAATATTTATACCTACCGTGATAAAATAGACCTACTCAAAATAAAAACTCAAGTTAACGAAAACAAAGTTATCCCAAGACTTTTGCGGCAAAGGGTTATTAACAATTTCATTTGCAGCTGTTTTTATACTTACGGAGTTGCATTCTTATCGCTATTGAAAACTTTGATTCTTGTTATTTAGCAAGAATAGTTAAAAAAAAATTAAATAGACTGTTCCATTTTTTTTTACTTTTCTTGCTAATTATGAAATAGATACCAAAGTTTTACAATGTGCAATGGTACAAAATGCGCGACATTCGTTCTTTTTTTTTCACTAAGACTGCGTAAATTTAAAAAAAATAAAAAACAGTGCATTAATGAAAAACTGTGCAACAATGAGATTTCATACAACGTTTCTGCACTGTTTTGGTTCTAAGCAAAAAAATACGTCCTTTGTGATCGGTTTTGTAGTGATTAATAAATAACATTAGTACATAGTTGAAAGAAAACATATTTATTTAACACTTTACATACATGGCCAGTTATTACAAAATAGCTTTGAATATTGTATGACAAGCAATATTTATTTTTGTATTTGTTTACATTCCTTCCTCTAATCCCATGAAGTCATCAGCGTTTTTAAGATATGTGTTGCAAATATTATTTTTATTGAAACTTTCTAGTATTGCAGGGTCTAAATATGTGTTGACGACGGCCGCACACTGCAGATCTGTAAGTGCATGTGCTAGCGGTGCGCTTAGTTGGTGGACGGCAACCGGGCGCTGCGAGTGGCGCTGCAGCGAAAGTGGTACCGGCGCAGGGCGCGTGGACGCGGCGCGCATCAACACCAACTGCGAATGCAACGCGTGCACACGCGGCACGTAGCCACGCGCACGCTCCACACGCCTCAGTGTAGTTTCAATATGCGAACGCGCGTATTGCGAAGAGTGCGGCACGCGACCCAATAGAGTCCGCACACACGCGTCTACCTTCTGCGACCATGTGCTCGCATTCTGCAGTGCATTATCAAGACCCGTTGTGTCTCCTCCTGCCATCAACGTAAACATGTGACGAGCTACGCCATCTTGTAGCTGCTCTTCTGTCTCAAATTCAGCGAGGTGCTCTTCAAAGTGCACGTCGAACTCGTCCGGTGCGAATCCAACACAATAAACTGTACCAGTCAAACCTAAAAATAATACATATTTTACGTTACAATTGAAAACTACTTGATCACGTGTACTCTGAACAATAAAATATTTATGTCTTACCATGACTTTCCAAGATAGCTGCGATTTCTAAAGCTACGTAAATTCCACTTTCATATCCCAATAGATAGAAATGGTTCTTCAGCCCCGCCCATTTCAGGAACACCTGAATAAAAAAGTGACTATAATATAGTGTTGATGGACGAGATCTTGAGCAACCATCACGAAATGGACCGCATACGTAAAGAAGTTCGTGATGCAACCAGTCACTACCACACTCTTAGGCACGATGGCGATTCCATACCACTGCTAATCTCTCGGCTGTATCTTGTATTGTTTCATTTGGCTTGTCAAGTCCCAGCTGCAGCACCAGGGCGGGCAGCTTGAGGCGCTCGCACAGTATGCGGAACCTCTCGTAGTGGCTCTCCATGCCGGGCACGACACACAGATATGTTTGGTTCGAATCAAATTCATCGTCTCTCTGCAACAGTCCAATCAGTTGACATTATAATGTAAATCCTATCCAAAGTATTGACAAAAAAACAGAATACAAATCGGATGGACATTTTGGTGGAACTATTTAATGTGAAATCTGTGAAAAAGATAAAAAGTGGCTCGTTTGAGATTGATTTACAAGGAACATATACTCACCTATGGCGAGTTGATTTATTAGCACCTGGCTACCGTTACCTACACGGAAACAGTATTATGACAGACAAAGAAATCATAGCCTTAATAACATTTGGCATCCTTTCGGTATGAACCCTAGAAAAACCTTCATCATCATCGTCTTTTCTGAACTACATTGGCGTCGGCTTCAAAATGAGAACTTAATATAAAAAACAACATGTAAGTACCATAGATGCGTTGTTAGCGAGTGTCGGCATACCAACGATGTCAGTGGTAGCAAGCAGTTCATCAGAGTCTACGAAGGTGAAGAATGTAGACAAGCCCTTAGTATCTTCTCGGTCGGTTTTTATGATAGATTTTTCTAGTTGTTGTATTCTTAAATAAATACAAAACGTTTTCAAATTAAAATAAGTCACACTAAGACTCTTTAAAATAAAGAATGAATTTAAAGTAGTAAATGAGGAATCGTTTGTCTTGGTATTATAATTGGGCATGTGACAGGACTGATGCAACAAAATATTTGACTAAAATCGAGTGATGAATTACACTGTGACTAAGAGAATAATGGTCCTAAATGTTGAGATATGGAGGGGTGGAAGAATACCAAAGAATAAATGAATGGATTGTGTGAGGGACGATATGAAGGTAAAGGGAGTGAATGATAAAGCCATAGATACGTGACAAAGAAAATGAAAAACATAGTACGGCAGCCAAAAGAATACCGATTATATCTGAGACCTCTACTTACGTGTCAATAGTAATCAAGGGTATTTCTGTCTCTTCGAACACAAGATTATAATTAATTCTTAGGAAATTATAAATTAATGGTATTTTATCGCTTTCTATGCCCAATTCTTCCAAAGTAGTATTCTTGTCCGTATCCGCCTTTATGATTACATCTGTAAAATTCCGAATACAAGGTCTTTTTTACTTGGCGAAACTACACAGATTTGATGAGTGTCGATATTCATTATAGTTAAAATATTACAATCAACTGGAGTTATAAAAAAAAATTGTCAAACTAATTTAATAGACGTAATTACCAGCAATTGCAACTATTTCCTGCAGCAGCGTAGTTTGTTGCACAGGTACCGTGCTTGCTAGAATAACGCTTTGAGCTCCTCGCAGTGCCTTCTCGGTCACCTCTACTGCACCACGGTACCATGCACCAATGTGACACGACTCCTGTGATCAAAAAGTGATTAATATGAGCATAAATTGATCAAAGTTATAAAAATCCGAAAGATGTTTGAGTTATAAGAACATTTTCATACAAAAATTAAAGTAAATGTAAAAATCAAAAGGCCTACATTATGTAGGTAGTAAAATATTTTTGCTAGAACATTCTTATGGACTTACGTCGGGCCATACGACATTCGATGGGTGAAGAATCAAGGGAGACCACTCAGCAGGATTCTTTGATTCTACTTACGAGCGTCCATAGCTGACAAACTTAACTTACATGACTCAGTTCCGGCAACGACAATATTGTTGCAGGTAAATGGTTCCGTACCCGACGAAGGCACATTTCCTTCCCAATTGTATTGTCACCAGTGTTCAGTACTGCGAAATATCTGTCGAACAAAACAACAATCTCTAATTGGTTTCGGAAAAACAAATAAGGGGTGAAATTACTACTGTGTTTAGAAAAATACCAACGTAAATAATTATTGTTATTACTTACTTAATATCCGTACACAATTTCCTTGATACCAAATCGAAAGTATTCAGTAGGGTTTCGCCGATATCCTGCTGCTTATCGCCCACAGTCAAATACACTCCTTCGATGGGACCAAAGCGACTTGCATCGGTTAACAGTGCATTGACGTCTTTTTCTTGTGACAAATCATCAGAAAATACTACAACTTCAACACCCAATTGCTGCCATGATCTAAATAAAAGGATACAAAATAATAATGATTATATTTTGAATAACAATAAAATAATAACTGACCCTGTTCTCGAGAATGGTCAAGTCACATTGTACTTGGATCAATCTATGATCACTGACAGGACTATTGTAGCTAATAAGCCCGATGTTATGATGATGATAGTTCCAAAATTGTTGATAACACTGACCATCTTGGCGAGAACCCCGTGAAAGCCGAGAACGATGAACAAATCTGAATTATTTACCGTATTTTTATTTGTAAGTAGTTCATAGATTGCCTCTTGAAATGTACACAAAGCTTCCTAGCACCTCGTTCCACAAGTCTGTCACCTAACAGTAGTCCAAAGGTTTCATCATTGCAGAGTATTAGATGGGTATGATCAGGCTTGCAAGTCAACCTGTAAAATAATATTCGACGAATTAATATCCCCTGTTACAATTTTAAAAATATTCTAGAACACGACTGCATTAGTATGTGGTCCTGGTGCCGTATTATGAAAAATTAATGCCATAATTTTTCCAGTGTGAGAGAGAGACGGAGCTAGACAAGGCCGCTAGCATCATCCCGTTTTTGCAGCGGAATAATGATGGCATTGATACTTCATAATACTACCCCTGGTCAGTACAATATCATTTAAAAGCCCGAAAGTAGAGAGTTACTAAGCTACTCTCGAAAACTTGCTTGGGCTAACATAAATAAATACTGGTCTTTAGCAATACCTGGGCTGAACCTCCGTTGCGGAGTCTTGCATCCTCAGCAGGACCCGGCCGCGGTGCCTGCTGGCCGCGAGTAGTCGGAAGGCGCGCGCGGCGCCTTGCGGCGCGTAAGACACGCGTGACAGAGGACGCACGTAGCCGCGACGAATACCCTCGCACAACAACGTCTGCAAGCCCTGCGACATACAAAATAAGGTACTTTTGGAACATTAATTTTTTATAAGTAAACCAAGAATAGACGAAATAACAGATAAACAATCACAATCTGTCATTTTGTCTGTTCTTCCGTCGACAAAACCCATTTCTACGGTAGTCATGCTACGCGTGCTGTTAGATAAATAATATTTATTATTTGTGTGTAGTATTTAAGAGTTGGCCCCTTTTTTAAAATTCTGGATTACCATCCAGTGAGGAGGCCAATTATTTTGATTACAGTCTGTATAGCAATTGAATGCATGGTACTCGTTGTATTGGGGAACAGTTTTAGAAATGTGATTTATTTGTTTTTTGGCTCCTGAACCTGATTGTACCTTAATTCTAAAAAAACTTCAGGTACAACTATGAGTCTTACCCTAGCATCCTCAATATGTTCAGGTTCAAATATCGAAAAAATATCAACGGCGATGTAGGCTCGTGCCCCATTGAGGTTGTACATCCCATAAGCGAAATCATCTTGATTGTGCAGTTGAGAAATATCAATAAACAACCCAAAGAATTTGGTGCAATTAATTGCAGTCTGAAAAAGACAAGAGGTCGGTTTTTATAACATATGTACGTTGATACATTTCAAATTAATAATAAAAAAACGTGTGCGGTCGTGGGACCCCCTGTCATGAACGAAGTTCCTTCTCATGATTTAAAACCAAATTTTCGCAGCCACCATCTTGGATTTACATTTTAATGTCACTATCGGCATTAGCACCCTCAAAAACTATGAAAACGACACCCATGACGAAAAATTAGAAAATTTTCGCAGCCGCCCTCTTGGATTTTCATTTTGACCAATATCACACTTTTTCTATCTCCGGCGGCATGCAGTGTACTCGGGCCGATATGTACATTTTATCCTACGACACTGTCATCACTTTCCTCTTTTCTTTTGTTTTTTTCTACTGGAGTTCTCTCTCTCTCTTTCTTTCGCTTTGAATTAGAAGAAGATATTCACAAGTATTAGCACTTGTAGCGTTATGATTTCTGCCAGTTTACAAGCCACGTTAAAGAACTTCATTCCAAAAAAACATTAAAAATGGTAACCATACTTTCTTCAGGTCTTCTCCAAGGCAGCTAATAATAATTTTACAACCCTCTCCGTTTGTAGCGGACCGAACCATATCTGCAAAACTGCAATCCCGAGAATTTCCGATGTGTTCAGCTGAAACAAAGAAAACAGTGACAATTCAGTTCAAGATTACAAAAATTCATGTTCATCTCTAACTGCCTTAGTAAAACTGAAAATCATCATATACCTTTTAATCCTGGGAATAATTTACGTAAGAAATGTTTCTTCCGCATGTCACTAACAGTTGTGAATACTTCGAAGCCGTGAGCAAGGGCTATTGATATTACAGCTTGGCCAAAAGCCCCAGCCCCTCCATGGACCAACACAGAGGTGTAAGGTGGCAACTCCTTGTTATTTTTGATTGCCTTAAAATGAACAGGATTAATGTGAGTTTTACAATAACCGCCATAACTTTTCCTGTAAGTAGCAGAGAATTTCACATTCTTGCTTTTGCCGTGCGCATTATAAATGTGGAGGAGAAGTGCTGAGTAATAATTGTAGGGATACCAACCACGTGAGGATTGGTACCCTGAGATTGTGGGATCAGTTTAACAGTTATCGGTGAAATTCTTATAGGTATCTTGAGTATAGACTCACGAGACAGTAGAGTGCGTATACGTAGGCGAGCGGCACTGTGGCGGCGTCCTCCAGGCTCCAGTGCGCCGGCACCGGCCACAGCAGCTCCGGCTGCGCGCGCACCAAGCTGCCGGCCGCGCCGCCGCGCACCAGCCCCATCACGCGCTCACCACTGCATAACGAAATAAATTGGTTCAGATTTGTATGTTTAAATGATATCATCACCTTTTCCCAACCATGTTGGGGTCGGCTTCCAGTCTAACCGGATGCAGCTGAATACCAGTATTTTATATGGAGCGACTGCCTATCTGACCTCCACAACCCAGTAACTGGGTAATACGATACCCCTTGGCAAGACTGGCTGTCAGACTTTCGGGCTTCTGACGACCCGTAACGACTGTCAAAGATCCACAAATGACAGCCGGGACCAACGGTTTAACGTGCTTTCCGAGGCACGGAGGAGTCTCGATATGTAAACATGGTCACCCATCCACGGACCAACCCCGGCAAGCGTAGCTTAACCTGATGAATCGACCCGTGCGGCTGTTATTACTTAGCTACGAGCTCCTATGGTTAAATGATATCAATTCTATAAAAAAATATACCTAGTTGTGTACCTTTAGGTTCAAATCCTTCTGTCCAAACCTTATTGTTTTGCTTTTCATTTGGTTTTCCTTACTATGATTTTCGTGTATTGTATTTTGATTTATTTAAATGTTGTCCTAGATAATAATTAAATGATTTTGTCGCATATAATTGGAAATGTACACTTGTATTTGTATCCAATAAATAAATAAAAGCCTTGTTCAGCGGCCTTTCTTGATTTACAGTAAGGTTTCGACCAGATTCTGCTCACAAAATAAACCTACTGACCGAAATGCAGGAAAATCTACTGAATATGTTCCTAATCATTAAGTTGTCTTTATCCGACCGCTGCTTTCAGGTGAAACAGGGTGAAGCACGATCAAGATTGTTAAATTTGGAAGTTGGAGTACCATAAGGATTAGTTCTTGGACCCGTGTTGAATAGAATAGAATATAATATATTTATTTTCATTTAAACGTTACTATAATATATTTGAACGAGTTGTTATAAATATTCGTTGTTATAATATATTTACATATAAGTATCGGAACTTACTTATGAAACAAACTGACTTAATGGACTGACGGCCGATTGCAAATAAAAAAAATCAGGAACGATAAAATAAAATGTGTAAAAACAATATATAAAGGAGTCCTTACTTTAGAAAATTTTAAGGTTGTTAGCTACTGACCTGTTTGTGGTTCCACTGAATTCCATTCCAAAGCTATTTTTAATGTTTTTTTTATTTAACAAGGAGCCACTGGCCTTTTTGACATCATCATAACTTATTCCAGCATATTGAACCTGGAGATATTGTAATAGGAAGTATGCATTTCGATAATAATGTAAAAAGTACTAATTATTGTGCTCATGGTTGGGATTAAATTCAGGTATACCTTCACAGTAACTCCAGATCCGGATGTCTCAGCCGCTTCAACCCACGTGAGCGAATCCAAGTCACCAAACTGGCTACAGTGTAAGGACACGTTGTTGCTCACTGATGCAGAGTCTTCTAATGGTACGTAGTACTCTCCTCCCCACTTACCCTAATGAATAAATGAGAGTTATAACATGAAATAAGAAGTAATTTTAATTGTATATATTAAGATACAAACAGAAATATTAAAGATTCACTTACATTGTCCACTACGTTGAACGCCAGGTCAATATTTGTCATCTCATCGACATAAAAACTATCGTTGCTTTCTTTAGCGACCATGATTAGATGGATCATGTTACGATTAGCTTCTCTACGCCAGCCGCTTACAAGTTCTTTAAGATGTGACAGTGCAGGGTAAGGTGCAATAATGAGGAGCCGATGTCCCAGAGCCAGGTTATTGCGCATTGTAATGAGAAGTAGTATATCAGAGTTACTTCGAACTGTGACAGTTGTCGTAGGTACGGTGGCAGACGCACCCCACCGAATTAGCTGCAGTTGTGACGGCTGTTTGTTGCCATGGCTAACAATTGAGTGAACGGAAATCACACGGTAAAGTGACGAGGGGCGCGAGCGACCACCAAAAGCAAAGTCTTCCTCGCTTGCCACAAACTGGTCTCTCTGTAGGAAACGATGCAGGAGCTGGCACAACTGTTGGATGGCCAAATTAGTCAAATTATAATGTAATGTAAAGAAAACAAGTTGAAAATAAAAAAATTCGAACGTTTCTTTATTAACTTACGTTATCGTCATTGGACAGGTTTTGAACTAGCACCAGATCAGCATCTTTTAAGTTGTTCTGTTTCTTCAACGCCGATTCGCGGTTAACTTCATCGTATTTAACATTAACTCCAAAAATGTTTCTAATTGCATTATTTGTTTCCGAAAAAATGGATCCTTTTCCCGGCTGATTTACAAAACCAACGACATTTATGTTTTTTTTGTTCACATTTTCCGCTACTGTTTGTAGAAAAACTTGAAGTGATGACGATACCTGCATGACATAAATTGTACTGTATTTTTATATCTGTCTTTTTGTTTTGCGTAATAACTTGATAACGGAAAGATGTACTAACATCTATGTCCGATTGGAAATACGGAACGAATTTTAAAGCTTTTAACGCCATTTTTCTGTTGCTCATTGGAGGCATATTTTCCAATTTAACATTTCTTATTGTTACACCTCCACAACTGGAAACAAAGAACACAGAAATGTTACACTTTCTTGACAGATAGACAAACACAGTATCTTCGGCGGTAGAAAGCAAATAATGTTTACCTGGTAATGTCAGAATTGGCTAATACTATTGCTTTCATCAGAATTTTGGAATCCGACACAAAAGAATGATCTACAACATCTTGATGATATTTAACGTTGATCTTCATACTCCTGATGTGCGAGACTAGTGATACTCCATCGTGTCGTTGTCGCAGCATGTTCAGTTGCAGCAAGCCGTCGATGAACGTGACCCAGTTGTCGCGCCACACCAGCGAAGCTTCGCTCAGGGATTTATTAGCACCCTCAATACTGAGGAACTCACCACTGAAATAAATTACATCGTTCATAATTAAAGGAACACATTATGCAAGCTACTCTACCTATTTGAGAATTTCTTTCTTTATTTTAAACGTACCTGTACGAGTAATCTCTATCTCTGAATAAATGATAAATATCTTCAGCCGTGAGGTCTATGCTCACTTTAGTTTCAGGTATTTCTGTTAATTTTCTTTGTTTCACTTCATCCGCATCATCCAATGCGTTTATAAAACCTGTCGCGACTTTGGAGCCTTCATTGAGAATCTGTTTAAAAAAAAAAAAAACTTTGACGTAGTATTTGTACTATATGGTTGGGAAATACAAATGAAAATAAGTGAGATATCGTGAATTGTACTTAGTATAGGACGCTCTTAGGGTAGATGAGGTGAGGAGAAAATATAGCATTAAAAAGCCTACGCCCATCAGTGGACTGCTTGTGAAATGGTAGACTTCGGTTTAGCGGAAATCTTATTACCTCGAAACACCCACTTCCCCTGTGGAAAGCAACGTTAATACGCATCTGACGTTGATCGTGTATTATCGGTTGCGCATACAGATGCAGGTCACTGAACTCCACAGACATTTTTTTCTTCGGGATTCCCGTCGTCATAGCATAGGTGTCCCACACAAGGGCTAATGTGGCGGCAAACGGGTATACGTTGTGTCCTAAAGATAAAGATCGTTATTATTAATCTAGAAATAAGTACCTACCTACTACATATGTATGTATGATTTATTGGGATACCATTTAATAAATAAGCGGACAGGGCGAGAACTCATCGTCAAGGCGACTTATTAAAAAACAGTAGGTATTGATCAGTGCGTGGTTATATCTGCTTCGCATATAATATATACCAGCATTGCTATTCTGTAACCATCTCACCGTATAAACTTAGGTGAAGTGAGCATGGAGTGAGCTGTCATTGTCATCGATACCTACTGATGCTAAGGCAGTGACAGTTCACTCCACGCTCACTTCACCTAAGTTTTCACGGTGAGTTGGTTACAGAATAGCAATGCAGATATAACTCTAATTTTGGTGGTTGAAAGCGGATTCTAACTTTGTGCTTAGTTTAATATATTTTATAAACGCATATTGGCTCTAGGAATTAAAACAGCTTGCGAATAGGGTGTTTATGTTACCTCTCATAGAGTGGCCTTGCAAGTACGCGTGTTCTGTATCTTGCACAGAGGTGATATAGTCAAGGGAGGCAGATGTAGTCCTATTTGCATTGAGATACACGGACAATGGCCTAAAACAGAAAAAATAAATATTCAAAATGTACAAATACGAGCTTGACGTAGTTACCGTATAGAATGTGCTAGGTACTTACCATTTTTCACCATGAGCCCATTGGACTAGATGCGACAGGAATGGTGTTCCCGTAGAAACTGGAAACTCAACTTTCGGATAGAGAACATGAACTTTAGGATTGTAGCCCTCCATAAACAACCTGAAAATAATGGAGGTTTTGAAATAACACAAACATTCATAATGCACACGTATTCTTCGAGGGGCAGAGGTATACAGTACGCATTAGCGAAGGTTTCCGAGTTGATAAAATGATCCTCCACGCGAGCTAAGCCCAGGGCAACAGCTAGTTTATTGTATATAAGAGTGATATATATAAGAGGTTAAATTATATTTTGACTGTGCTTATTATTTTACTTACTTGCCGATACCCTCGAGCAGCAAGAATGTATTATCAGCATGCATCCTCCTGGTCAGTGCGATGTTTTTGCAGTTGCTAGGCAACGATCGCTTGAGGATGGCCTGCAGCAGTCCGTGTGGCGCCACCTCCACTAGCACAGCGTTGTTAGGTATCAGCTTCAACGTCTCGTTGAATAACACTGGGCTCTGTGATAATGTACATAATGTGAAAATTATTAGGAACTTTTCGTAGACTCTTTGTAGCGTATTCAGTTAATCTATGCGTCTGTGTGAGTAACCTACATTTGTCCACTTACATGGCGGCTAAGAATCTCTGACCACTCTTAGATCTTAAAAAATAGTAAGGGACTACCTATCTCCGAGCTCATTCTCTTCAAGAAGTGGAAAGAGATTGCTGGTATAGTGAAATTTTAAATCACCACATGCGAGCTACGCATCACAGTGACGTTCCGTAAAATCCTGCATCGCGCAAGCAGTGTTTATGCATACGCGCAACTAGCATATTATATCCAACGTCCCGTTATCAATCGTCGGACAGTAGCCCACCAGACACCTGTCTTGGTTGGAGGATCCATTCTTTTCTATGGAGAATGACTGAACTCTACACTCTATTCCTCAATACTCTATACTGGCTGGCATACATTTTGCATTAGTTCACCCAAGGTTTTCGGAGCATGCTTTGACGTTAAAAGCCCGGATGACTGAAAGTCTGAAATGCACGAAACATGGGAAGTCCGTAATCTGGAAGGTCCTTTTTTTTGAGCTTGGGAAATCATCATATTACTTCTCCCGCTCTGGGCGGAGCGGAAGGGCGTGTCAGACTTTTAAACACCCACCCATGTTCCTTCAGTTGCCTGTTGCCAAGGTCCCGGTATCCCTTTCGGACTTTCCCGCAACCCTGGCAGGATCTGGAAGGTCCTGGCTCGGAAATTTGATGTGTGTGGTGTTATAGTAGCTACTTGCACAGAAACATCACTACTTACCAGCAGGTTGTTGGTGTGATATTCAGCTGAACAGAGCTTTGCAGTCGCATTTTCCCACTTCTCTTCTGGTACAGAAGTTGAAAGCCAACGCTTGGTTCTTAGTTTTGGATCCTTGATCACCTCCGATAGATACTTGAGTAGCTGAGGTCCTATAATTTAATTTAAAAATTAAATCAATCCTCTTTTCTTTTTCGTTTCATTTTAATCTTGCATGCCATACCGTGGAATGTATTGGATTCAAATGTATTGGATTTATTTGTCACCCACATTCTTTGCAAATAAATTATTCTGATTATAGTTAACAGACTGGGTATCAGATGGATGACAAAGGACCACGTACCGTAAACTTTACTGGTAGCACAATGTAATGTGTCGCTATTAATAAGCCTAGATAATACGTAGTATAGAAGCTCACCGGCATCAGCAATATAACGCGAGTGGTAGGCGATGTTGGAGCATGGAACTTCCTTAGCGAAAACACCTTTAGCAGTCAACCCTGCGACGAACTCCTTCATAACTTCAGCGGGTCCCGAAATTGTACTAGATTCAGGCCCGTTGTGACAAGCAACTTGGATTTCAGGTGGGCATAATGGTAAAATCTGAAAAATAATAGCACCATTACTACACATTCCTACTGCTTGAAGTGTCCAATAGATGAGTCGCTGTTAATCATTCGAGTGTACAACTGTCTTGAGTTGCCTGTAGCTGTTCCAACTTCACGACTAAAAATACATTCTATAAGTCCCTATGTAATGTCCATAAAATATATAACAAACTTCCTGAATTCATAAAAAACAGAACACAGAATTAATTTATAAATAAGTATATAGTATAAACGAATACTTAAACGACAAAACATAAGTAATTGCTAATATATCTATTAAGTATAAGTACAGTAAAAACTATAAAGTGTGTACAAAAAAAACCCTATATATTAATTAGATTTAGTTAAGAAGGCTGATAAGCTAAGTTATTCAAAGCTTCCTCTCTCCTACTATATTGCTGTGCCCGACGGGGTCCATAATGATCACTAAGTTAACACCTAAGTAGAAATTATGAAATGCTAATAAAGTATCTATTGAATATTGAGCTGTTATATTATATAGCTAGCTGATCAGATGACTCTAATTAATTACCTGTTCATATCCCAGACCTACGGCAGCCATGGATCCGCGGATGAATTTAGTCTCCAGAGAAACGCGCCCGCGACTGTAAGCTGACAGTATCATCTCCTCTGCCGTCAAACAACCGTCAGCGTACGCGCATCCCAACTCTCCTACACTGTGACCTGTTCGATATTGTTGTTATTAGTATTTCCTTTATAAATTTCTCTTTCAATTGGTATCTCTACTGCCAAATGAGGCCTGTTCTTGAGAAATAAATTCTATATATCCCACCATATCCGCAATTAACTTCTTTTTCCATATAATTTTTGAATTTATTACCTATGATTCCATCTGGTACAAGCCCAAGTTCTTTAAGAATGTCAGTCAGACCGATTTGTACAGCGGCTATTCCAACGAACGAATATAAAATGTTGTCAAAAGTAGTTTCATCCGGTGACGTTATTATATCAACAATGTTAAGTCCCTTTGGTTCTAAAACTTTGTGGCAGCTGCAATTATATAAATGGTTAGAATGTTTCAATTTTTATATCCATTGTGATTCTTTTACTTAAGAT
Source organism: Lithophane leautieri (assembly GCA_949152455.1). Taxonomy (NCBI): domain Eukaryota; kingdom Metazoa; phylum Arthropoda; class Insecta; order Lepidoptera; family Noctuidae; genus Lithophane; species Lithophane leautieri. Next base: position 11,724,100 of record OX424478.1, read on the forward strand.
ATATGAGTACATACCGGTGTATAGCAGCAGCGAAGACCGGTATGCGCATGAGTTGCGCGCCCATACCAGCCCACTGTGAGCCCATCCCGCTGTACACGAACCACAACGGCCGCCGGGCGTCGTCGAAGTACTCAGACTTCTCAGATAGACAAACGGTCTTCTGTTCCGCGTCCGTCTCTAGAAAAAATATTTAGGTATGAAGATTTTGTGTATTTTTGACTAGTTTGCATTACTTTCATATTATTATAAGTCTGTCCCACTGCTTTCCCGCTATATTTATTGCCGTATCTGACGTATCTTTATCGGAATAAGTCAAGTGTGTTACGTCATCTCTTTCTGGCTCTGACGTTTTTGCACTTTGGAGTAAGGTTCGCACATAGTGGTTTCAGCATTTCCATGTAAGCTGAGCAGCACTTTAGCTACTACTTAATATATGCGAGTTAAAATTGATTAAAAAATATGTAAATATGTGTTTACGTAGAATGACGAATCCTCTGCCCAAATGTCCTGAAATATTTGCCTGGTGTATGTTATGCAATAGCCTCAACTGTTCAGGATCTATGGGGTTGGCTTTTAAATCGCTAAGACAATGAGTCACCGCTGCTTCATGTCTTGCCGAAATAGTCACTAGGTGAGCAATGCTCGACTTGTAGCGGTTGGGGTCCTGAAAGGCAAATTCATTGTGGTTATGAACAACTTCTCTTGCTTTCCAGCAATTTATATAAAGTAATGCTAAAGCGGATAATGCTAAAGTGTAGAATTTAATATGTATGGCTGGCTATAAGAATAGAAGAAAACAAGGGAAACTTTGGGTGTATTTTATGAAAGGGTATTTGGGTAGAAAGGGCCTGAATGCTGAGATAGCGTCTGATAGAAATGTAGTTATGCAAGAGGGAAGACATGTTGCATGGGCCATAAATAAATTGGGATAAGCCCAGATGGATGGTGAAGGAAGGGAATGATTTTACCTTTGGTTTATAGTGTCCATGCAGGAGCACATGTGTATTGACGCCGGTGACGGACATGCCGTTGACGGCCACGTAAGAGCGGCCGAAGCTCTGGTGCTCGGTCACGATGCGCATGCGCCCCTCACGCAGAGCAACCACGTCCTGTCGCGGATTGTCACAGTGCATGTTGGCAGCTATCTGACCAGTGTGGTAGCCAAGTAATACCTGCAAGAGAGATGCAAATAGTTATAACTTCTAACGATTAATTACAACGATCGGTCAATTGTCCAACAGCAAGTGTAAGTTTTCAAAAATTAAATTTTTTTGTGTGATGAAACTACAAATTAATAATTTTCGGACTTTTTCCTTTACTTGAGCTGTGAGTCCTTGCTTCCTGCCCATGATTCTAGGTCAAATTGACGTACACCTTGATTTAATTGTGAGTATCAAAATATTACGTCGCATCAATGTCCGTATTTTTTAAATCGCGTTGACATAAATGCTTGAATTTTAGACCTCCAAGGGACTGTAAACCTGCGTATACATATCAACTTGATTATACCTCCACGCGTTCCTGAGAAAAACTGACAATGAAGTAATCCTATAAGCGTTTCGTTTTTTCTTTTTGAGATAATAAGACTAATAGGAACCTTTATTAATTAATCTAATTTACTCGTATTTTAAAGTGTTTAAGAATACTTGAATTCTGAACGCAAAGGTTTCTCGTTAAAGATCTTGTTGCCCAAAAATAATAAAGTCTTCTGCAGCGCGGCTTACCTTTGTAATAGCAGTGATACCAGACGCAGCTTCATTGTAACCAAGGTTGGACATAACACTGCCCACCAGGAGAGGTTCTCGTGTGTCCTTACAGAACACCTCCTCTATAACTTCCAACTCTAACTTGTCAGCCTCTGGTACAGCTGTCAAATTAATGAACTCAATTATTATGTAGCTCGTGGCTAAGTAATAGAACGATCCACAGGTTAAGCTACGCTTGCTGGGGTTGGTTCGTAGATGGGTGACCATCTTTACATATTGAGACTCCTTCGTGCCTCGGAAAGCACGTTAAGCCGTTGGTCCGGGCTGTCATTCGAGGATCTTCGACAGTCGTTACAGGTCGTCAGAAGCCCGAAAGTCTGACAACCAGTCTCACCAAGGGGTATCATATTACCTAGTTACTGGATAGTGGAGGTCAGATAGACAGTCGCTTCATGTAAAATACTGGTATTCAGCTGCATCCGGTTAGACTGGAAGCTGACCCCAAAATAGTTGGGAAAAGGCTAGGCAGATAGAATTATTATTTAGGTATATTTTACAATTGATATATTATCATTAACATGTGTTTTTTTTAATGCACGTTACGAAGGGTCTGAATTAAACCCAGCTGCCCTGACAATATCTATTCTTTGATGTTCATCATTTGCTGATGTGAAAGCTTCAATATTATTCTAATGGTCTACTATAACACAACTTTTCTTTATTCTATATGCATGGTGTGTGATGCCGGAGTGTCTATTATATTGTTACTTATATTTAACTAGCTGATGCATGCGACTTTGCCCGCGTTGATGTCGGTTATTATATACTAATACCTTACTCCAGAACCACTCTATACATTGGTGAAAACAGCATGAAAATCGGTGCTGTAGTTTTTGAGTTTATCGCGTACAGGACGACAGACAGACGCGGCAGAGGACTTTGTTTTATAATATGTAAGGATAAGGATTTGTGTGTACGTACTGACTACAGTGAGGCAAAAGAGTATGTAAGGATCGTAGCATGAGGCGTTTTTTAGTTACTGCCTACTCCCATGGGAAGAAGGAGTGGGTTTATGTATGTATACAACGCGTAACGAAATAATAAACGCAAGAGCTCATACACCCCAATTAGAATATTAAATTATAAGACTAAAATAATATCTGTAATTTAATTTAATTAAACCACACCTTAAATTAACTATTTTATTTAACCTACACTACATATAGGATAGCTATGAGCGTATTACAAATTTGGTTATGCATTTAAATAGGCTTTATTCCTTTGAGATAAGGATTACATTTCCTTAAATAAAATATCTTATTACCTTGTTATGACGCAAGTGGTTCTAATTTCAGTTAAATAAAAAAATAAAACATGATTAATTAACATACATAAATAATTACGGAAATCAATTCAGAAGCCGATTCTGAGCAAACTATTTTCAGGTCTTGCGCTTATTCTGTTACACGTTGTATAATATGTCTATGTACTGTAAGGAGTTCGGATGCGAGGCGCAACCTCGCGTGGTACAGGCTGGCTAGAGGGCAGCCCTGTGTTTCGAACGTTCCAACAATTCAGTTTAAAATATGTTAGGAATGCATTTTGTTTTAGTTGAAGAGTCTAGCTCAGCTACCGAACAGTGTACGCGTCTCTTATAAAATTAAACATTATAATAAACCCCCTTGGAACCCTCGCCGTCTTTGGATTTGCCACCTCACACACACCCTCACACCTAGATAACGCTCCCAAGCGTTACAGTGGTGGAGGCGCCGGGTAGTAGCCTGCGAGATTTCAATATAAAAAAGTAAAAGTGCATAAAATTAAAAAAATTGTGAGGGTGATCCAACGTTTGAAAGGTGCGCAAGAATAGTGAAGAAGACGCCACGGCGACGCGACGCCGGAATAAAGCTAAGTAGTGTTTGACTAATTTTTTTTAAAGTGCGAGATGGAATACTTCTCTGGCATAGATGGCAAATGCCTAGAACATTTTATAAATGAATTTAAAACCTTGGCCATCTACTACGAATGGCGAGAGAGCGATTGGGCGCTGATTATTAGTGCATATTTTGTAGGTCCTACGAAATCTTTCCATAATTATACATACCACGAGGGTATGAGCTTCGAGGCGATGTGTGACGCGCTATGGGCCGAGTTCCCGTGCAAGTGCCACAGAGATTTTCATAAGGTGCAAGTAGAGGAGATTGCACAAGTATTGTCTGATGAAGGCGGACAGCAAAATGTGGCGAATGTAGATGTTCATGCTAATTTATTTTCTAGCGGAAGACAGGAGGTCCCACTAGATGTTGATGTTGTTGTTGAGAAAAGCTGCCGGGAGGGCAGAGATGATGATGATGACGAGCGCAGCCTGGCGCACGATGAGGACGAGCCGATTGATGTGTTAGCGGATGAACACGAGGAAAAATTGGATGAATCGGGTCAGTCCAGTCCATTTATTACTTTTTTCAGCAGTGTTTCAGATGTTCAGAATATGTACTTGACAGAGGAAAATGATGATCACGATGATGAAACTGATAATAATATCATCGCAGATCAAATTATTGAAAACCATTTTTGTAAACATTTTACCGTTTCAAAGGAGACTGACCAGTTCTTGTTACCAACCGAGATAAAGGAGGTTGACCAAACATCTTTGTCTCCAGACGAACTTTTGGAAACGAAAGTCGTTTTAGATATAGACGAAGATAAAAAAGCTTTAGATGAAGCTTTAGTTAGAACGGATGTGGAGTTATGTGTGGTCGGCGACCAAGAGAATGACTTTAGGATTGAAGTAGAAATTTTTATAGATAAAAATGTCAACAATCTTCAAACGGTCGAGACTAGAGGTGTTGATTTGCCCGTTATTGATTTTTGTAATAGAAAGAAATTAACTAGGTCCCCCTTAGAAGTAAATTTTCTATTTTTGTTTTCATCTTTTATATTCTATTGTGTTAATTTCTCAGTACGACATAAGCGTGCTATATACAATTTCACAAAAGCACCAATAAAGGTAAACGTCTCGCGTGAGAAAAAATCCAAATTTAAAAACTGTGAACCGAAAATGTTTAAATTTAAAAGAAAGTTCAAATATAATAGGAATTTTATAAAAAAGTTTTCATTTTTAAAATACAAGTTTTTCGAAATTAAATAATAGGCAAGTCAGGGATTTTGTACATGTTTTTTTATTAAAACCTTTTCTTAGTAGGATGTAATTAGTTGTCTTTTTTTTAATGTCACTTATTTTAATTGTCATGTCAGTGTCACATTGATGTAAACATCGCAAAGATTAGTGATGAATATAGTGTAATATTAATGGATATTTATTTGTGTTTATTTCATATTGCGGAGAACGAACATCGGACGCGGCCGCCGCGCCGGCCGGGTGCGAATGGGGCGTCGCCTGCACGCCGCTTCGCCGCGAGGCTTGACGGAATGAACAAATGCCTTCGTCTTCAAAAATCTTCGTTAGATTATTGTAGCATGAATGTGCTCCAGAGAATTTAAGGGGTAAACCAACCAGGGTCTCTCATAGAAAGGGGGGGATGGCACTCTGTCAGAGTTGCTGTCGTGTTGTTACCAACTCCGTTTATAGGCGTAGCTCCTTCGCGGGTGGTATTTGATAAATACTCATGGTACAACTTTTGGTTGAGGACCCACAATTTGGTCTTTAATATGTTAATGGGGTATAGTGTGGTTTTTATATTTTTGTCTCTCTGGAGTGCGAGCATGAATTTAATTTAATTTGTTGAAGGCATTCATCTGAACCTTTCATTCCCTTGGGCTCATTTGCGTCTGATGGTTTAAAAGTTTTTGATGTTGTTTTCATGTTTTTATAAACCCCTTCCGGGTAGATGTGAATTATCACATCGTGTTTCCTTCTTGAGGCTTCGTCATATCTTTTTCGCCAGTTTTGGTATGACGAGGTTTAAACATGACGACGTTTGCTATTATGGGTGCATTATGGCACATGTTAACTTTCAATTTAATTGGCACGCGTCGGGGTGTTTATAATTCGTCCTGAGTTAAGCCTTCTTCTGCAAAAGAAAGACCTCACCCGTGTGTTTTTTCCTGGCGTTAGGTAATTTTTCTGATAGGCATAGGTAGGAAGGGCCTGATTGTTTGAACGTTATGAATAAAAGTCTTGTTTTTCAGACTACGCCAATCCTTTTATTCAAGGGTGGGCGTAGCTCATGTAAGGAGTTCGGATGCGAGGCGCAACCTCGCGTGGTACAGGCTGGCTAGAGGGCAGCCCTGTGTTTCGAACGTTCCAACAATTCAGTTTAAAATATGTTAGGAATGCATTTTGTTTTAGTTGAAGAGTCTAGCTCAGCTACCGAACAGTGTACGCGTCTCTTATAAAATTAAACATTATAATAAACCCCCTTGGAACCCTCGCCGTCTTTGGATTTGCCACCTCACACACACCCTCACACCTAGATAACGCTCCCAAGCGTTACAGTACTTACCACACCCAAATGCTTCTACATATTCTATGGCCTGAGCCGGAATTCCTGCTTCCTTGTAGAAGTTCTTAATGAAGCTAACTGTTTTACCAAAGTCTCTGAGAAAGCCGAATTGAGGACCCGTTTCTCCAGACAATATGCTCGTAAACTCTGATTTAGCATGCAATACATCGGCGTAGATCCTGCAAATTGAATATTGTTTATAGTATGACTAAAAATAAACCTTATATGATTCAAATCAACCTAAAAATATATCTACCTTAAAGCATTTTTCGCTTTTTGTAGGAACATAACGCTGACAGCTTCAGATTTAGCACATCCGTTAGCATGTTCATCAAATGATTTAGTTTTACCATCCCCACAAAGGTTCAAGAGCCTGTAACCAGAGTTAATAAATAAGGTTTTTCTCAAACATGCCTGGAAATTCGAGCATTATTTTGACAACCTTCTTCGAGCTAAATCGAAATTGCTGTACTGGTCAAAATCAAATGACGATGCGGCCAGCAAAGTTACTATCAAAATTCATATCTGGCGTGTTTAGCGGCCAAATAAATTACTATGAAAACTCATATCTATCGTGTTATTTAAAAATATAAAGAACTTTTTACTTCAACACACGGCAACCAAGGAGGTAACCTATCAAAGATTTTATTTAAATTTCGAATTGGCTTGCAAATAGAACAAAGAAGAAACAAATGAACATATTGGCGCATGAAAATGTATAGTTGCTCGGCATTGATTCTGGAATTTCTATTTAATTTACTTAGTTGGAATTTCCGCGCATTATTTGAGAAAAGTACATACAAGCCTTGGCAGCAATCAGGAATTGATGGACTCACGTATGTGTGCTTCGGTTTCGCCTCGGCCCACATTTTACGATCGTCCATCAATCCCTTTATTGCTGGCCGCGACAGTAATGTACTATAACTGAAGATGACTAGACGGTTCTATATGAAGGATACAGAAACAATGTCATATCGGCACATAGAAAAATTTACGACATCCAGGAAGAAGTTAAGATAAGTGAGACGCAGCCGATAATAGCTCAGAACTGTTCCAAGGAATGAAAGGTGATATTATTATCATTTTCTCTCTCCTTTTTTTCAATCCATCCAAAGGATGTCTGTAGAAGATCGCCTTGCAAGGTCGAACCGAAAAGTCGTATTATTAATGTTTATCCTACTTTAGTGGTGTGTAGGTTTTTGTTTCGTGATAGTACCTTCCGTAGTGAACAGCCGACTGTGGGTGCAGACACAGGTAGGCGCCTCCAACGATGGCTGCCTCGCATTCGCCTCGACTTATAGCGAGGTATGCCTGCTCCAGCGCCGCGGTGGAACTGCAACACGCCAGGTCGATCGACATCGAAGGACCCTTCGCGTTCAGCCAGTACGAAATGCGGTTGGCGAACATAGTTTTGCTGCACCTGATTTACAGAAAAACAACAGTTTACATTAATTTGATTTGATTTGATTTAAATGTACATAATGCGTATGCATTTAATGCATTAAATGTACATTAAATTAGTTTACATCAATTACTTGTGTTGCAGTCTGAAATAAGTGTATTTATGAAATTTTAAATTCATGGATTTATTTATGTTTGGTATTACTCAAGCAGCTGCAATTGTAGCAACGATTAGAACTATAATTGCTTAGGAGCTGCAAACATAACATAACATCACGCCTTGCTATATATTGCTGCATATCGCTGAAAACCAGCGCTGGGGCTCTGTCCTGCATAGGGTCGCAGCATAATGCTGAGCGATAGCCGTTTTGCGTGGATGTGACGCATGTTTTCCCCTTTGTTATTTTTTGTGTTTATTTTCTTTTTTTTGCGTCATGTTTACCGCAAATAAACGTATTTTTCTATTTTTCTTTCTTTCCTTGTTTCCCCGAAGGGTTAGACAGAGGTGCACTTATACACCTACATTTCGCCAGTTATGTTTAAGTACTATGTACTCGTAATAGGGAGCAATTCTATTGCATCCAGACTCCGGGGTACTACTGAGTAATTCCTGTGGAATCCCATAGCACTTTGCCCGACCTGGGAATCGGACCCAGGACATCATGCTCAACAGTAGCGCTTGCAACCTTTAGACCCACGAGGCAGTAGCTGCTAAAGAAGTTATAAACGATGCTTGCGCCGATTCCAGCTGTTACTACGGAGACACAGTTGTTACAGTAAAAGTAACCTTACCTTGTCGCCATATCAGCAACTGAAGCGCGTAGCATAAAAATGATTGGTTTAGTAGCATACTCGTATAAATGATTGGTTACACACGTAATCTGTTCGATTTATCTAACCTAACACGTGTGACTCCTGATTTTTGATTTGTCTGTCTGTGGTGTCTTGTTTATACCTTTTTAGTCGTAGTTGGGTTTTAGTTTTTATTAGTTTATTTTTTTTGCCAAACCTATGTTTTCCCATTGCTGGGCAAAGGTCTCCCCAAATTTTGCCAATTTTCCTTGTGTTGTACCTTCTTCGGCCAATCGGTCAAGAACGAATACAAATCTCTTGAACTTATTTTATTTTCATTAAGTTGAAATTCAAAAAAGTTTAGTCCGAAACTCGTTCTTAAACTTAATTTTAATAATTTAAAATCTTGACTTACCCAGCGATACCGAAACCAGATCTAGAGTTCGAACCATAGAAGCAAGCCTTGTCAGTTTCAGAGAAACAAGTGCCAATATACACTCCGACCTTTTTACCGGATAGATCTTCCGGATTTACACCTAGAAAAAAATAATTCTAGGTAGTTCGTTTTGCAAGCCTAAGATTAGAGAAAATATATAATTATGTTTCGATTTTGGACAGAAACAAAGAAGTAGATTAAATAGTCAAGTAGAGTGTATGTAATAAGTAGGTATGCCACCGTGTTGTCGTTTATGTAAGGTCAAATTAAGTATAGAATTATTTAATTAAGTAATATAAGATTAATAATATTAAGGGTAATTATTATAAATATAGATTTAATATTTTAAATATTACAGTATAGAATTAAGCACGCCACAGCGCCACCAGTCGCGCGCAGATTTAAGTATCTATCTTGCGCGCAATTTACTTCGCACGATGTTTATTCTTTTTTAAAGATGTTTATTCTTTTCTAGAAATGTTTATTCTTTTTTAAAGATGTTTATTCTTTTCTAAAGATGTTTATTCTTTTTTATACATGTTTATTCTTTTTCACTGACTGACAACGCACAGCCTAAACCGCTGGTGCTAAAAGCATGAAATATTTGTTAATGTTAACTTAAAAAGGATAGTTGAAAATACAGTGCCCAAGGAGATGAATGTACGTTTTTGCCGATGCGAAACCCCATCGAACGCACAGCTTGTTGTTATGTGCGTTTTATTTATGCAGAATAAACAATTTTACTTAATATATATCTATAAAACAAAGTCGGGTTAGTTACATCTGTTACATCATTTATAACTCAAGAACGGCGGGACCGATTTTTATGATCTTTAATTTGTTGGATTTTTTTCCGCCCCGAATAACAGAATAAGTATTAACACTTAATCTATTGTTTGGGGCGGAAACAATCATCAAAAAAATCACGAATAAATAAAAATTAAGTAGGTAGGTAGGTGTGCCGTAGATAAGTACTTAGTGCTACCTGTGCCAAGCCGGGTCGGGTAAAGCTAGTAAAAGATAAGTAAAGATTTTAAAAGGATATGCAAAAGCAAAGAATCCCTATATTCTATCATTCAAATTAGAAGTTTCGTTTGAATTATAGAATACTCGCTGCACCCCGCAGTTTCACCCGCATAAGTCTCGTTCCCGTGGGAATGTCGGAATAAAAAGTATCCTATGTCCTAATCCAGGTCAAGGTCTACCACTGTGCCAAATTTCATCCAAATCCGTTAAGCCTTTTTTGCGTGAAAGCGTAACAAACAAACTCACTTTCGCATTTATAATACTTGTTAGGATACCTTTTTAGAGTTACAAATACAGCCCTCAAAATGCACACATCACTAATTCCTAGTGATTTCGCTGTGAACAAGAAATGGCGCAACAAACAGCTGCATTAAAAACAATGACATTGACCACTTCCTGTTTTTATCATAGAACTACATACTTAATGATACTAGGTATTGTTTTTCAATCGGTGTACAGTAATTAGTTTAATTATGTAATGAATTAATAAATAATTAACTTCTTTTTGTTATTGGATATTATTGAATGTCAAGTCGACGGCGCCGGCACACCTGAGGCCCGTTTAATAAAATCGCCTGGCGAAAGGTGAAAGTTTTTTTTTAAAATACATATACCTATTTACATAAATTCTCGCTTTTTTTCCATGGGGTAATGATGCTGGGCCCATAACCTGATGAAATGATAACAAGGGCAAATTACTTTATATAACTAATTTATTTAGAAGATTATCGTACCGGATAATGTTAACACACTTGACAAATCGAACACAAGAAAGTTATTTTTTCCATATTCAACTATAATGTCAGATTGAATAGTGCAGGGTCCATACTTTCAGGGAAGGAAGAAACTATAAAACGCCACTCCTTTTTCATGCATTTTCTCCTTTATAAACACGGCTGTCGTGATAATGTGACAATTTTGTCATTTTTGTTAATAATATTATGTCGCATTGTCAGTTATATTAAATTGCACCCTGATGGTAAGTGATGTCCTATGGATATTTATAATAACACGATCCATACCCTATACTCCTACTTTTAACTAATAGGTAGCTTTAAATACGAAATTGGGGTTTGCTGTACTGTTCCTGAGTGCAAAACTACGGCAGCGAATCCGCGAGTCAAGCTAGACTACTCCTAAAGAAAGATTCTTCTTCTTTTCGAGCCGATGGTACTTTTAGATTTTTATCTAATATTTTTTTTTTTTTTTTTGTAACTTGAGAATGCTACAATACTAACATAGTTGTTTAAGACCTTTGTTACTAACATTATATGGACATTTTCTTAGTCTGAAATAAATGAATTTATTATTATAATATATATTTGACGTGTTTAATATATGTTTAACATGACCAGAGGGCTAGCTTGTTCTTTGGCCAAAGAATTAGCATTGCCATTTAACGTGGCAATCCGGACGAATACTTCGATGCCTAAGGGTCCTTTTGTTTTTATATTTATTGGTATAGTTAGTAAGTCCTTTTAGTTAATTTTGTATAATATGTTACCCAATGTATATATTTTAACTAATAAAACTTAATAACTTAAAAAATATATGTATTATATATACATTTATTTATTTATATATTTATTCATCTACTTATATCTACCGTTACAGGATACCCCAATGCGATAAATGCGCTTACAGTTTTTTTTTTTTTTAAGTATGGAACATCCACAAAACTTTTATAAAAATTTACATTTAGATTTGTTGAGCCCTTACGGTTACATTGATACTGTATATACTTCAACTAGATACTTACTTATAATTAGGAATTTTATTAAGAGTGCTCTAAGGATACCTCAAGTAATCTCTTACTGCAAACTAACCTGCATCATAGATGGCCTGGTATGCTTGCTCCAGGATCTTGCGGGCCATGGGGTCCGTGGATTTGGCGAGACGGTAGTGAACCTTAAAGAACTGTGCATCAAAGTAGTTGAGATCTGGAATGGTGCCCGCATTCTGCACCACTTCTGGATGGTTGGACTTGAAACGGAGCGCTGCCTCTCTTACCGGATTAATCTGCGTTGCATCAAAAACATTTATGAAAAAACTGTTTTAGGTTTATTTTTGATTGCCTTGTTAGTCCAGTGATCGCAAGGGCTTCTGATATAACTTTTATTTTAGTTTATTATAAAATACACCTAAAAGTTATAAAACTAAAACCCAACTACGACAAAAAGTCAACTAAAAAGTTATACACAAAACATCACAGACAGATAAATTGAAAATCCGTAGTCACACATTAGGGCAAAACAAACAGATTACGTGTGACTCCGGATTTGGAGGGCGCAATATTCAATTTAATGTGACGTCACATATACTATAACCAACGGACGATCAAGAAGCCTCCAACGATATGAGGGAACACACGAACATGCATACCGCTCAAAATCATAACCCTCCTTTTTGCTTCACCATAGTCGGGTAAAATGGTTGTACCTCGTAAAAGGTTGTTGATTAAAAGGTTGTATCTGTATTTTTTAAGGTGTACATAATAATGAGTATTCTATTCTATTATATTCTATTCTACCTATTGGGTTTATCCCTTCAGAAAATTTCAGTACATACTCGTATCAGTTTGGAATCTAGAAATAGACTTGCCTCTTATTACATAGGACTTAAACAAAACTTGCGAACCACTTACTACTGCTACATATTCCTTAGGGGAAGTAGTATATGAAATAAGTCTGTAAATATGTAATGTACTATGGACTTGCGAGTTGCTGGAGTTTCTGGGTATAATAGTGGTCGCGAATAAAAATAAATATAAAACACTAGCTTCCGCCCGCAGCTTCGCCCGCGTGGTATGTCGATAAAAAGTAGCCTATGTCCTTTCTCAAGCTCTAGACTATCTGTGTACCAAATTTCATTTAAATCCGTTCAATAGTTTTGGCGTGAAAGCGCGACAGACAGACAGAGTTACTTTCGCAATTATAATATTAGTAAGGATTGCCATCACAGACAGAAAATCTATCGTTTTTAGCGCACGACTGTGCTTTTGTTCAAAAGTCAGCGTAAGCGAGCAGCGGTGGCCCAGTGGCGCCAGTTCGAACCCCTGATAGGTGTTTTTAATACATGTAAAATTATTTCATTATCACTGTTCTCAAAACGGTGAAGGAAAACATCGTGAAGAAACCGGCATGTGCTAGAACCAATAATACGAAGACATGTGACATCTACAACCCGCACTGGGCCGCCGTGGTGAATTACGGCCTACTCCCTTTTGCAGACAGGAGGCCTGGGTCCCGCAGGGCAGTGGGAACATTATAGGATGATTATGCAATACTCAGGGCCAACGTATAAAAAATACTTCTGCAGCACACTTGCACTTGCAAGTTCGAACAAGCACTCATATTTCTCATAATAGTTTTGTAATAATAATGTTACCTTAAAAAGGTTTACCTTATTGTACAAAATGTTAGACAAATCCTTGACACTGTGGGAGTCCGGGTAGAGTCCCGACATGCCGGCGATGACGATTCTCTCGCCATCTAGTCCCGGCGCGGCTGGGATCTCCTCGCGTGTCGCATGCACGTGCGAGGTCGGCGTCATTGTGTGAACCGTTTGTGTTACTGTATCTTTAAAAATTATAGTCGAATATTAGTTGTTATTAGCGCATTGATCACCAACCAGTCTTCAGCAAGCCTGGTGATCAATGTTTCTCTGTGTGAAAAGAGGCCAGGGGGGGACAATAATTTTATTTTTATTTATACCGCCATAAGACCAGCTAAAGACCATCATAAGACCAGTCTTTACGGCAGCGAAACGTGGGCCACAACCCAAAAGAACGAGCATACCATTCAAGTTGCTGAAATTAATATGTTGAGGTTGATGTGTGGCGTTACCAGGCTTGATAAAATCCGTAAAAAGTACGTGCGAGGAAGCCTGGGCGTGCGCGATTTCGCCGACAAGATGCAAGAGGATAGGTTGCGAGGGTATGGTCACCTGAAAAGGAGACCGCCAGAATACGTAGGGAACTTGGCGCTACAGCTTACCATTCCAAGGCCCAAAGGCGGACCCAAAACAAGATGAAAGGCTGTAGTGCTATAGGACATGAAGGAGTGTCAGGTCTCCGAAGACGATGCCGAAGGTAGAGCGAAGTGGAAGAGAAAGACCAGGGGGCCTAAACCGGCTACATTAGCAATTCTTCTAAAAGCAGTTCATTTCCTGAATCCCAGCTGTCATTAGCAATTCCTCTTATTTGACATAAAAGCAATTCATCATTTGTGGACCATTTTACAAATCTCCATAGAAAACTGTGAAACAGATGAATTAATTCGTAATAAGAACTACACACAGATTTTAATTATTATGAATTGTCAGTTTGTGACATTTTACGATGGTTCATAATATTTTCATATAATGATTCTGCTAAAGTGACCGTTTTAAGCCCCCAGGAAGGCCGACCCCACCACCATGTGGGATACATAGCCAGGAAGAGAGAGAGAGATTTATAAGCCTCTTTATTCTGAATTGGTTTTACTCTGCTGTATGTTGTTAAATTATGTCTGCCAATTCAGCATGCCTCTTGGCAATACGACCTCCTCTGGCTGTTTCCATTGAATTCTATCACGAGCGACTCCCCCGCAGTTAGAACCCGCTGTAAGTTTTACCCCGTCCTCCTATCTCCTTTGTTATTTTTTTATTGATAATAATAGGCTGGTATTATTATAACGACCCCCAGATAGAACGACGTCCTTAAAAAAGTGGCTGGATGCGACGGTAAAAAGGGTGTTGTGGCGCAGCTTGAGGCCCTGTTCACACGGCAAACCTAACTAATCGTACGATATTTTAAGATAAAAAGTCGGGATCTCAATATTACTTATATCAACCTCCCGCTGTACATAAATATACATAAACAAATTGATAGTGAACCCAAAATTATGATCATTGCCGTGTGTACTGAGCCTAAGAGAGGCCTTTGTTAGGTAGTACACTGCGATAGATTAGTTGTTGAATTCAACGTAGGGTTAGTGTGTAACATCTTTCCTCTCACTTTTCTGTAATCTGTGGGAATGATTTCATGAAAAGGGACGGAAGTGTGTAACAAGAAGCCGGGGAAGTGCGCGCTATTTGATTTGACCAATGAACGCGCGCGGAGCTAGAGTTGGCCATCAGATAGTACCAACCCATTGTCCTAGACGTTGATACTGTTGATATGTCAGATGTTACACATCATCATGTACTGTAAAAGACTCGCCCGTTTTTTTTTAAACAAGCTAGTATTTTAGTCCTGTTGTTTTACCAACTGACTACAAAGTGAAAGTATCACATTCGGCCTTGCTTTCCTATGGATTTCAAAATTATACTTTTCCTGTTGCACTATAACAAACGTCACTGCTTTTTATTGGCGAACGACAGACAATGGGCACAATTTTCAGTTTCACACACAAACACCACGATTAGGTTAATATGGAGGTATCCATAAACCATTCCCGAACCAATACTGTAAAATATGGTATTTTATGTAAATTATTATACATGTAACCGATCAGCAAAAGCTCACCTATTAAAGAAATTTATTACACGGCACACTTCAGACAGGCAATGCCGTAATATGCGCACTTGTGTAACAAGTAGGCGTTTATATAAACAGTGTTTATTGTACATATGTTAATATCGATGTTTGAATGATGTCCGATAATGTATAAATTAATATCATTAGATATGTGTTTGTGTAAACTTGACTTATTACAGGCATACGTTTACAGCGGAATTTAAATATGCGAGTGCGCATTGAAATTCTGATTTGTTGTAGTTTTTTAGACGTAAGTACAGGGTGAAAAAAAAAGTTGTAGAGAGTACTTAGCAGAATCATCCTATAATGTTCCCACTGCTGGGACCCAGGCCTCCTCTCTTCGAGAGGGAGCGGGCCGTAATCCACCACGCGGGCCCAGTGCGGGTTGAAAGATGTCACATGGCTTCGAATTTTTGGTTCTAAGACATACCGGTTTCCTCACGATGTTTCCTATTTACACAAAATGAAGCACCTATCTGGGTTCGGACCCACGACCGTACGTACTCGTAAGTCGGGGCCGATACCATTGGCCTACCACCGCTCATAGCTGCGTTAATTTTTTGATAAGTATTACTCTGAGGAAACATTCCCTTTTCCATAAAACAAGTACTACAACTTCTTTCAACTATATTTCAGCAGAAGCTTGCTTCACCGGAAAAAATAGCGGCATAAATGCGTTTGAAACAGCATTCGGTATTATTTATGAAAACAACTGCTATCTCTTTCCATCTGTTCTGTGAATGAAAACTGAAATCAGCTAACTAGTTCGTCACTATCTAATCTACTAGGTACGCAACAATACGCAGGCAAACAAGTGTTTTAAAAGTGCAATTACTTACCAGCTACCGCATTCTTCCAAAAAACTGACGTAAATAAGATGATAAACTTCCCATCACACTTAAAACAGGCTTTGGACTGTCAAGTTAGTGTAAGAATCGCAATATGGTGACTCACTCGCACACCAAACCTCTGCTGGTATAAGTTTACTGCATACGCAGTTATGGAGTTACACTCGCGGCAGCACAATACCATTTCAAGATATTCTTGATTGGAATACCGTCGTCTGGGTGGCATTTTTATAGAAAGCGCGCGCGATTTTCCCGACGCTGACCGCTAAAACTAACTTCCGAGCGGGCGGGCGACTGGCGAGCCGGGCGGTCGGCTAGCGCGTGCGACGAACAGGGTAGTGCGGGTGAAGGTGGGGGCGCGCGGGGCTGCGCTTTGACGAGCGAGTGGCCGGCGCGCAGCGGCATTGTTTGATAAGAATGGCAACAGTGTATAAACGGCGCCGGCGTTTCGCGAATTGAATTTGGTGCGGTGCGGCAACAGCTTATTAAGTCTACGGGATGGTTTTATGCCAATAAATCAAAACTTACCAATTTTTTGTATGAAAAAAAATATGACAGGTGATCAATAATTTATCTTTACTATTGTAATCTATAAACACAATACTGTCTCCCATTGCAGCCGAGGCAGATATTTTTATAGCACCTTATATAATTATAGGTACCTAACTTACCTTGCCATGCACCTAAAGTAAAAACGTTTGTAAATATTGTTACGATCTCCAGATCAAACTGGCTTTCACATCTTCGAAACATGGTTCGATGCGATGCTCAATTTTTATACCGCGACTCCGAATCGCCGATAAGCGACGCAACATTCTTGCAGTTGCCAAATTCGAATCACTATAACGATCATCACATCTAATCTAGGCCCTCAGTTTCGTTGGTGAAATCCGCCCTAAATTCCTAAAAACTTTTGAAAAATTTTGTGCGTGTTTTTTGGTTATTTTTTTATTCACAAAAAATCATGATTCTGTTTGACATGTATCCATTAGTTTAGTAGGTATAAGAAATAATAATCAATACTTAGGTACGTAATGTTTTGCGTATATGAATGCATAAAACACCTTTTATGATTTGTGCTTAACGTTGTGTAAGTGTGTGTTTGTATGTTAATTATTACTGGAGTCTGACCGAATTTCGGCTTTCGGCCAAAAATATGAGTTTCGGCACTTTTCA
Source organism: Lithophane leautieri (assembly GCA_949152455.1). Taxonomy (NCBI): domain Eukaryota; kingdom Metazoa; phylum Arthropoda; class Insecta; order Lepidoptera; family Noctuidae; genus Lithophane; species Lithophane leautieri. The sequence goes on from OX424478.1 coordinate 11,741,466, forward strand.
CGTTTGGCCGAATAATTCTTTTCGGCTGAATGATTGGGACAAAATCTTGAAAAATTGCCTATTCTTTGCATTTTATATCACATTTATTGATTAAATTTTCTTCTTAGAGCGTGTCGATGGCAATGTAGGTGGAGTCGGCCCAGAATTTGGCTACGAATTTGGCACCTTCAGTAGCGTCCATCAGTTCCTGGACACGATATTAAGGCTTGAATTCCTCCTACGCTGCCGCTGATGTCGGTCGCGTACGCGTAGCTACGTAGTACGCGCCGCGGACGTCAGCGTCACAATAAGATGTTGGTGCTATAAAGAACACAATGTATATACGTACGCGACCGACGGCGACGTCAGCTTATGGGGAATTCAAGCCTAAATGTCCCATTATTTGTGGACAGTGCCACCCCACCATGTACATATAATTTGATTATTAATGACAGTTATAATTAATATTATATTGAGAAAACTACAATGACTTTTATAAATAAGTTTTTTATTTTTCACTCTTTAGTTGTGGTACCCACATAACCTACCTTTTGACGTTCATAAGTGCCTTTTAAGTGCTTAATTTAAATAAATTATTTGACTTTGACTTACACCAATTCGTATACCCCTACTTGTTACGTAAACAACAGTGACAGAAAGTTTTATAAAATCATCAACATACACAAAATATGCATGAGTTGGAAGTTGTTTGTTTTACTTTTACCTTCGGCAAATCTATCGGTAAACAAAAGAATAGTACCTAACATTTTTGTGCAGCTTTTTCGGTTTCGGTTTCGGCTTCGGCTTACTTATCACTGGCAGTCCTAACTCATATTCTAGGTAGACTTACTTTGACCTATGACAGCGTTGCATAAGTCATAAAGTAAATAAATTGCACTATTCATGGTTAAAATTTACATTGTAATCCAAAGTTTAAATTAATGGGTAATCCATTTGCAAATAAACATTACAACAATCTAGAGCGAAAAAGACTGATTACATTTTTATTTCTTTTTGTTTTCCAAAGAGGCAGTCAAATGGTAGACAAAAAAAAAACAAATCAATCAAATCGTCACATTTCGTTAACATTATCACTGTACAAATTAAATTGGCATCCGGTTAGAATGGGCACGCGTAGTAGGTATGACCACGGTAGAAACGGGCTTTGTCGACGAAATAATAGATAAAATAACAGATAAACAATCACAATCTGTCTATAAACTGCATTCTTCATTATTACGAGTATGTTTGTGACGGCATTTTTCTCGGGAGTTTTTCTGTTGTATAACTTTACATCGACTCCTAATTTCCGCCAGGCACTGTAATTTAATAATATTTCGTTAATCAATCATTATTGTTTATTACACGTTATCTGTAAGTACTGGCTGCGTTGACTGTTTGTACCTACTTAATTGTTGAGAACAAAAATCAAACAACTTCGTTAAGGACCTACCCTACCTCAAATTGCTTAGCATGATCCTCCGTTATGCCGAAAATACTGCAGCATTCATTTTGAAATAAATATATGTTAAAGTTGAGGATTGATGCTAGGTCCTATGCTGCACGAAAACACGATTAAGTAAAATTCTCTCTATAGAAAAAAATCCAAAGTTGCCTCTAAACCGAACTAAAAAGCTGGTATTAAAAAAAAAATCAAAATGATCTAATTAGATTTTTTTTTTAATACTGAAACTTTGCATAATAACTGAACTAACTATAAAGCAGGTCTTATATTTTTTATTACCATTACTTTCAACGTAAAAAGCAATTATCTAAACTATTCGAGACCTGGAGACGCCAGCACACCACTCCGGCTCCGTCTCACTCAGGCCGCGAGTATGATGCGAGCGCGATAAAAAGTGAATTTGACCTGAGGTAGTATAGGCCATTAAAACAAAGATCAAATAAATTCAGGAAAGTAACAATAAACGACAGAGTCTAATGTTTGGCAGCAGATTGACTGATGAGAGTTTCGAGATTTCAGGAGTTTCATGAATAAGACTTTCAGAATGAAAGCATTCATAGCTACATATATGTTTAAGAAAATTGTCTGGTCAACAGAGTAAATAAAGCAATGAATGTTGTTGAACTGTAAAAATGAAAGCCATTGCTACTGTAAGTGTGTTACGCAATTATGCCGCTGCACCCAGCGGTTTAGAAATTTAAATTTTTATTAAGTAATTTACCTTGGTAAAGTTCCACTGAAGTTCATACTAAAAGCATTGGTAGAATCAGTTACCACAGCGCTGCCAGTAGCTCTACTTGAGTCGGTTATACTTAGCCCGGCGCGGCGTAATGTAGGTAACTGAAAAATAACACTTTCACGTTATGGTACTGTTTCTCATCATCAACTATACTACAGGCCGAGTAGTGGTCGCCCTGAGTGCACATGTGGCGTAGAATGGCGCCATGTAAAAATCAGCATCTGCACGCTTAACATGATCACAATAGAAACGGATTTCGTCGACGGAAGAACATACTAAATGACAGATAAACAATCACAATCTGTGATTTTGTCTATTCTTCCGTCGACAAAACCCGTAGAAAACCCGTTTCTATGGTTTTCATGTCAGGGATGCATGTGGTAGTAGTGGGGTGGTACCAACCTAGCGTTTCCATCTGGCATTATGCTGAGGCTCTTTTGGCATAGGTATTTTTTTTCTCGTACTTTTATGAGGAGATAGGGTCGGTCTTTTCTCCATACAAAAAGTCATAATTCGAGGTTCAGCTCTCGTCTATTTCTTCCTCCAATATTGAACTTATTTCAAAGATATTTAATAAATTGAATAAGAAGGATATTTATTATGTCCCTATGTTTTTCATTTTTCATTAACTGTTGTCAAATTTGTACAATAGGCAGTGATGACAGCGGTCTAAACAAGCAATTTTGAGTATTTTCTGAGGGTTCTAGTGCTTCTACAGATAATGTATCATCAAAACGGAAAACATAGGGGCATAGAACTACTTGATATTTATTGTAATGTAAAACATAATTGCTCGTAAGTCATAAGTAGTCATAACCTAGAGAGAAAACAGGCGAGAGCGTTTGTATGAAGAGGGGACCGACCGATACCAATATGCAATTCTTTCTTTCCGCATTTTAACATTGGTGCTAATCCGAGAAGAATGCCGTGAGGCATTCGCTATCCTCTCCCCTTATTAAAGATGCAACCAGAACCATGATACCGTAAGATAATAAGACTCTCAATCATTCATTCAAACTATTGTGCTTATAGATGGACTTTGTCTTTTTTTATTGTAAGAGTTAACTTATATTTTGGTTTGCACATGTTTCTGTGACAAATAAACTTATTATACGACTACCCAAAAATGTTCATGTTTTTCTTTCATATTATAGAATACAAACTCGAGCTACGAGCTCGAGAACTGGAGCTCGTGGCTACGTAATAACAGCCGCACGGGTCGATCCATCAGGTTAAGCTACGCTTGCCGGGGTTGGTCCGTGGATGGGTGACCATCTTTACATACCGAGACTCCTTCGTGCCTCGGAAAGCACGTTAAGCCGTTGGTCCCGGCTGTCATTTGTGGATCTTTGACAGTCGTTACGGGTCGTCAGAAGCCCGATAGTCTGACAACCAGTCTTACCAAGGGGTATCGTATTACCCAGTTACTGGGTTGTGGAGGTCAGATAGGCAGTCGCTCCATGTAAAGTACTGGTATTCAGCTGCATCTGGTTAGACTGGAAGCCGACCCCAACCTAGTTGGGAAAAGGCTAGGCAGATGATTATAGAATTCAAGTGAAGGGGGGATTTCATTTCATTTCATTTCATTTCCGCCCAGAACAGCGTACTGAGGTCACCAGGCTGTGCTATCGCAAGGGAAAACTGCCTTTGCTGTGATGACGTTTTGCGGCCATTAGCACTGAGCTGCCTACATTTGTCAATTTTGATTATAAATTATGGTACTTCTGTAACGGTCAGTACGTATTGTTTTTATTATACCAGAATTTCAACGGTTTAAAGTTTAATTCGAATTCTTGCATCTCATTTTTCTGATGGATTCAAACCAGCGGACTGGTCCTTAATCATGAGTTTTGTAAATGCCGGTCGATTCTGTAAAAATCTCGCCCTGAAAACTTAGGTGAAGTGAGCTTGGAGTGAAATGTCACTGCCTTAGCATCAGTAGGTATCGATGACAATGACAACTCATTCCACGCTCACTTCACCTATGTTTTCACGGTAAAATGGTTTACAGAATAGCAATGCTGCTGTCTAAGTATTTCGGTATAACGGTTGCTTTATATTCAAATTCGTTTTATTTACTTTTTGGTTTTTTTGTTGTCATATTGTAAATCGAAACTCCTCCACATCTGAAACAAAAAATAAACACGTTCTATTTAATCTTATATACGTTTTTGTATTGAACGAACCTTACTGCACGTTGCTAAAAGTTAGGAGAAGCGTCAAAACTGTATGTGAGCAATAATGTTTTTAATAATGTGCGAAAGTTTTCGAGAATGTCTTACATCAAGGAATTTACAAGCAAGTTAACCAGTACCTGTGCAATGAGCAGCATGGCTTTCGCGAAAAAAGATCAGTCAATACTAACTTACTCACACTAGTTAATTGTATATCTACTAGTCTTGATCGCAGACGCCAAGAAGACGTTCTTTACTTTGATTTCCAAAAGGCGTTCGACAGAGTCAGCAATGACGTCTTGCTGTCAAAGCTCAGTGAGATAGGTGTGGCTCCGGGGCTTCTACGGCTTCTTGCAGATTATTTGCGGGACAGACAACAATTTGTTAGATTAGGTTTGTACGAGTCACTCCCATACCAAACTCGTTCGGGTGTGAGTCAAGGTTCGGTAGACGGCCCTCTCCTTTTCATTTTGATGGTTAATGACCTCCCTGATGTAGTTGCGAATGCCAGATCCCTCTTATATGCTGATGACTTAAAACTATTTTATGAAATAAAATCAGAGCTTGATTGCCAAGCTCTGCAATCAGACATTGATTCAGTATATAAGTGGAGTTTAGAAAATAAAATGGATAATAATAAATCAAAATGCTACGTGATGTCTTTCGGTCGAATGCGGCGCCTGGTTAACTTTCTATACAAACCGAATGGAGATACAATTACTAGAACTGATTCCATGAAAGACCTGGGAGTCATATTCGACCGTAAGCTTCACGACTACATCACGTCCACTGCAAAGGAGTCCTTCAGGGTCCTTGGCTTTGTTTTAAGGAATTGTCGTGACTTCCACAACCCCCACGTTATCAAGCTTGTTTTTGGGGCATTGGTCCGCAGCAAACTTGAGTCTAGTGCGTGCGTATGGAATCCTTTTGAGAAGCAGTATACGTTAGCTTTAGAAAAAGTTCAAAAAGCATTCCTTAGATACCTTTACAAGCACTTGTACGGGTTTTATCCTTTCTTGTATCCCACTAAATTCCTGTTGGGTTGCTTGAGTTTCAATTCTCTAGAGGTAAGACGGTTGCGCGATCAGATGACGGTAATAATTAAAATTCTTAGGGAGATTATAGACGTTCCTGATCTGCATAATGAAATCTGCAAACTATTTGTCCCATATAATTACTGTCGTGGCAGTAAACACCGATTACTGGCTGTCCCAACTTGCCGTACTGTTGCACACTCCAAGTCACCTATTCCTCGCACATTAGCCGCTGTTAACGCTCTCCTGAACTCAAAAACAGATTTGGATATGTTTGCGAATGAATGGAAAATGATACTGTCAGAATGTCTGAATTTTTGTGAGAAGAATGCATGTCTGTGTTAATCAAATTATATGTTTAAATAGTGTAATTGGCTTCGGCAGTTCTATTTAAAATAAAATAAATAAATGTTCCCACTGCTGGGACACAGGCCTTCTCTCTACGAGAGGGAGTGAGCAGGTGCCGTATTATGAAGTATTAATGCCACCATTTTTCCAGTGTGAGAGAGAGACGGAGTTAGACAAGGCCGGTAGCACCATCCCGTTTTCGCAGTGGAATAATGATGGGATTAATACTTCATAATACCCTGTAGGTAATCTACCACGCGGGCCTAGTGCGGGTTGGTAGATGTCAAACTCAAACTCAAACTCAAAGCATTTATTTCAAATAAACCAATTACAGGCACTTTTGAATTGTCAAGGGGTCGGTCAGTCAGAAAGATGAAGCTAGTTGCCACTAGCTTCATCTAATTAAGCTAATCTTCTCAGAACGGGCAAGAAACTCCACGGACACTCTTTTGAATCAGAATATTGTTACAATATATTGGTTACATCATTCATGTTGAAATTATACATGTGAGTACAATGTCCGTCCGTAAAAAGATAAAAAAGAAACAAAACAATTCAAAAATTAAAATAAATTAAAATAAGCCGTGGCAGCTATGAGATGAGCAGTCCCTACTGATGGCGCCCGTTCACGAACATGACGCATGGATCAGCACCATTTAGCTCAACCATTTTCAAGGGAACTTAATGATCCAACACACACGCCACCACCAGCGAGACATTAAAGTGAGCATGACATACTCTCAGTCGCCAGGGCACATTCAAGTCAATGAAAGACGTACCTAGTAAATGGTAGCTTTAAAGTACTTAGGTAAGTACATAGTGCTCACACACATGTGCTATGCAGTTATACAATACTAGGAGATTGAATTTATACAATGTAAATATAGTTTTTACAATCTTCAGCAGCTCCAACAATTATTTCGAATGCTAATCAAGTTTATGCGCCCTGTGGAGCTGGACCAGCGCTGAGCCAAGCATTTTTATCAGTAATGTAATCCCCTAATTTATAATATGCTTGGCGGCATAGTGTGCTTTTTATACAAGATTTAAATTTTGTTTCATTCAGTTGGAGTTTGTGGGGAGGTATTTTATTATAACATTTTAAACAGTACCCCATGAAGGATGAGTCAACTTTAGCCAGTCTGAAGCCTGGTTGAACTAATTGGTCCCTACTTCTAGTCCTATAATTGTGTCTTTCACCTCTTTTACTAAAAAGACTTAGATTTTTCCTTACGTACATGATGTTTTCATAGATATATTGACAAGGTACCGTCATGATGTTAATATCTTTAAACAGTTCCCTTAGAGAATCGAGCCTGCGGAGGCCATATATTGCTCTGATCGCTCTTTTCTGCAGAATAAAAATAAAATCGATATCAGCAGCCCGTCCCCATAGTAAAATACCGTAAGACATGATACTATGAAAGTAACTGAAATAGACTAACCTCGCGGTATCTACATCAGTGAATTGACGGATTTTCCTCACAACGTATGCTGCTGAACTTAGCCGTCCTGCAAGAGATGTTAAATGAGGACCCCATTGCAGCCTTGAGTCGAGTGTGATCCCAAGGAAAACAGTTTTATCGACGAATTCTAGTTTCTCCCCATTTAATACTAAATTATACTCATAATTTCGCCTTCATGGAAACTGTGTAGTTTGCACTCGTGCACTACTTGCCAATCACATTATTTAAAGATGAAAGCCTTCATCATAGATAAAATTTAAAAATGTTATCTGTGGTCCGTTCGCTGGCGCGTCATCCTCAATCTGTCAATTCATTGTACTTTTTTGTGCCGCGCGCTGATCACGCTTCCGATAAAAAGTTCAGATATATTTATCGAAATGGGAAAATATCGAAGAAAACGAGACCAGGAAATGGAGGACCTGAATGAATATCTGCGAGAACTGGTAAACCGAGTGTATACCTACATGAAAGCGGAGTCGTCATGGACACCGGTAAGTTTCTCGATATACCTACCAATTTGTCGTTACCTGAGATCATTTTACTAAAATTACCTTGAGTGCCGTAATATGTTTCCACGTGAGGTTAACATTAGAGCACTAACTGTGCCGTATACTTACGAAAGGACACCACACGAGTTTTCAGTAGGAGGTCAACCATTGGTGTATCGTTCAGTGTTACAAACACATCCTTGCTAGATCCCTAGCAGTCTCTAAGAGTTTTCACGAGAGGTTAACCAGGAGACCACTAACTATGCCGTATACTTACAAAAGAACAACATCATACGAGTTTACACTGGGAGGTCAACCATTGGTGTATCGTTCAGTGTTACAAACACATCCCTGCTAGATCCCTAGCAGTCTCTAAGAGTTTTCACGTGAGGTTAACCTTGAGAACACTAACTGTGCCGTATACTTACGAAAAGACAACACCACACGAGTTTTCACTGGGAGGTCAACCATTGGTGTATCGTTCAGTGTTACAAACACATCCTTGTTAGATCCCTAGCAGTCTCTAAGAGTTTTCACGAGAGGTTAACCAGGAGACCACTAACTAGGCCGTATACTTACAAAAGGACAGCACCACACGAGTTTTCACTGGGAGGTCAACCATTGGTGTATCGTTCAGTGTTACAAACACATCCCTGCTAGATCCCTAGCAGTCTCTAAGAGTTTTCACGAGAGGTTAACCAGGAGACCACTAACTATGCTGCCGCATAACTACAAAAGAACCACACCACACGAGCTTTCACGAGAGGTCAGCCATGGTATATCGTTCAGTTATAAAAACATCCCTGCACCATCACCTGATGTAAGCTGTGGAATTGATTAGTCTGGAACCTAACTCTTATTATGAGTGCGAAGCCTGCTTCCGTGGAAGACACTATAGTCAAACTTGCACCAGGAGAACACGTTTGAGAGGCTGTGAGTCACGTGACCAAAGCCAACGAATCTGGACACCAAATAGCCTACTCAATGCCACCTATTAAAATTTATTTACTTAACAGACAACACCTAGTGGTCTTCAAAAATTTCAAAATACTTACAATAATTCTAGATACCTATTGGTATACAATTTAACTTAAATATGCTATGTTAGTATTTACGTGAATTCCACTACAGTCCAACCGGAAGAAGACTGAGAGTGAAATGATATCCTACCCCAACCTGAAGCATTGCCTTCAAATGTTGAGAATCTGCTCTGAGGGTGCAGTTGGCTACATCACTTTGGTGGTCAAAAATTATGATAAATGAACTAAATGTGCCGGCGAAGCAACATTTATGAGAGGTATGAAGCACCCACAATCTGTGGCCTGTTGAACCCACCAAAGATTGACAAGGGGGTGGCGGCTGCAGTAAATGAAGGTGGAATCAAATGACACCAAAGGATCAGGGGGCGGCAGAATAAAGTGGCTGCTGCCATTGGGTCCATTGACAAGGGCCTTAACAGTTTAATAGCTTCCCAAGGGAGTGCATTTCTAATCTAAACATTAAACATTGACCCAGCTAGACTACTGTGTGTAATTTATTATGATTGCATCACATGAAGATCATTGTTTTTGACCCAGCCTTAATAAGGAAATGAAAGAACTGATGGAGCGGGCACCAATATCTAAATATTTGTTCGGCTATAAGCCTCAAAGATAAATTCAATGCCATCAAACGTTGCTAAAGTCGGGATTGTCACTAGCTCAGGTACGGACTGGTGGATCGCAGTATTTCCCTGAAGTTTGGAGGATATTACTACTAATCCAACCATACATGGTGGATCAAGGGTTATAAGTTACCCTTTATTGAACTTCCAGTTCAAACTTCTGAATAAGAACTTCAGTTGGAGAGAAAGCAACCCTATTTCCATAGAAATTAATAATCTCTTACAGTTAGGTGCATGTTTCCCTGTCAAAAAACAATTTTTATTTAGTATATTCTTACCAAAATCAGATGACAATTGGAGATACTTAAATATGTTGTTACATCCCACTTTAACTGTGGTTAAAGGACAGCTATAATAATGATTTTTGCCTACAATAGAATTAATAAATACATGTTAAATGGTACCCATAACAAAATACGTTAGAAGATATCCCCAGTTTCTGTTTAACATAATTATATTGTAAGAGTTTACATGCCTCCAGGCTTGACACAGCACCATGTGTGTTGGCAGGGATCATGAAGCCAGTTGTCTGTCACCTGAGGTCATAAAGGTTGCTTTCTGTCATATACTCTCACAATATTCTATGCTTTGCCGATTCATAATATGCAAAGTGTATAGAAAATGTGTCTACTATTCAAACTATGATATGAGAAATATAGGATTTATTATAAATATTCAAAACTGAAAAGAGCCCCCTAGAATCCAGACGATGCAATTTTTTGTTAGATTCAGTCCAGTTGGCCATTTCACTTAGACAGGAAAAGATAGTTTATCCAGTTCATAAAGAATTTTAAGTCTAATAAGAAAATGCAAATAGTAGAGTTTGCCTAATTACTAGGTATTCTTGTTGCAACATCCCAGCTGTACAATATGGTTTGCATTACACCAAGATGATGAAAGATCACAGAACAGTAGCCTTAAAGAATAACAATGAAAATAACAAGGCCATAACTAGTTTATAATTCAAATCCATAATAACATAACGCCTGTATTCCCCGAAGGGCTAGGCAGAGGTATAACTATTTCAAATTCAAAATCATTTAATTGCAAATACAACAAAACTGGAATCAAATTCAAAATCATTTACTTGCAAAGGTTGCTCACATTTCAATAAATCACAATGGATTTAAACAATTTGACCTTGTTCTTGAAATATTATCTGTTGCTTCTCAAACTGATTGGTATGTAATTATAAAAAGTTCCATATATATTACCTTGAACTATTAACAGCATTTATAGGGCTCAAAACATTTGCAAGCTTTTCCAGATTGGTACTGTGAGGTGTTACCTACTAAGAATAGATATTATCACAATAGCCATTGCCTATATCAATAAGATGATTGGTACTCGTTCTACTCACCTGAAGATTAACGAAACAGTGATGACAATAGTGCGAGGAAAGACAAATATGGGCTATGCATCTTATTTTAGTTTTAAAGGAAACATTATGACTGGTCTAGACGCCCAAATATAGAAATTGAATGGAAGTGAGGTGGATATACCTTCAAATCAATTGCTGTTAAGCTGGGCGAGCCCCCGATTAACCAGTTTACAAACAAGCCCAATTCTAAGTGTCAGAATGACATCATGGCTCCCTGATCTAGGTGCATGCTCTGTAGATGCAATCACTGTCAAATGGGATCTCCACACCCATTGTGCAGGAGTCTCACACTGATTACCGCAAGATTATCAGGGATGCTTTCTTGAGGAGAGGAACACCAATCCCTTCAATTAATATAGTACTAACTTCCTTGTATAGCAAAGCAAGAAAGCGATATGAATCTGCTCTGGATCAATGGATCCCCTTCTGACAGAGTCAAGATATTGGCCCCTCCTAGGGTCAGTCACCATGGTAATATTATTAATGACCACTAAGTTTAATGAAGGATTGCTGTATAGCTCACTCAATACCCTAATGATATTGAATGAGTTATAATTATATATAAATGAAAAAAAAAAAAAAAAAAAGCTAATAAGAGCGAAGAACCCCAAACATGAAATAATTTTGGGACCCCAGGAACGTTCCGGATTATCTCATGTCTTTCATAAATAACCAATGGTTTAAAATGACTTTTTTTATGTATACCTAACCATATTAACTCTTGTGATTGCACACAGAATTCAAACCGTGTCAGTCATTACACATAGATAACATTTCTTAAAATGAGGTTAATATTAAATAAAGATACCAGAAATATGTGAAATTTCTACACCTGGTTGTACTAAACCACGTGATATTACCATTTTCTTAGATTTTACTGAGAGTAAAAGACAAGATTGTAAATCATACAATATAACTTTATAAGAAAATCTTATCATGCCGCCTCTACTGTAACTATAGTGGATGGACAAACCAAAATTTTAATGCATAATAATGGAATAGATTTTTCTAAATTCACATACAGACATGCCTCTACTTCAAAGGCCTTTGAGGGGGGGGAGGTATCAATGTTGAGGTCATAGGAAATGCTGTTGGTTGGACCATTTCTCAACCTTTTGTAGGTGACCAATAGTGATCCTAATGCTTTTGCACAGGCTGTATGCTCTATAGAGAGTGGCTGTTCATAAAACTCATTATATTTCTATGTCAATTTTAATTGTCTGCTTATAAGTAATTGATGTGTGCCATATTAGATTACTAATGACACTGGTTGATTCAAGACTGAATAAGAATTCCAGGAATTAATAGTCTGTCTTTACCTTAATGTATGCTTACTGATTCATATAGAATATATATTTTATAATGTGTAACTAACAAACTCAGAATAACATGGTTAGCTACAATGTTCAGTTGTTAAATAATGATGAAATGATTACCAACACAACTTTGTTCTTTGAACATCTACACAGTTTCCATGAAGGCGAAATTATGAGTATAATTATACAGATCGGACTAACTTACCTAGTGACGTCCGATCCTTAATTATATGAAATAATTTCGCCTTCATGGTGTCCCAACCCTTCCCAAATAATGAACCTACTTATGTGTACTGGATTATCTAAACCCCTTCTAAAAGTTGTGTTTAGCTGTATGCACTATGACCGGGACTAAACGATGCTCATACAGGTCATCGTTAAGTCCCGTTCATATGCTTTGAAAGAATGAATTGACAGATGACAGGATGACGCGCCAGCGAACGGACCACAGATAACATTTTTAAATTTTATCTATGATGAAGGCTTTCATCTTTAAATAATGTGATTGGCAAGTAGTGCACGAGTGCAAACTACACAGTTTCCATGAAGGCGAAATTATTTCATATAATTAAGGATCGGACGTCACTAGGTAAGTTAGTCCGATCTGTATAATTATTAGCAGTGAACCAATTTTGGACCTTTTGGATGTCACATGTCTTCGAATTTTTGGTTCTATAACATACTGGTTTCCTCACGATGTTTTCTATCACCGTTTTGAGCAGTGGTGATGAAATTATTCGCACAAAATACAGCACCTGCCTGAGTTCCAATCCACGACCTATATACAACTCGTAAGTCGCGCCCGTTTCCACTGGGCCACCACTGCTAATGTTAATCATTACTTAACTCTAAGCAACGTTTATAAGTAAGGGAAGGGGGGTGCCATTGAATAATTGCACTAAGCTTTTTCACTGGTAGGTTAGACTTTGAGCTGGCCTAGTGTAGTAGAGAGGGGAGTTTCAATAGAATAAGAGGGTACCTAGGTGTTCGAGGCAACGCCTGCTCGTTTAGAATGAGCAAATCAACGTTGCGTAACAGAGTGCGCGACATAAAAAAAAAGGTCGGCGGAAAATTGTGGAACTACATCACAATTCTTAACCGACTTCTTCAAAACGGAGGTTCTCAATTCGTCTGTATTTTTTTTTTTTGGAAGCAATGTGATGTTATTGGATAGACATTAGCGCCGCGTCCAAAGGACTTCAGTCATTGTGCAAGCCTTTTTTATATTTTGCCTTTTTACCATTTTGTCTATGTTTTTTCTTTATTCTTTTTTATTGACATTATACTTGTTTCCTACCTAAAAAAAAAAAAGAATAAAGAAAAACATAGACAAAATGGTAAAAAAGCAAAATATAAAAAGGCTTTCGTTTCCTACCAAAAAACCAGCGCCTTTCATTTACGACATCAATAGTCATAATATAACTTCAGTGGTGGTGCGGACTCCAATTAGTTTGCAATTAGATGTAAGGATTATAATGTGGTAGATTATAATGGTATGTACATACTTGTTTGTCATTTCTTGTTCCATTTTGTTTATCATCGAGGTAATACAAGTTTAACTAAATATCAGTTTTGGAGTTTCATTGAAGAGTCAGGGAGTCTATAAAGTTCCAAAACACTTTTTGGTTCATTACCGAGCCGAATTGATAAGAACATGAAGATTTGCTAAAATAAAAAATAAAAAATATTACTACCTCAGACCAAATAAAAAACCAAGACAGTGTCAACAGTGACGTGAGGCCGGTTTCGTAAATGTGTGTGCACTTAGTTATGTGTACTTAGTTTGATTGTAGTGTCATTGTAAATACACTGGCCGTCAAAACTTAGTACCACACTTTTAAAATTGCAATAACTTTTAAATTACACAAGATATATTTTCGAAAGAAAAAGGATTACAAAAATATTTTTATTTTTTATTTATAAACTTTATAGCCAATAGCCGTATTTTAAGGAATGGCTAAAAAACCTTATACTTAAACAAAAACACTCCTTTCCAAATTGTTGAAACTTTTGACTGTTTTTGTTTCTGTTTTTGTTTTCACATTTATTTCTTGATCGATAAATTTTGAAATAGAAGTAAAGGTGTCAAAAAAAAAATGTAAATAAGGCGTAAAACTGTAGTTATAAATGTTGTTCGAGTTTTTTGCCAGTAAGTAAAAAATTGCTATTTTTTGGTTTAAGTCAAAAACGTTACTTATGTATAAATAACTATAATTTCCAAGAAAGCTGATAAAATTTGCTATAAAACGTTTTTTATTTCAAAACTCTGGCTTCTATAGTTTAGGAGAAATTGCAATTTTAAAAGTGTGGTACTAAGTTTTGAAGGCCAGTGTAGTTGTAAATGTGTGTGTGTGAGCGTGTATGCACAGAGCGGTGGTGTAGTTCTAGCATGCTTTATTGTATTGTTCGCAGCGCTCCGTCTTGGTTTTTTATTTGGTCTGAGCAAAACTCCACAGTAGTAATCACACTGTGGAGTTTTTCCGAAGAGGTTATAAGCCAGCAACGTGACTGCGAACAAAGGACGGCCAGAAGCTTTACGGTGTTAAAAATGGTTCCCTATCCATTTGCATAAAATTTTAAGACATAATATAACATGGCATACTTTTGTTTAGCCGATCAATATTTACGCATAATATTATTTTCGCATATCAGGAAACGCATAATTATATTAAGCATAATTGCTCCTATCATAATAGTGTATAAGCATAACATTCAAAAGCATAAATATATTTTCGCATAATGACATTAAACCATAATTTTTATAGGCATAAGAAATAGGTACGCATAATAATTAACTCCAACAAAATTAGGCACTACAACACATTTTCATACAACATTGCTCTAATGAAATTTATAGGCGCTTTACATTGCAGGTAAAAAACATGCAAACAAGCATACACCATACATGCTGCATGCTTGTTTGCATGCTAGCCACCACCGCACGCGGCTTCGGCTTGCTGGCCGCGGTGGTGAGTGTTAAAACCACCTGCTCCTTAGCTCGCGGGCCGCCACGCCCCTCCGCGCCTACGCAATTTTAAATAACACTCTAGGGGTAGGGCAAACAAGACTACGTGGAGTCGGTTTTGCAGCTCCGTTATTCCCATAATTTTTTATTCCTTAACACTGTTATGCTAACAGTAATTACGCCTAGTAACATTATGCGAATTAAAATTATGGCAAAACAAATTACAAAACAAGACAATTATGACAAAAAAATTGTATGCTAAAAAAAATTATGGCAAAGAATTTTTGACCAAAAAAAAAATGCCAAAATCGTTATGCTAAAGAATATTAGGGAAAAAAATATTATGCAAAAAAAGGGGTCCCGTTAAAAATATCCCAATATTACCCAAACACTCGTTCTACATAAGCAACCATATAGTACATTACTGTCGCGGCCAGCAATAAGGGAATTGATGGACGATCGTGAAAATGAGGGCCGAGGCGAAGCCGAGGCACTCATGCGTAAGTCCATCAATTCCTGATTGCGGCCAAATCTTGTATAGTACTTTTCTCAAACAACGCGCGGAAATTCAAACTGAGTAAATTAAATAGAAATTCCAGAATCAATGACGAACAACTGTCATTTTTCATGCGCCATTATGTTAATTTGTTTCTTCTTTGTTCTATTTGCAAGCCAATTCGAAATTTAAATAAAATCTTTGATAAGTTACCTCCTTGGTTGCCGTGTGTTGAAGTAAAAAGTTCGTTCCATTTTTAAATAACACGACAGATATGAGTTTTCATAGTAATTTATTTGGCCGCTAAACACGCCAGATATAGATTTTCATAGTAACTTTGCTGGCCGCATCGTCACTTGTTTTTTACTAGTACAGCAATTTTGATTTATCTCGAAGAAGGTTGTCAAAATAATGCTCGAATTTCCAAGCATGTTTGAGAAAAAGCATTTTACTTAAAAAGTTAGTGTTATTTATCTCATCATCTGCCTAGCCTTTTCCTAACTATGTTGGGGTCGGCTTCCAGTCTAACCGGATGCAGCTGAATACCAGTATTTTACATGGAGCGACTGCCTATCTGACCTCCACAACCCAGTAACTGGGTAATACGATACCCCTTGGTAAGACTGGTTGTCAGACTTTCGGGCTTCTGACGACCCGTACCGACTGTCAAAGATCCACAAATGACAGCCGGGACCGACGGCTTAACGTGCTTTCCGAGGCACGGAGGAGTCTCGGTATGTAAAGATGGTCACCCATCCACGGACCAACCCCGGCAAGCGTAGCTTAACCTGATGGAACGACCCGTGCGGCTGTTATTACGTAGCCACGAGCTTATTATAGTGTTATTTATTTGAACACCTTTAATTTTTAAATTAACTTTACCTATTTGCATTGTGAATAGTGTCTATTGCATAGTTATCATTTATTTGATTATACTTATTTTGCAAATACGATTATACTTTCTTTCTAAAGTGAAGTCCAGTAGATACTTTGCTACATTTATAATTGTATAGCATATACAACATGTAACGTAATTAACGCACACTCTCAAACACCCCAATTAGAATATTATGTTATAATCATAATACATACACTGAATTTTTAATTTAACATGTATATGCATTGTTATTTACTAAATTAGTTATACCAATTCTTGGAGAACTTTTTAGTATTTAGTATTTTATTTTGTATTGAATGATGGAATTTGTATGAATACAAATAAAACTGCGATTTTAAGTCTTATTACTTTGATTTACGGTCCATTTCAATTTGTTTTGACTGTACAGCGTTAATATGACAATAATTTCCGTAGTTTTAATTATTTTTGGGATAAAAAATTACCTATATTAAAAATTATATAAATCGATTCAGTAAACGATTCTGAACAAACTATTTTCAGGATGTGCGTTAATTAAGTTACATGTTGTATATATATACTTTTTTTTTCATATATACTTTTCATATTAAAAAGTTATATATAGTTTGACCGATACCGCTGTACCGCGCCTTAGGAATGCGCGGCGAGGCCGGGTCGGTACGCCGCGCCGTGAGCGTTTACAAATGAGCGGCCTTCACTTGCCCCCCGTCTCGCCACGTACGTACATAATCAAGGCGCGGTACAGCGCAGCGGTAGCGTAGGCGTGTTCGATAGATATTGCAAGTCATTAGTCAAGATATTCAGTTAAGGAAACTGTATTGGTAAGTTTTTTTATTTGTCAGTTTATTGCCTTAAAGTTCATTAGATAATTAAAGCTCAAGTTTGTAAAAAATCGAAAATGTAGCTAAAATAAAAGTATATGAATCTACTTTTAGGGGTATGAGGAATAAGTTCACTCATCGTCTATAAAAAAAGGGAGGATCCTCCGACCAGACATGGGTGTTGTGCCTGGTGGGCAACTACCCAACGATTGATGTCGCGTTCTTGTATAAAGGCTCTTACATACTGGGGCGAATCGTCGCGAGACGCGAATATTAACAAAACAATTTATCACGGCGAACAATGCAGTGGCGTCGCGTCGCGCGACGAATCTCCCCAGTATGTAAGAGCCTTAAATGTCCATCGCTTGGTTAACTCAAATTGCGCGATGCAGGATTTTGTGTGACGTCAGGTTTTTGATGCGTAGCAGGCTACGCATCAAAAACCTGACGTCACACAAAATCCTGCATCGCGCAATTTGAAAGGGTCGCACGAGGTGATGTAGATGCCGCCACAAACTCATCACTATTTATAGTGTTTAAGTACAGCTTTGTTTCAATTGGTACACCTAAGAGTTTCTTAGCTAACCGTAGGTATCTTAAATTAAGTTATTTAAGTACCTATTGTATAAAAATAAACCCAAGTTGTTACTATATAAATTGACTACATTCGATTCCCAATATGTCCGAAGAAAAATAACTAGTTAAAAAACGAGGAAACTTCAAGCGACGACGTTTAACTGCATTCATCAATTACTTTGATGATTTACTAGGAGTTAACTTGGCAGAATCATAATAGGAAAATATTATGAATCATCGTAAAATGTCACAAACTGAGAATTCATAATAAGATCTGCGTGTAATTTTTAATACGAAATAATTAATCTGTTTGACAGTTTTCTATGGAGATTCGTAAAACGGTCCTCAAATTATGAATTGTTTTTGTGTCAAATTAGAGAAATTGCTAATGACAGCTGGAAATTCAGGAAATGAATTGCTTTTAGAGGAATTGCTAATGTGGCCGTTTTAGGTCCCCAGTTGTGAGTTCAAGGAATTGCAGTTGCGAATTGGAAGAATCGAGTCTTTGTATGAACATTACGATGAGGTACAATTGCGATTTTGACTTTATTCATTGTGTGTGGATTGCGATGTTACCCCAATTTTAACACTCGTATCATAATTTATAACATAAACATCATAATTTATAACATAAACATCATAGTTTATAACATAAACATCATAATTTATAACATGAATTATAATCATTTATAACATAAACATGCCTGTAACCTACAGGTTAGACACAGGTATACCTTTGGGGGTGCACCCACATTTCGCCAGTTATTTTTAAGTCCCATGTAATAGGGGACAAACCTATTGATTTATAATAGATGTAAGTAAATGTATTTGAGATGGGCGAGATACTGTAGGGAAAAATCCCAGGCCAACTAGCCAACCCATGCGTTGGTGTGCACCTTTCTGCATCAAATCGTTGCCAAGTTTGTGTTCTAGATTTTGAAGCATACTCGTACCTACGTCCAAGTCAAGATTTGCATCCGCAGTGTGCCCACCTAACAACCTGCCGGAGGTGAGATGAATAGGCGAGTGTTATCATACCACCCGACAAGGCGAAGGTAAATCATGAGGATTTCCACAAGATAATGAAAATGTCTCATTATAATCGAAGAATGAAAGAAAATAAATTTATTTGACCCAGGTTAAGGCACATTAATATACACAACCTAATGAGAATGTTGCCGTGACACTAAACCATTTTTTACATTTACGTGAAAAAAAAACGTGTTTTTAATTATACCTCTTATAGGTAATAGTGCCTGATAATACAAAACTACATGAATGTAATTTCACGTGTCTTCAACGTGTCGCTTTAATTAATGTCTTATGTATAACAAATACGTATTCCCAGGTACAGTTTAATTCCAAAGACGTCACATGCATTCAATCTGTCACATTTTAAATCGAATTGATTATGTATGTATACGTCACAAGTACATTGGGTACTCGTGTCATAATCATTGTTTATTTGTGTACTAGGTAGTTACTTACCTAAGCACTGTCACATTGTTGGAGTTCAAATTATTTTTAAATACTTATTCAATCTTAGAGTACAGGAAACCCAATGATTTAATATTGGGGAAACCGAATGCCCCCCCCCCCCCCCCCCCTTAAGGGAAATCTCGAATGACACTAGAAAAAACTTTTTACAAAAAAGAAACAACCTACTTAAAAAAAAAAAACAAAAAAGTGAAAAATAACTTTAATTAACGAAGCCGGTGTCTTCGCTTTTCAATTTTCGTTTTTTGCCACCGACTTCCGAAATTAAAGTTATTTTTATTTTTTGTAAATAGTTTTTATTTTTCACTTTTAGTTTTTATACATCATGTAGCAGTTTAGCTTCCATTTTTTGGATGCTTCTTTATCATACACTTGCAGTGCTTACACTTGTATGAAATAGATAAATTGAATACACGATTTTTGGGACTTACTTTAAAGGACACTAATTTCGCGAGTCAAAACTCCGATATAAGAGCCTTCAACTACAGGCATTTTCTATGCCTAAATGGGGACTCCTCAACATGCCATGTAAGCCAAAATGATAAGAAATAAACAATATGGACGAAGTCGCAAGACCAAATCTGTCTGTAGAGATACCTACTACCCATCCGGTTTGACTCGTAAATTAAGTTACGAACTGACTTTACTCTTAGTGATAAAATTATTTTATAATCGATACTCACGCGACAATTTGTGTTCTCTATAAAATATTTAAAAACTGTGTTAAACTGATATAGTCAATCAATTTGCCTAGCCTTTTCCCAACTATACAGGGTTTAAGGGACAGCCCTCCGCAGACTGATGGGATGTATTCAGTATTATCATACTACTACTACTGGTATATAAAATTATTTCAGAAACGTTATGGGAATCCAATAAACCTGATTTGTTTTATTACCTCACGCGCAATGTATCGTTAGCGTGGCAAAAAGCACGTAGCCGCACTCCCCGTTGGGCTGTCGTCACGTGATTTATTCATGTAAAATTCTGAGCTTCACGCGTTGTGCGTTACAGTATTTTCATCCATTGCAGATTTTTTTATTTTAACTCTTTTATTTACTCTATAATTTTACATTGAAATAAAGCAATAGTAACTGAAAAAACGATTAAATAAATGAAAGTTTCCCTGACCAAATTTCCGGTGGAATATCATTCAAAATAAGGAGCTGAATGCACCCTGTTAATTAGCGGAGGGCTGTCCCTTAAACCCTGTATTCGGGTCGGCATCCTGTCTAACCGGGTGCAGCTGAATACCAGTATTTTACATGGAGCGACTGCCTATCTGACCTCCGCAACCTAGTAACTGGGTAATACGATACCCCTTGGTAAGACTGGTTATCAAACTTAAGGGTTTCTGACGACCCGTAACAACTGTCAAAGATTCACGAATGACAGCCGGGACCAACGGCTTAACGTGCTTTCCGAGGCACGAAGGAGTCTTGATATGTAAAGATGGTCACCCATCTACGGACCAATCCCGGCAAACATAGCTTAACCTGGCGGATCGACCCGTGCGGCTGTTATTACTTAGCCACGAGCTCTTCTTAACTGATATACTCGTAGTATGAACAGGTATTTCACTGTTATTTAAATAGATTTCATAATTAATTAAATTTTTAATAATTAGTTTAATAGTTATAAGTGCCCAACGATTTCGGGATCACGGTCCAGCGTCAGGATCAGCAGGTTAATAGGCATAACACACTAACAGTAGCATTGCCATTCATTTTGATAATTCAACAACATTTACTGTGTTATTTACGTCGTTGAGTAAACAAATTTTTCGAACTTATGAAGCAATGAATTACCAGTAAACATCCTTCCATATGATTCGGATTGTGATTGATGAAAGTGTGTTACGCAATTAGGATGCAGGTTTCCAAAGAGAGGAACCTCCTAAGAAAGAATCAGAGCTGAAACCATGGAGTGTTTGTACCTACTATGGATATTGGTACTCGGAATCTATAGAGGGTTTGGTCTCTTGCCGTGCATGTCACAGATGGGCTCACTGTTCGTGGTTCTTGTGTCGGCGAAGAGGATAATGATGACGGTTCCTTCACATTTTCTACTTTTCTGCTCGGTTTTAGACTAACATAAGATTGTAAGACTGGGTTTGCCTACTAAGCCCCGTACACGGGACAATTTTTTTATTTTGTTTTATTTTATTATCTCCAAACTCTAGTAGACTAAGGCCCAGCTAAGTTGGAGTTAACAGCCTACTCTGGGTTAACGCAATAATTATCTTTGGATTAACCCTGAGTTAACTGTTAACTACGACCTATTTAGTTAACTCATGAACGCGCAGACTAATAAATGGTTTTTGATTTGTTATTTTGTTGTGATGTGCTGGAGTGCAACAACTATAGAGGAATAAAGCTAATGTCACATAGTATGAAAGCTTGGGAGAAAGTTATTGAAAGGCGACTGAGAGAAGAGAGTGAAATTTCGCAAAACCAATTCGGTTTTATGCCTGGTCGGGGAATAACGGATGCCATCTTCGCTCTTCGCCAGTTGTGCGAGAAATACAGAGGTGCACATAAAAACTTGCACATGGTATTCGTTGACCTCGAAAAGGCATATGACCGAGTGCCTCGTGAAGTTTTGTGGTGGGCCCTTACGGAGAAATGTGTGCCAGGGAAGTACGTGCAGTTGATTCGAGCGATGTACAGTCGATGCAGTACCCAAGTCTGGTCTACAGTGGGCACTACTGGCAGCTTCAATGTGGCTGTCGGCTTGCACCAGGGGTCGGCACTCAGCCCTTACCTCTTCCTGTTGATAATGGACGCTCTTACCTCGGATATTCAGGAAGAGGCTCCCTGGTGTATGCTGTTTGCCGATGACATTGTGTTGGTTGCGGAGAGCGGCTTAGAGGTCCAGAGCAGATTGGAGGTGTGGTGGGAAAGACTGGAGACTGTTGGCCTGAGACTAAGTCGGACCAAAACAGAATATATGTTCTGTGATTTTGGTGGTCTCTCCAGTCCTATGCCCATATTTCTTGTCGGAACGCCCTTACCGATCTGCTCCGACTTTCGGTACCTCGGGTCGCTTGTCCAAGGGAATGGCGGAATAGACTGAGACGTAATGCGCCGGATCAACTCGGGATGGATGAAATAGCGACAGGTTACAGGAACAACTTGCGACCCACAGATGCCCCTCAAGTTAAAGGGGAAAATCTATAAATCCGTTATAAGGCCTGTCGTACTGTATGGATCGGAATGCTGGGCCGTGAAGAAAACAGATGAAAAAAAAATGCATGTAGCGGAAATGAGAATGTTAAGATGGATGTGTGGAGTGACGAAAATGGATAAAGTAAGAAATGAGTATATAAGGGGAAGTTTAAAAGTGGCGCCACTGACAGAAAAGTTGAAAGGTAATCGTTTGGCCTGGTATGGGCATGTGATGAGGAGGGAGGAAACGCATGTGACTAAAAAAGTGATGAATATAAGTGTTGATGGATGGAGCGGGAGAGGAAGGCCAAAGAAAAGATGGATGGATTGTGTGAGGAATGATATGAAAGAGAAGGGAGTAAATGATAACGTGACGGTTGACAGGGGAGAGTGGAAGAAGAAAACGTGTTGCGCCGACCCCGAGTAACACGGGACAAGGGCAGGAAGATGATGATTTGTTATTTTGTTTTGAACCGACTTCTTCAAAAAGGAGGAGGTTCTCAATTCGTCTGTTTTTTTTGTGTATGTTACGCGATAACTCCGCCAATTATGGATCGATTTTGATGTTTTTTTTTTTTGGTAGGTAATAAACATAAGACCTGCTTTATAGTTAGTTCAGTTATTATGCAAAGTTTCATGACCTAATTTGTTTTTTTTTTTAATACCAGCTTTGTAGTTTGGTTTAGAAGTAACTTTGGATTTTTTCTATAGAGAGAATTTTACTTAATCGTGTTTTTGTCAAACATAGGACCTAGCATCAATCCTCAACTACAACATATATTTATTTCAAAATGAATGCTGCAGTATTTTCGGCATAACGGAGGATCATGCTAAGCAATTTGTGGTAGGGTAGGCCCTTAACGAAGTTGTTTGATTTTAGTTCTCAACAATTAAGGAGGTACAAACAGTCAACCCAGCAAGTACTTACAGATAACGTGTAATAAACAATAATGATTGATTATTGAAATATTATTAAATTACAGTGCCTGGTGGAAATTAGGAGTCGATGTAAAGTTATACAACAGAAAAACTCCCGAGAAAAATGCCGTCACAAACATAATAATGAAGAATGCAGTTTATAGACAGATTGTGATTGTTTATCTGTTATTTTGTCTATTATTTCGTTGACAAAACCTGAGTCATCACGAGAGGTTCCGCGTACTGTGCGAGCGCCTCAAGCTGCCGGCGCTGGTGCTGCAGCCGGGACTCGACCACCTGACAGAGACCGTCCGGGAAACTGCCCAGAGATATGCTCAGGTATAACATTCTCCTATTATAAAATGCCATCATCATCATCATTCAGCCGAAAGACGTCCACTGCTGGACATACTCCTCCCGCAATCATCAAAATAACGACCAGTCCTTGTCCAACTCCCCCCATCCATCGGATTTCCGCGACCGTCACCAGGTTGTAGGGATGTGAGACTAGAGAAATGATGGACTCTTGTTCGAAAACACTAGGTACATAAAAATTGTTATTGCATTGTTGGCAGATCCTCATAAACAAAACCAAAGTTCAAAATAATTTATATTTGCTGGGAAACGAAAGGGGAGTATCTGTGGCTCTTGAACTTGCCGCAATACTCGAAGATCAAGGTACTTTTAAAAAAAAAAAACTATCGACTCCACTATCGATGACACTATCGACCTCCGGTCTCCGGAGGGGAGTGATGTGGCGGTATCTACATTGCCACATGCGAACTACGCATCAAAGATCTGACGTCGCACACATAAATCCTGCATCGCGCAATTAAAGTTTACCGTGCAATGGACATATATACAAGAACCCGACATCAATCGTCGGGCAGTTGCCCGTCAGACACAACACTCGTCTGGTCGGAGGATCCTCCCTTTTCTATGGTGGATGAGTGAACTTTACACCCAGTTCCTCATACCCCTAAAACCTTAACCATCACGATCAGGGTTTCATAAATATCGTATAATTGCAGGTTTAACAGGAACAGTTTTTTGTGTGGGATGTTTACCTGATGAGCTCCAAGGAATTATCGAGGAAGAACTACGCGATTTCAAGACCGCGGAGCACCTTCAGGATGCCATTATTCGGCACATGTCCAAGCTGATAGTTGGTGAAGATATACTAGTTCTATACGATGTGTTGCGGAATGCCACCACTTGGTCTCAGAAAGTGGACGCGTGTGTCAGAATTCTATTGGAACGTATGTAATACTCGACGCAGTACGCCCGTGGACTTATAGAAGCTGCTTTAGGGAGCATCAAGCGCACGCGCAACTACGTGGCGCCAGCGCGCGTGCTTCGCTCTGCTGCTACAAGCTGCAACTAATGTGAAGTCAGCACCGCAAGTACTGCAACGATACTCGCAGCGACCGATCGCCATACACCAGCTGAGCACTTCCCTGTCTTACGTGTCAAAGGATTTGGAGTGTCCGGTTATCGTTAACCGATACTTAGACACCGAAATAAAATCTGAATTTGAAATAAAGAATCTGTGTGCTGCTTATAACCTTTATACAAAGTAAACGTTTCCGTAAAGTCTTGACGAAGTTAATAAATTGATATCCTTGTATTCCATAGTAGTTTCATTAACCAATTTTTTTTTTGTACCTAAAGATGTTCGAATCATGATCATCATCATCTAACCTTACAGCCGCGGGTGTAGCCTGGTCAAGTATACAGCGTGTAAAAAAACCCTGTCCAATCCGTGAGGGTGTTGATATGAATTATACTGAGAGTCTATATAGGTTTTTTTTTTGAAAAAAAAAACTGATATTCCTAAACCTTGGTCTACGCGTATAGTACGAATAGATCCATAATTATTCATAGATACTTGATAAAAAATAAGCAGGATAATTATTTCAAATATTTTTATTCACAAACAACAAAGACCATAGGAAAGTAACTTTAAGGTTTACAAAACAAATACAATTAAACATGATAATGTTCAGCACTCCCCATTATTAGCATCTTTTTGGGACTTTATGAAGCTTCTACATTTACAATACGGCATTCACAACGGTTTCTTTTATTAAACTTAGTCAATATCTCGTTGCCCAAATACTTATTAATTAGAGAAGAACATCTTAAGTCACGCGGCGCGTGATCAAGTGTGGCTTTTAGATCATGAATCACAATATCGTGATGTGTGAGTTTCCATGATTCCATTAACATAATTTTAGGCAGCTTGGCTCGTAAAATTATCATTTTAGCTCTCAAAACGTTAAACTCAGTATGAAATTGACGCATCAACTGAATTCTTGAATAGGCAACCTCCATGAGTGTCTCTACGTAGTGACTCGTATACGGTACGCGTCCACGGAGACTATCAACACAATACCTTACTTTATCTGAGTATTCTGCCATGTCCCGCAAATTCTCTTCCAATTCTGGAGTTCTCTCGCCTAATACTAAATAGTGCAGATGTTGGAGCAGTGACACTTGTAAAGTTTCTTCCGTCATGCCATGTAGTTTGTGCTCAAGATTTTCACGGATTTCATTTGGTGTACCACCTAAACAATACACTGTACCGGTTAGCCCTGTGAATGGAAAAAGTAATTAAACAAATGCTAACTAGAGAAACAAATTCCCATCCCCAAATAACATAAAAAGAAGTGTAATGTGAATAAATAACTTACCATAGCTTTCCAATATTGAAGCCATTTCTATAACAATTGGGACACCAAATTCATAGCCCAGCAGGTAGAATTGATTGTGGATTTTTAATTTTTTCATCATCACCTGAAATCAACAAACCAAATTCTTAACAATTTCTTTATATCACATTTGGCTTTCAGCATGCATTAATTTTTTTAATATATTTACATCAACGAGTCGTTGAGCTATCTCTTGTATGTTCTCTCGATATTTCTCAACCCCCAACTGGAGGACCACAGCTGGTAGCTTTAGAAGTTCACACATCGTTCTAAATCGCTCGTGATTACCTTCAATGCCTGGCACTATGCATAAATACGTTTCATCGTCTTCATAATCTTCAAGTTTCTAGAACAGGAAAAAATCAGTTACTTCTTTATTTAAATATTATCCTAACTATTTCTATGGCCGTAGCTTTGTTACTTCGATTTTTTAATTTTGGTATTATTATTTTCGTCTTAAGTACTTATTTTTTTCCCTGTTGCTAATATACGAATAAGAGTTTATTCATCACTTTACCATGTTCGGTGTATGTGTGAGAGTAGACATGGAGACAAGCTCGCTGCTCGCAAGCATTTCATCACCATCAATGTAAGAGATGTATCCGCCAAAACCAGGCACTTCTTTGTCTATCTCCATCATTGGCATTTTCAGATTCTTTAGCCTGTGAAATAGAAAGATTCTATTAAAAACACATTAAATCATTTAGATTGCAAAAATAAAAGAATTGTATGTTGGAAACATAATCGCCTAAACAACATATAAACTCTGAGAAAAATGTTAAAATACTCGTAATTATTTGCAACTCTTTACTTTTTGATGATGCAATTTGGACATTACTGACCGTGCTACCGTGCTGAATCTACTCGTATTATCAAAACAATAATATTAAAGAAAGACGTAGGGGTTACATATAAAATATCAAATAAATCATAAACTCACTGTCCAACAGTCAGATATGGAACAATTTCTTTCGGAATATTAACGTTGAACTTCTCCGATAGGATGGTGCATAGTTCTTGATCACTACTTTGATCTATGCCTACTTCTCTTAGTGTTGCGCTCTCATCTGTATCACTTGTGACAACGACTCCTGAAATAATTAGAACAGAATAATACCCTGTGTGTACCTTTCTATGATAAATTTCAATGCAGCGGTATAAATCAAATCCTTTATCATCTTTCACTATATATCATTGTTAGGAAACATAAATTTCTCACCTGGAATTATAGCGACTTCTTTGAGGACATCACGTGGTTGATCACAAAGATTAACTACCACATAGGTTTCATTGCTTAGTAAAGCCGACTCAATGGCTTCAACAGCAGTTTGCCACATCATAGCCATGTTCGTCTTATCTTCTTCCACCCCTAAATCTGCGAACTATTTAAAGACGTCATATATTTTCACCATCATTTATTTACGTACAAAATTCAAAACAAGATTATATGACACACCTTTTCCAGTTTTAGTTGTATTGATAAAGAGTTCAGATTGCATTGTTTTCTCATCAGGCATACCTTACGACCTATGGCATCGTTCTCGCATATCACAGTAAAGTATCTAAAATAATATTATTGATTTAATCACTGTGTGGTACCTTTTAGTATAATGTAATGTTGTGACCAAAATCTTTTTACCTAAGTCTTGAACAAAGTTCTCTAGATACAACGTCAAGGATATGCACTGTCGAGTTAATGCTGTCTTCGGTATTCATTGAATTTGCGGCTACCAAGTAAATCCCTTCAATTTGACCAAAAACACTGGCTTCGTTCAAAAGTTTTTGTACGTGTTCAATCGAATTAAGAACATTAGTCACCATTCTTACTTCCACGCCACGACATTCCCATTGCCTGAAAGTATATTGGTTTATATTTTATTGATTTCTGCAATCATATATTGAAGGACTTTATCGAAGACTTACTTTCTTTTGAACAATAAATAGTTTGATACAATTGGAACACGTAGGTACAATTGCTTAACTCCCCGTTGCACCAGTCTTTCAGCAAAATTTATACCAAACCCATCATTGTCACACAGCAGAACGTGACATGAATCAGGTGAAAATGATAATCTGCAAGAAAAGATTTTTGTAGTATATAAGTTTAGTGTATTTTCACCTCGCAAGCTCGGAAAGATTATCATTCAAAATCTGAGTGCAAAAGTGCATTTTATCCGCAAGCGCGGAAAGAGTTTTTAAAATTCGAACCTTTCTATTCAATAATTTTCTATACCGCCGGCGAGCCACTGATATGCATTAATACATATTTGATGTCAGTGCGCCAACCATGTTTTTAGAATAATCAAACTGGTCAGCACGAAAAACAATCGCTCAACGCACCTAAAGAAGTTTTCACTTCAAAAAACTTTCGGGCAGCAAAGTTATTCTTCGTCCCGTACTTTCTACAAGTACTCGCGCCAAAAAACAACTTTGCAGCATTAATGACATCATCCGTCGGGCTCTTGTCACCGCCGGGGTGCCAGCTGTTTTAGAACCCAATGGCTTGGCACGCGACGATGGGAAGAGACCAGATGGAATGACCATAATGCTTTGGAAGTTGGGTAGGTCTTTGGTGTGGGATGCAACCTGTGTTAACACCCTCGCGCCATCCCATCTTCAAACACGGCGGGCTGTGCTGGGGCGGCCGCTGCAGGTGCAGAAAACCTCAAACGGCGCAAATATAACAACCTTATTGGTAGCTATATCTTTGAGCCGTTTGGGGTTGAAACACTAGGGCCGTGGGGCTCGAGTGCTCATCGAGTATTTCGGGACATCGCCAAGCGGTTGGTCGACTCTTCACGTGACCAGAGGGCTGGTCAATTTCTAGGTCAAAGAATCAGCATTTCCATCCAACGTGGCAATGCTGCCAGCCTTTTGGGCACTTTTCCCTCTGACAGCGACGCGAAAAAAATTTTTGACGCCCTATGAACCGTTCCTTTATATATAATTTTTTCCCTTTGTCTATAACGTTAGAATTAGATTGTATATTTTATTTTAAATTGTAAAATAAAAACATTTGCCGTAAAAAAAATATATTGAGTTTTCTATTTTGAGTAGGTATATTTTATCACGGTAGGTAGATTGGTAGTCGAAAGAAAAGTAGGTTACGCACCTTGCTAAAGTGAGTAGTTAAGGCACTCGTGCTAATTTAGTGCCCTCGCTTGCGCTCGGGCACCAACATAACCCTGGTGCATTAATAACTCACTTGGCGTTCGGTGCAACAATCTACTATTTAATGCCGCAAGAAAAGAGACTGAAGAAAGAAAAGATGGTTACATTCCGTGTGTTAGGGTGGGTGCTTCAATAAAACACTATAGTTTCTACAATTGATATTTTTTGTATGGCACGCGCCCACTCGGTTCACTGGCTGGCTCAGCGGTGTGTTTGCGAGTACATCACAGTATGGAAGATGATTTGGCTAGGAAGAAAGTGACGGCTGATAGAGATGTATGGAATGCAAAAGATCCACTGCGCGGCCTGTACCTGGAGTAAGCGTTGGAAACAGAGTCTTGCATCCTCAGCAGGACACGGCCGCGGTGACTGCTGGCTGCGAGCAGTCGGAAGGCGCGCGCAGCGTCGTGTGGTGCGTACGACACACGCGTCAGAGGACGCACGTAGCCGCGGCTAATACCCTCGCTCACCATTAATCGTATTCTCTGGAAAAAAAAAAAAACGAATAGTGATTCATACAACTGTTATAATAATAAGGGGTATTAAAACACGAATGTGGGTTTATCCATTTAATAATAGTATCACATGCGTGTTTTAATACCTGATTATTTACAGTTACATACAAGACTTTATCTACACTCATGACATGAATCTCTTGTGTCTTGTCTCTATGTTCTTTGCAATACTAATATCGAACAAAATTGGAGAGATACGACACACGTGAGTTCGAATTTTTCGAATTCGAGTAACGTATAAGTTTTTTTTTTTTTTAATTACGGTTCTTTGTTCTTGAAACGCGCCTGCATGACAATATTCTTTTTTAAATGAGTTGCAATATGATTGTAACACCTGTTTGAATGATATTATGGTAACTATGACATTGGCAATAAGCTAATTCTTTCAGAAACTTTTATAGAGGATTTATAGCATGGTTGGGTGTAGATAAAATCTTTTTTTATATGCAGGTAGGTGGGCTCTTTAAATATACTCACTTTGAGGTCTTCCATATTCTGTTTATAAAATATGGAAGATACATCAACCATTACGTAATTTTTTGAGCCGGTCAGGCCGTACATTCCAAGCTCGTAGTTCTCTCGGGTATGTAATTGAACGATATCAAACGCTGTACCCTTATAGTCACAACAAACCAATGAATCCTGAAAATAGTACATATCTGAAGTAGTTTAAACTTAAAACCACAATTTAAAATAAATAGAACAATCAGTTATTGCTTGAATTATTAATTGCCAAATATGTCAGAATTTATGAGATAAAGATTAAATAAGTCGTACTTTTTTGAGCATTCCTTTTACACAGCTGACGACGATATTACAGCCCTCTCCTTCGGTATGGTGCATGACCATGTCTTTGAAAGTATTATCACGAGAATTTCCAATGTGTTCAGCTGTAACAAAATGTATACCAGTTTTTTTTTATCTAGTTGATTGTAGCATGTCCAGCTAAAAAAGCTGATGGTTGCTAAGGGTGTAACCACACTCGGAATCGGTTCGAGCCGGACAGAATGGGCTTATTGTCCTATTCAATAAAGCGAAAATGAAGTCATTCGCCTCGTTTCGATTCGGACGACGCGACTCGACCATGCATCGAACTATTCGATTTTATTGCATGGGCATAAAGCTTTCTGACCGGATCAAGCCGATTCCGCGTCGCGTCGCATCGTTAAGTGTGGTCACTCCCTAAAAATGTCTTCTAAAAAATACCAACCCGGTAAGTTCGGGAACAAATTCCTCAGGAACGTTTTCTTGCTGTGGTCACTGACGGTGGTGAAGACTGTGCAGCCGAAAGCCAATGCGATGGATATGGCTGCCTGGCCCACGGCACCAGCTCCTCCATGTATCAACAGACTCGTGCCAGGAACTAATGTACTCTTAATACCCTGTAGGCACAATATTATAGATATGAAAACAAAGAAAAAAAAAAATTTAAGTATTCATGTTTACAATTAAACATTCGTCAGGTTTCAAGATTAAGCAGATAACAATATAACATAAGGTTATTGTTTACTATTGGTGATTTACTTACTACTAAAGAATTTTGCAAATGTGCATTTTTCACAAGAGTGGCGGTATCTACATAGCCACAAGCGAACAACGCATCAAAGACCTGACGTCACACAAAAATTCTGACGTCACATAAATCCTGAATCGCGCAATTAAAGTTTACCGTGCAGTGGACATATGTATACAAGAACCCGACATCAATCGTTGTGCAGTTGCCCACCAGACACAACACCCGAGGATCCTCCCTTTTCTATGGTGGATGAGTGAACTTTACACCCTGTTCCTCATACCCCTAAACAAGTGTTATTTTTGCAGACGTTGGTATCTTGCTTAATTTTTTTAAATTTTAGTTTTGTTTATCTTGTTTATCGAACGAACACGCAAGATGTAAACAAAGATTATGATTTAATTTTAACTTAGTTAAAAAATGTGCTATACCAGGCAATAAAATGCGATGGTGTATGCAAGAGGTACTGTAGCAGCATCTTCTAAAGTCCAGTGTGCTGGTACTGGCCACAGAAACTCCGGGCTTGAACAGATTTGTTGACACAGACTGCCAGATGAAGGCATTAGGCCCATAACAGATTTACCACTGCAAAATAAAACAGAGTAACGATTTCAAAGCTGTTATTTCGTATCCGAGGGTACAAAAACTGGTATTAAATGAGCTGCATACCTTTCAGTAATTCCACTAAAACCCATTCCAAAACCATGGTCTTGAGTATTTTTTATCACTATCCGAGCCAATCCTCGCTGTGCATCATAGCAGTTCAATTCAGCATAGTGAACCTATGTAAACCAAAACAAAGACACCAATTTTATTACTTAGACTAAACCAATTCATGTTGAAGACCTTAGATATTATAAAATTCACGTGCCTGCACTTTAACGCCACCTAATTGTTGTTCAACGTTGGGAATTTGTAACCAATACAAGGAATTGAGATCACCCAGTTGACTACACCGAAGCGCTGCGACACAATCTTTAGTATATTTTCTAGTCAGCGGGACGTAATATTCGCCTCCCCATGTGTCCTATAAGGAAATCACACATGACTCATACTAGAAATACTCGTAAAAATCCATTCAACTTTAAGATTGATTAATAACCTGGTAAAATGTGTTGTATGGTAACTCAAAGCTCGGAATATGCTTCATGTCCACCCTATGCCTTTCATTCATCATCGCTAAATACACCTGGTTTCGATCTACATCCCCTCTCCATTGCTTCACGAGATTCTTCAAATCACTCGGCGGTGGGTACGAAGTGAATATGACCAGTTTCTGGTGGGGTTGTAAGTTCGTCCTTGAAACGATCAAGCACTGAAGATCTTCAGGTCTCGCCACTGTTACGGCAACGGCAGAAAGGGGCTTTGACTTCCAACGTGCCAACTCCAATCTTGATAGACCTTTGCCAACCGCAGAAACTCGTATGTATAATGAAGACATATAGTCTTGAACATTTACGCCAATTTTTATTAAGAAAGCATCGGGATAAAGATTGTATAGAGTTTCCAACAGCTGAAAATAACAAAAAACTATGTAAGAAAAGTATTTTACTGAAAATTAATGACTTTAAACCTCGCCGAGAGAATGCCTTCCCGACACCTCTCAGTTGGATACAATTAGGAACAAATAAAGTATACATTTGTAAAACACGTATTCTTTTGTACTCAACTATGTCGGTGGCCGGAATATAGTCAATAACAGCTTACTCACATTAACATTACAAGTGGTTCGATTCAAAATGATAACATCTGGATTATTATCAGCGTTCGTTTTTGTTTTTTTTACATCTTCTTCTATAACGTCTATTACTTCAATTTGTACAATCCGAGATCCATTTATGATTGAATTCATTTGATCCAGATTAGAAGATTCATTTGAGTTGTCAATATTTAAAACGGTTAGTTTTTCTTTACCAAAATGTTCGGCAACAATTTGCATGAAAACGTAAAGCGTTGTCGGAATCTGTGAAACATAATTAATTATAAGGTTCTGGTACATTAATTATAAATGTTGATTTGAAACACCAATATACCTAAATAATTATACAATAATGTAAAAAAACCCTGTCTGATCCGAAAGGGGCACATAAAGGTTTTTATTTTTTATTTTTTTGAGGTTGGGAAATCATCCAATGACTTCTCCCGCTCTGGGCGGAGCGGAAGGGCGTGTCAGACTTTTACTGACTAAAACCCACCCGTGTTCCTTCATTTGCAGCACATATAGGTACTGCAATAACAATACCAGAAAAACATAAAAATATATATTAATGTTGAAAATAAAAGAGTTATGGCAATTTGACATTTTTAGTTAGTTAAGTAAAATTTTAGTACCAAAATTACCCCAAATCCATTAAAAATCAGCATATTATCCCATTGAAAAAAAGAGATGCGATTTTTTTTCTGATTTCCAAAAAAAAAACACATGGATTGACTCTCAGTCAACACCCTCACGGATCCGACAGGGTTTTTGTTATTCGCTGTATAAACTCACACCACCTCATGGGTATGGGAAGAAACTGCAGAATGGAATACCAATATCTAATTAATCTAATGATATACTAACATCTCCATTAGCATCTTGAAAGAAAGGTATAAACTTCAGCGTTTCCAACACTACAGGCTGTCTTAAAAGAGGTTTATCTTTAAATGAAATACTTTCAATGGACAATCCACCGCATCTGAAATTTCCAGTGACTTATTATAGTATCGCCCTACAGTATACATAGTACAAACCAAACATTAATTATTTAATCAAATCACCTGACTGTATAACGGTCTTCGTCAAAAGCTACAGCATCAAGTATTGCACCATTCATATTCCCAGCATCACTTAGTTTAAGGAGATGAGTATTGACATCAATACAAATACGGTTAATATACTGTGGTTGAGAAACTGCGGTGTGGTCATGTCTCAACGTGCATAACTGAAGAGCTCCATCAACGAAAGTAACCCAATTGTTTCGCCAGATTAGTTTCGCTTTTGTTAGAGTGAGATTTGAACTGTGAATGGCACGGAAGTCTTCCCTGTAATTTTGATTACCCATTTTATTAGTGCACATGCTTCCATATTCTCCAGTACCATAGGAGATCTTCCCGTGTTTTAGCTACAAAACTCTTTCAGTTCCTTTACTATTTACGAGTATACTCGGTGTTTTTTCTCGGAGTTAGGAACAAGGCGCCTCTCATCTAGTTTTAAAATATTATTATTTCTTTTTGACGTATAAAAGTGTTTTTTTAAACCAATTTACGGAAATCTAAATAAATCTTTTTATTATAAACTCTGCACAACCATTTGTTACTGCAGTAGTAAACATCCTAACTTAATAACTTAGGTGTTAATTGGATATGCGCGCGCTCCGGCCGGTTGTTTACCGGACTTCAATACTTACTTATACTCATATCCTCTTTCAAACAGCAATTTGTAGATATCTGAACTGTTCAGCGTCATAGCATCTTCTGTTTCGATTGAGGGAATGTCAATGTTGGTTCCCACTGCTTCTATCCGACCTTCGACCACCAGCATATTTTCATGTGTTACCTGAAACGTGAATAATATCATTCCTCGTATTCCATTTTTTTCACTTCTTTCTCCGTTACGTTCTGGTCAATGTCGATCAAATCGTGACCGGCATCACGATCCGATCACCTCACCGCTCACTTGCTGCCTATCATCGCTACGTCGAGGCGGCCGAGGTCTGTTTTCAGCACTATGTGTGACTTCTACATAATAATATCGACCGTGGTATGGGTTTAGTAACCTTTTGTTTTGTTTTTATCTTCTTCTTTACCTCAAACCGTCCACTGCCCCTCTGCACCATTGCCACCAGTCGAAGAACTTGGTTGTCGTTCAACACCGGCTGTTTATAGTACTTCACATACTGAAACTGGACTGATGTATCTCGTAATGGCTTGCCAGTTATCATCGACAGTGTGTCCCAGACGACCATTAGCGAACCAGCAAGCGGGAATATCCTGACACCTGAAACCATTTTATGAGACACGTAGTTATAAATTGGCAAATAATGTGTTGAAAGAAATAATTACTTCTGAAGTAATCATTTATATATATGGCTCTGAAACGTTATCATAATAATGGTCTTGTTTCATCCAGTTCTAAAAAACTTTTTACCTTCTACGATGGAGCCCTCCAAGAATTTGTATTCCTCATCATATAACGTTACTATCGGCTTGTATATAGCCACATATTGACGATCAGGAGTCTCATATATACATGTATTCCTGAAATTATTAATGTGTCAGACTCCACTTTTAATGCTTTTCTTACTTTATTCTTCCTTCATGCTTACCATTCTTCCGTGTGAGCCCACTCTACTAAATGTGACAGCTGTCGTGTTTCTGTGGATATAGGAAACTCAATTCTTGGATACAAAGCGCTGATGTCTATATCGTAGCCTTCCATGTAAAGCCTGTGAAAATATTTAATATATTTTGATCTATAAAAGGTGTAATCGAAATTACTGAAAACGTCTTGATTGTACTCATCGTATGTACGCCATTGTACTATTATAAATAACTTTTACAGAGGGATCAAAAAGGAAAACTCAAAAAAAAACAAAAAGTCAGCTCCTCCCTACATTTAGTCTATCATGATGAAAAAAAATAATCAGACACCTTGTATGGTGTCTTAATATTCCGGAAATTGTGTTTGTGATTACAATTTCCCTTATATTTTTTCTCTCTTACCCCCCTAAAGCTTCTAATAAAAACAGCACGTTGTCTGGGTGTCCGCGCCTGGTGAGAGGCACGTGTCGACAGTCTGCAGGCAAAGAACGCTTGAGGATGGCTTGCAACAATCCGTGTGGCGCCACCTCCACCAGTACGGCGCCGCTCTGCACCAGCCGTAAAGTCTCCTCGAATAGCACTGGACTCTGCATAATTTTAGATGTTATAAGTTAAGTAATTTCCCCTTTATTAACGTATATTAAGTCAACAGTTTTCTTTTCTAGTCTAAAAATCCCTCTGGTAAGTCCGGACTAAGATAAGAAATTATCTGGCTGTGTAGCCAACAAATTGTCATAATTTCGAAGTTTATAAATTTATTTTCATTTTAATTCACAATTCGTTAATAAGAACTCTCAGGACCTAGTAGTTCTTTGATCCTGAAATTGCTCGGTTTGCATCACCTTGTTAATGTTCTTTCAATTCAAGTACCATTCGTTCATCGTTCGTTTGTGCTTTCATACTATGTATCTATCTATCCAGTATCTAGAAAATTTAATGTTTATGCCTTTCTTACCAACATGTTATTGGTATGATATTCTCGTGAAAAATATTTAGCAGCGGGCTCGTGCCACAGGGCTTTTTCCACAGATGTTGACAACCAGCGCTCACTTCGAAGTTTTGGTTCCTTGATTAGTTCTTGACTTGTTCGTAGTAGCTCAGGGCCTGAAATATGCGAAGACTGAATGTTCTATCTGACATGAGCTGATCTAAAACTGTTGTGCCAAAATTTTCTTATAACGATTATTCAATTGTTCAAATCAATCAAAGCAGGCTATCACTGTCTACAATTGGCCTTACGCCTCGCCCAGGTTCAGTACAATGCCCAGCTTTTCGCCTTCCGCATCCAGCCCATCCGATTGCTCAATCTGTCATTTGCATTAGATGACTAATTCGACGAGCTATTTCATTAACTTGTTAAGCTCAAGCCACACTGAGGCGAATCCCGCGCAGGATGTTTGATAAGATTGCTTTCATGATTAAGAAGTCACGCGACTATTTGCGCCAATTTGAACACCTCCATACAAGTTATATAGTTATCACAATCGGCGCGAGCGAATTTCATCCGCTATTCCGCGCTGGATCACTTCAGTTTCATTCTACAATGATGCTCATCTTTGT
Organism: Lithophane leautieri; assembly: GCA_949152455.1. Classification (NCBI taxonomy): domain Eukaryota; kingdom Metazoa; phylum Arthropoda; class Insecta; order Lepidoptera; family Noctuidae; genus Lithophane; species Lithophane leautieri. Next base: position 11,778,608 of record OX424478.1, read on the forward strand.
TCACTTACCACACTGGGTAATATAGCGAGAATGATAAGCAATGTTCGAGGAGTTGACTTCTTTAGCGAAGATGCCGCGTGCAGTCAGCTGACCAACAAACATGCGTATTGCTTCTTCCGGGCCGGAGATCGTACAGGAGTCAGGTCCGTTGTGACAAGCTACGTCGATCTCCGGTGGACACACCTTCGAGATCTGAAATTGAATTGATTGATCTTGAATTGTGATTTCCGCTTAGTAAAAAGACTTGTATTTTTTATTTAAATGGCGTTGCATGTTATCCTCTGACATGTTAAATCAGAGACTTTTTTACAATATAATATTTGAGGTATGTTAATAATTTTATAGCTTATTACTTCTCCTAATTATACCTGCTTAAATCCGATTCCTACAGCAGCCATGGCACCTCTAATGAACTTCGTATGTGTGGAGACGAGTCCCCGAGAGTAGGACAGTAAGATCATTTCCTCAGCGGTACAGCAGCCATCTGCATACGCACACCCTAGCTCCCCAACGCTGTGACCTGTAAAACAATAGTATTACTGTGGCTTTTAAGTATCTGAAATGACCGTTAAAACAATCATTTTGATAAAACCAACATAGTTAAGTATTGGTATTATCAGAATGATTGTGATCGTATTCTAGGTGCATCATCTTCACATAATTATACAGGGTTACTGGTAACTCGACGTATTCCTTGCAGGACGTCATAGTAGGGTTAAAATGCAACAAATTAAGCCACCAAATGTTCTACCGAAATTCAGTAGTTTTTGAATTAGTTAAGAGTTTTAGTTTTTTAATGAAAAATCCCAGATTAAATCATTTGAAACCAATTTAAAAATGATTTACGGCGCGACTGTACTGAAATTTTAGTTATTATCATAGTTGACGCCGTAGCAGACCTTTGTTAATAATTAAAAGTTCAATAATGCCTAAAACTTTGGCAAATATCACTAACAAAACATTTAATTTTTTGTAATTTTTGCTATTACTTCAAAAACTAAAACTCTTATCAATTATTGACTTTGACTTAGCGTTTTATTTTTTAGACGTAGCTTTTAAAAACCCAATACTAACCTTGAATTTCAAAAATTAACTCATGCGGTGAATTCGTTATTCAGTGGCTATGGTAAAATTAATTGTCTGTTTTTAATGTGGTAATCAGGGCTGACTGTTGCGCATGTGTTGGACGAACGTTTAAGTACCTACCGCTAATATTGAGTGTAATAATATAAAGTTGGAAGTATTCATTGAGTGGATTAATGTCAAATGTACTTAATTACCAATAATATGGTCTGGAACCACTCCCGCGGCCCGTAAAACGTCAGTCAACCCAATCTGAATGGCGGCAATACCGACAAACGAGTTGAGGATAACATCGAATGTAGTTACATCGGGGTTTGTGATAACGTTCACTATGTCCACACCCTTAGGCTTGAGCACTTTGTCACATCTGAAATGTAGAACGGACCTTTCGCAATTATAATTTACTTTACATAGAATTTACACTCAGTAATTATCACTAGAGTCTATCTTACGGACACTGCACGGTCTTTTTCGTTAAGATACGGATTAGTGCAATGGCTGAATTATTGCACTTTCTTTCAGACTTATAAGAAAAAAAAAATATTTAAGGACATGTGATATAATTTTAGAGATTCTTAAGGGTTCAAAATCCCAATGCCTCTCTTTTTAGTTTTTTTTTAGCAAGCAGTATACACTTAAAAAGATTAAATGCACACTGAACATACAATGTACACGAATATGGGTAATGTGAGCCTCCTGAACCTTACTAAAACGAAAATGGGTACCGTTCTATAGCAGCTGCAAAGATCGGTATGCGCATGAGTTGCGTGCCCATACCAGCCCACTGCGAGCCCATCCCGCTGTACACGAACCACAGCGATCGCCGAGCGTTGTCGAAGTAATTCGTCTTCTCGCAGTGCGTTACTGTCTTCTGACTTAGAGATTCTTAAAAATAAAAAAAATCCAATGGGCAAATTACATTCAAACTTTCATTCCCATTTAAGTGGGATACATTTTCAAAATTCCTTCCTTAGTGTGTTCACAATTGATAAATAAGGAACTCTTCTGCAAAAACGCTGTGCGTTGGCTGTCAATGAGTGAATTAAATGAGTAGAAATTAAGTAGAAAGTATACATATAGTAGACTAGCTGCGCCCCGCGGTTTCACCCGCGTAAGTCTCGATCCCGTGGGAATATCGAGATAAAAAGTATCCTATGTGTTAATCCAGATCATAAACTATCTGTTTGCCAAATTTCATCCATATCCATTCAGCCGTTTTTGCGTGATTGAGTAACAAACATCCAAACATACAAACACATAAACACACAAACTTTCACATTTATAATATTAGTAGGATTAATGAAGTAGTGTACTTTTTTTACAAAAACACTAGGAATGCAGAACCTAATTTGTGCTGCCTTTTTATTTTGATAACCAAACTAATAAAATGAGGCCATAGATAACCTAAAAGCGGCACACACATGGCTTAGTTAGCAACTCTGGTTCCGTGTTCGTCTTCGTACTTTATAAAATAATCGGCTGACGTCATGACGCAGGTATCAAATCAATCTGGTTAACTAGTAAGTGTCCTTACCGTATATCCCATACCCTCGGGCCATATGTTTCTGTATTCTCTTCCTGTGAATATTATGGTACAGCGCAATTTCCTCAGGATCGAATTCGTTCGCTTTTATATGGTCCATGATCTTCTGTACTGCAGAGTCTTGTCTCCCCGACACCATCACCAAGTACGGGATGTCACAGTGGTAATGAGAAATATTCTGAAATATTTTGTAGCATAAAAAAATTATGAGCCTATAATAATAAAACCATTTATTGCAGGCGACACAGGCTCAAAGAAAAATACCTTAACCTAAACATACATATTCTATAAACAAAACTTGTTTTAATAAATACGGCTTAGATTATGTTAGTAGCACTTCACTTAGCACTAGCTAGACTTAGTGCTGCTCTGTGGAACTTGTCCGCGGAAATGACGGAACTCCACGTCCTGCGGCCAAAAGTCTTCTTTCATGACGAGGGGCAGATAATAGTTCGGTATACGCACAACGAACGCCTTGGAGTTGACGTTCCGGCGCGATTCAAGTGCACCCTCGGCGCGTACCTCGTCTTTTGGCGCACGTACTCCACGATGTCCTCCGCCTGGTGGTGTAGTGCAGGCGGGAGATGTACACCGGTGTGTTCGGCTTTGAGGCACGTAGGCTCACTTCGGGGTCCGTAGGAGCTTTGCCGCAGCGGTTATTGTTCATTCGCAATCGGTGCTTCCTCCTTTGCACCGTCACGAAACCTTCATCATTATCAGCCCTATTCGGTGTTTTTTCTGGCATGGGCTTGTTCCTAGGTGCGCCAGGGGCACTCGCGGTGACGCTAGCGAAATTCTTTGGTATGGGTTCCGCCAGAGCTGCAGACACTGGCAGTGGCATGGGGCGAGGGGCACGAGCGGCGTTACACGGAGGAGCCGCGATGACGAGCACGGGGCTTCGAGGCAAATAATGTTCCCAATGCTGGGACACAGGCCTCCTCTCTTCGAGAGGGAATGGGCTGTAATCTACCGAACCCAGTGCGGGTTGGTAGATGCCACATGTCTTCGAATTTTTGGTTTTAGGACATGCCGGTTTCCTCACGATATGTTCCTTCACCGTTTTGAGAGCAGTGGTGATGAAATTATTTACACAAAGTAAAGCGCCTGGCTGGGTTTTAACCCACGACCTGCAACTCGTAATTCGGGGCCGTTACCACTGGGAACACACACGGAACATTCGGTTCGTACGTGTGGACGTAAAATAGCAAATCAAACACGAACCCCATACGAACACAGTTCGCGCTCAACTGCTCTCTTTAGTAGCCATGGATTCGAAATTGGATCGCTAGGTCGCTACGAACAGTTTTGACGAACACATTGTTTGATGTTCGTTAGTGGTACGCACATGTGAACAAACTGTTAGATGCTCGTTTCCATCATGTTTTTTTCGTGCGTACACGGCTTTATACAAAACTACACTAAAACTCACCTTGTTTTTATAATGACCTTTCAGTAGTAAATGCGCATTCATGCCGGAGACCGAGAAGTTATTAAGCGCAGTGAACGAACGACCAAACTGCTCGTGTTTCGTCACTATTCTCATGCGACCATCTTGGAGAGAGAGAATGTCTTGTCTCGGGTTGTCACAGTGCAGGTTAGCTGCTAACTCTCCTCTTCGGTAAGCCAGTAACAGCTGCAGTTATAAATTAAAAAGTTAGTTTATAACATGTATTCTTCTATGAAATACGTGCGTGACTGTCTTTCTAAGCATCATTCGATCAGGAGACCGCTGCTAGCAAAGGACCGGCATGGCTAAAAAAATAAAATATTCCAACTTGTTCATGTTTTTTATACGTTGGAGCCTTTTTTTTATTCAGACAATACTTGTTTGTAATGTCAAATGAAAGAAAAGCGAAGAGCTCAAGCGCTCTGTAAACTAAAAATTTGTTTATAAATTTTACGTGTTTTTCAAATTATTTGATAGTGTGCAACTTTGTTTGACGTGTTTGTCGAACAGTCTACTATAGAAAACGTGAAGTTTGACCAACAAAGTCAAACAATTTTGATCGTTTACATTTTCGTCGTTTACAAATTTGTTTTAAAATGAAAGCAAATAATAGGAGATTATCTAACTAAAGTTGGAGGACGATACAATACCATATATGTTTATTCATGAGCAGTTTATTAAGGAACTAATGCCCATTTTCTCTAGTGACACTTAAATTAATGACTAAATAAAAGCGCGCTGTTTAATATCAAACGCTCAAATCTGCGCCAAAAGTTGAAAATCCAACGAAGACATAACTCTTGCTCTTCTGAGACTGAAAGTCTTACCTTTATAACACCGCATAACCCTGAAGCGTCACCAGCGAACCCCATGTTGGACGTGACGCTGCCGACCAGCAGAGGTTTCGAGCGATCCTGACAAAACACTTGCTCCATCGCTTGTAACTCCGCTTTATCGGTCTCTGGCACAGCTAGAACAACAAACGGTCGAGACTTTTCTCTACGCATGGATTGAGCCAGAGGCACTCAAGACAATGTGGATTAAGTGATACCTCAGAGATGGCAAAGGAATAAAGGAAGATAAGAATGGGAAGATGAATTAAAGCTCACAGCGAGTCGAAATTGGAAGAGATCCGAGGGATAGAAAACAGTGGAAGTTGTTAGGGGAGGCCTTTGCCAAGAGGCACACTGAACTAACAGAAAATTCTGTATACTACTTCTGAAAATACCACTGCACAAATGTTTAGAATTAAAGGGCTCATTATCATTACCTGCTCCAAACCCCTCAACATACTCCACAGCAGATGGTGACACTCCAGCTTCCTCATAGAATCCACGCAAGAACGTTGATAGCTTTGCTGGATCTCTGTAGGATCTAAATTCCTCATTTATTTCAGTCCCCTGTCCGATGGCGTAGGCAGATTTAACGTGACATACTTCGGCATAGACTCTGGAATAATGTTCTTGTTCTTGTATTATTTGTATTATAATTTTCTATTTTTTTTTTTTCAATTAAATATGTATTTAAAATCAGAACGGACTAACTTGTCCAACACCTGTCTGAGACCTACCGTCTTGCGTGTTTATACTTCTGCAGAAACAGAGTAGTGATTGCTTCCACCATCGTCTGGCCATCCGCATTTACGTCGTAGCATTTAGTTTTGCCATCAAGGTTCAGTGGTACCAATCTGCAAATAATATAATAAGAATTACACAAACTAGAAAAAAAAATGGATTTGGAGTATCCGGGTAGCTGTAACAACAATAAATTGTAACGGTTACTAAGCAATCTCTATCGTAAGTGATGACGGTAAGTTTAATTTCAAGTTAAACCAGGCTTCATTGAAGATGTAATATGTAGATGTGAGTATTGCACGTTTTTATGGTAAAACTGTTTATTATCAATCTATAATAAAAGTTTTCATTACGATGATTCATTACGTTTCCCTCCCACAGTGTAGAAATTTCTACTGCTATCAACAATATTCTGTATTTGACTGCCAAAGAAGATTATGGCCATCCATATTATTATGTTCAAAGAAAGGATGAACTTCTTTTAGACCTACCTTCTGTAGTGTATGGAGTAGTGCGGATGTAGCATGAGCCGAGCCCCGCCCACGATGGCCGCATCGCAGTGGCCATGTGTAATGGCGTGTTTGGCCATTTCGAGGGCCACCAGTGAGCCACAGCACGACGCATCCAAAGTGTACGACGGACCCTTCGCGTTCAGCCAGTAGGAGATGCGGTTCGCTATCATTGTTTTACTACCTCTGGAAGTAGATTTTATTATCAAACTATTTTGTAAAATTCATTCACTAAATACTAGCGACAGTTTCCGGGGGCCCATTATTGAGTCAGGCAGGAGCCTGAATTCTGTCATAGTTCTAGGTATGGAAAAAAGAACTTTCCATTTTTTTTCCATATCCTGCAATAGTCCTGCACCAATCTGGGGTTGTCGTTGGGTGCACTTGCATAGTGAAACAGGGATAATCGTCTGCTTTTTTATCTCATTCTATTTAAAATTTTCTAAGAGGCCTCTATGAGTTGACTTCGGCCCCTCCCACACTTTACAAAGGCCCAGAGGATAGGAGGGTCTGTACACTGCTGACCGCAAACCAGATGCATCACCCACGGTTATCGTTGATGAGACTGTACATTCCGCGGAAGTGCTGGAGTGGAGGCTTTTTAAATGCGAAGACTCTCCACAACAGCGAGGTATGCAATCTCAGGGAATATTTTTTAAAGTCGAAGTAGCTATGCACCGTGGTTTAGTTGCAGAGGACAAGGGACTCACCCCGCTCTCCATGGCTAAAGAGAACTGGTGCAAACCTTACTACCAATGACCGCAAAGAGGTATAGCAAAGCAAGGAGCTTTACGGGCGTTTCTATCGGGGTCTTCATGAGCCCGGTGTAGATTTCTTAGCATTCGTATCCTGGGTAAGTTTTGGTGACTTTCTCAGAGAGACTGACGAAGTTATGTTGACAAATAACTACCGGAGTCATATTATGTAGGACGGGACGGATGACGTGTGGCGGGCATACCACCGTCTGGGTGAGCCTATCAAACATTATTATCTCTAGTTGATCTCGTCTGGCTAACGGCGAGTACTTGCGTAGGCATAACTAAGTGACAATGGATTCATCTACCTAGCCTTTTCCCAACTATGTTGGGGGCGGCTTCCAGTCTAACCGGATGCAGAATACCTGTATTTTACAGGGAGCGACTGCCTATCTGACCTCTACAACCCAGTAACTGGGTAATACGATACCCCTTGACAAGACTGGTTGTCAGACTTTCGGGCTTCTGACGACCCGTAACGACTGTCAAAGATCCAGAAATGACAGCCGGGACCAACGGTTTAACGTGCTTTCCGAGGCACGGAGGATGTAAAGATGGTCACCCATCTACGGACCAACCCCGGCAAGCGTAGCTTAACCTGATGAATCGACCCGTGCGGCTGTTATTATTTAGCCACGAGCTCCACCCAATACTCCAATGGATTATTCACCAGAAACTTGCTTTGAAAAAATAAATCCAGTCCTCAAAAATGACCATGTCACGTTGTACTAGGATTGGTTTGAGGTATGATCGATATGTACTGGCAGGACTATTGTAGCAAATAAGTCTAGCGGTGATGACTTGATGGCCGAAAGCCTCGACCAACATCTCTCGAGGCGCTCGGTAGGCAGGCCTGATTCAGAAGGAAGTGCCTCTCAGTACGGCTCGCATTGTGACTGTGAGGAGGTTCCTGTCAATGCAGCCCTAACCACCCGTAGCTTGAACCCTGCTCCCGAAACCGGTGGGCAAAAAAAAATCTTATTATGTTTTTTTTAAATTGTTAACGTACCGTTTAAAAATGAAATAAAGGAAATAACAATAAAATTATTTTACTGACCCCAGTAATCCTGATCCTTTTGCGCTTAACGAATAATACAATTTGTGCGTCTCAGAGAAACCAGTGGCAACAAAAACGCCTACACGTTTACCCGAAAGCTCGGTTGGACAAACTCCTGAAAACAAACATTTCAAAGTAAGCTTAATATTTTTAGGGTTCCGGTTTTTCATTCGGACGTCCGATACCCTTATAGGATTACTTGTGTATCTGTCTGTCTGTCCGTCTGTCTCAGCCAATTTGCTCCGAATATACTGGACCAATTTTAGTTTTTTGGTACACAATGGATTTCTGTGACTCAAACACGGACGTGTAACGTAAATAAATGAATTCTGAATAGAGGCGTCAGTTTTCGGGAGCCAATTGGAAATTTAAAAAAGGTACTGTAGGTACTGTGTGGTATAGCAAATGAAAGGGCTTGTTGAAAGGAACTCATTTTTTTTTAATAATAAAAAAAAAAAAGTAAATAGATCAAAATTCTCCATAGTTATCTACGAAACTACTGTGTAATGGTGTAATTTCGAAAAAAAATACTGACCTTGGTTCTTTACTTATAGATTACATGATAAGAAGTCTATGGTCATATAATAACATGGCTAATTACATTTTCAGTTGAAATGTACCTATGGGAGAACATGTTTTTCAACTACAATATTAAGTTTGTTCTTGGGATAAAAAACATAGTAGATAATATCGTTAAGAACTCCCACCACGAGAGTTCTACTCGCACTTGTCCGGTTTTTAGACTTAAATAGAACTGCTTTACTGCCGAACAAAAATCCCCTTTTTTTTTTGCAATTCGCCGATTATACGCTTATAATTACCAAATCATCATCTTTGAACGAAGTCTGCCGCGATCCGTAAGGTGTTAAAGTTTAACCTTATTACCACAAAACCGTGTTTATCAGCTGTTTAGCCTACATTTCTGTGTGTTGTTTGACATAAAACTGACAGTTAACATGCGTTGAACAAGTTTAGACACTTGTTCAACGCGTGTTAACTGTGTTTTTGTGGTAAGGCCCTTAAAGTTTGAGTTCGTTCCACTTGGAGCATGCCCAAGTGGAACGAACTCAAACTTTAAAGGCTACTTAAAAGTGAACCTTTTGAGCTTCGTATCGTCAGCAATTTGGATTTTTTTTCTTCAGCTCCAGGGACTCGACAAAAAAAAGTCCCATGGAAACCGTCCACTATAAATAAACTCTGTTCCACTTTTTTTGTATCTGCACTCAACTAATAAGAACAGTGCATAACCAGAGAAATATAAAAACATGTCTTTCTTATATCTATGTGCATAACTAAAACGCGAACCTGCATCAATGATCGCCTGATACGCCTGCTCGAGTAGTTTCCTGGACATGGCATCGGTGGACTGGCTGAGCCGATAGTGGATCATAAAGAACTGCGCATCAAACCGTTGTAAATCCGGAATTTTTCCCGCGAACGCCGTTATTTCCGGGTGGTTGCACTTATATCGAGGCTTCTGACTGGCCACCATGTTCTCCTGCCATATGAAAAACAAAGTCTAGAGTTTGTCACTTTTGCTGCGCGGTTCATTTGGTTGCCAGACACGCATCCATGTGTCGCATAGCCGTGGGCCACAGTGGACGATCCCAGGTTTTTTACAAGCTAATTACACGTGCGTAGCTTAGCCACATTATTAAAGAAATGGAACAGAGAGTAAACTTCATGCAACTGCGCTATGATAGGCACACTACTACAAACATGAGCCGTATGGGTGCGTGCAACTGGCGGCTCTGAAGAGAAACCAGTTCATACCGGCTCGGCTAGTCGCATCGCTCAGGCCCGGGTACGCGTCGCGCGTCATGTTTGTTTACGTTTCACGTTTTGAAATAAGTAAAACGTAATGGTGTTTTAAACTGTGTGTTTACATAAAAGTAACGGATATTTTTTTTTTATCCCATAGACTCCACTAGGTAAGTAGTAACTTGATTATAATTTATTATTTTTAATATGGTAGATACCATACCTAATATCTCAACATCGAAAGAAAACTCAACCCGGGGTGCAACAAAGTTTTGGTATTGTTATATGATTTAATGGTTTTTTAGTAAGTGGCACTGAATAGGTATCTATATCGTAAACGGTGCGGTCAAGAGCAAAAATAAATAATTTGCCATGTGTTTGGTGTTTATGATTTGAAATACGTAGGAAATTCCTACCGACCTATTAGGGATCGAATAAATAAGTTTTAAAATTAAACCACGTAAGCTGATTAACGTTCTGTTTATTTAATTGTATCTCCTGAGGGTTTATTCCAGAAATCCCCACCGACAAATCCCCACCAGTGGGGATTGTTACTTTTTTTTCCAGAAATCCCCACTAGTTTAATTAACTCAGCCTAGTGGGGATTTTTGGAAAAATAAGTAACAATCCCCACCAGGTGTTGTTGTTTCTAAATTATTAAATAAATATGCGTTAATCAATTACTTAATCTAGTTAATCAATTAGTTAATTATTTCAGAATTATTTATTATATTCATATTCATATTTCCATTTGGAAAAAAGGGCGAGAATTGAATCTGACGAAATCCAAAATTTTTAAGAGACAAGTTGAACTTGCTGCAGTACTACCACTTTTACCGGAACATTTAATTATGGAAGGCTGGTTCTATGTTGCCAGCCAAAGCCCAGACAATCAAAACAGTGACAGTTTTCGCCGGTATATGTTAGGCCAATGGGTAAAAGAAGATTTTATAAAAGTATTATGTGTTTACGGAGAGAGGCACAGAACCACAAACTTTTTGGAAGGGTGGCATAATAAGCTTAATGCAGCTATATCAAAGAAAAATCCAAGTTTACTGAAACTACTAAATTTTTTGAATGAAGACGCTTTGTTTTTTGAAAATAGTGCTAACGAAAGTCACCGACGGAACCCGCGATCTCAAAGAAGCAAAGAACAAGACCAGTTCATCTTAAATGCTCAAGTAGAGTTAATGCATGGCAGCATTACAGTACCGCTTTTTTTGGAAAGAATGAGATAAATTCAAAATACAACCACAACCAACCGGATGTGGTTGTATTTTGAATTTATCTCATTCTCAAATAACACCATTTGTGGTTACAAATGGTGATATTTGCTGAGGATACTTCCTTATTTTGTAAGATAAATAGACGAGCATCAAATCTTGACGACGTGACGACGACATCAAATGTCTCGCTGGTGGTGGCGTGTGTGTTGGATCATTAAGTTCCCTTCAAAATGGTTGAGCTGAATGGTGCTGATCCATGGTTCTTTGATATAGCTGCATTACGCTTATTATGCCACCCTTTCAAAAATTTAATTTAAATCCAGTCAATTGTAAATATTTACGTTTCAATGCAAACAATTTATAATGAAAGTTCATTATAATTACTTAGGTAGGTACTTAACTAATTAAACGTATTAATTAACGCATTTTTGTTTAATAATTTAGAAACAACAACACCCGGTGGGGATTATTGATTTCCAAAAATCCCCACTAGGCTGAGTTAATTAAACTAGTGGGGATTTCTGGAAAAAAAAGTAACAATCCCCACTGGTGGGGATTTGTCGGTGGGGATTTCTGGAATAAATCCTCCTGAGTCAACCCAAAATAGGTAAAATTTTGCACGCTCTTTAGAACCTTACCCTCTGTCCGTTTCTTTACTCTGTGGCTTAGCAGAGTGCTGCTGTGAAGCGGCGCCTTTTTATTTTATATTGAGCTACTAATTTGTTTTTTAGTAGACTTGAAGTAGTTTTTTTTTACCACAAGTAGTGGTGACTATTAATCTATTTAATTGTAAATAATATTAAAAAGAGGTTTAATTATTTGTTCGTTCATTAGAGGATATCCTTGGAAGTAGGTAAAGATCCCAAAAACAAAATATTAACTGTTTCACGGATAAAAAGCTACGCTATAGCCGAGTTCCATAGGATATGTCTCTTATATCTAACTAAATCATTTTTTTTTATATAAGTACTACAGTCTGTTTTTTAATCTCGTAGACAAATTTGACAGTCGCAAATGTCAAACTCCAAATTGTACAAATTAAAAACAATCACCTGATATTTCAAATTAGTCTACGAGATTAAAAAACAGACTATAAGGCCATAATACACAAAATGTTTTAGCACTAAATATATATTTAAAACATTATCCTGTTTCTGTCTTCTTAAAACAATTGATAGGAACAGGATGACGTTTTAGCGCCAAACGTATTTAGCGATTTGTGGTTCAAGCGTATAGTCACCTATTATTTCTGGAAGTAAACAATTTGTGGGACAACTTGCCATATTATAGAGTTTCTCATTGAACTCGTCCAGAGAGCGGCAGCCAGGCATTTGCGCAGACATCCCAGAGATGACGACACTGTCGTCAGACACCGGCGCTTCGGGGTTTATCGGGTCAGTATGCTGCCCAGCCATCGGGCAGCCTTCGTCAGGGTTCGGAGACATGCTACAGACAAGTTTTATACCGCTGAATAACTATATCTTATAGCTACTTTTTGTATCCGTTGGATTGGTCAAGATGAGTGATGACTGAAGATGCAGGCAAGGAGGTGTTTGATCAGAGGATATCAGTTTTATGAATCACAGACCCATACTTCCACACATTCAAAGCAAGCTACTTATGGTTTTCACAATCATTGTTACATTCAATAGTTATTAAAATAAGCAATGATATAAATAATACAATTTGATCGGAGATTTTTAATTTACAATTTAACCTGTATGACCGCGGACGGGCCGCGCGCGGACTTAAAATTATCGTAGTTAATTAGAAAGTTCTTGAAGAATTAAAAACTTTTTGTATATTTTTGGGATGCGGGTAGGTGTCATACCTATTGGATTATTTTAGTACTCAAATATTTTCAACATATTTCTTTCATATTTTTTTTTCATCGCTCATTTTTTTTTTAAATTTATCTTTTTCATTCGAAACGCCAAGTTTTGTTATGTAGGTAATTTATTTTTCTTAGAAATATGGTTTCAAATTTTAAAGACCACCAATGATTAAAAACAAAGAAAAACGAAAGGTACGTGTTATATTTTATTTTATACAAAGCAAATAATTATAATATCGTCAATACTCACGTTTCGAAGTAACAATAAACGGTAACTGGCACAAATACCCAAAATCAATTCGTGGAACTCGTCGAGTGCACTGAGCATTGAACCATTTACCCAAACTTATATAAGTGTGTAATTTATTTACATAATAAAATTATATATTAGCCATTATTATTGAACGTTTATTAATCTGTGACCTGACCTTAATAACTGTGCGTAGGGATCACAATTTGCCTACCGAGTTTCGTAGGTAGGTACTACAGTTGCGTTGTACTTACTTTAACCATGATTTTTGTTATTAATCGATATTGAGACAGTTTTTTCTTGGGAATTGGATGGTTATGTTGTCCAATGTTTCGAATATTGATAAATTCCTGCTTGTGAATATTAATTATTCGCATAAAACATAAACATCCACATGTAGGTGGACAACTGAATAAAGACTTACTTTATTTATTTTTTGAACCTACAGCCAGCAGTGATAGACTAGTGGTGTGACCGCCGCCTGCCAAGTCATAGGTCTCGATTTCGGCTACTTCCCATTTGGTAAACTTCCCATTTCGTAAACCTCAAACTGTACCTACTAAAAAGTTGCGTTTGGTAAACATTTCGTTACTTCATACATTTAATCCCATTTGGTAAACTTTGTTAGTATTGTTATTTTTGTACGGTACAGTCAGTGTCAAATTAGTATTAAATTAGAGATGTATATATTTTTAAATGCTTCAGTCTTGAGATAGTATCTCGACCATCAAAAAGAATGGCTGATCAAGAAGAAGTAAAAAAAACGTATTAAAGTCTGTAAAAATACCACGATGCTACTAAAAATACCACGTGCTTTTCCCGCAAAAGAAGCACCGAGCGGGTTCTCAGGTAGGGATTTATTGTCCTTACCATCGTTTTAAACAAAAGGTGTGAATGAGATAGACATAAGTAAGTATACGTAAATTATATCTATTACCGGGTTTAACTTATCAGTTCACTCGTTTTATGCATAGTGCAAGGTCGTTGCAATGTCGGGTGAGGGATCTTCTAGTGGTGCAGTGAATTTAAAAATTATTAATAGTACACGAGGCGGTGAAATTTTATTACGCGCTGGGCATCAATATTATAAACAGAAAAATAATAAGGACTCAAGTTGGTGGCGCTGTGTTAATAGAAAAGATGGATGTTCAGCAAGTGTAACTTTGAATTCAAATCGAAGCCATGTATTAAGAGAAAATGCTCACTGCAGTTCTTGTATTCCGAATTTTGAAAAAAATGAAGTGAAAGTAGCCGTCGAAAAATGTAAACAAACTATATGTGAAGATCTGAAGCCGATTCCAGCTACATACAGGAAATGTACTAAAAAGCTGAAAGATAATGGTTATGAAATTATTAAAGAATTACCAAATTTTGACAAAGTTAAAAGCAGTTTGTATAGACACAGAAATAGACAACTAGGAATCACAAAATCTCAGCACTCTAACTCTACAGAAATCGTGATTCCTGACCGTTTTAAAGACAATTTATTGTTTGATGAGATTGACGGTGAAAATAGAATGATTGTGTTTGGTTCAAAGAGTGCAATTGCACATTTAAATGACGTCCGTCACTACTTTGCGGACGGAACGTTCAAATGTTGTGCAAAGCCGTTTCTTCAACTATACGTTGTACACGGAGACATAGGAAGTACAGAAACTGGGACAAATATTGTACCATTTTTTTATGCAGTGTTGACAAACAAAGAAGAAACTACATATGAAAGACTGTTTTACAAACTAAAATTTCATTTACCAGAGTGGACAGCCGATATTATTACCTTGGATTTCGAAAAAGCTCCAATAAATGCAATTAAAAAGACATTTCCAAACATAATTGTTAAGGGGTGTTTTGTTCACTTTGGCAGAGCGCTATTAAGAAAGGCAAAATCTCTTGGCTTATTACAACATGAAGAATCTCACTATCACGTCAAACTATGTATGGCTCTGGCACATTTACCAAAAGAAGACATAAACGATGGATGGCTATACGTTATGAGTCAAAGGTAAATTAATTTTGCAATATTGAAATGAACGCGTTTAGTTCTGGATATTTCTTCTACCGCCATTTTCTACAGCCATTTTTATGCGTTAGAAACTAGGTAATATATGGTTTTTCGTATCATAATCTTCAACGAATTAATTCTGTTACAGTTTTGAAGAAAAAGCTATAACTGAATTCAATGATTACTTTGTGGATCAGTGGTTGGAAAATGAAGATATGATGAATATTTGGTGCTGCTACGCACAAAGACACCGCACTACAAACCTCATGGAATCTTGGAATTGGAGTTTCAATAGTGAAATTGGAAAAAGGCCATCAATTCTTTTATTTTTCGAAACGATATCAGGCAATATTAAACATTATGAAAATCTTCTGAAAAGGTACATATTTTTGTTTCAATGACCTGTATTTTTAGGCGACACATATGATAAAAATTATACATTATTACTTTAATTAATCATAACAATTTTTTACAGCTTTTATAATAATGGAGAAAGTATATCAAAACGAAGAAAAAAATCTATCCAAAATGATATACGAATTAACAATATTCTCGGCGATTACAAAAGTGGAAAAATATCATTGGAAAATTGTTTGAACGAATTATCAAGAATTGCTTGTATCACTTTATAATTTATTTATTGATTTTTAACTTTGTAGTGTAGGTAGTAAATTTTTTATGTTAATATTCCAAATCTGTGATTATATTTTATAGTTGATTTTGTGTGTAATTTTTAATGTTAATGTACCAAATCTGTGATTATTATTTGTTTTTATATTTAAAAGTTGATTTTGCATGTATTTTTTATGTTATTGTACCAAATCTGTGATTATTATTTGTTTTTATATTTAAAAGTTGATTTTGCATGTATTTTTTATGTTATTGTACCAAATCTGTGATTATTATTTGTTTTTATATTTAAAAGTTGATTTTGCATGTATTTTTTATGTTATTGTACCAAATCTGTGATTATTATTTGTTTTTATATTTAAAAGTTGATTTTGCATGTATTTTTTATGTTATTGTACCAAATCTGTGACTGTTTATTTTTATATTTTATAAGTAGTTGATTTCGTATGTATTTTTTTATGTTAATGTACATTAACATAAAAAGATAGTACCAAATCTGTGATTATTGTTTTTTTATATAAGTTGATTTCGCATCTAGATTGACTTATGTTATTAAAAAAATAAAACTTGTCATCGAAATAGTCAAATCGAACTGTGATTTTTCTTAAATTTTTTGAAAGTTATTTGTACACCCCACTTTTTATTTCTGTTTTTAAATATCAATATGTGTAAATGGCATACGTACACATAATCCGACTATTGTACCTGTGATTAAAAATATTTAACAAAATAAATGACAATGTTATCATTAGTTTCGTTTTTCTTTTTTTACTTGACTGTACCCATTTCATCTGAAAGTTTACCAAATGGGATATAACACAAAAAAATATTGAAATGTTTTCGAAATGGGACTAAATGTATGAAATGTATAATGTTTACCAAACGCAACTTTTTAGTAGGTACAGTTTGAGGTTTACGAAATGGGAAGTTTACCAAATGGGAAGTAGCCTCGATTTCGAACCCAAGCCACGCACCTCTGACTTTTCGGATTCATGTGCGTATTGCATAATTATCACTTGCTTCAAAAACATTGTGAAGAAACCAGCATACTAGAAAGATATTTCTCAACGGCATGTGAAGACAAGTAGACAAGAGAGACCAATAGGCGGTTTTAAAACTCTGATACCAGCGGTGCAACTCCCTTATTTCTAAGAACGTTCACATTCCCTTATATTTTTGACGTTCAAAAGTGCCTTTTATGTGCCTATTTAAAATAAATTCTTTGACTTTGCATCTCATATGCAATCTGTAAAAAAAACATCAATTTACCAACATTTTTGACAAGTATTACAGATTGCAACTTGAATGTGAACGTCTTTTAAGTAATAAAAACTAAAACCCAACTACGACTAAAAAAGGTATAAATAAACAAGACACCACAGACAGACAAATTAAAAATCCGGAGTCACACGTGTTAGAGCATAAATCGAACAGATTACGTGTGATTCCGGATTTTTAATTTGTCAGTCTTGTTTATACCTTTTTTAGTCGTAGTTGGGTTTTAGTTTTTATTACTTTAATTTTATTTTATTCTTTTGGGGTTATAATATGTATATTTTTGAAAAGTGCTCATTAAGCCCTTTCATTTGATACCCAACATGGTACGATTAAACAATTTGTATTTTTTAGCTTCTGACTTTGTCCTCTAGAGGGCGCCATATTTAATGTGATGTCACATAGCCTATAACCAGAGGAGGATCAAGACGCTTCCAACGATACCTCATTTGTCAAATTGTGATGAGTGGTTTCGAAGATAGGAGGGAACAGATGAACATACTTTCATACATACATACATACATACCGGTCAAAATCATAACCCTCCTTTTTTCTTCGCCGTAGTCGGGTAAAAAGAAGAAGTACCTACAGAAAATAAGTAGTTATTAACAATAAACGAATAGACCTCTCCCAGACTGCGCCACTACACCTTGTCTTCCGCCTTCTGCATCCAGTCCATCCCAGCCAACTTTTCAAGATCGAGTCGGTCTTTTGGAAGTCGGTTATCCAGCAGTGGACTGCGATAGGCTGAGTTGACTGAATAAATTAATAAAACTAAAAATGTCTGCCACTCCGACTTCACTACTATCACTATCATGCAAGAAAAGGCCGCAGACACCTCTACTTGTAACTATAATTTAGAAAACGTTGATAGTCCTAAACTATCAACCGTACAAAAATTTATGAAAGTGGTTGTTGAAAGTCTTACTTGTTGGTTAGTAGCCCGTTACCCTTACATTGCGCAGCTATGAACGAAACCATAGCGCGATTCAGAAAACTGCCGCTCGGCGATACGTGAAGAGAACTTCACAAGCGTACAGAATTCATATATTTTAGTTTCAGAAACATGCTTTAACAACAGATATACCTAAATATTAATTCGGTAAATAGGTTAGTAAGTGTCTCTATGACATCACCGATATGCAGTGAAAAACAACATAACGTAAGTATAGATAGTCTGGATTCAAAAATCATTCGGCGGCGGCGTTGTTTTTTAGCAGTCTGGCGTAAAATTGTGGGAGTAGATACTCCAATAAAACAAGCAATACATTCAATTGTATTATTCAGAAAAAGTCTTAGTAAGTTTATCAACAATGATCCGCGTCCTCTCCGACAGATACTGGTCAATCTGTCCCAACACTTTAACGACGTGGAGCATCTTCTGTACGCCCTTCTTGAATTTCTCCATCTTCTCTGCACTGGATTCTTCTCCTATTCTCATTACTGCTGTGGACGTCATCGGCGAACCTATTCTGGGAGGCAAGAATGGGCCGGGATTTTCTTTTAATATTGGTACATTCAGTGACGGTATTCTTAGTTTCGGGATCTTTAGCTTTGGTAATCCTAGTCCTGGTATAAAGCCTGTTGGTGGAGCGATTGATATAGGTACTTGTGTGTCACTGTATCCCGTTTGGTCGTCTGGTTCGATGAGTATGAACTTGCCGTCTTGAACCGATTTCGGGAACGCATTGTGGATGAGGCTGCAGAACGAGTCGACGTCTAAGACAGAGTTCCTGTGGCAGTCGACGTCTAAGCGAGAGTTCCTGTTGTAGTCGGACGAACGGAATGCGGAACCGTACGGAACCTGAAACATTGAACATAAGTAATGTAATTAAAGTTTTTTTTTTTTGTATTGGTATTTTCATCCATACTTTCGCAAACTGTGCACCCATTTAAAAAAATCTTTTTTAGTTCGAAAGGGTATACTCCCGAGGTGGTCCCATATAATTTTTTTTTAACTTTGCTTGCGTATTTTTTGATTTAGCTTCAATATTACGTATTTTTTCCCACTTAGTATATCTAGACGATGTTCTATGTGACTCCGTCACTGTTATTTACATAGCAGGTAGTGGTATTCGAGTTTATGTGGGGAGGGTAAGACAACTAAAAAGTGAAAAAAAAAACTTTTAACAAAAAATAAAAAACAACTGACTTCCGAAATTAAAGTTATTTTACAGTTTTGTAGTGTTTTTTTTTTTGCAAGACAGTTGTTTTCTTTTTTTTTTTGAAAAAGTTTTGTATTTGTTTATTTATTTGTTAAACTTTTCGCTCTCAAAAAGAAGGTACAAAGGCGGACTTAATGCCTTAGGCATTTTCTACCAGTCAACCAAGGGTGGTGAAGAGTGGTGATTTGTTTCTCAGTAAAATAAATTGTCTCCACCTTTCACAATTCCCAGCAGTTACCTTAGTGAGGTATACTTATCTGGGGTCACCGTACAAGATGACTAATAAATACTCTTGTTGTGGTAACCACCAATGTTAAATGAGTTGTCAATGAGTGGTGACTATGGCAATGCATAGGTCAAGTCAAAGTCAAATCATTTATTTGAATTAGGCCCATAAAAGGCACCTTTGAAACGTCGCCCCTTCCAAAAAAATAGTTTTTGTATAAAGAAGAATGGGCAAGAAACGCCACCATTTTTTTTAAATGTTTTACTATATTTTGTTTATGTACATTAATTATATGTGTAGACGATACACCTAGAATTATATTACTATACCATAATAGGTAAAAAGAATAAAAAACCGGCCAAGTGTGAGTCGGACTCGCGCGCGATGGGTTCCGTACTATAAAAACGTACCTATAAAAACGGCGAAAAATTCACGTTTGTTGTATGGGAGCCCTCATAAACATTTATTTTATTCTGTTTCTTAGTATTTTTTGTTATAGCGGCAACAGAAATACATCATCTGCGAACATTTCAACTTTCTAACTATCACGGTTCATGAGATACAGCCTGGTGACAGACGGACAGACTGACAAACAGACGGACGGACAGCTGAGTCTTAGTAATAGGGTCCCGTCTTACCCTTTGGGTACGGAACCCGAAAAATGAGGCAATGTCAGATAAAATAAATTATGTGATAGATAAAAATTACTATTAACAAGTCAGTGTGTGAAGAAGTAATCACAGAATGTAAAATCACTGTCAAGTCTTCGTTCAGGGGTATAATGGTGTTAAGCTAAATTATTGCATTTACATTGAGATGAATATAATAATGTTGGTAAAGAAATCGTATGTTGACAAGCGTAAAGACAAACGACAAAACTAAAACGTCGTTCTATATTTAATATTAATTACTAGCTTCCGCCCGCGGCTTCGCTCGCGTGGTATGTCGATAAAAAGTAGCCTATGTCCTTTCTCAGGCTCTAGACTATATGTGTACCAAATTTTATTTAAATCGGTTCCGTAGTTTTGGGTTGAAAGCGCGACAGACAGGAGTTACTTTCGCATTTATAATATTAGTAAGGATTTGTAGAATTTTTGTATAATTTACCTTACCCTTTCATCGGAGCAGTCGATTGTCATGCGGAGGGGCGGGGGAGCGCCGGCTATGTAATTTACCTGAAACAGTTTCAATATTTAATAAGAATTCGCACACAAATTCCATCGAAATTCATCAAATATTCACCAAGTCTAATGTTAGGCTTCCTTTCGTTTTAATATCAATTTTGCAGCACTTCCTCCTTAGTTAATTTAATTAAATTGTAGGTAGGTATTGTAATTATTTTCTAAAATGTTTTAGCTGTAACTTCGGAGCCCTATCAAAAAGACAGTCATGACATTCTGGGATTTATTCATAAACAATGATTAAAGTTCATAAACGATGATTCATAAACAGTCGCTAATCATTACTTAACTTTAAGCAACGTTTATGAATAAGGGGTCTATGTATGCTGCCAAATACAAGGAATAACTGTGAACTACCAATCCATTCACTGACTTTTATATATAAACTAGCTGATGCCCGCGACTTCGCCCGCGTGGATGTCGGTTATTATATACTAAAACCTTACTCGAACCACTCTATCCATTGATGAAAACAGCATGAAAATCGGTGAAGTAGTTTTTGAGTTTATCGCCTACAGGACGACAGACAGACGCTTTTGTTTGTTTGTTTGTTTTATAATATGTAAGGATTTATAAATATTAGAGCTACCTAATCGTTGTTGAACTATTCTAGAAGATAATTTAAATATGTATGTTCTACAAAAAATTACACTTTTTAATTGATTACGTATTTAAAGAAATTAAGTGACTCTCCGCTCAACTGTCGATTGGCCTTTAGAAGGCCATTTAAAATTCTATTGTGTCTCGTTAGTAACAGATGGAGGTCTATCTAAAAGAATCTCAACATATAAACACGGTTCAAAAAACCTTCACAAAAACGTTGTCCAGAACCTAAAAGATAAAACAACACAGATAACTTTACAAATTGCACAATCAAAGCACATGACACAATCGGGACCAAAAGTTCCATTTTCCATATCAATATCTAAGATATTCTAGTTATCAATCACTAAGATACGAACCAATAAAAGTGCTACCGCCACGTACCGACACATATCGCCTCTTGCGCACTGTCACGACATTTTAGCGTCTAAACGTAACTGCCATTGATCACGTATTAACATCAGCGCTTGCAATTCCAGCGGAATCAGCAAAAACTCGGTTGGTAGTAGAGTTTCCATCTGTTGGTTTTTTGTTTAGGACAATTTTAGAATGAACAGTGTTCATTTAGTTAATTACAGTGTTTTAAAAGGATTCACATAGAAAATCTTTAGTTTTTAATAGACGTTGTAACTGTTCTTTACGTCATCACAGGCCTCTCGCTGGCAGGATGTGCTACTAAATCTCGTCCTTCGCGCTCCCCAACCAGACTTTCGCAGCCGCCTTTTAAGGTCATCAGTCCACCTAGTTATGGGTGTAAGATTACTAACTAAAAAACTATTTCTTACAAAAAAATCTACCACTTTCTTACCGGTTACTGAAGGTTCACCAATTTTGAACCACGATTTTCAAAAATATTTATCCTTGCAAGTCCCACATCAAATATCTTCAACATTTATTGTCAGATCTGGTATTAGAGATTGCATACATAATTCTTCAAAAAAACAATCCATAAAACCTAAGAAAGATGGTAACCCCACAGTCAATCCAAGTTCCTTTCTCCACAAGGTCACATTACTAAAATAATAACAAAAAATCAAGATTTCGGTACCACCTTATCTATCTTACGTGTTCATTCACACAAATTGTTCACCAACAGCATGTTTGGTGATGTATAAGATTCTACCGCAGTGAGGCTGTGACATGCAGTGGGTGTACAATAGTTGCTATGCCTGCAGCGTAGTGGTTTACCTTGCAGTCAAGTTATACTACAAGAATGAAGTTAAGAAGATTTCTCATGTGGACGGTGATCGCTGTGGCTGCCTTGACTGTTGTGGAGGTACGATATTAGTTTTTTTTTTTTTTTCGTGCCTCTTTTGTTTTTGGCCAAGATAATATCCATAGGAGAAAAGTCTGAATTCTTTTTGCACTTTTAACCTCCCTTTGCGTCAAGCAATATCAGATTTTATTGAATCAGGAAATTTCACCAAAAACTTGTAAAAAAAAATGGCAGATGTAATCATCTGCCAATCTTTTAATTTGGCAAATTTCTTTTTTTCTGGTAAAGCCAATAGAATATTCAAAAATAAGGATTTTACAACAGCATCTAGGGTGACAGAAAATCGAGTTCAGTACTGTGAAGGAAAGAAAAAGAACATAAATTTATTTAGCGCAGACTAAAAAGCACATAGTATAATATCAACAATCGTTGCTGCCTCAAGAACTGCTGTGCAACTGAAGAGGTCTTTAACCATTCCATTCCATTTATCAAGATCAATTTATATTGTGTTTGATACATTACATACTTACATCATAATTAATATAATTTCTAAAAGTGAACATGCAGCAATTATAATAATATAACCCGCAGGGCAGCATGTGGCGAGCTGTTGGGCAGTAGCGACCCCACGGACCCTACCTCCCGGGAGAAGTCTCGTTCCTCATCTCTGGCTTGCCTTTATTGGTCGGCTAGAGTGAACACTGACGAGGAACAGAGCTCCCACCTCATTCTTGCCTTGATTGGCCGGCTTGAGTGGAGATTCGCTAGAGCAAACGTGCTCGGAGGAAGGAAGTATTCCAGTAAGATGCTGGTAGGGATCTTGACCGCACTTCCGGGATTGTCCTGATAGCCGTGGAATACCTCTCCACTCCTCTCAAGCACCTCAGGAAGTGTTGCCTCCTTGTCGCTACGTCACTATGTGCTAGCGACCGTTTTCGGGGGCCCATTATTGAGTGTGCAAGTCACCCCCTGCCATATTATCCGTGTATATATAAAACATTGATCAGGCAGGGGACATAGTCCTTCAATAGTTTTAGGTAACCAGTACACTATAGCCACCCAAACCCATAGCCCAATATGTTTTGTTTCCATGTTCTGCAATAGTCCTACACCATCCGGGGGTTGTCCTTGGGTGTATTTTCATAGTGCATACAGGGATAATCGTCGGTTGGTGCCTCATCCCATTTAAAATTGTCTAAGGGGCCTCTGCGAGTTGGCTTCGGCCCCTCGTACGCCTTCCAAAAGACCGGGACCCCATGGTCCCGAGATATAATAAACATAAACATGTTTATGTTTTACAGGAAACTAGAATATTAATATTAAAAAATGGATGAACTGTAATTTATTATTAATATTCCAGTTTCCTATAAAGAAGAAAAGGTATTTATTATTAATTATTTTTGTTAACACTTTTTATTTTTTTTATTATTATTATTGCTGCATGTTCACTTTTAGAATATATATTAATTATAATGTAAATATGTAATGTATCAAACACAATATAAATTATTGTTCTTGATAAATAAAAAAATTAGAGGAGTGATGAGCCATTACGAATGAGTACGTCATCTCAAATTCAAAAACTCAGAATTTATTTCAATTGAACCATTTACAGGCACTTTTGAATTGTCAAAGAGTCGGTCAGTTAGTCAAAAGGTAGGAGATTTACCGAGCCTGCATAGCACTTACATACATTCCTCTTGCATGGCGAGAAGTGAAAGTCATCTTCATACCCAAACCTGGAAAAACTGACTACACACTACCCAAGGCTTATAGGCCCATAAGCCTCACATCCTTCCTACTCAAAACCCTTGAGAGACTCTGCGACAGACACATCCGGGACGGACCTCTCCGGGCAATACCACTCCACAAACAACAGCATGCGTACTCCACCGGCCGATCAACAGAATCCGCGCTGCACAGCGTGATCTCCAAGATTGAATGTGCAGTGGACCACAAATGCTCAGCACTGGCCGTCTTCATTGACATTGAGGGCGCCTTTGATAAAACCAGTTTCAGAAGCATCACCACGGCCCTCAATAGACACAGCGTAGACTCAACCCTGAGTGGCTGGATCACCAACATGCTCAAACTGAGGGCGGTACAGGTGACCGTGAATGACACTACTAGGGCCATTGTGGCGAAGGGCTGCCCCCAAGGGGGTGTCCTCTCGCCACTTCTATGGAACCTGGTGGTAGACAGCCTCATCAGAGTACTAAATGACAAAGGTTACTTCACCGTAGGCTATGCGGACGATATAACCATAATAATCAACGGCACACATGAAAACACTATATGCAACCTCATGCGCCAAGCTCTGAAAATAGTAGAGGAATGGTGCAATGAACACCAACTTACGGTGAACCCAACAAAGACCGAATTGATTCTATTTACAAAAAAGAGGAAACTACCAATACTACAACTACCCCGCTTCTTCGGGACAACCCTGAGCCTATCGACTGAAACCAAGTACCTGGGCATTTTCTTGGACAAACAGCTGAACTGGGCAAAACATACTAACTACATCATCACAAAAGCCACGGTATCCCTCTGGCAGTGCAAGCGACTGCTGGGAAGGAACTGGGGAATTAGCCCCAGGGTCACTTACTGGCTATACACCACGGTCATCCGACCGATCATCACATATGGCTCATTGGTCTGGTGGCCCAGGACAGACCTGAGCACAGCCCGAAGAGACCTCGAAAAACTGCAGCGTTCGGCATGTGTTGCAATCACTAGCAGCATGAGAACCACACCCACTGCTGCCCTACAGGCAATGCTCGGACTGCCACCTCTGCACCTCATCGTACGAGAGGAGGCGGCCCTGGCTGCTTTTAGGCTCCACTTATCGGGAATCCTGACCAAAGACTCCAGAGTTAAGCATACACGCATAAAAGAGGATGCGGTCAAGCGACAGCCAATGATGGCATCACCCTGCGACAAAGCCCCAAAGACACACAACTTTCAAAGGCACTACGGTATAGTACTCACCGAAGAACGGTGTGACTACTCAGGGCCGAAAGAGATGAGAGTATACACTGACGGATCGAAGACCAACTCCGGCACAGGAGTCGGAGTCTTCTCACATGACCTCAACATCAATATATCCAGCCCGCTGGGAATGTCCAACACCGTCTATCAGGCAGAGTGTGTGGGCATCATACAAGCAGCTTATGCCATACAAGCCAGGAGAGTTACGGGCACCCATATACGGATACTCTCCGACAGCGCTTCGGTTCTCCAATCCTTACAGAAGAATTATATCACCTCGAAGCTTACACTAGAATGTCACAACGCACTAGAACAAGTAACGGTTTCCGGTTGCAACAAAGTGACGCTACAATGGATTAAGGGACACAGTGGATCGCTGGGCAATGACGCAGCAGACGAGCTTGCTAGAAGAGCGTCTAGCGCGTCGGTCTGCGGGCCCGAACCCATCGTACCCATCCCGTTCAATCAAATACGCAGGTGGCTCCAGGAGTTCACCCATACCCAAGCGGAGAACTGGTGGTCCTCGGTACCGGGCTGCAGGCAGTCCAAGGAAGCTATGCCATCCCTGGATGGCAGGCTAACTAGGCGTCTGTTATGCCTGGACAGGAATAGCCTGCGTTTGGTGGCGGGGACCATCACAGGACACTGCTCGCTGAACAAACACTTCCACACAATAGGCATAACGGACAGTCCTCTATGCAGAGCGTGCATGGAGGCCGAGGAAACCGTCGCGCACGTGCTCTTTGAATGCACGGGCGTCA
The DNA here is from genome assembly GCA_949152455.1 of Lithophane leautieri. Lineage (NCBI taxonomy): Eukaryota > Metazoa > Arthropoda > Insecta > Lepidoptera > Noctuidae > Lithophane > Lithophane leautieri. Next base: position 11,804,697 of record OX424478.1, read on the forward strand.
CCCAGACTAGAACCGAAACCCTCGGGTCACCCAGATCGTACACAGAGGTTCTGTACAAACCAGGAGTCATAGCCAACTTCTGGAGGGAGGTGGGCTGGTTGGAATAACCCCCAAACGGCCGCCATGGCCCACGCACAATGGTCCACCTTAAGGACTAAGTGCGGAAACCAAACCCATAACATAGAACATAGAACATAGTCAAAAGGTTGAAGCTAGTTGCGCATTCCAATTCGTAGATCTCTTTGGAGAAAAACATCACCAATAGCTTCATCTTGCAATCCAGTCGGATCATATGATGTAGTCAAATACCAGTACACGAACGTGTCTTTATTACGAGTATTTATAGATTATTTATTATTAGCCTTTTAAGCCTGAATTCTTCTTACTAGTGATGGATTAATTAGCATTCGCATTCATTGTTAGCATGCGAATTCTCATTTAGCATTTAGCAAATGAAATGTAGTTGCGAAATTCTGTGACGTGCTAAGTGTATTTATCGTTTCGTACTTTTTTATACTATCATACGTCAAAGCGTCGACGCACGCAGCGGTAGCGTGCGCTCTCCATCGCACCCACGGGAAGTCGCGAATACTAAATCTATCGGTTACAAGTGACCGTGACCACGTTCGCGAATGAAATTTATTAGAACGCACTTTTTAATTCGCATATTAACAAACTTCATTATTATCAGTTATCGTCAAATAGCTATTAGCATAGCAATAGCAATTATCATGCTAAGACCCAAGAATTCACATGCTAATGAAATTAATGCAAAATCGCATTCATTGCCATTACTACCTCTTATGCTGATGTCGGTCGCGTACGTCGCGTCGGTCGCGCGTGCGTATATACTCGTACTACATTGTGTGCTATATAGCACCAGACAGACGCTGACGTTCGCGGCTCGTCCTACGTTGCTACGTGTACGCGATCAACCGTAGGGGACCGACATCAGCGTAAGAGGAATTCAGACCTTAGTCGGACAAACATATAGTCAGTCTCCTATTTGGCGTTTCTTTATATTTTCGTATGTCCGTTTGACAGTTAGCAAAGGTCTTCTCCATTCCTGTCTCTGAATATACTTATGTGATAAATAATCATTGTAATGTGTTTGTTCCACTTTCAGAGCAGTATCCTGCTAAAGAAATCGCTGGTGCTTCCCCGGCGACCGGAGCCCTGCTTCTCCTGCCGCACGGAGGACCGGCCCTTCGCCTACCCACTCATCAGCTACTTGTCCAAGGTCAAGGACATGATCGTGCGAGGTGTCAACGCCCTCATGGCTAACGCTAAGAAGAACAACCTAAAATAGATCTTAATGTTTAATATGTAAGGTTGTTATTTGTATGTAAGGTTGTATTAAAGATTTAATATTGTTTATTTTTTACCATGTTTTTTTAATTCTAAGTATTATATGGGTTTTCCGTAAACAGAGGCGTATTTTAAATTACTATATTTTGTCAATAATGCTTAAGTCTTAATCTCAAAAGAAGTCCCGTTTGCCATCAATCAAGCACAAATCCTGACTTGGGCTCCCATTGATAAAATGATGAAACCTATACACTCTACAACGCTCTGTCTGATAATGTGGAAAAATCGTAGACACGAGGTGATGATAAGAAAAACGATGAGTACTTCACCTATTCTATAATTTATTTAATTAAAAAATACGTAAAAAACATAAATATTACACATTAATGTTACATTTATTTCGAGCATTATTTCTCCCTAAAAAATAAGTCAGATTTGCATAGATAAAAAACATTGCATTATCAGATTCAGACTAAAACCGACGATTAGAAAACTGGGTGTAGCCCCGTCCTAACCAAAAGCGAGAGTCGCACGAATACGTGATTACACGGTCGCTTACCTACCTGAATAATGACGCATACGCGACTCGATTGATGGCGCGACTATGTCATATTTATTCAGAAGAGCGCGACGATTGGATACTCGCGCGACGATCGGATAGTCGCGCAACTATCGGATACTCGCGCGACGATCGCTTTTGGTTAGGACGTAGCCTGATGCAGACTAGCCGCGAGTTTACCGTCTCAGGTCTCGCATTTGTCTTAGTTCTGTAGCTTAAAATATTGCCAGTTGTCTAATTAACTTGAACGTATTGTAATTAACATTAATACCTACTTCAACAATAAATTCTGAAATCTAACATACTCAGCCGTGGTCAACGAGCCCTTGTGCTTCATTTCCAGGAGTTTATTATGAATCTGTGCTTTACGATTGCTCCTGCGCAGCAGTTGGGATAACTTGATTAGGTCTAAAGGCATGGCAGAACGAGTAGGTTGCGGAAACCAATTGGGGAAGATCGGGAGGAGAGGCGTCTGTGGGATCAGAGGCAGGAGATAGGGTACAAGAGGTAGTTTCGGCACAGGCCATATAGATCGAGTAAACCTTTTGGTCAACTTCATTAATTTCACCGTCAACGGTGGTGGCTTCGCTTGTAACTTATGTACCACTGCTCCTGTGACATGCTGGCCTTCGGACTTTATGTTGATGAACACTGGTGAGTTCTGTGAGTACTTCTTGATCACTATTGGTTTCAAAAACTTCATTTCCTTTATTAAACCCGAGTTTATACAGTACGATGAAGATATCTGAAATATAAGAGATATTATCGTGATTATAACTATAATAAAAACGGACCTAAATTAAGTATAAAGGTGCCGTATTATGAAGTATTAATGCCACCATTTTTCCAGTGTGAGAGAGAGACGGAGCTAGACGAGGCCGCTAGCACCATCCCGTTTTCGCAGTGGAATAATGATGGCATTAATACTTCATAATAATACCCCAGATAATAATGAGCGTAAACTTAAAATCGCTTATCTTTTGATATTTTTTGAGTAATTTGTCAACTCGTCCTACATGCCTACGGCCCATTTAGGACGACTTGCAGAAAATCAAAATAAATTATATTTTCATTCTGCAAGTCGTCCCACGTTACTATCAAAATGAGTAAGGTACAATCAGTAGAAAAAGTGTTATTGGGGAATTTTTTTTTATTTTTTATTTTATAAAATATTAATTTTCGGGGTGTTCCTCGAAGCGCACCAACTTTGAAACATAGAGAAGAGCATGAAAGATTCGTAATAAATGATATCGATAAACGTTTTAAAAATATATAACACTAGCTTCCGCCCGCGGCTTCACCCGCGTGGTAAGATAAAAAGTAGCCTATGTCCTTTCTCAGGCTCTGGACTATCTGTGTACCATATTTCATTTAAATCGGTTCTGTAGTTTTGCCGTGAAAGCGCGACAGACAGACAGACAGACAGAGTTACTTTCGCATTTATAACATTATTAGTAAGGAAGTAAGGATAGTAAGGATTTTTAACAAAAACGATGCATAATTTTGTTAATTAAAATATACCTACCTACAATGAAACAATTTCTGTTTTTACGATCTCAATGCTTCTATGGCTGAAGCTGGTAGAAATACAAATCTGCAACCTAATTGCGTAATACATGATCAATCACAATCTGAATCGGTTTGAAGCAAATTGCTAATCCATTGCTTTAAAAGTTCGAAAAAAAATCTGCTCCACAACGTTTATAACGCAATGAATGTTGTTGAACTGTCAAATTGAAACAGATTAGTCTTAATCGGTTTCGAAAATAAGTTACGCAAATAAATAGCTGGAGTTCTTTGATTTAGAACGACTTTGACAGATAGACGGTATATCCGTTTGGAGACTGATATTGAAGTCTTCAGGTGCCGTATTATAACGTAGGTATTAATGCCACCATTTCTCCAGTGTCAGTGAGAGACGGAGCTATATCAGGCCAATAGCACCATCCTTTTTTCGCAGTGAAATAATGATGGTATTAATACTTCATAATAAGGGCCCAGGAAACCGATCTTAAAAACCAGCTTGAGTTGACAGCTGCCGAAAATGTGTCGTTATGTATACGCTAACGGACTACGGAGCAAACTACACTTTACTAGACTTTGAAGGATTTTTCTCTCTTAAACGTTCAGAATCTTACAAGCCACGTCTAACCCACTTCGATTAATTAAATTAACAGGGAAAAACGAAAATATATAAATAAATACTTACACATCCTACTAAGATCACGATGATATTAATGCTCCTTACACTGTACACTTTACCCGACATCTTGTTACGATTGCTGATTTGTTAAAACCCTTTATTTATTTTTGCATCGGTATATAAAGACAACTGTATTGACAACATCATTGTCTCGCTATCTCACAATATCACTGATTAAACACGTCTCTGAATTGTCAATTGTTTTAAAGAACAAATAATCAATCGATGCTGGAACCAGACCTCTTCCAAGGTGCACCACAACAAAGAGGAGGCGGAACGCGTGAGGGAGAGGCAAAATTCGCGCCCTCACGCCTAACCCCTAACCACCGCCGCAGGACACGCCCTGGGCGTCGGGAATCCCAGGCGGATTCCCGGCCACCGTAGGCGCGGGCTTGCGGGCGGCGAGCAATGGGTAGCTCACCGTCTGATAAGGACTAGGCCCGGGTTGAAGACGCGTTGTGTTTCACGCGCGCCTCAAAGAGATGTCAGCACAATTGACGGGGTCCGCTAGGACCGATGCCTGCCAGAGTTGCGGGAAAGTCCGAAAGGGATACCGGGATCCTTGGCAACAGGCAACTGAAGGAATATGGGTGGGTTTTAGTCAGTAAAAGTCTGACACGCCCTCCCGCTCCGCCCAGAGCGGGAGAAGTCATTGGATGATTTCCCACCCTCAATAAAAACAACAAAAAAAAGGTGCACCATAACACCCGGTTCTCCGCTTTCCGCATCCAGTTTTGTCCCAGCCATCTTATTAAGGTGATAGGTCGATCTGGTTGGGGAACACGCTATGCTACGTATATACATATACATACATAATATGTACATACGTCGTTTTCACTCGAGGACTCATAATAAATTATGATCCAACAACCATCGCTACCATAAATAGAACCACCCCACCGCCACTTCAGGATGCTAACTTTGCGCTATGTTGGTGGCTCCAAACACCAGATAATTTCGTTTTATTTAAGGAAACTTCGAGCACAGCCCGCTGGAAGTGTGAATTTGTGAACGAACCCAGTTGTCAATGTCCACATCTCGGTATCGTTTGTCACAATAGGCAATAAGCATTAGACCCTAGTCTTCAGACGTGCAGAAAAGTAATAAGATAAAAAGCAAAAAATCACCTACAGTCGATTGTTCACTCCATCAAGTAATACGTTATTATATTGTAGTCTGTAGTGGCGTGATGGCCCAGTGGTAAATGCCTCGCTTCTCAGGCTCAGGTTGTGGGTTCAAATCCGGGCAAAGTACCAATGTGATTTCAATTGCGTATGTACTTTTTGAGTTTGTCTTTGACATACCTGACATCGGTGAAGGAAAAACATAACCTGGACCCGTCCTGAGCAAGCGTGGTGATAAGTGCTCGTGCCTACTCTTTATGAGAAGAAAGAAAATAGATTTATTGACCAAGGTAAAGCACACAATATTCACACAAAAAACAAAGAAAGAACAGAATAAAAATATTATTGAAGAAGAGGCCTTTGCCCTGCAAAGGGAGAATAATATGCTGGTATTATTGTAGTCGGCATGCCAGAGAGATATTTCTCGACGGCGTCTGAAGCCAAGTCACAGGCCCTTGGGCAGCTTATAAACTCACCACACGAAAACGTTAAAACGTTAACTCGACATATGCTTGAGTAGTTCGAAGGATCTTTTAGCGCGTGGTCAAAGTCGGAACTAAAGCCGCCATCTTGTTTTTTCAATACAATTTTACAAAAATGTTTATCGACAACGCCCCCCTGTCAAAGTCATTCAAGCGCTAAAAGATCCAACACTTTAGCCGGAAATCAAGTTTATTACGTGCGGTTAGAAATATTTGTTACTATCAGTGGCACGCTTCTGCTTATAACGATGATGAAAGTTATATCAGTGACATAAGTAAACCATATTAAGCCCGTAATTGAACACTAGGGTCAAGGACGAGAAGACTCTCATGGAGATTAGATATAAGCATTGTTCACCACGCTTGCTAATTGCGTGTTAAGGCAGACAAGCGACTCTAGTAGAACAATTTCTATGAAAGTTTCATGGAAATTGTTCGACCCGAATCGCGTCGCACCGTCGCGTCGGGCCTATCTGCTGGACCCTTTAGTGATTTCAAACTGGAAGTCCACCCCATGATATTTCCTTCATTTTAGGTGGTCTACTATTTTGGTCAGACTATTACTTGAACACTTTCGCGGACACTGAATGAGACACAATTGAAGTTTTATTGGTATTACGTCTATGGGCGTAAACAACACGCGAAAGTGTTAATAAAAAAAAAATGAAATCATAACATCGTGTCTCAAATTCAGCTAAATTCACTCTTTTAGTTAATGAAAAATCCAGAAAATTACTTTAAAGAATTTGTCTGTTCGTTCAATGCCTTCATTTGAAACATTACGAAAATTAGTTCTCTTAAGGTCGATTGACACATAAAATATCAGTGAAGCCACAGTTTTGACACAGTACCGGCACAGTGCAAAATATTCTTTCATACATTCTCATGCCGGTGTGTCGGCACTGACACTGACAAATGCGTAAATACAGGGTGGCGCATAAGTCAGGAATGGGTCTCAACTACTTATAAATTTATTTATTTTGGTTTAATAATGTTAATTGTTAACAGATAGTAAAATAAAACTCAAGCAGATATTTTCAAGTTAGGTTTTAAAAATTGCGTCACGTAAATGACCACCATTTACAGCCTCACAAAGACGGGCTCTTTCGAGAGCATTTGTCATTACTGTCCTTAAAACATGAGGAGTTAGCAAGCGTGTTTCAGCTCGGATGTTCGCCTTCAGTTGCTCGATTGTCTTGGGTTTATTAATACACATTGTCTTTTAAATACATAACCCCAGAGAAAATAATCTGGCGCTGTTAAATCCGGGGAACGTGCAGGCCAGTGAAATGTTGAAAATCTCGAGATTAAACGCTCGCCGCTCACGGTGGCTCCATGGTAAATCTCCAATAGTTATTTGTGCAACAAGAGGGCAAAGTGGTTTTTTGCTGCGATTATTGATTTTGAATACCGAATAAGCGAAGAGCACAGCGAGGGATTCAAAGACACGAGATGCAAATAACTTTGGTCTCGTGTAACACATACAACTTTTCACCTCAGCAGCGAGGACATAATATGGGTTTAAATATGAAATTGCCGATTTGTACCAAAAGTAATTGAAACCATTTATTTTTCCAAGGTTGAGGCCATGAGAACCAAAGTGGCCTAATCCAATGGATAAGCCTTTTGAAAACAAAAACAGTATTTTTTTAATCAACTACCACTCTTCAGATACATACTTTTTATTACTTTTATATTTTAATTAACTTAACTAGAAAAAATCATAGACTTAATTTTGTAAAAATTGGTTAGACCACTATGCTTCTCATAGTCTCAATATATTTTACATTAGACTTTTTTTTTTATGCGTCATTTTATTTGTTATTTTGTTTTATTATTTTATCCATCAACACTTTTCCCAGTTTACTAGATTTAGTTTAGTGAAACGACATATCACTGACATTATTGAAGCTAACTCAAAAACTACGCAAGCAAAGTTAATAAAATTTACATGGGACCACTTCTGAAGCATGACCTACCAAACAAAAAAGAATCATCAAAAGCGATTCATAATTGGTGGAGTAATCGCGTAACATACATACAAAAAAAAGAACATTTTGAAGAAGTCGGTTAAAAATCGAATCTTGTGAAAAAACGTTTCACTCTGGAATTTCACACCATGTAATTTTAATTCAAAGTGGTCAGTAAGTTAAAACGGCAATTTCTTATTTAAACTCCTATTATTAGCTAAAGGTGAAAAAATAATGGTAAACATTAAACCAGTTGAAATTTTGAAAACAAAAAAAAATGAGATAAAATGTGTTTCAGAACGTTTTATTGTTTGTTTTTCGGCCTACTAGCTATGGAATTTAAAATCGAAATTCGAATCGATTTGTTTCTATCTCTCGCTTTTTTCGTATCGAAGTAAAAGTGACAGAACAAAGTGAAATTCAAATCTTTCGAATTTTGTGAGAAGACTCATGGGTCTACTCCATAGAGTATAGTAATAGATTGGGAATAGAGAACCCACTTCGGATTTTTCCTGCAACCTTGTAACCTGTCATTTGAAACGCCATCTGGTATCGTCATCCTAAATTAATCTGCATGTATAGGTACTTAAATACCTACCTATACTGTCTATAGACATTCTATTTATACTTAGAGGTGTTCGTTCCACGCTGGTTTTCGATGGAAGCCATTCTGGATCATTCCGACTATTTCTTATAGCTACTATCCATTTACTTTTATTTTCAATATTACTTGGAAATCTAAAATATTAAATACATAAAAAAACAGGCATATAATTACTCGAACTAAAAAATATCGAACGGGGAAATTTCAAATCATACTATGGCAACCCCCACACTTTAAATGTCACTGTTTTCGTTCGTTCATGCGTTCAGGTTGTTGTTCCAAGTAACCTAAAATTCATAGTTTACTAAATTAAGAAACGATGTTATTTGAAGTACTTCCATGTGAAAAGTGATTCCGTGAGACTTTTTATGTGATTTGCTATTGTTTTTACAAGTTTTCACTACACAAGAAGGCATAATTCAATTTTTTTTATTGAAGTTTACTAGACGACGACTCGTGACGTACTAGGAGCGATGAGCATAGTTTTTGTGTAGGTGTGTGCGTGAGCCTGTGTGTTTACTTGCAGGAGCATAGTTTTGTGGCTACACGTTTGATGTACGTAGTGATCCGTCTTTCTATTTTGGTTGGTCTGAGGACAGTACTAGATAGGCACCCTGGAATGAAATAAAAATCATACTTATTTAAAATGTTTATGTTTATTGAAATATACTTGTGCTGACAGTTTAATCTCATTGGATTTTACCCGATAAAATCTGATTAATTAACGCAAATAACACACAATTAGAGCGTCTTTTCGCAAGTTAGGTGAACACATGAAACGGAGGAACAATGCTCAACTCAAGCACTAATTCACCGAAACACTTCACCGCAGATGAGTAATAACTCAAATCAACGCAGGTCAGAAGCTTAATTTAACAGAGAATATACTAAATGGACGGAAATTACAAAATAGCGTACACGCAAATTGCAGGTAGTAGCCATATTTTGAAAATCAAATTCAAATGTCTTTGCAATTTGATTTGACATCAATATTGCCATTTAAAAAAAACATATCGAACAAATAAAAAAGTGATAATAATTTTATTATTTATTGAATGAATAATTGTATAAACTTATCATAGTTAATAAAAAGATTTTTTTTATTTTTATTCCCACTCATAAAGTGATATTTATGCGAAATTATTTTTTGATGAAAGAACCATCTATTGCTTATTAAACGTACTAAATATTTGGCGCGAACTATAACAGATGGCGTTTTTCTAAAATTATTTCCTGAAATCTTGTCTAGTATGGTAGTGACCTGACCCTGGTCTACTCACAAATTGTTCTCGGAATTTAGAAAAAATAATAATTATAAAGTTACTTTATCTCACGCTCGCAGCAAAATCGAATTTTGCTAACTGTCTATACACAGCAAAACCTGCTTGTTTGAGGTGCCGAGGTCAAAAATGAATTTTATAATTTGTAAAAAAAAAAAAAGAATAGTAAATGTCATTGCAAATGTCATAATTTATTTTTAAAACCCCGTCGCCGTTTACCCATTACATTTACCATTTCCTATAAATATTAATAAATAAATCATATCAATCCGGATGAAGAAACGGAGGTAACTCAAAAAATAAAGGTGGGTACGCCGTACGTCTGTTTGAACCGACCTACATTTTACAAGTTAAAAATCAAGCAAGAAATAAAAATTATTTATAATGAGAAATCATTTCATATTATACCCACAAACTATGTACTATAATATCACCACCACTTTTTAATCAATTTTATCAGGCCTTTAATAATTTCAAAATCACTGCCAACCATTTACATTGCAAAACTCCACATTTATTTTTAGTCATAGAACATAATCATTACGTATTCAATGAATCAATATTCAAATGATATACTGAAGATAAGAGTTTTAAATAAGAATCGTCGTGCTTTATCAACACGTTTCATCTTATCAGAACAAAGGCTTCAAATTCAAACTTTCCCTATTATCAATATTACGTAAGTTCTAGATAAAATTAATAATAATTATCACGTATAAACTGCTTGATGTCAAAAGCATCTCCTTAAATACGAAAAGAATTTAATTTTTTAACCATAATTTGTTTGAGATTGTTTCTGTGAACTTTGAGAATGGGGGGTCAAAAAGTTTTTTGGTCCTCCATAGGAATCTTGCTGATCTCTTCGTGTTACGTCATCGCTTGTGACGAGAAAGGACTATGCTTGGTAAGGTTTTATATTAGTTTTGTGAAATAAGTATTCGTAAACGAAAAAAAGTGAACGGTTCAATCCAAAATCAAGTTTTGTTATAGTTACCTAAACGCTTTAGCATTTAAAGAAAATTCTCGGCATACAATACACTCATAGGCATACGGATTTTCACAAGCATAAAATAACAATGTTCGTTCTTCCTACAGCTCGAGGCATTGAAGGAGATGAAAGAATGCAAGAAAGCAGTGCTGGCTTCGTAAGTAATTCTCCGTGATGGTTAAAATCTACTAACGATATTTCCAGCCATAATCTTAACGCATTTACAATGTTGCAGGTTGCTGAAGCCGCTTCTTACTACCAAGCTGCTCGGTATGTATTTCATCGAAACCTTCCAAAAACAAATCAGACTAAGACTATCAGTATTTTTATTGATTACACTCTGTCTCTGAATTTCAGATAAGGATAAGAAACTCTGCTGCAAAGAGCTGCCACCGCTACCTACGACGATTATGTTGATGCCGGCTGCACCACCACCGTGCGGGCCAGCCTTGCCACCGTTCCTGCTGGCGCCCCCTGCACCCCTCATGTTGCCTGCTCCCTCTCCGGCACCAATGTACCTGCCCGCACCTGCCCCTGCTCCAGTCTGCTTGCCGCCAATGATGTTGCCGCCACCGCCAGCGCCATTGATGCTGCCCGCTCCTGCACCAGCTCCACTGTGCTTACCTCCACCTCCAGCTGCTCCAATGTGTTTGCCAGCTCCTCCTCCAATGATGTTAGCACAACCACCTCCTCTCATGCTACCAGCGCCGCCGCCATCGTTGATGCTTCCACCGCCTCCGCCAGCGCCCATGTATCTTCCGGCGCCTCCACCAGCGCCGTTCTGCCTGCCACCTGCAGCGCCTCCAGCTCCTGCACCGCTGGTTATTTCCCTCGTTCCTCCACCCCCACCCCCGTCGCTATGCTGTGGACCACCACCACCACCCCCTGGATATCCAATGACAGCTTATATGGTGGCCCCTCCGGTACCTATAACCTTAGAACCGAAACCCTTGGAGCTGCCTCCCCCTCCGTGCCCGTGTTCATACAAATATTATTAATCTATTCCTAGTAATTTTAGTTTAGTTTTATTTATTCCACAGTCATATATACATAAATACACTGGCTCATACAAAAGCTTGTTTTATTTAATGAGTCACAAAGGGGGTCGTTATTGAAGGTGGTTATTTGACAGAAGCCTGTTATTTGACGTGGATACGCCCAAATTGCTGTGCAAATGCATTTCGTATGCAGCGGTACAGGCGAAACGATAAATAAATAAACAGAAATAAATTATTTAAACTTCAGTACTAGAGTTATGTTTATGTGCAGTCATTTGCGAAAGCAAACCAAATACATAGATGCTCAGGTTTTGGCCATAGTAATTTTATATGTGAGACTGAGTTGGTCACTGGATATGTAAATTAGATTTGCAACGTTGACACATTGCAATCAGTAATTATTCGTTTTTTTAAATATAACATTGAAGTTTGCGATTGGAGGTACCAGTTAAACATCAAACATATAAATCGTTTTCCTACAAATTTGTACACTTAATTTGTCATCGAAATAGAAAGCTATGTTGAAAACATGTTGGCACAGGTTGTAGTGGAATTCTTCAAGTATAAAGTTGTCAGTAGTATTATTGTACTGGCATGTTGGTCCCCAGTAGGTAAGGACATATTGAGTTTAAATGTTAAGTTTCAGGTAAAATATAAAAACAAAAATACCTATTACGTTTTATGGATCATTTGACGCGAGGCCACAATCAGAACTAAATCTTGTATATTCAATACAAGTTTAGTGCGTTTATTCCCCGTGGTCCCTTCGTGAAGTATAATGCTGCCAAATTAAAATGGTAGTCCCTGGAAGGTACCGTCCCTCCGAGAAATACAATGTTGCTGAATTTAAATTGTGCCAAAGTCAAGTCTTATATTACAATCAAAGGTTCCAATTATTTAAAAAGATGCATTGCTTTTATACGTGGTTAAGGGCGAATAGTTATCTACTGTTTATCTTCTTCTAATATATAAAATTCTCGTGTCAGTGTTAGTTGCCATACTCCTCCGAAACGGTTTGACCGATTTTTATTAAATGTTATATGTATATTCGGTAGGTCTGAGAATCGGTCGTAATCTATTTTTCGTACCCCTAAGTGGTAGGCAGGTAGGTAGTACGTAGGTATGTAGGTAGTACGTAGGTATGTAGGTAGGTAGGTAAGTAAGTAAGGTAGGTACCTAGTGCTACCCCTATATCAATTTCAGTCCCAATTTTACTCTGTAACTTAATAAAGGTTTACGTGAAAAACAACATTTTGATTTTGAAAATCTATGTTTTATTTTTTCTTTTTGCGATTCTTAATATTAGAAGAAGATAAACTGTGGATAAACTATTCGCCCGTAACCACGTATAAAATCAATGCATCCTTTTAAATAATTAGAACCTTTGATTGTAATTATAAGATTTGACTTAGGCACAATTTAAATTCAGCAACATTATATTTTTCGGAGGGACGGTACCTTCCGGGGACTACGGGAGGGACTACCATTTTAATTTGGCTGCATTATACTACACGAAGGAATCACGGGGAATAAACGGTTCAGTGATAATAACGCAAATGTTTAACAACAACTCCCCCTGTGTATGTCATTCAGGCGCCTAAAGATACGTGAACAAAAAGGCTTTATTATCCTTAAATATTATAAAACAAAGTCCTCCGCCGCGTCTGTCTGTTGTCCTGTACGCGATAAACACAAAAACAACTGTACGGATTTTCATGCTGTTTTCACCAATGGATAGAGTGGTTTTCGAGTAAGGTTTTAGTATATAATAACCGAAATCCACGCGGGCGAAGTCGCGGGCATCAGCTAGTTTTTAATAAAATGTGAAATTACTCACCATGGAGGTTGATGGCATATTATAATTTAAAACTGGCCATAAGATCTGTAAAAAAAGGGACGCCATAAGGGTCTTATTAAAGAAAAATAAATTATGAAGAAAAACAAATGGCGTTACCACATTTTTTTCACGAAATATGGCCAACCTCGATTGTTAATTAATTAAAATTTACTCTAAAAAGGTTTTACTCATTGAAAGAGGATTATATAATATCATTATTTTGAAAATATAATGAATTGAATTATTTTGTGAACCATTTTGTGTGTCAAAAAAAAGCTGGAGTGATTTTTTAATAATTAAATCTTTTACACCTATTCTACAACCTTTACTTAGATTAATTCTGTTGCAGATCAAATAAAGTTCACTCGTCAACTCTCAAAGTATGGGATGTCAGCTACAGTCTCTTGTGACCCGGCCATATTGGACCACATTCGGCATCAGTATTTACAAGGAGTTCTTTACATGACTCATGCACAAGACGACATGCCTATGTTTAAAAAGGTTTTATATACTTTTATATGCTTTGGCAGTCGTTTCAGGTCGTCAGAAGCCCTAAAGTCTGACAACCAGTCTTACCAACGCGTATTACCCAGTTACTGGGTTGTGGAGGTCCGATAGGCAGTCGCTCCATGTAAAATACCTTGAATGACCCCAACATAGTTGGGAAAAGGCTAGGCAGATTGATATTTTTTTATTTATATTCACGGTGATTACGTCTTGCACAGAGAATGTTTTATTTTTTAACAAATTTAATTTAAAATATCTAAATAACGAGTTGTCAATCCGCTGTAGGTTAAGAAAACCCACTTCATGATGAAGTACAAGTGGCTGATACTAGGTGATCATGTGCCTCACGTTCTGCGCAAGATTCGATACGACTCTGATATAGCCTTCCTTAAATGGGAACACATCACCAGTAATGGATTTAGAGACTCTACAGGTACTCGTAACACTACTACTAATTGGTACTATGACAACAAGAAATTGTAATAGTTAGGTACTCTGTAAATGCCTCCAAAAAAACTAAATTAAATTAATTGTTTCTTGAGCTTGTTGAGCTCCTTTAGTTCTGAGTTGAGCTACACGATTACTGACAAATGCGTGCATTAACTCGACAGGTCCTCAAATCTGTGTGGTTCAGTCCTCAAAAGACTTTCTCTGACACTAATTTGCATGGTCCTCACATAGATATTATGGACTGAACTAAAATATAGAGACTGGAACCTCTGAGTTTGTTTCGGTTTTTCTTCGAATAGGAAACCACATCCACTTTTAAAATAATGTTTAAGTAATGTTTTTGTCTTTGCTAAAACCAATTTACAGAAATAAACAATGCGTATATACTACTCTTCTTATTTTAGCAATAACCGCGGACACGAGGACCTCTATCCACATTTTCGACGCATACGTGCACCCCAGAGATGGCATAGCCATAAACGTCTGGGCGCATTGGACCAACTCCTCTGGCTTGGTTCTCATGCACGAGCGCGAGAGAATTCTAAGGAGACTCGACTTGAAGAAATTTCCTCTGAGAATAGCTACCCCGGTATGTTACTCTATTAAGACTTCTTTAATAAAAACAAGTATTTTATATAATCAAAAGTTATTCATGTTTAGGTTATAAGTTCTATGGGCCTGGGTCGCCTGAAAGAACTATTCGTATAATTCAATAAAAAAACAATGTTAGATATTATCTAAAAAACTTTCTACGGAAAATCTGTACAGTTTCAAACAAGAAAATATTCAAGAAATCATAGTGGTCGCATAGTAAAGTTACCCACAGGGCACAACACATGCAACCACGGCTATGACTCCAGATAGATTTGGGTTTTTCTGTTCCTCTGGTGCGCCATAGACGTGCAAAAATTACAAAGAATTTCTTCACCGAATATACCAGGGAATGCAGTCTCGATATAGCTAGCGATTGCTATACGACCAAATTCGGTCGCAAAGTCCTAATGACGGATAAAATTTGACGGTCAAAATGACGGTCAGGACGGTCAAAATTTGTCAAAAAAATCAGATGCTTGTTAAGCACGTCGCGCACGTCTAGGACTTAGCGACTACATTCGGTCGTATAGCGATCGCCATCTAGCCCTTAGTTTTGAAGTAGGAATACAATAACGTTTGTTCTGCAGATAGGACATTATTCAAGTGACCTTTATGATGGAACATTTGTGGACTTCCTGGAGGACGAGTCGATGTCAGACCAGGATCCTGGCATCCGCAGTGGTTATGGAACAGCTATGCTCCTAACTGAAGTGTTAAATGCAAAGTAAGTAACTCGGTATGGTATGCAATTGTATTTCTTTAGTACGTTTATTAAATGCCAATGTTTACTTATACTGACTTAATAATATTTTCCTGAAGTTTTAACTTGCCAAGATGTTGGTGAATAAACACAATAAGCTTCTATTTTATGTATACATACCTTCTCAATTTTACAAAACTAACCAACATCTTGGCAAGTTATAACAATCTAACCTACTTTCTTCCTCACCAGTTTAAATCTACAACAAATCCTAGTTTTTACCCGACTACGGCGAAAAAAAGGAGGGTTATGATTTTGACCGATATGTATGTAAGTATGTATGTATGTATGTATGTTCATCTGTTCCCTTCTATCTTCTAAACCACTCATCACAATTTGACAAATGAGGTATCGTTGGAAGCGCCTTGATCGTCTGCTGGTTATAGGCTATGTGACGTCACATTAAATTAAAAATGGCGCAGGAAATAAAGGAAGGAGGAAATAAAGTGAGGAACTTAAAGAAAAAATTGTTTAATCATACCGTGTTGGGTATCAAATGAAAGGGCTTAATGAGCACATTTCAAAAATATATATAATCCCAAAAGAATTTAAAAAAAAATTAAGTAATAAAAACTATAACCCAACTACGACTAGAAAGGTATAAACAAGACACCACAGACAGACAAATTAAAAATCCGGAGTCACACGTAATCTGTTCGATTTATGCCCTAACACGTGTGACTCCGGATTTTTAATTTATCTGTCTGTGGTGTCTTGTTTATACCTTTTTAGTCGTAGTTGGGTTATAGTTTTGTATTACTTAATTTTTTTTCATGTTATAAACGCATCAGTTTTGTGGGTATGATCTTCTAATCACACAATCGGAGCACCAGCGGAGTTCTTGCGTAACACACCTAACAGTAGCAATGGCCTGCATTTTGATGGTTCAACAACATTCATTGCGTTATTTACGTTGTTGAGTACTTTGAGCAGACAAATTTTTCGAACATTATGAAGCAATTGAGTACTTTCAATCATTAAAAATCGTTCAGATTCTGATCGAAAGTGTGTTACGGAGCTAGGGTGCAGATTGACGGCTTTTTGCATAGCGATTGGTTACATGCCAGGCAGTGGCCCGATAAAAATCACAAGTTGATTTAGTGGGATACACCAAGGGAGCAAATCAGTGGGAAAGCCAGTTAAAAATCTAAAAAAATATCCTTATATATATTTATGTAGAAAATATATACTTTTTCAGAGATGTTCTAATAGAGAACGAGTTATGGGCAGCCGAGATCAATAACAACAGTATGTACGTGATGGTATCGACCGGAGAAGCGGACATCTCGGGGGCAATACTGCGCATTTTATGGGAGAGGACCTTTACTCTTGACTATGTCATACCGATATGGCCATTCAGGTATTACAAGTAAAGTCTAAATGCACTCTTTCCAAATATCACAAAACTAAAAAATATACGGACAACAATTTTTGTATACCCTACGTTTTCAAAAACATATTAATTTTGCTGTTCTTCTAACAGCCAATTGCAGAAACGAACTTCAACTTTTAAAGCTGTCATTAAATACTAATCTTCCATTAACATGCTGCAAAAAGCAACACGATTTAATTTAGACTCGATTTTAATGGTTCTTGATGAAATTAATGAAATCATGAGCGTTAATGATCCATTACGTAATGGGGCATTAATGTTTGTCTTTGTGCAACTGGGTGTGAAACGAACAGTTTTAAACCCTTGGCCATATAGACGAACGACTTGTACAGCACAAATGGTGAGGCAGACTGCATGCATAAGTTGGAGAACAAAGTGTCATGACACAAATTGTGAGAGACCTATGTCCAGCACTTGACTGTGATAGACCTAATAGTTTGTTTAAATTAAGATTCCTTTTTTTCATGGATCCAAGTCTATCGGTAAATAATTAATCCTGTAGTACTAAACAGGGTAGGCTTCACATACTTAGCAGAGCGAGAGAGCAGCAGCAACATGTTCTTGGAGCCATTCTCTCCTGCTGTGTGGTGGACTTGCCTGGCCATGATGGCCATCCTGGCTATAGTCGAGAGGATAACGTCGAAGTCACCTAAAGAGAAGGACGGGGCATTATATACTGTACTGACTACCTGGTTGCAGCAAGGTAAGTCGAAAAAAGGTTCTCTGGATTGGATTCCTTTTGGGTTATTTAAAAAGCATTTGACTCAAATCAGTCATAGTGGTCATATCCTATAAATAAATACTGCGCAGTTACGTTTCCAGCGCGACGTTAGCTCTAATTAAAAAAAAGAAAACACTTCAATTTCTCCATATTCAATCACAAATATTGTGACGACATCATGTTCTCCTTAATCCATTTCAAGACATGGTGGGTAGTACTCTATACTTTTGTAATCATGATAATGCAAAATACGCAAGTACTTCCATGATTGTAACAGCTCTTTAATAGATCTCATCATTGCGCGTTGGTTTCTTGGGATATTTGTATGTATGTAATATTTCCACCAGACGCTAGTGCAGTACCCGAAGGTGGTTCAGGCCGCTTCGCGTTCACAGTACTCTCAGTGAGCGCGATGTTGGTGCACGCGTATTATACGTCTGCCATCGTCTCAGCCCTGATGAGCACCGGCCGTGGTGGACCTGACTCCTTAAAGGCTCTCGGAGACTCCAAGTATGCAATCGGGTCGGAAGATTACGATTATATGCGATATTTGTTCTTTGATGTAAGTTGTTTGATTATAATAGCACTGTTCAAAAGGACAGTAGTAAGTAACCTTAACAGTAGTATTAACGTCACAAGACTGAGAATATAAATAAATAAGTGATTTATAGATAATGCTCTTATGATCCAAACTCGGTTGAACTGCCAAAAATCTATAAAAACTTAGGTAGGTATATCCTGAAGTCCCTAAAGACTTAGATAAACAATTCAGAAAACCCAGTCAGCTAGAGGATTGGGTTTAAGTAAAAGAGATAATTTCTGTTATTTGATTGAACGAACCAGAGCATGCAACACAATATCGATACTGTCATTATTATAGGTAAAAACTACATGGGACGACCTCGAATACTTGAAAAAGAAGAAAATGACATCACATTTCTACCAAGAACTGGAGCGTGGCGTGGAGTTGATTCAGCAAGGGAGCACCGCCTTCCACAGCGAGTACAACCAGATCTACCCGCATTTTAAGACCTTCAGTGATGATCATATCTGCAAGCTACAGCATGTTGATACCATACCTGAAGTAAGTTGAGGAATCTGATTTACAAAGCATAAAAAGAAAGACCACCCAAATGAGGAATTGAAAGTGACAACTTTTTTAGTAAAAGTAAAATTACAAATCTAAAACATCATCCAAACTGCAATGTGCCAATTCTATAAATGCTCATCTATAGAAAGACACAGCAGCTAATGTAATTAAACTGCTTAAAACTTTCGAAGGAAACCGCACTCATAATATCAAAGAAGTCTGTTTTCATGTTATATGTATACGGTGTATCTTTTCAAACACGAAATCTCTTAAGGGGTCATTTGTACTCATCATTATAAACAACTTTTACTATGGGATGAAAAGATACACCTTATTTAATGGTAGTTAAGTATTTTAATCAACAATTTGTTCTGCAGACGTTAACCTGGATACAATCTACCAAAGACGGGCAGTGGACGGAAGTCTTACGCACAGCCGGAGGATGGTTGCTGGAGACTGGTCTAGGGAAGCGCCTGGTTGCCCGCTTGAGGGTTCCTCAACCACCTTGCAGAGCGTCTCTTCTGGCCGAGAGAGTTAAAATGGGAGATATAGCACCGTTGCTAGCTCTGACTGTTTTTGGTGCCTTCTTGTCTGTAGTGCTACTGGGAGTTGAGATTTTGGTTAGTAAGGCTAAGAGGGGCAAGTTGCGTGAGGGTGACGCTAAACCTTCATTAGAAAATGATGATGATGCGTCAGAAGTTGTTGTAAATGATAATATTAATAAAGAGCCGTGAAGATATGATCTTGTTAATTATTTAGCACATTTATTAAATAAATTAAAAATTTCGTAGCACTTCTGAAAATAATTCATTGTTTTCATATTTTTGCTTTCAAACCATAGATGTAGATTCATATTAGGAATATTAGAAATTAACAAAATAAAATTTTAATTATCATTCGTTTTTAATTAACCTTCCACATGATGATACAACGGGAAGGGAGGAGCTCGTGGCTAAGTAATAACAGCCGCACCGGGTCGATCCATCAGGTAAAGCTACGCTTGCCGGGGTTGGTCGGTGGATGGGTGACCATCTTTACATACCGAGACTCCTCCGTGCCTCGGAAAGCACGTTAAGCCGTTGGTCCCGGCTGTCATTCGTAGATCTTTGACAGTCGTTACGGGTCGTCAGAAGCCCGAAAGTCTGACAACTAGTCTTACCAAGGGGTATCGTATTACCCAGTTACTGGGTTGTGGAGGTCAGATAGGCAGTCGCTCCATGTAAAATACAGGTATTCAGCTGCATCCGGTTAGACTGGAAGCCGACCCCGACATAGTTGGGAAAAGGCTAGGCAGATTGATGATGATACAACGGGAAAGGACGGAAAACATGGCACATACCACATTTATTACTGTACCGCCAATATTACTTGGTGTGGTAAATTACATGTTCTCGATGTTCAAGATGTCATATATACTACTACTAGCTTTTGCCCGCGGCTTCGCCCGCGTGGATGTCGGAAAAATCCCACGAGAACTTACTACCGCCTGGGATTGAAAGCACCCTATGTGTTAATCCAGTTATCTAATTGCGTAACTTATTTTCGTAACCGATTAAGACTAATCTTTCATTTTGACAGTTCAACAACATTCATAGCGTTATTTACGTTGTGGAGCAGATTTTTTTTCAGCTTATGAAGCAATTGATTAGAAATTTGTTTCAAACTGATTCAGATTGTGGATCGTGTATTACGCAATTAGGGTGCAGGTTATAAACTATCTGTGTGCCTTTCATCCATATCCGTTGGGCCGTTTTTGCGCCAATCCGGAACAAACATCCAAATAAACAGACAAACGGACAAAAATACTTAAAAATATATTTTCGGCATCAGACTCATTCCCACACCTCGTAATAATTACTTATTTTCAAAGTATTTAATGTACAGTTTTGACTTAGTTACTATTTTATTATGTATCAAATTTTCCGCAACACGGGCAATATTTCCGTTTTTTTATTGATGAAAAACATATCTGCGGGCTGCTACAACATAATGATAATAATTATGTAGTCGGTGGTTTAAATATTATTGTATCATTACATGATGAAGGTATTATTCAAGTTAAGTGAGTTGTTAACTTACAAAACCCTGAAACACGTACTTTAATTTTTTTTGTTTTAAGTATTAGTACCTACCGTACCGAGTTTTGAGTTAATCCGACAGCGCGTAAAAATTTTTACTTATTTACTTTGCCACCCCGTTATTCGTCTATGTGAAGGATTGCTTAAAAAACTAAAAGTGACAATCTTTATTATTTAATGTGGCAAGTATTGCCAAGTTTCAAGTTTAATAACTAAGGGAATTCAGAAGTATCGCCGAGTGTCATAGGACATATTTTGAAACAAGAAATTTTAGGCGCACGTCGCGAGCAGCAGTGTTTTATAGAGCAGTAAAATACAGAGGCCATGCTATACTTGGTCCAACTTGAAAGTATAAATAGCCCTTCATCTAATGAATCACCATTTTTTTTTGAGTGTGGTACATCATCAATTACTTCTCGCGCTCTGGGCGGAGAGCGGGAGGGCGTGTCAGACTTTTACTGACTAAAACCCACCCGTGTTCCTTCAGTTGCCTGATACCAAGGGCCCCGGTATCCCTTTCGGACTTTCCCGCAACCCTGGATCAATATGAAACACCAAAGGACACAATCGAAAAGTAGCAACCACTAATTCCGTTAAAATACGCAATCCGGTTAGTGATCAGATCTTAGGTGGATTGAGCAGCCAAGATAATATATGACATCATAGTTACCGCTTACGAAACCACAGAAATAATGACCGGTAGGTCACGAAAACAGACCACTAACATTTCCAAGAACCATCCAATTTCGAATTAACCTATCTTTTCACTATCCTCACGCGCTGAGAACAAACTTATCACTTATGACCTTATCATCTCATTATCAGATCTACTGCGAACAACATCACGTTTGACATCAGATTACAGTTCAAATTATACTTTAAATATCATAGCAACATCGGTAATGGAGTAATGTTGTGAAAGGACTTGTCTTGTCGATAGTTTTCTGCAATAGCGTGTACCAAGGCAGCAGAAATGCTGAAGATACTGACATTGAGTGCGCTGTCGATAGGCCTCAGTTATGCTACTTCGAGCAGCTGCCAGAGCTTGCAGCAATCACAGGTGAGTTTGTTTACAAATGCTGAGTTTTTTTAGCCTAAAAATACTGTTTTCATAAAAACAGCACCCCCAATCGCCTATCACACTTTCAATAATGACAATCAGAAAGATGTTGAAGCTAACTAATCATGCTTCATACATGTTTGTAAAATTCGTCTGCCTCGACAACGTAAAGAAAGCAGAGAATACTGCTGAATTGTCAAAATGAATGGCATTGGTATTATGAGTTGCGCAATTACGCCGCAGGTCATCTATGTTTGAGAGTTTTCATTCACTAAACAAGTTGCCTGTGTTATGAACTCACGACTTCTGGATTAGTTTCGGTTAACTTCATATCTCGCAGATGGATTCATACAAATTTTGTCCCATTTTTTTTGGCATTTTGTAAATATCCGGGCTCTACAAAAGCGATAAGTCATTTAATTTTATGTCCATTAACAACTTGTAGAAACACAATAATAGTTTGTGATCTGCATATTTACTTTGCTTATTTTATTTATACGTGTTCCTTTTGTTGTCCCATAACTCTAAGGTTATATATATATAAGTAAAAATAATACAATAAGTCCTAGAATAAGAGCTCCAAAAAACAAAACAACCGACTTACACCCAGTCGAATTGAGAACGTCCTCCTTTTTGAAGTTGGTTATAAATACATAGTTTTGAAGATAACATAGTAGACTCTCAATGTTTGTAGGTTTCATTTAAAAGTACCTAGGTACGAGTAAATTATTTTCATTCAAACCAATCATTCATATTTTTAAGGCTAAGAATGTGCCAACTTGTTTTTTTTTTTTTAAACCTACTCGTATGTCTATTTCCGGAAACATAAAAACTATTTGATGTATTCATATTTCTATGTAAACATTACTTCGCCAAGTAGTAGTATACTTTTCAGTGTAGGTACCCATGGGTAATTCTTTCAAAAATTTTAAACTATTAGAAAAAATCTTCAAAATAATTTTGTTTGCAGATGGCGGCTCTAAATGAGCGAATGAATCAAATGATCAGCGCTCTTTATTCATCATGTAAGTTTTTAGTTATAAACATTTACGAAGAATATCATAAGGGCAGTAACATAACATTACCTAGCAATTTATTTTTACTGGTTGTTAAGAGGATGTTCTTATCTCAAGAGCTTGAAACTTTTTTAAATAATGAACTTTATTTCGAAAATCTTAAAGCTCATAATACAAAAACTGATTTTAAACCAGAGAATATGTAGTCAATTTAGTATAAAGACACGTCATGTGTCAGTTGGAATAAGGCTCAAAATACAAAAACTGGCAAAAAGGGTTTAAACTTGGACCGAAGTCGGAATTCGCTTTGAAAGACGTTTAGGGGCTATATTAAAGTACATACTTATTCTATTGTTAGAGGCTACTTCTTGGGCACACCAAAATAGCGGCGATAAGTCCCCCTTTGAGGAGTGGCTAGAGAGGCGCCACGGCGTCCTCACCTTCCGCCTGACACAGGTCCTCACCGGACATGGCAGCTTCGGGAGGTACCTGTGTAGGATTAGGCGGGAGGAAACGCCCGGGTGTCACCACTGTGCGGATCGCGCGGAGGACACGGTGGAGCATACGGTGGAGGTATGCCCTGCTTGGGCGGAGCACCGCCGTGTCCTCGCGGAGGCGATTGGCGGCAATGACCTCTCGCGTCCGGCCCTGGTTCAGGCCATGGTACGGAGCGAGAGGGAAGCCGTCACCTCCTTCTGCGAAGCAGTAATGCTCGCGAAGGAGGAGGCGGAACGCGTGAGGGAAAGGCAAAGTTTGCGCCCTCACACCCCAAACCGCCGCCGTTGGAGACGCCCTGGGCGTCGGGAATCCCAGGCGGATTCCCGGCCACCATAGGCGCGGGCTTGCGGACGGCGAGCAACGGGCAGCTCGCCGTCCGATAAGGACCAGGCCCGGGTCGATGGCGCGTCGTGTTCCACGCGCGCCTCAAAGAGATGTCAGCAAAATTGACGGGGTCCGGTAGGACCGATGCCTGCCAGGGTTGCGGGAAAGTCCGAAAGGGATACCGGGACCTTGGCAACAGGCAAATGAAGGAACACGGGTGGGTTTTAGTCAGTAAAAGTCTGACACGCCCTTCCGCTCCGCCCAGAGCGGGAGAAGTCATTGGATGATTTCCCACCCACAAAAAAAAAAAAGGGGCTACTTCTGGTTTTTGTTGAATTCAAGACTGTCGGACTTTAAATACAATTTTTTATGTTTAATTTCTTCTAAAACTCAATCATTCATTAAATTTAAAAAAATGTTGCATGTACGGACACGGCGAGAAACTCTACAGAGCCATAGTACCACTTTTAAAGTAAATAACTTTAAAACATTGCAGTTTCAGAGACACAACTCACAATGCGAACTAAATTAATACAATCATTAGGTATGTATGTGTAACTGACCTTAAATTGTTATTGTTTCACAAGACTACCGCGTGGTGTCAGCTGACGACACATTTTTTATGGAATGCATTTAATTAATTATTATTTTATTACTAAGAAGATCAAAGGTTATTAAACTAATATTGAAAAACTGAATAATAAAGTCAATGTAACTATCTCGACGTAACCTTTGGAGGGAAAAGCCTTCATTCTTTATTACTAGTTTTTTCCGCGGCTTCGTCGGCTTGGAGGTGTAAAATTATACCACGGGAACGTGCTACTGGGATAAAAAATACAGTATCCTATGGTCAAGGTCATGGTCTACCTTTATACCAACTTTCATCTATACCCGTACAGTGGTTAGGGCGTGAAAATATAAAAGACAAAATCAAAATTCATTTATTCAAACTAGGCTGAGAATCAGCACTTTTCGAACGTCAAAATTACATAAGACAGTCCCCCAAAACGCCCACCCTTCACCTCTTTCTAGTGCTTTAGCTGGGAAGAAGAAGTAGCGCAACAAACTCCCTAGCAGCACAGCTGTCTGTTCAGTTAGAAAAACAGACAGACAGACAAAGTTATAATTATATGTATGGATTCTATGGATATATGATAGTATGGATTTTCGATTTCAATGAAGAGCTCTTACTAAGTAAATAAAGAGCGACATTCTATGGGTACGGGTAGTGAGAATGTATTCAAAAAGAGCTTCAATTCATCAATTAATTTTCAGCACCATTACTGCGTGCAGTGCAGCCAGCTACATCAACCGCACCGTCGAACGCCACACCAACATCGTCCACTGAGCTTCCTTCAACGCCATCCACGACCACTAACGACCCTTCTACATATAGCTATCTCTACCCGCAAGTGATATATATGCCTCCCTCGACTTCGCCTCCTTTAACGAACCCTCCACAAGCTGTAGCCACGACTTCAACAGCTCCGAGCCCATACTATACTTACGAAACCTCTCCGCCTGAATATTCTAGTCCTACTACTGCACCGGCTCCTCAACCACGGCCGTATGGTTATGAATATCCTTACCCGCAGTACGGACCTCCTGCGCCTGCTTACCCACCGCCGTGCACTCCGTATCCTCATCCTTACCCACCTCCTCATCATGAGTATCCGCCATCTTCTTATAGGCCTTACCCGCCTCCTCCCGCTTCACCGTCGGCTTATCCGCCAGCGCCGGCTTACCCACCGGTATCTGGATACCCACAGGCGCCTGCATACTCACCGGCACCTGCTTACCCACCGGCACCTGCTTACCCACCGCCTCCTACATATGCGACGGCTCCTGCGCCTTACCCACCAGCTCCTGCGCCTTACCCACCGGCTCCTGCACCTTATCTTCAGACATCGGTTTCTTACTCGCCAGTACCCGCGTCATACCCACCCGTACCGACTTCTTGCCCTCCAGTTTATCCACCCCAGTATCAGCCTGGATACCCACCAGCTAATTCGGCGCCACCATCATACCCCACACATTACCCTAAACAACCTGAATGGTCACGGTATAGTTAAAGGGAAGTAACACTTATTTGTAACATTTTCCTACGTATGAATGTCTAAACTAAGTCTAATTTGTTATTATTCAATAAAATTTTGTTATTTATTTACTTCCTGTATTTTATTGATGTGTAACATCTTTCCTCTCGCTTTCCTGCAGTCTGTGGGAGAGATTTCGTGAAAAGGGACGGAAGTGTGTAACAGGAAGCCGGGGAAGATCGCGCTGTTTGATTTGACCAATGAGCGCGTGCGGTGCTAGAGTTGTTCATATTGTTATGATTCTGTAAATATCGCCAGCCATCATTGAAAATATCAGATCTTGGTATAAAATGTCTTTCAATACCTAGTAAATTTTGGTCGTCGTCTTACATATTATGCAGTAAGAACATGCACGATCAAGGCACGATGCATAATGTATCGTACTAACTGTTTAACCTGTGACCGGTATTCATTGTGACGATATTTAAGTCACAACAACGTAAAGACATGCTAATTTTGAGAAATGATACGTAAATAAGTACCTCATAATATGAAACAAAAGAAACTGTCTGCATATTCAAGCTAATCTAGAAAAGTACTTTAAGGGTTTCGGTACGATTATTATTATTACTTTTTCATAGTGTCTAGCTAGATCAATTTTATCGATCAGAATATGCGTTAATTTAGAAAAGTCATATCAATCAATATTTAAGTAATTCTTACGCTACAGTCTATATAACACCATTACGAATGATCAAACAAATCTGTCAATCAAAGCGTGCAAAACTGCTGCGAGATGGAAATTACAAAATGAAAACATGCATTAATTCGTCAAGGACTTTCTAATTAACTACAATGTCTTTTGGCCCGCGCGCCGCCCGTCTGGTAGCCGATCGAAGAAAGAGAACATTGTTATTTGTAGATCTATGGAACCTTAAAAATCACATGAGAAACATTTTAAATATAAAACACTACACACATACTCGTACCTACTCTCTTTCGCTTTTTTGTTATAAAACTTAGAATTTCGATAGATAGTGCTCCTGTTAGTACTTTTGGGAATGTAAAGAATCTAAGAGTTTCTTGAAGATAACATCGCTTTATGCCTTATTAGAACTACTACCATAAAAATATAGCTACTCAGATGGAAACAACCAATGTAAATGATAAAGCATGATCAGATTGTTTGCATAGTGCTCTTTCACCACAAAATGAATACTAAACACATTTTGTAAAAAATATGTTGCATTATTGCTCAATTTCAGAAAACATGTCCTATCTAACTTTAAAATTGTTACTTGGTAAGTTTCAAAAGAATTTCTTAATTAATTGATAGTGTTACATATAAATGTATGTGTTGGAGGTGGGAGGGCACAACTTGTTCACCATGGGCCTCTTGTACATAATCATTGGCTTGGCCATCCAGGTAAGTTCCAAAACCGTAATTTTGAATCTTTCTAAAAAACTCTTCCAAGAACTTGCCTATTCTTAGAATACCTAGTCAAAACTGGACTATTCCTTAAATAGTCCAGTAATGTGCTTTTTACTGTAAACCACAATGAATTTAATGTGTATTTGTAATCAAATAAAAACTCCGGACCCACATTTCATTCATATTATATTCAGGATCAAGTATTTTATTGATACATTTTTGTTTCAGGGTTCATTCACTTACGCTAACGTAACCGACAGTGAAGAACATGTCAACAGTGGTGATATTACAAATAATAACACAGAAGTAAACGATGAAATTGTCAATGAGTTTCCCGGTGGTCAAAAAGACTGGATCGATTTCTTGCTTCTTCCCGACGCACACTTGTATCCGACCTCGTCAGTCGCCATGATGACTCAAGCTACCAACTCAGAGAAATCAGTCGAAGAACAGCTGGATGAAATTAAAGAAATTGCACAGAAGATCACTCTTGCGATACAGAGCGAGATGGCAAACCTCTTCACTTATGCGCTCAATAGCTCTGACAAGGGAGACGGAGAAGAAGAAAAAGAAGACAATAACCTACGTAAGAAGAGATCAGTAGAAACTCCTATGGCCAGCACCGAATTAGTGACAAGACTGCTCAAACATATCAAATCTAACAACGAATTCCAGAACATTGTCATCGACAAAATGATGACCGCGCAAGAAATCGCAGACAAATATGGAGTTGAATTCAGCCCTGACACTGAAATCCTTTCCGACTTGGCTTTTTCTGCTAACCAGCAGGCCAAGGAAATGAACTCCTTATTGCAGGACTCCATAAGTATGAAGAATGTTACACAGAAAGTTGAACATGTACCAGTAGACGCACCGACTCAAGCTCATAATAATGATGGCTATTACTTGTACTCTGTCCAATATCCTGAACAAACACCGGTTGCGCTGAATACTCAACCAGCAGTGAACCATTATCATCACGCTGACTCCTACCCAAACTACAACTATTTCTACAACAATCCTTATGAGACTCAGATCCCCCCTCCCGTTAACTATTACAACAGTCCTCCTGTGAGCAAGCGCCCCAACTTCTACGATACTGTATCTTACGCTCCTCAAGACTACTCATACTGTTCCATGGAACCTGTCACTTCTGCTTCAACTATCATCATGCCCATCGAAGAGTTTGTGGAACCTGAACCAGAATTAGTAGGAGAAGAGCTAGAAGAGACTGTTTCTTCTAAAGTGTACGTGGATAGAGGTGACGAGCCCGGCTCAGCAACTGTCAACCATGTCATGACATACACTGTCGGTGAAAAGTCATATTTTAGAACCCCCGAGATTGAGAAGTTACCGCAGCAAATGCAGTACTGTTTCTTCCTGATGTAAACTTGAGCTTAGAATAGATTTACTTAATATTATTTTTTGTAAATAAATTATGTTTTATTGCAGCTGAAAATTGTGTATTTAAATACATGAGTGAATAATAAAATGCTGTGATGAATATATATGTACTTTTTTTTATTCACATTAGACACCTACTTACCAGTTTCGTTTTGGACGGCGCTTTGTTTAATAATTAGGAATTTAAATAATAACTCCTATTATCTATTGTTGTCTGCCTCGTTGGTCCAGTGGCCACAAGCGCTACTGATGAGCATGAGGTCCTGGTTTCGATTCTCAGTTCGGGCAATGTTATTGAGTTTTTCCATTAGGAATTTCTCAGTAGCAGATTTGTTGTGCCCTTCAGGCATTCCGACTTAAGGCCTATTCAGATAATTATAAGCGATATAATTATAATAGACCTTTATTCGTGGAAATAATTACTAATAAGGGTATTTATAATAGTTGTAGGCTGAAAATGAAATCACTTTTTCGACTTGCGTCAACTTTAATAGATTTAAATAAATATCCAAACATATTTACTAAATCTTAATCTATCTTAACATTAGCTATGTTCCTTTGGTTACATTTGGCACTTGGCGTTTTGACTGGTGCATTCATATGCCTTCATTTTCT
Organism: Lithophane leautieri; assembly: GCA_949152455.1. NCBI lineage: Eukaryota > Metazoa > Arthropoda > Insecta > Lepidoptera > Noctuidae > Lithophane > Lithophane leautieri. Next base: position 11,834,028 of record OX424478.1, read on the forward strand.
AATAAAATGAAGAAGAATGCGCGAGTTTTTGGTAATTACTAAAATTATATTAGACTATATTAATAAATACATTATATTTGGTAACAAAATAGTTTCAATATCTTTTTAATTATAATATTGTGACAGAAAAGGCACATTTATTGCAGGGGCGTAGACAGTGCTTTACCAATATATTTTTTTGTAATAATTGAGATTAAACAAATTGTTAGTAGAATTTACAGAAAATATTTGGTTCACATTCTGCGGTCCCATCAAAACCATTTCCTTTGGTTACAAATACAGGGTAACGTTTACATTTCACTATAATATCTCTCTTTCATTAAACCAAGTTACAAATTAAATTAGGTGTGCGTAACAATATAAAATATATTTTATTTCGTTTTCAAACCAACTTTTATACATTACCTAGGCACCATCTGACAAATAACCGTAAATTACACATTTATTTACTAACGCCAAAAAAAAAAATCCTTCACGTTAAATTTTTTAAACATCCATAAATAACGACTCCACATTGTCGCTCCCTACGCAAATTACTGACTAATTAATTTCTTTTTAGAATTTATACAAAAATTTTACATCAAATCCATAAAAAACGTTTCACTTAGAATTTCAGATCGAGAATATTATTTCAAAATCACAATAAACTACGCTTTCCAAAATATTACGACTCTACGGACATAGACAATAACTATTTTAGGCATATTTTATTCTTTAGAATCTCTAGCTTTTACTGAAGAGCTTTTGAACTTGGAAGAACCTCACTTGACCTCAAAATGTTCCATTACCATAGAGCCGAAATAAGTTCACCACTTTTTTTTTTTTCCCCCCCTAAGGCGGTATTGACAGATGGTGCGCGTTCCAGCGACGCGGTCGCTCATATCTGTCGCATGATGTCAGCAGGCGGCCGTTGTCTTTACAATCACTACCTATCGCTCGCCGTCAGATAGCCAGCTATCTGTGAGCGTAGTAAGCACTGTAAGCGCTATTGTGGCCCGAGTGGGGTTGGTAACTGAAACAATACATAAATCCATTGGGTTATTATTTTTTTGTTGAATAAATAATATCACGCCTGTATTCTCCGAGGGGTTAGGCAGACACCTACTTTTCGCCAGTTATGTATAAATGTCATATAATAGAGGGCGAGCCTATTGCTGGAGACCGGGCGTAAATCCAGACTCCGGGCTGCTAGTAGGAAATTCCAGATGGAAAAACCCACAACACTTTGCCCGACCCGGGAATCGAACCCAGAACCTCATGTTTAGCAGTAGCCCTTGCGACAACTAAACTACTAAACGAGGCAGTTCTTGTTGCTGAATAAAGGCGTAATTTAGTTATTTGTAGAGTAAAACATGAAATGCCTAGCAACTCAAGTTGAGCGCCGAACTGAATGCATAGTTATGTTAGTACACGCTAGGCGGATACAATCATAACCAATATTCTCACATAAGTTACGCACATACTAAAGGTCAGCACATCACCTATTGTAGATATTATAATCGTGAAAGCTTCAGAGAATTAGGTTGATATTTCGGAACTAAAAGTATGCTATTTTGTTACTTATTATGTGCCACATGCATCACACTATCAATAATTTAAAATGCAGGTAGGTACTTCATATAAATCTATATACTATCTAGATGAGACGCGGGGCTCCGCGCGGGCAAGCTGGACACGGGCTGCATTCCAGCAGGTGCCTAGTATAATTAATTCGGACGGGTTGTTAACGATGAACATAACAAATAGTAAGACTGACCGGACAGGATGCGCGTGCGGCGGGTACAGCGGGCCGCAGGCGCTGGGCTCGGCGGCGTATGGCTGCGCCAGCGCCGGGCACGCCTCCGCCGCCGGCTCGCGCCGCCGCGCGCCGCCGCGCTGCTGACTCTGTTCGGGGGGACTGTGTACACGAACATACCGATCAGTTTAGTTATGGGATTCTTGTGACTATTGAAATTCATAAACGCTGGTCACGCGAAATGTTCACAGAATATTCGCTACAACTCATCGCTGCTTTAACGTATGGATGATGTTACCTTACAGTCTTTCACACTTATTTTACCTCTGACAGCAGCAACCTAACATCAACCTTATTGTAACCTGAAATAAAGATCACTGTAATTTGTACAGTGATTCAAAATCAGAGGAAATTTGCTGTGACAGGACTGTAGATCCGTTTACTTTCCTCTATTGATGTTCTGAAGCTAAGCACTTGTTCTGAAGCTTCGAATTATCACAGTCGAATAACAATTAAGGATCTCGCAGACAGGCGCGACGTGACTCTAGTAGAACAATTTCTATTGAAACTTAATTCCCTTAATTCTACCAGAATCGCGTCACACCGTCGGTCGTCGCGTCGCGTTTATCTACGAGGAGCCTTTCCACGGTTAACTTTTAATGTTCTCATAGTCGTAACCCTAGTTTTGGTTTTACAATTAAACTAATGAATTACTGAGAACTCTCATGTCTTTAGTTTGAAAATAACAAAATTTAATTCCTGATTCAAACTTTATACTGAAATGTTAACTTCAACGTCCCGAGGATAAAAACTTTTTATAAATAAATGGAGTTGTATCACTAATCATCTTTAGTGTCCAACTAAATTAATGAGTGGCAACTATCAACATATGATACGAATAAAAAAAAACAATAATAATGGCCTCGCCCGCCCAGTAGGCGGGGTCGTATTACCAGCTTTGCGTTAATTCTCTATTTTGACAGCGCGCGACAAATGGCAGTCATACGTCCCTCCCGGAGTTATTAATCTATGGTACCAGGAAGTAGGACAAGGAAAAAGTTTATGATATTTTTTGTCCCCCTCTAACTGTTTGTGCATGTGTAGATTGAGTTTTCACAGAACTGCGGATAATTTATCACTTGATTTAATTGCTTAGATGACAAGTTGGTCATGAATTTTAGACGATGTTATTTTTTCGATAGCATGCTGTCGCTTACGCTCTGCGTTACTGATTTACCAATATTGTGGCTTTTAACCACACATACGATGCAATATTGCCTTTAAATTGTTTGAATATACTTTAAATTATGATAATTCTTCACTAATCTTCAATGTCTACACAACCATTGGAGAATCCCAAAACAATAAATTTACTTAAAACAGATTTCACACACGATTGGCTGACCATAGACACGCAAATGCATGCGACCATATAAACGGTACATAAAACGTATGCAGTTTACCGTACCGTGAGAATAATGGTTGACAGGCCAGATTTATGGCAGTACTGGTAGCCAATACAGTGGGCAGGATGGCCGTAACTAAAAACGCCGTAAACAAGGAGATCGTTGCGCAGGCGCACACTGTTTAGTGTTTATGCTGTACAGTCAGTAAGAGCATACTTTGGACTTTTATGGCTAAGTAAGTGGATTTTAATGTGGAATATAAACAATTTGGGCTTTGTTTTAATTGGGAATTAAATATTGTTTACGATACTGGTAGTAGGTTTGAACGGAAATTACAGTTTCAGGAGAGGAGAAATTTTACATTTTGTTTCGGTCTTTTTTCAATAAACGATGCCAAAAATTATGTAAAACTACAATTTATGTAGTATTTTCTGAATCCTCATAAATTAAAAAGAAATATACGATAATTTTTTGGGAAAGTTTTCTTTTCTGAAAACCGTTTATTCACAGCAAAAATTGGATGAAGAAACTCCTAAAGTATTATGCACTTGTCTGTACAGTTTTATATAAAATGCATTCTTCCACACCCATAGTAGGTAGATAAACATCTGTCGAGTTGATGTTTATAAAAGAATTAATCTTACTGAACGCGCCGCCTCCCACTGTTTGATACAAAACAGGTGCACGGACTTTAGGTACTGAACTCGTATTTACTTTGAATTAGTTGCTTCATATAAGGTAAATCTTACCTAATCTTATTTTTTATATGGTTACAGGTAAGTTTGTAACATTTTAAAGAAAAAATATTTTTTGTGAAAATATAACTAAGCCTTTGGATTTTCAATAAAAATGAATATTGATCATTAGAAGTTCAGAAAACAGTATACAAAAATATATCAGTTCCTAATGATTGAGTCTAAGTGATTCAAAATAGAAGGTAAAGGATGGCAACCCCATTAGCACCAGAGGTAAATAATTAAAACTTAAATCTTTCCCAATCACGCACTTAAGAACTATTTTACTGGAAACAGAAAACTATAAAACAATAAATTTTAAGGTTAGAAATATTTTTTCTATTTTGGCGGGAACGGGAAACGAGCCGTGTCCGCCATAACTGTCGTGCGTAACTCTTTACTCTATGGGCACGTCGTAAAAGTAAATTGTCACCGGCTGTTGAAATGAGTTCTGAAGCGTCGCATGAAAACTTTGTAAATAAATTGATTCATAGCCCTGCTGTGGGACGCAGGAGAAATGTGGTTACGTTTACCCGGCGGTTAATGTCTCGTTAATTTCTTAAGATGGTCTCATGTCAAAATATGGCGCAGAAATAAATTGTGGAAATGTTTCAAAACTCATATTAATGTTATGCTTTGTTTTTGATCTTAAACATTTTATGGAAATTAGATCATCTGTCTTTAGTTTTAAACCAGTCTGTAGGATTGACTCGTCATACTAACTTAGCGTTAAGTTCAAGTGATAAAGTACTCAAACTCACCAATCATCGGGGTCGCAGTCTCTGAATCCCTTCGCAAAGGGATTGCTCGCTATTTTCAATTGCGTTATCTGTAAAAACCAAAATTAAAACCCTTAAGCTTACTTAGGTAGTTAACTTAATTAGGTAGCAGCACTTACAGTTATTGTTTTCCAGACAAGTCAATCTCAAGGCAAACGACACAACGGTCACCATACTATACTCTATTTTGAAATAAGATTAGACATTTAAAGAAACCTTTTTTACGGTCCGTTCAACTGATTTTGACTTCTATACCGTAGGCATAAGGATGGCATCAAAAGCAAAAAAGGTTACACAATAGCAACTGTCTACTGCAGCTGCCATTTGTCATGCCATCAACGCAATAGAAGTCCAAATCGGTTGAGCGAACTGTAAAAAAGGCTTATTTAAATACAATACAAAGTACAGAGGCCCTAGACAAAGTGACATTCTATCAGCGATAACGATGATGGAAAAGGCAAAAATGTATAGGACTGACCCAAGCTATCGAAAAGCATACTTCAATCCTGTTGATCGTCGTTGTAGAAATACGAAACGCTTTGGAAGCGATTGTCACTTGTCTAGGCCCTCAGAATCGCCGCGCCCGCGCCAGCTACGTCTATAGACGCCAGTACTAATAAAATTCGTGGTATTTAACGAACGTGAAATAAAGAAAAACAGGTTTATTTGTCACAGAAACTCGTGCATACAAAAAGATAACAGTACTTAGTCATAATATATAAATCATAGAAATATGAGATGAGGAGTACATTAAAAAAAAAGTGCGTTTGCGTTAGGTGCTCAAATTCTGCCACGACCGTCATAGCCGTCAGATTATAGACGACATTTGTGCGAGTTCATGACACGCTTGGTTTGCATGGAAAGTGTTGACAGTAGCGCTTCTAGCAGCGGCTACTGGGCGTCTCTGTGTCAGTAAGTTCGAGAGTATCTTCACCTGCCAGTAGTACACTCACCCTATGGTTCTGGTAAGCGGTGACGGCGGTGAAGCCAGTCTCCGGGAACACGAAGGTGCGGTGCGCGCTGCTCTGGCCCTCGCCCGGCAGGTACACCACGTGCAGCCGCGGCTGGTAGCGGTGCATCGAGTTCAAGATTATCTGCAAGAACAGCGGTAAAAACTATGCTTAGATCTTGGACTTGGACACTTTTGGTCGCAGACCTAATTAATATTTCTAAGCACGTGCGTTCTAAAAATCGAACCATCCCGACGATCGATATAAAATAAGATAACTTTAAAAAGTTCTGTTAAAAAATTGAGTTTTATGGTCTCTCAAATAGATTGGTGGGCTGACTTTTTTGTACGCAAGCGTAAACAACGTAATTGACGATTATCAGAAACATTTTGTAAAAAATTCAAACTGGAAAGAAAGAATGAAGCTAGTTGCCCATTCCAAAGCGTAGTAAGTTCCTATGGAGAAAAACGGCAAGAAACTCCACGGACACCTCTCTACATCAAAATATGGTTACAAAATATTGGTTACAATATTCATGTTGAAATTGTACATGTGAGAACAATGTAGAAAAACGTGCACGTTAAAAGCGTCTGCAATAAAAAGATAAAAAAACAATCCAAAAATTAAAATAAGTCGTAGCTACGAGTGATAGCGCCCGTTCAAAAACATGAGCATGGATCAGCACCATTCCATGAAGTAACATGTATTGTACCTAGAGTAAATACAAATTGGGAAAAGGTAAATAATGGATTGGAATAGATTCAAAGAAACAGTAACTAGTAGATAAGTACTGTGAGGAGGTTATATGCGATGCGCAACCTCGTAAGGTACAGGGTGGCTAGAGGGTAGCCGCGAGTTTCGAACGTTCCAACAATTTGGTTTTAAATATGTTAGGAGTGCTTTTTGTCTAGGTTCGTCAGTCTAATCTTAGCTACCGAACAGTGTACGCGTCTCTTATAAAATTAAACATTAGAATAAACCCTCTTGAACCCTCTACTTCTTTGGAATTATCTCCTTACACACGCCCTCACACATAAGATAACACACACACTAAGTAGAAATAGAAGCACCGGCAACTCAAATCGTCTTATAGCATTTGTCCACCGCCACCGTCAACGGGACGTCAACGAGAAACGAGATTATTCGAACCGAACGTGGCGCGTCGTTGACCGACGTGCAATGGACATGCACCCACAGCAAAAGCATGAATCACTTCGGATCCGACGCCGTCATCTCTTTCTCGTTGACGTCACGTTGACGTGGTGGTGGACAAACGGCCTTATTATGAATGTCATATATTATTATGTTAAAACCCTAATAAGATTAGATATAGTTAAGAAGACTAAACAGTTAAGATTATTTAATAAACTCTCCTACTTTTTACCTGAACCCAACAGGGTATAATAATGATCTCATTACATTATTATAAGTTACCACGTATGCACATGTTGTGGAATGCTATAATGATTGAGTATGTAGTTGTAGGTACTCACGTGTCCATTATCATCAAGCTGGTTGTTGGTGAGCTTGAGTTTGTCGAAGGAGACGAGCTGCCGCATCCAGTTGGAGCCGGGCGCGGGCGAGTCCGGGTGCACGTGGATGCGCGGCGGCGACACCGGGTCTGCTTTACCCGCCACCACCCAACTTGAACTACAATAAAAGCAGTTTTATCAAACTGATATACTTTACGAGCTCGTGACTGAGTAATACAGCCACACGAGTCGATCCTTAGGCTACGCTGGGTGGGATTGGTTTGTGACTGGGTGACCATCTTTACATACCGAGACTCCTCCGTGCTTCGGAAAGCACGTTAAGCCATTGGTCCCGGCTGTCATTCGTGGATCTTTGAGAGCCGTAACGGGTCGTTAGAAGCCCGAAGCCCGAGGTATCGTATTAACCAGTTACTGGGTTGTGGCGGTCAGATAAGCAGTCGTTCTATGTAAAATACTGCTGCATCCGGTTAGACTGGAAGCCGATCTCAACATAGTTGGGAAAAGGCTAGGCAGATGCTCAGACCAAATAAAAAACCAAGACGGAGCGCTGCGAACAATACAGTGAAGCATGCTAAAAGTACACCACCGCTCTGTGCATACACGCTCACACACACACATTTACAACTATTCATAATGACACTACAATCAAACTACACCAAACTAAGTGCACACATGTTAACGAAACCGGCCTCTTGTCACTGTTGACAGCGCTCTGTCTTGGTTTTTTATTTGGTCTGAGGGCAGACGATGATTAAACTGATATACTAATGTGGTCATGGATATTTATTTATTTAAAATTTTCGCACTCAAAAAAGAGGTACAAAGGAGGATATTAAATTCAGAGAAAGATTTCTGTGAAAGCTTCTGAAGCTTGACAAAAGCTTTATCATTATGATTGGCAGCCTTGTTCAGCCCACTGCAAGGTATAGGCCTCCCCCTTGTGTGCCCTTTTCGGTGAAAGCAGGGCTATTGTTAAGTTTAAATAAAGGGGATTGAAGATTTTTATATGGAGCCTACTATCCGCCATTTTGATAAAGTCACGTGATCAACTTTGAACGTTAATATCTGGGAACCGTGACATTTTATGGGGTTTGGTCTTATTATGTTTTCTGATTGGTTAGGTTTCACAAGTGGACGCCATTTTGAAAAAAACAATATGGCGGAATAGTAAGTACTTATGCCACGGACCTTCAAAGCCCTATAAAGCCTGTTTTATCTTTATACTAAAACCAAACCTTACCTGTGGAAAGCATATCGATATCTCTTATCATCGAGAGGCACGAAGTCAACCAGCAGCAGATAGTCTGCATTAGGCAGTAGCCCCGAGAGCCGGGCTTGCAACGCCGGGAACATGCGACGCCCAGCCTTGGTGACGATCATCTCAGTACCGAGGTCGTGGAAGCTGCGCCATAGTGCTGACAGCTCTAATGTGGCCGAACAACGTGCCACCGCCGGATGGAGAGTCACGTTTTGGTTCGACGCCTGGTTATGAAAGTGGGTTTGTATTAGAATGTTGATAAACAAGGGTTGAGGTATACTGAGGGAGATATACTGGGGATAAAAAAATTGGAAACCTAACTACTGAATTAGGCGGTATAACAGTTCCAACTAAATCATTTCTAAAGGGCTGCTAGTAACGAGCCGTGTGCCCGATGGGAGTTCCAATCGACAAAATAGACAAACTTTTATCCCATACTCCACCCTTTTAGAGGATGAATTTTCAATCATCCTGTCCTAGAGCACACTTTTTTAAAATTTTTGACCTAGACCCAACGGATTAGGCTGTGCGTGGTCTGTCAGTGAGTAAATAAGATTGATACCTGCACACGAGGCGGCTGCGGCTGCGGCGGCGGCGGCGCGGACACGCCCGGGTCCCGACATGTGCTTTCACTGAGCGCCTGCAGTGGGGAGTATGTGCTGCGCGCGCAAACTGAATTCTAGCAGAACAATGTTCAATTAAATACAATCTCTAAGAAATTCTGAGACGAGATAACAGCCACTGCATACTAGTTAGTATTATGACCACAAACCGATCAAAAAACGAAGTCCGTCGGAACTCGAAACTGTGTTGTATTATTGTAAGGTTGTAAGGCTGTGTTGTATTACATCTAATTGCAACTGGATTTTCAGGGTTTTTATTGCCTGCTTACACCACAAACAACTAAATGCGTTTATCACAAAAAATATATAACGAAAACGTTTAACAAAAATTGGCTCGCTACGTTTATAAAAAAATGTATGGCTCTGTTTGTTGCGGGAATGGTAGGCATCAACACGTTGGAACTGAGACGCAAGAGTGCGCTTCTGATGCACTGTTACTTATTGCTCAATAACAAGATCGATGACGCGACTACTCTAGCTCGCTGTTCATTGTTTGCTCAGGATCGGCTACGGCAGGCGCGTGCCTGTGCCTCGCGGGGCCTGTTTGTGGGTCCACCAGTGCGTACCGATACTACTCGATCTGCTCCCAAAACCCAGGCGATCAATCTGCTGAACGCCCTGACTGCTCAGGAGCCATGTGTAGCAATAAATGTTTGCATGTTAAATGTTATATTGTTGGCTTGCTGCTCGCTTTGGTGTTTAGTGCAAATGCAGCAAGCAATTGTTATATAAATAAACTCGCTGATGACCGCGACTTCGCCCACGTGGATGTCAGTTATTGTATACTCAAGAACCACTCTATTCATTGGTGAAAACAGCATGAAAATCGGTGAAGTAGTTTTTGAGTTTATCGCATACAGGACAGCAGACAGACGCGGCGGAGGACTTTGTTTTATAATATGTAAAGATAAGTCACTAAACATAATATTTTACGCACCATTCTCTCTCTCTCGTCTTCAGACGATTAAAAAAACAGAACGATATTTTAAATTCGTTTACCCCTAAATGCATTTAGTGATTTTTAGTGCAAGTGGGTCGACATGTTCAACCTATTTGCTACTAATACAAAAGCTATCGAATGCACAACTTTTAAATAATTATGCTTCAGGTAAAACTGCCTTTATGAACACAGAGACTGATTTACAACGGTGCGATTTAATTGTCTGTGGCATAACATAAGTTGAAGTAACAATAAAAGTTACACCGTCATTCGTCAGTCACTCATTTGTTGCTACAATTTTACTGTATGCCGCAGGCAAGAAACTTGCATCGTATAAATGGGACTTAATAAACCGACGAAAAAAGAACTGAAAAGCGAAAAATAAATAACTTTAATTTCGGAAGTCGGTGTCTTCGCTTTTCAATTTTCGTTTTTTGCCACCGACTTCCGAAATTAAAGTTATTTATTTTTCGCTTTTCAGTTCTTTTTTCGTCGGTTTAATTTTTTGTAAAAAAGTTTTTTATTTTTCCCTTTTGAGTTACCATCCACTCCAGGGTACTCCAGGGGGTTACTCCAGGTTAAAGACCTGGAGTTGATGATGAGTGGTTGTGTCATCAGAACTATGTATGTGTGCGAAATTTCAACAGAATCGGTTCACAGTTGAAAATTCAGTTTGTGAAAAATCAATCAACCCCATTTTTTCTACCTTTAGGGGTAGATTATGGGGTGCGTAGACAGGAAACCTCCCCGTGTGCCTGGAGGCTGGAGTTCCCTTACGGATGCGTCCGTGGGGAAGGCCAGTCTCCGGGACGGTGTACCCTGGGGTGCGGGTAATGTTTCCCCATTGGATGCTGTGTGTTAGACACACAGTACCTAGTGGGGAGGCATTGCCCGCATGCCAATATCCTGTCAGCGGGACGCTCTAATGTGTACTCGGAGGAGCACATGTTTAGCAGCGTCTTGAGCGGGCCCGGCGTGCACTAACCCTGCCGCCGGGCAGGTAGGAGGAAGTCCTTCCTTCTGCCACCGTTGGTCTCGTAGCCCCGAAGAGTGTCTAGGTCATGTCTCTGGCATTTGACGGGGGTCGAGGGTCTTGGCTTAACCGCCCGGGCCGCGAGGAAGAAATCCTCTATAAAAAATTACCCCAAACCTCCAAGCGGCGGCGCACCGTGAGGGAGGTTGATAGCTTGACTGATGGGTAGCTAAATCAGCCATTAGTGCGAACCACACAATTTGAGCAAGTACAGAATGGTAAATACTCGTGGGAACAGAAATGGAAAAATTAAACCCCAAAAACGAAGAGAGACAGGGAGAGAGAAAGGGAGAGGAGGGAGGTGATGCGCGGTCGGAGTCCGACGCGGCATCGAGCTCTAGCTCGTGTGCGAGCGTAGAGCGCGAAGTGGTGGTGGTGGGGCCTTCCGGGAGAAAGTTCTTCCGGAAGCGCCCCAATACGGGGTCGTCCTCAGACGACCGGAGCCGGAGGAAGATCCACTCCGGCCGGCGGGGTGGAGTCCGCGAGAAGGGTGCGGGTAGGGGGCTCCACACCAATGGGGCCTGCGAGTCGAGCCCGTCCAGCCCGGTCAAGCCGGTCCAGCGGGCCGGGAGGCTGGAAGCGGAGGTGCCCCACCCTAGCGGGGCCAGCCTCAGGGCGGCTCCGTCAAAGGTGGCAAGTGGTGTGCCGGGCGCCACTAGTGGCCCCAATTCGCCGGGCGCGGCCAGGCTCGCAGAGATCGTGGTCTCTGCGATAAACAATGTGGCCTTGAAGAGGCTTAAGACCTCGAAGGACAAGGCCATAGCAGAGGCCACGGCCTCCATAATGGCGGCAGCGGAGGCCTCCTGTAGAGGGACTCCGTCGGATGGAGTTTCCGAGATGCGGGCGGAGGTCGCACGACTGACGGCCGCAATGGAGCTTCTCCGAAAGGAGAACGCGGAGCTCAGAGCGGACCTGGCCTTGCTCCGAGGAGCCGGCCCCCAGGAGGCACCGCAGAGGGGGGAGCAGCACGGGCAGGGAGGGCCCGTGCCTGCTGCTGCCGAGGACCGGGTCTTAACCCTCGTGCGGCAGGAGATGGCCGAAATGCGGAGACGATTCTCCGCCCTGGAGGCCATCGTCCTGCGCCCCCCGTTAGCGGCAAGTCAGCCGGCCCCCGGCCAGCGGGCGTCATATGCCGCTGCCGCTGCATCTGCCTCGGCGGGGCAGAACAAGGGCGGGGCGGCAAAAAAGGGCGGGGCGGCTAAGCAGGTGGCTCGGGCCCCGGCCCCGGCCCCGGCTCGGGCCCCGGCCCCGGCCCCGGCTCGGGCCCCGGCCCCGGCCCCGGCCCCGGCTCGGGCTCGGGCCCCAGCTCCGGCCCTGGCCCCGGTGGTCCCGGTGGCTAAACGACCACCCCCACCTCAGACCGCACCCGCACCTCTTATACATCCCCCGGTCGATGCTGAATGGCAAGTGGCCGGGGAGAAGAGGAGGGCGGGCAAGAAGGCAAGGGCGGCCAAGAAGAAAAAGGCCAGGCGGCAGCGGCAAAAGAAGCGAAGCGTCGCGGCTAGGCTCCACGCCCCGAAGTCCGCAGCTGTAGTGGTCACGCTACAGCCGGAAGCGGCAGAGAAGGGCGTGTCCTATAAGGACGTATTTGCCAAAGTGGCGGAGGTGGTGGACCTAGGGGAGCTCGGCGCCGCCGGTGGCATCCGACTGAGGATCGCTGCCACTGGGGCCCGGATGCTGGAGTTCCCAGGTCCGGCTGGTGGCTCGGCCGCTGACGCCCTGGCTGAAAAGCTCAGGGCGTCCTTGAACGCGGATGAGGCCCGAGTGTCCAGGCCCACTAAGTGCGCCGAAATGCGCATCCAGGGCCTGGACGACTCTGTGACGCAGGCACAGGTGGTGGCCGCCGTAGTTGGAACCGGGGGGTGCTCTGCCGAGCAGGTTAAGGTAGGCACCATCGGTCCCGACTCCAGGGGTATGCAAGCCGTTACGGTGAGCTGCCCCGTCGCGGCGGCCAAGAAAATAGCCGGGGTGGGCCAAAGGCTCTTGGTGGGCTGGGTTTCAGCGCAGGTCAAACTGCTGGAGCCCAGACCTCGGAGGTGCTTCCGCTGCCATGTGGGCGACCACGTGGGAGCTAAATGCACCTCCGAGGTGGACCGCAGCGATGCCTGCTACCGCTGCGGTCAGCCCGGTCACAAGGCCGGCACATGCACGGCCACGCCGCACTGCGTCGCATGTGCGGCCGCGGGCAAGCCGGCCGACCACCGGATCGGGGGTAGGGCCTGCGTTCCCCCCGCTAAAGCCAGGGGCAGGGGAAAGCCCTCAGCCACCGTCACCGCCACCACCGTCGTCACCGCCGCAGTCGCCGCCACTGCCACCGCCGCTGCCGCTGCCACCACCGGCGTCGTCACCGCCCCAGCTGCTGCTGCGGCAGGGCCCTCACATGGGTCTCGGGAGGGGGATGAAATGGAGTGCCAATAACGGCCCCATTTCGCCTCCTCCAGGCGAACATCAACCACTGCGCCGCCGCTCAGGATCTGTTGCTCCAGAGCATGGCGCAGTGGTCGATCAATATCGCCGTGGTCGCTGAGCCGTACTTTGTCCCGCCCAGGGATGACTGGGTGGAGGACCTGAGCGGCTCAGTGACCCTTATTTCGTCGGCCGCCGCCGGTACCCCGTCCCTCGAGGCTGTCAAAAGAGGACGGGGTTGCGTGGCAGCACGGTTCGGGGAGTTTGTCGTGGTAGGGGTGTACTTCTCCCCGAACCGAACTCTCGCCGAGTTCCACAACTCCCTTGCGGAGTTGAAAGTCGTCGTCGTCGGGTTCCGTTCCCTCCCCGTGCTCGTACTGGGGGACTTCAATGCCAAGAATGTGGCTTGGGGTTCCCGGCTTACGGACACACGGGGCAGGATGGTGGAGGACTGGGCTCTGGAGACAGGCCTGGTCGTCCTAAACCGGGGTTCCGTCCCCACGTGTGTGCGGATGCGGGGTGAATCAGTGGTGGACATCTCGTTCGCCAGCCCCGCTCTGTCGCCGCGTGTCATTGACTGGCGCGTCATGGAGGGGGTGGAGACGTATTCCGACCACCGGTATATCCGGTTCGACGTCTCCGCCCAGACCTCGAGCGCGCCGGTCCGACAGGCCCCGGGTGGTCCGCGTTGGGCGCTGAAGCAGCTGGACCGGGAGCTTCTCCTGGAAGCCTCGATCGTGCAGGCCTGGGTGTCATCACCGGACAGGCCTGCCGACATCAACGACGAGGCGGAGTGGTTCCGGGAGGCCATGTCCAATATTTGTGACGTGGCAATGCCCCGGGTCCAGCCGGGACGTGCTTCGCGCCAGGTGAGCTGGTGGTCGCAGGAGCTGACAGCGCTGCGCCAGGCGTGCGTTGCTGCGCGACGCCAGTACACCAGGCACCGCAGGCTCCGTATCCGCCCTCCGGATACGGAAGCCATTCAGGCGGAGCTGTACGAGGGGTACAGAGCGGCGAAGACCGCCCTCCAGGAGGAGATCCTGCGGGCCAGGGCACTGGCCCGGGAGGAGACGCTGGAGACTCTGAACAGAGACCCGTGGGGACGCCCATACAAAATGGTGCGGGAGAAACTCCGCCCATGGGCTCCCCCGCTGACGCAGAGTCTCCGGCCTCAGCTTGTGGAGGACGTGGTGAGCGCTCTGTTCCCTTCGAGAGGGGAACATACCTCCCCGCTCATGGCTCCGCCTACTGCGGTGCTCGATGCGGACCACACCGCCGACGACGACGACGACGATGCTCCGGAGGTGACCGAGGTAGAAATGAGAGTGGCGGTACGAAGGCTGAATGCCAAGAATACCGCCCCAGGACCCGACGGCCTTCCTGGGAAGGCCTGGGTCCTGGCCATGGAGGCTCTCGGGCCTCGACTAAGAGGTCTCCTATGCGCATGCATGGAGAGGGGCCAGTTCCCACTTCGTTGGAAGACGGGGAAACTGGTCCTCATTAAGAAGCCGGGGCGCCCTGCGGACTCTCCGTCCGCTTATCGGCCCATCGTGCTGCTCGACGAGGTGGGCAAGCTCTTTGAAAGAGTCATTGCAAACCGCCTCGTCGGGCGGCTGGTGCGGGTGGGGCCGGATTTGGCGGAGAGCCAGTTTGGTTTCCGCAGAGGGCGCTCTACGGTGGACGCCATCATGCGTGTACGGGCCCTCACGACGGGGGATGCTGTGGCCCGGGGCGGGGTCGTCTTGGCGGTGTCACTAGACATCGCCAACGCCTTCAACACCCTGCCCTGGAGTTGCATAAGGGAGGCACTCCGGTACCACCGGATGCCGACCTACCTCTGTCGTGTGGTCGAGGCCTATTTGACGGACAGGGCCGTCATCTACCCCGGTCACCAGGGAATGTGGAACCGGCGAGAGATGTCGTGCGGTGTCCCACAGGGATCGGTCCTGGGGCCGCATCTGTGGGACATCGGATACGACTGGGTGCTGCGCGCCGACCTCCCTAGCGACGTCAGCGTAGTTTGCTACGCTGACGACACGCTGGTCCTGGCGCAGGGGAGGTCGCACCAGGCGGCGGCCGATCTAGCGACACGCTGGGTTGCGACAATCGTCGATAGAATCCGGCAGTTGGGACTCGAGGTGGCCTTGCACAAGTCCGAGGTCATGTGTTTTCATGGCCCTCGGAACGCGCCACCGTCGGGTTCCCAAATTACGGTAGGAGGGGTTCACATCGGCGTCGAGTCGACGATGAAGTACCTGGGACTCGTCCTCGACAGCCGGTGGAACTTCGTGGAGCATTTCCGACGTTTGGCTCCAAGGCTGGACCGGGCTGGGGCCGCCTTGAGGCGGCTCCTGCCCAATCTAGGGGGTCCAAACGCCTCCTGCCGGAGGCTCTATGCGGGGGTCGTGCGGTCCATGGCCCTTTACGGGGCACCGGTGTGGGCGCGTTCCCTTAGGCTGCGGCCAGCACGCCGGTTGAACGCGTCCCAAAGGGTCATGGCCATTCGGCTGGCCCGGGGATACCGCACGGTCTCCCGTGAGGCGGCGAGCCTCCTTGCCGGATTACCGCCATGGGATCTGGAGGCGAAGGTCCTCGCGCACATCTGGGAGTGGCGCGAGGAGGTGAAGCGCCGGGGTGTAACTCCGCTGCCGCGAGAAATCGCGGCACAGCGGACAGAGCTCCGGCAAGATCTTATGGCGGCATGGAGAGTGCGATTGTCGCAACCCAGTGCTGGGCACGCCACAATAGCGGCGATAAGTCCCCTCTTTGAGGAGTGGATAGAGAGGCGCCACGGCGTCCTCACCTTCCGCCTGACACAGGTCCTCACCGGACATGGCAGCTTCGGGAGGTACCTGTGTAGGATTAGGCGGGAGGAAACGCCCGGGTGTCACCACTGTGTGGATCGCCCGGAGGACACGGTGGAGCATACGGTTGAGGTGTGCCCTGCTTGGGCGGAGCACCGCCGTGTCCTCGCGGAGGCGATTGGCGGCAGTGACCTCTCGCGTCCGGCCCTGGTTCAGGCCATGGTACGGAGCGAGAGGGCATGGGAAGCCGTCACCTCCTTCTGCGAAGCAGTAATGCTCGCGAAGGAGGAGGCGGAACGCGTGAGGGAAAGGCAAAGTTTGCGCCCTCACGCCCCTAACCGCCGCCGTTGGAGACGCCCTGGGCGTCGGGAATCCCAGGCGGATTTCCGGCCACCATAGGCGCGGGCTTGCGGACGGCGAGCAACGGGCAGCTCGCCGTCCGATAAGGACCAGGCCCGGGTCGATGGCGCGTCGTGTTCCACGCGCGCCTCAAAGAGATGTCAGCAAAAATGACGGGGTCCAATAGGACCGATGCCTGCCAGGGTTGCGGGAAAGTCCGAAAGGGATACCGGGACCTTGGCAACAGGCAAATGAAGGAACACGGGTGGGTTTTAGTCAGTAAAAGTCTGACACGCCCTTCCGCTCCGCCCAGAGCGGGAGAAGTCATTGGATGATTTCCCACCCTCAAAAAAAAAAAAAAAAAGGGGTAGATTATAGTTTCCAATTTTAAATGGGACCAACTTCGAGGTATACCCTGCCCAATAAAAAAAGAATTTTTCAAATCGGACTACTCTCTAAAAAGTATGCGTGGTCATACAAAAAACAAAAAAAACAAAAAAAAATATACGTGTCGACTTGAGAACCTCCTCCTTTTTTTTTCGTCGGTTAAAAAACAAAGCGGTACTTACATCTCTGATGGGATGGTGCAACGGCGGTAGCACGGGTAGCTGCTCATGGTCACGACCGAGCCGCTCAACCAGGGATTGTGACAGCGAGAACCCGCCACGAGGACATCCGCTTGATGATACAATACCTGATAACAATGTACTCGTATTTTGTAATGTCAATTACTTTGCATAATATTGTATAGAATTAAGTTCTTCTAACTGAACAGACAGCTGTGCTGCTGAGGAGTTTGTTGCGCCACTTGTTCTTCCCAGCTAAAGCACTAGGAAGAGATGAAGGGCGGTTTTGGGGGACTGACTTGTGTAATTTTGACGTTCAAAAAGTGCTGATACTGAGCCTAGTTTGAATAAATGACTTTTGAATTGATTTGATCAACGACTTTTGATTTTATTCTGATTTAAAAGAGTGTCTGTGGAGTCTACGCTTTGGAATGGGCAACTAGCTTCATCTTTCTGACTGGCCGACCCTTTGACAATTCAAAAGTGCCTGTAATTGGTTTATTTGAAATAAATGCTTTGAGTTTTTGAGTTTGACTTCAAACATACTTGAGTTATAAAGTGTAACTTGTGGCTTGGCCGTTTCGCTACCGTCACATGGGCGTAAAGTGAGAAAATTCACTGTTCATGACTTTTCTGTTATACAATAGTTAATTATTCATTCATTTAGTTAATTATTTCTCATGTAGATGTGATCGGGCCAGCAACGGTCAAGCCACATAATTTGACTAAGGTGTAGAGTTTGTGAAGTTAGGGCTTGTAGAGTTAGGGCGTGTAGAGTTAGAAGCTTGGCTCTACATGAGATCTGATAACTTTTGACAGTGTGAGCCATAAGGTCTCGTCTTGGCAACATTTTACATAAAAATGTTTTTGGTGGGATAAAATATTCCCGAATGCATTACACATGAATGATTATACTTCATCAAATCATGGAATACATTTTTCACCTTACGCCCTGTGACGGTAGCGCCTTCTTCTTCTTCTTTTTGAATCAATGTATTTGTATTAAATGAATTGAACCCAGTAGGTGGCCACGTTGATATCAGCGTCAGTGGCTTCAGTGAGAACGCGTGAGGGAGAAGCAAAGTTTGCGCCCTCACGCCTCAAACCGCCGCCGCTGGAGACGCCCTGGGCGTTGGGAATTCCAGGCGGATTCCCGGCCACCATAGGTGCGGGCTTGCGGATGGCGAGCAATGGGTAGCTCGCCGTCCGATAAGGACCAGGCCCGGGTCAATGGCGCGTCGTGTTCCACGCTTGCCTCAAAGAGTTGTCAGCACAATTGGCGGGGTCCGCTAGGACCGATGCCTGCCAGGGTTGCGGGAAAGTCCGAAAGGGATACCGGGACCTTGGCAATAGGCAACTGAAGGAACACGGGTGGGTTTTAGTCAGTAAAAACACGTTCTTCCGCTCCGCACAGAGCGGGAGAAGACAAATGATGATTGAAAAAAAAAAAAAAAGGGGTTCTTCTAAGGTTCTCGAAAATGCAGGTGTACACTTTGAACACTCCAACAGATAGATGATTTTATAAGCAGGGCGCTCCGCTTTCGCACTGGATATCAAAGGGATCAATAATCCCTCATTTTTATAGATTGTGTTTGTAGCAACCTACTTTAACACCATTTTCTACATAGCAACACCGTAGTAAGCAGAAAAACAGTGGAACAAAATGTTTGAAGAAGTATCCCGTTTCGGGACGGAATCGCGACGGTAATTGTCCGCGTAATGTTTCTAAATGCTATTATGTGTTATGTGAACCGTGTAGAATTCGAAGGCGCACAGAAAATCAACTCTATACACAGTATACACATTCAATTGATTGCGACATGTTTTGTGAGGAAGTGTCGCGTTCGCGGAAATGTTGGCGTTGCTTCAAGTGCATAATCATTTACATAGAGTTAAATTTAATAATAATTAGTAGGTAATTTAAAATACATATTATGTAACAATATTTTACACCAGCAACTAATTAACAGATATAAATTATATATCTCTAAAGATTTTGCGACTTTCTAGGTGCGGAAAAGTTTAGGATCGATAGTTCTTCGTTGCAGTTTTCAAATCGAATTAAAACATTTTGTCTACATTATAGATTTCCATAATTTTCCTAATATAATATTATAGCACTGTGGAGAGACTATTTTGACACGTACAGTCATCCAACGTACATTTATCTCAACCAACGATAATAAAATATGCTTTTCATCAATAGAAACCATTTTGCTCAAAACAAATAAGTATTTTTTATTTTTCAAACGTCATAAATCATTTTATTAATAGTTCTATATCGAGTGTAGTTGGAAATGTATTCGTCGTTCAGAACTGATGTAGATAGTTCAGATATAGAAAAACTGGTAAGTAGTGATATATTTTATTGACTACAGATGATTAGCCTGTATCATAAATTAAAAGTTTATCGGAAAACCGCATTTTCTTTATGAACAGAACGTATAGTTGTTGTTCACATCAAAAAATCATAATATTGTAGATTGTAGTTTATACAAGCGACCCACCCCTGCACGCGTAAGGCGGAAGAATAGACAAAATGACAGATAAACAATCACAATCTGTCATTTTGTCTATTGTTCCGTCTACAAAACCTGTTTCTATGGTTGTCATACTACGCGTGCTGCTTCGCACGTTTTTACGACTTAACAAAAATTCGAAATTTCTTAGTTAATCTATATAACTCTAATCATAATCATAATCAGCCTAGAACGTTCTCGCTGCTGGGACACAGGCCTCCTCTCTGTGAGAGGGTGTGGTCCGTAATCCACCACGCGGGCCCAGTGCGGGTTGGTAGATGTCACATGACTTCGAATTTTTGGTTCTAGGACATGCCGGCTTCCTCACGATGTTTTCCTTCACCGTTTTGAGAGCAGTGGTGATGAAATAATTTATGCAAAGTAAAGTGCCTGTCAGGGTTCGAACCTACGACCAAGAAGTCGTAAGTCGCGGCCGTTACCACTGGGCCACCTCTGCTCTAACAACCGAACTAAACTAACTCTCAGAACCGAAATAAATTCTCTAAACGATGATGAAAACCTCATCCAAATCTATTGCGTGGTTTAGAAGAACAACGCAGACATACAGAGAACACGAAAAGCGACTTCATTTATAACCTGTATAGTTAAACCTACATGGGCACGAAACTTTAGAAGCTAAGTGCATGGTTCTTATTGGTCGTTTCTTATGGAGAAGAGCCGCCAAGAAACTCCACGGTTACTCTTTTAAAAATAAATGGCTTTTACAATGTTTTCAAATTACAGTGTTAATAGGTACTATCGAAGAACTTCATATCTTAGCAGTTTCAAAACAAAATCCAGTGAACACGGTGACCACATCTGTTACCGCCCCGGTTCTATAACGGCCGAGCGCTGCAAGCAGAAATAGTCCTTACGGTGCATAGATATGAACTTCTTCGATGGTACCTATGGGAGGACAGTCGGATTACTAGCTATGTAGATTGGACATTACTAGTACCTAGTAGAAAGATGGAGAGGGTACTTCTGTAGTGTAACGAATGGGAATCAAACTCACGACGCCGAAGCGAATCAAAGATTGGATCAGAGAAAGTTGGAGCGCAGTATCTGCTATTATTATTATACTTCTATTTCGAACTCAGACCAAATAAAAAACCAAGACGGAGCGCTGCGAACAATACAGTGAAGCATGCTAAAAGTACACCAAAGCTCTGTGCACACACGCTCACACACACATTTACAACTAGTTACAATGACATTACAATCAAACTACACCACACTAAGTGCACACATGTTTACGAAACCGGCCTCACGTCCCTGTTGACAGCGCTCTGTCTTGGTTTTTGGATCTTCGATTCGAATCAATCTTGGATTTCGAAAATCTCAATCCGTTACAGGTAATTTCAATTTGTAGTAGGTATAACCCGATTTTTCAAACTATGCGCCTGTCCACGTCAAAATATTACAGTGATCTCATCATCATCATCATTTCAGCCAAAAGACGTCCACTGCTGGACATGGGCCTGCCCCAAGCACCGCCACTTCGTCCGGTTACCGGTACGGAGGAGGACTGAACTGGACGGGTGAATTCAGTACTAACAACAACCTACGAGTTTGACAGCTCTGGGTGCAGCGCAGACGACACACTTTTTGTGCGATCGAGTCTGTAGCGATTTAACTCCAAGAAATGATTACAAAGCATGGGACAATGCGAATCGATAGTTCCTCGCACAAAAAGTGTGTCGTCTGCGCTGCACCCTAAACGCTCTGTTAGAAAAAACGAGTTATACCTACGTTATTTTCAGCGGCAGGTCATCCCTTTCCACGCTGCTACAGTGATTAAATCATACAATATACGTTACTAAAGATGACATTGCATTTTTCGTTTAGACTATTCGCAAAGTACAAAAACTGTTTCCGTCGAGGGTTAAAAAAAAAAAAAAAATTAACTATTGAACCTTGTGCAGCGCGTAACGTGCACTACAGATAACTCACATTACAGGCTCACACACACTTTAGTCACAACCACATTAGGACGCATAAAAGCAAACAAGATAGAAAAAAAAAACAGTCCCATAAAAACCGTAAAGCGTCCACCCGAGCGCGGACATCTCACTCAACTAATTGCTGTAATGGCGGGAAAACTCAAAACGAGTCCAAAATGGCGGCAATAATTTCATCGCGCGGTGTCAAGACGAGGATTATAAATAAGACGGGTGATGAAAACTATACTTACGTAGAAACGACAATGATCTTAGTTTTATTTTTGTGGGCAATTTAGTTTTATTCTTGTTTCACTTATGCACTATTTTTAAACCGATTATATTGTAACAGATTCGATTTACTATACGAGTATCATTAATTCATTATCCTAACTAATATATTATTATTATAAATGCGAAAGTGAGTTTATTTGTTTGTTTCGCTTTCACGCTAAAACGGCTGAACAGATTTGAACGAAATTTGGCACATGGGTAGACCATGACCTAGATTAGGACATAAGATAGTTTTTATTCCAATATTTTCATGGGATCGAGGCATATGCGGGTGAAACTGCGGGGCGCAGCTCAGAATATTCAGAATATTTTAAATAAAATGGTACCCACCTATGATCGAATGAGGTAACATAATGATTTAATTAGAAACAATGCCTAGAAACCTCAAATTCAAGTTGGACTCTGTTATATTGTCACTATAACAATCAGACAACAATAAGGTGAGACATTTTTATTGGAATCATAATATCCAAGCGATGTCCCGATGCATGTAATCGGAAACGATAAATTTTTTCGCATACACGTTGAAAAAAGCATAATTGTCACTTTATGAGTTATTTGTGTGGTGCTGCGAGCGCTAATGTGGCGTTCGTGAGTAAATCAACAAGATATGTTGCATTTAAATTTTTTTTGCTCATATTTCTTCAGTTATGTTGTCATATTTGACAATGGGTCTCAATAATGTGATAATAAAATTAAGTTGTTATTTCGGTCCTGTGGGAAGTGTTTAGTTATTTATGTGATACATAGTAATCACTGAGTCGATGTCTATTACTACATTTTTCAGGAATTTGGTAGCGATCAATCATAACAGAGATGACATTCAAACTATTTTAATCTGAATTCTTCAAAATTTTCATCTATTGTCATCTAAACTCACCAGTTGTGCTATTCTGTAAAATACCGTGAAATTTTAGGTGAAGTGAGCTTGGAGTGAAATGTCACTGCCTTAGCATCAGTGGGTATTATCGATGACACTGACAGCTCACTCCACGCTCACTTCACTTAAGTTTTCACGGTGAGATGGTTACAGAATAGCAATGCTGTTTTTCAAGTAAAATACATCTCCCTACTTAGCATAATCAGCATATAGTGTTCCCACTGCTGGGACGCAGGCCTCCTACCACGCTACATGATGCCGGTTACCTCACGATGTTTTCCTTCGCCGTTTTGAGAGCAGTGGTGATGAAATTATTTACACAAAGTAGAGCAGTCGCTTTAGCGCGTATGCAACTCAGACCATATAAAAAGCCAAGACAGAGCGCTGTCAAGAGTGACGTGAGGCCGTTCGTAAGCATGTGTGCATTTAGTTTGGTGTAGTTTGATTATAGTGTCATTGTAAATGTGTGTGTGTGAGCGTGTATGCACAGAGCGTTAGTGTAGTTTTAGCATGTTTCACTGTATTATTCGCAGCGCTCCGTCTTGGTTTTTTATTTGGTCTGAGGTATGCAAGGCGCCTGTGTTCTACACAGTGTGTGTCGCGGCCGACACCAATGGGTCACCACTCCTCTCTGCTCACTTCCTATTTAACAATGCGGAAATTAGGTAAAGAAGCGTGCAAATTATAATTATCTTATTTACAATAAGCTTAATGAATTGAAAAACCAAAACGCCAGGTTTCCCGGTATCGCTTACCTAAGCTGTGAGCGCACCGCATAGACCAAACACTTTCAGCTCTCTGCCCATCAGCCTATAACGTTCCCCCTGCTGGGACACAGGCCTCCTCTCGGTGACAGGGAGTGGACCGTAATCCACGTTGGTAGATGTCACATGTCTTCGAAATTTTGGTTCTAACACATGCCGGTTTCCTCTCGATGTTTTCCTTCACCGTTTTGAGAGCAGTGGTGATGAAATAATTTACACAAATAAACCGCCTGTCTGGGTTTAAACCTACAGAGTTGTACAACACTTAAGTTGAGCCTCTGCCCCATTTCAGACAAATGAAATTACAATATATATGACCAGCCGTAAATCACATAACTGAATGGCAAATACCGTAGACCCATTCATTCAGTGGATATAATTAGACGAATCGATTAAATGTGGGCTGATGGTTTGTTGGACAATAAATATTGATGGCATGGACAGCCAGCACAAGGTGGAACGCTCGTTCCACTCCAGTTGCAGTAATATTCGATGCACTTGCCAAGACTGTGCGTGTGTGCTTTGATGACAACTGTAGAGATAGACCCTATAATGTGTGTGCAAAATATATTGAAACATTTTTTAGATAATTATTAATTATATTTTTTTTATATATAAGTGCAGTAACACATCATCTGCCTAGCCTTCTCCTAACTATGATGAGTCAGGTCCTAGTCTAACTAGATGCAGCTAAATACCATTTTTTTTTATGGGGCAGTCGCCTGTCTGCTCTCCACAACCCAGTAATTAACGTAGCAGCAGCATCTGCTACTGCTACGCTGCTTTGCTGTTAATATATGTGTAGCAACACAAATCTGCTGTAATTACGCGACGAAAGATCGGCGTGTTTACCTGCAGTAAAATTACCTATGACACATCAGGCCAAAATTACGTCACGAATCTTAGAAATCAGTACCTAAGCACGGTGAATTTCCGTCGCCTGATTTTCGGCAGGTGTGTCGCTCGCTACGGTAAAGTCTCTACATGTAAAATTGAGTTTCTATTATCTGTGTTAGTAATTAATAAATAAACGAGCGAAAAGTTATTGTTTCAATTAGTACGTAGGTACACACGGTTACACATCAAGCTATACATTTCCAGTATAAGCTGACCTCGCTGGTACGGAAATCCAATACAACGCGAGATCAGCATAAACTAGAAATGTATAATAGCTTGATGTGTAGCCGTGTGTACCTATTATCTTACGATGCGACAAAAGATTACATAATGGACAAAAAGCTCTCTGCACTTAGCATTTAATGAATTTCATTACCTACGATGTTTTGTTATTATATCATATAACATAACCATTATGCCTGTAATCCCCGAAGGGTTAGGCAGAGGTGTACCTCTGTACACTCACATGTCGCCAGCTATGTTTAATTCCAATTTAATAGAGGGCGAGCCTATTGCTATCAACCGGGCTTATTATATCTATTAGAATCAAATAATAAATTGATTTGATTTGAATAAAATTTTCATCGACAGAAAAAGTAGGTAAGTACCGCTCGTGTCTCATTGTAGAATTGTCAGAACTCAGCGGTATATAAAATGAGAGACAATGCTTTATTACAAGTACGAGGTACTTATGTACCTACCTATGTCAAACGACAAAGTCAGCTGCCGCCAAGGTCGACAACTTTCAAATAATGATAATACAATACCCGCCGGATATGTCCGAATTCGTCACACTAAAAGTTAGGGACCAATTTGAAAAAAATTATTTAAATTCACTGTTTGGTAACATACTTTTCTTAAATCTTCGGTTTCTATAGAAGAATATCCATGTCTTGTCATTTACAAATACACCATGTAAAATCTATTCAAGTCCTTTTTTCCATCAACGTTGAGTTCATTTCAGAAAGACTACTACCTCAGTATTATTGGAAAATTCATAAAAATCTTTGAAGCGGCAGGTAATGTAATCTGAACTTTACGTATTACATTTTTTTTTCAATAAAACACATGTTTGTTTACGTTTCTGGAAACTAAATTGCGAACGCAGCATAAGTAAAGCTCTGCCAGGGTTGCGGGAAAGTCCGAAAGGGATACCGGGACCTTGGCAACAGGCAACTGAAGGAACACGGGTGGATTTTAGTCAGTAAAAGTCTGACACACCCTTCCGCTCCGCCCAGAGCGGGAGAAATAATTTGATGATTTCACACCCACAAAAGCAAAAGCATAATTGAAGCTCTGTTATCTTTTTGACGATGTTTTACAATCTTACTACCTACAGGACATTTCCTCCTAAGGTTATTCAATATAACATTTACTGACAAACATACATACCTAATATAATTTTATCCTGCCTGTTCTAGTTACAGATAGTTATCTGGATTTTGAGAATAATCAAATATCTCGAGGATTTAAACCTTGCAAAGTTCGGCCGGAACTATTTGGGGTTCCGTTAAAACTTCCATGAAAACCCTCATGGGTCCCATTTCGTTGGTCTTCAGTATAATAGTGGAAATGATTAATATGTAGCCAAGGAAATTAATTGTCAAACAAATTGTCACGCTCCCTCAATTTGCCGTGTTATAGACATTTTGTACAACTATGTTAGTAAGAATGGCCGTTGTGATTTGTATATACAGACAATTTAAGTTGGTACCTAGTCAATTTGCTTAACAATTAATTAAAACTCAATCAATCAAGCCAAACCAAATTAAATCCTAATAAATCAAGCAAAAAATTACGGCAATTTTTAATGCAAACAAATTACTTCATTTGTAGACGATGCGTAATGCTTTTTTAATAAAACGAGACTATTTCACAAACAGGTTTTCGATCACAACCTCGAGCATATTTGTTAGCGTGGTCCAACAAAGTTACTCAACGCTTAAATCTTTTAATAGGTACAGAACCTTCATCACCTTAACCTCGTACAAGGCCTTTATGTAAACGACGAAGTAAGCAGAGTTAATAGAAATATAGTGATCATTCATTGTTGCTCTGTGGTCCGGGATGAATGTGGTAGTGTTGCTCGTGTTAGTCACGTCAGTGTACTGTGTAGTGGGGGTTCCAGCAATCCCAAGAGTTGACTCAAATTTTCCTTATATCCCATATGATGATGAGACTCAATGTGTTGATGAGGACTGTGTGTGTTACGAGGACGATGGTGATGAAGATACCGATGTGATGGATGAGGTGACTGTTCCTCGACGAAGACTCGTTCCTAACAATAATCGAGGAACTGGTGCGATGACCGATGAGGGGACCGAGCCAAGTCAAAGTGATGATTCTCCCGCAGGACCAGGAAATGCACTCAAAGTAGATTCGTGTCCTGGCAATCAGAGTAGAGTCGGTGATACTTGTGTGATGAACGATGATTAATAAATATTTAGTTTCAATTTAGGTATCTTGTGTCTTCATTGCACCTGTCCTGTTTGTGAGCTGTGTGAACTAGTGGTTAGTTCGATATTCACTTATTGATGAAGTGACAAAAAAAAACATAACCGACTTCCAAAAATAACACAAAAAATTTAAAAATTTCTTTAAATTCGGAACTCTGTCTTTGCTTCTCAATATACGTTTTTTCCATCGACTTCCGAAATTAAAGTTATTTTCACTTTTTTTGTGATTTTTTTGGAAGCCGGTTGTTATTTTTTTTGTAAAACATTTTTATTTTTCTCTTTTTAGTTATGGTACCTACCCCACACAAATTCGAATACCACTGCTATGTAAATAACAGTGACGGAGTCAAATAAGATATCGTCTACACAGACTAAGTGGGAAAAATACGTAATTATTGAAGCTAACTCAAAAACTACCCAAGCAAAATTCATAACATTTATATCGGACCACCCCTGAAGCATGACCTACCAAACAAAAAAGGAATCATCAAAATCGATTCATAATTGGCGGAGTAATCGCGTAACATACATATATAAAAAAATATTAAAAAAGAATAAAAAAACATTCAGACGAATTGAGAACCTCTTCTTTTTTGAAGAAGTCGGTTAAAAATTATAGTCAAAAGAGAGGTATATTGTGAAACATTTGGTTACTTATAGGTCATGACAACGTTCGTACCTAACTAAACTTTAGAATTGGAGGATTGAGACCTAGGTCTGTCCTGAAAGATCCTAGTGATGTGCAGATGTGATGACACATGTGTAGTTGTGCACATTTTTAGGGCTACGATATACACTATATTTATAGCAGGCTGTGTTGAAAAGCTAATTAAAACTCAAATGCACTATATCTGAGTGTTATTTGGTTTCTCAACACAGCCTAGTTTTAAACATAAATATTTATAGCCGTAATTTATTTACGTGCGTGACACAATTAAGATAATAATGTAAATGATCTTATGTTTTTTCCAAGCGGCATTGACCGATCTAAAAACTATTTTAATATCATTCTCATGGATTTAACATACACCAATAATATTTTAAACGTTAAATCTATTTTGAGATTGACTAAATGACTGTGTCGTTTAATTTTTTTCATTGTTTTTAAACTTCTTAAATTTTTACGATTTCTGACAAACCATACCATAGATCTATTTTTAATTAGTAGCCAACTCATTTATATTTATGCCAAAAAACTAATTTAACTATGATCGTGACTGTGAGGTGGAAAATGATGCACCAAAAACTTATCCGTAATTTTATCAACTTATAGAATTACCTAATATTATTTCAAATGTAACTATTATTATGGTAATATAGTACCCTCCGTTTTGTTTCGCAATAATCGGGTAAAAATGGAGAGCAGAGGTGGCCCAGAGGTAACGGGCTCGACTCAGGCGCTTTACTTTGTGTAAATTATTTCATCACCACTGCTCTCAAAACGGAGAAGA
The DNA here is from genome assembly GCA_949152455.1 of Lithophane leautieri. Lineage (NCBI taxonomy): Eukaryota > Metazoa > Arthropoda > Insecta > Lepidoptera > Noctuidae > Lithophane > Lithophane leautieri. Next base: position 11,862,295 of record OX424478.1, read on the forward strand.
AAAACATCACCAGCGTGTAGAAACCGGTATGTCCTAGAACCGAAAATGCGAAGAAATGTGACCTCTGCCATTCCGCACTGGGCCCACGTGATGGTGGATTACGGCTCACCTCCCTCTCACTGAGAACAGGCCTGTGTCCCAGCAGTGGAACATTATAGGGTTATTATATTATGTATGGTAAAATACCGGATGATAAGATGTTAATTTTGTTTAAACATGAACATAATTATACATATAGTAAAGTAAAGTAAACTAAGGTAAGTAAAGATTTATTGTTCAACTAGGACTAGATTACATAGCAAAAATACATAAAGCACAAACATAAAGGCATAATCCAGTTAGTGGGTGCCGTACTGCTCTCCTAGATAGGTTACAAAATAACCTGTGTTTAGGACCTGTGCTCTGTAGATAGATAACAAATAAGCTCGACGGAAAACAAATCAATGCGGTATCAGTTGAACAAATTCAATGAAGTCATGCCTCAATCTTGAATCGATCGAAATCACATTGTTGTTGTCACGATCGCTGACTTGTTACGTCGAGGCCTTATTTATCTGGCCGTAATCATCTATAGCTGACCATGAAATTTTCTCATCAGAAAATTCATGGTGGCGCGGTGGCGGCCTTCCCATTTACCTAGAAGCAAGGCCTATATGGTTGCAGACTTACCTAATTGAAAAACAATAGAATGTCACCTTGATATATCCATTTTAAGTCCAATTTCGGAAATGGAATTTGTTAGCATTACGTGCTAATGTAAGCAAAAAACCCACATAAACCCAAGATTGAGTGTCATTTGTGATCAAACATTCAGAACAAGGCTACATTCATAGTTTCTTCTTATTTTTTTTTGTATACAACTTAGCTTACTTTAGATTATGGATAGGTTCTCATATTGTGGTAGTTTCAGAAGCATTCATAAGAAATCACCTGTTTAATTCTAAACGGTTATTAGGTCCTACATTCTGGTAGAAAAAGGAGGAGCTCGTGGCTAAGTAATAACAGCCGCACCGAGTCGATCCATCAGGTTAAGCTACGCTTGCCGGGGTTGGCCGGTGGATGGGTGACCATCTTTACATATCGAGACTCGTCCGTGCCGCGGAAAACACGTTAAGTTGGTCCCGGCTGTCATTCGTGGATCTTTGACAGTCGTTACGGGTCGTCAGAAGCCCGAAAGTCTGACAACCAGTCTTACCAAGGGGTATCGTATTACCCAGTTACTGGATTGTGGAGGTCAGATAGGCAGTCGCTCCATGTAAAATACTGGTATTCAGCTGCATCCGGTTAGACTGGGAGCCAACCCCAACACAGTTGGGAAAAGGCTAGGCAGATTGATTTTGGTAGAAAAAACCGAAACGTTTTTCACAAATTATTATCAAGCGGGTGTCACAGCCAGTATTCAATAATAATGACATCACATGCAAATGAACTGCAATCGTTCGGCGGTAATTATGGTAAATTATAGAGCCAATTACATTGGAGTTAGTTCTATATATACGGCGCAACAAAAGGCGAGTGCTGGTCGCTTCCTCAGCAATAAATCCGCATTGATTGAGCGCTATAAATCTACTGTGCGCCCGCGCCGTCGCATCGGTTACACCTTGTAGGGTTGCTACAAGAAAATTCTCATAAAATATCTTAAACTTTAAAATTTCAATGATATTCCAAACTGTTCGTTCTTGGTCCTTCCAAATAATAAGTACCTAGTACTTGTTATTTATTACGTAAATACTTATTGATTTTTAGAATTGCAAGTTCAAAAATAGAGCTTGATAATTACTGAGTTACTGGTTTGAAGAAAACAACCTTGAGTTGTCAAGCGTCGCATTTCAATTAGCTAAATAAATTAAAAAAATAACACATTATAAATGAGAATATTATTGACACAAAAATATGATGACAAAATATAAAGTACATTCATATTTACGATGTGAACGGTTTGCAAGACCTCTTGATCAGCAGAAAAAAAAACAGTAGGTACTTACCTATCTAAGTTGAGTAAGACTCGCTTTCATTACTGACATAAATTGCGCTGAACAGCACTTACCAACTTGGAACATACTGTAGACGACGTATCTTTCATGCATTTGGATAGCAATAGATACTGTTGAATGTTTAATCAACATAACTGGCGAAATGTGGGTGTACTATAGGTACACCTCTGCCTAACCCTTCGGGGAAACACGGCGTGATGTTATGTGATGTTTTATGTTATTTTAACCGTGCGTTTGCACTGGCGAAACATTACAACAAAACATGTTTAAATCTCTAATTCCTGTCAAAAATTGTATGGAACATTGACAGAAAATAGAGATTTCAACATGTTTTATCTTGAATGTTTCGCCGGTGCAAACGCACGGTTAGACTCAAAATTACATGTTTTAGATATACGATTGAGGGTTCGAAGTTCAAATGGAGTCAACGAAATTGATTAACCTTTAAATATTTCTCAAGATACTTGGAATCAGAGTGCTTTACTGATTAGTAAGTACCTAATGAAAGTGAGGGGGCGAGCTTATTGACACCAAACGGGCACAAATCCAAACCAAAAATTCGAAGACATGTGACATCTACCAACCCGCACTGGGCCCGCGTGGTGGATTACGGCCCACTCCCTCTCACAGAGAGGAGGCCTGTGTCCCAACACTGGGAACGTTATAGGCTGATTGTTGTTGTTTGTTGTTGGGTACAAATCCAGACTCCGGGCTGTTACTGAGAAATTAGAGATAGAAAAACCCAATAACACTTTGCCCGACCTGGGAATCGAACCTAAACCCTCATGCTCAGCAGTAGCGCATGCGACCACTAGATCAAGGAGGCAGACAAAAATAAATCTTTCGAAATTCCATAAAATAGACTACGATTTATTTAAAGTTTGTTTTTTAATCGTAGACTAATTTGACATTTCAAGTCATTGTTGTTTGTTTTTACAATTTGGAGTTTGACATTAGCACCGGTCAAATAAGTCTACGAAATTAAAAAACAGACTTTAAATATACGTCTGTTGTACCCTGCATAATCAGTTTGCCCACTTACCACCTTGATGTGGTGACCTTGAACGGTGACCTTGAAAGACTATTAATTTTAATACCAGCGTGAGCTATCCTCAGCCAAACGGGGAATGTCTGACAGGATCGCTGGTAAGACCGAAGATAAGTACCTATATTTGGTAAGATCTAGTTGAGACTCGCACAGACCAGGGAAGCATGGTACACACGGCTACACATCAAGCTATATATTTCCAGTATAAGCTGACCTCGCATTGTACGGAAATCCTATACAAGGCGAGATCAGCATAAACTGGAAATTTATAGCTTGATGTGTAGCCGTGTGTACCAATGCGTCTAATAATAATGATCATCTTTTTCATAGAGTTAAAAAAGAGAGTGGCCCTCACAATTTTTTATCTGACATTTTTCACAACTAAAAATGTAGGTACGAATGCAAATACAATTTTTATAAATTAATTATTTTTTTGTATTATTTCAATGATATAGTACAGGGGACAGCCCTACTCTACGACAACACGTGTGTTGCAGCGCAGGCGCAGTCGGGAGACACGTTTGATTTACGCGCCCCCAGCCCGCTACAAATTGCCGCTCATACCGCTAACAAACGCGGTATTATCATATACCGATATGATGAGCAATGTGGTATGATACGAGTATGATATAGCTGGTTATATTGTTTCCTTGCATAAATTAATTATTGGGTTTAAGTTTCGTCTGCGGTATAACCCCTGGTATGTGACGTTTTAACTCGAAAATAGTTAATCTTGTCTTTCGAAGATTGACCAGAGAGCTTGGTTTCATAGTGAATGCATAGGGATGATCAAGCGCACCTCACTACTAACGTAATTTCAAAAATTCTATCAAGTACCTACATATATATTCTCTGAACATTAGAAATCTATAACCCCTGGTATGTGACGTTTTAACTCGAAAATCGTTAATGTTGTCTTTTGAAGATTGACCAGAGAGCTTGGTACCTACATATCTATTCTCTGAACATTAGAAATCTAGACCACAGGTGCCGTATTATGAAGTATTAATGCCACCATTTTTCGAGTGTGAAAGAGAGACGGAGCTAGACAAGGCCGATAGCACCATCCCGTTTTCGCAGTGGAATAATGATGGCATTAATACTTCATAATACGGTACCTGTCGTCTAAGGTGTCAAAGTGAAATTTTTGTATCGGTTGACTGTACTTACGCAGCAATAACTCCGACATGATGAAGGGCAAACACCACTATTTTAAGTATTCATATGTTAAGTTTCTTCTTGAGGAAAAATATGATTAAGGAGCGTGTTTCAAGTCCACCTGTCATAACAATCTATCTGTTGATGTTTACATTGTATCTAAAACGCCGTGGTGGTTTGTTTATGAAAATGTGGGGGAAACGAAGGGCTTCGGAAAATATTTAACTTCACAAATAGATAGAAAAAGATAGAAAATCGACGAGCACATTTAAAAACAGAAACCTACGGTCAGTTCGTTTTTTAATCCCCTAGACTAATTTGACAGGTGCAAATTTCAAACGCCAAATTGAAAAAACAAACAATCATTTGATATGTCATTTTATTCTACGGGATTCAAAAACGAACTATAGGTACCAGAAAGATATCTTATCAGCAAAAAAGAAGAAGGTGTTAAATCTATAGCTTCTGATTTTGTGCAAAAAAAACATATTTCACAAACCCCATCAAAAGATTAATAAACAAATAACTGGCCACATTGTTTATGCTAAAAGAGACTCAAAGAAAAACGATTCAGTGAATCATTGGGCTGGCGGGTTGAAATCCGTTTTGCTTACAAATAGACAATGCTCAGAGGAAGCACTAACGAATTAGCAAGCAAGTGAGTGAGCACTTTGATCACGGAGTGGTGTCAACATAGCTTGCGAGCCTCATTAACAAGCCGATCGACAGACGTCACTACGGTGGATTCATGGACCGGTATGGACTTAGACGGAGATAGGTATAAATTTAATTATTATTATGACTAAATAAATAAATAGGTGGGAATTTAAGAGAAATTGTTGGACCTAAAACTATGCTTACTTCATCTATATCTTAAGTTTACTTGATAAAAAGCTATCCTCATCTGTTTTCATTATCATATTACTTAGTTTGTTGTAAAAATGCCAACTAACCCCATCAAATAATGGAAGATAGGCACATGACTATTTATGTAATAGCGTTCATTTAAACCTGTTTCGATAAACAATGCATTATATGTTTTTCTATTTCTGCTATCCTGAAAGAACGATGTATCTTCTTGTCTAATCAATAAAATCTAAAAGGCCATTTATCTTAATTTGGTTCAAACCTAATTCTCTTTAAATACTTTGACGGATCACATAGGTATTGAACATTCGTGTTGTTCAGAGTATATGTGTGCTTTTCCGTCTTATTGGTAGCAAAGATTTTATCCAACACCCAGTCCAGTACGTTGATTCTGTAAAATTCAAACAACAACTCACATCTCACATCGCTATTCACTCTCACTTCGCATACGGTTCAAAATGTGTTCGGGTTCGATTGCGAAGTGAGCGTCGAAGTGACGGGAGAATTACCTTACTGAATGCCACTCTTCTTACGTCATCTCATACTTTATCCATCAAAATCTCACGGTAAATTTAGTTCAACTCGCTGACACGTTCCCAAGGGTAGTGCTAGTGTATCAACCGAGTTTTAGAATACCGATCAAGAAACTCACAGCGGATTCAGATTCGAAGTTTAGAATGAGGTCTTACAGAATCACACCACAGAATGTACTAGGAAAGTGACGAAGGTGAATGATTTGGTAACATACATTAGACTATTATACTAGACCATGACCTGGATTTGAACATAGGATACTTTTTATCCCAACATTCCCACGGGATTGAGACTTAAGCGAGTGAAACTGCGTGGCGCAGCTAGTAAGTATACATTATATATAGCAACCACAGTTCGTTCATTTTATAGTTAAAACAATTGGTTGCTAATATAAACCAGACGTTAAGGAAGCCCTTCTATTCAACTTTAAGAAACAGATTAGCATTTCGACGACGTTATTGAAAACGATTCGTTACTGGAATCTGCATATTATGTCTTTGGAAGAAGATCCTGAAAATTCTTATGAGAAAGTATTAAGATCCACTAACGAAACAGATTATCATTATAATGATGAAAAATATTAACCTAGTCAAGCAAACCGTCATAAGAGTAATATTAGCAAATAGCAAAATTATTAACAAAAGACGATTAAAAATCTCTTTTTAAAACATAACAGCATATCAATATTGAAAAATACTTATTTTCACAGATAAACAATTCGTTTCTGTAATAAACCAGGCGGTAGCGCACGTAGCAGATGTGTTCTAGGAAGAACATTGTGTAAGCGAGGTGTCGCCTCTGTTGTGACTGCTGATTGACTGATGCTGCCAACTAATCCGATGCTGCTATTCCAACGCTATTCTCGGAGCCGCACAAATATGCCTCCGTTTGATACTATCAATGTTTACACGTTCGTTTCTATATCTGCAGTAATGTGCACGTGATTCTGCAATGTTGCCGATTAGATCTTTGATTACAGTAACGTTATGACGGTTGGTTATTAGATCTGTCTTTATGTAAGCTCAGTCTGCACCCAATGTTTTAAGATCTTATGATTTGATAAAATTAGGATCAGCTACGGGATCAAGAACTTTTTTGGGTAACATTCTATTTCATCCCTCACATGCTTCATTACTCGTTGCCCAAACCTAATATCTATTGGTAAAAAAATGCCTCAATATCAAAAAGTGTGAGACCCTTTTTTTATTTTTCATCCACCTACCTACCTACTGTTTCAGCCCTAAATGCAACTTTACCTTGATCATCACAATTATCGACATCATTAGTACCTGTATCTATCATAACATATCCATCATCACTTCTGCCTGCATTTCCCGCTAATACTCTCAAACATAAGAATGCTAGGTACTAATGAGGCAAAGTACCGAAGTGTTGTGATTGCTGACAGAAGGCACAAGTGCCAACTTCTATTCTGAGACGACTACGCTGGCGATTGGCTGCGGTGTTGCTGGCATCACCAAGGTGTGTTATACAATGAGGGAGGTGAGATTTAGTAGCTAATACGACTGCTAACATTTTACTTTGATCATAAGAAACCATTCGGTATGTAAATCTAAAGGATTCATTATCTTCTTCTTCTTCCATGCCATTAAGGCATGGAAGAAGTTCTCTCTGGAGTCGGGTCTTCTTGTACAGCTGCGCAAGGGCGCTCTGTCCTGATTTGTCACTGGGGTTAGGTTCGGCGCTTTCAATTCTAAAGGATTCATTATATTATGATACTGTATTGTTTGGAATACAGTTTGATCAATTCGAGGTTGTATAAGGAGACAACGTGACTCAAACAAATAATAATTTGCATAATTTTTCATACGTAAATTCTCGAATTAAATTGTTGAAATTTTTTATGGCGTTCTTGTTTTGAACATTGTTTAACTTAAGTTACTTTCCACTTGAAATATGCTACTTCAACCACAGAATTGTACGCCGTTCACCTTTCACACGGTCCATTTGTAACACTAATCATAATTTGTATTCTATAACTTACAGATACTGTGTGAAAAACCTGTTATCCTATATAATATACCTGTTATAGGGGTTTATCACATAGCGTAGTAATAGTAGTACGCAAAATGATCACATTTCAGTAAATATTTAATGAACTACTATCAAGGGTAAAAATTTTTTGAATATGGGCCCCAGACGCGATTCAGACATTATAAAATGTTTTGTCACGGGTCAGTGCGAAAAGTAGAAGAAGAATCCATGCTAAATACTTTAAATATATTGATATAATTATATACTAGCTGACGCCCGCGATTTATCGCGTACAGGACGACAGACAGATGCGGCGGAGGACTTTGTTTTATAATATGTAAGGATAAATGGGAAAGTAACTCTGTCTGTCTATCTTTTTACACCTAAACCACAAAATCGTTATGAAATTAGATAGATAGGCAGCTTGTGACCTGAAGAAGGACATAGGATGTACTTTTCATGATAAATCGTAGCCGAAATCGCGGGCAACAGCAAGTTCGGTAGGATGAAAGTGTTTTAAAAAGTTGAATTTAAGAGTCGTACCTAAATGTAAACATATTGTAAAAAATATTAAAAGAGTGACCGTGGAGTTTCTTGCCCATTCTTCTCAATACGAAAAGTACCTTTTAGTCCATCCTTGGCAACTAGAAACAATTCTATTTTTTTTTGTAAATCTTCATCAATAGTGCCTTTTATGTGCCTAATAGAAATAAATTAACTGACTTTTTTGAATTTTGAAATCAACTGTATCATATTCATAAGACAATGCAGCCAGGCTTGCTATAGTAACTATTCTGGCAGTAATACGGACCAGCGCCATCGCTAATAGACAATAGTGATTTGTGTCCCAGGGCTCATTGGCTGTTAACTGATCCTATCAGCCATGACACTTAATTAATTAGATCATTATGACTGTTGTTTCGAGTTATAGCTAGCCAAATGAATTTGTTTCTACTGCAAGAGAATCATGGGGATTTTTGATTCCGTCGGTAACAGTTTCAGAGGTTTGTAGGTCGGTTCTGCGGTTTGACATTTATTCAAATCAGACTGAGATGAGAATTCGTATTATTTACAATAGACAATCCTCAAAACGTCGACCCTTCTCCATATATAATTTTTTAATTAAATCCTATGCAGTCTTCAATGAGAAGTTTTTTTTTGAAATCAATATATTATTGCTGAAATCTACTCAATATTTTATTCAACTTGAAAAATGATGCTTGGTGCATCAAGCAATAACTTGCATATAGGTGGACTTTAATGCCTACAGCATTTTGTGTCTAAGTACAAGTTCTAATACTTTTTAACTAAAGAAACCGATATTATATCTATCAGAAATTCAGAATGCTTCTCACTTATCTGCTTTAGGACGCTAGTGTTCAACTGTGTTCAAGTGTTTTATAAATTAAAAGCGCACTGCTTCGCAAGGGCTTTACGAATTCGCGATTTTCTTTATAATTATGTTAGCTTAGAATAAATTATCCAAATGATGGTGAAAACTGGATCAAAATCCGTTGCGTAGTTTAACAGAACAATGAGTTCATACAGACAGTCATGAAAAGCGATTTGAATTTATAATACATAGGTACCTAGTTAAAGATAAGAAGGAATAGAAAGGAGAAGGAAAATTATATACAAACAAAGGATTTTACAAAAACCTTCCTATATTTTAGTCCAAAAGGCGGACATTTCCAAGGTGTTACCGAATCGGTTCGCTCGTAAGTCCCTCACGGTCCATCACCAACGCTAATGGTGATTTGTGTCGCAGGCCTCGTTAGCTGTTAACTGATCCCACACTACGTCATTAGCCTCGCTTTTTAAAATATAGCAGCCCTGTTGTGTGACAAAGTATTTATTTACATGTTCCTAAAAATCGTACTTGACTGATGAGACTTGAAACATTGCAAGTTTTGTAAGAGGTTTTGCCTGAAGCGTGTAGCGTGATCACGGAACTGTCGTTGGGAAGGCGAATTTTTTGTAAAAAATTGGTAAAATCCACCTGACTACAATAATAGTACTTAGTTTAAAGTAGTAACAAGAAATATTTGTATTTTGTTTCGATTGGGCAATCTATTATACGCTAGCTGTGCCCGTGGCTTCGCTTACGTGACTGTGTATTCTATTTGCATTATACCTAAAATTGTTAAAGATACTCTAGTAATATCCGTAGGAGCAATAAGTACCTACCCTCATATACATTTTTCCCACTCCGTTTAGGTTTATTGAATTTTTGGTATTTCCAAAAATCCTTCTATTAATATTGTGATAAGACGAGAACTCAATTAGATCATTTCTTAATTTAACCATATTAATCTGCATAGTTAGTTATATCTTCTCCAAACACTACGCTAATTACAAACCGTTCTCCAAATATCAAAGAAAAAGAGAGGAGTTCAGAAACCCGATCACGGAGTTATTCATTCTCGTATTTTATTTATCTCGTGGAATCCGACTAAATGTCAAACAAATAAATCGTACGCGTCCTACAGAAAAAGCAATGTCTTTTGAAACATAATAATTAAGTACTTACACACGAATAAGTTTGGGTGGCAAAGGATTATTGTTTCAGAAATAGAGGCACAAAATGGAATAATGTTTTAAGACGGAATTGTGTGACAAAATGTACAAAACATATTATATCCTTCGATAATATTGAATTGGAAAATGTATTTCGGTATCGCAAGATGTCAGTAAGTATAGCCAGAGAACTTAGAGATTCTGGACACCTAGCATACGCATAAATCATAATCAGTCTATAATGTTCCCAGTGCTGGGACACAGGCCCCCTCTCTGTGAGATGGAGCAGGCCGTAATTCACCTCGCGGGCCCAGTGCGAGTTGGTCCATGCCACATGTCGAATTTTTAGGTCTAGGACATATTATTTTTCTAGTTAAAAAAAACAAGTAGCTTGCTAAGTTTCAATGTCATCTATGTCAAGTTTTCTATTTCCTATGCATATGTATAAGATCCTAATCAGCTTCAACTGGCGAATAATATGCATTTTAATTTAAGACCCTTACACCATTTTCAAAACTTCGCTTCCACCACTCTAAGTGACATCAATATTTACGCCAACGTTCTGCAAAACCAATACGCATATTAGCTAAACGATCACTCCACCAATAAAGATGATACTTTACTCGCAAAATATATGAAAGAGCCGTCAAACAATGCCTGAAGTAATTGATGCGATGCCACAGAATAAAATTATGACGCCGGGCGGGAAGTGAAGACCTGACCGACGCGTAAATCAAACCTTCAGGACATGATGGTTACCACACACGATTGTTTGAATAACTTACTAGCTACTGCTAAGGGAGATTCAAACTTGAGAAGAAAAGAAGAGGGTGTAGTTTTGATCGTTGAGTTTTCGGGAAGGGGTGTTGTGAGTTTATGAGAAAAATAGTCTGGAGAGGAATGTTCTTCATTAGTATTGTTGTACTTTTGGAAATTGTTACTCATATAAAATAAAAGTTTTGGATACTTTCGTCAATCATTTAAATTATTTGATAAATTGTTAATAGAGACATTTCTCTTGTTGTATACTATTTAAAATACTTCACTTCTGGGAGTCTTTGTGGAGGCCCTCATCGTCTTAATCTAACTTTAAAGGAACGATAATAATTTTAGCAACAATACTTTCCCTAATTATAACTCACCTACTTCCACTTAATAACACAAATACCAACCTCAAGTAAACTACATATCTCACAATGAAAAATTCCAGCCAATAAATAACCGCTGCTACGCAGCAACCCTATCTTTTAAAAAGGAACAACATGCGCACACGCAGCGCCGTTTCGACATCGGAACTAATTGGGCTAATTTATCCGGAATACCGTCACGGGGACGATACCGGGACGAGATGGCGACGGTGCGGTAACGTGCCGGGACGGTAACGTGGTAGGACTGTAACGGGACGGGACTGAGACGATATATGAGGCACGTCGGCTCGCATAGTTCGGATTACGAGGAAGATTGGTGATTTGTATCCACGAGAATAATATGCGGCAGAAGTAATTAGTTGGACATTTCTTTCGGTGATTTAAATATTGATTACATGAAATAGCCTTGAATGAATGAATTTTGTACCACACTATCGAAAGAAGAAAATTCATCAGCTACTTATCATGACAGCACTATATGTTAATTTTCAGAGATATAACATTATTTATATGACTAAATTGATTAATAGTTGGTCTATTGTCTTTACCACTGTTTTAACCATACCTACTACAAAAATACTGGTGTAGATTTTTGTTTCCAAAAAAAATATTTATCGAAACTGCTTTTAGATTTACTTCCATATTTCTTAACGAAGAAATTTCAATGTTTGTTAGAAAAAAATTCGAAGGGAAAATGAATATAATAAAAAAAGTGTCTTCATGCTACATGTTTTGCGGCGCAGGCGCCACATAATACCGTTTGGTGGCGCCTTGTCCGCAATGTATAGCAATGACACACGTGTTAACGATATTAAAGCTTTATGCGCGTCAGTCGCGATCCTTATGAGAATAATATACGTTTTATAAACAACCGCAAATGCTGGATCAGGTGCCGTATTATGAAGTATTAATGCCATTATTTTTCCAGTGTGAGGGAGAGACGGAGCTAGACAAGGCCGATAGCACCATCCCGTTTTCGCCGTAGAATGATGATGGCTGGCATTAATACTTCATAATACTACCCCAGGTTAGTAAATACTCTGACTTTGTCTACAGTTTTATGAAAACTCATCTAAAATACAAAAAATAGACAGATGGGTTACTAAAAATAAACAATATAGGTACTTAGTTTATATGAGACTGAACTCAGATAAGAAATAATAATAATTAAAAACAGTTGAAGTAAAGATAAAGCTGTCCAATGAAATCCATAAAAAAAGGATTTTGAACACACCATGATTGAGCCGTAAATTAAAATCGAATGCTACTATAATTGAAATCAAACAAACATTGTACATAGATAGTGATACTTCAAAGATTGAAGACGAGGCGCTTATAACAAACGCGTTCAAAATTAAAATATTACGAAAACAAACAAACGACGGAGCTTCTGTTTATTTTACTTACGATGCTATATCGCGCTGTACCGAAGACGAACGCGTTTTCAGCGCCACAATACATTATAACACTATTCCTTTGTGATTATAATCGTGTTTCCTACAAAATTTAACAAAACAAACAGAAATTAATAAATTTCTTCACATTGTTTTTAATATTGATAGTAAAAACAAATAGTTTTATGAGAATTTTGAATAGGAACGTAATTTCGTTTATAATTTATAGATGATTGTAATTATACGATTCGTTGTTGGATATGAAACACGTTATGGAAACAGAACAAATGTTTTGTGATGGAACCAATTAATTAATTAAAATGCTGTGCTTAAAATTAGACTAGTAGGTAATATGTATAGTCTTGTATTTTAAAATAAAGCTATCTTCTTTAATATGCCCATATTTAATCCACTGAAGTTTATTGAAGTCTTCAAAGGTAATCATCAAGTCGCAATAAAAGTAAAATCTGTTAAAGCTGGGCTAAACGATTAAGATAATAATAAATTCCTGGTAAATGTGCGTGAGAGTTAAATCTAAATTAGCTGTAACTGGGGGTACTATTCTCAAAGCTGTAAAAAACATAGTCTAATATATTTCTAGATTTTATTTTGATTGTTTTGAGTAAGAATGTAAATGGCTATAAGATTAAGAAAAGATTAAAAAAAAGACGGATGAATTTCGAAGTGTTAAAGGTGATATATTGAAATGACGGCCGATTGAGAAGTTTAGAATTAGAAAAAAATACATCTTTCGTTGATCTAAAAGAGTTGGAATAAGGGCAGGTACATGATCAAAACATTTAAGTAGATATCATTCCGCATTTTGTTTACATCTCAATGTCCTTTAGTTCTTTACCTTACTTTTTGTATGTCCGATATAGCTACCCAATATTTTCGCAATTTTATGTATTTAAGATGAATAGCGTCAATCTACACAACATTTGTTTCTGCTGAATGTCCAACTAACTATAAAAGATTCGGCATGCTAATCATCTTATCAAAAACACACCCATTGAAAGTTTCGATCGCATTTCGTTACAAACCACAATCATGTGTATTTTAATTCCATTCATATTTCAATCATCTCGCGACTTTATTTCACATCTCGAGAATATCCTCCCAGCTGCGGCCGCCATCGTCCGTCGTATCATGACTTATGCCCCAATTGTTTGTTTTCATTATGAGCTCTCGTAATCCTGTATATTTTTTGTTTCATATTTTTTTCCGAGCACTCAAAATAGATGGTTTGTTTGTGAGCCGTGAGAATTTGAAAGGGCATGTCAACGGTGGATTTGTGATTGATATTTTGTTATGTAGGTGGTCCGATTAAGATGGTTGTGAGAGCTTTTACACCTTTGTATTTGTGATTGAATCATCGCTATTGAAGTTGGAATCATCGATATAAATACGTAACTTACTAACTCATCCATACTTCACATTCAACCACATTCAACTTAGCTAAAATATTCAACGCCTGAAAAGTAAAATTGAAAATATCTTCTAGTTAACGTTGAAGTTAAAAATTGAACAACCCATAAACGATTTAAGATCATGGACGACCCAGAAAAAAAATGTCGTTCGCAAACACACTCCACTCGGCTAAGAAAAATCTATTTTTGGAGGACAAATTGCACAAGATTATGTTAAAACGTCAAGTTTAGAAAGGTATCGACGTAATGGTTGTAAAACAAAATTCGTAGATAAGATAAGGACCACGTGTAGGCGACAAGTCTGCAATGTGTTAACCATTTTCCACCCTTGTAAAAGTTTTACAGTTAAATGCTCGTTAATCTGTCTGCCTATTCGGATTTGCAATTTGTATTCTTTGGTAAACTATCTTTGATACCTAATGAAGACTGCTGGTTTTTAAGCTTGATCTGTTGATAATTATACATATAATATTGAGATACCTAGAATCTTGCTTTGTGGTCTGTCCAATTTGCATATTTTACGAGTATGCATCATCTCGCAAAATTCATCCGTACTCGTTTTTTTTCTGAATCAAATGGATGATAAAATAAAATATCAGCATTTGCCTTAATTTCAATTCATGTTTTCATTCGGACTGTCGACAAAACCAACAATTCTATACTTTGTGTGTTTGTCTGATCACAGAAGATTACCTCTTTCCTTCTAATCTTATAATCTTCCAAATTCAAGCCATCCTAGTGTTTCGACCTGGTTGTTATTAATTCATAACCTACGGCTCCATAATTCCCTGAAGCTCTTAATCTTTAGTTTACATTACAGTTTTTGCAATAATAATCAATACGTTTATCATCGGGACCACGTGTGACGCTCTGGAGTGGCGCGTATCCTTGGAGGCAAAAACTTTGGTCTACAAGATTTATGGAACTCATGAATATCGAGATGGGTAGGGTTGGGTGCATTTGACATGCAAGTTTTGGAGACTTCAAGTGTAAGTTACGAGTTACCAGGTAATAAACTGGCAAATGAATGTCCATTGCTAAAGATGCTAAATCTTGTGCTTGAAAGCATTGATTCTGCGACTTTAGTTGGCGCTACGGCGTGAGGATTGTTTGAAACTTTTGTAAAGAAAGAAAGAAAGAAAATACATTTATTCAGCACAGGCTGAAAGGCACACAATATACATAATATACAGCAGATAACAAAATAAAATATAGAAACAAAATAAAAAAAGGTGTAAACGTGCGATGTAGGGGAGTGTGCCTCACGGCTGCACCAAAAAGGTCTAGTTCAGCAAAAATGCCAGACAACTATAAGTGCCTGACGCTGGTTTTCAAACGGACCCGAAAGTGTAGGCACTTAACTTAATATTTTATATGCGAAAGTGTGGTTTCTTTGTTACGCTTTCATGCACAAACGGCTGAAGAGATTTGGTTGAAAATTGGCACATGGGTATTTGGCCATAACCTAGAATAGGACGTAGGATAGGTACTTTTTATCCCGATATTCCCACGGGATTGAGGCTTACGCGAGTCAAACCGCGGAACGCTGCTAGTGTGTTTACTTATATTGTTATGAATTCATGACTATGATTAAACTTAATTAGAGTGTAAAATATATTGGATCACTCGGTTGAACAAACCAATTCGATTATGAAGTATCTCATATTAAATTGCATAGTTGTGTAGTATGAGATACTTTAGAAAAACATTCCAGCAGAATGTCAAATTATTTCTCGTCGTAGACATTTAAACACACAATAAATAGGTGCCTACCGGAAAATCTATATCTTCTTCAAATTCTTGTAAACGATGTTTATTAGGGAAATCATTAATTTAACCTGTTGCTGATTCATTATTATTTTTTCTGAATTGGTGGGTAGTGATGATGTCTAGTTAGTAGTTGATGTTTCTGTTTTCAGATAACTATGCTGTAAAGATTTTATTTTGTATCATTTTAGTATACGGCTTGTTATTGGAATCCGCTTTTTTAATGAAACGCTGAAGGATCTATTGTGAAGCTCTTGCATTATTTATTTCATTAAATGGTATTTATTTTTTATTTTTCATTCTAATCTAATGCCAATACAGCAATAAAATCTCGCTTCCTAAAAGCATATTCATCGGTAAAAATCAAAAAACCTGAATATTCCTTAATATTATTCATTGAGATTTTACAGAATAATATGAGTAAACCTTTTGCGTGAAAAAAAATTAAATATGTCAAAACCAAAAAATAAAGCTAACAGTAATTAGTAACCTTTGAAATAACAAAACGATCGAATTGGAAGTATCCAAGTCAAGTAGCATTGAAGTTTTTTTCACGTCCGCCGGGCTTCGCGTCGGTTAATTACCACAAAAAATGTTGCCCACCCCTGGCGGGTCATCAATCTAGATTGACATGTTTTGGACTATGTGCTCCTCGCGTTATTGTTTTAAAAACAGAACAAATGGCGTAGGATGTCGAATAATGAAATGTACTCGTAAATGCGGACCACCTATAAAATTGAGGAAGACTTAAGAAACAATGAACACCATAAACGGTGAATGGATGGAGAAAGGTGCTGAATACTGAGTCGAAGGCTGAGAGAGATGTGTGAAGAAGATAATTAATGCTGACCACAAGAAAATTGGGACAAGGCCTCGTGCAGGCAAGAGAATCAAGAATATCAACTGGTATATGATATGTATCAAGTGCTGCTGAAGTGTCGTAGTTGCAATTTGTAATTCATCTCGAATCATGCCTATTTGTTACCAAAATATCAATAGCAATATCACGTGTAGCTATCGACGTTTACATAATAGATATTTTCATACAGTCGAAAGACAATAGCATCGAACATTTACTAGGTACAACTTTTTAGTAATAGTCCTCACTCAACAATCGTTCAATCATTTGAACTGAAACTTTTGATGTTGCGCTTACGAAGCTCGGGACCGATTTGAAATCCGAACATTATGTGAAGCAGTCACAAAATGTTCGCGAGACAAAAAGATGAGGCTAAAACTGTGGGCTAAAAGATCTGAAAGCTGTGCGACATGGTTGGGTGTCAATCGTCGGGCCCGCGTCGATCGCAGCCGCGCTGCTGACGGATAGATGAATGAACACTATCACAGAAGAGCGATGGGCACGTGAACGATTTGAGTCACACATACCAGGGACCGTGAATTGTTGAGGAGCTTGCTTTTCGCCTTATAAGACTGGAGATTATGTTTGGGTAGGATTTTTTGGCGTTTTGACGTGTGGATTTGAGGCTGGGATTTTTAGACGAGCAATTGTGTAATTGTAATAGGAATTTGACAAGCTTTTCAAGGGAAATTTTTTATCGTCAGCTTACTTTTATTGGTTGGTAATCAAAAATTAGTTTTAGTGCTATATAAAAAAGCTACGTCTTATTTGGGTTTTGAATTAATTATTGAGCAAAATTACTACATCATTTTAGTAACCGCACAAATCAATTTTCAAAATCTTACACAACTTTTAAATAACGGCTTCACAAATTAGTTTATCTTTTTATCAAAGGAAAATCTTATGTTTCAAAAATACCTTTGGTTTTGTAATGGAATGCTGAAAACTAAAGAATTTGACATCCGTGCATATGCCATCTGCGTAGGTGGTTCAATTCATGCAAGTCATTATGTATCCAAAAACTTTGAGCAAATCTTTTGTGCCCGGCGACTTGGAGGGTCCAGTCAAGTGGTTTTAACTTTTTCAAAAATTAACAAAAAATCATTGTTGTAATTACCGTCACAGTGGAGACTGAAAGAAATCTTCACAATTTGCACGACACTGAGTGATTGAAAACTTTAACAATAGACATAAATAAAATAGGTATTTTCGAGAGGCCGCGGATCATTGTTTTGTTACACATTATACAAGGAACAGCAAGATAATAGATCAAATTTTGCTTTTTCTCTTTTCCAACCAACTAAATCTCTCACTGCAACTCAACTGACCTTTACGCTCTTTCTCTCAACCAGGACTCAGACAAAACAAAGGCAATTTACCGGTTCAAGAGCCAGGACTTCTCTTATTGGATCTCCATCAATCGGCACAAAAGACATGCAGACACACAGGATCACTCACTGACCATCGAGTTGGCGCGGCTGCTGCCATTCGCCCCGCCACTCTTGTCCCTCCATCACATTTCTTCACCGGCGGCCGATTATTTTTTCAACGCGACACAATAAATCAGTTTTCTGTGCGTTAATCAAGTTATGCGCGCGCGCAGACGGCGGCGCGAGGAGAACGCTTCTGTCGTCGGCGCGCGTCGCCAGCACCGAGCCCGCCCCGCTCCGCCCACCGCCCAATCGCGAGAGCTTTCATTCCCACAGCACTTTATTTATTTTCATCTGAATTATGTACTGCACTGTTTGTTGGTTCGACTTTACCTGACCTGGTAGGTAGAAGAATGTTATCGACGATGTACGTTTTGATTTAACTCTAAACTTATGTACTCTATTCAAGCCTATTCGGCTCGTGAAATTATCCAGAGGTGTTTGTTGAGTCTAAGTTATATTTAAAATCAAGAAAGCACTGTACCGATGCATATTGGTCATATTTCAGCCTGTTAACTACCTGGCAACATTAATAATGAAAACAAAACAGAATTAATAGCTATATATTTTTACCATACTTGTGAAAAAATAAAGTTAATTCTTAGAAATTGTTCGATAAAACTTAAAAACCAGGCTAGCGGCGGCTCCCATGTTTAAATACGGTGCAAGTACTGAAAAAGCATCTGAAAATTTACGGGACAATCTTTTCAATAAAAATAAAAATTATAACTCACAGTCGAATTTTACATCGTGCTCCTAAATACCTACGTGGGTTATAGGTAGGTTCCAAAGTATCGAAGTCAATATATAATTATATTATTTTTAAATAATTATATAATGTAATATAATAAAATAAAATATTAAATCTGCATAAAAATGCAGTGTTACAACAAAACATAGATAGGGTCTGATGTATATATTGTATCTGATGCATATATTTTGAAAAAGATTATAGGTAATGGAAAGCCGCTGAAGTGTGAGCTTTTTGTCAAAGTCAGACCAGTGTATTTAGAATTATATACTTAGACTAATTTTACACTTATCTTATATGCACCGAACTTCCTGAAATAGATAAATACTTGTCTTATTACTATAAATACTAGTCTTACTCATTTTTGCGTAAGTTCAAAAGATTTTGCTCTATTACAAAGTCCTTCTTAAGAATTTGAATGTCTTTAGAATCTGGCGAACGACCAAGTGTAGATAAATGAATGAGTAAGCCAACTTCTGTCAAGTTTGCCAAGCTTTTTCTTCACGGATGTCCGTATGCGGTTAAAGTCAATCCGATACCCGAATGCGGGCTAACGACCAAGTGTAAATGTGCCTTTGTTTCTTCATTTACAACAAAGGATGTAACCTAGATACAATTATTGACTACGGTTCCATACTAATGATTAATACTGTCAGTACTTATGTGCAATAATTATCCCAGAATTTACAACATTAGGAACCTACGTTGGCTTCATGCGATATCGGTGTTTAACTGCACAGATTGTTGCCCTGTTTTACACATCACTACCTACTTTAAGCTTATTTTCTTCGTGGTTATTTCAATGAACGAAATAGCACATATCCTACTCTTGCTGAAGATCAAACGACTGGGGGTTATGCAAAATTAAACCTTAATACAATAATTAGGACGAAGCAATTTTGAAGGCTTCTAAATAGGCACTTGAAATCACTAGGACCATAAACACCAAAAACTGTTTCGCTAACCGTATTTCACGGTATCGGAACTATCTTCTATAGCAAGATGCATCTTATTGTTCTTCTAAAATAATTAGCTTTTTGATTTAAACAACCGTCCATGCGTTCATCAACCTAAATAATTAACAATACACCCAAATTCTGCGAACGAACAGACATTAACTAAGTACCAAAAAAAAAAAAAGAAGTTTAATAAAAACAAAAAAGATTTAAAAAAAAAACAACTTCCAAAAAAACTTGAAAAATAACTTTAATTTCGGAAGTCGGTGTCTTTGGTTTCCAATTTTCGTTATTTGCCACCGACTTCCGAAATTTTGAGTATTTTTTTTGGAAGTCGGTTGTTTTTTTTTTAAAGTTTTTATTTTTATTTTTTTAGTTGTGGTATCTACCCCACACAAATTCAGATACCACTACCTGCTATGCAAATAACAGTGACGGAGTAAGAAACCTCAAAATCAATTCATAATTGACGGAGTAATCGCGTAACAAACATTTTAAAAAACATACAGACGAATTGAGACCCTCCTCCTTTTTGAAGTCGGTTAAAAATCCACAGTGCATTCTCAGCTTTAGTAGGTAGTCTACAGTTTTTCTAACAAGCAATCTCTCAACGCATAAGTATGTAAGTGTGAACTCTGTTTATCTGAGCGAGATCGTTGATCAATCCTTGCAGTAAACACTTTGCCACTTTAGTGCAGCTACTGATTCACAGGTAGGAATGCGAAGTGTAAACAACATAATATAATGGTTCTATGTACACCAAGTATGTGTCTTCTTTTTCGTGTGGTTAGTGACTAACCTGGTGCAAGAGTTTTCATGCCGCCCATGAGACACATGCCATCGAAACATATCGCTCCGACATGCCGGCTTCCTCACGATGTTTTCCTTTACCATTTTCGAAGCAAGTGATAATGATACAATACGCACATCAATCAGAGTCAGAAGTGCGTGTCTTGGGTTCGAACTCGAAACCTTCATGACTTGGCAATCCGACGGTCACACCACTAGGCTATCATACAGACAATATATCTATCTATGGATACAGCACTCACCTTTGATCAAGAAAATGTAGGACGGAAATAACATAAGATTTAATTGATAAGATTTTAGGGGTATGAGGAACAGGGTGTAAAGTTCACTCATCCACCATAGAAAAGGGAGGATCCTCCGACCAGACGGGTGTTGTGTCTGGCGGGCAACTGCCCGACGATTGATTTCGGGTTCTTGTATATATCTCCATTGCACGGTAAACTTTAATTGCGCGATGCAGGATTTATGTGACGTCAGGATTTTTGTATGACGTCAGATCTTTGATGCCTAATTCGCATGTGGCGAAGTAGATACCGCCACAAGATAAGATGGATAGAATGTGTACAAGATGATCTGAGGCCGTAGACAAAGTGACATTCTATCAGCGATAACGATGATGAAAAAGGCAAAAATGTATAGAACTGACTTATGCAATCGAAAAGCTTATGTCAATCCAGTTGAAAGTCGTTGTAGAAATACGAAACGCTTTCGAAGCGATTGTCACTTGTCTAGGCCCTCTAGCTAGAAAGGGGGGTGACTACTGATGTGATGACTAATAGAGAAGTATGTATGGAAGATGACATGTTGCGCCGACACCAATTAAATTAGGATAATGATACAAGCCCGTAGCCGACTGCAGGCACCAGCAGCAGGCGACGTGTCACCGCGATACTACTGGTTTGTATGTATTTCTATGAAATACCTTCTGTAGCTAGCGACATGTCGATTTCATAAGAATATGTACTTACACAGAAACCAGTAGTGTCGCGACGACACTTCGCCTGCTGCTGCCTGCAGTCGGCTACGGACTTGTACCTTTAAGACAGGAGAATTTTATTATGATAGTTGATTTGTCTCGAAATTACCTTACAAAAGGTCAAAGGCCTTTTAAACCAACTAAGAGACCTAGGCAGGTTTTTGTGCCTTGTGGCCTTGTAGGCACGAGAAAGAAAATACTGGTGATGGAAAAACTGATAAAGATCATTTTTCAATGGCTTTAAGACCTTAAAAACGAATGCATTAAAACCAACGCAATGAGACTGTAGATGAAGATAAAAAGGAAATATTTTCATTGTTAATGTTAGAAAACTGAAAAAGATATAGTATAGTATACTGTATTTATTGGTAAGGTACCTACTTATTATTTTGCACCAATGACAACCCCATTTTTTATGTCCACGCTATCACTGTCCATTCTAAGGTTGCCTGGAAGAGATCGCAGAAAGCGATAAGGCCGCCCATTGTATGTTTTGTAGTGTTAAATTTATTTATTTTTACTATGTATTTTCTGGTGTACAATAAAGTATATATAAATAAATAAAGATTTTTCCAGCGGTATCTAGTCCACTTCACTACACATAGCAACTAAATGAATTTATGAAATAAAAACATTCTCGAACCATAACTGTTACAAAAAAATAATACAATGAGGAATTAAAAAATTAATTCATATTAATTGCTACGGTCAAGCTACGATCGCTACGCGGCTACGATTTTTCGTAGCCAATATATTTTAAAGAATCTGTTTTGAAACTGGAATTCGAAACCAGTGAGGTCAGGGGTAGTATTATGAAGTATTAATGCCATCATTATTCCACTGCGAAAACGGGATGGTGCTAGCGGCCTTGTCTAGCTCCGTCTTTCTCTCACACTGGAAAAATGGTGGCATTAATACTTCATCATACGGCACCAGGTTGTTATTAATCCAAGATAGGTACTAGTAAAGTGTTACCAACACATATCAAGGACCGGGTCTACTTACAAACATTTTATAGAATTTAATGACTTGTAACTGTACCTAGTTACCTAACTGCGTCGACACCCGGCGCAACCAGTAAGTAATTATCACTACATATTATAAAACAAAGTCCTCCGCTGCATCTGTCTGTCTGTCTGTTCGCGATAAACTCAAAAACTACTGCACCGATTTTCATGCTGTTTTCACCAATGGATAGAGTGGTTCTCGAGGAAGGTTTTAGTATATATAACCGACATCCACGCGGGCGAAGCCGCGGGCGTCAGCTAATAGTAACATAATATCCTGCATAAACTTGTATGATTTTATTTCTGAAATGTATTTTTAAACAAAAAGAAAGATTTATATTAAAATTATTTAATACTAGCTTCCGCCCGTGGCTTCACCCGTGTGGTACGTCGATAAAAAGTAGGGCTCTAGACTACCTGTGTACCAAATTTCATTTAAATCGGTTCAGTAGTTTTGGCGTGAAAGCGCGACAGATAGACAGAGTTACTTTCGCATTTACAATATTAGTAAGGATTACGCTTTTTTAAATTTATTTCATCATCTGCCTAGCCTTTTCCCAACCATGTTGGGGTCGGCTTCCAGTCTAACCGGATGCAGCTGAATACCAGTATTTTACATGGAGCGACTGCCTATCTGACCTCCACAACCCAGTAACTGGGTAATACGATACCCCTTGGCAAGACTGGTTGTCAGACTTTCGGGCTTCTGACGACCCGTAACGACAACCAGGACCAACGGTTTAACGTGCTTTCCGAGGCACGGAGGAGTCTCGATATGTAAAGATGGTCACCCATCCACGAACCAACCCCGGCAAGCGTAGCTTAACCTGATGAATCGCCCCTAGCGGCTGTTATTACTTAGCCACGAGCTCCTCTCTTCTACTTCTTCCTCCCTCTTACCTTTTTTTACATTTATTTGAATACATAAATAGTTTCTCCGAGTGTCATTTTGATCGCCAGGAAAACTACGTTAAATTAACTTGTATCACCTATAACATATTGTTTAGTACCTATCGTTTCTTTTTCTAATAATAATATAATATAATAAATTCCAGAAAAAAAACTAGTAACACTGGTTGGCACGTCCAAGAGCACAATATTTCTGTAAAAAATACAAAACTCTGAGTAGGATTTAAATAAAAAGAATTATTGACATATAATTTAATATAAGCAGTTATAATACTTATATACAAAACATCAGGCATTTATAAAAAGGCGGCCAAGTGCGAGTCGGACTCGCACATGAAGGGTTCCGTATCACCGTACAATATTTAACACTACACTATATTTTATTTTATTATTTGTTGTTATAGCGGCGGTTGTTAAAGAACAAGAGGGAGACCTATTACAAGATGAGAAGACGACATCAAAACAATACGAGTAGCTGGTACAAACTGGAGACAAGTAACGCAAGACAAAGTCAAATTGGCATCACTGGAGGAACCCTTTACCCATTCTGGGGTTCCGATAGATTAAATGCATAAGTAGTTAGATAAATATATATTAAAAAAATAAAAATTATAACTTACATTTAAGTTACCTATGTGGCGGTACCTACATCGCCACATTCGAACTACGCATCAAAGACCTGACGTCACGCAAAAATCCTGACGTCACAAAAATCCTGCATCGCGCAATTAGAATTTACCGTGCAGTAAACATATATACAAAAATCCAATATCAACCATTGGGCAGTTGCCCGCCAGACACAATACCCGTCTGGTAGGAGGATCCTCCCTGTTCTATGGTGGATGAGTGAACTTTACACCCTGTTCCTCATACTCCTAAACCTATATAAAAATAATAGTTTTAGATAAACCATTACTTATACCTACATGCACGCGGAAATTTAGAAATGTATTTACCAGAAATAACAGACTATTTTATTTTATTTGATTTTATAGCGGCCGTAATATATTTATTAGCTTTTTAGTCGGACAAACAAAGTGTATCACTGTCTTCAGTCTCGTATTTGGCGTTTATTTATATTTTGTATATCCGTTTGCCAGTCGGCCAGAGAGAGACAGTAATGAAGAAGGCTTTGCTCCTCTATTCCTGACCCTCTTTGGCCACTCTGCCCTATGTTTTTCCGGCGACCTCTCTGATATCATCATCCCACCTTTTCTGTGGTCTACCTACGTGGAAACGGCCAAAGAAAGAGAGGGAGCGGCCGTAATAGTACTCTTAAAATTCAAGTGTCTACCTATTACGGATCAAAACATACAGCCCTGTGACGGACGGACGGACGGACCGCGGAGCCTAAGTAATAGAGTCCCGTTGGCACCGTTTGAGTACGGAACCCTAAAAAGAACTATGTAACTTTCAAATATTATAAAAATATTACACGGACGTAATATTTATTTTTATTATCACATTATTTTTTATTCGAAACAATACTGTCGAATGATATCCGACCGAAACATAACAACATAATAATTCATAATATTTTATACTATTATCTCTCTAACATTAGATATTCTGTTAATATTTTCAGTCAGGAGAAAGCTTTTTTTAAACTGTAGGCGTGACTTACATATTCATCTCTCACTCTAACATGCGTTAAAATCGGGAGTATGAAAGAGACAGGGTTATTATAGGTGGAGTTTCGGCGTGCACAAAGATCATCCCACGCATGGTACTAAACAGTTCAGTTAAAAAATAAAACAAATCACCAGTTAATAGGTTGTTTAATGTACAGTCTATTTGGGTATTGAATGCAAAGAATTAATGTGTGGTGTGGCAACGGGTCATTTGTCAAGATGTACCGAGCCTAGACGTTGACCCTACGTGCGTATGCGTCTGACTCTAGGTCGTTGTGATGCGTAGGTATTCTTGGAGAAAATTTGTTCCAAAACGAACCTTAAGGAATTCTTGAGATATCTGACAGCTGTTTATTCTGGGAAAACAAATAACTTATAAACAGATTGTAAAAATTCATACTGATACGATTTCCGTCCTCAGTTTCCAATTTTAGGTACTTAGATTCTTAATTCCGACGAAGATTTTTTTTTTAATACGCGTCCGTAGTTTGTATAAGCCCTTTTTATTTAGGGCTTATTATGTTTCTATCGGAAGACATGGACAGGGTGTTATGGCGCAGCTTGGGGGAGGCCTATGTCCAGCAGTGGACTGCGATAGGCCGAGTTGATTGATTGATTGATGTTTCTGTCAACACAATAATATTGTAGATTGCCTAAAAACCCTGTTTCCCAAAATCTCTTCCATAACTTTCACATACAAAAACATCTCAAAATGACTGCCTCGTTTGTCTTGCGGTCGCAAACGCTACTGCTGAGCACAAGGTCTTGGGGTTTGATTCCCATGCAGGTCCGGAAAAGCGTTATTCGGTTTTCACATCAGGAATTTCTCAGTAGTAGCCCGGAGTCTCGGATTTGTTCCCGGTTGGCACTAACCTCGTCTTACATGGGACTTAAACATAACTGGCGACATGTGAGTGTTCTGTACGTATAGGTACGCCTCAACCTAACCCTTCCAAGAAATGTAAGCGTGATGATATGAGTTTATGTTAAATTCATATTGCTACGATACCCGTTCTCAGTTTCCAATTTTAGGCAGACACCTAATTCTGAATTTTAAGTATTTTTGTTTAATACTCCCTCTCAAAATAAATTTGGTACCTCATCTATTCAGTGAAAAACTACTCGCAAGCTAACTGAGCGCTGGTTTTATTTACAGTTTTATTCATTTTAGAAATTCATAATATGGGCGAATTTCACCAAAGAAACTGAACGCGATCAGCACGTGGGCTGTCAGTGTCATTACTCATTACTTTCTGTGGAATATTGACACTAACAGCTCTTGAAAGCAATTAAGATGTGCTAATCGGGTTCAGTTACAATGGTGAAATTCGCCCTAAGATTTCCACCCCTAGTTTATTTCTTTAGGTAAATAGGTACTAGGTCTAATGGGTTAATTTTTTGGACGTTTTTGGTACTATTTGCTACCAACACAATACGACTTTACGTAGCCTAAAAAGTACTAAAAACCCAAACCCAAACTTCAAACACTTTCACATACAAATACATCTCAAAATAAAGTGTTCGCATCTATGCAGTGAAAAACCACTCGCGAGCTAACTGAGCGCTGGTTTTATTTAAGTTTAGTGCGCGGGCGACGACAGCGCTAACGACGCGGTCTTCCTGCAAGCGTTTGTCTGTCAGCGGCCTCTCCTGCGCCGGATGCACTGTCAGAAAAACGGCTCCGTAGTAAGACTACGTGCTTTTCGAAAGTTGGGACATGGTTGGGAGGATTTTGATGGATTGATTTTTGTGGATGAATCATCATAGATTATTCCGGACATGTCCACAATTCCCAGTGTTTTCACAACCTATGTTACTAGAATTTAGCTAATTAAATTCGACCCTGTAATGGTGGTGGTGCTGTAATGGTGTATTGTACCTACACAAGAAAATACATAATAATGTAGTGTAAAAAAATGGACGCTACAAAACTTAAGTACCTACGATGGGCAGAGTTAGCACGTTTTGGCTAGGAAAGTATGTTTTTCCATATTCTGATGTAAAATTGACGATTTTAATTGACCTAAAGTTATTTTAACTGGCGGAAAGGTCAAGCTTGATATTAGCTCAATCGCTATCGTTCACATTTATGTGGACGAAAGCGATACATTACTACATACTTTCATAGATGACGAATTTAAGCTTTGAGAAATCATCACATATCTTAATTATCTGTGAATATTTTTAGTCAAAATAATAAGTAGTGCAGAGTAAATATTTTTGATTAGCTTTACTCTAGAACATTTTGAATGCAACGATTAAGTAGTTTTTTTTCTACGTTTTAAGTTGTCTGCCTTCACTTCAGTTAAAGGTGTAGTTCCTTCGAATCTGTATCCTAAACATGGAGACCCTATCGAAACAAAACTTTCTCTGTAAACACGAAACAGTAGCGTTTGTTTACTGGAAGAGATCGTAAAGCGGCGCGAGAGTGTGCGCGCGGCTAATTTTGTTTTCCAAACAGCCTCCTTCAAAAGAAAAATTCTCAGAAATAATATTTTAAGGAAAGTAATTAACGTAAAATGTAAGAAAAGGATTGAAGAAGAAGGAATTCAAATACTGATGAACACCTACAAGATAATTAGGTGCTTACTATTCTTCGGTACCTTCTAGGGATGGGCCGAAATTCGGTTCAGATGCCGAACATTCGGCACAAAAAAATAATACCTACTTGCACTATTTTGACTGAAATTTAATAGAATTAGAATAGCATAACTGTAAAATAAAATTATGACTTTTACTCACTCATGGTCATTTATTTTAGTTAGGAACATTGTATATGTAAACCTTAAATAAAATCAGTTCTTCTTATTAGTCTTGGAAATCTCTGCTTAATTAATTACACTCGTATTTAAAATTCACTAGAGGCTGGTTATGGTGCAAAAACACCAAAGACTCTGCCTTATCTGACAGAAGTTTGTTACGTGTTTTTTTCTTATACGTTTCCTGTCTCCGAAAAAAGTCGCTCAGAATATGCAGAGCTTCCAGGAGACAATAAATATATTAGAGCCAAATAACTCATGTTAGGGAATATGTACCGAAGTTCGGATTCGGTTCAAACCACATTCGGCCCATCTCTAGTACCTACCTATTGCAAATCTGCTGTTACAGTTTAGAAACAAAGAAAAAAACTCAAATTGAAATGATTGAAGCAGCGAGAAAAACTGGAATTTCATACTTACGTCGTAGGTACTCTAACCTATTCTAATTTGAATGTGTGCAATGCACACAATAATATAATGATTCCTACATATATCATTTTAATTAAGGGGGATCAGTGCAAATTGCAAAAAACGTACATAACTAAGTAATATAAAAAGTGTAAGTGTGCAGTATTTACATTAGAAATCGAAAACGCACAACAAGCGCACGACTGGTTGTCTAGATTCTAGATTTTAAAAGATGGAATGATGGATGAAGGATGGCAGAAACTACAGATAATTAATAAGTATTCCTATATGATATTAAAAGATGACCAATAGGTCATCTTTTTATAGAAAATATAGAAATCCTCCTTATTGAATTTGATACGAATAGCAAAATCATTACATTATCAACCTCATCCCCTTACACCCTTAGGTTTTAAATACTCCTGAGGCCCTAGACAAAGTGACATTCTATCAGCGATAACCATGATGGAAAAGGCAAAAATGTAGGTATGAGACTGACATAGCTATCGAAAAGCATATATCAATCCAGTTGAAAATCGTTGTAGAAATACGAAACGCTTTCGAAGCGATTGTCACTTGTCTAGGCCCCCTCTGCTCCTATCATGTTTTCTCTAAGTGCCCTGCCTTACCAAATTTTGGTAGCTGAATAGGTACCTACAGGTCATTAAAAGGGCTGCAGCATGCATAGAGGATTGGCTAAGCCAATCAAATTAGGCAATAGGTACAGTTGCTATACCTTCCCACAAAAGTACTAGCAAAACTGTCATTCCACTTCGCTCTGCGTGTTACACAAAAACGTAACAATTTGACCGATATTCTCTCCGTGGTCAAGGTGTTACTATTATTTTTATCATCACAAAATATAGAGGGATGTCGTAAAACTATCGTCGCGGTTCAGGTGAACGGCCGGGCGCATGCGCGTCGTTCGCAAGATGGCTCCCATATATCCGTCATCGGGGTGCGTGATGCGCGCCAAAATAAGATTATTGGAAATTTGACAGAGACGAGCGCGCACACTTTACGATCGACTCTAGACGGGGTTTATGAGAAAAGATCTGATGCCGATGACGCATGTAAGTGGTCCTTGGGTATTTCTGGACGCTCTGGAGTATTTTTATTAATTTGTAAGGGCACCTTGCCTGTACTTTCTGCCATGAACTTGTAGTAAAACTTTCAGAACTTTTACTGAATTTAGGAGACCGCTCCTCAATAAAATTTCGTTAGGACCTGCTTTCATTTGGGTAGGTAGTACTCACGCGTTTTTTTTTTTTCCTGCCAAACCATCCAAGTGGGCTAAGCACATTATTCTAATTTCTTTTAAATGGAATCTTTTTTTTTTGTATTGTGCCTGTTGTTTGTGCAAAATTACCATTTTTTGCTTCTTTTCTTTTCTTTCTTTACCTTCCTACATACTTAATCATCCTATATTATCGTTCCCACTGCTGGTACTTAGGTATCCTGTCTGTGAGAGAAAATTTTCCGTAACCCACCAAGCGGGCACATTGCGGGCTGGTAGTTAGTAGAACAGTAGGTAGATGTCCATGTCTTTCCAGTTTTGCTTATAAGACAAGTCACTTTCCTGACGATGTTTGCATTCGTTGTTTTTAAAGCAGTGGTGTTGAAATAAATAAAACAAAACTTATGGTTTGAATGCAGGTCGAACCATAAGTTGGTGCCATTACCACATTGGTAAAAAGCAATCCGGTAATCCGTTGATGTTCACGAAACAGGAGGTTTACACCCTAAGAATTAACGACAACACGACTTGACAGTTGTCCCGTTTGACAAGTCTCCCGAATACCTACCCGATGTGTTTTTAATTTAATTTAATTTATTCATTTAATTCAGATACAGTGATCCATATTTTTGTAACCAATCATACTATTATAACTAAAAAACTTAAAATCATAAATTATCAATATTATTATAAAATCAGGAAATTCATTCGGTTTTTGCCCGACCGAAAAAGTTATTAATCGGGTGTAGGATTTGCTCCGAAGTTTCGATCTACTTCCGGACGGGCCCGTACCTATCATCGTTGACGGACTTAGAGATTAGGCCCCCAGGTATTCATGAAATTCCTATTTTCATTCCATTTCCTACCTTCATTATTGTTTAACAACGCTTGTCAACCGTTTTGAGGGCTTCCGCAGGATACGATTTTAGGACCAATAGCGAAGTGAGTGTCACGTTCTTGTGGCGACTGCTGCTTTCTGACAATAAGGCGTTTAGTTTTCAAGTAGATCGACTGAGACAATCGGAGAACGTACAGAAACCTACTACTTAACTACAAAAAAATACCATTCAGTTTACGCTATTCAGTCTACGCGCCCTAAGGCGTGTAGAAATTAGAAGCTTGGCGAGCCATATATTCTCGTCTTGGCAACATTTTACATGAAAATGTTTTGGTGGGATATGAATTTCCCCAACTGTAATAAAAAAACCTTTTGAGTGTTGGGCGCCAAGACCTGTAAAATGTTTCATGTTTTTAGAATGGTTAGTAACGCCATCTCAATTTTATGTCACCAACCATTTGAAATAATGACATCTATTGTCCCATTTGAAAACTTCTCAAAACTAGTGCTGCCATCTAGCGTTACAAACATAGTTAAACTTGTGTAAAAAAAATAGGTTTTAATTTTAGTTTGAAATAAAAACTGCTTATTTATTATCATTAACAATGTCATGAAATTTTCTTAATCAATATACTTATTTTTGTTTTATTGTTAACTATTTAAATTATTCAGACAGGGAGCAAACACATAATTTTTCGTGTATGGCAACAAAACTTGTTTTCGCGAGAAAACTTGTGATAGCATCGTGAATTTTATTTTGTTTGATTACAAAATTGGCATGAAACTCGGTAACAAGCCGAAAAATAGTGAATCGTCATTGCTTAGTTATTGTGTTTAATGTGGTGTATTAAATATCCGCCTTCCAAGTGGAGCTGCTAAAGAAATTGCTTGCCATGGCGGGCCCGTCCGACGGCGATCCCGACGGATGGGTCGAGTTCTGCGAGCGTCAGGCCAAAGCTGCCGCTCAGGACTTCGCCAAGGCTTGCCTACAGTACGTACAGACCGGTGCCAACGACCCCACGTCCCGGCCGCAACCTTCACACAAGGACCTGCTGAAGAAATTCGTTGAATGTTTTTCGGAACAATTCGAGTATGAAGTCGGGAAGCTGAAAGCTCTGCACAAGCTTCCTAATGGCACGCACACGGGACACGATGAGAGTGATTACTCAGAGGATACGGACTCGCCAAAAACGCAGCACAAACCATTTTTCCGAAGGTTATCTTTCAAGGGTTTGAGACGCGGCAAGGGGTTATTCCACAAACAACATTCGGACGAGGTGGAGCTCTCATCAAATCTGAACAAACACAACAAGACTAAATTAGCTAAGATAGTTGTAGAGTGTAGAAAGGAAGGGTTGGTAAATTATTTAACTCCTGAGAGCTTGGAGCAGCCCAGTGGCCCCCAGAAGTGGGAGAGATGCAGGCTAGCGTTAGTGAAGACTGTCGGGGGATACATGCTGGAGTTCTACTCTCCTCCCAAGGCCCAGAAACCTCGCAGTGGAGTGTTCTGTTTCCTCATATCAGAGGCTCGGGAAACTACTGCATTGGAGATGCCTGACCATGAAAATACTTTTGTGTTGAAGGTAATTGTATTAATTATTTGAAATAATGGTATCTAGTCATAATAAATGGTTTCCAATTTGAATTCAACAAGTGTAAAAAACATGCTATGATTCAAGAGAACAATATAATGAGAATCAGGATTAAAATCAAATTAATTTTACAATGATACATAAAATTATTATTATTAAGATGTGTACGCATTCTAGTAATGTAAGTAACCAGTTCGTATTATGTTTAAGATTTTCCTGTTATCTGTTTTCTTCTAGTGATATTAAATTATTTGTAATAAATCTAGTTTTTCCTGTCATAGTTATAGCCATATCATAGGAATTTGTGTTGAAATAGGAATAAATGTGTGCACATGGTATGCCATTACTCATAAAAACTAATAAGAATGGTCATGTCAGCCATACACAGCTGTTATGGCTATATAGGTCACAATAAATCTATTATAAAATTATTTCCTTTTTTTTTGTACTTATCAGGTTTTTTCCATATTTAATAATAATAATGTTTAATAATAATTTTAGATTACACTATTAGTTGAAAATATGGTTGAAAAATATAAATACAGGGTTACTGGTAACTCGACGTATTCCTTGCAGGACGTCATAGTAGGGTTAAAATGCAACAAATTAAGCCACCAAATGTTCTACCGAAATTCAGTAGTTTTTGAATTAGTTAAGAGTTTTAGAGCTAAAAATTACAAAAAATTAAATGTTTTGTTAGTGATATTTGCCAAAGTTTTAAGCATTATTGAACTTTTAATTATTAACAAAGGTCTGCTACGGCATCAACTATGATAATAACTTAAATTTCAGTGCAGTCGCGCCGTAAATCATTTTTAAATTGGTTTCAAATGGTTTAATCTGGGATTTTCATTAAATAACTAAAACACTGTATTTTAATTGGAGAACAATAATATTAATTGAAGACTTTTTTAAATTAGGTCCATAAATCATTGTGAGATTCAATTTTTTTTTCCAAGCTTGGTATCTGTTAAAACAAAATGTTTTCTATATCCCACTTTATTGTAGTCAAATATTTATATAATGAAAGGAAAGAGAACACAGGAATGTATTTCCAGGCTCCTTTCTTTAGACATTCGTCATACCATCATTATGGAGGAGCTTTGTCACTGATATCGTTCTAGCATAGCCAAATTTTGAATGACTATAAATGATTATAAAGAGTATAGCTTATAGACTTTTAGCCCCATAAAAAATAACCCCATTCCCATTACAGGCAGACAACAACATGGAATACGTAATAGAGGCAGCAGATGTAGATGACATGAAGTCCTGGTTAGCAACAATCAAGTACTGCATGCGTTCGCCACCGACGACGCAGCCGCCTCCAGACGCACTTCCCGGCATGCCAGAGCCTGCGCCACCCGATCTGCCCCCGAGGAGGGACTTGCCAGCCAGTTCCAGCAATGTTGACTTAGCTACTGATACTCCTGAAGAGGCAGAATTAGGTAAGTTTCGCTTTTTGGGTTGCTTTGTCTATGGTGCGCCACCCGATCTGCCCCCGAGGAGGGACTTGCCTGCCAGTTCCAGCAATGTTGACTTAGCTACTGATACCCCTGAAGAGGCTGAATTAGGTAAGTTTGTTTCGCTTTTTGGGTTGCTTTGTCTATGGTGCGCCACCCGATCTGTCCCCAAGGAGGGACTTGCCTGCCAGTTCCAGCAATGTTGCCTTAGCTACTGATACCCCTGAAGAGGCTGAATTAGGTAAGTTTCGCTATTTGGGTTGCTTTGTCTATGATGCGCCGCCTGACCTACCCCCGAAGAGGGACTTGCCAGCCAATACCAACAATGTTGACTTAGCTACTGATACCCCTGAAGAGGCTGAATTAGGTAAGTTTAGCTTTTTGGGTTGCTTTGTCTATGGTGCGCCACCCGACCTACCCCCGACGAGGGACTTGCCAGCCAGTACCAACAATGTTGACTTATCTACTGATACTCCTGAAGAGGCTGAATTAGGTAAGTTTAGCTTTTTAGGTTGAAATGTGTATAGACAGACAGTCGTTGCCGAAAATCGACACTATAGGTAATCAAATTAAAAACAAGGTCAATAGAAATCAGCAAAACATCCATTAAGAGCTGCCCAGAAAAAATGACCACAGGCATCACAGCTGTATCTGCCATCTGGGCATTTTAAGTTTAAACTATTGTTACTGTTGCTCTGTTGTCAATTCTTATAGCATACTAGCTGATGCCCGCGGCTTCGCCCGCGTGATTGTCAGTTATTATATACTAAAACCTTCCTCGAGAACCCCTCTGTCCATTGGTGAAAACAGCATGAAAATCGGTGCAGTCCTTTTTGAGTTTATCGCGAACAGACACAGACAGACGCGGCGAAGGACTTTGTTTTATAATAAGTAAGGATTCATAAATAACATGTTAGCTTTAAAGCATCCCTTGTAATGGTATTCTATAAAGTTGAATTCCAGCCTCACTCGCTCAGTATTTTTAAATCGCGGGGCTCTGACCGCATCACCATTAGAATATCGAAAAGAATACCTACTACTAGAGGAATATCAGCTGACCGCCATACAAATACATAAGTGGTTGAACAAGTGATGAGCAAACCACTGACTGCATTTATTTACGCTATCCGTCAGGAGACAATCACGGTATCGACTCATAGTTCTATTCATTCTTGCATGATGACTGGGGTCGCCTCTCCGTAGGCGATCAGTCTATTGTCTACTACAGCGCGTGATACTATACTTTACGTTTTGTTATTTTACTGTGTCGCGCAGTGCGTACTAAGGAGTTAGAAGGTTGGCCTCCTGAACGAAATTATAACCTGTTACTGGTCTAAAAGTTCTCATAGTAATGTTAAGTAAGTACGTAAACTTTGTTATTCTTTCAATGTACCAATAATTAAGGGATGGTGATTCATAGGCTACGGTACGCTTCCCTTGTTCTTGAATATCTGACCTCTTCCCATCTTGACAATCATTTCATTTTTTTTTTTTTTGCCTATATCGTTTGTTCATCCTTTTCATGTCTGTCAGCTAAACATAGTTCGATCCAAAACCTTAAAAAAACAGTTACTTTGCCGATTTTTCTATGACAGTGATTTATTTTTCAATTGGTCACTGACAAACTAGTTGCTCGTTATTCAACCACCGTTTATTTCTGGTCCAGATCTATATCAAACGGTCCTCAGAAAACGTGTACCATTCAACAATTTTTTCGACCAGGTTCAATAGCAGAAGAAGCATGTGAGTCATCCTCCCGGGTCTCGCTCGCCGAGTGGCCATGGTTCCACGGGACTTTGGCCCGGGCGGCGGCAGCAGCATGCGTGTTGGCGGGCGGCGCGTCCGGACATGGATGCTACCTCGTGCGACAGAGTGAGACAAGACGCGGGGAGTATGTGCTCACGTTTAACTTCCAGGTGAGAAAATTTGTTAACTTTTTAGTTTTTTATTTGGTCTCTAGCCCTGTAAATTAAGAAAGCTA
This sequence comes from Lithophane leautieri, assembly GCA_949152455.1. Classification (NCBI taxonomy): domain Eukaryota; kingdom Metazoa; phylum Arthropoda; class Insecta; order Lepidoptera; family Noctuidae; genus Lithophane; species Lithophane leautieri. Next base: position 11,897,754 of record OX424478.1, read on the forward strand.
CTTGGTTCCAAATGTGATTGGATTTCGTAAATTGGAGTTCGAATACATCTTGGTTCTGTCTATCTGTACTTAATAATAATTGGTGTAGGGTAGTCGACCTCGTTAATGCTTTGTTACTTTTGACAACAATTCCGAGAAAATAGAAACTGCATCTAGAGGGCTATGCTCGGACTTTCCCTGCGTAATCGAAACAGAAATGTAGAGATCCGTTGGAGAAACAAGGTAACCGACATAGCCCGAAGTATTGCCAAACTTAAGTGGCAGTGAGCAGGGTACATTGCTCGCAGAACAAATGGCCGATGGGGCCGAAAGGTTCTGGAGTGGCGACCGCGTACCGGAAGACATAGCGTTGGAAGGGTTCTCACAAGGTGGACCGATGACCTGGTGAAGGCTGCGGGAATCCACTGGATGCGAGAAGCACAGAACCGGTTGAAGTGGCGGTGCTTGGGGGAGGCCTATGTCCAGCAGTGGAAGTCTATCGGCTGAAATGATTTTAATGAGAAACTTAACTAAGGTCGAAACTATCTAACTGCCCTTAATAGACCTTGTCCTTTTATGACGTATAACTTGTAAACGTGACATTCAACCTTAGAGAGATAAAGCGTATAGTATGGCTATACATACTTGTATTTTGACTCACTTGGTTTCTTAAATTGCATTTACTTACGGTACGGTAAACGCCTAGCACTTTCTCATGACACCGAGTGAGCATACTAACCAATCTCAATGAATGATTTATTTTAATGCCAAGTTTAATCCTATCGACATTCTACAGGGTCGAGCCAAGCACCTCCGCATGACCCTAAGCGAGACCGGCCAGTGTCGGGTGCAGCACCTCTGGTTCCCGAACGTCCACGACATGCTCGAACACTTCCGAGCGAACCCGATCCCGCTCGAGTCGGGTGGCGCTGCTGACGTCACGCTGACAGAGTACGTCGTCTGCCAGGAGGGGAACAGACAACAAGTGAGCATCGCACAAATGGTTTCTTAGCTATCTGAAGAATTGATAAGGCTTCCATACATGGATAGGTGAAAATGCGTCAATTTGACCTGGGATTCTGCTGATTAACAAACGTTTAAACAGAGTGAAGATAACATAGTTAATGACCACTGGACATTTATTAACATTTTTTATTTTTATTTACTATAAATAAGGGTCTTGACAGACCGACCGATGGACAGCAAAGTGAGCCTATAAGCCTTATAAGAAAACAGAACCCTTATATTAAAAAAAGGGTACCGTTTTTTCCTTTTGATATAGGGAACCCTAAATACATCTCAATAATAAACCGTGTCACCTCTCCTGCTGTGGTTGTTACTTAACGTGAACATTTTTAGTGAAACTCACAATCGTAAATTAATCTCAATAGTGTTTTGCTGGGATAACAACTCCATTTTACTTAGATAAGCAGACTTGGGCCCCTGGTCTCCTGAAGGTAAACCTGCTCATGTATGGTAGCCTTTGTGGTTCTCGATTGTTTAGTTTTTCTGCCTGTTGTTTTTTAATCTGTATCAGTAATATAATACCAGTGAATAGAGCTATTTATCCCGGCTTGAATAGCACAAATTCTTAAACATCGGCTCGCTCTGTGAATGTTAAACCGATGAATGCCGAGATGTGCAATGTTGTTTGTAAACAATCGAGAATCATCACAAAAATCTATTCATTGATCTTCATTTGATTATTGAATATGATCACAAACAAACCCACTTTTGATGACACACTATAATTCCCAGTCCAATATATGGCACATCGTAAGGCCTGCTAGAAGGTAGCCCGCAAAATTCAAATTTTCTTACAATTGTCCGTTCAGTGCCAGCTTGTATGTTGATCAACATTTATGATTCGCAACTGGTAACAAATACGTATTTCCAGAACTATAAACATTAGAATCATCAAGACAAGTCAAGTTACAATCGGCCTCAAATGCCGTGATTTCATGAATTTGTCACTCAATACTTTGATCGAGGGTTGTATTGATGATTTTAACGATGATAGTTATGTAAATTAATATTTGATACAGTAAGGAATCATGTTTTGATCAACATACACCCTGAGGCTCTTTGTACACGGCACGGTTTCTCTACGGTACGGCATATAAACCGCGCCGTAGAAAAAGGTGTCTGTCAACAAGCTTCCATAGTGATCCATACAGCACTGATGACCGTGCCTACACACGGCGTATAAACCGTTGTTTTTCACGGCAAGAAAAACGTGTGTGTACAAAGGGCCTTATACAACAGCTTACTACAGAAGATTCACTCCACAAAATCATTTAAATAAAAAGCAACTCTTGCTACGACACAATAAAGTGCAATTCCGGTCGCACAACGCTTATTATCTACAGTTATATTCACCTAGAAATCGCCTCCCTTTCTATCGCGTAACTCTAATATCTTCTGACTATGTTTCGATCACTAAATTGGCCCGACAAGACGGGCCCGCCGCGTAGTTGTAGCTTCATATCTAAAATACAGAGCAAATTGCAAAAAAAAAGTAAGAAAATGAGAATTGCACGGGGTTTCCTGGCGCTTTCGTCTTATGAAAAAGTTTGGCCATGTAGACCGTCGTCTCTGTCACGCCAGAGTGATAGTCTCTTTCTAAATCTCGATGCGTCATATTTACGTTACAATATTTTTGTCTCACGAAGCGACGCGCGCTTTACTTGTGGTCACCAAGTATACAAACACGCTGTGAATGTGTGCATGAAAGCAAGTAGCGTCAGCACGTAACACACACTCTCACACACACACACACTCTCCCGACTTCGCCAGTATCTCGAACGGTACCGAGAGAGCTCCTGCTCTTACCCACACATTCACAGCGTGTTTGTACACTTGGTAACCACAAATAAAGCGCGCGTTGCTTCATGAGATTAAAATACTGTACTTCAGTTTTAATAATGAGGCATATTGACCCACCGAACCTTACTGCTACAAGCTTTAAAATCAGACAAAGAAGAATATTAAGGTTCACAAGCTAATTATAACATAACATCACGCCTACCTGTATTCCCCGAAGGGTTGGGCAGAGGTGTACCTATAATACACCCACATTTCGCCAGTTATGTTTAAGTCCCATGTAATAGGGGGCAAGCCTATTGCCATCAACCAGGCACAAATTCAGACTCCGCTAAAAGCTAATTATGATGTAATTATAAGTGGCAATAATTAAACTTAAATCAACAGGCCTTAAGGCTCAATGGATCTGAGATTTGTTCTAAAAATATGTGCTAAGTTTTTAAGGTCTAAAATGCGTTGATTTAAGAAACTTTTGAGGCTCAATATTGCTCCATGACATTTTTGCTTCAAGTAGAAGCTTATGGTCAAATTACCCAAAAATGTGGGTATTTCATTATACACACCATGCTGCTTTCGAAGCATGAGTTATATTTATGCATAGAAATGTTTTTTTTTAAATGTTTTGCCTTCAAGTAGCGTTTGTTCATATTTTGTTGCTATTGATGTTGTTAGTATGTAGCTTGTAGTTATATTTGCTCAGCATTGTTTGTTCTCATACTCATTTATGGCCCACGATTTATTAAGATGGCCCAGTGTTGCCTACATAAATACCCCAAATATAATCTCAATTTTTTGTATCAAATTTTCTAAAAAGACAATAAAAAATATACTTTAAAAGTTAGAAATTAAGGTCCATTTTTAAATGAAAACCATCATAAGACGTGGGCTGGTAAGTGAATCACTTGTATGCATTAGAAAACAATATTTAAATAGAACTTAATCTATTAAAACACAGTTCGCCAATCTTTGCCAATAAACACATGGTGACCATGCTTTAATTTAAGATAGCTACGTCTTATAGCTTTAAAAAAGTAGCTCTTATGTACTAGAACCTAAAAACGATTTTTGAATATGATTATTACGAACAATATTACGATTAAGTATAGTTACTCTTATTACCCACGATTCCTGTACGTGCATTTTATTTATTGATGACAATAAAATGTAAATTTATTTATACGTCATATTTAAAATACATGAAATTAAGATATTATTAGATGTAAACATAAGTGCCTATATAGATATAGGTGTAAAGGAATCACAATGTTCTATTGAATAATCGCATTTAAACTTAGTACGTATTGTATGTGTAGTAGGGCACAAGTTGGTTTGCATTTTCATTGATTTCATTATGAAACTAACATTATATGCCAGTTATGTAGGTATCTAGTAGTAGTATACGGTATACCCGAATTAGTCGGGTTTGCTAAGGAATAGTTTGGTTCTAGACAGCAAAGAAAACAAACAAAATATAGAACTAACGTAAATATCTATTTTTAAATACTGCTTTAGAAATGTTTCATTGCCCTTATAACCTGCCAGTAATTTTAACTTATTACAAAATAAATAGTAATAAAGTTCCTAGTATATTTATAAGATATTTATAAAACACCTATTAAAAATTACACTTTCGTAAATACTGGAATAAAAAAGATTAAATTCAAGTTAGGACCCAATTATTCCTTGTTGTAGAATTTATTTATCGTCATAACTCAAGTTTGATCAAATGGACTGTTAATATAATTTACTAACAATGGAACTTAGAATAATTATATTGTTTATAATTTGTACAAAATCATGTTCTTCCGAGCTTTAATTTTAATTTCTTGGTTGTAAATTTTTATTATTAAACTTTATTCTATGGAATGGCTTTGTTTTTTATTTTGCTGTGTTTTTTTTCTTCGTTTTTTTTTTGTCTGTGTGTTGTGTTGCAAGCATACTCATTATTGGTAAGTTTTTATTACAATATTTATGCTTTTATATATAGCTTGTAATTGTATTCGTTGGCCGCGTAGCTGTTGATGTAAATATAATTGACCAGCATAGAAACGTAGTGCTTTTAAACTAATTAACTGGCTAAGAAGACGAAATAAACAATCACTAAAAGAAAATATTAACGTGTCCAAACAAATTATACTACGATTGGCAGGTTCCAAAACTTCGCAAAAAAAAAAAGGGTTTTAAAAAACAATTCCAATACTTATTGGGTACTATACTCCGCAGCTGGACGTGACCCACGGCAGTGACGTGCGCATGCGTCGGGCGGAGCTCGAAGCCCTGCTGGTCGCTAGTGGCGCCCACCACGACATTCGCGCCGTAGACAACCAGTACACCTTCGTGTAGCAATCAACCTACTGTGGAGCGACTGAGGGCGGAGTGCTAAGTGTCATCAATAGAGCACTCTGCTGCAACGAATACGGTACTGTACCTATAAGTCTTGTATGAAGTATGTTTTTAGTAGTTTGTCTTTTTTTGTAAACAAATATGGCGCTACTGTGATTTTGAAAAAAATTGAACATTATCTCACCCTCTATTGCATGGGATTTACATAACTGGCAAAATGTTGGTGTACCTGTGACCAGACCTTCGGGGTATGCAAGCGTCATGCTATGTAAATGTGTTGAAATAGTTAATACGAAGTGGTTTTTTCTGTTCTTATTCCATATCTTATGTGATTCTTATAAAAATCAAGGCATTCATAACTACTTGTAAGGCCCGTATTACAGAACCTCATTACTCAACACTCGTTTAAAGCCTTTTGATTGGTTGAAACTAGTTTTATGTAATGCTTGAGTCTTGAGTTCCTAAGAAGACTCTTACAGAAGATCATGCTAAGTAATTTGAGGTATTATAGACATAATACCTCAAATTGCTTAGCATGATCTTCTGTTATATCGAAAATAATGCAGCATTAATTTGAAATAAGTATAATGGTAGATTGAGGACTAATGTACTATGTATAAAATTTTCTCGATAGATAAAAAAAAACAAAGTTACCTCCAAACCGCTGGTATTAAAAAAACTTTGCATAATAACTGAAATAATTATAAAGCCGATACTACGTTGTTCTTTCTTTAATTGCCATTATTTTCGCCGTATAGAGAAATTATCTAAACTATTGGCGCCTTGGAGCCTGCTCCCGCCACTCGGTCTCGGAGTGAATTTGAACTGAGGTAAAAACATTACCCTCCTTCTGGGGCAGTCGGGTAAAAAGAACTGATTGGTGCCCAAGCCTCTGATTTTTGCCGAATGTTTGTTTACCAAAAAAGATGTGTAATAAAAAAAACACTACTGTAAGTTTAGCCAATTCTATATGTGTCTGACACAAGTCAATGTATATCATTTACAGTAAATTTTAGGTACAGTAGATCGAGACTGATGGGTTTAGATTGACGATTTGTTACGACAGAGCAAGGAACTCATATTTGTCAGCCATTTTCAGATGTTTGTCGAAGTGTGATCCTGACAAGTGTGATTGGTCTCTTAAAGACTCGTTTACACGTATATGGAACGTTTAGTGACAGGAACAGTGTAAACTCAGGCCAGTAGTTTAATCGCTCATGTCACTAAATAAATTGGACTAAATACTTTCTCTACTAAATAGTGGAGACGTGTAAATGTGCCATAGACATCTCTTACTCTGTTAGAAAGTGTAAGTAAGTATGTGTATTTATATCTAACACACTTATCTCTACCTAGTATTTGTACTTACGTAATTAAGGTCTTCATAAGCACAAAGTGAAATCGGGTAGTTAGGTTGTATAAAATGAATGCTGGATGAGTTTACTCCACAGTTTGAGTATAGGAAAATAATATTTAATAAAATAATTGTATGTGCTGGTGTAGGCCAATTAGTTTTACTGTCAGATGTGAATCTGATATAGTTTATGGACTACAAATATAATTTGTGTAACATAACTTTGCAGTCCATTGCAAAATGTAGCTCATTTGTTATTCTTAGGCCGAGACTTCTAGATTCAGCTGATTCTGGCCATATTTTATTTATTCACGTACCCGGTTCCTGTACAGGATGTTAAAGAAATTGCGTGCCATAGCTTAGGGGTAGGTTCAGAATAGATAAAAGAACTCAGGAAACAAAAAAAATTGCAAGATCAACCTAATTTAGTACCAACTAAAGCAAAATAGAAAGTTTAGAATTAAAAAAATATATATATATTATATTTTGTTATTTGCAATTATTTGTTTAAATGCTCGCGAGAAGTAGAACAAAATGACAACGCGATTGATACTAGGAAAGTAATTAAAGCATTTAAACAAATACAATAATTTTAATTCTAAACGATTGCTATGTATTTTAAGTTAGTAGGTAAGGACTAAATTAGGTTCATCTTGCAATATATTTTTTTTGTTTTCCTTGGTTCTTTTATCGATACTGAACCTACCCCTAAGCTATGGCACGCAATTTCTTTAACACCCTGTATAAAAAAAAGAAAATTGTTGTTGTTCACTGAAATGTCCAACTGTTAACATAAAACTTTGCCATGAAAAAAATACTTTTCAGTAAATTGCAAACCCACACGCCTAGTTTTGTCCGAGTGAGCCCGGTCCATAGCGCGCTGAGCGACATGGAATTTATGGACCAGCTTGACTGTCAGTGTCCACGATTCGGCACCGTATGTCTTAACGGGCAGGACGTGAACATTCCATAAGTAGCGAAAATGAGTACTTAACTAATACCGATTGGTAATGTATAGGAACCGGGTCAAGTATGTGGCCTGAATATTCCGCAATTATTAATTTGTGCAATAGGTTTAGTATATTTATTCTAGAATTAATTGATTGTCATAATAAGGCTTAGCCAAATCTATGTTACGTATTTAATGTACTTAAATTAATGTTTTAGATATTATTAAGTAACAATTTATTGTATTCTTCACTGCCAAACTGCCCCTTAATTATATAGACAAAATTATTAAAAAAATATTATAATATTTAGACAAGAAAAATTATTACTTGCAATGAGGCTCGAACAACTTGTGCAATTTTTTATGAAAATAATTTAATAACTGTTGGAATTAGTTGCCATTTCACTTGGGTGGTATTATAATAATTCGTTTAAAAAATATTGCTAAGTTTTTAAGCAGTTTTAGTAAACCTAAGAGGCTTTAAAACTAAACCAAGAATTTAATACAGGGGCTAGTCTGATTGTAATACTAATAATAATAGTTAGGTGGAATATTATATCGTATGTTCCATACCTTTCACTTGTCAGCTTTAGTAACTGATGGCTCATTAACACGAAGAGAAGTTCTTGAAAAGATTTACTCGTCTCAAAAGTTTAGAAAATTAAGGAGGTAAAAAAATGCTCTTCTAAACAGAACGTACCGTAGTACCCAACTGATATGGCTTACCAATGTACCTGCGCAGAAGATAAATTTTCAAAACGCGGGAAATGCTTTTGACCAATCGGCACGCTCCACGCACCGCGCTTCTTTTACCTGTACCGCTATTGGTCGGCAGATGCCGCCATGTTAGCGCGCGCCGCGTGGCATGTTAGTCAGCCGCCATACTTGTGAGTGAGACGGAACTAACAGCTGCAGTGTATTATGAACTTTATAGTAGTGATCTAAGGTTGATTATAAGTTTTAGCATTCTTTCGTTAATCTTCGGGGCCATACTTTCTTTTCTGTGCGAACGAATATTCACGACGCGCCTTATCAGTTGGGTACCACTGTACGATACTCGCATAATGAAAGCCGAGAATCAGCTCGCCTTTTAATATTGACAGCGTCTATGTAAATAAACAACGAATCCTATTTCGAAATGTCAAATCACAGTTCTCGAAATACGCCTATGAACATTATGGGCGGATTTCACTAATGTCACTGAACGCAATCAGCACATCTAAAACGCGTTCAAGAGCTGTCAGTGTCAATATTCCATAGAAAATAATGACACTGACAGCCCTTAAACGTAGTTGTGCTGATCGCGTTCAGTTTCGGCCTCTCGATAGTTGAGAACCTCTCCTTGTGTAAATGACCCTTAAAACCTCGAGTCATTTTGTATTATAGTTAGGTACACACGGCTACACATCAAGCTATACATTTTCAGTTTATGCTGATCTCGCATTGTATAGGATTTCTGTACAGTGCGAGATTAGCTTATACTGGAAATGTATAGCTTGATGTGTAGCCGTGTGTACAAAAAGGAAGCATATCGTTTTCCTAATATGCAATGAGTATTTAAATCTACTTTCCGATGCGGTCAGTATCGGAACACTATTAGTTTGTATTGTAATTTATCTAATCTATTAATGTGTATGAAAAACTTATCATAACGAAAAACTATACAAATGTACTGAAAAAATACTAGAACAAATAAAAAGTGTTTACTACAAACATTGCATAGACAATGTTTTCTGTTGTCATAGATGCATGGATGCTTTGATTATTTATATGTCAAGATAGTGTCGCGATGCAAAAGAACTAAAACAAACAGGCTAACTTTGTTATGCTGGTGTGCGTGACAGCTGTGCTTGACAGTTGTCCAGTTTGCGTGCATGTAGCGGCCAACGGTTGGACGCTATTTTTTTCGACGAGTTCACAGCTTGACTGTCTATCTAGACATATTTATATCTTTGTTGGATATTACTTGAAAGTGCAATTTGTAAAATTATCAATATTAGCGAAATAACGAAATTACCAATTCGATCAATTAAAAAAAACTTTTTGGTCCTTCACAGAGGAATCAAACAACTGACGTTTAGGATAAAATTAGTATAAAAGTGTAAAATTAAATATTGTTGGAATTGATAACGATCATTATAAGGTAATTAACTCGATTAACAAAATTATATAACATGTTTGTTGGTTCTCGAAAACTGCATCACACTGAATAAAGTTTATCTTTGAAACAGTTTACAGATAGTCCGATGCACGAAGACGCGCCCCACTCTGCGATTACTGTACTGTCCGGAGCGGAGTGGGCCGCGTCTTCGTGGATGGCACTGGGGTGCCGATTCTGTTGTTCACAAACTAAACTAAGTTTAAGTTCAGTGCATCTTTTTCTTTCAATTTCATTAAGAAAAGGACAGAAGATAAATTTTAATTTAGTCCTGTCAAATTAATCAGCGCCTGTCACTACTCCATACAAGTTCAGACGCGATTAAAAACTTGCCTACTAAAATTACGTCAATTTACGTCAGGCGCTGATTAATTTGACCAGACTAAACTAAAAATTTATCTTCTGTCCCTTTCTTAATGAAATAGTAAGAAAAAGATGCACTGAACTTAAATTTAGTTTAGTTTGTGAACAACAGAATCGGCACCACTATCTATAATTTAGACTTATTTAGGCTTAATTTGTATGTGAAGAAGCCAAGCGAAGTCGTATTGACAATCTGTATGTACTCATCAACAGTTCAACCAGTGTTTACTTAAGAAACATTCCCTATAAGTTATATGTAATTTTTTGAGAACGAAATATAGTCAATATATTTTGTAAGTTTCTTTATTTGCAGCTGTACCCGCGGCTTCCCTCGCGTGACTGTGTAGTATTTTGAGTTTATTTAAGTCTCACACTAACTTCGGAAGAAATTAATCCACTGACGGTGGTTTAGGCAATTTTTAGAGTTCTGTAGCTAAATACCAAAAAATTAACCTTATAATTGTTGTCAAAAAAAAAAACAATAAATTTACCAACATTTTTGACAAAAGATTGACAGATTGTGACTTGAATGTGAACGCTTATGCCTTCCACAGATGATCGCATATGTTTGCTGTTTAAATAAGAGAACTGGTCCTCTGTTTTTCTGGCCGTCACAGCCACTTTACTCGAAGACCATTGGCACTATAGATGTTAAATTTTGAAGGAAGGCATACAATTTAAGTATATTTTTATTGCATATAAAAATAATCTTATAACCTAATAACAGTGTTAATCGTCCAATAACGGAACTATATAAAATTCGGAAAACATCTGCCTTTGGTCTTCTTTTTCTAACTTTAATTGTAGTAACATGAGGCCGTTGGAGCTGCATCTTAGCACTACCTGTAAACAAATAAGAGAATTTACACTTTTGGCGTCGGCGCAAGAAAAAGTTATTCAATTTAGAGCAGTGGTGCTGGTGGCCCTGTGGTTACGGCCCGACTTACGAGGTTACGTAGGTTCGAACTCAGGCAGGCGTTTCACCACTCACCACTGCTCTCAAAACGGTGAAGGAAATCATCGCGGCATCGTGAGAAAACCAGCATGTCCTAGAACCAAAAATTCTAAAGCCGCGTACAGACATCGCGAGGCGTGCGTCGCGAATGGTTCGTCACGCATACCTCAACCTGAGGCATACATTTATGCATGCGTCCCGAACGACACACGCTCAAGCTGAGCACGCAAACAACCACGCACGGTGTACGTCAGCGCGCAACGCAAATAACACCCGTCGGTACACACGGAGCGCACGGCTCGCACTGAGGCGGCGTTCGCAACGATCGTATGACGCGAATGCTTACTGAGCACACTTCACACACGTCCACAAAGCCCGAGGCATGCGAGACGAACTATTCGCAACGCACGCCTCGCGATATCTGTACGCGGCTTAAGACATGTGACATCTACCAACGCGCACTGGGCCCACGTGATGGGTTACGGGCTACGGCCCACTCCCTCTCACCGAGAGGTCTGTGTCCAAGCAGTAGGAACATTATAGGCTATTATGTTTATTCAATTTAGAATAGGTACTTTAATATTGTCTAGCGAAAGAAGTAAATTATTATGAGCAAACCTTGGTAGAAATAGCGAGTGCTTTCATAATGCTTCGTATGTGATGTAGCTGGTACTTCAGTGTGACAGGTGATTCACAACTAAAGCTCTGGACCATGTCTGAAGATTTCGGCATGTCAATGCAAGAACGATCCTGCAAAAGAAGGTTTTTATTTAAAAAGGAGAATTGTATTTTAATTTACAGGATTATTCCTGTATGTTAATATAATAATTATAGGATAAACCGGTATCACTTCTGAGTATATATCACTTCTGCACTTTAGTGAACGAAATTTTATGTGTGCTCGAAACGAAACTAGTCATATTCTTATGTGTGTATGATCTTTTGTTTCAAAAGTGCCTCCCTAATCACTAGATTAGGGAACTTTTGTGTTGATTTCTCAGCCACATTGTCACCGTGCCAAAATACTATGTTAATTTTTTTTTATTATTACCTGCATGCCGTAAGTAACAATGCTGAAATTCGGGTGTTCAGGCGAGAGATTAAGCTCGAACACTTCACAGGACCTCTCGATGTCTGCCAGCAGACCTAAGAATGCGGGGGCCTTTAGCACCAGCTTGGCAACTTCTTCAGTATCCTCATCTCGAAGTTCAAGCACAGAGTCAGCTGTTTGGGTGGATATCTCACAGTCTGTCATCACATTGTGCATTGATTGGGGTTGTAATCTGGAAAAAAATTGATTCTAAAATTAATTAAAGCTGCAGTTGCATGATGAAAAAAAACAAAGTTAAAAAAAAAATGTTGCATAGTCAAAATAAAGTAAAAGTTATCTTTTCAGATCCTATTTTTATTCACCTTCTTTTTTGCTTGATCTATTTATTTGGCCTAAACTTTTTAACCGACTTCTTCAAAAAGGAGGAGGTTCTCAATTCGTCTGTATGTTTGTCACGCGATTACTCCGCCAATTATGAATCGACTTCGATGATTCTTTTTATGTTTGGTAGGTCATGCTTCAAGTCGTCAGTCGGTGGCAAAAAACTAAAATTGAAAATCAACGACACCGACTTTCGAAATTAAAGTTATTTTTTACTTTTTCGTGTTTTTTTTGGAAGTCGGTTGTGATTTTACCCGACTGCCCCAGGAGGGGACAAACCAATAACCAAATACCTTACAAAAAACAAAGTTCAAGACTTGTTTTCTCTTTTCGGTCATAGGTTTTTGCAGGCAGGTTTTTTTTTTTTTTTTTTTTGTAAAAAGTTTTTACAGTTAGTACTCCTTATTTTTCAGTCAAACAGGATAAGCAGAAATGTAGGGACAGTAGTTTTGCAAGGAAGGCTGATATTATTAGTAAATTATCCTATTGCTTGAGATTAATTATTTTATTCAGGACAAACTCACACTAAAAGCAGAGGTGATCCTTCTCCCCTGTAGTACATCTTCAAACTAGACTCCTCACCTGAACCAAATATGTTCAGACATTCTGACAAAACTGCTATGCTGATCTGCAACATCAAAACAGTTCAACCTGGAATTCATCCTGTTATTTATTTCTAACTGTTTTGAAAGCCTGTAAATACGGGTTCATATGACAGGATGTGTGCAACTGTGCATTTAATTGAGGTAGTATGAATGACATGAGGACGCTATCAGGACATGCTTGTAATCATAGCAACATCTTTTGCATAATGTTGTTTGTATACATACAATAAATACCATTAGGAACTTATTCTGATTAGCACCAGGCATTAAAGGCTTTATTCATAAATAGAAATTTCAATCTGCCTAGCCTCTTCGGCTTCCAGTCTAATCAGGTGCAGCTGAATATCAGTATTTTACATGGAGCGACTGCCTATCTGACCTCCACAACCCAGTAACTGGGTAATACGATACCCCTTGGTAAGACTGGTTGTCAGACTTTCGGGCTTCTGACGACCCGTAACGACTGTCAAAGATCCACGAATGACAGCCGGGACCAATGGCTTATCGTGCTTTCCGAGGCGCGGAGGAGTCTGGATATGTAAAGATGGTCAACCACCCACTGACCAACCCCGGCAAGCTTAGCTTAACCTGATGGATCGACCCGGTGTTGCTGACATTTAAACGTCATAAATGTATGGTTAAACAACTTTAAGCAACATTTATGAATAAAGGGGTAAATGTTTGGTATAACACAAACAGTTACCTACCTTGAACATAACATCCACATCATCTCTAACATGGTACTCTGTGAAGTTATCAGAGGGCACATACGCAGAGGCTTGCACACATTTGCCCTCTTCCACTGTAAGCTTTAGACCCTCTGGTAAGGCACAGAATACTGCAGTCTGAAACATAAAATCACATCTGATGAAGTATTTTCTATGAACTGATTTTATTAATTCAGCTAGCATTTAAGTGAAATAAGAAAATTGATGGTGCTGTGATTGAGGCCACCAATTCTGTCCAAGTTCTAGCTTTGGCTGGCACATATAACAATTTTTTTAAATCATAGGTCTATCTACTTTTACTTCACATTCAGTTTTTAAGATTAGGTAACAGAACAGACATTACCTACCTCTTGAAACTGTATAGCTTTAAGCAAACTGCATAATGTTTTCCCAGAGTCCATTGAAGCAGTAAAATAGTACTGGGAAGTTCCTTCATCCATTATTCTCTTCAATATTGAACATGGATCGAAGTAGCATCAAATACTGGTCTTGTGTTACCTCATGGTCAGTAATCCTGCTAAGAATCTGGGCAATTCTAGCTGCCAGTACGTGTTTGCAGAGTATCTGCGCTTTCCGTTCAAGAACCTGATGTTTAAATGATCGGCATGGGCAGAAATTAATGCGCGGGAAAACACGGTAGCAACGGTCGTTTTCACCCTTGATCTCTATCAAAGTTCTTGATTTGTTCGTCGTCGAATATGCAACGAACATTGGATTCTTTTCCAAGATGTCCAATGCTCTTTCTAGAACAGCCCAGAACACAGAATGCAGGGATAGCAGCTCCTCATCTAAAACTAATTGAAACTAAATAAAACAAGTTCTTATTATATACAAGGTTAATTTAAAAAAAACTGAATATAACCAAACTTACGTTGTTTACTTTCAGATTCTTTTACTCGTTTTTCTACGTGATTTAAAACACATTCAGCAACTACCGGTATTCTCGACGAAGAAGAATTGCTCATATCTTCAATTCTAAACATTCATTACATGTGTTCTCTCTCATCTCAAGTCTCGTAGACTCGTATTACTCGTAATAAAATGTTATTAATTACGACGAATTGGTCCGATTTGCCGCAACTACGTTTTTGAATTGAAACCACAGAGTACTTTTATATATGATTGAAACGTCACGTACGTCAATGTCAACCACAGAGTATAATAATAGGCCAACTCAAAACTTTTGTAGTTGTTTTAACAATCATCAGTTTAGGCAAGGGACTTTAATCTACTGGTACTAGGTTCTTTGGTGATCCTACAGACCACAGACTGGTTAATTACTTGTTACCAGTATTATAAAGTGCTATGTGCATTTGATAAAGGGGTGATAGACGTGCCAGCAAGTCCGCGTACTTCTACTTATGGCTCGGCGAGCTTACTCGCCCGTGTGTCATTCTAAGTACGCAGACTTTAAAACCGCCGAGTAAGTTCGTAAGCGATCCAACAGGTTTGAAATTTTGCTCGTAGCCCGCCTTGGCTCGTCGTTTGTCGTCGCCGCCGTGTGTCACCGACGACGGCGAGCCGAGTAAGGTCGCGAACTTAAAACCGCGAACTTTAAGAACGCACGTCTTTTTTTTTTGTTTGTTTAATATCCTCAAATGAATTGTCCCGCTCTAGGCAGCGTAGAGCCGGAAGGCGTGTTAGACTTTTACTAACTAAAACCCACCCGTGTTCCTTCAGTTGCCTGTTGCCAAGGGCCTTGGTATCCCTTTCGGAATTTCCCGCAAAGTATGCACGCCTATCACCCACTTTACAAAATACAACAGAAGACAGGCGTTGTGTTGTGCTACGATTACCAACACTGGACTAAGTCCAACGAGCAAGTCATTGTTTTGGAACTGTGGAAGCAACACAATGCCAAAGAAAGTGCTCTAAAATTCGAAATTCATGCCATGTCATGCATGCGTCTGTTACCGTAATTTTTTGCTTTGAGCAAGGGCTGATGCCAATATAAAAAGATGAATAATAATTATAAAACTGAAATAACTCATTCACAATACAATAATTGAATAATTGTAGTTTCTATTGTACAATATTATAAGCTGCATCCTACGTGAAACGAAGCGTATGAAAATCATTTCAGTTTCAGTCATTTTCCGACAAAAAATAGTGTCAGTTGTCAAATGAAAACGTCAAATTATTGGAAAATCTACGAAAATCCTGAAAATCTCTTTGACCGAGTGTTATTTTATCGGTCTTGTTGTTTTATAATGGGATTGCTAAATATTTAATTGCGAGAATACTAAAATAATTTTTCGAACAGGAACTCCCGAAAGGTTTGTAGGTACTTACACAAATGTTACAAAAATATTTTTTTATAGATATAATATTTCACTTCTAAACATAGCGGGGTGCGGTTTCAGGTGGCTTATGTGGAGCTATGCCGGAGCATTTAGAACTTCAACACCTTGTGGACTTGTCGGCGGGAAGCGGCGACGAGACACTACCGAATCTACTTGAGAACAAGAGACCTCTCATAAAAAGATGTCCTTACCTTGGCCTGATACTGGCGACGCTATCCTCTTTGTTCTTCTCACTGTGCTCGGTCATCGTTAAGAGCCTCGTCAACATCGACCCCATGCAGCTAGCCATGTTCCGGTTCATTGGTGTACTGTTACCAACTATACCCATAGTGATATACACAGAGCAACCTGTATTTCCTGAAGGGAAACGCGTCCTCCTGCTATTGCGGTCCATTGTAGGCACAGTAGGCTTAATGTTAAGTTTTTATGCTTTTCGAAACATGCCGTTAGCAGACGCATCTGTTATAGTATTTTCGGTGCCTGTTTTTGTTGCACTGTTTGCTCGAGTTTTCTTGAAAGAACCATGTGGTATCTGGAATACAATATCCATTATATTAACTCTTATTGGAGTGATATTGATTACTCATACACCATTTTTATTTGGTGATGACCCAACAGCAGAGCATAACCAGAATTACAATAGTCTTAGGGGTGCCATGGCTGCCTTTATTTCAACTATATTTGGCGCTAACGCTTATGTTTTGCTTCGAGTGCTCAAAGGGTTGCATTTCTCTGTAATTATGACAAACTTTGGTGCTATTGCTATATTACAAACTTTGTTCTACTCTTATGTGTTTGGTGTGTTGTGTATGCCTATTTGTGGCACGGAGAGATTCTTGGTTGTTTGTCTGGCACTGTTCAGTTATTTGGGACAAATCTTGTTGACAATGTCTCTGCAAATGGAGCAGGCTGGTCCTGTGGCTATTGCTAGATCTGCTGATATTGTGTTTGCGTTTCTGTGGCAAGTAATGTTCTTCAATGAAATTCCAAGCAAGTATTCTGTTTGTGGAGCCGTCTTAGTTTTAAGTTCAGTTATGTTAGTTGGTTTACGTAAGTGGGCACTGGCTTTGCCCACAGATTCACAGCTGAGAAGTAAACTGGGTGCACTGGCACGATAAACAGTATTTTATTGAATCTCACTTGCATACGTAAAATTGCCACATTGATTTATGATTGTGTATTATTATGACTTGATATTTAGTTGTTAATGGCTCAAAAGCACTTGAGTGACATTTGTATTAGTGGTTTATAACAACTGGAATCAGTTTTCGGGCTATTCAATATGTCTAAAGAAAGTGATTTGCTAATAATCATAATCAGCGAACAACCACTTCTCAGTGACTTCATTTTTGGAGTTTCCCCCCTTCTAACTGTGGTAGCTTCCCTTTCTATGTTGATGGTTTTATCAATTCATGATAAAAATAAGAATATACATGTACTTACTACTACTTTATCTGCTTAGTAACTTAGTGTGCTACTTTCTTCCTATAAAATAAAACTTCCTTTTATTCCTAAGAATATAATTCAGGTTTACTGATGTTACCACAACTCATCTGCACAAGAAGTCTAGTCAATGATCGTCTATGCGTTTATGTTTCTTATTTTCAAGTGTTTAAGAGCCATTTTATTTACACACATCTCTTCAGTCCACAAACTGTAGTGAGTTTTGCTTTAAGTGCTTTAAGTACGTATAAGTATGGACAGAAACAATAACTATTATAAATTATAATATTTAAGTAAAACCTTTCACCCTAAAAGACTGTTAAGTAAGTCCACTCGAACTTGCGTTGTGCGTTGGCCTCTATAAATCACTTTGCTAAGTCATTGTGTTCCTCATTGGCTTTAATAATTTAGTCCTTTTAATTATTATTAATTATTTAAAGTTTATTGTTGTCAAAATCTTTTATATTTAATCAATTTGCTTAGATTATATGCGTTTGTTAAAGTGTCATTGCCACATAATGATCTCTAAAATGTTTACATTTCATAGTTACATATCACCAAAGTTATATTTATGTTTACTAAAATATCCTTTTATTTTAATAGATGAACTCCATATACCTAACAATTTTAAACTGTTACATATTAATTATTTTGTGAAGCATAAAATTAAGAAAATATTGTCATTATCACCTAGTCATGTGTAAGTATTTACTAGTCATTATAATCTAGATATTTTTAGTTGTTTTTAGAATGAAATCAGATATTTTTATAGAATGAAGAGCATCTGAACATTACTCAGTTTGATTCAATCTCACTATTAATCAAGTAGTTATATTAAGAAGTATGGGCTTTATTTTGTTTTGAAATTCAAAAGTTAAACTAGTCATTAATAATATAGTTATGATGGCACAATAGTAAAGTATAGTTTGTTAATAATTTATGAATCCTAGGAATGTTTGATCACCGGTACATGTAGGTTTAGTCGTTGTAAATAATGAGGACGCGTCTTGTGAATTAAGCCCATGGACATAAAGTTTAAATTACAATGACGAGTGCTCATGAAATGCAATAACTTAAATAAGTACAATCAACACATCTGAAATACATCAATTTGTATTTGCTTTTTTGCAAAGCTTTTTATAGTTTGTTATAATGAATGTATGCATTATACAGATACCTACTTTAAAAATGTATAACGGCTAAATTGGTGGTGTTGACTGTACATAATTGATTGGATTGTGATATTTTTACTTCTAGTCATAAATACTATGTACACTGCTTAATTTAATAAATATAATGTTCAATATTATTATAATGGTTTAATTATTAACCAATTTTTTTACACGACTGCTCAGAAATAAGTATGCGTCTTGTTTTTTTTTTTACCTTCTAGGTTAAATTTTGCGAGACCCTAAAATTTTACTAATATAATTATAAGTATAATAAAAATATGGATCACTGTCTCTCGATTTATTTAAAATTCCACATGACCATTCATTCAGAATTGTGTATGCAGTAATACGCCTCTGCTTTCTATCTTTTTTATTGTCATAATTTAAAAAATAAATAATTAAAAACACGACTGCCCTGCTAAAAACAAAGTAGAAAACAAGTTGATAAAATTGTCATTGCAGTCGGCGGACCTCTAAACCTCTTAGATTAAAAAGTGCTCCACGTATATATTCATCGCCGAGCGTTAGAAAGCTACTCGGACCCTTTTTGATTTACTAAAGAAGACAAACTAGCTATACCGAGTACGAGTGCCCACACTACCTATCCTGGTACAGCTTGGCAAAAAAGAGTATGATGCGGTGACAGATGAAACTAAATATTTTACTTTAAGTAATGCAAACATATAATGTTGGCACTACTTTGCCGACAAGTGCTAGTAGGTTTTGAGTCAGTACAAGCAGAGTTTTTCACTATTGGTTTAAATTCTTTGACGCATTTCCCATTTGAAGTGACATTAGTGCGGTAGTGGCGCCCTCATTTTTTCCAAACTCTTTTTTGCCAAGCTGTACATTATGTTCTGTACCCCGCACTAGGCCACTCCACAGCTTGATGCGAACTATGCTTATAACGGGTTCAAATCGTTTCGTGTGAACCCAATATTAGGTGAAACAGTGTTCTCGGTCGTTCACTGTCTCGGTTCTGTACTTGTTCAAGGCCAAATAATATAAAAATGATACGTGGAAGAGAATTGCCATCAAATATTAAATTCATTTTCGCGCCCATTAAGTCTTCTATTATCTATCTGGTCATGATCAGCCCTCCATAATCGTCTTCTATTATCTATCTGGTCATGATCTGCCCTCCATAATCGACTAAATTCTGAAAAACACGTACGGCTCTATTTATGTATAATCTGAGGTAGAGATTGACATTTGACAGTACTGGCAGTCATGTCATGCATGTCCTCAATCTGCGGCTGACTTCACTTCAGTTTCGTTTCGATACTCGTTCATTTGCGTACCTATTTCTAAATTAAATTTTCACCGTATTTGCATTAACAGTTTGTAATTAAACGTGTTTGAATCACATATCAGTCATGGCAGATCGTCTTACCCAGCTTCAGGACACCATAAACCAGGTAACCTAATGAGAATTTTGTCATAATTTTGGTGCTGCCTCAACTGTGTATTTACATCGTTATTTACTGTTTTACAGCAAGCTGAGCATTTTTGCAACAGCATAGGTATACTGCAACAGTTCTCTACGCCAAGCAAGTTCCCTGGTTTCGACCGCAGCGGGTCACAAACGCCGCAACAACAGCAAAATCAGGAGGACTATGCTGTGCTGTTTGCTGCGTTGATATCTCGATGTGCTAAAGATATCGACACGTTGATTGAGTCGCTGCCGAGTGAGGAGAGTTCGACAGAGCTGCAGGTGCAAAGCTTGAGGCGTTTGGAGGCTGAGAATAAAGAGGCTGCTGAGCAACTTGAAGAGGTATGTTTCTGATGTACTTCTAAGATGAAAAATCTTAGATCCAGTTGGTTACTTTTAATTGAATTCTTTGTCTTTTCTTACGTAAACTATGAGAGAGAAGTAAGTGATGGAGCACTTTGGTTATTAGTCTATTAGAGTAAAGTAACGTGTATTAAATGTGTAGCAAAGTGTATGATGGATAGTGTAATATAATACAATAATTTCAGTTATAATCCAATAAACAAAAATTTAATACAATAACTATAGTTTCAACCCATCATTATAATGTAATGACCAATTTATTGTTATATTCTCTATTCTATAATTGAAGAAATATTTTGTTCCAGGTGGTACGTCAAGGTGAGATTCTTCTAGAGAAGATCCAAGGAGCCCTAAGTGACATCGCTCAATGTCAGCTTGACATGCAGAACCCACTGCTGATCCTCAACAAAGATGTGAAGCCCCAGTTATAGGGCTCATGGAAACACGGTAGTGAATACCGTTGGTGTTGATCTGATATGGACGATAATACAAATTGTTGTGTTTTGTGATTTTTGAATACAATTGATTACTAGTAATTACAATACTTTTAGGTCTGCACTCTAATTGTGTAACACATTCTAACACACACACACTCTAATTGTGTGATCGATTACAATGTTTCATTTTGACGGTTCAACAACATTCATTGTGTTATTTTTGTTGTTGAGCAGATTTTATTGGATTAGCAATATCCTTCAAAATGATTCAGATTATGATTGATTGTGTGTTACGGAATTAGGGTGCTGGTCTTCCCTAGATATTAAGTATAATTTGTATGGGCACAAAAGTCTTATTTTATTGGTGTCTAATACCGAAATCCCACGACCTGCGATTTTGCGGACAGACACCGACGAGCCCGGACGACGGACCGTGGGAAGGTGTACGTGCGGGGTATCGTAGACATCGGAAGCTCCTGGTACGCGGTGCGTGGCGGTCTCTGGTCGTCGGCCGTGCGTGTCCGTCTGCAATATTGCTGATTGTGGGATTCCACCATAAGTCAATAAACACTGCTGGAGATGCAACCTAATTAAAACCATATTTGAGCTAGCTTTACTTCACGTAAAATACTTACTTTTTATCAATATTCTAAGGATAATACAACACGGTTGATAAAATTATGTGTTAGTCGAAAGTCAAATAATTTATTTCAGTTAGGCACATAAAAGACATTTGAATGTCAAAAAAGTAAAAGGATTTGTGAGCTCAAGACCTCTTTGTCTAGCTTTTCTCGAGTATATTGGGGTCGGCTTCCAGTCTAACCAACTGGATACCAGTATTTTACATGGAGCAACTGCCTATCTTCTGACCTCCACCTGTTCCAATGCTTAAGACCCTGTTACCTATGCCTGCCAGGGTTGCGGATGCCTGCCAGGGCTGCGGGATAGGCCGAAAGGGATACCGGGACCTTGGCAACAGGCAACTGAAGGAACACGGGTGGGTTTTAGAAAGTAAAAGTCTGATACGCCCTTCCGCTCCGCCCAGAGCGAGAGAAGACATTTGAGGATTTCCCATCCTCAAAAAAATAAGACCCTGTTACCTGTATTTATTATTTGTTAACAAACTAAATTTGTTTAAAAATTATTTTAGTGAGGTAGGGATAATATTATTGCTGTCGTAATTCTTAGTTGTACCAGCAAAAAAAGAACTAATGTTTGTTTTTATTGTAAATAAAGCTGTGTGGACTAAATAAATTAATGTTACCCAACTAAAATGCAATTTTTCTTACTACTGGGGTGGTATTATGAAGTACTAATGCCATCATTATTCCACTGCGAAAACGGGATGGTGCTAGCGGCCTTGTCTAGATCCGTGTCTCTCTCACACTGGAAAAATAATACGACACCTGTTCCTATTCCTTAGCCATGCTCACATTAATCAGAGTAGACTAACACAGACGACGCTGTATTTTATCTTGAAATAAAATATTTATGGGGAGACCTTTGCCCAGCTGTGGGATTTGTAGTACAAATAATATTCAGAGTTTTAACGCCATCTAGTGACAAAAGTAAATACTTCTGTGTTAAAAAGTTAGTCCGCAAAAAATGCAATAGATGTCGTTAGAGATATGTTTGCAGGTTACCTGTCAAATTTATTTAAATTTTATTCCTCGCGGGGGGTAAGCAGACAATACAATCCGCTGACGCTCTACACTCAGAGGGAGGGTCATAGACTACTTTATATAATGAGAGGGAGGGTATTTGCCTCCATGAAAGTGAGTTTATCAACTGAGATGGGAATAGGTCATAGTTTCGAGCTTGTAAGGTTGCGTTTTTTGAATCAAATCTAGAAATTACTTCGCAGTAGGTAGTTTTAACTGAACATGAATTCTAGGTTGAAAAAATTTTTTTGGGATAAAGCGAGAGTGTCAGAGGTGCTTTACTATTTAAATATTTTCTTTGAATTTAGAAAATTATTTCTTACACAGAATATTTTTTAAATTCTTTATTGAAGTTTTTTTTTTTATCGTGTTTTCCTTATAAAATCTGCCATCGGCTTTCTAGCCATAATCAGATCGGCTTTTCGTGTGAGATTGGTTGTGTCAGATTTAGGTAGGTTGGTTTGGTTGGTTGGTTATACATAATGATTCATGATTAGATGATTTGATGTGGAGAAAATTGAAAGTGTCTGTGTTTTTAATGGCTTGTATTATAAATAAAGTTCATACCACGCAATATTTAATTAACGCTCATTTATGATTTATAGCCCTGAGCTACATCAAGTAGGTAATTTGCATTTACTTGTAAACACTTTCACATATCCAAGGAAATCGCATCGAACCTTTTTTCTCAGGAAGGAAGGTAGAGAAGGAAGTTTCTCTCTGACCATCCTGGTTTTGTCCCTTGATGTCCGGTTCAAACCGGCCGCGAATTGAAGCTCGAAGAACCTTTACAAGTTTACATTCACACGCGGCCCGCACCCAGCCTCTCGCCGCCATCGACGCTTCACTCACCTGTAGTTGATAACCAACCTCTTTGCCGCGAGCACGCTCCACGCTACCGGTTTTTGATCGCACCTCTTTAGTGACGTACGATTTTGAATTCGAAGTTTTCGAATGCAACCCCGTTCGTTCATCAACTTGTGTACGAAATTTAAAATTCTACAATGATGGACTCTGAACTGTGTGACTGTTTGTTTTTGAATTATTGAGTGTTTTTTTTTTAATTTTGGTTTGGTATTGTTCCCTGAAAAGTGTTGAGGGAGTGGATGTGAAAATTCGAAACGGCCCGGAAGGACGGATCTGCTCTCCCTTCGCGCTTCCGCGACAGGTATGTAGTTATAAACCTCATTAGATGATGCTAGAAAATAATAATTGTTTACATTGCTGATATCCGATGTTATCTATTAATTAAATTTAAGCTCCTTATCGCTGGTAATTGGCGAACGGATTGTCACACAGGAGCAGGATTTTCCAGTAATTTTCCAGTTTTACGCTGCATTAATAAGTATTGAAAACAGTTGTTTTAGCTTCTATCACTAGCAACTTTCTATATTTAATTGGATACCTTAATACCAGTTAGGGATTTAATTAGTTTCTGATTGAAAAGCACGAGGCACCTGATTTTCTCTCAAAGAACGAAGAAACTCCATTTGGTACTACTTATTTGTAATGAAACTACACTCGTATAATAAGCAAACCAAGCCAATAGCACTCATACTTTTATGTATTTTACACAGACCAAATACAAAACCAAGACAGAGCGCTGTTAACAGTGACGTGAGGCCGGTTTCGTAAACATGTGTGCACTTAGTTTGGTGTAGTTTGATTGAAGTGTCATTGTAAATGTGTGTGTGTGAGGTGTATGAACAGAGTGTTAGTGTAGTTTTAGCATGCTTCACTGTATTGTTCGCAGCGCTCCCTCCGTCTTGGTTTTTTATTTGGTCTGAGGTATTTTTGAGAAAATTTAAAATATTCACTATCGTTTACAGGAGAGTTGAAAATCGGTCGCCCTACCGCTCTTTCCCTCGATCTTTATAAAATTTCTTCGCTTATAGAAATGCAGACGTTCTCCTTAAAACCAACATTTGAAACTGCAGTAGGTACTTTCTAACTCTAGTAGATTAATCACAATGAATACCTTCTTACATAATATAAATAAAAAATACTTATACATAATTTAGAAATATCTTGATGATTTTTGCTATAAGTGCAACTTCCAGGTCGGATAAATGGTTCGATTTCCAGATAAAGTAAAAAGGTTTTTCTTTTAGGAATTTCCCGGAAGCAGCCCGGAGTCTACCTAGAGCCCGGTTGATGGCACTAGGCTCACCCCGTATTACGTCATGTGCAAAGGCGAAACTTAATTGCAAAGTCGAAATATGGGTGATGTTCAACACCTTCACCTAAACATACGGGAAACAGTTGTGCTATTCTGTGAAAATCTCGCCGTGAAAACTTATGTGAAGTGAGCTTGGAGTGATCAGTCACTGCCTTAGCATTAGTAGTGGTATTCTGTAAAAATCTCGCCGTAAAAATTTAGGTGAAGTGAGCTTGGAGTGATCAGTCACTGCCTTAGCATCAGTAGTGGTATTCTGTAAAAATCTCGCCGTGAAAACTTATGTGAAGTGAGCTTGGAGTGATCTGTCACTGCCTTAGCATTAGTAGTGGTATTCTGTAAAAATCTCGCCGTAAAAATTTAGGTGAAGTGAGCTTGGAGTGATCAGTCACTGCCTTAGCATCAGTAGTGGTATTCTGTAAAAATCTCGCCGTGAAAACTTATGTGAAGTGAGCTTGGAGTGATCTGTCACTGCCTTAGCATTAGTAGTGGTATTCTGTAAAAATCTCGCCATGAAAACTTAGGTGAAGTGAGCTTGGAGTGATTTGTCACTGCCTTAGCATCAGTAGGGGTATTCTGTAAAAATCTCGCCGTGAAAACTCAGGTGAAGTGAGCTTGGAGTGATCAGTCACTGCCTCAGCATTAGTAGTGGTATTCTGTAAAAATCTCGCCGTGAAAACTTAGGTGAAGTGAGTTTAGAGTGAGCTGTCACTCCACCTGATGCTAGGGATTGACAGCTCATTTCACCTACGTTTTCACGGTGAAGTGTTTACAAATTATACCGACTGAAGGTATCGATGACAATGACAGCTCACCCCACGCTCACTTCACCTTAGTTTTCACGGTGAGATGGTTACAGAATAGCAATAGCCGTAATATTACTTATTCCATTATGTGACTTAGGTCAGTTGTCAATATCGAAGGCTAAGTAACCTAGGTAGGTAGGTGCCTATCTAGTTCCGAGAAATAACATACGAAGTATCTATTGTTAGAACATAATTGCATTGGTCCGTAAACCTCATAACTGCGTTTTTTAATGCTCAACCGGCAATTTGTGTTAAATTTTATTGGTAATTAATTGCAAATCGACTCGCTTGGAACTCGAAACCGAGTGTTTATTTACTCGTGCAGAAAAATATTAGCTCGCTGAACTTTATAATGTATGTTTGGGCCTAGTTTTTGACAATCGAGTCCTACAAAATAAGTTACATTGTAGATATCATTCGTTAGGTGTTGTAAAAGAAACCGGCCAAGTGCGAGTCGGACTCGCACACGAAGGGTCCTGTACCATCCTTAATCCTACTAATATTATAAATGTGAAAGTTTGTGTGTTTGTGGGTTTGGATGTTTGTTACTCAATCACGCAAAAACGGCTGAATGGATTTGGATGAAATTTGGCAAACAGATAGATTATAACCTGGATTAAGACATAGAATACTTTTTATTCCGATATTCCCACGGGATCGAGACTTACGCGGGTGAAACCGCGGGGCGCAGCTAGTAATATTATAAATGCGAAAGTAACTCTGTCTGTCTGTCGCGCTTTCACGCCAAAACTACTAAACCGATTTAAATGAAATTTGGTACACAGATAGTCTAGAGCCTGAGAAAGGACATAGGCTACTTTTTATCGACATACCATTCGGGCGAAGCTGCGGGCGGAAGCTAGTTATCTATAAAAACGGCGAAAAAAATTACGTTTGTTGTATGGGAGCCCCTTTAAATATTTATTTTATTCTGTTTTTTAGTATTTGTTGTTATAGCGGCAACAGAAATACAGTATCTGTGAAAATTTCAACTGTCTAACTATCACGGTGTCATGAAATACAGCATGATGAGAGACGGACAGACAGACAGCGGAGTCTTAGTAATACGGACCCGTTTTACCCTTTAGGTACGGAACCCTAAAAAGGGCTGGTTTATTTCTAAAGCTGTTATAAATCAGATATTTACTAACATACGTCATGTCAGGTCATGTCCTTGTAAACTGCCTAAAAATACCTAATAAAGTCTAAGAACTATAAACGTACTTACCTACTTATAAATAATTAAAATTGTTTGATGAAAAGTTCTCTACCACATCAGAGGGGCAATTCCCGTAATTTTTAAGAACGTTCACATTCGCATCTCATTCGCAATCTGTCAAAATAACCATCAATTTACCAACATTTTTGACAAGTTTAACAAATTGCGACTTGAATGTGAATGTTTTTTTAAGTACGAGAATTGGCCCTCTGTTCTCAGGTTGTGATATTCGTCAACTTTTCTTCATTAATTAATGAGTTAAGCCATGAAAGGCAACCTAAAGCAATCAAAAACTGAAGAATCCATCCTTAATCATTCATTCATTCATTCATTCATTCATTCTTTCATTTCATTTCATCAACGGTAAACCACTTAAGTGTCTTCCAAAACAAAGACAGTAGATAGGTACCTACGCCATTTCGACGTAACTGACATTTACTAAAGAGCTCTTCAACTGTCCATTGACTTATGAACTGCATTATGTAGATGGATAGAAAACGCGGATGTCACAAATGCAAACTGAGTTTAACATATCTATGAGATTATTACGTTGAGAATATATTGAGACGAAAATGTTCGCGGATGCCTCGTGAAAGTGCTGACCCCTCCAAAACCGGCTCGCTAGTCGAGGGTTTTCCATCTTCTATGTTGTAATATACACACTTTACATGTGAGTAAATTTTGCTTCATGACTCCATGAGTAATGTTTTGACATTTCCGTTAGGGTTTAAGAACCGTGTGTCGTCCGGGATACATCAGGAACCTCGTTTTTTATTCTGTGTTGTTTAAACACTCCTTGGCAGTGGCTCTTCGGAAGTCTCACCATCTTCCCAATCATATCCCAATAAATTTGGAATAAGCACAGCATGTCTCTTCTCATTCGACTTTATCAGCAGTCATTTGAGTAGTCACCCCCTTTCCAGCCATATCATCTTGAACAGCATCCATCCATCGTTCCTTTAATCTTTTTCAACTCTTACCTCTTATAACATAATCAGCTTGTTGGGACCTCTCCTCTCGGTGAGAGGGAGTTGGCCGTAATCCATCACGCGGGCCCAGTGCGGGTTGGTAGATGTCACATGTCTTCGAATTTATTGTTTTAGAACATGCCGGTTTCCTCACGATTTTTCCTTCAACGTTTTGAGAGCAGTGGTGATGGGATAATAATAATGAGGAGCTCGTGGCTAAGTAATAACAGCCGCACGGGTCGATTCATCAGGTTAAGCTACGCTTGCCGGGGTTGGTCTGTGGATGGGTGACCATCTTTACATATCGAGACTCCTCCGTGCCTCGGAAAGCACGTTAAACCGTTGGTCCCGGCTGTCATTTGTGGATCTTTGACAGTTGTTACGGGTCGTCAGAGGCCCGAAAGTCTGACAACCAGTCTTGCCAAGGGGTATCGTATTACCCAGTTACTGGGTTGTGGAGGTCAGATAGGCAGTCGCTCCATGTAAAATACTGGTATTCAGCTGCATCCGGTTAGACTGGAAGCCGACCCCGACATGATTGGGAAAAGGCTAGGCAGATGATGGTGATGGAATAATTTACAAAATGTAAAGCGCCTGTTTGGGTCCGAACGTACGCCATAAAAGTCGTAAGTCGCGTCCGTTACCACTGGCCTTCCCCTGGCCCACCAGATCATGAACTCTTATTTCCATCTGTATTCATTTTAATAACATTCCTCACTTCCGTCATTTCTTTTTCCTAAAACTTTACAGAAAGCATATTATCCACGTTATATTTTACTCGTAGGTAGTGTATCTGTCGTGAGTTAGAATATGTTTTAACAGAGTCAGGAGAAGGGCAACAGAATTCACTCCGTCCTTGTGAATACCTCAACAGCTAGCTTCATCTACATCCATTAATCACTTACGATGCTCAAACGCGGACCGTCCACTTATTTTTAAACTATTTTGCAAACTTATTTTCGTGAATAGAGTTCATAATCGTGCTCATTTTGTAACAATTACTTAAATGGCTTGTCAATCAATCAATCAGCTGAACCGATTGCAGTCCGTGGTCAACCATAGGCATGCTTCAAGCGCCACAAAAGCTCCCTAGTTAGATCAATGCTTTTAGTGCATTTATTTAGTACAGTCCGGGAGAGAATGCGTTCCTGACACCAGTCAGTTGGACAATTTCTAGTATTAATAAGGATCAAATTCGCAAAACACATAATTATTCGTTAGTATGAAACTGAGAACTGAGAATGTGTTTTTGAAGGCCAATTCTCTAACTTAAAAAACGTTCAAATTCAAGTCGCAGTACCGCAATAGTTCCAAAATGTCACAAAAGGTATTCTAAACCAAAAAACTAAGCCAAAGGTGACGTTTGGTGCGAATAGAATGAAAATAAGAAATGTACTGAAACGGTATTCTGTACCATTTTCGAGTTGACAAAGAAATAAAATTGGTATTCCCGTACCTAAGCAAACGTCAAAACTGACGTAAGCACGAGATTATTTGTTGACTGAACGGTCACGAAAAATTTTAGCTTCTGCAGTTTCATATTTCTCATTTTACTTAGATTTTTTTTTTGGTCAAGAACCTCAACCTCTCGACGGCCGAACTGTAGATCATTAAAATGTTGACACTTTAGACTTCATCCATCTCATCATCACATTGAGCTGTCTTTCAAAATCCCACTATTTTAGAGGTTACCTCAGCTCGATAATTAGTTAAACTGAGCTAAGCATAATTTTAAAAACGTTCGTCTGCATTATTTAAGTATGTCAACTCAACTTACTTGGGATATTTCAAATATTCATCAAGGTCTACTCCAGTCTCGAAGTATGCACTTTGTGATAAAGCGTAGGTATTCTTGTTTTAACCGTTTGTTAAAGTGGTTTCATATACATATTAGGATCAGAGAGACATGGAGCTTTATAAGATTGAACGTCTTCGTATTCTCCGCAGACATCAGAAAGGATCAGCAATCTACCTCTACGTATGGATTTGTGGTATAAAGTGCAGTTATTTTCTTCCTCCATGTGAATGCACCAATTGTATACCTGCCTGGATCATGTAGGTAAACGTTCGAACCTCGACAATGATCGTGATTATAATGCGAATAACGATCTATTTGAATGCCGAACGAAGCTGTCGAGGAAATCCTATTATAAAACACGATATGAACGTGTTCTAATATATAATTACCGTCAGTTGTCTGTTTAACGCACGTGGTGGGAGCTCCCCGCCTTGTGGCCTCCGGAATATGATAATATTTGATAATAAAACCGATGCAAACGTAAACCTCGAATTTCTAGTTTTTGAAGATACTTAAATCAATCAGCGGTCAAGTGCGACAAGTAAGTGAGGTTGGGCGCCATTTTTGAAATTAGAATTGGAAACATCCGGGGAGCGTGAAAAAGTTGATCGATTGTCGATGACTGGCGGTTCAATTTGAGTAGGTATGTGTAAGCGTTCCATTTTTAAGTGAGATTGTTATAAAGGTGAAAAGAAAATTGCAAAATTTGGAAAGGCTTAAGAAATATTCTTACACTGTCCCATCGAGATTGCTTGGTTGAAAGTTTGGCACTATAAGATGTCCTCCTCTGAATGACTATCATTCTTTAGGCTTGTTAAAATCAGGCGATAAACAACAAAAGGTTGTTATAGCTATAATCCTTGAATACAGGGGTAGTATTATGAAGTATTAATGCCATCATTATTCTACTGCGAAAACGGGATGGTGCTAGCGGCCTTGTCTAGCTCCGTCTCTTTCTCACACTGGAAAAATGGTGGCATTAATACTTCATAATCCGGCACCAGGTGTAACCGCCTATTCCGTCTCTTGCATTAGGTACAGTTGAACAAGCTATTTGGTATACAGGCAGATAACTTGCAACTACTTTAAACAATTTTGTGAGTGTTCTCAGTAGTCAACAATCCTTTTATGTCACTCTCCTAAGCCATAAGCTCAAAAAGTTAAATTAGACACACAATAAAAACGAATTTTGGCAGTGTAGCGAAAAACGAACATATTTTCCCCTTATACTAAATAGCTTATTCGACTGCACATTATAACTCGCCAAAAAAACTCAATTTTGTAAGCCCGCGGCATCGGCACCCTAATATGATACGGTCACCAAATAAGTCAATACTCGGTTCGTACAAACCAACACGATATTCAAATGATTGTCAAATATAGCTGGTTAGGAAGCAAGGACATTCGACGTAATCTAGTATACGTGTGGTCGAAGCCTTTACCAATTGAGTTTACAAGATAAACAAAAATCGTGTATTGCAAATAAGCAGTTAATTTTATTAGGTAGCTTTGTAAATAGAGATTGGTATTTTTATTTATTATGTTGACGAATCGGTTTTTCTTTGAAAACTGTCCCTTTTCTATTGTGCTATTGGGAGGGACTCGGAATCCAAAGAGTCTTCTTTCATCCTTTTTTTTTTTTTTTTGAGGGTGGGAAGTCATGACTTCTCCCGCTCTGGGCGGAGCGGAAGGGCGTGTCAGACTTTTACTGACTAAAACCCACCCGTGTTCCTTCAGTTGCCTGTTGCCAAGGTCCCGGTATCCCTTTCGGATTTTCCCGCAACACTGGCAGGCATCGGTCCTACCGGACCCCGCTAATTGTGATGACATCTCTTTGAGGCGCGCGTGGAACACGACGCGCCATGCATCGACCCGGGCCTGGTCGTTATCGGACGGCAAGCTGCCCGTTGCTCGTCGTCCGCAAGCCCGCGCCTATGGTGGCCGGGAATCCGCCTGGGATTCCCGACGCCCAAGGCGTCTCCAACGGCGGCGGTTAGGGGCGTGAGGGCGCAAACTTTGCCTTTCCCTCACGCGTTCCGCCTTCTCCTTCGCGAGCATTACTGCTTCGCAGAAGGAGGTGACGGCTTCCCATGCCCTCTCGCTCCGTACCATGGCCTGGACCAGGGCCGGACGCGAGAGGTCATTGCCGCCAATCGCCTCCACGAGGACATGGCGGTGCTCCGCCCAAGCAGGGCATACCTCCACCGTATGCTTCACCGTGTCCTCCGGGCGATCCGCACAGTGGTGACACCCGGGCGTTTCCTCCCGCCTAATCCTACACAGGAATCTCTCGAAGCTGCCATGTCCGGTGAGGACCTGTGTCAGGCGGAAGGTGAGGACGCCGTGGCGCCTCTCTAGCCACTCCTCAAAGAGGGGACTTATCGCCGCAATTGTGGCGTGCCCAGTCTTCTTTCATCCTGCATCTCGAATCCTGAAATCATGCGCCTTTCTCTTTTTGAATATTCATAATGTCCCTACATTTCTGTATGCAAAAAGAAAAAAAAATTCAGAATAAACTCCACCTGTTTAAAATAAAAGTAAGAACAGTCAAGAAATTCAAATTTCGAGTCTCCGCATTCGTTGTCCATTTTTGTTTTAATAGCGCCATCTTGTAACTTACCTTGACATTTGGCGCGTCCGAGTCGAGTGAGGATCCTCTTTTGATTTGTTTTAAATACTTTAATGTTTGTTTTTTTTTTGTTACATTGTAATAGAGACTATCTGTTACCATGCTCTTCATAAAGCATGCTCTAAGAGTGATGTCACGAAAGGGTTTTCGCTTGTCTAAGATTTTAATTAACGACAATTTTTTTCTGTGGATAGTGTATTTAAGACGATCAGTATAAGTAATTATTTGTATATTCCTAGTTACAAACACGATAAGTTTCAGTAGCTTTTGCTTGTTTCAAACATTTGACATCCGACCATTCGTGCAAACACCACACTTATCAATTTAACACATTTCTATTCCGAGTTTCACACAGCTCATTTCACACATCGCGGATCGAAAAACCGACTCCTTTGGTTGCAGTTTGAACTTTCCTAGCAGTTCATTGTTTGGTGACTTGATGTGCAAACAGCAAGAAAGTTCAAGGCAGCCAGTTGCATCACGAATAGAGTCATAAAATGTAATGGCCGTAGAACGCAGTGCGCTTTAAATAACAATAAAGCGGCTACACACGAACAAACGCTTTTAGCAAATCATTTTGCATCTATCTTTATTTGGGGATTAACAATAGCATTCGCAACGATGTATTGTTTGCGTTCGGTTCAATCGATAAGATTGGTTAGCATGCTAGGTGCCTATTTGAAATGTTCAATCAAGATCAGAAAGTAGTATAAGTTCACTTTTTCTAAAAGGTTACAGAAGCAAGCTCGTTAGGGCTATTGAAAACTTACGTTAGTTTTTCGAAAAATCATCTTTAATTCATTTTTACTCTTACAGTCATATTTTGCTGCATGAATATTTAAGCATAAAGGAATTTATTTAATATTTTAGGCATAAAAATGTACAGAGGCGGACTTAATTTTCTGGGGTGATTCCGACCAATTCAAATCCGAAGTAAGTAATGGTTTAATTTAAAGTTAACAGTATTAGAACTTCGAAATTCAAATTCAAAGTTATAATGAAAACTTTATTGTTTTCATTCGCTTCCGTCTATCACGCGAATTTGATAATAGTCCCCTGCCATGTTACAAACCATTTTAGAATACCTAGATAGGGTTTTCCAAGTGTTATACAAAATAGGTAGGTAGGTATAAAACAATAGTACCGTTCTTTTTTTTTTGAGGTTGGGAAATCATCAAATGACTTCTCCCGCTCTGGGCGGAGCGGAAGGGCGTGTCAGACTTTTACTGACTAAAACCCACCCGTGTTCCTTCAATTGCCTATTGCCAAGGTCCCGGTATCCCTTTCGGACTTTCCCGCAACCCTGGCAGGAAAACAATAGTACCTACGTAATAACGTTATTGTTTTAGTGTACCTAACACAAGTTAATTGATGTTGTTTTATAGACTTTTACCTACCTACTACGTATCATAATTTTGATTTAAACTTACAGATGGAGAAGCTACAAAATTCCAAAAAAAAAACGTTTTTTTAAATTTTCTTTACGAATAAGAACACTACGTGCTTACTTACGATAAGAGGTTTCGCTCAAGAAAAATACTGCTCGCTAGGCGGCATAATATGCAATAATTATTTCATCGAAATATCAGTTTCAATTACGTAAACGAGATTTGAACTTCGAACCGAGGCGGTTTACAAGTAAATAAAAAACCGACCAAGTGCGAGTCGGACTCGCGCACGAAGGGTTCCGAACCATTATTTATAAAAACGGCAAAAAAATCACGTTTGTTGTATGGGAGCCCCGTTAAATATTTATTTTATTCGGTTTTTAGTATAAGTTGTTATAGCGGCAACAGAGATACATCATCTGTGAAAATTTCAACTGTCTAACTATCACGGTTCATGAGAAACAGCCTGGTGACGGACGGACGGACGGATGGACAGCGGAGCCTTAGTAACAGGGTCCCGTTTCACCCTTTAAATAAAATAAATAGATAATACTTTTATTGTCCAAGAAAGAAACACATAAATTATACAGTAAGGATGATTGTACAAGTGTTTGTCAAAATCAGGTAGAACAGCTGGTTCCTGAACTAAGTAAAACGATACTTGTATGTCAGGAGCCAAAGTTGCTCACAAACTATGATTAAATTAACAAAATGCAATCAGGTTAAGGTGACTCAGTAATTACAGGTATCATTATTGAGAAAGGTATTCATGAGGTGATTGTTCAAATATCTTCTGTATCGTCGTAAGACAAATTCAGCAACCAATTTGCTAGCTTTGCTTTCAGTGCAAACATGGAAAACATGTAAATTTCAATTAAACGATGCCCTATTATAAAACCTTTGGGTACGGAACCCAAAAAAACAAGATCAACCGCTACTGTTTTGTTCTTTTTATGAATTCGAACCTATAAAGGATTTGTAAGAAAAGCTTTTGTGGTCTATTGCTCAATTGTCGCGACTAGTTCACGTTTGCTGGCTGAATAGGTAAATAGTTGGGCAATGTCGATCCTAAGCGAGAGATTTCGTTCGAGTGAAATATTTGTCGATCGATGTCGTAATCGGCGCAGTTAGCCGACTTCGGAAGATGCACGACGAATGGAAATTAATCACGAATTAGTTCATTAGATATATTGGATTATAATGGAGCAATACATTTATTTACAATTTAGAGAGGTTTTCAAGGAGGCGATTTCGGGTTTTACGACAGCTTAAAAATTAAGTAGATAGGTAGGTATCTACTCAACCTAGTTCAATAAACTATAATTAGATACTTAGGAATCTAAACAGAGTTTCTGTCGGTCTTTAGAGTAGGTCAGCTATGAAACTGAACTCGACTACCACTTAGTTTTATAAAACAGAAGTTATTTTTGACGTGTAAAAGTGTTATTTTGAGCCGATCTGCAGAAATAAATAAGTAAATAATTTATCATGTTCATTTACCTACTCCGAGGTCATCCATTGTCACCTAAATGGGTATATGGAAGCCATAAGAAACTTAACCATAGGTAGGTACCTATACCAATTACTAGGTAATGCTGTAACATTCCTAAAAATCGATTTGATTCAGAACGGACGGAAAAATACCGTCTCCCCGTTTGAATAAGCAACAATAGGACTCTATTTTGCACGTAATTTGACAATTACTCGATTCGACTCGGAACTACGACGTTCCTGCTCTGTATCGGTTTTCTTGCTAGTAGCCCAGTAACTAACTTATATTTTTATTTTTTTCTGCCAATTTTTAACAAATTATTGAGAAAAACTGTACCTACCTAGGTAGCTTTTTATTTTCACTCGCTCTACCCAGGGAACACCAGGTAGGTACTGTAACGCTTGAGAGCGTTATCTTGGTGTGAGGTGGCAAATCCAAAGACGGCGAGGGTTCAAAGGGGGTTTATTCTAATATTTAATTTATAAGAGACGCGTACACTGTTCGGTAGCTAAGAGTAGACTGACTAATCAAAACAAAAAGCACTCCTAACATATTTTAATCCAAATTGTTGGAACGTTCGAAACACACGGCTGCCCTCTAGCCAGCCTGTACCACGCGAGGTTGCGCCTCGCATACAAACTCCTTACAGTACCTACCCAGGTATTTTCAGCGCACCTTGTTTACACGGGCTTCTTTTATTCTTCGCTCAGCATGCAAATTACAAAGTCCTAGCTCCAATAACACCAGCTTGCAAATGTTATTTCAATATTAATAAAACCGTATCTGTAATCCAATTGTGTTGGTAATGGCATACAGTATTGCTCCAGCGGGGTCATTGACCACTCTGTTGTTGTTTGAATGGGTGATTACGAGCTAATTCATCTTTAGTGCCATTATCTTTATTAGGTATAGCGCGCGTTTTATGTAGAGTGTAGACCTCTTTTTTGTTTGTGGCCAGTTAAAAGTTTTGAGGTTAGAATTGTTTTTTTCTTCTTAATTGTTTATGTCAAGACGTGATTATGATTATAATGGCTGTAAATAGGTAAGTTATTATTCGACTTTTTTTTGGTTAAAGTTGCATTTCTGTTCTATCTACTGCTCGGACTTCTCCAGAAATAAACCTTATGAAAACATCATTCATTATGATTTGTAAACTGATTAAAATCTCATAAATTAGGTATGTTAAAAGAGTAAAAGCGAACAGATTTCTCATAAACAAAAACAGCTTCAACATATTATAAGTTCGGTAAGCGTGTCAAGCACGTTTGCTAAGCTCGGGCGACGAGAAAAAAAAGTTGAAAATAAAAACAAGGCTGTACCTCTTTTCACTTTCGTCTGCTAGCGGTATAATCAACGTGGTTCCCGCCCTCTATTTATACTCGTAACTTGTACGAACACGAAGACCTGTTTCAAAAAGTTTTTAAATCTTTTAGAACCATCTTTTTGGGTTGAGCGCATTTTTTTCCAAGAATAGTTTTGCCTGCTTATTATAAATTAGCTAAGCTAACAACAATTTTTGAGGAGGCGAATTTAAATTAATAGTGGCTGCTTATATATCCTACATTTAAGTATTTAAAGGCATGGACATCGTGCGCTATTGTTAAAAATAAATCCTTGTGTAAATAAAAGAATTAGCAGACTTTCCTCAATGTTACTCGTCATATCACGTACTTTTCAATGCTAATACAAGCAACAAATAACATTGAAAAACGTTTTCCTCACAGTGATTTATTTTTACGACTTTCTGGCCAAGGATGTGATTTATATTCCTTTTATTTAAATTCAATGCTATAACGTCGGGAAATGGCACATATTTTCCCATTTCCCGGCATTATCAATACAATAAACCTACTTATGTAGGTATCTATTTAATGTGTCATTTAAATCAATACCTCGTTTCGTCCCTTGAAAAATCACAGTAGTTTGGTTACAAGAAATATTGTATTCAAAATAAGTTATTGTGTTGTGAAGGTAAATAATCACCAGTGCGAAATATCCCGGTTACTATCAGCAGTCTCTCTCTTAATTAAAAACCCATTCATAACTTACGGTAATGGCTGCCGCGATCTTATTTATCGGTTTATAACTTATAAAAAGCTATTATTTACAATTTCCTCGCAATGGATAAGAGGGTCGGCCATATGTCGTGTGATGGCGTGTTCAACAAACGATCGCGGCCGTGAAATTTGGAGCGAAAAACTAGATTTT
This sequence comes from Lithophane leautieri, assembly GCA_949152455.1. Classification (NCBI taxonomy): domain Eukaryota; kingdom Metazoa; phylum Arthropoda; class Insecta; order Lepidoptera; family Noctuidae; genus Lithophane; species Lithophane leautieri. The sequence continues at coordinate 11,934,938 of OX424478.1, forward strand.
TATCATTAAAACATGATTGTGGTCCGTTAATGTGCAACTAAGTAGTATAAATCAGAAAATTATAGAGCGCACTGTACTTTATAGTGCAATGGACAGGGATTTTTATAGTTAGGCTGCAAGTCGGTGATGCCTTGGGCAAAAAAAGTTGGAAGACGCATTCATAGACGTTGGCTTTTTGAATGTTTTGATTCCCAATTTAAATAATGTTCACCAAAACAAGATAGTAAATCCATTAAGCCAAAAAATGAAAATTATAGCATTATCTTTAGCATGTAAGTATAATTCTAACACGCATATTTTGCTCAAACTTGGATCTACGAAGGCCTCTCCATCTAAGTAGGTAGGTATAACGAACTTTTTCATGGTTACCTGCGTGGTACCCACTTCTCACCATAGTGTTAATAATTTACACATGAATCGTATTTCTTTGGACATGTCTTCGATATAAAGATGTTCATGTCGTTTCGATTGTAAATCAAAGTCCAGTCAGGCTTCCAAATAGGTACCTATGCTTTGTAAGGTATGGTGTTGTTTTGATTGCGAATATAAATAACTTGTGTATCATTAGACTATCCTTGTTAAGGGGGATGCGCCAAGGTAGCCCGCGAAATTCAAATTTTCTTACGTTTTTTGCAATTTGCAGGTCATTGTCAGGTTGTATGTTGATCTAAATATTATTTGCGGCCGTAACAATTATGGGTTTACAGAATTATAAACATTAGAATCAGCAATACAACTCTCTAAGTTCATGTAAGTGCATTGAATGACTATTTCATAAAATCATGATATTTGGGATAAAAAATAATCATTTCTGTTCATTGAAAATTAGTATTGCGTTTATAGTAGCTTTAATAAAGTCTAAAGACACACCTACATACCCACATAGTGACTGTTTCCCAGACTACCAGCCAATAGTATGTCCAATAAAACTCTTAAGACCAAAGGCAAAAGCATTAGCAAAAGGTGAAAGGCATTCCGGTGGTAACAAATAACATTTCATTAACATAATAGAATAAACAACATCATCATTAGAGCCGCAGACGTAGAACAAATTAACACACGTAGATTAGCATAGCAAGTGATGGCGACTGATAGCATCTGCTTATGTCACAGACTCATTATGGCAAATCTGTCAAAAATTCATCATTGTGAGACCATTGACAAGTTTGTAAATTAGTAGACTTGGCCCCCTGTTCGAAATACAAATCAAGTTAGATTGTGATAGCCATTTTGATCATTGCTTGATAAAAGTAAGTTTTAATGCGTGCGTAGGTATCTAAAACTTGTTCTGTAAAATATTAATGTATTCCCATTGCAAGTGATCGCCAATGTTTTAGTTATTTGACCTTAGTCTGGCATTTGTAAAATAAACAGCCACTTTGGAATTTCGCTGGCGACTATTAATATTATAATAGTCTGGTCAATATGACCTATTATGTACCTACTAATTATATTGCTGAAGTTATTTGCCAATTTTGGTGCTTACATAATTAACTCCTTTTGTTTTTAATGCTAATGATAAAAAGAACGAGTCTGGGCTTACTAAAAAAAAACTAGGGTTTTTGTAAGTTAATTTTTTCCTAACTCGTGTCACCGACAACAGTTTTGGCGCGTAAATTCCTGATCGATATTTTGTATTCAGTGTTGATATTAAAAAAATATATAAACGGGTTTTAAAAAACAATTAAAAGTCGTTTAAATTCGTCTGCTTATCTATACCATTTGTTATAGCTATTAATGTCTTTATAAATATAAATAATATTTCAATTATCTTTTTGCTTCTGGAAAATAAGAATAAAATATTTACTAAGATGGAAAATAAGAATAAAATATTTATTAAAGATCCTTCACGTTCGTAGCTAATAAGGAGTTGACAAAAGATAATTAAATTGCAGACGAATTTTAATTAGGTACTTATTTATAGTCTTCTGATCATTATGTAACCGTTTATTTTTAAATAAAACATCATCGAGGTATGACCAGTAATGTCCAGTGCCAAAGATGACATAATAACTCATGAGCATAATTATTGACGTAGATTAAAGAACCTTATACTTAAATAAGTTAATCTTTCACTCTTATTACCTGGGGTTAAGAGTTATAATCCGATATCACTTTTACTGTTTATTTTGGTGATATCACACTGAGTTCTTGAGATGTTTTAGCCAGTGGAAGGTTTATTATTTAGTAACGATAAGGATTATTATTGCGTAGCAAAAACGAAAATATGTGTTGGTAAATTAACATAGCGTGGTCCGTAAAATTTGTATCCAATGTCAATCCATTTGAAATTGCTAACTTATTCGATGGTCAACACGGTCAACAAAAAGGACTTACACATTTTTTAAGCAGGTATTAAGTATGTAAAGAGTATTCAAATCTTTTTAGAAAAGGAAGAAAACTAAAATTTGACAAGGCTGTATGGCTTTTGACCTTGGCCCGCCTACATTATTCGAACTATAAAATCTCAATCTATGGTAAGATGCTTTACTTATCTACTGATGAGGAAACTATTAATTTTCGTTTTCCGTATTTATAACAATCTATGTAATGATGTCTAAGTATGTATCTAGTCCACATATTTACGTAACGCAGAAACTCGTTCACCGTGTTTTTTGTTTACTTACATTAAAAAAAACGGAAGTCCAATGAACCGGAAATGTTGTGTCGAAATTCATCATGGGAACCGATGACACGCCCTTGAATTCGATTGTTGAATCGATTTTCGATTACATTGAATCGTTATCGAGAATGACGTCTGTAAAATTGTGAATGGCGATATAATGCGATGTTTGGCGACAAAACGATGACTTTAAAAAAGGAACAATTTATAAATTAACCAAGGTAAAGTGACCTGTGGTTTTTATGTGTAACCCGGGCTTTAGTTCGAGGTTAATTAAACCATAGTGTGTTGAATTTTCATTTATTAAAAAAAAAAAAAATACATTACGAAGCAGTAAATTCAAATTTAAATAACCTACCTACGAATTGACCTCCACGCAACACGTCACAACATTGATATTGAATCAAATAAATCATATCGGCCTTTGTTGGTTCGAGAGGGCAGTGGTCAGCAGGCAGCAGGTCGGCTAACATGTAATGCCGTGACAAGACAAGACGTGTGTCACAAACTAACAACTCTGTAGAGTGCTGACATAATGAAATACTGCCAGCTACACGAAGAAGAAGATGACAAAAATGAATCGATAATTAATTTGAAAAAAAAAAAACATGCATGAAAGTTAATGACAATGAAAAATGTAACAGAATATTTAATTATTCTGAATTTAAAATATAGTCGCGTACTACCATAGTACCCCTACCCCTACGCCGTAGCATCACTCTACGCTACGCCCTACGCCGTAAATCCATAACATAAGCGAACACTAGCTACGCCGTAGCTCTATTTTTTAAACTATTTTTTTTCTAAATTAAGTAATTATTGTTTTTAGTTTAGCAACGATGCCGATGCATCCTCTCATCACTGTGGTGTCTGGTGCAAACCAGTTAAGCGGTAGCTTCTTATAGGCATAACTGCTTTGTCACAAATCAAAATGTCGTGTAAATGTCGAGCATTGGTCCAGGAACTTATGATAGGTGATGAAATTAGGAGTAGAGTGTGCGACCATACATAAGCGTATCAGCTCATGCCCATGGCGTAGACAGAAACTGCAGAAAGCTTACCTCCTTACATACTCCTTTTTTGCTTCGTACTACGCATCTGAGTTTTCTGCAGAACATCACCAAAAAGGTCCATGTATTTAGAGTGTGAACTTTACTTTTAAAATTGCGATAGTAAATTCAAGGAGTTTGAAGTGAATTGAAACCTGCATGGATACGTAAATGAAAGCAGTTCCAGCAGTTCTAAATACCAAACAGTAACAAGCTGGTTGAAAACTACGCTATAAATTAAAGTAATAAACTCTGCCACGCTACTAAATCGTTCTTGATTTCCCAGAAACTAGGTTTTTAGTCATTTATCTTGTCAAGGCAGAAAAATTGTAACGAGCCAACTGATTTACTTCGCTGTACGAAAGGTGCACAAAATCGGCCACAAAGAATTTGATCAAATCTACTTTAGTTTTATGATAGCCTGGTACTCTCACACTCATCATACGATTGTAACATGTCAATCAAAATTACTCTTCTCTTATCCATTTTAAATAATAATTTAGTATTTCTTTTTAGAAAGAAAAAATAAGAAACATTAAGGGCCTTATCACAAAAACTACACTTGTTCAACGTGATTATTTTAAATACCCCTGAGAGGCTAGTCAGTTCGACCACTTCATTCATTCTAGTTCCACATATAGTTAGTTATCTAGTAATTTTAGTCAGTTCGTCACCTTTATTAGCAGTCTTAGTAACAGCATCCCGTTTCTAGCCATTCACACTTTAGTTGCATTTAACAAATTGTTTCCCAAAAATTGGGTCCCGGGACCTTGGCAACAGGCAACTGAAGGAATACGGGTGGGTTTTAGTCAGTAAAAGTCTGACACGCCCTCCCGCTCCATCCAGAGCGGGAGAAGTCATTTCATGATATCACATCATCAAAAAAAAAAAAAAGTTGTTCAAGCTAAGTTGTAACACGCCACGTAAAGACCTCATGCTCACGCATTCTTTCCAATTGTGTCTTATTTCTTAACAATACCCATCCACTAATATTGAGAAATGAGAACTCAATGGAACGAATTACTCGACTTCACACGTAAACTTTTATATAAATCAGTTAACATATAAATTAGACACAGTATATTCGAAATTACTACTACGTAATGTTGTTAATCAAGGAATCAATCTATTGCATGCAAGAAGCGACGCATTGGGAACGCATCGCCCGATTGCGTTCATTATAAAACGAATAATTAACTCATTAATTATACGGACATGAATAAACATGGAATTGTTTGTAACAATAGACGTCGTGAATATTAAATTTTTGTGTTTCTTTGATAATCTTCCCATGGGTGTGGATGTACGTGATGAGACGCATCATTGGACACGATGTGTCTGTGTGCTGTCATAAATATCGTTGGATGCTATCGTTGGATGTAATAGGGAATGCCTAGGAGGGAAAACAGAAAATACTACGCAAAAAACTGCGGAAGATATCATTACACCTACTATGATAAATTTTATGCATATGTACCTAGTTCGTTTTTTTTTTGTTTATTTACACAGCATCTTATAAATACCTTTTTTTAAGTACTTAAGTGAATTCCATTTGAATTTGCAGCTTAGCCCGGAATCAGGTTAGCAATGGATTGCGCAGTATCATTAATCATCCCAATTTTGATTGCGCAATTTCCCAACAGTAACTCAAAACCAACGTTTTCATTAAAAAAAATCAATTATAGTTAAGTTAACCCGTGCACTACACCGCAGTAATCCGTCTCCCTCAATTAAGTCTTACAGTTTGCACGGGATGATGAGCAGCGAAGTCACTCTCACTTTTTTTTCATTTGTAGCTCACTGAGGAAATTAGACCAGAAACATTTGATATAATGATACAAGAACGCATGGGTTAATTTGCTTTTCAAAGAAAAACGAAAGCTTTTTTTGTCTGGCTACGAATTTGATTGGTCGGTGTATATTTTACTTTAGTTTTGATTGAATTAATATGAAGGCCAATGCAGAACGTTGAAATGCTCTTTTGGTATGTACCTAATATTTAAAATAATTGTTACCTTTATAAATAAATTACTTTAATATAGGAGCTTTCTCCAAAGTGTTAAGATTTTAATCGCTTAATACGTTTGTGATTTCTTTAAAAAACCTGAAAATGCGGGTGAAACGGGGGTGATTCTATGTTGTTTTATGTTATTTATATTAAGATAGATCTGCAAAGGTACTTAGTTCTGCGGGCCTAAAACGCCACATTAGCAATTCCTCTGTATGCAATTCATTTCCTGAATTTCCAGCTGTCATTAGCAATTCCTCTAATTTGACACTTGAAAAGCTATTCACAATGTGTGGACCATTTTACGAATCTCCATAGAAAACTGTCAAACAGATAAATTATTTCGTAATAGGAACCGCACGCAGATCATATTACGAATTGTCAGTTTGTGACATTTTACGATGATTCATAATATTTTCCTAGATTCTGGCAAAGTGACTGTTTTAAGCCCCCTGATTCTCAAATGAGAGCGAATTCCCGGCAACTATGGTTGCCCCAAAATTGTAGGGTTGCGCTACGCTACGCTCAACGCTCGGGCGTTTGAGTGAGGACCAAAGTTTGTCCTTTCATCCTACACTAAGATTAGAAGGGAACTGACATCTGTCAACGTGTTCTAAAGCAGCAATCACACTTATAGTATTTCAAGCATACAACCACGTTCCAATCTGTTCGAAAATCACGTAATACGTTCAAACATATAATTTGTAACTTGAAACGTTACGAAATGGATATATGACAGTCTGATATCAAATTGTCAAACGTTGGTTGTTTTACTGAACATGATATGATTCGTTTCGTCTCAGTGAAAGTAGGTTGGAATAATTTGGGGGCGTGTGCCGTCAACTAGAGTGTTGCGTTAAATAGACGATTAGCAAAAAAACACGAGCTGTTATAATAAGTCGGTTAACAAGTCCGCATAACTTGAAAATTGAGATGTCTACGTAATTTAAGCGAAAACGCACAAGTATTGAAAACTGTATTAGGAGTAAAGAGACGGTTAAATTCCTCATGCTGTAAGATGTTTTTGCCATCGCTTTTTACCTTCTCTGTGTATATTTTTTTAGCGTTAACAGCGTATGTGTAATGGCTGCATGTATTGGCAGTCAGTAAATACTGGAATAACCACTTTTACACCACGATTGTACAAATAAACACCCTGATTTACAAAGCCCCGCATAATCGTAATTTAGTACCCAGCAATCCGACGTTAATTAGCCGCTACAATTATAAAAAGATACATTTAATCTCAAAGCTGACACTTACACCAATGAAATGCACATTGGTGTAATATAAAACGTAGCGTTTCTGCCGATAATTAGCCGTTGACACGCGATGCGACGCGGTATGCAGCCTGCACGTTCGATTGACTATTGCAGACGCTCCTTATCATTCCGCCATGTTTGTTGTTAAGACATTCGAAGTTTGAATTACGAAAGTAAGAAATATGATTCTGATAAAAATAGGTTTATGTCACTTTTACGTCCTAGCATTAAAAAAACATTAAACCAGACAAATTTTTGAAAAGAAAAAAAGAATAAAACCGAACGTGTTTCCAATCTCTTTCGTAATATTCTTTATTATTGGAGCGAATAAATTATCGTTCAATATTTAATTACAGGTATAATGTATATTAATGGTTATAAATACTTATGTAGATTGTAGATAATGTCTTTCGGAAATGTTTGTGGTGCTAATGTCAATAACAAATCAGGCGACGAATTTAAAACTAATGATTTTGTTCAAGGAATTCCACTCTAATGGATAGCTGCACAAGCGAGGTTCTATGTTTCACCAGGATTTGAAATATTTTCTAGGATCTAGGCTACTCTACTCTGAGAAAAAACGTATAGAACCTTCTTATTTAGACATTGTTATATACATAATACAGTATAACGGGTGTAAAAAGACACGTAAAGAAGCCGAATGTCACTTGTTATTCCTGTCATTTGTGATAATTTTTTTGTTCTGGACCATACCTGGGAACCTTCTGGTTACGGAGATATTGAAGGTCAAAGTTCCAACTTTTTCAGACGTTTTTTAAAGAAAGCATGTTTTAAATGTTATGTCTTCATTTTAAATACCACCACGAACCCTGAACCATTGCATGCACCCATAAACACAATGTTTTGCGTACGTTGCGCACTACCGTAAACAGCGATTATTCACACCAAAAATAAAAGTCGTTTCCCAGCAATTATTTTTGTGCTATGTTACTTAATTTGATGTACAGAATGCGTAGTTGACGGCTATGTGATGGGTCTTTTTACACCCTGTATACACCGTGTATCAGAAAGGTGTGGTCTTTAAGTACGAGTACGTATTGAAGTTTTGTATGAGACAGTTGATAATTTTTTCGCATTACGATGTTGGTCCCATGGAGAAAGGTGTTCAGTTTGATGGTTTTTACCACACCCTTTTTGACAACACATTTTTGATACATGCTGTATAAGTCATTCCATTATTCATCATCTCACTCTCTCCCAGTCCACTGATTCTAAGGAATATTGACTACATGATATCACAACTACAACACACCTTTTCTTACAAATATCCGAAAAGTCCTAACCTACAAAAAAAAAAATTAAAACCATCGCATTACCCCACTTATAAAGATCAAAATACACTATTACGGTAACAAGTACAGTTCAATTAATCACCCTCCTAAGAAAATCTTCCGCGTATGTTACGTTACCTTAACGCCAGTAGCACACCTTCGCCGCGAAACCATAGCAGCGAAACCGCTGTAGTTAAATTCAACTGACTCGCGTCATACTCCGCTACTCGCATCGGATGCGAGTAGCGGATTTACTGCGGTTTCGTTGCTATGGTTTCGCGGCGGAGGTGTGCTACCGGCGTAAAACCTCGCTTGAAAGTTGTTCCACGTCGTTTGACTGTACTCATGATAGATTGAGAAAATGCTATGTGCTCAATGCCTTATGTAAGGTATCATCACTATGACGTAAGGGAAGATGGTAAGACCTAGTGCTTAATTTTGATTGGCAGCCTGTTTTATGGGGTAATAGAATTGTTTTTTCAATTTGGTTTGGGTAAGATCCCACTTACGGAGAGGAGGCCTGTATCCCAGCAGTGAGAACGTTATAGCCTGATTGTTGTTGTTGTTGGTTAAGATGAAGAGGTTTGACGGGTGTGTGTTTATATCGGTTATGAGAACCGTAGTTTGAAGCAATTTAGGTAAATTGCAAAAGTTTGAAGCAAATAAGTAACAGCAGTTAATTTCCCTTCGAAACACATTCAAGTCATAGCGAACTCATTTGTTTTTAAAGTCAATCATCTTGGATCCACACGTCGACAGATTGAATTTTGAAATAATGCCTCTAAACAAAATGATTCCCCAATAATCAGAGGCTGGAAATTTACGATTCATCCATTACACTGAATACCTACGCTTTTAGCTGCTGAGTAAAACCTTTGAAAATGGAGTAACCTGAATAAAGGCATATGATTACCATTTAATAAATCCCTTTTATCATCCAATAACTCTCGCGTGAGATATTCCCAAAGAAAACCAGATATCACAATTAACTGTTCAAATACCAAATCTAGGAACTTTCTCAGCGCACACGCATGCTGGCTGCAAATAAAATTGTCGAATAAATCTTGTAAATTGAATTAAATACAAACGCGTGTAGAAAGCATGAAAAACATTAAATACTCTTTGTTTTATTTATTGTTAATTGTTTTCCGTGTAAATGCAACGGAGGAAGGAAAATACATAGTTGTAATAATTTGCACAATGTCTTTGTGAATGCTCTGTCTGTGTGTTATCCACTCATGCGCAGCGTAAAGGCGGTTTCACAAACGCATCAATGGATTAATGTTTAAAAATAAAATAATAATATTAAAAAAACAATATACAAAAATGGATAAAAATTACTATATTTTTTCATGAAACAAACAAAGATAAATGGCAAGAATAGTAAGTTATTCAAATTCCTGATGAATTTCTTCCTTTATAATGGTGCCGATTCTGTTGTTCACAAACTAAATTAAATTTAAGTTCAGTGCATCTTTTATTTCTATTTCATTAAGAAAAGGACAGAAGATAAATTTTAGTTCAGTTCTGTCAAATTAATCAGTGCCTGTTACTACTCCATGAAACTTTAGACGTGATTAAAAACTTGCCTACTAAAATTACGTCAGATACTGATTAATTTGACAGGACTAAAACAAAATTTATGTTCTGTCCTTTTTTGAAATAGAAAGAAAAAGATGCACTGAACTTAAATTTAGTTTAGTTTGTGAAATCGGCACCATTATTAGGCTAAGGATTTATTTTGGTTTAAAAGATAAATAAGATTCTGTGTTTTCTGACATTTGGTAGATCACTGTTTGTCATGTTTAAACTATACAATAGAAATAATTATATAATTTTAATCTTTCTCGTTACCTTGCAATTAAGTAAACGCATCTTTACCACATCGTTAACTAACACTGATTGGTATGCGGCTGTCCACCATTTTTAAGAGCGTCGCGTGCGCACAAAACAATCGCCAAGTTATTGGGACGCCAAATGATTATCGTAAGTAAACGACCATAAACAGCAATACTTACTTTTTTACTAACATACATAACATCACGCCTCTGTTCCCCGAAGGGTTAGGCAGAGGTGTACCTATAGTATATACACATTTCAACAGTTGTGTTTAAGGGGGATGCGCCAAGGTAGTCGCGAATTCTTATGTTTTTTACAATTTACAAGTCAGTGTCAGGTTGTACGTTGATTAAAATATGATTCGCGACCATAACAAATATGGCTTTACAGAATTAAAATCATTACAATCAGCAATACAACTCCATAAGTTAGAATAATCCTCAAATGTCATAATTTCATGAAATAGCCATTCAATAGGATTTTATGAACTTAGAGAGGTGTATTTATGATTTTTATGTTTATAATTCTATATATAAACATTTGATACGGCCATAAAGCATATTTAGATCAACATACAACCTGATATTGACCTGCAAATTGCAAAAAACGTAAGAAAATTTAAATTTCGCGGGCTGCCCTGCAGCTTTCGCCATAAGTCCCATGTAATAGTGGGCGAGCCTATTGCCATCAACCGGATACAGACTCCGGGCTGCTGAGAAATGAACTGAGAACTTTGAAGTTAATAAGGAAAATAATTAAGTTGTAATAATAAGTCTTTGTTGTGAAAAGTTTTGAATATTGGCTAATGTAATATCAATCTTGCGTTATATAATAGAGGAAATGCAATCAGTGTCAAAGTATTGCATCAAAGCAAATAAAATATCTAAAGTCGTTTTAATTCCGCTTTAAAATTTAATATACCTACTCATTGTTATGCGAGACTATTTATTCAATAAGAATACTTTTGAATTGCTAGGTCAATAATAAAATAAAACTATTGTGCAGTTGTTTTTATACTTGGTAGTCTATGGATTATGTCTGCCTCGTTGATCTCGTAGCCACAAGTGCACATGCTTAAAGTGGGGTACAGGGTTTATATAAAGTGTATATGCAATAATTATGAACAACTTTTATGGCACCAAATTTGAAATCGCGATAAAAAAATCAGCTGTTCCCTACACTACTGATGTTTCTGTTTACGTTCGCATAACTCGTCAAAATGTAGGGAGCAGCTAATCGCAATTACATTCTGTACATCAAATTAAATAATTGCTGGGAAACGACTTTTATTTTTGGTGTGATAAATCGCTGTTTACGGTAGTGCGCGACGTAACGCACGCAAAACTTTGTGTTTATGGGTGCATGCAACGGTTCAGGGTATTTAAAATGAAGATAATTAACATTTAAAACTTGCTTTCTTTTGTCTGAAAAAAATTGGAACTTTGACCTTCAATATCTCCGTAACCAGAGGGTTCCCAGGTATGGTCCAGAACAAAAAAATGATCACATATGACGGGAATAACAAGTGACTTTCGGCTTCGTTACGTGTCTTTTTAATACTTACGTGATACATTAATAATCGGTGTGCACTGGATAATAAATAATTTCAAAATAATGTTACTGTATCATTACTTCAGTTTACAATATTATAACAAGATTACGAAGTGTCTAACTATTGATTTACATAATATTGAAGGTTTATATCTGATAATATTATGTCGCCTGTAAGTATGATTGAATTCGATTTTGTAATGTAATTGGAAATATATTATATTTATTATATCTGTTGTAATCAAGGCAAAAACAGCTCACTTCGAGCTCACTTCACCTAAGATTTCACTGTGAGATTTTTACAGAATAGCATTCTCCTAAAAATAACAGTTTCGTACATTTTATGTGAACCATCGCCCACAGAAAGGCCCGCACCGCGCTTTTTTGTATTCAAATGCAATGAGCTGCGGCCCGATGCGGATGTAGTGTGCGCTTAGCTTTACAGAACCATAAAGAAAGACCAATGAAACGATGGATGGACTGTGTGTGAGATAATATAGCTAGGGAGGGGTCGCCTACCGAGTTTACGACTAATAGAGAAGTATGGAAGAAAAAGATGTTGCGCCGATCCCAAATAAATTGGCATAAGGACAGGATAAATCTCAAAAAATTAACCAATAATAATTCACGCTGGCCTCATTTGAACGATTGCTTCAATTGTCAAAATAAACACAATGTCGTGTCGATCGCGATGTGTTTGTGTCGAACCGCGAAAAGGCGTGACTCTCGTTCACAATAAACTTCAACGCGGTAGGGTTGGCCAATGATAGTATGATTAATCTTTCGAGAATGGCTTACTTAATTTCCTTTCGAAAATCTGAATATCGATTTCGAATTAGTTAGAAACAAGTGGAACAACAATAGGGCTATTGCTACACAGTGAATTAGTTATGTTAATATTTAAATGGAATATTGAATTTCTTAGTGGTTTTAATGATCATAAATTACAAAACAAACCTCTTTTTTTTTTAAAGTTACTTCCAATGCCTACCTTTCTTAATACTAACCTACTATCAATATTTTAGTGAAGTATGTTTTAAGGGTTCTGTACCCAAAAGGTAAACTGGACCCTATTACTAAGACTCCGCTGTCCGTCCGTCTGTCACCAGGCTGTATCTCATGAACCGTGATAGTTAGACAGTTGAAATTTTCACAGATGATGTATTTCTGTTGCCGCTATAACAAGATATACTAAAAAAACAGAATAAAATAAATATTTAAGGGGGCTCCCATACAACATAAGTGATTTTTTTGGCCGTTTTTATAGATAATGGTACAAACCTTTCGTGCGCGAGTCCGACTCGCACTTGGCCGGCTTTTAATCCTTATAGTTATATCCGACCCTTGTCTAATAAAAATGTTTTCAGCGATATTTAGGTTCATTTCAAACCGTACCAATTTGTGTCAATTCCTGAAGTTCTTCCTCTCAGTGCACAAACAAGGTCAAATCTATCTCAAAAGTCAAGGTCATATCTTTTTTATGATCCATAAAGTCATCATATTAATGAGGAAAATGATGTGAGGAAAGTTTTGGGTATGAATGTCGATGGCTATAAAGTAGGGGAAGACCAAAGAAACGATGGATGGACTGTGTGAAAGATGATATGGCTAGAGAGGGGGTGACTACCGAGATGACGGCTAATAGAGAAGTATGGAAGAAAGGGACATGTTGCGTCGACCACAAATAATAATTTTTCGTTGCTTACATAAATATTCTTTTAAAGTCAGTATGTATGTATTTATGTATCTATTATATAGCATATTATACATATACATATATATATATATCTATTAAGTATAGTATACTGTATCTATTGGTAAGTTTAAGTACCTACTTATTATTTTGCACCAATGACAACCCCATTTTTTATGTCCACACAATCACTGTCCATTCTAAGGTTGCCTGGAAGAGATCGCAGAAAGCGATAAGGCCGCCCATTGTATGTTTTGTAGTGTTAAATATATTTATTTTCGCTATGTATTTTCTGGTGTACAATAAAGTATATATAAATAAATAAATAAATAAATAAATTGGGATAAGGCAAGAGAATGATGGTAGTCATCATATTTTGTAACATCTTAATGAAAGTCATTCAACCCTGCACGTAACCAACAAAAGAATCATGACGCAACAGACTGTACTGCACTTGTTCGTCGATTTAATTGCGTAATCATGCAATGCAGTGAAATTTGATGATAGCCCCTTTGTGATGTTATGTGGCTTTGTAGAGCAATGTAATATTTTGACAATATTGGTATAATTTGTACCAATATTGTCAAAATATTACAATAGTAGCTAGGTAGGCATTTTCTTGACGTGTAATTTTCTTGATAAATTAACTACAAAGGTTGGTTAGTAAATTATACAATTTTACCTACCTTTTTTTTTTTTTTTTTGAGTTTGGGAAATCATCCAATGACTTCTCCCGCTCTGGGCGGAGCGGAAGGGCGTGTCAGACTTTTACTGACTAAAACCCACCCGTGTTCCTTCATTTGCCTGTTGCCAAGGTCCCGGTATCCCTTTCGGACTTTCCCGCAACCCTGGCAGGCATCGGTCCTACCGGACCCCGTCAATTGTGCTGACATCTCTTTGAGGCGCGCGTGGAACACGACGCGCCATCGACCCGGGCCTGGTCCCTATCGGACGGCGAGACGCCCGTTGCTCGCCATCCGCAAGCCCGCGCCTATGGTGGCCGGGAATCCGCCTGGGAATCCCGATGCCCAGGGCGTCTCCAACGGCGGCGATTAGGGGCGTGAGGGCGCAAACTTTTAGGTTATCATCATCAGCCTATAGCAGTCCACTGCTGGACATAGGCCTCTCCAATTGCACGCCATTCAGCTCGATTCTTGGCAACTCTCATCTAGCTGCTACCATCCACCCTTCGAATATCGTCGTTCCACCTAACCTGAGGGCGGACACTCAGACCAGATATTCAGATTTTCGCAAGGATGGCCGGTCTACACATCCGCTCTGTACATACATGCACATATTTACAACCATTTACAAGCAAACTACACCTCAATAAGTGCACAGATGTTTTTTAAATCAGCCTCATGTCACTATAAATAGCGCTCTGTCTAGGTTTTTTATTTTTCGTCTGAGGGCCGGACCATTGCCACTTTAGCTTGCTTATAGTCTGTGAGCCTACGTTGTATCATCTTCTTATATGTATTGAGTACTGATTTGTTGTATGTAAAGCAGGTTAAATTAAACTGAGGCCCTAGACAAAGTGACATTCTATCAGCGATAACGATGATGGAAAAGGCAAAAATGTATATGACTGACATAAGCTATCGAAAACCGTATGTCAATCCTGTTGAAAGTCGTTGTAGAAATACGAAACGCTTTGGAAGCGATTGTCAATTGTCTGGGCCGTCTTATGTAAGTACATTACGTTGATGCGAGAGTTTTAACGAAATTAACAAAAGAATAATCTACGTTCGAATTTTAAAATAAAATGTGTTGATACAATGACATCATTGTAAACTTGATTACAATAAAGTGCTACTAATGATCAGACAAAACTGGATTTTTCGATCACAATCCCAATAATACATTCTGTATAAAATTAAAAATTATTTCTTAAAATTCTAAATCCGCATTTATGTTGACAAAATTTCTGATAATTTTAAGATTTGTTATTGTCTTTTTATGTTTTACCTAGGCTTTGTTTTGAATTGTTAGAGCTGATCCAGAAAGGGTGAATTCGCTTTCGCGCGTTAGTGAGATACTAGGCACTAATACATCGCATCCACAAGCATCGCGCGAATTTAAAATACGCGCGTAAATCGCATGTACGACGCCGAACTCTCGACTCGCGCGTGATTCGTGCGTAATGCGCGCGAGTCGAGATACTAGGGACGCCTTGTTGCGCCCAGTTAACGCGCGAACTCCAGAGTGAGTGCACTTACGAATTGTTTATAGAGGTCCCCCTGCTCACGCGTAGGTACGCTCTTTCTGGGCGAAACGGTCGCGCGTGATGCGCACGAGAGAATCGCGGTGAATTCGCCCCTTCTGGGCAAGCTCTTAGATAATACGACAGAAACGTTTTAGGTAAATATTATTTGAAAGGAAAACGTCAGCGTACGTTGTCAATAACATTTTCTAAAGTCCTTATCCGGATCTGTAAGAGAACTCCTAAGAAGACATTCAAGACTCGATATAGTTAAACTAAGTACATTCTGTTGTCTTAAGAAAACCCAGTTATAAGAACTAGAGTTTCCTTCCGTATGTAAATGGGTTTCAGGTTTACAGCCATTAGCTGAAAATAACTTTAAAAACATTTCACTGAGTTGGCATCTTACGCAGAGCAAGCAATGAATATTATATCTAGACAATTCAGCTTTTGTCATTTGCCATTTCTAAAGCATTTCCTTGATCTACTAATTTACAAATAAATAAAATTTAAATGTTTGTTTGTAATGTCAAAGTAGCAGCTTTGACTAAATGTATAATTATAAAAGTAGGTAGGTACTCGTATATAGGGTAGGTACATATAAAAAAAAAAACCAGTTTTTTAATTTTCATCTGTTTGTCAGTCTGTTTGTTCCGACTAATTTCCGAAATGGCTGGACCGATTTTGACAGCAAAAGTAAATATGGTAGCACCTAGTTATTAAATAAATAAAAAAGCAGGATGAAATCTTTAAACATGATGACAAAGTTTAATGCCATCCTTACTTTATATTTTGGGTTGCTTTTAGAATTATCAATTCATTATTTTGGAAAAACTCTCACGAAAAATGACGACTCTGTAAAAATCTCTAGGTGAAGTGAGCTGTCATTCCACCCGATGACACTAATGACAGCTCACTTCACCTAAGTTTTCACGGTGAGAATTTTACAGATTAGATCGGCATGTATGTAGGTCGAAGGGCGAATTCTCATCAAATAATCTTTGCAAACATTTTCCAGGTTTATTTTAAGCGATAATAAGTTTACACAGCTATAAAGTACGTCGTTACAAGAACTTGCAATATTTGTACATCTGTTCAAACTGTATTTAATTTTGTAGATAATAAACACGTGACGTCACTTGGCCATGGTTTTGTGGAAAACAATGTCAAAATTAATATTTGACGCACAAAAGATCAATAATTGTTGTATTGTAGTTTAAAAAAATATTGGTATTTGTTAGATCCAGTAGGAAGTATATACAAAAAAA
The DNA here is from genome assembly GCA_949152455.1 of Lithophane leautieri. Taxonomy (NCBI): domain Eukaryota; kingdom Metazoa; phylum Arthropoda; class Insecta; order Lepidoptera; family Noctuidae; genus Lithophane; species Lithophane leautieri. Next base: position 11,951,726 of record OX424478.1, read on the forward strand.
AAAAATTCATCACACACGGGTGCCGATTCTGTTGTTCACAAACTAACTTAAGTTCACTGCATCTTTTTCTTTCAATTTCATTAAGAAAAGGACAGAAGATAAGTTTTAGTTTAGTCCTGTCAAATTAATCAGCGCCTGTCACTACTCCATACATGTTAAGAAGTGATTAAAATCTTGCCTACTAAAATTACGTCAATTTACGTCAGGCGCTGATTAATTTGACAGGACTAAACTAATATTTATCTACTATCCTTTTCTTAATGAAATAGAACGAAAAATATGCAGTGAACTTAAGTTTAGTTTGTGAACAACAGAATCGGCACCAGTGAGTGATGAATTTTTTTTTTTAGTAGATACTTCCTACTGGGTCTAACAAATACCAATCATTTTTTAAACTACAATATGTAAGTAGAACATCTTCCAAGAGAGTGAGGAGGAGCTCTTGGCTAAGTAATAACTTTTGCACGAGTGGATCCATCAGGTTAAGCTACTCTTGTCGGGGATGGTCCGTGGATGGCTGACCATCTTTACATAGGTACCGAGACTCCTCCGTGCCTTGAAAAGCACGTTAAGCCGTTGGTCCCGGCTGTCATTCGTGGATCTTTGACAGTCGTTACGGGACGTCAGAAGCCCGAAAGTTTTACAACCAGTCTTACCAAGGGGTATCGTATTACCCAGTTACTGGGTTGTGGAGGTCAGATAGGCAGTCGCTCCATGTAAAATACTGGTATTTAGCTGCATCCGGTTAGACTGGAAGCCGAACCCTACATAGTTGGGACAAGGTTAGGCAGATTGATCTTCGAAATGATCTCTGAAGGTAAGATACAAGGAATTACTGGAAGCAGAACTTGGACATTCATCAAATAACATCACATTTACTGCTGCTCATAAATGACGCAAATCAAACTGATATATCAAATCTAAGCCGACAGCTATCTCTATATAGCGGAATCGTAGGAAATTCTAAAGGAAGTATCGTTCACATTTAATAAAATCTAGATAGAAAATACCAAAACAGGTGCATAGTTTTGCAATCCAGGCCCAGTCCGGCCTAGGAACGCAGCTCGCAGGAAGCCACGAGAATTCTGAGTTCTGGCTGCGTGTTGCAACACTGGTAACTACCTTAAACGTCTCGTAAAGTATTTCCATTTTGCATATAACTGTTGATATCTTGGTAGTGTTTAGAGCTACGGCAAATAACTTCGGAGCGGTTGAATGAATTGATTGGAGAGATAAAGACGGTAGCTGCTCGTATCGAGAGGTTTATGTCATTCAAGCGGTCTTTTTTTAATTCACTTTATCATGATTTCGTGATGGCATGACGTTGTTTGTTTTTTTGTCCTAATATTTCCATAACTGAATATTTCTAAACACTTACATTGAGTGATATAAAAAAAAAAAAAAAATCTGCATCGTAGAGTTTTCCGGAGCCTTTATCAGGACTTGTATAAAAGTAAAGGATGTTAAATCTATAGGTATCTATATCAAAATTTGAAGGAGTTACGTAAATAAAGAAGCGAACATTTCAAGAACACACCACTCGAGATTCACAGGGTTTGAAGAACTTTAAAAGTCATCGGTCAATGCCACGCCGATGTTATTAACTGCGGTTTAACTATACTTACAGATGCACACTTTATACTCATTTAGAACCTAAGTGCTGCTTCTGCGTGCCTTACATCTGTTACTATGAAAATGGGATCTTTTATAGCGGTTCGGATACAAACTTTTAGTGCAAATGACGTCCAAACAGCGCATAAGCTCCTTGTTTTTGCACAAATTATGCACAAAAGCGTTGCGCAACGTGTGATGTGAACTGCGTTTAACGTGCATCGGCGTTTCTGATACAACATTCGTTAGGGTTCAATGAGAAAGCTTTTAATAATGCATTCGTACGGTTCTCTGATGTTTCCACGACGTATTACGAGTATGTCTATATACGTATATGGGTCCCTACATTTCTTCGAAGAGTCCATGAGATTATAAATATCACGGCCAGGAGCATCCATCTTTGTGCTAATGCGTCCTGGAGTAATCTAAGATGCGTCTCGCGTTCCTGGTTTGTCGTGATTATAGAATTATCCCTCAGGATCATTCGCTGTTGTGATGTCCCTTAGATTTGTAGGTTACTTAGCAACATACGTCATGTTTTGTTTTTAAAACTCTACGTGGAAATCGAAATCCAGTTACTAAATAACTCTGTGATCTAGCGCGCATAGAAAACGTATACTTTTTTTTGCTTTTATAAGGCACTAAGACTTATATGCCTTGGTCTTGAAATCTACGTAGAAAATAAAAAACAAAAATAATCTACTCTATGAAAGCGTACTCAGAAAAAATATTTCAATGCAAAATGTTCGATGTATTTTTATTTTGTCTGCACACTGAACCCATGCGTATTTTTTAAATATCTACTTTGTTTACCTTTATGCAACAATAATTTCCGCGGATTCGCCATAGCAGTGGGAACATTATAGGCTGATTATGCTTTATGCTTATTTTGGGAATCTCCCAATGTCATGTCGTCAGCGTCTTGTCAGCCAAATAAACAAACAAAGAGATATTTACAAACATTATTTACTAAAGAAAACAGAGTGTAACCGGTCAATAAACAACAGATTCTTTGCATTCAAAGGCCAATTTATTTTTAATCCTATTTGCGTATAACAGAACTTAAGTGCGAAGAATGCACTTAAGGCGAATAGTTAGATAGATTAACACTGTGCATGCGTGATTAGGATTTTCCGATCTCTGACTAATCACATCGTTGTAATTTAAAGTAGGTGAGTGAACCTCGTTGCATATACAATGCAAACGGATGTTCTCGGCATTTAAAGGGTTAAGTGGATGCTCTTTGATATTTTGCTAAAGGAAATGCAAATATGTTTAAGAATAGAAGAGATAGTTAGTATTTAGTGGTGAGAGTAGGGTAATGTGAACGGGTTTTGTCTAAATACATTTCAGAATCTTTCAAGTTCAGGGTTGCGGCAAAGTCCGAAAGGGATACTGGGATCTTGGCAACAGTCAACTGAAGGAACACGGGTAGGTTTTAGTCAGTAAAAGTCTGACACGCCCTTTCGCTCCGCCCAGAGCGGGAGAAGTCAATTGAAGATTTAGCACACTCAAAAAAAAATATATCTTTCAAGTGGTTTAATAACAATTGAGGATACTTACCTACTTACATTAAAACTTGCTCGTTTTATCGATCAGATATGATGTTTATTGTTGTTTTCAAGGAGCTGAGAATAAAGTACAATACGGCCGATAAATCGGGCCTGGTCCGAACTTTGCGCAGAAGGCGGCACAATTTTTAGGAACCAAATGGTGTCATGAGACGAGTGTGAGTGAGATGACATGCGTGAAAGTTTGGAGAGCCTATGTTCAGACCGGCCATGATTCAGCGGCCGTATTGTACCTTTTTTTTTAATGAGGGATGGAAATCATTGTATGTCTTCTCCCGCTCTGGGCGGAGCGGGAGGGCGTGTCAGACTTTTACTGACTAAAACCCACCCGTGTTCCTTCTGTTGCCTGTTGCCAAGGGCCCCGGTATCCCTTTCGGACTTTCCCGCAGCCCTAGCAGGCCATATTGTAGGTACCTAATTAATGAATTTGAGATTTATTTGTGACAACTGTAACATATCGGCTATAGTGCGCGTCTTACAGTAATTTCACTTATAACCCAATGCTTTATCTTATTCATTAATTTAATTACCTAACTAAATGTATTCTTTTGTTTCAGGTAATGCATCATTTTCATCATTCCTACTAATTCTTGCGTTATTTTCGGAGATTTCAAGGTATCGTTTTGCGCACCGACTAAACTAAACTTTATTTATTTATTTTATTGGTTCACCAAATAATAATCAGTACGTAGTTAGTACCTTGTATTGTTATAATAACAAAAAGTGAATATAATAATTATAAGGTATTTATGTATATAAATCTTTTCGAGCGCGATAATTTATGCATTGTATTGCATAATTTATATTTTACGAACATAAAAGGATTTTTTTAGTTCAGTCTTTGCACAAACTCAGTACCATTTTATGATTCTTGATAATTGCAGTTTACCTCCGTGCAAAATAACTGACGCATTTAGAAATATTTATAGCAAACTTATAAGGAAAGCTTCGCAAAAAGCATTGCGCAAACTCATGATAAATAACAATAATACCTTATTTGTCAAACAGAACGAAGGGCTTAGGAGAAAATTACGAACATCCATATAAATACATATAAATGTAGGCATTTACAGATGGCCGTCCGCTTGGATTGATCGATTGATTCATTTTGTTTAGATCTCTCTGAGACGACGGCGAGTGAAATCGATTTACACTCCCTGTAACGAAAATTGGCTCAGTAGTCTAGTTTGGTATCTATTTCTACGAATGTTACGCTCATCTAAACTTTTATGCATTTTTCTAATAAATATTCTAAGCTTAAGTTATAGATTTAAGTTTGACCTTTGTTTAGTTTTCTTAGGCCAATAACGAACTTGGTGGTTAATTCCTTGTATCCAATATAGATAGTACCTACCTTGACTCACAAAGGTTCCTAAAACCTAAAAGTACCCTCACAAACCGAACATTAACTCCAAAGGTCTCACTTACTTAACGCGGCGGCAATCCAAGCGAAATGTTTACACCGGCTGACCGCATTCCGCGCATGCGTCCGACGCCAGTCGCTCGCGCCGAATGTTCTGCACTCCTTTTACTGCACTGCACTGCACATATTTGTGTGCAATCCAGTGCATTAGGAAATGAGTAGGGTGCGTCTATTCCGCTGGATGATACAGCGTACCAATATGTGGGGTATTTTTTGGTCATATTTCGTGGAATTGGGCAAAAGAAAGGGCGCGACTTTAAGTGTCTTAAGGCATTTTCGATTTCTATGTTTCAATCACTGAAGAGATACGACTAAGCCTTGAAATGAGGATTTTTTGGGTTCGTGTCGCTGGCACGAAAGTCAGTATTTTAAATCTTGTTGGTCCAAAACCTCACCACTTCCACGGCGTCGTCGGGTGGCAATGCAGAGGTCACTCTGACTTCATATTTTAGTATACAGAGCAGGACAGGAGGTAGAGAATTACATATGAGGGCTTTAAGAAAATGCTTTAATTATAATATTCTATCGCTTTCGGACCGAAAAGGTCACCCGTCCTTCATTTTTACTCGTTGTCTCGTTTTCATAAAAGCTGTTCCAAAGTATTCAATAGTGGTTGAGCAAACTCACGTTCAGAAGAAGTGGTCAATCTACACTCTACAGGGTTAAATTTGCTAGCAAATTCCGTAGACTTGATAGGTATCGATTATTAAACAAGATAAAAGAGAAAAAAGTTGGTTTCAAAAAAAAAAATAAGGAGTTGAATGCCCCATGTTAATTTGTGGAGGGCTGTCCCTTATATACCCTGTATAGTCCTCCAGGCCGTATTTCGGCCATGGCGGCCAAACTCACCGGAGACCAGCCTTCGGCGCAGGAGATATGATAGTGCAGAACTGTGTGCAGACACAGGTGCACTCTCTCTTCCCTCAGTCTCATAGTCCGATGGGACGGCAATCCAACACGACCGGAGAGAGATCAGGCGCAGGACCAACGGCTTAACGTGTGCACCGAGGTATCACACCGCCAACTTCCAAACTCCGGGCTGTTTCTAAGAAATTCCTAATGGAAAAACCCAATAACACTTTGCCCGACCCGGGAATCGAACCCAGGACCCCACGCTCAGCAGTCGTGCTTGCGACCACGAGATCAACGGGGCAGTAAGGTACTATGAATACTAATATTATAAAGAGATAAAATTTGTGAGTTTCTATGTAGGGGTAATCTACGGAACTGCTGATCCGACTCTATTTTTTCACTAATCTGAAGTTTCACTATTGCTGAGTGCCACACGAACAAAGTCGCGAGCAGAGGTTAGTGTGCTGATAAAATAAATGTTAAGTAACACTTTTTTCCTAGCTACGAAACCAAGCTAAGCTTTAGATGTATTTAAACAGCTTCGAGCCATTAATGCCGAGGATTTCGTCACAAGGCGTGTCAAACTAGACAAGATTAATTATCATAATTTGTGCATAAAACGACAGGTTGTTCGTAAGTAGTTAACTAGTTATTGTCGTTAATTCGTAGCTATACGGTCTTATAATTGTAAAACAGTAAGTGGATAAAAAAAAACAAAACAAAAACTTTATTGTTCAAGAGAGCGGTACAAAATTCAATGAACACTAGCCTCCACACTAGGATTCCCTGTGTCGTAGAGGCTAGACTCCTTCGTCTTACAGCTTTATAACGTACAAAGTAGGTATTATATTAGACAATAATCAAACGTAATTGCAATATAATAAAACTAAACATTGTAATAGACTTACGTACATTTTTAAACGTGTGTAGTTTATTGTATACGAGTACATACGTGTGTAGTGTGGGTGTGTGATGAATGAGTGAGTTAAGGTTGGTTTGGACCAAACGAAGGTAGAAACCAGGGAAGATAAACCAACGCAAGAATACTCCCACTCCGTTTGGGCATAAGAATACCTGCAAGGTGGGGTCAAATTAAAACATTCTCTTGTTTGGTTTCTCTTGGTTGAATGGAACTTCAATAATGCAGAATGTATGATAGGTACATCCAGCATTATTGAAGTTACATCCACATATACCTGCTAACGTCACAGCTGTAACCAATCAAAAACAGCCTTTTGATACACTGTTTATTGTCATTTACATCAATACATCAATATAAAGCGCACATAATGCTCTTTTATAATGTGACATTGTTGTTTAAAGGGCCTTAACCTTACTGCATTGAGCTTAGTGGAGCGTATCGGTGACCTCTAGTGTCAACATATTGTCAAGTTTGGAGTACAATACATGACACGTCGAAAACAAGGATCATGTTGAACGTTGCTGGGGGCGCTGATTAGTAAGAGGTAAACTAAATCGGTTTATAAATGCTTTGTATAATAATCAATCAAGTCTTTCGAAGATAGAATGAATAGTCCAGGGTTGGCCGAAGGTTCTTCTGCTACGCGTGGACATATTTGGTCTACATTTATTCGGATTGACCCACTCGCACTGCGCCCGCGTGGTTGATGATAGCTCACTCTGCTCACTTGCTCTCACAGAGAGGAGGCCGTGTCCCAGCAGTGGGAAAGTTATAGGCTGACTATGTCTTTTATTTTTTTTCCTTTGTGTCCTAGTTAGCTTTATGTAAGCGGGCACGCCCTTTGTGCCTGGAGGCTTTTATTTAGTTAATTTATGTTTACTTTCTGCTTGAGTAACATACAGTTCTCGGTATGTTTTTTTTTTTTTTTGGTTGGTATATTGGCATGTGCTAGCTGACATATGGCTAATAATTAGATTTATATTTTATGTTGAGTAAATAAAATTATTTTGCATACTTTTGTATGGAATCAATTGTTTCTAACTGAACAGACAGCTGTGCTGCTGGGGAGTTTGTTGCGCCTATTCTTCTTCCCAGCTAAAGCACTAGGAAGTGGTGAAGGGTGGGCGTTTTGGGGGACTGTCTTATGTTATTTTGACGTTCGAAAAGTGCTGATTCTCAGCCTGGTTTGAGATTTTTGATTTATGCTTATGTTTATACAGATTAAACTATCCACTATCCAGCATATCCAAATAAAATCCAATTTTGTGAGAAATAAGGTCATAAAGTTTTTTGTAGGCATTGTTAATGCTATATTATGTATCTTATTTCCTACGCCCAATGTGAGAAGATCATCAATAGATTTTGACCGATGTTTATTATCCCAGTGAAAGGTGTGAAAAACCATTTGAAAACAAAAATAGTTTAAAAATAATCAATAAACCGTACAAACACGAGTCAGATTGTTTGCCTACACATCGCGATAATGGCTTCGATAGTTTCTTGACTTCCGCAGTATTCAAGGTTAACTTTCAGCCTTTCTTTTGGTCACATTATGTACATACGTCGTTTTTGGCGCCATTGAAACGAGATTGTTGTTTATCGATTTGAGTAGCGTGAAATTCGCGTGTAGGTACTTTTATACTCAATGTTAAATAAGCATGTCAGTCCATAGCATTGGTTCATGTTCATTGTGAATTTTTCTGTGTAAATACATCAGATACGTGACTGACCCAAAATATATACTCAATAATTTTAAAAGATAAATAATAAATAAATAAATAATAACTTTATTCACATAAAAATATTACAACCATTATGTGAAGCCCCTGGCTCCTGTGCTAGGCGAACCTGTGTTACAGGAATCAGTGTCCTCCGCCATACATCAATACACATTTCAATTTGTATGTAATAAAATACAAATAATAAATAACGCTAGCAGGTATTGAAACAGTCCTTCTGCGAAGCAGTAATGCTCGCGAAGGAGGAGGCGGAACGCGTGAGGGAAAGGCAAAGTTTGCGCCCTCACGCCCCTAACCGCCGCCGTTGGAGACGCCCTGGGCGTCGGGAATCCCAGGCGGATTTCCGGCCACCATAGGCGCGGGCTTGCGGACGGCGAGCAACGGGCAGCTCGCCGTCCGATAAGGACCAGGCCCGGGTCGATGGCGCGTCGTGTTTCACGCGCGCCTCAAAGAGATGTCAGCAAAATTGACGGGGTCCAATAGGACCGATGCCTGCCAGGGTTGCGGGAAAGTCCGAAAGAGATACCGGGACCTTGGCAACAGGCAAATGAAGGAACACGGGTGGGTTTTAGTCAGTAAAAGTCTGACACGCCCTTCCGCTCCGCCCAGAGCGGGAGAAGTCATTGGATGATTTCCCACCCTCAAAAAAAAAAAGAAAAGGTATTGAAACAGTATAACTAAACCATAAAAAGAAACAAAGCGGGCGTGTGATTACTCGTGTGTGTGTGGGTGTGAGTGTGTGTATGTGTGATGGTGAGCGAACGCAAGTGAGTGTACATGAGTTTGTGTATGGGTATCTTAATGTTTTAGCTAATTCTACACGTCTTTTATGGTACTGATAAAAGATATGTTCCTACACTGGTGTAGATGGTTGCTAAGAAAGGATTTTTTTAAATATCCCCCTTGATTGGGTTGTGGCGGCATCCACATCGCCACATGCGAACTACGCATCAAAAACCTGACGTCACACAAAATCCTGCATCGCGCAATTGGAGTTTACCGCGCGATCGACATAAATATACAAGATCATCAATCGTTGGGCAGTTGCCCGCCAGACACGACACCCGTCTGGTCGGAAGATCCTCCCTTTTCTATAGAGGATGAGTGTACTTTACACTCTGTTCCTCATACCTCTAAAGAGTAAGACGGATGGTATTTAAATTACTATGCGAACGAAGTCACGGATTACACAGCTAGCCAATTAGTATATTCGCTTTTTAGTAGTCGTTGGTTGACGTCTTATCACAAAAAATCAGTTTTATCAATTACAGCACGCGAAGAGACGCGTTTTCACTATTTTCACGGCTATTGTGAATTCTTATTGCATTTGAGATGGATTATCGTATAACATTGGATATATTAGCAGTGCGCTTTCATCTTTCAATATCTGTTAAAGTATTAATTCTTGCAACTAAACGTTTGGGAGCAATGGAAAGACATCTCAATTTCCTATAAAGGTAATTATTCAAGTTAAGATTGACAAATTAACTTATGTTTACATTGAGAGTGATTTTAAGCGATTTCAATAAAGGAAAAAATATGACGTTATTTTAGCAAAATGACCTTTGATGACCTTGAATGACACTATTTTTGGGAATCTCTATTTTCGTCAAACGCGTTTATCTCGTAACTCTAGGTTTATAAGTTACACGCCTTTGTTAAATTCAGGGAAATTAATTGATAGCAAATTTACCATCAACAGTTGTCCGTAGGATTCAAATCGCAACTGACATTCTTTGATAGTTGTATGAAATGGCTATAATTATAACACGGCAAATTGTCGTAGTCGTCAAATTGCTAATAAAATATTTTCCCTGGCTGTACAACGTGCAGTCGGTATTTAGGTAAACAACAGCAATTTTTTAAAGTAAAAATATCATACACTCGAGTACATAGGGCATAATTTGTTGCCTACTGGGGGGGGCTTAAAACGACCACTTTGGTAAAATCATAATAGGAAAACATTATGAAACATCGTAAAATGTCACAAACTAACCATTCATAAATTATAATCTGCGTGCGATTCATATTACGAAATAATTCATCTGTTTGACAGTTTTCTATGCAGATTCGTAAAATGGGTGGACCATTTTACGATGGATTCAATTATGAATTGCTTTTATGACAATTTAGACGAATTGCTAATGACAGCTGGGAATTCAGGAAATGAATTAGTTTTAGTGGAATTACTAATGTGGCCGTTTTAGGCCCGCTGATGATACTTCTACTTTCAAAATGAAATGTATTCTCCTACCACATAATATTATCTATTCACTCACAAGGGAATAAAGTACACATAGCTTTCAAATTCTCATCACACAAAGCCGCCCACTACCTCACTGCTAAGTAATTAATTAGTGGACATAATTTCACTGACACGTGAAATAATTTCATTAATTAATCGCGACGCTGCGCATGCGGCGGGTGTGGGCACAAGTGTCACGCTTGTTATACTAAATAGAGAGGTGCAGAAGTCCCATTCTAAGTTACATTGTACGCTCGTTACAGTCAAGTTTTCGCGATACCTGGCAAGCTAATCTGTAGAATTGTTGAACATCGTCTATTTTGTTAAGTAACTGGTACCTACTTGTTGAAAGGCCTACATTATCCTCTCATGCCTTAGTAGGCATGAGAGGATAATGTAGGCCTTTACAATATTTTCAAAGTACAGTGTTAGTACACTGTACTTTGAAAATACTGTAAAAGCCAATTATTTTTAAAAGAGTAACCGTAGTGTTACTTCTTGCCGGCTCTTCTCCATAGGAGACAACCAATTGGAACCATGCACCTAGCTTCTGACGTTTCTTAAATGCCCATGAAGGTTTATCAAATATTTTAATTATGAATCGGTAGTTTAAAAGCTAACAGACTTTTAAACACATGCCAACTTCTGGCGAATGAAAAGAACCAATCATGCAGGGTTAAATTTAATTAGCTAGCGAAACTCGGCAGATGATGGGTATCGATATCTAAACACGATAAAATAAAGAAAAATATCTAAATGGGTTCTTTATTCCTTCATCACTTTATATTGAGACTTATTTTTAGCGGTTAAGTTTACTGCCAGCTATGAAATACTTAAATTTTGTGGTACACACGGCTACACATCAAGCTATACATTCCCAGTATCGCTGACCTCTCATTGTACGGAAATCCTATACAATCCGAGATTAGCATAAACTGGAAATGTAGGTATAACTTAATGTGTAGTCGTGTGTACTATGTTTTTTCACGCGTTGGGTTTATTTTAACGTCAAACTCGCGGGAAAAACCAACCCGTGGGTCACACAGAATCGGGAAGTATAGCAGAAGAAAGAGGTTGCCTATACTCAGTAGTGGGTGATTCCGGGCTCAAATGTTGTTGTGATGAATGAATGATGTTTTTTCAGGACAAAATCGTTTTATTTATTTATTTTATTTATGTACATGTACGTAATACAAAAAAGACTTATATTCTAATGTTAGTAGCACAAATACGGTTTTAGCTATGCGTAAGTCAGTTGCCAAAATCGTCTTACCTATTCGTAAGTGTCATTAGATGTGGACCTTCTGTCATTACTTGTCATATGTTTCCTTCATTGTGCCGTGTGAACAGGGAGAAAGCTGATGCGTTCGCAGAAGATATAAACAGTTGGGACGTGTTCATACAATACTCTATAAATACATATACCTACCTACCTGCCTCACCTATGGGGCTTTGTGGAGAGAAACGGTCTGTTTGTTAGGGGTTTCACACAGGATTTACTTAATTATTTGTTTAGCTTGAAATCTTTGGAGGTAGAGTCGAACCTCACGGAATCTTCGTCTACACATAATTATACTAGCTGTGCCCAGCGGTTTCACCCGTGTAGGTCTCGATCCCGTGGGAGAATAGGGATAAAACGTACCCTATGTCCTATTCCAGGTCATGGTCTACCCGTGTGCCAAATTTCATGCACATCCGTTCAACTGTTTTAGCGTAAACGCGTAGCAAACAAACGCACTTTCGCATTTTATAAAATTTGTTAGGATTTTTGCGGAATTTGTGATAAAGATCTATAGTAGGTACCTAGTTTAGATATATAACTTTTCATCCTGGATGTATAACTATATTACTCTTTGCAATAAAATTCCCATTTTATTAAACGTTGAAAGCAAATAACCTCGTAAAAATTATATATCCTTATTAAACGCTACCAATCGCGACCTTCGCTTTTTATTGTCATCGTAATGTTAAAATTAAGATGTTGCGAAAGTTAATACCTATGTTGCAATATTTGGGAATTTGTGTCTGAATTTATAGGCACTGACAAGCTCTAAGCATGTGTTGTGTAATAATTTATACGTCAGAAATATTTATAAAATAACTAACAACGCGCTCCTGCTTCGCACGGTTTTTATGATTTGACAAAACATCGATATTTCTTAGTTAATGTATCTTTAATAGTAACGTATTATACACATAAATCTTTCGGAATAAATTCTCCAAACGTTGGTGAAAACCTCTAACCAAAATCTGTTGCGTGGCTCAGGGCGAATTGGATCAAACTTTTATTCCTAGTATAAGTCTAATCCAGCGAGTAAATATAAAATTTTTGACAGATTTTCTATAAAAAAACTGTCAGACGTCAATTTTATTCCCCGAATAAAAGTTATCTGGCTTTGGTTAAGTCGGCCCTTAGAAGAACAATGCGGACATACAGACAATCACGAAAAGAGACTTTAATTTCTACTATGCTTAGTTGGGTTTTCGAGTCTAGTTCAAGTCAGCAACTCGGCAAGTAGGTAATCAAATCCACAGCCCGACTTCAACCAATCTTGGACAAAGGCCGCTCTTTTTTCTTTGTGTCAATCCCCAGGCTCCTGTGACAGCCTCCTCCAGGTTTCTGCCCGCGACGGCAACACTGTCGTCCGTCCATCTCGCCGATGTACGACCGACACCTCGTCTTCCAGTCCTAAGACACCACTCGGTCACAGTCTATATCTGTCATCTTACTCCATCTGTCATAACTGCGTCGTGTCGTGGCAGGTATCTTGACGTAACGGTTTAGGCCCATCGTTCACGACGCTCCAAGTACAGTAGAACTATTTTCTTAATGTCCCTCGGCAAACTTCGTGTTTCGTCAGTCGGACGCTTTCAATCAACTTGGGAGTCTATTGAGAGCGTCCGGTCTACACCAAGTGCAAAGGGCAACTAATAGAAATCCGACGACTGACGAAACACGAAGTTTGCCGAGGGACATTAAGAAAATAGATGTTCTGTAAGTGTATGGACCGCCATTGAAATACTAGTGCTGTGACATTCTGCTTACTCATTGGTGATCTGAGTTAGAAACTCGCCAACGTCGTGGACGACGGGCCTTACGCACTAAATCATAATATCACGCCTGTATTCTCCGCAGGGTTAAGCAGAGGTGTACCTATAGTTCACTCACATTTCATCAATTATATTTAAGTCCCATGTAATAGGGGGCGATTTTATTGCCATTAACCGGGTAAAAATCCAGACTGGGGGCTGTTACTGAGAAATTCCAGATGGAAAAACCCAATAACACTACCCGACCTTTTTTTTTTTTTTTTTGAGGGTGGGAAATCATCCAATGACTTCTCCCGCTCTGGGCGGAGCGGAAGGGCGTGTCAGACTTTTACTGACTAAAACCCACCCGTGTTCCTTCATTTGCCTGTTGCCAAGGTCCCGGTATCCCTTTCGGACTTTCCCGCAACCCTGGCAGGCATCGGTCCTATTGGACCCCGTCATTTTTGCTGACATCTCTTTGAGGCGCGCGTGGAACACGACGCGCCATCGACCCGGGCCTGGTCCATATCGGATGGCGAGCTGCCCGTTGCTCGCCGTCCGCAAGCCCGCGCCTATGGTGGCCGGAAATCCGCCTGGGATTCCCGACGCCCAGGGCGTCTCCAACGGCGGCGGTTAGGGGCGTGAGGGCGCAAACTTTGCCTTTCCCTCACGCGTTCCGCCTCCTCCTTCGCGAGCATTACTGCTTCGCAGAAGGAGGTGACGACTTCCCATGCCCTCTCGCTCCGTACCATGGCCTGAACCAGGGCCGGACGCGAGAGGTCACCGCCGCCAATCGCCTCCGCGAGGACACGGCGGTGCTCCGCCCAAGCAGGGCACACCTCAACCGTATGCTCCACCGTGTCCTCCGGGCGATCCACACAGTGGTGACACCCGGGCGTTTCCTCCCGCCTAATCCTACACAGGTACCTCCCGAAGCTGCCATGTCCGGTGAGGACCTGTGTCAGGCGGAAGGTGAGGACGCCGTGGAACACTACCCGACCTGAGAATCGAACCCAGTACCTCATGCTTAGTAGTAGTGCTTGTGACCACTACACCAAAGCGGCGCCGCGTATGAAAACAAACCAGTTTTCTTCGTAACTACCACCTTAGTACTTTAATGACTTTCTTCCAACCAATATTTTCGTACAATAGGCTAAAATTATCTTCTTTTCAAACAACTGCTGACTCACCCGACGTCGATGATCGACAGTTAAGTAATTGCTTTCGATTTCCCACGTTAAGGTGTTATTAGACGTGTCAGAACGACGCGACGCCGCGAAGTCTCAAAACTTTTGCATGAAACAAACAAATTCTTGTCTGAAATATTTTGTTGAATACATAAATGTAAATATAGGTAACTATATGAATCATGGGCACCAGAACCACATCACATTAAGCTTCAATTTTTTCGAAACTAATTTGGAGGATACTTTTACAACTTTCCAATTCCTACACACGTATATCAGCCATTAATATAAATAACATCACAAAACATAACATCACGCTTGTTTTTCCCATAGGGTTTGGCAGAGGCGTACCTATAGTACACCTACCTTTCGCCAGTTATGTTTAATCCATGAGGATTATTAGAGGACGAGCCTATAAGCATCAACCGGGCACGAATCCAGAATCCGGGCTGCTACTGAGAAATTCCCGATTGAAAAACCCAATAACACTTTACCCGACCTTACCACTTGACCAACGAGGCAGTCATATACATAAAAGCTGTCTTAAAGTAACAGTTGGATTTAAAAGATAATAATACTATACTTATGGCCCCATCTCTGAGAGGCTATGTGAGCCTTCGATGCTTCAAAAGCTATTCCTGCAGACATAGGCTTAAGGAGCACCTATGTCTGCAGGAATAGCTATCAGAAAACCTGATGATATTATCAGAGCTCCTGAATTCGTTACCCTATACGAGTAGAAAAACAGCTGAGAACAAAAACAACTTTAGGACGTACGTTACGCGACGGGGTCCGGTAGGACCGATGCCTGCCAGGGTTGCGGGAAAGTCCGAAAGGGATACCGGGACCTTGGCAACAGGCAACTGAAGGAACACGGGTGGGTTTTAGTCAGTAAAAGTCTGACACGCCCTTCCGCTCCGCCCAGAGCGGGAGAAGCCATTCGACGATTCCCCACCCTCAAAAAAAAAAAAAGGACCTACGTTACGCGACGTTTAGATTTATTTTCGTCTGCAAAACTAAATTGGAAAACTGAAAGCCTGTCGTGTCAAGATGTCGTATAACTTTGAAACAACCTTAACGGGAAACTTTAATTCTAGTGAGGTGTTGGAATGGCTTTACAATATTGTAAAGTGGTTTTCACCCCCACATAGAGGGTAGTTTCGGAGTCATTGACCCCGGGAAAACCGAAGAAAATATAAGCTCGCTGTATAACCCTTGGATTTAGCACCACTAGTGAATGAACCCACAAATCTTGAAGTTTCTTTTAGATTTGAACGAAAGATAGAAGAAAGTTTATTTGATTTGATAAATTCCTTTTAAAAATAATGTTGCTTATGTATAAATAGGTACTTAACTACCGAGACTAAAATATGAAATGGAATTTACATAAGTTTATTGTTGCAAAACGATTCCGCGGCGTATTTCACGTTTTGCTTAGTTTTTTCAGTAATGAAACGGGATATTATTCTGAAACTATTTGCTTTGTAAATAAATTACATAGCAATAAAGAATGGTCATCGAACGTTCTAGATAATTTAAGAATAATTTAACAGAAACAATGCTTTTAGTTTAATTTACGATACCTATTTTTTTTTTTTTTTGACTGCCTCTTCGGTCTAGCGGTCGCTAGCGGTACAGCTGAGCTTGAGGTCCAAAGGCCTTAGACAATGTGACATTCTATCAGCGATAACGATGATGGAAAAGGCAAAAAGGTATAGAACTGACTTATAAAAATAAAAATAAAAATCTTTTTAATTCCGACATATTTGGTCCATAAAATTGTTAGTGGTACAAAACTTAAAAAAAATATGTTAGTTACATTTAAAAAAACTAATTTAAGTATCTGCCGACCTCTGGGGCCCCGGGCACACGCACTGGTGCTTGAACCAAGTGCCCCAGAAGGGGGCTGCCCAGCTTGTGGCTGAGCACGTTCAGGATGGTGTTGGCGCTCCAACGCGCTTATGCTATCGAAAAGCTTATGTCAATCGTGTTGAAAGTCGTTGTAGAAATACGAAGCACGGTCGATGCTATTGTCACTTGTCTAGGCCCTCTGGGTTCGATTCCCAGGTCGGGCAAAGTGTTATTGGGTTTTCTATGTAGAATTTTTCAAAAGCAGTCCGGAGTTTGGGTTTGTGCCCGGATGATGGCAACAGGCTCGCCCCTATTGCATGGGACTTAAAACTGGCGAAATGTGGGTGTACTATAGGTACACCTCTGCCTTACCCTTCGGGGAAACAAGGCGTGATGTTATGTTTTTTTGTTTGTTTTTGTGTTGTTGTTTCTATGCCCTTAAGTCTGACAAACACTCTTACCAAGGGGTATCGTATTACCCAGTTACTGGGTAGTGGAGTTCAGATAGACAGTCGCTCCATGTAAAATACTGATATTCAGCTGCATCTGGTTAGACTAGGCAGATTGATGTAACGAACCTGACCTGACCTTGACCTTTCTCGCATGTAAATCAAGGTTTAAGAAGAAGAATCATCTATTTTACTTTAAGCAGTAGTAAAGTCGTGATTAGAAATGAGCGCATGCACACATCTTCATATAATTATACATGGTGTTAGAAAACGTCGACCAGAGACGACCAGTTCCCGCGACTTTTACAAAAGCATATAGGGTGATACTTTTCTAACTATACATTATGACCTTAACTGTCACTATCGAGACACTAGAGTTTTTATTGTTATCGACTTCTTATGGCAAATCGACAGTTGAACGGCATACTGACTTACGCTCGAACCAAAAATATAAAAAATACATACAAATATGTATAATAAATACGAATGAAAAATACGTAATTATTGAAGCTAACCCAAAAACTACGCAAGTAAAGTTAATAAAATTTATATGGGACCACAAGGGAAGCACCAGCGTTCAAATAAAAAAAAGTTATCAAAATCGGTTCACCCAGTCGAAAGTTCTGAGGTAAAAAACATTTTTTTTAAACTGTGACGATTTGATAACTTCCCCTTTTTTTTTTGAAGCCGGTTACGAAGACAGATCGCTATTGATGGTAGACAGTATAATTATATCTGTCATTGTGTCACATTCCTAGACTCTGACAGATTATTGGGACGTTAAAACCATAGACAGATAGTTTTTGCTATCTCCATTATGCCAAAACTGGTGATAGACTGGGTATTGGGTTTGGCCGTTGTTCTCGATACATAGCCCACTTATGAATGCTATACAATAGGAATAAATATTAATTGAGCATATCGTGACCTCTGTGGCACCTTAAAAGATTTTAATGACTGGCCAAAATAATTGTATTTTTTGTTGAATATTTTTTACTATCTGAATGTAGGTCGATGTGTAACCTATTTTTGACCTATGTTTTCTAGTTCTAATTGCTTGACTCATGTCAAAAGGACTAACAAAAGACAAAATTATGTGAGAAAGGAAGAAGGAGGTCTTTGCCTTGCAGTGGGACAATACAGACGATATTCCATTTGAAATAAGATTAGACATGTAAATAAACCTTTTTTACAGTCCGTTCAACTGATTTTGACTTCTATACCGTAGGCATAAGGATGGCATTAAAAGCAAAAAAGTGGTTACAATATCAACTGTTTACTGCACCTGCCATTTTTCATGCTCCCAACGCAATAGAAGTCAAAATCGTTTGAACGGACTGTAAAAAAGGTTTATTCAAATGTCTAATCTTATTTCAAATGTAGTATAGTTAGATTAGATTAGAATTCTAATCGATCTAGATTCAAATCTGTTTTAGAAATCATTGCAGGTACCTGTGTGTTGCTTGCCTTCGATGACAAAAATAGAACTTCCGATTCCGTATTCAGTTCCGATGCGACTTTTAATACGATATACGACCTTCATCGTACGAAAGAATACGAAATGTTTCGTTTATTTTGATACTGGCTGGGAAAAAACACTTCAAGTGTCAGTCAACCCTGAAGTCTTTATAGCATTCACAAGTTATCTATGATTTATGGCTTGAGGAACCTTCTTTTCTTTATATAGGACCTTTTCTAGGGCGTGTCGACACCGAAGCAGTACCGTAAAATAAAAGCGCTGTTCTACACATAACCTATGACAATAACCTATAACATCGTCCAAACAGGTTTCATACTAAACTCGTAGAGAAAGCGATATCGTTTGCTTTTTTTATTTATTTTATTTGGTTAGCGGCCAGTCGTAAAGGAAGGTGTATACGACGGATTACACTTGTAAAAAAAGAGTTTGTAACGATAAAAGTGTAGATTTTATTCATTTGATTGGTCGGTAGCGAGTCTTTCAAAGTTTTATGGACCGACTTCGTCGACTTATTGATTGAATCATCTTATAGAGGCTGTTTCGAAAATATAGTGAGATCTTCAATCCTCGTGAAAGTTATAGCATAATTAAGATTCGACTTCTTGATTCTTCTGAATTTAAAAAGGTTATGTCTGCAATCAATAAAAAGTTAATCACATAGTTTAAAGAAATTGCATGATTTGTGATTGTGATACATTCAGTTGTATACGAGTATAGTTTGAAAAAAACTATTAAGAAACACCCTGTATTCAAATTTTATCGAGATTGCTTTTGACCACCATCACTTTCCTTGGCTATGGCAAGTAAGGTCAACATTCAACATCACACTCAGACACATAATCGATTCGCCTGCACACTTGTGTGGTATAGGTACGATAATTTCCCTCTATGAAGTAAAAGTGCAGAAATGATGCAAGAACTGCAGTTTTTTTAAATTGTAAACTAACCCGCAGTAATTAACATTTGTAAATTAAGGTGAAGGTCAAAGGCCTGACAGGCAATGTGTCTTTCACATAAGTACTTAACACAGTAATTTGTCATTTATGTTTTAGAATTAATTCCTAAAATTACTTATAATATGTGAAGTTGATGCGAAAAAAGTTCTTATTCGTTTTAATAAGTTCAGTCACCCTGAAAACGTGTGAAAAACGGCTCTATCAAAGAGTCGCTTAACAAAAGATAAAAAACCAGCAACCATTTTTGGATGGACCCAGCAGTTTTTTGCACTAATTTAATGACTTAGGTAGTATGTATGAGCTCATCCCTATTCGACCATAATCCTAACTAATATTATAAATGCGTGAGTTATTTGTTTGTTTGTTACGGTTTCACGCTAAAACGGCTGAACAGATTTCGATGAAATTTGGCACATGGGTAGACCATGACCTGTAGAAGGACATAGGATACCTTTTATCCCGATGTTTCCATGGGATCGAGACTTATGCGGGTGAAACCACGGGGTGTAGCTAGTTTATAATAATCCTTCTATTTTGTACTAGCTTCTACCAACACCTTCTTTCGCGTGAAGTTTCTCGTCTTAAGGCGGTACCCTGAGTAAATAAATTCGTTTCTTCTTTGCAGACTGAATCCCGGTGAGTTACAGTAGTGAATACGCCCAAATTTTAGAATAAAATCTTTACAAATTCAAATATTGGTCTTTTGAAATAAAAAATTGTTACAAAATGTTCATCATTAAATTGTCTATCCATTAGTGTCAGTAGCAAAATTAAATAATGTTTACTTTACAAGGAGATGCATGATAACGATGATTATTTCTCATTTTTATGGTTTCGTTGGAAGGAGATTAATGAAACAAAAACTCATTTTAAAAAAAATATGCACAATTTTGGAATCAAGATTATGTAGAAATTTAATGTATTTTTATTATTTGATATTTCTTTTTAAATAACAAGTAGATAGCTCCTAAAAACTACATAAAAAGCGGCTAAAGTGGCATTTTGCTCAGGGTACCGTCTTAACATAAAACATATCCTATGGCGATTAACACACGGGACCCCGCACCGCCACGGTCTCTACCGGCTCGACCACGCGCTCGGGCGGTGTACGTTTGTTAGGCATCAGCGGATTTAATAGAGGTCAATGCGACATGAGACCGCCTACCGCGGCGGTGCGCGGTGCTGTGTGCCAATCGCCTATGAAAGTCAGGGCTATGTAGCGTCCCTTTAGTGAAAGAATTTCCGGAATCGGATCCGTACTGCCAAAGATTACCCCCAACACACAAACTCACATTCCTCTTTATAATATTACTAGCGACCCGCTCCTTCTTCGTACGGTTTTTACTTTTTACGTCTTGACAAAACATCGAGATTTCTTAGTTATATGTAACTTTAATATTAACGTATTAAACATATAAGCCATCCGGAATAAATTCTCTAAACGATGGAGAAAACCTCATCAAAATTTGATGAGTGTTTTAGAAGAACAACGTGAACATACAGACAAACATGGAGAGCGACTTTAATTTATATGTATTTAAGTATAGATAGATAATAAAGCAATCAACCTCATGTGCCAAGAAACCATTAAAAACCTACCATAATTTATATCAGACTGTCCCAAAATATGAAAGTAGGTACTTATTGCTATTTTCTTATTTCTAAAAATACAGCAACATTTTAGGAATAACTTAGGATACTTTATCTTTGATCGAGGATTTTTATTTCTGGCAAGATATTTGTAAGATATTGTTATATAAGACGAGCACGAATGTTCTGGAAATAACGAAATGATCGGAAGACATGACTGGGAAAAAAATGGCTGCGGGCCCTCAGTTCAGTAACCACAGTACCTATAAACGATTCAATTGAACATTTTAATTCTTTTTATTTTGTCGTTGGTAAAAAGTTACTGGCTGATTTCCGATTAGTCTGTGGATTGCAAGCATGAAGGTTGAGCGCCAGTTTCTGGCTGAGCTTGACAGGAATAGGACGTGTTCTTTGTCTTTGTTAGATGAAGGATCTGCTGAGCAGTTTTGAATCTTTGGATTTGTCACCGGTGAGTAGAAAAATAAGTTAATAACAGACTTCAAAGTGCCTTGAAAGCCGACTGAAGAACTACCGTCAAGTGAATGAAAAACTGTCATTTTGACATCCCTTTCAAAATCTAAGGGTCTCCGCACACAGGCCACCAGCCACAACCACAAAACGCCGCCACCGGCATATTTCCTGTAGTTTTCAAACCTTTCCCTCTTGAACTGGTCTCGTTTTCAGTGTTCAGCAGTGACAGTTTACAGTATATTTGTGAAGATTAAGTGGAAATTATATCTCATAGAAACGTGCGACCAGATTTTGAACCATGACTGTCTCTTGGTTTCTTTGGAAATTCAGTCCATCAAAGGTCTGTAAACTGATGCCTAATTTATAGACCTACTCATATGAAAAGTATAAGCGTGACTGTTATAAAGATGCCAAAAAATATAATTAATTACACAATTAAGGATATAATACAGTTCATAAAAGTTACGTTATTTCCTTAACAATGTGAAAACTTAGGTTCTTTAAAAAACGTTCCTAACGGTCATTTTTTAAATGACCGTTAGGAACGTTGTCTTTAAAAAATTGGCGAAGAGTCTCTGACCCCCGTGCATTGTTCCTAATAATTTAAATTAATCTAGTTATTTTAATTATTTTATTATGATAATGGCTGGAGCAGGCGGTTCAGCCGCATCCGGTACCTTGATGTGGTTCGTTGCTCTCATTCTGCCTAGATTACGTCATCATGTTTGTAATAAATGTATTTATGCCTAGGCGTTGAGTGCGTTCTCGTTTATTTATAATGTTCATTCTATTGATATGAAAACAAAGTTTTTTCTTAAATTGTAACTTTGAACTGAACTGAAAACCGAAACTATGATAAAATAACACAATGTGCAAAATTGTGTAGGTAAACATTAATGTATTTGTAAAACTATGACTAAAACATTTAAATACACGCAGCAGCTGCAAAAACAAAAATGCTATTTCCTGAATTCATGAAGAATTTCCTCAATACCATGTTATTGTACCAAGTTATATTTCCTGGCTAATTTAAACGATGTAATAAGTTTAATACTGTGCACCCACCAATTATTACACATATTTGATTCTATTATCCATATACTATTCATTTCATGTACTGAAAAATCAAGGCGCATATTTAATTTGCACTTAGTAAACTGAAGATGCGCTGTCTGCAAAAATAAAAAATCTTTGTCTTTTTATGTGCCGCCTATTGTAAACACGTTTTACCAGTTCCAATTTCAAAATTCAGAAAATGGAATCGCGCCAAACCACAGATAAAATACCAAAGACAATTCAAATCATAGTTTTAATGAAGCTATTAAGAACATAAGCCGTAGCGTGCACTGTCTGATAAGGATAGGTGCCGACATTCGCCTTGACACCACCTGTTATGCTATTATGAGTTATAAAGATTTTATATCAAGCTTAAATAACTCCGATTCACGTGAGATTATATTTTAAACTACAATGATTATAGATTTAAGAGCGTTGTAAAGATAGCGCTCAAGGAATTTTTAGTTTTCTTTTTTTTTACACGTTTAGTAGCATTTATTAAACTTTAAACGAGTGAAAATACAGAAGTTTTACAAAGAAAAAAAGTATTTATTCATATTAACTCGCGACAGTTACACAACCAAATTATTTTCTATGCCAGGAGTCAAGGTGATGGCTTCGCGCCCTCTAACACCTTACACATAACACTCCGCCTTCAGTCCTGACTGTTATGATGGTTTGTCACGCAATCCTCGGTCTTACTGATAAGTTTAGCTTCAATGTCGAGAAGTTTTCTTGAAGCAAGTTTGACGCAATGTGCTTGTGTCTGCTTAACTGGGCAAAACTTTGCGGTGGAGTCAAGGTGTTAGAAAAAAGGTTTTATTACTTGAAAATTATGACTTGCGCGTGAAGTCAGTCTGCAATATGCCTGTGAGCGTATATTGAGTGATGTTACTCCGTCGTGCTAGCTTCCAATCTTGTAAAAATAAATAAATGGCAAAATATGTCAACTAACACGCCACTGTTCAGACTGAGTTCCTAACTTAAATCACCAACTTTTTTAAACACATTAACTGAAAATTCCCCTATGAATAATATTTGCGCTAAAACGATCGAGTACCGGCAAACTATCGTCTACACACGCGATGTCGAAAATTTAAACGGTTTATAGCTGACTTTGTTCATTCCGGCGTAAATCAACGTTAAGTCTCTTGGACATACGTAGCGTGGCGACTAACAGCATACGTTTCTAGAGAAGATGTCAATGCTATTATTTAAAGTTGTTTCCGGAAAAGGCAAAGTAGGTACTAACAGCTTACAGGAATATAAAAATAACTTATTTATCAAAAAGAAAAAATGCAATACATATTACGTTATTATGTTTATTACATTTGTGCTCGATTTTTGGGAATAATGACCCCAATGCTAGGAAAATCCTGTGTTATAAGGGTCATCCATTCGTAAGTACAACGCTGAGCAAGTGACAAAAGAAGAAAGCAAACAAAAGGAAATGTAATCGGACCAGGAAAGCTTTTTTTTAAAAAGCATACGATCAGTTGGCGTGTCATCATTGGTTGTTGTGACCTGTGACGCAACGCTCAATACAAAAAAAAATACCACAAAAAACACCGAAACAGAGGAGAAGGAATAGGAATGCTGGCCGGAAAAAAACACATAGCATCGCTTGCAGTGACATTACATCACAATACTGACGCTTTGCAGTGTAACACGTACATCCAAGTACTTTGCAGCTTTAGATTAGGCATTACCGACTAATTTTCTAGTTCAAACTACATAGTTGCAACTGGGGCACCTACGCTGCACGGTACACTACACGATACTAGTAATAACATAATTCACGTACACGACAGCTCTAGGTATACCTATTATGAATGTGAAATATTTCATCAACTCTTATAAATCTTTGAAGATTTTAATGTACTTTGCATGGTTTTATAAATTCTTTAAATAATTATCAGTTGCTAACGAGAATAAAAACTTTAAAAAAGTTAATTATAAAAATACAAACTAGTTCAAATACTTAAATAATTTGAATTTGGAATAGATTATTATTAATGCTGCCTGTGCGAACAGAGTGAAAAAATAAAATAAAAACTAGTTCTAATAAATAATTTGAATTTAGAATAGAAAATAAAAATTGTTGCTACTGCGAACACGTTGTTAGAAACGTTTAGATTGTTATTATGAGACTCAGACCACTTTTGATGTTCAGAGCGCTCCGTCTTCCTTTTTTTGTTGGTCTGAGGTATAAGAGTGTATTTTATTCAATTTACATTTTGTGTGTTATTTTAAAAACCAGAACCGCAATTTAATAATCAGTCTACTAATTTTATTGGGCTTTAAGTTTATTTTTGTCTGGTAGTTTGCATATTTTGTTAAAAACAACATACTAATAGCTTTCATTCTGGCGATTTTATTGTCCTTTTATATGGTATTACTTGTGTATTGTTAGTACCTAGTCATTTTTGTATTGTAGTGGTATTTTGTAATTTCTAACCTAACCTAACATTTAGGTCCTATTAAAGACTACCTATAGTATCGGTTTTCTAGGAATAATCGATCTATTTACTTATCTGCAACGTACATAAGTTACTACGTCATTTTCATTTCATACAGCTTATGTTTTTTTTCATATTATCTTTTATGACGTAGGAATTAGGAATTCCTAGTCATACTTCTACCATTTTTATTTAACTAATTATTATTACAGATTTCCTTAATGGTAAAGTATTCTTGTAAAAAAAAATTGCATTAGTTCCTTCAGCGTTTAGTTTTTTTTAAATAACATGGCTACCCTAATTGTTGTAATTACCCAAAACGTGATTTGTAAAAAATAGATTACTCAGGAACGTTTTGTTTTAAATTAAGACAAAATCTTGAAACTTCGTCTATTTTTTTTAATTTTAATGACTTGATAATAAAACGTTTATTTTGCTGAATGATTCAATTTATATGAAAATTAATTTTGAAAATGGAATAGGTACTTATCGTTTGTTTTATTAATAAAGTTTTTTTTCTTTTTGACTGGAAGGCATTTAGCCAGATCTTAATACAATAAAATAAAATGGAATATTATCATCTTTTGTTTATTTTTTCTTGACCTTCAAAGACCAATAAAATAATCTTTTTAGGAAGCGGTTCCGACTGCCTCGTTTTTTCAGTGGCTCAAGAATGATCGCAGTAACTCATACTGGGTGTCAAGCCATCTTCCGCAAAAAATCGGCGTCGATCTTTTTTTTTTATATATAAACGTGGCCAGTTAATACAATATATATTATGTTAAATAAAGCTTCATATTCTATAGAATTTTATCACATACATCTCAAGTCTTCTTGACTTAAAGACAGTTGAAGTTCGAATTGATGCTAATTGATTGACACAATGACAAACTACTCTGATGACGAACGATGCTAATCTTTTGCGTCCATCTTGCAACTGTCCCGAAAGACATGAAAGATAATGTAGATGTATAATAAAGATGTAGATCTTTTATCTTTAATGTCGTTTGATGCCTGTGGCAATGATCATAAATAATATTCTAATTCGTATCGTATTATTGTTACAATAAAGATGTTTTGTTAAATTTCCTCGTCCATCATACAATGAGCATTAATTTTATGAATCAGAAACTCACTCATGCCAAAACGTCAAAATCTACATTACTCCTACTGTCTTCCAATGTCAGTGTCACAGCCAGGGATACGGATTACTTTACGTACCTACTAATGTGAAAAAAAATATTTATTATAAAACAGCGTAAAAGTTAACAACAGTAGGAATTCGCTTGGTTGTCTTTATTTTTTTTCTTTTTTGTTATTCTCTGTGCCAGCTTTTGAAAATATCTAAGTACCTATATTTTCGAAAGTATCGTCATTCTCGAATTTTCGATGCTCCTCGTACTGACTGACGGCAAACTGATAGTACGTGGTCTCACGTTTGTTCACCTCGTTAGGAGAAGATCGCTAGTTTCTATGTTTGCCTGGTACCTCAGGACAGGATCATAATCAAGCGAGAGTGCTTCGAGCAGGAGGTACAAATTGAAGAATTTCATAGAAAAAAAGATTTTTGTTAGAGACACTGTTAGTTACTTGATATTTACTTGAAATACTACATTATATTTATACATATAAGAAACTGTTATTATTATAAGAGGTATCAAAACACGATTGTGGGGTTATCACACGAGGCGAAGCCGAGTGAGATAATATTATCACATGAGTGTTTTAACTAATTATTTACAGTTGCATACAATACTTTATCTACACCCATGATATGAATCCTCTTTACAAGGTTTTTTGCGATACTAATAACGAATAAAAATGGAGGGATACGTCACACGTGAATTCGAATTTTTAGAATTCGAATAAACTATAAGTTTTTTTTAAAATTACGGTGCTTTGTTAGTGAAACCCGCCTACATGACATTGTTCTTTTTTTTTAAATGAGTTGCATTATGAAATTTAGTACAACTATATAGCAGTTTGGATGATATTATGGTGACTATAACACTGGTTGTTTTATCATCTAAGTATTATTACAGATTTCCTTAATGGTAAAGTATTCAGCTGCATCCGGTTAGACTGGAAGGCGACCCCAACATGTTTGGGAAAAGGCTAGGCAGATAAGCTAACTGTTTCAGAAACTTTTATAGGATTTATAGCATGGGTGTAGATAAATTTATGCATGTAGGATGGATAGCTGTTACCACATACTCGTACCAGGCAATGAAGAAACCTTTTTATGCCGGTATCCTGCTGTAATGGCAACTCTATTCCAGAATTCTAAAATAACGAATTGGTACCTTTTGCATATTGTAAGTTTTGGTAGACTAGGGGAATCCTCCTTGATATTTTTATGAATCCTTCATTTTCAAGACGATGATGCTACATTCGTTATTAGTGAAGTGACAGCACACGTTTCCCAAAATCAAATAGGTACATATACGATAAGTAATTATGTAACAAACAAAGGTCTTGTTAAACTCTTCACACACCGAATCCTAAATCATATCCTCAAATGAAACGATGTATTAAAGCAAAAACGCTAATATTTAATTTCCTTAACCATTTCAAATTATCTACTTCTTATATTATCAAGGTCGATGTTGTAATTTGAAGTTAATTCCGTTGTTTATTAACCACGGTGTAAAATGAGATTTTAATTTAAAGATGCATGATGGGCAGAAAAAATTCATGGTAGCTTTTTGTCATTTCAATATTTTTTGTATGACACACTGATTTCGCTTGTCACGGATGTCAATAATCTGTCAAATTTAGAACAGTCCATTTTAGTTTTCAATTTCACCACAAGCGCTCTCAAGTTTGTAAAGCCTGCCATTCTATTCCCAACCACTGTGACTCCTGAATTCCAGAAACAGTGGCGAATTCCAGAAAAGCTCTTCTCAATTTTGTCTATCTGCTTACAGTTTTACAATGGACGGGCTTTTACACGCGAGATCCTCGGACTAAATAAAAAACCAAGAGAGAGCGCTGTCAACAGTGACGTGAGGCCGGTTTCGTAAATATGTGAGCACTTAGTGAGGCGTAGTTTGATTGTACTTTGATTGTAAATGTGTGCGTGTGAGCGTATATGCACAGAGTGGTGTAGTTTTGGAATGTTTCATTGTATTGTTCGCAGCGCTTTGTCTTTTTTTTTAATTTGGTTTGAGACGAGATTTTGTAAATTCCATATTCTATGATAAGGGTGGAAATTGGTTGACTACCGTGATGACGATTAATAGAGAACTAGAACACATGTTGCACCGAACCGGGATATGGAACAAGGTAATGACGATTTTGAAAATTCCATCACCTATAAAGAAAATACAACTTGCCATGAAGTTTCATAATAGTTATTCAATAGAGGTAATAGGATCCAGTGTGAACAAAACAATTAATCAGTAAGTCGGATACCACATGTCTACGAATTACATAACTAATTCGGCCAGGAAATGAATATGTGCCCACTACGTAATTAGCAACTTTGACAAGTAGTATGATAATTGATAAGGCATCGCTCCGTTCGTGTTGTATAACGTCACAAACGATAAGGCAACTATTTTGATAATTGAACGTTAGTTATTATTGAGAAGATTTAACCAAATTAGTACCTACCAATCAGCGAAGCTCATTCAGAAGAGGTTGTCTTGGGTTTGTCTTCGCAGCTTCTTGTAAATAGTTCTTGTCCTCAACATTACCTCCAAAAGAAAAATGTATTAAATATAGCATGGTGCACGCTTCTAAAAACCAAGATGCTAACTCTGTATCGGTCCTAACAAGTTCGATACGTACCTATCTACTTAACCCAGCACAGACATACGACAGAATCTCATTATCATTAAGTACTTTTCCAGAGTTCACCGCGAGCACGTGACCATACCGTTCATCCATACGCCCAATGTCATTTTGACAGCTTTATTTGACAGGTGTCAGGTGACCCAATGAGGTTGGTTCGCACGGTGCGCGCGTGCGTCCGCGATCAAAGGCCTCGCCGACGATGCTATAACCACTCGGCCGCGCCGGTGAATCCGTGCCCTTTCACTTTCCCGAAGCGTAGCTCCATTGTTTCACGGCGAGACCGTTTAATTTATTTTTGTCTATTGACTTTAATTCTTTTAATGAACAGAACACTGGATGTGCTGACCATGGCATTATATAATGATTGTGAATAGGTCAGAAAAAAGATTAATGATTATGTTCTCATGCGTTATTTTGATGTCTATCAAAACAATTCGTATTTTGTTTTAAATTCCTCCTGGATCATTATTTTAATGATGATAATTATTTTAGGCATTGTTTTTTAAAGTAAAGAATATTGTACCACGCTGCCGGTTGATTCGTTTGACCCCTTATAATGACAAAAGCTGTTGTTTAAAAATCTTTAGAATCCAAATGAATGAAGACATTGATTGGCCTTCAGCACTCCAGGCCATTTATGGTCAGCAGACCAAATTAGGAATTTATCGTTAATTCCGGATTCGCGGGCATTGACCTCAGAGGCTCGCATATAAAACTTTCGTATCGTATCGACTTCACACTGCAAACTCGTCACACCCACAAGGCGGGCCGACCCGCCACGATGGACGGTGGTTCCGCAACTTTTTGCGGCCCGCGGCTCTTCGGAGAAATGAAAGCTGATGCACATAGAATCGCACCACTCCTATGTAGTTTGCGAATCGCATCCAACATCGCTTCCGCTCCATACGGAACTGCGTACAACACTGGCCACTTACAACTTGTTTACATAGCGACTTTTGAAATTGGAATGTAGTGGGGCGATTGGGTGATTGGCGCCAAAACACAGCAGCCATATGTATTTTATTATGCAATCAGAACGGAACCAATTTGCTGTCATTGTATCGACTGATATGATTTGTTTGTTAATGACTGTTGGCAAGTTAGGTAGTTTTTTTTTGGTATTTATTTACTTTTATAACATCGTTTATAAGCGATCGATCGGTCCACTTAATCTTTCCTGTTAGGCTGAATGAAAAAGATCCCTTTGGCATTACGTACCCACGATACAATTTTCCTATTTTCTGTAGTTGTTTCTATTTTCGAACCATAGGTATCCTGTAGCACAACAGAAGTCTTATATGTACCTAAATTGCATTGAGATAATATTATAAGCAGGTACAGAAGATTGTAAGCAGGTAAAGATTTTACAGTGACATAAAATACAAATGAAATATGGATGAGATGTAAATTGACATTCAGAAACGTTATTTCACGGTTCAATGCGAAATATCTGGACGTGGTGTATATCATTTACAATTTGAATCCATATTCAATACATTATTGTACCAATTTATTGCTACAAAGCTCGACGCCCCGGTGGTCGTCAGCTTTCCTTCAACATATTACTGACGCCTTAAGGAAGCGATCGAGTACTCGATTCAGAAACGACATAAAGCTCATAATCGATTATCGACGCTTTAAGAATAATTGCTCGTTTGTTTTTTCAATACTTTATGGTTCTCGCCTTCAGAGAACTTTCAATGTGAAAGTAATCGATAATAATTATATGTTACATAAACGATTGAGTTTGGAAGGGTGGGCGAGATGCAGAGGTTTCGCTAAATGAGAAATATTTTCGGCCATTCATTTCAAGTTTTTTGACGGTTAGGCAGTTGTCCCACCGTGCGCCGGCGTGTAGAGCAAGCAATTGAAAACGAGTTGGCGAGCAGCGACCAGCGAGTGTGTAGTTCCGATAGTTTTGTCGCTGGGCTATCAGCGAGTGTCCGAGTGCGACGGGTGATTACTCGCACCACTCAATCGACCGCTGGTTGGTCTCTCGGCGTGAGTTCTGACCGCCAAGCGAGCATCGCTGAGCAAGTATTGCTGGGCGAGTATTATGTATTTTTGATAGCTCTTGTCGCTCAGCGACAAACTAGTGGAGCGAGTACTCGCTGGCGCGGCGGTGTGAGCAGTCAGTGATCAACTATTAATAAGATATGCATCTCTATTGTTTACACGGAATGTATATCTAATGTACGATTCTTGAGCGAGAAAATAGCCGATAGTTAGTCGCGTCCTCGCCGGCGGTGCGACAACTGTCACAAGGTCAATCAATCAATCAATCAATCTGCGTAACCTTTTCCCAACTATGTTGGGGTCGGCTTTCAGTCTAACCGGATGCAGCTGAATACCAGTATTTTACATGGAGCGACTGCCTAACTGACCTCCACAACCCAGTTAACCGGGTAATACGATACTTACCCCTTGGTAAGACTGGTTGTCAGACTTTCGGGCTTCTGACGACCCGTAACGACTGTCAAAGATCCACGAATGACAGCCGGGACCAACGGCTTGACGTGCTTTCCGAGGCACGGAGGAGTCTCAATATGTAAACCCCGACGATATGTAAGACCAACCCCGGCAAGCGTAGCTTAACCCGATGGATCGACCCGTGTGGCTGTTATTACTTAGCCACGAGCTCCTCTCAAGGTATTAAGTGAATTTGTTATTATTCACGGTTATGCAGTAAAGAGTTTATAACTTGTTTAAGTTACGGGTAAACGTTAAACTTGACTGAAGTTGTCGACAGTTCGATTTATATTTGTACCTGTCAGGGTCTAAGTTAGCTCCGAGTGGCTAGGGAAATGTGTCGGTACTGTAATTTGTTACCGTAGTCTTTGGCAGTGAGTTATTTATGTTTATCTCATAAATGACTGGCTTTATTAACTACCCAATACTTAGGGATTTCCTCAGGAAATAAGGTATTTCATTGAATAATTTATCGATTGATATAGTCTTAAATTACAATCAATATTCTTGAATTTAATTTTTATAAATTATCCAATTCAAATCACATCCGTCATTTTTTGACAGTTATTTGGAATGGATATACCAAGGCAAATTGACGTATTTTGTCAATTTGCTTAACAATTAATTTCCCTGACTGTTCTTATCCTTATTATTGTGGGATCTACAACGACTAACTCTACGGTGCAAAATAAAAAACATAATTTGTGCACTCCATCAAAGGATAAATTAAGGAAATTCTCAAAAATATTACGGCATATAAAACATAGCATTAAAATAAATAGTTAAGTATACAGAATTCTAGAACAAATATTTAGTTCTTAATTGCCTTACGTAATTTGATCTTCATAAGATTTCGCCGTACTTAATTATCTCTCATGCTTACCTAAGTTTAGGAAAGAAATACAGATGAGTATCCGTGTGTGGTAAGCCTTTGGTTTATTTTTTTATAAATTCAGAATCGTTTTTCAATTGAATTCAGAATGGACCACGGAATGGGCCATTCCTTTCAAATTGTTTTTTTCCTGCATCTATGGCATTTTGTAGGTCGATTATCTATGAGGATTTCTAACCGGCTGAATACCAGTATTTTACATGGAGCGACTGCCTATCTGACCTCCACAAACCAGTAACTGGGAAACACAATATCCCTCGATAAAACTGGTTGTCAGACATTTTGGCTTCAGACTACCCGTAACGACTGTCAAAGATTTACGAATGAAAGCCGGGACCAACGGCCTAACGTGCTTTCCGAGCCACGGAGGGATCTCGATATGTATCGGATGGTCACCCATCCACGAACCGACCGCAACTAGCGTAGCTCAACCTTCGATTGACACGTGTTACATTTAGCCACGAGCCCCTCCAGGTAGGCTAGATACAGGTAAATAATGTGTGTATTTAACTGTGCTCTATGTACATAGAGGTAATGACTAGCTACTGTAGCTACCTCCGTGATGATGCATTGATTGAAGGAAGTTGATCAGTCAAATGAATCGGAAACGAGGAAGCGGTCCATCCACGCGCTGTTTATGTAGAAAACGCAGCACCTAGTTCAATTGTACTGAGATACTGACTTGCGTTAAAGTTAATTGCCCTAAGACCGTCAAATTAACTTGCAGCGGGATAAGCTCATACAATCATCTCTGTTCGATAAAATTGGCATGTATTGATCCTCAAATAATTCCCTATTTTGATATCTTAAAAATAGTTAAGTAATTGATTCAGGCGTGACTGCGGAAATGCATTATGAAATACAATAAATGTAGATATTTTTAAATGAGTAAATATATCTACGTCTATTGTATTTTATCCTAAAAATATTAATGACCCTCTAATATAATGATTGCGCCTCTTTTTGTGAACCGCAAATAATTCCTGTTTCGGTGTCTTCAAAATACAAAAAATCCAAGTAACTGCGACTAACTTGGCATAGCGTACATCATTAGGAGGTCAATAAGTTTTTAGAGGATCAATTAAATATTTCCCAATAAAATTGGTACTATTTGAAGGTATACCTGGATAGGATGATTGCAAAAAGAGAGTTTTGCTACTTAGTTATATTTTACGTAACTCCTCACTTGTGATAAAGCTCACTAAACATTTTAGATTCTCCTAAAAACTCAGGCTGAAAACTCCTGAAAACTGTTCTAATAATCCTACCAGCTTTCAATAACGAAAAATTCAAAACTTCCATCACTATGAATAAGTATTTATTAAATAACAGAGCCACATATCAGCCTCCTCAATGCAAACTGACTTTACCATACCATCTTCGTCAGAGAAACGTGATTACATTAACTGTGATATGTAGTTGAATGCATACGATTGCATACAAAGGCGCGATGTATCATAGAAATCGTGTTGTCACGCGCCGGCGCAAGTTGACGGGAGAAGTCTTCCTAGTGACATGTGACGTCATAATACACGTCCGTTCGTATGAAAGTACGCGATGTGTGAATTAGATTTGTTAGCATTATATTTATGAACGCAGTCGTATGTCTTTTTTTTACAAAATGCCAAAATGGAGGAGGTTCTATGTTCGTAGCATATTATGTGATTGTTTTTTACCCGACTACGGCGAAGGAAAAAGGAGGGTTATGATTTTGACCGGTATGTAAGTATATAAGTATGTTCATCTGTTCCCTCCTATCTTCTAAACCACTCATCACAATTTGACAAATGATTCTTTTTTAGGCTCACTTTGCGCTCTTTCTGAACATTGAACGAAACTGAACCGTCACGCTCGGGTCGGTGACGCTGAATCGGGTATACTCGGCTCCAATCGGTCGGTGACGCTGAATGGTATGCTCGGCTCTATAAGTTTTCAGTTCTATCGTGTTTTTTTACTTTTTTATCTGTGGCTTTTTGTTGTGTTGCGGTTGATAAGGAATGAAAATGAAAGAAAAATATGTACAGCCGTAAAATCTAGAATGTATTACAATAATAATTTAGTACAAAATGTGAGACAAAAGCACATAAAATGCAAATTGTTTCACTGCTAGCAACTTTTATAGAACTTAATAAAAAAGAACATTTGTAGTCAACGCCGCTATTTATTTACATGAGAAAACAAGTAATAAAAGGTGGACTGAAGATCGAAATAAAACAGATGAGATAGTTTCAAGTTCTCAAACTTTGACGTATCAATCAGCGCCACAGATAATAAAACGCCAGTACAAATTAACCGAACTGTCATACACGACAATAATAAAACAATTTAATAATGGTATCATTAATCACTTATCCGCGATCTCACTTTCACTGCCGCCTGATGGATGTGGGAAGAAACAGTTACAACTTCGGCAAATAGTTTCCGTTGTTTGTTAAAAAGCATCTGATACGTGTCTGGTATTATATAACACTAGCTTTTGCCCACGGTTTCGCCTGCGTAAGGATTAGCAATTATTCCACGGAAACGACCGGGATTAAAAGTATCCTATGTGTTAGGTAATCCAGGTTATAAACTATCGGTGTGCCAATGTCATCCAAATTTGTGTGATTGAGTAACAAACAATTAGTAGGATATCATTACGCCTGCATCCCTGAAGGGGTTGGCAGATGGGGACAGTAGGTAAACCCTCATTATAACCAATACATTTAAGTCCCATGCAATAGCGGCGACCTCGTTTCTAATAACCGGGCGTTTGACTTCAAGTTGCTATTACGGAAAAAAAAATTGAAAAACCCTAAACACTTTTCCCGGCCAGGATAAAAATAATATCGAACCCCACGCTCTCTAATTTTGCTCGCGACCACTATACCACCGAGATAGTCTGATAATTAAGTGGGTGTTACATAATCTGTGATATAACTGCTCTTTAATCAAGTGTGTGCGCTACTAAGGCTACAAATGAGATCGTTATTCAAATTGTTTTTTCTTTGGTTGGATAAGTAGAATTGTAGATCATTGCTTCAATTTAAATTTACTTATAAAATCTGTCTGCAGCCTCATTCTTGATTATTTAAGGGATCTCGCGTCTCTCGGCCACGATCACGGCCAGTGGTTGCAGCGACTAGGTATACTATATTATGAATTGCGCACTTGGTCACAACAGCCAACTAGCCGCACACCATACAATACCACTAGACGGCCACGACCTCATACCTTTCAGATAATCCTCATGCCTTTATTATATTATTAAAAGGAATTCAGTAAAGTTATCTAATGAACGCTGTATTTGCTAAGTTGATTTTGTGATTCTTGAATAAACGAAGGCGTAAAAGGTTTTTTTAGACATTTATTTAGACGGATATGGATTGATGACATAATATTGTTGATTAAAATATTATTGCATGTTTGGAATGCTAATTAATTAATGCGGTTCGGCTAGTTAATGTTTGCTACTTTGGGTGGTTTTGTTTGATAAATCTAAATCATTAAAATGATTGAGTATACTTACCTTTTTTTTTTTCTGTTACAGTTTACAACTACGAAGGACATTGAAATCGGTAAGTTCAAATTATGTTTTCAATTAAAAATAAGCTTTTCTTTCTAGCCTCTAGCCTTCCTTTCTACCGATTGCCAAATCTAGTATTCTTCTTTTCGTGTGGTTAGTGACTAACCTGGTGTCAGAGTTTTAAAGCCGCCTGCCTCTGACTTGGCTTCACATGCCCTCGAGGAATATCTCTCAGGCTTGCCGGTTTCCTCACGATGTTTTCCTTCACCGATTTTGATGATTATGCAATACGCACGTAGATGAATCCGAAAGTTAAAGGTACGTGCGTTGGGTTCGAACTCGAGACCTATGA
Source organism: Lithophane leautieri (assembly GCA_949152455.1). NCBI lineage: Eukaryota > Metazoa > Arthropoda > Insecta > Lepidoptera > Noctuidae > Lithophane > Lithophane leautieri. The sequence continues at coordinate 11,987,634 of OX424478.1, forward strand.
CTTGGCAGACCGACGGTCACACCACTAGGCTATCACTGCTTATGCCAAATCTAGTGAGTCATCATTAATCATTCTGGTGCCATAATCCCAATTTACTTGGGTTCATGTCTTTTTCTTCCATACTTCTTTATAAGTCGTTAGTGGAGGTGCTCGTGGCTAAGGGAGAAGCTCGTGGCTAACTAAGAACAGCCGCACAGGTCGATCCATGAGATTAAGCTACGCTTGCCGGGGTTGGTTCGTAGATGTGTGACCATCTTTACATATCGAGGCTCCTCCGTGCCTCGGAAAGCACGTTAAGCCGTTGGTCCCGGCTGTCATTCGTGTATCTTTGGCAGTCGTAACGGGTCGTCAGAAGTCCGAAAGTCTGACAACCAGTCTTACCAAGGGGTATCATATTATTACCTAGTTACTGGGTTGTGGAGGTCAGATAGGTAGTTGCTCCATGTAAAATACTAGTATTCAGCTGCATCCGGTTAGACTGGAAGCCGACCCCAACATAGTTGGGAAAATGCTAGGCAGATTGACTTCTCTATTAGTCGTCATCTCGGTAGATACCCTTGCAGCCATAACAGTATTCAGGCGATTGGACACTTAAATCAGAAAGAGACTGTCACAAGTGACAGAAATGACGCTCTTCAGATGCGAACTTTTTCTAAAACTCGATTGGCGGGTAATGTACAGTCAGGAAAATTTATTGTTTAGCAAAGTGACACTCTACGTCAATCTGTCGTGTTATAGCTATTTCATAAAGCTCCCGCGAAGAAAACGACCAGACCCGCTCCCGACCACGCACGTACCCGCCTTGTGTGTGGAATGAGAGTTGTGATCCGTTGTGATTTGAAATACACAGATAATTTAAGTTGGTAATAAATTAATTTCCGTGAATTATCTTCTCTTTTGGCAGATTTTCACGAATAACGTTTCGTTAGTTATGTTTACTTTCATTCTTTTGTGTTCTTGATTATTCCCAAGAAATCCAACACATTCATTCACACTACTCGTGTATTCGAATTACAAGTCGTGTTGAAACCGCACGAACTTGTATACGCACCTGTAAATGAAGAGAACATGTCTTTAAACATATATCTCTAGTTTCCTTTACTTTCACATAATCTTTGTTCGTAGGTAATGCCAAAGAATACCTATGCATCTACTTCATACATTCTTCCCATGGGGGTAGGCAGAGACTGCTTCCACCTGCTTCGATCCTTAAAAACTCCTTTTGAGTCGTTTACGTTCTTTTAACTATCTCGACTTTACGCATCGACCGCGTTCGGCGCTCCGATTGGCCGTTCACTGGTCTTCACTGGTGAAGCTGGTGAATCAGAGCGCCGAACGCGTTCGATGCGTAAAGTCGATATGGTTAAAAGAAACTCGCACTAGGGCCTTTGGGGTAGTATTATGATGGAAAACGGGATGATAGTTCCGATGCTACCCGTAGTCCGCGTACCGGCAAACGTAGTGCGGAATGCCCCCAAACTAGATGGACTGATGGCCTGAAAAACGTAGCTGAAACAGACTGATGCGGAAGGCGGAGGACAAAGTGTTGTGGCATAGCCTGGGAAAGGCCTATTTCGAGCAGTGGATTGCGATGTACTTATTTATTAGTTTTTAAGTAACACCCACCTCAGTTGCTTATCTTAGTTAAGTATTTATTGCCTTCCTATAATATTTGAATGGTCGCTAAGTAGTAAAAACACTCATAAAATGCGACATGTCCTAGTCACCTGCGCGTCACTCGTAAAGAGTACCGTTGATATGTATGTAGGTAGTGTGCTTACCAACGGATAGCTATTGAATTTCGCAATAGTAAAGTATTAAGTTTACAACCAGTGTCTACGTTGGAGGCTCAGACCAAGTAAAAACCAAGCTCTGTGCATACACGCTCACACACACACATTGACAACTATTTACAATGACACTACAATCAAACTACACCAAACTAAGTGCACACATGTTTACGAAACCGGCCTCACGTCACTGTTGACAGCGCTCTGTCTTGGTTTTTTATTTGGACTGATATTGGGGGTAAAATAATAAGTTGGTTGATAGGAATTTTCATAAACATAGGTACATAATATACTTTCATAAAGGCGTCCTCTTCCCATGGGGGTAGGCAGAAACTATAGAACGCCACGGTACGGTTCTTACATACTCCTTTTGCTTATTTTAGGAATGTTTTTCTTTCTACAAAATTGTTGGCATTTAAGCGAAAGAATTTTAAATGCCCCTTACATTTGTAAAGGGAGGCGTTTCGGGGTACTGTAAGTACGAGTACCTAATTTTGACGTTCGAAAAGTGCTGATTCTCAGCCTAGTTTTAATTTATGCCTGAAATGAGTTTTGATTTTGATTTCTAATAACACACAAAGCATTTGAATCTCGTACTTAAATTAAGTATTACGAGAAATGTCACACAAACTCTTAAATAAGTACTGAGTTTAGGTTACCTTTTTCAAATTGAATGAAAGAAAAGTGTCATTAAGGGGGATGCGCTAAAGTAGCCCGCGAAATTTAAATTTTCTTACGTTTTTTGCAATTTGCAGGTCAGTGTCAGGTTGTATGTTAATCTAAATATGATTTGCGGCCGTAACAAATATGGATTTACAGAATTATAAACATTAGAATCAGCAATACAACTCTCTAAGTTCATGTGCATTGAATGACTATTTCATGAAATCATGACATTTTGCACTTTCATGAACTTAGAGAGGTAAGAACATACAACCTGACCTGCAAATTGCAAAAAAACGTAAGATTGAATTTTGCGGGCTACCTTGGCGCATCCACCTTAAGTTAGAAGTCTTTCTAAATAGTTTTAAACTTGGCAACTTTGAGCAATGAGTAGCAAGGAGGTTGGCAGCACTAAGTGAATGCATTTCACCTATTTACATGACACTAAACATCCGTTAGATAGAATCAATTAACTATTGAATGTCCAGAGCTACTCATTCCAATGCATTTTCTTCATAGTTAAAGTTGATCAAGGTATCAGGTAGGTATAAAAAGTTAAAATGGTTTGTTTGTTTGTACGGGTAATCTCTGGAAGTACTGAGCCGATAAAAGAAAACTGAATACTGTACCTACAAAAGCGGTACAAGCTGGAAAACATTATACCTACAGAGTTGCCAACTACAACATAGGTGTCTTTAAAACACCCATAACTTATATATTTTTATTTTTTTTATATAAATTTGAATTGAAAATTTAAAAAAAATGGTTTCTCAGTTTTTCTGATTTTTTTCATTGACTCTGCTTTATGATTTAGCAATCGTCCATATTGAAAGAGCAATAGGTACGAGTAACTATGAAAAACTTAAAAAAATTACATAGATGATCAAGACTTTTTATTGGTGGACGTGATTGACGTCACGTTTATAAATAATATTTCTACCAAAATTGCCAGTGGACAGTTTCGAAATTCGAACGATTACAAAGACGAATTATTATTCGTCATCAAGCCGTGAGCAATTATTCGTATAATAATAGGGACCGGCAATTATTGATAAATTACTATTGCAATAACTTGCACCCTCGTACGTCGGGTCACGAACGATTTAACGTACATTACATACGCTAATAATAGCAAGCACAACGGCCATTATGACATAATACACTTTTATGTTATTCCTCAATCGTGCGTGATGCCCTTATAGAATCGTTATCGTCACGTTTTTCATCGATTAGGAAAATCGATACAATATTACTCGATCAGGATATCCGAATGCACGTTCTTTTCTGACAGTGTATTTTTTTAATCAACACAAGGTCGCATTATATTCGGCCTATTGCAACATTTAACCACAGTGAATGTGAAAAATTGTGAAATGTATTTTTGCTTCGCAAATTAATAAATGGACAAGTGTTAAAAATGTAGTGATTGTTGTAAGTTTGCCTTGTAAACGTAAATATTGCTTGTTATTCAATTATAAGCCGAATTTTGATCAGCACAACCTTTTGTTAAATGATTTCCTCCAAGGTCCTGTCGTGAGCTCAGATTACAAAGTCTTTAAGCAGTAGCAACAAATCAACGATACTTAGGAATTTCAAGTTCTCGCAATTGATTAAAATATATGTGTGAAATTGCGATTTTCGGAATTGTTTAGTTCGTGCAACATGCAATGCGTCCCTCACGCCAAGTAGGTAAGTAAACTGTATACAATACGGCCAATAAACGGTCCGAACTTTGCCCAGAAGGCTGCGCAATAACATTTTTTAGGAACGAAAGGGTGACATGAGGCGAATTTGAATGAGAGAACATGCGCGAAAGATCGGAGTGCCTATGTTCAGACCAGATATGATTCATCGGTTGTATTGTAACTAGCCACTAGCTAACGCCAGTGTACTCGTAGATAGCCACAGTCCACTAGCATTCAATTGTTCCAATATTCTAATTACTGTGTATTACAGCGACCCAATTTGTCTGCCATGAAGTGTTACCAACACAGTCATTACATTGTAAAACAAATGCCAATCTACTTCGGACTTTACTGTTCTCTATTTGAATTCAATTAATTCGTCGTTTGTTTGTGAAACATTTTATTACCAGCCAACATTGCAATGCTTGCGATCTAATCTAAATCAGACAATTTCTTTTTTCCTAGATCGTAGAAAAAATACTTACTAGACTTCATGATTTTAAGTGAAAACTTCTTTAGTCGTGTTGAGAGACTTTTGGTACGGAAAAATCTTATGGGTTCGCGTCACCGACATGCTAATGTTATCAGAATATCTGTAGCTATGAGTATGACGTATTGCGCTTGAGTACCTATGGTCAGCAGTGAAAGCATATTTATTTTAATTAATAATTTAATTTTAATTTTTCCTCACACAAATTCGAATACCACTCTTTTTTTTTTTTTTTTTTTTTTATAGTTGGAAATCATCCAACCCCTTCTCCCGCTCTGGGCGGAGCGGAAGGGCGTGTCAGACTTTTACTGATTAAAACCCAACCGTGTTCCTTGAGTTGCCTGTTGCCAAGGTCCCGGTATCCCTTTCGGACTTTCCCGCAACCCTGGCAGGGAATACGAGTACCACTACCTGCTATGTAAATAAAAGTGCCGGAGTCAATTAAAACATAGTCTACATGATACTAAGAGAGATAAAATACGTAATATTGAAGCTAACTCAAAAATTAAGCAAGCAAAGTTAATAAAAATTTTAAGGGACCACCAAGAAGCATGACCTAACAAACAATAAAAGAATCATCAAAATCGATTCATAATTGGCGGAGAAATCGAGTAAAAAAAGATACAAAAAAAAAACATACTCACGAATTGAGAACCTCCTCCTTTTTGAAGAAGTCGGTTAAAAATAGACCACTTTTCATAGTTTTGTGTTTTCATTTCTGTCGGCAGTCCCTATGCATATAAACGTGGATGTTTTTTTAAAATGCATTACATAAGAAACTCTTTAAATGATTAATTCTCCACTATCGTGACTATAATAAATGACTGTATAACATTAACTGACATTTTAAAAAGCAAAGCGGTATTGTAAGAGCGGGTTCACACGATACGTTTACATTAATGATATATGAGATTGTATATTATTAACGTCTCACACTTTCTTCCATTTACACACTCGTAATTAAATCAACTAACGTCATATTGTTTTGTTGGAGAAACATTCATTAACATTATCTTTCATCTGGGAAGGTTTTGGCCACGTACTGCAACAAACTGTTTTAGTTTTCATGGTATTAATTACTTACTTTCTTTTCATAATAGTATAAAGATTTTTTGATTATGAAAAAAACTCCACGAGATGCATTGGCGCGTGGCCAAAATCGGAACTTACTTCATGTGTCAAAATATCGTAGTGGAGTCCACACCACTCGTACTCGTACTCGTCCTCGTACGGGGGGAAATTATAGGACTGTATTTTTAAAATGCAATTTGATGCAAGTACATAGCCACTAGCGCCGCGTTTATCGGACTTGAGTCGTGGCGCGGACTCTAGCACTCTAACTAGCAGTGCGTTCATTATATCTTGTCCCATGATGCGATTGGAACCACAAAATTATGCAGTCTTAGTTTCAATACTCATCATCATCTTCCTGCCCTTGTCCCGTGTTACTCGGGGTCGGCGCAACACGTTTTTTTCTTCCACTCTCCCCTGTCAACCGTCACGTTATCATTTACTCCCTTCTCTTTCATATCTTTCCTCACACAATCCATCCATCTTTTCTTTGGCCTTCCTCTCCCGCTCCATCAATCAACACTTATATTCATCACTTTTTTAGTCACATGCGTTTCCTCCCTCCTCATCACATGCCCATACCAGGCCAAACGATAACTTTTCAAGTTTTCTGTCACTGGCGCCACTTTTAAACTTCCCCTTATATACTCATTTCTTACTTTATCCATTTTCGTCACTCCACACATCCATTTTAACATTCTCATTTCCGCTACATGCATTCTTTTTTCATCCGTCTTCTTCACGGCCCAGCATTCTGATCCATACAGTACGACAGGCCTTATAACGGACTTATAGATTTTCCCCTTTAACTTGAGGGGCATCCGTGGGTCGCAAGTTGTTCCCGTTTCAATACTAATAGAGTTCAAAATGGCGACTGAAAGAACAGTACTACCAATCACATGACTGCAAAATTCACTGCTACGAATCGCGTCACTAGACAAGTTATAATGAACACACCTGTACCTACGTCTGACGCACGTCATGCAGCCTCGTTAGCCGCTAACTCCTTGCTAATTGGCTAATCTTTCTACCACATCAATGACAGCAGTGATTCGAGAGAAAAAAAAGATTTAGGTAACAGTTTATCGATAATTTATTGCATAGTAAGGTTCTTTGTCGAGTACCTACATAAAATAATCAGCCAATAATGTTCCCACTGCTGGGACACAGGCCTCCTCTCTTTGAGAGGGAGTGGGCCGTAATCCACCACGCGGGCCCAGTGCGGGTTGGTAGATGTCACATGTCTTCCAATTTTTGGTTCTAGGACATGCCGGTTTCCTCACGATGTTTTCCTTCACCGTTTTGAGAGCAGTGGTGATGAAATTATTTACACAAAGTAAAGCGTCTGTTTGGGTTCCAACCCAAGACCTACGACTCGTTAGTCGGGGCCACTTCCACTGTGCCACCACTGCTTCCACTGGTCGAGTAACTGTTCCTGCAGATTTTTCTTTTCTCGGTGTGCGCGGATTAGTTCTAAGTTAATAGTATAACACCAGACTTATAGGAAAGTAGGTAGGTAAGTACTTAAATGTTTAACAGTCTTTTTGATGGTCCTCTTCAAATCATAATTGTCCCCTTCTCTAACATCTATACAAATAAATTCTCCAACATCTAAGTATACAAATACAATATTCTCCAACATCTATACAAATAAATAAAATTGAAGTGCTTGTTTGTAATGTTAAAATAATTGCTTTTTATACAATTAAATATACACAATTATATAATATTCATACATACATACAAATAAATAAAATTGTACTGTCTGTTTGTTATGTCAAAATAACAGCTTGTTACTAAATGCTTAAGCAAGTATATACGGTAAATATGTAAAACAAAAAAACTTTTTTTTTTTATTTGGTCTTTCAGTCTGTCTGTCTGTCTGTTTGTTCCATGCTAGTGCTGCTAATCTCCGAAACGGCAGGACCGATTATCACGGAACTTTCACTGCCAGGTAGCTGATATTATAAGGACTAACTAAGGCTTCGACTTTTATTTAAGAATAAGAATTAGGGTCCACGCGGGTGAAGCCGCGGCCAGCAGATAGTTTTACATAATAGTGCAATTTACCTAAATGCACGGAGAGTCGTAATCAACAGTTACATGGAAAGGTGCTCTTTTGAATAGCTTTTATAACTTCAAGTGAATTTAAATATCGTGACTTTATGCTTAACGGATATTGATAATACTCTAAGCTCTCAAAGTCTGGATAAGAATGATTGGTATATTTTACATAATATAGAAAAGATTCGAACCTAATGACATGTAAATTCTAACTAATATCATAAATGCGAAAATGTGTTTGTTTGTTACGCTTTCACGCTTTCACGTTAAAAAGGCTGAACAGATTTGGATGAAATTTGGCACATGGGTAGACTATGACCTGGGTTAGGACATAGGATACTTTTCATCCTGGGCCGTAGACCAAGTTTAGGTAAATAGCTAGTATAATAGTATGTCTATGATCTATCTGAGAGCCTCGTTGGCATGGCAGCTGCGAACGCTCTGATGAACAGAAGGTCCTGGGTCCTGGGGTCGGGAAAAGTGTTACTGGGTTGTTTCATCAGGGATTTCTCAGTAGCAGCTCGGAGTCTATAATCGTGCCCGGTTGATGGCAATAGGCTCGCCCCATTTTACATGGGACTTAAAAAATTGGTAGAATGTGTGTGTTACAAAGGTATTTGGACCTCTGCCTAACCCTTCGGGGAATATTGGCGTCCGCATGATGTTATGAAATTATAGGTATGCATGCAAGACTTTGTTTTTCTACCAAGGAGTAAAACAATCCTCTTTGGATCATCATTTATCTCATCATGATTGTCATATTTTATTATAGCTACATCATTGTATTTCCCGCCAATTTATGTTTATGGTAAAGTTCTATGTTTTATTATATTTTAAACATATTGCAGCGAATATGTTGTCATCGTGCCCTTGAATTCCTCCTATGATTGACGCACCGTGCATAGACAATGGGACGTGAATCATTTTATTTTATAGCAAATTGTTGTAAATATTGATTGTCTGTGGTCCATTGTTCGTACCTGTTTTGGTCAGCTGCATCTGCATATCGAGGTTCTAAGAATAATATTTACGGTTCTTGTGATGTTTGAAAATATCAAGGCGAGTTCCTTGTTTTGTTGGCTGAGTAATGAAGAATGTACTTACTTTTAGCTGAGATTGTTTGAGATGAATAGGTAGGTACTTACATAATTGAGTGCACTAAAAGTACTCGTACTAATAAAAGAACTGTCAGTTCAACATCACTTTAGTGATCGTTGAAGAATGGCCGAAAATAGCTTTCATGATTTGAACTCAAGTAATGAACTAATGAAATCATTGTTATCGTGACACACTGTATATTTTCTCCGAGCCAATCATTGCGGACCTAAAATTTCAATGAGTCATCAAATTGGTCCCTCGATATATCACAAGGCGGGCCATCAAAATAACAGTACCGCCATCTCATTATCATCTGTCTATTATGTCTATGGCACCCAACGAAAGTGAACTATAGCAAAAACTAATCGAAACTTTCATTTTCATCTTATTGTACGCGCCATAGCTGTACCGTTAAAAAAAGTAATCTTTATCATCTGTGCGCGGGAACGTGAAAAGAGGCAAAGAAATCAGACCATTGTGCCAAAGTAAAGCGCGTGCTTGCTGATTGCTGCTTAGGCAATTCTATTTTCAAATGTTTATTTTTTTTTTCTGCAAATAGCCAAGTTTTGGTCACGTTTTGATTGATAACAGTCAGTTTTCTATAGCTGAAAATAACATTTTACAGTTTTAAAACCTTCGAAAAATTACTGTTTCTAGATCTCAGTTTTTTTGCAACAAGACAAGGTTTTTTATCTAACTAGATTACTGCAACACGTCCAGTCAATCGATTTTGAAAATGGAAAACTTACAAAACGTGTTCGTTTTCGTGTCTACTGTGTTTAGTAAACTTCAAGCCAATGCCTTGACCAACTTCATGTGGCAATTTTGTTGTAACGATGATAACATTCTCATCCGTAAACAATAAGAACTTGTTGCTGTCACATCGCCCTATTGTTTGCTGTCAATATTAACATTTTTTGCAACAGTCACTGACCGTCTTGTGGAAAGCCAATGATTGGTCTGGGCACGATTGCAAGCAAATACTGATAGTTAAGTATTGTACGTTTCAATTACTTCCTCGATTGTGTTGAAAACGTTAACAACTTCACTAAGAAGCGGCGAGAAATCATAAACATTGTAACTGATTCTCCGCGATTTGTCACGGTGTCGGCGACCTTTTTTAATTGATTACGTCGTTAATTCGCCATGGGTAATCTGTGGCGCACTTTGTCCATTCATTTGTATTATCCGTTACTGTCATTTACAATGCATTGAAGTAGACTTGCGTGCCTTTCAATATCAAAGGCTTTTCTTGTACCTAATGCTGAAATGAGCGAGAATTGTATAGGGTTGTTTATTGATGTAGGTATATATGCTACTAGACCTATATCTAAAAATGGTGGCTGTTAAACTAAATGATCGTGTTGTGGATTTTTAAAATGTAAGTATTTCTTTAATTTAACAAAGGATCGATGTAACATTTTTGTAGGACTAGCACACTTTGCCAAATCTATGCCTAACGAATAAATAGTATTGAACCTAAATCCCAAATATCTTCGCCCGACGTTGAACTGCTCAATGCAAAATTATTGAAAATTACATGCCATAAATGACATGGAACACAAAGATTACCTACAAGTATTTGCTTAATTTCAGAGATACATAAGACGTCTCATATACAAAGGCAATTTAAATATGACAAAAGTAAATTCCACAAAAGCCGTGTCGAGAATGTCTATTACTTGCATGTCCCTATCTTTGAAAGCTCTCATCTCAAGTGCTAACTGCGCAACATCGGAATTCAGCACTTTCCCACGTCCACATAACTGAACCTTACTTCCTAATGTTCACGATGAAATATCAAAGCTCTTCACATTATATAACTTTTAGGTGTGTTTACACTAGAACATTTGTTTTCCATGTTCGCTACATTGTTGCAAGTGGGGACGCAGCTTTATTTGGAGATTACTGGCCACAGTTGCCCAGCAAATACCTAATGTAAAATAAAGTATAGTACACATGGTGATAGCATTTACTTGCAACATTTGTTTCAGTTTTGCATTCCAATCCAGGTCGAAGATTTTTCCCGCCCTCGTCTCTTTCAAATTCGCTCATAGTTTGTAAAAAGCATAGTTTAAAAGTGGCGCCAGTGACAGAAAATTTAAAAAGAAATCGTTTGGCTTGGTATGGGCATGTGATGAGGAGGAAGAAAACGCATGTGACTAAAATGGTGATGAATATAAATGATGATATGAAAGAGAAGAGTGAATGATAGCGTGACGGTTGACAGGGGAGAGTGGAAAGAGAAAACGTGTTACGCCGACCCCAAGTGACATGTGACAAGAGCAGGAAAATGATGATAAGTTACTAAAAATTTATTACATCAAATCTCGTGTCTAAAGCTCAGTTTTTCGTTCGGGTGACTCATTGGAGCGGCTCAATGTTCTGTTAAAAGTAAATGCTGTAATGTTCACTCACCTTTAAGCCTTAGATACCGCTATATCACCTTTGCATCGCCGGCGCTATCTTTTGACCAATTACGGTTTTGTTTTTATATTCTCAATTATTAAACGCCTCATTTTTCGAATTGATTATGCAATCCGTAACATCATTTAGTTAAATTGTTTAGTGAATCATTTAAAATCGTATTTGAGTTATGTAAGAAACGTTCGGATGTGTTTGTTTTACTTTCCGATGCAGTGTATCATTGCTATTAAGTATTTTTGAGTAATTTGACTTCTGACCCAATGGAGCAAACATAATTGCTCTTACATATCGTGTCATTACTATGTAGATATAAAAAACATCATCTTTATTTTTAGGTACTACAGTAATTCGTAGAAGTATTTTGACGAGCTTGCAAAATTAGCAGTAACTTACATGGTCATAAACTCCTCCGCATTCCTCGCCAACATTCCCAACTTTAGAGACAATCAGTTAAACCTTCACTTCCCCATCGCCGTGAAATGTCGAAATCATCTTCGCATTACGTCACATCAGCGTCTCCCGCGCATTTGCGTACAAAAACGCGCCATAACACGGCATTAGCCCGCACCTGTGGGAGCCGGGACCACACAGAGCAGCTCGTAGGTGCCATTTTCTTCTTATTTCTCATTTGCCTACGCCTTGACACTTCCTCGAGCGTATCTATCATTCACTTACGGTTATCGTGTAGCGGGAACTGGACAGTAAAGTAATCGCCTGCCGTTTATTTACATTTTGAGATGTCCAGTGATTTATTGGCCGCATCGCCGCCATTGGTCGTGGTCGTGGACATTAGCGCTGATAGTTACCTAGATTGCATCTACCTTTTGAGTTTTATTAGCAATCCTTGGAGCTTTAGAATATAGGTACTCGAGTAATGAACGTTGAATAATTATGTTTTTCTTAACGACTATGTACGGTCACGCTTTTCTTTATGGGACTAACACAATAAGAAGGCCAAATGAGTAATTCGACAGTTAACCAGCAGGATATTTTGGTGATTGTGGCATACCACAATCATCACACCTCTACGACATCATAATGTCGTAGAGGTGTCACTGAGCATTTAATAGCTATATTAAAATCCCCTTTAAAATATGCAACAGCTGCTTCATTATCATTAATTACAAGACAAGAACTCCCAGAAGTTGGGGATGTGATGTGACTTGCAATAAAAGGTCACTCTCATATTACTGGCAAAATTCTCTATTTTTTGTATATGTATTGTATTATTTATTGTATTGTATTGCATTTTCTTTTTATTCATGTAATTTATTATCATTTTATTGTGTTTTTGTGTGTTGTACTATTTATTTTCTGTGCATTAAATAAATGTAATTTATCTATCTATTTAAATGAATGAAAAATCCGAATTTATAGATGTTAGACACCTAGGCACATGAGACGTTACATCCTTGTCTGTGGGATGGCAACGAAGCTTCAGTGTCTCTGGTATTGCAGCTTTCTGTAGTTGGCATTGAATACTTATCTTCGGATGATAATCGTTTCAGTTGATTTCTTTTCCCATTTACTCCTATGAAAGATAGTAAAAAAGGAGCAAAATAGGATTATTTATTACAGAACCAAGTGTATACAAATAGATACGTTAACTCGAATACCTAATAAAGAAAAATAAACAAAATACATCTACGAACACAGAACAGAAATAGTCGGAAGCTGCACGTCGCGTGACGGTGACAAGAACGCTTCCACTCAGCATAATGCTGTTTTGGGGGACAGCACAGCGCTGATTGTCAGTGGTCACACGACAATAACTTATTTTCCGTAGAAAATAAATCAGGTTTTAAAGTTAATGCAGTGACAATAATTTTGTTGTCATTACACATGGAAGGGGATAGTAATTACTCATTTACACCAAAGATATCACACCTCTATGTCCACAATAATTCATCCATGAAGTCGTGTGGCTAATGTTGGCATATCGTGACGTGTTCCGATACTCACTCGCTCATCAAATTGTCAATGTATTATTTACGATATGTTGTATTATTGATATTGTAAGATCAAGCGAAGGTTCACTTATTCGATAATTAGGAAATTGTTTAACAATTCATGTCCTTGTGTTCTGGAATTGATTTTAAATGGCTTGAGGTGGTGCTAGTGGAAGGTTTGGTTTAAAATCTGTGAAACAAAGGTGAGTGTTTGTTCAGAAAGCGGTAACCTGGTTTAGCCCATTTTCAATCATACAGAGCGGTCATATTTATTGTGGTAGAGACCACCAACTGGGCCTAAACCGGCCGGATTAGCGATTCCTCTCAAAGTAGTTCATTTCCTGAATTCCCAGCTGTCATTAGCAATTCCTCTAATTTGACACAAAAGCAATTCATGATTTGTTGTCCATTTTACGAATCTCCTAAAAAGCTGTCAAACGGATCAATTATTTCGATTTATTATGATGAATTGTCAGTTTGTGACATTTTACGATGATTCATAATATTTTCCTATTATGGTTCTGCCAAAGTGGCCGTTTTAATCCCCCAAAATTGAAACCGCAAAAAAAAAAATCTGTCGTCTCATGCATTGGGTCAAGTAGGTATTGAAGTTTTGTAGGGGACAGTTCAAATTTTTTTCACGATACCATGTTGGTCTAGGACGATTTGAAGGGGGAGGGAGGGTCAGACCAAGTCTTATTTTTTCTTACATGTCTGTTCTGGATTGTTCTTACGGTAAGATCACAAAAGTAAGTATCGTTACTTTTTTATAAGACAAACCAACATGTTTATTTTTTATTTTTGCTACTTTTTTTTTCAATGTTGTTAGATATAGGTACTGACTGATCTTACGAAATATTCAAAGCTGCTGAAGAGGGTGTCCATCCAAGTTTTATTTTTTCTTACGTTGCTGTAGGGGGGAGGGAGAGTCAGGGAGCAAACATTTTGAGGTAGAAACTTGTGTTTTGTCAATTTATTTTTTATTTGTGTTATTTCCGTAAAAAGCGCTTGCTACTTTCTAGTAGCAGTCGCATTTTTCGGAAATAACACATTAGACCACCTGGCAGATGGTTTTAATTTCTAATTTATACTTTTTGTTTGTTATAAAATTCGCTCACTTATCACGGATTAGCATCTCAATGTCACGTTTTGTTCCAGTTTACTTAGATATACAAGAAAAATCTACTGTTAATAATTTATACAGTGACAAGCGACCCGCCCCAGCTTTGCACGGTTTTTACGACTTGACAAATCATCGAGATTTCTTTATTATTTTGTAAGTGGATGTTAGATTTTTGTAGAGATTCTAATGTTTATTTCTCCATTCTTTTCAGCCAGATATATTATCTCAGTAATGTATAATATACCATACAGGTTTTTTTATTTTACCAAAAAACCATTTTATCGCTCTGGGTATATTATGAGATAGGATTTATATATTATAAAAAACGAGGTTTTCAATTAGTATGGTAAAGATTTAGACCACATCAGAAAACAACAAAAAATGCTGAAACAGCTCTTTAGGACTGAAATATTAAGTTTCTAAACTGTATCGATTACCGTGAGATGGACACGCCTGATAACCGTTTTATTTCATGAATGCTTTATCAATAGTGCCTCGTTCGTTGGTCTATCGGTCACAACCACTACTGCTGAGCATGAGGTCCTGGGTTCGATTCCCGAGTCGGGCAAAGTGTTATTGGGTTTTCCATCCGGAATTTCTCCAGTAGCAGCCCGGATTCTGGATTTGTGCCGTTTGATGGCAATAGGCTCGCCCCCTATTACATGAGTCTTAAACATAACTGGTGAAATGTGGGTGTACCTACTTAGATACACCTCTGCCTAACCCTTCGGGGATTACGGGCGTGATGTTATGTTATGTTTATCAGTAATTCAAATCAAAATTCTTTTATAATTACGATGTACGAAATGTCTTAATTAACTTATCTAACTTGCGTGTTATAAACTGAGATTCAACCTACATTACGAAATGACTGCTTCTAATAACCCATTAAACCTGTTAATTGCTTAGCGCGAAAAAAGCTAAATTATTGTTTTTCTTAGTAATTGTTGATTGACGACTATTATATCACATGTACGTTAAATGACGGACTGACGAGTGTTCACTACATAACATTATGTAACTGTCCACCTAGTCCTAAATGCAAATTTTCGAATAATTTATTCGAATGCACATCCTTTTATGCATATTGATTGGTTTTTAATTATTTGTGACCTAGTTGCCGTGTTATAACGCTAACCGAATATTAAGGTGTTTTGCGGAGGGTTTATAAACACTTCAGTTTCAGTATTTAATTATATCTAGTAGGAAAATGTTCATCATATAACAAAGTACCCGCCGATTTACACGTCATTAGCCGTTGCATAATTTTCAATAGGAACGTTTTCACCATCTGACCCGTTTGAACTTAACCAATAAATAGAATTCTAAATTCAAATCTGCCAATAAACAAGCAAGTGCATTCCGTTCGGGTTGCATCGTAAATAATCGTGTAACATCGGACGCGGGCATCTGGTGCCCGTGGGAGCGGCTGTGCGCGCAATCTCACGCAAGTGGCTAGTCAGCATTATTGTATGCCTGGCTTCCTGGTTTAATAAACAATAAATATATTATTTGAAGAAGGCATTTATTTATCGAAACTGCATTTTATAATGTTACAAGGATCTTTTGGCGCTCAAATGACGTTGACAGTGGGCGCTGTAGATAAACATTTATGTGCAATTGTTTTGTGAAATGTATTGAAAAAATAAGATGGCGGCGTTAGTTCCGATTTTGGCCACATGCCAAAAAACCCTTGTAATGCTATATTTTAATCGAAACTATACGTTTGACATCTGTTCACGTCAAATAGGCCCAATGGAAGTTGGATTGAAAATTACTTTACAAGAACATATCTCATGATGACTTCCACCGCGAGTTTTATACAAGAAACAAACAAATAGCCATCGATTAACTGACCAGGCTGGTGGTTAGCTATGCGGTGGTTACTGGCTAGCCCCCGTGCACTTATTTTGTTTATTCGATACTTACATAATAACGACATAATAAAAGTCAAACTTGCGCATTGCCATCAATTTCCAAAGCCATTAATCTACTAAGAAACTACCTCCCGATGTATCTACGATCGTAATTATAAGGGATAGCCTAAAACCATTAATGTCGATTAATTTTGAACTTTATGTTTATAAAAATAGAGTTGTAAATAAGTGTTGTGTGTGTGTATGAAACATGGGTGCCGCGTGAACGTTTATCACCCACTACTTTCTCGACATGATATAAAGTAAAAGTAGAAGAACTTGCCGCGTCTGTGACGCCGGCGCAGACGTCTGTCACACCGTGGCGTAACTTTACGTGTGTTATCAATTTATCATACTTTTTATCAGTGTCAGGTAGTTGTTATTTGAGAAATCGTAGATTCAAAATTTTCCATTATCGAGGGTATCTCTTCTATTGTAGTTATTGCCGAAATCAGTTCCTATAACTGTAGCCGTTGACGACTCTCTCATATTTACCTATCTTGTTTGGTGTTAAATAAAGTAAAAAGTTGCATTTTACTTCGTTGGAATTTTTTTAGTTTTTATATTAAAATAGGTAGGTAGGTAATTAAGTACATATTAATTTAACTTCAATGAAAACGACTTTGTCCTAATATTTTTTTATATGTCATTTATCTGTAGGTACTTTGGTAAGAATTCATATTACTTATAGCCTTTATTTATTTATTATTTATAGGCTTACCAATTAAACATAAGTAATACACAGCATTAGCCCACTGTATTTGTCATAATTAAAACTCTCACATGTATCTCTATTATAGGAAAGCACGACACTATTAATGACATAATATAAGTTTGTGTCACTCCACTTTATACAATATCTTTTTATTAGGTAGGTAGGTACTTTATAATCTGTAAAACAATTTACAAGTAGATGAAAAAAGCAGAAGGCTTCTTGTTACGTAGTTAATTAATCACTTCCACAAGCATTTCGAAATTAACAGTATAAAATCATTAAAAAACAACATAAAAATTACCCTGATTGTATTAGCTGTAATTGATTACAAAACTTTAATTAAAGAATTAATTGCAACTTAAAGCGTTACGTGGCAGTGTGAGCATCCATCTTAGCGTTAATCAGTCGGAATGCGCAGGCGCAACTGTGGGTAACGTGTTTAAACGAGATTGGCTAATTATCTCCGAATTATGTGACGAACGCTTTCTATTGATTTCTAATGTTTTTTAAAATGTCCAAACTTATTTCATAAATGCTTTATTACTTTTGTGTTTAACGGCAGTTATTTAGGCAAACAATGAGTCACTAAAAATACGAGAAAGATGACCAGAGAAAAGATGGTTTGTGTGAAATATAATGATGATGATTATACAATGTGTGTGTGTACAATGTGTGTGAAATTAATGCACAATTATGAAAGCAGTCTGTCTGTTCAGAACAGTTTTCCAATAACGGGTGGAAAAAAAAAAAAGTGTAGCTAATTTTTTGTCCCAAAAATAATTAATTTTCCAGTCATTCAACTCTTCGTGTTTGTGGTTCTTTCCTCAAAAGGCTATTTCAGACACTAATCTACATGGTCCTAGCTCATGATCTGACCAAAATTATGTCTGGACTTTAAAAGAGACTGTGACCTCTAAGTTTATGTCGGTCTTCCTTCTTAAAGTAGTCCGATATGGAACACCGAACTCATCTAGTTTAAAAAAAAAACGATGAATTTTTGACGTGTAAACGTGTAGGTACAAACAGATAAAAAATCATTTAAGTACCTATCATTTTGAAGAAGACGTGTAGGTAGGCACTTTAATTTTTAACCCCCGACGGAAACAGAGGGGTGTTATAAGTTTAACGTGTGTATTTGTGTATCTGTGTATCTGTGTGTCTGTCTGTTCCATCGTAGCTCCCAAACGGCTGAACCGATTTTTATTATTATTTTTTTGTTACTTAAGTTTTAACCTATTTTTATCTTAGTTGTTCCACTGCTGAGCAAAGGCCTCCCCCAAATCCTTCCAAGATATAAACCTAAATATAATTAAGTATTTAGTTATTGGGAAAACTGGCTACGTCATAACAGCCGCACGGGTCGATCCATCAGGTTAAGCTACGCTTGCCGGGGTTGGTCCGTGGATGAGTGACCATCTTTACATATCGAGACTTCGCCGTGCCTCGGAAAGCACGTTAAGCCGTTGATCCCGGCTGTCATTCGTGTATTTTTGACTGTCGTAACGGGTCGTCAGAAGTCCGAAAGTCTGACAACCAGTCTTACCAAGGGGTATCGTATTATCCAGTTACTGGGTTGTAGAGGTCAGAGCAGTCGCTCCATGTAAAATACTGGTATCCTGCTGCATCCGGTTAGACTCGAAGCCGACCCCAACATAGTTGGGAAAAGGCTAGGCAGATGAGTTATTGGGAAAACATGACTAGCAAGGTGTTGTAAGCAAACCTACTTGAGTAGAATAACCATGATATTTATCTAAACCACTTTATGGCAACCTAGTTACAGCTAATATCCATGTAAAACATTATGTATGTGGGCAACTGGGCACGCGTTTTCTAACGTTTGGAAATCCCAGAGCAAAGTGTATCCGATAAAAAGTCATTGAACTGAGTTCAAATACCTAAACAATTATTAGGTCCAATTTGCAGGAAGGAAGGCTTTGAACATGACTTATATTGATTATATTGAATAATTTAATATTTACATAATATATAAGCTACCAGTCTTAAAATAATAATAATATGTACACACGGCTACACATCAAGCTATACATTTCCAGTATAAGCTGACCTCGCATTGTACGGAAATCCTACACAATGCGAGATCAATATAAACTGGAAATGTATAGCTTGATGTGTAGCCGTGTGTACATTTATATAAAAAGGAATGGGGGGGGGGGCATAAAACAGTTAGTCTGCATCGCTGTAAACAGGAAAAGTGCCCAAAAGCCATTGCCACGTTGTATGGCGATGCTGAATCTTTGGTAAAAGAATAGGCCAGCTCTCTGTCACGTGAATTGTCGACCAAGCGCTTGGAGATAAGTTTAGTTTAATTTAATTCAGTAGGTACAGTTTTAAAGCCAATTCCTGCTCAGATCTTCCGCGTCAATAATCTACATACAAATGATTAGATATAAACTCCATTTTGAAAAAGCCAATCGAAGCGGTCCTATTCCGACCGCTTTTTAGAACTTATCTCGCCAATAACTAGGAAACGAGGACCCTAGTCATTTGTACATACAGTGAAATGGCAGAGAGATGCCTTTCCTAGAAATGCAATCATGACACGTTCATAAGAAAGAAGATATAAACTCTTATCTTTATAATGAGAAACTCGTCAGTATACAGGTGAAGTTTTCACTTTTGTTAATGAATACATACATTATTATCGTTGGACGTGATACTCTTTACAGAATATGATTTTTATGATGGCTGGATGGCTAGTTTCTCAGGTGTTACCTTTTGGCAAAAGGAACTTTCTTTTTCCCACAAAAGTCACAGAAATTCCGCATACTTTGTCAATAAATTATCATGTTCTAAACCGGTATCCTAATTGCGTAAAACATGATCAATCACAATCTTAATCACAATCTTAATCGATTTGAAACAAATGGCTAATCCAGTTTGAAAAAAAATCTACTCAATAACGTAAATAACGCAATGAATATGTTGTTGAACTGTCAAATTGAAACAGATTAAGTAGTCTCGGAATTGGTTATGTAAATAAGTTACGCAATTAGATAACAAATGCACATAATCAGTCTATAATTTTCTCCCTGCTGGGACACAGGCCTCTTCTCTGTGAGAGGGACTGGGCTGTGGGACTCGCATGTCTTCGAAGTTTTGGTTCTAGGATATGCCGGTTTCTTCACGATATTTTCCTTCACCGTTTTGCGAGCAGCGGTGATGAAATAATTTACACAAAGTAATGCTTGGGTTCGAACCTACAACCTAGAACTCGACTCGTAAATCACGGCCGATACCACTGGGCCATAACTGCTCAAACCACATGAGATATTTTTGTGATTTTGACTTTTGTGATAATCATTTTAATTCGTAAATAATATTTAATTACTCCTAAGTAATTATAATGACTAATCCTATGTTTAACCGGAATTAAAACTTAAAAGTGTCACATAAGC
The DNA here is from genome assembly GCA_949152455.1 of Lithophane leautieri. Taxonomy (NCBI): domain Eukaryota; kingdom Metazoa; phylum Arthropoda; class Insecta; order Lepidoptera; family Noctuidae; genus Lithophane; species Lithophane leautieri. Next base: position 12,008,041 of record OX424478.1, read on the forward strand.
CATTGCTCTAACGATGTGACACCAAACACAGCAGACGGACAAACTTAACAACTTCACCTCACACCACGTAAAACAGGCTTTGTTGCCATCACACAAGGTTCATGTAATCAATTGTGGTTGTACAAATAAGTTGGTTAGTTACACAATAAGGGTATTGTGTGCTATTCCCAGGGAGATATCGCAGTTTCCAGAGAACATCGAGAAAGTTGGCTTTCTTGTGGAGATTTCAGATGTAGATGTTGCTTGTCTATTTAATTGTAGAACAAGATTGGATACAATTAGCTTCAAATTGCTTAAGAGATTGCTTCCTCATCAGATTGTGGCATGTGTAATTAAGACTTCAAGACTGGAGTGTTACGTTTTGATATTTTTGCATAGTAATCATAATCATACTGGATTGATTAGTACCCAATGACTATTGTATGCATCGAGGCGAGTTTTAAAACAAAGTTATTCTGACGTGTTCTTGTAAAGTTTGCAATAAAATGTCAGAATAATAATTTTTTTACAATGTAAACCATTAAATGATTAAAAAGGCAGCCACTTTGTCCTTAACTAATAAAAATTAACATAACATTAACATAAAAATTGTTAATGTTTTTTTACAGAAATGGCCCCATGAGTACCATACGAAATTGTTTTCGCGTCTTTTAAAAAAAATATGTAAAAATGCGTAATTTACGTTATGTCTCGTTAGGTATGTAAAATATTAAATTAAATGTCATGGTCAAACAATTAGCTTGTAACGTATCTATAGTTTAATAATAAAATAACGCATCATGCTTCAATCAATAGTGCATTATTATTTATTATAGATCGAAAGGATCATGTCAGTGCGCAATTATCTAGCCAGAATAACTAATACAGATTTTCACGGGCCGTGTCGCCAATTCGCCATTGATATGCCAATTTTGGGGCCAATTTTCTCTCATTAACAAATTATTGTATTTTTTTTTTCATGATTTTGACAGCCTTTATAAATTATCCGTTGAATCTACACATTTATTATTAAGAGAAAAAATTTAGCATTTTTATTTGTAATGAATAACTACTGGACCGATTTAGAAAATTCTTTCACCAGTTGAATGCTTGATCTTTATCACTGAGTAACATAGGCTATAAATTATAAAGATATCACACGGGCGAAGCTGCTGGCAGAAGCTAGTATATGTTATAAAGGGCAATGCGAATAGCTACGGGTGCAAATTATTTAATTGCAGCATTGCACTTTTATGTAATTATTGCTTGCCCGCGGCTATAATAATATTGCTTTAGTTTATGTATTCAAATAACAACATATATTAACATTACCTACACATTTGATAACATTTAATTGGAATAAACCAGCATTTTATTGGAAGCCATTGAGTATTTATTTGTTTTAATATCTAAGTGTGTTCTGAACATTATATTCTAATTAATAAAAGCCTGAAGTGAAAGTGTTCTGATAAAGTGATTTAATTTATTGTAAAGATCGTAAATCTATTATTTTATACCTCGTCTTACGTCTTCTGAAATGAAATGCTGTTCGTTGGTAAGCGCATTACTTCAGAACGGCTGGCCCGATTTAGCTATTTTTGTTTTAAAATTTTCGTCCAAACCATGTTATTACGGAAAAAAAATATGGAAAAATTCAGGAAAACTGGAAATGCATTTTCTATGGGTGTTTTGTCCAAATTTTAGTAAATCTTACAAAAATTAAGACAAGACAACATCTGAGGGGTCACCTAGTTTATAATATAATTAATTTTCTTTTAAGAATAATAATCTGGCTGTGGGTAAGCTGTATATTCTATAAGTTTAGTGTTTGTCATAAAAAATGTGCTAAATTTGGGATAAGGCGCTAGGTCCTGACATACAGGTTTTTACCTAGTTTAGTATTCAGAGGATAAAAAAAATATTTTATTCATTACGTTTCATTCATTCATTTTATTCATTCTTTTATTATAAAATAATCCTTTAGTTTACTGCACAGGGGAAAAAGAAGAAACGAAATGTTATTATTTTTCAAAGTTCAATTGCCCTTTGCTATTTCTGATAAAACATCCTGCTAACCTAATTATGCCAAAAAAATAAACTAGAATTAAATAATCCTCACTAATCCTTACTAATATTATAAATGCGAAAGTAACTCTGTCTGTCTGTCGCGCTTTCACGCCAAAACTACTAAACCGATTTGAATGAAATTTGGTATCTAGAGCCTGAGAAGGGACACAGGCTACTTTTTATTGACATACCACGCGGGTGAAGCCGCGGCCGGAAGCTAGTCTCTAATAAACGGATCCCATCAAAGGATGTTCAGTTCACGCTCTATTAAAGGAGAATGCCCAATCACCTTCAAGAACGCACTTAATTATATACCATACTGATGCACTTAATTATACACCGTAAAACCGATGCACTTAAACAGCTGTGAAGTAATTTCACAGTTCATTGCGATCAGGCTACTGAATTGCTTCCGCATGACCTGTCCTCGTCCTTGCACTTACTAACAGGGTTGCCAGCGGCTTTTGTTTTTGTCGTGTTTATTATTAAATTTTTTAAACTGTGGTTAGTGATGATTGGATAAATTACATAATTACGGACCTAATCACTATTGAACAAAAACCTACTAATAATCATCATTATTAGTAGGTTTTTGTTCAATAGTGATTAGGTCCGTAATTATGTAATTTATACCTTCATTGTGATTGTCTCATTAAAGTCTAATCAAATTGGACGTCAAATGGTTTAGAGTCAAAAAGTCTCGAGCGACATCGTTGAAAAAATCTCACGTGAGGCTTTTTGTGGTTTGAGTTAGAGTTAAATGTTGGTGAGTTTGAAGGTCTTGACATTTTATCGTGGCTGAAAATGAAAATTCGATATCAATATAATAGTCATCAACTGCACTACAGAAACTAGCTCTGCATAGAAACCTAGACTTCATAAAACATTTCTCACTGATTCATACATGATAGATCATTAGCTCCGTTTCTGTTAAGAAGTCAAGGTATACTACTAGCTTATTTATCGATATCACCATATAATATTATCTCTAGCGACCCTAGAGGTGTCATTCCATCTCTTTTAAGCGAGGCCTACTACTCTGCTTGCCCTTTTATATCTCGGAAGAGATGTATAAGGACAAGAGCCACTTCCACATACGTTCTGGCTATTATAGTCATTGACCTAGTGTAAAGGACGGGCTATTTATAGCCTCACCATAAATGGCCGTGTCCCGACAATGTCGACAATATCTGCCCTGCTTTAGTAATGTAGGTCCAATTAGTGATGTTACTGTCAATGGCGCTAGTGGGTTACGTTTTAAAAATAGATTTATGTTAGAATTTAGAAGCCTCGTGAACTGCAATCTGCAATCGTTCTCAGGCCAGTATTTTAATTCGTGAAACTTCATTTAGATACGATCTCCTTCCATTGAAAAGTAAAAATTTTTTTTTTTTTGTTATAGTTGTTAAAGGGCTGAGCTTGAGATTCCCGCGAAGTGTGATTGGGTTTTTCCATTTAGAATTTCTCAGTAGAAGCCCGGAGTCAACTGTCGAAATATGGGTGTACTATAGGTGCACCTCTGCCTAGCCCTTCGGGAATACAGACTTGATGTTATGTTGTGTGTTCTATCTACCATCTAATATGCTGCACTTTCATAAAAGTAAACTAGACAAAAAATGTATTTCGTACCATCTACATTATACAAGTAATCACGTATAATAACAGCCAGAGACAAACAAACAGGTGCTTTCTGTATTTTAATAGTGACGTGATATTAAAATTGTATAATTATGAGAAAAGGCATTGTCACAGTGAAAACAGTACAATGCCTACATGAGAACTCCTGCGATGATTGTGTGACGATAGTTTGTGTAAATTATTTCCGCGTCTTCGTTATTATTAAAATTAATTTTATATTCTAGGAAATTTTTAAATCGTTAGTCAAGTTACTGGACTGGGAGGCTACACTAACCCTCTCTCACTCAAAATGTAAGCTTATACGGAAAAAAAAAACTGCCCCTTGAAAATGTGTATTGTAATTATTGTATATTTGTAGCATTTACTTAGCGAGAAACAGCCGGTCTATTCTGTAAAAATTTAATCGTGTAAATTTTGATGAAGTGAGCTTGAAGTGAACTGACTCTATCTAGGGTTTGAGCTCACTTCACCTAAGTTTTCACGGTGAAATTTTTACAGAATACACTACTGGTGTCGAGGCGCTAGGCGAGGTGTTGTGTTGGGAAATACCTGTGACCTGATACGCGGAGTCGAACGATTGATGTAGCAAAATGATATCCCAATCAGTTTTGTAAAATATAAATAAATAATTATTCAAATTTGCTTGACACAATTTTACCGTTTTCGAAACCCGGCAAGAGATGGAAGCCCCACTTTTGCAAAAAATCACCATACACCATCAAAAACTGGCCACTGTTCTGGGACAATACTCCGTATTTAAGTATCATAAGCCAAATTATTATGATACCTGGTCATCATAACCAGCCTATAACGTTCACTGCTGGGACAATGGTTTCCTCTCTGTGAGAGGGTGTGTGCCTTAATACACGACGCGGGCCCCCGCGTGGTGTATGGTGATGCACTGGGCAGTGCGGGTTGGTAGCTGTCACATGTCTTCGAATTTTTGCCTGAATTGATACCTGGTATTGTTTAATAATTTCATTTACTATCCATATTGATCTCAGTAACCTATAAAATAATATGCGCCACCATTCTCTTGTCACATTACAATAAGGAAATCGATATTATGTAAAATAAGCCATTATTAATGTTGTTAATACATTAGCGTAGATACTGTTCATATTTGTTCGCGGTGAAAATTTAGTTTTCCGGGAATTACAAATATTAAGTTACTTCTACTTGTACCTATAAATAATCCTGAAATGAATTGTTTATTAGTCGCAAATTACTCTAGCATTTGACGACCTAGCTAGGACTCCATATTTTAAATTATATTCATGTATACAGTATACATGTTATGTTGGTATGTTTACAAGCTTAGTTACAGACTAGCTCGGTTTTCTGTGATTTCGTTTTTGCTCAAGATTTTGATCTTGTTAATACTCATAAATTATATTTCAACTGATGACATTGCGATGACGTACGTATTTATTTTATAATTTAACACCGCTGGCTTTCCGCGCTATACGCCGTAACGCCCCTGATGCCCGGGCCCCCGGGACCTTCAGGCCCCGGGCCGCGCGCGGCTTATCAGCCACGCCGCAAAAAACACAAGCACTTGAGATATACTCAACGCAGCTTTTTATCGTTAATTGTTTTGGGTTCTTGAATAAACAGACCACATACATATCTATAAACAATGGGCGAATGATTAGATATTTTTTTTGTGTAGTTAATTTTATTAAACACTTTATTTCAGACTACAAGGTCCATAAATATGTTAGTAGTAAATAAAGTTATTATTATTTTACAATATTTAACACAACTAACTAAGTATTTACACTAGAAAGAAAGAAAGAAAGAAAAATACGTACTAAATTAAATGACTAACTAATTCTGTAACATTAACATTCTAATCTTCTCATTTGCCGGTTATATCCCACGCTTTTAGGTTTAGGTGCCTTTTTTAAAAACGCGTTTGCCAAATTCGCGGAATCACACGTATATAACTTAATTTCGCAACAGAGCAACCCAAAAAACATGAAATTTTCGTAACTAAAACTAAATTAAGTAAGCCCATCTGCTGATGATAATTCATAATTAGTATTGTGACCAACAATACCTCGGTAATCAGATAGGCCATCGTTCTAGCGCGTTACAAAAGTTCACCCAGTTCTTGGGTCATAACTCGGATTCTCATCGCCGGAAATGCACTAGATATTATGTAAAGTAATATCTCATAGATGTACTATTGTTGTGGAAACATCTGGAAGTGTGGCCCGAGATGTGGGCATTAGCGGGTTAATTATGGTGCTGGTAATCCGGTTATGATGTTTTGTTTAATCGGCTAGTAAACAGTACCTCAATGCTTAATTGGCATTTGTAATCGTTGGGCTTTGGCAAGATTTGATGGTTTTTACCATCTAACCGTTATTATGTAGGTACATTTTTAAATGTGTGTGTGTACACCTCCACAGTTTAGTTCCAGTAATAGATTTATCTAAAGAGGACTTTAAACTTTCATGTCACTGTTTTGCACCAAAATTGCTACACTCTGTCCAATGACATGATTGATTTTACACAAAATATTGCGAAACATAATACTTAAATACCCATTACTATACAAATAACATCTATATATGCACAGATTGGTCAACTCAAAGAAAGTAGGCAACACGTAGTGCGTAACAAGATCCTTGCCTACTTGACACATAGGCTTATTTTGAAATACTTTACATAACCTCTTTATTTTCACACCAGAGTTGGGTTACATCGCTTATATCTTACACCACGTCATAATTATGTTCTCTAATTTATTGCTCATCTCCAGGAAGTGTTTTTGCACGAAATGTCGCACGCTTACGGCAAACTATTGTTTTTTTTTTTATATCATTACGCTTTCTCTTAACACATACTTGTTTCATTTATGAATTTTAATGGAACTTCTAGTGGTGAGATGAGGAAAAATGGTGTTGTATAATCTGATGGAGACGTAATTGATGAAAAAGTAGTTAACGAGGAGATTGATAAGTTGATATATGAGACACTAAATGAACTGAAAGCTGTACTTGCTTCACCGAAGCGAGGAAAGCTACAGCTGGACAGGCTTCCATAATCGTTGATGATTTTTTAGGGGTACGAGGAACAGGGTGTAAAGTTCACTCATCCTCTATAGAAAATGGAGTATCCTTCGACCAGATGGGTGTTGCGTCTGGCGGGCTATTGCCCAACGATTGATGTTGGATTCTTGTATATATGTCCATCGCGCAGTAAACTCTAATTGCGCGATGCAGGATGACGTCAGGATTTTTGTGTGACGTCAGGTATTTGATGCGTAGTTCGCATGTGGCGATGTAGATGCCGCCACATTTTAGTACCATATAGTGTCTTACGAGACACCTCCATGGAAAGGACAGATACTTCAAGTTCGAATGAGGACGGACAAATAACTTAAATCTTCATATTAAAGGAAATGGAGGAGGACATGAGAGGATTTGTATCAGAGATGTATGAACGTAAACGAAGTAAAAGGAGAACGTAAGAATCTTCAAAGGTGGCGTTCTGTATTTTCTGCCTACCTCCATGGGACGAAGGCGTGAGTTTATGAATTCATGTATGTATTAATTCTTCAAGGACATTCTAATTAACTACAATTGTTTTTGGTACGCAGGTGTACCACGCGGTAGCATACCGCGTGGTACACCTGCAACGCAACCATGTTTCGGTGTGAAATATGATTTTTGGTGCAATTTAATGAAAGCTCTTAGGTTCCCATTACAGAAGCCAATTCTATCACTTCGTAGCACAAAGATTTGAAGAAAGCAAGTGAAAGGAAAAGGTGTTAGTCATAATTACGTTTGCTTTTGAGCTTAAAACGCTAACACATTTGAACAATATTGATAGTTAATCGATTCGAAATAGATTGCCAATCGTTTAAGACGGGAATCGAATTGGAATCGTTTCAAATATCATGTAGTCTGTGATTGATCGCAATTATTTGAACATCGATTAGATTCGAAGCATTCACTTTTTTTACAGATTCGTTTTATATTGTTTTATGAGAATTTTGACGATTAACGACGCTAGGTTTTTTTCAGTAAATTGATATTTAAAAAAGCTTTCTAATTGTATTTTTTAAATTAATGCGTATATGGATGCAATCAATTCCTTTTAATATCGTTTGAGTTCAAATACTTAGGTGGAAAGGATTAGTAGGTCAACATTAATCGCATTTAGACTTAGATTTATTGAACTATAAAACATTAATGTATTATTATGATGTGTTTAATATGATTGCTTTCATGAATATAAGAAATATGAAGAAAACACAATCCTATCTGAATTTTTACAACTTACTTATTTATTTCTTCCTCTTGTTTCAGAACAATGACCGTAAAGAAAACCGCCCGAACGGGCGGTTTCGCGGCCATGGTCACGCGGCAGAAGATGCACACCGCCAGTCAACAGCTCGACATCATGAGCATCTCCAAACCAACCTCCCTACAGTCCTACAACATCGTCGTCGGCTTCAACGAGAAGGACCAACTACAACTACTCACTAAAGAAGACATCACAGACGAAGATAAAAAACAAATCAAAGACTACACAGAACTTAAACCTACCAAATGTGAAAACATCTCAATAGATGACATCTCAAATTGTGTCAACATCGAGAACTATCCCAATTGTGACAACACTCTAGTCTTTTACATCACCAAAAACCTGAACAAGGAAGCCATCGCGCTCAAGTTCGAGAACGAGCAGGACTTCAAGAGGATATACTTCACATACAAATACTTTAAAATGCGGAACCGACTGACGAAAAACACGAACAACTATTCAAGCAGTGAAAACTTGTTTTCTAAAAAGAAAACTTATGACATTTTCAAAAGCAGAAAGAATAGTATGGATGACTATAGTTTATTCGACAAGGGACGCAATGATTACGACTTGATGCAAACTACGGATAACGATGGCGTAACACATATATCGGTACAACAGAAGAATAATTTAAATAATCGATACGAGCAGCCTATGAGTCTGATTGGAATAAGGAACGATGTCAATGAGGCTGGTGAAATCGACAGCATAATATACACTGATATAGAGATCCCATCAAAGCCAGACAGGAAGAGATTGTTCCATAAGAAGCCTAAAGCTCCTCAGCCTCCAGTATTAAAAGATAATCAACCAAAAGTGTTGAAAGGTGAATTCGTGAGAGTAAACGTCGATCGAGTACCGGACATAATACCGAAGGATAATAAACTGAACAAGGTACCGGATATTCTCATGTTCAGAGAGAACAAAAATAACAAAAAGAACGCGACGAACAACATCTGGCCAGCAAGTAATAAAGGTGAGTTAATCAGAATTTCATCAATCTTATCTAAGCTCTTTTTATCATCTGAATAGCGGACGGTTTTAAACATTTCAATTGAAGCACTGATTGATCGTATCATAACAATACGATCAATGCGTATGTTTGCACTTTTTTCGGTTGGGTTTACAATCATTTGGATTAAATTCTTTTTATCAACATCGTCGAATATAGTACGGTTTTATATACGGCTATATTCGTTATAATAAGTATTCCAAAATGAATAGTAGATAGGTATCACTGTTAAAAATAAGAACTAAAATAGAAGTAGACAATGTAGATTTGTGTGGTCACTGAAGGTTAAAACCCATCAATCTAGCGGTTACCGCATAAAACGGACGGATAGTTTATGTCTAAAAATACCATAGTTCATGTCATCATTATAGAGGAATCAATAGACAACATGGAGTAGCCAATATTGTTATATAAGTTCTAGGAAATGTTGATGGCAGTAGTTACGTAGTAGAAGTTAATCATTTCAAATTTCCATCGTTCAAAGATAATTTATAGTATAGGTTGTTTATTATAACATCTAATGATGCAGCCTCTATGATTAGTTAATCCATTACTGAACTAAAGGTGAGGATGACAAAACAATAGTCAATTTCGTCACTAAAACTTATTGTTCTACAAAACTGCTTCCTGGTTTCGTAAAATAAGGTAGAATGAGTATATTCTTAGTTTGTTCCTTTCCTTATTATAAAATAATTGTCCTTGTTGGAGCCTTCAGTATCTTGGTTAAAAGTTCCAAGATTATTATGAGGAAACCATACAGATTTATACAGATTAGAACGTCAGGCTTTATTCGTATCTATAGATATATCCCACTTTCGCACCCTACAGGAAAATTATATAGACGTGATGGTGATGTTATGTTAAAATCGGTTATTGCCAAAGGATTACTAAGAAAAATCTCTTCCATATCTTTGCCTTCATCGGCCGTTTTAATGACTTTCATCAGCCTATCTTACAGAAATCGTTGTTGTGTTGTATTTAAACGTAAACAAGTCAAGGCCACTGCTGCCCATTGCGTTTGCGTAAGCGGTCATTCACGTGCAGTTACATCTCTGACTGTGTCGCTGTGGTACACTATTTGTATGGACAAAGCTACACTGAGTTCATCTTTTAAACATGTAATAAAGTCATTGCAAAGTGTCTGATGGGTCTTTGAATAGGACAAAGTTACCTTATTCTAAACATTGTTACTTTTTCCATACAAATTGTTTACCAGTTGCGCGTTGTTAAACCCGAACACAATCTTCATTATTGTTTTTGTCATTATTTTTATCGGGCAGATTTCCTTATTTTAATGACAACGAAACAGCCTTTTGCAAGACATTGCCTCCGTCCTACATATTATATTTTCCCGATAGACATGATTATTATGTAGAAGATTTCAGGCCAATGTAGGTACCAATGTATCGAATATAGAAATCCCTATAAATTAAAAAGGTTATATATGCTTAAACTGAGACCAACATGATTAAACTATAGGTACACAATATGATAATTTGGTCGTATCTCTCAGTAGCTATATCCTCATAAATCCTAATTTATACTCTCCGTCCCCACAAATCCTGGATTCGCAATCTATTACAAAGTTATACGTGTGAATATGTAGTCCTCTTTGGTATGGACAGTGTTTAAGTCATTACGTTGCAGTATCGTATGGGCAACATTGCATACCACGTAGGTTTGTTTAGGAGCCACATCACGATCGACCCAGTCTTTGTTGTTGTCGATAAAAACTAATGGCGGTGGTTCATAGGTCGTCAGCGTACGTTTAAATGTTTTAATGAGACCACCGGAGATATTAGTTGTTTCTTTATTGTTCTTTATTTTCCGCAATGTGACGTAAATATAGACTCTCAAAGTATCCTATGATAAGAAACAAATAGCTACTCACGTTGAAACTGATTCTCTGAACTGTTTTATTTGTTAGCTACTTAGTACTTTGGTAGATACGGGCAGTTTTATTTTTATCGTCTAAAATTCTAAATTAATGTGACTGTAATGACGACCATAGCCCAGAGCCAAACCCATATCACATCTGAATATGCTGTTAGTAAAAGAATACGTAATTAAGACAATACCATAAACAGTTAAACACAAGACTGATCGTCCTTTTGCAAGATATGCATAAAATTCTAGAGAACAGATACAAGTGAAAAATCTCAAAGCCCATTGCGTTAACTTAAAATTACTCACGAAGGGCTAATCAAATTCAGGCGCCGTGATTGGCGGAACCGATTTATCAGTTACCGACGTCACTATTACAACACCTTGAGTTGGGACGACACAGATGTTTATACATGCTAATTATGTATTTAAATCTCCATATAGGGTGTTACGTGCTGTCACGAGGCCTCAACTGGTATCGTTCTGTGAATATATTGAGTTCTAAAAATAAACATGCTATTCCGTCAGACAGACTTAGGTAAACGGTAGCTAGTTACTAAAATATTGCTGACTTAGGAAACTATACGTTTCAGCTTATAACGACTAATGAAGTAATGAAAAGCTCATGGTCATGAGAACTTAAGGACACAAAAGATCCTGATAATTAATGCTTTATAACCTGGAATTTTCGAAGTTAAAGGTGAAATTAGTCAAGAATAATCTGTTAACGTGTCTTATGAAGCAGAAATCCTTTGAGGAGACCTAATCCAACCCAAAAAGCTCCAAATTTGAAAAGTGCGAATAATATACTCGTACCTACCCCACGCACTTGTAACGTAATATCTATGTATAATTTTCGAGGTTATACTTTATTGAATTTACTTCAGACACGTCAATTAGCCAATTATTAATCAGTTTAGTAACATAAGCATATGCAAATATATGCGTTATAGGTTTGTGGTCTGAAGGTCGCGAAGCCTCCAATATGCCTAAAACATAGAAGCCATTAAAATATATATCAAAATTCAGGGTTTCGCCAGAAAATTACCCTATTGGATTATTCCTCGCAATACTTACTGGTCTTCGGCAATAATGAATTGTTGAATGTTAACAATGAGAGAAAGACACGAACCTGCGCTGGCGCAGCTGTGGCTGTGAGAAAACTAGTCGTGCTTTATTGTGTCCTCAGTAATTCGCTAGAGCTTAGATTGTTGTCGGACACACGTTTATTGCAAATGAGTTTGACGTCTTTATATTACAAAATAAGTATTACTTTTGTGGCTTTTGCTTAAGTGTAGTGTAGTGTGTTAAGTGTGTGTGTTTTTAAAATGTATGCTAAACGGGTCTAGATTGCGTGGATACTAACTTGCTTATTTCTGGGATCTCTATTCGAAATCTAAAAATCTACGAATAATTTACTACTTGAAAATCGATCACTTTCCCGACAGCCATAGACAATACGAACTCCCCTCTACCATTACAAAATTCAGATGTGTCAGTCAAAACATTTTCTTCGTTGTTATTTTAATTTATAATTTATGCTCCTGTATTTTATTGCCAATATCTTTACACTACGTTTCTCTTCAAAAGCTCTCCACTAGTGAAATTAAGCAACTATCTGTTTGTACGTAAACCACTCACTCCGCAGAATATTTATTTAAAGTGGTCAGTGGCTAAACAATTAGCTTTGTTTGTATGATACCAATATATACATAAGGGTGCTTAAGAATAATATTTGTTTGGCCTGAATTAATATGGTAGATTGATTTAAGTAAAATATTATGATCATGTATTGATTTCGTTGGAATTGGAATTTGATCACGTTCTATTTGTCCGTACGTATGTACTATTTTTAGATTTCGATCGGATTCAGTTGTCGGATTGACATAATATTTTTCTTCTTCATCTAAATTGTTCGATTCGTTATTGAACTATAGTCATCAATCAATGTAATTGGCTGTTATATCTTGTGGTATTTTAATGTGTAGGTTATATCTTATTTTCTGAGATTGGTCATGAAAATTATCTTGATTTTCCTCATCATCTAATGATGTGCAATTAGTGGTTTTACTTATAATCTCGGTCGACCCTGGATGTAAACTCATACAACCTTTGGGAAAGTTGATTTTCACATTATGATGTCATTAGCCTTTCTGTCCCAAGCAGACTATGTTGCTTATTTGATTTTAACTTCGTCCTTTGTTTCTTATTTAAATTATATACGGAAATATATGCTCTAATCGTATATTGCAACGGCTAGATATTTTGCAAATGATAATTTAGTAATCTTATAATCAGTCCCTAGTTCCCAATAAGGCATATCGTATAGACCTGCATGCTGCAGTCACATGCCTGAACTTAGCGTGGCTAATCATAGTCTTGCAATCAGCGTATGTGCAACTAACCCGACCCTTATGTTGATATGCTAGGAGTTCTGTAAAGAGTTTTGTGTTGTGATGGTTTCATATAAGACACAGAAAACCATAATAGAAATAACATTCTTGTCGCTTTACGATAATTCCATGAAACATAAATTCAAAAGACCTTACATATTTAACATGAAACAGGATAATCTGACTTGCGATCTGCTTAAGATCACTGCACCACTGCACTTGTGATCGATCTTGATCACTGTACTGCCGCGCTTGCGATAAGCGCAGTAAGTATGTTTGGCATACGAACATACTTACTGCATTTATCGCAAGCGCGGCAGTGTAATGGGCACAAAAACGATCATACCCGTAACGGCCAATGTACCTTCTGCCCTACTTGTCTGTCGGATTCCTACTTATTTCAAAGATGGACAGGAAAATAATTTTAATGCTTAACCAGAGCCAATAATTGCATTTGTTCAGATCGCGTTATTTGTAGACTCACATATCGCTTCAGTGGTAAAAAAAATCGCTAAAGCATAATGATCTTAGGTTGTAGGCTAACTTTTTTATCTCCTACCAAACTCAACAACAAAGTTCATCACAGCCAGACTGTTGTAGAACACCCAAGTACAACACACGGAACTACCGCAAACAGTCATAACCGACGCGCATCCGTGTCACCGATGGCAGCTCGTCAGTTCAAACTGTTTGTGCAACCCACAGACGAGGACAGGATCGTAAAAGAGGATTGCGTTAAGACAAACACCAGTTATACTGGGAAAGATGATGGATCTTTAACAGTAAAGGTGTTAAGAAATCTAGAGGACAATAAACTTGTAGATAGTGGCAAACAGCCATTTGATTGAGCATGCTTCCTGTGAGAATGTCCATTTTCATGTACAGTCATAGACTTTAATTGATGATCCACTTTCAAACTTTTCAATTTTGCAGTTTCATACTTTCACGAGATTACACGAGTTCATGTTTAAATGAACTCAAATCGCATGCTCGTAAACAAGATGACAAATTACTAGCAATCGGAAATAGTCTCATCCATAGAGGTTGACTAATAAGTTCTCAATGATAAATAAATACAATGTTCATCCAATCTATTTGATACTGATCTCCTTTGAATAAGAGCTCATTAACTCAATAGTTCTGAAAACATATCCGAAGACAGTGACAGTTGAAATGTCGATGTCAGAGATGTAATAATTTCGAATTTGTTGAAATGACTAAATAAAATTTCACCGTGCGCTAACGTTACTATGACTACGCTTAAACAATCGTCGCTAGGTTACGGTTGCTAGACCTGCAATTGGTTGACTTTGGGTAGTCACTCTGCTGTCAAGTTTGTAGTTCTAGCTCTCAGGTTAGCCAACCGGTAAAGATATTAAATATAATTTTCTTCTTCTTTAATACGAAGATATGACTTTCCGTGTATTTTGCACTACACGGCTAAAATACGAACAGTGCCAAGTGGCTCATCAATTAAAGTCCGTGACTGTACATAGGTACAGTGGGCGGTAGGTGAGGAACAAAAAAAGTATTAAAAAAATGCTAAAGAGTAGATATCGCTTAGTTAGACCATTTAAATGGTTTAAGAGATAATGGCCTAATAGAAAAAAAAAACGAAACAAAAATGAAACTATGTTTAAAAACAAGTTTGACAGTGAAGATGAAGATAAAACAAAATGCCAAAATGTCACTGGAGAAGATTAAAGATCCATTTATGTTCTTTCTAAACGAATTAACAGCTCGTCACCACGAACTGCCGTAACTAACTAAACACATCACTGTCATTAGCAGCTCCAAACGTCTAGACATTACCACACCTTTTAATAAAATTAAAAACAGCTTGAAAGCGAATACAGCTTGATAGTACGAGAAATAAAGTTACAAGGGCTCACCGTCTCAAAAAAAAAATCTGACGTAAATGTTTGACAAATTGCATTTACGGATACATCAACACATTTTCTTTGTTTATGATCGTAAACTACCTTTTGCCGGTGGCTTCGCCCGCTTGTAGGTTTAAATTAACTTTCTAAAAACCTTCTCCATGCAAAAAAAAAACATCATAATATGTGTTGTGTTTTTGAACTGGCGTACCACCCGCAATTTTTTTCGAAATAGCTTGCGTCGGACCGACGTTATTCGAATCTTCATAGGAGACCCGTGTCCAACATGGTGATCAGTAAAACGGTGTTGGAGTTTTTATCTGTCTCATTTATACCGACATCCATTTATATAAGGTCATAAGGGTTATAGGGTCATTCATAGGTACACGAAATGTCTTAAGGGGTCATTGTACTCATCATTATGAACTACTTTTTTTTTCGCGAGTTCAGGGTTCGTCCCATAATGAAAGCTGTGCATAATGACGAGTAGAATTGTCTCTTAAGAGATTTCGTGTATGAATAGATACACCTTATAGAAATGTAGGTAGGTACTGGTTTTATTGGGCATTGATGTCTGTATGTTGAGAACTATCAAAATCCAAGTACCTCAACTTGCAAAACCGCTTATTGCTGATTGGTCCATACCACAATGGGCCAAAGGTACTGCAAATGTCAAAGGTAGCGACTAGTGATCGTATTATAGTCTCTATTGTGTAAAACATAAGGTTCTGATTGTGAAAGAGAATGTGGTTAATTGAAGCAATAGCAATGAAGAATGGATTTTAGTACAAATAGGAGAATTGTCATAAAGTTTTATTAGGTAATGAAGACTTGTAGGCAGCACGCAACTATCTATAATTTTATAGTCCCTTTCTTTGCCCATATTTAGTGAACTAATTTTGGTTTATTTCGTTTGAAAATGGGCTAAATATTAGAAAAATGCTACTACTGCTATTTAACGAAGTAGTAAATATTGAACGGCCTGTTCGACCGAACTCTACTCGTATCGTTAGAGCCATTTTCGAGGACGTGATTACAAAATGTAAGCAATCGCCAATTTTTGGTAGGACTATTAAACAATAACATTCAATTGTTGCCGAGGGCAGAATTTACACATTAATTCGCAACACATTTGGAATTTAAAGTGCATCTACAACATGTCACAAACCGAAATCAAATAAAGCAACGTCAGTATAAATATTTAAAACTTTTTCCTCTTCATTGAGTAACATAACAAGATCCCTGCAGGATATGAAGATGACGAATATTAAGTAAAACGCAAATAACATAAACCATTGTGTAAAGATATTATGCAAATACGGATGTGGGAATTTAAAAATGACAGCCAGAAATGCCGGCAGAAATTAGTCAGTCATATTGACCTGAAAGTGAAAGGGGTGTACCACAATTCCTTAATGATTCATCTAAACTGTTACTAGAATTAGTGTAGAAAGCTAAAATTAAAACAGTTTCGTGACCGAAAGACAAACATCGTACCGACTAAAGCACTAAAGGTAGAAAACATGGAATTCGGAAATTTGTTCCTCAGGAAATAGAGTAAGGTAGTAGCTAATAAAGAAACGATGGATGACTTGTGTAAGAGATGTTATGAAAGAAATCATAGTATAGGATGAAAGATGAGTTACTGACTGAAGAAAATGCAAGAAAACATATACTGCGAAGACTGCAAACAACTATCAAATCATTGTGAAGAATAACAGAGTGTAATGATACACTAATAAATAAGACTATCAAAACCTGGAGTCTAGCGACGAATTCGCGTCAAAAAGCTAAGTATTATTATAATACTTCTACTGACACAGAATATCATGCAACAGTTGCCAGTAGTTACGGAAGCGAGGAGTAAAATGACACGCGCGGGAATCGAACCTGCCCTTCATGGTCGGATAATGTAACATATACGATTACTGTAACCTTGATCTCTTGTTACATAAAAAAATGTTTTATTTAGTTTTTCCTATTTATGTCAGCATTCTGATTTTCATAATCATAATTCAGAGGATCTATTTGCCTATTACAGTCTATTAATATTAATATTTCTATAAGATTATTCTGATTTAATATTAAATTACTATGTTAATGCTTTCAGTCTGTGGAAAACCATCTTGAGAAAACGATCATTTTTGATCATTCTAGAATAGATTATAACTTCCAACTTGCTTTATAATATTGTGAGTAACTACATACCAACGTTCTTTGATTAAGCATCCGAAGCATGTCGTAACTGAGTTCATCCTTCTTAGACCATGATTTTAAAGCTTTTTAGAGCATTCTACTAAGGAAGTCATCAAGGCTCTGGATATATTGCTAATATTATGCATAACGTTCCCAGTACCAATATAATGGCCATGTTCAGTTACAACTTAATCAAGGTTTTAATGCAATATAATAAATAGTTTTTCGTTTAACATTTCCTTATCTCTATATCATCTGTAGTATCTTAAGTCACAGAATAGTATCTCTGCATGCTAACTAGCTATATCAACCAGTTTAAGTGGATCTTTTATTGTACGGAAACCAGTGCGAGTGCCGTGCTCCTGATCAGAATATGTTTCCTATTGGAGTGTTCCAAAAGTCGCACTTGCACCATTGACGGTTTGGACATTGTCTCTGGCCCAATAAACTTGGCCAAATCAGCATGTTTGGGGTCCAGTGGGCCAAACAGTATAATGTCGATGTACGATCGAATCAAAAAGAAGAAGACGGATAAACTATATGCGAGATCAGCTTTTACTGGAAACATATAGCATAATATGTCGTCGTGAGTACTAAAGCTAAAGCTGTGTGTGAGATGCTCGGAATGCGGGTACTTGAATAAAGCTATAAAATTGTATGTAGTCCTTTAAAGGTAATGAATAACGGTGCGTCTTTACAACCTGTGTAGGAACAACATTTTGATCGTATCTTTTCAATTCTTTTTACTTTAAGTGATTTCACCAATATGCAGTGTGTATATCGGTCGTTCAGGTATGTTTTTCTGACTTGTTTCTTTACTCTTACTAAATATGCATCAATCTTGTCATTTTTCTTCACCCATAACGAAAATAATTTCTTCTTGACACCATATTCTCAGATCTCCTCTGCTCAGATCAGCCACTACACAAAAACTGTGATTTTTAAAACCCATTGTCAAATATCAAGGCTTTATTTTAATATTAGTTGTAGCCCACTGATTGAATTTCGAAGCTCATCTCAACTTCTATATTGAAATTCACTCGTTAATTTGAAGGCCGCATTGTGTACCGGTCGAGTTCAGAAGGCAAACTTGCGAAATAAATGAACTTTAAATTTTATAATAACATGCTAAGTGATGAGTAAAATCGAAGGTCAGTTGATGCGGACGTAGTATAGTCCCTTGTAGTACTCCAAAAGAACTATAGAAGAAATATTGTACATTAAAAATAGCTGCTACAGCTGAGGCACATTTGATATAGTGCTGAAAATAGTAGGTGATTGTTTTGTAAATTAAAAATACTTTAGGGGTATGAGGAACAGGGTGTAAAGTTCACTCATCCACCATAGATAAGGGAGGATTCTTCAACCAGACGGGTGTTGTGTCTGGCGGGCAACTGCTCGACGATTGATGTCGGGTTCTTGTATATATGTCCATTGCACGGTAAACTTTAATTGCGCGATGCAGGATTTATGTGACGTCAGGATTATTGTGTGACGTCAGGTCTTTGATGCGTAGTTCATATGTGGCGATGTAGGCACCGCCACAATACCTTGATTCCGCAATGGCCAATGTTTTTCTGCTGTCGTCCAACTGTCTATTCGGCAATCAATAAATTATTGTACCTTTCTTCGTCTGCATAATGTTTAAATTGATTAAATCATGTTAAAGAACAATAACATCACCTTGCTATTTTGATTCAGATCTTATCGCAGATCTAACTTTTAAATTAGGTACCTATCTGATTCATAAAATCATCTATCCAGATGATATCAACAGTAAATGGTTTGAGTTCTACTGGTGTGTTTTATCTATTAATGAATGACTAGAAGATAAGTGATGTGGTGGAGGTATTATAAGTTCAAAAGTGAAACAGAAGACGAGAAGAGAAGTCGTAAACATAAATTCTCTATAGAAGGTGATCAACTAGATTCAGCAAAAAATATTAGTAGGCACTAAATCAGAATTCTCTTATTGTCTTGTCTTTAATTATGAATGGGACGTCACGTCTAACGAGCTAAGCTTGCGCTCATCTCACAGATGTGATTAGAAAGTAAGGAAGTCTGAACATACATAAGAATATGAAGACGACGTCTTAGTAAAGTCTGATAAACTTGTCTCTAAAATCTGAGCAAAAATCTTCGTAACATCTAGAGTTCGTCCTATATTAGTAAACATCATCATCTGCCTAGCCTTTTCCCAACCATGTTGGGGTCGGCTTCCAGTCCAACCGGATGCAGCTGAATACCAGTATTTTACATGGAGCGACTGCCTATTTGACCTCCACAACCCAGTAACTGGGTAATACGATACCCCTTGGCAAGACTGGTTGTCAGACTTTCGGGCTTCTGACGACCCGTAACGACTATCAAAGATCCACAAATGACAGCCGGGACCAACGCTTTAACGTGCTTTCCGAGGCACGGAGGAGTTTCGATATGTAAAGATGGTCACCCATCCACGGACCAACCCCGGCAAGCGTAGCTTAACCTGATGAATCGACCCGTGCGGCTGTTATTACTTAGCCACGAGCTCCTATATTAGTAAACAAAGAAATAATTAATTAAATTAACGTCAAAATTCAACATTTTCCTGTAAACAGCGGCATCCTTGCAATGTGATCAGCTAGGTCATCTCCATCACTCATGTCTTGAAACTCGTAAACGATTCGTATGCGCGGGAGCACGGAAGCGCGTGCGTGTTCCGAATTCAAACGAACAGCTGATGTAACGCTTGCATCCAATTCGGACTTATTTACGTACCCATACATTACGCAGTTATAACATATTATTATCATTATGTACTTATCTAAACTGGTCTCATTAATATTCGTACTCAATACGTCTCCAATACATTCGTTTATTTTTAAATGTAGGAAGTGAAGGTCCATCTTGTAAGCCAACCTGTTTAAATAAGTGTTTTACGTTAATTATTGGTAAAGTACCACTTTGCTTGATAGCAAACAGTTCAGTACGGAATTTATTTAAGACTGGTTCTACGTGCTGCCAGAACTCAGCAATACTATTGATGTTATTCTAGTTAATATTGTATGCGTTTATGATCATGAAATATGTAACAAGTACCTATGTTAACAGTTTGTTTCTCGATTTCAGTGACCGGCTACGAGTCTGACCGCGAAGAGTGGAAGAGCAGCCGATCCCAGTTCTCGACGACGGCCTTCGACAGCCTAGCACGACCGACGAAGATGGCAATGGCGCTCACGCTACGGAAACCCCAAAGATTGGAGCCAGTACCCCAGTATTACCGAATGCCGAGCGAACAGAAACCAAAACTAACGCCCATGCCATTTAGACAGAACAACTTCCTACAACGACCGCCACGGCTGCCACGACCCAACACAGACATGAAGAGGAACCTGTTAAATACAGACCACAGGAAATTCACTTCATTACAGAGTTTGGAAATACCTAAGAAGTTAAGTGAACCGAAGAAGCAGCAGTTGGATCCTAAGAAGAATAACTACACGAACATTTCACACAGAATAACTGGTTTGACGAATAAATTGAGAGATTTGGGTAACCCTAGTAACACGATTGGTAGATTTAAGGCTCAATCTCACGGTGATGTGGCAAATCTAAAGCCAGTGCTGAAGATGAACGGTCACGACGGAGCAAAGAGGTCGGTAGTAAGGACCTGCAGTGCGGAACCACCAAAGAAAGTTACATTCAGCGCTTTTGCTACCGTCCAAGTTGTGTAGATGTTATTACTGATATTGATTTTAGTGCCAACTTGTCTGATGACTCCAATGATCTTGATTTATTTAGCTCTTATCTTGTCATTTCCATCAGTGATGATGGAATTATTTCTAACAAAAAAGGAGAGACAATATTCATCAGATATTTGTGAGATCAGACACAGTTAATCTATTATATCTAACATATTAATCCAAGGACTGACTGATTATAAGAATAATATCCAATGTAACAATAGATTGTAGATATCGTTGGTCAAAGTTATTTTGTAAAGTTTAAACAACGAGGAGGTCAGGCCGGGAATTCTGTGTAAATATAACTTAAAATGGCGTTTCAAGTCATTTTTGCGTATTTTATAATGTTAAGTTTTCGTAATTCTTCCTTTCAAAGCTGTTCAAAGATTGCTTATCTTACAGTCGCATCTAGTGAATTAACTGCTTCTGCGTCTTCAGTATTTATGCTTCTTGGATTTCAAATCCCATTCCGCCATTAAAATAAAATAAAATATTATTTAAAAATGATTATAAGTAACATATTATTATTTTAAAATAATTATGTATAAATAATTATCTATGTAAATCCCATTTAAAAACTGTTATCATTTGATTCTGATCTGACAGTTGAGAAAGATAAGTCAAACCTGTGTCATGACATGTCATAAAATATTCGGTACCTAACGACAAAATTTACGAAAGTTTACTTAAATAGATAAAAATTAAGTAATAAATTCAATGTTTCGCAAAAAAATGAGGTCGATATCAATCAAAGATTCGGTTTAATTTAATGTTGATCACATTCTGTGATAATATGTCTCATAAATAATTATATCAAAATATTTTTGTCAATTTTGTCGTGATTTGACATTATAAAGACGTAATATAGTATAGTTCTTGCAGGTCACGAGCGCGCGTCATGAGGCTGTTATGTAACAATAAGTGCCAGCGCAAACTGTGCGTCTTGTCCCTGCGTCTAGTCGCTGCAACAACTCGCACAGTTGTCGTTTGCGTCTGCGACTAGTCGTTAGACAGTCATCGTGCAGGAATCAATCATTTTCTTGGAGTGTACGACGAGTTTTGAGGTCCAATTTGAAACCATCAAACGTAACCATGTTGAGATTCGCAATACAAACACACATGCACCTTCCTTAGCGCTGTCAGAGAGACTGACGCTGACTTTTCGCATGCGACTGTCATCCGAAGTGTACAGTGCGTCAAGTCGCTGCGAAAATTAGCGAGAGCGTGCGTCTCCTCTAGCCTGTAGTTGCGACTCTGCAAACTCTACGCCAAGTGTGCGGAGTGTCTAACAAAATATATGAAAGTTGTCGGCCGCAGCTTGTCGTCGCCTCTCGCATAGTGTGCCCCATGTCGAAGTTCAAAATTGCAATTAAAGACTTGCGTTCGTGAAATGTAATTACTATAGTAGTATGTACTTACAAGTTCCTCTGTTGCGCTGATATTATGAAATGCCACCAATCTTTGTGTGAGAGATTGCCGTCGGTCAGTTTCAGGTAAATCATGGTTATTCGACAAAAATATTTATTGTTATTTATTTATTCTGTACGAATATATATTATAGACAGTAACGACAATATAGGCTTCAATATTTTGATCGATATTTTTTGTTCGAGTACGTCTATATTTAGTTCACTGCTCCTCTTAATATATTTAAAGAATTTGTGAAAGGTTACTATTTTCTAAACATTCCTGTAAGTCTCAACTTTTATGAGCGTTATAATCTGTATCCCTTTAAGTATGTATATATAGTTTATGTATAAGTTAATATCAAACCAGCTATATCGTTATTAATATATTATCTGACCTAAACGCTTACTTAATTACATCGATCACGATCACAATTTGCTATGTTTTTAACAATCTTACAACTATGCTTGTACTTGATAAAATATCTGTTGTCTTGAATTCGGAACTCGGAGATCTCCAGGGGGCTTAAAAGGACCACTTTGGCAAAATATTATGAATCATCTTAAAATGTCACAAACTGACAATTCATAATATGATCTGCGTGCAATTCATACTTATTACTAAATGATTAATCTGTATGACAGTTTTCTTCGGAGATACGTTAAATGGTCCACAAATTATGAATTGCTTTTGTAACAGCTGGGAATTCAGGAAATGAATTGCTTTTAGATGAACTGCTAATGTGGCCGTTTTAGGCCTCCTGATCTCTAGAAAAATAGGTAGGTATGTAAGGGTTGAATAAAAGTGAGTATTTTCCAAAATTGGTTATATGTAATTATCAATTGAGTGGTGAGAAATATTAATGAAAATATATTAATGTGGAGTCCTAGTCGTTAAATTTTTTAAATAAAATGATAGGGAATTTTTTCAACAAAAAAAAAGCATAAAGCCTTTTCTAGAAATTTTGATTTCTTTGCTTGATTTATTCGCTTGTGTTATTTACCTAGGCAGAAGCATATTTGTCAAACTTTTAGTAGAAGTTTAATAATAATACTGTGTGTAAACTTTGTAATTGAATTTCCAATAAGTAGAAGTAGTTAATGAATTAAAGATAATTAGTTTCTTAGAGGTGTTTAAATATTTCTATAAGAATAATTAGAATTAATAATATAATTCTTACTTGTAAAATTGTAACTATTGTAAGTATTATTATATGAATAAAAGTCATAATTAGTTTGGCATAATAATTATTCGCATAGAGTTATGTTTCGAATAAGTTTGTTTGTATTTTATTGTGTGTGCAGTAATAACGCTGTTTGATTTATTTTGTTGTTACTACTTGTTTCATTAGATTTTGTTTTGAAAAATAATAAAATGTTTGTTTATCAAAAATATTTTGGTGGTTTTATTAACTCTCCCGGCTGATGTACCAAAAGCTTTAGTAGCAAAAGATCTACAGCAAGCGCCCGGCAACCTTGGTAGCCCCAAGATTGTATGGTTGGGGCAACCATGGTCGCCCCAACGCTAAACTGGGGCGCTTGAGTGCCTATTATGATAAGGCATATTGTCGCATTTTAATGAAGATAACAGTCAATGCAGTGATTTTTACCGAATGCTTTCCGAGAACCATCCAAAAATTTAAATCCTCGCTGTCTGAAATTTTTACCAAGAACTATTAAGCAACGCTACTTGGTGGCGAAAATAGGTGGAGTCTACTACATAACGACGGCGACGTACGTGTCATGTCGTACTGCTACAACTGCATATACATTACAGTTTACTAGTAGGTAATTAGAGGATCTTTCAGAGTTACAGCCCTAGAGCTATATGACCGTGGAGCTAATATAGGTACTGCAAATTATTTTGCAAGCTATAAGTATTCTTATCCCTACACAAGGAAGTGGTGTCCGGGATAAGTTCACCTGCAATAAAGCAGTATTTTTCAATGACCGGGCCAGGTGGACCGATAAAATAGTTCACTATTTTATCGGTCCACCTGCCCGGCGGCAGGAATCCGCTGTATGCGAGAAGCACAGGTCAAAGTGATGATAGGCACCTACTTGAATGGGGCCTATGTCCAGCGATGGACATCTTTTAGCTGAAGTGACGATGATGATGATAATCACAATTTCAATGTAGACCTTGGGACTGCTTTTCCACCCTTAGCAATTCCGATTGGTTAAGGAGAACTGTTTTTATATATCAAGGCATTAGAACGGCAGGACAAGGCATAATAATTATTTATACCAACTGAAGTCATTTAGACTACTGCTATAAAAAAATTAACTCAAACACATTGCGACCTCTGCGCTGCCACAGACGATGCCGTGGAAGAGAAGGTTTGAGCAGAAAAACAAAAATACTGTCGCGCCATCGATGTGACGAAGAAAACTACGGCCGCCTTGGGTAGTCACCAACTCACCATGAAACCAGGCTCTATCTACAATGTTTCCTACCAAATCGAAGAGGATAATCAACTCATAAAGCTTGATTCACACATATCAGTGAAGCCACCGTTCCGACACAGTACCGGCACAGTGCAAAATATTCTTTCATACGTCTCATGCCACTGTCGGCACTGACACTGAGACACTGACACTGACAAGTGGGGATGCGTTCATAAAATTTTGCACAGTGTCGGAACTGTGTCGTAACGGTGGCTTCACTAATATGTGTGAATCGACCTTAAATGATCTATCTAACACTAGATAGTAAATGACCCAGTGAACTTCGTATCACGTGACGCAAAATTTAGATTTCATCGATTTTTCGGCTATTCCTTTAGGTTTTTCTTAATTTGATTTTTTCCAAAACCACACCACAACTGAAGCGAAAAAAAAAGAAACAAATCTGTCGAGCCATATTCGAGTTTTTGCGAGAATAATGCACGTCAATTGATTTTTATACAAATATATAGATTACATTATATAATATTTTAACGGACATAATAAAAGCGCAAAACATCTCTTTTCTAGCCATGTTATTATAATATTACATAAACAATGAGATAATTGTTTGATTAAGAGCACTTTTAATACATTTATTTGAACGAGTTATCAAATAAAAGGGCAATGTCAGGGTTATCATAAACTTTATCAACAGTTATTAATCTTCAGTACCAAATGGTCATGGTTATTTGCATTGAGATTCTGTCTCTATTTTTTTATCGGGATATGAAAGAGAGGCGAATGGATTGGTTCACGTGAAGCCGATTGTGTGTAAAATCATAATGGTTGTTATAAGCGATTTCATGAAGTTATACATTCAGTGTTGTTGAAGCAGCCGTGAAAAAAGGTAGGTTTTTTTAAGCATAATTTTTCACACTTATTGAATCATTTGTATCAAGTGAATGTTAAATTATTTCTAGATTTATTGGTATCTAGGTAGTGTAGTCTAGTAGTTAGCAATAGTGCAGCCTTCTGTAGATATACCAATTTATAACGGGTGTAAAAAGACGCTTAACGAAGCCGAAAGGCACCTATTATTGCCGTCATTGTGATCACATTTTTGTTCTGGACCTTACCTGGGAACCTTCTGGATACGGAGATATTGAAGGTTAGAAGAAAGCAAGTTTTAAATGTTAATTTTAAATACCCCCACGAACCCTGAACCATTCCATGCACCCATAAATACAATGTTTTGCGTGCGTTACGTTGCGCACTACCGTAAACAGCGATTTTACACCCCCAAAATAAAAGTCGTTTCCCAGCAATTATTTTTGTGCAACATTACTTAATTAGAATTAGAATGCGTAGTTGACGGCTATGTAATGGGTCTTTTTACACCCAGTATAATAGCACTTCTTTCATCAAATTCGAGTCAGTAAAGTACTCTTAAATAGTTCAGCGATTTCCTTTCGGTAGATGTATTATTTACATTTAGCAAAACACCTGGTGCCGATCTAATAAAATCTAGACTGCCAGGTAATTTTGAAAACCTTAATCCATGTTTTTCCAAATTAACTGGGATCAGATTGGGTGTCTACTCTAGAGATAACTTAGAAAAAAATTATTAAAATAAAAATAAATAATGTTTATTTTTCTTCCACAAATAACACTTATTGACTGAAACTTAGTAATGGAAAAAAAAAATGTGATGAAGACAATGTTCATTTGTGGGAGACTGGTGCCTAAACTAAGCCGTGACTTGTATTTCAGGACACCAGGGACTCCCCCCTACAGGTAAAAATATCATCAAAAACATTAATAAATTAAAGGGCAACCTATTTGTTGGAAGAGAAGAAAAAATAAATTAAAAAAAAAGAAATAAAAATTGTATGACGTATAATGGAATTCAAGGTGCATGAAGGATGATTGCGACTCATTAGTACAGTACTCTCGGCGTTCGCACCACTACCTACTTCTCTTATGTTGTATTAGGTACACACGGCTACACATCAAGCTATACATTTCCAGTTTATGCTCATCTCGCATTGTATAGAATTTCCGTACAATGCGAGGTCAGCTTATACCGGAAAATAACTTGACGTGTAACCGTGTGGCGTGTGTACAGTGCAGGTACATATATTTTTTTTTTTTGTCACAGTCATCATGTCTATGGTAGCACAAGCATTTGAGGCGTTCAATATCGTGCCGGATGTCGTCCCGAGAGCACCCAACATCAGCATTGAGGTAAGAAGCTGTTTTTATTTTATATATCGTAAGAACATCTAGATTTGTTATACTTACTAGCCGTTCTGATGGCATTTCCTATCGGCAAAAAATACGAAAAATCCTTCCTCAATGCTCACTTCTATATCTATACGTACATCCTCCTTACATATTAAAAAACAAAGTCCTCCGCCGCGTCTGTCTGTCGTCCAGAGGCGCTAGTGCGAGTTTCTTTTAACCATCTCGACTTTACGCATCGACCGCGTTCAGCGCTCCGATTGGCCATTCACCAGTGAAGGTCAGTGAAGGGCCAATGGGAGCGCCGAACGCGTTCGATGCGTAAAGTCGAGATGGTTAAAAGAAACTCACACTAAGGCCTCTGTTCGCGATAAACTCAAAAACTACTGCACCGATTTTCATGCTGTTTTCACCAATGGATAGAGTGGTTCTCAAGTAAAGTATATATAATAACCGACATCCACGCGGGCGAAGCCGCGGTCATCAGCTAGTTTATTATAAATTAAAGTCGCTTTTTGTTGTTTTCACCATAGGCATCGTTTAGATATATTATTCCGGAAGGTAGTGTCTAATGCGTTAATATTATAGTTACATACTTAAGAAATATCGATGTTTTGTCAAGTTGTAAAAACCGTGCGAAGAAGGAGCGGATCGCTAGTTCATTATAAAAGGAACTCTTGTGCAAAATTTCATGCTTCAGACCCAGCAGTTTAGCCTGTGCGTTGTATGTCAGTGAAGAATTACGTAATATCTTTATGACAAGTACTACTCAGTTGCCTTGTTCATGCAGATCTATTGTTTGCAAAATGCGACTTCTAAGCGTAGAATCCTGGTTCCGATAGGTTGGCAGGTACCTACTTACTTTCTCCAATCCCTGGGGTGGTAAAAAGTGTCATAATTGGCTTTTCCAACTAGGAAACTTTCTGTAATCTGGCTCTATGGTGAGTTGAACTCTGTACAAATGTTATGTTATGTCAATAGGTGATCAGTGTTAGTAATACACTAATTATGACGCGTGTTATCAAGTACCTAGACAGATTGAAGAAGAGATAATGATTATAGTAATAGATAGTATAAGTAGATGCCGTATACACGGATTTTAGCAGTGCGTTTGATAAAGTTGACCATTCTCTGTTACTTTCAAAGTTGGAATACAATGGTATACATGGCTCACTATTAAACTGGTTTTCGTCCTATCTATCCCGTCGATCGCAAATTCTTATCGTAAACGGTTATGAGTCTTACCCATACTATGCGGATTCAGGAGTTCCTCAGGGTTCTCATCTCGCACCAGTTCTGTTTTCCCTCTTCATTAACGACATTATAAATGAAATCCATCACTGTAAATATTTAATGTTTGCTGATGATCTTAAAATCTATAGGACTCTCAATTCAGATGTAGATGTTACTCTGGTTCAAGAGGATTTAGACAGGATTGAGCAATGGTGCCACTTGAACCGCATGGAGCTTAACGTAAAAAAATGTAGCCACATACGATTTAGTAGGAAAAAACAATCCAGTGCTGTCTCATATAATATAAAAGAAGCATTATTAGAGTCTGTAAATGAAGTTCGGGATCTTGGTGTCATCATGGATGATAAAATTAACTTCAGAAGTCATATTGATAGCATCGTCACGAAATCAGCAAGGTTACTTGGATTTCTTAAGAGAAGCACTAAAGGCTTTAGGCTGGCTAGAACTAAAATTGCGTTATATAATGCCTTAGTTCGGAGCCACCTTGAATTTGCCAGCGTGGTGTGGAACCCGCACTATGCTGTGCACTCACAAAGAGTCGAAAGCATTCAGAGGGCTTTTACGAAGCATCTAGCGTATACCGTTGGTAAAATATCTCCCCGGTGTTCATATGAACAACGTGTTCGTTGTTACAATTTGTTGTCTCTGCGCGACCGTCGACTGACACAGGATCTAATGTTCCTCTACAAATTGGTCAATAACAAATTAGACTGTGACAAATTAGTTGAGCGTATTGGACTAAAAGTTCCTTACAAAATACCTAGATATCCGGCAACTAATATGTTCCACACTCAAGCATCCAAGACAAATATTGGGGTAAACTCACCACTAAACCGACTCAGTAGAGAGATGAATTCTTTGATAAAATTTGTACCAGATATCGATCTATACCATGATTCTATAAAAGTCTTTAGAGCCAAAATACAAAAGTCCCGAAAAATGCAGACTGTTAATTTGTGTTAGTTATAGTTGTATATTTTGGAAAATCTTAACCTTTTTGTTATAATTTATATTAGAACCTAAACTTTCCTTTAAGATCTCATTGTTATTTCAGTTTTTATTATTGTTGTTTATGTCTTAGTTAAGTTAAGTACCAAAATTGCAATATTGTTCGTTATGTAATTTTATTTTCCTTTTTATTAATCTTAACTTTAAGTAATATTTTGCCATAATTTCTTAATTCTTTTAGTTTTAGTATTACTATGTGTTATCACCTATTCCTGAGATTGCTGGTTATCCTGTAATTGGCGACTGTGTAAGTCCGAGGCTATTGTTAACTATAGTACTTAAGATATATTATACACAGAAGCTGTTGGTGTACCTTTATAAATAAATAAATAAATAAATAAATTATAATTAGATAATAATTAATACAAAATAATTATATCATAACACCTGAAATGCGAAAATATTCACTAATTAGTTGCAAGTCTATGATTCAATGTGATAAGTTGTAAGTAATAAATCAATGATAGGTATAATATAATAATCTAATAGTGATTAATAACAAATTCCTTAAGCTTAATTTTAGTACCTATCACTATTTCTTAGGCCTAAACTGTCTCAACCGCGATAAAGCAAAGTAGAAATTTTTGAATCAACTTATCTAGTGAATCCAAAATGTCGACCACTGGTTTGTCGAACTAATGACATTATGTCGTATGGTGATTTGATAATTCGAATTTTCGTGAAAACCCTAGGGATACTGCGAAAACCCGAATAATTATAAAATTGTGAAACAATTTCTGCGAGCAACTTGGAAGTAGCTCTCGCCGGTCAGAGCTCCAACCTAACCTATTTCACCCAGTTCAAAATGACAAATCATATAATCTGCCTCAGAAATGTTTTCGCTTTAGAATAGAATACTTAGAATCTCTTTGTTTCGGACACAAATATCCATATAGTGTTAGTAACATACAAAAAACTCTTACAAAAAAAACGAAAATTGAAAAGCAAAACACACCGACTTCCGAAATTAAAGTTATTTTTCAGTTTTCTAGTGTTTTTTTTTTGAAATCAATTTTTTTTTTAAAGTAGTTTTATTTTTCACTTTTTAGTTGTGGTAACCCCACACAAATTCGAATACCACTACCTGCTATGTAAATAACATTGACGGAGTCAAATAAGATATCGTCTACATAGACTAAGTGTGAAAAATACATAATTATTGAAGCTAACTCAAAAACTACTCAAGCAAAGTTAATAAAAATTATATGGGACCACCTCTGAAGCATGACCTACCGAACAATAAAAGAATCATCAAAATTGATTCATATCTGGAGGAGTATTCGAGTAACAAACACACAAAAAAAAACACAGACAAATTGAGAACCTCCTCTTTTTTGAAGAAGTCGGTTAAAAATTAACTTATTGCTTTTCAATCAGAGAACTGAAGCTCTCGGCTACAGTTTTCAAGATGCTGGGCCTATGCACTCTCCTCAGTAGCGACGCAGTTTTTTTTGCGAATAACTGCATAGAAGCCGTCGGCGTCGGTGCGGGCTTGCGCAAACATTTCCGATGCGCTACAGCAGCGAGGCAGTATCAACGACATCCTGAAAGCATTGTTATATTGGACGCGCAGTACATCCTTCGATCTTTTAGTACAATTGACCCATAGACTGCCCGTGTACAAACTTTGGCAATAAGCTTTGAAAAGTGTTACTTTTACTTGGTCTTTACACCGCGCAAATCTACGGGACAATATATTGCTCCGGGCCGCTAGAGCCCTACGCTCCCTCTCAATGTCTACATCATCCCCGAGGTCAGCGGCAAGACAGTGCTCTAGGTATTTAAAAGTTGACACCCTATTAATAGATGACACGTTCAAAAGCAGCTCGGGTCCTTCTCCACGGCGTTTGCTGCTGACCTCAAAGACCATGTATTCACATGTTTTTACATTGTATTTTAATCCATCACTTTATCTAGTCTCAGGCAGGAACTGGGTGCAATACTTAGGTTACGTTAGGTTAGAACTGTGAATAACCGCGTTAGTCTTCCAAGTGCTACTTCCAAGTTGCTCGCAGTTTCACCATTTTTTAATTATCCGGGTTTTCGCGAAAATTTGAAATTTCAAATCACCCTGCAACACATACACATGAATTCATTGATAAGCAAAAGAAGAAGGTCGAATATTATGCAGGCACTAGCTACTCGTATTAGGAAGGTAGGTGCTAGTGTAAAAATGTGAAGCTAAATTGTTTTCAAATCATACGCGTTAGCGCATGAGAATGGATTTTTTACTATACATATTTAATAACAAGCTAAGTACCTACATATGTAAGGTAGACTGGGTAAGTATTTAGATACAGGTATCTACGTCCGATGGTGGTACCTAAGTTTGAGCACAGTATAATAAAGTAACAGTATAATATCTCGGCAGTGACCTTGAAATAATGCCTTACGCGTTTGTGCGTAACTGCGACGCACTCAATACTGTTGCGTAAATGCTTACTGATAAACTCATTGCCATGAACTCCAGCTTGAAATCCCAAACTTCAAAGCTTGGGCTTTTGAAAGAGCAGAGCAGCAGCAAGAGCTTTAAATGAGTAGCTATTTCCTAATTCAAAAGCTCAATAACTCTACTAGAACTCCAGACCACATTACTAGACTATCGAAGAACGTTTAAGGATTCTTTCGTAAATATATAGGATTTCTGCGATTCGATTCGCCTCGACTCAGCGAGTCTAGCCTTAACACTGCCCTGATGTTGGTAGTCTAATTTATCTCAATGTTTCCAGTTGAAGTACCCCAGTGGCGCGATCCCCAGGTACGGCAATGAGCTGACTCCTACCCAGGTGAAGGAAAAGCCCAGTGTGTCCTTCTTAGCTGACGCTGGCGGCTACTACACGCTCATCCTCACAGGTCAGTAACAGTACCTAGTTTTATAGAATTAACACGTTCCATAGCGAAAATATTTACTGAAAATCAACTTTCTGCTACGAGGTTTAAGTCATTACGCGTTACCTGGCGTAATGGTGGAAACGGGCGAATCGACACTTTTATAAGTTAATATTATTTGGCATTGAGGCGATTCGCACGAAGTTAATTTATTGTCGATTGGTCCGATTTGCACGAATTTATTTGAAATGCGAATGAGTAGTTGAAAATTCATCTCAGGTGCTTTATATGACTCATTTATTTATTTATTCAAATTTAAAAATATACCTAAGCTTAAGTACAGTACAGTAAGCAACACATAAACACTAACGTATGATAATAAGTTTCTTATAAAAGACATCTTGTGGATTTGAAATAATAATAAATAGATACCATAGATTTTATAGAGTACCTACATATATTGTGCTGTGTTCTGTTGTTATATGGTGTCGTCTTGATTCAACCGCAGAATTTATGAGCGTTCCGGCTATTTCATTTTATTTTTACTGACTAATGTTCTCTTCATATTCCTTTTTGTATTAGTTCACGACTTGTTGCAATTTAACACTGCTATCAATTTCAATTTCGCCAGACCCCGACAACTACAACGGTCCCGAGCGAGTGTACCGAGAGTGGCACCACTGGCTGGTGGTCAACATGCCCGCCGGTGATATCAAAAAGGGTCAAGTGCTCTCAGACTACATCGGCTCCGGCCCGCCAAAGGGCAGTGGCATCCACAGATACGTGTTCATCGTGTACAAGCAGCCTGGAAAACTGAACTTTGATGAGAAGGTCTTGACTAACAAGTAAGTACTTACCTACCTAAATACAGTTGGTAGGTACCGGGTCTTATACAAACAAAACCGATACGATACCCCTTGTAAGACTGGTTGCTGACAACCAGTCTTACCAAGGGGTATCGTATCGAAAGTCTGAACTTTCGGGCAACTGACGACCCGTAAAGACTGTAGCTGATCCACGAATGACAGCCGGGACCAACGGCTTAACGTGCTTTCCGAGGCACATGGGAGTCTCGGTACCTATGCAAAGATGGTCACTCATCCACGGACCAACCTCGGCAAACGTGGCTTAACCTGACGGAACGACCGATCGATTTTATATGGATGATGATTTTCTAAGACAGCTGCAGTCATCCCACACTATATTTTGATAATCTTCTTACCACCAGATCCGTCGAGGGTCGCGCTGGCTTCTCAACCAAGAAGTTCGTCGAGAAATACAACCTTGGGGCGCCTGTCGCCGGCAACTTCTACCTCGCACGGTTCGACGACTACGTGCCCGAGTTGTACAAGAATCTAGGCGCTTAAATTGTTTTACTGTTGTCATGTCATGGAAATAGTTAATGTTTTTATAAGTATACTTGTTTAATGTCTGTGGTTTTTTTTTTCTTAGTCTATTGTGTGTCCCACTACTGGGCAACAGCCTCCCCTTTTCCTTCCAAATCTCTCTATTTTGTGCGATTTCTGGCCATGTTGGCCCCGCAAACATGAGTAGATCGTCACACCACCTTCGCCGCGGTCTACCTCGAAGGCGATGTCCTCCTTCAGGCGTCCAGTGAGTGACAATCCTTGTCCATCTCTCCGGGTGCATTCGCGTAACGTGGCCAGCCCACTCCCACTTCAGCCTGGCTGTTTTTTCTCCAACATCCGCTATTTTAGTTATGGAGCGCAATTTCATTTTAATTACAATAATAATAGTGGTAGCCTTATATAGTCCTACTGCAGGGCAAAGGCCGCTTCTCATACAGAGAAGGCATAAGCAATTGAGCATTGATCACCACGCTTACTCAATGAGGTTCGGCGATTTCAGACTTATACCAATAAGAAGTCCAGAGGCCCTAGACAAAGTGACATTCTATCAGCGATAACGATGATGGAAAAGGCAAAAATGTATAGGACTGACATAAGCTATCGAAAAGCTTATGTCAAAGTCGTTGTAGAAAAACGAAACGTTTTCGAAGCGATTGTCACTTGTCTTGGCCCTCAGGTTTCTTCATGCGCGGCCACGCCTGCCGAGGCCGAGTACCGAGCATTCCTTCCGAGGATATGGGTTGGCTTGCGAGAAATCTATCACTCAATGCAGATAAAACAAAAATATTGTCTTTCTCGATTAGCAACCAGTCTCAACCAAAAATAAGTCTAAGTGTCAAAGCCTATAACTGTCCACGGCGCCGTAACAACAGTTCATGTATATGTGTCCATCGTTGACATTCCCACCTAACATAAAGGTACTTAGGCGTGTTGATCGACAAACATTTAAATTGGTATATCCATATAGACAACTTAGTGATTAGAACGCGGAAACACATATACGATGTATATAACATATATATATGAGTCAGCTGAGTAACGTAGTTTTTTAAATATCATCTTTATCGCTTTTTCAATCACTGCTTACATTATATTGTCTGCCAGTGTGGGGCGGCACCTACAAGATCTACTTTCTTAAATTGGAAAGAGCTCAGAGCCGTTCTTAAAGTTATGTCTTGCAAGCCTTACTGATACCCCACAGCGGAGGTCTACAGGGAATGCAAAGTATTGTCAGTGAGAAGACTTTTTGTGCTTCAGTGTATTCTTAGGAAACCATCCCCAATACAAAATGTACATAAACGCTGTGCTGACATTGTTTTCCCACATATTTAGCACCATGCTACCTCTATCAGACACCAGTTTGTCTGCCTCAGTGGTAATTTATATAATAGAGAAAATAGATTGCTCAAAATACACACACTAAACCTATACCAGTGCAGAAATAAATTGAAGGCTTGGTTGATGGAACAAAGCTATGAAGAAATAGAAAAATTACCAATAACCCCAACTTCGCAGGATAAGTACATCTACATTTCTCTACAACCCCATACGCACCCTCACAGAATCACTCACATACACACAAACACACACACGCACACACAAACAGATATGCATGCGCACACCCACACTGTTATGATTGCAACCATTTATGTAGTCAATTTCTAAACATACTCAAGTGAATACGTATTACTGGAGGAACTGACTCCCAAGCAACCCAAGTCACAGGTAATAAACCTAGTTTTTTTATTAATTAAATTATTCCTACCACAGGCCTCATAGGGTCGACGCCGACGGTACCCACGGCCTGTCAGCCTGGCCAAGTTCCATCTAGCCTGTGAGAAAGCAAGAAAATAAAACGTATGTGATAGAACGTAATTCATTTTTAATGAGAACTTTATAAAATGGATTTGGTATCAACAAAGCTGACTTAGCTAATTATAATAAATGCACCGGTAACCGGCCATACACTAATAGGTACCTACCTACCCCAGATATGAATAGAATATTCTATGGTACCTTTTACCAAACCATAGGTAACCATCTAGGGACTTCACCAATGAATCTAAACGTTCTTAACCGCGTTCAAGAGCTGTCAGTTTCATTATTGTTGAAACACTGAAACTGACGGCGCTTGAACGCTGTTTATAAATGTACTGCAGGGCAATTCCCATATTTTTATGAACGTTCACATTCGCATCTCATTCGCAATCTGTCAAAATAAACATCAATTTACCAACATTTTTGACAAGTTTGACAGATTGCGACTCGAATGTGGACGTAAGAGAATTGCACGGGTGGGTTTTAGTCAGTAAAAGTCTGACACGCCCTTCCGTTCCGCCCAGAGCGGGAGAAGCGATTGGACGACTTCCCACCCTCAAAAAACAAAAAAAAGGGTAGTATTATGAAGTATGCCATCATTATTCCACTGCAAAAACGGGATGGTGCTAGCGGCCTTCTCTAGCTCCGTCTCTCTCTCACTGGAAAAATGGTGGCATTTATACTTCATAATACGGCACTTGATCGTGTTCAGTTTCATCGGTGAAATTCGCCATAAGAATAGTAGACAGGTGTAATTAAGAAACATAATGTGGTTTTACTCAATCGATGCTTACTTCGTTAGTGTCATTGTCAATACCATTATAACACTTGAAAGTACGATCATATTCGATTTCTGCGCTGATCGCTGTCCGCCGCTTGTGCCGGCACCGAGTTGTTCGTACAGAATGGGCACATAGTCGTCCCATTCAGCTTGGTAGAAGTTGCCCGCGATGGGGTCACCCAGGTTGTACTTCTTGGCGAATTTACTAACAGAAAACAGTGTACGGTTTGCCATCGACCTGGGAAGGAAAGTGATTATAAAGTAGGTACTTACTTTAGTGCTACAAGGATCATTTAGCGCGTGGCCAAAATCGGAACTAACGCCGCCATCTTGTTTTTTCAATACATTTCACAAAATAATTGCACAAATGTTTACAAACAGCGCCCCCCTGTCAATGTCATTCGAGCACCAAAAGATCCTTTTATTAACAGTGTAAAAGTATTATTATGTGTTAAGTTCAGTAATTTCTAGCTGGTTATGATGGATATCCAAAGATAATCCTCATCAGGGCATCCTAAAAATCTCTGGAACATGTTAAAAATCACAAGATAAAACAAGAAAGGAAAAATTCTTAGAGATTTGTCGAGTGATTTTGCTCGATAGGTAATTATACTCGAGCACAGCTCTTAATACTCGTAGGTAAGTACATAAAATACCTACCTCATGTGCTGACTAAATACTGACCTGTTCGTAAGTCTAGGTTCATCGAACATCATTCTGTAAGGCTGTTCGTAGACTAGGAACACATATCTATGCAGGCCGGTGTCCTTACCAGGGCCTGCTCCGACGTACTCAGCGATAGTATCGCCGTCATTGATAATGTCGCCAGGAATGTTTACTACCAGCCAGTGCAACCACTCGCGAAATGTTGGCTTTTCACGAGAAGGGGCATCGGGATCTGGAATTTTTTAAATAGTTTGTCGTTACATTTGTACATGTTGGGGCTTTAACATAAGTACACGGACCATAGACTGATTGGCTGACTGACTGACCATAGATTGCAGACAGACCAGTATCGCCAGTTGTGGGAAGGCTCAGCGGGCTGCATGTAACCTGAGGCTTTGTATTTTAATGTAATAATTTTCTAAATTTTTTATTTTCATTAGTTCAGTAGTGTAGTGTACTTTCAATGTTGTATTTCAATTTAATTGTAATTTTAATTTATTTTCACCTAAGTATTTATTTCAATTTTATTTTAATTTCAATTGACATTCATTTATTTATTTCGTTGATACTTACCTAAATACATTAATTTGATCTCCTCATGACTATAACATCATTAACATAATTATTAAGATAATTGTAATAAATACTAACAAAATATGGACCCAAAAGTCTGAAATAAACAAATTTTTTTAGTTTTTTATAGACGCCACGTATTCCTTGGCTGCTCGCGAGGGTTACATCTCGGTTACACATGCACAGCGTGTAGGTAGGTGAGCGTTTTTTTTACACTAGTTTAACAAGTAGGAACAATCACCTTAATGCCGGGGCTACATTGTCGCGTTATCGCGAACTTTACTTCGCGCGCTCTCTGTTGCTCAGTGAGACGTCGAGCGGTGTGCGAGAGAGACCGCGCGAAGTAAAGTCCGCGATAACGCGAAAATGTAGCCCCGGCATAAGAAAATCTTAACACTAGGTACTTAGAATATTGTCAATTGAATTAGGTATACCCTCAGGCCAAATAAAAAACCAAGACGGAGCGCTGCGAACAATACAGTAAAGCATGCTAAAACTACACCAAAGCTCTGTGCATACACGCTCACACACACACATTTACAACTATTTAAAATTAAACTACAATAAAACTAAGTGCACACATGTTTACGATACCGCCCTCACGTCACTGTTGATAGCGCTCGGTCTTGGTTTTTTATTTGTTCTGAGGGTATACTTACGAAGCAACGACGCGACGACGCGAAAACAAAAACGATGCGCCTTGACAGGAGTTTTAAGCGACGAAACCGTAGTTTCCAAAGTTTTCGTAAGGAG
Source organism: Lithophane leautieri (assembly GCA_949152455.1). Classification (NCBI taxonomy): domain Eukaryota; kingdom Metazoa; phylum Arthropoda; class Insecta; order Lepidoptera; family Noctuidae; genus Lithophane; species Lithophane leautieri. Next base: position 12,046,222 of record OX424478.1, read on the forward strand.
GCCGTACCTACCTGCGCAGGTGCCTGAACTTGCATGCACCAATAGGGAGGTAAGTGAAGGGTCACAACTCGTCACAATACTAACCAGTCTTCACGACAGTGTAAAACTTGTGAGGGGTAACGTCCCACGTCACCCAGGGGATGTCTTTAGTCTGAGTTGGAGTCAAAACTTCACCTTCGTTTAGTAATGCGCTGTTGGGGTACTGCACCTAAAGTAAAATGGTCGTATGAGAAATCCTCCACTCTGATATAGGTAGGTAGGTATATCAACTGAAAAAAAAACCGGCCAAGTGCTAGTCGGACTCGCGCACGAAGGGTTCCGTACCATTATCTATAAAAACGAGCAAAAAAAATCACGTTTGTTGTATGGGAGCCCCCTTAAATATTTATTTTATTCTGTTTTTTTGTATTTCTTGTTATGGGGCAACAGAAATATATCATCTGTGAATTTCAACTGTCTAACTATTACGGTTCATGAGATACAGCCTGGTGACAGACGGACGGACGGACAGCGGAGTCTTAGTAATAGGGTCCCGTTAAACCCTTTGGGTACGGAACCCTAAAAATGTTCTAATGAAGAAATTGAATAATTGACAGAGAAAATACCTACATGGAAGTGACAAGGTAGCTACGGCTACAGTTGTAAAACGGACGAAACGGACGGACGAAACCACGAATTTTGGTTTAAAAAGGTTTATTTACAACTATAGCTACGATAAAAAAGAAAAATACAACTGAATTCCAGAATTGTACATGGAGCCACTGCCTATCTGACTTCCACAACCCAGTTACCTACCTACTAGGAAAATCTCTGCCTCCTCAGACCAAATAAAAAACCAAGACAGAGCGCTGCGAACAATACAGTGAAGCCTGCCAACTACACCTTCGCTCATACACGCTCACACGCACACATTTACAATATAACTACACATCACTAAGTGCACACATGTTTACGAAACCGATCTCACGTCACTGTTGACAGCGGCTCTGTCTTGGTTTGAGCCTATTCCATTCTATGGCAATAATATCTTTCCTTAGAAACTATATGTACCTAGGTACTGGTGGAACGGAAACGAGTGTCATCCATCTACAGGTGCAGCAGTCTGCCCCTTCGGAGAATTCTGACGTGATGCTAGAATAATTAACAGAGTGTAAAAAAAAACATGTCCGATCCGTGAGGGTGTCGTTATGAATCATACTAAGAGTCTATAAGTGATCAAAAACTACTGCACCGATTTTCATGCTGTTTTCACCAATGGATAGAGTGGTTCTCGAGGAAGGTTTTAGTATATAATAACCGATAGCCACGCGGGAGAAGCCGCGGGCATCAGCTACTTTATAATGAAGTTGGGATAATTTTGGTACCTAATAAAAATGTGAATTTCAAATTGCAATAACTTTTTTATTACCAACCATGTGCCCCTTTCGGATCGGATAGGGTTTTTGTTACATACTGTGTAATGTATTTAGGACTGCGTCGTTGGTCTAGTGGTGCTGCTGCTGATCATGAGGTCCTGGGTTCGCTTCCCGGGTCAGGGAAAGTGGTATTGGGTCTTCCATCTGGAATTTCTCAGTAGCAGCCTGGAGTTTGGATTTGTGCTCGATTGATGGGCAATAAGTTTGCCCCCTATTACATGGGACTTAAACATAGCTGGTCAAATGTGGGTGTAGTATAGGTACATCACTGCCTAACCCTTCGGGTAAATACAGGCGTGATGTTATGTTATGTATTCAGGATTTTTTGTTTCTCAAATGAATGATAATTTTATTACAGCCGTAGGAAGATAATTAGCACGATTTTGCGCTTAAAAGGTTATCTATCTCTTGAATATTTACTTTTTTTAATGCCCCTCGTGCAGTTTATTATCTTGCTAGCTAAATATTATATACTTTATGAAGAATTTTAAGTTCTCCATTACATACTTACGTAAATGTATGAGGCTGTTTAATTGCATGGCATTAACTACACTGGCCTTCAAAACTTAGTACCACACTTTTAAAATTGTAATTTCTCCTAAACTGTAGAAGCCAGAGTTTTGAAATGAAAAACGTTTTATATCAAATTTCATCAGTTTTCTTGGAAATTATAGTTTATTATACATAAGTAACGTTTTTAACTTAAACCAAAAAATAGCCAATTTTAATTTACAGGCAAAAAACTCAATTCATTTATAACTGCAGTTTTACGCCTTAGTTACATTTTTTTTTTGACACCTTGGCTTTCTATTCAAAATTCATCGATCAAGAAATAAATGTGAAAACAAAAACAGAAACAAGAAGAGTCAAGTTGCAGCAATGTGTTTTTGTTTATAAGGTTTTTTTAGCCAGTTCTTAAAAGACGGGTATCGGCTATAAAGTTTTTATATAAAAAATTTAATTCTTTTTGTAATCCTACTAATATTATAAATGTGAAAGTTTGTGTGTTTGTGAGTTTGTGTGTTTGGATGTTTGTTACTCAATCACGCGAAAACGGCTGAATGGATTTGGCTGAAATTTGGCAAACAGATAGTTTATAACCTGGATTAACATATAGGATACTTTTTATCCCGATATTCCCACGGAATCGAGACTTACGCGAGTGAAACCGCGGGGCGCAGCTAGTCCTTTATATTTTGAAAATGTACCTTGTGTAATTTAAAAGTTATTGCAATTTTAGTGTTGGAGTTGCTAAATGTGGTACACACGGCTACAGATCAAGCTATACATTTCCAGTATACGCAACCTCGCATTGCACAAAAATTATATTCATTGCGAGATCAGCATAAATTGGAAATGTATAGCTTGATGTGTAGCCGTGTGTACTAAGTTTTGATGGCTATTTATAGGTGTATTAATGCATTGTATTATGTATGTAAGTAGGTATATTAAGTATCCTACGGCTTTCAACATTTATGATGTTTATGACCTACTTACTCATACGAAAAAAAATCGGTTGTGGACTCGTGCTCACACCAGGTTGTAACATCAGTGGGACCAACACGAATAGTTTTCCTGGCAGTCAATCATCGCTCATATTTCTACACCATGTACCAATTGTCATTATCAACTACTAGCTGTGCCGCGCGCTTTTACCCGGGTAGGTCTCGATTCCGTGGGAATATAGGGATAAAACGTATCCTATGTCCTATTCCAGGTCATGGTCTACCCGTGTGCCCATCCTCTCCTCTCTAGAGTAGGGAACGTCGAGGCGGCGCGGCGCGGCGGCGTCAGCGTCGAACGGTTCGCGTATTGCATTTCGTGATAACTTCGAAATTAAATGTCTGATTCGAATGAATTAAAAAGTATTTTACTGCTACATAAATATCCTTGATATTAAAATTATTTATTTGAATAAGAATTAATATTATGTTGACAAAACTCTTTCGCAAATAATGCATTAATTTCGAACAAATTTGATTACCATAAAAAAATATTATAGTGAGTCAATCTTAAAAGATAGACATATGCTGTCGCGGACATTTTTTTAGAACTTTTAAAGAGGAACACTTCCATCATACATTATATTTGTGTAATTTAAACCGTTTACGCAGCGCACGCAACGGAAGCTCTCAAAAAGAAATAGTTTTTCCCATTTTTGCAACATTTTTCATTTATGCTCCGCTCCTATTGGTCGTAGCGTGATGTTATATAGCCTATAACCTTCCTCGATAAATGGACTATCCAATACAAAAAGAATTTTTCAATTCCAAACTCTTCAGCCTTATAATGTTATTATAAGTATAGATTTAGTGCGGTGAGATAAACGTTTGTTTCAATAAGACTTCATTTTAAACTCGATGCATCTCTTATAAATTATGTGTCACCGTAAAATTGTGAAAACGTTTATAATCTATCGGCATAATTTCCGTTAGATTATATATTGTCGAAATCGTGAATTGGGTGAAATGGGTTAGGTTAGGTTAGAAATGTGACCAAACGCGCGCGAGCCGATCGAGCGTAGCGAGCGGTGCCGTGCCAGCGGCCGGCGTGCGCTACTTTGAATTTGCAAATGACAGCTGGAAATTCAGGAAATGAATTGCTTATAGAGGAATTGCTAATGTGGCCGTTTTAAGCCCGCTGTTAGTCACACTGGTGTTACAACCTGGTGTGACCACGAATCCGCACCCGTTTTCTTCTTCATCTAATAGCCGTCATCTAAATATTCACCCCCTTTCTAGCCATATATTATGTATCAAACAAACCCATCCATCGTTTCTTTGATCTTGCACTCTTACATAATTATATACTCTTTATAAAAAATATATAACTTACTGTCATATGACCAGCAGGCTCGACAGACAACACATCAGGAATAATCCCACTTTGTGTAAAAGCCAGCGACAAACTTAATCCACAAACCAGAGTTGCTACAAAACTATTCACGAAAGCAATGATAACTAAGAAACACAACCGACTCATCTTGATATTAAAACCTTAATGAATAACGTAAGTAAGTTGAATTTAGAAGTTCTGTATTTGTTTACATATTTCTATCTTAGTTGGAGATAAATTATTGTAATTATGTTATAATCTCTTGGTAATTTGAGTCTGTGAACCACTGCCGCATTAGTACCTATGTGTGATGTAACGACAGTGAACCATTTTGTGTTTAAGGCCCTACCCTACCTCAAATTGCTTAGCATGATCCTCCGTTATGCCGAAAACACTGCAGCATTAATTTTGAAATAAATAAGTAATGTAAAAGTTGAGGATTGATGCTAGGTCCTATGTTAGACGAAAACACGATTAAGTACATAAAATTTTCATAGAAAAAAATCCAAAATTCTACCTCTAAACCGAACGAATAAACAGCTGGTATTAAAAAAAATACTTCAAATAACTTAACTGAACTAACTATAAAGCAGGTCTTATGTTTTTTTTTTTAATTACCGTTATTTTCGCCGTAAAAAGCAATTACCTAAACTATTCGAGGCTTGAGAGCGGCCAGCACCCCACTCCGTCTCGCTCTCACTCAGGCCGCGAATAGTATGGTGCGAGCGAGATATAATTTGAGGTTGAGTAGGCCCTTAAGTATAGACAATGGCGATGATCCTTGTGTTTCAGGGCAAACAGGGGTAGTATTATGAAGTATTAATGCCATCATTAATCCACTGTGAAAACGGGAAGGTGCTAGCGGCCTTGTCTAGCGCCGTCTCTCTCTCACACCGGAAAAATGGTGGCATTAATACTTCATAATACGACACCTGGTTAGCAATAAAGCTTCTGACAGGAAAAAGGGTTTTTTGTTGAGATGTTTTGTAATGAGCAGTTGTTGAAGGGATATGAGCGTATAAAGCCTTTAGTTAATAAAACAACATTTATTGTATTCACTTTATTTAGTAGGTACATTTCGTTACGATCTTACAAGTACTTACCAACGCATAATTTTCACACATATTTAAATTGGTATAAAAAAAAAAATTGGTAGGGCGAGAATTTGATTTAAATGGTTAAATTGAAGGAATACTTTTTAGTATCTATATGTATCTTGTGTTTCCTGCAAAACTCAAGCCGCTCAACTGTTGCTTGGCCTTCAGAAGACCGATAACAATTAAAATGATATTGTCTCGTTAGTGACAGTTGGAGGTTTATTTAAATCATCATCATGTTGGTTTTTTTAACCAATTTTATGACATGTAAGTACATAATGTAGGTCGGTAAGAAAAAAACATTGTAGGATCCACCATTTTCTCTTAAAGGCCGAGTTGTTCGTACAGAATGGGCACATAGTCGTCCCATTCAGCTTGGTAGAAGTTGCCCGCGATTGGGTCACCCAGGTTGTACTTCTTGGCAAACTTGGCAATCGAGAACAATGTACGGTTTTCAGCAGACCTGGAAAGAATCGATTAGGTAGGTTTATTGTATGTCTAGCGTTAGTACCTATGTCCGACTTATATTTGGAACTCATTATGGATAGCTAAATGATCAAGGTAAGAATGGAGGAGCAGTGATGGCCTAGTGGTAACGACCGCGCCTTCAAGGTCACCCAGGATGGTATGCGCTTTATGGACTTTGTGCAATATTTATGATCATCAAGGGTAAGAAGCGTAGGTATGGGTGTCGGTGGGCAGATGAGACATTTCAGCTTAGCTTCTGGAATAGCAGCGTACCTATAAAGCCTCAGTGCCTTGTGGTATTGCTAATGTTCTAAGTCAGCAACTCACTCTCAATATGGCCATCAGCTTGTTTGATGCAAGCCGAGCACAACACAAGAGCCATACAAAACTCTATTTTTTAACCGACTTTAGAAAAAGAGAAGAGGGAGGTTATCAATTCGTCTGTATTTTTTTTTTTTTTTTGTTACCTGATCTTTCGACTGAGTGAACCGATTGTGATGATTCTTTTTTTATTTGAAAGCTGGTGCTTCCCGTGTGGTCCCATATAAATTTTATTAACTTTGTAGTTTTTGAGTTAGCTTCAATAATTACGTATTTTTCTCACTTAGTCTATATAGACGACATCTTATTTGATACAATCACTGTTATTTACATAACAGGTAGTGGTTTTAGAGTTTGTGTGGGGTAGGTACCACAACCAAAAAGTGAAAAATAAAAAAAATTAACAAAAAAAAAACTAACTTAACTTAACTTTAATTTCGGAAGTCGGTGGCAAAAGATGAAAATTAAAAAGCAAAGACACTGACTTCCGAAATTAAAGTTATTTTTCACTTTTTAAGTGTTTTTTTTGGAAGTCGATTGATTTTTTTTTGTTTTTTTACATGACCTGATATACTGACCTGTTAGTAAGTCTAGGCTTGTCAAAATTAAGTTCAGAAGGTTGCTCGTAGACCGGGAACACGTATCTGTGCAGGCCGCTGTCCTGAGACGGACCGGCGCCGATGTACTCGGCAATCACTGGACGCGATGTCGGTTCCGGGAACGTTGCCGACCATCCAATGTAACCAATTTCGTGACGTCGGTGACTCGCAAGATGGCGCATCGGGGTCTGAAAGTTTAATTTACCAGTCTGGAGAATGCTTTTTAATTTTTTTTTACTGACGTGTCCGAATTACTGAATTGACATACTCGTATCTAGGCAGGACGAGAAAGTGTGTCTTTTCCCAGGGTTGTGATCAGTAGGGTGCTGCGGTATTTGTTTATTTTTTCTCAAATATCGTAGCATTATGCTGAGATAAGAGCCTTTTTGGCCTCGCACGGGTTTCTCTGCTACACGTTATTTTATTTAATTTTATTAATTTTGTAAGTTTTAATGTTTGTTTTTATGGTTATATTTCCTGTGCGTGTGCAAATAAAATATTTTTCTTTCTTTCAATTTTGTTTATAGGTTAAATAAAGGGTAAGTTCAAACACTCACACAGACAGAAAATAACCGATTAAGTATTGCAGGACAGAGGAATCAGCCCACGAGGCGAAGGTATTATGTATTTCAACTACCTACGTTGGAGTGAGCACGTTGTCTCCGTCGTTAAAAGGGTAAGCACTCGACGCAATACTAACCAGCCAACACTACGGTGTAAAACGTTTTAGGGGAGGCCTTCCACAAGATGGTAGGGATATCTTTCACCTCTGTTGGAGTCAACACATTGCCTTTCTTAACTTCTGTGCCGCTGGGGTGCTGCACCTGTTTTTGGGAGGCGTCCATCGATTATAAATAAGTGTTTCTTACAGTAATCCTGAATAAAAATTATAAAATAGAATATTAGTTTATTGGTTGAGTACCTAGGTAAGATAAAATGTAGGTAAGCTTAAAGACGTAGGACAGCATAACCTCACGTCCTAACTAAAAGCGATTGTCGCAGCAGTTACGTGATCGTCGTGATGGTTTGTAGGTATGAATTCTGAATTTATGAACAATTTTGCAAATAATAGGCATTGCGTTAGGTACTTTATCATACTGAATAGGTAAGGCCTGCTACATATGCTCGGGTTAGTATTATTTTCGGCAGAGCCGGGCAACAGAATATAAGCAGGTACAGTCGATTGGCGCCCGGCCTGTGCCGAATCATGGCGCCCGAGCATGTGGCACCCCTACTTAGAGCCATTTTAGGAAAAGAACCACACAGATTTGAGTGGACCTGGCCAGTCAGTGCAAGTATTTGTCAGTAATCGTGGAGCTCAATGACGAACAATACCAAAGAAAGGACATTTCATGACATTTGGGTACTTAAACTCGCTTCGCTCGCTCTACCATCCTATGTTCTTCTAATACTTACTCAAACTTTTCTGCATAAGTCGACAAAGCATATTATACCCAGTACTAAGTACTGTTTCTTCTTAAAGGCCTAATCTTTCTGAAGTGGGGTGCAAACATGTTCGATAATTTTCTTGCATCCTACCAACATTCTCTTACTTCTCAAACTTTTTTGGATATTGGAGCGCCTCGGGCCACAGATAGCCGTAGTCTACCACTGCATTTGTTATAAATGTAAAATATACTACTATTTTCGTTCTTGCAGCAAAGCAAGTTGTTTCATGTGAATTCATAATCTTGAGTACATACTTATATGATAACATTTTGGCTGAATTAATTAAGTATTAACCTTTTAACCGCCTGACTTCATATCGGTTGTCGATCACCCAGCGCCTGGCATCGAAAAATCGTAAAATAAATACCTAAGTATACTCCATTTGAAATAAGACAAACCTTTTTACAGTCCGTTCAACCGACTTCTATACCGTAGGCATAAGGATGGCATTAAAAGCAAAAAAGGTTACACAATACCAACTGTCTACTGCAGCTGCCATTTGTCATGCTATCAACGCAATAGAACTCAAAATCGGTTGAACGGACTGTAAAAAAGGCTTATTTAAATGTCTAATCTTATTTCAAATGGAGTATAGGTACACACGGCTACACATCAAGCTATACATTTCCAGTATAAGCTGACCTCACATTGTACGGAAATCCAATACAATGCGGGATCAGCACAAACTGGAAAGGTATAGCTTGATGTGTAGCCGTGTGTACAAAAAAGATGATGTGCAATGCGTAATTAAATATAAAAAATGATTAAACGAGTGTCGTAAATATACGACTCAGGCGAAATGGACACGAAAATATTTGTCGGATAAATCCGACGTAAGCGGTTAAAAGGTTAAATTGTATCATATTTAAAATTTACTCTCAAATATCCTGCAGGTAATACACATATTACATCAGGAATAATCTTATGTACGTAATACGCCTGGCACATTACACATACTATTTACACAAGCAAAAACAACTAACCGTGCGTTTGCACTGGCGAAACATTCAAGACAAAACATGTTGAAATCTCTATTTTCTGTCAAATTTTTGACAGGAACTAGAGATTTCAACATGTTTTGTCGTACATGTTTAAATCTCTAGTTCCTGTCAAAAATTGTATGGAATATTGACAGAAAATAGAGATTTCAACATGTTTTGTCGTACATGTTTTGCCAGTACAAACGCACGGTAAGAGACACAACAGACTCATCTTGATACTTTTAATGGACTGTAACAAACTGAGCTGTTTTTCACCTTTCCAAATATTGTATCATTTTCTATAAAAAGCTGATGTAATGAAATCAATAGGTATTGTAATGAGAAAGTATCGCTGTCTGTTTGTACGTCAACGCTAAATTGCTAAACCGATTATGATGCGATAGAGAAATAGCTTGAAGTCAAAAAAGTAAAAAAAAAAAACTGCATATACTTACCTAGTGACTTCGAGTGTTGAAGTTTGAATAGGTAATTCCTAAATACATGAGGTCGAAGTCGCGGGAAAAGCGTATGCTATACTTAAGCGCGTTGTATAAGATAAGTCTTATCTGATAACTATCACTTGTGATCGGAAATACGAGTACAAATACATCTAAACTTTAAAAAAATATCCCACGAAAACATTTTACAAACTTTCTGACAACATTATTTCTCCATTTAAAAAAAATCCCGAAATTTTATTACAAAGTAGTCAGAGAGGCAGTCGCTCTGTGTAAAAAACTGTTAATCAGCTGCATCCGGTTAGACAGGAAGCCGACCCCAACATAGTTCGGAAAAGGCAGATTGATTGATATTGGCGTTCAAAAATCTGTGGGCTAAATAAAACAACAGATACAGTGCAAACCACTGTAATAACCCATATAAGAAGATTTATAATCATCAACATACAAAATGTTCGCTTACATACTCATTATTAATGTATTGTCGTATCGCATAATATGATACTTACCACCCGACCAAGTTAAAAAGACAACCGTCAGTGATGCATTTGGTACTAATGATGGACGCGGTGCCCGAAACGTGATCGGGTTATACAAGCTTAGTTACAAAGCAATTACAGGGGAAAAATATTAAACATCATTCCATTTGCGCCCGAATTGGCCTTATTTTAGGGAAAAGTTCTCAGTACCCTATGATCCACGAAAAATCTTTGTCCTTAAGGGGGATGCGCCAAGGTAGCCCGCGAAATTCAAATTTTCTTACGTTTTTTTCAATTTGCTGGTCAGTGTCAGGTTGTATGTTGATCTAAATATTATTAGCGGCCGTAACAAATATGGGTTTACAGAATTATAAACATTAGAATCAGCAATACTACTTTCTAAGTACATATAAGTGCATTGAATGACTATTTCAAAAAATGTAAGAAAATTTGAATTTCGCGGGCTACTTTGGCGCATCTACCTTAAGCGCAAATGGGTTAACAGTTTGATTACATTTAACTTCTGATAAAAACAAGTCTCATTTTATAAGTAAGAAACATCTAAACAAAAGTTTGTATGAAAATGGGAGCAATTACAATGCGATGGAATATTAAAAGGTTGAAATTTCAATTTCAATTAAAGAAGCAACGCACATAAGTTTAAAAAAAAAAAATATTGAAGTTTATTATACAAATATAATTAGGAAACCGGCCTTAAATAAAGGATACATCCTACGCTTTTTGAAGTCTGTAAAAAAATATCTAAAATTTATTTTCTATGATTTTTCATACAAAATGTGTGCTTATACAAACAAAAGGAACAAAAATAATATTCACAAAACAATAAATGCTTATACAATCCGAATACGACGCTTACACTAATAAAGGGAAATTCTTTACATACAAACTGTATTATCTTCTTAAAATATACTAAATAATTACCAAACCATGGCGTATTATTTCCGGAGGCAAGTTGTTAGGACAAGGAGAAGTAAATAAATGGAGTTACAACACTGTATGGACCGGAATGTAAGTAGACAATTCTCACGAATTCTCTATTCCATCGGTGGACTAATGGACCAGAATGTAAGTAGACAATTCTGTCGAAATCTCAATTCCATCTGTGGACTACCCTGCACGCGTAGCATGGCCACAATAGAAATGGGTTTTGTCGACGGTAGAATAGATAAAATGATAGATTGTGATTGTTTATCTGTCATTTTGTCTATTTTTCCGTTTTATGCCGTTTCCGTTTCCGCTTTTATGGTGATCACGCTACGCGTAGGTACTGATTAAGACGGAATACAATTTATACAGAGACATAAAGTTGCAGATAATTAATTGCAAGCCCCATCTTTATTGCCTCTTGTATACTTACTTTTATTACTAAACTGCTTATCTGATCCATAGCAGTGTAATTGTTACGAAGTTCTCTTTGGTGAACTGAGTTCTTTTAAAGACAAATGTTCATTGATGGTCTTTCATGGGCAAAGTTATGAATTACATTGTTACTCCATTTGTTCCCTTCTCTTTGGTTGTTAGTACTATATGTATATCTTCATAGCACGGTAGAGTTCGCTTAAGCGTTGAGTTGCTGGTACAGAATGGGCACATAGTCGTCCCATTCAGCTTGGAAGAAGTTGCCCGCGATCGGGTCGCCCAGGTTGTACTTCTTGGCGAACTTGGCAATCGAGAACATTCCACGGTTGTTGCCGGACCTGCAAAATTTATTTATTTCAGACCAGCTTCTGGCCGCGGCTTCGCCCGCGTCGTATGTCGATTAAAAGTACCTACTTATTATTTTGCACCAATGACAACCCCATTTTTTATGTCCACGCAATCACTGTCCATTCTAAGGTTGCCTGGAAGAGATCGCAGAAAGCGATATGGCCGCCCATTGTATGTTTTGTAGTGTTAAATCTATTTATTTTCGCTATGTATTTTCTGGTGTACAATAAAATACATATAAATAAATAAATAAAAGTAGCATGTAGTATGTAAGGAATTAGTTTTATTGTAAGTATAATTTTTTTTTTTTGTTATTGTTAATTTATATGCTGCGCCGATTGACGTCATCACGTCAACGCCGGCTGTCACTGAAAACCAGCGCTGGGGCTCTGTCTTGCATAGGGTCGTAGCATTATGCTGAGCGATGGCCGTTTTGCGTGAACGTGACGCATATTTTCCCCCAATGTTATTTTTCGTGTATTTTTCTTTTCTTAGCGTCATGTTTGCCGCAAATAAACGTATTTTCTTTTGTTTTTTAGCGAATTGCAAAACATCGTACCTTACAGCAAATGTGAAGAGAGCGGCGGCAGGGGCGAGTTGGAACATAAGTCATCAAAAGTATAGCACTAGCGGGTAGCGCATAGAAGCTTGTCATTGGAAAACAGCATAAAAAGTAGACTATGAAGGACTTGATGACGTAATATCTAAACATAAACTTACTTGTTAGTAAGCCTAGGCTCATCAAACTCCAGCTTGCAAGGCTGCTTGTAGACCAAGAATACGTATCTATGCAGGCCAGTGCCCTGAGGAGGTCCGGCTCCAACGTATTGGGACAGAGTCTCGCCCGCAGCTATGTTGTTGCCGGGAACGTTTCCAACAAGCCAGTGGTGCCATTCGCGGAACTTCGGCTCCTTTCGGGAAGGCGCGTCGGGGTCTGGAAAGGAGAAGGTATAGATTTGATGATATAGGTAGGTACACTGTGCCAGGGGAGCGCTGTTGGTAAATATTTGTAAAATTGTCACATAAAAGTGTATTGGCAAAACAAGATGGCGGCGCTAGTTCTGATTTTGGCCACAAAAGAACCTTGTAGCGCTTAACAAAATCTGTCAGTCGTCAGTTTTATTGTAATAAAAGTTATCTGACGTTGGAAAAATCAGCTCTGGGATCTAGGGTGTTTTTAATATCATGGATGCGTAATGAGCATCCGGGATTTCCCCGCATGCAGACAATTTCACGCAGCGTGAAACACGCTAGCCTACCATCTAGTTTTCTGCGGCTTGCTATGCGTTGTGGTTGTGTACAATGGACGACCAGCCCCGCGTGGGGCTGCTGCCCAGGATCACGCACCGCTTCTTGCGTGCGTATTCCACGCATTACAATAAATACTTGTATGAAAAGGACATTTGCGGAGGTTACGCGTATTGAAATCTGCACGATATTAAAAACACCCTAAAGAAGAGCATGTTACGACGGACCAGTAATGAATACGTGCCAATATGTCTTCCAAATGTAATGGGATTGTAGTGGCACTTCCTCCTATGACTGTACCATCGAAGAAGTTCATATCTATGCACCGTAAGGACTATTTCTGCTTGCGGCGCTCAGCCGTTATAGAACCGGGGCGGTAACAGATGTGGTCATCGTGTTCACGGGATTTTGTTTTGAAACTGCTAAGATATGAAGTTCTTCGATAGTACGTTGAAGCAGCCAATTGCGAGGTCCATGTTAGGAAGTATACGATTAAAACTAAAATACTGATTATGTTAAATGACTAAGCAGCTTCACAAAAACTCATATTGCAATAAGGTATATTATCTACCAGTTTTTGTAAATCTTCAAAATGATGCATTTATTTTGATGCAGATTATGGCGTCATTTTAGTACTTACTTAATTCGAAGAGTGGGTTAATTCAGGACATTCCTAACCATACAATTTATGACTTTGCAAACTGAAACGGAACACTTAATGAAATCCGACTCACTTTACCTTGAAACTAACCCTCGTTCCACGGGCGATATTTTCCGGCGGCGATTTTATTTTTCGCGCACTGGATTTTCAACTCTCGGTTTTGAGCCGAGCATTGAGAATCCAACAGAAGTGCATCACAGCGCGTCAAAAAAAACACACTGTTGGATGTTCGACTCTCGGCGCTAAGCAGTGCGTTGACAATCCAGTGCGTGATACAAAAAATCGCCGAGGCAAAAAGGTCGCCCGTGGGTGGAAGGGCTTAGTGGGAAAGGAATGATTCAAAGTGTTTATCCTGCTAGTGATGTCCAACGATGGAAAACGACATAAAGAAGCAGATGTACACACGGCTACACATCAAGCTATACATTTCCAGTTTATGCTGATCTCGCATTGTAAAGGATTTCCGTACAATGCGAGGTCAGCTTGTACTGGAAATGTATAGCTTGATGTGTAGCCGTGTGTACCTAATACATAGATAGTGAGGCTTTCGGCAAATAGATAAAATAATTATGATATACTTAGTTGTAAAGTCATCTTTGGTAACAATAAAAAAATGACATTTAATCTTATTGCTATCTCATAAAACCAAAAATTCGAAGATATAATTACGACATCCAACAATCCGCATTGGTCCCGAGCCACGTGGTGGGTTATGGCCCAGGCCCACTCTCTCTCCTCTCACAGAGAAGAGGCCTGTGTCCCAGTCCCAGCAGTGGACTGGGACAACATTACAGGCTAATTATAACAGCATAGTTTCATTCTCTTGAATGGCAAATTTAAAAAATATCTGTTTAATTTAATGCAATAATAAAACTATTAAACGAATTCACTATGGTTATTAAACGATAATTATCAGTTTATAAGATGTTATGTTATTCCATTAGATTAATTATTGTAATAACAATTAAATCATTTGGCAGTGTTTAATTTAATTAATAGATCCAATAAAGCGATCAATCAACCTAGTAGTTTTTTAAATAATATTTTTATGTTTGCACTATTAGCTGATTGCCAATCAATACTACGTTATAAAACCGTTAGCTTAACAAAAACGTATTTATATAACATTTGTTGAGTTTGCTTATATAGTAAAAATACAAAATGTTGATCTAGAATATTTTACGGGTAGCGTAGCTAATATGTTTTCATTTCCGTTTCGACCGTAAAAATAATCACGTTTTTAAACAAAATATTCTGTAACTACATCGCTACAAGGTTCTTTTGGCGCGTGGGCATAACGGACCTAGCGCCGCCATCTTGTTTTGTCAATCTTTTAGATACAGTTCGATTCAAAGTTATTGGCGGCTCGGAACATGAGGCGAGTCGCTGCGCAGTAACAATTTCATGTCAGCGGGCGAGAGGGTACTGCGCAGCGAGTAGCTAACTTCCGAGCCGCCATTAAGTTTGAATCGAACTGTACTAATAACAAAGAAGAGATTTGTTTTTTTTTGACCGCGGATCTTGAACATCAAGGCTGATTTGAAGAAAAAAAAAAAGGATTTGATAGCCCAATTGTTGAGAAAGGCTATTTATTATTTAACATAAATCTGCGACCCTTAGGAGCAGATCTAAAAGAAAAAAAGTCTGAAAGAACGTTAAGTGAAAACAAAGTAATAGCGCCTGGGCAGGCGCTGCGATGAAACGTGGTGGGTCGGGCGAACAAGAAACTTCACGCAGACGAAGTCGCAGGCAGAAGCTATACTTTGCGCCAAATAACCGTGGAATAAAAGTTGTTGACGCCTGCTACCAATGTATTCCAATATTTTAAAACGATACGAAAAAATGTTACGGTAGTGTCGCTAACACGATCTAAACAAACGTATCGCGGTACGAGGCGTCCTTGGTGCGTGCACGTGGCATGTTTTTTTTCTTTGCATTTAAGTTTCGAGACAAGTGGGGTTAATGACTTTTATTCCACGGTTATCTGGCGCGGACTATAGTACAATATATACATTATCTGTGACAATTTTACAAATGTTTTCAACGCTACAAGATTATTTTGGCACATGGCCAAAATCGGAACTAACGCCGCCATCTTGTTTTTTTCAATACAATTTCTGTGACAATTTCACTTTTTTTTTTACCAACAAAGGCCCATCATTCAGGAGCAATGTTAGGAATATTATAATATCGTATACTTTTACAATGTTTGTACCAATGTTTGTTTGTATGTGAGCACCATGTACCTATCACATAACTAATTTATTTGTCATTGCTCCATTTATAATTCTTTTTACCTTTTGTGGGACAGTAATCTTATTGTAGGTGCATCGTCTTCACATAAAATAATTATATAATTCATGTATACAAAATATTGTAAAACATTTTTTTAAAGAGTAACGGTGGAGTTTCTTGCTCATTCTACTCCATACGAAAGCTACCTTTTGGAATGGGCAACTAGAATCAATTCTATTTCTTTGTTATTCATTGACGTTCAAAAGTGCCTTTTAGTTGCCTATTTGAAATAAATTATTTGACTTTGACTTTGAGCCAAAACATTTTTGTAGTACTCTATTCTCCACTTGAAATAAGATTTTAATTTAAAGATAGAAATAAGATAGATAATAAGATAGAAATAAGATTTAAGATTTTAATTTAAAATTTTAATTGAACATTTAAATAAATCTTTTTTACAGTCAGTTGAACCGATTTTAACTTCTATTATGTTGGTGGCATGACAAATGGCAGCTGCAGTAGACAGTTGATCAATACTAACTACACAATTACACAATTGTAACCTTTTTTGCTTTTAATGCCATCCATATGCCTACGGTATAGAAGTCAAAATCGGTTGAACGGACTGTAAAAAGGTTTGTTTAAATGTCAAATTTTATTTCAAATGGAGTCTAGGTACCTATTCTGTCACTCTATGGGGATTTATGATAATCTAGCTTTATTTGACACAATGATATTAAAAAAAATGGGATGTCAGAATGAAGCATGTTACCTTCATATTGTAAATAAAGGATAAGTGTGGTACTAAACACAGTAATAACCAGCTATCGCGACATAATACCATAGAATTTGTCTGCCCCATTATTGTAAGGATGGCCCTTCCAATAGGCAAATTCAGCATGTTAGGAGTCAGGCGTATTTATCGTAACAGATAGCAATAACAGATATAAAAAAATAACAGGTAACAATTGTTCCTAACAATAAAACATACCTGTTACTTAAAATAACAGATCCTCAAGACTGTT
This sequence comes from Lithophane leautieri, assembly GCA_949152455.1. NCBI lineage: Eukaryota > Metazoa > Arthropoda > Insecta > Lepidoptera > Noctuidae > Lithophane > Lithophane leautieri. The sequence continues at coordinate 12,063,220 of OX424478.1, forward strand.
ACCGCGGTTGTTACTGTTAAAACTTCCGATATGATTTTCGACTTTAAGCGAAAAGAAATAGAGAAGATATTCAATTGATATTTAAATACGTATTTATCGTCTGTACAAAAATAACAGGCTGTTATTTAATAACAGATAGATACGATTTTCGACTTTAAACCAAAATAAATAAAGAAGATATTCAATTGAGATTTAAATACGTATTTATCGTCCGTACAAATATAACAGGCTGTTATTTAATAACAGATATTTGTATCTGTTATTTTTTTGTAACAGTAACAGTGATAACAGATATTGTGTTTAACCTGTTACAACTCATCACTAATGATAATGTCTTAGGGTAAGTACCCTTTGCTTATCCTGTCATGTTATGTGAAGGGTAAGAACTCGATAAAATACCAACTAGCACGCTCATCATGACCACAATAGGAACGATTTCTGTCGACGGAAGAATAGACAAAATGACAGGTTGTGATGGTTTATCTAAAAATCAAATCTCATAAAAAACCCGTTTCTATGGTTGTCATGCTACGCGTGCAGTCCTTGCAAGGGTGTACAGCTGTTCAGGAGAGGCATCCCACGGCTATGAAGGGATGTCCATTACCTGAGCGGGGATCAGCAAGTTTCCTTCATAGGGTAAGCGAAGGACAAAATACACAAAATACTACACTCGACAAAATACTAACCAGTCATTACGAAGGTGTACAGCTGGTCAGGGGAGGCATCCCACGAGAGTGAAGGGATGTCTTTCACCTGAGTAGGGGTCAGCACGTTGCCTTCACTAGCATCCACGCCGCTTGGGTACTTTACCTGTGAAATTAATTATAATTGAGACATTATGAATCATCCAAATAATTTGTAAAATGTAACTTAAGTTCTGGAAGTCCACGGTCCGCTTCCAAATCCACAAAAGCTAAACCAAAAAAGTGGAAGTAAAGTCAATAACATACTTGTTTTATCGAAAGATTATAAAAATAAACAACCGACTTCAAAAAAAAAAACACATAAAACGTGAAAAAGTCTGTATCTTTGCTTTTCAGCTTTCGTTTTTTGCCACCGTCTTCCGAAATTAAGGCATTTTTTCACTTTTTTTGTGTTTTTTTTGGAAGTCGGCTGTTTTTTTTTGTAAAATATTTTTTTTTTCACTTTTTTGCTGTGGTACGTACAGAGCTACGTAAATAACAGAGACGGCGTCACATAGAACATCGTCTACATACACTAAGCGGGAAAAATAAGTATTATTGAAGCTAACTCAAAAACTACGCAAGGAAAGTTAATAAAATTTATATGGTTATTTCATTTATATTTTCATTTTATATTTATACCCTTTCGAACAAAAAAATATTTTTTTTAAATCGGTTCACTATTGGCGAAAATATCGACGAAGATACACAAAAAAAAAAAAAAACATTTTAACGAACATAGAATCTCGTCCTTTTTGGAAATCGGTTAAAAATAGAAAAAAAATATGTTTTGGTTGTAAATGATTACTTTCTTTTCTCTTTTCGAGTACCTAAATTTTCTAATAAGTAGGCCGTTACCTGGTTATCTGAAAAATTCTGGTAATATTTAGTACCTAACTATTAGACCTGCATAATTACATCATTATGCTTTACAGTCATATCTGAGTGACCAAACAAAAGAAATAATCAAGTTAATTCGTCACCTTGCTTTTGTAAATACATTTTCAGACTAACGATAACGAGGTGGTAATGAGATAATAAGTACATAATTTAGTTCTCATGTGGATCATCATAATAATACAAAAAGTTCGTTATCTTTTTGATACTTTTATTCCAGATACCTACATAAAATCTGCACTTTTTTTATCGTGCTATCATTATGTAACTTTCGGATTGGCAAAAACCAGTACCTATTACGTTGTGAGATAAAGATAAGTTCTAAATAAAAACGTTAATAAAGTCGATTCAAAAGCATATTTAAAAAAAAACTTAAAATTCCGCCAATGTTCTTCAATACATATTATCAATTAAAGTCGCTTTTCGGCTATGTCTATGTCCGCGTTGTTCTTTTCTTTTGAACCAGGCAACAGATTTGGATGAGGTTTTCACCAACGTTTACAGAATTTATTCTGTAAGGTTTATGTGTAGGTACTTACTTTAATATTAAAGTTACATATACCTAACTAAGAAATCTCGATGTTTCGTCAATTCGTAAAAACCGTGCGAAGCAGGAGCGAGTCGCTAGTTCATACAACGTGTAACGTTAAATGCGCAAAACCTCAGACACCCCAACTGATTTTTAATTCAATTGACCTATTACACAGAGAAAAAAAACCATTAAAAAAATTGTAAAGGTTTTATTTGCTGCTTTAGTTTTGGAAGATTCGTATTTGCATTGAAATAAAAGCTATTATTATCCCGCGTATGAGAAAATTTAAATTGGTCGACAAACAATTTGTGTTTGTTTACCAATTTTGGCGGGTTTGCGCATGTGATGGCTTGACCTATTAATAAATAGACACGGCAACCTTTTTCAATTAAGATTGTTTGAAAAATGTGACCTATATTTTAAAAGTGGTTTAATTGATTCTGCTCGTTATTCTGATCAAACTATTTTCAAGTTTTGCGCATTTAACGTTAAACGTTGTATATCCTACTAATATTATAAATGTGAAAGTTTGGATGTTTGTCACTCAATCACGCAACAACGGCTGAATGGATTTGGATGAAATTTGGCAAACAGATAGTTTATAACCTGGATTAACGCATAGGATACTTTTTATCCCGATATTCCCACGGGATCGAGACTTACGCGGATGAAACCGCGGGGCGCAGCTAGATATGTATAGATACTTATAATTTCTACCACATACATATATGACAAAGGAAAAAATCTTGACACGTCCGGAAAATTCTAGAATCATCTTAAGGTAAGTACCTACCTAAGTGTAAACCTACACTTGCATAATAATATTAAATCTTAGTACCTGTCAAGGACATGTCCTAGTGTACCCACGTCATATCCGGTAAACGTTAACGCTAATGACATTTTATTCTCGTTTCCCTAATGGATGATTTCCTTTGTAAACGTGTTCAATTTATCACAGAACTATAATGAGATAAGTTTACGTTATTATGCCTTAATCAAATGTTAGATATAACTATTTTCGGTAATAAGGTTGCTAAGCTAAAAAAAAAAACCCCGACAAAAACGTAGCATCTAAAAAGTTAAAAAATAATAAATGTATCCTTACATATTTTAAAACAAAGTCCTCCGCCGCGTCTGTCGGTCGTCCTGTACGCGATAAACTCAAAAACTACTGTACCGATTTTCATGCTTTTTTCACCAATGGATATAATGGTTCGTGAGTAAGGTTTTATTATAAAATAAGCGACATCAAGACAATAAGGTGTTGTATTCTTTGTTGGAGATCCTAATAAAATAAAATAAACAATCTATTTTAGTTTATGTTTATCTGTCTAGCCTTTTCCCAACTATGTTGGGTTCGACTTCCATTCTAACCAGATGCAGCTGAGTATCAGTATTTTTATTACATAGAGCGAATCAATTTGGTCAACCAAAAAACTCTTCTATTACTAAAACCAAAAAACTTTGTGTTACTGCTTGACTATAGGTCGTTGGGGAACGACCTATAGTCAAGCAGTAACACAAAGTTTTTTAAAGAATGAATTTGTTAAGTAATTTTTAAACTGAAGAATTCCTATCACAGTAATTCATTTTTAGCTTGAATATTCAGAGTGCTTATTTCAAACATCTATGCAACAAGAATAGCAAGATGTAAACAAGAGCACGAAATATGGATGTCACGTGATCAATTTTGAACGTTAATATCTCGGAAATGTGACGCAAATTTTTACAGATTGTGCATTTCTATAACACCAAATAATACAGATAAAATAAAGTATGTTTTTTAAAGTATTTAAAAGAAATATGTACTTAGTGTTAATTATTGTACGGTGTTACGGAACCCTTCGTGTGCGAGTTCGACTCGCACTTGGCCGGTTTTTTTCTACACTTTGATTTTTAGAATTTCTAAGATTTGCTAACATTTACGTACAATAATTAACCGTTGCATCTGGATTATAAAATCAAAATGGCATCGTGTATCTATCTGTCTGACATTTATAACCGGTTTGAAAGTAAGCAGGTACACACGACTTTACATCAAGCTATACATTTCCAGTATAAGCTGACCTGGCATTGTACGAAAATCTATAAATAGTAAATAATGAGAAATCAACATAAACTGGAAATGTATAGCTTGATGTAGCCGTGTGTACATAACTTGTCTACATAGTGAAACAATAATGTTTTCGGGCAATAAATTAAACTTCAAATCTTTGTTCTATAATACGCCAGATTAATTGACTTTTTATGGTGTGTAAAATAGTAGTACCATGTAATATTCATTATATGTGCGAGCGATAGAAGTGGTAATATTATGTAGTGTATGTAGGGTAGGTATATCTTTGATTTATTCATGAAAAAATTAGCTAAAGTAGTTTTTTTTATCCACAACGGGGAAGCTCTTGGCCTGTATCTCACCTGCAGTCGTAGCGTGAGCACCGTTTTGTCGATGGAAGAGTAGACAAAAATGACGTTCCGTTACGACGGCGGCTAAGTAAAAAGAGTCAACTGCACTTTTAACGAAATTCACTCTTTTACATAATTCGACTCAGAACTCTTTGTTTTGTCATAGGATTTTTTTTCTGTTTGATTCCCAATTTTGACTGATTAAGTCACGTCCACTACAACAATTTTTCTCAAAGTGTCGAAGTAACGTAATTTGGATCAAACAATTTTACAGTAATATTGGCCTTAACTATTTCCTTGGTACTTATGCCCTATTAACTAAATGATGTAAAATAGAAGAAAGCTTTGTTCTTCTATCAATTATCACAGTTTTGCGTTTAAAACGTTCCCTTGTAAAATCATGATTTTGTAGATAACCGTTTATACTTTGTGGCCGTCGAGTAGAAAGTTTTCTACTGGCGATTCCAAAATCAAATTGTCTTCACTACCTTAGACAAATTTTAGTTGTCAGTGTGATTTTGACAGTAAGGATAGAAAACTTTCTTTCGAAATAGTCTACATATTTAAAGACCTAGACAAAGATCGATATAAATGAAAGACAAAATGACAGATTGTAGAAGGATTTCTACGGTGCAATGTCAAAAATGAAGAAACGAAATGTCACTTTGTATAGTGTTTTGGGATATTTGACGATGATTTATAATATTTGTTTTTGGATAATGCTTTTATTTTTCTTTAACATACGTTACATAGAGTAGAGTAACTAGAGTAGTTAAATTATATATTTTGGATGGTGAACCGACTACCATCCATCTTTTTTCTTGATTGTCTCGAATAAAATGGAATGTTTCGGAGACGGAGAGTGCTTCCGCGGCGTCCAATCAGCGCTCCCGTACGCCGCTCCCATTCGCTCAGTCGCTCATATACCGCCAAGACCCCGCGACTCGACGCTAGAGGGCGCCACGCGTTGACTCCGCGACAATAGATGGCGTTAACATATGCCCCCGGCCTTGGAACTCTCTGCTTCCAACGAAGTACCGATGGCATGTGGATCTGTCTTCTCATTCTCTTCTTGTCGTAGCAAAGGACATATTTTTGAGAATGCCCTTCGCACCGTCCCGGTCGCCGTTTTGATGTCAGCGACTCGTGACAGGCCATCTTTCCCAGGAAAAGTGTGAAGTATTCTTCCCAAGCGCCACTTCAGAGGAGGAAGATTATCCTCCTTGATGAGTACAAGAGTATTAGGTACCAATTCTTCCTTACTTGTCTTCCACTTCGTTCTGGTTTGAAGCTCTGCTATGTACTCCTTTGACCATCTCTGCCAGAACTGCTGGCGCATCTGCTCCACGCGGTCATAACGGGACAGGCGATGTGAAGCTGTAGTCGTCAGGTCTGGGCTGGCGTGCGCGGTGAGCGGTCGGCCAATTAGAAACAGAGAAGGGCTGAGGGGAAGAAGGTCAGTAGGGTCCGTGGACAGTGGGTACATGGGCCGAGAGTTTAGGACGGCCTCGATTTGAGTTAATATCGTGCTAAATTCTTCGTATGTTAAATTTGCGTTGCCAATAACACGACGGATATGATGTTTGCAGGACTTTACTCCTGCCTCCCACAATCCCCCAAAATGCGGTGTATAAGGTGGTATGAAATTAAATTTTATATTATCATTAGCTAAAATCTCCATAATATTATTATAATTGTTCTTTAAAAATTGTGTAAGTTCCTTCATTGCCCCAACAAAATTCTTACCATTGTCTGAAAATATTTCAGCAGGTTTACCCCTTCGCGAGACAAACCTTTTTAGAGCTAATATATAAGCATCTGTTGTTAAATCCGTAACTAGTTCTAAGTGAACTGCACGCGTTGAGAAACAGACAAACAAACAAATATAGCACTTTTCCAGTTTAGCGCCCCTCCCTTTACGGTTCAAAATAAACATAGGTCCTGCATAGTCTACACCGCACCTTATAAACGGATAACCTGGTTCTAGCCTTTCTACAGGTAAGTTACCCATTTGAACTGAAACAGTTTTACCTTTAATACGTGTACATGTCACACATGTATGTACAATATTTCTAGCCAGATTGCGGCCTCTGAGGGGCCACCAATTTTCTCGTATGCTAGCTAACAGTGATTGGGGACCTACATGAAGCTGGCGCTTATGCTCATATTGAAACAACAAACGTGTAAAGATATGTTTACTACACAACAGAATGGGGTGCTTTTTATTGTAAGAAAAACTCAAAGAATTATCTAATCTACCCCCAACTCTAATAATGTTATTTTTATCAACAAATATATTAAGACCAGAAATATTACGAGTGGCCTTTAAGGTCACATTCCCCTCTGCTGAGATATCAAGATCAGGAAAAGATTGGTTTTGTGACATTTGAGTCAGTTTAATAATAGATTTATTTAACTCATCTACTTGAAGCGGGCCGTATTTACGACTTACCTTTATTTTATTACGAACGTTATCAATGAAACGTAACATGTAAGCAAATACACGCTTCATACGAGTAAATGAAGAGAATCTCTCAAATGGGAACGTATTGTCATTAACTTTATGTGCTAACAGTGTGGCAGTTAACTTAATATCTGGCAACTCGTTAAAATTAACATTATGACAACTATGATCATAACTAAAATTACAAAGCCGCTCGTGCAAAAATGCCGGGCCTTGCCACCAAATATCAGCTGTGCGCAGCGCGTCCAGCGTGACCCCGCGTGACACTAAGTCAGCTGGGTTGGATTTACTTCCTACGTGTAACCATTGTAAACTACCAGTGAGTTCATTAATTTGAGCTACCCTGTTTTGCACGAATGTTTTAAGAGCGTTAGGTGACATTCGTAGCCATCCCAGGACAATTGTGGAATCAGACCAGAAGTAAACATTCGTAAAATTCGAACGAAGTGAATTTATAATTTTTGTGTACAACTTTGCACCTAATAATGCCCCACATAATTCTAAACGTGGTATAGTTATCGGTTTGACAGGCGCAACCTTCGACTTAGCGCATAATAAGGCTACGGACACTTTGGTATTATTATCTGAGTACATACGCACGTAAGCGCAAGCGCCGTAAGCATTTTGAGAGGCGTCAGTAAATATATGCAATTCTATGTATTGCATTTTGCTATTTATTACCTGACGTGGTATACGTATTTTACCCAAATAGTCAAGAGTGTCAACGAATTTTTGCCAATTAATTAAAATATCATGAGGGACCGGATCGTCCCATCCGATTTTATACGTCCATAATTTTTGTAATAATATTTTTGCCAGTATTATAATAGGCGCTAATAGACCTAACGGATCGTAAACTTGTGAGATTGCTGATAACATAATGCGCTTAGTCACGTGACTCCCGGTTAATTTTAGTTTAGTCGTATAATGTAATTCATCTGTATTTGCGAACCAACCTAAACCTAATGTTTTACTTTGACAGGATTCGCCTAGAGATAAATTCTTAGACGCATTTAAAGTTGATAAATCGAAATTGAACAACCATTTTCGTAAACAGAAACAACCCGATTGTAATACAGTAGAAACCTTATTACAAGTTTCTAATAATTCCTTTTTATCATCACAACCCGTTATCAAATCGTCTACATAAATCTTTGTAAATAATATTAGCGATGTCGTTATCAGTGCATTCCGACGCCAGCTGTTGCAAACATCGCATACTTAGATAAGGCGCGGACGCCGTGCCGTAAGTAACTGTGTTAAGCCGGTACACACCGAGCGCATCGCACGGGCTTTCTCTCCATAAAATTAATTGTAAATATTGTTGATCGGGTTGAATTAATATTTGTCTGTACATTTTTTCGACATCTGCACAGGCAATGTATTTATACTGACGAAATCTTAACAGAATGGCCACAATGTCATTTTGTAAGGACGGACCAATCAGTTGGATGTCATTTAGCGATTGACCGGAAGTAGTTTTAGCGCTAGCGTCAAATACTACTCGTAATTTAGTAGTTGTGCTATGTTCCCTAAATATACCGTGATGCGGTAAGAAGTAATGTGGAGACGTATAAGTATCTATTTTTGTCATGTGACCGAGTTCCAAATATTCACGCATAAAATCGAAATATAATTTTTTATAACTCGGTGTGCACCGACCTAACTTGCGTTCGAGCGCGAGGAACCGACTCTCGGCTTGTAGGTACGAATCGCCTAGTTGATCAGCTGATTCGCGTAGTGGAATACGCACAGAGAAACGACCATGATTGTCACGCGTAGTTGTTTTTATAAATAAATTTTCACAATCATGTTCTTCTTTAGACATTTTATCTGTTTTTGAACTTATCTCCTCTAATTCCCAAAATTTAGTTAATTGGTTATCTAAGTTGTCGTATGTGTGCGTAAAATTACATTGGACTCGATTAACGGATGAATCTTTTGTATCATGTATGACACCAGATACAACCCAACCTAATTTCGTATTTTGTAGGTATGGGCCGTTTGTAAGACGAATCAATCCTTCACTCAAAAGTTCCCAAAATTTATCTGCGCCGATTAACAAATCGATTTTATTTGACATAAAGAATTTAGGATCAGCGAGTGATACATTACTCGGAATCATAAACTTGCCGATTTTATGAGTAACGGAAGGTAACGTTGCGGTAATGCAAGGTAGGACGAGACAATTTAAATGCGTATTAAATTCACTATTTTTAGATCGCAACTGCACTTTGCATGATTGTGTAGATTGGGTTACCGAATTACCTACCCCTGCGACATGTACTGTGGACTGTATCAAACGAATTTTTAATTTATCACATAATGATTTTGTTATAAACGAATGTTGACTGCCATTATCTAGAATAGCACGAATAGTATGATAGTTATTATCACTGTCTGATATTTCTAATAATGCAGTCGAAAGAATAACGGGTTCTAGAAATGAATACTCATTGTCAACTCGTTGACGCGTTGAAGTTAACGTACTGTGGAGCGCTGTACTGTGTGCGCCGCCCGTCGCCGTCGCTTCGGACTCGCGACCCGATGTGGACGCCGGCGCTTGCGCGTCGTGCGGCCCTACAGACTTTGACGTGCTGCCGTTATCACAGCACTCACCATGAAGAAGCGAATGGTGTTTACGATTACATAACTTGCAGGCGCCGAACCAGCAATGAGACACTGCATGTCCAGCGCGCAAGCAATTTTTACAAAGTTTGTTCTCTTCTACGAATAATAATTTGTCCTTCATAGGAAGGTCATTGAACTTACTGCACGAATATAGCGAATGATTCTCTTTGCACATAATACACCTTTGGTAACGTTTTGAATCATTGTTCGAATTAGGTTTTTGTGAAGATTTTGACGAACTATTATTATTATTACGTGTTGCGACGTAGCTATGCGAGCTTGCATGCTTTGATTGGTTGGATGACGACGATTTCTTTACGGAACTATCGGACGTTTGCTTACCAGAATCCTGTGTACCCTTAATAGATTCTAACATGTCCGCCCTATCGGTAAGAAATGTAATCATATCATTAAGTGTTAATTTTTTATTAGTGTGACTTGGTAATTTAGAAAGTGTACTTTTATGGTTTTCCCACTCCTTCTCGGTAGTTGAGTCCATCTTAGTCACAATAAGGAATATAATTAAAGTGTCCCATTGATCTGTGGGCTCATCTAGACCTTTAAGAGCACGAATATTTTTTAGTATGTTATCTATCATCTTACGAATATGAGATGCAGATTCTTTGTGTAAAGATTGTATTGAGAACAGAGCTTTAACGTGGTGTTGAACGAGTAATCTATTATTATTAAATCTGTTCTCCAATAAACTCCAGGCTATTGTGTAATTTTCAGCAGTAAACTGTAACGATTTTATTATTTGACTAGCAGTGCCAGTGAGTGCGGAACGCAAGTAATGGAATTTTTGAATATCATCAATAGTTTTAGAATTATGAATTAGGGATATGTAGGTGTCTCTAAACTCTAACCACTGTTCAAATGAACCGTCAAAGGAAGGCAATGAAATTGTGGGTAATTTAATGTTAGAGGTCTTATTGCAGACTTCAACATCGTTAACAATAATTTCCTTACTCTTTAGCGTGCATTTCGCCTTAGATGTGATCTCATAAAATAGATTTTCAAAGGTTTCTCTTTCAATTAATTGTTTTTCTAAGTCTAGTTCTGAATCCTGTAGGTGAAATTCTATTTCATCCTGAATGCTAGAGAACTGCTCTAATAGTGAGATAATGTTATTACACCGATCTTCTAAGGCTATTTTTTGAGATTCTGATACATTTTCTGCGTCTAAAGATTGCACATATTTACAGAATACAGTAAACTTTCCTTTAACTACACCCCTTTTCTTAATCAAATCTTTGCATGCGTCAAGTGGCATTTTGAGAGATTATAAGAGACAAAAGAAAGTACCTACTTACAGTTTTAACTTGCTCGATCGAACTTGAAATCACGACGCTCAATAAGCCGCCATATTTGTAGGTACTTGGCTAATTCAAACGCGGGCTCGCGGCACAACTAGGTAACTGGAATTTTGTAAAAGATTACACGATATTAGCACAAATGAGCCTTGAGGATGGGTTTGGACAGGAACACTGAATGGCCTGACCGTTTCTTTTTCTGTTCGTTGCAGACTTCCACACCTGTAGGTACTTCTTGAAGCCGCCTCGATCCAGTTCGAAGGTCCAATATGTTTTGGGATATTTGACGATGATTTATAATATTTGTTTTTGGATAATGCTTTTATTTTTCTTTAACATACGTTACATAGAGTAGAGTAACTAGAGTAGTTAAATTATATATTTTGGATGGTGAACCGACTACCATCCATCTTTTTTCTTGATTGTCTCGAATAAAATGGAATGTTTCGGAGACGGAGAGTGCTTCCGCGGCGTCCAATCAGCGCTCCCGTACGCCGCTCCCATTCGCTCAGTCGCTCATATACCGCCAAGACCCCGCGACTCGACGCTAGAGGGCGCCACGCGTTGACTCCGCGACAATAGATGGCGTTAACATATAGAAAAAGCTATGTCTATTTTTCGTAGAAATAGAAATCGCCATGTTGCGCCTGCGATGGTAACTGATGACCAGAGCGAAGTTGGAAACGAGCTTCACCCGGAATCCTCAACCACAGAGGAACTGGCTAAGCATCATCGTATCAAGAAAGAAAGAAAGAAAAGAAAGAAAATACATTTATTCAGTACAGACTGAAAGGCACACAATATACATAATATACAGCACATAACAAATAAAATATAGAAAAAAAACATCGGTAACATCGTTGTTATAGCGACAGACTTGGATAAGATGGTGGTAGCTAGCCACTAGCCAGGCGGTCTTAAAACAAGCCCTACCACCAACCAAAATGAGCAGAAAATTTAGCTCCCACTGGGAATCGAACCTGGGACCTCTGAGTCTGAGACAGGTGGTTTAGCCTAGTACAGAGGCGATTAAAAAAGGCACGGCACTAGTGCCATAATTTTGTATCGATTAGGTATTTTAAATGAACAATGGTATTTTGTTTTGTGCAAATTGATGTTTTTATAATAATCTAAGTATTCTATGAAAGCGTTTACGGAAACAACTGCAAGTTAGCTCGTGTGTCATATAATTATGAAAACAATCGGTGCAGGATGTTTTGAAAATTATAAACGGAAAGCCATAGGTACCCATTGTGGCTGGTTGGTTTAATAAGATGACACATGAGACGAGAATCTCATAACCTTTCAAAATATCGGGCCCTATCAGAATACCAGCGCTGCGACACTTATTTTGAAGGCCCTACTCTACCTACAACTTTATCTCAATCGCACCATACTACTAGCGGCCTGAGTGAGAGCGAGACGGAGTGGGGTGCTGGCGGCTCTCAAGCCTCGGACAGTTTAGGTAATTGCTTTTTACGGTGAAAATAATGGAAATAAAAAAAAAGATAAGATCTGCTTTATAGTTCAGTTATTATGCAAAGTTTCATGATCGAATTTGAAGTATTTTTTTAATACCAGCGGTTTATAGTTCGGTTTAGAGGTAACTTTGGATTTTTTTTTCTATAGAGAAAATTAGATCGTGTTTTCGCCAAACATAGGACCTAGCATGAATCCTCAACTATAACATAAATATATTTATTTAAAAATTAAAGCAGCAGTAGTTTCGGCATAACGGAGGATCATGCTAAGCAATTTGAGGTAGGGTAGGGCCTCAAAATGTCACAGCTTCATGCTGAGATAGGAGCTTTTGGCCTCGTCCGACACCTTCTGTTTATTATTTTCTTTTTATAACATTTTGTTTTTTATAATTACTTTTATGATTGTGTTTAGCTAAGTGTGTGGCTAAGTAATAACAGCCGCACGAGTCGATCGATCAGGTTAAGCTACGCTTACCAGGGTTGGTCCGTGGATGGGTGACCATCTTTACATATCGAGATTCCTCCGTGCCTCGGAAAGCACGTTAAGCCGTTGGTCCCGGCTGTCATTCGTGGATCTTTGACAGTCGTTACGGGTCGTCAGAAGCCTGAAAGTCTGACAACCAGTCTTACCAAGGGGTATCGTATTACCCAGTTACTGGGTTATGGAGGTCAGATAGGCAGTCGCTCTATGTAAAATACTGGTATTCAGCTACATCCGGTTAGACTGGAAGTCGACCCCAATATAGTTCGGAAAAGGCTAGACAGATTTGTTGAGTTTTAGTTGCTGATCTTCCTGTGCGAGTTTAAATAAATACACTTCTTTCTAACCAGGGGGCCAAGTGTACTAATTTACAAACGTGTCAGTGGTCTCACACTGATGAGTTTTTGACAGATTTGCCATACAAAATCTGTCAAAAACTCATCATTGCGATAAAATGTTCGCACCGATCGCAAAAGAAGCTAAAACGCTTTTCAACCAAAAGTTTCGTCACTATTTCCCTGATCTAGGGGGTTTTTCAATCTTAAGATAACTTTTATACGAGGAATAAAAAAAAATGTGCTTTGACACCTTTTGTTTAGGAAAACCGTCATATTTATTTTATACTAGCTGATGCCAGCGGATTCGCCCGCATGGGTGTCGGTAATTATATACTAAAACCTTACTCGAGAACCACTCTATCCATTGGTGAAAACAGCATGAAAATCGGTGCAGTAGTTTTTGAGTTTATCGCGTACAAGACGACAGACAGACGCGGCGGAGAACTTTGTTTTATAATATCTAAGGATAAATAATAATATAGAAGTCAATCGTAAAAGGGCATGGTTTTTTTGTTTTTTTTTCTCGTCAATCCCATATTGTGGGGTATCGTTGAAAAAGGTCGTTTAAAAATAATGGGAGTTTGTGAAAACCATTTTTGGAATCAGGGATCCGTTTGAGAAATATTAAGCTTTAAATTGCTAATTTTTGTTAAAGTTAAGTGTCCGGTAAATCCCTGTCAGGTAAATGGTTGGTTTTGGATATGCGAAAATTTTTCAACTACAATGTTTCGTTTGTTGGATAAATTCATCCCAACTACGGAACCCTTCATTGTGCATGGTTCGACATGCACTTAGCCGGTTTTTTTTGTGACTTGAAATTATTTAAACTTGTAAGCGGACCCTGGAGTATCGTAAATTTTTGATCATGACTGTACCTACCTAACTAAATCCGAACTACTAGTAGGTACATTTTGAAGTTCCGTATTTTTGGAACATCTCACAGAATGGACCTGAACACCTACTACATATAGCACCTCCGCTCAAATAGTGTCACAACTCAAAAAATTGTAAAACCTTTTTTATTGTACCATTCGTTTCAGAAAACTTCAAAATCTTATCTCAGATAGTGTCATACTTATGGTTTAAATATTTATCCCTAGATGGCACTAGCGTCCTTATAATTTTAAATGAGTTTCTTTGGAAAGTTAAATTTCAAACACCTTTTTCTCGAAAGTTTGATTTTTTGACTTACGACACTATTTGAGCGGAGGTGCGATTATGCAAGCAAAGTAAACTAAGTGAATAGGTCACATCAGCTTTCGACAGACAGCCACTACAAAACTTTCTCAAATACATTTAACACACGGCATTTTGCAATAAATTCTGAATTCAAATAAAAATCGGTTGTTATCAAGCAATCACATTTCGATTAAATACAATACAAAAGCTTTAATACTTACGGACACCAATGCAGAGGGCGCCTTGGACACAACTTCGGGCACCACCTGCTGCTTTTCAAAACTCTTCGCGATCGACGACATGGTTCTCGCAAACACCCTAAAATTGACCATAGTGCCGTCTGCTATTAGCAAAACAATTGCATATCTCAGTATTCGCGCCATTTCAAAAATAGAGACAGGACATAAACAGATACTTTTTTTTTATTCGTTTAATGCGACGGACAATGATTGCGTACGGCGAGTGACTGGCCTCTGCAGTGTTCCCACTGACTGGCTACTGGTTATATAAAGTGCTACTCTGACGGCAAGTTTTAATATAATGATGGTGGGGTACAGGCGAGGAAAGAAATGTATGTTTCTTTAAGTTTTAATTAAATTAAAATGTGTAAGTATTTATTTGATAGAACTTATTTGGAATGTGTCAAGTAAGTAAGTAGTTCTCAGAAAATACTTTTACACATGAATAAGTACATTTTCCTTCAAAAAATGAATAAGTATCTAAGCCCACTAATTTTAATTGCAATCAATGAATGAATAAAATGAGGGTAAATTTACTAAAGTTTGACAATTAATTAGTTGGTTATTTTGTTTTTAATTAAAAACATTACAACACATTTATCTACCTAAAAAAATAATAAAATCAATTGAGAACCTACTTTTCTGTGTTAACAAAATACCCAGAATTTACAAATAAAACTTGAAATGAGACAATATTGCACTTTGTCAGCAAGCACTTCTGTAACCAACAGTACCAACCTCAGTTGACAAACATCAGGTAAAATTACTGTCAGTGCAGTGTGGGAGTCAGTGTGCCTCTTCACTGGAAGTCAACACCATTGTCATGAACTGTACAAATATAAACCAAACAAGTGGCGGCTCTCATCCATCATTCACTGACATTACAATATTTTAGAAAATCCATTGTATCTGGCTAGTTTTCACTTTAAACATTATTTTCTGTATTTTCGGCTCTTATCATTCTCTGACATTACAATATTTTGCTAAAAACAAGGTATCCACCTTGTTTAAAAAAAAATCCTATGCGCCATACCTCCTCGGGACGCAATGGCAACGTCGCGCTGCCAACTAAATGTATACAGCTTTATAGTGGGTGGCTCACATGGTGTCCACTTGGTTAAGCAGCCAACCATACTTTTTGTTGGCGACGGGATCTGGCAGAGCAACCATAGCATCCTGGCTCTTTTAAAATACAAGATTACTTTTTAAACATTATTGTGTGCTTGTGTTGTTTTTATTTATTACATTAATTTGGCCCATTTCTTGAACTGGTAACTTGATAAAATTAAAGAACTGATGATTATGTTTATCACTCAACATCATTTGTCCAATCACCATTAAAGTTGATATTTTTGCAAGAAGGTTTGCATAGGTTTTTTTTTACTTATAAGAGGATGGGCAAAAGCTACAGTATAAAATTAATTGGTGGACCTTAAATAAGTAGTGAATAAAGTCATTTTATTAATGAATAGGTAGAATTGAATCTTTTTGGTTGGATGAGTTGTTCACAAAATTCCCAACTTGATGCAGACTGCAAACCTAACCTACTATAAATTTTGTGAAAATAATTTCTTATAAGGTACTTCACTTTAGATATATTTATTCCGTTACATATTACGTAACGGAATAAATAAATCTTAATGCATAGCTTTGCCAGCGGCATGCAATCATAAACTTTTTGTCCTATTAGTTATTTTGGGTATTGTGAAAGTATGTAAATGGTTAATAATATGCTAGTAAAAGTTGGTGCAAATCTTACCTGGATACTTGTATCAATAAAAGACGACGTGGAAAAAAATGCAAAATAAACTTTGATAAAAAACGTAACAAAGTGGTTAAGCCGGCAATAATAGACAAGACAAGGTTTGACAAGTTAGTTTTATTAGATCAAACGTCAGGATAATGCTTCATTATGATAAAGATATCATCAGTGTGTGATATGATCTGATAAGAACTAACTAATGGAATTTACAATAATGAATAACACAATAAGAATTTGAGGATAAATAATTTATTCAAAATGCATTAGTTTTAAGTGTGTTGAGAAAAATATTACCTGACTTGAGTCTATGTTACTGTATTTTATCTGTGAACTGGAGCAACATTTTTAAACACTGGCAGTCATTTTGGAATGTCAGCTAATGTCAATGTCATACTGTGCAAACATCACGTCATGGATGGATGAAAGAAGCTTCTTAGCTTCTTGTGTATTTTCTTTCGAATATTGTTATTGTAAAAGTGTTTTAACTGCATTTTTCATTTTCATCCTGAAAGTGAAATCTGGACATTAAAATGCCGTAATCTGTGTAAAATGCTACTCGGTGACATCGAACTAACCAAACGCTTGCTGGTTATTGCTGTTGTTCTTGGCATTATTTTGGTATTGAAGGAATACGTATTTGTTTATCCATTATGACTCAACATAAAGTAGCTTATTTTTATAATGCCGACGTGGGGAACTTTCACTATGGGCCTGGGCACCCGATGAAACCGCACAGACTGTCGGTGACGCACAGTTTGGTTCTAAACTATGGGCTCCACAAAAAAATGCAAATATACAAACCATACCGAGCCAGCGCTCATGATATGTGTCGCTTCCACAGTGAGGACTACATAGAATTCTTGCAAAATGTAACACCTCAAAATATTCAAAGTAAGTAAACAATAATAAAAGCTGATTAGCAACCATTTCACCTCTCTCAGACTGTCATCATGACCGTTATACACCTAAGATAACCCATCGACCAATCATTCTTGAGATATCTTCATGGCATCATAAGCCTAAAACATTTGCAAAAAGTTTTGCATCAAAAATTTAATAATAAGGCAGAGCTCTGGCTTGTGTCCTTTATAAGTATAGTATTTTTATCACATTATTTTTTAAGTCGGGGAGGCCTATGTCCACGTTTTTTGGCTGAAATGATGATGATATTAATTAACCTGTATGAGAGCGGACGGGCTGCGCGCGGACCAAAATCTATTGTAGTTAATTAGAAAGTCCTTGAAGAATTAAGTAAATTTTCTATAACTTAGAAAGTTACCAACAACACTACAACAAATTGTGAATTTGTATAAACACTCCGAATATCACTACATATAATAAAACAAAGTCTCCGCCGTGGCTGTCTGTCTGTCTGTTCGCGATAAACTAAAAAAAGACTGCACTGATTTTCATGCTGTTTTCACCAATGGATAGAGTAGTTCTCGAGGAAGGTTTTAGTATCAGCTAGTATATTATAATTTAAAGTCCCTTTTCGTGTTTGTCTGTATGTTCGCGTTGTTCTTCTAAACCACGCAACATATTTTGATAGGTTTTCACCATCGTTTAGAGAATTTATTCCGGAAGGTATAATACGTTAAATATTAAAGTTACACATAATATAAATGTGTATAATACGTTAAATATTAAAGTTACACATAATATAAATGTGTATAATACGTTAAATATTAAAGTGACACATAATATAAATGTGTATAATACATTAAATATTAAAGTGACACATAATATAAATGTGTATAATACGTTAAATATTAAAGTGACACATAATATAAATGTGTATAATACGTTAAATATTAAAGTTACATATAAGTAACTAAGAAATCTCAATGTTTTGTTAAGGTGTAAAAACCGTGAGAAGCTGGAGCGGGTTGCTAGTAATTTATTTTTATTTCAGGTTATTCCAAAGATTTACTTCACTACAATGTTGGTGATGACTGTCCTGTGTTCGAGGGCCTGTTTGACTTCTGTTCAATGTATACGGGAGCTTCCCTGGAGGGTGCTATGAAGCTCAACAATAATGCTTGTGATATTGCCATCAACTGGTCCGGTGGGCTGCATCATGCTAAGAAGTTTGAACCTTCAGGTATGGTTGCCTTAAGGAGTGAGAGAGAAAATATGTTTTCCTTTTTTTCATGTTGTGGCTCTTCTAGTACTCCTAATTTAGTCCAAAAGATTTGTTTAATCCGTATAAAAAATTGCATTGATTGACATCATAATAATAAAAGGGTTTTCTGGACTGTATCATTTTTCCAGATCTCTGAATGCAGGTTGCAATAACTGAAAAATTTAAGATAGGCTCCAAAGTGTGCTTCCTTGTAGCAATAACAGTTAAGGTCCTGAAATTTTTAAGACGGAGGAAGCAAGGGCATGGTCCTTTCCACGCCTTAAAAATCCATCCTGCATAAAGAGTTTGTGTTCAGATCAAAATGGTGGAACTTACACAGTAAAATCATTTTTTAATTCCAATAAAACAACACCTTTTCTTTTGATTACTTGAGCATGCATAAATACGTACATCAGAAAAAATAAACTCAATGTGTACCGTCAATTCAGTTTGCTTTAGATAAAACTGTTTGAACCAGGCTGTTTGGTCAAATTACTTGAAAGTCTATGGCCCGCATTTGGCTTCAAATCCATTATCCCATTTTTTTATTTATTTACAGGTTTCTGTTACGTAAATGACATAGTCATAGCTATCCTAGAGCTCCTAAAATACCATCCTCGGGTTTTATACATAGACATTGACGTCCATCATGGAGACGGTGTTCAAGAAGCGTTCTACCTGACAGATAGGGTGATGACTGTCAGTTTCCATAAGTATGGGAATTATTTCTTCCCTGGTACTGGTGATATGTATGAGATTGGAGCTGAAAGTGGGAGGTATTACTCGGTTAACGTGCCGCTGAAAGAGGGTATTGATGATCAGAGTTATGTCCAGGTAATAAAAATTATAATACATATAATCTTTGAATTAGTATTTTTTGTAGGTATCCTATGAACTTGCATTGCTCGATTTGGTCCTGCCAGTTACTGCTACAGCAGATCTAGGTATAACCATAATTATTACTTATTGTTGATTTTATAGATTTGTGTAAGTTATCTTAAAATAGTTTTTAAAAGAGCGAATGCTGTGTTTTTCCTCTGAAGAATGTCAAACAATTTAATACAATAACTCACAAGTTGATCCTGAAAATGTGGTTTTATACTGGTAGGTATTCCGATATCCGGCTATTTAATTATTTCAATTCCTTGTGTTCAAGTGCAATTCACAAACTTCTGACATTTCATAAGTGCCCATGTAGGATTATGTGTAGTAAAATATTTTGAATTTGAATTGCAGGTGTTCAAACCCGTAATCTCCAACGTGATGGAGTTCTACCGTCCAACGGCGATAGTGCTACAGTGTGGTGCCGACTCGCTAGCCGGTGACAGACTGGGTTGCTTCTCACTGTCCACGCGGGGGCATGGCGAGTGCGTAAAGTTCGTTAAGAACTTGAATGTGCCCACTTTAGTTGTTGGTGGGGGAGGGTAAGTTAGGAAGCACTTTTTTTTAACTTTTGTGTGTTGATATTCAGGAAGATATTAATATTCGTGTAGGAATAGTAGGTATACTTGTCATTAACCAAGAAAATATTTGCTTATTTTTTTTTTTTTATTGAAATATCCTGTCTCTCTCGTAAGAGATTAACAACAATAATGCACTTTTGCACACATATTTCGAATGATAAACAGAATCTTTTCGTGCTTGTGAGGTGAAAATTAATTTATTTGACCTAGGTAAGGCACACAATATTCACACAAATACAACCAATCAATCTGCCTAGCCTTTTCCCAATTATGTTGGGGTCGGCTTCCAGTGTAACCGGATGCAGCTGAATACCAGTATTTTACATGGAGCGACTGCCTATCAGACCTCCACAACCCAGTAAATGGGTAATACGATACCCCTTGGTAAGACTGGTTGTCAGACTTTCGGGCTTTTGACGACTGTCAAAAATCCACGAATGACAGCCGGGACCAACGGCTTACCGTGCTTTCTGAAGCACGTAGGAGTCTCGATATGTAAAGATGGTCACCCATCCACGGACCAACACCGGCAAGCGTAGCTTAACTTGATGGATCGATCCATGCGGCTGTTATTACTTAGCCACGAGCTCCTATCCTTTTCTCAATAATAACCTGAAATAATTACTTGGAAACAAAAAAACAAAGCAACTAATTGTTTTGCTGTTGTTACTTTATTTCTTTGTTACATTACAGCTACACTCTCAGAAACGTGGCGCGATGTTGGACCTTCGAGACGTCATTACTAGTAGACGAGAACATTTCAAATGAACTGCCCTACACAGAGTATTTGGAGTTCTTCGCGCCAGATTTCCAATTGCACCCAGAAATCAACAGGTACATACTAAATATTAAAAGTCAAAGTCAAATAATTTATTTCAAATAGGCACATAAAAGGCACTTTTGAACGTCAATGAAAAACAAAGAAATAGAATTGATTCTAGTTGTCCATTCCAAAAGGTAGCTTTCGTATGGAGAAGAATGGGCAAGAAACTCCACTGTTACTCTTTTCAAAAATGTTTACAATATTTTGTATACATGAATTATATAATTATATGTGAAGACCATGCACCCACAATAAGATTATTGTCCAACAAAAGGCAAAAAAAATTATAAATGGAGCAATGACAAATAAATCAGTTATGTGATAGGTACATGGTGCTCACATATTTAAAATGTAATGCACTAATGTAATGCAATGTAAAATGCACACAGGTCATCATCTCATCTGCCTAGCCTTTTCCTAACGATGTTGGAGTCTGCTTCCAGTCTAACCGGACGTTTTAAGTCTAATCGCCTCAGCGCCGAGGATTGAAAATACAACAGTGCAAAAAAACAGTTAACTGCTACCTTTGATGAAGAAACTGGCCGTAAGAGGCTTATCGTATGCTCTAGGTATAGTTCTAAATGTTTGTTTATCGTTTTGCAGCTCAAACAATGCGAACAGCAAACAGTACTTAGAGGCGATATCGAAGCATGTTTACGATAACCTCAAGATGTGCCAGCATTCGCCAGCGGTACAGATGACGCATGTGCCAGGTAAACTATCCTTACATATTATAAAACAAAGTCCTCCGCCGCGTCTGTCTGTCCTTCTGTACGCGATAAACTCAAAAACTACTGCACCGATTTTCATGCTGTTTTCACCAATGGATAGAGTGGTTCTCGAGTAAGGTGTATGATAACCGACATCCACGCGGGCGAAGCCGCTTGCATCAGCTAGTTTAAAATAATATAATGTACAGTTCAACTATTTTCTTAATGTTCCTCGGGAATCATCGATCCATCAATTTGGGATTATCGTGTTTAATAATTTGAATTTAGAACTAAGTACTTTATTGTTGTTTTGTTTTGATTCCCTTAAACTATTTCCTTTTATTTGTAAAACAAATTACATTAAATTAAAAGAGTATTAACAACTCTATATACTTCCAAGTCGATTGAGAGTGTCCAGTCAGCTCCAAGGGCTAAGGGCAACTGATCCACGAAGTTTGCCGAGGGACATTAAGAAAAAAGTTGTACTGTACAGCTATTGAACTACAGTAAGATGTCATAGTCATACAAAAAGCTCAAAAGATATTTTGGTAGGATGGTTTCACAAAACTGCAACATGATTCAGCTGCATGCGTAGCATGACCACCGTAGAAACGGGTTTTGTCGACGGAAGAATAGACATACTGACAGATTGCGATAGTTTTTCTGTCATTTTGTCTACTCTTTTTTTTTTTTTTTTTGAGGGTGGGAAATCATCCAATGACTTCTCCCGCTCTGGGCGGAGCGGAAGGGCGTGTCAGACTTTTACTGACTAAAACCCACCCGTGTTCCTTCATTTGCCTGTTGCCAAGGTCCCGGTATCCCTTTCGGACTTTCCCGCAACCCTGGCAGGATAGACAGAAGACCTACCTGTTGACTAATGCAAAAAAACTTGAAACGCTAATCAATATGTATTATATTTTTCACTAGTACAGTCGAATAAGATATTTGGTATACAGGCATGTATAACTTGCAACTACTTTAAATAATTTTGTGAGTGTTTTCAGTAGTTAACAAACCTTTTACGTCACTCTCCTAAGCCATAAGCTCAAAAGTAAATTACACACACAATGAATTTTAGCAGTGTAGCGGAAAATGAATATATTTTGCCAGTATATCAAATAGCTTGTTCGACTACTAAACAATCATTAATCCACAGGTGACTTCTTCCCCGAAGAGTACAGAATCAAAGATGAACCGGACCCAGACGTGAGAATCAGTCAAGAGGAAGCAGACAAAATAGTGGAACCAAAGAACGAATTCTATGAGGATGAGAAAGACAATGATAAGGAACCACCAGCTGAGAATAAGGACCCATAGCATACGAATGGCCTGACTGACCCCCTGGCCATCTGACACGAAAAGGGTTACAGAAGATACAGGACACAGTTTCTGTGAGTGAGTGCAAGAATGACTGTTTTACAGTTACTATTTTTACGTTTTGAAAGTGAGTGACTATGTGGTGTTTCTTTTTGTTGCAAGCTGTTTTTTGCTTGTCAGTACCTACTTGTTTGATGTTTGGTTGTTTAACCCTTCTCATACGGCTGTGAAATGTATCTGGTTTGATGAATTGTACCAATGCTGATCTCAACTTTAAAATATGTTTTTTTATTGCAATTTATAATGATACACTATCCAACTATTTTCTTAATTTCCCTCGGGAATCATTGCATTTCCGAATAAAAACGGGTGCTAATTGCCATGTCCATCAGTTATTCGATTTATCGTGTGTAATAATTTGAATTCAGAACCAAGTACTTTATTGTCGTTTTGTTTAGATTTCCGTGTGAACTATAGAGAGCTATAAAACAATTTTCCTTAAACTATTTACTCCCATTTTTAAATAAATTACTATGAATTAATACAGTATTAACAACTCTATGCACTTCCAAGTCGATTGAAAGCCTGCGTCCGGTCTGTACCAAGTGCAAAGGGCAACTGATAGAAATCCAACGTTGCCAACTCCAAATAATGGATTACGGTGTTTCCAGTTGAAAATTACGGTAGATTAAAAAAAAATACGGTGGATTTAAAAAAGTCGGGTAATTAAGTTTGAAAAAAGAAAACGCTGTTTCCTTACATCTAAAGTAGTCGGAATTTGACAAAATATCTGTGGAATCATGATCATTTTCATACATTTCAGTAATAACAATTTTTTCCACCATCAGAGAGTGAATCTGATTGTGAAAAAAATGATCACTTTCCATTTTGATTTATTTGCAAAACAGAATTATTACAACGCAATTACGCAAAGTACATTAAAGAAGGTTGACATTAAAGAAAGTTAGTAATAAAAAGGTTAAGAAGTCTGTCAATTAGACAACTCTTTACTTTGTAAGTATTATATTGGTTCAAACTATTATCTATGGTTGGGGAATTTCCCTTAGTTCACTGCTATTTAAAATGTTGCTATGTTATGACAAAAAAAATACGTTCAATATTCCATCTGCCCAATTACGGTGTTTTTTGACACCGTAATTACATTACTACGGTAGACGGGAATGCTGAAAACGGTGTTTCTACCGTAATTACGGTTTTTTTTTTTAGGATTTATAATGTTATTATTATAATTTAACTTTTTTTTTTAGTATAAATTAACTGCTGAAGGTCTTTATCTTTCAGTTGATTAAAATATCAGGAAATCTTAATATTACTCTTCTTTTGGGCTCCACCACAGCCGGGGCAAAGGTTTGGTGCCGTAAGAGAAGGGTTGATGATTTTGTTTTCATTACTGTTAAATCTGAATGATTTATAGGAATAAATTAAGTAATTAGAAATATTGATAATTTTTAAGCGTACATGATAGACAGAAATGAAGTTTATTTTTATAAAACCCATGATTGGGCTGAAGGTCACACGGTCACACATTTTCAGTTAACGCTGATCTCGCATTGTATAGGATTTCCGTTCAATGCGAGGTCAGCTTATACTGGAAATGTATAGCTTGATGAGTAGCCGTGTGTACTTACAGTAAAATCGGTATTTATTGTTTGTGAATGTATGATTTAAGGTGGATCCGCAAAGGTAGCCAGACGACAGCGAAATTCAAATTTTCTTAAATTTTTCGCAATTTGCAGTTCAGTGTCAGATTGTACCTTGATCAAAATACGATTCGCGACTATAGCAAAATATGTATTTACAGAATTATAATCCTTACTAATATTATAAATGCGAAAGTAACTCTGTCTGTCTGTCGCGCTTTCACGCCAAAACTACTGAACCGATTTAAATGAAATTTGGTACACAGATAGTCTAGAGCCTGAGAAAGGACATAGGCTACTTTTTATCGACATACCACGTGGGCAAAGCCGCGGGCGGAAGCTAGTCATTAATACATCTATTGTTCTCAAATTTCATCATTTCATGAAAAAGTTATACAATGGAACAAATCTAACTTTAGAGAGATGTATTGTAATTCTGTAAATAATTTTTTGTGATGGTCGCGAATAATATTTTGATCAAGATACAATCTGACACTGACCTGAGGCCCTAGTGTGAGTTTCTTTTAACCATCTCGGCTTTACGCATCGATCACATTCGGCGCTCCTATTGGCCCTTAACTGATCTTCACTGGTGAAGGGCCAATCGGAGCGCTGAACGCGGTCGATGCGTAAAGTTGAGATGGTTAAAAGAAACTCGCACTAGGGCCTCTGCAAATTGCCAAAAACGTAAGATAATTTGAATTTCGCGGGTTAATTTAGGACTAGTTTCCAATTGCAATTTACTGTCCACTACTGTGTATAGTCATGTATGTACTTGCTAATGCTAAGCAATTGGCACTGGGAAGTATAAATGCCGGCGCTCACCAGGCGGCACGGTGCGACATGGCATGGTAAAGAGTTTCGTAAGCGGGAATGATTTTGAATCGTATTTTCATACTTTTAGAAATCACATTACGTTGATATCGTCACAAGGGACTTGAGAATGCTGAGGAAGACTTGGCATGCAGGGCCATACAAATGTTAATATTTTGCCGTGCCATGCCGCGTCGTGAGTCATACAAGTGCAAAATATGATAAATCTTAGTTATGATACCCACTTGACCTTGCAGGGCAGCGAACATACCCTACTCCTAAATTGGAACATCCAAAAATACATTTTTCGAGTTTTTTTACTGTTTGGTAGGCATTATGTGATCCTTTCTCTTGTGCGCAGCTCAGCAAGGAAATTTTGCGCTTTTACTAGTAAATCTTGAATGTGAGTCTTATACTAGTTAATTTCAGTAAAATAAAATAATTTGAATAACCCCCAGTTTTTTAAAAGAAAATCGACCATATTTTAATTGGTGGAAAAAGATGTTCTTTTTACCCAAAGGGTAAAACGGGACCCTATTACTAAGACTCCGCTGTTAGTCCGTCCGTGTATCACCAGGCTGTATCTTATGAACCGTGATAGTTAGACAGTTGAAATTTTCACAGATGAAGTATTTCTGTTGCCGCTATAACAACAAAAACAATAAAATTAATATATAAGGGGCTCCCATACAACAAACGTGATTTTTTTTTGCCGTTTTTATATTTAATGGTACGGAACTTTTCGTGCGTGAGTCCGACTCGCACTTGATTGTTTTTTTTTAAACTGGGGGACAAACTTATTACTGCCGCTTTTTATTATGTACTTTTATGCTGGTAACAAGTTGTGCTAAACACCGAAGTTCGTGACTGTCGCAGTCATAAACCGTGGCGTGGAAGCGAGACACAACAAGACCCAGTTTTTAGAGATAACGACCGCTATTGACTTATTCTCCATCCTACTCACACGATTTATGACGCCGCGACATTTGGCTTTTAGTAATTAGAGACTCTTTTGTGAAAATTCAAGTGGAATTTTAGATAGACATTTTACTTGCGCCACGCAAGCACGCTTGTGCTACTTTTTTAGTATGGGATATGAACGTATTTATAATAACATTATTCATAGTAACATTATTTTCCGTCGTCTTCCTCATCAAGGATAGCACGTGAGTAGTTTAAGATGTAAATTAAGTTGCTTATAAGTTCAAGATTTTGGAGCCTACAATGTAGGATAGTTAAAATTATGTTTCTAAACATAATCAGAAAATTGAGTGAAATCATTCCTATATATTTATGGTAGTTGGGTAGGTAATAGGTAAATGGCTGGTGTTTCCTTATTTATTAATATTTCCTGTTTTTACAAATCAATTTCAACAGTAATACAATGGTTTTTTAGTCCAAATAAACAGAAAGATACACCAATCTATATAGTAATGTTCATAGCTTTTAAGTAGGTATGTGTTACAATAATTTTATACAAAACTTAATGTTAGGTCTGGTTCGAAAGAAGTCCGAATGACGCATGATGAATTATTATGAAGTTGAATACCTAATTATCTTGTTTTTCTTATTGTTTCGGCATTGTTTAATAAGTTGTAAATATTGTAAAAAAGCCTATTAAAATAATTTTATTATTTCAAATCATCATTTTGTGTTTCCTTTTATGATGGGTTCTCTGACAGCAGTATGGGATCAACAAATTAAACTAATTAAATGTAAAAAATAATATATTTATAACTAATTAATTAATTAATTACAATAAATACATTTTAGAGTGAAAATTCTAATAACTACCAAGCTTCAAATCCAAATTGTTTTCATTTATGTACTTGTGTACTTCGGCCATCTCCTCTGAAAAGTCAACTGTGAACATTTGAAGCTTTTCGCACATTTGTATTATTGTTTTTACCACATCCTTTGATACAACCAAGGTACAATCCAACCACAAATAATTAACATTTCTCAAATGTCCTTTCTCTAATAAATGCAATAAAGTTTCATCTATGTTAGTCTTTGTTTGATATTTCAAAACTAGTCTTTGCAAATTATCTGTACACTCTAAGAAAAAAGTCAACATGTGATCTATAGAAAAATTTTCATTACCTATTGTAAGATTCCTGAGTTCTGAGAATATTTTATCTGGGCGCCGAAAAAACCTGGGTATTACCAACCATTTTGACTGAGTCATTAAACAGAGTGTGATCAAGTTTGGACAACACCTTCCTAGCGACAGAACTGCGTCCAAAGTTAGCGAGTGGTCAATCTCCCACAGAGAGAAGTGTGTGAGGTAGTTGCCTTTGACCGTTAAAAGCTGCTGCATTGAATCCGAGTAGGAAAAGAAGGAAAGATCCAGCCTATTCAATCTCAACTCGCTCATCGAAATCTGTTCTAAAATTGCATCTTTATTATGTTCTGATAAATGCGTTACCGACAGTTCTCTGAGGAATGGACATATTTTGATTAACTTCCTAATACCATCAGCTGACGCGAAATGACAGTTTATTTTTCTGAGACTCATGGGCCCTATGTCCATAGCACTACCGATTAACGTGGAGCCGATGTCGCAGGACTCGATGCGGAGGTCCTCCAAGTACGGCAGCTCGCTGATCAACATGATGATGCCGGCTTGAGAGACGCACCGCCCGATACGATTCGCCCGTTCGTTCCTCGGGGGATCCATTGCCAAAATCCTTAACTGTTTCAAATTCGTGATAAAACAAAGACCTGCATCAGAGACGTTCCTAATTAAAACTGAGGCATTAAAAAGGGATTTGCAGATGTCTACTCTAGAGACAATGTTAAGTTCTTCGAGTAAGGGACAACTGTCGCCGATGACCTCGAGAATCTCGTCAGTGCAAATGAACTTGAGATCGAGAACGACTAAGCGGCTGAAGGTGGAGAGTGTCGCTATCCAGAAGCGCTGGGCTATGCCGTTATCGAGGTCGCATTTGCGGAAGACTGTCATGTTGGGGTGCGTCAGTACTTGCAGCTGAATGCGAGGGTCGCCGCGATACTGGCAGCATGTTCTTTCTGAACAGAGGACATCGAATAACCTGAAACGTAATAACAAGTAATAGTTATTTATGCAACTGTTATATAATAAGGGGTATTAAAACACGAATGTGATAATAGAATCACATGAGTGTTTTAATACCTAATTATTTACAGTTGCATACAAGACTTTATCTACACCCATGATATGAATCTTCTATAAGTTTCTTTGCAATACCAATATGGAACAAAAATGGCGCGGTACGACGTGAATTCGATTTTTTCGAACTCGAATGTATGTTTTGTTTATTACGGTGCTTTGTTAGTGAAACGCTCGTGAATGACAATGTTCTTTTTTTGAAATGAGTTGCATTATGAATTTCAGTATAACATTATAACACCCGTTTGGATGATATTATGGTTACTATGACACTGGTTGTTTTAATGTTGGCAATAAGCTAACTCTTTCAGAAACTTTTAGAGAGGATTTATAGCATGGGTGTAGGTAGATAAATATTTTAATTTATCCGTGACTTCTTAATGGCAAAGTAATAAAATGAACCTTGACATTCAGAATGTTCTAAAAGTGATATAAATAGTTTTAGTGGTCTAAATCTGTCTCCTGCTTATATTATTGTTTTATTTTCATCATTACCATGATAGCTCAATTTTGAGTAGGTAAATAAAATGTAACGCTAGGGTGATGTCTTAAGAGGTGTTTATGGGAGATTGGCCACAGAAGTCAACACACAGGAAAGAGTGAAAAGCTGTGAGGGAGACCTTTGCCCAGCAGTGGGACAAAGAAGGTAATTTTTTTTATACTTAACATAAATCCTTCAGCAATCCTGCATTCAAGGATTATTTCTTAAATATTATTATGCAGTTGGTAATTTATGACGGTGATTAGAATGTTTGAGTATGTACTTGAATGTTGTCTTAATCAAGGAAAATTGTAAACATAATACAGATCAAGTTCATTTTTCTGACGAAGTTATCTCCTAACTCAGACAAAACATTAAAACGGCAATAATTTTGCATATAAAATCAAATGAAGCAAAATAACAAATCTACTTCTATAACGCCGCCATCTATAAAAAAAACAAAAACTCCAAGGTGAGTAAAGGTTACATTGTAAACAGAGTATAAACATTAGACAACTGCATTATGCTTGTATTTGGTAGACATATGTTCCAAAGTAAAGGGGGTCACTAAATAATGCAGCTGCCTGTACATACCATTCAGATTTTATAGCATTTGGAATATAATCTGGGGCATTGCACAATAATTTTATTTTATCACAGTAACAACGCAGTCATAAACTATTATGGAACTGTGCCAATTTTGTCATGTTTCAAACTCAGGAGACAGATATATGAACACCTTATATGAGAGTTAGATAAATAAATTGTTTTCAATTGAACTCTTGTTCTGGTCTTGTGATGGCATGAAATCTAGTTTTCTGAACTTTGCGTAACCTGTTTGAAAGGCAGACTTTTTGTAGATTTTATTAGGTCCTTTTGTGTTGTCTATTTAATAAAAGTATTTAATTAACACACATGAACACAAAACTACATTACGGCAGTTTCGTAAAGTTATCTTTATAATAACAAAGGAACAATTACCAATAAGAATAAGCAGAAATACATCATTTCACACCATCATCTGTGACTGTGATAATGAAATAGGTTTAAAAAACATTATTCGAAAAGGAGTCTAGCTCATCATAAAAAAAAAAAGTGATACAGAGATCAAAGGTATAAACAAAGAGATATACCTGGCTGGCAGCATTATCATCAGTTGGCATTTTAAATCAAACGCCTCTTTCTCACACTCGTGGAATTGATTCTCAGGATACGTTTTTTCAATATCATAACAAGCTGAATTAATAAGACCAATGGAACTTTTAACACACAACTGAAATAGACTACAGGGCTGCTTAAGAGGCGACATCTCGACGCCCTAAGCAAATAACAATGGCAATGAAACTCGTTTCTTAGTTTAGGAGTATGATAACTGAGTTTATTAAAACCGAACAATAGAATTAATTAAACACTATCCAATAAAACTAATTTGTAACTTTACTAAAATATTTTATGCCATCTATTGATTTCTTAATTTTTGACAGCTTTGTGTATTGTTAAGTTTTTGACAGAAATGGACAGCAGACAGAATGAATCCTCTCGCTGTCAAACTCGTAAGTAGTTCTTCTTCATTCATTCATTCAAATATAAAGCGAACTAAAATGCATGGAATTCGTATGTACTATATTATTATGCTCCTTGGGGAAACGTTTAATTTGTATAACCGGTATTTTTCCAAACGCTATCGAACATTTTTATTTTCTTTGACCTATTGCGATTTGCGATACGTTTGCCCGCGAAACTTTAAGGAGGGTGGGCACGTTTATATATTATGAAAACAAGTCCAACTGGAACGAAAATGGTTCATTTTCATATTTCACTTTCCTGTGGAAATCGATTGTCATGGTATGGGCACGTGATGCGAAGGAATGAGTCCCTACTGAAGACCAAAGAAACGATGGATGGACTGCTGAAAGATGAAGACTAGAAAGGGGGAGATTACTGAGATGACGGTTAACAAAGAAGTATGGAAGAAAGGGATATTTTGCGCCGACTCAAAATAAATTGGAATAAGGGCAAAAGAATTATGACTTTCCTACGTACGAGATATTTGCGAAAAACTCAAACAGGGGATTCCAAGTTCCAATGAGAGTACCAAAAAGCGAATGTTCTTAATCTCAACATATAGGTACTCTGACGCAATGAACACGGAGTTCACAGAAATTCTTTGACGCGAACTGTGAATCCAACAATTGTTGCAAACGGGGACGCTTGAATTATTATTAAACAGGGTTGAAATTAAAAAGCCAAGTTCGTTTTAAATATTTTATTTTCATTTTTTCGTATGAGTTTACACCTAAAACTAATAATAATAATTAATTTAATTAAAAATATACATTCGTCATTTATTAATAGAAATCCATCTCAACAAACAAATAAACTTGTTCTTCTGTTAATTTAAATTATTTAATTATTATTTTATGCGAATTTGTATACAAGATAAATATTATACCTACTTACCTAACTTTGAGATAGTTCATATGTATGTATCCGGTTAGACTGGAAGTCGACCCCAATATAGTTGGGAAAAGGCTAGGCAGATGATGAGTTAATATGTATCATTTTAATCTAGTGGGTTACTTATACTATTTCTGTTTATGAAGTAGGAAGGTAAGTTCAATGTATGTTGTACCTGCATGGTTGACCGAGCTCTGCTCGGGTGAATACAGAAAACGATTTTTTGTGTACTTACGTTTTCTGTATTTTGGTACTTACTTATTGATTTTTGCCCCCGTAAACCCTCATACTGCAACTTTCATCGAAATCGTTAAAGTTGATTTCGAGAACGTGATTACAATTATAATTATAAATATTTCTCATTTATTATTAGGGATGTAATATCATTGGGTAAATCCAATTTCCAAAAAAGTTAGTAGGACGATAGCCGAAATGTGTGGGTACAGTCACGAGTAAAAATATGTATACACTCAGCAAAATTCAATAACGTTTTTCTCGTGGAATAACGATTGTAACTTTGTGATGATACCTATTTCATATTAATAGGGGTTCAAAAATACTATGTTCGTTATACCATTAGAAAATCACTTTTAAAAGTTGCTAACTGTATACATATTATTGCTCGTGACTGAACTACTTTAAGTAGGTACTCCTCTGTCTAGCCCTTCAGACAAAATAGGCGTGGTACTAAGTGTGAGTAGGACAAATTACCTATATATACAAATTCGCACGTTGATAACATAAGCAGTAGTTATAGATCCAGTAATTGGGCATTCATTTATTAATCTTATTTTCACATTGAACTCATGAAAGCTTCTGCTACAGTAAAAAAACAATAATATTGGTACACCTACATTTTTATAAAGTGTAAAATTGTACCCAGTTGTTTAAATGTTCAGTTTTTATTTTAGATTATGATATTGAAATTCGGATTTTTCTTATATTTGGTGCGAATTCGGGAAAATACATTCATTTATAAGTTGATACTGCCCAAATAAAATTAACTTGATATAATTGGCTGTTTGGCATTCAAAATCATTCAAAATCAGAGATTAGTTATTATTATAATAAAATTACTGATGAATCAACAATAAACAAATAGGTATAGGTACCTCAGTGGTATAACCAGACTATACTGCGTTCGCGATTTAGTTTCCAAACATGTAAGCAAATTTGTGTCTTTTGAAAATCAACTTTAATATCGACGCGCAAAGTTCTGTTTGCCCAACAAATTCAACAATTTTTAGGGTTTTTGGCCTGTCGAGGGCTGGCGCGCGGCCACGCCTGTCGAGGCCCGTCGCGGCTCGTGCCGAGCACCCCTACCACAGGCCTCGTCGGATCGACAGTTCCCACTGCCTGGCCAGGGACGATCTGGCTTGTGAGTAGTTGTGAGAAAGCGGGCCGTGGGACCATAGCATACTTAATACGTTAACTAGCTGGATTGGTAGAATCATTTTATAGCAGCCTTATGGAATAGGGAGTGTTTGATCGATGTCTCATAGTAAATACACTCATGCTTTTAAATATTTTTGCTAACCATTTATTAAAAGTTTCATATTTCACTCTTTGTTGCGGAGAGTCGTACTCTATGGTATTGGTAGATATTTTACAAATTACCTAATTTTTGGGGAGCAGAGTTCAATTCTGACGAACTTACTCTGTACCGATATAGTTATTAATCTCTCTAGTTTCTTAAACATGTACGGGTTAAAAATTATAATTTATTTAAGTATTATCATTATCTAACTTTATCTTTTAGTATCAGTAATTACCTAAAATCTTTGTTGTTATATAATAACACTCTAATTTACAATAATAGTTGAATAAATGGTTTATTTATTACATTATTTACAATAATAATAATAACATCTACCTACATAAATTATTTAATTTGAAAAGATTCTACTATATAATATATAATATAATAGTCATTTGGCACTAATATTAAAAAAACGGACTTTGTTAAAAATTTAATATTTCATACAAGTACCTATCTACTTAGTGTCAAGATTTCATAAATTAATAGGATTTTTTAATTAAATGTAAATTGGTAATATTACATGTTGTGCTAATTTTTGTAAGGTACCTAAATATTATAACGGAAATATTATAACGCCTTCGTTCTATAAATTTTGTTTTATTATTAGACAACATTAAAATAAAATGTGTTAATAATTATAATTGCAGTAACAATATTATATGTCATCGGTCCATTGATTTGATGTTGCAAAGAAAGGTGATATATAATTTCAATCACTTAAAACTAGGTAAAAAAAGAGAGGAGATAGTTTTTCCCATCGGAGGTTTGCAACGTTTGCAACGTTTTACTGCTGTAAATATTTTGAAACTTATATATAATAATTATCATAAAAACAAACATAACAACACATTGAAAATATTTATATTAGACTTTCTAAATATGTAACAATAGGCAAGTATCTGACCATAATATTATTAATATATTTAATACATATTTTTTTAAATGTTAAAATAAAATAAATGATTTATATTATAATTATTCAAACAATGACTAGATATATTAGATTCATTTAGCTCCATTCAAACAGTTCGTTAAAATAACTAATTATTAAGCTAAAATCAGGAGGAACATTTTATAGTATGTTTTTTAAAACATACTTGAAATAGATTAATTGATTGATTTTATTTGTGCACCATAAAACAACAAGACTATAATATAAATATTTAAATAATTTAATACACTTAATAAATGTTAGATTCTATTCTCTATGCTAGGGGCTAAAGTATCTACAATAGATTTCTAGATAGGTAGGATACACTACGATAAGAGTAGATGAAATAGAAACAGTTGTTGTAGTACACAATACTTGACGCTAGATACGTTTGGATACCATGTTAAAAATTAAATAAAGTTATAAAGACCTAAGATTTTTCATGAAGTCCTATGGGGTATTTTTGTTAAATGGTGGTGGTGGTGGTAGAATACTGTTTCAGTCAGCAAAGAAGGCTGAAATGTAGAGGACGAGCTAATTTTATTCGGATTTTTATTTTTATTATTCGTCCAAAAGTATCCAGCACCGAGTACAAAAACAGTCATACAATAATTCACCCATTACTCACTTATTGTAGTACTAAGAAAATTACATAGTCAAAGTCATCGTCAAAGAAAATAATGACGATCAGTAATTGACCGCTGGCTGACAGCTGATCGAATATGTTCGGATTCGCATTCTCTCTTTCGTTATTATCATCTTTATTTCTAATCTCTCTATCGTTATGGTCTCCATTCCCCGCAGTCGCTCCTTGATCCACATCATTACCTACACTACGTCCATTTTGATCAAGTTTATGCCTATTTTGATCACGTTTACCCTCGTATGGATCACATTTACCCCCGGTTTGATCACATTTACCCCGATTTGGATCACGTTTACACCCATTTTGGTCACATTTACCGTCATCTTGATCATTACCCTCGCCTAAATCATTCTGTTTTACATCATTATTTATCAGAGAACTTTGAGCCGTTTCTCGTATCACATTTCTTTCATTTGGACCTCTGTGGAAGGCGTCGGACTTGGCGCGTCCGCTCGGCCAAGCGGATCAGAGTCTCTTGTGGGAGTCGGTGCTGGTGCTCTTGAGGGAGCCAAAGCGTCGCGTAGCTGCGGAGGTGGTGGGCGTAGTCTCGCGGTCCAGACTAGCGGCGCGGAGGATCAGGCCTCGGGACTGAGGAAGGGAGGATTCTGGTCGCACCTGAAGATTGTTCATTTATTAGTAATCAAGTACAGTATACCTATATAATAGCTATTAAGGTATTTTTTTTTCTCTTTCTCAATTATTTTTTATGATAATCTGGCAGTTTGAACACCTTATGCAGCGTACCCAAATGTCCTTTCTTTGGTATTGTTTGAGTTTGAGTTATGGATCCTTTGAGTTTGAGTTCGAAGAGGAATATCAGCGCAACGTGGTGGTGGATCAAATGGTGTTTGAGATAATCGAAGAAAAAATCTACGAGATGCAGAAATAACAAGCTCTATGAATCTGATTCATATGGTTGTTTTGGCTAGTAAGCACGAATAGAACAACCGACGCCGATCCGATCACGGTGAGTATACAGAATAGTGCGACAGGACCGTTGCTTGCAAAAGTGTTAACAAAGTTAATTCCTTACCGGTTCTCCAACAGATCCAACGCGCCTCTGCCTCGGCTCCCTGGCAGGTCTGCTGGTCTGTTCAGTGAAGGAGGTCTCTAGTGACCGCTGGGAGGCATCGCTGATGGATTGGGAGAGCAGGTGCGTGGTGGAGGAGGAATTGGAGTCTTCGATGTTCGAGTACTCGTCGGGACTGTCGTCGCGTTGAGGGGTGTCTGATTCCTGAAGATTGAATTAATTGGAATCAAAATTCTTGAATTTGGAAATCTGGAGGCTGATGTATGCTTAAAGTGGCTGAAGAATTTATTATTTTTGCGTACATTATTGGATAGCACCCTTCTCTTTTGTTTTCATTTTGGTTTTTGGTAAGGACAACTTCCTTTAGAGACTCTGATCTTACGAAATCTAGCAGTCTTAACAAATCTTACCTCTTCCAAGTCTCTAAGAGTGGTGGGATACAGGTGTCTTCTGGCGTCTTCTCTCTCCTTTTCTCTTTCCCTCTTCTCGAGCTCATCTGCTAGCATCATGACCTCCCAGTCACCTCCACTCCCTGGAAAAGATAAGATGATTTGGGAATGTCGGTCCCATACATTTTTGAATTATCCATCATCGTTATTTCGGATAGAAGGTCCTCATGTCACTTTTGCGATAGAAAGGCAAAAGCAGTATTCAAGTAATGAGTAAATAATTAAGTACCTCGTATTGGTGAAGAACTGCCATGGCTGGAACTGCTAGGTCGTCCTTTAATTCGGGAGTTGTTGTCTACAAACTCTTCAAACATTGGCGTGCGAGGTAAGGACTCCGAGTCGCTGCTTGATGATGTAGAAGCCCTAGAACAGAATATCGAGCAATTAGGATCTTCATCGACAGTCATGACAAAAAAAAAAAACTTTTTTTAATATTCATCTAAAAGTTCGATGAGGGTATAATATGTTAGCTATCTTACGATTAGCTAGTAGTAACAGAGTCTACAGATGACCCTGAAACTTAGCCTTAGATTTCAAGAAAATATGAATATAATGACATAGTTAAGAACTATTGTCACACTTAAGTGAGAGAGCATTGTTTGATTCTGCCACAATCAAAGAAGATATTGAAATTTAATAAAAAGGTATAAGCTACTTACGCGTCACTCCAGCTGTAGTCACTGCCCATATCTAGCACGATATCATTGCAGTTGTTCGTAGGTTTGTGAGACGTGCTTCGATGGAAGAGCGAGCCCAGACTGAACTTGCGATGTTGTCGTGGACGACCCTCTGGGAAACAGATGCCTGAACAATTCAATAGGTGTGAGTTCTTTAAAGATGATTATGTTTTGCCATGTAGCCTTTGTGTTCTCCGGAATTTTAGCTCATGTGATATCAAACGATTGTATTGGCGCTCGCTTTATTGTTTTCAAGAATAAGAATAAAACCTAATTGAAGCCTAGAATGAAGTGAAGAAGAAAATAAAGAAGAGAATAAAGGTAAGGACTCTCCATTGAAGATTTTCTTCTCAATAAGGATTTTAACTAAGGTCAATTAAGACAATGATAATAAATCTTAACCCAGGGCTGTTAAGCCAGAACAAAAGACTACACGGCTAGCAGTTCTATACTCAGATACTCACTTCTCTCATTTTTTCCAGTATGATGCATTCCCGTATCCACTGAAAGAGTCTTCTTGATCTTCGTCTTGGTGGTATCCAGGTGTGATCCGAAGAAGTGGAAGTGTCTCCGACCGGAGCGAAGGCTGGACTGCTCGGGACTCAAGAGCGAGCGGTCCTCAGACGTGGTGTGTGGAGACAACGGTCTGAAAGAGGGAACGCTTCTGTCGTCTGTAGGTTTACCCTGTTCTACTTCAGATATAGTCCACGAAAGTGAACTGGATCTACGAGGAATGAAATAGAGCTATAATGATAGGTTAGAACTGATATTGAACGAAATGATAAAATGAAACTGCTTATAATGAGAGAAACATGAGTTACGAATGACAACTGACGAAATACCCCTAGTTATATAAAAATATACTTAAAAACAATAGTTATAGGTAACTCTGAAATAGAAGATCCAAAATGATGGCTAGTACCTATTACCTACGTTTTCTCTTAAAGATTCTCAAATATTCTTACCTCGTTAAGTCTTGCATCTCCATACTCTCTTGGTCACTCTGGTCCTCCCAGGACTTCCTCTGCCTCAACTTCGCCGCCCGTTTTCTCGAATACGTTCCAGCTTTCCCATCAAGATTCAGATCTAATCTCTTCGATTTGCTCACAGTCCACTGTTCTTTACTAGAAGAAGTTTTATCAACTCTTGACAGTGATACGGCTAAGCTTTGCAGTTCTGCGTATGATAACTTTGATAGTTCAATTCCTTCAGTCAATTCTCTAAGGTTTTCTTCTGTCAGGTCTTCGGGTGATAGGGGCTCTCTTGCGCCTGCGTTTTCGCTTTCTGGTGAACTGTCTTTGTCCACTTCGTCAGCACTTGCTGTTGGCGGGGATGTTGCGAATACGGTGTCGAGTGAATCTCCCCTCTGGAACAAATGTTTAATTTGACATAAATTTTATTCACAATACAAAAATGTATTGCGTGTTACACATCCAGTTTTCATACCATGAATCCTTCTTCCGCAGCTGAAG
Organism: Lithophane leautieri; assembly: GCA_949152455.1. NCBI lineage: Eukaryota > Metazoa > Arthropoda > Insecta > Lepidoptera > Noctuidae > Lithophane > Lithophane leautieri. The sequence continues at coordinate 12,101,369 of OX424478.1, forward strand.
CATCTTCACTGCCAGAGCTACCATTCTTATACACAGGTAGACTAGTAGCAGTGAATTCTAATGTTTCGCCAGCCGTCGTGGGATCCTCAGTAGGTTGTTGTGCGGTCGGACTCGTGCCTGCCAGCCCTAGTCTTTCTAACTCTTGGATACGCTTTTGTAGCTGGTTTATTATTTCATCCCGTTTTCTGACTTCATTTTCTAGACTTTGAAATCTGAAACGTGTGAAAAACGCATTTTTAAGATTCTGTGATAAAATTACAACAAATAACATATGTAGAACGAAACTATATATTCAGATGTGGGTAAAAAAAGTGGTTGAAAAAGATAAAAATAGTGTGGCAATGAATTACCGTTCCTGAAATTTGCCTTGGACATCATGTAAGTGCCCTTGAATAACTTGTTTGATACCTAGAAGTACTTCTCCAAAATATTCCTGTTCTTCGATCGACCCTGTCAATGAATATAAACCTTAGTCAATTATTGATAGAAAAATGCTTGCGTCTTATAAGAGTTCCAAGATGATAGAAAAAATATTTACCTCGCAATAGTTTTCTTTGGTTAGCAACAGCTGATATTAAAGTAAGCTTAGGTTTCTCTGAAGGCACTTTAATATCTTCAGGTCTTAGTGATTTTAAATTTATCATTGGGTCAATGTTTTGCTGCAGTTCATACTCGGCTCTTATGTTTAGCCCGTAGTCTTGAGGTGCAGTGTCATCTGCTGGTCTTGCAATTTGATTATTGGGACATTCAGGAGCAGTTACTTCGACTTCGGGCGGGGCTGGTGGAGATATTTGTGGTACCGAATCTTCATTAACTTCTGGCATCGTAAAAACGTCATCATTTTGGAAATCGGCTGGCACACTTCCAGGAGGTGAGGGTAATGTGTGACGATGGAAGGTAACGCTCTTTGCAAACTTTGAATGTCGCGCTGCATATCCCTCTAAAGTTGGGGCCCGAATTAATCTCTTCAGCTCATTACTGCGCTCAGGACTTTCAGCTGGGGTTACATCTTCTGAGAGTTTCTTTAAAATAGACTTCAGTTCTCTCCTTTCTAGGGTTTCGTTAGATTCATGACTTCTGCAAGAATCGATAGATTTCCGCTTGAATTTTCTTTTATCCATAGTGCTACCTTCTGAATGACTCCTAGTTAATGTATCACCAAGCAAATCTTCTGATGAACTCGTGCAATCTAAGCTGGAACTGCGAATTTTCACTACTTTTTCTAGTTCTGCTAATTTTTGACGTTCATTCAAAATTTTAAGCTTTTTGACAAATGGTAGTCCGCCGTATTCTGGCGATAAATCATCTATTGACCTATACTTTTTCACTCTAGGCAGTAGCATTCCCGGTGTCATATGTGTCTTAAGTTCCGATAGTTTTGTGGCGTTATTAACATTTTTCTTTGGAGATAAAGTTAATAAATCTAAAGATTTCTCTTGGACGGGTTCCAAAGGGCCTGTTAAGCAAAGCTTAGGTTTATCTTTATCATTATCACTAGCAACTTCAACATTATTATTGTCTATTTTAACAAGCTCCGCCGTGGTAACTATAGGCACACAAATATTTACAACTGCCTCCGCTATACCGTCCTCTTTTTTCTCACTACTCACACTTATACTTTCATCTTTCTTTTCTTCTAAACTAGTTTTGCTTTGGCTTTTTGATTCTCCTAATATAGCTGCCTTTTTAAGTTTGGTCCAAGGCTTTTTGCTTTTAGGTTCTTCTTTAACTTCGGTCGGCGGCATAGGAATTATCTCTACTGGAGCTTTTTCTATTGTAACTGGTTTAGGTTTTTCTGGGGCTGATGTTTCGGTATCTTTTGGTCCACCTTGTAGCATTTTTAGTTTATCCCGGAATGTTGAACCTACTGCTTTTGCCGGGGATTTAATTTTGCTAACAACAGAATGTGGTATCGAGATTAGGTTGCTTTCTGGTTTTGGTGTGGGTTCGACCACGGCTGCTGGTTTCTCACTTGTATCTTTATTGAGTGGTTGACATACTGCGGTACCATCGCTCTGGACTTGTAATATTTTATCTCTAAAACTAACTTTGGGTCGAGATGCTCCATCACTTGAACCAGATGAATTTTTCCTAGATGTTTTGGTAGTTGGACTTTGAAGTTTACCTGGAGAGCTGGACTCTGAACCTTTCCTGATTGGACTAAGAGTTTTTATCGTAGGACTTAATGGGCTTTTGATGGACGTGGGGCTTATTGTGTCTGAACTGGAAGGTTGATTGCTCATAGTTGGTGTTAGTTGGTTTTTATCCCTTTCTTCTTTTGCTTTTAGTAAGAGTAACCTCTGTATGAGCGGAAGACCAGCTCCTATGACTTCAGGTTCAATATCTGGAGCAGAGCTGGTTGAAGGTGTTGGTTGTGGTGTTAGAGATAATACAGATGATGTTGAAAGCCTTTGTTTGGCTACTTTTTCTTCACGATCCTGGAATAAATTAATATTTATAGAATCCGAAGCTGCTAAACCTATGTTGTAATAAAGAGTGCAATATTTTACCTGTTTTTCTTTAAGTAATTTTAATCGCGAAAGTAGCGGTAAGCCAGCTCCTATTGGTGATATGCATTTCTCGCCGTCTTTGCTACCAGATGTGGTCTCACCATTAAAATCCTGAAAATGCAGAATAGTTAATATTATCTGCATTAAGAAAAAGATAAGTATGAATTGTACTACTAAATTACTTCTTGATTCTGTGGATGAGCCGAGTCATCGCTCTCAACTCTCGGCATTCTTCTCAACATCTTTGCATCAGTAGTGCCAGCCCTCTCGGCACCTGCTAAAGCTTGGAGCTCCAAAGATTCTCCTGATCTACGCCCTACACGAGATCTGCTGCGGATAGCGTTGCGAATGCCCTGGGAAATGCCAACTGATTTTAGACTTATATTAAGGACATGTCAAGCAAAAAATAAAACCGTGTAGGTATGTTGATTAGGTATACATACTCGTATATAAACTACAAGATCAATACTTCGAGTTTGTAGGCAGGCATGTGTTAATACTAACAAAATTCTACCAATGATAATGAATCAATGCACAATCAAAAGGTCTAAACGGTATTGAACAATTACTATTAACAAACTACGTCACAGTTAATTTTGTAATATTGTCACAGTAAATTAAACACGAATGAACTAACACAAAATCTACTGCTATCACAATTGGGCTTTAGAGCCATTCATTATACGACCATGTTTGCTTCCCAATTACAGGTTTCAAATTCTAAAGACAGGAAATGTATGTGCAAAGTGCAGTCAATTTGCATCATTTTGATGTAAATTATCATTCAGTTCATGCATTCATACGTGAAATGGTAAGAGATTTCTGCTGAAAATTTAATAGAACTGTGAGCAAAAAGAAAATTAGTATTGCTTCTTGTATAATCGACCTCATTAATCAACAATCAATTTTATTGTATAACCTCCTTAAGGTTGAATGTCAATTACATCGCACACGTCATAACGACAAGGTCTATTTGTCTATGTGACAGTAAGAATGTTACAAGTATCAATTTACTGGGATGTTTTGTCAACAGTGATAGCAATTACGAGATCGACTATACTAAATCGATTGCTACTAAATATAAGCATAATAGCAGCAGCTATGCTTACCTTCACGTCGCTCCGTAGTTTATGTACGATCCGTTTAGATGCACTATCGTCCCCAGACAGCTTGTCTGGGCTTATCTCGCCTAGAAACGATAATTAATTAAACATTTTGCTTCGAGAATATCGGAAATTATATTTGTTATTAGCAAATTGTAAGGCATAAATAAACAAATGCTTAGTTTTATTTTAAGGGATTTTATTAGTTTGAGGAATATTTGAATACAGGATGCCAATTATCTGTAAATGTTTGGCCTTTTTGTCATGTTATTTCATTTCGGCTTCCTCCCTCACGTAATTAGTTTTGGGGACATCAGAAATGGGAACTTTATTAATAATTTCCTGTTTATCTTTGCCTTTTTGCTAACGTATTTTAAGCGCTCTGGGCTTTTGGCTTCGAGCTCACTGGGAAATAAAATTCTTCTAATATTACTTGATTGGTTCTCACCTTTGGCTTTCTTCGAAACTGTTTTTGGGTCGTGACGGGGCTTCCTTCCTAAATTTTTAATAGTTTCCTTATTTATAAACTTTACTACCAATTCAGTCTTAACATAATTTAAAATTTTGTGAAAATTGTTTAGGTTTGAGAATTAAATTTATTTTCCTCCTACTGAGAATTAGTTTATGGGTCAAGTAAAAGGATCCTTATAAATAAATTTATATTTACCTTTTCCTCGGTGGAGTTTATATTTACCCTGCTGTGGCCTTTTGGCTAAGGTCATAGCCGGATACAAACTTTAAAATGTTAGTCTCACTGGGTTACCTTTGCATTTCTTCGACATATTTTTAGCTTCTTGTAGACGCTTTCTTCCTAGGGTCTGCAAAATTTCTTGGGCTTCAGGGTAGTCTTTCATTGCTGCTAGTACATCTTCCCGAGATAATGAGAAGAGTTCGGAGTACCCTACTGATCGAACGTCTGCTGTACGCCTAAAAAGAAGAACAATTTTCAAAATTTGAGAAACTAAAAATGAGAACACTGATTTAATTAGCGTTTAAGATGTGAAATGGTTATTTCATAAATTGAATGCAAATTTAGCACCCTGAATACATTTGAAAGGACTGAAAGGTGCAATAGTGCTACTTCAATTCAGTTTGAATAAATATTAAAGAGTCTCCTGCAATATAGTTACATATTCATAAGGCATTGAATTGCCAACTGTCAACGGATGTGCTTTTCAAAATATTTCTAAAGACTGATGAGATAATTTTGTAAATATTCCATCTCTTTCTCTCTGTTTGCGTTCTAAAAAGAAAAATCGATCTAAAAGCTGGATAATTTGGAAGAGACTTACTTGTTCAGTCCATCTAGGTTTAAAATCCCGATCTCTCCGAAGAAGTCTCCTGCTTTCATAGTGGTGAGCACACGACCTTGTTCCGATATTACTTCCAGTATGCCATCAGCTATTATAAACATTTCACGGGCGACTTCACCTGAATCGAAGAAATAGAAGTATGTCATGAAAAGGCTAAGGATTAAATATATAACACAAGCAGTGATAGCTTAGTGGTGTGACTGTCGGACTGCCAAGTCATAGGTCTCGAGTTCGAACCCAAGACACGCACCTCTGACTTTTCGGATTCATGTGCGGATTGTATAATTATGACTTGCTTTAAAAACGGTAAAGGAAAACGTCGTGAGGAAACCGGCATGCCTGAGAGATATTTCTCGACGGCATGTGAAGCGAAGTCAGACGCCCATGGGCTTAAAACTCTGACACCAGGTTAGTCACTAACCACCAAGAAGAAGAACACCCTAAATGGTTTTCAAGCAAATTAAACGCACTTTCAAACTATAGATCCTTGGATTTCCATTCTTCGTTTTCTAAGAAAAGAAATACGATGGAATCTTTCAAGTTTTCATTCTGTTCGTTTTTACTCCTTACCTTTTCTACAAATGGAATCTCCAGGAGTGAATATGTATGCTTTCATTTTCAACACAAGATCGTGAAGGAATTCTGGCTGGCATTCTTGGAATATTGTCACCTGTAAAATGGAATTCAGTATCAAGGAAGTGTTTGTGTTTGGGTTCATTGACGAGAAAACGACCACTAAAAATATCTCTTAGTAATCATTATCATTGAATGTGACCAAAAAAAAAAATCTCTTAGTAATCATTATCATTGAATGTGACCAAAAAAAAATCTCTTAGTAATCATTATCATTGAATGTGACCAAAAAAAAATCTCTTAGTAATCGTTATCATTGAATGTGACCAAAAAATATGTCTCTTAGTAATCATTATCATTGAATGTGACCAAAAAAAATAGGTATAGGTACACCATGTTACAAAAACCCTATCCGATCCGAAAGGCGGCACCTTGGTGCCGCAATAACATAACTAAAAAGATTTTTTATTATTTTGTGAAAATATGAATTTTATTACTATTTATTTAAAATTCCTGTTTTTGGTACCAAAATTACCAAAATTTTATTATAAATTAGCAAATTTTTCTACAGAGGTGATAAGTAAACCTGCTAAAGGACGGCCGCCCACGCCCCATGTAATAACCCGGTAAAATTCCCCATCGGAAAAAAAATCGGCGAATTTTTTATTTCTTTTTTCCAAAAAAAAAACACTTAAATAGAATCTCAGTATGATTCTTAACAACACCCTCTCGGATCGGACAGGGTTTGATTACACACTATAATTAAAAGAGACGGAGTGTTTGAATATCAGGTGAGACTTTGGGTCGTTTGTCATATCCATGCCAGAATGACATATAAAAAATCGGCCAAGTGCGGGTCGGACTCACGAAGAGTTCCGCACGATTGTACAATATTTGGCAAAAATTGCCGAAAAAAACAGGTTTCATGTATGTGTAGTTGGTGACTTCCATTATTTTTTAACTTTATTATATTTTTATTATTTATTGTTATAGCGGCTATAGAAATACATAATCTGTGAAAATTTCAACTGTCTTCTTATTACGGTTTATGAGATACAGCCCGCTGACAGACAGACGGACAGCGGAGGCTTAGTAAAAGGGTCTCCTTTCGGCACCCTTCGGGTACGGAATCCTAATTAAGCCTGTCATCCTGAATTTCTGGTTAATTTGGTGTTCATAGTTTGAATAGGTTGTTTATTCAACATAACATCACGCCCGTATCCCTGAAGGGTTAGGCAGAGGTGTACCTATAATTCATCCACATTTCGCCAGTTATGTTTAATTCTAGTGGTGAGTCTATTGCCATTAACCGGGCACAAATCCAGACTCCGGGGTGCTACTGAAAAATTCCTGATAGAAAAACCCAATAACACTTTGCCCGACCTGGGAATCGAACCTTCGCGCTTGTGACCACTAGACTAACTAGGCAGTCGTTATTTATTAAAATAAAGTTAATTTGGCTCTCTTCGTGTTTAGGTATTGAATGAACATCCTTTATAACCTTAAAATCATACTTGAAAGAGCTAATTTAAATAATCAAGATCTATTTGAACACAATTGTGACACTCAGGTAACATGTGTATTACCCCGCGCGGTACACCTGCCTACCAAAAACCATTGTAGTTAATTAGAATGTCCTTGAAGAATTAAAGAGACAATTTATGACATAGGGCTTGTGCACAAAATTGCGAATCGGTGCGATGCGAATTCGCAACACAAAAGGTTTCCTAAGAAAATCTTAGGGTACCATCGCTGATTCTTGCGATGCGATATGGCAACGCAGTTTTGTGTACAAACCCTAAGAAAATTTTAGCGCACCGTCGCTGACTTTTGCGATACGACGTCGCAACACAGTTTTGAGTGCAAGCATGGGCTTGTACACAAAATGGGAATTCTCATAATAACCTTTTAACTAAGGAGTTAGAAGGTTATTATGAGAATTCCCATTTCCATAGCAGACTGGAAATTAAAGAACCGTTGAGTGTGTTCTGACCTTCAGGCGATACGAATTCAACTGGGAGGTATATAGGTCACCTCTTGTTTCATGTAGCTAACGACCTAAGTCTCTATAATTAGACATTTCCAGGTAGGTGTAGGTAGCTATGTTAAGATTAGTTGTTTGTCCCATGCTTAATGAAGACAATGAAGCCTTTAAAATTATGATGTCATAAATGGCTCCTGTTTTAGACCTAAGGGTCAGTTAAAACCGAGACGCGACGCGCACTTTTTTAATGATCGGATACAGTATCGAATTTAATTACGATACAATAAGGTATTGTACACGCGCCAGTCTTACTAAGGGGTATCGTATTACCCAGTTACTGGGTTGTGGAGTCAGATAGGCAATCGCTCCATGTAAAATACTGGTATTCAGCTGCATCCGGCTAGACTGGATGCCGACCCCAACATGGTTGGGAAAAGGCTAGGCAGATTGATTGATTAAGAACACGCGCTACGCAGCATCGCGCGTCTCAGCGTGTCAATGCTCGCAATGAAATGATACCTTTTCGTGAAGAAAATAAGTTCAATACGAGTTCGATTAAGTGCGCGCAGCGTAGCGTCACTTCACATCGAGGTCTGAACTGACCCATATGAGAAATGATGGAAAAGTCAGTGAAAATCAGTGGTAAGAAAATGGTCTACCATAATACGGAACATTAAATCGTCCGCAATATGTCTGTTGTATGAAATTGCACATTGACGTAGGGTGTCAATTTGCTTACCTATTTATTTTCCTGGCTGTAATTATGACTAAAAATGAGAATTCCAAAATTCGGTTTTATGAAGATGGTAATTATGGAACAGTTGGCAAAATAAAAGATAAAATTGTATCTGTAAATAGGATACATATCGGAATCACATTTACGTCATACAAAAAAAAAAGCTGGATGAGGTCGGATGAATATATAATTATGGTTCATTCAGTTACTTTGAAACTACTTCCTAAAATGGAATGCCAAGAGGAAAAAATCTACAATATGATTTTTTGAGTCCACTTCAGGAAAATCACTGCTGTTACATTGCAGGAGTGATTTTCCAAAAATAAATGTCTAAATCAAGTATTAACTACGATAATTAATAGAGTACAGTACCTTCTTCAACACACTCAAGTTAACATGCAACGCGAGTTCGGTCTTCAGCTTATCAGGCAGTAGGCCCAGCGCTGTGTTGATGTCCCCTCCCCCCTGTATACGCCCCCTGGACCAGGAGTAATCGTACCATCGCAGGACCCTTCGTTTCATGCCACCTGGCACCTGTGAAATGTATGACGTCGTTATTTGATACGGGATTTTGGGCCAGTGCCTTTGAGTAGCTTGGCGGATCATTGCAGTAGAGTCGAGTTTAGGGTGAAGGAATTGGTTTGCCGATGTGCACTGAACGTTACGATAGGATGCATTGAAATGATTACTATCCTTTAATTTCTGATTTTTGATCGTTTTTATTGTCGACTGATTGTTCAGATTTAGACATTGTTAGGTAACATAGTTTTGCAAAAATGTGATCCAGTCAAATAATTAAGTTTCTTCCAAAAGCCCAGACGTCCCCCAGAAGTCTTCCATTAGAAGCTTTTAATGGAGAATGGAATGGAATGGATGGAAAAGCTACATACCTATGTAATTCTGCAATTTTCTTATTTTTTTATTTAATTTAGTCTGTAATTACTTGGGATTCTCAGAACTTCTTATGAAGATTTCATATTAATATCTCTATTTGCATTCCATAATCTTATTAAGATGTTACAAGATTTCTATATACCACTGAAAATAGTAATTTATTTGAAGAAAGTTGTCCTGAAAATATATCATCCATTTTGGTATATTGCTTAGATAAGATGGATACTGCTTTGACATCTATGTCACTGATTGGCACGAGCCTTTCACGTATATTGGTTGCTTTATTTATAGGAGGTATATCTCCCCGTTCACGGCCTCGAGCGATACGACTTGCGACGCGAAAAACGCGTGTCATCTATTCCCGTCTGTCGCTCCGCAAGTCGCATCGCGATAATTCGTGACACGCTCTAAACAACTGCTTTCATTTGTTTTCTCCGCAGTCAAAGTCGCTGTCACAAGACGCGTATACTTGACCCCACGACCAATTTAAGGCCAGGGCCACGACATAGGGCGGTGCGTCTTGCGGCGCGAGGCGGCGCTCGAATGTTGCCTCGCCACTCTCCTCTATGCAAGTCGCACTAACATTTGTTCTCGCCGCTGTCCTCGACGCAAGACGCAGGTCGCGCGAGTGGTGATGTCTTGTCAAGGGGTAAAAGCAATCGTCGTGCGTCGTGCGAATATGCGATCGTCGCGTGTTGATGTCACTTTTTGTTCGGAAAACCGGAAAGTGTTCTTTGTCGCCGCGACTACGCGTTTATGTTCACCGAACAAAAAGTGACATATGAGCTCGACGATCGTGTGTTCGCGCAACTATCGCTTTCCAATAAGTAGGACGCGGATAGCTCGTGGCCACGGGGGTAGTAGGTACTAGGTAGGTGCACTTACCTTATGATGTCTCATATAAGTTTTGGCGCCATCCAGAAGCCTTTCAAACTCCAGTCTGTTCGCATTTCTGTTCGTGATGACATTGCCGACTTGCCCCACTATAGTGGCGAATATGAACACGCCAATCAAATAGCTCACTATTGTAAAAATGTACCTGAAGGAAAATGTTCACGTTTATCTTGAGTTGCTGGTATCAATTGTGTTTCTTATAAAATAAAATTAATATTATCATTTCCATTTAAAACGGTGTTAAAATTAAATTGAGGTGTCTAAATACAAATTAAAACCGTGTTGCTACAGTAAAATATTAAGAAAAGATACGGAAATCAAATAGGTAGGTACTATTCAGAGACAACCAACTACAATGAAGATTTAAACTAAAACAACAAACAAAATATAAAAACAGTGCAAAGTTTTCGAACAGTTGCGATAGTACAAAACACCCCAAAAGCAATAATAACGGACAAAATAAGCGACACGTTTCACAAAATGGCGGAATCAGTGAAGGCTGTTCGAAAACTTTCTAAACCCGTTGTACGACATCGATGAGTGATTTAATAAATAAAAGTAACAAATAAAAGAAATACAGTTTATGATGAAGAAACTAGTCACATTAAGCCCAGGTTCGCACGGGCGCTTTGTTTATGCGACGATTTTTTTTCGCGCACTGGATTTTCAACGCTCTGCTTAGCGCCGATAGTTGAAAATCCAACAGTGTGTTTTTTCGACGCGTTAGGATGCGCTCTGTTGGATTCTCAATGCTCGGTTTCGAGAGTTGACAATCCCCTGCGCAAAAAAAATCATCGCGTAAGAAAAGCGCCCGTGCGAACCTGGGCTTATAGTCGTCCGAAGTTTGTCGCTGCGTAGCGAACAGCCTCCAAATTTCTGCCTTCGCCATTTTTATTTTTATTACGCTCCACACTGGCGGTGTTCCTCCAACAAAGTGTTTGAGACAGTGTTTATGTCGAATTAATGAACGGAGAAATTTATATGTACTGCCATAAAATGCGACGGAATTACAAACCATTTGGTCTTCTAGTGTGTTGCTCGAATGTTTCGCTCGGTTGCCTCCTTATTTCTGAGACTAAGGCTTATATCTCACTAGGACACTATAGTGACGCAACCATGGTCATGCCAGCAAAATATACACAGCTTTATGGTGGATATCTCACTAGGTATCCAATCGGTTGCGCACATTACACACAATTGGCCGTGAGACCATGGTTGCGCCGCCTCTAGTGTCCTAGTGAGATAGGGTCCTAAGCGATACTTAAAATACTTTGTTTGTTCTCTTGAAGCCCTAATAAATACTATAAACCTACAATAATTTTGGTGTGCTTTGTAAAAAATTGTGTGCGAGAAGTTCAGCGCCCCTTCTACCGCATTGTGGTAAAGCTGTAAGTATCCTTTCCGTGCAATAAAACGCGTTATTGCGTATGCTCAACGGTGCAATATAAGTTGCTTTAAGGTTTTTATTTCCGTCCGTATTGCTTTTCCAATATGAGCTATATTCGCATGCAGTAAACACTGTCCACAAAACACATGTCGTAAGAAAACATTTTTAAAGTTATAATCATTTATATTTATATGAAAATGGTGTAATTTATATAAAGTGTTTACGTTTTACGAAAGCCTGCGATTGGTCAGATCATAACGATGTATAATAAAAGTATTTGTTATCATAAAATGATCATAAGTGCCTTGTTATGCGGGACTTATTGAAAGAAATTAGGTAACCAAAATGCGTGCTAGTAAATCTTCCAAACATTTTCGAGGTTATGGAGCAGTAAATATTTTCGCTTTAGATTTATTTGGTTTTGGAATTTCATAAAAGTTAATAAACGACATTTTGAAGAAAGTTTCGAGATGTAAAATACGAACAATTGTACCAAAATCGTACAATAAAATTCCAATATAAAATTCCTCAGATATTTTCCGTAAAAAAGGAAGAAAGTCCAATTTTTTCGATATTTTGTATCATCCCAAATTGTTGTCTTTTATCCATAATGCTGCACAGATTGAGGGAAGATATTGTGATATTTTCCGAAGACAAAATTAATTGAAAGATTAATTTAAGTCGCGGCTCAGTCGTGCTCGCAAAAGGATATTCCCAGTTGAAAGAAAATGGAGTAACATTATGAAGGAAACGAACTTTATACATTTCGTAAAAAATAGAATATACAGGGTGTCCCGTAAATAATGGATCAAACGTAACGGGTAGGTAGCTTACCTCATTTCCAACAACTAATTTGAACAGTAAAAAAAAACCGATAAGGTAACCAAGATATTTTTTTTTTCGATTTTTACTATTTTCTGTACCAGCATTCAGTGTTTTTAATGCTGTTGCTGCAAATGGTATCATATTTAGGTGTGATTTTTGTCAAACATTTCTGAATAGTTTACTAATGTTAAAAGATACCATTTTTTTAAATAACATTTTATTTGCCTTAGGAAAATAATCTTGAATTGAAAAGTTTTGTTTTTACGATGAAAAGACCAGAATTGGAAAAATTCTTCTGTAAAAAAATGTATGACACCAAAGTGTACCATTATTTTAAAAACTTGTAAAATAACTAAGGTTTGCAAATTGGTATAAAACTTACGTCTAGTCCTTGCGGTTACAAAGATATTGCTATGAATGTGATGAAGAAGACAGAACAGAAATTAAAATGGTACAATCTAACTTTTCTTCTCTGCACAGTTGGCAGCTGGTAAACCCACATTTAATGCGAGAGGACAGGAGCCAACATCAATTTAAAATAAATTTATGGGCAGGAATAATAAATGGGCAAATAATAGGGCCCTTTGAACTACCAGCAACTCTAAACGCCGAATACTATCTGCATTTTTTAAGGAATAAGTTGCCAACGTTATTAGAAAATATTCCAGAAGACGTGCGGCAAGCAATGTGGTTACAAAATGATGGTTGCCCCGCTCACTATGCGACGGCAGTAAGGGCGCAATTCAATGAAACTTACCCTGACAGATGGATTGGCCGATTAGGACCAATTTTGTGGCCTCCGCGATCTCCGGATTTAAATCCCTTAGATTTTTTTTATTGGGGATGTTTAATAGACAAAGTTTACCAACAACGAATAACGTCGGAAGAAGAATTACGTCAGCGCATCCAATCTGCTGTATCAGAAATAAACAACAGCCATTTTGTCCGTCGGATAAGAGCTTCCTTTATTAGGAGGTGCAGACTTTGCATTCTCGTAGGGGGACGTCAGTTTGAACATTTACTGTAAAAACAAAATAAACGATTTATTTGTTTTTTTTTTTTAATTTAACCTCCTAATTTTTTTCATACGCTGAGATACCTAAACATTTTTAAGAAAATAGTTGAATTGTGCACACTTTTTCAAATTTTATTTTATTTCGTAATTTGGCACCTCTGTCAGATTCATAGCAATATCTTTGTAACCGCAAGGACTAGACATAAGTTTTATACCAATTTGCAAACCTTAGTAATTTTACAAGTTTTTAAAATAATGGTACACTTTGGTGTCATACATTTTTTTTACAGGAGAATTTTTCCAATTCTGGTCTTTTCATCGTAAAAACAAAACTTTTCAATTCAAGATTTTTTTTCTAAGGCAAATAAAATTTTATTTAAAAAAATGGTATCTTTTAACATTAGTAAACTATTCAGAAATGTTTGACAAAAATCACACCTAAATATGATACCATTTGCAGCAACAGCATTAAAAACACTGAATGCTGATAGGTACAGAAAATAGTAAAAATCGAAAAAAAAAATATCTTGGTTACCTTATCGGTTTTTTTTTTACTGTTCAAATTAGTTGTTGGAAATGAGGTAAGCTACCTACCCGTTACGTTTGATCCATTATTTACGGGACAGCCTGTATAACGAATTAACGATTTGAATGATCTAGTAAAGAATAACGATAGAAGTTTATCTGAACGAGGGAAATTGGTTAAACTTTCGGTAATTTTAACTTTAACATTTATGTGTTATTCTCAATTTCCTGTTTGTATGAGTACCTACTTAATTTTAGAAGTAGATAAACAAAATACGGTTTTTATTTATTATTAAGTTTTAATATAAATAATAACTCATTAAGTATCCTTCACGATATGTATACCTAAATGAGAATGACATAAAAGTTTTCAATACAAATTATAACGCAACAGTTACCAAATTTAAATTTCACAAAACAACATTTGATTTAATTCGAAATTCAAATCGGAACGGCCACGAACGAAAGTTAACAGAACGTTTGTAATTCAAATTTGACGTGAAAACTCAACGGAAAATATATCATGCCACAGACTAACGATGTTTGGCCGACCTTTGAACCGACAGTAGGCCCAACGTCCAACATAAAGGTATGTTTAATACGAAAATATTTTCCACCCAACCTTGACCCCAACGTGTGAGATATGTTGGATTGTTGGTTCTAACGTCAACAGTCGAGATGTATCGCAGTAATTAAAGCTGGCCCCGATCTAACAAGACAGAAAGGGGAACACCGGGCCGACCGTGTTTTGTTCTTAATCTTCCACTTTCGTCTACGGAATTCCATTTTAGACGTTTAGGGGTGTACGCGATAGGTCATATCAACTCGGAAACGGATGGCAACCGTATCAACCCGAGCCGTTTAGTATTCTTTGTATGAAACCCCCTACTGGAAAGCACGCTAACCGAAATCGTAACGTAAACGATTTGCCTCGGGACAAGCTCACGAACCGCGATGTGGCGCGTGGTCAACCAGCGGTTCCCGCGCTTTCGGCTCGTCGGCCCCGCGCTTACGCCTCTCCGTCGCCGCGCTTGCGTCTCTTCGTCCACCCTTTCCCCTCTCACCCCTCCGGCGGTCTATCAGTTTCTGTAATATTCAGCTGACAGGACATGACAAGTGTCCCATCGTTTGTGGAACAGCACCACATTTACACTCCAAGGCGGAGTCGTCTATGAATCGTATGAGTTTCATTGGTGAAAGTCGCCCTTAGGAATGGTCTAAGCGGAAGGTTGTATAATCGGCTCTTGTTATCGATTTCGTGGGTAAGCTCGACGAGGATTTTAGCTAAATTAATTTATTCTGTTTTCGCCAGAGCTAATTTTGCCTTGTAATAGTTGTAGTTTTAGAATAGAATATAATTGTGTTTTCTTCCTTCAGATACAATATTGTTACACATAACATCACGTCTGCTTTCCCCGAAGAGTTAGACAGAGATGTACATATAGTATATACACCCACATTTCGCCCGATATGTATAAGACCCATGTAATAGGGGGCGAGCTTATTGCCATCAACCTGGTACGTACAAATCCAGATTCTGGGCTTCTACTAATAAACTCTTGATGGAAAAATCCAACAATTTTGTTCGTCATTACAAACAGTATCTATGACAAATGACTATGACACTCAAACCCATTTTTTTATATAAAAGCTGCCTTTTTAAATAAATAATGCCGCAAATATGAGCAATCCCCAGGAAACACTTGGGCCATATGCTCCATAAACTTGATTATATAAATTGGTAGGTACACAACATTCAGACAATTAGAACATCACGCTTTTAGGACAGAAGCACTAAATTTTAATTGGACAAAACAATTTTCCGATACAACGAGTCGTGAAATGGACTAATTCAAACTTGTACCGAATTTTGTATCAACTATTAGTTGCGTCGTTAGGTTCAGACGAACTTCTGAGTCAATTTGTAAAGGTATCTACATTTTATACTATTTTCTAAGTCATTAAGCATTCAGAAGTTGGCAAATGAAATATTATTCTGACACATATGGGAGTTTGTTGTCAGTTTTGTTATAGTTTTAGGTCGTTAAACATGATGAAGCTACTCCGTTCAGCTTTATGTATCTAGATCACTTTGATCTTAAAGCTGCTTGAAAATAGCTTCTAAAAAAAACATACATTACTAACCCAAGTCAGCATTTACTCAGGGCGAATTACACCTGCCAGGGTTGCGGGAAAGTCCGAAAGGGATACCGGGACCTTGGCAACAGGCAACTGAAGGAACACGGGTGGGTTTTAGTCCGTAAAAGTCTGACACGCCCTTCCGCTCCGCCCAGAGCGGGAGAAGTCATTGGATGATTTCCAAACCTCAAAAAAAAAAAAAAGGTTGTTTTACACCAATGAAACTGAATGCGATCAGGTGCCGTATTATGAAGTATTAATGCCAGCATTTTTCCAGTGTGAGACAGAGACGGAGCTAGACAAGGCCGCTAGCACCATCCCGTTTTCACAGTGGAATAATGATGGCATTAATACTTCATAATACTACCCCAGCACATCTAAACAACGACCAAGAACTGTCTTGGATTTTGATTTGTCAATATTCCACAAATGACACTGACAGCTCTTGAACGCGGTTTAGATGTGCTGATCGCGTTTTGGCGATCATTGGTGAAATTCACCTTTAGTCAAATGTTCGAAATTCGAAGTTCATTTTATAAATTGCGTTTATTTGCGTGAATGCCAAAAATAGATATTGGTGAAATTCAGCCTTAGGCAAACCATCGAAATCTGTCAATACATATAAATTAAAGTCGCTTTTCGTGCTTGTCTGTATGTCCGCGTTTTTCTTATAAACCACGCAACAGATTTTGATGAGGTTTTTGCCGTTGTGTAGCGAATTTATTCCGAAAGGTTTATCTGTATAATACGTGAATATTAAAGTTACATATAACTAAGAAATCTCGATGTTTTATCAAGTTGTAAAAACCGTGCGAAGAAGGAGCGGGTCTCAAGTAATATAATATTTTAAGTATCTGCAATGTGAATTACTTCACTCCATGTATTTACTGATATAAATAATAACGATATAATTCACTATGTCACGATTTAAGTCTACTTAACATCATATACAGGGTGAAATTGAATTCATGGGCATCCTCATACGGGGTCATTGTACTCATCATTATGAACAACTTTCACTATGAGAACAACGCTGAAATCGCGAAAAAAAATCAACTGTTCCCTACATTTATTGTTCGTATAGCTCGTCAAAATGTAGGGAACAGCAGATTTTGTTTTCGCGATTTCAGAGTTGGTCCCATAGTGAAAGTTGTTCATAATGATTAGTATAATGACCCTTTAAAAGAATGCCCATGAATTCAATTTCACCCTGTATATTTTCCAAATGTCAAGTACAATCTTTATTACTTCAAGCCATATCAATATCAATGCCTCTTAAAAATCCCATTTGAAAAGTGTAAGAAGCGAAATTCACGGCAGACCGCACAAGACCAATAAATTCAACGCTGACACTTATATATCTATTACGCCTAGCCAATTTAGTTTAGCCCCGGTGAAATTTTGCGAGTACTAGAGTCTTTTTAGGGTCTTTAGGGTTTTAGGGGTATTTTTAAGAGTTAAATAAAATTATTTTATAGAACAGGTACGTGGCTTCTTGTGGAGGATGTGGTTTTTGCACAAGACATTTTTTATAGTGTGCTTAGTTGGTTTGGTCATGATGAGAGGATGAATGAAAGTCGACTAACAAAAGGTTTTTACGAGGCAGATGTGAGTGGAAACGCCAGGACAGGCACTGTTGAGTATTCTTTAACTGTCATTACCAGTGCTCGGAATAGGTAGAGCTAATCTACCTAAAGTTCAAAGAACAGAGACAAAAAAAGTGGAGACTTCCTTACGACTAAAATATTTTTTCGGGACTAATGTCGGGATTTCGGGACATCACATAAATTATTATTAAAACTGTTATGTAAATAACAATAGCTTCTGCGCTTACTTACATCGTTCAAACGAATATTAGATTATTAGGAGATTACCTTAATTTTTTTTAAACAATAAATGATAAATGATAAATGATAAATGATTTTTATTTCTGTAAGTAGGTTTGTACAAACACTTTTACACGTCAATCACATTTTTAAAACTAGATGAGGTCGGCGTTTCCTATCTGACTACTCTGAGAAGAAAGGCCGAAACAAACTCAGAGGTCACAGTCTCTTTTAAAGTCCAGACATAATCTTGGTCAGATCATGTGAAGACCATGTAGATTGGTGTCTGAAATGGACTTTTGAGGAAAGAACCACACAGATTGAGTGGACCTGTCCAGTCAGTGCAAGCATTTGTCAATAATCGTGCAGCTCAACTCCAATTTTAAGGAGCTCAACGATTTGACGAACAGTACCAAAGAAAGGACATTTGGTAAGGCCGCATAAATTGCTCAAACTGCCAGACCATGATTAATTAAAACTAAGGAAAAATTAATACTAAAAAAGAAAAGAAACAAAGATCCACATAGTCTTCACATTCACAATAATTAAAATAATATAATACTTTACAAAGTAAACATTCATGTCACTGTATAAGTTAATAATAAAATAAAAAGTCACTAAATATAACAGAATTCAATAAGTTAAAAAATAACAAAATTGGAGAAATTGGAGCAGCTCAATCCCAAGCCTTTTTGTCCTCAATGTAATCTTTAATGGTATAATACGCTTTTTGGCACAACTTACGTTTAATAAATGTTTTAAATTTATTAAGGCTTAGATCTTGTACGTGGCTTGGAAGCTTATTGTAAAAGCGTATACATTGACATCTAAAGGAGCCACCTATTTTCTTGAGCCTTGTTGTAGGTATAACAAATTTGTGTTTGAAAATAGAAATCGTGCATACTTTTTTTTTTAAACAGAAACAGGAAATTTATTCTATAGTTGTTTTACTTTATTAATTTTAGTTGTACTTAAGTAGTGTTCCGAAACCTGGGACATTAGTCCCGAAAAAATATTTTGTCGTAAAGCGTCTCCACTTTGTCTCTGTTCTTTTTCGAACTTTAGGTAAATTAGCTCTACCTATTCCGATCACTGGTCATTACTGTCAATAATTTTTTTTTCAAAATAAAATTATATTTTTATTTTTAATTCTATTTTTGTTATGAATCACAAGGAACACTCGACAGTAGCGACATCTGAAGTGAGCAAGACCCATTTACAATATCAAACGTTTTCATATTATTAAACCAAATCCCATATTTTTTTTTTATTTGCGGCAGGGCATTACCATTTCCCGACGTCACACACTTCTAAAGAAAAATTCTACCAAAACTAGTAAAAACAGTAATTTCGAGTGCAAAGCGATTTTGTTTCTTAATGAAACAAAATCGAGAAGTCGCGTAACTCCTCGACCCTACTCATGACGCTTAACCTTTCGCAAAAAGGTGTTTTATAGCTAAATCTAAGGGATTCCTAGGGATGTCATAAATCAGACATGGAAGGCAGACATTTGGAGCAGTTTGACCTGTGGTTATTTATAGAGGCGCCTTCGTTTCCACAGATTTATTGAAGTGATGTCCAGTCGTATTATACTCGGCAATTTTGAGGTAAGCCATTCATTTTTTCGACCTTATTCTGGGCGGATTTCGGAGATTCAAAAAAACGATAGCTCCTTCCATAGTATCTTCTACAAAAGTAGAATTTTTTAAGCATTTAAATATTCGTTAAGTGAAAAGTGTATAATTATGATTTCGTTCTCAAGTTTGTGGTTCGGCATTTACCGCATAATACAATTAAAAAAGAATTAACAAACTTCTGTTTAGAATAACAAATTAACTAATTTTAAGCCACTGTCTAAGTCCTTGCATAATAAGAAAATGTCAAACAAAAGCATTCTGCTCGAGCGTTTTGCTTGAGATAAAAACGTGCGCTACACAATTAAGTCCAAAGTTAGTGCTAAGTAATGTCTTGGTAATTAATCATAGCATCTTTCGACGGGTAAGAACAAAGTAGTATTTTATTTTAGGCTTTAGATAGTTTTCAAGATAAAACTAATGCCAGTTTCTGTTTTGTAGTGCAGATTAAGAAGGTCGTAGCACCTCGTAGCACTTCGTAGACCTTTCGTAGCGCGCTGCTACGAAAGCGTAGCAAGATTTTCACAATCAGTTTTCGCGTAATCATAAAAAATCGGGGGAAACCCTTTTCTAAATCGAGTTTTATATCAAATGAGAAGCAAATACTGAGCGGGTATTGTCGATTAGCTCTCTGAAATCTTGAACAGACAGAAATGTCACGCGATTTAGTCGCAGACATGTGATTTAAATCGATTTTGTCTGCCGAGTGATGTCGGACCCAGTGTATTAGAGAGGCAATAATACCGAGAGACGGTTCTTGGAAAATATTTTCATGTTATGTCAATATCTTTACGTGTTGTGGATTTAAGGGAGTTTTGCTTTTAACTAAATGGAAGAGGTGCATTGTGCAAGAAGTACGTTGAGAATATTATGTTCAGGTAGCGAGAGGTTGAGCAAATCCCAAACCTCTCGTTACAGAGCTTAGATAAACTGAAAATACAGTAAGTATAAAAATGCAAGAGTCATTTCGTATTTGTATTACTCAAATAACACACACACACAGGTACATTTCGTATTTCGTTAGAAATACGGAATGTACCTGTGTGTGTGTGTTTATTGGAGTAAAATAAACATTTGTTGAAACAAAAAATATGATCCGGCTAGCAAAAATGCCTACAAAAGGCGGTTATACCTAAATAAAAAAAAAAAAATTACAAAAAAAACCATTTGCACGGTTCTCTTATAATTTCTAACACCGTTTGAAGTCATATTTCGGAAAGCAAAAATACGTATAAATAAAAAAGAAGGAAATAGACGTTCTATATTCAAATAATTTATTTTTGTTTTTCAGTGTTTACCGAAACACCGAATGAAACGTAAACGAACCTTGCTTACTCCACTTGTGAAATAAAAGTGACGCATTGTTACGTATTACTTCGGTACAACGCGTAGAGAAAACTGTTTATGGTTGAAGTAAAAAGGTTTTTCAAAATGCTGTGTAATTCTTGAAGGAGACGTTTCGAAGTTTAGCGATGAATTAGTGTTGAGGAGACAATTTAGGGAAGTTTGCAAAGTCTTTTGAACTTGCTCATTATAATATTGTGTGACGAATGAAAAAACTTTGTAGTGTACCTATCAATCTTTTCATTACATACATACATAATCAGCTTATAATGTTTCCACTGCTGGGACAGAGGCCTCCTCTATTAGAGAGTGAGTGAGCCGTAATCCACCAAGCGAGACCAGTGCGGGTTGATAGATGTCACATGATTTCGAATTTTTTTGGTTCTAGGACATGCCAGTTTTCTCATGATGTTTTCCATCACCGTTTTGAGAGCAGTGGTGATGAAATTATTCACACAAAGTAAAGCGCCTGTCTGGGTGCGAACTCACGAAACGTACAACTCGTAAGTCGGGCCCGTAACCACTGGGCCACCACTGCTCTCACTCTCTTTTCATTAGACAAGATTTATTTAAGGGTCATTTCTAGAAACTTTCCTCAAAAACCTTTTAATCTCCTCTGTAGTTCATTGGTAAGACCGTCTCAGACCCAGAGGTCGCGAGATTCGATTGCCCGCGCGTTGGTGCAAAAATTTCTGCTCGGTTTGGTTGGTGGTCGAGCTTGTTCCAAGTCCACCTGGCTAGCTACCACTATCTTGTTTAAGTCTGTCGCCATAACAACAATGCTAACATCATTGTTGTGTTTCGGCAGTTGGAGGTAAGATAGCCAGTTCCTCTGTGGTTGAGGATTCCGGGTGAAGCTCGCTTCCACCTTCGGCCTGATCATCATTTATCATCAGGTGATATGAAGGTCAAGAGCTGACCGGGTGGAGTAAAAAAAAAACAAAAGAAAACCAAATAATACTCACCTTATCAATGACAGTTTATGATTATTCTGGCACAAAATACTGTCTTCACTTCCTAAACCAATTTCATGTTTATTTTTCCTGTATTAATTTTATTTTCAGAAAAATATACTTCCGTAATGTATTCATACTTAAGTTGATCACATAAATGTGTCCTTTCTCCGGCACACTCAATCATATTACGGCGCAATATTGACTGGAAGTAGGATATCTTTTTAAGTGCGAGACAACTTACCTACAAGAATATTTCATTATTCTATGAAACATTTTAACGTAAACGTAAACTAATAGAAACGTTTTTAAACATTATACAACGCGTAACGGAATAAACGCAAGAGGTCATACACCCCAATTAGAATATTAAATTATAAGACTAAAATAATATCTGTAATTTAATTTAATTGAACCACACCTTAAATTAACTATTTTATTTAACTCGCACTACACATAGGATAGCTATGAGCGTATTACAAATTTGGTTATGCATTTAAATAGGCTTTATTCCTTTGAGATAAGGATTAAATTTCCTTAAATAAAATATCTTGTTATGACGCAGTGGTTCTAATTTCAGTTAAATAAAAGATGTTATCATGAAAAATTAACTTATATAAATAATGACGGAAATCGATTCAGTAGCCGATTCTGAGCAAACTACTTTCAGGTCTTGCGCTTATTCTGTTACGCGTTGTATGTAAATCAAATCAAATCAAATTATTTATTTGCTTAATACTAGGTATAAACAGATGTTACAAATAAATTATAAAGTTCTCTGTATTATTACCTAACGAGTTTTGGAAATATTCATAATTATTATTATTAATCTAATTATTAAAATAACATTACAAAATTATTATAATACATCTCATAAACTGAACAATTAACTAAATTAAACTTAAAATATCGGTCCCAACTAAAATAAAATTATACAGATGTCAAATTAAATTATTAAAGCATGTCACACTGATGTCATATTATTCAGTATCAATAAATTACTGTGTGTGATAATATCACATCCTTTGGTTGTACCTCTAAATGTTCCCACATAGTTACGCCCCATTTCTTCCACATTCCACCTAATTTATTCATTTATTTTTGTTTTATGTAAGATTAATATTATTAATTTGTTTCTCAGTAGCAGCCCGGAGTCTGGATTTGTGCCCGGTTGATGGCAATTGGCACGCTTATTACATGAGAATCAACATAACTGACAAAATTTGTGTATACTATAGGTACACCTCTGCCCAATCCTTCGGAGAATACAGACGTGATGTTATGTTATGTTATTATACACATAAACCTACCAGTTTTTTTTTAAATTATGTTGAAAGTCACATCTAAATCCGTGGCGTAGTTTAGAAAAACAACGCAGTCAGTCAATCAGACAAACAAGAAAAGCGACTTTAATTTATAATATGTATAGATATAATTATGCTTAAATGCTTGTATGTTCATTCTGTTGCAGAGAATAACCGAAACATTGCTACATTCAAGTCTGCATAAAATAAATGTTTTCTCCATTTTGTTATCTCATCTGGCAACATCGTCGCCTCAAGTCCGAGAGAAAAATAGACACAATCAGTTCAAGTCAGAGTAAATTATTTTTGTTATCTTGTTTTTTCGCTAGGTTCATGCAGCTGTATTTATGAGTTCTAGGAAATATACGGTTGACCCTGCCTGGACGTATTCAGTGTTAAGCTCTGGCAACACTGAGGTAAACCCCACGTGAGATACGGGACGCGACTGCGTGCGTCGTAAGTTTTAGTTATTTTTAATTCGCTCGCACCGAATAGTCGCGTGGCTTCCTGGCACGCGACTATTCGGTGCGAGCGAATTCCTTCCCGCATCTTGCAAGGGCTTTGTCTCAGTTTCACCAGAGCTAGGACTTTTCAAACTGGGGTGAAAAGTGGGACACTTGCGGGTCACTTGTTTTAATGATTAGGAATTCACGTGACGAACAGTCACGTGAATTCGCCAAATTGAACACAATACAAGTTAGTTAACACAATCGGTGCGAGCGAATTTCGTCTCGCATTCTGCTCGGGATTCGCCTCTGTTTAGCCAGAGCTTAAGTGCGTAATATAAAGCATTTCATTAGACGAAATATAAATTAAATTTATGAATTTAAACGATTTTCCTTGCATCAGGTTTATCTGAATATTTTCTTATTCTCGGGAACCTAGATAGGAGAAATATTTAGCTGGTTATCATTCACATGTCCCTTTTCATATTTCTTTCCGATCCATCACATAGATTACACATTTCTTGGAAATATAAAAGACTTATACAGGATGCGCAATGTGGAAGTGATGTGATGAGAGTGCAGAAATACGATATACACAGGGTGCTTTTATTGGTAATAGGAGCCTGTCACTCTTTGAACGGTTTTATGCGAAAACAAGATGGCGCTTATCGCGGAGTTGAGTGTTGTTGGATATTTAATATAATGCTTTCTTTTGTGAACGACTTAGCTTATAAAATATCTAGGAGGTAGTTTTTCTTTTCAAGCGAGAAAATTAGTAGTTTTATTAAGAATGCGTAGGGGTGTTGAATCAAAATCATGAGTGTTGCCTTCTTGTTAAAGTTATCATTCAAAGTTTTCATCAAAAAACTTTATCTGGTTTATCAAAGATTTTAGCTCGACCAAAAACTTATAAAAGGCACGTTGTTTGCTACAAAATTTGATAGCACTAAGTGACTTCCATTATAAACTTAAAGCGGTAATGTTCTAAATTGTGTTCATCAAAGTTTCGACATTGTGAATTTACACTAACAACAGTACAAGTTACTAAAAGTAAGATTTAATCTTAACTTGAAACGACTTGAACTAATATTTGTGAAAAAGTTTTGATTAACAAATCCAGGCATAATTTTCACACTCAATTTTGACACGTTGTTTCAGTATGTTGTTGTTTAACTTGTACTGTGGGAAAAACTTATATTTTCTTGTAAAATCAACAAGAGCACGACGTCAAAGGACTGAAGCTACGGTTTTCTAGACATGGTGGCCGCCACATAACGGTTGCAATGTGTGTGTCATGAAAATGATGGTCGTGATTTTACAGTATCAGGGTCAGTTCAGATCGCGACGTGAAGCGACGCGACGCTGCGCGCACTTTTTAACAATTATCGAACTTATTTTCTTCACGAAAAGGTATAATTTCAGTGCGACACGTGTCAAAGTACGATGTGAAGCACGGTGCTGCGCAGCGCGTGTACCTTACTGTGTTGTAAATAAATTTGATATTGTATCGGATCGCGTTGCGTCGCGTCTCGGTGTGAACTGACCCTCACCAAACGCTCTCTTTTAACGTTTCAGAGACGTTATTTGCCTGTAAATTGCGGACGCTATGTGGTGGCCTCCGCTCTTCTAGGAAGTCGTAGCTTAAGGGACTAAATGCTTCAAGTTGGTTCAACTCATTATCGACCCTTGGTTTATGCTCTACGGAAACTGCAAAAAGTATTAAATTATTTTGCTTTAAAAAAATGAATTTAATTTATATTCGTTTGACTATTAATAGGTGAGTACAAAAACGATTATTCCATCGAATTTAGTACTTACATTCGATTATGATCTTTATATTTTGATTTAAAAATCATAATCGAATGTAAGTACTAATTAAATAAAATGAAAATTTAATTTGAGCACCGATGTTTGTGTCTGTCTTCATAAACTATCGTCTCTAATGAATCTTAAGTGATGAACCACAAATTCTATCTCTTCCACAGCCTCGGGTTGGATAACTCTTGTATAATTTCGGGAATACAAACAACGAAACACGGTCACGGTAAAAACAACTTTCGAGATATTCTAAATTCGAAATCAAAACATCAACTCGGAATTTGTGTTCTTAAATAAAATTATAACCTCTTTTCAATTCAAATAGTTACTGGCTGGAATTTAAAAAACGTTTAATGTTTATGATCTGACCAATCGCGTGACGTAATGAGACATACCCTCGATTGGATCTGAACTGCAGCAGACGGGATTTGAGCCCGCGACGCGGCAGAAATTTGGGGCCTCCTTGCGTGCTACCACACATACAACCTCTGTTAATTCTGTTAGTCTTCAGCGACAAACATTACACAACCTCTGGCACAAAGGCAAGAACCTTGGCTTTGAAACAAGTGACAGAAATAGGAACCTCAAAGGAATGACTAACATAGACGGAGGGGGGGAGGGGGAAAACAAAAGACGTTTTATATTTTTGCGTGTTTATATTTTTAACACTTTCCGGGACACTGAACTAGACACAATAGAAGTTTTATTGTTGAGACGGATTTTTAGTGTCCCGGAAAGTGTTAAAAATATACACGTCAAAATATAAAAAAGTCTTTTGTTTTCTTACGAAACTTCCTTTGAGTTAGAGAGAGCCCACGCCTAGTTGAATCCCTTTTACTTATTGTCATAGACACATTGGTTACCAGGAAGATGAGAATGATTTTCATTTAAGCGTTCTCATCACTACGAGTCGGTAAACAACGTGTCTACAGTTGCCATAAGCTTAGAGGATGCTCTATGTTAGTTATTATACTGATTTAAGAATTCGAATAAAAAAAATACATTTGATTCTAAATTCAAAGGTCTATTGTTAAAATACGCAAACTCACAGGAGAGCGCAGACGTCATATTTCTCTATTACATGCAAATCCATTGGGCTCGACCGTCGTTTGTTTCAAAGCCCTGGTTTAACACTACAATGCCACTCGCTCTTTACTCTGGGAAAGATTGGACGCGGAAAACCTCTCGGAAAGCAATCTCGGGTAATTGTATTTTACAAGAGCGGTGTTCGCAACAAAACCGGTATGTTTCCCGAGGTAAAGTGCGTACGTGAAGGGAGGGTTAATCACAGCAGTATCGCCTTTCCTAATTGAATTACAGATCGTAATGCTCGGTGTTAGTATTTCTTTTCGGTTATTTATTGTTTTGTACGTACATTTTGTGCACAGATACGATATCCACAAAGTTATATCTTGGGATCAGAAAGGCAGTTAATTAGAAAACAGAGAAACAAAACAAAACAAAAATTGGACGTAGAAATAAGGTAAGTTTAGACTAGACGGATAGTTTCTGATGTATATAATCGTATTACTACAATAAAGTATTATAATTGAAGTGAAAACTTCTTTAGGCGTTGAACGAAACCGAACCGTCACGCTCGGGTCGGATGTTGACTCGGGTATACTCGGCTCCAATCGGTCGGTGACGCTGAACATGGTATACTCGGCTCCAGCTGTCATCAGCCACGTTTACTGTAAGTTTTCATTTGTATTGTGAGGTCAATAAGCACACACTGTCTTTTTATTAAACCGACTTCAAAAAAGGAGGAGCTTCTCTATTCGGCTGTATTATTTTTAAGTAGTACGAATACATACGAATATAAGTGACGTAGGTACCACAACTAAAAACAATAACAACAACAATAAAAAAACACCGACTTCCTAAAAAAACACTACACTACCTACTGGTTTTTATTTTTCAAATATAAACTGATGTATGGAAGTCGGCATTATTTTTGTATGTGCGTTTCTGTTTGTTTGAAATTGTTAATCTTCTTCTTCAAAATAATAATAATTATATTGAACGAGATAATTTTTTCTCGTGTTGTTTAATCCTAAAAGCTCTTCAGTTTTGCTCTTATAAAGAAACTGGTTTTCTATTTCGAAACAAAGGCTACTACTTATTAGGCTTTATCTGAGAGTTGTTTTTTAATAATATATTTAATAAAATAAAATCTTGAATTATTTTATCAAATTTTTTTACGTCCCATTAAAGAAAACGTTTTAAGTAAGGATTCTTTATAAATCAAATCTAATGGAATACTGATTTATTCTTGATTGATTCCACTTTATTTGTTCCTAGACCTTGTTTCAACTTCACTCGAGTTGGACTGCCCTAATCTAATAGAATATTTTATTCGATTCTCCAAACGAACTCCCTTAATCGAATAAAATGTGAAAGTTTTACCGTCAAAAGCTTTTATCTTAAGTTTTCTTGTTAATTGTAAATATTCATAAATTTTTTAGTTACAAAAGCACAAAAATATTAGCTTTCCGGCAAATGATAATTCCGTTTTTTTTTAAGAATAAGTTGTAATCCCCCGTGTTTGAAATGTCACATTACTATTAAGTAAGACAAGTGGTATGACACAAACAATTACCTAGCGCAATAACAATAAAAATATTATTTTAGACATGAAAGTGTCTAGACTCAGACTAGGTCGGCACTAAAGTCTGTGGACTAAGGAATTTTTATTTTAGAGCTTCACACGTGGACCTATTCTTAGGATTTTATATTAAAGACAGCAAAAATTTATATTTTTATAGGCAATTTACACGGTCCAGTTGCGCACATTCAACGCATTTATTATTATTACTTTTCAATACATTAAAGTCTGTTCTATCATTTTTTTATATCCACGTACCACATAATTCTAAAAGTGGAACTTAGAACGTAATTTTTAAATGACTCAAAATAAAGAAGGTTCTCAATGAGAATTGTTTATTGGTTTACGTAAGCAACAAATAACTTGTTAATTTTTTACTTTTGTAATAATAATAATTTCTCAATAAATTTTCTTGGCGAATAATTTATATTCATTCGACTCCTATTTCTAATAACTTGCGCTCATTCTTGAGAACTTTTGCTGATTCCGTAAGTACGCAATTTCGGTTTTTAATGATCTAACCCTTCGGTAATGATTGGGGGAACCGCAATTGGAATTCAGCTCGGTTTAATGAGGCCATTTTTAAGGATCTTCTGTATTACTACAAAGTCCTTATTGGGTCATTAACCTGCTCTTTGGGGTTTATATTTGAATTAAATCTTGTTGTAATTACGACTAACGAGTACTCCGACTATTATTTGTCCTAAGTAAAATGAATACAGTAAGTGTCTACTAAATTTCTTGTAATCCGCAGAACAATCAAACAAATATCACGAAGTTCATCGAAGCATAATTTCTTTAAAATATTGGCATACCTATTATAATTTTTTTCCACAATATATTCGTAATTCATATAACGTAAAAGAAAATGGCGTCCTTCTATCTTTATAAAGATTTAACATAGCATAAAAAAGTAAAAAAAACGAAAGTGGCAATTGTAATTGTATAAACAAGGGGACGCCTTGCTATCACATATGACGACGAAAAAAAAAAAAAACTTTTTCAACAACAGTCATGAAGAACCTTTTTTTATACACTGTCACCTCCTTGAGTCTTCGTTATGTTGGTACTTGTTCGAGTTCTGAATTTTGGTAGAACTGGAGTGACAGTATCATAAAGGATTGATGGAAATGGGAGATGCCCTTGGACAAGTGAGGTTGTTAAACTCTCGTTTAGTTGGGATGGGCTTGGTGAAAAACACTTGATTTTAAGAGTCAAATATTAGACAGCTATACTAAATATCCAAAAAAGCTAAGTGGTTCTTGAAATTAGTTGCTATGCTGTACATATCTTGAAAACGACCGCCTAAAAATATCAGAAGAGAAAATTATTTTCAGACATTTTTAGGTACTAATGTGTACGAAAGTGACAAGGAGTACTTGTTCAACTGTCGAATATTTTTATTAATTTGTGCGCATATTATTGAAGAAAAAATATAAACTATAGTTCAAAACGTTTTACCGTAGGTAACTATCAAAATGAAACAATTTGATAATTTAATTCAATAACGAGACTGCCGTCTAAACCTCCCCTTACGTTTCAAAGACGAAAATGCAAAATATTTATTTGTTAACTTAATCTTAGTATATTATGTCCAATGCGTATTTAAATATCAGTGTTGCCACGTATTTGTCCTATGTATGTAATTTTCTAAATTAGAGTATTTTAGAGAAGCAACAAGACGTATCGCGATGTGTGCCCAACTATAAAGTTGGATACAGACCAGGCTAACGAGGGCTAAACGGGTTAAAACAACTTTTCCTGGAACTTATTTTCTTTCATTGAAAATACGACATTATATTGTGCGCTTATATAAATACTAACGTAACGATATTATCGTCCACATTCATAAAATGTATGGAAATACGTACACGTTATAATGTTATTGTGTTAAAATGTTGTAATTTAAAAGCGTCTTTATTTATATTTCCATACATACTTCTCTGTGATATCGTGATGCCGTAGACGTGCACACGGCTACAGATCAAGCTATACATTTCCAGTATAAGCTGACCTCGCATTGTACGGAAATCCTATACAATGCGAGATCGCCTTATAATGGAATGGTATAGCTTGATGTGTAGCCGTGTGTACACGATAATATTGTTACGTCAGAAATTATAAAAGCGCACATTGAGTGCTGGAGGACTCTTGCATTATTTAAACGATATTAAAAAAAAAATACACGATATTCACTGGCAATTTTTAATGCAAATATTGATTTTTACACAGTTTTCGCTAATTAAACTCGCCAGTCAACTGGCAGTGACAGTTTACAAAGTGCAAGAAGATTCTAGTCGTCACATTGCGCAGTAAAACTTGCTATAGTTATAGCATTTTAGCACGGCAATAGCGGTCATTGCCCTTTCTCTAATTAATATCTCTTCGGAAACCAAAAAAAAACAACATGAGTGGTTTTTCGTTCTTAGAATATGTTGAAGATCACGATAAATTCAGGACGTTAACGGACTTTATTTTAGTTTTTGAGATAAAAGATGTTAGAAAATGTAGGTGGGTCAATGACCTCTAGTGCCATGCGACAAATATAGGTTAGATCATAGAGATATAATATAATTATAGTATATAGTGCGCGCAACAAACTATGAACAGTAGACAGGGGTTTGAACAACATGACGTTCCTCACCACACTCACTCACTTGTCAGTTTCGAGATTCATTCATTTGTATGTCACAGTGAAGCGGTACAAAATGTTATTTTGAGGTGTTGGGACATTCAATCATTTTGTATGGGACATTTGAAGTGCCTCTTGTATATCCTACCCAACACTAATCTATAGCTCACTTGTCTACGATGCGCACTGAGCTATTTGTGCAATACGCGCACTCTATGTAATATTATATCTCTGTGGGTTAGATATAATCATACTTGAGCTATTATAAATTGTTAAACTATGTGACAAAGTAGCGTGTTTCAACAGATTAACACTGGAATTTTATTTTATTATTTTTGACGTTCAAAAGTGCCTTTTAATGGCCTACTTGAAATAAATGATTTGACTTTGACTTTGCACAAAACATTCTTCAGTTTTTTCGCCATTTTTAGCCTGATCTGTAACCAGCCTTAGAGAAAAATAATAAAACGTTAAACAAACATGCAGCGTACTTACTCGGCGTTGGTCTCTGGAGTCGGCAGGTCTCCGATGGTAGTGAGGGTGAGGGTCGACCAGTAGAGGGAGCCCAGGTACTTTCTGGTGAGGGTTGCGTAGTCGCCAGGACGGTGGGGGTACACCCAGTCACCCTGTTGGAGAAATATATTTCGTTAAAATGCATAATAT
This sequence comes from Lithophane leautieri, assembly GCA_949152455.1. Taxonomy (NCBI): domain Eukaryota; kingdom Metazoa; phylum Arthropoda; class Insecta; order Lepidoptera; family Noctuidae; genus Lithophane; species Lithophane leautieri. The sequence continues at coordinate 12,132,492 of OX424478.1, forward strand.
AAAAGGCGACGTTATCGTTTGTGTAACGATGTTATCTAACTTCTGCGCAATAAAGCTCACTATAATAGCCACACTGAGGCTAGCCCCGCGCGGGACGCAACACTGAACTGACTTTTTAACGAATAGGAAGTCATGCGACTACTCGCATAAGTTTGAAAACATCCATACATGTTAGTTGATACTATCGGTGCGAGCAAATATGGTCTTGCAGCCCGCGTGGGATATGCTTCGATTTGGTCATAGCTAAATCTAATCCAGTTTGAGCAAACGTCCAAAAAAGAAAACGGCACTGTACATACAAACATTAGGCTTTACAAGTCCCGGTGAATCGTGATACATGGATTAATTTGTTAGTTCGGTTTTCTCAGCCCTTTGGTTGCTCGGAATTGTGAGCAGCTGACTACTCAAATACCGGACTAAGAACGTTGGTCCAAGTGGATTTATTGTATTCCCTTTTATTAGTAATTAGTGGATCAATTCTTTCCTAACAATCATGACGCCTTGTTTCCCCGAAGGGTTGGGCAGAGGTGTACCTATTATATAGTACACCCACATTTCGCTAGTTATGTTTAAGTCCCATGTAATAGGGGGCGAGCCTATTGCCATCAACCGGGCATGAATCCGGACTCCGGGCTGCTACCAAGAAATTCCTAGAAAAACCCAATAACACTTTACCCAACCCGGGAATCGAACCCAGGAGCTCATGCTCAGCAGTTTCACTTGCGACCATTAGACCAAGGAAGCAGGAATCTGTTAGTATGGACTAGTGGTAGTAGTCTTTGGGACTATCTACTCACTCATAGAGATGTAAACACAGTCCAACTTCATTATTAAATCATTAGGTATACAAAGAAATAAAGTTGTTACTCTATTTAATTTTCCTTGGTGTTTTTTTTTAAAGCTTGAATCTTTCGGGCCCGACAGGCAGTTAATACTGTCAACTAACGTGCTCCTTGCCTTAACACCTACTGGCCACACTAAACGCCGTACGCGCCACCCTCCCCTAAAATATTTTTTTCTTCAAAATAATCGACTTATCGACACCGATTTTTTTCCTACACTGTAAACCATATATATACCATATAAACCATATTATACTACATTTTTAAACCATATACCATAAAAAATGCAAAAAAACCTAGAGCCCAAAACAAATATGGTTTGATGATTTCGCGCGCAACTAGGGAATCACACGACCCCGTACTTAACGTTTTCTGATTAATACCTTTCAGTTTTAAACAGTTCATGAATATAAATAAGACGTCGCGTACCGAAAAGTATGTCGCGAGATTTTTACAACATAACATGCAAAGGAATCTCGCTTCAAAGTCCTGAATAAATTACGGTTTACGCAGTAAATGTTGAATGAGATCATTTTTTCATTCAAGATTCGTTTATGTTTATTATTTTACATGAGCCTTTATACGAGACATAAGAATTTTATAACATAATTAGCAAATAATGTTATCCACTGCTGGGACTCAGCTGTGCTCTAAGTGAGAGGGAGTGGGCAGTATTACGCTTCGCTAGCACAGCACAGGTTCGTAGGTGAATTTTATCACCACGTCTGCTGCTGCATGCTGATTAGCGCACTAAGGCAGATGCTTATTTTCATGAGTTAAACGCAGTTTCGGATTTCTGCTTTAGCATATCCACTTAAAATCTAAAATTTATTTGCAAAAACCATAAAATGTAGGCTATTGGAGGAATCATCTAAGGAACGCTAAAGTTCTTAACGTCAAATTCTCAATTCCAAAACCGGGTGCGAGTTTTTATTTTTCAGCCATTAAGACCCAATTTGGTCTGCCAAAACAAAAGAGCCATGTAGCCTACTGGAAAAAACCTTAATTTATCACTTCCCCGTAATACGAAATGCCGATGCAAAAAACCTTCTGGGTTTTGCAAATCAGCTTAGCAGGGATCCGACAATGGTGCCCCGTCATTAAGGAGACGGCTATTAACTTAGTTTTCTACTGCGACGGGGCCGCCGTACATTCATTTCGTAGACAAAGTGATAAGTTTAAGCTCAATTGTTTAAGAGGGTCCGATCCTGATCCGTAAGCAAAGTTTCATTGCAATTGTTTGTGTTTTGATGGAGTCTGAATCCATTTAATCAGCGTACCTACCTATGTGGTGCATTACCTTGAACATGAGCTGCTGTTACTAATTGCTCGGCTAGTTTATATGGGTGATTGGTTTGTGAATAAGGCATCTGTATGAAACCATAAAAACTTTTTACAAAAAAATAAACAACAGACTTCCAAAAAAAACACAAAAAATGTGAAAAATAGCTTTAATTTCGGAAGTCGGTGTTTTTGCTTTTCAATTTTCGTTTTTTGCCACCAAATTCCGAAATTAAAGTTGTTTTTCACATTTTTTTTTTGGAAGTTGGTTGTTTTTTTTTTTGTAAAAAGTTTTCGTTTTTCAATTTTTAGTTATGGTACCTACCCCACACAAATTCGAATACCACTACCTGCTATGTAAATAACAAAATATCGTCTACAAAGACTAAGTGGGAAAAATACGTAATTATTGAAGCTAACTCAAAAACTACGCAAGCAAAGTTAATATGGGACCACCGTGGGATACCCTTTCGAACTAAACAAGATTTTCTTAAATCAGTTCACAATTGGCGAAAATATCGATGAACATACACAAAAAATAAAAAAATACATACAGACGAACATAGAACCTCCTCCTTTTTGAAGAAATTGGTTAAAAACTACCGAAGTAATCGAGGAAAAAATACCATAAGTTGATCGTTAAAATAAACGTACTTTTATTTTAGAAACATAATGAGGCGCCTTGGGCAGCAGCTAGTAAGAATTAAATTCAGAACAATAAGTTTATGGCAGCACCATAAACCTAGCTCCACAGAAACCCATCATTAAAAAGAAATAACTTTTTAAAAGCGCAGTCTATAAACTTGTATTCTTTGAGGATAAAAGAGTCAAGTTTAATTTTAAACGGAAATTGTGTCATAGTGTAGCAAAGCATAGTTTTCTTTCATAGTACCACGCGCTGTTAAATCTGGGTTCATACATTTTGTTTGTTTTACTTTCATATATTATCTTGTTTTTTATTGCTTTTGGTATTAGATGAAGACACCATTTGAGTTGGAATAAAAAGCTATAATAAAAGATTAGTTAACGTGTTTTGCAGCCTGGTTTTTGAGGTAGAAGTAGACCAGCTTGGTAGCAGAAGAAATATTAAAAATGTCACCCAGGCAACTGAGTAGGTAGCTGCGTCGCCACAATGCGATGGAATATTGCATTATAATGTTTAGGTTTTCAAAATGTAGTTACCAGTGGTAACCACAAAAGGTGACTTCGTTTCTGATGGAGCCCTACATACTCGTATTGTCTTTAGAAGATAAAATAAAGTCCAACCTCTGAGTTTGTTTCGGTCTTTCTTCTCAGAGTAGTCAGGCAGAAAACGCCGACCTCATCTAGTTTTAAAAATATGATTGACGTGTATAAATGTTTGTACAAACCTACTTACAGAAATTAAATCATTTATCATTAATGTTCGAGTCACTGAATTCAATGCACATTGCAACCAAGTGAATTTTCTGGCACGTTACTAACAAACTCTTTATCGTTTCCACATAATTCTTTAAACGCACGTAAAATGGCATTCTAGGCATCACAGTATTAACCAAGTGTAACTAAGGTTTTTTATGTCGACACGTGTCGTAACGAGATCTGTCGGCTACAATTTCGTTCCGGCTTGTTTCATGACCTGCGTTTTATTGTTGTGTGGCTTGACAGTAGTTGATGTGTCGATTGAATTTGTACATTTGTACCACTGGTTAAAATTTTTTAGTATTTAGGAGGTCGTGGCTAAGTAATAACAGCCGCATGGGTCGATTAATCACGTTAAGCTACACTTGTCGTGGTCGGTCCGTGAATGTGTGACCATCTTCCCCTCCATGACTCCGGCTGTCATTCGTGGATCTTTGACTGTTACTACGGGTAGTCAGAAGCCCGAAAGTCTGACAACCAGACTTTGCCTTAAGGTATCGTTACCCAGTAACTGAGTTGTAGAGGTAGGCTGGAAGCTGACCCCAACATAGCTGGGAAAAGGCTAGGCAGATGAAAGTTAAAGATGTTTGGTATGTTCTGAAGTTTAATTTTATTCTTTGGTTGATTCAATTAGGCTATTGCTTCAGAAAATTGTGGACGTTATAGTGTCTTTCGTGTTTGCTTAACCTATAATGTTGCCACTGCTGGTACATAGGCCTCCTCTCTGTGAGAGGGAGTGGGGTTTACAGTTTTGAGAGCAGTGGTGAAGAAATAACCAGTAGTACGGAACCCTTCGTCTGAGAGTCCGATTCGCACTTATCGGTACCACTTACCATTTCACTGTAGTAAATAAACTTGCATAGAAAACGCCGCTTTTCTTCAGCGTCTTGGCAGTTATAGACCATTAGATCCAGGGTTACTTTTAAGTACCAATATTTCAAGCAAAATAGAAACGGTACCAAAGAAATATGACTTAACTTTCAGACCACGTTCATATTTATATTAAAACATGTGATTTTTGTTTATAACATAAACATAACACCATGCCTGTATTCCCCGAAGGATTAGCCAGAGGTTCAGCCACATTTCACCAGTTATTGTTGTTTATGTTTATTGTAAAACAAACCGCTTGACCACCTCTGTTTGAATTTACATACTTCCGATACGGTTCAACACTCGCGCGTAACTTTTCCGGAAAGTTTTGATCCTTTGATATAATAACTACTTAGGGCGAATTTCACCAATGAAACTGAACGCGTTTAGCACATCTAAACTGCGTCCAAGAGCTGTCAGTGTCAATATTCCCCAATAATGATGACACTGACAGCCCTTAAACGTAGTTTATGTGCTGATCGCGTTCAGTTTCATTGGTGAAATTCGCCCTTACAGGTAATTTCACCAATGGAACTGAACGCGATTAGCACACATATCTAAACTTGCGTTCATGAACTGTCATTGTCAATATTCCACCACAAGGATAACACTGACAGCTCTTGAAAGCGGTTTAGACGTGCTGAATGTGTTGAGTTTCATTGGTGAAATGTCTTGTTACCTTTGATAGTATGTAGCCCCGTTTAACTGGTCTCGTGGTCGCATAAAGCCAATGCTGAGCGTGGAGTCCTGGGTTCGATTCCCGGGTCGTGCAAAGTGTTATTGTGTTTTTCCATTAGGAATTTCTTAGTAACAGCCCGGAGTTTGGAAGTTGGCGGTGTGATAAACCCGTGCCTCGGAAAGCACATTAAGCCGTCGGTCCTGCGCCTGATCTCTCTCCGGTCGTGTCGGGTCACCGTCCCATCGGACTATGAGAGTGACGGAAGAGAGAGTGCACCTGTGTTTGCGCACACACTTGTGCACTATACAATATATCTATGAAAACATCATGTACGTAAGGAAAAATCTAAGTCTTTTCAGTAAAAGAGGTGAAAGACACAATTATAGGACTAGAAGTAGGGACCAATTAGTTCGACCGGGCTTCAGACTGGCTAAAGTAGACTCATCTTTCATGGGGTACTGTTTAAAATGTTATAATAAAATACCTCCCCACATACTCCAACTGAATGAAACAAAATTTAAATCTTGTATAAAACGCACACTATGCCGCCAAGCATATTATAAATTAGGGGATTACATTACGGATAAAAATGCTTGGCTCAGCGCTGGTCCAGCTCCACAGGGCGCATAAACTAATTGATTAGCATTCGAAATAATTGTTGGAGCTGTTGAAGATTGTAAAAACTATAATTATTTACATTGTATAAATTCAATCTCCTAGTTTTGTATAACTGCATAGCACATGTGTGTGAGCACTATGTACTTACCTAAGTACTTTAAAGCTACCATTTACTAGGTACGTCTTTCATTGACTTGAATGTGCCCTGGCGACTGAGAGCATGTCATGCTCACTTTAATGTCTCGCTGGTGGTGGCGTGTGTGTTGGATCATTAAGTTCCCTTCAAAATGGTTGAGCTGAATGGTGCTGATCCATGCGTCATGTTCGTGAACGGGCGCCATCAGTAGGGACTGGTCATCTCTTAGCTGCCACGGCTTATTTTAATTTATTTTAATTTTTGAATTGTTTTGTTTCTTTTTTATCTTTTTACGGACGGACATTGTTCTCACATGTATAATTTCAACATGAATGATGTAACCAATATATTGTAATAATATTCTGATTCAAAAGAGTGTCCGTGGAGTTTCTTGCCCGTTCTTCTCCATAGGAACCTACGCTTTGGAATGGGCAACTAGCTTCATCTTTCTGACTGACCGACCCCTTGACAATTCAAAAGTGCCTGTAATTGGTTTATTTGAAATAAATGCTTTGAGTTTGAGTTTGAGTTTGATAATATCTCCCGTGCCGAAGGCTAGTCTCTGTTGAGATTAGCCGCCATGGCCGAAATACGGTCTGGAGGACTAATATTAGTATGAAGTAATTTTTATTTTCTCCCTAACGTATAAAACGTGTCATATAAGTTATTTCACTTGCCATGAGGTCTAGGAGTTACAGAAGGCTACATAATGAAGATTTTGAAGTGAAAACTTCCATAGGCGCGTTGAGCACTTTTTGGGTGAACAAAAATCATGGAACTCGCGTCATCGTCACCGTCAGGCTTGAAGAAATGTTTTTAGCACCATCTACCGTATACCGTTTGAATTACGTTAAGGTTACTCATTGTTGCTTAGTTTTCACTTCTATGGGCAGTCCACAAAGACTGCACCGCATGTTTAAAAAAATATATATAAACGCGAAAGTTTGTGCGGATGGATGGATGTTTGTTACTCTTTCACGCCAAAACTGCCGAACGGATTTGGATGAAATTAGACACTAAATAGTTTATAACCTGGATTAAGACATAGGCTCCTTTTTATCCCGATATTCCCACAGGATCGAGACTTATGCGGGTGAAACCACAGGGCGCTGCTAGTATGTATAATAATTTCAACATGAACGATATTTTTTATTTAAATGTGTCCGCTTTGAAAGCGGTAACTAGCTTCATCTTTCTGACTGACCGACCCCTTGACAATACAAAAGTGCCTGTAATTGGTTTAATTTAAATAAATGCTATGAGTTTGAGTGAGGCAGTCAACAAGGTTAGCAGCAAGCATTCCTAAAATGAACGCAGTTAAAATGTATCGTCACTCAAGTATGTCCACTTTTCCTTCACCTCAAGATTAATGATGATGGAAGACAGTTTGCTGTACACCTTGATTAAATAAATCACTCTGATGGATTTATGTAGGTGAAGAGTAAAGGTCGATTCACAAATATCAGTGAATTCACCGTTCCGACACAGTGCAAAATATTCTTTCATATATTCTCATGCCGGTGTCGGCACTGACACTGAGACACTGACACTGACAAGTGGGGATGCGTTCATAGAGAATGTATGAAAGAATATTTTGCACTGTGCCGGTACTGTGTCGAAACGGTGGCTTCACTGATATGTTTGAATCGGGCTTAACACATCGATAGGCGGCAATATTCATTAAGACGGTAAACCGCAGTACAAGATCTGGCCTATCTGCGGGTCGGTCAGTCCCTATGACCCTCGTCAACGGAATTGAATAGAACATCGACATGATTATGAAAAGCTGTATGAATCTTTGTGTTATAAAACATATATCTTCAAATATTGGATTTCTGAATTAGGTAGGTATCTAGTAATGCCTTGAATAATTTGTTTCAATGATTTTTTTGGGAGTTCGATCATGTTTGAAAGATCTACTTTTTATGTACAGAAGTTGATCAGAAATTCGAAAATCAGGAGTGACAGCGCTTGCGAAAACTATACTAACGAGGCAGTTATTAAAAGAAAGTGCATTTAAAGAGCCTTCACGAGTACTTAAGTAGCTCATCAGTCAACTCCCAGGCTGACTACTCTTCTACTAGCTATTATTGAATAGCTAGTGTCACAACACGAGAGTATTAGCGTACGAGTAATGGTGGAATCCCACGATCGGCAATATTGCAGACGGACACGCACGGCAGACGACCACAGACCGCCGCGCACCGCGCACTGAGGTGCTTCCGATGTCTGCGATAGGCATGTACACCTTCCCACGGTCCGTCGTCCGGGCTCGTCGGTATCCGTCCACAAAATTGCCGATCGTCGAATCTCGAAACAAGGTTGTAACAAAACACATTCAATTGTTTATGGAGACATTTGAATGAAACTGACACTAGAAATTCATAATATAAAATTAAACCTTAACACTCAGATTTCGTATTTCAATCAATCTGCCTAGCCTTTTCCGAAATATGTCGGGGTCGGCTTCCAGTCTAGCCGAATGTAGCTGAATACCATTATTGAGCTCGTGGCTAGGTAATATCGGCAACATGGGTCGATCCGTCAGGTTAAACTAAGCTTTCCGGGGTTGGTCCGTGGATGGGTGACCATCTTTACATATCAAAACTCCTCCGTGCCTGGGAAAGCACGTTAAGCCAGTGGTCTCGGATGTGGATCTTTGATAGTCGTTACGGGTCGTCAGAAGCCCGACAGTCTGACAACCAGTCTTACCAAGGGGTATCGTATTACCCAATTACTGGGTTGTGGAGGTCAGATAGGCAGTCGCACCATGTAAAATACTGGTATTCAGCTGCATCCAGTTAGACTGGAAGCCGACCCCAATAAAGTTGGGAAAAGGTTAGGCAGATTTGACTGCTCACAACTCAGTTTCTGAGTACGATACCCCTTGGTAAGACTGAACGTCAGACTTTTGGAGGTCTGACTACACGTAAAGACTGTCAAATTATCTACAAATGACAGCCGGGATCCGTGCAGCTGTTATCATTTACCTACGAGCCCCTCATAGGTTGAATGAAACTGTCACCACAGATTCATATAAAATTCCTTGCTCAGTGATTCAATACCATTAATTTGGACCTGTACATTTGGGATGAAAGTGAACCGTAACACTCCGATTTCGTATTTAAACCCAAAGAGTCTCCGCACATGGGCCATTAAATATGCCAGTGGCGGCGTTTTGTGGTTGTGGCCGGTGGCCCGTGTGCGGGGACCGTTATATTATCAATATGTACTAAAAATGTGTCCCTTTAAAGTTGTTTGAGAGTCAAAAATTTGTGAATACACTGTTTCGCTCGCAATGTTTTTAATATTCGTAAGAGGCAAATGAATTGAAATCGTGAATACGAGATATCCTACCTTTATCTTTTGGGAATCAAATCAGAAAATATCACGCATCTAAAATCTACAAATCCAAGGAGGTATTATATTTACATGTAACTAGTTCTTACTTATACGAGTACATATACTTATCTTGACGTTACGTTTTCTCTGGCAAAAATATTTCAGCTGGCGTGAATTTTATTCAAAGGATCCGGCTTACCAAGCGTGAAAGTGACTTTGGTGTTACTCGGATACATTTTTAAACCTATTTTAGAGATGGAGTTGAATTATTACCGACTTCAAAAAAGGAGGAGGTACTATGTTCGGGATGATTGTTTTTTTTTTTTTATGTATGTTCACCGATTACTCCGCCGTTTGTGAACCGATTTAAAAAATTCTTTTTTTGTTCAAAAGCTTATACTTCTGAGGTGGTCCCATTGTCACCAAGTCAGGATCTGATGATGGGATCCTAGAGAAATCGAGGGGAACTTTCAAAAATCGTAAGGGCAACTAGTGCATTCTTTAATTTATTCATTAAGTATTTTACAGCATTACAATTTTATGAAGGCCTGGAGCCGATCTGATGATGGAGCCGAAAGACAGTCAAGGGAACTCCTCAATGGTTTACAGCAGATACCTCGTGTTTGGGCTTGATTAATTTGTATTGATAAAAACTTTACACTTGGATGGGTTGTGACTGTCGTTAAGGGTCTGATGATGAAGACGAAGGACGATTAACGGAACTCCTCAACGGTTCACAGTAATTACCTTGTGTTTGGACTTAGTTCATTTATATTGATAAGAACTTTGCAACCATATAGGTTGTAAGTGACATTACAGATCTGATTATGGTCACCTTATAATATGATGATGAGGGGAACTATACAGTGTAAGCAAATGTATAATGTTCACCCTTATATTCTTGAGAAGGCACGGGAGTCTCATTAGCCAGCCGGTTTCGTATAACATCTAAACGATACTTGCGCTGTTCAGACGACTCGCCACTTAATCGTTTTTGAATAAGATTGAGTCGGCAGATCTTATCATTTGGCGACTCCTGTGACAAATGAGAATGCATGTAATTTCTCATCTGAGATAACCTAGCATGACAAGCTAACGGTGATTCTTGGGAACCGGACATAGCACTCCGTTTGCGATTCTTAGATAGGCGTTCTTTTTCAGCAGTATTAGTCTCTTTAATTCTGTTTTTCTTCATGCGGGTGGCTCCTTTAGTTGGTCTACCCATGGTGATTACAAAAAATTGAAAAATAATAAAACTTAAAAAAAAAAATTGACCGACTTCAAAAAAAACAAAACAAAAAAGGACTACTGTACTAAAAACCAAAAGACAAAAGTACTTCTTTAATAATAAGAGAAAAATAAAAAAATAACTTTAATTTCGGAAGTCGGTGGCGAAAAACTAAAATTAAAAGCAAAGACACCGACTTCCGAAATTAAAGTTATTTTTTTATTTTTCTCTTATTATTAAAGAAGTACTTTTGTCTTTTGGTTTTTAGTACAGTAGTCCTTTTTTGTTTTGTTTTTTTAATATTCCTGTATTTTCTAGCAAATAATGTGAATCTTTATCATTTCTAATGCGAAAATATTATCGTTGACGTCCACGTCCATCATCTGCATCATCTGCCTAGCTTTTTCCCAACTATGTTGGGGTCGGTTTCCAATCTGACCGGATGCAGCTGAATACCAGTATTAAATGGAGCGCCTACCTACTACGGTGGACGTTTACGTCCATCATCATCAAATGTATAGAAATACGTGCACGTTATAACGTTATCGAAAAGCGTCTTCAAATATTTCCATTTCCATACATTTTACTTCCCCGTGATATCGTGTTGCCGTGGACGTCTACGATAATATCGTCACGTTGCAAATTATAAAATACATGTTTGTCGATAGACTACAAAAGTTAAATAACATCGCGTCCATTAGGTATCTGTCCTCTATGAATCTCATTAAAGGGCCTATATTTTTAACCGACAAAAAAAAAGGGGAGGTTCTCAAGTCGACACGTATATTTTTTTTTATGTATGACCACGCATAACTTTTTACTGAATCGTCCTATTTGAAAAATTATTTTTTTATTGGAAAGGGTCCTCGAAGTTGGTCCCATTTAAAATTGGAAACTATAATCCACCAAAAATAGGGTTGATTGAACTTTCACCAACTGAATTTTCAACTGCCGACAAACTGTTATGCAGTTTGGCAGACCTTATATATGTTATTGTTAATACAGATTTTGGAATAAAAAAAATAAAAAAATAAAAAAACTGAACCGATTCTGTTGAAATTTCGCACACATACATAGTTCTGATGACACAACCACTCATCATCAACTCCAGGTCTTTAACCTGGAGTAACCCCCTGGAGTACCCTGGAGTGGATGGTAACTCAAAAACGAAAAATAAAAAACTTTTTTACAAAAAATTAAACCAACGAAAAAATAACTGAAAAGCGAAAAATAAATAACTTTAATTTCGGAAGTCGGTGGCAAAAAACGAAAATTGAAAAGCGAAGACACCGACTTCCGAAATTAAAGTTATTTATTTTTCGCTTTTCAGTTCTTTTTTCGTCGGTTTAATTTTTTGTAAAAAAGTTTTTTTGACATGATGAATTCGTGGGCAAAAACCATCTAGCAAAATATTCCCCAAGAACTAATCCCAGATGGAGAGAGCGTTGTCTCTGTCACACATATCTTTGAGACAGTCTCTTTCTGGCTACGTACGGGATGAAAAAAAAAAAATTGTGGGCTTAATTGTGTTCCATTGATGGGCAAAGCCATCCCCTATTTCCTTCCAAATCATGTCTTGTACGGGCTGATAAAATAAGTAAAATACAAAGTACTGACCTGAAATCCTTCAGCTTCTGACAACAAGAAGTAGAAGCATCCGAACCAGTGCGCCAGGATAAGAAGGATATGAATGAGGTTGATGACGCGCCAGAAGTTGGGGTACACCGTCCTGGACTCCACTATGTAGTAGAAGTCTACTGCTCTGTAGACCTGGAAGAAAGGTTTATGTTAGTTTTATTTATTTATATAACCGTTTATGTGCGCACATAATAAACAGACAAGGAGAAAAGAACAGAAAAAAACGTACAAAGGTGATGCTTATTTCTAAAGAAATCTCTTCCAGCACACCTGCGATAGGAAAGTAGATAAGAGATGTAGACACCGTGTGTAAAAATCGAGAGAATGTAAAATACATAAAATCAAAAACAATTCTCTTACTTACTTCACTTTTAGTACGTTTATATTAGTTTACTAGCTGCGCCCTGCGGTTTCACCCGCGTAAGTCTCGATCCTGTAGGAATATCGGGATAAAAATTATCCTATGTCCTATTCCAGGTCACGGTCTACCTATGTGGCAAATTTCATCCAAATCCGTTAAGCCGTTTTAGCGTGAAAGCGTAACAAACAAACAAACAAACTCACTTTCGCATTTAAAATATTAAGTTAGGATTAGTATTAGGTCTGGTCTGTAAATAGATAATTAAAACACATTTAGTGTAAATGGAACGAGGTACAAAATGGATTTTAAAAAATACCGACCATCACACAGCTGTTAGGGTTTTTAAATTGGTACTTAATTCTCTTAACAGAAAGTTGATTACCGAGTTAGTAGATTTTTCTGAATGTATGGTAGGTAGGTATTTATGTTGGTTATATTTTGTATTTGTGTTTACTGAAATGTTTGAATTCATTCTACAAAACATAAAATAATTAAGCAGTTACCTACAAATATTTAATCAGCTTCATCTTATTTTAATTTGCACCACAATACGCTCTCTTTTTCATTCCTTCTCTGTTCATAGACTTAACGGACTTACAAAGTATGCATTAATTACATGGTCTAGGTAGAATAAATTGTGGGGTGAATTGCTGCTCATCTATACTCCATTTGAAATAAGATTAGACAAACAACGGTTTATACAAACCTTCTTACAGTCCGTTTAACCGATTTTGAATTCTATACCGCAGGCATAAGGATGGCATTAAAAGCAAAAAAAGGTAACACAATACCATCTGTCTACTGCAGCTACCATTTCAAAGCGACTACAATGTCAAAATCGGTTGAACGGACTGTAAAAAAGGTTTATTTAAATGTGTAATCTTATTTCAAATGGAGTATAGCTCCTAAATACAGATTACTCAGTGAACTAGTGAGTAATCTGAGCTAGGTGACACGCGAGACAGTTTCGACTCTAAACTGTAAATCTAAAGTACCAAAACACACAATTGTTTGTAACTTACATTCATATTTACAAGTAATATTTGCAAGTTATTCTAGGAATTAACATACAAACGATCTGATATCGCGGTCAACTGCGGGTGAATCCGTTCTTACTGAAGTTTTCTAAGACGTATTTAAATAAATAATGTAGTGTTGTCAGTTTTACAATTTTGTTTTGCATTTGTTGTACTTTATTTCTGTAAAAATGTCTTGAATAAGGAAAACATCGTGAGTAAAATCAAAGACATGTGACATCTACCAACCCGCACTGGGCCCCTGGGATTACGGCCAACTCGTCATCACAAAGAAATCATTTGCAAGTTTGTCTGTGTCTGTTATTAAACTCGCCACAATCTAAGAAGTCCGTTTTGACGTTTCTTTCTCGTACATGTAATAAAACGTTATGCCTTGAGAATCAGTTTTAATCAATGTAGATAAGTCGTCGATTACAAACTCTCTAAGTATGTTCAATTGATATGTCTCGAGAATCAGTTTATAAGAAACAATTTTTTTTTCATCCCTACACAAAATCCCGATTTTTATAGCTGTCAAAACGGACTTCTTAGATTGTCGTGAGTTTAACAATCTGTCAAATCAACCAATCCATCCCAAAATAGGTATACCTACCTAGAGGCGTTTTGTATTATTATTTGTATTATTAGAAAAGCGATAACATATGCCCCTCGGCTACAGAAGTCCTCTGAAGGAAGTTATTACCCCTGTAATGAGGTCATCGTACAGAATCTATGAGGCATTTATCACGATTGCCACGCCATTATTATCTTCAACGTAGAAGAGAAGTGATGTCAAAAGCTTCTACAATAAGGACATTTTTTTCTCATAATAGTATAGAATGAAATGATTACATAATAATATTAACTATACAACTCTTGTCAGTAGTTGGAATTAGAGACATAAAGAATTGGACTGAGCGTTTGCCTCATAAAGTGACCACTCTCTAGACAGAGACAAAGCGACGAAAGTTTCAAACGAAAGTTTATCCTGGAAACAACACGTGTTGTTAATTGAAATTTAATTTAATTAAATAAAAATTTCAAGTATCAAAACGTGTTATCGCACTTTGTCCTACGGGGATAAACAATCTTGTTTTTTAAATTTCGCGCGTATTTTCAGGATCAACTTTCGTTTGCCTGACTCTATGCGGCCAATACCTGTAGTACTACTAAAGAGACAACTACTGGCCGCGAATTCGCTTTATCTCTCTCGCACTTTTCGGTCAGTATTCACTGCACGACTGAATAGAACACAAAGAACGCTCAGTCCATTCTCCAAGGGTAGTATTATGAAGTATTAATGCCATCATTATTCCACTGCGAAAACGGGATGGTGCTAGCGGCCTTGTCTAGCTCCATCGCTCTCTCACACTGGAAAAATTGTGGCATTAATACTTCATAATACGGCACCAGGTCTACGGTTGGAATCAATCAATCTGCCTAGCCTTTTCCAACTATGTTGGAGTCGGCTTCCAGTCTAACTAGATGCAGCTGAATACCAGTAATGACTGTTTTATAGTTTTAAGGTGTCTTTTTCTGCTACAATGCCAATAAACGCATTTTTCTTTCTTTCTTTATTTCTTTTCAGTGTTTTACATGGAGCGACTGCCCATCTGATCTCCACAACCGAGTTACTAGTCAGTAGTAGGAATATTACCTACATGAAAATGAACCCAAGGGTTTTTCATTCCGCAACTGTACGCGGGTTAAAAACGATAACAGCCAGGAAACTTATCCGTTTTGTGGACTGTACCTAGCCTATAAATTCTATAGTATTATATGTATCAGCGCGTCCTTGATCGAAAGCTTTTACCGGTAACATGAGCCGGTATTGTAGGCTCTATTGGCTTTGTTTTCTATTCTATTTTCCTTTGTATCTGTCAATAGACTTAGGTGTCGAATTAGGTGTACAAGCGATGGGGGATTTTATTTTACTGTCGCAGTTATTGGTTTTGAAAATACAGCTGTGCATGTAATAAGATAAGTTGGACAACTTTATTTATATTTTTACCGTCTATGCTTCAATTTCAAAAAATGCCCTTAGAATTATCTCAATTGTTTAAAGTTAAGACCTACGTACAAACAAAAAATAACGACGTTGCCTGATCCAGCGGGCACTTCTCTTATTTTTATTAACGTTCACATTCGCATCTCATTCCTAATCTGTCAAAAAAACCATCAATTTACAAACATTTTTGACAAGTTTGACAGATTGCGACTTGAATGTGAACGTTTTTACCCGACTGCCCCAGAAGGAAGGTAATGTTTTTCGAGAGTATGTATGTTTGTATGTATGTTTGTATGTATGTTTGTATGTATGTTTGTATGTATGTTTGTATGTATGTTTGTATGTATGTTTGTATGTATGTTTGTATGTATGTTTGTATGTATGTTTGTATGTATGTTTGTATGTATGTTTGTATGTATGTTTGTATGTATGTTTGTATGTATGTTTGTATGTATGTTTGTATGTATGTTTGTATGTATGTTTGTATGTATGTTTGTATGTATGTTTGTATGTATGTTTGTATGTATGTTTGTATGTATGTTTGTATGTATGTTTGTATGTATGTTTGTATGTATGTTTGTATGTATGTTTGTATGTATGTTTGTATGTATGTTTGTATGTATGTTTGTATGTATGTTTGTATGTATGTATGTCTATTTCTTTGGCACGCTCTGTAGCCTAAACGGTTTGATGGATTTGAACATACGAGGTGTCGTCAGGTTCGTCTTAATTGTGGGAGTGACAGAGGATATAAAAAATAAAAAAAATTCATCAGCAAATACAAAAAAAAGGGAGGGGAAGGGGTTTTTTTTTATTACAAAAATGTTGATTAAAATAAAAGCTAGTAATGAGTTTATTCCAAATACGTAGATTAATCAAACTAAAAAGCTTGAAATAAAACAAAATTATTTAAAAAACAAAAGACCCGACTGCAAAATCTATGACTGAAAAGAGAAAAACAAGCACTGAACTTTGTTTTTCGTAAGGTATTGCAGGCGAGGCCAAACCAATAACCTAAAAATGGTATAACTTTTATTGTTGTTGTTTGATTGTTGTTATTTGTTGTTGTTGTTGTTTGACTGCAATACCTTGTATAGCGGCAATAGAGATACACAATCTGTGAAAATTTCAACAGTCTACCTATTACTATTCATGAGATACAACCTGCTGACAGACAGATGGACATACGCACGGACATCAGAGGCTTAGATATAGCGTTACATTTGGCATCTCAAATACGGAACCCTAAATAAACGAAGACGTAATCCCGCAAATTATCATCGAAATGAAAGCTATTTAAAGCAGTAAGCGAGCCCGAAATCGTTTTGAAAGCGAATATCTTGTTTTTATTATAGGCTTGTTTGAAACGAAACGATTTTCAGCGAGAACTTAATTACGTCTGTATAATGTTTTATTTCTAAATTAAGATACATTGAGTTTGATGCTCGATTTGACGATGTCTTTAATTTAAGTAGGTTAATTTTGTGAAGTAAATAAATTGAGAGGGATTACAAGGAAATGATAAAAATAAGTAATATTATTGTGATAATATTTTACTTGGTAATTAATTCGATCGTCTCCAATGACTCGTGTAAATAAAATTGGAATGATGTAACGAGATAGAAATGAATATAATAAAACACAGGAATATTTTTTAACGAATCTTTGTCGAAGAGATCTTATTTTTTATCTATTTTTACCCGACTACGGCGAAGAAAAAAGGAGGGTTATGATTTTGACCGGTTTGTATGTATGTAAGTATGTTCATCTGTTCCTCATATCTTCTAAACCACTCATCACAATTTGACAAATGAGGTATCGTTGGAAGCGTCTTGATTGTCCGTTGGTTATAGGCTATGTGACGTCACATTAAATTAAAAATGGCGTCCTCTAGAGAACTTAAAGTAAGGATAAAAAATTAAAAAATTGTTTAATCTTGCCATGTTGGGTATCAAATAAAAGGGCTTAATGAGCACATTTCAAAAATATATATATTATAACCCAAAAAGAGTTAAAAAAAAATTAAAGTAATAAAAACTAAAACCCAACTACGACTTAAGAGGTATAAACAAGACACCACAGACAGACAAATTAAAAATCCGGAGTCACACGTAATCTGTTCGATTTATGCCCTAACACGTTTGACTCCGACACGAATAACTCGTTTGTATTTTTTGGCTTGTGGTGAATAATAAACACTTTTTATTATTTAAAAAAAAAAACCCCGGGATTTTAATTTGTCTGTCTGTGGTGTCTTGCTTATACCTTTTAAGTCGTAGTTGGGTTTTAGTTTTATTACTTTAATTTTTTGTTGAATGTGAACATAATTATTATGTCATAAGCATAAAAAGTTATTCCGTACGCACAGTGGAACGAATGTATGGGAGCGGTTGGACGTAGACATGTCCGAAAAATAAGAGTAAAATTATGACAAACTAATGATGCCATCTTATTCGATTACTTAATGCCTTCATAAATTGTGGTGATGAATTTCTTCATAACTCCCATATTTCGGGAGTAATTTGAGAAAATGTGAAATTTTACTATGAAAATGAGTGTATTGAGCTCTCTCCCTCCTGATTCCGGGCTTGTTTCAAGTAGCGGTCTCTAATATCGTAATGCTATTACTAAGAGCTATATTTAATACTAAGACACATAGTGCGCCAAATGTGCACTTTCTGGGATAAAAGGAAATGAAAATTTAAAAAAAAAAACGTTTTTTCCCCATTTGTATTTACTTTAAACCGCAGACAGACTTATTAAGAGGTCTATAAATATATTATATATATACAGAAATATATATTAACAAAAATATTCACAAGAACTGATGAGAGTATGACTTTTAAGTAAGTTGATAATAAATTACCTAGTTTCATTAAAAGTACAATAAATAATTAAGATGTAAGCTCTAATTTACTAAGTTACACATTTTAAAACAATAACATCATTTAATTATCTTCGTCATCATCATCATCATCAATTAATTCAAATTCAGAATCGATGTCCGCTAAATCATTTATGTTAACAAATTCGATATCACTTTTCTCAGAATCCGTAAGCTCATAAAATTCCTTAAAAGAAGATTTTTTTACAAACTTATTTCCTTTTGGACGGATACTTGTAACAAGTGGATCAGAAGACAGTAAAAGATTGTGCATAATATCTTCATTGCATGAGATACTGCTATGCTTTCGAGAATGCCCCTCTCTATATTTTCTAAAATCTTTATTTCTAGCCTCAGATGCCTCTTCGGATAGAAAACCAATGGGCACAATTGACATGTTCTGAACTATGTCTGGCCCATGCATTAAAATTTTATGAAGTGAAGAAGGCATATAATACCATGGGTATAACTCCACGTAAAGCTTAGCAGTATCAAAGCAGAACTCTCGGAATTTAGTTACGTTGATCTTCTCTCCTGATGAAATACACTGCAAGATCACACAGATTTTTCTTAAAAGCATAGCATCTATTCCGGTCAGTTCAGCAGATTTAGTGTAGTTTTCAAAAAATCTCCTTGCCGAGTTGCCATTGTTGGTGGATCCACTGCCTTGTTTCACAACATCGAGAAGTAAGCCCGTTTCTCTTCTTACAGCCTCTTGAACTCTTTTCTTCCTGTCATCAACTTGCCTTTTTGCTATATCACCCCTTACTTGCCATGATTTTATGTCTAATTTGTAGGAAATGTGTAATAAGCATTCCATTGAGCGAATCCAAGCGTGAAGGGTGCTTAAGCTATATTTATACATGTCCTCGTTTGCGTGTTTATCTTTGATTAACTCTAAATTATTCATTTCTTTAGGACAAGCCTTGCATATGTCACACACTGAAGCTGCTGTATTGGATATAATGGAATGAATTTTACCATCAATCATTGTCAACAGCAGTTGGTGTTTGACACTAATTCCATCAGTGATGGTGGATGGAGTTAAGGCTTCAATCTCTGCTTCGATTTCAGCCATCTCTCTCTGCACATTTTCTTTGGTTTCCTTTATAAACTTAAACAATATTGGCCGGCAAAATGAAGTGGAAGATGGTCGCTCGTTTTCCCAAATTGTTACACCTTTTGAGACGAGCCGCAGTGGTACAAGACTAATCATAAAATTACTAGCAAGATCGATTTGCTCATCTTCACTCGTCCTTTGATGATAAATGCTTTGGCTAGATGATCCGTCAAAACCCCATTTGCTGGTCAATACGAGCTGTTGATTGGGATCAACAGGGGTTTCTAACGACCTAATAAGTCTTCTTGAGGTTAAATCCATCAAGGCTTGTAATTTGATTTTTGCAGAGCTCTCTGTAACTGTGAGATCTTCTTTGGCCGGATAGCACTTAATTTTTTCTTTAACCAACATGTAGTAACTCGGGTATTGAAGAGCTCCTTCTTGAGTGTTGAAATCCCGAAGAGTGTTATAGCGCCATTTCGATAAGTTCATCGATACATAAAGAGCCAATGCCTTCAAAGGGGATATTTCCCGTACCTGAATTGATTTACCTTCAATGAAGGCTTTGATTTTTGAGGCCTCTTCTGGATTCTCCGTCAAGTATTTCATAACATAAGCTGTATCGCTTTGTCCTGCCTTTTGAAGCGCCCTTTCGGCCGAAAACATAATTTCAGCGCTGCTACTGCTGCATGAAAGACTATCTTCAGTGGTGCGTCTTCTTTTTTGCCGGTTACTAAGGTCCTCAAAAGATTTACGAGGACTAGGATGTGTACAAGTTGAAGCATCAGATTTAGCAGGAGAAATTATGGGCTCGATGACGTCACTTATATTTTCTGTAGAAGGTTCCATATTTTCATTCTGTAATTCCGGCCATTGAATTGCAGCCTGTAGCCAAATCTCATGTTTCTTCCGAAACTTATCTGTGCTTCTTCCAGACTGTGTCCATTTTGCATAAATGCGGTAGCAAAATCGACGACACCAGTCTTTTAAACTTGTTTCAGCACTTTCACATAACTGAACACAACTGTTATCTTTTAAAACACTGAACAAATAGTTAAAGTCGCGTAAATCTTTATGTGCGCGTGCGCATAAAGCAACGTGAATATCAAGATTTGTATTAAAATTTGGAAAATACATTGCGAGATTAGCTTGGATACAACGAGGTGTAAATCAACACTGATTTTAAAGTTACTAATAGTGACCTATTTATATAAAATCCAGGTATCCCAGGTATCCTTTGTTAAATATTGCAAGGTAATTAGTTATTGTGATAATTAGTAAATGATGCATGCTAAATTAGTGTATTAAGAGCCATTTAGTAATTAAATAATAGCAATGTTCTTATCAGTAATCATTAGTGCATCAGTTTTATATGTAAACCTTAAGTCCCTAATTATATATCCTAATTAGCTTATATCTTCTCTAATTGGCTGCTCAGAAATGTTATTGTAATAAGGTAAACCTTTAGAAAAACGGTTTTAATCAACAAAATAAACAAAAAATTAAAAAATTGTGTTATAAAATAAACATCACTCTTTATCCCAGAAAGTGCACATTTGGCGCACTATGTGTCTTAGTATTAAATATAGCTCTTAGTATTAGCATTATGATATTAGAGACCGCTACTTGAAACAAGCCCGGAATCAGGAGGGAGAGAGCTCGATACACTCATTTTCATAGTAAAATTTCACATTTTCTCAAATTACTCCCGAAATATGGGAGTTATGAAGAAATTCATCACCACAAGTTATGAAGGCATTAAGTAATCGAATAAGATGGCATCATTAGTTTGGCATAATTTTACTCTTTTTTTTCGGACATGTCTACGTCCAACCGCTCCCATACATTCGTTCCACTGTGGTACGTTCCGTACGTAGTAGTAATATGAATATTTTAGTCTGTGTACCTAGTAATTGTTCGATTGTAAATTAGGTATGCCTTTTATTTTAACATTAAAAACCACTTTCATTTCAAGTCTAGTAATCTAACCTAACTTATAATATCTTATTTAATATTTTAAATGGGAAAGTGAGTTTGTTTGTTACGCTGTCACGCTAAAACGGCCAAACGAATTTGCATGAAATTTGGCACAGGGGTAGACTATGACCAGGAATAGGACATAGGATACTTTTTATCCCGATATTCCTACGGGATCGAGACTTATGTGGGTGAAACCGCGGGGCGAAGGTAGTCCTACTAATATTATAAATGTGAAAGTTTGTGTGTTTGTGTATTTGTGTGTTTGAATAGAATAGAATAGAATACTCTTTATTATGTACACCCTCAGACCAACAAAAAAGGAAAGACGGAGCATTACGAACATCGAAAATGAAGCCACCTTTTTATCTATGTGTGTGTAAAAAGGGTTGTCATTTGTTAAAGTTTTTCCCTATAATTTGGGGAATAATATTTTGGGTAGGATAATATTGTACGAGTAAGATATTATTTAGTATGGTATTGTACCTCACTTGTTAGGAAGGATTCCGAAACAAAACCATTTTTTTTACATCGCAAAATATAATAAAATAACAATTAAGTACAAAGTGCATTTACATACAGCCCTATCGTCAATGGCTACATGAGGCAAGTCTGGTAAGTCCTACAAAAAAAATTACACGAGTAATGGCAGCTTTTGATTAAAACCTTAGGAAGAATTAGGACATACTTGAACAAACGTACAGCTAGAACTTTGTGAAACTGAGTTTTCAGCAATTACGTAGGACGATGGAAATAATATCTAAAAAATAAAATTTGGGACAGTAGTATTTAAATTAGCTAGACTAAGCTGAGAAACTAACTAAAATAAAATAAAAAATACAGTCTCATGTTTAATTACTGTTTTGATAAAATCTCATTTTTGTTTTTAAAATTTTATATACCTTTTTAGGATACCCGCTTTTGATCACACGGCGAAGTCCACGATTAGTTGAATAAAGGTCATTATTATCAAAATGATCGGAACAAACCACGCTGGTTTTCAGTGGTAGCCATTCTGGATCATTCCGACTATTTCTTATAGCTACTATCCAATTACTTTTATTTTCAATATTACTTGGAAATCTAAAATATTAAATACATAAAAAAACAGGCATATAATTACTCGAACTAAAAAATATCGAACGGGGAAATTTCAAATCATATTATGGCAACCCTCGCACGTTAAATGTCACTGTTTTCGTTCGTTCATTCGTTCAGGTTTTTGTTCCAAGTAACCTAAAATTCATAGTTAACTAAATTAAGAAACGATGTTATTTGAAGTACTTCCATGTGAAAAGTGATTCCGTGAGACTTTTTATGTGATTTGCTATTGTTTTTACATGTTTTCACTACACAAGAAGGCATAATTCTATTTTTTTTATTGAAGTTTACTAGACGACGACTCGTGACGTACTAGGAGCGATGAGCATAGTTTTTGTGTAGGTGTGTGCGTGAGCCTGTGTGTTTACTTGTAGGAGCATAGTTTTGTGGCTACACGTTTGATGTACGTAATGCTCCGTCTTTCTTTTTTTGTTGGTCTGAGTGTACACCATAAAAAATACAGATACAGGTGTAGAAATTTAACATAGGGTGACACAATGGGCGGTCTTATCGCTAAAAGCGATCTTTTACAGACAACCTTTTGTGTTTGGATGTTTGTTACTCAATCACGCAAAAACGGCTGAATGGATTTAGATATAATTTGGCAAACAGATAGTTTATAATCTGGATTAACACATAGGCTACTTTTTATCCCAATATTCCCACGGGATCGAGACTTATGTGGGTGAAACCGCGGGGCGCAGGTAGTATTGAATAAATAAGTAAATATTTGTTCACTTACCTTGCAAAACCGAGGGAAGCGGATGATAGGGTTGGTACCAAAGTGCAGCTGCAGTAAGTCTAGGGGTGCCAGCGATACGACGTCCAGGAGGAAGTTGCGCGACTTCACGTAATGCTTCGCTAGTTTCTTTGAGTCATAAACCTGGGAACAAGTTTATAATATATTTTAAATTCATATCATATGAAAAAGTAAGGGTATTTAAATGACATAATTCTCATAAATCAAAAACCGAAAAAAAAAAAAAAAAACACATAAAACTACATGGGCTCTTATGAACCGTCAGAAGCTAGGTGCATGGTTTCAATTGGTCGTTTTCTATAGAAAAGAGCCGGCAAGAAACTTCACTATTTAAAAAAATAATTGGCTTTTATAATATTTTCAAATGACAGTGTTAGTAGGCATGGGAGGACAATGTAGGCCTTTCAACGAGTACCAGGTACTTCATAAAATAGAAAATGTTCAATAAATCCACTAAGCCTACAACGTTCTCACATTCACAAAATAGAAAACAATCTACGAGTATTATAAAAGACAAATAATCAAAATACCTAGGTAGGTAGGATTTTGAACAAAATCAAAATCAAATTGGCTTGTAATAACTTTTAAATCCAAATCAAGACAATCAAGCGTGTACTTAAAGTGGGTAGTTGAAGCAAACTGCCTCTATTTTTTTTTGTATAAAATAAAAGAGTTTCGTGCACCCTTAATTTTTTATTTCATTGGCACATTCACAATATAAGAAATTCTTATCATATTGTCAGCCAAAAGACGAGCCACCGTCTCAACCACCCGTTTATTTATTTATTTATTTATATATACTTTATTGTACACCAGAAAATACATAGCGAAAATAAATATTTTCCGATCAAAAAAAAAAAAAAAAATTATGAATGTTGAAAAATGATGGAATATTTTCCGTTCTAAATTGGTCACATCTAGCAGATTTCCGTGACCTTCAGTGAGTCGTCGGTCTACCTAAGGCCTAACCACGCTGCGTCTTCCCGCGTGCGGATACCATTCGAGAACTTTTTAGCCCCATCAGCCATCCAAAACATCGGCAAAGTTAAGTAAATGTTCTAAAGATTAGATAGATTAGTAGAAACAAAGCTAATAGAGGAAAAACCAGATCGTACCGTACGTACCAATGTGACTTTTACTATTCATTTATGCATTAGTTTATTTTGGACATCACTGGCATCGGAGAAGGACAAGATTGGTTCAGAAATCTGGGGTGTGATTCTGTAAGACCTCATTCTAAACTTCGAATCTGAATTCGCTGTGAGTTTCTTGATTGGCATTCTAAAAACTCGGTTGATACACTAGCGCTACCCTTGCGAGCGTGTCAGTGAGTTGAACTAAATTGACCGTGAGATTTTGACAGGTAAAGTATGAGATGACGTAGGAAGTGGCATTCAGTAAGGTAATTCCCCCGTCATTTCGACGCTCGCTTCGCAATCGAACCCGAACACATTTTGAACCGTATGCGAAGTGAGAGTGAATAGCGATGTGAGATGCGAGTTGTTGTTTGAATTTTACAGAATCGACGTACTGGACTTGGAATTAATATAAATTTAAAATCGTCAACCCGAGACAGGAAGATGAGACAGAGACGGCAAGAATATTGCATCACCACGCTTGCTTAGGAAGCGTGGTGATCAATGCTGATGATGAAATTATAAAACTAAAACCCAACTACGACAAAAAAGTTAACTAAAAAGGCAAACAAATAAATAGAGTCACACATGTTAGGGCATTAATCAAACAGATTACGTGTGAATCCGGATATTTACCCGACTACGGCGAAGAAAAAAGGAGGGTTATGATTTTGACCGGTATGTATTAATTTGTCTGTTCTGTGATGTCTTATTTATAACTTTTCAGTTGACTTTTTGTCGTAGTTACGTCCTTTAGGTTTATAAATTCAACTTTTTTTTTATTGGGGTTATAAATTATATATTTTTAAAATGTGCTAATTAAGACCTATCATTTGATAACAAACAAGGCCTAATAAAATACTTCATGACTATACGTCCTCTAGAGTGCGCCATATTCAATTTAATATGACGTCACTAAGCCTATATAACCAGCAGCGGACAATCAAGACACTTCCAACGATACCTCATTTGTCAAATTTTGATGAGCATTTTCGAAGATATGAGGGAACGAATGAATATATATACATACATCCATACCGGTAAAAATCATAAACCTCCTTTTTGCTTCGCCGTAGTCGGGTAAAAATTGACGCCTTTGCCGTGCATTGGTATAGAAATAGGCTGGTATTTTTTTAAAGATTTTTAAAGATATCTACCATCAGTCCTTGCTCCAAGTAACCAGTCCTCAGCTGCACGACGAGGTCCAGAGCGAAGACCACGTCGCTGATGCCGTCGCACGTCAACCAGAAGTAGTGGCACATTATCTGAGGAAAAACAACATTTTAGCACTTGAATAAACAGTTTTTTCGGCGCAAGCGCTACTGCTGAGCATGAGGTCCAAAGCTGGGTTCGATTCAAAGTGTTATTGGGTTTTCTATCTAAGAATTTTTCAGTAGAAGTCCGGAGTCTGGATTTGTGCCCGTTGGATGGCAATAGGCTCGTTCTCTATTAAATGGGACTTAAACATAACTGGCGAAATGGGGGTGCACTATAGGTACACCCAACCCTTTGGGAAAACAAGGCGTGTTGTTATGAAAACAGTTTTTTCGTATTATTTTTCTGACTTGATCAAAATGTATGACGTCTGAAATAGCCTTCCTGGCTTTGTGGTTTTCACGCGAACGCAGTTTCAGGCTCGAGCTATTTGGGATAATATTATTTCGGTCTGGAGTCGGTTTACGAGTCTTGAATAAACATTTTCAAATAATGATTACCTAAAATATCATGTACCTATTGGTTATCATTATTTTTGTGTCCAAATTTTTTTCATTTTCTTTTTGTATTAATTTTATGTGCTTGTTGTTTTATGTGGCTAAGTAATAGCCGCACGGGCAAGTTCGATAGTCAGTTTAAGCTACGCTTGCTGCGGTTTTTCCGTGTATTGGTGACCATCTTTATATACCAAGACTCCTCAGTGCCTCGGAAAGCACGTTAAGCCGTTGGTCCCGGCTGTCATTCGTGGATCTTTGACAGCCGTTACGGGTCTGACAACCAGTTATACCAAGTATTACTTCATGTAAAATATTGGTATTCAGCTGCATCCGGTTAGACTGGAGGCCAACCCCAACATAGTAGGGGAAAAGCGAGGCAGTTGATGATGTATTGATGATCTATTGTTTTATGTATAATATCCAATTTTTGTAGTTAAATACAGGCGAACATTAACCCAGAATGTCTCGACGTTTTTTTTTAAATATTTACAGAATTAACCTGCGTGAACTTTTCCACACAGTATGTATCTTTAAAAGTAAATAAACAAAGATTACAAAACATTTTACTGCCCCATATAAATAGAATTTCGCGAATCAAAAGCGAGTTTAGCAGACATTTAAAACCTATTTTTAGATCATAATTTATTCATATCTGTCTGAGTTTGTGCCCGGTTGATGGCAATAGGCTCGCACACTATTAAATGGGACATAAACATAGCTGGCGAAATCTGGGTGTAATAAAGGTACACCTCTGCCCAACCCTATCCCAAGCCCAACATATCTGTTGGCAAAGCAAACTTGCTTCGTAACAGGTAAAGAAGAAATACGTACTTGTACTCGTTCAACGTCTGGGAAAAAATCACCAATGAAACTGAACGCGTTCAGCACATCGAAACCGCGTTCAAGAGCTGTCAGTGTCAAAATTGCTGTAGAATAATGACATTGACACCTTTTGAACGCGGTTTAAAGTGCTGATCGCGTTTAGTTTCATTGGTGAAATCAGCACTTAATTTGTCTAAAAGTTTTGTTTTTTTAAATAAAATCGTGCCGTCTCTGTATGAAAAGTGACCTTTGCGGTGCACTGGGACAATAATAGGTTGGCGTTATTATAACAGTGTTAGTCGAAGTTGTGAACCGTACCTAAACTAATAGTTCTGGCTTTCGGTGTCAAAAAAAACTCTAAGAAAAAACATCAACTCAAAAATCAATCTGCCTAGCCTTTTCCCAATGATATAATGGGGTCGGCTTCTAGTTTAACCGGAAAAAAACATCAACTAACTTTTGTGAATTACGTTTAATTGAATTCATTTGACGGTATGTGAAATAGTCTTTGTTACTAATTGGCCGAAAAGAAAAAGTATCATTCTGTTCTACTATAAAAAAATAATAAGATTAAAAACAAAAGAACAGTAGGCACGATATTAAAAACTTTCTGTGAAGGCATTCGAAATTAAAATAAAAAGGTAGGTACAGTACGACACAACTTAGATGTAGCATCGGCAAAATTCGTAAAACCATCCGAAATGAGTGCGCCTTTAAATTCACCAATCTTTATTACTGCTTTAGTTTAAAATGATCTTTACGCAATCGCAATAACTTGTAAAGTCATATATACAAAATACATTCGTAAAATTGAAATGAATGAATGCAAATTTTCGAATTTATGCTACATCTAAGTTGTGTCGTACTATATTTGAAATTGGAATTCTCTAACTTTGATTTAACGACTTCTCTTATGCTTTGTTCCTAAAGTTTTGCAATTTTTCACTTTTATGATATCTGGCGTGTTATTAAGAGAAATATTATTTAGTATGGAACACTGGCTGAGCAGGATTTTATTTTTTCAAAAAATATTGTGCTACATTTGTTATTTCGTCTATATTATGTGTTGGATAACAATGGCATTGCTGTAGAACTGAGAACAAATCCAAAACCAACGCAGAGACACAATAAACATGACGTGACCGGTTGAAAGGCAATAGGTTTGCCCCTGTTTTAAGGGAGTTATAGTTAACTAGAATCAGTTCTATTTCTTTTTTTTTTTTGACGTTCAATATTGCCTTTTATATGCCTATTTGAAATAAATTGTTTGACTTTGACTTTGTTAAACATAACTGATGAAATGTGGATGTACTATAGGTGCAACTCTGTCTAAAGAAATCTTCGAATAAAAACCCAATTTTATTAATAAAGAAGCGGTATGTTTTCGAAAACTGAACACAAAATCCCCGCAAATTCAATCGATTGCCGTTTTATGACGCGTTTGGGGAATTAAACCGTTTGGGGAAAGTCTCTCGTCACGACCTTTGTGTGCGACGCAACTTAGCAAGTCTCTAGAGACGAAAGGGTTACCCCGAAGTGGGGTAAACCGTTGAATATGGAAGGGTAAAAAAAAAAGTTTTTTGTTTTTATCCTATCCTATGAAGTTTTGTAACCTCAACAAAAACTAGAGTATTAACAACAAAAAAAAACTTACTTGACTTTTTTTTTGTGTTTAGGTCATTTTTTTTTTGGTTTTCCTTCTGATGTGGGAGTGAATAGAATAAAGTTCGCCACAAGACTATGAACATGGCAATATTAGGTTTTTTTTTTTGTTAAGGCAACTCCAACTTTATGGAAGAACTGTTTTAATAAACTTCCAAAAAATATTAAATTCTTGAATAATCACTTTTTACGGCGAGTTCTATCCAGTTTTACATTAAATATAAGTTTTTATGTTTTAAAAAAAAAATTAGATCTCATAAATCAAAAGCTATAGTCCCAGGTTAATTTTACGGATTTCATTAAATCCACACTTTCCTGAAAAAATGAGGTGCTGAATTAATAATGAAGAAGTTCTTTAATAATAAAAAAATCATAAACCCAGTAGACCTTCGCTTAAAATAACAGTCAGCAACAACAAAATATTGATAAAAAGTCCACAAAAGCGCAATTGCGAAATATTTAGCAGCTTCCATTGTTGACCATACCTATGAAAACAGGAATGTAAGCAATTTTTCGGTTTCATAATCGTGTACATTGTCATCATGTACAGTCACGAGCAAAAATATGTATACTGTAACCGATTATTTTACAGAGGCAGTCTGGATTGGAGCGTAATTTTAAATTCACAAACAAGCAGAAGACACGGGTGGTAAATAATTTTCATTTCTTTATTGTACAAAATACAGAGAAAGTAAGTATCTATGTTATAGTTCATTTAATGATAGATGATTTAATATCTGTAAGTAGGTTTGTAAAAACACTTTTATCACTTTTTTCATCTTCCTGCCCCTGTCTCATGTTACTCGTGGTCGGTGCAACATGTTTTCTATTTCCACTCTTCCCTGTTAACCGTCACGCTATCATTCAGTCCCTTCTCTTTCATATCATTCCTCACATAATCCGTCCATATTTTCTTTGGCCTTCCTCTCCCGCACCATCCATCAACATTTATATTCATCACTCTTTTAGTCATATGCGTTTACTCCCTCCTCATCATATGCCCATACCAGGCCAAACGATTTACTTTCAACTTTTCTGTCACTTTTAAAATACACTTTTATACTCATTTCTTACTTTATGCATTTTCGTCACTCCACACATTCATCTTAACATTCTCATCTCCGCTACGCTTTTACACGTTAATATTATTTTAAAAACTAGATGAGGTTGGCGTTTCCTGTCTGATTACTCTGAGAAGAAAGGCCGAAATAAACTCAGAGGTCACAGTATTTTTTAAAGTCCATACATAATCTTGGTCAGATCATGTGAAGACCATTAATTACCATATTTTTATTAATATTTCTGATGAAGCGAATGGCTAGCGGTGCATACGTATGAGTTTTTCAATTAGAGTGGACAAACATAATCAATGCACGCGTTCCCAATTTAGCTGACAGGACACTGATGAATGATCGGCCATTTTCATTTAAAAATAGTCATTCATCTGATAGGAAGGTAATTGGGGTATATTTTTATTTTTTAATTATTACGGAGTAAGTACTAGTGTTAGTTTATGTACGATGATTTGTAATGTATAAGTGTATGTCTGTATATGCGACATGCGACCTACGCCTATAACCATGGCCAGGCGATATTTGTCTATTTTAGAGTTACATCTTTGCGAAAATATGGCCAAAAACCTATTGTTGACTACACAAGATATTTTGCTCAAGAGGACTGTAGAGATTTTACTTACTTATGAAATTCCCTCTAAATATTTTGACAAGATGGAGTCCCGAGATTCTTTTCTTTAATTCAGTTAGAAATAACGCTCTCAGTGTAAGAAATCTTCTTGCATTTTCAAAACACTGTCCAGACAATACACACACAAATCTTCAATATATTCATACGATATTAAACTACTATACAGTTCATGTTTTTATTGATTTATCCAAGGTTATAAGGTGTCACGTATAATATAATCGTAACATTTGCATGAATGTGTGATTCTCGCTCCCATAGTTTGATAGAATTAATTTTCGCTCGGACACTGCAGTCTACACAACATGTAATTTTTAGGAGATATTTTAAAGTCCTAAACTTTGATGTAAGCTACTTATGATGTACTTGTAACTGTTCACTACAGAGTAAGGCTTCCTATACAAAGAAGAAACGGGCATTATCAACACTGCCTCTAAGCCTGAATTAGGTACCCTATTACATAATTGTTAAGACGAAAGCGCCCGGGTAGTCCGCGAAATTCAAATGTTCATACGTTTTTTTGTAATTTGCAGGTCAGTGTTCGGTTGTATGTTGATCAAAATATAATTAAGGGCTGATTCTTTTGAACCGTATTAGACTTCACTCTTCAAATTTGACACAGAGTGGGTGTGGCCGTTATAACAAAAAATAATTAAAATAAAATAAAGTTTTAAATTAAAGCGAGTTCCATACAAGAAAGTGTTTTAATAATTATGTAGTTTCAAATATTGTACGGTGGAGGCCATTTTTTTCCTGCCATTATGCAAACACTAAACAAAATAATATCGAAACCTTTGACAAAATATTCTTACTCTTGCACAAGTTTACATTTCGAATCACAAATACACTTATTAAAAACAGAACATTGACGCTTCAAAGATACTAAACTGAATAATAGATTCCTTCGTCGAATGCATTTTTATCCTCAATTTAAAAATAAAATCGTCTTCGAACAGGCGATAGTGCGCAATAACAGTCTTACGATACAGTAAGCTGTGTCCCTGTGATTGTGTCGTTAGAAATACTCGGAACTACAATATTATTCAGTATTCCTTCATAGATTTTGTATGATAGCAGTTTAGATACCTATCTATTTTTAAGTGTATTTTGCAGTGTATTCCAGCGAACACTTCAAAGGTTTCCAAATTGGCAATGGTACCTGTTTAAATATAAATGCGATTTATATTATCTAAGTGATGAAACCTGTAGTTTCCCAACCTATTATTTTTCTAATACCCATGTTTATTCTTATATTGAAAGTGCAAAGCGTTTATCAAAATATTAGCAATAACCAAACTTGAGATTATCGAGTTTTTATGGATCGTCTATTTTCATACCTAGGTTTAAAGCCCCACCATAGTGCAGCAGTAATAGGCTGCCATCATCATCTGCCTAGCCTTTTCCCAACTATGTTGGGGTTGGCTTCCTGGTTAACCGGATGCAGCTGAATTCCACTATTTTACATGGAGTGACTACCTATCTGACCTCCACAACCCCGTAACTGGTAATACAATACCCCTTAGTAAGACTGGTTGTCAGACTTTCAGGCTTCTGACGACCCGTAACGACTATCAATAACTCACGAATGACAGCCGGGACCAACGGCTTAACGTGCTTTCCGAGGCACGGAAGAGTCTCGGTATGTAAAGACGGTCACTCATCCACTGTCCAACCCCAGCAAGCGTAGCTTAACCTGATGTTAATAAGCCACGAGCTCCTCATTTGATACAAAATAATCTTCGTTTTCCTGAGCTTGTGCTTCAATTTCAAGTATTTTTTAAATAGCACCAGAAAATAACCAAGGTCTGCGATAATTACCCTCAAGTATTAAATATTTCGTTGCACTGCTACCTCTCTTCCAAAGCGGCACGGAAAGACTATTTTCTACTCAACAATTCCAAGCTATTTCCCCAACATTTCCAAGCAATTTTACAACTTAATCTCTTGGTTTAGGGTCTAAATTCCACTGTAATTGAACTGTACGTTCGACCTGAATAATGTAACGACCAATAGAAGACGTGAAGTAACATTGACTACTGTATTTTCATGACACGGTATCACTATTGTTAAGGATTCGAACTGTTTGATTATTTATCGTGTTTCTGATACTTTATTGGGGACGTGTGGGTAAGAATAGGTTAGTTTGATTCATAAATCATTATCATTATGAATGGATTATTAGGTTTGATATTTGCTTTTATTTTGTTGTCTTTATGTCTCAACTCACAGTTATTTCATTGACTTTGTAATACAATTAAAATTAGGTGAATTTGGGTTGTTTTTGATGGTAAAGGAATAAGGTGGGGTGAGGGACAGATGGATGATAATGTCTTGATGCCACTCCCGACAGTTAGTTTTGGAGATCTGTCATGACAACATAAGGTTTATCTTTCTATTGACCAGGTTCAAAACGATAGAATATGCTGTTGATAAAAATAATAACTTGTAAATGGAAATATTTACCTGTAATTCTGGAAAGCTCTGCCTAACAATCAGCGTCCAAAGATTGTACAGCACAAAGACGGTGATAAGCCACAGCCAATAGAAGAAGAAATTCTCGTCGGGGTTGACTACGGTGCGCGGCGCTCGAATCTTGCGCCGCCTCTGTCTGTTCAATGCTCTGTGCTCACCTGTCGCTCCCTCTGATCCGGTGTCTTCTACCTATGGAGAAGTAGCAGTTATTGTATAGGCTTTCGCATAAATAAGTGGATAGAGTTATAACTTGGACGTGTTATAAACTACTATTATTATTTTACGATTTGTAATGAAAAATTAACAAATAATTATATCATCAATGTAACTTATACGCATACATACATACAGGAATTGCAAGAAAGATTTTTGTATTGTTGCTTTTGATTTCACTTAATACATAATATACTGTGTCACATTGTTAAGGCGGTATATATTTAAGTTATTTATTTAACCGACAACAATTATTTAAGATGAAGAAGAATTTGGCGAAAAGTTCCATATATATCTAATAATGACGTGTGGAATCTGCAAGTATGTGATTCAGTTACACTTCAGAATTCCATGTTTTAATATGGAACACAGGCTATACAGTTCCGAGAATTTATAAATATATCCACATGGTATTGCTATTAAACGGATAAAAGCGTTTACTCTGAAAATATTAACCATATTTTATCAATTCTCGGAAATATAAAACCTGTTCCCTATTAAAACATGGAGTTCGGAAGTGCCATCAATCAATTTAAATCTAATAAAAATATGTTAACTTTAATCCCATTTGTGTAGCTCTCATAAAATATCGGATAAAGTTACTACGGCCTTAGTACGATACATCAAAATCCAATAACCGAATTTATACTTAAGAATTTTGGTTTCTTCATGTATCACTTTCATTTTTCGTTTTTCATGGAATGATTAGCCGTTTTATTAACATAAATATACCTTTTTATGACAAGATTTCATATTTTATACAATACGACGTAATAACTTTTGTGAGACACTATAATTTTTGTTTACGGTTTGACCCACGAACAAATATTTATATTTATTAAATCAGTTACATAATATTATTTCGGATAATATGTAACAAGTTTTATAACTTTCTGTTAGAAGCATCCTAATCGGAAGAGTCACTACAATTTGCCCAGATCCAAAAATTTAGGGTCACGCACGGTTTTACGTTAATATAGTTTTAAAGTAATTCGAGCTGGCACCAATAATGTAGTAAGTATAGTGACCCTAATCTGAAGTGAGGCTTCAAAATTCAATATTGTTTGTTCGAATGCATGAGCGGTAGGTAGGTTAAGTTACACGATATGTATAGATGGGTGTTACATGTTAAAAGTCGGCTATAGAAAATTGTGTTATGGGTTGATAAGTTTATGTAGAACACTTAAATTATGTCAGTGGGTTCACTGTTCATTGTGGCATTTATTTGAATATAATATTAACTGGGTGACTTCTTATTTACGCCAAAGTTATCAAAATACGGCAGTAATTTTCGTATGTTTTTGTTGATATTCAATTTTGTTTTACTAAGATCTACAAGGTTCATCCTCAATCCAATTTTTTCACTGAATCTGCAGCTAGCCAGACGTTTTTCGTGGGTACTACTTAAAGTTTTCTGTAACACGATTTCCTTTAAATAATAATAATAAATAGCCTTTTATTTACATAACACACTCACGATTTACTATAGCTGACCCTTAATGATTTCCTGTATTTAATGTTGTATCATACGCGTAATTGGTTTAGTGTAAACTGTCGTTTCCATAGTGATAAAAATTTCATTACTACTGGCCAGATAATTATAAGAAAAAGGTGAATAAATTCTACAACAGTTGATTAGACAGCATGATAATTATAAAGCCATTCTGAGACAAAGCCCTTCCTCGATTTCTGATAGCCCATTCAATTAAATCTAATGTCAAGTGGTTTGATTGGCTGTACTTATTTCCTTCAATCAATCACAACAGATAACAAGATACTTGATATTAGATTAAATGTTCAGATACTTGATCGGCTTTCCAGTTTGATTGGGTGTCTATTTTGAAACGCTATTTAAAACGCGATCAGCTTGAATTTACAAATTCTTGCTTTATCATCTTGCAGACTTAGTTTTATGTAAATCAAGGGGAATACTCACAGTTTCTTGCGTTAGTGGTGTCTGCCTAGTGGAAAATCTCTTTAGAAAGGAATCTTCTCTCTTCAACGGAGGTTTCTTCTGTATCGCTGAGCTGAGCTGCACCGTCGTTCGCAGCTTCATCCATCTTTGGTTCGATTTCGTTCTGCAGTCATACAAAATCGTCAGTATCGAGCAATTTCGCCAAAACAAAAATAGGGAGTTTAGTAAGCAAAAGTAGCCATGCTCTCTGATAGTTCAAGTATTAGACAGACAAGAAATTACAAATTACTCAGTTTGTTAAGCACAGATTTCTGGAAGATTCTGTTCATTAAAATTCAAGGAAAGTGTTAGTCATATTGGAATATATCTCTATTCTTACATTGTTATGTGCGGTGATGCACTAGAACTTTGTGAACAGAAAGATCTCAAACACGTGCAAACAAATACCTCTATTTTGACATGCGGCATGGCAACTCACACTATAGAAACAAAAAGTCCAACTCGAATATATATATTATGATAGTTTGTAGAGTAAAATATCAGTGAATCGAATCTATCTTTTCTAAAACTAGTAACTAGGCATCTAAAGTTAGGAGGTCGAAACTATTCTTCTATTGAAACATTAAAAATGCAATTAAACAATGAAATAACATTGAACACGTTTTTATTGTCTCAAGTGACAGTAGGAAAGTAGAATCATTTGGTGAGCTAGTAAGACACAATATCCACAAGAAAAACACACATAATCCAGTGAGTAAAGTACCATTCCCGAAGTTCCTATACACTGACGAAGGTAGCACATTAGTGGGAAATCATAAACAAACAATGAAATATAATAACAATCGACAACGATGCGGCTTTACCGGTGGTCCGATAGTTTTCGAACCTCTTTATTTTCCTGAGTGCCTGGTAGTATGCCATGACAGCTTGGACGTGTCTCCATTTATGGCCGCGTTTGTCTGTGTCTGACTCCACCCTCTCAGTGTCCTGCATGGACTTGCGAGAGCTTGACGAACTCGATGCAATGATCGGTCGCCTATAAAGGGACGTATCGTGTTATACGGAGACAGTGGTGTAGTGTGTGCAATGTTGGTGGAAGCCTTCCTGTGACCTTGTGTTGCGCGCTTTGGTAAGCTTCGAACCCTCTTAGATGCTGAATTATCACGTGCCAAATCTAGAGCTAAATATATCTATGAGTCTACCAAATCATTCGATACTAAAAATTCTAATCAAAACTATCTATGAAAGCTAAGCGGACATCAAGATAAGAAAAAAAGTAACAGAGGTAGTTCTTCATACCACCAAAGCGGACAACACATGTCGCAGTACACGATACATTGTCAACGAGACTTCACAAAATTATCACATGCATAACGCCTACAATCTCGTTAACGGACAGAACAATGTAATAGGTGTTTATACAATATTTTAGCATTACGTGTAGTCTACACGCCCAGCTGTGCAAGGTCGTGAACTAACTTCAACAGTTATAACTATTGCATTATGCACAAATTATTGTGGTAGGCGTAGGGCACCAATTACGTATCAGTCGTTCGTATAGTCGACGATTTAATTTGGCTAACAAGTGACGTGTGTAATGGCTTTCCCTAAAACTGTAAGGCTATCAGAAATTCAATTATATCTTCAATAGCTAGTGCGGCTTTTTAGAGTTTATAATATTTATTTAAATAGTATTTTTAATAGCCATTGCAAACGTCACTTGAAAGACTCAGCTCATCTATCGGGCATACGTAATCAGCATTGGTATTGGATCGTGCTCGTTGCTAGGGTCGCAGCTAAGCGTATCCAAAGCGTAATGTGCCATTATGTCAGGCCACTTACATATCGTCAGGCTTCGCATTTGGAGTGAATGGAGATAACTTGCTCAACAGCCTGAACAGGTTTAGAAGATTGCTTATCATCAAATTTTATAACATTTTATATTTCTATTACAGTTGATATGACATGGAATAAAAGCTGCAGTTTTATTGTAGACCATTTTGATGTTGATGATACATTTTTTGTTGATGAAAAATAATTTATTTTCGTACAGCAACTACAGACTATAATTATTTTCTACTAAAATATAATCTGGAATTTCTGCACTTCATTAAGTTCCTTTCTGCTATGATGATTTATGACACTACGATGACAGTTAAATCAAAATATTAATTATTATAATTTTAAGGGTACCATAATAAGTAATATAATGTTATTTATTTTTAATATGTAAATAATTATTGCCTGCAAGAATTTCATATACATAATTATTATAAATACATTATTTACCATAACTGTTTAAATTATATAAGAATATGATAACTACTAATTTTACATGGGTTTTCATGGGTTTTTCATTTATATTTATATTA
This sequence comes from Lithophane leautieri, assembly GCA_949152455.1. Taxonomy (NCBI): domain Eukaryota; kingdom Metazoa; phylum Arthropoda; class Insecta; order Lepidoptera; family Noctuidae; genus Lithophane; species Lithophane leautieri. Next base: position 12,169,702 of record OX424478.1, read on the forward strand.
TGGTAGATGTATGAATGAAAAATAAATATAGTTATTACTTGCATTATACATAATAATTATTATGTTTGATTAATTAATTATTTGTATAAATAACGATAGTAGGTACCTAATATTTATTTTCGGTCTTGTAGATATTATAAAATAAAGTCGTTGTTCTTATAAACTATACATTGTATTTTGATGTGGTTTTCACCATTATTTAGAGAATTTGTTTCGAAAGGTTTGTGTGTAAATTAAAATAATTTACATAAAAAAAGAAATGGCGGTGTTTGATTAAGTTGCTAAAACCATGGCAAACAGCATCGGTTTACTAGTATTCTTATAAATAAATGTATGTCTATTGAGTACAAATTACTTTGCATAGGCCACTGTATAAAGGGTGTTCTCAAAATTATGACGGTGTTGGTTGTATTCATTATATCTACATAATTTGATCGTACATCACTTTTTATGGCATTCTATGGAGACATCTGACATAAAAATGCCGGAATCGACTTAATCTTGGCAATTTGGGGCAATATTGTCATAATTACCACCCGTTGGTATGTTGGTTAATGGAGTCGGCAGGATTTTATTAGTTCAACAATATAATATGCTGCTGTCTATAGTGCCCTGGTACAATTTTGATAATCGCGTTAAAGAAAAAAACAATCGTTGACATTAGATTGAACTTAAAAGTCAAACGATAATGTATCTAGTTTATTCTTAAATGAACCATCGTTTGAACTACCGTCCTAAATCAAGGGAGCGAGAAGTCTGGTTTTTCATTCTGCTGCTAGGGAGTTTGTTGCGCCACTTCTTCTTCCCAGCTAAAGCACTAGGAAGTGGTGTAGGGTGGGCGTTTTGAGGGACTGTCTTATTAGCACAGACTATAGGGCACACAACACAAAGTAAAACTACAAGTAAAAAAGAAACAAATATAAATAAATACCGGCCAAGTGCGAGTCGGACTCGCGCAGGAAGGGTTCCGTACCATTATATATAAAAACCGGAAAAAAAATACGTTTAATGTATTGGAGCCCCCTTAAATATTTAATTAATTCTGTTTTTTAGTATTTGTTGTTATAGCAGCAAAAGAAATACATCATCTGTGAAAATTTCAACTGTCTAACTATCACGGTTCATGAGATACAGCCTGGTGACAGACGGACGGACAGACAGACAGACATACAGAGTAAAAAAGTGTGAAGTGTAAGTGTGTGTGTGTGTGCATTTAAAGCAACAGGCTGTAATAAAATTTACCACTTATTACTCAATATAATGACGACAATGACTGAAATGACGTGTTGGTTGTCAGCCTAGTTTGAATAAATTACTTTTGATTTTGATCTCTACTCGTTGTACAGTCTAGACTTTTTTTCAAATTATTTCCTTTATCAAGTCTTGACACTTGGTATTTTGATCCTTTTGAAGCTACAGCACAGACTGACTTTTGCATAGTAAACGATATTCAACTACATAATAACAAAGACCACGCAATCTCACTGTCCATTCTAAGGTTGCCTGAAGAAAGCGATATGGCCGCCGATTGTATGTTTTGTAGTGTTAAATTTATTTATTTTTGCTTTGTATTTTCTGGTGTACAATAAAGTATATATAAATAAATAAATAAATAAGACCTTATATATATTTTTGTGTTAGCTTGTGTATTGTAATTTAGGTTTCTATGTGAGTAAATCAAAATGAAGTATTTAATAAAATATTATCTGATAATTTTATTAGTTTCTGATAATAAATATATTCAAACTAACCTAACCTAATTATGTTGTTGTCAATAAAACCGGTTTTAGTTAAATAGAATTTTCGGTTGAAATGAATTTAATTTAATCGGTTAATTGGATTAACCCAAGCAATTAATTACTTTCGGGTCTAAGAAAGTTTGTTAGTAGGTATTGAATTAGTAAAAGGGTCGATGACGTGGCTCTATTATCGGCCATTTACAGTAAATAAAGAGTACCTAATGTATGGACTTAATTGAATTTATCTACACATTATGAATATAACGGTCATTATAGTATGAATTTATCTGACATTTTTGGTTTTCAATACTTAGCAAAATAATAAACTAGATAGATCAAATCTTTTTTATTTAGGTGATAAAAGTGTGAAGTCATTATGAGGAAGGTAATTTGTTTCCCAGAACCAGTAGGTGCTTATCAAAATACCTTAAATTAGAAGATATAAGTCGAACAGTTCCCAGGGCAATCAATCTGCCTAGCCTTTTCCCAACTATGTTTAGGTCGGCTTCCAGTCTAACCGGATGCGTCTGAATACCAGTATTTTACATGGAACGACTGCCTATCTGACCTCCACAACCCAGTAACTGGGTTATACGATACCCCTTGGTAAGACTGGTTGTAAGACTTTAGGGCTTCTGACAATCCGTAACGACTGTCAAAGATCCACGAATGACAGCCGGGACCAACGGCTTGACATGCTTTCCGAGGCACGTAGGAGTCTCCGTATGTAAAGATGGTCACTCATCCACGGACCAACCCCGGAAAAAATAGCTTAACCTGATGGATCGACTCGTGCGGCTGATATTACTTAGCCATGAACTCGAAACAGTTCCGCTCGAAAAAAAATCTGGGTATAAACTGGTATCTATTGAAAAATTCACGAAATAAATTAAGAGCAAAACCGATTTGATGACATCACTATAACCTATATCCCAGAATGGCTTACCGCTTAACTACGGCAGCGACAAGTATAATCGAGTTATGCATCGAGTCGCTTATCGATTTGTTGTATTCTCGTGTATATAGGCCGCTCAGTGACATTGAAGTCTTCGAGATATCGATGTCGGACCAGTCACTGTCATATGCAGGCATTTGGGCGTTAATAATAGATTTGATGGCTGATCTTTTAGTGGCTAAAGGTCCGCTATGCACCAGTTTCTGGTGTTTATAGAACGCTACTTCGACATATTTAGCCTAAGAAGTTATTATTGAAAGATATGCAAGCTAAGTACACAAGATTCTGTTTTTGAAAATATATCGTAATATAATTGATATTCTGGAATTCTCTTTATATTTTTGAGACTGGTCCTATAAATCTAAATAGATATGAACTCAAACGCTATCCAATACCCTTTTCTTTTTTTTTTTTGAGAGTGGGAAATCATCCAATGACTTCTCCCGCTCTGGTCGGAGCGGAAAGGCGTGTCAGAGTTTTACTGACTAAAACCCACCCGTGTTCCTTCATTTGCCTGTTGCCAAGGTCCCGGTATCCCTTTCGGACTTTCCCGCAACCCTGGCAGGCATCGGTTTTACTGGACCCCGTCAATTGTGCTGACATCTCTTTGAGGCGCGCGTGGAACACGACGCGCCATCAACCCGGGCCTGGTCCTTATCGGACGGTGAGCAGCCCGTTGCTCGCCGTCCGCAAGCCCGCGCCTATGGTGGCCGGGAATCTGCCTGGGATTCCCGACGCCCAGGGCATCTCCAACGGCGGCGGTTAGGGGCGTGAGGGCGCAAACTTTGCCTTTCCCTCACGCGTTCCGCCTCCTCCTTCGCGAGCATTACTGCTTCGCAGAAGGAGGTGACGGCTTCCCATGCCCTCTCGCTCCGTACCATGGCCTGGACCGGGGCCGGACGCGAGTGGTCATTGCCGCCAATCGCCTCCACGAGAACACGGCGGTGCTCCGCCCAAGCAGGGCATACCTCCACCGTATGCTCCACCGTGTCCTCCGGGCGATCCGCACAGTGGTGACACCCGGCCGTTTCCTCCCGCCTAATCCTACAAAGGAACCTCCCGAAGCTGCCATGTCCGGTGAGGACCTGTGTCAAGCGGAAGGTGAGGACGCCGTGCCGCTTCTCTAGCCACTCCTCAAAGAGGGGACTTATCGCCGCTATTGTGGCGTGCCCAGCTATCCAATACCCTGCTAGCTATATTTAGTCAAGCGTTAGAAAACCAACATGAGCAAGCCGACTGATGGCGATGTGACGTCGGGACTTCGTTGTGTAATGAATCTAACAAATGAAGATTATTAATAAGTCTTAATTAGCAGCTAAGGAGTTCCGATTGCTGTGAACTGGTGCAACGTAAACAGCTCTTAGTTACTTTATGCAATTCTAGCTTTTTCCGAAACTGATGCCTTTTTCAATGAAGGTCATAGAAAATGCTATGCAGCGTACTTTACTCATAATGTGGCCATGCTCGGTAAACTTTTAGTACCGAGTATTTAATACCGAGCATGCTGTAAAACGCGTGACGTCATGCGGAACCGAAACAATCCCGCCCTGCTCCCGCGTATACCAAGCAATCAGGAAACGCTCATTGAAATATAGGCGCTCGGTAAGCTTTTGGTAGCTAGTTTATAGAGTATACCGATCCCGCACCGCAAACTTACCGACCAGTGAGGAAATTACTCACTTCTGCAAACAAATCTTCTACACTTTTATGAGTTCCTAGTAACTCCTCGAAGTAAATTGAACTTGGATGACTTTTTACTAAATGAGCATTGCAATGTGGCTGCGGCAGTGTCAGACTCAATATTTAACTGAACTTCTACAAAGCGAACCTCCTCCTCCACTTCTATGAGATCCTAGTACCAACGTACCAACTTTAACAGTAGTTGAACTTGTTCCCGAAGCCAAGTTAAAGATGAAGTTTATTATGAGTTTTTGAGAGAAGTCTGTATTTAACTTTATCATTAAAAAAAAACCGGCCAAGTGCTAGTCGGACTCGCGCACGATGGGTTCCGTACCATTGTCTATAAAAACCGCAAAAAAATCGCGTTTGTTCTATGGGAACCCCCTTAAATATTAATGTTATTCTGTTTTTTAGTATTTCTTGTTATAGCGGCAACAGAAATACATCATTTGTGAAAATTTCAACTGTCTAACTATCACGGTTCGTGAGATACAGCCTAGTGACAGACGGACAGACAGACAGACAGACAGCGGAGCCTTAGTAATAGGGTCCCGTTTTACCCTTTGGGTACGGAACCCTAAAAAAACAGAAAAAAATTTGATCAATAATATTATGCTTCTAAGAAAATGAAATACGTAAGTACATACATAAATATGTATCTAAAACTTAAATGTAAGTAGGAAGGTGCTAAATGTAGCGAACTTTATACCTTCCGCGACCCTGAGTAACACTTTAAATGCAATATTGCTCCATTTAATGGTTGTACTTTAGACGTGCTTAAACAGGGTTAGCACGCGATTTAACACAACTACAACTTATCTGAAACGAAACGAATGGAACGTTCCGCTTTGAGAGCGAAATTAAATCTGAATGAATGTAGTTTGAATAACGTAATTTACTTTATTCGTGTGATAAAAATTTTATGGTCCGTGCGTTGCGTTAGCATGTATGTAGTTTAAAGACAATCGGGATGATTACTGTTATTAGAAATATTCCAAAAAATCTGTCAAATCGATAGAATTATGGAGAACCTACACTTAGGAAGGGATTATTCCCGTTCTTGTCGCGCGGTATGGACAATGTATGCGCTTTTGGTTTGACTGAAACCTCTGCACCACGCCTTAGGAATGCGCGGCGAGGCGTGGGGTAAGTGTTGACAAATGAGCGGCGGCGGGACGCCGTGAGTGTTGACGAATGAGCGGCTTGCACCCGCCCCCCGTCTCGCCCGCGCCGCTCTTATGATTGTGACGTCACTTCTGAGATAGTGCCGTCTAGCAGTTATTTTATGTTGGCAATTTTTTAAGCTTTTACCCTTTTAATAATATTATTTGTACTATTAGCAACAATTTTTTAGTTTCAAATAAAAAAAATGTCACCATCCCTATTATATATTTTGTAGAATCCTTTGTGTAGAATCAAATACCTAACATGAAAATATAAATTATAGAAATTATTACTTGTCTGTTAATGTATGTTATGCATGATGTTAGGTAGGTAATGTCAATAGAACTGAATATTACAGTTATAAGTTTTTTATAATACGTATGAAGGTTAATCAAAAATATACATAGTAAATAACAATAATATAATTTACATAAATTATGTGTGTTTGTATACATTTTGTGTGCCTATCATGTCTTTTTGTGATTTGTGTTTTAAATATGCTTTAAAAGTAGGTGCATTCCTAATTTTCTCCAGAAATTGTTTATTATTAATAAAACTCCTTAAAGAAAAACTGGAAATACTGGAAAAATTGGTTTGCGATGCAAACTTAATGGCCGCTCTGAACACAAGGCGAGTAGCTGCGCAGTAACAAATTTATATGACCGCGGGGGTGAGGGGTGGGGTACTGCGCAGCGAGTAGCCCACTATAAAACCGCCATAAAGTTTGAAGCTCACTGTAATACGAATTTAGGGGAAACAATAAGAATGCATCGATTTATTAAAACATATAGTCCCGGTTTCACCACAAATCACTAAATATGCGTTTAGCGCTAAACGTATTTAAACAATCGTTCGATTTTTAACAATCGTTTGAAGATGACAAAGACAGAGCGATGATTTAACTTCGCTAAGCGTTAAATGTAATACTGATTTTTTAATTACATAGATAATCTATGGAATCATTTATAAGGCATTAAAAATTGATATTTATGAAACTTGCTCCTGTTATTTACATATTTTCAGTAGAACGGATTGTTTTAAAAATTGCACACCTGTACAAATATTCCAAAATAATTTTGCACACAACACTGCCAGCAGGCATTACTAACCAACCGCCCAGTAAAGTGACACTAATGACAGCTCACTTCAATCTCACTGCACCTTAGTTTTCAGGGGAGTTTTTTACAGAATGGTTCGGCTGATAAACGTTCGTGGAAATTATCTAGCTAAAATTATGGAAAACCTTAAATAATTCTTGAACGATGATTAATGCTGAACCTGATGAATTAATGGTTAACATAAAAATAAATTATCAACTTAATCTACTCAGAAGGGGGGCCTCGCAATATTTATTATTGCTTTTTTGTCATTCCAAATTATGGATACAGAGCGATTTAAATTATTTTAACGTTTATAAGTGCCTTAGTTTATTGGCCTACTACGATTATACGAATAACTACATCGTTATGTTTTTTGGTCAATTCTTTGAATCTTTTTTTTAATTTAGATACAAAAGAAACGCATTTTTATCTTGCCCATATCCCAGTTTATTTGGGGTCGGCACCACATGTCCTCTTCTTCCATACTTCTCCATTAGCCGTCATCTCAGTAGTCTAAATAAAAAATAAAAAACCGGCCAAGTGCATTTCGAATCACGCACAATGAAGGGTTCCGTAGTTGGGATGAATTTATCCAACAAACTTAACATTATAGTTGAAAAACTTGTTCTCCGATACAGAATGTACGGGAGAACATGTTTTTGCAACTGCAAATTAAAGTTGGTCGATTATTACTCGGTAACTGGTAGAGCCTTCGTAGCGGTGATAGTTTTCCTTTTAATTTCGTTATATATACTACTGGCGTGAATTTTTTCACATTTCCAAACCCAACCATTTAGTTAGCAAGGGGGGGACACTTGACTCTAACAAAAATTTGCACTTTAAAGCTTAATATTCCGCAAACGGATCCCTGAATCCAAAAATGTTTGAATCCATTATTTTTAAACGACCTTTCCAACGATACCCCATAACATGGGATTGACGAGAAAAAAAAACAATGCCCACTTTAAAGGTAGGGGACGCACACTAAAAAAAAATATTTTTTTTTTAAATTTTTTACCACTTTGTTGGCGTGGTTTATATGTATATCCATACCAAATTACAGTTTTCTAGTACCAACGGTCTTTGAGCTAAGCCGCGGACAGACGGACAGACGGACGGACAGACAGACGGACATGGCGAAAATATAAGGGTTCCTTGTTGACTACGGAACCCTAAAAGTAAGACGACTATTTTCGGAATATTAATGGCTTGTCTACCATCTCTTTATTGAGATTTTCTGACTGACATCTAGTAGAAAATTCCATAAATATCCCGTTCGGAGACTGACATATTGATTAGTATTTCGTATTATCGTAGTAAATCTTATTAACTTATTTCTATCGTTAATCTTATTTAAAATTCGAATTAATTTCAACGAACCTCTGTCCAGGGCTTTTGCTTTCACTGCTAGCATTGTTACTGGAATCGTCATCTTCTTCTCTAGATGTGGCAGCTGATAGAACTCGGGATGAACCAGCGTTGACCTCGCTCCCATCATTGTCTTCACCTTCTGATGTTCTGTTTGTGCCTTCTTCTGCCTGCCGAATAAAATAAAACATACATGATTTTTGGTCTGTCTATGAAGGCTGAATGGGTGTCATAATTTTTAGTCTGTTGACAATTTTGACATGCGCTCATGCTGTATTGTTTTGATTTTCTATCTGTGTTTTCTCGGCTTTTTAATGTGTTTTCTTAGTGTCAAACATTTTTCAGTAATTTAGTGTTATGGTGAGAAATTACCTACCTCTCTCTGTTAAATGTCAACGCCCGTTTGCACCACAAGCTTTATTTCTGTCAATCGTTTGAAGTTGACAGAGACAGAATGATGTTTGAAATATGTTTAGCGCTAAATGTACTTAGTGATTTGTTGTGCAAGTAGGCCTAAATGTAAATCAAAAAAACCTACCGTGAATTATAATTGTAAATTAGGTTATCTTGCAAAATGCACTAATGTTAGTTATAACTTTCTAACCTAATGTGCGTTTTTATAGTTTCTAAAGTGACAATTTATTGTGGACGTCAACGTCCACGTACATAAAATGTTTGGACATCAGTGGACTATATTGTCGCGTTACGAAATAGCGCATAACGTCATTTCACAGAAAGCGGCTTTATAATTACAATTAATTGAATATCATCCTACAAAATGGCGGTCCTTTCATAAAATATAAAACCATTTGAGCCAAATATTATCAGGAGCGTTGCGGAAATAAGTAAAATCGAATAATTTCCTCCCAACGAAATTCTGCATTCATACTTTACCTAACAGATAATGGATTTAAAAGACCATGTCAAATCTAGGATCTTTTTTTAAGATTATGGTGGATACGCAGTGACAGCCCGCGAAATTCAATTCTTTTTACGTTATTTGCAATTTGCAAATGTCATGATTTCATGAAAAAGTTATTCAATGGAACCAATTTAACTCATGATGTTGTATTAATGATTCTATTGACTAATATTCTGTAAATACTAAATACATATTTATTTGTTATAGTCGCGAATCATATTTTGATCAAAATACAACCTAACACTGACCTGCAAATTGCATAACACGTAAGAAAATTTTAATCTCGTGGGCTACCACTGCGGATCCTCCACAATCTTAATTTTTATTTCCCATCCTCATTTGAGAAGCTCGTGGCTAAGTAATAACAGCCGCATGGGTCGATTCAACAAGTTAAGCTACGCTTGCCGGGGTTGGTCCGTAGATGGGTGACCATCTTTTCATATCGAGACTCCTCCGTGCCTCGGAAAGCACGTTAAAGCGTTGGTCCCGGCTGTCATTTGTGGATCTTTGACAGTTGTTACAGGTCGTCAGAAGCCCGAAAGTCTGACAACCAGTCTTGCCAAGTGGTATCGTATTACCCAGTTACTGGGTTGTGGAGGTCAACTAGGCAGTCGCTCCATGTAAAATACTGGTATTCAGCTGCATCCGGTTAGACCGGAAGCCCACCCCAACATGGTTGGGAAAACGCTAGGCAGATGAATTAAAAAAGATCCTGGATTTGACATGTTCTTTTAAATCCATTATAAAATATTAATTGTATACTGGAGACTGTACTACAGCTAATTGTTTGGAAGTTACCTATCCATACCCAAAACTTTGTGGTCGTCGTTAATGATAATTGATAGTGAAATAACGTTAATTTATCACCCACTGTATCGTGTTCGTGGCTTCATGTCCATTAAAGGCACAGATGGGTCCCTACCGATACTATACCTAATTATTTACTTTATTTACATTTTTAATGTAATTGGACAGAAAGTGATTCAATGTGTGTTGTAATCATCAAGGTTAGTGCCGATTTCACCAATGTATCTGAACGCAATCAGCACTTCTGGACTTTGTTTGAAAAATAATTGAGTTAAATAATAAATTAAACCGCGTTCAAGAGTTGTCAGTTTCATTATTCAACAACAATTTTTACACTGACAGCTCTTGAACGCGGTTTAGAAGTGCTGGGCGTTTCATTGGTGAAATTCGTCCTTATTGTGATACTGGAGAGTTTTAATAGTTTAAATAAATAATGGACTAGTTCAGCTTTGCGGTTTGATTTTTGGCGTTGTTATTAGGATAATCGTTTTCGTAAGGTGATCGTACATCGACTAAATACACAAAATATTGAGTTTTCTAAAAGAGCGGCCGTCTTAATGTAAGGGTCGTCATGAAAATCTGTCATTTTCACTATTATTTGCAAAAGCAAACGTCGCTTTTTTACGCGACGTTATCGCGTATACGCACTGCAAACAAAACTAGCTATGCTGTTTCAAGGCAGAAAACGCGTCATCGACGCGGAGAAGACTCGCGTTACGTGGAAGGCGCTTATAGAAGCCCTGAGGTGTCAAAAAACGCTCTATATTAATAAGGACAGCCGTTATTTTGTGACCATTCACCGCTTTCTTACGAAACCAAAGCTTTATTATGATCCACTTCTGAGATAGACAGTTTGAAAATTGAATTGAAATTGAATTAGATGAAAATTGAAACACAATGATAGAAATGTGTTTATCTCGCAATAATCGGGTTATATTTTTTACAAATCAAAATTGTGTTGTTTTTTTTTTACAAATTACAGTTTGTTTTTTGTGTTGCACGTCATTTCAAAACTCACCCTATGTTAGATTTGAATAGGGATTTATTTGGCCTAGTGACATATAAAAAAATATTATCTTTTCAAATGTTAAACTAAAGTACCTAGGTAAAAGTTGTTATTCGTTTAAACTAATACTCCTGAAGAAGTCAGACTATCAATCCATAGATAATATTGATTGACTGTCTGTCGAGACGGTCGGTCAAGGTTGAGTAGTTAAGGAGCTGGCGATCATTTTTGCGGCTCATCCGAACTCGTGTCCACGCCCTTACTCTTGAACTGCGGACCCCGAAAAAGGTCTATAACCTTGAAATTCGGTTTTTATACTTATGCAACTCATTGATAGTCGTCCTTCCTCAAGGAGAAACCTTAAAAGGTCCTTAATTTTGACCTCTAGGTACGACACTTGACGGAGGTCGTCGATTAGAAGGTTCTATTGAGATGGCTTTAGGTTAAGGTTTCTTTTTTTACGAAGTGTGTTGTGGTCCCTACTGGTCCCATTTGTAAGATCAAATAAGATTCAATTTTAGATTATTTATTCAAATAGTTAACCTGAAAAAAACATATTTGCTCTTGTTTATTTGATTAATTTTTCAGGAATCCACCATGACCACTGATCCACTGGTTTTGAATTAAATAAATTGAAAGTATTTCTTTTGTATTAAACATACTAAATGAAACAAAACAGTTTGCCATATACCGCCTCGTAGGTGACCAAACTTTGACGCATTTCATACTATTTACACGAAATATTTTGTGGCGGTACCTACATCGCCACATTCAAACTACGCATCAAAGACCTGACGTCACACAAAAATCCTGCATCGCGCAATTAGAGTTTACCGTGCAGTGAACATATATACAAAAATCCAATATCAATCAATCAATCATTGGGCACAACACCCGTCTGGTAGGAGGATCCTCCCTTTTCTATGGTGGATGAGTGAACCTTACACCCTAAAATTTCTCTAAATAAAAAGCGTCCATTCATCATTCTTTATTTAGTTTACATAATTCCACAGTTCCACACAGCATTAAAATCTAAAGATACTAAGATAACCAAGTTAAAACTTACAAGTTACTACTAGTCTCCGTAACTCAAAACTTTACCTGTAGTTTGTATTTCTGACTCCGGCTAAACTCTATCTGTTAAGTCTCAGAGGTGTAAAGAAAGTCAACGCTCTAAAACTATCTCAACTGTCTTGAAACTTTTCAAAACTTTATCCAATTTCGTCAGCGATAGACTTTACACTGACTTTACTTTACTTTACACTAAGTTTAAAGACGAGTAGGATTTGTAATTATTCACGATGTCAGGCATGAAGTAACGAGAAAACGATGGTGATTTATTTTTCAGAAAATAGCCTACAATTTTGGTTGTCCGTGAGGATTTTTTTCAAAGATTTATGTTTCTCATTTGGGGGTAATCGTTTTGAGCGAGATGAAGATTGGAATATCTACCCAACTATCAACAACCTCTGCGAGTAAGGACTAAAACTGTTTATAACTACTGACGAAATTGGAAATATAAAAAACTTGAGACCTACTTTTTACCATGTTTCAACAAGAGTCAAAAAGATAGAACAAAAATAGGTGGCTAAATCTAACGCAATTAAAATCTTTCCGCGTAGCATAACCACCGTATTAACGGATTATGTTAACAGAAGTATAGACAAAATGACAGATTGTGATTGCTTATCTGTCATTTGGTCTATTCTTCCGTCGACAAAATCCGTTTCTACGATGATGGTCATGCTACGCGTGCTGTACTGCTGTATCGACAACATGACATGCTTTGTACGCAGCAGTCCAGATATTTATCAGAAAGGTGTGGTCATATTTAAAGGTGTATGGTACAGACCATTAAACTTAAAAAAAATTCTCCATAGGACCAATACTGTAATCGCGAAAAAAATTATCAACTGTCCCATACAAAACTTCAAGACAGTTGATAAACAACTTTGACCATGACCGTTTTTTAAAAACAAAACAACTTTGTCCATGAACAAAGTTGTTTTGTTTGATGGTCTGTAATATGACCACACCTTTCTGATATATGCTGTATACATACACACGGTAAAATAAATAAGTGTAGGTAAAAACAAACAACATATATCTACGTTACCCTCCATGTAACGGCCATTAATTTTGTGTGCAGTACTCCTGGAGTTGGCTTTAGGTATTTAATGGACACTTTAATTAATAGGTGTGAAGAGAATAAAGAGAACTTTTAGAAAACCTTGTACAGTCAACCGCTTATCAGTGGTAACAATTTGATATTGACAGCCTTTTTATGTCGTAGCAGAAAAGAGCGATTTTCGTAGTGCAAGTGTTACCCGGTGGACTGTACTTGAATGTAATAGTTAGTTTTGAGTATTTTGTTGACTAAATTAGCCGCTTAAAATATCAGAACACAATAAAACCAGAAGCGAAAACTCTTTAAATCTATTTACAGAAACCCGAGATTTCGAGAGCCTCTAAGTAATTTCAAAATGATGATTCCAAAACTTCCTAGGAGCGCTCAAATTATACCAATTAAAGTTATTAGTTAGTATCCGAGCTAGATGACAACTTTTTTAGGCTGCCTGCCTATTGAAGTGGAGCGAGGGAGCAGTGTAGCTGAGTCATTGTGCGCTGAAGCAAATGCGCGACGGTACCAGTGCAAGCGACAAGGTGCATACATGAAATGGTTAAAATGTATATAAATAATCTCCGCTTCACTGTAGCTAGGTAAGTCCACTGATGCAAAGCGGGAACTTAAATCTTGCCCCCATTGATTAGTTTTTCTAGCTCTGCTGCTTCAATGGACAGGCAGTCTGGATTAAAACTCACCTGGATCCGTATAAGTGGTATAGTCTCCTCTTTGTACATAATATTTGTGTTTAAAAGTTAAAATCACTTGTTTTCTTTATTAAATTGTATGTATAAAGTACTCAATGTTGTCTATTTTACAGGAATTTACATAATTGTGTCATGTTCTAACGAACTATGTGATTTTGTGTTATGATGATGTTATGTATTTGAAGCTCTAGGTTTGCTGTCTATATGTCTATTATTGGTAGATCCAAGGGCTCAATAGTTTTGATAGAAGATGCCGAAAATTGATGAGTGAGAGATTACAGTATTGAGCTCCTGGTCTACAATGAGAGTAATGGTGATGAATTTGCTGGTAACTAGTGTGGTGGTAATGTAAGTGTACCTATTTTAATTTTAAACAATAAGACTAATTATGAACAAGTATTAACAATAGTATGTCTACATAGCGTTTTGATTGGTGATAAAACTGCACACACAAACACACACCCACACACAACACAATAATACTATGCGCTGTGCACAACATTTCAACGAAAAATCAAGATTTCCATAATTAAATTCGATCATAAAATAGATTTGTACAGCTAAATTACACTTGCAATAGCACCCATACATAAGGGCACTAAAATATTACTACTAACAAGAATTGATCCCAGAGGCGAGTGTATGCAAATGTACGAATTGAATTTGCATAAGACATTAATTTTGGCTACGTACTGACGAGTCGAAATATAATTATGAATTTTATGTAGTAATGTGATATAGTGGAAATAGTAAAAATGTTTGTTCAAATAATTGAAAAAGAATGGAACGTCTAACAATTAGAGAACAGACCTTATGAAACTGAGGGCAGTCGAAGGGCATACAAGTTAAACAGGGTAGAATTGTAAATAGGGGTCAAAATAGAATGTCAATGTTAGGCTTTGATAACGCTGGGGCTACATTGTCGCGTTATCGCGAACTAAACTTCGTGCGCTCTCTCTCGCACAACGCTCGACGTCTCGCTGAGCAACAGAGAGCGCGCGAAGTATAGTTCTCGATAACGCGACAATGTAGCCCCAGCATAAGAGATAATTATACTGAAAAACTCGTTTAAAAATACGAAAAATAAAAGATGTACTGTTTGACATTTAAGAATATTATGATAACCTTATTCTAAAAAAAAAGATCGTTATTAAATATTCTGATTTGAAGAAGAATTACTACCTACCAACCTAATTACTTTGTTTGTGTTGGAATTATTACATTATGTAAATAAAAGAAGTTTAATTTCGTCTATAAATATTGGTACCGTAGTTCGAAAGAAACCAGAATTGTAAGATTTTTCTATTAACTTAGTTGAGTTTACCAGAAAATTTATTTGCCAACTTTTGAACGGTTTCTCAGTTTCATGAGGTTTAAATCTTTATTTAAACTTATTATCAATAGTATTCCATGTTTTTCTAAATAATTTTGTGATTAATATTAAAAATAAAATACTTATTAATATAGTTTGCTCACATATAACAAAGCTTTATCTTTAGTTTTATATACAATACAAAATGATAGACTTTAACGTTTTTGATACTAAAAGTGATTTTAGGATTGAGAGAAAATGAAAACATGCCGTGCGTCATGATTTGAGGTCCCATAAAAGTTGAAACTAAAATAATATTTTACATAAATACACATTATAGAATAAGGTGAAGATAAATTTGAAAGTGCTAAGAATATAAAAATAGAGATAAAATACAAATAAAACTACTATAGTAAAACTTTAAAAGTCATAAAAATGGAGCAGAGAAAGCTTTAAAAATATTTTAATTTATTTCGCATGCATGTGTAAATAAAACAATACCTAATAAAATCTTTCCACAAAAAAACTTTGAATTTTTTAGTTTTAAAGCACAATCGAGATAATAATGTTTTTCTTACAGAATATGCACCAAAAAAGCCATAATATAGTTATAATTAAAAATATAAGCTTCCAGCAACATTTTTTTTCTGTCTAATTCGTTTTTCGAATCTCGAATCTCGTCTCTAATATAATACAGTCTAAGAAAGCCCTTGACCCAATTCTAACATCATCTGTCCATCCCTTATCCAAAAACCGAGCAATATACAGTGTGTCCGGGCAATATACGCGATCACAGTGTGTCCGGGCAATGTTTTGTTCAGAAAGGAACTCGATGAAAAACGTAATCCGATTGGATATGTTTGAAGTGGGACGTTGACGGCTGACGGCTGCGTTCACTGGCGGTAGTGTTGCCATGCGAGTAATATTTTATTTTGTTAGAAAAAGTATGGATATTTTTTTCGTAGTAAGTTTATATTTAATATGTGTTCGTAAATCAACAGTACGATCATTTAACGTATTTTTTTAGTTAATTCGTAATTAATTCATAAGTAAAAGCTGTTTTTTTTTTTTTAAGTAAAGGAGCCATATTTAGCTAAAATGCATTAAAATTTCATGGTAGTTCAGTGGCTCGGGGTGCGTCATCTGCTTGTGTTGTTCAGTTAAAGGCGGTGGCTGTGACAGATTACTGTCAGTTGACATAACTGTACTGATATGTCAGATCAGTACAAGTTGTGTTGTCCTTTCAGCTACTAACATATCACAAATAACTGGCACAAAGTGCAAAGTTCGACGGCTCACCTTACTACGTTGCCGTTATCACATGACGCTGGCAGAATAGTTGACATCGACTCAGTTGTCAAACAAGATGAAAAAAAATGCATAAAATCTTTTTCAAAATGATTCTGTAACAGGCAGGTATTTCAAACCGCTCCCGCCACAATCCAGCTTCTAGATGATTCTAGAAGCTTCAACACGCATGCACACACACGCTTCAGCGCGCATGACATGTTGCTTGTCATCCGTCAAGTGCTCCGCAGCTGTGAGAATTTAAAAGAACTATATCTTCGACCCAAAACCCTGTGTTTACATATTATATCTGATGTGTATATGTTAAAATTCTTCATTAATTCTTAGTTATCAACTGCTTTGTTGGTCTTTTGGTCGCAAGCGCTTCTGCTGAGCATGAGGTCCTGGTTTACGGCCGGTTGATGGTGTGGCGGTATCTACATCGCCACATGCGAACTACCCATCAAAGACCTGACGGCACACAAAAATCCTGACGTCACATAAATCCTGCATCGAGCTATTAAAGTTTACCGTACAATGGACATATATACAAGAACCCGACATCAATCGTTGGGCAGTTACCCGCCAGACACAACACCCGTCTGGTCGGAGGATCCTCCCTTTTCTATGGTGGATGAGTGAATTTTACACCCTGTTCCTCATACCCCTAAAATGGCAACAGGCACGTCCCCTATTTCATGGGACATAAACATAATTGGCGAAATATGGGGTGTACTTTGTGTACATCTCTGCTTAACCCTTCGAGGAATACAGCCGTGATGTTATGATATATGTCGTAAAAACAATTGTAAAAATTTTACTTTTCATATAAATAGCACTGGCAGCCCTAGGGGTCAGCAAACAAACCGGATAAATGCATTCCCAGAGCTGACAGACTTCATACGTGTTCCATTTTATGTTCAAAGCCAAACGTTGGAAATACAGAAGAGTATTGACATGTTTCATTCTGTCTAAAACTAGTTTGCCACTCTTAAAAATAATTGATTGAGTAATGGATTTGGATTTACTTTGCGATCTTGTTTATTAAAAGACAAGTGTGATATTGTATGTGCTGTTTCGTATTGCGGACGCTCAATAAGTACCAGGTCAACAGCTTTTCTGAAAAGAGTGTCCATAGAGTTTCATGCCCGGTCTTCTCCATAGGATGGGTTTAGCTTGATCTTTCGGACTGACCGATCCTTTAACAATTGATAAGTGCCTGTAATTGAGTTTGAGTCTATTGAATAGGCATGAACTAAAAGGGAATAACCCAAGCTGTAGTGAAAAGATTACCCAAGGCACTGAAAGAAGAAAGAAAGAAAGAAAATACATTTATTTAGCACAGACTGAAAGGCATACAATATGCATAATATACAGCAGATAACAAAATAAAATATATAAACAAATAAAAAAAGTGTAAAAGTGCGATGTAGGGGAGTGTGCCTCACGGCTGCACCAAAAAGGTCCAGTTCAGCAAAAATGCCAGACAACTATAAGTGCCTGACGCTGATTTTCTTCCCCACCCGAAAGTGTGAGGTGACGGATGCAAATCAGTTTAATAATATAATAAGTGTATGGGCGTGCCAAGGGTACGTACTTATGTAAGTATCATTCATGGTCAGTCGTGAAACTTTAACATTTATTAATCTACTAGCTGCTGCCCGCGATTTCGTCTGCAATTTAGGATGAAAAGTAACCTATGTTCTTCTCCAGGTCATGCTCTACCCATGTGCCAAATTCAATTAAAATCCGTTAAGCCGTTTTTGCTTGATTGAATAACAAATATCCAAACATACAAAATTTCACATTTGTAATCCAATTTTTTTTTTTGCGTGGGAAATCATCAAATGGCTTGTCACACTTTTACTGACTAAAACCAACCCGTGTTCCTTCAGTTGCCTATTGCCAAGGTCCCGGTATCCCTTTCGGACTTGCCCGCAACCTTTCGGACTTTCCCGAAACACATTTGTAATCCTAGGCTAATCCTAACTAATATTATAAATGCGTTAGTGAGTTTGTTTGTTTCGCTTTCACGCTAAAACGGTTGACCGGATGTAATCTGGCATATGGGAAGTACTTGACCTGGAGAAGGACATGCTATGGTTCATCCTGGATTGCAGACGAAGTCGCGGGCTACAGCTAGTAATGAAATAAAGGAAATAATAATTCTTATAAACTTTGAGAAAATATCCAAATATAAAATAAATAGAACTTCACTTGGTGACGAAGTAAGAAAGCACTTACTCCTCGCAACGCATTCAAGCAGAATGTTTTATCTTGAAAGAAAACATCTTAAAATATTTTTCATCGTTTAACCAAGTAAAAGGCGACCATTATTAATCTGCTGACACTTTTGAAGCCTCCTTCATTATTTCGAGTTCCTGACAGCCAATCAGGATAAGCCGGTGCCGTCATCTTGTCATTAGTCTGTTCAAGTAGTTGTTGTTAGGAAGTGTCGAGCCGCGTAAAAAACTTCCTAAGTAATAGCTGAATTGAATTTTTATGGTCCTAATATTAAAATACATTATTATCTACATTATGTTTATAATTTAGTGATATTTATTTTATTTAGTAATATTTGTGTGTAAGTATAAATCATAATTATTATAATAATATTGATTTATGATTTGATAGATATGATCCGTAGCCAAAGGGTAAAATGGGACCCTATTAGTCCGTCCGTTTCTTTCTGTTCCCTTTATGACAACAAATACTAAAAATCAGAATAAAATAAATATTTAAGGGGGCTCCCATACAACAAACGTGATTTTTTTGCCGTTTTTATAGATAATGATGCGGAATCCTTTGTGCCCGAGTCCGACTCGCACTTGGCCGGTTTTTAAGTAGACCAATTGTCAGAAGCTTGCTAACAAGCACAACGGCTTCGTTAAAATGAAGCAACTGAATAGAAATAGTGAACCATAGCACGGAACAATAGAGATATTGTATGCCTAGGTGACACGCTGACGGTTACCGGCGACGACTAGCTCGCGATAGCGTTTTGTTTTTTCTTTTATTAGAGGTAATGCCGAGATCCGACGATCGGCGATGTTGCGGACGGACACCGACGAGCCCGGACGATGGACCGTGGGAAGGTGTACGTGCGGGGTATCGCAGACATCGGAAGTGCGTAGCGGTCTGTGGTCATCTGCCGTGCGTTTCCGTCGGCAATATTGCATTAGGCATTAGGGATACGTCATGGCAACCATAGGGTGGTATAGTTTAGCTCGCTGTGCGATAAGGACCAGGCTCGGGTCGACAGCGCTTTGTGTTCCACGCGCGCCTGAAAGAGATGTCAGCAGAATTGGCGGGGTCCGCTAGGACCGATGCCTGCCAGGGTTGCGGGAAAGTCCGAAAGGGATATCGGGACCCTTGGCAACAGGCAACTGAAAGAACACGGGTGGGTTTTAGTCAGTAAAAGTCTGACACGCCCTCTTGTTTCGCTCAGAGCGGGGGAAGACATTTGAGGACGTCACAACCACAAAAAAAAAGGGTGGTATAGTTTTTATTAAATTCCAGTAGGTAAATACAATAGAGTACATTTGTCGACATAGCTCATAGAATAAGCAAGCTGAAGTGGCAATGAGCCAGTCATATAGCCGTAGAACCGATGACTGTTAGGGTAGATGTGTTCTAGAGTAGAGACCGCGTAATGTAGGACGCCTTTAGGCTAAGAAGAGTGACGGTCTTTGCAGGGTGCCTGGTGTTAGCTGGTGTGGCAGATTGGAGAGGCCTTTGTTCAGCAGTGGACTGCTGTCGACTGATGAGGTAAATGTAAAATTATGGGAACGTCCACTGCAACTAGGCGATCAGAATTTCGTTCCAAAATTGAAAGAGCAAAAATTTAAAAAGCATCAAACTGGGCCAATATAATTATCTTTTTTTTAAAGTACGAACCTTGATAATAAAACAAATAAAGCAAATACCGCTGTGTTTGAAAGCTAGGTCCTCTTCGACAAGTGCTGACGAGCCAAGCACCGCTCATTACGACCCAGATCTGTACCACAAAACAAATAGGTACAGAAGATCGGCTCCATGCAATGAGCGAAAACGCATGCACACATGGACACGCTTCACATACAGCAAGTGTAAGCGCACTTGCGAATGGCATTTGTTTGAGATCGCTGGCCGTACCTACGCGTCGTCGTACGTACGTGTCCATGTGTGCGTGCGTTTTTGTTCGTTGTATGGAGCGGACTTTCTGTACCTATGTATCTTATGTTTGTACTGCAACTCAGTCAGGCTTCATTTTATCGTTCATAAAGCTATCGAGACCGTGATTTAGAAGCTGATAGTATTTCTGTTTTTATTTATGAAGTACTACAAGTTTATAGCCGTGTTGAAATAAAATAACATTGAAATGGGTTTGTAGTTTGTGTTATTAAGTTACTTTGATATTAGCAAGACATTGTTAAGGACAAAGTTATCTTCTTGAATGAGAGTACCTGCCTACAAGCATCTTACATCTATGAAAGATATTTGTCGAAAATATATATCAATATAAGGTGTAATACAAAATCACGAAAAAAAAAATCTGCGATTTCCTTCATTTTGACGAGTTAAGCGACCATAAATGTAGGGATTAGTTGTTTTTTTTTTCGCGATCTCAATATTAGTCCCGTATTGAAAGTTGTTCATAATGATGAGTACAATGACACCTTAAGAGATTTCGTGTATTAAAAGATACACCTTATATACTTGATTTCACATTCTTTTTTACTTGCAGTCTATGGAAGAAGTTTTGGTTTTTGGTCCTAAGAAAATATACTATGTATTAACACTAAATGTAACCCAGGTTCACCTCTAAATCCGCTTTAATGACTAAGACAATTCCACCACAATTGGTAATCACAGCTATTGGCTATGTAAGCACGTTCGGGTTAATTTATTCAACTAATTCCCCCAGACCAAAAAACCAAGACGGAGCGCTGCGAACAATACAGAGAAGCATGCTGAAACTACACTACCGCTCTGTGCATACACGCTCACACACACCTTTACAACTTTTTACAATGAAACTAAAATCAAACTACACCACAATAAGTGTACACATGCTCTGTCTTGGTTTTTTATTTGGTCTGAGCTAATTCCTTGAAAATTCTACTTGAAACACTTTTTCTACTATACTATATATTTATTACTATATATTTTTATTTTCTAATATACTATTTCAAAAGCCTTTTCTACTTCTCATCAATATTTTTCCTCTGTTGATATCACAATTATGATGTTTGCAATTGTTACATCTGCTGTTCATATGATTGTGTATTCAAAAAATTCAAACGTTTGAATTTCATTGTTGGAACAAAATGTTTGTGCCAAGCTCAAGTGACAAATCGCACTTCCATAGAGGCGGGTAGAATTGAATTTGTGATTTGAATTTAGAATTCACAATTGGACAGACTGTTATTGCTTTATTGGCAGCTGTTCTTGGCGGTTGTATACTTGAAGTTTCAATACAAGTCAAGAATATCTTGTTGAATTTGTTATTATAGTTCAGATAGGCCGTTTGGTTTAAGTCCCATACAAGTTCCTTGCCCGCAGCATACCATAAAATGTTTGTTCTTTAAATTTTATGGTATGCTGCAGGCAAGGAACTGCTGACTTGAACCGTAAACACTGTTTAGATTTAGACGGTGCAATTTTATAGTTACTTCAATTTATGGTATGCCATAGGCAATTAAATCACATCGTGTAAATCTGGCTTTAGACTTTTCTAAATGTTGTTCAGTATAGAGACTATTAGTTCAGTAAAAATGTTATGTTTTTTTAAGAAATATACGCGGCATGCAGTCTGTGACTTCACAGTGCCACAAAAAAATATTGCACAAAGATCTCTTTGAGATCCCATGATTCGAATAATATTATACTAACGTCATGTCTCGCTGTTTTTTTTTCGTCTTATTAATCATATTTCCATCCTAGACATGACGTCTCCGTAATCATATTTAATTCGGCTTCATACGTGACGACTGTCCGTTGAATAGATCCCAATTATCCATGGCAGCTGAATAAAAATGTCAGATGTGGATCGAGTGTAGGCGAGTGGGAGAATAGGCTGTGATTATATCTGCGAGAACTTAAGTAGGCCGCTTATGAAGGTTTTTAAATGGTTACCATGGAACAAGATTATCTTGAACAGATGAAAGGCAATTATGGCAATGAACTTTTCATTTTGCCATCCATCATAAACGATTATTCTTTTCGACTCAACTTCGTGACAAAAAATTGTTGTAATAACCAATAAGTCATTGTAAAGAAGTTGAGCCTCTCCCAAGATACGCCACAGCACCCAGTCCTCCGCCTTCTGCATCCACTATGTCCCAGCCATCTTTTTAAGGTCGTAGGTCCAGCTGGCTGGGGGGGTGGCCCTCACTACGCTTGCCGATAGGCTGTCTACACTCCAGGACTCGTCTGCTCCACCGGCCATCGGTCCTTCTACACACAAGGCCAGCCCACAGTCACTTCAGTTTTCTTATTCTACAAGCTATGCCGGTAACTCCGGTTATTTCCGGATAATTTCATTTCTGAGCTTAGAGGACACTAGGTATGAAGGTGTAGAGCAGTTCTGATTGGTTGAACTTTTAAATGATGCGCAATCAGTGCGGATTTCGCATTTGTAATTGTGTACACACCCCAATACGCATGTGTAATTTGAGCAATTGTTTATTCAACGGTTGGGGACGTATTCGAGAATCAAAACGAGAGCGGAAAACAAAAGTGTTGCATTACATTATGCGATGTTGCTTTACATATAATAATACCAGCTTATTATTATCCCACTAAACGGCAAAGGCCATCTCATACAGAGAAGATATGAGCATTGATCACCAGCCTTGCTCAAGATGGGTTAGTGATTTTGGACTTATATTATCTACAAGTCTAGGTTTCTTCAAAATGAGATAAAAAGAGTGTCCGTGGAGTTTGTTGCCCGTTCTTTTCCATAGGAACCTACAACGCTTTGGAATGCGCAACTAGCTTCATCTTTCTGACTGACCGACCCTTTGACAATTCAAAAGCCTGTAATTAGTTTATTTGAAATAAATGCTTTGAGTTTGAGTTTTAATATTTTTCTTCACCGATGTCAGTAATATCCAAGATAAACTCAGAAAGTACATACTTATTTATATGAATTCTAAAAGCCACATTGTAATTGCCCGGATTTGAATCGACAACCTCGTGTATTAGAGGTGAGGCCTTAACCACTTAGCCATCACTGCCCATATTGTATAGGTAACGTTTTACATTGTCCTAAGTAATTCCCAGATTAGATTAGGTAATTTGGTGACAACGAAAGGGTGGATACTGAGGTGACGACGGCTGTTACAGATTTATGGAAGAAGCAGTCATGTACCATCAACCCAGAAATAATTACGATATGGGCGGGATTATCGCAATTAATGCTGTTCGATAAATTGTGTAGAAGATCGAAAAGTACAACCGGCCGCTGTGTATGTATGTGGAACCCGGTTCCTAAACTCCCAGCGTTACTACTAACTGATTAAATATTATTATATTTTTTAACGGGAATCGAATAAAAATTTAATACTTTAGGATCAGTCAGTTGGCAGATATCAATGAGCTCATAATTCCTGTCAGCAGTCGGATGACACGTGTCAAACCCGACCAGACTGACATGTAAACTCGGGTTAATCCGCACCCAATAGAATTGGTTTTAAGCAATACAAGTTGGCTATTAAAACAGTAGCTAGAGGGGCTTGTGGCTTAGTAAGCCGGTCGATCGATAAGGTTAAGCTACTTTTGCCGCGGTTGGTCCGTGGATGGGTCACCATCTTTATATACTAAGACTCCGCGCCTTGGAAAACACGTTAAGCCGTTGGTCCCAGGTGTCATTTGTAGATCCTTGGCAGTTGTTACGAGTCATCAGAAGCCCGAAAGTCTGACAACCAGTCTTACCAAGGGGTATCGTGTTACCCAGTAACTGGGTTATGGGGGTCAGATAGGCAGTGGCTCCATGTAAAATACTGGTATTCAGTTGCATTCGGTTAGACTGGAAACCGACCCCACCATAGTTGGGAAAAGGCTAGGCAGATTGATTGACCCAACTTGTTAATGAATCTGTGATTTTAGCAAAATTATAACTTTTGGAGAATATTTGTAAATTAATGGACTACATATAACTGATTTTCTCTTTTAAGGTGTCACCTCAGCCAATGAACACTGTGGTAACAACGGCAAAGTATACCTTCCAATCAATTTTGTTATAGCCGTCTACGTGGCATGTAAAAATGAATCTTCCCCTTATATTTACTGAAGCTTTCACTTTTCGTGTTTTTTGCAGGAAAAGATAAAATGGCTTATCTATAGAGGGGAAAAATAAGTACCTATGGGAACTTTGCCATGTTTTGAAAATGAGATTTTAAAAGTGTAGATAAGTAACTATCCTGAGGGCCTAGACAAGTGACAATCGCTTCAAAAGCGTTTTGTATTTCTACAATGACTTTCTACAACAGGATTGACATAAGCTTTTCGATAGCTTATGTCGGTCCTATACATTTTTACTTTTTCCAGCATCGTTATCGCTGATAGAATGTCACTTTGTCAAGGGCCTCAGTTTCTTGCCCATTCTTCTTTATAATAAACTACCTTTTGGAAGTCTAGAATTAAGTCTATTCTCTTGTAAATGTTGACTTTTAAAAGTGCCTTTTATTGGCCTACTTTATATAATGTAAATGATTTGACTCAAAAATGCTAAAAAGAAAGTAAAGAAGAAGAATGTATTTCCTCTATTATTCTGCAATGGGAATTAAAAAATGTTGTATTCCTGTTATTGTACTTTTGACAGTTAAAAAACTGTCAATTTAGATGCAAAATTAACAGTTTTTTAACTGTCAATTTTACAGTACAATAACGCATTCAGGATGCTGCTGAGGCCCCCTCTGTTTTGCAGCGCGTCCACCATGTTCATGGAGGCAAGCACAGATGGTTTCGCGGCAATCTTACGCAAGAAAGCGGCGTCACTGCTGCACAGAGTGCATGTGAGTAGCAACAGCATCATGAGTGTGATAGCGGACAGGTATGACTGTCCGTTCTTTTGTATGCGTTTATGTGTGAACTAACATAGTTTTTTTTTAAGCACTAGGTATTTTAGTAACGAAATGGATCTTGTTGTCTGAAATATAAATAAATTTAAAAAAACCATCGTTCAGCTGTCAATTTTGAATTTAGAAGATCGTTACTCTATTGTTTGTAAACACATTTTACATGAAGACGTTTAGACCAACGTTGGTTTAGTTACTAAAACTTAACCAATGTATGCACGTTGGTTTACTTTTAGTTTGTTTAGCCCAAAATCTTTGTTTGTTTAGAAACCGATTTATTAGCTACTTTGATGGGCGTGTTACGTCGGCTCCGGATGTGTTCACTTCCTTATTGTGTCCGAAAGATAGTCGTAAAATATTCATGGAGACACCTTAGAGGCTACGCGAAATGGTATATTTATACGATGTTTGCATAATTTTTTTCGTTTGCATTAGTAACGAAATTATTAGTATGATTATCCATGCGAACTATTGCGAACCCTTATGAACGTATTTAGAGATATGAGGAACAGGGTGTAAAGTTCACTCATCCTCTATAGAAAAGGGATAATTCTCCGACCAGACGGGTGGTCTATTTTACATGGAGCGACTGCCTATCTGACCTCTACAACCCAGTTATTCAGTAATACGATACGGCTTGGTAAGACTGGTTATCAGACTTTCGGGCTTCTGACGACCCGTAACGACTGTCAAAAATCCGCGAATAACAGCCAGGACCAACGGCTTAACGTGCTTTCCAAGGTTCGGAGGGGTTATGTAAAGATGGTTACCCATCCACGGACCAACCGCGGCAAGCGTAGCTTAACCTGATTGATCGACCTGTGCGGCTGTTACGTGTCTTACTCATCATTCATATAATGTTTAACAAAAAAGTGCAAAGGAATAAATCGTATCAGATTTTCCAAAGAAAAATGCAACTCCAATTTCAAAACCGAAAAGCCACTGCTATATTTTCCGTTCCAACCAATCAGCGATCTGCACCGTGTGTATACTAATATTCTTTGTACAGGTGAATATCTATTTGCGTGAGCATTCGATGACGGTCGGATAGACTCGTGTGAAGTCGTCTCTGTAACCCTTTTACACGTGTTGTCAGTGAAACCGTTTTGCTTTGTTTACGATAAAACCCGGAGGTATTTGTTTCGGATGTTTTTTGTTATTCACTATTTGTTTTTGTGGTTGACTATTTTGCGATGTTTTATTTTATACTTTGGTTCTTAAGCTATGATTTCCTAGAAGAGCGGTGGCTGCCTCATACAGCCGCAGCGGCAGCTGTGATGGTTTGACTTTACGGTGACAAAAAACGCTTTGTAGGAAAACTCACCAACTTACTTACATAAAGTTTCAGTGACGTCACTCACCGGTAAATTGCAGATGGTGTGTGGTGGCCGCCGCTCTTCTCGGAAACCGAAGCTTTATCGATATTCATGCTATTACGGTACACAATCTGTCACACGTTTTAGACATCCGTGACAATATGACAGATATCGAAAGCTTTTTAATAGAGTAGGGACTATTAATTTGTATGGAATGTTCTGCAGTATCAAACTTCATGGAAATATAAAAAACTAGCTTCCGCCCGCGTGGTATATCGATAAAAAGTAGCCTATGTCCTTTCTCAGGCTCTAGACTATCTGTGTACCAAATTTCATTTAAATCGGTTCAGTAGTTTTGGCGTGAAAGCGCGACAGACAGATAGAGTTTCTTTCGCATTTATAATATTAGTAAGGATTATGAGCCAGTATCATAAATTTTTCATTAAACCTATGTAAATTCCCATCAACATTAATTTTTATTCCACAAAAACAAAAACCCCCGCCTAAAAATCGAGATTATTTTTCGTTGTAATGACACCAGGGGTGTGATCCTAGAAGACCTCATTCTAAACTTCGAATCTGAATCCGCTGTGAGTTTCTTGATTAGCATTCTAAAAACTCGGTTGATACACTAGCGCCACCCTTGCAAGCGTGTCAGCGAGTTGAACTAAATTGACCGTGAGATTTTGACAGATAAAGTATGAGATGACGTAAGAAGTGGCATTCAGTAAGGTAATTCCTCCGTCACTTCGACGCTCACTTCGCACTCGAACCCGAACACATTTTGAACCTTATGCGAAGTGAGAGTGAATAGCAACGTGATATGCGAGTTGTTGCTTGAATTTTACAGCATCGACGTACTGTTTACAATTTAATTGACCGCCAGGTATAAACATAAATTCAACTGCAATGCTGCCAGCCTTTTGGGCACTTTTCCTGTTGACAGCAACGCGGACGAATTTTTTGATGCGTTAAGATTCTTTCCCTTCCTTTTTTATTTATATACATACTGTAGGTACATATTAATTATTATTATTTTAAGTCTATTATCTTTGTATTGTGTAAATAATATCTTGTCTACTGCAAGTGACTTCAAAGTCGGTAATACTGTTGCTTGAGGCTTTATTTACGAAGGGATGAAAGGAAACGATTTGTTTACCTAAGCCAGTTGTTTGAAGTGACAGGTTAAGACTGGTGAAATATTTGTCTAGCATGGGATGAATATTTGTCTTATGGGATCCCCACCCACAAACAAACTTTCAGCTTTCTTCAATGCAAACTTTCAGCCCCCATTATGGAGGATGCTATCAGGTATCCCGTGAAATTCAAGTTTTCTTACGTTTTTTGACTATTTGGCAGGCAAAATAAACTTCAAAACAAGTTTCGATATGCTAACCTCAGATTATTTAAAATACCAACAATACTGATTGACAAATTACACAAACCAACAAAGTGAAGTACCATGTCCCTCCAATATCAACAACACTAGTAATTTATCATGTCGTTAGGCTGTTATGTACTCGTATGTTGAGCCAATACCAGGGCTAATGACATGTCCATTATAACTGCTATAAGGGGTTTCAAATGACCATTTGTTGATAGTGCCCTGAAGTGTTAGGTTAGGAATTTTGGAGTAAATAAATAGGTTTTATGTATACAACCTGCCGCTACAATGGCGACATTAATTTAACACACGTATAGGATTTCGCGTATTCGTTTTATGAAAATATTTGAATTTCATTAAACGTTATTATTTATTGATTTATTTACAATTTTCTAAATTACCATCCTGGAGCAACCTGTACTTAAAGAACTGTAGCGAAGAGGTCATTTGCCGGGGTCACGGATCATATGTGCGAATAAAACGAAAGAAGCACAATTTCTTAGAAATTATGCCGACAAAGGAATTTACCTAACGTAAGCCAGCTGGTAGGTAGCTTCATGAATTAATCTTTTACACAGAGTGATCTCAATTTTCATTATGTTTTTATTATTTAGTTTGTTTGAAAATTTAAATTTTTCAGTTTACGAATTATTTTATTTTATTATAATTTTTATGTTTACTGGACACTAGCCCTACCCGTGTGTTAAATTAATGTCGCCATTGTAGCGGCACGTTGTATATAGGAGTAAGTAGCCTGAGAAGGTAGGTAAGTAAATAAAAATTAAAAAAAAAACACTTTGTTTTTTTAAATTATTATTTACTTCCAGTGAATTTTACCTTTCTAAATTCTAAATTTCCGCATGTATGTAGGTATACGTTATGGTTTATCTAAACTATTATATTTCTACCGATATGATTACCTAAATGTGTTATTTTTACCCGACTACGGCGAAAAAGGAGGGTTATGATTTTGACCGATATGTATGTATGTATATATGTATGTATGTATGTAAGTATGTTCATCTGTTCCCTCCTATCTTCTAAACCACTTATCACAATTTGACAAATGAGGTATCGTTGGAAGCGTCTTGATCGTCCGCTGGTTATAGGCTATGTGACGTAACAAAAAAAAAATGGTTAAAAATGGCGCCCTCTAGAGGACATAAAGTAAGGAACTAAAAAAAAAATGTTTAATCGTACCATGTTGGGTATCAAATGAAAGGGCATAATGAGCACTTTTCAAAAATATACATATTATAACACCAAAACAATTTAAAAAAAATAAAGTAATAAAAACTAGACCCAATTACGACTAAAAAGGTATAAACAAGACACCACAGACAGACAAATTAAAAATCCGGAGTCACACGTAATCTGTTCGATTTATGCCCTAATACGTGTGACTCCGGATTTTTAATTTGTCTGTCTGTGGTGTCTTGTTTATACCTTTTTAGTCGTAGTTGGGTTTTAGTTTTTTTTTTTTTTTTTTAAATTATTATTTAATCTACCGGAACCCCAGAATGGGTGAAGGTAGGTAATTATGAGTCTTTAATATTATCCTTTAGCCGTACATAGTCCTCCAGACAGAATTTCGGCCAATCTCAGCGGAGACCAGTCTACGGCGCGGGAGAGATTATAGAGCACTAGTGTGTGCGCAGACAAGTGCACTCTCTCTTCCCTCACTCTCATAGTCCAATGGGGCGGCAATCCGACATGGTGGGAGATAGATCAGGCGCAGGGCACTTTGCCTGAACCGGGAATCGAACCCAATACCTCACGCTCAGCAGTTGAGCTTGCGACCGCTAGACATACGAGGCAGTCGATGTGTCGAAGTACGTAGATACGAAGTTCGTTAACATAGCCTTGTACCTACAAGGCTATGTAAACGAACTATGTGACGAACACGTGACGTGATGTGACGAACTCGGATGATTTCGATAGGCAAATTATATACCTTACAGTGTTAATGACCTCACAGCAACATAACATCAACTAGTTAATATTTCATAACATTTATGTAACTCATAGTTTACATTAGTAACAATGAAAACGGAGCATTCATGGAGCAAAGGAGCAAGAGCTACTAAAATCACATCAGACGGTATAGCTGTATTATTGCTTCAGATTGCTCCTCATATTGCGTAAGTACTGCAAAAGCGATTGTTTTCGAGCAAACATTTGCTCGAAAACGACTTCTCCCTTCTAAAGAGTTCCTTTACAATGCAATCGAAGTCAATAAATACGTTTCACTAACATATTGAAGTTAATAAATAAAAATCGGTCAAGCGCGAGTCAGACTCGCACACGAAGGGTTCCGCAACAAAACGCCGAAAAATACATGTTCCTTTAATTTATAACTTTATTTTATTTTTATTATTTTTGTTCCTCTAGCGGGGAGCTCGTGGCTAAGTAATAACAGCCGCACGGGTCGATCCATCAGATTAAACTACGCTTGCCGGGGTTGGTCCCTGGATGGGTGACCATCTTTACATATCGAGATTTCTCTGTGCCTCGGAAAGCACGTTAAGCCGTTGGTCCCGGCTGTCATTCGCGGATCTTTGACAGTCATTACGGGTCGTCAGAATCCCGAAAGTCTGACAACCAGTCTTACCAAGTGGTATCGTATTAACCAATTACTGGGTTGTGGGGATCAGATAGGCAGTCGCTCCGTGTGAAATACTGGTATTCAGCTGCATCTGGTTAGACTGGAAGCCGACCCTAACATAGTTGGGAAAAGGCTAGGCAGATTGATTGATTGTTGTTCTAGCGGCAATGGAAATACACAATCTGTGAAAATTTCAACTGTCTACTTATTACAGTTCATGAGATATATAGTCCGCAGACTGATAATGGGGGCTTAGTACAATAAGTAATAGGCTTAGTTAATAAGGGTTCCGTTTGGCACCTTTCGGGTACGGAACCCTAAAAACTAAACGTGAACTTATCAGAATCTTAAGGCTCGAAAAGACTGGCGCGATATCGCGGGCTCGACAGGCAGTGTGACACTTGTCGCGCCCGTGATATCGCGCCAGTTTGCACGAGCCTTTAAATAATTATACAGTTTTGAAAACTGAAACTTAATTTGATAAGTTACAAAGTCCGAATTCCATTGGAACACAATTTATTTAGGACCACTGTACAAATGGTCACTCAAGCAAGATCAACTTCATAATACCTAGACTCCATTTGAAATAAGATTAGACATTTAAATAAATATTTTTTACAGTCCGTTCAACAGATTTTGACTTCTATACCGTAGGCACAAAGATGGCATTAAAATCAAAAAGTGGTTACAAGACCAACTGTTTACTGCAGCTGCCATTTTTCATGCTACCAACGCAATAGAAGTCAAAATCGTTTGAACGGACTGTAAAAAAGGTTTATTCAAATGTCTAATCTTATTTCAAATGGAGTATAGACGTAAAAGTATTAAAAAAATGCGCTAACTTTTACATATTATTACTGGGATTAGTTTAGTTAACTAAATTGAAGCTATCAATTTTAGCCCATTTTCCAGCAAACCTAAGAGATTTAGAACTTCTCCTTAGGACACTTACAAGACAGAACTTTCTCGAAAAAAGTTGAAAGAAAACTGTGATGTGAACTAATAAATCATTTAAAAGTTTAAACCTGTCAAACATTTTGAAATCGTTCTGACAGTTTATCTTTAAAAGAAACTTTGTTTTAGAAACATTTGATAGGTGGATAAAATTTTAACTTTAAATGAACCATTTGGATCATTAAGCAAGCATCTGAAATCGTGAAAAATAATTAGCTATTCTCAACATTTATGTTCGAATAACTCGTCAAAATGTAGGGAACAGGTGTTTTTTTTTGCGAATTCTGCATTGGTCCCATAGTGAGAGTGGTTCGTAATAATTAACAATTCAACATGTATAAATATCAACCTCAACTGACCAATAAATACCTCCGGTATGAAAATTGTTCAACCATACCCTCCCAATCAATGCACCATGCAAATTGCTCGCAGTGTCGCTACCGTGCAGCGACACTACGAGTAATTTGGTGGTTTTTGGCAAAGGCCTTTGTCCAACAGAGGCCTTTGGTGAGCCGGTGACAGAATACCTACTGTAGGATATTGGATAAATTTTTATTGAATTCTTATAGCAAAAGAGACATACATCTAAACGTGGACCTACTCGTAAATAATACATACATAACATACATAATCAGCCTATAATTTTCCCACTGCTGGGACACAGGCCTCCTCTCTGTGAGAGGGAGTGGGCCGTAATCCACCACGCGGGCCCAGTGCGGGTTGGTAGATGTCACACGTCTTCGAATTTTTGGTTCTAGGACATGCCGGTTTCCTCGCGATGTTTTCCATCACCATTTTGAGAGCAGTGGTGGTGAAATTATTTACACAAAGTAAGGCGCCTCATGGGGTTTAAACCTACTCATAAGTCGTGGCTGTTACCACTGGGCCCCCACTGCTCTCAAATAATATAAACGTAAATAACATAAAAGTGCAAAAGCAATTTCTGACCGACAACTGTTGGTGGTTGCAGTTATTAAGTTATGAAGTTCTGTTAACGTTTTTATTTTTTATTTCCGCTTGAGTATATTATTTGTTGGTATATTCGCGTGTGCTAGCTGCGATATGGCAAATAATTTAATTTAATGTTTTGTGTTGCGTAATGTAAATTATTTTGCATTGTAACAATCAAGTTTTTGTAACTGAACTGTGCTGCTAGGAAGTTTGTTGCGCCACTTTTTCCCAGCTTAAGCCATGAGGAAGTGGTGTAGGGCGGGCGTTTTAGTGACTGTCATGTAATTTTGACGTTCGACCTCAGCTCAGCCTAGTTTGTTTAAATGACTTTTGATATTTTTATTTCGATTTTGGGGTATATTATCTTCTATCTACATAAATAATATCTATACATAAATATTATAAATTAAAGTCGCTTTTCGTGTCGGTCGGTGTGGCCGCGTTGTTCTTCAAAATTAACGGATTTTGAGGCGGTTAAAATTCAGGATAATTAAAAAAAAAAAACCGGTAGGTTAGTGTCTAATATATTAATTTTAAACTTGCACATAATAAAGACAAATTCACGTTTTGTTAAGCAGTAAAATCCAGTCTATCTAATTATAAAAAGGTGTCCAGCAATTATCACTCGAAGTACAAGTAATACTGTTCTCTGTACTCTGCGTCCAGCCCTCGGTTTGGCAACACGTCGTGTTCTGGTTTGCAATTGGTCAATCGTCATCCTGAGGATGCCTCGTTGAGAGGTGAAACACGTGTCGATTTCTTACAGGGTTTTTTATGACTCTTGAAGAATAGTTAAGCGGAATAGGTTACTAAATATATCTACGTCTATTGTATTTTATAATGGATTTCCGCAAAGTCACGCCTGAATCAATTAACTGTTCGAGGCGTTTGGGGTTGAAACACTAGGGCCATTAGGTTCGAGTGCCCGCTTGGTTTTTCAAGACATCGCCAAGCGGTTGTTTGACTCTTCACGTGACCAGAGGGCTGGCCAATTTTGGCCAAAGAATCAGCATCGCCATAAAATGCTGCCAACCTTTTTGGCACTTTTCCTGTTGACAGCGATCCGGACGAATTTTTTGTTGTCTTATGATTATTTCCCCTCCTGGTTTAGGGTTCCGTAGTCGACAAGGAACCCATACAGTTTCGCCATGTCCGTCTGTCTGTCTGTCCGCGGCTTAGCTGAGACACTCTTAGTACTAGAAAGCTGTAATTTGGGAAGGGTGTACTTAAAACTCACGCCGACAGAGTGGTAAAATAAAATCATGAAAAAAAAGTTATTTTTTTCTCATCAATACCATGGTGTCGTCAATACCATGGTGGGTGTCGTTGGAAAAGACGTTTATGAAAACCATTTTTGGATTCAGGAATCCGTTTATGAAATATTACGCTTTAAAGCGCTTACTTTTGTTAGAGTCAAGTGTCTGCCAGCTAAATGGTTGATTTTGGATATGTAAAAAAATTCACGGCAGTAGTATAGGAACAAAATTAAAAGGAAAACTATCACAGCTAAGCAGCCTCTAAAAGTTACCGAGTAATAATTGACCAACTTGCAGTTGCAAAAACATACTAATTTTCAACTATAATGTTAAGTTTGTTCTTGGTATAAATTCATCGCAACTACGGAACCCTTCATTATGCGTGGTTCGAAATTTATGCATTTGGCCGGTTTTTTTAAATAGACATGTACATATTATTATTATTTTAACCTGTATGACCGCGCGTGGTTCGTGTTTCGTGGTTCTGTTAGCATATATAGTATATAAATATTATCTTGTTTAAAAATAGAACTCCTACAGGGACTCATTCATTATCGGGATGAAAAGTATCTTATGTTAATCTACGTTATAGTCACCTGTGTGACATATTAACTTCATCGAAATTCGTTCAGCCGTTTAATCGTGATTGAGTAACAAACATACAAACTTTCATAATATTCTTACTAGGCTATCAGGATGATTGGCGGCAATGACCTCTCGCGTCCGGCCCTGGTCCAGGCCATGGTACGGAGCGAGAGGGCATAGAAAGCCGTCACCTCCTTCTGCGAAGCAGTAATGCTCGCGAAGGAGGAGGCGGAACGCGTGAGGGAAAGGCAAAGTTTGCGCCCTCACGCCCCTAACCGCCGCCGTTGGAGACGCCCTGGGCGTCGGGAATCCCAGGCGGATTCCCGGCCACCATAGGCGCTGGCTTGCGGACGGCGAGCAACGGGCAGCTCGCCGTCCGATAAGGACCAGGCCCGGGTCGATGGCGCGTCGTGTTCCACGCGCGCCTCAAAGAGATGTCAGCACAATTGACGGGGTCCGGTAGGACCGATGCCTGCCAGGGTTGCGGGAAAGTCCGAAAGGGATACCGGGACCTTGGCAACAGGCAAATGAAGGAACACGGGTGGGTTTTAGTCAGTAAAAGTCTGACACGCCATTCCGCTCCGCCCAGAGCGGGAGAAGTAATTGGATGATTTCCAACCCTCAAAAATAAAAAAAAAGGCTATCAGGATTGGTTAAAAGTTCAAGAAATGTAAGGAATCATCAGTCACTGCTTAAAGT
Organism: Lithophane leautieri; assembly: GCA_949152455.1. Classification (NCBI taxonomy): domain Eukaryota; kingdom Metazoa; phylum Arthropoda; class Insecta; order Lepidoptera; family Noctuidae; genus Lithophane; species Lithophane leautieri. The sequence continues at coordinate 12,204,686 of OX424478.1, forward strand.
AAGACGTGGTGGACATAAAACTGCTCTAAGCCAGCCTGTCTAGACACTTAAGTCTCATCACGTCACATGTGACTCTATCAGTGTGCTGAATTCCTGGTACAAATTAATGGTACACTTTTTAATAGCGTTACCGAACGTTCTACAACTAACTAAACTTTCCATAATAATATTTGGCAAGTTTACGGAAGTTTAGATATAAGATTTGTATTGTTTTATTGCTCTTTTGTGGGAGTTACAATTTCTATACAAAGCGAGTCAATAGCTAAACGGTAGGTATATATATTACTTGAAGTAGGTATTTAGTAATCAATCAGTCAGTAGCTATTGCAATGTGGCCAACAATAACGATTGTGTACGCAAACCCGGCTTGAACATACAAGTGACCACAAACAACCAATAAACGCGAACAATAAAGGGTTTCTGCTTTTTTATGATAGCCTAGTACTCTGTTTCATGAAAACATACAATTTAAGCTCTTTACAAATCGTAATCGACCGTCTGTCGGTTCTCACTAGTCTAAACGATATTAATTAATTAATAATTATAAATGGTGGTGCTTTAAAGAACAAAATTTCCCGTTAGTACCACCGGTGGTACTAGTGACAAAGGAACACTTTGACCAGCTTTCCAATGGTCCCCTAGTACTATTGGTTTCTGAAAACGTACAATTTAAAGCTCTTGACAAATCGTAAGTTAACATACAGTCGACTGCACTTGGGTGGTACCAGTTTGATCTTGAGTTGCAGTATAGAGTTAGAGGCCAGCTCATACTTCTTTTGTTACCACTGTTGTGCTGTCGACTGTACCTAGTATACGGACGTTAAAAGCATTTAAAAGCGTTAAAAGCATTGGGAAGCTTCGTCTTTCACTCAAGACAAGGAGACAGTTCGTCACGATTTGCAAGAAAAGGAAAGGCTTTGTTTCTTCATAAGAATTTGTATTATCTTTTTCCTGTTTATAAATATACTTAAATCCCTGATGAGATTATTAACAGGTGTTAAGTATCTACTACGGCGTCATCCAAAATTATTCATCTGATAAATTTTGACTTTGGCTGAACTTGGTCGTAAGGGGTGTAAAATAATAATGGGTAATTTTATAATCTAATTAGTAAAGGTAAGTAGGGCTTAGGAAAAGAGACACACAATTGCAATGACTTTCATCTTGACAATTCGACAACATTCATTGCGTTATTTACGTTGTCGATGACGAATTTTTCAACCATATGAAGCAATTGGCAACAAAAACTAAGAATTTCCTTTAAAATTCTTCGAATTGTGAAAGAAAGCGTGTTATAAATTAACCCAGAAACACCAGCCTAAACTGTTATAATAGACAAAAACACTTCTGGAGTGAGTACAAAATAACGCTGTAGGCAGAATCTTCAGAATACCTATTACTTTCATTGGAGTAATCTAAACTTTCTTCATCTTAATATTGCTATCAAAGCGGCTTAGGCTTTATTGCGAATATTGATAGATTTGTTCGAGAGGATCGAGATAAAGAGACTATATTGGCTATGGGGAAGGCTCTTAGGCTAGTAGTATTGGTCTCAAGATAAGATGTGAGACTGATTTACGAGCTAATAATTTGATTAATACATACAAATTTCTCAAAATTGGTGTATTCATGATGATTTCATGTGGAAAAGAATAGAACTGGCAGTTTATTGTTTTAATATGATTATTAAAGGTTGTGGTTTTTCTTGTTTTTGTTTATAGATAAGTCTAGACCACTACACTCCATTTGAAATAAGATAAGACATTTAAATAAACCTTTTTACAGTCCGTTCAACCGATTTTGACTTCTATACCGTAGGCATAAGGATGGTGGCGAATTCCCGGCCACCATAGGCGCGGGCTTGCGGACGGCGAGCAATGGGTAGCTTGCCGTCTGATAAGGACCAGGTCCAGGTCGAAGGGGCGTCGTATTCTACGCGCGCCTCAAAGAGATGTCAGCACAATTGGCGGGGTTCGCTATGACTGATGCCAGCCAGAGTTGCGGGAAAGTCTGAAAGGGATACCGGGACCTTGGCAACAGGCAACTGAAGGAACACGGGTCGGTTTTAGTCAGTAAAAGTCTGACACGCCCTTCCGCTCCGCCCAGAGCGGGAGAAATCATTTGATGATTTCCCAACCTCAAAAAAAAAGCAAAAAAAGTTACACAATACCAACTGTCTACTGTAGCTGCCATTTGTCATGCCACCAACGCAATGGAAGTTAAAATTGGTTGAACGGACTGTAAAAAAGGCTTATTTAAATGTCTAATCTTATTTCTAATGGAGTATAGATACTGTGTTCGTTACGATGAGTTTTGGGTTTGTGTTCAAGAAGTACTTCTCCTGTTCTTATCAAAATTTATTTGGTGTCAGCGCAATTTGTCCTTTTCTTCCATACTTCTCTATTAGCCGTCATCTCGGTAGTCACCCCCTTTCTAGCCATATCATCTTTCACACCCAAAACCCAAAACCCACCCAAAACTTTCCTCATGACATTCTCCTCATTCGAGTACCTACTTAAATTATAAATTTTTAGGGTTCCGTACCGAAAAGGTAAAACGGGACCCTGTTACTAAGACTCCGCTGTCTGTCCGTCTGTCATCAGGCTGTATCTTATGAAACGTGATAGTCAGACAGTTAAAATTTTCACAGATGATGTATTTCTGTTGCCGCTATAACAACAAATACATCAGACATTACTTTTTTGCCGTTTTTATAGGTACGGAACCCTTCGTGTCCGACTCGCACTTGGCCGGTTTTTTAATCTCGTAGACTAAGTTGACATTTCAAGTGATCGTTGATTGTTTTTTCAATATGGAGTTTGACATTTACACCTGTCAAATTAGTCTATGAGATTAAAAAACAGACTTTAGTAGGATTATTAGTACGTACATTGTAGATTATAAATATTTACACCCACAATAATCGGCGACTACAGATTATTGTGGCTTAATCCATACATTATCAGTATTCCGTCCCAACGGACTACCTAAATCAGACCTCAAACATAAACCCCGTATCTCACACAGACAGAGTCCCTAAGGCCCGTAACACAGTGTTAAATATTTCACCTCAGACAATTACCCTGCTCTTAATGCAGCTCTAATTACGGGAACACTTTAGCCGAATAGCCAAAAGTGAGGCTATATGGCTAAAAGGCTATTTCGATCTGGGGGAATCCAATAATTGCGCCCTAATCACACACTGTGGGTGGTACAGTTGAATAATGAATGGAGTGTGGACAATGGGCCTGAGTCGTGTTAACAGAATAAACGTTGCACAAAGGTAGGTATATAGGATTTTTTTGGCGTGTAGGAATTTGATATTGATGATTCCTATGGTTGAGAATGTTGATGGTCAAGGTAAATGAATCTATTAAGGACTAGCTGCGCCCCGCGGTTTCACCCGCGTAAGTCTCGATCCCGTGGGAATATCGAGATAAAAAGTATCCTATGTGTTAATCCAGGTCATAAACTATCTGTTTGCCAAATTTCATTCAAATCCATTCAGCCGTTTTTGCGTGATTGAGTAACAAACATCCAAACACACAAATACATAAACACACAAACACACAAACTTTCACATTTATAATATTAGTAGGATAGTAGGATTAGTAGGATTAGTAGGATTAGTAGGATTAGTAGGATTAATATTCAATAGGAATAACTGTCATAAGCTATGTCGATGATAATGATTCAAATCACATCTTTTGATTGCTGAATCTTCACTTACCCATACTACACGCGTATACCGTTTATGTACTATAGGTCCACACTAATATTATAAATGCGAAAGTAGCCCTGTTATTTTTTCACACGGTAACGGATTTTGATGAAATTTAGCTTATAGGCAGACCATAGACGTATAAAAACGTTTTGTACAAATCTACTTACAGAAATAAAATCATTTATCACTTATCATTCAAATTCAAATTCATTTATTGGTGTGATTTTTGGTACATTTTACACGAGATCTTAATAATAAATAATTGGTTCCTCAAAAAATCTACCTTAAAGGTGTACACTCTTTCACATCATTATCATCATCATCCATTAGTAATTATTATAAAAAAAGAATAATCAACATAATAAATTAAAATAATTACATCGAAACACAACATAGCCTAAAAACAGAAAAAAAAAAACAAGCAAAAACATTAACAACTGAGTACAAAATAATGACTGAAAATAAAGATTTATGTCAAAATTAAATAAGTATCAATGTCAAATAACTTACCATTTGTCATTAAGGAATTCGTCAATAGAATAATAACATTTTTCCAATAATAAATGTCTTAATTTGTTTTTAAATTGAATAATATTTAAGTCCTTAACTCCATTTGGTAATTTATTAAATATTTTTGGGGCCATGCAAAGTATGCTTTTATCCATCAAGGCGGTCTTTGATGGTCGAACACATAATTCATGTCTATATACATGTCTAATGACTTTATAGCGATGTTCAGATGCTTTTCTGAATAGATGCATGTTCTTTTTAACAAATAAAGCGGTCTCAAATATGTACAAGCAAGGTAAAGTCATTATTTTTAACGATACAAAATAAGGTTTGCAGCTGTCAATTACTTTTATACCGGTAATAGCTCTAATGCATCTTTTATGCGATTTGAACACCATTTCCTTATTGCAGGAGTAACCCCAAAACATGACTCCGTAGCGAACATAGTATAGAGTCGACATAACCATAGGTCGACATAACCATTAATCATGGGTTAGGGCATAGGATCTGAGATAGACCGCCATGGGATCTGGAGGCCGCCATGGGATCTGGAGGCGAAGGTCCTCGCGCACATCTGGGAGTGGCGCGAGGAGGTGAAGCGCCGGGGTGTAACTCCGCTGCCGCGAGAAATCGCGGCACAGCGGACAGAGCTCCGGCAAGATCTCATGGCGGCATGGAGAGTGCGATTGTCGCAACCCAGTGCTGGGCACGCCACAATAGCGGCGATAAGTCCCCTCTTTGAGGAGTGGATAGAGAGGCGCCACGGCGTCCTCACCTTCCGCCTGACACAGGTCCTCACCGGACATGGCAGCTTCGGGAGGTACCTGTGTAGGATTAGGCGGGAGGAAACGCCCGGGTGTCACCACTGTGTGGATCGCCCGGAGGACACGGTGGAGCATACGGTTGAGGTGTGCCCTGCTTGGGCGGAGCACCGCCGTGTCCTCGCGGAGGCGATTGGCGGCGGTGACCTCTCGCGTCCGGCCCTGGTTCAGGCCATGGTACGGAGCGAGAGGGCATGGGAAGCGGTCACCTCCTTCTGCGAAGCAGTAATGCTCGCGAAGGAGGAGGCGGAACGCGTGAGGGAAAGGCAAAGTTTGCGCCCTCACGCCCCTAACCGCCGCCGTTGGAGACGCCCTGGGCGTCGGGAATCCCAGGCGGATTTCCGGCCACCATAGGCGCGGGCTTGCGGACGGCGAGCAACGGGCAGCTTGCCGTCCGATAAGGACCAGGCCCGGGTCGATGGCGCGTCGTGTTCCACGCGCGCCTCAAAGAGATGTCAGCAAAAATGACGGGGTCCAATAGGACCGATGCCTGCCAGGGTTGCGGGAAAGTCCGAAAGGGATACCGGGACCTTGGCAACAAGCAAATGAAGGAACACGGGTGGGTTTTAGTCAGTAAAAGTCTGACACGCCCTTCCGCTCCGCCCAGAGCGGGAGAAGTCATTGGATGATTTCCCACCCTCAAAAAAAAAAAAAAAAAAGGGCATAGGATAAGTTTTTATCTCGGTAAGTCGTAGACATGTTCCCGTGGTATAATTTCCGACCACCACGCGGTCGAAACCGCGGGCCAAAGCTTGTAATATATTAATTTAAAAAAAAACTTTTTAATAATAAATAACACGATTAGTTTGTAAGTAAATAAAATTAATTTTATATTAGTAAGTTCACTAAAACTTAGAGGTCATATAAACATTTGATTTACCTATCTAAGTTGACCTTAATTGCATGAGAGTAGTTTTACCATCATGGCATGGGTACCTATGAAAAACAAAATCGTCCGTCGGTCCGTTCATACGTTTCTCAACATATATTTTTCAAGTAGATTTTTCAAATAGGTCCTCAAAAGTGTCCTCGTTTGAAATTGTCTTATAAAATAAATATGAAAAAGAACATATTTCCGGTAAAATTTTCTAACATAAAGAAATTTTTTCTAACTTCTTTTTATTTATTTTTATTTATTGATACATTTTTCCACAGTTATAAAAATATACCGCTTCAGGATTGTGATACTAATATAGACTTGATCTTTGATATCAATGTTATGGTTCAAGATGATAATAATAATAGTATAGTCAATTCTTCTAAGACCCCTTCGTAAACCCATCACTCATTCGACGGCCAGTTGAATTTCTGACTGACAGCAAACCACCCTACGTGTGAACAATCCAGTTCTATCTCTTTCACACCCCAAGCGAGGGAGAGAAACAAAGGACGCATTAAAGCGTAAATGTGATTATAAATCTCGACACGGAGATACAAAACAGAATCATTTCTCTTACATTAATAGCCGAATAAAGCTCTCTTATCTCTGAAGACGTGAAATACGTTGAGATAATGAAAGTCATTGAAATAATTACGATGTTATACACTTTGTTACCTATCTTATTGTGATAAGATTTGGTTTTGTTAGAGGATACTTAATGCTTCTAATTAGAAAACGATTTTAGATAGGAAAGTAGATTTTGGGATGGGTCTGTAACTACCTAAAATAAACTAGATATGTTTTAGTAGTATTTTATTTTCACTTTTAAATAAAACTAGAAAAACATTTATTTTAGTTATGACTGAAACATTAATCGAAGTTGCATTTTAAGTCTTACAACAAAAACAGCGAAGATAAAACAGAATTTTAGTTTTGGCGCCCAACGTGGGACTCAAAGTCCCGCGCTGGGCGCCAACATCATTGACATACAGCTATCATCATAACAATATTTAAAAAAAAAAACAGTTTTAAATGCTGCAGCTGTGATGAAAAAGTGTGAGAATTTGGACATACCATTGCAAAAATCTTTTTATTGAATGTTATCATCTTCTGAAGTAAAAATAAACTAAATATTGTCAATTGAAAAAAGGGTAGGAATCCAAAAATCAGTAAATTAGAGCCCCTCAAAAATAAAAACTTTGTAGTTACTTTTAATTTAAAGGACACGGCTATGAAATAAGCAATTTACCTTCGTAGTTTTTTTAAGCATACATATAAAAGAATAACGTCTAATGTTACGACTTAAAATTGTTTTCTTTAACATCTTTCTGAGTAAAAATACTCAGGTATGTAACTTCGGGATTAAGGTAACCGTTTAAATGAAGGATTTACGCCCCTACCTTTATATTTTTTGTTTTGTCATGCGTGTCTCGCTCTTATTTAGAATTCCATGGAAAAGAAAACTTATGTGAGGTTTCAAAATGAAGGTTTTATGTAAAATAAGTCATGTTTAAGCAGGGTGTTGTTTATTACCTTAACCATTTATTAGTTTATTTTTAGATTCTTACAACGGAGATTTTTTGTTTACCAGTTTATTCTTAGATTCTTACCAGTCTTACCTAGGGGTATCGTGTTACCCAGGTACTGGGTTGTGGAGGTCAGATAAGCAGTTGCTTTATGTAAACATCCGATTAGTCTGGAAGCCGACCCTAACATAGTTGGGAAGAAGGCTAGGCAGATTGATTTTATTTTTAGATCCGTAAAGTATAGTAGTATAAAGAATTTGGTCGACAAATTATGGTCATCCTTAAATCTGTTCAGTTCAAACTCAGTCTGTTAACATCATCTGTCATTATGGTCTGTCGTCTCTCCATGGCATGTATCAATAGATATTTCGTAAAATCTGAACGTCCACGCCAGATGAAACAACAAACACTTTTGAAGCCATATTTAAAATGCGATTATTGCTTTTGTCTACTCGATCAATAACATTAGAAACGGGTTTACTTATAACCCAGACAGTCTGACCCATATGTACACTTTTTAGACCCTGAAAGTAAGTGAAAAAAAAACGACCTTTTTGTCCCCTAAATTTTAAGGGATTTCGGTAAATATGACCTTTTTGTCTTGGAGATAATAGCATTAAGACCTTCGGCCGCTGCCTTTGTTACCCTAACACTACCAAACTCATCCTTCTTCCTTTACTTTTTCCACAAACTTCATAATGCCTTTTTAATTCAGACCACATTGTTAAAAATGTTTGTACTGCTTAACTTTCTTCCCACTGTTTGAGAAATGTGAGAAATGAGCAATTAATGCTCTTCTTTGGCTGTTGAAGACGATACCTACTAACGAACGAATACAGAGGTACTTAACTACAGTGCACAGGTGCCGTATTATGAAGTATTAATGCCACTATTTTTCCAGTTTGAGATAGAGACGGAGCTAGACAAGGCCGCTAGCACCATCCCGTTTTCGCAGTATCTGCCCATCACCATCCCGTTTTCGCATATTGATGGCATTAATACTTCATAATACGGCCCCAGAACAAGCATTATTTTCAATATTTTCCAACAACGTCCAGTACAACTATTTTCTCAATGTCCTTGGGAAAACTTCATGTTTCGTCAGTCTTTGGATTTCTATTAGTTGCGTTTGCACTTGGTGCAGACCAGACGCTATCATTCGACTTCCAAGTCGAATGAGAGCGTCCGTGACATTAAGAAAATAACTTGTGCTGTACATAAGTAACTATAGATATTAATTACTCTTCATCGTATCGAGGAACTCGTGGCTACGTAATAACAGCCGCACGGGTCGGTCCATCAGGTTAAGCTACGCTTGCCGTGGTTGGTCCGTGGATGGGTGACCATCTTTACATACCGAGATTCCTCCGTGCCTCGGAAAGCACGTTAAGCTGTTGGTCCCGGCTGTCATTTTTGTGGATCTTTGACACGGATCTACTTCGTTACGGATCGTCAGAAGCCCGAAAATCTGACAACCGGTCTTACCAAGGGGTATCGTATTACCCAGTTACTGGGTTGTGGAGGTCAGATAGGCAGTCGCTCCATGTAAAATACTGGTATTCAGCTGCATCAGGTTAGACTGGTAGCCGACCCCAAAATAGTTGGGAAAAGCCTAGGCAGATAGCAGATGACATCGTATCCAGCGACAGCGATCCAGACTCATTTTCTTTCCTTTCGTGAGATATCTGATGACTAACTAAACCAAATTAATTTGATCTGAGTAGAACTGATCAGCATCAATGTGTAAGTATATGAAGGTATAACCTAGGTACCTAGTAGGTACCTACGTGACTCCATTATAATTTTGGTAGTGAAAAGTGTGTTTTGTTTTCACAGTAGGTACGGACCAAGAGAGAAAAATGTGAAGTAATTTTCAAAGAAATTCCTTTCCCCCTAAAACTGGTGCATGCCATTTTTTCAAACTGTCATATGCATTCAAAAGTTGGCAATGACGTAGTCAGAAAATTAGTAAGGTGCAAGTAAAAATTAAACATAAGGTGTAGATAAACATATTTTTTCCTTGACTGTACCTAATGTTAATAAAAAGATAAATAAATAAAAAATGTAACCCATCCAATGAAAAAAACAACAAAGTAACTACAGAACAGCTGGTAACGTTCCCCTGCAACTTGTAAGTGTCATCCAGAAAGATTAATAATGTTACCAAGTGGAGGGTTAATACCCTGTCACTATTTGCTTAGAACGACATCCATTTTGTCCCGTGGACACCTATTCAATGAAACGTGCCGGTTCACGCAAGATGTCTTCCTTTATAAATTCATGAAGTGGATATGTTTTAAGGGTTCCGTACCCAAAGGGTAAAACGGGACCCTATTACTAAGGCTATGTCCGTCTGTCTGTCTGTCTGTCCGTCCGTCTGTCCACGACTTAGCTCAGAGACTGTTGGTACTAGAAAACTGTAAGACTAAAGTAACCCCCGCTGCCAGCAAAATGGTTGGTTTTGGCTATGTGAAAAAATTCATGGCAGTAGTATATATAACGAAATTAAAAGGAAAACTATCACCGCTACGTAGGCTCCACAAAATACCGAGTAATAATCGACCAACTTAAATTTGCTGTTGCAAAAACAAGTTTTGAAACTACAATGTCAAGTTTGTTCTTGAAATATTTTTTATAGATAATGGTACGGAATCCTTCGTGCGCGAGTCCGACTCGCACTTGGCCGTTTTTTTGCAAGGTAAGCAATATTTTCGGGAGATACTGAAATAATTCTATTGGAAGTTTTTGATGACCCGTGGTGATATAAATGTTTTATTGGCAAGTATCTGGCAGCTAGTATCTTACTTAGTAATAAAATACTCGTAGTAGTAACGAGGTCAAAACTTCTCATAGAATGTTTTTGAAAAAAAAGTAATTACTACGTGGTGTGGGAACGAGTCTGATGCTGATAATATAGTTTTTAGGATTTTTATCCGTTTGTCTGTTCCGTTTGTCTGGCTGTATGTTCCGGATTGGCGCTAAAACGGCTGATCCGATTTGAATGAAATTTAGCTCACATATACTTTACAACCTGGATTAACATATAAGGTACTTTTAATCTTTCTATATACTTGAAGTTGCAATATTTGTTAGAACAAACATACACCTCTTTACCCTAATGAACGATATTAGAACACATCCGGGATCTGTTAGATCGCAATACAAAAATCTAATGTTTACAGGTAGGCACAAAACAGCATTATTAAGAAAAAACTTATTATCAATGGGGCCCATCATCTATAATAAAATACCTCATGCCTACAAAGAAGAATCATTCTGTATATTTAAAAAACTTTTTTACAAAAAATGAAACCGACGAAAAAAGAACTGAAAAGCGAAAAATAAATAACTTTAATTTCGGAAGTCGGTGTCTTCGCTTTTCAATTTTTGTTTTTTGCCACCGACTTCCGAAATTAAAGTTATTTATTTTTCGCTTTTCAGTTCTTTTTTCGTCGGTTTAATTTTTTGTAAAAACGTTATTTATTTTTCGCTTTTGAGTTACCATCCACTCCAGGGTACTCTAGGGGGTTACTCCAGGTTAAAGACCTGGAGTTGATGATGAGTGGTTGTGTCATCAGAACTATGTATGTGTGCGAAATTTCAACAGAATCGGTTCACAGTTGAAAATTCGGTTGGTGAAAAATCAATCAACCCCATTTTTTCTACCTTTACGGGTGGATTATAGTTTCCAATTTTAAATGGGACCAACTTCGAGGTATACCCTTCCCAATAAAAAAAGAATTTTTCAAATCGGACCACTCACTAAAAAGTTATGCGTGGTCATACATAAAAAAAAAAATATACATGTCGAATTGAGAACCTCCTCCTTTTTTTTCGTCGGTTAAAAAAGAGGCTAACATTCTTACTTATAGATAATTGTTACTATTCTATACAAGATTTTTTGAATGATAAGAGTTTATAATGTTATATTTATTTATTATTATTACTTCACATTATAATACATATATCTTATTTTATTTTATTATATTTTTTTTTCTTTTTGTTAATCTAAGTAAAATAATCAATATAATCAATCATAATTATGTAAAAAATAGAATTAATTTGTTGTTGTTTTTGATGTTTAGTACAAATAGGAAGGCTGTAGATTTGCATGCCGTAAGGTAGAGTGTGTTGGAACTGCTTTTACAATGTTAACATCTTATTTTGTACCCACATTCATTGCAAAATAAATGATTTGATTTGATTTGAATTCCGGGAGTACGTTCCTGAGGGATATTTTCTGACAAACATGCGGCCGAAGCCGAGGGCAAGTGTTAGTTGATATTATATTCTAATTTGATTAATAACAATCATACAAATTGTCTAGAAATACAAAGTCAAAGATGTTAACATTCAAATACTTGACTAAACTAATAAATCTCTGAACTTTATCGAGAATACAAATTCTTGATCTCTAAAATCGTGTTCAAGGAGAGACGGAGAATTCTAAAAAGTGATTAAACTCATCTGCTGGTCGATTTCTTGTTACAAAACATTGTACGCCGAAGGCATAAACAATTTATGTCACTTACAAGCTTCGCACAACAACAAAGGAACCTCGTTGATAAGCCAAAGGATTGCCTAAAACTGTAAGCACTGAAAACATTTTTGTGGGTGATTAGCGAAACCAATTTAGAAAGTAATTAATTTATTAAGTCTTACTGTAACATTTAATTTTAGTATCCGATTTAAATATTTTGATGACACAGTTATGATGGTACTTCTGTTTTAATTAGCAGTTAGGTATTCATTTGAATTTCTGTTAATTGGATCTTCTTTTGGAGAAGAAAACAGACTTGTTCAACCCAATTTTTTTATCGTTAATAAATGCTTGTTACCCGTGTTGTGTTGTTTTTTGACTGTATTTATTTGGAATTACTTACTAACGTAAATACAGAGTAGTTGGTTCTCAAGAGATGCTGAAAAAACACGATTTAAAGGGGATTATTTATAGACACACTATTAAATCCGATTCCGAAGTATTATGCACGAACACTTGTGAATTTTTTTGTTTTTATATTAGTGTTGATCTTGTGTAATCATTTTGATTTTGTTTTTAATTTTAACTATGTTTTAATTCAATTTTGATTTTTAATTTAATTTTGTTTGCATTTTTATTTATATAATGATTTGAATATTGCTTTTAAATTTAATTTTTTCTTAATTTTAGATTTTCTTCTCTCGATGAGTATACTCATCACCTAATTTAGTTACCGTTCAACTTCAATAATTATGCATGATGTGCTTACCTATAAGAAATTGGTACACAATAAAGAAAATACAATACAATAAATAAAATAAAATATATAAATACTCACATACACAATCACAGATAAGCCACAAAAGTGTTAAGTGTAGCAATTTCTTTGCTAAAGTATTGTCAGTTTTCTTTTCATTGTTTCATTCTATTTTTTTTTTTAAGTTTTCACTCGTTTGTTAATACTCTACGTGTCACACCAATGAGGAATAATACCCCATTGTAATACATAGGTATCAACTAGTACGGGGGATATTGTGACTTTTACTGGCGGCCTTATAATATTGTAATGTCAACAGTATAATTAAGGAAATAAATAGTGAAAAAAAAAAAACTTTTCGTAGTGTGACGTTCAAACGTCAAAAATGTATATTAAACAGTCGTTACTTAACTTTAAGCAACGTTTATAAATCAATCCCTTAGTATCGAGCTACTGGCAGGTATTGAGTAAGTATGTTGTGGTTGACTCCAGTGAAATCATTTTAACTATATGTAAACTGCGTTGGAAGAAAACAATATTCATCAATAATCAACCCTTCTTACTCATATCTTATCCTGCAAAACTACAAAATGTTTTAACATTTTCTTTTACTCGTACAGGGCACCTTTGCTGGACCTAACCTCTAGAGAGTTTTTACGAATGAGACTGGTAGTGTCAGGCAGGGTTGGTCCCTGCCATAAATTAGAACATTCTCACGTTCATGGACCTCTAGTACCTACATTAGTACATTCACTTGTAAAGCTCACACGTACGTACCTTATGTGTGCTCCAAATTGTTAGTACTATACTACCTCATATTAATGTACCGGGTAAAGCACTGGTCGTACGATAAGCCGAGCGAGTTACGAGTACTTATAGCAGGTTATTTTTATGTTGATACAAAATACTTTTTAATCTTATTGGAACAAGTTTCTACCGAAACCAATTTACATTTGGACACGTACAGTCCTTTCAAAAGACACTCATCATTTACATAATTATAAAATTAAAGTCGCTTTTCGTATCTGTCTGTTGTTCTTCAACGCAACGGATTTTGAAGCAGTTTTCTCTATGATGTTGAGAATTTATTCCGAAAGTTTTATTTATACATTAATATTAAAATTAGGTAAGATATCACAATATTTTGTCAAGTAAATCATAAAACCGTAAGAAACAGCGGCGGGACGCTAATATTACAGAAAGTATATTCCGATTGGAGCCCTCCTTGTAAACAAGAAAGACAAAGTGACATCCATAAGAGAAGAAACGACCAACACCACCTTCTATAACAGGACAATCTTAAAAAAATACTTCACAATTATAAAATACCATTAAATGACTGGCCTTAAACTACATGTTATTAAAAGTCACACTGTTACCAAACGATTCTCTTTGGTCACATTGTCCGTCGCAAACCGGATAATCTTCAAAAGCTGGTAGTGATGGGCAAGGAAGATGGGAAAAATCCTTGTGACCGCCCTGAGAGAAGCGGAGAACCGAACGAAATGGAAGAACATCATACATCTGGTTACGGAGATATTGAAGGTCAAAGTTCCAACTTTTCAGACGTTTTTTAAGGAAAGTAAGTTTTAAATGTTATAAATTAATTTTAAATACCCCCAACCGTTGCATACCCTGAACCCTGGACCGTTGCATGCACCCACAAATATTTTGCATGTGTAACGTTGCCCCCTATCGTAAACAGTGACTTTCACACCAAAAATAAAAGTTGTTTCTATTATTTTTGTGCTGTTACTTAATTTGATGTACAGAATGCGTAGTTGACGGCTATGTGATGCGTCTTTTTACAGCCTGTGTACATCCCCGCTTACAGTATGACACGATTCTCCACAACTCCCTTGTAACATCAGCGATATTTGGTAGCAGCAATAAATTATGACACGGGCACCCATTTCGTCGTACTTACAACATATAAAAGTAACATTTGTAGCAGTGTGTTATGAGGTAACTTAGTTTATTAGGAAATTTACTGTATCTCCCTTGGCAATAACGAATGGAGTTAGGAAAGAATGCGAGAAGTACATCATATCTTTTGATTTGTCTTCTTAAAAGATCGTAGAAATTTCAAAAGACAAGACTTCTTCCCACACACACAAGAAAAAAAGATTTATACACCGTGAAAACTTAAGTGAAGTGAGCTTGAAGTGAACTGTCATTCCACCATATGACAGCTTACTTCACGCTCACTTCACATACGTTTTCAGAGTGAGATTTTTACATAATAGGCAGATGGGCTATGTTTTTCCACCGGTTCATAAATTTATAAATATATCTACACCCATGCTATAAATCCTCTATAAAAACTTCTGGAACAGTGAGTTTATTGCCAACATTTAACAACCAGTGTCATAGTAACCATTATATCATCCAAACGGGTGTTATAATGTTGTACCAAATTTCATAATGCAACTCATTTAAAAAAAAGAACGCTGTCAAGCAGGCGCTGTCAATTGTAGTTTATTCGAATTCAAAAAATTCGTATTCACGTGCGTTTTATCCCGCCATTTTTGTTCGATATTAGTATTACAAAGGACCTTTTATAGAGGATTCATAACATGGGTGTAGATAAAGTCTTTTATGCAACTGTAAATAATTAGGTATTAAAACACTCATGTGATAAACCCACATTCGTGTTTTAATAACCCCTTATTATATAACAGTTGCATAAATAACTATTGTATTTAAAATACTTACAGTATCTATACGTAGGTATCGAATATATTACCTGTGAATTTGTGGTCTTTGGAAGCGCATAAATTAACCTAAGTAATACCCAGTAGTGTAATTCTGTGGAAAGTCAAAGCCAACAGAGTGTAGGCACACTGTTGGCTTGTAACAGGAGTTGACTTGGAAGCCAATAATAGTACGTATTATATTATTTCGAGTTAGAGTCGGTTAGTTAGGTTCCCGATACAGAATGAACAGGTACTGAACTAGAAAATAATTACATCAAGTCAAGCCATGGCCGGAAGAAAGATTAATGGCCGGAGGCTATAGTATTTTATTGATCGATTGAATAAAGTTATTTAAGAATTTCAAGCCAATTATGAAGCAGAGTTGCGGCATAAGAACCCCCTATATATAATATTAGCGGCGTCATGGTCATGGTCTACCCATGTGCCAAATTTCATCCCAATCCATACAGCCGTTTTAGCATGAAAGCGTAACAAACAAACAAACTTACTTTCGCATTTATAATACATTAGCTGATGCCCGCGACTTCGTCCGCGTGGATGTCGGTTATTATAATTATACTTAAACCGAGAAACACTATAACCATTGGTGAAAAAAGCATGAAAATCGGTGCAGTCGATTTTGAGTTTATCGCGTACAGGACGACAGACAGTGGCGGCGGAGGACTTTGTTTTATAATATGTAACGATAATAATTATATCAGTTAGGATTGTATGAACCAAACGAGTTATTTGTTTGTTACGCTTTTACGCTAAAACGGCTAGACGGATTTGGCTGAGGCACATAGACAGTGTATAACCTGGATTAATACATAGGATATTATATGACAGCCACGCGGGCGAAGCTGCGGGAAATACCTAGTACCTAAATATAAATAAATATCTTCTTGAACAAATCAATCGTGAGATCAGACATCCCTTAGTAACGCCTTCTAATTAATCTTATGATCTGTTTTTCCTTGTAATAATTCGTTCTTACTTAATATTGGATGTTACTTTTATGTTTATTGGGACTATTGAGGCAGTATTTACTTCTGATATTGCGATAGTATTACTGAGTATTTGGAGTAAATAGGCCAAGTCATGTTTGTCTGTGGGTGGTAGAAGGGACTAAAAAAGTGTTCGACGGACACCCCCTCTCATTCGCAGAATTATAAAAAATAAAACGAACCACTAGAAGTGAACTGAGACGGTAACTTATAAGAAGAATCAGGAAGAAGCTCATAGACAGAAAACAGTTTAACAAAAGAATGGAAAAAAGAAATAGATCAAAAGAAATTAATTAAAAACGAATCTGAGAAGAAGACGTGAGTGGAATCTAGAGAGGGTGGCGTCACTTGCCGTGAATGTTACAGATAGGCCCGCTGTTACTGTACCGGCGCAGAGGTAAATGATGATGAGTCTCTTCATTATATCTATTTGCTCCTTTTGGGCTCGGTTTTAGACTTACATAAGTGTTTTAAGATGGGTATGCTTAATAGGCCCCGCATAAAGATCATTTTGCCCCGACAAACAGGCAAGTTCCCATTTTTTTTTAAGTTTCATTATCTCCAAATACTAGTACACAAAGACATTAATTTTACGTTTATTCTAAAGAACATTAATGTGACTATTAAATAGCTTTTATTTCAGCTACACGATTATAAAAAATATATGACATTCGGATTTGATATAAATCAATTATTATTTTATTTAAGTCATATTGTATCTTGCCATAAAGAGATGAAGTCACCGTATAAGTTTATCGTACTGCTTTTAATTATTTTCATTTTATTTATTTGCTAAGGTTTTATTCACGATTTTCGTTAAATGAAAGTGGAGTTGTTAGTAATTTTATGATTCTTCTTCTCGTTTATCGAAATATGTTGTCTGTGATGAGAGTAATTCATGTTGTGCTAAAAATAAATGTTAGCTACCCAGCAAAGCTGTATGCCGTAGTGCCAAAAATTCACTGTCCTGAAATTAATGATAAAAACATCAACCTTGGGAGGTTTAAACAGGCCAATAAAACATTAGTAACGACCAGTTTTCTCTGTAACGAGCTAAAAAATAGCAATAAGAATAAAAACAGACGTAAAATAAAATCCCGCTTTCAACTTTTAATTAAAGAAATCATGTCGAATGGTTCAATAAAAAGAGAAAAAACCTTCAATGTTTGATTGATGCCTGGAACATGGGACCTGGAAAATGACGTAGTGGAAAATATTCGAACCGAGTTAACTTTATCAATCTTATGAGGGCTACGTACAGCTGATTTATTGATTCCGTACGTGTTACTGATTTAGATACGTTCAAATGGATGGGTGAGAGAAAGTAATGTTCAACTTTTGACAGAGCAGAGAACTATGGAATATGTTTTTTTAGCAAGTTCAAAAAAAGGTTTAGTTACCAGTGCATCATGGTGTGAAACCTCAATTCAAGCTAGGTTTGGCTTCGGTTACAAATTGTAACACGTGTTGAAAGAAATGTCGGCTTACATTTTTATTTTTAACTAAGAACCACTCAGCCGATGTCTGATGATACTTTTAGGCTAGATATAATTACGACGAGTCTGTCGGTCAGAGTACCGCGTAGTTATGTTGTGCCAGTCACTATATTGTATTTAATTACTTTTAGGAAAGCTTACGGTCTCAAATCAGTGGAAGTAAAATACAATAAACGCTGACTATATTAACAATCTATGCACCTTTCGAAGATTTCTAGGGTACCCAAAGGGTGCCAACGGGACCCTATTACAAAGGCTCCGCTCTCCATCCGTCCATCTCAGGGAAGATCTTTAAAACTGTAATAATTATGGAGACGCTTTTTGGTACTATTTATATTACATACTACTTACTATAGCCGCTATAAAAAAAAAAAAAAGTTAACAATTAAAGGGGGTCCCCTCCCTATTCTTTATTCTCTATTTAACATACAATGTAGTGTTAAACATTGTACGGGGGTCGGAACCCTTCGTATCAGAGTCCGACTCGCATTTGGCTGCATTTTATCATAAAAATCTTCTAAACATGAAAGACTATACAAGATTTATACAATAACAAAATGACGCAGACCTTGAAACCTTAGAACCTAAAAAAGCAACCACAGGGAATCAACAACATTGTTAAAGGGATGAATATCGTGTTTCTTTTTGTACATCACAAAATGACACCGATCAGAGGTTATATAATATAAAAGCAGGCACTGACTTGGCCGGGTTCTTCCTCGCATTAAGCGATCGATACTCGTTTCCGCACCATAGATTCTGGAGATACGTTGTTTATGAAAATGGTTAGTAGCTAAGATAGACCCAAGACTATCTTTATTCTCTGCCGAAGTATATTTATGGTCTCCTCAAACTTTTATGATTGATACAAGCTCTCATCAAATAAAAAACTTGATAAAAAAAGTAATTGTTTGCATTAAAGGGAGTTTCTGACACTGTTTATACATGGATTTATGGACATAAATAAATAATTTACTTACTAAAACTTATTCAATAAACAGATAATAATGGCAGACAAAGAAATTGAGTCATAAGTTTATTTTATGAAATCATCTCTAAATACTTTATGATAAATACAAAAGGTGATTCCGCAAGGGATTATATTTGGACCCTTACTTTTCCAACTTAAATAGGTTTGTTGCAATATTTAACAGCTTTTTATTCCAGGTGGATTTCAAAATAATAAAATAACAAATGGGATAGGGAAAAAGTTTCAAGATCCAAAGACCCATAAACTACTACTATACTTTAAAAGTTATAAAAGTGTAAACCATTTTGAAGCCAACTAAAATATTGACACAAATGCCATACAAGTAGAAAAGCGGAAGATCTAAAAATCGAAATAGATAAAATTTCATCCGATACGAGCGAGTATCGAGACACGTTGGCTGGATACATCGGGCCTCAAGTGTTCACTGCGATGTTTGGCATTTTAGTATTGTTGTTGGAGTCGAGAGTCCTATTCATTGCATCTTTCGATATTTTTAATGAGGTTATACGCGAGGATTTTTTTTGGCAAAAAATCTTTTCCAATGCCGATAGTTATAGGTAAAAAGTCTGGACGTGATAATGTGGAATACTATGGATAACTGGCAAAATGTAAGTCTATTGACACGTCTCAATACGTCTCTGCCTACCCGTTCGATGAATCCAGGCGTGATTTTATATTAATATTTTTTGTATTGTTGTAATTTTTTCAAATAATAAGATTGTTTTTAGGAGCTATTAAAACAACAGGACATAAGTTTTATTTTGTTTTCATTTCATCAAAGGAAACAGTCGAAACACAAAACTTCATACATGAAAATTTGGAACTTTTCTACGCCGGCAACGACTACAAAATGGTTGAATAGGTCATTTAAAATGAATCTCTAAAGTCGTTTACAATGTTTCGCCTACACTGATACTACAGTATACAAAAATACAGAAGACTGTCTGACTGAAGTCTTGCGTGTAATATATAGTTCACGCTACACGCAAGACTTCAGTCTCTCGAAACATATTATGTTACAACAACGTGTCTGACCATTGAGCGACGAGTGACCTAATCCAATACCAGGTCCCGTGTCTTATTACCTAGACAATGGTATTACAAAAAGAATAATAAAGTTTATTAGCCGACGAAAGGGCCTAATAAAGACATCTAACAAAATTAGTTTCTTCGGTCAATATTTCATTCTGTAATTAAAGAATGAATGAATGAAAAATCTGATGGCTACGTTTATTTATGTCTTTATGACAAAATGAGATAGTTTAATCTATTGATTCTCAAAAAAATACAATAGACGTACATATATTTAGTAACCTATTCTGCTTAACTATTCTTCAAGAGTCATAAAAAACCCTGTAAGAAATCGACACGTGTTTCACCTCTCAACGAGGCATCCTCAGGATGACGATTGACCAATTGCAAACCAGAACACGACGTGTTGCCACACCGAGCGCTGGACGCAGAGACGCACGCGCTGGACGCTCTATTGTATTTTATGATGGATTTCCGCAAAGTCACGCCTGAATCAATTAACTATCTATTGATTCTCCTTCACTCTTAATTTCATCCAAAATTGTCTGCAAATTATCAAAAGCAACAACACCGCCTTTTTATTCTACGCCACCGTTTTTCGAAACTTTCTTCAGACAACACAATCTATTTATATAATTTATAAAAATCAATTGCCCTGCATATAGTCTTGCAAAAACTTGAAAATGGCTCGACTTATTTGATTTTATTTTAATTTTCTTGCCCGCAATGCTGAGGTGGTTTAGGAAAAACTAAAATTAGGAAAAAACCCAAAGGAACAGCCGAAAAATCGAAATGGTAATTTTGACAGGACGGCTGACGCTAGTGTTTAATCAAAACTATTCTATTTTGTTTTTTTCGGTAATTGTGGTAGGTTTGTTGCCCGTCTGCATTTATATATTCTGTGGCATTACTTTCAAAGGAAAACAGCTTGCCTCCATGACATATATGTACAAAACTTTTAGTTGTATCAGTAAAGTAATGTTGTTGTATGTAAAATATTATGATTCTTGCTGTCTTGTTTATGATTAATGTCTTGTATGAGCTAGAGATCGTTCAGGCTTCGATCGAGGCTCATAATTTTGTTCATATTGTTGCTTATTATTTTTGTGGAATATTTAATTAATCGAAAGAATTTATAATTATAGTCAATATTAATGAAAAATATATGGGCAGAGATATTTTCCTTATTGATACAAGCTCTCATCAACTGAATATTGATTCCACCCAATATCCAGGTCATGGTCAACCCATGTGCCTCATCTTAACTACGTATATAATATTTAAAATGCGAAAGTGAGTTTTTGTTTGTTTATTTGTTTGTTACGCTTTCACGCTAAAACGACTGAACGGATTTGGATGAAATTTAGTACATGGGCAGACCATGACTTGGGTTACGACAGAGGGTACTTTTTATTCCGATATTCCTACGGGATCGAGACTTATGCGGGTGAAACCGCGGGGCGCAGCTAGTGATATTATAAAAACAAGCAAAAGCAATAAACTTATTAGAACTTTGCTAGTCCTAATAAATTCGATTCTAATTCTCACGACATCCGAAACGAAACAGAAGTTAATAAAACTCCTATCAACTTATATGATTGATATAATAACAAAAAAGAGAAAACTTCTAAAGTCTCGGTAACCCGTCCAATACAATATGGTAGCAATAAATAACACGTACCCTCGCGTCGAGATCATTTTCGATATTACGGTATTGAAAAACACTGAGATTTAAAACGCCGTAACATAGCTCAATTCTTGCAAGAGTTAGGACCTCTTAGAATTCTGGGTGAGAAAGACGTTTTGCCGAGTCTCCTGGTAAAACGATGTGTCGTATATAGGAAGATGTCTTATATCGACTTGGAGTAAAGGATATTGGGAAATTGGAGTGCCTTGCCTTTCAGTACTTTTGGCCTTTTTTACGGCTTACAGTATTTTTATCTCACGAAGCGACGCGCGTTTTACTTGTGGTAACCAAGTGTACAGATACGCAGTGAATGTGTGTGTGAAGACAAGTAGCTTCAGTGCATAAAACACAAACACACACTTCCGACTTCGCCAATGTCTCAGACGGTACCGAGAGCTCCTGCACACACACTTGCGCAGCGTGTTTGTAACACTTTGTAACCACGAGTAAAGCCCGCGTTGCTTCGTGAGATATTTTTTTTTTGTATTTTAGATATCGTTTTCTTTATGAAAGTGAAAAGTCAAATCTCCAATACGCGACTCTTCTGTTTGTAGTTTCATTTAAATCTGATTATTCCATACAAATTTCTTATATGGTCGACAATTCGTCAGGTCGGCAGGTCACTAATTTAATTATAGCTAAGAAGTCTATCAGGACTTCTTAGCTATAATGACATTAATGATACCAGGCTATGAATAGGGTGTACCTACTTGTTTTAGGAATTTAATTTATAGAATACGTGCTCAATTTTTCCAAATTGCCAAAGCAAATCCTATTACTACGTGATACGAATTCTTTCACGATACAATTAGATATTCTGATAACAAAACTCCTACTAAATTACGACAAAATGGTAACGCAATGGGTGCTAGAAATCAATCAAACACGCTGCACGCTAAAATGAGTGACGTTGAACGTTACCGCATTGTCAGCGAGGCGTTTATAGTGAGCGGTTACTGCGGTGACGGCGTGTGGAAGCCATGTTGATTAAGTGCTGGGCTTACTCGTATGTGTGTGCGTATGGAGGAAAGCTACCAAATATTTTGGGGACGTGATGGCAAATGCTTCAAGAATGTTCTGGAAAATACCCATATACATGTAGAAAATAACGATGATTACTACAAAAAAATATTATAACACCGTTCACATCCATACAATAATTATAATAAATTATATAAACTATACTATAATCATAAATGTCATATTCCTAACTAATATTATAAATGCGAAAGTGAGTTTGTTTGTTTGGATAAAATTTTACACATGGGTAGACCATGTCCTGGAAAGGACATAAGATACCTTTCATCTCGATATTTCCAGGGGATCGAGATAATATTATAAATTAGAAAGTAATTCTGTTTGTCGGTATGTTACCTTTTCACGCCTAAACCACTGAATGGATTTCAATAAAATTTGGCAAGGAGATAGATGGCATCCAGGGGAAGGACAAAGGCTAGTTTTTATCGACATACCAGGCGGGTGAAGCCGCGGCTGGAAACTATTTACAAATAAGATCTTTACATTATATTTGAATATAAAAATTATCCATATCTCAACGCCTATAGAAGTATTGGTCCACATCAGCTCAAGACAGCGCAGATTCGAAAGGAGAAAGTAAGGAATTTGTCCTGGTGTGAGAATGAGTTATATACGAGTAGGCTAATAATATTAGCATGTATGTTATCTTTTAGTAGATAATTTTATCTCCCTCAGAATTCACGAAAGATAGGTGACGGAAATCAGTCCTGTTTAAAAGAAGTTATTTGTGTGCTACTGAACGTTCATTTAAAACGAAATAATCTGAGAACAGAATGAACGTACTATTATTGACCTGTGAATCAAAAGCATGAATGTCGGTCGCGTACGTCGGTCGCACTTGCGTATTATACATTGTGTTCTATACAGCACCATACTGCGACGGTAACGTCCACGGCGCGTACTACGTTGCTACGCGTACGCGACCGACCGTACGTGACTGACATCAGCGAAAAAGAAATTCAGGTCTTACTCCGGAACTAATTACCAGCTACACTTGCTCGACATGCAAATTAATACGTTAGCAGTAAACCTAGACTTCTAAATTGACACTTAAAAACTTGTGATGCACTAAGTTTTGGAACAGCTTATCTCGTGCAATTGAAGTTGATAGTTAAAGTTTTGACTTAACCCAGCATTTGCTTTCTTTATCTATAATTATTATAAATTAAAGTCGCTCTTCCTGTTTGTCTGTAATACTATGTCCGCGTTGTTCTTCTAAGCCACGCAACAGATTTTGATGAGGTTTTCACAATCGTTTAGAGAATTGATTCCGGAAGGTTTATGTGTATAATACGTTAAAATTAAAGTTACATATAACTAAGAAATCTTTATGTTTCGTCAAGTCGTAAAAACCGTGCTAAGCAGGAGCGGGTCGCTAGTTACCTCTAAACGGAAATGCAACAGTTTAACATTTATTTTAAACTAGCTGATGCCCGCGGCTTTGCAGGCGTGGATGACGGTTATTATATACTAAAGCCTTCCTCGAGAACCACTGTATCCATTGGTGAAAACAGCATGAAAACCGGTAGAGTATTTTTTGAGTATATCACGAACAGACAGACAGACAGACGCGGCGGAGGACTTTGTTTTATAATATGTAATAAAGAGGGGATCAGTATGTATTAAGCGGGCTCCAAAAATCCCAGAGAAAAAAAACTGCCTAGCCTTGTCCCAACCATGTTGGGGTCGGCTTCCAGTCTAACCGTATGCAGCGGAATAACCTCCACAATCCAGTAATTGGGTAATACGGCACTCCTTGATAAGACTGGTTGTCAGACTTTCGGGCTTAAAGACCCAGAAATAATGCTGAATTTAAAATCCAGAATGTAATATCTTAACTTTCCTCACGCCATCTTTTACACCTACTCTTAGATTCTTGTCATCAATCATACGTCTGCATCAATATTCTACAAATCAAATAAATGATCCATGTAACCGTGAGATAATCAAACCGATACACCTAATATCGTCACAGTTCCAGAGCGGCCTATATATTAGCCACATTGGCCGTAACTGGTTGACCGTGAGGGCCGTATTATAATCAATACGAAGGAGAGACCAAGCTATATTTATGTGGGACGCATCCATTGCTGTGAAGTAATTGACTATCTGTGAGGTGTTCGGCATTGATTTAACTACACTGACGAGCAAAATAAAAAATCCACTAACTTATGAAGTTTTTCCGAAACCACGCAAGATAGCTTCTTGAAGTTAAAAGCAACATTCAAAAGTGTATATAATAGTGCATAAAAAATACCCATAAAATCGTTTTCAAGATTGTTTTACTTCATGTAACTTGTGTGGTTTAGAAGATATTATGTAGATTTTAGGAGATATTTAGCATTTTGCAAGTGGCTTTTTTATATTGCTCGTCAGTGTATTAGATGACTACAGGAAGAAACAAAAGTAATACCTACCTATTTTAAAGCGATAGCCAGAAAAGATCGATTCACACATATCAGTGAAACCACAGTTCCGACACAGTACCGGCACAGTGCTAAATATTCTTTCATACATTGTCTATGAACGCCGATCCCAAACAAATTCGAATACCACTACCTGCTATGCAAATAACAGTGACAGAGTCAAATAAGATATCGTCTATATAGACTAAGTGGGAAAAATACGTAATTATTGAAACTAGCTCAAAAACAACGCAAGCAAAGTTAATAAAATTGATATGGGATCACCTCTGAAGCATGACCTACCAAACAAAAAAAGAATCATCACAAAATCGATCCATAATTGGCGGAGTAATCAGGTAACATACACACAACAAAAAAAAAAAAAACATACATACGAATTGAGAACCTTATTGAAGAAGTCGGTTAATAATGAGAAATCGTAGATTAAATCGATGGTTATGCTAGGTGTCGGAACCTGAAAGTACCGGTAAACCTGGCAGCCTGTCAAGCCACAGACCGTCACTAATGGAGATCCGTTATTAATTACAAAATAATGAGAAAGAGTCACGCAGGATTCATAACATTGAGGAACTGACTTAGAAGGAAGAGGATTGTTCAATTGAAGACTGGCATCTGTTCATAGATATTTTAACGGTAAGCTGACGTCATGAAATGAAATGTTTTTTTTAAATTCTGTAAATATGATATTGGAATCACTTTTATACGTCATATTAAAAATAAGCTAGCCGAGGTCGGCGTTTCCGATCTGACTACTCTGAGAAGAAAGGCCGAAACAAACTCAGAGGTCCAGTCTCTTTTAAAGTCCAGACATAATCTTGGTCAGGCCATATGAGGACCATGTAGGACCATACCACTAATGACTGACTAATATTATAAATGCGAAAGTGACTTTGTTTGTTACACTTTCATGCTGAAACGGCTGAACGGAGTTGGATGAAATTTGATAAAAACCATAAACAATATTTGTAAGGTATGGGGATACTTTGAACCCTTGAGGTTCGTAGTATCTTAATCCCAACATAGGCAAGTTTTATCGATATCATTTTGATTATCATACCACGCGGGCGAACCGCGGGCGGAAGTTTGCAACAATTTCATGAGTCCAGGACATTATGTGTTTTTTAAAAACATGTTTACAGAAATATCCGTTTATTTTTATATAATGACAATAATAATGGCTTTTGTAAAACCTGTGATGACAAATGGTACGTATGTAATATACCATAGTACCACTGTACATACGAATGTGATGTCGCGTACGACTGAAGTGGACTGTACTAATCCAATTGTGCACTTCTTAAGGTTTCAAGACAATGTTGGATGATCATTCAACACGTGTTTACGATTTACATACACCTTCTATATAAATTGTGATCCTAAGAAAAAGCCCTGAGTAATTTGCAAAGAAGTAATAGAGCGACATCGAAACTGGTGGTCTGCTCCCTAAGCACGAAGACCGTAGTTTCTGCTGAAGTAACAGAAATTGCATACTCCGTATCTCCTACGGGCATATGATTAGTACCGAAGATTGAATGACAATAAGATTTAACAGTTATTTTATTAGTTACTCGCGATGTGTTTTTGCCTGTTCGAAATAAAATGGATCACAAATATTTTTTTTTTTTTTATAAACACTTTATAGCCGATAACCGTCTTTTAAGGAATGGCTAAAAAAACATTATTTACAAAAAACACTCCTTTTCAAATTGGTGCAACTTTTGACTCTTTTTGTTTCTGTTTTTGTTTTCACATTTATTTCTTAATCGATGAATTTTGATTCAAAGGCAAGGTGTCAAAAAAAAAAGTAAATAAGGCTTAAAACTATAAATATAAATGTTGTTTGAGTTTTTGCCAGTAAGTAAAAAATTTAAATTTTTTGGTTTAAGTTAAAAACGTTACTTATGTATAATCAACTATAATTTCCAAGAAGGCTGATGAAATTTGCTATAAAACGTTTTTATTTCAAAACTCTGGCTTCTACAGTTTAGGAGAAATTGCAATTTTAAAAGTGTGGTACTAAGTTTTGAAGGCATAAGGTATAAGAAATCAGCACTAGGTACTACTGAATATGCTACCCCAAAACAGAGAATTCCCAGAAGTATTGGTTTAATCCAATTCCTGTCCAATTGATAAGTAAAATGCACAGCTCAGACAAAGCTCAACCGAAATCAGGTTTTAATTAACTCAAGGCATCTCGCCAAATGGAATTTATTTAGTTCTAAGCTTCAGTGAAGTATCAATCCGATCTGGCAGTATTTCACAAATCAAGGAAATTGAGAAATACTGTCAGTTTGGCTTGATCCAGTTCTGTGATTGTAAATCGTGGCTTTGAAGTTTAGATTGGAGTTGTATCTTTTTAGATTTAGACTTTATTTTTAAAGTGTTTGTCTTTTTTAACTGATTTTTTGTGTCGTTGTTTTCTTTTCTTCAGTCTGTTGATGCCTTGCACAAAGACAAACATTAATGCCCCATTACGTAATGAATCATTAACGCTAATGATTTCATTAATTTAATCAAAGAACGATTAAAATCGAGTGTTATGATGCTATCGGCAACAAGCTAAAACAAGTTAATGGAAGAGTGGTATTTAATGACAGCTTTAAAAGTTAAAGTTCGTTTCTGCAACTGGTTGGGTGTACAATCGAAACATTGTGGTCAGCTCCTAAACTAAGTGAAGCAAGAGAGATATTTTTGCTAGGAACGCAACGGTATTCCTTATTCTCTGGGTATTTAAATAACTATTATTTAGTTTTTTTATTCTCGGGTTGCAAATGTACACACGGCTACACATCAAGCTATATATTTCCAGTTTCTGTTGATCTCGCATTGTATAGGATTTCCGTACAATGCGAGGTCAGCTTATACTGGAAATGTATAGCTTGATGTGCAGCCGTGTGTACGTGTCAAACAGAACGTCTAATGAATATTATTGTTTATTTATTATAAGCCTGTGTTGTCCTTCTCGGTCTACTGCGATTGCGGGCTAATCCTGTAAGAAGGATTCCATGGAACGAAGGATACTAGGTGTCAAACTCACTTCTAATATTCATCCATACTAATATTATAAATTCGAAAGTAACTCTGTCTGTGTCTCTCTGTCTGTCTGACGCCTAAACCACAGAACGGATTCCGGCAAAAAAATTTCAAAGAGATAGATGGCATCCTGAGGACTGACATAGGCTATTTTTTAACAACATACCACGCGTACGAAGCTGCGGGCAGAAGACAGTAAATAATTCATTAACGTATTATTTTATGTTCGTTAGTATTTAGCTCATGATTTATTTGTAAAATGCAAAGCAAATGAACAGGTTACTTTTGTAGAAACTTTGAACCTCATTAGACTTTAGTTGAACTTGTGAAAACTTTAACTTCGATATTTTCTTCTCATTTTTTATAGAGATGACTTTCTGTATAGAATGAGTTTGTTGTAGTAATTAATTGTTAATCAAATTGGCTACCTACTTAAGTATTCCATAGATTTAAATCACGTCACTTATTCCACAGAGCCTAAAGACGAAGGTCTTCAATCAGTGCGTCTTGCCTGTTATGATTTATGGAGCCAAAACGTGGACACATACGGTACGGCTGGTCCATAAATTCAAGGTCGCTTAGCGAGATACAGAACGGGCTATGCTTGGAGTCTCAATGAGGGATCGATCGGGGACGAGGAGATCCGGCAGTGAGCCGGAAGACGTAGCGTTGGAAGGCTCCCCACAAGGAGGACCGATGATCTGGTAAAGGCCACGGGAATCCGATGGTTGCGAGAAGCATAGAACCGGTCCAAATGGCGATGCTTGGGGGAGGCCAATGTCCAGCAGTGGACGTCTTTCGGTTGAAATGATGACCTACTAGGTATATAATAATACAGTAATCAAATATTAATAGTAGTTAATACAACACGTATTCTGAACAACAAAATGTATCAAACATTAAAAATGATAGTACCTAGATAGTTATTTTCCGACTGATAGTCGGAAGCCGAAGTTGCCAAGTGTCGACCAATCGGGCACCGCTTGACATCTGTTTGGCTGATATATTTTCTGGCAAACGACTTATTTGTGAGATACACCGGATGGTTTAGTTATTTCGTTGCGCTTCTGAATATTGTGACTCTGATGATAGTTTTTCAACGTTGTAAGTATTCATTTTGAGCTTTGCTCCAGAATAAATCAGTTATTTTGCTGTGAAATTTTATGTTAGCTGATTTGATTGGATACAAAATATCAACTACCAGACCGAACACTTTACATAGTAATAAGAGACTAACTGAGTTTACCTTTCACCCGCTTAAGTCTCGATCCCGTGATAAATCGGTATAAAGTATCCTACTTCCCAACCCATGATCATCATCATCATCATTTCAGCCGAAAGACGTCCACCGCTGGACATAGGCCTCCCCCAAGTACCGCCACTTCAACCGGTTCTGTGCTTCTCGCATCCAGTGCATTCCCGCGGCCTTCACCAGGTCATCGGATCACCTTGTGGGGGCCTTCCAATGCTACGTCTTTCGGTACGCGATCGCCACTTCAGAACCTTTCGGCTCCACCGGCCATCTGTTCTGCGAGCAAGAAAAGCCCACTGCCACTTAAGTTTGGCAATACTTCGGGCTATGTCGGTTACCTTGGTTCTCCTACGGATCTCTTAATTTCTGATCCATGGTCAACCCATGCAAATCCGTTCAGCCGCGGTTTTACCGTGGAAGCATAACAACCGGCATGGAGGTCGGAAATTAAAATTCGGGAACATAAATGATAATTATTTTTCAACTGAATTTATCCGGGTTAAAAACAGGTTATTTTCGCATTTATAATACTTATTATTGATAAATGATAAATGATTTTTATTTCTGTAAGTAGGTTTGTACAAACACTTTTACACGTCAATCACATTTTTAAAACTAGATGAGGTCAGCATTTCCTATCTGACTACTCTGAGAAGAAAGGCCGAAACAAACTCAGAGGTCACAGTCTCTTTTAAAGTCCAGACATAATCTTGGTCAGATCATGTGAAGACCATGTAGATTGGTGTCTGAAATGGACTTTTGAGGAAAGAACCACACAGATTGAGTGGACCTGTCCAGTCAGTGCAAGCATTTGTCAATAATCGTGCAGCTCAACTCCAATATTAGGAATAAACTTGATGACAGCTGATAAAATAGAATAGGTGCGCTTCTGGACTTCCAAGGGCAGATCAAAACTCGCACAGTTGTTCAGCTTTACTAAAATGTTATACATCAAAAACCAATTACATAATTATTTAATGTGAATGTGAAGACTATGTGGGTCATTGTTATTGTTTTTTTTTTAGTCATGGTCTGCTAGTTTGAATACTTTATGCGGCCTACCCAAATGTCCTTACTTTGGTATTGTTCCAATCGTTGATCTCCTTAAGTTCTGAGTTGAGCTGCACGATAACTGAAAAATGCGTTCACTGACTGGACAGGTACACTCAATCTGTGCTGTTCTTCCCTCAAAAGACCATTTCAGACACCAAACTATACTGGTCTTCACAATCATGATCTAACCAAAATTATGTCTGGACTTTAAAAGAGACTTTACAGTCTTCACATTCACAATAAATAATTATATAATTGATTTTTGATGTATACATTTTAGTAATGCTGAACAACAGTGCGAGTTTTGTACGTACGAAACCAACTCAGAGGTTATCCTCTGTGTTGGTTTATAGAGTAGTCAGATATAAAACGCTGACTTCATCTAGTTTTTAAAATATGATTGACGTGTATATCTGTTTGTACAAAACTATATAATTACAGAAATAACAATATCATTTTTCACATTTTTTTAAATCCTGTAATCTAGAGAAGGACTTAGGCTTCTTTTCACTTGAATCGCTGACGAAGTCGCGGGCAACAGTTAGCATATACAATATTTTAACATTTTAATGTAGGTACAATATACAGAATGTGCTCAAATTCATATTATTCGTGTAAACACCAATGTAGCGTGCTTTTAACATTGAATTCGGGAACCCCATTTAGAAAATTATACTATCATATTTTCTACTACAGCAAAGGATCTTCTAAAAGTTGTTATTTATCGGACTTGCTGGCGCCGGCCTTTTTTTACTGACCGACCTCAGGGGACGAACCCAATAGGTATAGTTTTAAGACTAGGACAGCAGTCGTTTATAGGAGTTTTTGGGACATAGGTATTTTTTTTATTAAGTGCTGAGTCGCCGAATCGTTGAAACTTTTATTTCAATTTTCAAATGTGTGTCATAAAAATATATTTATATAGTCCTCCTTATCGATTTCGCTAACGGCGATCCTTTAAAATTATAATTTCCTAGCGTGTGCCCTAATATGACTCGCCAGACTGAATATTGTTTTAAATACCCGGTCATAACTAATGCAATAGAGTTGGCCGGCAGCGTTAAAGGTATAGGTGAAGAAGGGCTCCGGTTTCTCTTTCGAGGGCTTCGGTCATAAAAATACTTAGCACCAGAATCTTAATCAGCAGGAGCTACAAAGATTTTTGTGTCATAGAAAACCATTAAAAGAAACTAGTCGAAATCTCGCAATCACACTGTTATAGGTATTGTTAGACATAAGTTTTGAGTCTTTACTACGTTTTATAAAACTTTTGCTCTGAAATTTGTCCTCCATAGGTCCTGTTATTAATCCCAATACTTGTACACACGGCTACACATCAAGCTATACATTTCCAGTATAAGCTAACCTCGCATTGCATGGAAATTCTCGATAATGCGAGATCAGCATAAACTGGAAATGTATAGCTTGACGTGTAGCCATGTGTACATACTCGTAAATTTCAAAGAACGACGCTTTACGAGTTTTCCAATAAAAACATTTTAATTGACTTTATGAACATATTTAAGAAAAAATATGGAACGAATGTGTTTGTGTGTGAAATTGAACTGAAAGAGGCAAACTTGCAAAAATAAGTTCATACTATGAATGGAACTTCCATTTTCAAAAACATATTTTACACAGTCACAAATGTTTAAACATGACATACGAGTATTTAATTTCAGTAAACGTTTTTGACATGAATCCAAAACATATTTACATAATAATTATCCATACTTCCATGCTAATATCATATTAATGTGAAATGTCTGTTTACCTTTTCACGCCTTAACATCTGAACGAATTTCTCTGTTGGGCACACAGAAGATCATGACCTAGTTAAGGACATCGGATACTTTTTATCCCAGTAGTACGTCCCCGTGGGATAATATCCGACTTTCGGTCGGGCGAAGCCACGCGCAATATCTAGTTATAAATAAACAAGTGACGAGCTCGTGTAACAGAGTTCGATTTCGGAGTAAAGAAAACCCCGATCTATTTTGCGACATAAAAATACCGTTTGTCATCCAGAAGAGAATGAATGGCTCTTGGAACATTAAATTTCGCAACTTAAAAAAAAAAATTGCCAATAAAATGTACTTCATAAATAGCAATAAGTGTATACCTAACGAATACAAACCTATCTTTATCTGGCGATGACCTTTCGTCTGAAAAAAGTAATGGAAGTGTTTTGCACAGACCCTATTTGTAACACTCCAATGCATCGTTGGGTATTTACATTGTTAATCGACATACAACCTATACCTTCATACCTATATTATTAGATCTAACATCAAAACCGATCCTTGTTTGATTATATCCAAAATCCTGTGATTACTGGCATATAGACAATTCGAATTACCAGAACGTATTTGATTGGTTGTTTACATTTTTTAAATTGAATATTTTGTGTGCACACAGATGCATGAATTTCACTTCAAAGGACAGATCGTTATGGTATCAATGATTTGGTAGGTACATCTAAAAAATCACAAAATTCTATCATAATGTTTCATGTTACGAAAACAAAATTCGTATCGAAACGCTCGGTTTATGGGGCCCGAGTGTGCGTCTCCATTTTAAGGAAATTTCTCACCGACACTTCGCGTGAGAAGGGCTGGCTCTTTTTGGGCCAAAGAATTATTAGTATTGCCATTCAACGTGGCAATGCTGCCCAGAAGAAGCAATGTAGAGGAGTACTTCGACGCCTTAATACGTGAGTGGGCTAAGTATTTAGATAATTAATTTAGTACCTAATGTGAAAATAGTTGAATGAGCAGTGCATAAAAAAATCATGTAAAATGTACTCATAAATAGAATAATTAGATCTATTTAAGGCACAAGGCAGTTAATTGATTGTTCACTCAATACTTCATTAGGTTAATGTAGCACCCATCTACCAGGACAACATATGTTATCAGGAGGTAATACATATAACGATAATAATATTATGAGTCTAAGTGATGTCAAGACCAATATTCCTGCAGCCACAGAGAACACAGTTTATTTTTTAAATAATGAGTATGTACGTTCGGTTTTTCGGAGGCATTTAAAAAAGTTAAATAAAGAAAATAAATGCATTTAAAAAAAACGCAAAAACCTTATTATAGTACTGTGTGCCGCACGGCTGCGCAAAATAGGCCCAGTTCAGAAAACTTGTGCCTGACGCTGGTTTTAATTAAGTGGACCTTGGCAGTGCTTGCATTTGTATTTTACTTTTTTTAATGTTCTATTCTTAAAAAAGATTTGATAGAGGCGAACTTAATACCACAAGCTTGTAATGATGTGATAATTTATTTTAAAAACCTCTCTGAAGTAAAAACCTCTCCCAAGTTGGAAATCTATTTTCCCGACTACCAAAAGCTGGGATAAGATTACTTAATACCAAACTTCAGTAGGTACTGTAGGAAGAATAATTGATTTTTATTGAAAACTATTGGTCCTCCGAGTCCATTTTATGACCGGACGTTCAAGAGCGAGAATATTTATCAAGTACCAGAACAACATAAAAGGATAAGCGTGTTCAGTTCGAAAAAGTCTCATAATAATGTCGAAAGTTTTTCCGTTGAAAAATGAGGATAAAATTGTGAGATGTAGCAATGAGAAATATTATATACTACTGGTATAAAAAGCGGGGCTGGACAGTAATTAGAGTAACAAACGAAAATAGCCTGACTATAATATGTTGTGATCAACCCATTATAGTATTTGTGATGATATTCTATGCCATCATTTTATCAAGGAAGGATCCATCATCGTATACCTATTTTTTTTTTTTGAGGGTTGGAAATCTTCCAATGACTTCTCCCGCTCTGGGCGGAGCGGAAGAGCGTGTCAGAATTTTACTGACTAAAACCCACCCGTGTTCCTTCATCATCATCTGCCTAGCCTTTTCCCACCTATGTTGGGGTCGGCTTCCAGTCTAACCGGATGCAGCTGAATACCAGTATTTTACATGGAGCGACTGCCTATCTGACCTCCACAACCCAGTAACTGGGTAATACGATACCCCTTGGTAAGACTGGTTTTCAGACTTTCGGGCTTCTGACGACCCGTAACGACTGTCAAAGATCCACGAATGACAGCCGGGACCAAAGGCTTAACGTGCTTTCCGAGGCACGGAGGAGTTTCGATATGTAAAGATGGTCACCCATCCACGGACCAACCCCGGCAAGCGTAGCTTAACCTCATGGATCGACCCGTGCGGTTGTTATTACGTAGCCACAAGCCCGTGTTCCTTAAGGCTACATATACAATAAGTTTGCGCAGTATTTCTATCCGATCCATTTCACGCAATAACATTGACGGCCCATAAGCTTTAATGTTTTCGCATGAGCAAGACCTGCGCAATACACAACACGGTGCAATTAAAATAAGGTGCAATTAACATTAAACTCGCTCTAACCTTTTGTTCAATCAATACGCAATCTTCAATTATTAACCTTAAAAAAATTGCGGAAATCGTGATATTGTGCAATATAATTGATAATTTAGGCCCCGTCTAAGTCATGGCTACACGAGAAAAAGAGGACAATACCGAACGAAACTTATAATTATGTCAGAAATTCGTACCCGATTTAAATTGTATTCCCCGAAAAGAACAAAACTTTCAAAGTTTCAAGAAGTCTCTAGCTCAATTCGTTCAAACTCAACGTCTCATTTCAAATTCAAAAACCCCTGGGTATATTTGCTCTCCAGAAATTCCGCGAACCTCACGAAATATAAGAAAATGTATTATTATGTTGAAAATATTAGCATCTTATATAACAAGCGTCTTCTAAATGAATACAACAAATTTTGACGTACCTACAAGTCTACAAATATCCGTACCTGTATATAATCCTACTAATATTATAAATGTAAAAGTTTGTGTGTTTGTGTATTTGTTGCGTTTGTGTGTTTGAATGTTTGTTACTCAATCACGCAAAAACCGCTGAATAGATTTGGATGAAATTTGGCAAACAGATAGTTTATAACCTCGATTAACACATAGGATACTTTTTATCCCGATATTCCCACGGGATCGAGACTTACGCGGGTGAAACCGCGGGGCGCAGCTAGTGTTTAATAAACTAGCGACCCGCTCCTGCTTGGCACTGTTTTTACCGTTGTCAAAACATCGAGAATTCATTTTTTTTCTTCTCCTAGCCTACGTTGTCCCACTCCTGGGCAAAGGCCTCTCTCCATTCCTTCCATATTTCGCGACCCTACACGTCTTCTTTCCAGTTTTGTTGGAACCTATCCAGCTCGGCCCGCCATCTCCTACGTGGTCTGCCGCGACACGAATCACTGTCTCAGGGCACCAGTTCTGTGCTATTTGGGCCCACAGTTGGTCCGGCATGCAGCAGACGTGTTCTGTCCAGTCCCATCTTAATTCTTAATTATAATAATATGTAAATAGTAACGTATTATACCTACACGTAAACCTTCCGGAATCAATTCTCTAAACAATAAAATCTGTTGCGTGGTCTAGAAGAACAACGCGGACATACAGACAAACACTAAAAGCGACTTTAATTTATATGTTTAGAAGACAAACATTCAGCAGAAACACATCCTACTGCAAATGATGAAAATTGATATGAGTGCTTTGTCCATCATGAACGACCTGCGCCTGAGAGGATTTTAAAAACGGTGTGAACAAGGTGGTTGGGATCACTTCGCTACATATGAATCAAGGGTTTTTTTACCACATGTATACAACACGTAACGGAATAAACGCAAGAGCTCATACATCCCAATTAGAATATTAAATTATAAGACTAAAATAATATCTGTAATTAAATTTAATTAAAGCACACCTTAAATTAACTATTTTATTTAACGCGCACTACACATAGGATAGCTATGAGCGTATTACAAATTTGGTTATGTATTTAAATAGGCTTTATTCCTTTGAGATAAGGATTAAATTTCCTTAAATAAAATATCTTATTACCTTGTTATGACGCAGTGGTTCTAATTTCAGTTAAATTAAATAAAAATTCATGAAAAATTAACATATATAAATAATGACGGAAATCGATTCAGAAGCCGGTTCTGAGCAAACTACTTTCAGGTCTTGCGCTTATTCTGTTACACGTTGTATATGACAAAAAATTAAGGATAAAATCTTTATTGAAGGCCAGCCATCCATTGACGCCTTTATTTTTAAACGTTGCTTAAAGTTAAGAGATGTTTAAACGTCAAAAATGTATGGAGTCCCTAATCGTCATAAAGCCCATATTTAGTAAATCATAAGTATCTTATTCCTTCGTATCGAACAGTCACCGGTCAGACAAATTGTATGTTCTCTTCTGAAACAGAAATTAATTTGTCTATCCATAAGATCGAAATTCGAGGTCAAGACTTAAATGACTCACCGCTGTTAGCAAATTAAGAGCATTCCACCCCAAGGGCAGCACGTTAAGCTGTCACTCGTATCTGTCAGTTACTGAAACGGTTTATGAAATTCGGAGTCCCTTGCATATTTGGCTGTGGATAGTATCTAGATATTATTGCATATTCGACAGTAATTCCATGTAAAGTTGGTATTATGTTTCATATTATATGCTAAAACGAAAAGCCTAAGTTAATATAAGGTTTATAAGCTATGAAATGCTTCTGCATGATTCAAAATTTGAAATCACAATCGACCTTAAAACGGTAACTTTAGCAGAATAATAAATAAATGAAAATATTATGAATAATCGTAAAATGTCACAAACTGACAATTCATAATATGATCTGCGTGTAATTCATATTACGAAATAATTCATTTGTTTGACAGTTTTTTGGAGATTCGTAAAATGGTCCACAGATTATGAATTGCTTTTATGTCAATTTAGAGGAATTGCTAATGACAGCTGGGATTCGGGAAATGAATTGCTAATGTGGCCAGTTTAGGCCCCCTGACCTTTCCACTTCAACAATGCTTATCAAAGGTACATAAATGTAAGTAAGTAGATATAATCATTTATTTACCAAAAGACTTAGCATAGGTAATAACAGTGTTGTTTCTATAAATGATGGGTATAGTACATTACTGTCGCGGCCTGCAATAAGGGAATTGATGGACGATCGTGAAAATGTGGGCCGAGGCGAAGTCGAGGCACACATACGTGAGTCCATCAATTCCTGATTGCGGCCAAGGCTTGTATAGTACTTTTCTCAAATAATGCGCGGAAATTCATACTGAGTAAATTAAATTAAAAATCCAGAATCAATGACGAACAACTCAAATTTTTCATGCGCCAATATTATGCTAATTCATTTCTTCTTTATTCTATTTGCAAGCCAATTCGAAATTTAAATAAGATCTTTGATAAGTTACCTACTTGGATGCCGTGTGCTGAAGAAAAAGTTCGTTCCATTTTTAAATAACATGACAGATATGAGTTTTCATAGAAATTTATTTGGCCGCTAAACACGCCAGATATGGATTTTCATAGTAACTTTGTTGGCCGCATCGTCACTTGTTTTTGACCAGTACAGCAATTTCGATTTATCTCGAAGAAGGTTGTCAAAATAATGCTCGAATTTCCAAGCATGTTTGAGAAAAAGTTATTACAGATGATTAAGACCCTTGTTCTTCAAACTAGGAAAATCCTGTTTCTTGAAGGACAGTGTTCTTTAATGGGATTGACTCGTTTTACAAAATATTTATAATTGTGTAATATTTCTGATCTAAATATACATATTTAAAAGTTAATTGTGAGGAGTGTTTATGTGAGTGTGTTGCTGTGGAGTTAAACTAGTATGTTGGGGTTAGTGTGAGTGTGGTATACTTAGGAAAAATCTATCAAGGAAGTGAAAAGTTAGGTATTTTAATCGTTAATTCGTAGAATAAATGAGTTCCTCTGTATCGCAATAATTAAA
The DNA here is from genome assembly GCA_949152455.1 of Lithophane leautieri. NCBI lineage: Eukaryota > Metazoa > Arthropoda > Insecta > Lepidoptera > Noctuidae > Lithophane > Lithophane leautieri. The sequence goes on from OX424478.1 coordinate 12,242,949, forward strand.
TTTAAGAGCAAATTTAGCCAAGTGCAGGCGTTCACAAAAAGATAAACAGATGAGGCATCCTTTCTGGTGTGACTCTCCACATTCACATGGTTTTGTACACACGGCTACACATCAAGCTATACATTTCCAGTATAAGCTGACCTCACATTGTACGGAAATCCTACACAATGCGAGGTTCATTCAGTTCCTTCATGTCGTTGGTACGACAGTATCTAATACAGATTTTGTTGACCAAAAACTTCGCCACTTCCGCGGTGTTATCGGTGGCTGTGAGTCACATAGTAAAATACAAGAATGACTGACTAGGCATAGTTAAATACTAAATACACCTAAACAGCTGAAGTCTAGAGTTCCCCTACAAATAACTTAGAAGTTTGTGTTGTTCGTACAAACCAGTACACAGTGAATATTGCTGTACAAATATCGAAACTTGGAAGATATATATAGCAAGTCTGGACTAAGTCGAGCCAGCTTGAACAAGCTAATTTTAAATCGGATCGATCAAATCGAACCTATACCCTTGGACCACTTTTTATATTTAGTTATACACTATCTAAAGATGTAGCTCGTACATATTGTCTAATAATGACACGTTCCGTCATCTAAATACGATTTTCTTAACATTAGTAGGTAGTATTTGGCGCGACTTGGTTTAAAGATTACTAAAATATACAATGCATGTGGTCTGAAGCCGAAATATACTAAGGTTACTTTGCACGTACTTTGGCTCATTATCACCTTCATCATTTCAGCCACCGCTGGACATAGGTCTCCCCCAAGCACCGCCACTTCGACCGGTTCTGTGCTTCACATATCCAGCGTATTCCCGCGGTCTTCACCAGGTCATCTGTCCACCTTGTGGGGGGGGGAGTACTTTGACTAAAGCTACGGTTCCCTAGAAAAGCGGTGGCTGCCACATAACAGCCGCAGTAACGGCTGTCATGAAAATGATGGCCGCGTAGTTTGACTTTAAGTTGTCAAAAACGGTCTCTAGAAAAACACACCAACTTACTTTCATAAATAATGTTTCAGTGACGTCATTCGCCGGTAAATTGCGGACGCTGTGTGGGCGGCATCGCTCTTATAAGAAGCCGTAGCTATAGCGTTACTCCTGTCATTGTCACACAACTGTCAAACTACATAACGTTCACGATAAAGTCAAAATAATGTTTATAGACCTCGGTCTTAGGTTAGATGGTTCGCCGGCGGTTGGTGGGTTTGGTGGATTTTCAATCAGAAAATTTCAGCGGTAGGTCGATATCGGGGCTCGGCCAAGTTATATTTAATGCATCCAGACTTGTTGTCTGGCAGTGAGTCTAACAAAGAAGATGTAATCAAGAAAACATAATATATATTACTTGTAAACTCTACGACTTTGTTACTAGGAAATTATGTACTTTGTTACTAGGAAATTATATACTTTGTAACTTAGAAAATATTTTATGCTTAATAATGCCATAATTATTTTCAGGTCCTCTTAGCGTATCGATGGCACTCTAATGGGCTCGGCCCAGAATTCAGTGTGTTTGGGACCATCACTAGTGTTCATCGGTTCCTGTAACGTGCAGCTGACAGGACACGCAGGACACGACATTAAGTGTCCCATCGCTTGTGGAACAGCACTACATTTACACTCCAAGGCGGAGTCGTCTATGAATCTCCACCTGAACAGGTTAACTTGCTTTGGCTAACTACGGTCCGGAGTCCATTTATATTATGGTAACTTATATTACTCTACGAATGAAAGTTTTTGAGAAATCACGGTTTATACAAACAAGTCATAAGTAATTTCAACGGATAACATTTAGTAAGTTCTACGAGGGTAGTTAATATAAAACTAAGAACAATGAATAGGGCGAGGAGCATTTTCGGAAGATATTGCCTCATAAAGATAGTCACCCCCGATCAGCTGCAACAAACAGGATTTTTATTAGCAATCGTTACTAGCAAGAGGACGTAGGGCTGTCCAAATAGAGAAAAGTACCGTCAAAGTCAAAGACAATAATTTATTTAAAAACTAGCGACCCGCCCCTGCTTCGCACGGTTTTTACCACTTGAAAAAACATCGAGATTTCTTAGTTAAATATGTAACTTTAATGTTAACGTTTTGTACACATAAACCATCCGGAATAAATTCTCTAAACGATGGTAAAAACCTCATCAAAATCTGTTGCGTGGTTTAGAAGAACAATGCGGACATACAGACAAACATGAAAAGTGACTTTAATTTATAATACGTGTCGATATTGATATAGAAAGCACAGAAAAGGCACTTTTGAACGTCAAAATTTACAAGTAAATATAATTGATTCTTAGTCCAGTCCACAAAAAAGTAAAAGTTCAAGTAAAGTAAATTTTAGAAGTAATTTGTCCAAAATATTAAAGAAAATACTTTTTTATAATAATAATTGTTTTTATCATCGTTTCATGTAGCTAATTCGGCCGCTCACATGTGTGGTAGAGACACGCAGCAGTATTAAGGCGGTACCCTGAGCAAAATAAATTCGTTCCCTCTTTTCAGACTGAATCCCGGTGAGTTACAGTAGTGAATACGCCCAAATTTTAGAATAAAATCTTTACAAAATCAAATATTGGTCTTTTGAAATTTTTTTTTTACAAAATGTTCTTTATTAAATTGTCTATCCATTAGTGTCAGTAGCAAAATTAAATAATGTTTACTTTACAAGGAGATGCATGATAACAATGATTATTTCTCATTTTTTATGGTTTCGTTGGAAGGAGATTAATGAAAAATAAACTCCAAAAATAAAAAATGCACTATTTTGGAATCAAGATTATGTAGTTTTTATTATTTGATATTTCTTTTTAAATAACAAGTAGATAGCTCCTAAAAACTACATAAAAAGCGGCTAAAGTGGCGTTTTGCTCAGGGTACCGCCTTAAAGAATGTATCGCTAGGTTGACACATAAATGTCTAGAAACAAGTTAAATAAACTTAGAAGACAATCCAAGTCCATTAACTCCGAGTACCAGGAACATAGGAGTTACGGGTATACTACGGAAACATATTTTCTGATATGACAAAGCGAACGGTCGACAACAGCTGCGGGCTTACGCTTGAGTTTCTCACAATAAATTCCATGCGAGGAATTATATGCAAAGGTTTTGACAGTCTGAACTTTATTCATGCAGTATTTTGGGAAGGAGATTTCTTATGGTGATAGCTGCATATAATGCTGATCAAGATCACAAAATTGGTGGGGACGGTAAATGATAATGGTAATGGAATTGTAGGACTAAGTATCCAATGGTGTCTATGGAAAAATATTTTCATGGGCCATTACGAAGCTAGCACAATCCAAAAAACAATGACATGTTCATTCAAACATTATTATCATAAACAACAAATAACAACAATAATACGGTTGCTCTGCCGCAGTCGGAGAAAACAGAAATCGAAATGATATTAATTCGTCCGAAGTAAATGTTACCTTTTAGCAAATCATAATAATCTTTGATAACCCTACTTATTCTTTAGCCGAAAGGCGACGGCGATGCGAAAAATAGGGAAAAAAAATACATTTGATTTACAGGCGTTACTGTACCCAAAAACATTTTACGAAAAATCGTGGAGGGCGTTGTGGATTCAGCAGCATAAAAAAAATTTGAAGTCAATCTTTTTTTGTCACGTCGTTTATTTATTTTGATTCTAACTTATTTATATTTTTAAATATTTATTCAAATAAAAATAATGAAAAAGGAACATTTAAAAATATGAAAAAAATACTATTTAAAAGAATTCAAATGATGTTAAGTGATCACTGTCGCTTATGAACATCTACAATAACAGAAGCATCACGAAGCGCTCCCAAAGACAAAGCTCTTTATTTTTCGCGTGGTTTGTGACTAACCTGGTGTCAGAGTTTTTATGCCGCCCATGAGCCTCTGACTTGGCTTCACATGCCGTCGAGAAATGTCTCTCAGGCATACGGCGTTTCCTCACGATGTTTTCACTTGCAATATAAATACGTTTATCATTTCAAGAAGTCGGTATAAAAATAATGGCGTCGCCCTCTTATCACGTAGGGCTAATATTGTCTAATATTAACCTCCATTTTCATCTTCTAAGGTCAAGAGAGTTATTTAATAAAGTACGACTATTACTTTTATTACATCAAGAAGAGAGCCTCTTAGTCTCAGATGAAAAACGCTTTATAATAAAAGCCCTCGCTTTACAAAACAAGGTACCATCATTGAGGTAAACACTCCTGCGAAATATCCGTGAAAGGTCCTCAAAGGTCACTTGTCAAGCACGGATAGTATTTCTCGGGACAGGGGAGATATATGGGGCGACCACAGAGTAATGACAAATGGAGTACACCACCGCCTGAACAGACCTGAAATAAACTATTACAAGCAGTAATTTGGCCACGTGCAACCAATAATATGCAGATAAACGATTGAATAGTGTCGAAAATTGCCATTAATACAAGCATGCAATGGACAATCTATACAGCGGTTATTGTCAATAAAAGTAACACCGGTTATGCAAAATCAAAGAGATGTATAATAGTGATTGTGCAAAATAAATTCAACACCACAAGACAAACTTCAAAAGTTAACTAAACGGGGATAGCGAAACAAATAAGTCTGAGAGAAGAGAAGAATGAAATGATGAATAAAGGGTGCACACTCAAGAAACTTATGTAAACTTATGTTCTTTTTTAGGAGTATGAGGAACAGGGTGTAAAGTTCACTCATCCACCATAGAAAAGGTAGGATCCTCCCGATTGACAGGCGTTTGCCCGCCAGACACAACACCCGTCTGGTCGGAGGATCCTCCCTTTTCTATGGTGGATGAGTGAACTTTACACTCTGAACGTCGTACTGCTAAATTGGTGACCCCGACGTGATTGAGGTGTTTCCAATTTAGGAGTATGAGGAACAGGGTGTGGTTTTACTATTTCACTTGCGTAATTCTATTTTCTCATAACGCTATCCTATCTGGTATTTTTCTGTATTCCTTCTTTATTAAAATCGTTCCGTTTCATATCTTAGCGTCAGTCTATCGCTTGTTCTATTAATCTTGGCCGAATTATACTTCTACTAGACTTTTATCGAGCTTGTCATTTTCTCGCATCCAAAAGTTATCCATTTACTCTTTACTCTGAGGTTCTGCGAAGTGGTAAGCCTGACGGACATCGAGCTTATGTCCAAGGGATATGTAGGAAGGTGTGAGGCATTATGTAGAACTAGGATCGTTCTGCGAAATGGATGAACTGTGTTGGTGGATAAATAAATACAGTTGTGCTATTCTGTAAAAATCTCACCGTGAAAATTTCTGTGAAGTGAGCTTGGCGTGAGCTGTCACTGCCTTAGCATCAGTAGGTATCGATGACAATGACAGCTCACTCCACGCTCACTTCACCTAAGTTTTCACGGTGAGATGGTTACAGAATAGCAATGCAGATTAATAGATTTGTAAGACTGTCATTAAGTTTTATTGAAATGCATTATGTGAATTGAATTGAATGTTATATTACAGGAAGAAGCAGGTCAACGAGTCTTATTTCAATAAAATGACATACAATATTAAAGATAAAAAGTTTTTTTTTTATCCACACCGGGATGCTCCTGTCCTTTATCTCATCTGATGGTAAGTAATGATCAAGCCGAAGGTGGAAGCGAGGTTCACCCAGAATCCTCAACCACAGAGGAACTGGCTATCTTACCTCTAACTGCCGAAACACAAGAATGCTGTTTACATTGTTGTTATGGCGACAGACTTAGATAAGATAGTGGTAGCTAGCCAGGCGGTCTTAGAATAAGCCCTACCACCAAGCAAACCAAGCAGGTTTTTTTTTCCCCCATTGGGAATCGAACCCAGGACCTCTGGGTCTAAATCAGGTAGTCTAACCACAGAGGCGGTTAAAAGTGATAGTTACGATTCGTTTTAATCGTAATTTGGAAGCTAATTGAAACTTTCAAGCGTCCCTACAAATTCTAATAAACCATACAATGATCTCGTTTACATCTAACAGTATCAAATATACATAAACAGTTAACTGAAATAAGTTACGAAACTTGAGTTATTTAATGCTTTCAATGTTCCCGAGTAGGAAACTTGAAACTTAGCCATCATTAGGCGTACACGCAGCAATTCCGGCCGCGTGATTTATTATCTCGGAAGAGTTTTCATTATTACTTTGTCTTACAGAATCCAAGGAGGTTGTTTATTTTGTAAATTCTTGTATGCTTCAGTAAATTTTTTATGTCAAGTACAGTATGTTTCCTTATTAAAAGAAGAAAGAAAGCATTTTTTACTTAAAAGATCCTGTATGTACCTAACTAACGCCCGGTTCAAATTCAAATTCATTTATTTCGGTTTCGAAAATCTACAAGGAAATTCACTAACAAATTGTCAAGCGTACGTAACCTGCTGTGATTGATTGAAGGCTCTATCTATTGATCAAGCCTTCAACTAAATTGCAAAATTTAACGCAAGTAATGCTTATTATGTACCATGTCTCCATAACATAAAATTTATTATATAACTTATTCTGTTTAAAACAAGCCAGAAGATTTTATCTCCTGTACTATCTTTAGGTATGGGTTGGCTAGAAGAGATTTCTTTAGAAAAAAAATACCTTTGTAGGTATGGTTCTTTTTATTCCTTTCTTCGGTCTGTTTATTTGTACATAACTGGTTAAATAAATACACAAATAAGAAGAAATAAATTAAATTATTTTAGGTTATTTTTATGATCAATATCATCAAAAAAACTATATTTTTGTAAGTAGGGGTTTCTTTTACATAAAAAGGCTCGTTTCACTGTTATTTATTTTCGTGTTCAGAATCATTTTAGAATATATGTAGATATTCCATTTATTCAGCAGAAGATTTTCACAGAGAAAATATAACATTTTCATCGGTTGTATTTCCATCATCGGGTGAAATTAAATTTATGGGCATCCTCTTAAGTCATTATACTCATCATTATGGGCTCGTGGAGTACGTGCGCCAAAAGACGAGGTACGCGCCGAGGCCGCGAGGGTGCAGTTACTTTAATCGCGCCGGAACGTCAACTTCAAGGCGTTCGTCGTGCGTGTGCCGAACTGTTATCTGCCCCTCGTCATGAAAGAAGACTTTTGGCCGCAGGACGTGGTGTTCCGTCGCTCCCGCGGAAAAGTTCCACTGGACAGCACAAAGTCTAGCTGGTGCTAAGTGCGAAGTGCTACTAACATAGTCTAAGCCTTATTTATTAACACAAGTTTTGTTTATGGAATATGTATGTTTAGGTTAAGGTATTTTGCTATGGGCCTGTGTCGCCTGCAATAAATGGTTTATTATTATATTTTTTTATTTCATTTTTCTTACTTATAAATTATATTTTTAAATATTAGAATAAAGAAATATATAAAAACATTTAAAAATATAAGAAATAGTAGCCCACCGGTATCGGGAACAGGGTCCAAGCTACCGGCGGTCAGGGCTCCAGAGAAAGGAACCTCCTGACAATGCGAGCCGTGTCCAGGAGTACCGCTTTCTGAATCAAGCCCTTAATCCAGCTGCCCAACGAGAGCCTCCTTAGGTGTTGATCGAGGCTCTTGGCAATTAAGCCATTGGCTGATACGACTATCGGCACAATGATCGCAGAGTCCACATCCCACATGTCGACAACCTCGTGAGCTAAGTCAAGATACTTGATTGGTTTACCTTTCTCTGCCTTCACGAGGTTCCCGTCATGCGGGACCGTTATGTCATTGATCATTGTGCGCCGCTCTGTTCGATCCACCACCACTATATCAGGCTTATTGGCAACAATAGTCCTGTCAGTGATGATGGATCGATCCCAGTACAATGTGATATTTCCATTTTCGAGGACTGGGTCGGGCACGTACCTGTAGTACGGCACTTCCGATTCCACAAGGCTGTATTTCAGAGCAAGTTGCTGATGGATAATCCTGGCTACAAGGTTGTGTCTATGCAAGTACTCTCCGTTAGCTAGATGAGAACACCCGGAGATAATGTGACGGATTGATTCTCCCGGTCGGTGGCATGCCCGACAGATGTCAACCGTGCCGTCCTTCACAATAAACCTCCGGTAATTGTTCGTCATGATAACTTCGTCCATAATTGCACAGACAAAACCTTCGGTTTCCCCAAAGAGGTCACCGAAACGCAGCCAGGCTACGGACGCTAGTAAATCTACATCGGGTCCATGCAGGGCCCGGAAAAAGCGTCCGTGAAGCTCCTTACTCTGCCATACCTCTCTGCGATCGTTAGTGTCAAGCACTACAGGCTTGCGCCAGTTCTCTTTCGCCAAGGAGAGCGGGGTGAGGCCCTTGTCCACCGCGACCACATCTCGATGCATTCCCACGTCGGCTTCTAGGAAATATTCCCTGAGACTGCATATCTCGCGATTGTGGAGGGTCTTAGCGTTTAAAAAGCCTCGACCACCACACTTTCGCGGGATATACAGTCTCATTACCGATGACCGTGGGTGATGCATTCGGTATGCAGTCAGCAGCGTACGGATCCTCCTATCCAGGGCGTCAAGTTCGGTCTGAGTCCATTTGAGTATGCCGAAAGAGTACATCAAAACCGGCATGACCCAGCCGTTGAAGGCGCGCACCTTATTCCCGCCCGATAGAAGACTATTAAATACTTTCTTCAGGCGGCCAAAGAAGCGCTCCTTCAACGATTGCTTCATGTCAGTAACATTAATGCCTAACGCTTCCGACATACCCAAATACTTATAGGTTTCGGATGCGGAGAGGACTCTTAGGTATATGGAATCCGAGAGTTGGGTTCCCACGGATTCCACAATCTCCCCTCGCTTTACATGCATGACCGCACATTTGTCCACACCAAATTCCATCCTGATGGCTCTACTGAAAGTTTCAGTTACTTTCAGTAGCTCCATCAGTTGTAAATTGTTGGGGGCAAAGAGTTTTAGGTCATCCATGTAGAGGAGGTGAGATATAACCTGTCCACCTTATTATTGTAATTATTATGAACAACTTTCACAATGGAACCAATCTTAAAATCGCGAAAAAAAAATCTGCTGTTCCCTACATTTATGTTCGCAAAGTTCGTCAAAATATAGGGAACAGCAGATTTTTTAAAATTGAATTTCACCGTTTATAATGACGTGGTTTTGTCAAGTTATGGTTGTTATATAAAATATAATTAGAATACCTATCATCGCAAGTCTATACCTATCATCGTATAGTATATAATTGAGTCTTATTTTCTTAAACATAATTATATTTCCTTATGCTAAAGCGGTGATTAAAAAGTTGGTTTCGAAGGAAACCTTATAAATTATTTCATTTAAGATTATAAAATCATATAACGTGATCTTTATAAACCCTGTATCACACCTGTCAGAGCACACATTAATACAACCTGTGCTGCCCTCTCGCGGGATGAATAAATTACAATTTTAATATCCACGGCGTGATTACAGCACATCCTGGCTTTGGTCATAAGACCCAATTAGTAGAATAAACTCATACATATTTAAAACATCATCATCTGCCTTGCCCTTTCCCAACTATGTTGGGGTCGGCTTCCAGTCTAACCGGATGCAGCTGGATACCAGTATTTTACATAGAGCGACTGCCTATCTGTCTGTAACTGATGTGTAACTGAATACGATACCCCTTGGTAAGACTGGTTGTCAGACCTTCGGGCTTCTGACGACCCGTAACGACTGTCAACGATCCACAAATGACAACCGGGACCAACGGCTTAACGTGCTTTCCGAGGCACGAAGAAGGCTCGGTATGTGAAGATGGTTACCCATCCTCGGACCAACCCCGGCAAGCGTAGCTTAACCTGATGGATCGACCCGTGCGGCTGTTATTACTTAGCCACGAGCTCCTCTATATCTATATATCGACCATACGTATTTAAATACACATGATAAAAAGAGCGACATACATTCCATGTCCCGGATGTCGTTTTGAAGAGCACAGGAATTAATTTAACGATTTCTATAGAATTTTTCCAATAATGCGGTTTCCATGGCTAACAATGGAACAATAAATTGTGCGAATTTCATATTAGTATTGTATTTTAATCCATTACTGGAAATGATAAGGTTCGGATTTCAACGCCATTTATATTTATGGTTTTCCCGAAATGTTAATAAATCTCAATTTGTGTGACATTCATTAATTATTGTAAGTATGATTGCCCTTTAAGCATAAATAAAAAAATAAAACTTCCGGGTTCTTCGTATTTAATCTCGCAGTTGTATTAATTCGTTATTAAAATGGATCACTATATTATGATAACAGCCGCATAGTTCGATCGAAGGTTAAGCTACATTCGCTTGCTTCGTGGATGGGTGACCAATGACCATGCAGCATATAACGAGGCCCCTCCGTGTCTTGGAAAGCACGTTGAGCCGTTGGTCCCGGCTGTCATTCGTAGATCTTTGGCAGTCGTTACGGATAGTCAGAAACCCAAAAGTCTGAAAACCAGTCTTACCAGGGGTATTGTGTTACCCAGTAACTGGGTTGTGGAGGTAAGATAGGCAGTTTCAGCTGCATCCGGTTAGCCGACCCCAACATAAGTTATGAGAAAAGGCTATAGAATTATTTATGCTGCCACCCGCGGCTTCGCTCGTATCTCATGTCGATAAAAAGTAATCCATGTCCTTCCCTGGAATGACATCTAACTCCGTGCCAAATTTTATCGAAATCCGTTCAGTCGTTTAGGCATCAAAAGGAAACACACAGACAGAGAGGGGCTTTCGAATTTATAATATTAGTATGGATTGTAAATGTTGCCTACTCTATGCTTGAATTTATATAACTATCCTTATCGTTTTCATATCAATAAAGAGGGCAATAGACTTTCCTATACATTTAAGTATTTGTTCGATTTTAAAAGACTTATTAATCTGTTCAAGTTGTCTAAAAATACCAACATCGGTTCGCGCACTCCATGGTATTGTGTGTAAGTCGACCTGTGGGCTTAAAACACCCACTTTGGCAGAATCATAACAGGAAAATATTATGAATCATCGTAAAATGTCACAAACTGACAATTCATTAATATGATCTGCGTGCGATTCATATTACGAAATAATTCATCTGCTTGACAGTTTTCTATGGAGATTCGTAAAATGGTCCACACACTATAAATTGCTTTTGTGTCAAATTAGAGGAATTGCTAATGACAGCTGAAAATTCGGGAAATGAATTTGCTTTTACAGAAATTGCTAATGGTGCCGATTCTGTTGTTCACAAACTAAACTAAATTTAAGTTTAGAGCATCTTTTTCTTTTTATTTCATTAATAAAAGGACTGAAGATAAATTTTAGTTAAGTCCTGTCAAATTAATCGGCGCCTGTCACTACCCCTTACAAATTTAGACGTGAGTAAAAACTTGCCTACTAAAATTACGTCAATTTACGTCAGGCGCTGATTAATTTGACAGGACTAAACTATCATTTATCTTCTGTCCTTTTCTTAATTAAATAGAAAGAAAAAGATGCACTGAACTTAAAGAACCATGACCAGAGTTTAGTTTTTGAACAAAAGAATCGGCAACAATGTGGCCGTTTTAGGCCCCTGAATAAGTCTTTAAGTACAGAATTAGTATTCACATCTCGTTCTCCTCTCCTCCCATCACATATAACGCTTCGGAAAAAAGTGTATTGAATGTGGTACAATTGAATACTATAATGGGCCAGAGTATAGCTATTTACACAGTGGAATAGCCGTTTCAAACTGTCTTAGTATAGGTAGATCTAAAAAATTCGGAAAACTGTACTCTTCAGCTTCTCCTTAGTTTTCACAAAGTCCTTGGAAGTAATAATTATGGCTGTCCATAAACTATCTTTATGGTAGGTAATGATGAAATCTGGGTAGGTAGGTTCTCTTTTTAGGTTCACGAGTTCGAAAACCTAAAATAAGTCAATAATAACCTCAAAACACTCACAAACGTAGTACTTGTTCCTAATAGTTCATTTTCATTTTTAACATAAAAACTCCAAATTATAAAACACCAGATCCTTATATTGAAAATCCCCAAAAAGATTGAGGTCTTTCATAAAATTTGTCACAACGGTTCTAAATTCAAAAACACCAGTTCTATAGATTCAAAATCCTCAAAAAGGTTGAGGTTTTCTCATGTTACCTCAGACCAACAAAAAAAGAAAGACGGAGCACTGCCTATATCAAACGTGTAGCCACAAAACTATGCTCCTGCAAGTAAATACACAGGCTCACGCACACACCTACACAAAAACTATGCTCATCGCTCCTAGTACGTCACGAGTCGTCGTCTAGTAAACTTCAATAAAAAAAATAGAATTATGCCTTCTTGTGTAGTGAAAACTTGTAAAAACAATAGCAAATCACATAAAAAGTCTCACGGAATCACTTTTCACATGGAAGTACTTGAAATAACATCGTTTCTTAATTTAGTTAACTATGAATTTTAGGTTACTTGGAACAAAAACCTGAACGAATGAACGAACGAAAACAGTGACATTTAAAGTGCGAGGGTTGCCATAATATGATTTGAAACTTTCCCGTTCGATATGTTTTAGTTCGAGTAATTATATGCTTGTTTTTTTTATGTATTTAATATTTTAGATTTCCAAGTAATATTGAAAATAAAAGTAAATGGATAGTAGCTATAAGAAATAGTCGGAATGATCCAGAATGGCTGCCATCGAAAACCAGCGTGGTTTGTTCCGATCATTTTGATAATAATGACCTTTATTCAACTAATCGTGGACTTCGCCGTGTGATCAAAAGCGGATTTAAAATTTGACAAACAAAAATGAGATTTTATCAAAACAGTAATTAAACACGAGACTGTATTTTTTATTTTACTTTTGTTAGTTTCTCAGCTTAGTTTAGCTAATTTAAATACTACTGTCCCAAATTTTATTTTTTAGATGTTATTTCCATCGTTCTACGTAATTGCTGAAAACTCAGTTTCACAAAGTTCTGGCTGTACGTTTGTTCAAGTATGTCCTAATTCTTCATTTATCTTCCTAAGGTTTTAATCAAAAGCTGCCATTACTCGTGTAATTTTTTTTGTAGGAGTTACCATACTTGCCTCATGCAGCCATAGACGATAGGGCTGTATGTAAATGCACCTTGTACTTAATTGTTATTTTATTTTATTTTGCGATGTAAAAAAATATGGTTTTGTTTCGGAATCCTTCCTAACAATTGAGGTACAATACCATACTCAACAATATCTTACTCGTACAATATTCTCCTACCCAAAATATTATTCCCCAAATTATAGGGAAAAACTTTAACAAATGACAACCCTTTTTACACACACATAGATAAAAAGGTGGCTTCACTTTTGATGTACGTAATGCTCCGTCTTCTTATTTTGTTGGTCTGAGCATGTTACATGTTTTCAATTTTACCTGGTCGAGCTAAACCCGTCCACGAAACCATTTAGATTACGTGTTTCTGAAAGGTTAATGCGATTAACCTGGACGTAGTGGACGTCCAATAGCCTTGATCACTAATAGATATTTCTTTTAGCATACGTTTTTGGGTCACAGACGCTTCTTTCTTGTTTTTGTACCAAGTGTATGCATATTGTGAATACTTTATAGGTTAATGAAGGGTTTTCTGCAATTTCTGCGTATATTGCTCGGATTTCGGTGGGAATGTAGACAGAATTATTAAAGAATGTAGAAAATAGATAAAAATTCTCTGTGATTTTTTCATACGAGAAAAACAAATGACTAACTTACTGTTAAAAATACAAAAGACGCAGATATATTTAGTAACCTATTCCGCCTAACTATTGCTCAAGAGTCATAAAAAACCCTGTAAAAAATCGACACGTGTTTCACCTCTCAACGAGTAGGTAGGTTTCTGGTTAAATCTACGTCTATTGTATTTTATAATGGATTTCCGCAAAGTCACGCCTGAATCAAATAACTAACTTACTCTTAAACATTAAAAACATCATTATTTATACTTACTGCACTTTCCATATAAATGATATATCTCGCTATATTCCGGAGAAAAAAATCTATGCCTACATACTTTGATAAATATTTATGCTAACACTGCAACAATAACTTTTTCAATAAACCAAAACCGTTATTTTCGCTTCACTGGACCTAATAACTTTGTAGATAAAACGCTACATAAAAGAGATTGAGCTAAATTATATAAACAACAAAACAAGCAAAGCTAACTACGGCGGAATCATGTAAAAACCTGTAAACATGCCACTATGTATACACTTTCATTGCATCCTGTGCATCGCTTATAATCTCAAAATCTTACCACAGACGGCAAACGTACTACATTATTTTTTTTAGTTGCCATCAAGGCAGCATTAATTTTTTAAATTGGCAATTTTTAATCACTGTCACATTATTAAAAAAAACACGCGCGTAATTTTTGACGTTCTATTTTTGAATTCTATTTTTTTGTTGACACTAGGGTTGGCACTGATTTCTTTTTTGGCTGTAATTGTTTTGTTTGTCGGAGTTTTATGTTGTTCGCGTTGTTTTCGTATTGTTTTGTGGGAGCGTGCGCGGTCGCGACGGAACAACCGTCCGTGTCGTCGCCGACGTTAGACTGAGTTGCGACTACCTATAAACTGTACAGACGAGCGCTGAAGTGATTTATCTTTTGATGTTTTCATTAGCAACTGAGGTTTGTCAAGCTTCGAATGTAGGTATTTGAACTTATTGACTTTGTATTCAATGGGTTTCATTACCTTTACGCTGGTTTCTTTCGTAAACACAACCCAAAAGATGAAAGTGAAAAGTAAGTCAGGTATGCCATGACACTTTCTGTAAAGAGCAAATAAATTATGAAAATGACATCAGTGAAAACTTGTGTACGTATAAGACGGATGACTTGTGGTGCAGAAACAGCGAATAAAAACACAAAAGAAAACGATAGTAACTTTTTTTTTTACAATCGTAACCTTTTCTACGTCAATAGTTTTACGTAAATACGATCTTTTTAGTTTCCAATGTATTGAGGTCTGTAGCTTATATTAATATTTAATGCTTCAATATTTAATGTGGGTAAGCCCCTAATCTAATAAGCGAACTTTTAGGGTTCCTATGCTCGGGTTCGTTCTTTTGTCTTCCGATGAAAGCGGTCTCCATGGAATGTAATTGACAATAATATATTATGTTATCGCCTCCATAATGTAAATACGAACCGTTCCGAGAAGTTCCGAAATTACACGAAGTCCCGACTATTCTTGGTGTTATGACTATTGTTAGGTATAGATATTATGTGAGAGGTTTTGTCGAAGGTCATAGCGACACTTAATAAGGTGCTTAGCAGGAAGAATTTGAACACGTAGAAATTTAATACTCAATACTTTGAGTATTGAGTATTAAATTCTTTGAGTACCTATTAATTTGTTTTTCGGTACCTACTTATGTCATATAAATTCCATCAAATGCTTGCGAACTTTTGTTAGTCATAGGCACACATTTAGTAGGTGCCTACATTTAATTTATATTCATTAATATCATCAAGGACATCCTAGATATATTTCATATTGCATTGCAACGAGATTTTAAATAATATGCAAAATTGAAACTTGTCTACATTTTTGTCAGTTTAAAAGAATCTAATTTCTAATGCCGGGGCTACATTGTCGCATTATCGCGAACTTTACTTCGCGCGCTCTCTCTCGTACACCACTCGACGTCTGACTGAGCAACAGAGACCGCGTGAAGTAAAGTTCGCGAAATGCGACAATGTAGCCCCAGCATTAGGCACATCTTACAAATACTATGTATACAATACAGATTAATTTTGAAGCGATCAGTAAAAATTACAACAACGCTGAAAGAGACATAAAAAAAAAATGAGTGCCAGCAATCCCTCTTTTATTTTCCGTGAGCGTTATAAAAGGCTGTTGAATGGCAGGAAAATCCTCTTGTGTGCTGTATTATCAACAACCTGAGATTATTGCGCGGCGTCTGTTGAGCATTATTACGTTATTTGGAGGATTAAACTCCAACATTTTCGGGAAAATTTGGTGATCATTTTCTTATACATATAAATCTTAATTGTATACATTTATTTACTAACTAGCTTCCGCTCGGGGCTTCGCCCGCGTGGTATGTCGATAAAAAGTAGCCTATGTCCTTTCTCAGACTCTAGAATATCTTTGTACCAAATTTCGTTTAAATCGGTGTAGTAGTTTTGGCGTGAAAGCGTGACAGACAGGCAGACCGACAGACAGACATAGTTACTTTCGCATTTATAATATTAGTAAGGAAGTGAGAATATAAACTTTTCGCACTCAAAAAAGGTACAAAGGCGGACTTCATGGTTTAATTAATTATTAGATTCATTAAATGACGCCGGCAACCCAGTGGCAACCATAACTTATAATTTGTCTACCTTCAAATGGTTCGTCCGTAAATTATACAGGAATCGGTCATTAGTCATTTCAGACTTATAGGTACTTTCTTTCACAATCCGAACGGTTTTAAAGAAATTCATAAACCAATGCTTCTTATGTTCGAAAGATTTGCCTGCTCGACAACTTGAATCACGCAATGAATGTTGTTGAATTATCACAATTAATGGCATTGCTATTGCAAATGTGTGTCCCAATTACCCCATTGGATTTATTTACAGTTTTGCTCGTAATAATAAGTCGGATATTCCAAGATTTAAGGTTTTGAACCATAACTATAATAACGACGAAATAACTAACGATGAAGATACGATAATAAAATCCTAACTATTCTAAATCCTACTAATATTAAAAATACGAAAGTGAGTTTGTTTATTTGTTTGTTACGCTTTCACGCTGAAACGGCTGAACGGATTTGGATGAAATTTGGCACCTAGGTAGACCATGACCTGGAGAAGGACATAGACTACTTTTCATCCTGGATCGCAGACGAAGTCAGGGGCAACAGCTAGTTATTTATAAATCTTCCAGCTAAGAGAGAATACTGCTCTTAGTCTTTGAAATGCTTATTTCAATGAGTAAGACCAATGAGGGAGAGTGAATAGAGCAGTGGTGGCCAAGTGGTAACGGCCGTGACTTACGAGTCGTTGGTTCGAACCCTGACAGGTGCTTTACATTGTGGAAATTATTTGATCACCACTGCTTTCAAAACGGTGAAGGAAAACATCGTGAGGAAACCGGCATGTCCTAGAACCAAAAAATTTCGAAGACATGTGACATCTACGTACCAACCCGCACTGGGCCGGGGCGGCGGCGTGATAACGGCACACTCCCCTCTCACAGAGAGGAGGCCTGTGTCCCAGCAGTGGGAATATTATAGGCTGATTATTCAAAGAAATGCGTGTGCGCCACCGAAGTTCAAATCATCGAACTTCCAAAAAATGACGAGCAGAATTAATACCAAGAATAAGCCTTCCTATAATATTATTATCACTGGGATCTTTGTGCGTCAGAAGCATGTCCAAAGGACAAGATATGTTAGTCTTGATATGGTTTGAAATTACCTACTTTGCGTACCTACCTATATCAGTGAAATAAATTCTGAATTTATAACCTGTAATTGGAATTTCTAGTCCTGTAATAGTTCAGTCGTGACTTGTTACAAAGAGATTTTATCGACTTCTATGCGTACTAAGGATTTATGGATACCTTTGCCGTCTCAGGACATCAAAATCTTATAAACATTCACAATTATTAGTTATTTTATTTATTGTATTTCTTATATCTTATAAATCAGTTTTTAATCTATTATAATAATATTCTAGCGTATGACACTCGTGGGTTGCAGCTGAAAATCAGCGTCAGGTGGTACACTTTGTGTTTGCATCTGGCATTATGCTGAGCTGAGACGCTTTTGGCACCGTAATGACTGTTTTCTGTTTTATAGTTTTAAGGTGTCTTTTTCTGCTACAAGGTCAATTAACGCATTTTTCTTCTTTCTGTAAAGAAATATTTAAAAAAAAACAGTGTGGCGATAATAATGTCAATTGATTGACCCAGTATGAAAGTATCTACAAGACTTACCTGTTTGAGATAGTTGTATTGAGTTCAATTGCCTCAGAAAAAACATTGTTTTGTTGTCAATCTAGAGATCCCAAACCGAAATCACAAAACTTATCCCAAGTACCTACTAGTTAACTGTGATGAGGGTAATTATGAGTTACAACGAGGGGCCTTATTATACTGACACAGTTTACCAATTATCATTATTATTTTTATATGCTTATATTACTCGGGACCATGGGGTCCCGGTCTTTTGGAAGGCGTACAAGGGGCCGAAGCCAACTCGCAGAGGCCCCTTAGACAATTTCAAAAGGAATGAGGCACCAACCGACGATTATCCCTGTATACACTATGCAAGTGCACCCAAGGACAACCCCCGGTTGGTGTAGGACTATTGCAGAACATGGATACAAAACATATTGGGCTATGCGTTTGGGTGGCTATAGTGGACTGGTTATCTAGAACTATGGTATAGCTGTCCCCTGCCTGATCAATTTTATGGCATACATGGATAAAATGGCAGGGGGTGACTTGCACACTCAATAATGGGCCCCCGAAAACAGTCGCTAGCACATAGTGACGTAGCGTCAAGGGGGCAACACTTCCTGAGGTGCTTGAGGAGTGGAGAGGTATTCCACGGCTTTCAGAACAATCCCAGAGCCCGGAAGATGGTCAAGATCCCTACGAGCACTTACTGGAATACTTCCTTCCTCCGAGCACGTTTGCTCTAGCGAGTCTCCACTCAAGCCGGCCAATGAAGGCAAGAATGAGGTGGGAGCTCTGTTCCTCGTCAGTCTTCACTCCAGCCGGCCAATAAAGGCAAGCCAGAGGTGAGGAACAAGACTTCTCCCGGGAGGTATGGTCCGTGGGGTCGCTACTGCCCAACAGCTCGCCACATGCTGCCCTGCGGGTTTCTGTATCTCTCTTGGTCTGGCTCCTCATCCTAGACCCGTCCCGGCAAAGTAAACTCTACCAGCACAGACCTAGAGTTCGGAGCGCGCAAGCCCGACCACGACGTCAACGTAGAGATACGGCGGTGGGGTCATTATTATTATTATTTATATTATATAATAATTAACCTTTTTTTCAGGCAACTGGGCCCATCCATTGACAAAATACACAAAACCGAGAAAGGCTTTGTTAGATTCAAAAAATATCTTAAAGGTTTTGATAAAATATTAACCAAAACGTTGTTTTTTGTTGCCACAACAAAAAAACAATGGAAAGTGGTTAAAAATATTTCCCAATTGTTTTCTGTCACACTTTTCCGTTTACCTGTACCTACTCGTACCTACTGCAAATTGACAATGAAAGATATAGGGGTACACGCGTTTACAAAATTAATTGGCTGATCAAATTGCTGATTGACTTTGTGTCGGTTAACAAAGGATGATGTGTTGATCTTTATTTATTGACTTGGTAAATTGATTTCTGTTACCTAGGTAGGAAGGGTTATGTAGGGTATCAGGTTATCGTATGATTTTAGCAGGTATTTTGCTTGGTATTAAACTTGTCAAAATATAACAGTAGGTAAATTGCATCGAGGTAGAGTAAGTCGTATTCGAATTATTTATTAAAGAAAGAAAGAAGAAGAAAGAAAATACGTTTAAATAATAATAATTATAAATATTAATGTTAATATTATTGTTTTTACTAATTGTTTTAGTTAATTGTGTTATTATCTGCGCATAATGTAGTGCATGCCGTCCTTTTCTTTAAGTAATGGGGCGCTTAGACTTAAGTTTGCAATGTACAAAATTATTAAATCCTACTTAATATTATAAATGTGAAAGTTTGTGTGTTTGGATGTTTGTTCCTCAACCACGCAAAAACGGCTGAATGGATTTGGATGAAATTTGGCAAACAGATAGTTTATAACCTGGATTAACACAGAGGATACTTTTTATCCCGATATTCCCACGGGATCGAGACTTACGCGGGTGAAACTGCGGGGCGCAGCTAGTATAATAAATCAACAAACCAAATGGGTACAAACAATTAAAATTAAACAGTTCATTAGATACCCAATTTTCCGAAGTATTCGTAAGCGCCCTCTGATACAGAGAAGGCCTTTGTCCCAGCAGTGGGACATTTCAGGCCGATTACGTTCGTTCATAAGCGTCATACCAAATAAAGCAGACTTCTTAACCTTAGCCTTTTTACCAAGGCTCTGCCACAAAAAGAAAGCTTACAAATAAATAAAATACCCTAAAACTCTCCTAAAATACCCTAAAGATCTCAAAAGCCGCCTCGATTCTCGGGTTTATTAAATGGGACACTTACTTCGTTTCTTCTTTCTTGTAAGCCTCCAAATCGGCGCGACTTCCCCTCCAAGTTCTATACATTTATAACCTGTACATATACATTATAGTTCCTATACATATATTTACTACGTAGCGTCACCTCTTATCTTATCGGGTGAGACGTAAGCTGCGTTTGAGGAATGGAATCTGCTCGTAAAGTATGTCACGGGATTCGTCACTGTTTTTGAACTGTTACCAGTTACCTGTGTTTACCTACTGATACAAAAGACAAAGGAGTGAATGCCAGGAAATATACAAAATTAAAATTACTTCCAGTGATGGGTGATGGTCATTTCTTAGCTGCCACGGCTTATTTTTAATTTATTTTAATTTTTGAATTGTTTTTGTTTTTATCTTTCAATTACGGACGCTTTTAACGTGTACGTCTTTTTTAGGGTTCCGTACCTAAAGGGTAAAACGGGACCCTATTACTAAGACTCCGCTGTTCGTTCATCTGTCTGTCTGTTCGTCTGTCACCAGGCTGTATCTCATGAATCGTGATAGTTAGATGATGTATTTCTGTTGCCACTATAACAACAAATACAAAAAAAACAGAATAAAATAAATATTTGAGGGGGCTCCCATACAACAAACGTGATTTTTTGCTGGTTTTATAGATAATGGTACAGAACCCTTCGCGTGCGAGTCTGACTCGCACTTGTAGGTTAATTAAAAAAATACGACACTAATGTATAATAAGGGAAAAAAAAATCTTCTCAGTAGCAACCCTGAGTCTGGGTTTGTGCCCAGTTGACGGAAATAAGCTCGCCAATTATTACATGAGACTTAAACATGAATGGCGAAATGTGGGTGTACTATAGGTGCCTAGCTGCACCCCCCCCGCCAATAGCGCTTTCCGAAGGATGCTGACACGCCTCGTACTCTAAATGAAAAAAAGTAGATAAAATACCGAAAAGTACAGCAGTATGTTAGGGACTGTGGCGGTATCTACATCGCCACATGCGAACTACGCATCAGAGACCTGACGTCATACAAAAATCCTGACGTCACATAAATCCTGCATCGCGCAGTTAAAGTTTACCGTGCAATGGACATATATACAAGAAACCGACATCAATCGTTGGGCAGTTGCCCGCCAGACACAACACCCGTCTGGTCGGAGGATCCTCCCTTTTCTATGGTGGATGATATTTCTCATACTCCTAAACTGGTATTAGCGCCATCTATATTCTATAGCCCAGCATTACGCGAATCCATAAGTGTACCCCCTAACAAAAATCGCTCAACGCGCCTAAAGAAGTTTCTACTTATAAAATAGCTTTCACTTGATTGAATATTTTTAATTAGATAACAAGTCAATTATTTAGGAAATTGTCACAAAAAAAGGAATAATGGCAACACTTGTTAAAAAGTAAATACCGCATTTAGACAACAAATTAACTGTTGGCCATATGAAAGTAAAATAAATAAAAAAATAGTTACAAAATAAACCTGTCAATTTTTGCACAAATCCGCAAACTCATTGGTTTGAACCTGATATGCTCTAAACTCCCCTCTCTGTAATTGAGTTTTCATTTGATGGCCGCAGCTGTGCGCCATTTTAAAATTCAATATTATTATTAGAAAATGGAATGGTAAAAGTAAAATGAGTCAATCTGCCTAGCTTTTTCCCAACTATATTGGAGTCGGCTTCCAGTCTAACCGGATGCAGCTGAATACTAGTATTAAACATGGAGCAACCCAGTAACGGGGTAATACGATACCCTTTGGTAAGACTGGTTATCCGACTTTTTCGGCTTCTGACTGCCGTAACAACTATCAAAGATCTCCAAATGACAGCCGGGACCGACGGCTTAGCGTGCTTTCCGAGGCACGGAGGGGTCTCGATATGTAATGTATGGTCACCCATCCAGAAACTTACCGTGGCAAGCGTAGCTTAACTTTCGATCGACCCATGCGTTTGTTGATATCGAGCCCAAAGGACAGAAAATAAATAAACCAAAAAAAAAAAACCAACCCATTGAAAACCTAGAAGGACTATAAATAGGTTTAAATCATCTTCCTAACCTAATTTCTTATTTTCAAGTTTATAAGTTGTACTCGTACTTTACTTGTATAAAAGTTTCTACCACTAAATTCATTACATCTCAGGGTGCTACGGTGCTACGCTTTGCTACGCCGTAGCTACTTGCGTAGACGACTACGAATAGAATTAAAAGATGCGTACATTTTTAGTAAAAGCAAGTGACGCCTTTCTCACGGTTTTTACGACTTGATAAAAACATCGAGATTTCTTTAACATGTTGGTCTAATAATTGTATGTATTTAACCTTACGGAATAATGTTAATGATGGTGAAAACGACATAAAATCCGTTGCGTAGTTTAGAAGAACAACGTGGTCACACAGACAGACACGAGAAATGACTTTAATTTTTATAATAATGTGTAGATAATGAAACGTGTTACTGTAAAAGAAAATGTATTAATATTTAGCGGATCACATTACATTTACATTGGCTGTGTTCCGCTTGAGGCATAAGGAATTTCATACATATTTTGGCAAAGCAATTTCCGTTTCTTTTTTATTCGTTTTAAATGGAATTATTCTTTGATAAAGCTTGCTTAAAAAGCTTTATACCTACTTTACTAACTAACCAACGGGGTAGAATCTTTTAAATTGAATTAGGGGTAAGATTTTTTTTTATATAGACTATCATCTATTTAATGTTGAAAAAAACTTTGCATTGGAAAAAAAATTATGCGACTGCCTCGGGTCTAGTGGTCGCAAGTGATACTGCTGAGCATGAGGTCTTGAGTTCGATTCCCGAGTCGGGCAAAGTGTTATTGGGTTTTTCCCCATTTCAAATTTCTCAGTAGCAACCCGGAGTCTGATTTGTGCCCGGTTGATGGCAATAGGCTCGCCCCCTATTACATGGGGCTCAAACATGACTTGCGACATGTTTGTGTATTTAAGTACACCTCTGCCTAACCCTTTGAGGAATAAAGGCGTTATGTTATGTGTTAGTATTTATTAGATTTCCGGCGTATTTGGAACTGGCAAAGTTGTCGAAAACTCGAGTATAGTTTGACTACCAACACTCAATCGGCAACTTTGCCTGTGTTTGACGAATTAGTTTTCCAAAGAATAATTAATTAAAAAGATGTAGTTTGAAGTTGGGCTTAACTGTGAATGGATGGATATGGATGACTTTGATTGTGGTTATCCGTTATGTTTTGAAAGAAAGAAGAAAGAAAGAAAAATATTTTATTTAGGACATGCACAGGAAATATAACAATAAAAACAAACATTAAAACTAACAAAATTAATAAAATAAAATAAAACTATGTGTAGAAAACAAAACCCGTGCGAGGCCAAAAAGGCTCCTATCTCAGCATAATGCTACGATATTTGAGAAATAAACAAATACCGCAGCGCTGGTATTCTCATAGGGCCCAGTTTTGGAGAAGAAGAACTCGTTTTTTTTTAACATATCTGGACAGCTCTTGATCTGCATCTCACTGTATGGTAAGTAATGATCAGGCCGAAGGTGGAAGCGAGCTTCACCCGGAATCCTCAACTACAACGGCAGTGGCTATCTGACCTCTAACTGCCGAAACAAAACAATCCTGTTATCATTGTTGTTATGTCGACAGATTTAGATGAGCTGATGGTAGCTAGCCAAGTGGACTTAGAACAACCCTACTACCAACAAAAAATTAAATAGCTTTTTGTGAAAAGGTTCATCACACGAAATACAACTAAAACAGCTTTTTTTGTGTCCGTTTGTCGACACTCCAACTTCGACTCCTAGTTTGGGTAATATTGCCTGCATACGTGTATATACTTGTCCTCAGTGGCTGCAAACATGTTTTGTTGGCAGCCACTACACTTTGGCATGTCCAACCATTGGTAGAAACAAAAATTCAAAGACATGGTGACTTCTACCAACCCGCACTGGGCCCGCGTGGTGGATGGGCCCACTCCCTCTCACAGAGAGGAGGCCTTTGTCCCAGCAGTGGGAACATTATAGGCTGATGATGTTAAATATGTTTTATTGATTCACATGAAGTATTTGTATGATAAAATATAAGTCCATGGAAAATTCGTTCCTTTTGGTAAATTTTCATTTAGCTTTCTAGTCTGTGGACCTCACGAAATCTAGTCGTGCATATGTTTTCTTACATAAAAGTTATCCCATCAAAAATATAACACGTAAAAATTTACAAGTCTTGCAACGCAGTTCTACCATAAAACGTTGTAAGATCGAATTTACAACCAAGTCGGTTAATTTATTCAGTACTTGCCTATGGGAGGATATCCAACAACTTTGTCATAAATTGTTAACTAACAACTTTTTATAGTGATCAGGCTTCTAACTTTATCCACAACTGTTACGGCCCCGCCGCCGCCAGATGGCGCACGGCGGTACTTACTATAGCCGTTTCAGCATGCAGCCTTGTCGCAGCGCCTGCGCTTTCTCTCTTATTCGAGGAAACAGGGGTCGAAAATATCCTTAATGGCTTCGAGAAAAGGATAGTTCGACTGTGCCTTTTGTTTGTTTATTTTTACTCGACTTGGTGCAAATCATACTTTCATTGCATTAGTGTAACAATCGATATCATCTATATCAATCTAACATTGTAATTAAATGAATGGAGACTTGAAATGAAGCATAAAATGGCTCCATTAATGTATCAAAGGATCTGTTAGGCATAACCCAAAGTTATGATCGATTAACTGCTAATCGATTTCGTAATTGGAAATGGAAATTGGTCATAAATTACTTTAGTTTGAAATTGTAATAGTGTTTATAACAACAATGATACCGTTGGCTTTAATTAGCCCTATTATAATTCAATCAATCAACTCAGGCCATCGCAGTTTACTGCTGGACATAGAGCTCTCCCAGGCTGCACCTCAACACCCTGTCCTCCACCATATGCATCCAGTCTGTCCCAGACACCTTCTTAAAGTCATCGGTCTGTTTAGCTGGGGGGCGTTACACACTACGCTTGCCGATACGCGGTCTCCAGGATTCGTCTGCACCACCGGCCATCAGTCCTTCGACAAACATGGCCAGCCCACTGCCACTTCAGTTTCCAGAGTAAGCAAACTGAAATGCAAGCTATGTCGGTAACTCTGGTTCTAATATCTACCTACCAATGAGGCGCAGGACATACACAAGAGGTAACTGGCGGCGTTGCGCCGCTCCTTTCATATTTCATACAAAATTGTATGCGACGAAGCGCAGAATGTGGTAAAATGTTAATGTCGCAATACCCACATAATAAGTAATGCCCAAGTTTCAAGACGATCCTATCAAAACTTTAGAACCAATAAGATTTAAATCGATTCGTAAAATATACACTTTGAATTTCTTAAAATGAGTTTCCAAAACTTGGTGTAAATGTATTTGAGTTAGTTAAATTATGTGAAGGTACTTACGTACCTATATATTTTTTTATTTTTCCTAGTTTTGTTTTCATAGGTATTTTTT
Source organism: Lithophane leautieri (assembly GCA_949152455.1). Classification (NCBI taxonomy): domain Eukaryota; kingdom Metazoa; phylum Arthropoda; class Insecta; order Lepidoptera; family Noctuidae; genus Lithophane; species Lithophane leautieri. The sequence goes on from OX424478.1 coordinate 12,268,646, forward strand.
TTTATTTTTTTTATTTGTGCTGGTTGTTGGCAATAGGCTCGCCCCCTATTACAAGGGACTTAAACATAACTGTAGAAATGTGGGTATACTATAGATACACCTCTGCCAACGTTTTCTAATCGCTGCCTAATCCAGATTGGGAATAATTTTTTTTTTTCTAAAAAAGTTAAAATAACTTTAATTTCGGGAGTCGGTGTCTTTAGATCTGTATTTTAGCCAAGCCTAGCCTATTGCCATCAACCGAGCACAAGACTCCGGGCTGCTACTGAGAAATTCTATATAGAAAAACCCAATAATACAATGCCCGACTTGAGAATCGAACCCAGGATTTCATGGTCAGCAGTAGCACTTGCGACCTTTAGACCAACAAAATATAAAAACAAATCGCTAGTTATAACTGTCAGAATCCCATTCGGACTGTCCCAGATTCTCGACCGCCATCAGTATATCGCCCTTTGAATAGAAGTCACCTAATCAAGAAATTACTTGAATTACTTAATGATCCGTTGAAAGGGTGCGGAACGGCCAGCGAAATTAATGTTATGCGTAACGGCGGACTAGGCTTGATAAATCTCAGTTTAAACCCCTTTTTTGTCGTTTAATTTTAGCCGATTAGGTCAGGGTTGGGCAATAAGTTGGTGGATTTTAGTTTGCATGAGTTATTTTGTTTTTTTTTAAATATATTCAACGGGTAACGGAATAAACGCAAGAGCTCATACACCCCAATTAGAATATTAAATTATAAGACTAAAATAATATCTGTAATTTAATTTAATTAAACCACATCTTAAATTAACTATTTTATTTAACGCGCACTACTCATAGGATAGCTATGAGCGTATTACAAGTTTGGTTATGCATTTAAATAGGCTTTATTCCTTTGAGATAATGTTTAAATTACCTTAAATAAAATATCTTGTTATGACGCAGTGGTTCTAATTTCAGTTAAATAAAAGATTTGTTCATGAAAAATCAACATATATAAATAATGACGGAAATCGATTCAGAAGCGGATTCTGAGCAAACTACTTTCAGGTCTTGCGCTTATTCTGTTACACGTTGTATATCTCTTTATTTAGGTACTCTGTTAATTACAATATATAATATACAAGCTAACACTAACACTTAAATATGTACACCTATACAATGAAAAAAACAATAAAGGCTCATTGGGCATCAAAAAATACGTCCGCATCGCTGTTAGTGGGAAAAGTGCCCAAAAGGCTGGCACCGGTGCCACATTGGATGGCAATGCTGATTCTTTCGAGGCCTATGAAGTGGCCAGCCGTCTGGTCACGTGAAGAGTCGACCAACCGCTTGGTGATGTCCCAAAATGCTCGATGAGCACTCGGACCCCACGGCCCTAGTGGTTCAACCCCAAACGGCTCAAAAATATAGTTGTCAAACAATGTTGTTGTGTTTGCGCCGTTTGAGTTTTCTGCACCTGCAGCAGCCGCCCCAGCACAGCCTGCCGTGCTAGGAAGATGGGATGGCGCTAGGGTGTCGACAATATTTTGAGGTTAAATTAAACTTAACGTATTAAGTGCCTTTAATCCAATTAAGTTTGGTGTGGCTTCTGGTTTAACAAAATAGCCTGCAATTCAATATTTTAAACAGAATGAGTGCGATTTGTGGAAGTGCTAAATATGGCTAAATAATAACAGCCACATGGATCGATCTTCAAAGTTAAGCAACGCTTGCCGAGGTCAGTCCGTGGATGGGTGACCATCCATAACAGATGAGACCCTTCTGAGCTTCGGAAAAAAACGTTAAGTACTTGGTCTCGGCTGTTATAGATTTTTTGACAGTCGTTACTGTTAGTTTGAAGACCGAAAGTCTGGCAACCAGGCTTGCCAAGGGTAATCGTGTTACCCTGTTACTGGGTTCTGGAGGTCAGATAGGCAATCGCTCTACGCAAATTACTGGTATTCAGCTGCATCGGGTTAGACTAGAAGCTGACCCCAACATAGTTGGGAATAAGCTAGGCAGATGAATGTCTGTGATCACAGCTAAACAACGAATGGAAACCTAAGGGGTCACCTTTCCTGCCAGGGTTGCGGAAAAGTCCGAAAGGGATAGGTCCACGGGTGGGTTTTAGTCAGTAAAAGTCTGACACGCCCGTCCGCTCCGCCCAGAGCGGGAGAAGTCATTGGATGATTTCTCACCCTCAAAAAAAAAAAAGGTGTCACCTTTAGCAACAGTAGTAATAATATTCTATTTATTTCTATCGTATCAAAATGTACATAAAAATAATGAAATATGAATGTATTTTTTACCATAAAATCCAAATATTTTCCACTAAATAAATACCAGACTCTTTCAACGTGTTTATTTAGAAAGATAAAAAAATAAAAACAGATACAAAAACTTTGAAGAGTACACAGAAATAGGTTTCAATTTGAATAAAAGGGTGTCCATCACGGTGACTCAATCTATACAGGCTGTCCCTGGAAATATGGATCAAATCGAATAGGGGCGTGGGCAAGGTCATTTCCAAACTTTATAACCCTGAGAACGTCGGTGCAATTTTTTACGGTTAAAAGTTATGACCAACTTTCTATCAGGGCTATCAATTTATTTATTTATTTCAAGACCTTGTACAGGAGTCGCCCTTTCCCGTGGTAATACTTTTCGGTAGCTAGAAAACATGTGTTCAATAAGAAAAAAACCTTTACTGCAAAAACTTTGATTTGGCAAAAAATTTACTTAATTTTCGAGAGATTTTCATGGGAAAAAGTATCACTAGCAAAAAAAAAAATCTCCTAGGTTTCAAAGTTTGGAAATGACCTTGTCCACGCCCCTATTCGATTTGATTCATACTTGCAAGGACAGCCTTTATAAGAAAACCTAGCTAGGTCATAGGTTTTACGAGGGTCAATACTTTTTACTTCGATAAAGCACAATCTCCACTGGTGAGAAAATCGTGGCGTCTCCGTGCTATCAAATTCAATAGAAACTCTTTGCATGCGTTTGCTGCTGGGGAGTTTGTTGCGCCACTTAGCCACAAGATACAAGCGACGCTTAGTTTGTGGCTCACCGAATTTGGCTAAATTGTACTGTTACTTTTTGATTAATAAACTTTACTTTACTTACTTTACTTTACTTCTTCTTCCCAGCTAAAGCACTAAGAAGTGTTGAAGGGTCCGTTTTGGGGTACTGTATTATGTAATTTTGACGATCGAAAAGTGCTGATTCTCAGCCTAGTTTGAATAAATGACTTTTGGTTTTGATTCATCAATCTCCATAAGGCGATAACATCGCGGCGATTTGAAGTCACAGAGTGACTATCACCGTGATTTTCGCATCTGTGGAGATAGCGCCTAAAGTAAGACCTGACTCCTATTTTAGGAATAAGTCTTGAAAATAAAAGTTATAGTAACTTGCTGAGGGTAAATGGTTTTAGCCACTTCAGATACGCAGCTAAGTGTTTTTTGTGATGGATTTGTGTATTTCACATTCACATTTCATTTCAAAGCTTTCTACTCCATTTTATTGAGGTTTCTGTTTTCACATGTGTGGTGGCCATCTCCATATGCGAACTACGCATCAAAGACCATAGGAGCAATTCCCGTTATTTTTAAGATTTTACATACGAATTCTTCATTCAGATACGAATGCGAACGATCTTAAAAATAACGGGAATTGCATCGCAATCTGTCAAAAATACACTCAATTTATGAACATTTTTGACAAGTTTGTCAGATTGTGGCTTGAATGTGAACTCAAACTCAAACTCAAAGCATTTATTTCAATTAAACCATTTACAGGCACTTTTGAATTGTCAAAGAGTCGGTCAGTTAGTCAAAAAGTTGAAGCTAGTTGCCCATTTAAATTCGTAGATCTCTATGGAGAAGAACGGGCAAGAAACTCCAAGGACGCTCTTTTAAAAATGTATATAGATATTACAAAATCCTGGGTACAGTATGCTTGGTGCCTCTATATGTGAGAAAAATGTCAAACGAAAAATAATCAAAAATAATTCAAAATATAAGAATAAAAATAAGCCCTGGCAGACAAGAGATGACCAACGTGAACGTTTTTTTTAGTGCAAGAATTGGCCTTCTGATCTGACGTCACACAAATCCTGCGTCGCGCAAACAGTTAAACCGCGCGATCGACTTTACTAACTTCCTAACTATAATAAATGTTCCGCCTTCTGCAACCTTTTAAAGGGCGGACGATACATTAAATCCATCTATCCTGAGAGAGAGATGACTCACGTTGCTTTTAGCAATTTGCATGCTCACACTTAATGATCTCTACTTAATGATTTTTTCATTATTAGTTTATATTATTTATTATTATTTCATATTAGAGGAGGAGCTCGTGGCTAAGTAATAACAGCCGCATGGGTCGATCCATCAGGTTAAGCTACGCTTGCCGGGGTTGGTCCGTGGATGGGTGACCATCTTTACATACCGAGACTCCTCCGTGCCTCGGAAAGCACGGTAAGCCGTTGGTCCCGGCTGTCATTTGTGGATCTTCGACAGTCGTTACGGGTCGGCAGAAGCCCGAAAGTCTGACAACCAGTCTTGCCACGAGGTATCGTATTACCCAGTTACTGGGTTGTGGAGGTCAGATAGGCAATCACTCCATGTAAAATACTGGTATTAAGCTGCATCCGGGTAGACTGGAAGCCGACCCTAACATAGTTAGAAATAAGCAGTACCTTTGTACTCATATTATAATTATGTTGTATCTCTATGTATTTTACTGTGTGTACATAAATAATAAAATAAATAAATATAGTTGGGAAAAAGCTAGGCAGATGATGATGATTTCATATTAATGTTCCTTTAATTAGTTTGTCGATCATGGCGAATAGTCCTTTAAAAAACTGACTTGATTTTAACAATAGAGCATTTTATCCATACGTACTATGGATGCCATACTATGGACCTTGCCAGCTTAGTGACGTAACGGACAATCGAAGTACGCACGATCCTCGTGTGAGGTAATAGACCTGCCAGCTGTTCCTTCTCAGGGTCAATTGCATATCGTTTACTATTTATTATTCAGGTAAGTGGATGTTCTCACCTAATCCTTCTGCTCCTTCGCTGATATTATACAATCAAGTATTGTTAACAGATAACAAATTGCAAATCTATTTCTTAGCAAGCAGAGAATCAACTTATATAAACATTAAAAAAACTTTTAGAAAAAAAAAACAACCGTTTTCCAAAAAACAAAACACTACAAAGAGAAAATAACTTTCATTTCGGAAGTTGACGACATTGGTTTCGAAAAAAAATTGACGAAAATATCGATGTACATAAGGAAAAGACATGAAGTCGAACATAAAGCCTCCTCCTTACAAGTCGGTTCAATAGTAGGGATTTACTGCTACCACTTATATGATTTACTATAAGTAATTACATCGTTGCTTAAGATTAAGACAACTTTGAAAGTGAGAGTATTATATTTGTGAGAGTATTGTAAATCTCCACAAAAATGTCGAATATTTGGAGAATCAGCTAGAACTAGCTGGAAACGAAATTGCAAACCTCAATAATCAAATTCGAAAGCTTCAAATGCAATTAGAATCAAGCGAAAGTGATATACAACTACAGAAAAATACGACTACATCTGACGTACTGAATGATGAGCACACGAACAAGGTTTTTATCTTTGGCATCTTTTTTTTTTTTTTTTTAGTTTTGTTATATAATTGTACATACTATACATATTAATTTTTAAGTTTGTTAGAGTATATATTATAATTAAGTTAATACCGTATATTAATTAATAAACGTTTGCATTACTTTTAGCTAAACAACTTTTATAAGCGCTAATGCCCGTTATCACTAATACTAAGCGACACGTAAATGCAATGCGTATACATTAAAGCCATTACTCCATATTTATATTGTGCCATTAATTAGCGCAAAAACATATCACCAACCATGCACCAACCAGACATTGGTGCCGATTCTCTTGTCACAAAATTCTCTAAACTAGACTAAAAATCACCACAATTTAGTTTATTCCTGTCAAACGAAAATGTCCCGTACTGAAATAGACTATATTGATACAACTTAACTATATTTTAGTTTGACAGCACTAAGATAGCACTGGAGTTATTAATTTAGTGAAAATGGCAATTTTGCTAACCTAACCTAACCTAAAATTTTGACTGTCTAACTAAATCTGACTATTTTTAATCGCGATTAAAAAGGTGCGGAATAAAATTAGATGTCATGAACTAAAATTCAAACCAACACCTCGACTTCAGTTGCAAAACAGTACCTTTTATTTTATTTTCTTTTGCTTATATATCGAAAATGGTGTGTCCTATCGCAAAAATAATGAAAATATCGACTCTTAAACCCAGTGTGTCCAAACATTGAGCGACAATTGTGCACAGCCGCCGCGCGAACGCTTGTGTCTACCTGCCGCGCACAAATATTTCTAGCAAACACACGCAACCGCTTTCATGCCAACTGAAGTGCGCGGCTTGTCTCGGATATGCCGCGCAGTACTGCCGCGCAAACATTCGTCGGTTTAGTCCAAGCTAGAGCGCGGCAGAAATGTGTCCTGCAAACGCCGCGTGTTGCTACCGCGCTCTTGCCGCCCAATGTTTGGATACACCTTTAGAAATATAAGTTATTATTATTTAAATTGCACTCAAAACAGCAAAGCAGCTGGAGCGAATAATGAAGAAAAATAACTTTAATAACCCCGGTCAAATTAATATAACAAACATCCCACTTGTAATTACTACCATATCTTTCACTTTATCTCCCTCGTAAATCTGCAAGCCTGGTACACACAGAGGCACAGAGAGGGACATGTTCGTTTCTGCTCACGTACGTCATTTACTCGAACGAACATGGCGGGGCTAGCAAGCTCTATTGCATTCTTATGACTGCCGAATTTATTATGTAGGTACCTCAGACCAACCAAAATAGAAAAACAGAGCATTACGAACATCAAAAATGACGCCACCTTTTTATCTATGTTTGTGTAAAAAGGGTTGTCATTTGTTAAAGTTTTTCCCTATAATTTGGGGAATAATATTTTGGGTAGGATAATATTGTACGAGTAAGATATTGTTGAGTATGGTATTGTACCTCAATCGTTAGGAAGGATTCCGAAACAAAACCATTTTTTTTTACATCGCAAAATAAAATAACAATTAAGTACAAAGTGCATTTACATACATGATTTGGAGATTACCTTTTAATCAAGAATTGCTTGTGTTAGGAGCTCCGCTCTTTCACTTAGAACTATCCATTAATTATCAATTGACTGTAAAAAAAAATTGGTTTGTAAATTATAGAAAAATTAAGTTATAAGGTTGTTGAAGCGTAAATCATAACATCGTCGTGGGTATGTGTCATTAAGTAAATTGTTTTGAAATAAAATAGGTACTTAATTATATTTACAATCAACTTTATTAAATTCAAGAAGACCACGATAACAAAATCACTGACTATAGAAAGCACGTAAAAAGCGTCCGCAATTTGGGAAAAAATAAAATTTGGGACATTAGTATTTAAATTAGCTAGTCTAAGCTGAGAAACTAACTAAAATAAAATAAAAAATACAGTCTCGTGTTTAATTACTGTTTTGATAAAATCTCATTTTTGTTTTTTAAATTTTATGTACCTTTTTAGGATATCCGGTTTTGATCACACGGCGAAGTCCACGATTAGTTGAATAAAGGTCATTATTATCAAAATGATCGGAACAAACCACGCTGGTTTTCGATGGAAGCCATTCTGGATCATTCCGACTATTTCTTATAGCTACTATCCATTTACTTTTATTTTCAATATTACTTGGAAATCTAATTACTCGAACTAAAAAATATCGAACGGGGAAATTTCAAATCATATTATGGCAACCCCCGCACTTTAAATGTCACTGTTTTCGTTCGTTCATTCGTTCAGGTTTTTGTTCCAAGTAACCTAAAATTCATAGTTTACTAAATTAAGAAACGATGTTATTTGAAGTACTTACATGTGAAAAGTGATTCCGTGAGACTTTTTATGTGATTTGCTATTGTTTTTACAAGTTTTCACTACACAAGAAGGCATAATTCTATTTTTTTTTATTGAAGTTTACTAGACGACGACTCGTGACGTACTAGGAGCGATGAGCATAGTTTTAGTGTAGGAGTGTGCGTGAGCCTGTGTGTTTACTTGCAGAAGCATAGTTTTGTGGCTACACGTTTGATGTACGTAGTGATCCGTCTTTCTATTTTGGTTGGTCTGAGGTAGGTACGTATAGAAAGCTAGTGTGATTTTTGGCAGAGAAAAGAGAAACTTCTTTTTTATCGTGGGTGTAAAAAGAGAGATTTAAGTACCTAAATTAAGGGAGATTCGGGATTATGGCAAGTCATCATTACATGCTAAATCGTCAATAATAGTCCCCCAGACCGAATTTCGGCCATGGCGGCTAGTCTCAGCCGAGACTGTCTATCTACACGTGAGATATAAATAATAAAAAATAAAACCAGGGGTTCTTTTTTCGGTTTGGATGTAACTTTGGTTTTTTTTTCTATCGAGACATTTTTATGAAATCATGTTTTTGTCAAACATGGTACTTAACATTAACCCTCAACTTTACCATAATAATATTTATTTCAAATGCTGCAGTATTTTTGATATAACCAAGGATAATGCAATGTGAGGTATTATAAACTCTTAATGGGATATTTTATGTCTCATAATCTGACTTTATACTCTTTAAAAACATTTACCTTCCACCAATATCTAGTTCTCGATTTAAGAGCTCAGCATCTCGTCAGAACCCATATATACGACACTTGGGAAGTTATAAAATTATTAACGACAAACAATCCGTGGAGCGACTCAATATTTACGACATAATACTCATCACAGTAAAGTATTAACAAAATGGCTGACGACATTACCGATTATTGGATTTAATACTCGGTTCGTAATTTTATTGTACTCGAATTAATAAATAATAGGTACTTTAATGGGTGTAAGTCCAGTTTTATGAAGCTGTTTTTTTATTGTTTGTCCTTGGAAATAATTGGCAACTCATACAAATCCAATATAGAACATACTAGCTCCTGCCCACGATTTCGGCCAACGGTAATGTTTTCCCATTGTTTGTCTTATTTGTTTTAGTATAATATATTTAGGTATTTAGGTTTATATATATATTTTTTTTTTTTAATAGGTTAACGTATTTAAATAATATTTATTCCAAAATTTTCGCTATTGCACCTACCACTGTTTGTCTCTGCATCACCCAAAGGTTGACTGTTAGAAAATGCCTATGGCATTAAGTCCGCCTCTGTACATTTGTGTGCTTAAAGTATTAAATAAATAAATAAATAAATTTCGTCCGCGTGGTAGTCCGAAACTACACAATATACTAAAACTAGCTTTTCCCGCAGCTTCGCCCGCGTGGATGTCGGAAATTATCTTACGGGAACATACTACAGGGATAAAAAGTATCCTATGTCCTATTCCAGGTCATGGTCTACCCATTTGCGAAATTTCGTCCAAATCCGTTCAGCCGTTTTAGTGTCAAAGCGTAATAAACAAACCACTCGCATTTATAATATTAAAGTTAGGATAACAGCTACCGCGTCGCGTCTTAGCATTCTTTCTAAGCGGTTGCAGCGTACCTAATGTGAAATAGCCCATAATCTTCCTCTAGAATTGGCCTATAAAATGCAAAATTAAAACACATTACACACAGTTTTTTTTATTGAGTTATACAAGCAATATCCTCTATAATGCAGAGTCTACACGGCCCCGACTGCGAGGCTAATGATGACCGCGCTCTCCCGTCGCGAACAGAACCGTGCGTGTACACCACTCCTTGCTATTAGCACGGGGCTGTTACAGCAGCGGGGATAGATTTTATTTATGTACTAGCTTCCGCCCGCGGCTTCGCCCGCATTGTATGTCGATAAAGAGTAGCCTATATCCTTCCCCGGGATACCATCTATTTCCTTGCCAAATATCGAAATCCGTTCAGTGGCTTAGACGTCAAAAGGTGACATACTGACAGACAGACAGAGTTACTTTCGAATTTATATATTAGTATGGATTATTTAGTAAGTACACCACCAGCATATGCGTATAAACAGGCTATAAGGTTCCCACTGCTGAGATTTGGGCCTACTCTCGGTGAGAGGGAGTGGGCCGTAATCTACCACGCGGGCCCAGTGCGGGTTGGTACATGTCACATATCTTCGAATTTTTGGTTCTAGGACATGCCAGTTTCCTCACGATGTTTTCCTTCACCGCTTTGAGAGCAGTAGTGATGAAATAATTAAGATACAGTAAAGCGCCTGTCTAAATTAAATTATGGCTGTTTAAATGATTAATAATATAAAGTATTCAATTTGTTTTATTTCATTTGTTTTTTTATTTTTAATGAGAATAATAAACTTTTTTTTTATAATTTATTTTGTTATAAATAATATAGTTATTTTGTTGGAATGAGAAATTATTTCACGAACTTCATGGCCATACATTGTGCAGTCTAAGAGTCTGAAGATAATTATCTCTAAGGAGCCATACAGATTCTAAAGTGCAGTTGTTTTATTACAAACATGTGGCTGACTGGTATGTTCTGTTTTGTACTGTCGCTTGTTTAGTTAATTGTCTGTGCTCAAGAATGTTTAAGTAAGAGAATATGTTTTTACTTATGTTGTGTTAAGGTCTGTGTAAGCTTTGCTTGCTTGTAATTGATGTCTGACTTTTATAGAAGAACTAGCTGCGCCCCGCGTTTTTACTCGCATAAGTTTCGATCCTGTGGGAATATCGAGATGAAAAGTATCCGCGCGCTGCTATTTTTATCTAATTTAAACTCGGCTTTTGTTGTTTCCGCAAAGGAAGTAAAATTTTTTGCTTCCAGGAACTTCTAGTTCAGGCTTTATAAAGCCTTCAAAAGTGTCAACATTTTATCAGTTTTATAATAAAATTTGTATTTTGGCAACATTGTGTTCGCTGTCAATGTCATAGTGACGTTATGACTAGTTTATAGTTTTATCTGTGGTGACTTTCCCGCCAATATCCGAACAAAAACCTTTGTAAAACTGTCCTCGTAAAATAAAAATTGTAATACTGTAATTCCTGGGCTTCATTTACACCAATATATCCTAAAGATAAAACACTTCCTTCCATCTGGAATTCCTCAGTAGAAGCCCGGAGGATGGATTTGTGCCCGTTTATTGGCAATAGCTTGTATTACAATATTACATGGGACTAACACTTAGAGTCTGGCCAACGAAAGTTGATCCTGAAAACACGCGCGAAATTTAAAAAAAAAGACTGTTTATCCCTGGACATAGTGCGATAACAAGTGTTGATACTTGAAACAACTAGAACTAGAAAAACTTGAGGCAACTAGAATCAATTCTATTTCTTTGTTTTTCATTGACGTTCAAAAGTGCCTTTTATGTGCCTATATGAAATAAATTATTTGACTTTGACTTTGAATTTTATTTTATTTAAATTAAATTAAATTTCAATTATCAACACCGATTATCGCACTATGTTTAGGGACAAACAGTCTTGTTTTTTAAAATATCGCGCGTGTTTTCAGAATCAACTTTCGTTGGCCAGACTCTAATATGGATTGTTCAAAGAATAGGCGAGGACGGTGGTACTCTAAAAAATTTAAGTAATTAAAACTAAAACCCAGCTACGACAAAAAAGTCAATCAAAGACACCATAGACAGACAAATTAAAAATCCGGAGTCACACGTAATCTGTTCGATTTATGCCCTAACACGTGTGACTCCGGATTTTTAATTTGGCAGAAATCACACAAAGCAGTGAGATTTGAAACGAAAAAGGGGAGGCAAACATTATAGACAATTTTTGTTTTTATTGACTCGTTCCGAAATTAATGAACAATTAAATTAAGTAAGTAAGTTTACAAAATTAAACATAACTGGCGATTATGTAGGTGTACTAAAGATGCACCTCTAACTAACCCTTTACGGATTAAAGGCGTGATGTTATGTTATATAACATAATAAGTTTACAGTTATCACCTTTTTGTGTGTTGTTATCTTTTAGGGAATTCCTGTAATTGCTGTCTACAAAATTCAAAATATCTTTATTGTGGGCATGTTTGTCTGCTACAGTCTGTTTTATAATCTTGTAGATTAATTAGAAAGGTGCAAATGTCAAACTCCAAATGAAAAATAAACAACAATCACTTGAAATGTCAAATAAGTCTACTAGATTTAAAAACAGAATTTACAAATAAAATTGATCCCTGAATCTTGTATTGTTCCAGCATTTTTTTATTTTTTTTATGTTAGCCTACACTCTCCCATTGCTGAGCAAAGGCCTCCCAGAATCTTTCCAAACATCCTTATCCAGGGCCACCTCAATCCAACCCTTGCAGTACGCGTCCAGATCGTCTCGCCATCTCTTCCTGCAGGCGTAACATGGCGCTTTCTATTTCTACGAAGAATAGACATAGCTTTTTCTATACAAAGTGACATTTCGTTTCTTCATTTTTGACATCGCACTGTAGAAATCCTTCTACAGTCTGTCATTTTGGCTTTCATTTATATCGATCTTTGTCTAGGTCTTTTAATATGTAGACTATTTCGGAAGAAAGTTTTCTATCCTTACTGTCAAAATCACACTGACAACTGAAATTTGTCTAAGGAAGTGAATACAATTTGAAACAAAACAAAGAATTCCGAGTGGAATTATGTAAAAGAGTGAATTTCGTTAAAAGTGCAGTTGACTCTTTTTACTTAGCTGCCATCGTACTGTTTACACGGAACGTCATTTTTGTCTACTCTTCCGTCGAAAAAACGCTGCTCATGGTACGCCTGCTGGGCCGGCCTCGGCGGCGCGTGCCGTCCATCCTCAGGCATCATATCAGTATTTTATCAAAGCCAAAAGTTCACGCTGCGTTTTGTACGAAATCTGATAAAACAGAAGAGCTATAATAATATCTCAGTTTCCTCCTAAACACAATATTTTATGGTGTTATGCGTAGAGGAAATAGTAAAGATATTATATTCTTTTCAGTAAAAATGAGCTCACGGGAAGATCAAGGGTGTTAGGTTTTTTTTTAACAAGATTGCTTCCTTTGTGTAAAGTGAGTATTTCTAAGTAAGATTATGTATTTTTGTTACCTTTGCCGTTTGTCAGTACCGTGTGCTATTACAGAAAACATAATGTGTTTACCGATGGCTTTTTGTGGATAGGTCGCACATTTGTTTGGTATTTCAAAAATAATTGATAAAAGGCCGATTTTTTGGGCTTCAGATAACCTTTATCTGAGGAATAAAAGTTGTGGTATTGAGCTACGAGGTGTAAAGTTCACTCATCCTCCATAGAAAAGGGAGGATCCTCCGACAAGATGGCAGTTACGTCTGGTTGGTTACGCTGGGCTACTATTTAAAAATAGCCCCTTATTATTTCTAAACTCTCAGATCCTGCCGGTGTTTATATTAACCACTAGCTGATGCCCGCGACCTCCCCCGCGTGGATGTCGGTTATTATATACTAAAACCTTACTCGAGAACCACTCTATCCATTGGTGAAAACAGTATAAAAATCGGTGCAGTCGTTTTTTAGTTTATCGCGTACAGGACGACAGACAGACGCGGCAGAGGGACTTTGTTTTATAATATGTAAGGATGTTTTCATATTATTATAGAAACTCGATAAAAACAAAAGATTTGTTTTAACCCAATACCGAACATGACGGACTTAAAAATATCACGATGACAAATGCCACATTACCTAAATCACTGCTAACTCAATAGAAAGCGGGGTGACATAGAAAATTTACGACCTGTCCCAATTGAGAACTCTTACACGACAACGTTCTTCACATCGTACATAATTGAGGCGCTTAGTTCAGTTGTGATTGTCGGAGAGAACTCAGAGATGGCGCTGAGAATACTACTACAACTAACAGAGTTGTTGTGAAGGGTTTAAAAATAAATACGCGAGAAAAGGTCAGTTTTCACTAAGTTGTGTTGTTTTTTGTATCGTTCGTCAATTGTTTTTATTTTACTGTTTAACTACGTAGATTGGAACATCAGAACAATTGTAATGAGAAGACAGACTGTTAGGAATAACTTAATTTAATATTCATTACTAAGCTGTTCTGCTAAGCTTCCTGCAATGTATCCTTATGTTATTGTAAATTAGAGTATAAGTAATTTATAAAATCAAAATCAAAATCAAAATCAAAATCAAAAGTCATTTATTCAAACTAGGCTGAGAATCAGCACTTTTCGAACGTCAAAATTACATAAGACAGTCCCCCAAAACGCCCACCTTTCACCACTTCCTAGTGCTTTAGCTGGGAAGAAGAAGTGGCGCAACAAACTTCCCAGCAGCACAGCTGTCTGTTCAGTTAGAAACAATTGATTCTATACAAAAGTATGCAAAATCATTTACATTACGTAACATAAAATATAAATCGAATTATTAGCCATATGTCAGCTAGCACACGCCAATATACCACCCAAAAAAATAAATAAAACGAGAAATATATGTACTCAAGCAGAAATAAGTAAATGTAAACATAAATTGACTAAATAAAAGCCTCCAGGCACAAAGGGCGTGCCCGCTTACATATAGCCATTTAATGCTGTAACTGGAAGTTATACATGATAAACTAGGACCATCGAAGTAAAATAAATAAAAAGTTAATTAGTTAATTACTAATAACATTAACAAAACCGAGATCAGCAAGACGACCAGTCACCACAAGCAGCACCCGTTCACGAGCATAACGCAAAGATCAGCCATTACCCCCCTCGCCATATTTGAGGGAAGGAGACAACCCGACCCCCGACGCTACCGCAAGCAGTGACATCTAAGGGAGCATGACGAACCTGCTGCTGGTTGCTCAGACAAAAAAAAAAAAATAATTATCAATTATTGTTGAGGTCGCTAGCTAACCACAATATATATATGTAGGATTAAAATTACAGTGCTAACTAAGAAATGTTAAAAGAATTGCAAGAGTTTCTGAACGGAATGACTGTTGAGTTTATGAACGAAGGGTTGAGTGAAAGGAAAAGTTGAGAATGAGTGAGTGAAAGGAGAATGATTGAATTTGGAATTCTAAGAAGGGGATTCGAAGATGGTGGATTGATTTTTAAGAAGGAAAATGTAAAAGATTTTAATTAAAGAAGAAACATGGTAAATGAAGAAACGACATTTTCATTTTGAACCCTGTCCTACAAATTCTCGTCCGGGATAAAGGGTTCAAGTGATTGCGAAGCTTTTCTACGTTTTTGGAAAAAGTTACCGCGTGGGTGCATACCGGTACCAACGGGCATAACTTCAAACGGCGAACACGAAGTAACGAAGTACGATTCAAAACTAACTAAGGCGCAAGACGATGTCTGACGATGGAAAGAAGAACGATGAAGGCCCATTCAGGGCATTCGATTGTGTACCCAAGTTCACAGGAGATGATATGACGTATTCCTCCACGAGGTGGACTCAAGATTTAGACGATAATTCTGAGATATTCGGGTGGAGTCCGCAACAAAAACTAATAATCGCACGACGTAGTTTAGCCGGCACGGCGGAATTATGGATGAAAACTGAAAAGGCGTTCAAAACATACGATGACCTCAAGGCGGCGCTGCTCAAAGAATTCCCTGAAACGGTGAACAGCAAACAAATGCACGAGATGATGAGCACGCGGAAGAAACAAGCAAACGAGACGTTCTATCAATACATGCTCGTTATGAAAGAACTAGGTAAGCGTGCAAAGTTCCCAGACTATGTTGCAATTCAGTATATAATTGACGGAATTTCAGACTACGAGTCTAATAAGCTGCTATTCTACGGGGTGACATCTTATCCGGTGTTGAAGGAAAAATTAGTTCTGTACGAAGCTTTTAAACGAAAATCCAAGAAAGGTGAGTCCACGAAGCTGCGTGATAAACCGGCGAAAGCGAAGCCGCAAGAGGAGCCCGAAGCTAAATCATCTATAACTCAGCGCTGTTACAAGTGTGGTGATAAAGGGCATGTGGCGAGTTCCTGTTCCAAAGGTGTTAAATGCTTCAAATGTAATGAGTTTGGGCATATTGGTCCGGAATGCAAGGCGGCGGGTACGTCAAACGACAAAGAACCTAAAAAATCATCAAGCAATCATGGCGGCGGCGCGGCAAAGTTGGATCGGCGGTCGATGTTCGTTCAATATCATCAAACGTCAGGTGGCGCTGCGAACGCGGATGATGACGACGGTCCGGAAGAGCTAGTGAGTGAGCCGGCAACAAACGTCGGTACGGTCGGTCAGTGCGAGTCACAATTCATTCATTCCGGAAGTGACAGTGACATCGGTCATCAACGTCAAAACATATTGAATGTAAACAAAGGTGATCCGGTTCCGATAATAAATAAAAGTATAAAAAGTGTTAAAATACGTGGGTATACGGTGAACTGTTTGATTGACACTGGTAGTGATTTAAATTTAATTACGATCGAGTTGTTTTCGAAGTTAGATAGTGTATACAAACCCGAGAAGATGTTACTGACCGGGTTGGGATCCTGTAAGGTGCTTTCAATTGGTAAGTTCGACACAGATTTAGTTATTGATAACCACAATTACAATATTAGTTTCTATATAGTACCTGCTAACGTGATACCATACGACGTAATTTTAGGTCAGCCGTTTTTGGTAAACACTATCACAGTTATTAATAAGGGTTCAGTTGAGATAAGGCCTCAGTTCTACGATATTTCGTATCAAAATGTTATTTGCATGTTTTCTAGCTATGATGAGCAAAATTCAAATGTACAAGAAATTATTGATAGCTATAAACCCACGAAGATTAAAGATGCGCCCATTCAATTAAAGATTGTATTGAAGGATGATATACCTGTTACACAGCGACCCAGGAGATTGGCACTATCGGAGGAAGAAGTAGTTAGAAATCAAATTGAAGAGTGGTTATCAAAGGGTATTATTCGTCCAAGCTATTCCGAGTATGCAAGTCCTCTGGTTTTAGTCAAGAAAAAAGATGGGAGTACCCGAGTGTGCGTGGATTATAGGAAGATTAATCAAAA
The DNA here is from genome assembly GCA_949152455.1 of Lithophane leautieri. Lineage (NCBI taxonomy): Eukaryota > Metazoa > Arthropoda > Insecta > Lepidoptera > Noctuidae > Lithophane > Lithophane leautieri. Next base: position 12,285,655 of record OX424478.1, read on the forward strand.
AATGGTAAAAGATGAATATCCATTGCCTGTGATTGAGGATCATATAGACAAACTGTGTAAGGTGAAAATGTTTAGTACTCTTGACCTGAAAAATGGATTTTTTCACTTGCCGATAGAAGAAGAGTCTGTAAAATATACGGCATTTGTTACAAGTAACCCTGAAGGCCAATATGAATTTTTAAGGGCACCCTTTGGCCTTTCCATCTGTCCGAAGTATTTTACACGATACATTAACATCATATTTGCAGACTTAATTAGAAATGGAGTTGTTTTGATATTCATTGACGATTTAATAATATTGTCGGAAGATGAAGAAGATGGAATAGTAAAACTTAAAGAGGTGTTAAAGATGGCAGCAGAATATGGACTTGAAATAAATTGGAAAAAGTCGCAGATACTTCAAAGGTCCGTTGAATACTTGGGGTATATTATTTCTGATGGAACAGTGAAGCCTTCAACTGAAAAAACGAAGGCAGTTATGACATTTCCAATTCCTAAAAGTTTAAAAGAAGTACATAGTTTTGTAGGACTGACATCATACTTCAGAAAGTTCATTCAGAATTATGCATTAATTGCAAAACCATTGACAGACTTATTAAAGAAAAATGAGTTTTGTTTTGAAGGTGTACACATACAAGCTTTTGAAGAATTAAAATCTAAATTATGCTGTGAACCAGTTCTCAAGATATTTGATGTACAGATGGTAACTGAATTACACACAGATGCTTCCAAATATGGCTATGCAGCGATTTTAATGCAGAAAGATCCAAAGGATGGTAATTTGCATCCAGTCCACTACATGAGCAGAAAAACCACAGATACACAACAAAAGTGTAGTAGTTATGAACTTGAAGCTTTAGCAGTTATTGAAGGAGTAAAGAAATTCCGAAGATATCTAATGGGAAAACATTTTAAAATAGTGACAGATTGTGAAGCATTACAGAAAACCTTTAATAAGAAAGACGTCCCTGCAAAGGTGGCCAGATGGATACTATACCTGCAGGATTTTGATTATTCCATAGAGCATAGAACGGGGGATAAGATGCAACACGTTGATGCCCTAAGTAGGAATATCTGCTTTGTAAATCTTGAGCTACATGCCAGGATAAAGAAAGCACAAGAAGAGGATGACGGATTAAAGATTATGAGAGAAGTTCTCGAAGAAAATGAATATGAGGATTACTTTTTAGACAATGGTGTTATTTATAAAGGTGTACAGAAGAAGTTAGTAATACCTGAAATTATGGATTTGGAAATGATTAAAAGAGCTCATGGAATAGGACATTTTGGAAAGAAGAAAACTAAGGATATTCTAGAAAAGGATTATTATATCACAAAATTAGACAGTAAAATTGATAAGGTCATTTCTATGTGTGTACCGTGTTTATTGGCCAGCAGGAAATCTGGAAAGAAGGAGGGATTCTTGAATCCAATAGACAAAGGAGAGCTGCCTTTAGATACTCTACACTGTGACCACCTAGGACCTTTAGACGCTACAAAAAAAATGTATAATCACATTCTAGCAGTAATTGACGGGTATACTAAGTTTGTGTGGATCTATCCTGTCAAGACAGTAACATCAAAAGAAACTGTTGAGAAATTGAAGCTGCATCAGAAAGACTATGGTAACCCACGGAGAATAATCACCGACAGGGGAACAGCATTCACCTCAGGCGAATTTCGAGAATATTGTCAAGAGGAAGAAATTGAACATATCACTATCACAACTGGAATACCTCGGGGGAATGGCCAAGTGGAAAGGATGAACCGCATTATCATTTCTACTTTAACCAAGATGTGCATAGAAGAACCTGGCCATTGGTACAAGTACGTCAGTAAGCTTCAAAGAGTCATAAACAGTACATACCAACGATCAATTAACACAACACCATGTGAATTGTTAACTGGTGTTAAACTAAGAATGAAAGAAGATATGAAGATATTAGAATTTTTAGAAGAAGAAAACAGAATGGAGTTCATGCATAAAAGAGATGAGTCACGAAGAGAAGCTAAGGCACAGATATTAAGAATACAGGAAGAGAACCGAAGAACATTTAACAAGAAACGTAAAGAAGGAGAGAAGTATAAGAAAGGCGATCTAGTTGCGATACAAAGAACACAATTCGGGAACGCCTTGAAATTAAAACCGAAATTCCATGGACCCTATAAAGTCACAAAAGAGTTAGGAAAGGACAGATATGAGGTAGAGAAAGTAGACAGAGGTAAGGAAGGGCCCATAAAGACAACATCAGGTGTGGACCACATGAAAAGATGGCCTTAGCTCAACTGCACCTTTGTGTTTGTTTGTATTAATTTCTAAATGTTTAAAACTTAAAAAAAAAAAAAAAGATATGGTATGATGGTTTGTAAAGTATTTCATAACAATACAAGGAATAAAATAACTGGATTGTGTCTAACTTACTGATGTGTACAACCTTTATTATTTTCTATTAATTCAGACCACAGTAGGCTTAATGCTGTGTTTTATTTGGTAACTATAAGATTTTCTTTCAGTATGTAATAGGTAGTTTACTTAAGAATATTGCCGACTGTGTGTCTCATACTGTTCCATTTAAGTGTAAAGTAGTACTAAGTATTCTGTTCAGTTTAGTGGAGTACTTTAGGTTAAAGATAATAGTTTGTTGATTTGTAACTAATTTTCACTTAGAAGTGAATTACAGTGGATTCAGTCTGAGGCCAGACTGATTGGCAGGACGGCCGAGTTGTAGGATTAAAATTACAGTGCTAACTAAGAAATGTTAAAAGAATTGCAAGAGTTTCTGAACGGAATGACTGTTGAGTTTATGAACGAAGGGTTGAGTGAAAGGAAAAGTTGAGAATGAGTGAGTGAAAGGAGAATGATTGAATTTGGAATTCTAAGAAGGGGATTCGAAGATGGTGGATTGATTTTTAAGAAGGAAAATGTAAAAGATTTTAATTAAAGAAGAAACATGGTAAATGAAGAAACGACATTTTCATTTTGAACCCTGTCCTACATATATATAAGTTAGATTAGGTAAATGTAAATATTCGTATGCCGCTTGCAGCGGCGGATGTGTCCTGGGGGCCCACCACCATCGCTTACAGCGGTATTATTTTAATTCTTCAAAGACTTTCTAATTAACTACAATAGTTTTTGGTCCGCGCGCGGCCCGTCCGCGGTTATACAGGTTAATCTTACTTCAGTGGAGGAAAGTCATGGAGCTATACGTCCTGTAGAGCTTCATCTCTTTCCTACACTGAAGTAATATTAAAATAATTTTGCTGTAACCGGTGGTGGTAGGCCCCGTGAACATAACTATACTAACCAACTTTGCACAGACCATATCCAAAGAAAAAAAAAATGTCTTTGTCTTTAATAAAAAAATATTTTATTGCACTTATCGTTTCTTATAACAACACAGAGCTGTCATTTAAAAATAAAATAATCATTTACTTAAATTGAAAAAATAAAACAAGGACAGCTTTGTCAGTAAAAAATATGACACATTGAGAACTTTTTTATATTTTTTTTGTATTTGTCAAAGATAATAATTGATTTTTTGTCATTTTTGAGTGCGACACAAAAACCTTGGGCCCAGGGTATTGATTTTAAGCGAATCTAATCAGGGCCCAGTAATTCTCCAAATAAAAATAAATCCTTAGTCATTTACTACAAATATAGAGAACATAAAATAGGTCTACCAATGTCGCAAATAGGCCAGTATCTGCTGAGACGCAGCAAATAGTCTGTAAGTGATAAGTGGGCTCCACCATTAGTCTATTCTTTTGGGCATTAATTCGGTTTTATTCGTCTAAGACCTAGGCATTATTGGTAATTGGAAGTAATTACGAAAAACCGAGATAACGTAGAAGCATTTGGTTCTTAATAAAACCAAAATTATTTAGTAGTTTGATCTAACCTAACATCACGCCAGTATTCCACGAAGGGTTAGGCAGAGGTGTACCTATAGTACACCCACATTTCGCCAGTTATGTTTCAATAGCAGCCCAGAGTCTGGATGTGTGCAAGGCTGACTCGCTCCTTATTACATGAAACTTAAATATAACTGGCGAAATGTGGGTGTACCTACTATAGGTACACCTCTGCCTAACCCCTCGGGGGATGGAGGTGTGATGTCATGTTATGTTGTGATGGTTTTTGTGATACGACGGCACTTCTACATCCTAAAACAGCACTGCATTGCTAACATAACCTAAAAACAATGTTATCCTTACATATTATAAAACAAAGTCCTCCGCAGCGTCTGTCTGTCGTCCGCGATAAACTAAAAAATTACTGCACCGATTTTGATGCTATTTTCACCAATGGATAGACTGGTTCTCGAGTAAGGTTTTAGTATATAATAACCGACATCCACGCGGATGAAGTCGCGGGCATCAGCTAGTGGTATATATAAAAATAATCTAAAATATTTAAGTACATTTATGCAAACAAAAAAACAATACTTAAACAATACTTACAAAAATAATACTTAAATAATAGATAAGCGAAATGTTAGTATCTCCTGATTTTGATTATTATGTAAGTTAAAACTTGTTCCCACAATAACAACTTAATGAACTCATAAAACAGGACTTACTCTCTCCTACCCTTTCGTTGAGCCCTACAAGTTCCATATTAATCTAAAATAAACAGGGTGTAAGGGACAGCGCTCCGCAAATTAACAGGGGGCATTCAGCTCCTTATTTTCAATCATATTCCACCGGTTTTTTTTTAGGAAAGTTTTCATTTTTTAAATCGTTTTTTCAGTTACTATTCCTTTATTTCAGTGTAAAATTACATTCTCTGTACGCAGCACTCCGTTTATGTAAATTAAACAGTTAAAATAAAAATAAACCAGCAATGGATGTTAAAATACTATAGCGAACGACGCGTGAAGCTCAGAATTTACATTGTTAAATCACGTAGCGCGAGCACGCCCCTCCTACACGGCGAGTGCGGTTACGGGGGTTTGCCACGGTAACGACACATTGCGCGTGAAGTAATAAAAGTAATCAGGTTTATTGGATTCCCATAACGTTCCTGAAATAATTTTATGTACCGGTCGTCTTAGTATGATATGTTGAATTCATCCCATCAGTTTGCAGAGGGCTGTCCCTTGCACCCTGTATAGTTACCACCTAAATACACATTTTGGTAAAGCAATAAAGCTACTGAGTATTGAGGATTGGTATTAAAACAGTAGAAAAAAAACATCTATTGTGAGAAGCATCAGAATCATTACAGCTATCATCGAAACTCAGTCTAAATCCAAGTTGATCCTCATAATAGGCATAAAAACACCAGAACGAAGCAGAGACTTAAATGAATACCGACTTCAGCCCTGAAATAAGGCCTAGTACACAATAAAGATGTCAATACCGGTTCCTTGATCCCTGTAATGTGTCAGCCGCCTTGAAATTGATGGTACTATAAACTCCAGGGTACAGATCCGTTATACGCAGATATATCTATAGATGTATAGACGGTATCTTTTTTGTAGGATTTTGGGGACATACGGTTCAGAAGTTCGGATGGCCGATCTATTCTGGTAAAACCTCACGAGTTCGTGAAAACTTAGGTGAAGAGCGCTTTCAATAGTGTCAACCCCTGGCATCAGTGCAATGACAGCTCACTTCACACAATAGCAACGTTAACATTTTAAGGGAGATCTTTTACGTCGGTAGCACACCTCCGTCGTGAAAGCATAGCAGTGAAACCGCAGTAGTTCAATTGTATTGACTCGTGTCATGTTCCGCTACTCGTATTGGATTCGGGTAGCGGAAGATGACGTGAGTCAATACAATTGAACTACTGCGGTTTCGCTGCTATGGTTTTCACGGCGGAGGTGTGTTAGTAATGAAAGTTTAAAGTTTGTAGACTCAACATTTATCCATACTCTCGCTTTCAAATAGTGTAATTAAATTAAATTCAACCAGATGACGTGAAGGTAAACCCACACCTAACCTAGTTTAAAACTTGGCATTAAGTTGATACGTAACCGAAACACTCTGTACACTCACGCTTGCATTTCAACGTAGAAAGACAACGTGTGCGTGTACAGAGTGTTTCTTTTCCGTATCAATTTAATATTTTTTTGTGAATATTTTACTGTTTTTTTTTTATGGTAATATTTTTTTAGCTTGTAAAGACGCTCTACTAATGCAAGTTAACGGGATAGCCCTTCGTTAGTTAACATAATGTGTATCAATCTTCCTATTGCCCATTACATTTTGTTGCCTTACTTGATCGCCCGTATGTTATACGATCGTTAACTCAAAACCCGGCGCTGCCTTTTTTGGTGTCTCCGTCTTCACATTGAGTGGAGATTATGTGGGTGCTTTCAAAATTACTTCTTTCCTCATAAAACGTAGTAAATGACATTTTGATATGCTCTGAGATTGCCTAAATTAGTTTTCTATTTAATTTGGTCTAGATTATGATCTGCATTGCTATTCTGTAACCATCTCACCGTGAAAACTTAGGTGAAGTGAGCGTGGAGTGAGCTGTCAGTGCCATCGATACCTACTGATGCTAAGGCAGTGACAGTTCACTTCAAGCTCACTTCACCTAAGTTTTCACGGTGAGATTTTTACAGAATAGCACAACTGTTCGTTGTCTAGAAGTTCGGTTATTTTATTGATAAATAATTTTATTTCTGTAAGTGTAAAAGTGTTTGTAAGTGTACAAACACTTTTACACGTCAATAATATTTAAAAAATTAGATGAGTTTGGCGGATCTATCTGATTATTCTAGAAGAAAGGCAAACACTTTTAATTAACAAATATTTATTAAAAAAGTTATAATAAATAGCCGACTGGGATTTTTCTACAATTTAGTTATTTGTGACTGGGATGAGGAACTGGGCCCAAACTTGTAAAGGTAAGTTTAGACAAAACGAGAAAATGCACATTGTATTCCCCAATCCACGAATTTTTTTTTTTGTAAACAGTGGTACAGCATTATTTCCTTGGCTTATACATACTAAAATGACAAGAATATCAAGAATAGAGTACTATTATTCTTGTTCAGGTTCCTTGTTCGTGTGATCTAAACCCACCTTAACACTTTTAACGAAAAAAAACATCGGAGCTGTCACAACAAAAACGACAACTGTAATTCTTTGTTTTATTTGAACACTAACACTGTTGCCCGCAACTTCGTCAGCGATCTGTGATAAAATATAGCCTATGTTCTTCTCCAGGTCCAGGTCTAATCATGTGCCGAATTTCATCCAAATCCGTTCAACCGTTTTAGCGTGAAAGCGTAAGAAACAAACAAACAAATTCACTTTCGCATTTATATTATTAAGTTGGGATTACTGCATTAGGTTTTAATTATTTAGCTCTAATTACTTTTAATGAGTCCTGAGCTCCCTTTAGTCATTACTCCAACAACCACTATATTGAAAACCAATAAATTGCTTATAGTAAATGGCCCTTTTTCGTTAATTGACGGCAGAGTCATTACCTATCTTCGACGAGGGATTAGGTTACTAATCTAATTTGATTGAAACTTTTTGCGAAGACCTTTGTGTCCAACTGTTATCTTATGCGGTCAAGTCGGTGATGTGATAATGTGGATTACTTTGAGATATTATTGGAGTTAATAAAGAGGATAGATTGAATAGAAATGTTTTTGGAAGAATATTTTTAGAGAATGGTCGTTCGTTTATTCAGAATTACGTGAGTTTAGGGTAAGGTGATCTTCTCAAGTACTAAGGAGGCATGATGGGATGGCATATTGTATATGTATATTATGTATTCTTTTTTTAAATGTCTATCGTCTCTCACTTTTTGACGGCCGATAATCGTGAACATGCAGTGAGCGATCCTGGTAAAATACTCGTAACTCATTCCTTATTTGAACGAGAAAGGTACAATAATAGTATCAACCTTTGACCTCAAGTTTAATTTTAACGTTTTATGAATCGTAAAATATTGATAGCAGATTGCGCACAAAACAAAGAGAAAGACCACAAAATCAAAACAAGTCACAGCCATCAAACGACAACAATAGAAAATCTCCCATAACACCGCATCCCTTCTATTGTTACCAGGAGAGCATACATTCTAAGTAGTAATCGAGCTCGAAGTACCAATCCATCCAGAATATATCCGTATAAAGTACGCTGTCGTTTGAAATTCGAATGGTGGGACCGTGGAACGAGGTTACATTTCTATTTCGGGAGAGGCAAAGGTCGATGGTTGTGAGCCGGAAGGTACGGAACGTTTTATAGAGGTTTATAGAATGTAGGCTATACGTTGAGGTAATGAAGAGGAGAAGGGGCGAAGTGATTTGATTTCTGGCTATACTGAGGAAATGAGATTGGTGTAGTTTCACAGATTGTTACATAAACTTGTGTCTTTCTTCCCATGGACTTGTGAGCTAAATTAAATAATTATTATAGGCATTGTCATGCAAACTTGAAATTAGGTAAGCATTTATTGGCCAATTATCGGAAGTAGTAGGTACTAAAACTAATCAAGGTATGTAAATAAGAGCAATAAACTTTTTTCTTAAATTTTATTATACCTTTTTTTACGACACGCCCGGTAAACCAGAATTAACTTCATACATTGTGTTCTGACTTGTAGAAAAATTCTCTGGACATAACCACAGTACGCAAGATTTACACAAAATTATATCATTTGAATCGGTAAAAAAAATATAACACAGAAATAAAAAGTCGAAAAAAAGTCCTCGTTTGAAAAAAAGCATGACTGATACTCTCGCTGCCTCCTATTTAATTAATTTATTGTAAACATCAATTGTGTTCTGGCCATAAACACGCCAAAAGCAGGCGCTGTTAAAGTAAAATATTCCATTTTTAAATTATTCTTTTTTTTTCTCTTTGGCGCTAAAGAGGCGTAGATAACAGTATTATGAACCACTTCTGTCATTTTAATGCCTCCTGATTTTCCGAAAAATATCCCTCTCACTTCAGAAATAAAGAGAGCTTTTATAAAAAGTCGTTAATGAAACTGTTTAGCTGTTTTTTACGAAGGAAAAGTGTTTTTTTTTGATAAAATAGGTATTTAGATAGGAACATACTATTGAGCACTTTCAAGTACTTACTTCAAAAAACATAAAACGACAGAAAATTACACTCATTGCAGAGAAACAGAGTTCCTTTTAGATTCTTTCTTTAGAATTGCTGCAGTTTGGCTCGAGTCCAGACAACTTTTTTCTCAAAGTAAGACACATAAAAATGACACAATTGGACACTATTTAGTTGCTCATCACTATGAAAAAGTTCTTTGTTCTGGTGATATTTTCAGGTCTTTGTTGAAACCGCCGCCGCTGGAGACGCCTTGGGCGTCGAGAATCTCAGGCGGATTCCCGGCCACCATAGACGCGGGCTTGCGGACGGCGAGCAACGGGTAGCTCGCCGTCCGATAAGGACCAGGCCCGGGTCGATGGCGCGTCGTGTTCCACGCGCGCCTCAAAGAGATGTCAGCACAATTAGCGGGGTCCGCTGAGACCGATGCCTGCCAGGGTTGCGGGAAAGTCCGAAAGAGATACCGGGACCTTGGCAACAGGCAACTGAAGGAACACGGGTGTGTTTTAGTCAGTAAAAGTCTGACACGCCCTCCCGCTCCGCCCAGAGCGGGAGAAGTCATTGGATGATTTCCCACCAACAAAAAAAAAAAAAAGTCTTTGTTGAAAAGTAGCTCTTAATTAAAATTAAAACTAGGTAGATGTGTTCGGTGTTTCTGAGAAGAAAGATCGACAAAAAGTCAGAGGTCACAGTCTCTTTGAAAGTGGAGACATAATAAAGGTCAGGCCAGAGGACCGTGCAGATGAGTGTCTGTGATAGTCTTTTGAGGAATGAACCACATAGAGTCACCAGTCATTGGATGCATTTGTCAGTAATCGTGTAGCTCAACTCAGACCTTTAGGAGCTCAACTACTCGACGAATAAAGGCTCTTACATACTGGGGCGATTCGATGCGCGACGCGACGCCGCCGCATTGTTCGCCGTGAGAAATTGTTTTGTTAAAATTCGCGTCACGCGACGAATCGCCCCAGTATGTAAGAGCCTTAATACTAAAGAAATGACATTTAGGTAGGCCGCTTAAAGGACTCAAACTGGTAGACAAACGTTACAAATAAAATTAAAAAATAAATAAAATGACATGTCACCTACGTAGTCCTCACATTTACAATACTTGAATTAGTAATAATAGGTACATACAAAGTAAACACAAACAAAAAAGTATTTATACAAAGTAAATAATAATGTCATAAAAAACGCTGAAAAAAAATAAGGAAATAGGAACTGCCTCTCCCTCCATTACATTCCTATCTTATTAATAATCTAATTCTGCTAATGGCACGCTAATAAAATGGCATCCTTAATGATGGCAATACAATGGGACACTTGTTCATTGTTTATGGTGTGTTCATGGCTTGTTTATGTTTTCTTTTTGTGAGTTGCTACATATTTATGTAAGTAGGAATGGAACGCTGATGAATGCATGACTGTGTGAGAGAGCTGAATGCTAAGGTGTAAGTGAGACAGATGACGTATGCCAAAGATGTATGCGTGGGATGACATGGCGGATATTTAAAAAGGTAGAATGACAGTGACTTTTGAATGACGTTCCGAAAACATACTCATCCCTCCTGTCTTCCCCGAAGAGTTAGGCAGAGGTACACCTAAAGTTCACCCACATTTCGCCAGTTATGTTGAAGTCCCATGTAAGAGGGGGGCGAGCCTATTGCCATCAACTGGGCACGAATCCAGAGTCCGCGCTGCTGAGAAATACCTGATGGAAAAATCTATTATTACTTAGCCCGACCTGGAAATCGAACCCAAAACCTTCTCTCCGCTTTCGACGACTGGACCAACAAGGCAGTCATTATATATTTTTTTAAATATAAAATAGCGTTTTTCTTGATTGGAAAAAAAAAAGTCAGGCTCCGAAAGCTGAAAGCGCCCATCTATAGGTAAAAAGTAATGTATTTAGGAATTATTATTCCATTTTAACAAATACGTGTTTTATTTGAGTAGCTTATTCATACGCCTTTCCTTATAGAACCTACAAAGTAAAATCCTTTTTTTTTTTTTTTTGTGGCTGGCAATTCGTCCAATGACTTCTCCCGCTCTGGGCCGAGCGGAAGGGCGTGTCAGACTTTTTCTGACTAAAATCCACCCGTGTTCCTTCAGTTGCCTGTTGCCAAGGTCCCGGTATCCCTTTCGGACTTCCCCGCAACCCTGGACAAAATATAATCCTAAACTTAACTAATATTATAAGTGCGAAAGTGGTTTTGTTTGTTTGTTACGCTTTCACGCTAAAACGGCTGAACGCATTTAGATGGAATTTGCCACATGGGTAGACCATGACCTGGAATAGAACATAGAATACGTTTTACCCCGATATTCAAACGGGATCAAGATTTACGCGGGTGAAACCACGGGGCGCAGCAATAAATAATAATAAAAACATCATTATCTGCCTAGCCTTTTCTTAACCATGTTGGGGTCGGCTTCCAGTCTAACCGGATGCAGCTGAATACCAGTATTTTACATGGAGCGACTGCCTATCTGACCTCCACAACCCAGTAACTGGGTAATACGATACCCCTTGGCAAGACTGGTTGTCAGACTTTCGGGCTTCTGACGACCCGTAACGACTGTCAAAGATCCACAAATGACAGCCGGGACCAACGGTTTAACGTGCTTTCCGAAGCACGGAGGAGTCTCGATATGTAAAGATGGTCACCCATCCACGGACCAACCGCGGCAAGCGTAGCTTAACCTGATAAATCGACCCGTGCGGCTGTTATTACTTAGCCACAAGCTCCTCAATAGAAATGTTTTTTTTTTTTTTTTTTTAATAATAATAAAAACATGATCACCAAAAATATTACAAGGGTTTTACATTGACCCTAAACTAGGCGAGCCTGTATCTTGGGCACCAAAATCAGTGGGGTTAATAATTCATTAATCCTTACTAATAATACAAATGCGAAAGTAACTGTCTATCTGTCGCGCTTTCACGCCAAAACTACTGAACCGATTTAAATGAAATTTGGTACACAGAGAGTCTAGAGCCTGAGAAAGGACATAGGCTACATTTTATCGACATACCACGCGGGCGAAGCCGCGTGCGGAAGCTAGTTAGCTATATTCCCAAAAACAAAATTACTCGTAAGACTTCATGATAACAACAACTACCAAACAAATGTACCCAAATTATTCTAAACCAATATTCCCTTTCCAAACAATTACTAGGTAGACTTAGCTTATTCACAATTCAATTCCTAAGACTACAGACTATCAAACTGTAATTACTACAACAACAAGTTCCAAAGTATTTGCTGTATCTTGAGAACAAACAGACAATAATTTGAAGATTCAATTATAACGGGTGTAAAAAGAGACTTAACGAAGCCCAAAGTCACTTGTTATTCCCGAAATTGTGATCATTTTTTTATTCAGGACCATACCTGGGAATCTTTTAGTTATGGAAATATTGAAGGTCAAAGTTCCAACATTTTAATTTTTTTTTTAAAGGAATCATGTATTTTAAATGTTATTACTTAATTTTAAATAACCCCAGAAACCCTGAACCGTTGCATGCACCCGTAAACACAATGTTTTGCGTGCGTTACGTTGCGTAAATAGCGATTTTTTTCACCAAAAATAAAACTCGTTTCCCAGCAATTATTTTTGTACTATGTTATTTTATTTCATGTACAGAATGCGAAGTTGACGGCTATATGATGGGTCTTTTTTCACCCTGTATAAACATTCTGAATCTATGTCGACATTCACACAGATGGCGGGAATGTACGTGTGTTCAAAAGCCTATTTTTAGACTTTTCAAAGAACACTTCTTAGAGATTCGCACAATGAATGAATTAGCAACACGTATTGTGCGTAGAGAGCAGTGGTGGCCTCGAGGCAACGGCCCCGACTTACGAGTTGTAGGTCATGGGTTCGCACCCAGGCAGACACTTTACTTTGTGTAAATATATTCATAACCACTGCTCTCAAAACGGTGAAGGATAACATCGTGAGGAAACGTGGCGTGTCCTAGAACCAATTTGAAGACATGATTGTGACGGCCACACTGGGCCCCCGCTTGGTACATTAGGTACCGCCCACTCCATCTCGAAGAGAGTACGCCTATGTCCCAGCAGTAGGTTCGGGTGGAATTTCCACCATATTTATACTTGGTGGCGGCATCTACATCGCCACATGCGAACTACGCATCATAGACCTGACGTCACACAAAATCCTGCATCGCGCAAATTACCGTTTACCGTGCGATGGACACACATACATGAACCCGACATCATAGGCAGTTGCCCACCAGACTCAACACCCGTCTGGTCGGAGGCCTGAGCCTTTTCTATAGAGGATGAGTGAACTTTACACCCTGTTCCTCATACCCCTAAATACCTATGGTGGAGTATCGCCGTACGTCATCATCATAGTAATTTTATTTATTTATTTATTTATTTATATATACTTTATTGTACACCAGAAAATACATAGCGAAAATAAATATATTTAACACTACAAAACATACAATGGGCGGCCTTATCGCTTTCTGCGATCTCTTCCAGGGAACCTTAGAATGGACAGTGATTGCGTGGACATAAAAAATGGGGTTGTCATTGGTGCAAAATAATAAGTAGGTACTTAAACTTACCAATAGATACAGTATACTATACTTAATATATATTATAATAATAAAATAAGTAATTTTAATTATTTAATTTAATAATTACTTAATTAATTTTAGTAATTTTATTATATCCATGAGTTGTGCTTTCGAAAATATCATCATTAATACCTAATCCGTTTGGTATTGATATATCTGTAGGTATGTCGTCATTTCTCTACCGATGGGTTCCATATCATCCTACCAAACTACCTTCCTTGTGAAGATGAGCAGCACCATCTTCCTGTCTGCCAATGAATGCCCATAGCAAAATGTAATCTAACTACTGATTACTAACTACGACTTTATAAAGTAACTAGCTGCGCCCCGCGGTTTCACCCGCGTAAGTCTCGATCCCGTGGGAATATCGGGATAAAAAGTATCCTATGTGTTAATCCAGGTTATACACTATCTGTTTGCCAAATTTCATCCAAATCCATTTAGCCGTTTTTGCGTGATTGAGTAACAAACATCCAAACACACAAACCCACAAACACACAAACACACAAACTTTCACATTTATAATATTAGTAGGATAGTAGGATTAGTAATCATAACTACAAACTATATAAAAAAAATCGAAAAGTGTAGTTAAAAATGTTGACTACTAAAAACTAATTGTAGTTGCAATCACGATTACTTGATTACTTTTTATAACTACAGATTTAAAATGATGTTGCTTCATTAAAGAAGCAAAACTGTAGCTAACTACGCCCTACACTGCCCATAGATAGTCAATGTTTGAAATTATAATCCTATAAAACTCTGTCTACGGTATAAAACCTCATTTTAAAATATTATGCTTACAAAGGCAAGAACTTCGCTCTTAAAAAAAAGAGACAGGCCAGTGCAAAAAATGGAGAGCCCTTCCTTTAATAATTTGAAGTATTTATTGGTATTAAAAATTGCTGTGTTGCCTAATAAATCTGGATAGCAAACGATACGGCTGTTTAAAAAATGAAGCCGAAGGCGAATATTTGAAATGTTTTAATAATTTTGCTAAACATTAATTGGACCCAGTTATTTTGCATGTTTTTAAAGTAAAAACGAACGAAATTCTATTTTTTGAACAAAAGACTTTTAATTTCACCAAAAATAATAAAACAACGGCGTTATTTAATTTAAATAATTTCGAGAATAATTAGCCTTGCTATTGTCAGATGAGCATACATACAAAAAAATCCACATTCATTCTAATTATTCATTCAAAGCAAAGTTTATTGACGGATGCCACTATGAATCCCTTCCACAATAAATAAAAATAATTCCCTAAAAGCATAATTTATCAGGAAAACAAACAGTTGATCCGAAAAAATATTGAAATAACTTATGTGTAAATAACATGTTGGATTTGAGCGATCCATCAGTTAGTATGTCTGGGTCTAGTCTAGACATTGAGTCTACTCTGAGTCTAAGTCTAGCTTAGACAAAACCCGGACATCTGTAGTTTGTCAGCGAAAACCGGACAGTACAGGTGCGCTTTGCACCTGTCCTGTCCGAAGTTGAAATATAGAAACGAGAAAAATGAGCACACATAATATTGTATATCTTCTCAACCCAAAGCCTGGATTTCTGCCCAGTTCATGGCAATATGCTCGCCCTCTATAACACGGGACTTCAGATGTTAGTGCACTATAATACATCTTCCGTTGTTGGCTGATCTCCGTTGAGATTTGCCACTGCAACCGAAATTAAGGGAAATTATGAATATTTTTTTATTGTTTCAGTTAGGAGTGAGGCGTATTTATTGTAACAGATAGAAATAACAGATATTAAAAAATAACCCAATTGTTCCTAACAATAAAACATATCTGTTACTTAAAATAACAGATCCTCAAGACTGTTACCGCGGCTGTTACTGTTAAAACTTCGGATACGATTTTCGACTTTAAACGAAAAGAAAGAAAGAAGATATTCAATTAAGATTAACGTCCGCAAAAATAACAGGCTGTTATTTAATAACAGATATTTGGATCTGTTATTTTTTTGTAACAGTAACAGTGTTAAAAGATATCGTGTTTAATCTCACCCACCACCCATCTCTAGTTTCGGTTATGATTTGTAAAAATACAATATGTACATTGTACATATAAAAAAAGAAAAATATTTTACACGCACAGGAAATATAACAATAAAAACAAACATTAAAACTAAGAAAATAAATAAAACAAATAATAAAATAAAATAAAACAACGTGTAACAGAAAAATCTGTGCGAGGCCAAAAGGCTCCTATCTCAGCATAATGCTTAGATATTTGAGAAAAAATAAACAAATACCGCAGCGCTGGTATACATACATACATCACGCTAGTATTCTCCGAAGGGTTAGGCAGTGGTACACCTATTATAGTACATTTCGCAAGTTATGTTTAAGTACCTACCATGTAATAGGGGCGAGCTTATTTCTATCAACCGGGTACACATGAGCAGTGGTGACCCAGTGAGAACCTGCAATGGTGACCCAGTGGTAATGGCCCCGACTTGCGAGTTGTAGGTCGTGGGTTCGAACCCAGACCAGTACTTAACTTTGTGTAATTTATAATCATCACCATGACTGCTCTTACAACCGTGGAGGACTGAAGAGAAACATCGTTAGGAAACCGGGATGTCCTAGAACCAAAAATTCGAAGACTTCTGTGAAATCCACTAACCGGCACTGGGCCCACCTGGGGGATTCTGGCCCACTCCCTCTCGCAGAGAGGAGGCCTGTGTCCCAGCAGTGGGAACGCTATAGGTTGGTTACGCTACGGGTACGCTTATATACAGGGTGTAAGGGACAGCTCTCCGCAAATTAATAGGGGGCATTCAGCTCCTTATTTTGAATCATATTCCACCGGAATTTTTCTCAGGAAAATTTTCATTTTTTTAATCATTTTTCAGTTATTATTCCTTTATTGAAATGTAAAATTACATTGTCTGTACGCAGCACTCCATTTATGTAAATAAAACAGCAATGGATGTTTAAATACTCAAGCGCGCCCCCCCCCAGACACGGGGAGTGCGGCTACGTGGGTTTTGCCGCGGTAACGATACATTGCGCGTGAGGTAATAATATAAAACATGTTTATTGGATTCCCATAACGTTCCTGAAATAATTTCATATACCGGTCGTCTTAGTACGATAAGTTGAATTCATCCCATCAGTCTGCGGAGGGCTGTCCCTTACACCCTGTAGACTCCGGGCTGCTGCTGAGAAATTCACTTGCACTGCACGTTTGGTATTACCAAAACGTGCACTTTAGTGTAAACAATTTAATCTAAACGAACGACAAAACTTTTCCACTAATTAAACGAAACTGCGACAAATCCTTGAAAGTACAAGAGCTTTGAAACACAAACACTAATAATATTTTAACAGATAACGATACGATATCGCTTTGGAACTAAAATCATAAATTCCCTAATAAGTGTTATTGAGATAAGAACTATAGTGAAGTCCTTTGCCGTCTTAGGGTCAGCGCAGACAAAGAAGCACAATTCTCGAGCAGCTTTTTAGCGTTCCGTAGTCAACAAGGAACCCTTATAGTTTCGCCATGTTCGTCTGTCTGTCCATCTGTCCGTCTATCCGCGGCTTAGCTTAAAGACCGTTGGTACTAGAAAGCTGTAATTTGGTATGGATATACATATAAACCACGCCGAAAAAGTGGTAAAAAAAAATTGTAAAAAATATAATTTTTTTGGGTACCTCTACATTTAAAGTGGGGCTTGTTTTTTTTTTCTCGTCAATCCCATGGTGTGGGGTGTCGTTGGAAAGGTCGTTTAAAAATAATGGGAGTTTGTGAAAACCATTTTTGGATTCAGGGATCCGTTTGCGGAATATTAAGCTTTAAAGTGCAAATTTTTGTTAGAGTCAGGTGTCCCCCCCTGCCAGCTAAATGGTTGGGTTTGGAAATGTGAAAAAGCTATCACCGCTACGTAGGCTCCACAAGTTACCGAGTAATAATCGACCAACTTAAATTTGCAGTTGCAAAAACATGTTCTCCCATACGAAATGTATGGGAGAACATGTTTTTGCAACTACAATGTTAAGTTTGTTGGATAAATTCATCCCAGCTACGGAACCCTTCATTGTGCGTGGTTCGACATGCATTTGGCCGGTTTTTACTGATAAATCGACAAAATAGAGTTCAAAGTAGCGTGTCTGGCTGCTTGCATAAAGAGACAGGTTCCCAGTACGGACAAGGTGGAACAATTCTTTCTGTTTGCGCTTGCACATAAAGAAGTACCTACGGATTACACATTTTTATACTGGGCACTGGATTGATCTGTACCTATGGGTAACCTGTACCGACAAATCAGGACCGGAAAACTTGTATCTTTATGCAAGATGCAAGCACCCTAACCACGATCATCGCGTGAATACATGATCGTGCGAACTTTTTGTTTGGTGAACCTGAACGCCTGGTCGCGCCGACAGAGGGCGCTTTCCAGTTTTCTGAACAAAAACTGACAAATGCAGGCGACCGATCGCGAATTCGCGCGACGATCACTTTTAAATAGGACGCAGCGTACGTGATGATTCCTTGTGTCCTGTGTCCCCGAAATTTCCACGCAATATTTCTACTCAAAGACTGCAAAGAATATGCTGCTTTGTGTGCGCTGGCTCTTAGGCTAATGACCCTTGCCTCTGTTTTGGCGCGAACTTGATATGTTTATTTTTGTTCCAGTAAATAATGGGGATCGTTGAACTTGCTGCGTTTAGATTGTTGTTAAGATTGCAGTTGGTAAGATGCCTCTGAGTGAGTGGGGTAAAAAGCAATTCGTGAGGGTTTATTGCCATCTGTTTTTTTAACTTCACTAGTAATTAACTTTTAATTAATTTTACTTCGATGGTCCTAGTTTATCATATAAAATTAGATTTATATTTTATGTTGCGTAATGTAAATGATTTTGCATACTTCTGTATAGAATCAATTGTTTCTAACTGAACAGACAGCTGTGCTGCTGGGGAGTTTGTTGCGCCATTTCTTCTTCCCAGCTAAAGCACTAGGAAGTGGTGAAGTGTGGGCGTTTTGGGAGACTGTCTTATGCAATTTTGACGTTCGAAAAGTGCTGATTCTTAGCCTAGTTTGAATAAATGACTTTGATTTTTTGATTTTCAGAGTATTTTTTCTTGGAGTATTTTAGGGTTGAGTAAGCTGCCCACTTTACAAGTATTTGGCGAATTAATCATAATTATAAGTTTGTATCCTTAGGGTGTTTGCGGGAAAGACCGAAAGGGATACCGGGACCCTTGGCAACAGGCAACTGAAAGAACACGGGTGGGTTTTAGTCAGTAAAAGTCTGACACGCCCTCCCGCTCCGCCCAGAGCGGGAGAAGTCATTCGATGATTTCCCACCCTCAAAAAAAAAGGGTGTGTTCATGTAGAAAGCTGGTTTCCAGTGCTGAAATGCCAGCGTTTGTCGACGCCGACAAGAACTGGATGTCAACAGTGATCGGCGCAGGCATTTTTCATACTTTTTGCAAACCGTTGCGGGTGACATAACAATAGATATGTAATTGTGACTTCTTAAGTCAATACTTGACAAGCTAAAAAACTTTTTTACAAAAAATTAAACCGACGAAAAAAGAACTGAAAAGCGAAAAATAAATAACTTTAATTTCGGAAGTCGGTGTCTTCGCTTTTCAATTTTCGTTTTTTGCCACCGACTTCTGAAATTAAAGTTATTTATTTTTCGCTTTTCAGTTCTTTTTTCGTCGGTTTAATTTTTTGTAAAAAAGTTTTTTATTTTTCGCTTTTGAGTTACCATCCACTCCAGGGTACTCCAGGGGGTTACTCTAGGTTAAAGACCTGGAGTTGATGATGAGTGGTTGTGTCATCAGAACTATGTATGTGTGCGAAATTTCAACAGAATCGGTTCACAGTTGAAAATTCAGTTGGTGAAAAATCAATCAACCCCATTTTTTCTACCTTTAGGGGTGGATTATAGTTTCCAATTTTAAATGGGACCAACTTCGAGGTATACCCTTCCCAATAAAAAAATATTTTTTCAAATCGGACCAGGTACTCACTAAAAAGTTATGCGTGGTCATAGACAAAAAAAAATTAATAAATATACGTGTCGACTTGAGAACCTCCTCCTTTTTTTTTCGTCGGTTAAAAAGTGTTTGTAAGTGTACAAACACTTTTACACGTCAATAATATTTAAAAAATTAGATGAGTTTGGCGGATCTATCTGATTATTCTAAGAAGAAAGGCAAACACTTTTAACTAACAAATATTTATTAAAAAGTTATAATAATTTTTCAAATCGGACTATTCACTAAAAAGTTATGCGTGGTCATAAATAAAAAAAAAAAAAAAAAAAATATACGTGTCGAATTGAGAACCTCCTCCTTTTTTTTTCGTCGGTTAAAAAGAGTAAACCAATGAGGTCTTACTAAAAAACAAAGTTTTTATTTTGACATTGAGCCCGTTTTTGTAATAAGAACGTGCATATGAGTGAAATAGTTATAAGGAAAAAGTTGACAACTTAGTCCTGTTCTAAGATGTCAGTGAACTTTACTGTTCTACCGTTCGAAATTCAAAAATAGCTCGGCGTTAACATCTGGGTTTGAAGATAAGCCTAAAGTCTGTTTTTTAATCTCGTAGACTAATTTGACAGATGCAAATGTCAAACTCCATATTAAAAAAAAACAAATAACAATCACTTGAAATGTTAAATTAGTTTACGATACAGACTTTAGTTTTGTAATAATAAAATAAGTCTGACGCAGTCCGATGCAACATACCTAGTGAGTGTACACAAATACTAATTTTGTTATTAAAACTACATTTTGCATGACTACCTTGAATGTACGAATTGCATTTTAAACTCGCCAAAAGACCAACAAAAGCCTGCCCCACAATGTTCAGAACACTGAACTGTTTTACAATTCTGAACTATCGAGCAGGTCTGACCTGAGTGATGTATTCAGTCGTGGCCATGTTAACAACTGACCGGGCTGTCTAGTACTAAGTGCTAGTAAAAGCCAGACTCGAGCCACCAAAGTATTTACCTAGTAGGCTTCTATACTGGGTTGTAAAAGGTTTTAGAATGCTTCAACGAGATTATCTTTAAGAGCATAGTGTAGAATCTGGACTACCAATGCTATATACTAGCACAAAAGCCTGCTAATTTTGAGCACATGCTGCTAATTGTGTGCTATTCACCCAATAGGAAGCACCTAAAAAAAACTCACAAAAAACACTAATCACTGAATTGTAATTATAAATCTTAGTAGCTGAACCCCGCGGTTTCACCCGCATAAGTCTCGATTCCATGAGAATATCGCAATAAAAAGTATTCTATATCCTAATCCAGGTCTTGGTCTACCCATGTGCCAAATTTCATCCAAATCTGTTCAGCCGTTTTAGCGTGAAAGCGTAACAAACAAACAAACTCACTTTCGCATTTATGATATTAGTTGGGATTGCCTAATGTCGTAGCCATCTAATTTAAATAAAACTCCAAAGTACTGAAACATACATAGTAAGTGTAACCAGTCGTCACTCGTTACAGTTGCTAACAAAGCCGCGGTGAAGTTAATTTGTCACAAACTCTTCCTACACTGCAAACGAGGCTGGGAGCCAATGTTGGAGTTTTAAACCACGTTTGAATGGGTAACGTTTTTAGGTTTCATAAAATGTAATATAGTGCAACAGTGTGTGTCAAATTGATTGTTCTAAGTTCTAATTTCTACGTCCAAATCAAAACTGTATCCATATCAAAATCTAAACTTCAAAAAGAGAAACACTGTAATTATCGCCTAAGTTTTAACCTAATTCTGAAGTGTAATTACTTAGTTTCATCTAAAAACAGTGCCTGACCTCATTCTGAGTGATGTCTCGCGAACTCGGACTATTTTATGGGTAAACTTTAAGCAGCAATTAAAATTGCGGACAGCGCCATCTGTTATCGTGCCCTGGAGTTAATGTTAGTAATTAATGGTCTGTGAAAGTTGCTGGCTCTGTTAGTCTGGTTCAATTTGTCTTAGGACGATTGTAAGTAACTTAAAAAAATTGAGACTACGTAAAACGTAGTCTCAATTTTTTAAAACCAAGGGAAATTTTGGACGTCCCTTTAAAATGACAGATATCGACATGTAGGTATCCCTACTGATCAATTGTCGCTTATAAATTGATTGGTTTTAGACTGACAATTGAGAAAGAGCCTTAAAAAAACACGTCATCTCTTCCAAACAAAATGTATTTTTTATAAGTTTCAGGTGACTTTACTGTTAAAACAATTAAACATTTAACAGTCATGCGACAAATTGCAACGATAATAATAACGCAAAGAAACGGGCAACAGTTAATTTCCTCTAATTCAGCTCCCTCACTTGCGAATAAAGTTCTAAAAACCTCAGAAATAAAATAACATGATATCACACCTGTAGTCCCTGAAGGGTTAGGCAGAGGTGTACCTATAGTACACACAAATTTCGCCTAGTAATGTTTAAGTCCCATGTAATAGGGGGCGAGCCTATTGCCATCAACCAGGCACACATCTAGAATACGGGCTGCTACTGAGAAATTCCTCAGAAATAACAATATAAAATTATGGTATTTGAATAACCCTCAATATACCACCTTAACGATGCTCAATTCAATATTTCGGCCCCTCAAATTATTGAAGGCAAGAAGTTATTCGAATTTATTTTCAAATGAAATAATGTAAATGAGATTTGGTGCCATCACTTTTATTCATACTTCTTAATGTATTTTTCGCTCCTTTTTCGTGATGAAATGATCTGTAATGGACTTCTTTTTAATATAAAAACATCCACCAATGTTATTAAAATGGGATTTTATATTGCGAATTTATTCTGGCATTAAATCAATCTGCCTAGCTTTTTCCCTACTATGTTGGGGACGGCTTCCAGTCTAACCGGATGCAGCTGAATACCAGTATTTTACATGGAGCGACTGCCTATAAGACCTCCACAACCCAGTAACTGGGTATTATGATACCCCTTGGTAAGACTGGTTGTCAGACTTTCGGGCTTCTGACGCCCCGAAACGACTTTCAAAGATCCTCGAATGACAGCCGGGACCAACGGCTTAACGCATACGCGCTTATTCTGGCATTAAATATCAATTGAAATTATTTTGAGGGTTTAATTATAATTTGGGCTGCAAGATTTGTTATTTCTAAAAATGATAATCCCGAAAGTGTTCTAGTACCTATGAGGTCCTAATGCAATTTCGGGGTAGTAAGTTTATCAAATCAAATCAAATCAAAAGTCACTTATTCAAACTAGGCTGAGAATCAGCACTTTTCGAACGTCAAAATTACATAATACAGTACCCCAAAACGGACCCTTCACCACTTCTTAGTGCTTTAGCTGGGAAGAAGAAATGGCGCAACAAACTCCCCAGCAGCACAGCTGTCTGTTCAGTTAGAAACAATTGATTCTATACAAAAGTATATAAAATCATTTACATTACGCAACATAAAATATAAATGGAGGAGCTCGTGGCTACGTAATAACAGCCGCACGGGTCGTTCCATCAGGTAAAGGTACGCTTAACCGGGGTTGGTCCGTGGATGGGTGACCATCTTTACATACCGAGACTCCTCCGTGCCTCGGAAAGCACGTTAAGCCGTTGGTCCCGGCTGTCATTTGTGGATCTTTGACAGTCGTTACGGGTCGTCAGAAGCCCGAAAGTCTGACAACCAGTCTTACCAAGGGGTATCGTATTACCCAGTTACTGGGTTGTGGAGGTCAGATAGGCAGTCGCTCCATGTAAAATACTGGTATTCAGCTGCATCCGGTTAGACTGGAAGCCGACCCCAACATAATTGGGAAAAGGCTAGGCAGATGATGAACATAAAATATAAATCTAATTAAAATTTAATTAATAAATATAAAATACGAGCTGTTGCCCGCGACTATGTCTGCGATCCAGGATGTAGCCTATGTCCATCTCCAGGTCATAGCCTACCCATGTGCCAAATTTCATCCGAATCCGTTCAGCAGTTTTAGCGTGAAAGCGTAACAAACAAATAAATTAGCTAACTCAGTTTTGCTTTTATAATATTAGTTAGGATTCTCTGTATTAAGAGCTCGAAGTTTAGGATGGCAGTAAACTCGAGTACCAATGTGACTTTTTCAATTCATAATTTTATTAAGTAATTTCTCAGTTAAGTTTAATAAGGATAAGGCTTCATAAAGTCGCAAAAACTTACGAACTTATGAAGCAATGGATTAGACATTTGTTTCAAGCCGATTCTAATTCTGACCGATCATGCATTACGCAATTAGGGTGAAAAGTCCGAAAGGGATACCGGAACGTTGGCAACAGGCAACTGAAGGAACACGGGTGGGTTTTAGTCAGTAAAAGTCTGACACGCCCTTCCGCTCCGCCCAGACCGGGAGAAGTCATTGGATGATTTCCCAAACTCAAAAAAAAAAAAGGCTGCCGTTTTTTAACAAGATCTCTAAAGCACTTAGTGGTTGGTAAACCAAAAAGCATCAAGCTATGTAGTATGTAACCATACATCTTCTTCTTAGCCTTTTCCCAACTATGTTGGGGTCGGCTTCCAGTCTAACCGGATGCAGCTGAATATCAGTATTTTACATAGAGCGACTGCCTATCAGGTCTCGACAACACAGAAATTGGAAATTAGTTTAATTATGTAGTATGTAACCCTACATATTAAACTAATTTCAAACATATCTTAAACCAATTTAACTTACCTCAATATTGTTAAATTAATGAAATAGTTGTATACTTGTTCGAAGTCAACACAACAGCCACGTCATTAATCACTCTTGGTGTTAACGCGCGCGTTTACGTTAAGCACTTCATGTAAAGTGCTAAAGGTAATGTAATTAAACTTCCGTTATCTTATTATTGTAGTTAGCGAACATGGTAATTAAATTAGGGGTTAAACTTATCAAATAGCTTTGTGTTATGTGGGAGGGATGTTTTCATTAATTGCAAGGAATTATAATTAAAATGTAAATAAAATAATTTATTTTATGTCTGGACTTTAAAAGAGACTGCGACCTCTGAGTTTGTTTCGCCCTTTCTTCTCAGAGTAGTCAGATAGGAAACGCCGACCGCATCTAGCTTATTTCTAATATTTTATAATATGACGTGTAAAAGTGATTCCAATATCCTATTTACAGAATAAACAATTTCATTTCATTTCATTTCGTTAACTTGGACTTCAATTTAATATTAAAAAAACTCACGCATCATAATCTTTTAGACGGAACTTGGTACATGGGTAGACCATGACCTGGAATAGGACATAGGATACTTTTTATCCCGATATTCCCACGGGATCGAGACTTACCCGGGTGAAACCGCGGGGCGCAGCTAGTAAATACTATATTAAGAAAACAAATGCGTTACCATGTTTCACAAACATGCCATAAACACAAGTTTTAATAAAAAGAACATAAGAAGACAATAGAATACACTTTATTATGTACAAGACAAAAAAAATACAACTCGTAACGTTAAATTCGCAAAACCTCAGACACCCCAACAGATTTTTAATTCAAGTGACCCATTTCAGAGGGAAAAAAATCATTAAAAAAAAAGTGTTTTGGAAGATTCGTATTTGCATTGAAATAAAAGCTATTATTATCCCGCGTATGTGAAAATTTTAATTGGTCGACAACAATTTGTGTTTGTTTACCTATTTTGACGGGATTGCTTGACTTATTAATAACTAGCTTTTGCCCACGGCTTCGCCCGCGTGGATGTCGGAAAAATCCCACGGGAACTTACTACCGCCTGGAATTGAAAGCACCCTATGTGTTAATCCAGTTATCTAATTGCGTAACTTATTTTCGTAACCGATTAAGACTAATCTTTCATTTTGACAGTTCAACAACATTCATAGCGTTATATACGTTGTGGAGCAGATTTTTTTTTCAAACTTATGAAGCAGTGGTTTGAGCTGTGACGTAGACTATCCATTTTCACCCTAGGGGTAGATTTGAAAAACCCTGATACACATTATTCTTCCTTTTTCGTTTTAAGTATAAATAATGAGTTTCGAGTTAATCAGACAGCACGTTAAAATTCTTCTATACAAAATTTGACAGCCCCCAATCCCCGTTTAGGGGGTAGTTTAGAAAAACTAAAAATGACAAACTTTATAATTTACTTCGATAAGTATTCGTGCCAAGTTTCAAGTCTATTAACTCAAGGAATAAGATTTATCACACAAACGAAATCCCCCTTTTCACCCCTTTAAAGGTCGAATTTCGAAAAACCCTTCTTAATGCACGCCTAGGTCCTAATAACTATCTATGTGCCAAATTTCAGCCCAAACCGTTCAGTGGTTTGAGCTATGACGTAGACTACCTATTTTCACCCCGTTAGGGGTAGATTTTTGAAAAACTCTAATGCTCATTATTCCTTATTTTTGGTTTTAAGTATAAATAATGAGTTTCGAGTTAATCGGACAGCACGTTAAAATTCTTCTATACAAAATTGGACAGCCCCCAATCCCCGTTTAGGAGGTAGTTTATTAAAACTAAAAATGACAAACTTTATAATTTACTTAGATAAGTATTCGTGCCTAGTTTCAAGTCTATTAACTCAAGGAGTAAGATTTTTCATACAAACGTAAGTTATTAAACTTACTGTGTGCCAAATTTCAGCCCAATCCTTTTAGTGGTTTGAGCTGTGACGTAGACTACCCATTTTCACCCCGTTAATGGTAGATTTTTGAAAAACCTGAATACACATCATTCTTTATTTTTGGTTTTAAGTATAAATACTGAGTTTCGAGTTAGTCGGACAGCACGTTTGAATTCTTCTATACAAACTTTGAATTGAAACCCCCCAATCTTCGTTTAGGGGGTAGTTTATAAAAACTAAAAATGACAAACTTTATAATTTACTTAGATAAGTATTCGTGCCAAGTTTCAAGTCTATTAACTCAAGGAATAAGATTTTTAATATTAACGAAATCCCCCAGTTTCACCCTCTTGGCGGTGGAATTTCGAAAAATCGTTCCTTAGTGGAACCTTACTCTTCATGAAGAACACACCCTCCAAATTTCATGTCTCTAGGACCAGCGGTTTAGGCTGTGCGTTGATATCTCAGACACCCTTGCCTTGTATATAGATTCATCATCATTAAAATAAAATAAACTTTGACTTTGCAATGTCAATTCTAATGACTCGACTTTGTATCGAGGTATGTTTTTTTTCAAATTCTAATTCATATTACTGAATTATTACTGAGGCATAGTATGTAAGACTATTATGTGTATTCGATGTACTGAAAATAAATCTTATAGTATTCGAAGTAAGAAGACCGGGGAAATATGACTTGATTGAATACCTGTCGGTCTTCCTGGTTTTCCTGAAGGGTCTTTTCTATCTATAAAGGTTCATCATTAACCAAGTCGGACAGATTTATATGAAACGAACTTTTGACAGCGGCTTCGCCCGTGTAGATTTCTAAAATCAACCCATGGGAACCTACTACCGGGATAAAAAGTATCCTATGTGTTAATCCAGGTTATAAACTATCTGTTTGCCAAATTTCATCCAAATCCGTTCAGCCGTTTTTGCGTGATTGAGGAACAAACATCCAAACACACAAACACACAAACTTTCACATTTATAATATTAGTAGGATTAGACACGACAACGTTTTTTAATGAAGATTTTTTGAAAAATGTGACTTATTTTAAAAAGTGGTTTAATTGATTCTTTTCGTTATTCAGATCAAACTATTTTCAGGTTTTGCGTATTTAATGTTACACGTTATAATATGTAATTATTATTCTAAAAATATTGCATGTACAATAAAATTCTCATACATCACAAACGATCTTACTAAGAATACCGGGTTCTGTGAGTCCGCGTTCCAAAAGTGTTAATCCCTTAATGCGATCATCCGGAGCGTGCCGCTCTGGACCGGTTCGGGCCGGATCGAACCGGATATATTCGTCGTGCGTAAAAGCTTCACTTCAGAATTGCCGTGTGACTAGTGTTATATGCTGTAGATTTTTTTTTTTCACTTTTATAGGGAACTACCTTTAGCCAGCTGGTACACCCGCGTGGAGGTCAGAGGCCTTTAAATAATTTTTTCTATAAAAAAATACGTATACAGGTTGACTTGTACAATTTTCGAGATAAAGGGTGTCCAAAGTCATGGCATAGATGATTTAGTAACATTTTAATAGGAATCTATTATAATTATATTATTATAAATTCTCAAAAGTTCAGAAAAAAAATCATAACTCGAAAATTATGAAACATCGCGGAACAAATTCTAATATACTTAAAAAAATAATTATACCTCAATGTCCCGGCCCCCCTTTTTAAAGATTCAAAGAGCGAATGTAAACACCAAATGCATTCGATATTAATTAACGAACACTCATTTAATTTAATTAGCTATTTGAATCGATAATTGAGTGACTTTTACCCTTAATTGACACGTTGTAAAGCCGTGTCAGTTTGTCACGCCACTAATTAATATGAGAATTGTATAAGTATACTAGCTGATACCCGCGACTTTGCCCACGTGGATGTCGGTTATTATATACTAAAACCTTACTCGAGAACCACTCTATCCATTGGTGAAAGAGCATGAAAATCGGTGCAGTAGTTTTTGAGTTTATCGCGTTCAAGACGACAGACAGACGCAGCGGAGGACTTTGTTTTATAATATGTAATAAGGATGTAATATGAATATTGTTTATACACTGTTATTATTCAGTCGAATTGGTAAGTATTGGTACCTACAGTCAGTTTATTCAGGGAAATATACATACCACCATGCCTTGTCTCCCCGAAGGGTTAGACAGCTATAGAACTCCACATTTCACCGTGTTTTGTCGACGGAAGAATAGACAAAATTACAGATTGTGATTGTTTATCTGTCATTTTGTCTATTCTTCCGTCGACAAACACGTTTCTACGGTGGTCATGCTTACGGATGCTGTTATGTTTTAAGTCCCAACTAATACGGGGCGAGCCTATTGCCATCAACCGGGTACAAATCCAGACTCCGGGCTGCTTCGTTAAATATTTTTAAGTATATAATTTGTTCAAATCCTATCTATAATTATTACAAATGCAAAAGAGAGTTTGTTTGTTTGTTACGCTTTCACGCTAAAACGGCTGAACGGATTTAGATGAAATTGGCACATGAGTAGACCATGATCTGTATTAAGACAAGGGATACTTTTTATCCAGATACTCTTACGGGATCGTGACTTACACGGGTAAAACCGCGGGGCGGTGCTAGTACTATAAATAAAGGTAATACGATACGACTGTCTTTCGAAGCGTGCTGACCTAGATGCATGTTTTCAGTATTAGTTCTTTTGGGGCACTCTTTAAGATCCATATTAGTAGCTCAATAGCTAAATTTGTGAGAAACCTGTTAATAAATGAAGTTATACAGCAAGTTAGTAGTATCTTTATCTCGCCTAATTTACAGAAATAAACAAAATCTACACATAAATAGAGTTGAGGCACCGTCATCATCATCAGTCTACAGCAGTCTGTGGGACATCGGCTTCTCCAATTTTAAGCAACTCAGCTCCATTTCAGCAGCTCTCATCCAGTTGTTACCAGCTAGCCTGCGAAGAGAATCATTCCAACGAGCCTGAGGACGTCCTACCAAGGCATAGGCATATAACGAATTCCTGCTTGAATCTACGAACAATATTGTCAACCTTTTTAACCAATTTAAAAAAAAGGAGGAGGTTATCAATTCGTATGTTTTTTTTTTTTTTTTGAGCAGAACTTTCGACTACGTGAACCGATTTTGATGATTCTTTTTTTATTTGAAAGCTAGTGCTTCCCGTGTGGTCCCATATAAATTGCATTAACTTTGCTTGAGTAGTTTTTGAGTTAGCTTCAATAATTACGTATTTTCATACACCTCAATGGACGAACCCTTAAAAGGGTCGCTCAATTTAAATACTTAGGTCATTATGTCACCGAAGACCTGAAAGATCAGGTAGATATGGATCGCGAGCGCAGGGCACTAGCAGCCAGATGCAACATGCTGGCTCACAGATTTGCTCGTTGTAGCAACGAAGTCAAAATAACTCTGTTTAAAGCTTTTTGTCAGGGGTTCTACACAAGCAGTTTGTGGGTCAGCTATACGCGGAGGGCTCTAGATGCCCTGCGTGTGCAATATAATAATGGCTTCAGGGTGCTATTGAGGTTGCCCAGGTTCTGCAGCGCGTCAAGCATGTTTGCTGTAGCACGAACTGATGACTTTTATGCCATTATGAGGAAAAAGACCGCATCCTTAG
This sequence comes from Lithophane leautieri, assembly GCA_949152455.1. NCBI lineage: Eukaryota > Metazoa > Arthropoda > Insecta > Lepidoptera > Noctuidae > Lithophane > Lithophane leautieri. The sequence continues at coordinate 12,315,557 of OX424478.1, forward strand.
TAGGCAGAATGAGGGCTAGCCGCAATATCATTTTGAAAACCCTAGCTGAACAGCACGATGCACCGTTTGTAAGACACTTTGTCCGATTGCTCGTGTGGCAGGGGTGAAAAAAATAATGTTTGTACATGTACTTAGTTAATAAATACTAACACTTAGTTGATAAGTTTGCTTGTATACTAACCAGTGGACCAATGTTGTCAAACTAAATAAAATATATTATTATTATTATTATATTTGTTTACATATCTCGGGACCCTGGGGTCCCGGACCTTTGGAAGGCGTACGAGGGGCCGAAGCCAACTCGCAGAGGCCCGTTAGATGTTTTTAATGGAATGAGTCACCAACCGACGATTATCCCTGTTCGCACTAGACAAGTGCAGCCAAGGACAATCCCCGGTTGGAGTAGGACTATTGCAGGATAGGGAAACAAAGATATCGAACTATGGGATGGGTGGCTAAAGTGGACTGGTAACCTGGAACTATGGAAGGACTATGGCCCCTGCCTGATCAATGTTTTACATATACACGGATAAAATGGCAGGGGGTGACTTGCACACTCAATAATGGGCCCCCGAAAACGGTCGCTAGCACATAGTGACGTAGCGACAAGGGGGCAACACTTTCTGAGGTGCTTGAGAGGAGTGGAGAGGTATTCCACGGCTATCAGGACAATCCCGGAAGTACGGTCAAGATCCCTACCAGCATCTTACTGGAATACTTCCTTCCTCCGAGCACATTTGCTCTAGCGAATCTCCACTCAAGCCGGCCAATCAAGGCAAGAATGAGGTGGGAGCTCTGTTCCTCGTCAATGTTCACTCCAGCCGGCCAATAAAGGCAAGCCAGAGGTGAGGAACAAGACTTCTCCCGGGAGGTAGGGTCCGTGGGGTCGCTACTGCCCAACAGCTCGCCACATGCTGCCCTGCGGGTTTTTGTATCTCTCTTGGTCTGGCTCCTCATCCTAGACCTGTTCCGGCAAAGTAAACTCTACCGGCATAGACCTAGAGTTCGGAGCACGCAAGCCCCACCACGACGTCAACGTAGAGATACGGCGGTGGGGGTTATTATTATTATTATTTTCTCACTTAGTCTATATAGACGACATCTTATTTGATACAATCACTGTTATTTACATAGGAGGTAGTGGTATTAGAATTTGTGTGGGGTAGTTACCACAACTAAAAAGTGAAAATATATTCAATGCGTATTCAACCAATTTTTATTTCATTAAAGTTTGTAAAAAGTTTTTATTGGTTGAATACGAGGCTTTTGGCTACTTTTGTTAGAAGTGTATTTTATTTCTTTTTTTGTTGAGTGTGCGTCTTGTTTATGCAGAATAAACAATTTTTCTTTGTTTCTTTTTTTACATTCATATTAAAAAGACGAATGCAACAAATATTTACATTAGATTAATAACATAACGTTGTAACGAAACATTATGTTACCACGCTTTGAGAGTTTATTCAGTACAACAATTAATTAAAATTATGAGAGTGCTATAAAGTTGTGTGGTGACCGCGCTCACATTTCGCGTCGTAATGGTCGTAAAGTTATTGTGAAAGATGTTTACTTCGGCCACAGTATGTCAGTAAAATATATATACCGGAAATACTTATTATATAATTTTATTAAACAAAAGTTCTGTTAATTCTGATGAGCTCGTGGCTAAGTAGCCAGCCGCACGGGTCAATCCATCAGGTTAAGTTACGCTTGCTGGGGTTGGTCTGTGGATAGGTGACCATTTACATATCGAGATTCCCCCGTGCCTGGAACGCGGAAAGCACGTTAAGCCGTTGGTCTCGGCTGTCATTCGTGGATCTTTGACAGTCGTTACGAGTCGTCAGAAGCCGGAAAGTCTGACCACCAGTCTTGCCAAGGGGTATCGTATTACCCAGTTACTGGGTTGTGGAGGTCAGATAGACAGTCGCTCCATGTAAAATACTGGTATTCAGCTGCATCCGGTTGGACTGGAAGCCGACCCCCAACATGATTGGGAAAAAGCTAGGCAGATTGATTGATTGATTGGAAATTCGCCCGCGTGATATATTTATAAATTATAGTCTATGTTACTCAATAGCATTATAGCATTCAACTTATGAGAGTATTTTTTAAATCGTTGTAGGTTTTGTGTTTGTTCATTACAAACAAAAGTAAAGAAAGAAAGAAAGAAAAGAAAGAAAAATTGTGTTGTTACAAATCTTTTCTCTTTTTATTATTAGTGTAGATGCAGCACAGTGTACGGGATCAGAACTCAAACGTTTGTTACATTGCCCCGACCTTTTACCGAAATAAAGGCTTCCCAAGTGCTAATCTGCTGTTTTTTCCTACATTTCAAATAGGTAAGTACCAAATTTTTTTTTAAGTGTCAATTAATCCCGGTTTTAAGTATGAAATAAAGTTTATTTTGTACCGGTTTCCTTCAAAGGACTCACTACCATTATATTCAAGTAAAATGTCGTAACGGGACGACCCCGAAAAAAATATTTTTTCAACGTGATATGTGAAATTTGAAACAGCGCCATCTGTGTGTGTGCCACTGTACTTCAACTTCTGACTGCTTTCGCACTAGTTCTCGTTTGTATCTGTTACTTTTCAATAGAAGGCGCGTACTGTATCTTGTAACTTTTAATGAATTGTTAGTAACGCAGCAAGGTAACGCGATTTTTTGGATTTATAATAACAACCACTGTGAGACTGGTAGAAGACCAGTCTCACAGTGGTTGTTACAATAATAAGGTAAAATTATGAAAGTTCGTGATGTTTTGTTTTCATGCAAAGTTAAAATCACGTACTGAAGCTGTTTAAAAACATTTTTTATTTATTTTTGAGCTTTTGATAGTAGATAAAAGTGTAAAAAACTTTTGGGAGCTCAATTTTCGCAGTCATTGTAGGTTCAAAATGTGTCAAATTGATTTTTTTTTCTTATTTGTTCTAATTATAGGTATGTAGTGATTGTATTGCGTTATACTTGCAACCGGCGTTCTTCTATAACTAGATGTGTGAACGTAAATGAGGCAAAAGGAGTATGTAAGGATCGTAGCAGGTGGCGTTCTGTAGTGTCTGCCTACTTCCATGGGAAGAAATCGTGACTTTAAGTAGGCATGTCTTTTTTACATTAGTCTTGTAAGATAGACTGCACTGACATCAACTCAGCCTATCGCAGTACACTGCTGGACGTAGGCCTCTCCCAGGTTGCGCCACAACACCCTGTCTTCCGCCTTTCGCATCCAGTCTGTCCCAGCCGACACTGCTGCAAGGTGCACTGACATAAATGTTGTGAACGAAATCAATATATCAATTTTATTATTTAGTACCTCTGTCATTATCTTCGAGGTCTCTTAATGTTTGGTTTCCAAGAAAAGCAGTTCCGTCATATTACTAATTCTGCGAACAGTAGACCTCGCGAGCACAAACTTTTTTGCAACGATTAACGTTTAGCTAGTCGCGCCAAAATAATCACACTGTTAGTCGCGTGGGGTTTGTGCGGATCCAAGCGTTTATTTGTGAAAAATAAACATAAAATACTAACTTTTAATATTATAAATGGGAAAGCGAGTTTGTTTGTTTGGTACGCTTATAATATTATAGCAGCTGTCATGAAAATCTGTCATTTTGACATTAAGATGTCAAAAATTTGGACAGGCGTTTTTGTGTAACCGTTCACCGCTTTCTTAGGAAAACAAATCTTTAGGAACGGTACCTACTTATTGTATATTTTATTATGACGTCAGAATCGACCATTGCCAATTCCGTTTCCTAAGAAAAAACACACTAGGGTATAAAAAATACAATACTCTACTTGAAAATGAAAATAAATATCCACACAGATAAAGAAGCGAGACATGAAGGCTATCCGTTTTCTCATATCTTTGGCAGTCTTCCAAAATGGACGGAAATATTACTACAGTTTAATTTATAATGTCAGTTTTGAAAGAAAGAAAACTATTTTATTTGGGACACGCACAGGAAATACAATAATAAAAAACAAAACATTAAAACTAACAAAATAAGGAAAACAATAAAAAAAACATTAAAACTTAACAAAATAGTACATTAAAAGAGAAAAGAAGACCTGTTTTGTACTTAAAATAATATAATATGGTATTTAGGAAACAAGTGAGATGAAGCAAGAAGTGATGTTTAGAACAATTAATTTGTTATTAATGTTGACGGACCTATTAAAGCACACAAATAATTATAATTTTTTTTTGTTAGAGTTGTTTTTTTTATTGACGTTTCTTGTAGATTAAACCTATTTGGAATAATTTTATAACAGGTAGATTTTATTATTAGTTACCAAATTATATTAGCAAATAGCTTTATGAAAAAACTTCTACAAACGAGTAAGGAACAGACAAAACGATCTCTATAACATAACTTATTTAAGTCTTGATATAACAGTAGGATTTTTTTATTATAACAAACTTCTAACAAAGAAGTCGTGATGTCAAAACCACTAATTAATTACGCCACCATAGCCAGTAATGACTACGCCGTAGCAGGCGTAGTAGATCCGGCTACGCCGTAGCAGGCGTAGCAGCTCTGACTACGTCGTACCAGGCGTAGTAGCTCTGGCTACGCCGTAGCACTTCATACAAACTGTAATTTTTTTCGAAGAAGGTTATTTCCATGAAATACGTGGCTATGGGGCACGGATCAGTAAGCGATTACAAACCTAATATTATTATGTTTATACTAAGTTTGATTCCGAGCATTGTTTGTATAGGACAATGCCATTTTGTATGTATACGACCCGGTTTGTACTATGATTCAGTGACTGTGGTCAATAGAACTTGGATTAATTATTAAACTTTGAAGTAACCGGTTTTATAAATCTCTGGTGTGTATTCAAATCCTTTGTTTATTTTGGTTACTTAACTAACGACAAGGATATACATTTTTTTTAAACTATTGTTTCAGTATTTATATTATGTAGGTGTAAATTATCTAACAGATTAAAAACAAAAATATACCCTTACCTAACAAGAACTATAAACAAACTATATTTAATTTAATTATTAAGCAATTGTTACAAAATAATTCTCGATAGGATTTCAATCATTAATATTATCCTACTAATAGGATTTGGATGTTTGCCACGTAGATCGTTTATAACCTGGTTTAATACATAGGATACTTGTCATCCCGGTTCTGAGTAATTACCGACCTCCACGCGGACAAAGCCGCGGGAAAACCTAATATTAGACCTGAGTTCCTCTTACGCTGATGTCGGTCGCGCGTGCATATATGTATTGTGTTCTGTATAGCACCATACTACGACGCTGACGTCCGCGGTGCGCACTACGCTGCTACGCGTATGCTACCGACACCAGCGTAAGAGGAATTCAGGCCTTAACTATATGACTTAAGGGGGATGCGCCAAGGTAGCCCGCGAAATTCAAATTTTCTTACGTTTTTTGCAATTTGCAGGTCAGTGTCAGGTTGTGTGGGTTTACAGAATTATAAACATTAGAATCAGCAATACTACTTTCTAAGTTCATATAAGTGCATTGAATGACTATTTCATGAAATCATGACATTTGGCACTTTCATGAACTTAGAGAGTTGTATTGCTGATTCTAATGTTTATAATTCTGTAAACCCATATTTGTTACGGCCGCTAATAATATTTAGATCAACATGCAACCTGACACTGACCTGAAAATTGCAAAAAAAGTAAGAAAATTTGAATTTCGCGGTCTACCTTGGCGCATCCCCCTTAAAATGTATTATTTTCAATTGCGTTTTACATTAATTTTGTTGCAACAAAACAAGAAAAATTAGAACCTTTTGAATACCGTAATAGCTTTGCTCATCCCTACCGTTGAACAAAGAGAATTTCCTAGAGTACTGTTGTTTAATAAAATTATATACTTGCAAGCTTGGTATACCGTTATTTTTAATTTCAAAAGACTACTGCTGTGAGCGGTTATTTAATTATGAAAAGTTTACTGTGAAAGACGGGTACTTTTTGTAATAGACTTTCTTATTTACTTTTATGTTTAAAGGTATATTTATACAGTGTGTAAAAAGACCCATCACATAGCCGGCAACTACGCATTCTCTACATCCAATTAATTACTATTGCACAAAAATAATAACTGGGCAACGACTTTTATTTCTGGTGTGAAAAATCGCTGTTTTCGGTAGTGCGCTACGTAAAGCACGCAAAGCATTGTTTTTATGGGTGCATGCGACGGTTCAGGGTTCGTGGGGGTATTTAAAATTAAGATATAACATTTAAAACTTGCTTTCTATAAATATTAAAGTCTAAAAAACTTTGACCTTCAATATCTCCGTAACCAGAAGGTTCCCAGGCATGGTCCAGAACAAAAAAATGATCATAATGATGGGAATAACAAGTGACTTTCAGCTTCGTTAAGCGTCTTTTTACACCCGTTATTGTAGCAGGATGTACATAAGTTTTTCAGATTTAAAAATGTGAAAAAGTTCATGCTATAATTAGGTATGTTTTATTTAAAAAAAGTTATCTCTTACAGTGCTACAAGCATCTTGACGGGACTTTCATTGGCAGCTGAAGAGTAACTTAGGCTAGGTACTTTTGTTTTAGAAGAATTAGTGCCCGGCACCACGACGCCGCGACCGCGCCGCCGCCGCTCGGACACCGCGCCGTTCCGCTTGATCGCCGGCTGCTTGCAAAAGTGCACGCGTTTTATACTACTTTAATTAATCAAGCGGAACGGCGCGGCGTCCGAGCGGTGGCGGCGGCGGCGCGGTCGCGGCGGTGTCGTGTCACCGAGCACTTAGGGTCCACGCGGGCGAAGCCGAGAGCAGCAGTTAGTTCCTACAAAATTATATAAGATCTAGGATAACAATGTGTATTGTCATTTTCTGATAAATAATAGTTCCTGTAAACAATAGGTCCTTTACACGTAATGTTAATATACGTACTAATAACGTAATAATATTGAGTTATTGTTAACATTAAACCCTACTTCGGGCCTATGTGGTTAGTGAGGTTCGAGCCGAGAATAAATTAATGCTTAAATAGTTGAGTTTTCATATTATAATTGTTAAACAACTAATTACACTTTCATTGTTACTAAACCTAACTAATCCAGACTAATATTATAAACTCGAAAGTAACTCTGTCTGTCTGAATGTTGCCTTTTCACCTAAACCACTGAACGGATTTTGATAAAATTTGGCAAGGAGATAGATGGCATCCCGAGGAAGGACATAGGCTACTTTTTATCGACATAATACCGAAGCCGCGGGTGGAAGCCAGTGTTTTATATGCGAAAGTGAGTTTGTTTTTTTACGCTTTCACGCTAAAACGGCTGAACGGTTTTGGATGAAACACATTGGCACATAGATAGACCATGACCTGGAGAAAGACATAGGCTACTTTTAACCCTGGATTTCAGGCGAAGTAGCGAACAATAGCTAGTTTTGCTATATTTTTATTCATGTTAATGTCTTGAAGGTTTATACAATTTGTATTTCAGCATCATATTACTATATCTGAAATAGATTTCCCAATTTATACTTATGTTACGTAAGCCCTTAGTTTTAAAGTTTTCGAGTATTAAAACATTCTTGAATTGACTGACGGGTAATTTGATTCAAGGAAAATAAAATGTTGAATGCGTGCGCGACGCAGCTGGCACGGATAGTTATTATTAAGTACCAAAATAACAAAACTCTTGGAACTTAAGCAATATTATAATTGTATCTTATCATTTATGTATGTGGGGCTGATTTTACCACAGTCAGAGGGCCTAGACAAGTGACAATCGCTTCCAAAGCGTTTCGTATTTCTACAACGACTTTCAACAGGATTGACATAAGCTTTTCGATAGCTTATGTCAGTCCTATACATTTTTGCCTTTCCATCATCGTTATCGCTGATAGAATGTCACTTAGTCTAGGCCCTCAGAAGGCCAATTCTCTTCGCGTAAAAAACGTCCACGTTCAAGTCAAAATCTGTCAAAGTTGTCAAGAATGTTGGTAAATTGGTTGTATTTTTGACAGATTGCGAATACGATGTGAATGTGAACATTCTTCAAAAACTGGAATTACCCCTCTGATTTCATAGAATAAACGAGGGATAAAGTTGACGTCTGATAGTTGCATGGAAAAACTCTTGACTATTAGATTTATAAGTTTGATTGAATTCGCCGACAATATTTAGAAATAACTGAAGATTTTTTTTATTTTTCACATTTGCAAATGGAGCCATCCTGCCGCCATATTGTTTTTTTTCAAAAAAAACATAGCCTAAGTCACTCGGGATGATGTAAGGCTTCTAATGATACCCCATGTATCCAAATCCTTTTAGACATTTTAAAGTTATGGTGGAATAAAGAAACTCACATACATACATGAACCCTGAAAACATTACACTCCTTTTTGGGCAGTCGTGTAATAATAGCGAAATCGTAGGTGTGTAGGTTTTCCGCACAAGTACAGAAATAAACTATGTGCCTAATTATTTTGTAAACAATCCATTTCCCTGAAGATTTTTTACATGCTCTAAAACCGGCCCTTTTAGCTATAATAACTAAGATAAAAGGTAAAACAACTTAAAAAATTTTAACACAAAATAATTTCTTTCTTTTTGTTTCTTAACCATTTACAAAATTAACATAATACCTTAAGAATTTGGTCCTAATTATAAACTTTGCGAAGCAAATTGAACAATGAAACCCTAATACCAGGAGCTCATGAAATTATAAAAGTATTCAAGGGAGTAAATATTATCTTCATTAAAATAACGTTGCGTCACGAACTCAGGACACCATTCTGAGACCCTAGTCAAACAAGGCGATGCACTGAATCTCTCGCTCTGCGTTTATTGAAGAAAAGTAATTACTGAGTTCCTCTGGAACCTTCGATATATCTTTTAAACCTTTTGAAAACATTTGCTTTTGTTCGTTATGTTTCTGTTATAATATTTATTTTGTTGGGTAAGAAAGGCAAACGAGTTTCTTAGAAAAATAGTGGGAGGGCTTTGTTTAGTTGAAATTATTCTCTGTTTATTTATTTATCATAAATAATATACATCTAACACTAAAACAATAATAATAATGTACAGATACGAGCAAAAATATGTGTACACTCAGCAACAATTTTATCGTCAAACAACGATCACAACTTTGAGATGAGACTATAATTATCATAATAACCGGGGTTCCAAAATACTACGTTCGTAAGAACATAAAATTAAAATCAATACAGTAGGAGAAAATCGCTTTTAAAAGTTGCTAAGTAAACATAGTGCTTACGTACAAGTGTAATAAAAAAAACAAAAATAAGAGAAACAAAATATATCCGAATGACCCATTTAAAAGATCGGAAATCACTTGTACAATAATGTACATACATAAAACAGTTGCTAAAACCGACAAGCCATAAGTTCTTAATGCGGCCGTCAGATGGCAACATCGTCGAGTAATTAAAAGAGAAGTGGGCACTAATCTTTACTGGCAGCTGCTATGAAACGTCATCAAAATGGTGGAATGGGTGGGAAAACTGCTGTTATGTTGGTTTTACTACTGCAACCGTTATTTGGGATTATGGATGGAAAGCCAGTGAGCGGACAGTAAGTAGTTAATTACCGAGTTTAGCGTTAATATAATATTGAAGAAGTCTTAGATAACTGCGCCTAAGGGCCGGCGCCCATTGGCGGTACGGCATGGCATGGCATGGCATTTTTTGCAAACGCGCTTTGTTGCGTTTGTTCGCCCCTTATTGCACTGATAACGATCCATCCCGAGTAGCGCCGAGTAGCAATCCGATATAAGTGGGGGTGACGGGCGATTTGATTCACTCTGCGTTCAGCGCTGTGGCAACACGTCGTGTACTGGTTTGCAATTGGTAAATCGTCATCCTGAGGATGCCTCGTTGAGAGGTGAAACACGTATCGAATTCTTACAGGGTTTTTTATGACTCTTGAAGAATAGTTAAGCGGAATAGGTTACTAAATATATCTACGCCTATTGTATTTTCTACTGTATCAAATCAATCTGCCTAGCCTTTTCCCAACTATGTTGGGATCGGCTTCCAGTCTAACCGGTTGCAGCTGCATACCAGTATTTTATATGGAGCGACTGCCTATCTGACCTCCACAATCCAGTAACTGGGTAATACGATACCTCTTGGTAAGACTGGTTGTCAGACTTTCGGGCAACTGACGACCCGGAACGGCTGTCAAAGATCTACGAATGACAGCTGAGAGCAACGACTTAACATGCTTTCCGAGCCATGGAGGAGTCTCGATATGTAAAGATGGTTACCCATCCACGAACTAACCCCGGCAAGCGTAGCTTAACCTGATGGATCGAACCGTGCGGCTGTTATTACTTAGCCACGAGCTGTATACTGAAACTATTTAATAGTACAACGTAAATATGACTGGCTAAGTGTTTGCCATGGGATCAGCCTTGTTTGCATAAGAGGGACACGACTTAGTATCCCGGATTTCGGGATCACGGATGAACGGAATTTGTAATGTAACCTCACCATAACGGTACATAATGTAGCGAAGTGTTATTTACTTGAATCCAGTTAGACAGGACCTTGTTTAGGATGATTATATTGTAAAGTATTTAGGTTTTTTTTTTTTTTTTTGATAGTTTGTAGAATTAAGAATCTAAATGAGAACCAGAATAGAACAGGGGGGCCTGAAACGGCCACATTAGCAATTCATTTAGAAGCAATTCATTTCCTTTTCCATCTGTGATTAGCAATTCCTCTAATTTGACACAAAAGCAATTGATAATTTGTGGACCATTTTACGAATCTCCATAAAAAACTGTCAAACAGATGAATTCTTTCATAATATGAATTGCACGCAGATCATATTATGAATTGTCAGTTTGTGACATTTTACGATGATTCATAATACTTTCCTATTATAATTCTGCCAAAGTGGCCGTTTTAAGCCCCCAGAATACTACGTCACTGTTTACTGTTTTACTTGGGTGCTAATTTTGAGATTGCTTAACTAGTTTCTGACACAAATGGAGTCCTTAGCATAAGCATAATCAGCCTATAATGTTCCCACTGCTGGGTCACAGGCCTCCTCTCTGTGAGAGGGAGGGGCCGTAATCCACCACGCGCGCCACCCAGTGCGGGTTGGTAGATGTCACATAATATGTCTTCGATTTTTTGGTTCTAGGGCATGCTGGTTTCCTCACGATATTTTCCTTCACCGTTTCGACAGTAGTGGTGATGAAATAATTTACACAAATTATAGCGCCTGTTTGGGTTCGAACCTACGAGCTACAAATCGTAAGTCACCGCCATTTCCACTGGGCCACCACTGTCCTGAGGGCCTAGACAAGCGACAATCGCTTCGAAAGCGTTTCGTATTTCTACATCGACCTTGACATAAGCTTTTCGGTAGCTTATGTCAGTCCTATACATTTATGCCTTTTCCATCATCGTTATCGCTGAAAGAATGTCACTTTGTCTAGGGCTTCTGGAGTCCTTATTCTTTGCCTAATCATACAAGAAGATTAAAAAATGTGTTAAATATTCATACCTTTGTAAGCCTATATTGGTTAAACCCTACAGTTCACATCAACATTGCACCTTTACATACTTAAAAAAACACCAATGCCTGTGCTAACTTGGCACGATACAGTGTGACCTTTGAATTCGCTCCAAACGCTTCAGAGCGCGTTCCATTGTCTTTACAACTCTTTGCTCGAACACATATGTGTACAGAAAAGTACAGAAGGTCGGATTCATACAAAAACGCACGCACTCATCAGACGCGCTTCACGTACACAGCGAGTGTAAGAGCACTCAGGACTGGTTTGACCGAAATTAACGGAGATCACCGTACTAATGTACAGTGCAATGAGCTATTTGATAAACAGGCAAAAAAAAAAAATCTTTCCGCTACACTAACAATACTTATTATTTTTATTGGCACACATTGACATGCTTCAGAGAGTGTTGGAGACCTGATTACTCAGCACACTCACTTTGGTTTACAAGGTTTTTATTTTTATTATTTTATTTATCTTTTTTAAATATCTTTATCTATTTTGTAAATGTGAGAATGTTAGGCCTTGTAGACTCATACATGCTTCGATTTTTTGATGATTTTCTATTTTGTCCAGTACCTGGTACCTGTTGACAGGCCTAAATTACAGTAGTAATATGAAAATATTGTAAAAGCCAAGTATTTTTAAAAGAGGGGGTTCTTGCCAGTTCTTGTCAGACTTTCGGCCTCTGACGACCCTTAACGACTGTCAAAGATTCAGGTATGACAGCTGGGACCAAGGGCTTAACGTGTTTTCCGAGGCACGGAGGAGTCTCGGTATGTAAAGATGGTCACCTATCCACAGACCAACCCGGCAAGCGGAGCTTAACCTGATGGATCGACCCGTGCGGCTGTTATTATTTAGCCACGAGCTCCTGAGCCAGAGAATGATGATGATAGCAATTAGCTAGTTCGACTGTACGTTGAGTCTATGTGTGCATGCACCTGATTTCGCTCGCTGTATGGAGTTGAACTTCTGAACCTATTATTCTGTGGATATGTTTACATACTTCAAAAGTACGTAATAGGCTTCCTAACGTGCCTCATCAAGGGGTGTTTCATAAGAACGTTGCTTTAGGAATTTCTAATTTGAGGAGAAAGAATGTTGAATTATAATGCTTGTATTAAGAGGAAATACGGTCGGCCTTTTCTTCATAAAATAAGTCTTAATTCGAGGTTCGGCTCTCGTCTATGACCTCCTCCAATATTGGACCAATTTAAAAGATATTTTATAAATTGATTAAGAAGGATATTAACTGTGCTCCTATGTTTTTCTGTTTTCATGAATAGTTGTCGCATTTGTACAATAGGTCTCTGATGACAGCAGTCTAAACAGGCAATTTTAAGTTTTTTTTAAGGCTTCTAGTACTTCTACAGATGATGTACCATCAAAACGGAAAACATAGGGGCATAGAACTAGTTGATATTTATTTTACTGTTAAAAATCATTGCTCTAAGCCTTAGAGCAATGATTTTTTATAGTAAAATAGACTTAGAGTCTAAGGTCATAAACCAGAGAGAAACTAGGCGAGAGCATTTGTGGGGACCGACCATGTTTCCTCTTAAGCTTATTTACTCTCGTATTATATTTTGCCCTGGAGTGGATTAACAAAAAAAATTAGGTATGTAATTGTATGATATTGTTTCGAGAGTTTACAGTTACGAATACGACATAAGCCAAATGTTTTATTTTCTTTCTTTAAACAAAACAAGCGAATGGATTACTAAGACATATTTAATTAAAAATGTTGCGTAGAGCTTTGAAATGAAATTAATGTAATGCTGTTTATTTATTTATAGGAGAACCAATAGCTATAACAGATGGATAACAACTATCTTCTTAAGTGTCGCGTGATACCCCATAGGTATCATAAAAAAAAGCGCCCGAAATGTCAATGGCACCTATGGGGTATCATGCAACAATTGTTGCCATTGGTTGATGATTTTTAACGTTTATTTGCACTTGCAACACGATCTGGCTGTATCATTCGAATAATCGATTAATAATCTACCGATTTTAGTAACAATTTCTTGGTAGCACCACTAAGAACGGACAAAAACTTAACAAAAAAAATGTATCTGTGGTAGTGAGACGCGAGGACGCCATATTGGCAAAATTCGTCAAGTGTCAAGTGTTGTTTACGTGTGTTCGCAACAGAATAAAAGAAGAAAACGGTGAGTAATCTTATAAGAATTTTATACAGAATTACTGAGAAATAAGTGTAGATTTTGTATTGAGTGTTAGTTTATCGAAAAGTGATAAATATATCAGTGAAAAAGTAACGAAAGTTTGGTAGTAAACAATTTTGACGCTGTCGCTGCCGTGTTTAGTAATGTTTTTATGATAAATATTCTTGTATACTGTTTGAAATACACATAAGTAGCTAGCATAATAATCTACGAACATAATTTTGCTAATAGCTAACGATATTATTGCGAATTGTTATCGTAATCGTATTTTCAATTCGGCGATTCCCCCGTACCATGACACAGCGCTCATAGTAGGCGAGACCAGTACAAAAGTACTATCTGCAAATAAAATCCAACTAGATTTTTTTGTTCCAATAAGAAAGAAAGAAAGAAAGAAAAAAATAAAGATTATATTTTATTATTTCTTGCAGTTTACATAACTGACATGTGAACGAAAAATAAATGTCAAGGTTATTGTTTTTTTTTTTTACCGACTTCAAAAAAGGTGGATGTCCTCAAAAAGTATGAATGTTTTTTAGGATCATGGTATTTTCCTAGGCCATTAATTTAGTAAATGATTATTTTATGGTATTTTCAGCATGGCGAGGCTGTCCTCGACCTCGGTCGCGAGTGTGACCCCCGCTCCGTGCAAAAGGGGCCCTAGACAGAGAGCCGCCCGTCGCGCTATCATCATGGGGTTCCTTGACGCTGCCCCGCGCCTTGATTTGTCCCCATCCCTACCGCGCACCGCGGTAAGTATTTTCAGTACAGCACATTACTATATATATTTAATTAGTTTCAGTGGAGTAATTTGTATTTCTTGTCTTTTCAGCCATGCTGTCCCGGTTCTAGCGACCCGTCGATACGTGTGTACCTATTACGCATTGGAATGGGCAACTGCAACTAGCTTCATCTTTCTAAGTGACCGCCTCCTTGACAATTCAAAGTGCCTGTAACTGGTTTATTTGAAATAAATGCTTTGAGTACGAGTTTTGTGTTTTATTTTATTGTAATATATTTTTTGAAAGCAACATGTGTTTTATTTCAAAATTTTCCTAGCTTTCCGTAAGTATCCCATATACTTACGAAGAGCTAGGAAAAGTTGTTGTACTAAAAACCGAGTGAGCGTGCATGCACAGAGCGAAGGTATAGTTTTGGCATGTTTCATGCCGGTTGCAGACCGAAAACTAAGCTATGCCAAGGCTAAACTAAGCTATGCCAAGCAAGCTAGGCTAAGCTAAGCTAGAAATAAATAGCGTGCACACCAACAGCTAAGCCAAAGCTCAGTCAGTGTTGCGTAGTTCAATTACACAGACGTCGCTCGCCATGAATATAATCGATGATGAATACGTTACACAGAAAAAGAAGATTAATACTGACGTCTACGTCGATTAATACGACGAAGAAGTCTGGATTACTTATTTCCTCCACTATTCTTTTCCATACAACATCCTTTATAATTATGATAGTCCTTTGACTGTGTGTTCCATAGTATAGGAAATTGTTTTGTCAGTTTAATAAATTGCTCCATAATCGCTACTAAACGACCGTGCGTACGACAAAGAACACTGGACAGCACTGGCGAAAGATGTGCAAAGGGTGTGCGGGGAAAGCGGGAGGGGCTTAGCTTAGCTCGTGTAGCGCGCATCGGCATACACAACTAACTTAGCTTCGCATATTTTAGTTAGCTCACATAGCTTAGTTCGCATAGTTTGCGGTCTGCACACAAGTATGGAAAACTGCGTCAGCTATGCGAACGAAGCTAAACTAACTTAGCTTAGCTCTTGGTCTGCAACCCGTATCACTGTATTGTTCGCAGCGCATGTATTGCTTTTTTATTTGCATTACTGTCACGAGAATGTCACATGATACCGCATAGGTGCATACGACTAGAGGGAATGTCTAATGCACCGCATAGGTGCATAACTGCGGTGCATTAGGGATTCTAAAATCCGACTACTATTGATACATGAAGAATTAAAAATTCTAACAGGCAAACTTTAACATGATGAATAAACACAGTAATTACCTCCACATACTTCGCTATCGCAAAAAAAAAGTATTTTTTGTGATTACAAACTTACATTTGCAGTTGGAGAATTCACCGTGACGTATATCGATATATGGGAGAACATATTTTTTAACTACAAAGTTAAGTTTGTTTTGGGTTAATTTCATCCATACAACGGAACCCTTCATTGTGGGTGGTCTGACATGCACTCGGCCGATTTTTATTGCTTACCGTGCGTTTGCACTGGCGAAACATTTAATACAAAACATGTTGAAATCTCTAGTTCTAGTCAAAAATTGTATGGAACATTGACAGAAAGTTGAGATTTCAACATGTTTTATCTTGAATGTTTCGCCAGTGCAAACGCACGGTTAGGCATAATCGGACTGTAATGTTCCCACTGCTGGGACACAGGTCCTCCTCTCCGTGAGAGAGAGTGGGTGGGTTGGTAGATGGATTTGGGTACCTACCTACATATAAGGAAAGATAAAATAATCATTTATGATGTTTTGTCCATAATAATTGTTACACAGCTGTTAGTAAATAAGTGTACCTAGGTACAAATAATGATGAATCATTATTTTCAAAAAAATCGAAATAATAATTGGGATATCTCAAACCATAAATTTAATTTCGTATATTTTTTTGAACAGGTCATTACTATTGTAATAGAACACTAATAGTGAGAATTATGCTATCTAAACTAAAGTAACATAATAAACAGAATAAAGGACATTAACAATTTATAATAAAATAACAACAAAAATCGTACTTGGAAATTATAACATAAAAATATTCGCAGTTTTTTACTCTGATGCGCTGACGGTACCCCGAACCAGTATAAACCAGTTTTCGGGCCGGCTCTGCGCGCGTCGCTGCGTAATGGCCGCCGAGTTTTTTTCGTTGTGTAAACAAAAAGTTTCTTATCGCAAAGATCGTGTTACAAGTGGAATGAGGTGCTGTTATCGTGTTTATGATTAGGCCTATACATTGTGCTAACGGTGTCAAGTGTTTGTGGAGTGAATGAATGTGTGATTTCGTGTTATTGTGTAAAGTTTTGTAAGTGTTTCGACTGAAAATAATAAAAATAAAAAGAAAATTCATCACTGCGAGAAAAGGTCAGTATATTTAGGTTATATAAGTATATTCCTGGCTTCGTTAATTCATAATAAAGCTTGGAAGGTATAATTTATGGTGTGCAAATTACTGCTTGGTGATGAAATCATCATTTTTAGGAAGGCCTACCCAAAAATTAAAAAAAATTGAGACTAGTTTGACAAGTTTTGAGATTTTAGGTAAACCTAGGCCCGACGTAGTAAGGGATAAGAGACATAAAGCTAATTACAGGTTCTCACGGGTAATAACTGAAAAAAAACGCATAACTTAAAAGAGAAAAAAAAGCATTATAATCTGTAGAATTTTGGTATTACAGGCGAGGAACAAACAACAGTTACACCATATTTCAGGTAATTGGTTTGTTCCCAAAATTTTACAGATTATAATGCTTGTTTTTCTCTTTAAAGTTATGCGCTTTTGCAGGCGGGTTTTTTGGTTTTTTAAATAATTATCTTTATTTCAAGCTTTTTGGTTTTATATATACATAATATATTCGAATTGACTCATTACTAGCTTTTATTTGATACCAATATTGTTGTATTGTTTTTTTTAAACGTTCCCCTCCCTTTTTTTTGTATTTGTGGAAACAATATATAAATATTATATAGCCTATGTCACTCCCACAATTAAGACGAATCTAATGACACCTCATTAGCTAAAATCCATCAAGCCGTTTAGGCTACAGAGCGTGCCAAAGAAATAGACATACATACATACATACAAACATGTAAACATACATAATTACTCGCGAAAAACATTACCCTCCTTCTGGAGCAGTTGGGTAAAAAGTAGTAGATATCTTAGGATCACTAACAAGCACGATAGAAAAGAATATAATAAATATATTAAATATATTATGTAAGTTACCATAAGCACTATGCAGTTTAAAAAATTCAACGTTCAGCTGAGTGCGTCTGCACGTCTGTACCACCAAGTCCTATTCTGCAATAGGATTTGGTGGTAAATGGGTCAAATGAGAACTCTTTACAAAGAATATTACAGTCCTTACTCGCGCGCACCATGTATGAGTTTTACCTGTAGTTAGAAGAGGAAAAAGGAATGGAGATAGGTGGATTAAATCTAACGAGATATTCGAGAGGGATGGAAAAACCTAATGACAGTTTGCCCGACCCGGGAATTGAACCCAGGACCTCATGCTCAGCAGTAGCGCTTGTGACCATTATACTAACGAGGCAATCAGAGGCAAAGTTTATTAGACAGTTTTCATTCAAAATCTCTCCTATACATTCAGACTTGTATTCACGGACGTAAGTCACAGACCGATATTACTGTCACATATAAACGTATGTTACTTTCAAGGCTTCTAAGGGCTCTCATGTCAAGAAGATCGGTAGTCATTTCTTTCTTCTGCTTCTGATACTAACAATGAAGACTACCATTGTGTCTTTTTGGAGAATCAACAAAAGAACCAAATAATATACGGACGTAGATATCACTAACTATAAAAAAAAATATCGCATTGTCCGTTTGTCGGCGTAGTTTTTTTACTTCAGTGGCATCAAACATCAAACATGTAGCCCTGGCTCTTATTCTAGGAGTTCCTGTATCACAAGAGCCAGACCTCTCAATCCTTACATATTGTAAAACAAAGTCCTTCGCCGCGTCTGCCTGTCGTCCTGTACGCGATAAACTCAAAAACTACTGCACCTATTTTCATGCTGTTTTCACCAATGCATAGAGTGGTTCTAGAGTAAGGTTTTAGTTTTATAATAACCGATATCCACGCAGGTGAAGTCGCGGGCATCAGCTAGTTTACAGTATAAATCATACTACACCATTAAAAAAAAGTCGGGAGGTGTCATGGGATACCGGGTTGGAACGAAGTTTCTTTCGCTGTGTATTATGTACCAATACAGAGTCATCTAATAAAAGTCTTTAGAAGCTAAAACCTTTTGACATTTGATTCTTGGGACCATGAAACTGAAATTTTTGGGCATAACGTTTTTTCTTTACGAGACGATTTCTACCAGTTAAATACTACCGCAAGCCGCGTTAAAGACGTCCAAAAACTCCGCGCTTTGAAATATAACATCTTTTGTGCTACAAATGAAGTGAAAAAGCTCTTTTTTCCTCTTTGCCACAGTGTAATTAAATTACCTCTATCGCCAGTAGAACGCCGGCAGTTTGTCTAGCCAGCCCAATGAATTTTAGACAGGCTCTGCCATTCTATATCCGTTCCGTCGGCGATCCGTTGGATGAAAACGAGTTTAATGGATACCGATTCCTTTTGTTATTAAAAGTTGTTGTCTATCAAAGTTTAGACTAATTTGACAGGTGCAAATGTCAAAATCCAAATTGAAAAAACAAGCTACAACCACTAGAAGTGTCAAATAAGTCTACGAGATTATTAAATAGACTTTAGTTTTGGCACTGTAGAAAGAAGGAAAAAACATATTTAGAGAGATTTTTCTCGAAAATATCGTTTGTGGATAACGTTGTCTATTTATTTATTTGAAGTGTAAAGAAAGTTTCAATATTGATTTTAGAGCGTTCTCGTACTCAAAATTATGATTTACGAGAAAATTGTACCATGTCTGTCTACGCTTCAGAAATACACCCGGAAATAATATTATAATCCTTACATATTATAAAACAAAGTCCTCCGCCGCACCTGTCTGTCGTCCTGTACGCGATAAACTCAAAAACTACTGCACCGATTTTCATGCTGTTTTCACCAATGGATAGAGTGGTTCTCGAGTAAGGTATAATTATATAATTTGGTGGGCGAAGCTGCGGGCATCAGCTAGTAAATTATAAAAGTACTACTGTCACACGGTTTTTACGACTTGACAAAACATTGGTAATTACACAATTGCAATACAATTAACATTGGTTTCTTTAATATAAGTAAGTTCAAAATCCGTTGCGTGGTTTTGCAGATCAGTGCGGTCACACAGACGGACGCGAAAAGCCACTGTAATGTATATTATTATGTATAGATTTATACCGCAGCGCGGCCGCGTGCGAATACAAAACAGCGATAGGTATTAAGGCCCATTTGTTCTCGTAAACAAACTAATACCACACAGAATCTCAAGAATTTCTGTAAACATTTACAAAAATTCATTGTCAGTCAAAAAATACAAACCCCGGTAAAAAAAATTCAACAAAAAAAACACTTCCACAATTTTTCTCAAACCTCAAAAGCAAAATGGTGTCAGTTGAACTTTAAACCCAGATAGTAGAAGCGAAAGGCCGTAATTACCATGACAATGTGCAGCGTTCTCTTCCGCGAGATTAATGGCCACCGCTGGCAGCCGCCACTCATTAAATTGATGAGTGATGACGCGGACTGGGGCGGGCCATGAAAATGGCGGGGGAAAATTCTGGATGTTTTTTTTAATTCTTTTATTTCCCTTGAAAAGTA
The DNA here is from genome assembly GCA_949152455.1 of Lithophane leautieri. Taxonomy (NCBI): domain Eukaryota; kingdom Metazoa; phylum Arthropoda; class Insecta; order Lepidoptera; family Noctuidae; genus Lithophane; species Lithophane leautieri. The sequence goes on from OX424478.1 coordinate 12,335,777, forward strand.
ACTAACATGGAAAAAGAAACGATATGTTACAGAGAAACTAGGCGAACAATATGCCCAGAAACGGAAGTGTAAAAGTGCGATTTTGAACGCTTTCGGGGCGGTCGTTTCGCTACCACACGAAGTATTTAGATTGAGAAATGAATGTGAACGTCTTTTGAGTACGAGAATTGGCCTTCAAAGCTATTCTTCCTTTTGGAACACCATATTTTATTCCGCTTTTCGTTCCGAATCCGCTGTTTTCCTAACCTGTAGTTTTGTTCTGGACTGGTTGCGGACTCATTGCGTCTAATGGCGTGTAGCGATGCGGACAGAGCACAGATTTGGGGGCCAACCGTTATGCGATGCAAAAAATACTGGTTTTTATTATTTGTTAAATATATTTAAAAAAAAATTATTTTCGCGGGATTCCTGGTAGAAAATAGCAAATTATGGAAAACCTAAAGGAACAGCCGAAAAATATATATTTTATAATCCTAACTAATATTATAAATGCGAAAGTGAGTTTGCTTATTTGTTTGTTACGCTTTCACGCTAATATGGCTGAACGGATTTGTATGAAATTTGGTACATGGATAAACCATGACCTGGAAATGGTCATAGGCTACTTTTTTATCCTGGATTGCAGACGAAGTCACGGGCATAAGCTAGTAATTATATAAAAATCAATTTCCGTGCACAAAAACTAGAAAGTGTCTCGACAGATTTTAATACTTTTTTTTATTTTGTTTTTGCCTCACAATGGTGGTTTAAGAAAAACCCAAACGAACAGCCGAGTAATCGAAACTTTGAAACGTGGAACTAAGTTCACCGGGTAATCTAGTTACAATCAATCATACAGATCACGTGTGACTCCGTTATACAAAAACCGAAACCGATGTTTTTAATACCTTTTTATTTAGCGTTTTTGTTTTTATTGGGTTTTAGTTTCTAACTTTGTTTTTTTTTTTAATCTTTTGCCCAACATCTATTTTTTACAATATTATCAAATGACATACATAATGCAATTTGTATGTAATTAAATAAGTAACTATAAATTTACATACATATACATCATCATCTGCCTAGTCTTTTCCCAACCATGTTGGGGTCGGCTTCCAGTCTAACCGGATGCAGCTGAATACCAGTATTTTAAATGGAGCGACTGCCTATCTGAGCTCCACAACCCAGTAACTGGGTAATACGATACCCCTTGGCAAGACTGGTTGTCAGACATATACATACACATATACATACATATACATATATTATATTAGGTCTTTACCTATGAAATTGCCGTTCTGCAGTACTGGCCATTTCAAATCAAAATAATTTTTGTTTGGCTAAGAATTCTAATTTCAAATTAATTTTATTTTAAAAACATGGATTTTTTTTTCCAAAAGTAGTCATTTCTTTATTGATTAGTGTTACATTTTCATCGCATTTCAACCTTTTTCGTCAAAATGGATACGTTAAAAATTCGAGTAATTATGGAATATGAGTACCGTCGTGGCAGCAACGCGGCACAAGCGGCACGCAACATCAACGACGTTTACGGAGCTAACACTACAAACCAACGCACCACCTGTTATTGGTTTGCTCGCTTCCGTTCTGGAAATTTCGACCTGAAAAATGAACCTCGCGGTCGTCCGAAGACTTTGGTCGACAATGACGAATTAAAGGCGATTGTGGAAGCTGATGATACACAATCTACGGCTGAATTAGCAGCAGCTTTCGACGTTAGCGTCAAAACAATATTGGTCCATTTGCGTCAAATTGGCAAGGTAAAAAAGCTTGACAAATGGGTGCCCCACGAACTCAATGATCGCCAGCGCGAAGTACGCGTCGAGACGTGCCTTGCACTGCTCAACAGACACACAAATGAAGGAATTTTGAACCGCATTGTTACCTGCGATGAAAAATGGATTCTGTTTGATAACCGCAAGCGCTCAGCAAGTTGGTTGGATCCTGGTTCAGCACCTAAACAATGCCCTAAACGAAAACTTACCCCTAGAAAACTGATGGTCACTGTTTGGTGGTCTAGCGCCGGTGTGATTCATCACAGCTTCTTACCAAACGGGGTGAGCATTACTGCAGATGTGTACTGTGAAGAACTGAACACAATGATGGAGAAGCTGGCGCATCTCCAACCAGCATTGGTCAATCGCTCGTCTCCGCTGCTCCTGCACGACAACGCGCGACCTCATACTGCACAGCAGACGGTCTCCAAGTTGCAAGAACTGGGGTTGGAAGCTCTCCGTCATCCGCCCTACTCACCAGACCTTGCGCCTACAGACTACTACTTTTTCCAGAATTTGGATAACTTCTTGGCGGGAAAAAAATTCAATACCCGAGAGGCAGTACAAAATGCCTTTGAAGAATTTGTTGCCTCCCGTCCAGCTGATTTCTTTAAGAAGGGCATCAATAAACTGCCACTGCGATGGCAAAGATGCATTGATTGCATGACTTCGATTAATACAAATAAAAAATTCATGAAAAAAATTCGTTTAAATTTTTTCATACAAAACGGCAATTTCATAGGTAAAGACCTATTATATATTAAAAAAAGGTATTTTAAAACGAGCGTTATTTTTTAATGGGTCTTCGTTTAGGGTTACTCTGCGTCCAGCTCGGCGTGGTGACACGTCGTGTTCGGATTCGCGACAAGTCAATCGTGATCCTGACTTGAATGTCAGTATTTCCCTCCATAAAATAATGTTTCAAATTATGACCAGGAAGGCTTTCAAAATTGACGAAAATATAATATTTCATAACTTATATCATAGATGTAGTTGCCGTTCGAAGATTGCGTCGTAAACCCAAAAATGTGAATGTGACAATAAAACCAAGTTTTATTGAGTTCGTTCATGTTATAGGCGACAGCGGGTACATTCTAAGAAAGGAAGAAATAATTATTTGCGGCAACCATGACGCAAAGAATTTAGTGTCAGAATTTTTCTATTTTTAGCATTCTAGCTTTTGCCAGCGGCTTCAGTCGCGTGGTTGTCGGAAATTATCCCACGGGAATATACTACTGGGATAAACAGTAGTTCTATGTATTAATCCAGGTTATATTATATTATACATACAAACTTTCACATTTATAATATACCTAAAATTAAGTAGGATTCTTGACCATCTGAATAGCGCTTATCAACGCTTTAGAGTGAAAATCTCTAATGTTAATTAATATCTACTAAATTAATAAATAAAAAAAATATAAAAGACGCCGTACAAAAATTTTACAGCACGCAGTTTTTGCTTCCTCCTGACAAGTTTCACTCTAAGGCGTCGTTATGCGTCCACTAAGTACTGAATGTGAACTTTTCAAGAAGAGGCAACATTGCACTGTTACTGTAATATTTTCAGTTACCTAATATTTTAGGAGCAAGATAAGTGTTATAGCATCACTCGACATTTAATTGAAATTTTTAAGCATGTCGTTAAATTGCAGAAAGTAAAAAGTAAACAATTAACCACCTCGCACACTATGCGACATGCAACTTTGACAGCTCGGGGACAAGAAGCTGACCTTTCGCATGTGACTGTCATCAGGTTTGCGTGTGCACCATGCATCGACACTCTGCGACAAATAGCGAGAGCCTGCGACTTCCCAAGCATAAAAAATACAATAGACGTAGATATATTTAGTAACCTATTCCGCTTTAACTATTATTCTGGAGTCATACAAAACCCTGTAAGAAATCGACACGTGTTTCACCTCTCAACGAGGCATCCTCAGGATGACGATTGACCAATTGCAAACCAGAACACGACGGTGTCTAATATATCTACGTCTATTGTATTTTATAATGGATTTCCGCAATGTCACGCCTGAATCAATTAACTTTCCCAAGCTTGTCTTGCGACTCTACAACTCGACACCAAGTGTACGAAGCTATGAACAAGATTTATGTAATTGTCTGTCTAGTCGCATGTGCGAGGTAGTTACCAGTAAACAACCGGCCGGAGCGCGCGCATATCCAAGTAACACCTACGTTATTAAGTTAGGATGATTACAGGTTCCGAAGAACCCATACAAATAATTGCAACTCAAAAATAATGTAATCGCTTATGGCTTACAACTTGAGCCGCAGCAATTTCAGCGCCATGTCACCAAAAGTTAGAAGATTATCAAGTTACGCTTTTACGGCATTCTTCGCAGTCCTCTCGACACTCGAGATATCGAGTGATATCCCGAAATACTATTATAACACCGTCAACTTATATAATAGCTTTTAGTGAATTCGATGGTCAAGAAGTAAAAATATAAGTTTATGGTTGTTGACCATCTTTGTGAAATAACTGAACTCTGACACGCGGGGTAGAAATCAGAAAAGTAAAATGTTATAACCGTTTTCCTTTGACAAAATAATTGTTAATTATTAAATAATTATTCTCGTTTTAGGTTTAGAAACTATCATAGATAAGATTAAAATACCTACTCTTCAGAGGAGAGCGGAGCTCGTGGCTAAGTAATAACAGCCGCACGGGTCGATCCATCAGGTTAAGCTACGCTTGCCGGGATTGGTCTGTAGATGGGTGACCATCTTTACACACCGCGACTCCTCCGCGCCTCGGAAAGCACGTTAAGCCGTTGGTCCCGGCTGTCATTAGAGGATCTTTGACAGTCGTTACGGGTCGTCAGAAGCCCGAAAGTCTGACAACCAGTCTTGCCAAGTGGTATCGTATTACCCAGTTAATGGGTTGTGGAGGTCAGATAGGTAGTGGATCCATGTAAAACACTGGTATTCAGCTGCATCCGGTTAGACTGGAAGCCGACCCCAAAATAGTTGGGAAAAGGTTAAGCAGATGATTGACCTACTCTTCATTATGTACACCATATGAATTACAGACATATATGTATATAGAAATTTTAAATAGTGTGACACAATGGGCGGTCTTATCACTAAAAGAGATCTATTACTTAATCATGCAGCTAACTGACACTAATTAACTAACTTAATTAAGAACTGCCTCGTTGGTATAATGGTCACAAGCGCTACTGTTCAGCATGAGGGCCTGGGTTCGATCCACAGGTCGGGCAATGTTATTGGGCTTTCTATCTTAAATTTCTCAGAAGCAGGCCGGTGTCTAGATTTGTGCCCGGTTGATCTGGATTTGTGCAATAGGCACGCGCCTTTTACATGAAACTTAAAAATAACTGGCGAAATGTGGGTGTGCTATAGGTGCACCTCTGCCTAACCCTTCAGGAAAAACATTCATGAAGTTTTGTTAGGTGTTAATTAAGTAAGTACCTATATATATGTACTAGCTGCGCCCCGTGGTTTCACCCGTGTAAGTCTCGATCCCGTGGGAATATCGGGATAAAAAGTATCCTATGTGTTAATATTCAGGTTATAAACTGTCTGTTTGCCAAATTTCATCCAAATCCATTCAGCCATTTTTGCGTGATTGAGTAACAAACATCCAAACACACAAACACATAAACACACAAACACACAAACACACAAACTTTCACATTTATAATATTAGTACGATTATCGAAAGCCATGTGAGAAAGCCTAGCTTTGAAAGAACTTCTACAGTAGCCAAATGTGAGTTTAATCGGGAGTATCATACTAAGAACTCATAAGATAAACTTCGTTTAATAAAATCACCAAACTACATACTACAAGCTCATACTAAATTATTACTGTCAAGTCATTAACTTAAGTGACAGTTAAGACGCAGAATGGCTGAGTGTCAATTTAGTAAGACTTCGGAGACTAGGAGAGCAGAAGCATCGCGGAGGTCTCATTAATATGCATGGTCACACAACCTCACCGGACCGCCGTTGAGAAATTAAAACGTTCGCGGCGAAACTGTTTTAGGGCAATTGCTTATAATAACATAGATAAATTGGAGTTAATTGATTCAGGCGTGAATTTGCTGAAATCCATTATAAAATACAATAGACGTAGATAAATAGATTATATTTAGCAAAGATGGAATTTGAAATTTATTTTGTTCGCTGTATAAAATAATTATGATGTTTAAATTCTTTGATTTTAATTTTAACCAATTCTATGGAGAAATTCTTTATACATACAATACCGAACATGTATTAAGAAAATTTGTACAATGTAAAAATCTCTTGACAAAAGGAAGTTATTCAATTTGTAGGGATGTTGACTGTGTAAAAAAAAAAAAAACTACTTAGTCCGTCAGTCAGATATGAAAAAAAATATTAGACACGTATTTCTTGGTTTATCATATTAATGAAAAAAAAAAAATTTTGATTAAACGCCTTAAAGTTGGGGAGTGGGGGCCCGCTACGTCAACTTTGAGCTGCTACTGATTTCGTAACATGTGCATTTTTTTCATAACTTAGAACTTCAGAATTCACGGTAATGGTCCACACCAAAGTTACTACAAGTAGAGCGACATTTTGCAACAAGAAAACATAAAGTCACTTTCTATAACTTTTAGTAAGTTTACTACTTAAATACACTTTTGCTATCCACCATCACTTGCAAATGTTGCTCCACTAGAAGTTTTTTTTTTTATTAATAAATAAAAAGTAATATCAAATTTTGAAATTACTTTTCATTATTATTTTATTTTTATTTCATCTGGCTACTAGGAGCTCATATCCCGACAGAAGTTAACTACATCTTCATAAGTTGATAAATCTCAGAAAATGAAAATTGAAAACGTCTTCAAAGCAATTTATTTCAGCTTGTTACATAAATACGATTTTTAATATGCATAGACAGAAGGAGCAGCTGCAACTGAGTTTTTTTTTTGTCTGGCACCGATCCAGAGGCGATATATTAGTTTTTTTAATTTTTTTACGATCAGAACCAGCGATACTTGCCGAGGCACGAAGTTTACTGTCTCTGCAGTTTCTTTTGCTAAATACATGTCGGCGTCAGCGATGGCTGAGCGATAGTGCCTCCATAATCTCGATTCGGTGTTACAGACTCCATAGTGCAGTTTTACAATAAAACACGATGATTCAGTAAATCAGTTAGTATTTCACTTTCAGAATAATTATCACAGTAGGTACAAAACTAATAATGTTCACGCACTACTTTCTACGTTCGGGCAAACCGACAGTTTCGCATAGTAGAAGTGGAGGTCTGCATCTGTTCGTTGCCCTGACAAGACTGCCTCGTCGTTCAGCCACTTCCCTTAACACGACTCTGTCCACGTGACACCCCACTCCAGTGAGCGCGTCACGGAGTTTACCCTCACCTTAGTACTACAATAATCAAATGAGAGACTATTATCGCTCAACTTTTATAATCTGCGACATACATATATGATAAGGAAAAGGCCCGTGCCTTAATTAGTACAGCACGGTTCGATCAATCAGGTTAAACTACGCTTGCCGTAGTCAGTCCGTGGATGGATGATCATCTTTAATTTAATTAAATTTTCAAGACATGACCTTTTGTGCTCACATACAATTATTATACATTATTGGGGCTGACTGATATGTAGCGGAATCTATAACACCACAATATGCGAAGTACGCATCACACTAGTAATGGCAATTAATGCGATTTTGCATTAATTTCATTAGCATGTGAATTCTTGAGACTTAGCATGATAATTGCTATTGCTATGCTAATAGCTATTATTATGATAATTGATGATGATGAAGTATGTGAATTTTTGAAATATGCGAATTAAAAAGTGCGTTCTAATAAATTTAACTCGCGAACGAGGTCACGGTCATTGTAACCGATAGATTTAGTATTCCCGGCTTCCTGTGGGTGCGACGGAGAGCGCACGCTGCCGCTGCGTGCGTCGACGCTCTGACGTATGATAGTATAAAAAAGTACGAAGCGATAAATTCACTTAGCACTTCACAGAATTTCGCAACTACATCATTTGCTAAATGCTAAATGTGCATTCGCATGCTAACAATGAATGCGAATGCTTATTAATCCATCACTACATCACACTGCAGGACGTCTCCTGCATTGTTTATCGTTTATTGCAGCAGAGTTTACTGCGCGACTAGCTTATAGATAAACCACGTTCCAACAACAAATGCCGGGCAGTAGCCCACTAGTTACATCACCCGTCTGGTCGGAGGATCCTTTCTTTGTGGTTATTCGAATAACGATGGGCAGGGCAGCGGCTATGGAGGATGAGTGGACTTTACACCCTTCATACCTTAAATACGTCCCAAGGCCAGGCCAGGGTGACCAGTCTTACCAAGGGGTATGTATGATCGTGTTACCCAGTAACTGGGATGTGGAGGTCAATTAGGCAGTCGCTCCATGTAAAATACTGGCATTCAGCTGCATCCGGTTAGACTGGAAGCCAACCCCAATATAGTTGGGAAAGGCTAGGTAAATGATGATGACCTTCCATAGACACGTCCCTAAATGTATATGACATGAAGGAAAATTTTAAAGTATTGGCCACACTCAATTAGCCATGATGTAATCTATAAGGTCGATTCACACATATCAGTGAAGCCACCGTTCCGACACAGTACCGGCACAGTGCAAAATATTCTTTCATTCATTCTCATGCCGGTGTCGGCACTGACACTGAGACACTGACACTGACAAGTGGGAATGCGTTCATAGAGAATGTATGAAAGAATATTTTGCACTGTGCTGGTACTGTGTCGGAACTGTGGCTTCACTGATATTTGTGAATCGACCTTAAAAGTCAACGAGCGATTCGTCGTCAATATTTTTGATAGAAAATAATGTATAATGAAAAAAAGTTATGCCAAAGTAAATTATGCCTTAATTCAATGAAACAAGGGTCTATCCACGCAAAATAATGGCTACTAAGCATAATTTATTAAAATTACCCACAGTATTCTCAATTTTGTCCCGTCATATCGACGTCCTATAAATTCAAATACCTATCTTACCTATCGGTACTAAAACTGGAATTACTTCGAAGAAATATAGATTGTTTACGCAGTATCAACCAATTTTCAGCTTTTTTGAAAATATTATCTTTGCGGTATATCTTGTGTGGTTGTGACTCTATATTTATGTACGTGAGTGAAGTAATTTTTTTTCTGTTTTTTTTTTACATTTAAAAGGTGAGAAGAGACCAGATGGCATGACGTTGTTGCCTTGGAAGGTGGGCAGGCCTCCGGTGTGAGACGCAACCTGTGTCAACCCTTGCGCCATCCCTAGCACGGCGAGCTGTGCTGGCGACGCTGCTGCAGCTGTTGAGCCGCGCTCAAACGGCGCAAATACTGTAACCTTATGGGTAACTACAGTTTTGAGCAGTTTGGGGTCGAAACGCTCGGGCCATGCGAGTCCGAGTGCGGGTCTCCTTTTTAAAGATATTTCTCGTCGACTGGTCGATACTTCACGTGACCAGAGGGATAGCTCGTTCTTTGGCCAAAGAATTAGCATTGCTATTCAACGTGGCAATGCTGCCAGTCTTTTGGGCACTTTTCCGGATGACAGCGATGCGGATGAGAATTACTTCGACGCCTAAGTGTCCTTTTGTTTTTGTATAGTTAGTGACGTAATTGATTTCTGTGTGAGTAAGTACGCCTCTAATACTTTTTTTTGGTTAATGTGAAACTAATATCTAAGGCCGCGTCCTAAAAGAAAACACGCGATCGTCGCATTCATATGTCACTATTTGTTCGGAAAAACGAACGAGATTCCTGAACCCACTCCTGGCTTAAGCATATTTTTAGATTCGTTACAAGTATTAAGTACTTGCAATACCTACAACTGAAGTGGTAGTGGGCTGGCCATGCTTGTCGAAGGACCGATGGCCGGTAGAGCAGACGAGTCCTAAGGTGGAGATCGCGTATCGGCAAGCATATTGTGGGGCCCTTTCTAGCTAGGCAGGTGACCTTAAGAAGGTGGCTGGGACAGACTGGATGCCGAAAGCGGAGGACAGGGTGTTGTGGTGAAAGAAAGAAGAAAGAAAGAAAATACGTTTATTTGCGGCAAGCATGACGCTAACAAAGGACAAATAAAATATACGAAAATAACAAGTTGCGGGAAAATATGTAGCACATTCACGCAAAACGGCCATCACTCAGCATAATGCTGCGACCCTATGCGAGACAGAGCCCCAGCGCTGGTTTTGGTGGTGCAGCCGGGGAGAGGCCTATGTCCAGTAGTAGACTGCGATAGGCTGAATTGAATACCTACACAACATACCTGGGCCCTATATCACAAAAAAAATTACAAGTTTCAATTTACTTTGTAAATCTTACAAGGTAAGCCACATAATTGTAACGGAAAAACCTGAAAAATATGTAAATTGTAGTGATAAGTCGACAATTTACATATTTGTAATTTCTGTGTAACGCAATATTTTCTACAATTTAACAATTTTGCAGAATTGTAGCAAAATTGTATGAATACCTATTGCATTCTATGTTTGAAACGTAATTGTACGTATTATGACAAATTGATTCATCCGAAATGCACTGTAGTGGTTTACCGAACGTTTCCGGCTAAATAAATCCAGTTCTAGGCTCGGAGAGGAAATGGCTAAATTAGGGCAAACTGTTGTAGATGTTTATAACCAACTACTCCATGGAGTATTGGAGAAAATGCGAAGTTATCATATCAAGAAGGTTCGATTTTCAAAACAGCCACTTTGGCAGAATCATAATTATTAGGAAAATATTATGGATCATCGTAAAATGTCACTAACTGACAATTCATAATTTATGATCTGCGTGCGATTCATATTACGAAATAGTTCATCTGTTTGACAGTTTTCTATGGAGATTCGTAAAATGGTCCACACATTATACGAATTTCTTTTGTGTCACAATAGAGGAATTGCTAATGACAGCTGGAAATTCAGGAAATTAATTGCTTTTAGAGGAATTGCTAATGTGGCCGTTTTAGGCCCCCTATTAGTAGGTACTTAACACCGACCTTGACTGGCACTTGATGTGTCTTGCTAGTAGTGGTAGTTTTGCTTAGCAAAACTTGAATCGTCTCATTACAAAAGGCCTGTCAACGCTTACAACACATTCACAAGAGACAAGTCTTTTGATCAGTTGTTAAAAACAAGTAAGCCCGCCCGCCCTTTTTTTATTTCATAAACGTAAAAGAAGAAAGTAAGTATATAAAAAATCATCCTATAATCTTAACCGAGTTACCAGGAGTACAGGTTTAAAGAGAGGATTTTCGTATTCAACTCCTTTTAAACGAAGTCAGCTTTTGTAAAGCCTTTGTATACCTATGCAAATCAGTGCTCACTATAATTCTGGGGATTACGAAACATCTCAGACTTCGCTCGAGTTCAACCTACTTATTAAAATATTCCAGGAATTTTCAAGTGGGTGAACACGTGATCTAGTGAGTTTATTATTACTAAATTCTACAACATTAAAAGTTCGTATAGGTACTCAGTAGGTTTAAGTATGTGTTTGATGTGAAACACCTAATGTGCGCAGTCTCATCCCGCATTCCGCGCAGGATTCGCCTCAGTATGGCCATTGCTCAGTGCAAGCCCTCGAAATTGAAATTTTCTTACGTTGTTTGCAATTTTCACGTCAGTGTTGATCATTTTCCATGGCAATTATGTATTTACAGAATTATAATCATTAATATATCTCTCTGAATTAGATTTGTTCCATTGAATTACTTTTTCATAAAATCCTGATGTGACTGCCTGTCACCTACTCCTATTAAATAAGAAAATATTATATTTATTTTAAAACAAGCACATTTTATGGGAAATAAGCTAGGGACAAGTGCCGCGAAAAGGTCGAAGGCAATAATTCAACAAATTCTAAAGAAACGAAGTAAAATATCCGATTTCTAATCTTAGGACACAATACTAGTTAAACATCTGGATACAATTTAGTTGGGCTCGCAATTCAAACGGACCCTTTTAAAACAATTGAGAAATTGTACAAAAACGGCAATAAATCTATTCTGCGAAACTGTGGGAAGACGAGCTGGCTGAACGTGGTGTTTTAGGAATTGAGGGCTGTTATTTAAAGTCAAGGAGGACACTTCGTTTTAGACCACGATAGGGTACAGACGTCGGTGTCTGGGCTAGTTAAGTTAGGAGGCTTGGTGAATAGCAAGAGGTCATGTCCGAGTGGGCTGTCGTAAGATAGCGAGTATTAGTTATTAAGTTAAATATAGTTAGGTTAAAACCCAGATTAGACTAATCTAGTAATTAACGTAGTATGTGTGTGTGTTTGTTGGTGCGACTGGGTGAGTCTTTCATTATAATAATTATCCTTGGCTGGTAATGTAATTAAAGTTCTTTTAACTAAACAGACAGAGACGTGTTGCTGGGGAGTTTGTTACGCCACTTCTTCTCCCCAGCTCAAACACTAGGAAGTGGCGAAGGGTGGGCGCTTTGGGGCTGTCTATAGACCTTAAAAAGAGTTGATCCACAACTCTATTTAATTAATGATTCTTGAGATTTGATTCTCAGTTTTATTGCGTAGTATCCACCTAATTCTTGAATTCAGTATTCTTTGTCTCAGACCAATAATAGGACTTTAAGAGAGCGATTATCCAAAACTCTATTAAATAATGATTCTTGAGACTCGGCTCTCAACTCTAATATCTAGTAATTTATGAATGTTGTATTCTTTATCTCAGACCAATAATTCGGTCAGGCTGACATGAACACGTGTCTTGCAGATATGCTTGTTGTGCAAAGGGTGAACTTCCAGGGGTTTGGGTGACCACATCTATCTCATACTCAGTCCAAGGACTGATAGGGACCATGTGTCCTTAAGAGCATGATGCCGACGCAATGCCGCTGGAACTAGCCGCCCTATTGCTAGACAAGGACGGTCGCACGGTTGCCACAGGGAAAGCCGCTTCGTCACGTTTATCAGTTCGAGAGAACTGCTAGGGACCATGTCTCCAAAAGAGCATGATGCCGACGTAACGCCGCTGAAAAGCCGCTTGCGTCACTTTATGGAAGTGTATCTCTGAGTACTCCGAGTGCAGATGCGAGGTATCGTGTGAGTAATGACTGACCAAATACCTGTTACGCTAACGTAAGGGTTACTCACAGATTTATATAATAATATACTTTGCATCCCTCTATTATTTATTAACTTTCTAAACCACATCCAACTATTCAAAGCCATGAATTCATAAGTCTTCTTTACAATTTCATTCAATCCTTTCCTTGCCTTTTAATGGGACAAGGCATCGGACTTCTCTAATGAATTCATTTGTTATATAGGTGGGAGGGTGACCAAGTCTGGGACGAGCCCTACAGAATTGCGCGGAATACAGCGGGGCGCAGTGCTTTCCCCTACGGGGAAACCGACCTAAAACACTAATATTAGCATAATTAGGAAAAACGAAAATTTTATCGGCCTAGGGTAATTTAGGTACAGTCACAAATCAATTACAATTTCGTGAGCTACCACTGCGTACTTGTTTCAAACAGCCTTCAATTAATCCAATGCTGTAGACGATAACATTGTATGTCAAATAAGATCTTAGACATCAACTTCTTTTTCTAAATGCCCTCATCCCATGTTACTTGGTGTTAAAGCTAAATTATGTTTCATAAATCATCTCTCACAGTTGCAACGGCAGACAATCAAAATAATATTAATTAATAAAAAAGATAATATAATGTGAATGCAACAATAAAAAAGGTTTAAAACTGAAACGCAACCAAACGATTTCAATTTATCACAGGATAATCCGATACATACGTCGATTGACATCATTTTCATTTCGGAGAGAAACGTGGAATCGTGGGATTTATCGAACTATAAAATATCTGAACAACCTGTATAATCAATTAATCATATTGAATATACAGGGGAACTTAATTGGTTTAGGATCAGTAACGCAGTTGAGGTATCTAACGTAATCAGATTTATTTTGGTACCTACCTATTTAATTCTCTTGAGGTTCGATTAAATATACAAATATAATTATATTAAATTATATAATTATATTTGTATATAATTATATTAAATTATATAATTATATTTGTATATAATTATATTAAATTATATAATTATATTTGTATATAATTATATAATTTAATAAAATTAAATATAATATTAAATATAATATTAACATTTCAACTGTCTCCTTATTAAGGTTCATGAGATACAGCCCGCTGACAGACAGACGGACGTGAGGACGGACGGAGGCTTAGTAGTAGGGTACCGTTTGGGTACGGAACCCTAAAAGTAATATTGTTTTTACAAAGGAGAGATATTTAGGGGCTCCGTCAAACTGAGGCTCCGTCAAACTGGGGCTGTAAATCGTTTTATTCAAATGTCACTTCTACGATTGAAAATAAGAAAATCAATAATGTCATGTAGGGATATAAAATAGCAACTTGCAGGTGTAGGTACTGTATTCTGGTTCATGTCAAAAGTAACAAGAGATTGAGTCCTATAAATGTTACTTTGAGAAACTTTACACAATAACTTTGCGTTTTTCATGATATTTTTGGATCTCTATAATTTCATCTTACTTTTACTTACTCCAACTGAGTACTAACCAACCTATTATCATCATCATCATCAGCTGAAAGACGTCCACTGCTGGACATAGGCCTCCCCAAAGCTCCCCCACTTCGACCGGTTCTGTGCTTCTCGTAAGCAGCGGATTCCTACAGAAATATATATTTATTATCCCACTGTTGGTAAATGGATCGGTAATCGTTGGTGATCACAATGAAAAAATATTATTAAATTTTTCATGGATGTACATGTTAGGTCAACCAATAATAATCTGGCAACATAGAGGCAAGTGAAGGGTGGGTTTTAGTTAGTAAGAGTCAAGTTATTTCATAATTTCCCACCCAAAAAAAAAAGGTTATAATATTTTCTACAAGAAGAAAATAACTTGAGATAAAATAAAACTTCTAAATAGTGTGCGGTCTTCTGGGCAATCGTTCCATGTCTACTTCTGGTTATGACATCTTCTCTGACAGAAGCGTCTAGCCCTGTCGCTGCGTGCAAGTTTTCATCAGCACGTCGTGCCAAATCATTTGTTAAGGCGCCAACAACTATTAATATAAAGAAGAAAATAATGAAAGAAAACCTGTTTATTCTGCACAAACAAAACGCACACACAACAAAAAAAAAAATACAAAAGTAGCCAAAAGTCTCATTAAAATTAAAAAAAGATTGACAGTATTGTTCATACTCTATTACATATGCAAACCTTTGTAGTTACTAAAGCCAAGATCAAAAATGTTGTATTGGAGCGACGCAGGCAAAATAAAGAGAAATGTTCAATTCAACGATTCGTATAATAATGTTCATAATAAGTGTGAGCAGTTACAAATATAAGGTTAGGCGAGCTGCACACTACAATGTCATACAGTCAATTCTAGCATAAAGTACCTGCTATACGGTTGCCAACCTCGACAGAGGTGACCTTGATGGTTTAAAACCGTGTAGGTGATGGTTTACTACCAAATTTAAAACAGCTCTACCGGTCGCCAACCAAGGTCAGCTCTGTCGGGGACGCGGTTGGCAAACGTGTAGGAGGCACTCTATATTAAAATAAAATGAAGTCTCTTTATAGAATAAAGTTATTCACTCAGCATTTTCTCCACAGCTTTATGAACTTAACTGACATTTTACTAAAAGTTTACACCCAAAACCCGTGTACCGTAAAAATAGAACCGCTTCCGCTCATAACTTGCGACGAAAGACGTTTTTACGATAGTCGCACACACCAACTATTTTTACGACTTGAATCCTTGCGGTAACGAATATGTGAACTTCAGTACCTACGTCATCTACTAGATTAGAAACGAAGTCCCACTCCACACAACATGCAAAATTGGAGCTTTTAAAAACTGTCCTTCAAGACACAGTATTTTCCTAGTTTAAAGGACAGGAGTCTGTCTCATTTGTAATAGCCATACCCATCCCATATTGACACAACACTGATGTTACATACGCAAATTGTTTGATAAATAAGTTATTACTAAGGGTCGATTTTAAAAAAGCTTATCTTTTATCCGTGGAATAAAATTGACATCTGACAGTTTCTGTATGGAACATCTGTCAAAAATTAAAAATTCAGTCGCTGCATTAAACATAATACTAGATATAGTATAATATACGTTTGGAATAACTTAAAGCCTACAGTGACACTTAAAATTTAATTTAACGTTATTTAAGGAAAGTCATAGCATAAAATCAATTCAAGAACAGTTTTACTTGAGTCTAAAATGCGGGGTTACTTCTCTTACATACACAAATATGTATATATACACACAAATATATCATTAACATACAAACTTCTGGTAATTAAATCAAAATGTAAGCGACTTATGACCCCAAAATTCTCTTAATTATTTGCACTCACAATACAAGAGGAATCGAGAGAATTTCTCGACGACATGTGAAGCCAAGTCAGAGGCGGCTTTAAAACTCTGAAACCAGGTTAGTCACTAACTATACGGAAAGAGAAATAAAGTTAGTGATGGGGTAATGTGCAACGTTAAAAAAAAACCAGTTTAGGTAGCTGATTTAAATTAAGGTCCTTATTATATTAATTTCAATGTGACTTAAATAATAATCATTACAGAGATATTAATCATCAAAAAATAAGAATTGAAAATTGGTCATTATCCAGGTAATATAAGCAGGTACACAGATTGAAATATTCTTATTTATCTTATATAGATTCTTTTCTACCTTGTGAATGTGAGAACGTCGTAGGCTTAGTGAACTGTAGACTTTTATTTTTAATTTTTTTTTATGAACTTTACCTGAAACTTTTTGAAAGGCCTACACTGTCCTCCCATAACTATTAACACTGTAATTCGAAAATATTGTAAAAGCCAATTATCTTTTAAAAGAGTAACCATGGAGTTTCTTGTCGGCTCTTCTCCATAGGAAACGACCAATTGGAACCGTGCACCTAGTTTCTGACGTTTCATAAGTGCCCATGTAGGCTTATGTGAAATAAAATATTTTGATTTTGATTTTGAAACAAATTAAAATGTCGTAAGTGTCTTAAAATATTACATACAGGTACGTTATTATTAGTGTTAGTTGCCAGTGAGAAAAGAAAATGAACCTTCTTAATCCTTACAGTACCTTGTTCAATGTGAAGCGGCCTGAGTCAGCTTACATGAACTTTCGTCAACGTCATAAAGTCTATTCGGTTACTCAGTAACTGCGCTTTTATCTCCTGAAGGAAATCCTGTCTACATACCTTGTAAGACAAGCAAGATTGTAAACAAACCAAGTGACGATGATAGGGTTGTAAATAAATAACATATATGATAAAATACACAGAACAGAAAAAAACAGAATACAACTGTCATAATTGGTCCCTAACGTCACATTAAGCACTGCTGAACTGAATTTTGCTGAAGGAGTTTCTTGCCCGTTCTTCTCCATATGTACCTACTACGCTTTGGAATGGGCAACTAGCTTCATCAATCTGATTAACCGACCCTTAACAATTCAAAAGTGCCTTTAATTGGTTTATTTTAAATAATTATATTTTATTTATTTCAGGCATCATTCTAGTCTATACATTTAAATTACTTACTATTTTAAATTGAAAATATTAATATTATTAAACAGCTCAATAAAAAAAAAAATTGAAATTGAAAAATCATAAAAATAACAGAATCGTTTAAAAAAAATAGTTAAAAATAAAATGTTCAAATTATTAAATGTTATAAAAATGCCAAAATTTTAAAAATGAAAATTATATAAATTACAAACGAAATAAAAATATTATTAAAAAAAAAAAAAAAATCTTTCTACTTACATCTACCATTACAGGGAATATTTATCTACATAATAATAATCAACCGATGACTATGATGAATTTAAGCAAGTTCGTATATTAAAATAGGAAAAACAAATATGAACCAATAAATAACATTTTATCTCTGAGAAACCCATTCCTTGTATCGGCACAGTTTTGACAAAGTAACCGAACGATCCAGTTACTCAATTTCAAGTTTAATGTCGTAACCGAAGCCAAAATTGAAGTCAACGTTAAGTTTACCATGAACTTAGATTAACATAATTAACGGTAAGATTATTAAAACTTGAATTCAAGCCAGGCCTCATGTTTCTGTGTTATTATGTACGTGAAGTAAAATGCGGTGTACATTATGATTTTATGCATAATAAAGTAACTTATAAACTTAAAATTAAGTTATAACACAGTAAAAAGATAGCCCATGAAATGCAATTATCAGTTCAGTATCAGATTGTATGTTTATCAAAGCGTGATTCTTCACATTTTTATGTTTATTTTTTTCAAATCAAATTATTTTATTTCACATAAGCCTACATGGGCACTTATGAAACGTCAGAAGCTAGCTGCACGGTTCCAATTGGTCGTTTCCTATGGAGAAGAGCCGGCAAGAAACTCCATGGTTACTCTTTTAAAAGATAATTGGCTTTTACAATATTTTAGAATTACAGTGTTAATAGTTATGGGAGGACAGTGTAGGCCTTTCAAAAAGTTTCAGGTAAAGTTAATAAAAAAAAAATTAAATTAAATTAAAATTAAAAATAAAAGTCTACAGTTCACTAAGCCTACGACGTTCTCACATTCACAAGATAGAAAGTAATCTATATACAATAAATATGATACTACAGATAAAAACCTATTTAAACCAAATGACATGATTGCCATTACAACTGTAATAAAATCTGAATAATTTTACTAGCCTACACTGTCTCTCTCCTGGGCAAAGGCCTCCCTCCACTCCTGCCATCTTTCGCGAGCCCGCGCCTCCTCTTTCCAGTTTTGATGGAACCTATCCAGCTCGTCCCGCCATCTCCTACGTGGTCTGCCGCGACCCCGTCTCACTGTCTCAGGGCACCAGTTATGTGCTATTTTGTTCTTGACATTAAAGAATAAAAATTTACAGAATAATAAATTATGAAAATCATCAATACAGCTCTCTAAGGGATATTGTTAGGGCAATGTAAAAGCAATGTTTTAATAAGTTTTATGATTATTTTTTAATTTTATTTTTTGATTATTATTCTGTAAAAAAAAACATTATTATTAGTTACTATCACGAATCACACTTTGATCAGTATACAATCGGATACTAGGCTGCAAGCCCCTGCAGCCCTTAAGCCCCGGCCAAACTGAAGCGAATCTTGCGCAGAATACGGAACGAAATCGCTCGCGCCGATTGGGTCAAGTAACTTGTATGGAGATATTCAAACTGGCTGACTTCAGAAGTGCGCGTCTGACGCGGGATTCGCCTCAGTAAGGCTAGCTTTGGATTTAGATATTTTAAAATAGACCTTACCATTAGCATCATCTTCACCGGCTGGCTCTTCAGATGAATCTGCTCGGTTCCTCAGGTCATGGAGGCGAGAGAGTACACGGTGGGATGCACATATTCCTTCGCCTGCATGGCCTGAGGAGCAGAGCACCACTGCTCCGGGATTCTCAGCTCTATTGTATTTGTGGTAAGATGGGTTCTAGATTGACACATTTTAAAAAGACAGGCTCTACAGCTGTAGTACGGTTGCGGTTAGTTGAAGAATATGGTACATATTAAACAGGGAGTAAAAGTAGATCCATCACAAACCTGTCATCTACGCGTTATCATCTGCTTAGCCTTTTCTCATCAATGTTGGGGTCAGCTTCCAGTCTAACCGGATGCAGCTGAATACCAGTATTTTACATGGAGCGACTGTCTATCTGACCTCCACAACCTAGTCACTGGGTAACACGGTACCTCTTGGTAACACTGGTCGTCAGACTTTCGGGCTTCTGACGACCCGTAACAACTGTCAAAGATCTACAAATGACAGCCGGGACCAACGGCTTAACGTGCTTTCCGAGGCACGAAGGAGTCTTGGTATGTAAAGATGGTCACCCATCCACGGACCAACCCCGGCAAGCGTAGCTAAACCTGATGGATCAACCCGTGCGGCTGTTATTACTTAGCCACGAGCTACCCGTCATCTACGCGTTCTGTACATCAAACTAAGTAAGCTTGTGCAAAAATAATTGCTGGGACACGACTTTTAGTTTTGGTGAGACACAACAAACATCGAATTTACAACAAACATCGAATTTACATTGTACATATCGCACACCTAGATCTAAACTGAGAAGACAACTCAAAAATCGTTAATTTTGAGTTATGTTTTTATTCGAATGCTCGGTGATCATACGCAGGATTGAATGTTATCCCCAGTTTATATACAGTGACATTTTACAAGCTATTTATTATCTAGAATCAAATTAAATTGTATAACTTCCCAAAAAAAAAAGGCAGATATACGTTTTTATCGTTTTAGTTTAGATCTAGGAGTGCGATATGAGGGGCGTATGAAACGGTACAGGAATCATGGGAGTATTTAAAGTTAAGTTATAAAATTTAAAACTGGTTTTCGTAAAAAAAGTCTAAGAAGGAACTTTGACCGTCAATATCTCCGTTAACCACATGATTCTCAAATAGGGTCCAGTACAAAAAAAAAACTAATAACTGGAAAAGCAAGTGAATCTCGTATTTACCTATTGTATTGTAAGCATATTACAATACAATACAACGGGTAAATATGAAAATAAATTAAAGTACAATGTTAAAAGTTTAATTATTTAGTATCTACCAGGATAACATGAATCGTGGGCTATATAAAAGTGAGACATGGTTATTAGAACAATCTAACATCAAATCGTAGTCAAGTGGCACAGTGCCATAAGAGCCATGCCACACGATGCGGTGCGGCGCCGCACCGCATCGTGTGGCATGGCTCTTACTGGCAACGTAGCTTTATTACAGGAACGCCGTAAAAGGAGAGTAATGTTTTCAGAGTTCATGTATGTATGTGAGTTGCTTTGTTCCACCATATCTTTTTAATAAATGGCTATCCAAACTCATTACATTTTGGCCACCAATATGACCTCATATATTTTATGATTGCCTGGTTATTAAAGGATCGAATCGAAATGTATAATTTAATTATAATTAATTGAATTTTAATTGACTTAGATTTTTAATTTTAATTAATAGCTATGAATGTAACAATAAATTTTGCTGTGCCCTGACATGGTCTACAACGGCTCTTCTTAGCTCTAAGTTAACATCTTGTTTTACCTTGTGGAACGCAAATAAATGAATATGAAATATGAATGAGAAAGCGATCTACAGAAAGATGGGTTTTAAAAAAATATGGAATCATTGGTAATTTTACTAAATGGGTATTTTTAATAAAGAGGATAAAAATATATGCACTGGATTAACTTCTGAAACTAAATTAACTAACAAACTATAAAAATATGATAACCTTTAAACTATACATAAATGAACTAAAATATGGCGTCGAAAAATTCTTCCGCATCGCTGTCGACTTTTAATGTAGCCAAAAGACTGTCGGCATTGCCACGTTGTGTGGCAATGCTTAGCCTCTGGCCAAGGTAAAAGCCAGCCACATGGCATACCAAAATATAAATGAAATGGATGAATACTGAAAGTATTATCTAGTTACCTACAAGAAAAACATTTCACTAAAACATCTAATAAAAAGAAAATGCCGCTGTTAAGAAAAACCTTATTTATTCATCAAAAATCTTCAAACGCTTACTTAGTACTTAACCCTCTTCCCCCAAACAGGGGATAAACTTGATAACTTTTTGTAAACTCGTAGGTTCAGACATATATCTTGGGCAAAACACCCCATTTCGACACAAGTGGGTGTCTTATCCTTTACACTTACAAAATCTGCGATATACGGCCTTATGTAAGTCCCAGAAGAAATGGCCTAATAACACCCCCCCTTTGCCCCCCTTTTAAGGGCGTCTTCCGCATAATTCGCTAATCAAACTTAAGCTTAGGATTCAGGGTTATCCCTCTTGTACAGTCTCATTTACTTTACTTTTAGTGACGTGACTTTAGGATGGTGCGAGCGATTATATAAGAATTTTGTGAAAGAGATAATGTGTTGAATTTTTACATTAGCGGGTTTATTATCAAAGGAAAAATTTAAGAATTTGGTATAACATGCATGCAAAGTTAAATAGAAGTGTGGGCGACTGCCCTTGCAATGTATACATTGTACCTATCTGAATGTTACTATTTTGTATGAAAAAAGTTTCAGGAACTTTTTATATCGTTATAATCCTGAAAATAAAATCAAACGTCAATAAGTATATAAACTTCAACAAATAGGTAAAAAAAAAAGATTTTGTTAGAAAAATCACCCAAGGCTATTTAATATTATCTCATAAAATGTGGCCAACACAATAGACCTAATTCTCAATAAATTTATCATGTCAATGCTCAAATTATAATTTAAACAAATGTGTTAGAAAATCACCCAAGGCTATTTAATATTATCTCATAAAATGTGGCCAACACAATAGACATAATTCTCAATAAATTAATCATGTCAATGCCCAAATTATAATTAAAACAAATGTATTAGAAAATCACCCAAGGCTATTCAATATTACCTCATAAAATGTGGCCAACATAATAAACATAATTCTCAATAAATTAATCATGTCAATGCTCAAATTATAATTTAAACAAATATATAATTTACAAATTTTACCTAAATAATTATGTCAAAATGATTATAATTCTTGAAAACACTGGGTTTTTCCATCCGGAATTTCTCAATAGCAGCCCGGAGTATTTGTGCCCGGTTGATAGGCTCGCCCCCTTTTACATGGGACTTAAAAATAACTGACAAAAGTGGGTGTACTATAGGTACACCTCTACCTAACCCTTCAGGGAATACAAGCGTGATGTAACGTTATGTTAAAATTGGTTTAAACACTTAAAATATTCTAAAAGTTCAGCCATGAATTCTGAAATAAAAATCAACGCTACTTCAAATATTTGCGGGATCGTAATTGACTTAGTTCATTTTAATCGTTCGGGAACGAGCTCCTCATTCTTTTCTTGTGTGGAATGGCTACCAATCATTTATACGACTTGCTATTAAAAATTGTGGAGACTTTTATAAAAGTTTTAATTTTTAAACGACTCTTTCGTTGGTGGAGTGGTCTCAAAAGCGTCTGCTTTTTTTTTTCAGGTTCTGAAATATCAAATGACTTCTCCCGCTCTGGGTGGAGTGGAAGGACGTGTCAGACTTTTACTGACTAAAACCCACCCGTGTTCCTTCAGTTGCCTGTTGCCAAGGGTCCCAGTATCCCTTTCGGACTTACCCGCAACCCTGGCAGGCATCCCAATGCGTCTGCTGAGCATGAGATCGTGATCTAGCAAAGTATTACTGGGTTTTCCTACACGGAATATCTGTGTCTCATTTCCGTCCAGTATCACCTATATTTTTTTATTTAACGTTTATATCCATTTATTTTTATTTTTTAATATTTATATTTATTTTGATTACGAATATACAGCATGTAACAAAAACCCTGTCCAATCCAAAAGGGGGCACCTAGATACCGCAATATCATTACTTCCAAGATTTTTTTTTTGTTGTGAATGTAAAAAAGTTATTGTACTATTTTAAATTCACCTTTTTAGTACCTACATTACGGCAATTTCATTATAAATAAGCGAATTTTCTACAGAGGTCATAAGTTATGACTTGTGACCCGCTAGACGACGGCCACACGCGTCCCATGAAATAAACCAGTAAAATTCCCCATAAAAAAAAAAATGCGCCTTGTTTTTTATTTCTTTTTTCCAAAAAATAACTACATAAATAGACTCTCAGTATGATTCTTAACAACACCCTCACGGATTGGACAGGGTTTTATTACACGCTGTATATATAAATAGAGTATTGTACCTATCTATCTACGTATGATGGCAATGTATAGGTGAGGTACCTACCTGGTGAAATGTGAGTGTTCGATATATCTTGTTTTACCAGTTCGAGGAAAAGAGACGTTATTAGAATAGAATACTCTATATTATGTTCACCATGTACACCATTTATTGTGTTGTGTGATTATTATGTTATTACCTAGTTATTTTTGAGCGATGTTGCCATGCCAAAGTTAACAACGTTTTTTTTTGGTTCTTGACTGTCCTGTTGTCGGAGTTTTAAGCCGCGCCTGGGGCTCTGACTTGACTGCACATGCCGTCGATAAATATATCTCTATGCCGGTTTCCTCACGACGTTCTCCACCGTTTTTGAAGCAAGTGATAATTATACAATACGCACATAAATCAGAAAACTCAGAGGTGTGTGACATAGGTTAGGACTCCACACCAATGACTTGGCAGTCCGAGACGGTCACACCACTAGCCTATCACTTTGTTACCAAGTGTTTCCAAGTAAACAGTTGGTAACAAAAATACCTATAGTAAGCAGGAAAATCTGTGCGCTTAGTAGATGTGTAGAGATCGGAACAGCTATCTGTCACAGTGAGTAATTGTCTCAAGGTGTAAGGTCATCGTACTGTAACGTGATATCGGGTAGCCGTGACTGTAGTAACTGATACTAATCTAGTATACTTATAGTACGCCGGCGTGTAACGTAGAAGATAAATGATTGGTTACCAAACAAAAACCAATGTAGTTCTGTAAATAAATTGTGGAATAAATATAAAATATTAACTTCCTAACTTAATAATAATTATAAATGCGAAAGTTAGTTAGTTTGTTTGTTATGCTTTCACGCTAAAAGGGCTGAACGGATTTGGAATTAAATTGGGTTTTTATGGCACATGGGTAGACCATGACCCGTAAAAAGATATAGGCATACTTCCATCCTGGATCGCAGACGAATTCGCGGGCAACAGCAAGTATAAAATAACAGAGAGATGTAGACATAAAAAAATTTATAAAATAAATAAAATAAAAATATATAATAATAATATTAAAAAAATATATAAAATATATGAAACAGTCGTTATAAAAATGCGTGATTAAAAGAAGGCATGATATAGAATAACCTTTTTTTTTTCTTTTTTTTTTTTTTTTTTTGATTGGCATCTCGTAGGTTTTACCACAAAGGGTACTATCTACTTAACCGGACTGTCCTGCGAAGATGCTCTAAGCTATGATACTAACTCAAAGCGCCTCCAGCCAGGGGCATTTAAAAACTAATCTAAAACTAATTATAAACTAAACGACGGCTCGCTAAGGGCACCCCCTGTGGGGTACGGACCTCGGCTTAGGGCGTCGCTGGGGGGAGGGCAGCTAGTGGGGACAGGCTAGATCGGGGAGTTTAAATTAACTATTACTACTACTGGCGGCTCAGCGTCCGCCTGTGCGGGCGCTTCACCGTCGACAGACAAGGGTCGGGGAGGAGTAGGATGAGTCGTCATCCTGTTAGATCGGGGTCGCGGTCGAGGAGGTCCTCGACGTCGAGGTCGGAATGAAGGACGGCGTCTGGTTTTAAGAACCGTACTGGTGGCCCTATTGCTCTCCTGGAGGAGAGTTATGGGGTCGTCGGGGTCGGTGAGAGCATGCCTCGGACGGCGGGTATGACTAATGCGAGAGGGGGTATAATTGGCCGCCTCGACAACCAGTGGGTTGCGATGTTTGGCGGCGGAGTCAAAGAAACGCTTAGAGAGGCGTTTTAAGAATTGAGCTATCGTGGGGATTTTAAGGTCGAGATGGAGGATCTCGTTACGGACATAGTAGGGGGAATCGGTAGCTCTACGGAGGAATCGGTTCTGGATGGTTTGCAACCTATGAATATGGCGGGGTCTAGTGTGGGCAAAGACGGCACCGGCATATGTCATGATGGGACGGATACACGCAGTGTAGATACGCAATTTGCACCTAAGTGACAATTTGCTACGTGCATTTAGGACGGAGTGAAGCCTACCTAGAGCGAAAGCGGCTCGCGAGCGAACCTGCTTTATGTGCTCTTGAAAAGTGAGGTGGTCATCGAGGACTACTCCGAGATATTTGGCTCGCTTCTCCCAAGGGATCGGCTTGCCGAACATGGTGATGGGCTCGGGGAGGGTGGGTTTCTTACGCGGTTTGGAAAAGAGAACCGCCTGACTCTTATCGGGATTGACCTCGATTCGCCACTTCCTGAACCATTCGCCGAGCTTGTCGACTGAGGTTTGGAGAGTGTCGCGAATCGTAACGGGACTACGGGCCTTAAAGTAGATGGCCGTATCGTCTGCGAACAGAGCCAACTGTGCCTTTCTACTTTTGGGAATATCGCTAGTAAACAGCGTGAAGATGAGCGGGGATATGACAGAGCCCTGGGGGACACCTGCGCGAATGGGACGGGGTGAGGATAGGGCACCCTCTATGCGGTAGCGAAAGGTGCGGTTTGACAAAAAGTCTCGTAAGATGAGCACGAGACGATCGGGCACACCGAGTTGGTATAGCTTGTATAATAAGCCATTGTGCCAGACTTTGTCGAACGCCTTCGCTATATCGAAGAACACCGCCCCCACCATTAGGCCTCGCATAAAGCTTTCGCTTATGTGCTCGACTATGCGGTGGGCTTGGTGGATGCTGCAGTGTTGGGTGCGGAACCCAAATTGCTCGTTCGGGATGAGACCCTTGGTCTCGGCGTAGTCTCTGAGACGCTTATAAATAAGCCTCTCATAGATTTTACCGAGAACCCTGAGCAGACTGATGGGACGGTAGCTAGAGGGATCGGATTTGGACTTGCCGGGTTTGGGGATACCTATAACGGTGGCTTCCTTCCATGCCTGGGGGAAGATATTATTTCCGAGAGCACCATTGAAGATGATGGTCAAGAGCATTATTAAGTGTGCGGGGAAAAGTTGGATCACTCTATTAGTGAGTCCATCTGAGCCGGGGGCTTTACGCGTTTTAAGACCTTTGATGATCTCGTGCACCTCATCAGGAGTGATGGGGGGCAGTGGATCATCGGGGTCTTCGACGGGGGGGAGAGATGCTCTGCGTTCGACTTCAGCGTCAATCTCATCGAGATGAGCTTGGTCTACAGGCAGTGAGCTAGGCGAGCATTGAGCCTCGAGACTATCGGCTAGGCATTCCGCCTTGTCGGAGTCGTCGAAGGCTATGGTCTTATCGGGACGGACTAGGGGGGGCATGGAAGCGCCCTGTTGGGACTGGAGATTTCTCTGGAGTTGCCAGAAAGCTTGGTGAGTGGGCTCGAGATCGCTCAGCATCTTATCCCAGCCCGCTTCACGCAACTCAGCAATGCGTGTCCTTACTTTACGCTGTAAGTAGCGCATGTGAGATTTGTTAGCGGAGCATGGGAAATTGCTGTAAGCACGGGTGGCCGCGTTCTTCTCGGTCATCAGATCACGCACATCGGCCGGCAATTTGAAGCGGTGGTCGTCCACCACTGGAACTTGCCTTGAACAATCGTTCAAAACCGATTGTACGTGATCCGTGAGCGAGTCGATCGCGGCCGTCGTGTCTGCGACAGAATCGAACTGTTCGGGAATAGAGTCCAATTGGGGGGACGTGTTGGATTTCAGCAATTCGCCTACTTTCCTCCAGTCCGTTACCTTCTTGGTGGCGGGGGGTTGGGTGGGGTCGGGGAGACCTATGCGGGGGGCCAGTTTCATGACTACTGGGCGGTGGTCAGAGGTGAGCTCGTGCACCGTTTCTATAGAGTTTAACCTAAGGTTGACGTTCTTAAGGATCGCCATGTCTAGGATATCGGGGGAGTGACTGGGTTCGTGGGGGAAATGAGTGGGAGTCATCGGAGCGATGATATCGAAGTTATGGGAGTTTGAGAGGTCGAATAGGTGTCGCCCTCTAACGGAGGTAGTGGAACAATTCCAGGCCGGGTGTTTAGCGTTGAGATCACCCGCTATAATAACGGAGTCACTCAAGCCGAGTAGGGCGGTGAAGTCATTGGAGAATTCCTGGGGATTCTCCGTGGCGGAGGAATAGGGAGGGAGGTAAGCAGAGACTAGGGTGATCGGCTGATGGCCGGACATGCCTAGGCGGCATACTGAGACTTCTATCCGAGAGAGAGAGGGAGGATCTATTGGGATGCAATAGAGTTCCTTTTTGTAATATATAAGGGTGCCGCCCTTGTGACAACGGGTTCTATCGTTGCGAACTATACGATAGTTTGCGATAGAAGGGTTCCGTTTATGGGGTTTGAGGAATGTTTCCTGTACTAAGAGGATATCTATCTGATGGTCGCGGAGGAATTCCGCGATCTCATCTCTTTGATGTTGAATGCCGTTGGCATTGAAAAATCCTAAGT
Source organism: Lithophane leautieri (assembly GCA_949152455.1). Lineage (NCBI taxonomy): Eukaryota > Metazoa > Arthropoda > Insecta > Lepidoptera > Noctuidae > Lithophane > Lithophane leautieri. The sequence continues at coordinate 12,363,750 of OX424478.1, forward strand.
TAAGGGATCGGGGTTTGAACCTAGCTACGGTGGTGTTAGACATTATGGGGGGTAGGGTGGTTGGCTAGGGAGGACATGGCTTGCGTGATCTCGGGATACGCATTAAAAATTTGGTGAATCCTACCTACGTCGTTGGCATTTCTGGCAGCAACGATTTCGTTGGCCATTTGCCTAGCGCGAGGGGTGAGGAAAGTCATGTAAGTGGAAGTGATCACATTGAATGGATCGAAAGGGGCCGCGGGGGGAGGGGGGAGAGGGCGCGCTGCTAACAGAGCAGGAATCTGACGAATAAGGGGCGCAGGAGCGCGAAGACGGGGATCCATAAGGGGGGGGGGACGCGTGAGGGGGGGGGGGGGACCTGGGGCTTGGGGTACCCTAAGGCAGGGAAAGCCTGCTGGTGATGGAGTTGGTTCCAGGGGCTAGGCCTTTGGGGGCTGAGCCTCTCTGGGATATGGGCGGTGGGGGCCCTGTAGGCGGACGGAGCTTCCCTCTGCTGGCGAGCGTCTGAGCGCTTCGCCAGTTTGGAGGGAGCGATCTTGGGAGCTTTGGGGCAGCCACGGTAGTTGGCTGGGTGCCCTGACTGACCGCATAGCACACAGCTAGGCGGCTCGGTGCAGAGCGAGCGGTCTTTGGGCCGGGAGCATTCTGCAGTGCCGTGCTCACCCAGGCACTTGACGCATCTGGGGGTAGCATAACAATGCTTCTGTGAATGCCCGTACAGTTGGCAACGGTGACATTGACCGACTGTGGCGTTTTTGTGGGGCTTTTCAATGTCAAAGCCCGTCAGGTTACAGATGGCTTTGACATTGAATATAGGGTGTAGGCGGGACTCCGAGGGGGGACAGACAACGAGGACCATGTCGAACGCTTCGCCGTTGCGAGCGCGGTGCATGCGGTGTACCTCGTCGACCGGGATGCCCTGTGAAATAAGGTCCTCTTTAATGTCGGTTGTGGGAAGTTCACGTGGGATGCGTTTAATCACCACGCGAGTCTGTTTCTCCTCCGGTAGGGAGAAGGTGTGGAATGCCACACCTCTGGAGCGGAGGAGTCTAGTGAGATCCCTGTAGTCGTTAGACGTAGGGATGGTCACTTTGATACCCTGTTGGGTATTGCGGGCATTGGTGTACGCGATCTTTTGATCGCAACACCATTTGGAAACATCGGTCCACTTCCCCTTGTCCTGAATGAACACGGGGGGAGGGGGCGATTTTTTGTTTACGCGAGGCCCCGGAGCAACTTGTGCTACTATCGCGGCGGTCGAGGTGGAGGGGGAAATCGCGGTGTCAACAACGGCAGTGCTACTGGGCACTATACCGGCGACTTGCGCTACGGGGGTAGGGGTGGGGGAAATGACGTCATCGATGACGACGTTGTTTGTTTGACTGTCGGAAGCGGGCTCCTCGACCGCGGCCACCTTGGTGGCCTGGGTGGAGCTATGCTTCTTCTTCCTCTTCCTCTTGTTTCCCTTGCCGACGACGGGCAAGAAGCCATCGTCGTCGGTTTGGGACGTAGAGTTGGAGGATAAGACATCCTCCGAGTCGGAATGTAGCGGGAAAGAGGCCGCTGCTACACGCTTTGAGGAAGCGGGCATGGGGGTATCTGCCCGCTTGGAAGAAGCGGGCTCGTCTATATCCATCTCACCGGTGAGGCCGGATGAGCATGGTAGACTAACTGAGACAGGGGGAATGACTAAAACATCGCTGAAACCAGCGATGGTAGGGTCGATAGGGGTGTTGAGCGCTCGCTCGATGCGAGAGATTTCATCGGCATACTTGTCGGAGATGCCTTCCTTGACCAGGATGGCCTTGAGACACTCAAGTATGAGGCGGGCCGTGTCGTTAGGCACGGCGACAGCCATAGTCGTAGGAAGACTAGGCTAGAGAGAGTAAAAGGGAGGAAATGTAAGGGGAACCTAACATTTGCCCTAACACCTAACTCCCCGGGTGGACTTGCCCGGGGATGTGTGACCCTCCCTGTCGGGTATAGACAGGGAGGTGTGTAACCTATTGGTGAGCCCTAAGCTTGCTTTGGCCCGTTGCCTATCTTATTTGTGCAACGGGGTCCTAACTGGGTCTGGTGCGAAGGGGTAGACACACCCAACCGACACCAGGTGTGTTGCTGTGAAAGGAAAACTGTCACCAATGCCGACTAGGAGATCCCCCAAGGCCGAACACTGGGACCCGTCCAACTTTCTGCCTCACCCTGATGGGGATTGGCGGGTGCGTTTGGGTCAACACCCCCTCGGTTTCGTTGGCACCGTAAGGTATCCACCGAGGACCACGAAACTGTGGTTTTTTACCCGGAAGGGGCAAAAATCACCGTCGAACGTATATTTTAACGATATACTGTTAAAGAAATAATTATACTAGCTGTGCCTTGAAAAAGGCACACAGCTAATAAATCGAAGATAGTCAAGGCGACTATGACGTCCGTCGCGGGGCGCGACGAAAACACGATCACTGGCTCTACTGAGCCAAACACACGAGAACACTTAACACTGCGCAAACACGTCCTTTTTTTTTTCTGGCTCGAACAAAATATAATATCAAATTACTTCGCGAGACAGGTGTAGCAAATGCTTTACTTGCCTTTGATACAAACACGAAACTTGTCAAGTTTATCCCACACTAGCTTCCGCCAGCGGCTTCGCCCACGTGATATCTTTTTAAATATTGTACTTAGTGATAACTAAGCATTCCACTGGTGAAAGATTTTTTTTAAATCGGTGAAAGATTTTTTTTAAATAATTTTTTAATCATTTTGAGTTCAGTCATTACAAAAAAAAAAATACACATCGAGTCTGTTTATAATATTAGTGCAAAAAATACTTCAAAATCAATGGAAACACCCTTCTGGCTCCAACTCACATATCTATGCGTCCAGCGCTTGGTGTGGCAACACGTCGTGTTTAGGTTTGCAACTGGTCAATCTTCATCCTGAGGATGCCTCGTGAAACACGTGTCGTTTTCTTACAGGGTTTTTTATGACCCTTGGAGAATAGTTAAGCGGAATAAGTTACTAAATATATCTACGTCTATTGTATTATATAATGGATTTCCGCAAAGTTATGATTGTACTCCAGTGAAAAAACAGCAATTATAAATATTATTAATTCTAAGAAAACCCTCTAAGAGAAACATGACAGTAGCAACGATACAATTATTTAGTAAACCCGGCAGTTCCTAACAACATGTATGGTAATATGAATCAAGGAAGACGATGTGAATGGAATTATGATGACAAGATGAATTGCTGTGTTTTTCCCCATCTCCCTTTTTTGAGGGTAAGTGCCTATAGAAATATGTTTCTTTTTATCATTATTATGTTAATAGCGACGACATTTTTCAAACAGTTTTTATGTTAGGGGTGGCTTTTTATGTTAAGCCAAGATTGAGCAACAGGAATTGAAGATTCGCAGAATATTCAATTAATTCTGGGATCGAAAGGAATGAGGAAGGTTTTTGCCTAAGAGTGAGACAGAGTACGCTGATAATGTAAGATAACAATCAATCTGCCTTGCCTTTTTGGACGGCTTTCTGTCTAACTGGATGCAGCTGAATACCAGTATTTTATATGGAGCGATTGCTTATCTGACCTCCACAACCCAGTTAATGGGTTGGTAAGACTGGTTGTCAGACTTTCGGGCTCCTGACGACCCGTAACGACTGTCAAAGATGTGGATCTTTGACACTCGTTACGGGTCGTCAGGAGCCCGAAGCCGTTGGCCCGGACTAACGGCTTAACTGAGGTTAATTATACCACATCATTGTATCTGCATTATTATCAATTACATTGTATCTGCATTCCTCTGAAGGTACCTACTTATTGCATTTTGTCAGTTATGTTAAAGTTCAATGTCGTAGGTGAGATTTTTCATAAACTGGACTGAAGTTTAGGCTTCAAGTAGCTAATCAGAAATTCCTAATGGAATGCCCAATAACACTCTTTGCCTGATCTGGGGATCCAACTCAGAACTCCTTGCTCTGTTGCGCCTCGACCAAGATTTATTAAAAAAAGATTACACCCGTTTTCCCGTTTCATCAGACAATTTTAATATTATCAAGAGATTTTACCCCTATGCGAGGTTTATACGGTCTATTAAATTAAATCAGCTTTAGTGCATTATAGTTGAAGAGCCTTCGGCAAAGCAATCAGTGGGGAGTGTAAAATGATGTCCCAAACGTCCTGTTGTTTTTGCATCGCGAGGCAATATTATACTAGATGCCTTCGTATACGAAACTTCACTGTCAACATGACTTTGGAACATTTCATAAAAAATATGAGAATTTAAGGGTTTTTGTTGAACCTTTCATTAATTTTTGTGGCAACATTTAAAGAAAGAAAGAAAGATAGAAAGAAAGAAAAATGCGTTTATTGGCATTGTAGCAGAAAAATACACCTTAAAACTATAAAAACAGAAAACAACCATTAGAATGCCAAAAGGGCCTCAGCTCAGCATAATGTCAGATGGAAACACAAAGTGTACCACCTGACGCTGATTTTCAGCTGCAACCCACGAGTGTCATACGCTAGAATATTATTATAATAAAGTAAAAACTGATCTATAAGAAATAAAATAAATAAACTACCTAATAATTGTGAATGTTTACAATATTTATAAATAAAATATATAATATTTAAAATGGTAACATTCCGTTTAGTCGGCATGGACAATCTGTGCGCAAAGCTGTCAAAAATAAACTATTTGACGTTTTCAACATTTTGACATCTGGTTACATAAATTAGACGCAATAATGAATATAATTATGGAATTCAATATTATGTAATGTATTATCAAAGAATGTGTTGGGTGATTGTATAAGTATTACCTATTTTCCTAATCGTGTTCGTTGAAGTTTGTTTATGGGCGAAGGGTTAGTTAAGAGACATAAGATCAAACAATAGATAATGACAAAATGGTAAGTGTTCAATTATATTTTATATTTTTTATATTTATATTATTATTTATAATTATATTTTATATTAAAAAAAAAAAAACTCGTGTATTGTAACATGAAATTACCAATGATATAAATATTATTATGTCTAGATAGACAGTAAAAGCTGTGAACTACTAAAAAAAAGTCGCTGTTAGCTGCTAAATGTTGGCACACTAGAAAAGCATATTAAGGCTCTTACACACTGGGGCGATTCGTCGCGCGACGCGAATTTTAACAAAACAATTTCTAACGGCGAACAATGCGGCGACGTCGCGTCGCGCGATGATTCGCCCCAGTATATAAGAGCCTTAATGACAACACAATGACACTGACGTGGCGCGAGTAAAGTACCTAGTTGTCACGCACGCCAGTCTATCAAAGTTGGCTTGTTTGTTTTAGTAAAGTACCTAGCTGTCACGCACGCCAGCCTATCAAAGTTGGCTTGTTTGTTTTAGTAAAGTACCTAGCTGTCACGCACGTCAGCCTATCAAAGTTGGCTTGTTTGTTTTAGTAAAGTACCTAGCTGTCACGCACGTCAGCCTATCAAAGTTGGCTTGTTTGTTTTAGTTCTATTGCAGCGAGACATTCTATCTAGACATGTACAGTCACGAGCACTAATATGTATACACTTAGCAACTTTGGAAAGTGATTTTCTCCTACTGTATTGATCGTAATTTTATGTTATTACGAACATAGTATTTTAGAATCCCGGTTATTATGATATAGGTCTCATCTAAAAGTTGTAATCGTTATTTGACGAGAAAATAGCCATTAAATTTTGCTGAGCGTACGCATATTTTTGTTCGTGACTGTACATAATCAAAGGACATTTACATAATTATTACATTATGATTAAAGATTATCCCAATTGGCTTGATACGCCCAAACCCAAAAATTAAAAAAAAACTCAATATCAGTTTGCATAAACTGAGAATCAAGCAACTTTTGTGATCTTTAAACCAAGTACACTTACACACACACACACATACACATTTATACACTTAAAGTATTTTGTTCATTTTTTTTTTCATATTTGTTATTTATTTAATGTGTATAGTTAGTTAGTTGAGTAGAATAAAGACTATTAAAATAATGTTAAAAGTTTCATGAAATAGACATTATGTAGTTCCACTTGAAAAAAAAATTCAAAGGTCATGAAACTATCGACTGCTTGTCAATGTCAAAGTTTCTCAACCAACTGTCAACTAATAAAAAAAAAAAAAAAATAGTTTATTTGATAACCTTAAACGTCCAACAAATTTGAGATTGGAGCCTCCTTTTAGCAAAAGATGCCTGTATTAGGAGACTCCGCTCTTTCAAAAACAAGAAGTGTAAACTATACAATACGAGTCCATAATCAAAAAACAAGGTGATTTGAGTGAATGATGGTGGGTGTGTGTTTGTGTGTGGGGGAACCCACACACAAACACACACCCACCATCATAACTCGGTGACAAAACAGACAGTTCTATTTCTTTGTTTTTGACGTTCAAAAGTGCCTTTAATGTGCCTACTTGAAATAAATTATCTGACTTTGACTTAGATAAAGTAGAGAGGAAAGAAATGGGTTCGTAGGACACTCGTTTGGAATGAAGGTGCTTTCCCTTTTCCACATTCTTGTTACGTAACAAACGTGTTGTGGCGGTCAAAATTTTCATCTAGTTCCCATACACCAAGTTAAAGAGAATATTAAAGGAACTTCTTTCCAAAACTGTTAAGCATTGCTATTCTGTATTCATTCCACCGTGAAAAATTAAGTGAAGTGAGCGTGGAGTGGGCTGTCATTGTCATCGATACCTACTGATGCTAAAGCAGTGACAGTTCACTCCAAGCTCACTTCACCTAAGTTTTCACGGCGAGATTTTTACAGGATAGCACAACAGTTCTCTATTTTCATAGACCAAAATAGTTCCAGAAATCAAAACAATCCAGCCAATATATAAAAACCTATTCCAAAACACTATTGCCTAAATCTCTCTAGGCTTAGAGATAATGCTGAGTATAATATCCCGTCTAAATCGGTTTAGTGGTTGCCCTCAGTCGAACGAAACAAACAACATGCATTAGTGGTACCACAGTAAGCCTGCAGTACTAACATACAAACTAATAATTATATGCTTACTAGCTGCGCCCCGCGGTTTCACCCGCGTACGTTTCGATCCCGTGGGAATATCGGGATAAAAAGTATCCTATGTGTTAATCCAAGTTATAAACTATCTGTTTGCCAAATTTCATCCAAATCCATTCAGCCGTTTTTGCGTGATTGAGTAACAAACATCCAAACACACAAACACAAACTTTCACATTTATAATATTAGTAGGATTAGTAGGATTTGCATAATGAATCTACAAAAATAAAATACAGTAATACAAACCCAAGAAAAGTATTAAAAGTTAGTTCAACTACCACTTTCATCATCTGCCTAGCCTTTTCCCAACCATGTTGGGGTCGGCTTCCAGTCCAACCGGATACAGCTGAATACCAGTATTTTACATGGAGCGACTGCCAATCTGACCTCCACAACCCAGTAACTGGGTAATACGATACCCCTTGGCAAGAGTGGTTGTCAGACTTTCGGGCTTCTGACGACCCGTAACGACTGTCAAAGATCCACAAATGACAGCCGGGACCAACGCTTTAACGTGCTTTCCGAGGCACGGAGAATTCTCGATATGGTCACCCATCCACGGACCAACCCCGGCAAGCGTAGCTTAACCTGATGAATCGACCCATGCGGCTGTTATTACTTAGCCACGAGGTAAACAACTACAATTTTGTTGCTAAAAAAAATATGAAACTCCAACATGTTTTTACTACAGTTCAAACGTTCATTTTTGTCGCGGTCACGACGTCATTTACCATGTTACTGCTTTGTTTACATCTCTTTTTTAACGGTTTTTAGCCCCAAATCATATAATTTAGAAAATAATCTAAAACCCGGAAAAGCAGATCCAACATTTTTCATCGAACAGTTGCAAAATATTATCAACTTACGTCAACGAACTCAGTGTATCGAGTCCACTGCTGGACATAGCCCTGTCATCCGCCTTACGCATTATTTCTGTCTCAGCCACCTTTTTAAGGTCGTCTCCAGTCCAGCGGATCTACTAACACAATACTACTTAACAGCTGCAAAAGAGTTTAAACGCAAGTTGCTAATTATAATGTTACAACAGATCTTCATTATAGATAAACAGAGAACCACACTGCCACAATAGCTATCAAATTAACAAACCCAATACAATTAGACTATATTTTCACTCGACAGTTTGTTTAAGTGTTTATACTGTCTAAATAATAATACGAAATTTAATAACTAGACTACGCAACTAACAAAATATATTTACAAGGTAGATGTGAGTGAAAATGCAGGGACGGGGCCTAAAAGGTCATAAAGTGACCTTATTGGTGATGTTCTTCAGAAAGGTCAGGTGCGTAGTAGATAGATAGATAGATAGATAGATAAAACATTTATTTGATGCACACAAAAGACAGCACAACATACAAAGACAAGGTTAGCCAATTTACAAAAAAAATAAAAAACAAAAAAAAAATAGACACAATAAAAGAAAACTAAACTAGACACAGTGATAACAATATTGTCTATGACAAACTTTAAAAAATAACGAGTAATACAAGGTGCGGTGTGCGTCTCAACGTTGCATCAAATGGGAGTAGTACTCGCAACCGGCGTGCGTGTTTGACTAGATGTATGAACGTAAACAAGGCAAAAGGAGTATGTAAGGCTCGTAGCAGGTGGCGTTCTGTAGTTTCTGCCTACCTCCATAGGTAGAAGGCGTGAGGTTTTATGTTTAATTAACTAGTGAATGTACAAAGTTATTCCCAAAACGTTTTGAATTCAAAACACACAGACTAATTAAAGTTGGCCAAAAAACAGCAGCTGTGGGTAATTAATTTTGCAGTGGATAAGTTTTGCCTAGCTGAAGTGTTTATACTGTGGCTTGCAGGACTGCCAGCTTTCTGGTTGTCCCAGAAGAGATTACAAGAGGTATTTTGTATTATTTTATTTATCATCACTGTAATATTTTCAACACAATGTATTTTGTTATAATGACTTATGATTATGACTTGCGAAATCGAAGCAATCTATACTCTAAAGGTTTAGGTAGTTAAAAAAGGGTAAACAAAAAAAACCACGTGACTCATAGATGCTAAACCTTTTATTTCAAATGTTAAAATCATATTATTTATAATCACATATATATTTATAGGCTCTATTCTGAATCTGATTCTGATGAACTCTCTGTTACATTAATTATAAAGCGTTCAGTGGTATCATCAATTATTTTGTCTAATTTAAACATTTTCTGTTCTTCTTTTATATTTGATATATTTGATTTGACTTCTTTTATATTATTACATGACCCTCACAATTTTTCCAATTCTCAGCAGTCACATTAGCTAAAGCCTCTGGCAAAAGAATTTTTAAGTCAGCCATTTTAAAAGTTTTATTTTTCTCGGCTACAAACCCCTTAACTTGAGCCCATATTAACTCAATTGGATTGAGCTCACAGTGATATGGTGGCAGGCGCAATACTGTGACACCATTTTCCTTGGCTAATTCATCGACAACATAGGATTGGTATTTGTGTTTTTCATATTTAACTTTTAATAATAATTGTGCTTTTAATTCAGCTTCTTCATAAGCAATATTTTTTTCTTTTAACCACTTTTGAATATTAGCCTTTCTTGATGCGGTTGTTGGCACTTTTTCTTTTTTTCGACTGTGATAGGGTGCATTATCCATCACCAAAATTGAGTCTTTTTCTAGTTTGTTGAAAATTTTAGTAATCCATTTCTCAAAATATGTGCATCCATTTCTGAGTGGTAATCACCATCACCCTTAGTTGCTTGAAATATTAATATTATTTTAATATTATTTTTTGAAGCGTTTCTTCTTCGGTGATGGAAATGTGTGTACGAAGTTGCTCTGGCTAGTACCAGCCTCGGGTTCACTCATTTTTCCACTATACGAATTTAAAAACCAATAACGATAAATAACAAAAACGAACAATAACTAAATAACAAAAACAAAACAAAGAAACAAGCTAATATTATCACAATTTAACAAAATCAAAACGCACGGATACAATCGCAAATGTCGAGAACGCTGTCAACAAAGGCGTCTGTCTGGTTAACCGACTAAACGTAGTACCTGCCAATTCAGTTGCCAGACTAAGTCACAGTTGTACTCATTAATTTAGCAATGTTATCTAATTCGTTGTATTTTATAAAAGGTTTGGGGAACCTGTCTTTTTGGGTTCTTTATAATAGACAGATTACAAAATTTTATATCATTATAATAAATCAAAAAAAAAAATTGTGCTCGAGCAGTTACATCTACGGAAAGTAGTTTAAGAATAAATGATAAAGTTTAACATACTATAATAAAAAAGGAAACTATCATGTGATCGAAAATAAATTTAATTTTGTTATAATGTATTTTTCAACAAGAAAGTGTCAACTATGAAACACCCTTTTTACGATTTGTTTACCCTTTTTTAAATACCTAAACCTTTAAAGTATAGGTAAGTTTCTTTCGATTTTGTAATTTATATATACTTAAATTGTTTAATTTAACATACATATAAAATCACGCCTGCAATCCCCAAAGGGTTAGGCAGAGGTGTACCTATAGTACACTCACATTTCGCCAGTTATGCTAAAGTCCCATGTAATATGGAGCGAACCTATTACCATCAACCTGGCACAAAGCCAGACTCCAGGCGGCAACTGAGAAATTCCTGATGGACAAACCCAATAACGCTTCACCCGACCCGGGAATCGAAACCAGGACCTCAAGCAAGGATCCGCGCGGGCGCGACGGTCGGGAGGTTCTATGAAAACAATGTTTCAACTTAAGGCGAAAGCTTCAGAGTAGCGCGCAAAATTCAAATTTTCTTACGTTTTTTGCAATTTGCAGGTCAGTATCAAGTTGTATGTTGATTAAAATATGATTCACGACCGTAACAAATATGGATTAACAGAATTATAATCATTAGAATCAGCAATACAACTCCATAAGTTAGAATAACTCCCAAATGTTATGATTTCATGAAATAGTCATTCAATACGGTAATATGAACTTAGAGAGTTGTATTGCTGATTCTAATGTTTATGATTCTGTAAATCCATATTTGTTACGGTAGCGAATTATATTTTAATCAGCAAAAAAAATAAGAAGATTTTAATTTCGCGGGCTACCTTATCACATCTTCCTTAATATGGTTTGATTTTAACTACAATGGTTATGGTGGATGAAACTTAAATCGTTGTAGCTATAAGAAACTTTACTTCCGATTTAATTTTCCTCATTGCAATGAATTATACTGTTTTATAAACTATTTCCTTTACTGTGCCAAAACGCATTCATAATAATTATTATCCAACATACAAATCACAGAATAAACTTTTTTAATCAACTAAAATCCAAGACGCACGCTCTGCCGACACATTCACGTCTCTCATCGCAGCCTCACATAATGGCGGGGACGTACTTGCGTTTCCTGCAATTTGTCACTTCCGCCCCGCCTCTGCTAGACTCTTTCTAATTGGACGAATTTAAATTAAATTTCGAATGTCATTGTGTTTTGATTGGCGACAGTGTCTTTTTGAATATGGAATTGTGATGGCGAAGGTTTCATTCAACTTTTATTATAGCAAACTATACGTACAATCATGCCGTGTGAAAAATACATTAGTGTCGAAAAATTGCCAGTTGATTCTTTGACGTGGACTCATAAATACCCTAGAGTTATGGCATATCACAAGGAACACGTTTTATAATAAAACCTCTATAAATGAATCTTTATCATCGTTATTAAACTTAAAACGACTGTTTGATGTAAATGTAACAAATCTGAAAGCAATGTACCACAGTAACTTACATCTGGTTTTCTGGCGCCGGCAAGTCTGCGTGAAATTAAACGTTCCGTGTCGTGAGACGAGGCGCGTCGTCGCAGCTTTATAACTGGGACATATGAAGAGGTAGCTATTATTATATTCTGTAATACGTAAGTATAGCTTTTCGACCGGCGGTCCGATATGCAGTCGCTCCATCTAAAATACTGGTATTCAGCTGCATCCTGTTAGACTGGAAGCTGACCCCAACATAGATAGGGAAAGGCCAGGCAGATGACGATGACCTAAGTGTGGCTTTTCTCGCGAAGATCCGTACATAAACATGCTGTTAGTCAAAAAAGCCAAAAAATAACATTCGCTTTACTCTTGAGAATATCACTTACCTATAGCTTTAAAAAATAAATTTCATAGGTAGGTACATTCACGAGACACTTTCGTTAAAACATGCCATAAAATTCTCACCCATTATGAACTACTTTCTTTTAATCGGTTGTTAACGCAATAAAAACATTTAATTTCATGCAGCAAATCTCAGCTGGTTTCCTAATCTTTACTTAGCGTAGCGTGAAACGAAACGTACCGTGTATGAGACACAAGGCGTTTTCCATCTCCGATTTTTGATGTGTGACATATGTCATATACCTATCTGCCTCATATGACTGGTGGAGACAGACTGACGTAGAATTGGATATTTTTTATTTGTTTATGATGAATGTTCTAATTTTGAAATGACTTCGATTGAAGTGCATTCAAATTCATTTAAAACTAATGATGTTTCACAAAGGAACAAACAACCGTCATATCGCAATTGATTTGGGATATTTAAAGAAATGCATCTCAAATCAATAGATTCAATAAATCTATTTAATCTAATAATATTCTCCAGCAGCTTCCAAGTACATAATGATAACTGTCATTGAATATCTTTGGAACTCTCTCGAAGTATCTACCGTGTCAGGTATGCTGTTCGCGAAGTTTGCCGAACGAATATTCCAATTTCTAACTAAATGTATGTAATATGATTAGAGTATTTTGAGAGAAATTAATTTTTGAATTTTTTATTGTTCTTTTGATAACGCAGTAAGATACTTGAGGATTAGCTTTTTTATAAACTAAATATTTGAGGAACAAAAACTACTAATTACCGGACCTTTAAAACAGAAGAATTTTAAAGAAAAAAAGATTTTTTTTTAATTGACCCAGTTTAAAGCACACAATATTCCAACGAAAAACGTTACACATACATAAAACGTTTCACCCGACTGCAAAGAATGGTTACCTATGTTTATCGCGAATATTATATTAGTATTCGATATGAACCAAGGTAAGGTAACCGACATAGCTCAAAGTATTGCCAAACTAAAGTGGCAATGGGCAGAGCGCGTTGCTCGCAGAACAGATTGCCGATGGGGCCGAAAGGTTCTGGAGTGGCGACCGCGTACTGAAAGACGTAGCATTGAAAGGCCCCCACAAGGTGGACCGATGACCTGATGAAGGCCGCGGGAATGCGCTGGATGCAAGAAGCACAGAACCGGTTGAAGTGGCGGTGCTTGGAGGAGGCCTATGTCCAGCAGTGGACGTCTTTTGGCTGAAATGATGAATGCCTCGTACTACTGGATTTGTAAATTTATCAGCCATAGGCATAGGTGTATAAAATAAGCATAAATAAGATAAAGCGTATGCCATGAGCCGCAATAGTTTCCAGCAGCATGTTAAATGTAGCAGCACTAACTGCGAGCGGTTGCCAATGCTCGTTTCCGCCAACGCCATCTCTCTCATCCGGCGCCACAGACTTAATGTTACAGTAAGACAACTTCGCGCGGCCCGTGAAAGTGGAGTTGGTAAAGTTAATCAACGTGGTGATAAATGAAAGTTGGTCAACGATTTGTGGAAATATTTGCAAGCGAAATGTTAAAGCTCAGCTTTGTAGGTCATTTTAATACCCAGATAGTGCAAATTTTACTGCTGTGCTTGCTTAACCCTACGAATTTAATACTTTTAATGTGGAAGTGACTTTGTTTTAAATTGTTTAGTCCTGTGTACCTCAAAGCTTCACCCTGACCATCGTGAAATGTGGCAAATGGACAGATTGCGGAGCTAAGTATAAGATAAAAACATTTAACCTTTTAAAAGAAACATTATTGAATCATCCTAACTAATTCATACTAATATTATAAATTCGAAAGTAACTTTGTCTGTCTGTCTTTCTTTTCACGCCTAAACCACTAAACGAATTTCGACAAAATTTGGCAAGGAATAGATGGCACCTGGGAAAGGACATAGGCTACTTTTTATCGGCATACCGCGTGGGCGAAGCCGCGGTCGATATAGATGCGACATAGCGGAGGCTAGTATTATATATGCGAAAGTGAGTTTGTTTATTATGCTTCCACGGTAAAACGGCTGAACGGATTTGGATGAAATTTCGCACAGGGTTAGATTTTGACCTGGAGAAGAACATTATGTTACTTTAATTTTTGATCGCAGACGATTTTGCAAGCAACAGATAGTAGCTGTTGCCCGCGACTTCCTCTAACATATTTTCAGTTTTACATTCCACCCAAACACCACCCAAAAATCTTCATTTCACAAACAGCCAACCTCAATAATTTCATCTCATCTCTTGAGCACAGAAATTGTAAATTCAAATTAATCCACTCCAAACGGCTATACTGTGACGGTTACAGATAGATGTAGGCAGTGCCTGTGAATGGAAACATCGCGCTAGCCACTAAATTGGAAGTTGGACTAATGAACTCTATTTTAGAGGCCGTCTCGAGAATATTAAGGTGAAGTAGTTTAGTAAACTTTAGGACCATTTATGATCTCTGTTGTTATAAAATTATTTTATTAGTTATGAAATATTATTTGCTGAAAAATAACTAGTTTTTGTTTAGCGTGTGTTAATTTGATAATAGACATTGATTTGATTCTGGTCAGTTTTGTGATAAAACCAGACCGTGGTTATTGTTTTACAGCGTATTTGTGTACTTATTACAGTTTTGTTGGTGCTGTTGCTGTGAAAATAAATACTCCTTATACAAAGGATATTATCCAGTAAGGACGATGTAAATGTAAGAGTGTAATGTTTTTTTTTTGTTATCATTACTTACTTGATCTACTGAATATTTTTATACTGTGACCTTTACAGATGTAGAATTGGCGTCTGTAAAGCGGAAGGATTCTGCTAGCCACTAGATTATCGCATAAGATACCGAGTTAGGAATTAGCCCCGTCCGCACTACCAGATAAAAACAAACTGCTCAGGGATTTAATTCTACAAGTCTTATTCATTTGTGTTAATTAAGAACTCTTTAGCAGAACGCATGCTTCGTAAACGGGCGATATTTAGTTCAAGATCAAGGAGTTTAAGCTTTATGATTGATAAACAATGAAATTATATACTAATATATAATTATTAATACAAATAAATATTATTATATTTTCGTTTATTTATTTTTTCTTCTTACTTATTTACACTTTTAAATACTTCTTAAGCTAAAAATTTTTAATAAAATATTTATTATATTTATTACTTATATTTTTTATTCAATTTATTGGTTTATTGAATGCCTCTCGTCATCAAGACAGTCAGTTATGAGGATGCTGTCAACAATTCGTTAAGAGATTCGCCAGACACAATAAATTTGTCTTTTTCCTAAATCGTATTAACACTATGATACCTACTAGTCCATAAAACCCTTCCACATTTAATGTCACAAAATAAACAATCAACTCTAAAATCCTGACCCAGCAAAACATTTTCGATTACAAACTTATTCATCAAAAAGCCTCAAGATTACGTACCGACATCTAAAACCGAACAATTTGGGAACAGTGATTATATAATGTTCAAATACCGTGTCTATTAACCCCTTCAACGGTCTCCCTAATATTCGGCCAACAAAATAAATGGACTGTGCTTCAATATTAGGCTGGGAACAGACGGTAATCATTTCGTATTGACGATTATCGTCTTTTGATTTTGTCGGTGATCTGCGTCATTGAAGCTTAAGGCCTGAATTCCTCTTACGCTGATGTCGGTCGCGCGTGCGTATATACTTTGTGTTATATATAGCACCATACTGCGACGCTGACGTCCGCGGCGCATACTACGTTGCTACGCGTACGTAACTGACCGTACGCGACCGACATCAGCGTAAGGGGGAATAATTCAGGCCTAAAAATTATTTGTGTCGGTACAGGTGACAGGAAGCAGTGCTAACGGCTCCGACTTACATATTACTAGGTTCTGAGTTCAAACCCAGGCACTTTACTTTGTGTAATTTATTACATCAAAACTGCTCTCACAGCTAATTTTAATTCTTTGTTATGTCTACATCAGGATCATATAACGACGCCTTTAAAACTATCGCTAAAAAAGTTGTCTGTCGATTGACCGTCTGCAAACCACCTTTACACCAAAATAACATTGTAATTCGTGTAATTTATACAGTACTTGTAGAGGCGAGTGGACTGTAATTATACAATTACTCGATTCATTAAACCGTTGTCTGTTTGCCAACGGGTTTATTTTGAAATTCGGGAATTGTGAGAGCCGGCTATTGATGTAAAGTAATTTTGTCAAAAACTTTTTGTAAGGTGATTCCAGTAACCAGTTATTTTGTTGTTAATTCGTCCAGTTGTTACTGTTGACTTAATTGGTGATCTGTTGATCACCAATTAAGTCAAATACAGTCAGTAGTTTGTTGTTATAAATATTAAAAATATTTTTTTATTGTTTTTTTTTCCACAAATATTTTTTATTCCACTTAAAATACACCCAATAAAAATGTTACTTGATATTCGAAAATCTATATGCATCTGTGTCATTAATTTAATTATTTGAAAAAGCAAGGCCCTGCTTTCGACACAAAATGCGCCCTAAATATAATCTAAGTATTTAAAGCTGTTTTCGAAAGTTTGGTTGATGGGAAATTTTAAAAAGCTTTTCGCAAATTTTAATCACCCTGTTATCTTCTCCACAAAAACAAAATTATATAACAGTAGTAATATATCCAAAACGATTCCGATTAAGTACTAGCAAAACACTATCGTTTCGCCGACTACGTTACAACTACGCAGCACTAACCAATATTGATGTGAAGTCGCAGCTCTACGCGTTCCAAATATAAACGCCATTCGAAGGGGCGTACCGATAACATCGATGTTTATTTGTATCGAACCCGATTCGATCTTATTCAGTTCCTGCGATTCGATTATTGAGTGGTAGCCAAGAGATTTAAATTCGTAATTGCTAAGGGCTCGAGTTGATTGCGTGTAATTGCTAGTATTGAAATTGATTGATAAGAGAGAAGAGTACGAAAAAATATTAATGTTTGTTTGTGGGTAGGTTGCAAGCCCACACAGAAGTGTGCTCGACTGTGAATAGGTCGTAATCAAAAGCTCGTGAGAGGACGAAAATAATTAGGCTTTTTCATAACATACAGGGTGAATCAAGAAATAGACTTATTTTTTAAATAAAAAAAAAATCATGTAATAAATAAAGTCATAGGAAAATAAAATTGTCCGATGAAATTATTATTATTGCCAATAATTTAAACTTGCTTATTATTATTGCCAATAATTTAAACTTGCTTTAAGAGTTTTGTAAATAGAAATACTCTCCTTCATTAAAGCGCCAACCAGTATTTTTGGGCAAAGATGTAAGGGTTATATAATAAATTACGGACGCATTTTTTGATGCCTTCCCTTTATTTTTTTATTTCTAATATTATATTTTGGTGTCGAATTTCTATTTTTTTTAAAGATTTCTCAAGTGTACATAAATTATGTGGTAGTATTGAAAGAAAAGAAAAAAAAGACATACATTTAAAAAAATAAGCAGAACCGCTAAATATTTATCAATTTATTTATTATATCCTGAATAAAAAATTCGAAGACATGACATCTACAAACCCGCACTGGGCCCACGTGGTGTATTATGGCCCACTCCCTTTCACAGAGAGGAGGCCTGTGTCCCAGCAGTAGGAACATTATAGGCTGTTTATTCTAAATATTAATATAATTTCATGGATATACGTAATAGTAAAGATTTAATATTTCAGTGTTCGCCATTGTCATCAAATTTTAATATGAACTTAATGTATTAATAATATGTTATTACAGTTTTAATTCCTCATCCTTTTTTGTACCTTACATGAGGCGAATTCATTTAATAATTAATAAAACATTAAAGTGCTCTGCTTTCATTTAATAATTTTAATAAAATCCAGCAATTTTGTGGTGAATTATATATGCACACAGCGTTAACAAATAATTATATTTCTTCTATTTTTTAATACGTTTAAAAAGAAGATTCAATCTATTTTGCTATGAATTTTAAGACTCAAAGGATAATGCAGCTTTAGAGAATACATATTGTGCATTTTTAAACATTATAAGCTCCTTTGTGTAAGGAAAGCTTCGTTGTATAAAGCTGAGTTTAATAAGAAGGCACTAGTAGTAAAACAGCTTTTTTCTATAAAAGTCCAATACCTATACGGTAAAATGTATGGAGCAGCAATTTTTTTTAGGAGTCCAGAATCATGTACTGATTCCATTGTAACAGGTTGTGCGTTGATGTCCCTGCCACCCACGGTATAACGGATACCTACACGTCACAAAATATGGATTCTATGAGACACGGAAGTCTGGATGTGTAAAAAATAGTCACTCATCCGCAAAATGCAGTTCAACCACACAGATATTATATACAGTATGTTTATTTTTTTGCGACTATGGTATTGGTCCTATGGAGAAAGTAATTCAGCTAGATGGTCTGTACCACATTCTTAAATATGACCACCCTTTTTTGGTACACGCTTTATAACCAAAAGCCTATTATTTACCCACAAACCTCTTGAAAGACAACGATGACAAAACAAAACACAAGCCATCTTAAATTAGAGAGCACCAACAAAGTTATTTAAACGAAATAATGAACGGGCCATCAGATAAAACGTATTCAAAGCAATGCTTAACCTCCGGCCATACCCGTGGGGTATACAACTCAATAACTTGGGAGCTAGGGGGTCAATAAGACCCCCAAGGATTAAGCTAACTGGACCGGTGGCGATAGGGGTGTTAAGTCTCCGTACATTCACTACAGCGATCGTTTAACCCTTTCGTAGTGAAGGTTTTATTTTCGGGGTATTTGTTTTGTATAGAATTTTTTGCCTATTATTTATGGAAGAAAAAGTGAATAGGAATTTTATTTTTACGTATTTTTTGTCAGAGGTTTGTGTGGTGGAATGGAACGCAAAATCAAAACTCATCGTCTTCGACAATGCCGGAAGTGACGACCAAAAATATGTAAATAAAAATCTAATCTTTGCCGAGTGCTTGAAATCTCGCTGAAGTAAGTAAGTGCGATTTCTGCTTGATTATAGCACAAATTGTATGATTTGGGCAAAAAAAAGCAGTATCGTGGTAAATGACGTCACATCGTGACCGCGACAGAAACAGACGTTTGAACTGTAGTTGAAAATTGTTGGAGTCTCAGAATTTACTTGAACAATAAGCAGAAAAAATCTAATCACATATGCCCACTACTTTTTTTTATTTATTAAGGATGACAGTGAGACAGCTAGGAGGAGCGAGGAGCTCGTGGCTAAGTAATATCAGCCGCACGGGTCGATCCATCAGGTTAAGCTACGCTTGCCGGGGTTGGTCCGTGGATGGGTGACCATCTTTACATACCGAGACTCCTCCGTGCCTTGGAAAGCACGTTAAGCCGTTGGTCCCGGCTGTCATTTGTGGATCTTTGACAGTCGTTACGGGTCGTCAGAAGCCCGAAAGTCTGACAACCAGTCTTACCAAGGGGTATCGTATTACCCAGTTACTGGGTTGTGGAGGTCAGATAGGCAGTCGCTCCATGTGAAATACTGTATTCAGCTGCATCCGGTTAGACTGGAACCCGACCCCAACATAGTTGGGAAAAGGCTAGGCAGATGATGATGAGTGAGACAGCTATACAGAGTAGAAACTTAATAATAAGCCCAGGATAGACCAAAGATCGTTTAAAGTTTAGTGTGTTTGTGTGTAGTTTTATTACTAAAAGTGTTTAAAAAGAAAATGTAGAAGAAATTAAGGAAATGTGGGTTGCATTGGACAGGATTCACCACTGACTACTTTATCGTGTCCTCATTGCCTCGTTGGTGTAGTGGTTGCAAGCGCTACCGCCGAGAAAAAAGTCGGGTTTGATTCCCGGATCGGTCAAGTGTTATTGGGATTTTCTCCGGAATTTCTCATTAGCGGCTTGGAGTCTAGATTTGTGCTTGGTTGGCAATAACTTCGCCTTATGCTACATGGGACTGCACGTGAACTACTCGCTAACCACTCGCGAACATGTCCAAAGGAGTCCATGCTATGTTCCTAAGATATACACGAACCGCACTATTCATGCGCGTCCGCAGTTGTGGACCCACCTTTGTAAGAAAGAAAGAAAGTAAAGGAAGAAAATACGTTTATTTGCGGCAAAAATGACGCTAAGAAAATGAAAATACACGAAAAATACTAGTTGGGGGAAAATATGCAGCACATTCACGCAAAACGGCCATCGCTCAGCATAATGCTGCGACCTCATGCGAGACAGAGCCCCAGCACTGATTTTCAGTGACAGCCGGCGTTGACGTGATGACGTCAATCGGTGCAGCATTACAAAGCAACACTAAAAAGGGAAAAAAAAATTACATTTCGGAAGTCTTTGGTTTTCGATTTTCGTTTTTAACCGACAAAAAAAAAAGGAGGAGGCCACCAACTTCTTTTGGAAGTGGTTTTTTTTTTTTTACTATTTTTATTTTATTTTACTTGTTGTACCCTCACAAATTCGAATACCACTACCTGCTATACAACGTGCCGCTACAATGGTGACATTAATTGAACACAGGGGTAGGGTTAGTGGCCAGTAATCATAAAAAAATTAATAAAATAAAATAATTCGTAAATTAAAAAATTAAAATTTTCAAACAAACTAAATAATAAAAACATAACCAAAATTGTGATCACTATGTGTAAGATTCATTCATGAAGCTACTTACCAGCTGGCTTTACGTTCTACTCGGAGCGGCAACGCCGCCGCGCGCGCTGGCAACCACGCAACACGTCTTGTACGATTCGGTCCATCCTTTACCGGCTAATTTCTAAGAAATCGCGCGGCATGTAAGTAACTACAGCGGCACCGCACGCGTTGCGAGTGCAGCACGGAGATGCGTAATCAATCTCTTATCATTGTCTGCTATTAGTTTTCATTCATTCAATTCATCACTAATCACTATTTTCATTAATTGTCTTTATTTTAAATTTTTAAGTTTTCTTATTATGTAGTATTTTAGTATTCTATGGATGGATCTATTGTGAACGTGAAAATGCCTAGCGCATTGACGGAGGCTAGTTTCGGGTTGATCCCCAAAATATTGTAGCACATTTTCATCTAATTGCATTGGATTTGGTCGTATAGGCGGTCGATCTGGGCGTTGAGCACTAGGATCCACTGGCCGGTTTTCGCGGATGCGATAAAGAGCTCCTACAATAGTTCGCGGATTAGTAGGACATCGTCTCGAATCGCCATATCTCTCGCGATACTTCCTTAATGCAAGGGCGGCATTTTGATTACATTCGCCGTAAGTTAGGATCATGTCCGCATATTCGGCTGCCGTGTAGTTCGGATGTGTATTTGGCATCACGATCACAGGTTTACAAGCACTAGTAACACAAATAAAAGCGTCCTTATCGCAGATGTACTTATCTAGGTAGAAAACTGACGAAAACAAATCAAAGCGTCTTTATCGCACTACCTTGTTTTAATTACACTAAAATTATAAATAAAACAATATGTAAGCGTCTTTTTCGCGGAAACGTTTCCAAAACAATACACGACGATATTTTATGCGCACGATCGTATTTGAAAAACTGTGTCAAGGACACGAGCCCGGCTAGCACTAAAAGTAGAAAAGGGACCTTAGAGTTAGAAAAAGCGCGGGGCGGGTGGCGGGGAGGGCGCGCGCCGCCTGCGCCACTCGCCCACATAGGCTCTCTCTTTTCTTCAATTCGCCTACTTTTTGCACGATTTCATTGATTCGATGTTATGATCCGTGACCCCGGCAAATGACCTCTGCGCTACAGTTCTGTAAGTACAGGTTGCTCCAAGATGCTATTTTAGAAAATCGTAAATAAATCAATAAATAGTAACATTTAATTAGATTAAAATATTTTCATAAAATAAGTACGCGAATCCGTATACGTGTGTTAAATTAATGTCACCATTAGAGCGGCACGCTGTATAAATAACAGTGACGGAGTAACTTAAAACATCGTCTAGTTAGTTATACTAAGTGGGAAAAATACGTATATTGAAGCTAACTCAAAAACTACGCAAGCAAAGTTAATAAAATTTATATGGGACTACCTCTGAGGCATGAACTACCAAACAAAAAAAGAATCATAAAATCAATTCAAAATTGGCGGAGTAAACGCATAACAAATATTAAAAAAACATACAGACGAATTGAGAACCACATCCTTTCAGAAGTCAGTTAAAAAAAAAAAAAAATTTAAGTATGGCTATTATCTCAAGTTTAAATTAGTCTGTGCAGCCTACCAAAATCCAGACCATAAGGTACTTGAAACTTTTAATAAAACCTGAAACATAATCCCAAAATAAATTCAATCTCACGAAATAGTTCATAAAGTCGGGAGTAGACGACGGTGCGTGAAACTTTGTAGGCTGAGTTTTAATTGCGGACACAATGAGGCATTTCGCTGACATTAATGTTACGTAAGGGTAGGATTACACCGTTGTACGGCAGTTTTAAATTGTTGATGATGCACTTGTATGTGGTTTTATGTGAATATAATTTTAGGGTTCGCAGGGGACAGCGGAGCCTTAGTACTAGGGTCCTATTATTAAGGCTCAGCTGTCATCCATCCGTCTGTCACAGTGCTGTATCTTCTGAACCGTACAAGGTAGACGCTTAAAATTTCACTTCACAGTGTGAGTGGAACGAATTTTTTGATCCGACACATAACAACCAAGGAGGTAACTTATCAAAGATTTTATTTAAATTTCGAACTGCCTTGCAAAATAGAGCTGGTTATAGTAAAAAAAGAAACATATGAACATTCGTTCGTGAAAAACTATTGTTGTTCATCATTGATTCTGAAATTTATAATTAATTTACTTATTGAATTGAATTTCCGCGCAATATAAGCCTTAGCCGCAATCAAGCATTGGTGGCCGAGGTGAAGCCGAGGCGCACATCCGTGATATGCGTCTCGGCTTCACCTCGGCCCACATTTTCACGTTCATCCATCAATGCCCCTTTTGCAGGCCGCGGTAGTAATGAACTATTTATGTCCAGACGGGGTATACGAGGCGCCCTTCTGCTTCTGCTGCCGTTGCCCCATATAACTTTGGATCAGCGTAAAATTATAACAATTATGCTGGTTATTTCCCACTAAAAGACAAGCGAACACAGTGTGATAATGACGCGCAGTTACAAAAAATTGCAAACCAAAATGGAATTTAAAACTGAACTCTTTTAAACTTTGTAAGACCACATTTCCCTTGACAGTTTCAATTCAAACCTCTCAATATCTGTGTGTGTCAGTGTTGAGTGTGTTTGGCCCCATCTTTCACCCTCTATAGTCAATAGCAGTGTAAACAAAATACGTAATATCCGTAAACCCCAGCTCACACGTTCTAGTCATGTTTATTGCTCACACACACATGCATAAGTAGGAAACCTTGGTATAAAAGTAGAGTACGCAAAGCTATTGTCGAATTGTATGCTGATTCGCAAATTTAATAAGGCATTTTGTAACGTTTTTAGTGATAACTGAAGGAATATTGACATTTTTAATAATTTTAATGTATTTTGAAAATAAATATTTGCACACCACATGTAATGGTAGAATGTAAATGGGTCACATTTATAATAACATCATACTACTTTGTACACCTACATTTTGGCAAATAAAGTATTATCTTATCTTATCTTATCTTAAAAGAAAGGATTAAGTGCATAGTTATACTAGTTTTACTGCGTGCGCAATTGAGTTTATAATAATTAAAAAACCGGCCAAGTGCGAATCGGACTCGCGCACGAAGGGTTCCGTACCATTATCTATAAAAACGGGAAAAACATCACGTTTGTTATATGGGAGCCCCCTTAAATACATGTTTTATTCTGTTTTTAGTATAGCGTTTTGTTGTTATAGCGGCAACAGAAATACATCGTCTGTGAAAATTTAAACTGTCTTACTATCACGGTTCATGAGATACAGCTTGGTGACAGACAGACGGACGGACGGACAGCGGAGCCTTAGTAATAGGGTCCCGTTTTACCCTTTGGGTACGGCACCATAAAAATCAATCTGCCTAGCCTTTTGCCAACTATTTTGGAGTCCAGGCTAACCGTATGCAGCTGATTACCAGTATTTTACATGGAACGGCTGCCTATCTGACCTAAACAACCCAGTAACTGGGTAATACGATACCCCTTGGTAAGATTGGTTGTCAGACTTTCGGGCTTCTGACGACCCGTTACGACTGTCAAAGATCCTCGAATGACAGCCTGGACCAACGGCTTAACATGCTTTCCGAGGCACGGAGAAGCCTCGATACGTAAATGTAATGTCTCGGTATGTGTATGTTTGAGTTTCTAAATAATAATATGTACTTAAACAATTACAAACGCATTTTGCCATTCTTTCTTTAATATGTACACATACATACGTAAACTCAAGCCATCTTCTCATGGGGTTAATTAGAAACTACAGGGTCGTTATTATGAAGTATTAATGCCATCATTTTTCCAGTGTTAGAGAGAGACGGAGCTAGACAAGGCCGCTAGCACCATCCCGTTTTCGCAGCGGAATAATGATGGCATTAATACTTCATAATACGGCCCCAGACCACCACCTGCTACGATCCTTACATACTCCTTTTGTCTCGTTTACGTTCATACATCAGAGGGCCTAAAACGGCCACATTAGCAATTCCTATAAAAGCAATTCATTTCGTGAATTCTCAGTCATCATTAGTAATTCCTCTAATTTGACACAAACTGGTGACACATACTAGCTGAATCATACGTACTTAATTAAATTCATATTCGAATCATATTTGGTGTAAATATTGCTGTATGAAAACGATTTAATTATTAATAAAATGACCGTAATTTAAATTAATTCATTTTAATTTAACGTTAAACTTCAATAAAGCAATTCATAATTTGTGGACCATTTTTCGAATCTCCATAGAAAACTGTCAAATAATTGCATAATTTATTTGCACACAGATCATAATTGTTATGATTTGTCAGTTTGTGACATTTTAGGATGATTCATAGAGTCTGCCCAACGAAAGATGATTCTGAAAACACGCGCGCAATTACAGAAAAGACAAGTCTTATTATTCAATTATGATTCTGCCAAAGTGGCCGTTTCAAGACCCGGGGATCATACACGCACGCCGCCGCGCCGGTTGCGAGGTTAATATTTGTGTTTTTGGAAAACTACCAATCACGTGACTGCAACTTAGGTATTCTTTCCAGAATATAACACCGAATTAGAAAGTTTATATCGTTCTCGATTACTTTCAATATTCTTAAAATGATCGTGAATGGAGAAATAGGTACTAGGATTCCTGAAGTAGCCGGAGATGATAAAAACGCGTTACATTATACTCCATTATTCTTAAAAGCTACCATGCTATCTTTATGGAAATGTTTGGAAACCCGATCGCTGTTCGAACGACCCCCCCCCCCCCCCCCCCCCTCTTGAGAATTTTGGTCAGTAACAAAGACAATAGAGGATTGAGAATGGAAAGTTACAGCGGCGTGTATGTTGTTACTGAGTGGAATAATTTAAGCGATGAATGTTTTAGAACTAGGGGCATTGGACGGAGCTCGAGGTCATGAGTTTGAATCACGTTTGTTTTACTATTGAAAAAATTTAAAACAATGTAGCGTTCGTTAAAAATAAAACACGTAATTACATGATAAGAATAAACATTATAACAAACAGAATAACCACATGAATGCAATAAACATTTGAGTTTGCGTTTTTTATAAAACTGTAATTAAAATATAAATTGTTAGCATTTGAATGAAATATCTAATGAAATAAGCCTGGCCTGATGGTCAGATCTATTTGTCAAAGTCAAAGTCAAATAATTTATTTCAAATAGGCACATAAAAGGCACTTTTGAACGTCAATGAAAAACAAACAAAGAAATAGAATTGATTCTAGTTGCCCATTCCAAAAGGTAGATTTCGTATGGAGAAGAATGGGCAAGAAACTCCACCGTTACTCTTTTCAAAAATGTTTACAATATTTTGTATACATGAATTATATAATTATATGTGAAGACCATGCACCCACAATAAGATTACTGTCCCACAAAAGGCAAAAATAAAAATTTTAAATGGAGCAATGACAAATAAATCAGTTATGTGATAGGTACATGGTGCTCACATATTTACAAACATTGTAAAAGTATACGATATTACAATATTCCTAACATCTTTACAAGTAATACTAATAAGTCAGTGCGTGATTCCATGCAATCACAATTTGATCTAGTTGCGCAAGTTGGTGAGTCAACGAGTTGTAATCGTATTTAATCTGTATTTATATCCCTAAAAATTCTGACATTACCTTGTTTATATATACTAGAAGTGGCCCTATTCGTTAAATTAAATAAACACCTATTTACCTCAATGATTGATATAAGACAACGGTCAGCACCAATGAGGTCCCAGTATAAAAACCAATTGCGCACAGGTGGTCATAAAACAGCCTTATTAAAAAATAGCATCCTTTCCATGGGACCGCTTATATATAATAAATTACCTGAAAATTTAAAATACCTACCCACAAAAATGTTTAAAAAACAATTAACAAAACTATTGCTGGAGAAATGTTATTACACAGTTAAAGACTTTTTAAATGACAAAACTATATAGGAAAATTATTTTTGGTAAATGTACGTGGCCTTTGCAATTTCGACTGTTTTAGATGACATTGTTATTTATTTATTAGCGATTTATTTTTTATTCTTAAAATTGTAATATTGTAATTTGATATATCAGATCTTGACATTACCAGATTTTCTAAATTCTTTATGTAATAAAAATTGTGATTGTTTTAAACTTTTCCAATATTTTGACATTAAGTTTTTTTTTTTCACATTACACATTTCGACATTTATATTCTTCATGGTATGATTTGCGAGAGATTTATATGTAATTCACTAATTGTTTTGTTTCTTTTGTTGTCTGATCTGTAATCAACCTATTAAATTCGACTACGGCTAATAATGATCGTAATAGCTGTATCTATATTACTATTTAATTCAAACCTAATATTTTGCATGCCGCAAGGTAAAATGTATTGGGACACTTAATAAATATTCCAACTTATATGTATACCTACATTATCAGCAAATAAATGATTTCTTTCTTTCTATCGATTAAATTTAAGGCCTCGCAGACACGCGACGCGACGCGACGTGGCGACGCGATTCTAGTAGAACAATTTGAAATGACGTATTCATAGAAATGGTTCTACTAGAGTCGCGTCGCGCTGTTGTGTCTGCAAAGCCTTAACAGAACTTGTCAACATTTTGAAGATCAGACTATCAACTTTTTTTATTTTCTTAACATTTGAAGTCATATGGGTTGTGGAAGTCAGATATGCAGTCGCTCCATGTAAAATACTGGTATTCAGCTGCATCCGGTTAGACTGGAAGCCGACCCCAACATAGTTGGGAAAAGGCTAGGCAGATGATAACATATGGAAGGAAACAAATGACTCTCACAATTTTTTATTTTTTATTTTTCTAATTTTCTTACGATAGTTAAGTCAAAAATATTGTGGTTTCGAAAAGAACCCTTAATCATAAGCAAAGTCCACACTAGCGTTAAGAGCAAAGTCTGAGTGGATCTCTAATGCCAACACATCACCCACCCAATGTCTCAACCACGACTTAGCGCGCCGTTGGATTTTCAACTTACCGCGCTGAGCCGAGCTACGCAAATCCAACACCACGGTTTTACTCGTATTTAGGCATTTATATATGTGTCGCCTAGTCAAAACTGGCATAAGAGGCTTTGTTTCAAATGTGTTTGACTTTCCCTAGTAATTCCACTTTCGGGCACACTTGTATGTGCTACTAAGTGACTCGTAAGGCTGTGTTGAATTTAGTGAAGATATTAAGTGATTAGCAAGCAAGCAATGGATGTGGTTGAGATCTGGGGATTCTATTGTTAGTGACGGCGGGATGTGAAGATTAGGTGTAAATATTAATGGTATTTATTTAATATTTTAATCACACTAATGTACACAGGCGGATTTAATGCGATAACCCATAGGCATTTTCTACCAGTCAACCTTTGGGTGATGCAGAGGCAAATAGAAGGTTTAGGGGTATGAGGATCAGGATGTAAAGTTCACTCATCCACCATAGAAAAGGGAGGATCCTCCGACCAGACGTATGTTGTGTCTGGCGGGCAACTGCCCAATGATTGATATTGGATTTTTGTATATATGTTCACTGCACGGTAAACTCTAGTTGCGCGATGCAGGATTTTTGTGACGTCAGGATTTTTGTATGATGTCAGGTCTTTGTTGCGTAGTTCGAATGTGGCGATGTAGGTACCGCCACAAAGGTATATTTGACGACCGATAGAGAAGTATAGTAGAAGAAGATAATGTTGCGCCGACCACAAACAATTGGGATAAGGGCCGACAACAAATAAACCGGTGGCCCAGTGGCAACGGCACCGACTTAAGAGTCGTAGACCGCGGTTCGAACCCAGAGAGGCGCTTTACTTTGTATAAATAATTTCATCCCCACTGCTCTCAAAACGGTGAAGGAAAACATCGTGAGGAAACTGGCATGTCCTAGAACAAAAATTCCAAGACATGTGACATCTACCAACCCGCACTGAGAACGCGTGGTAGATTACAGCCCACTCCCTCTCGAAAAGAGGAGTCCTGTGTCCCAGCAGTGGGTTTCTCTTGCCCTTAGCATAGCATAATCAGCCATTATAGGCAAGAGTCAGCCTATAATGGCTGATTATGCTATGCTAAGGGCAAGAGAATAATGATGGTGATGATTAATGGTGCCTTTGGTTAAGTTCTCAAGGAAAGGTGCTGAACATCATTGTTTGGTGTGGAAATTTTGATAGGTATGTAGATTAAATTTAGCTGTGAGTGCCGTTGGGTTTCTTTGATGGTATTGAAAATTGTCCTCATATTGAATGACTCGGAGTCGTCATATTGAATGACCTCCGAGTCCTCATATTGAATGACCCAGAGTCCTCATATTGAATGACCCGGAAAATTGACCTCATATTGCTACATTTCCAAAAAGATTGATGCGACTTCTGCTGTTATTAAAATAAGGTTATAACAGTGATTGACACCTAGTTAAAAATATGGTCTTTGATTCAACTATTTTAATAAATTGTAATCAATTACAGCCTCACTTAATCAACCTATAATGTCCCAACTGCTGGGACTCAGGCCTCCTCTCTCTGAGCATCCGTTAATTTAATTCTATCAGTTCTAAATTCAAACGTCTCCTCCATTAATAATCCCGGACACTAAAAAGCTTCAATCCAAATCAGGGCTTCAGTGTGCCAAGTTAGTAATTAAACATTTCACTAATTACTAAGTTAGTGAACTAAGTTCATTATGCGTTATCACGGACAGTCTATCCGACGGCTAAGCTTCAAAAACCCAATTGGGGTTGACACTAGATGGCACCACTGTGATGTTTTCTAATTATAATTATTAAAGGGCATGCACTAAGGAAGCCCGCGGGGCCTGAGGGGCTCGTGGTTGAATAAGTAGTCTTTGAAAATCGTTACGGGTAGTCAGAAGTCCGAATTTTTGACAGCCAGTCTTACCAAGGGTATTGTATTACCCAGTTACTAGGTTGTGGAGATCAGACAGGCAGTTGCTCCATGTAAAATGCCAGGGCTTGAAATTGCCAATGGTGCCGATACTGTTGTTCACAAACTAAACTAAATTTAAGTTCAGTGCATCTTTTTCTTTCTATTTCACTAAGAAAAGGACAGAAGATAAATTTTAGTTTAGTCCTGTCAAATTAATCAGCGTCTATCACTACTCCTTACAAAGTCAAAGTCAAATAATTTATTTCAAATAGGCACATAAAAGGCACTTTTGAACGTCAATGAAAAACAAAGAAATAGAATTGATTCTAGTTGCCCATTCCAAAAGGTAGCTTTCGTATGGAGCAGAATGGGCAAGAAACTCCACCGTTACTCTTTTCAAAAATGTTTTTCAATATTTTGTGTACATGAATTATATAATTATATGTGAAGACGATGCACCTACAATAAGATTACTGTCCCACAAATGGCAAAAAAAAATATAAATGGAGCAATGACAAATAAATCAGTTATGTGATAGGTACATGGTGCTCACATATTTACAAACATTGTAAAAGTATACGATATTACAATATTCCTAACATCTTTACAAGTAATACTAATAAGTCAGTGTCAGTCAGTCACAAGTTAAGACGTGATTAAAAACTTGCCTACTATAATTACGTCAATTTACGTCAGGCGCTGATTAATTTGACAGGCCTAAACTAAAATTTATCTTCTGTCCTTTTCTTAATGAAATAGAAAGAAAAAGATGCACTGAACTTAAATTTAGTTTAGTTTTTGAACAACAGAATCGGCACCAATATCTCCCAATATTTAAACTATTCCAAATAACCCTCATTATGCATTCTTCATCTCCGTAAATTAAATTCAAAGAAGTCAAAAGGGCTGCCGAAACGTTACCTTGACCTACTTAAAAACGTGCAGAGTGTTCAAACGGTATCCAATGAACCTGCTGCCAATCCAATCGCTATGCTAATGTCCCCGCTGTCACACGGACCTGGCAAGCAAATATGGTGGCCGAGTGACTTGTTACCGCACTCATGCATTCTGTAAGTACTCTTTGTGCTAATGCTGTGGGAGTGTCGATGGTTTGAATATCGATGTAAAAATCAAAACAAAAAAGGACTACTGTACTAAACCAAACGACAAAAGTACTTCTTTAATAATAAGAGAAAAATAAAAAAATAACTTTAATTTCGGAAGTCGGTGGCCAAAAACTAAAATTAAAAGCAAAGCCACCGTTTTTTTTGAAGTCGGTCAATTTTTTTTTTTAAAGTTTTAATATTTTTCCATTTTTTGTGTAATTTGATTTTTGTAATTACCATGGGTAGACCAACTAAAGGAGCCGCCCGCATGAAGAAAAACAGAATTAAAGAGACTAATACTGCTGAAAAAGAACGCCTATCTAAGAATCGCAAACGGAGTGCTATGTCCGGTTCCCAAGAATCACCGTTAGCTCTTCATGCTAGGTTATCTCAGATGAGAAATTACATGCATTCTCATTTGTCGCAGGAGTCGCCAAATGATAAGATCTGCCGACTCAATCTTATTCAAAAACGATTAAGTGGCGAGTCGTCTGAACAGCGCAAGTATCGTTTAGATGTTATACGAAACCGGCTGGCTAATGAGACTCCCGTGCCTTCTCAAGAATATAAGGGTGAACACTATACATTTGCTTACACTGTATAGTTCCCCTCATCATCATATTATAAGGTGACCATAATCAGATCTGTAATGTCACTTACAACCTATATGGTTGCAAAGTTCTTATCAATATAAATGAATTAAGTCCAAACACAAGGTAATTACTGTGAACCGTTGAGGAGTTCCGTTAATCGTCCTTCGTCTTCATCATCAGACCCTTAACGACAGTCACAACCCATCCAAGTGTAAAGTTCTTATCAATACAAATTAATCAAGCCCAAACACAAGATATCTGCTGTAAACCACTGAGGAGTTCCCTCGACTGTCTTTCGTCTTCATCATCAGACCCCTAATGACAGTCACAACCCATCAAAGTGTAAAGTTTTTATCAATACAAATTAATCAAGCCCAAACACGAGGTATCTGCTGTAAACCATTGAGGAGTTCCCTTGACTGTCTTTCGGCTCCATCATCAGATCGACTCCAGACCTTCATAAAATTGTAGTGCTGTAAAATACTTAATGAATAAATTAAGGAATGCACTAGTTGCCCTTACGATTTTTGAAAGTTCCCCTCGATTTCTCTAGGATCCCATCATCAGATCCTGACTTGGTGACAATGGGACCACCTCAGAAGTATAAGCTTTTGAACAAACAAATAATTTTTTAAATCGGTTCTCAAACGGCGGAGTAGCCGGTGAACATACATAAAAAAAAAAACAAAAAAAAAAAACAATCATCCGAACATAGTACCTCCTCCTTTTTTGAAGTCGGTAAAAAGTAACCCTTTTTATTGGGTTACAACCGACTGCAGTTGGCGCTATTTTGGTATCTATACCAAAGAGACGCCAATTGCACTCGACACTTGGCACTATTACTTCCTCGTGACGGATGTACCCTTCACCAGTAGTAACACTACTACTCGTGAAGGCTTGACTCTATCACACGATGCTCGGTGCACCCTATATGGTGCATTGCTTGACTGGTCAATTTTTTCACAACGTGATGAACATTCTCTACTAAGTAGCTGGAGCCTGACTTACGAAAGTGAGAAGAGGGTTGGAAAATAAAACTGAAAAGAAGATATTTCTGAGAGCAGGTAAGATGTAATAATTTAATTTTATTGCAATAATGTAATATCGTTTCGATTAACCTAGAATCCAGTAACTGTACAGGTGGATAAAATGTTTGGTTATACAACCGATTCAACTAGAACAAGTAGATACTATCTAAATACATATATTTTGGCAGCGGCTTGCAATATGAAAACTAAATAGCTGTACAATAATATCGATAAAAGTATCGATAACTGAGTAATAAACACACAACACTATTCTGCAAGTACCCTGTATACGCGCTCTTCTGAGCCATGCCGATAAAAATGTGAAATGTGACACACATAGTAAAGTTAAGCTTATTAAAATTTATTTTTATATCATGTGCAAGAAAATCTTTGTTTATGACGACACTAATACATTGTACAAAAGTGAGGGAGTGTTACGAAAATTGTTCTAGAGAATTTTATTTTCTGAATTTGTAATGCTTCAGTGAAATTCGGTTGGTCTAAAAGCACTATGTTTTATTGACAAGTGCGAGATGGAATGTGAAATCTTTTTCCAGATAAACCTTAAGTGAAATATTGATACAGATATTAGGAAAGTTTCTGGTCACATGGAAAAAATGGAAAAACAACTGTGTTATAACTTAAGAATAGAATAGAATACTCTTTATTATGTACACCATAAAAATACAGATACAAATGTAGAAAATTTAACATAGGGTGACAGAATGGGCGGTCTTATCGCTAAAAGCGATCTTTTACAGACAACCTTTGGATGGATTAAAGCGCGAAGGAGAGATAATACTGCAGGTAGTCAGGGGTGTACCATTTACATATACAATAAATACACATATACATAAAGCATATACTTATCTATATAAATATATATATAAACAATACAATAATAAACATGAAACAGGAGGAAAGAGCTATATTTAATAACGATGTTAAGCTATTTTGTTATAACGCCATTTTGAAAACCATAAGGTGCCATTGAAATAACCGACACCCCAAAAGAGTTCATTGTACTCATCGTTGTGAATTTAGACGAAAAAACAAAACAGCTATTACCAACTTTTTTTAGAGAAGTGTTTGCGTTTTCGCTACTCTGCCGAGCGAACATTTTGTTCAGAGCAAATGTTTACTGTTTTGCCGATGTTCGTTCAAAACAGAAAACAATACGTCATCTGTTTTTACTACAAAGAGAAAAAGAATGCTTTTTCGCCTTGAGTCCGTGACGTCGTTTTCACTGAAAGATTAAGCGAGCGAGCATTCGTTCGCCGAGTCCAACCAATCGTCACTGAACAAAAGATGTTCGCCCGCTCAAGTGTTTTCATTTACCTCGCGAACAAACGGGTGCTCGCTCAGAACGGTAAGTACGCAGCATAATTGCATAATGAACATTGGAGCAGCTAATTTCTGGTCCCATAGTAAGAGTTGTTCTCAAAGATGAGTACAATAACCCCTTTTCAGGTTTTGAGTTATTTCAAATATACTTTGAATAATGGAAAATGGTAACTAAATATTTTTATTTTATTTTAACCCTCCCGAGTCTTGATTCTAATATTTTTGACTTACTTTACACGATTAATTAAATTATTTAGTTAAGTTAAGATATTATATTTTTATTTTATTTATTAATTAATTATAAGTTGTTATTTATGTAGGTACCTAGATTCTAAATAAATAATAAACAATAATTTACCTTAGAAAATAACAATTTGGATACCGAGAAAAAAAGATTACAAGTTACTAGAAAAATATCTAAAAACATTTCTAAGAACCGAAACCATGAATTCATTCCGAAGCTTCGTTGAACATCTATTGTGTTCTCTGAATTGTTCGTTCATTACCAAAACTCAGGCTAAGCTATCATTCATTGACAAAATTCTCCTCGGGGAATAGCAATTTAAAAACCTGTTTAAAATCTTTTTCCCATTTTATATTGGCATAGAAAACCTGAATTCTGAGAGATATTCTAAATATTCCATGATTCGAAAATTGCTGGATTTATTGCAGACAAATCCTTTCGACCTTTTGAGGATAATAATAATTTCTTTGAATTAATTGCTGTTAGCGTCGGCGTGCGTTTATGACTAAATGGATGAAAACAAAAGCAAAAGGACTATGTAAGGATTGTAGTGTGGATTGAAGTAAGTCGTAGGTAATTAGTGGTGTTCTGTAACTTCTGCCTATCCCCATGGAACTAAGGAGTGAGTTCATTAAAAAAAAAAAAAACTTTATCCAGTACAATAGAAAGACACAGGGCAATAAGAAAAAAAAAAAACGAGTAACAGATTACATAGGAGCCTTAGGTGCTAGATTTTTACAGATTCCTTGAACCCCACACTAGGATTCCCTGTGTCGTGGGGTCCAGTCTCTTCCCAAGTAAGGCAAACAATTAAATAAAATATTCATGTGTATGTGTGTTTGCGTGTGTGTGCGTAATTGCAATTTAGAAAATATTGAACACATATTTAACGCTTTTTAACCGACGAAAAAAAAAGGAGGAGGTTCTCAAGTAGACACGTATATTTTTTGTTTTTTTTTTATTATAAACTAATTTATTGAGGCGGCGGCGGCGGCGCCTAATACACGCTAGAATTATGTAATTAATTTGTTTGTTTGTTTGGCGCCGCCACAAAATATGTTACTTAAATTAGTTTAGGAGCTTAGTTACACTATAAGGTTTAATTTTCGCTTTTCAGTTCTTTTTTCGTCGGTTTAATTTTTTGTAAAAAAGTTTTTTTTATTCTTCTACTAGCGACTCGCTCCTGCTTCGCACGGTTTTTACGACTTGACAAAACATCGAGATTCCTTAGTCATGTGTAACTTTAATATTAACGTATTATATACAAACCTTCCGGAATAAATTCTCTAAGCGATGGTGTAAACCTCATCAAAATCTGTTGCGTGGTTTGGAAGAATAATGCGGACATACAAACAAATACGAAAAGCGACTTTTATAATATGTATAGATTCAACTCTCTACGTAATATCGCACGAATATTTGCAGGATTTTTAACCTAATTTAAATAACATCAGTGCTATAGAATGGGTGACCAGAAGAGTAGCGAGTTGTTTGAAGTCTTTAACCAACACGTAGTGCATTTTATCAACTTTTTAACTTTTAAACGTCATTACAAAAGTTGTGCTTTGTCACTAAAGCAGCCTTTCAATGTGAAAAGGTTCAATGAATACAAAACCTTACAATACACTTTTTGTGTCATAAGTTTTTACCTTAACTAATATTATAATTACAAAAGTGAGTATGTTTGTTTGTTTGTTACGCTTTCACACTAAAACAGCTGAACGGATTTGGATGAAATGTGGTATGGGGATACTTTGAACCCTGGAGAAGGACAAAGGCTTTTTATTGACATACCACACGGCCGAAGCCCCGGGCAGAAGATAATTTTCTTTAAAATACACCCTATGACACGTTACAATAGTGTAACTTTCTGCCAGTGTTGGAATTTTCGAAATCAGCACTTTCAGAGATTAACTCCTACATCCAAACTTACAAACTCACAATCTTTACCTGTTTATAATATCAGTGTGGATTTACCTTTTATACAATTCAATATTTTTTAACCTTCGTCAAACGGATACGGCAACCGAACTCGACATTTACTCGGTTTTACCATTTACCTACAGATTTACCAGTGAATGAATGTTTATAGTGACAAGGATTTCACTTAAAGGGCAGTGTAAATATTAATTTTGTATAATGCATATTTATTTTTGGGATTATTTAAAATCATTCTGCAAATTCGATGTTTATACATATTATAAATTAAAGTCGGTTTTCATGTTTGTGTGTGTAACTGCGTTGTTCTTCTAAAGCCGGCGCCCCAGACACAGACGTGCTCAAGTGCGGTTCGGAGAAATGCCGTTCAAATCAGTGCCAAAGGTGGAATACCTCACATATTTTAACACTTATTTGAGCACTTATTTGAACACTTCAGGCACGGTTATTTGAGTATTTGTTCAAAGTCAGACCACATATTTATTACCGTACCTCACAAGTGTTCAAATATGGGACTATGTCCGGCGCAAAAATCGAAAAGGAAGTGTATCGTTCATATTAAACTTACATAAGTATCAGTTTTTTTTTTTTCATTTATTGCATAATGTACACTCAGTTACAGACTAGGCTAAAACTTATGAACTTTTACAAATTGACAAAACAAAGAAATCTCGATGTTTTGGCAATTCGTAAAAACCGTGCGAAGCAGGAGCGGGTTGCTAGTATTCTAAATTTATAGAATAGAGATAGATAGATTGGCCGAGTATAATTTCATTAATGTCGTCGTCGTCGTAGTTTCGTTTTTTTTTCCAATAACGTGTTATTTTTTTTAAATATGTTTGTGTTTATGTTTCTATAAATATTTCTTAAAATTTCATACAATATGAGTAGTAGCATTATTAATTTTAGGGTATTTTCAGGGTATATTCATTGTCAGATAATAAGTAGGTAATCCACAGCTGGACATAAGCCTGTCCAAGCTTAGTTCTAGCAACCGTAACCTAGCGAAGATTCTTTTTAGCGTAGCAATAGTAACGTTTGCGTACGGAGAAATTTTGATATTTACTCATTTCGACAAATTCGAAAATAACGTCTTTGACATCGACATTTCAACTGTCACTGTCTTCGGTTAGGTTTTCAGAAATATCGAGTTATTGAGCTCTGATTCAAAGGAGGTCAGTATCAAATAGATTGGATAAACGTTGTATTTATTTATCATTGAGAACTTATTAGTCAACCTCTACGGATGAGACTATTTCCGATTACTAGCAATTTGTCATCTTGTTTACGATCATGCGATTTGAGTTCTTGTTTAATCGTGTAATCTCGTGCATGTATGAAACTACAAAATTGAAAAGACTGAAAGTGCCTCATCAATTAAAGTCCGTGACTGTACACCACAAAAATATGTAACAAAAAGAAAAACGAACACTACAAAATATACAGTGGGCAGCCTTATCGCTTTCCGTAATCTCTCGTTATGAATTTTTAGTTAAGTTTTTTCTGTTTGTTTTTCTATTAAATAACTTATTATAAGTATCTATATCTTAGGTATCTAAACCCGAAAATACCCCTACATATCTTAAATTAATTAATTACCTAAATATTATTATTATTTAATATATCAAATACCCTAAATTGCAGGGTATTTTTTACCGAGTTCATGTAGCGATAACAAGTTTTGCAGAATTTTCCGTCAACCAAAAGAAAAAACTACGAACATTCATTTCTAAATACAAGCTCAAGAGATTTCGTGATAGCATCAGTTTTCAAATTAAATGAACCAAATGTCAAAGAAAAGGACAAAAAAGTAACAGTTAGTGGCTGTAGCTTACTCTCCGCTTTGAACTCGCACGAAATTGGAGCAATTTAGCGTCATTTCATAAAATGCACTCGTTTTCCCTTCGGAAAGCCGACAGATTGCTTTGTTTCGAGTCAATGCTCGTTGCTAGACGGGCATTCCCAGATCTTCATTGTCACTTCTTTTTTTTAAAGTATTTTTGTAGTTTAACCTATTCTGTCTGCAGCATTTTTTGCCTTTCTTTCTTTCCTGAAGGTGCTAACAATTATGTGAGGTAAGTAGTTTCATATAAGCTCAAAAAAATATTTAAGTAATAAAAACTAAAACCCAACTACGACTAAAAAGGTATAAACAAGACACCACAGACAGACAAATTAAAAATCCGGAGCCACACGTAATCTGTTTGATTTATGCCCACGTGTGACTCCGGATTTTGATTTTTTTTAAATTCTTTTTTGGTTGTAATATATATATTTTTGAAATGTGCTCATTAAGCCCTTTCATTTGATACCCAACATGGTACGATTAAACAATTTTTTTTTGTAAGTTCCTGACTTTATGTCCTCTAGAGGGCGCCATTTTTTATTTAATGTGACGCCACATAGCCTATAACCAGCGAACGATCCAGACACTTCCAACGGTACCTCATTTGTCAAATTGTGATGAATGCTTTAAAAGATAGGAGGGAACAGATGAACATACTTACATAGATACATACCGGTCAAAATCATAACCCTCCTTTTTTCTTCGCCGTAGTCGGTTAAAAATAACGTAAGCATTATACAACAAGAAAAATAGCTTCATAGAGCTGTTGCGTAAAATTAAAATAATGATTCAATTTGCTACGTTCTCGTAGCAGTCGTAGCGAGGTGCTACGGCGTAGCTGGCGTCGTAGCCCTGTGTTATCTTGCATTAAGTTAATAATTTTATTAGCATTACGTTTTAATACTGTTCACTACATCGCCTTAAATAAAAATAACCCTTTTTCACCTGCCATATTAACTTTCAATTTAACGTCACCTGGGATGTAAACTGAAAGTGGTTTTGTTGTATGGAACAATTTTTTATCTTTCCACATACAAAAGATTTACCACCGCTGATATCGTGATCGTAGAAAAAAGTGTTACGAAACGATACATCGGTGTGATACCTAGGTATTTATTTTGTTTTTCCTCAAAAAGCAAAACATATTTCTTTTGTAGTCTTAACGTTTATACAGGGTGTAAGGGACAGCCCTCCGCAGACTGATGGGATGAATTCAGCATATCATACTAAGACGATCAGTACATGAAATTATTTCAGGAACGTTATGGGAATCCAATAAACCTGATTTGTATTATTACCTCACGCGCAATGTATCTTTACCGTGGCAAAACCCGAGTAACGGCACTCCCCGTGTCGGGGGGCGCGCTCGAGTATTTTAACATCATTTTTTCACATTGCTGGTTTTTTGATTTTAGCTGTTTTATTTACATAAATGGAGTGCTGCGTAAAGAGAATGTAATTTTACAATGAAATAAAGGAATGGTAACTGAAAAAAAGATAAAAAAAATTAAAACTTTCCTGAGAAAATTTCCGGTGGAATATGATTCAAAATAAGTAGCTGAATGCCGCCTGTTAATTTGCGGAGGGCTGTCCCTTACACCCTGTATAATAAAAATAATGTTTTTAGGAATTAGTAGGGTGTATGCAAGACCCTAAATAACACCAAAGTATTAATGAATTAATACAAAATCATTATTAGCATCAATGTTTATGTTGTATGTGTGTTGTTTGTTTTTAACCGTTGTTGGTCCCGGCTCTCATTCGTGGATCTTTCACAGTAGGGTCGTCAGCAGCAAGACAGTCTGACAACCACGCTTACCAAGGTATCGTATTACCCAGTAACTGGGTTGAGGAGGCAGTTGCTCCATTTAAAATAGTGATATTCAGCTGCATCCGGTTAGACTGGAAGCCGACCCCAACATAGTTGGGAAAAGGCTAGGCGGATGATGATTTCAAAATCAATATTAGTTTATGA
The DNA here is from genome assembly GCA_949152455.1 of Lithophane leautieri. Classification (NCBI taxonomy): domain Eukaryota; kingdom Metazoa; phylum Arthropoda; class Insecta; order Lepidoptera; family Noctuidae; genus Lithophane; species Lithophane leautieri. The sequence continues at coordinate 12,403,553 of OX424478.1, forward strand.
CCACAATTACACAAAAGTCTCTGCAATAGAGAGAATAAAAAAATATTACTTATCTAAAATATTTTTTCATTACAGTATAAAAAGAAAAGGTTAGTTCCATATCCTTTGGTATTCCAAAAACTTCCAAAACGCTAATTACTTCTTACAAAGTATTTGAACTCAAAACGTCATGACGTCAACGCCGGCTGTCACTGAAAACCAGCGCTGGGGCTCTGTCCCGCATAGGGTGCCAGCATTATGCTGAGCGATGGCCGTTTTGCGTGAATGTGACGCATATTTTCCCCCAACTTGTTAATATCGCATTTTTGTCCTTAGCGTCAAGTTTGCCGCAAATTAACGTTTTTGCTTACTTTCTTTTTTTTTTTTCAAATGAAACAAGAGTGTCTTTTGTCAACTCCAGACAAAACATAAACAAAACGAAACATTCAAAGAACAACAGAATAATTACAAACATTCTTAGGTTACTCTTAGCAAAAGCCACGTTAAGTGCTACGTTTGAAATTTGAGTTCCAGCCATCTATCAAACTCTTGCGCCTAAGTGCTTCGCTGAAAGATGACTGAAAGCCCGAAAGCCTACCATTCAATACGATGAGATTTCTTTGCTTTTTCATTGAAATATTCTTTGCTAAGTTAATGAGTTTGTGTGAAGTGATCTTGGACCGCTTTTGTGGTATTCTTAACCGGAGTTTATCTGTTCCATTGTGATTTTAGTTTGATATCCTGACTCGTTGCGTTTTTGAACATTCAGGTAAAGAAGGCGGGGCCAATCAATAACGAATTCTTCAAATATCCTGAGATTCTCAGAAGCCGAGCATAAGCGACCTGCACCCTAATTGCGTAATACATCAATTAAAATCTCAATAATTTTTAAACAGATTGCTAACCCATTGCTTCATAAGTTCGAAAAAAAAAACTGCTCAATAACGTAAATAACGCAATGAATGTTGTTGAACTGTCAAATGAAACAGATTAGTCTTAATCGTTTACCGAAAATGTGTTATGCATTTAGATAGCTGTTTATGTAATTCTGCCATACTAAATAACATTACCTTTGAAACTATCTAATTCCTGTTAGCCAAGAAAAAAACTAAAATCTTATTAAAAATATTCAAGCAATTACAAAATTCTATTAAATTTGTTTAGGTAAGCATTTTAAGACCTATTTATGATCAGACAGACCGAAATACATTGCTTTATATCATAATAAATATATGTACGTTATACGAGTATCAGGATAAGTAATAACAGCTACACCAGGTCGATCCATCAGGTTAAGCTACGCTTGCCGGGGTTGGTCGGTGGATGGGTGACCATCTTTACATACTGAGACTCCTCCATGCCTCGGAAAACACGTTAAGCCTTTGGTCCCGGCTGTTGTTCGTGGATCTTTGACAGTCGTTACGGGTCGTCAGAAGCCCAAAAGTCTGACAACCAGTCTTACCAAGGGGTATCGTATTACCCAGTTACTGGGTTGTGGAGGTCAGATAGGCAGTCGCTCCATGTAAAATACTGGTATTCAGCTGCATCTGGTTAGACTGGAAGCCGACCCCAATATATTTGGGAAAAGGCTAGGCAGATGTATTGATATATCAGGATAATTAGTGCTAGGGCGGTCTTACCAAAACTCTTTATTGCATGATAACGATGTGCTGGATATGAGAAGCACAGAACCGCTCGAAGTGGCGGTGCTTGGTGGAGGCCTATGTCCAGCAGTGGACGTCTTTCGGCTGAAATGATGAACCATAAGAGTAGATCCATGATGCCATCTTAGATCATCTTGATGTACGTCTAATTTAAACCACTCTTTATTAAAAATCTCTCTAACCTCACCTCTCTTCAAACAACCGACTTCAAATACTAGCTCAAATCTGTTACAGTGTTAAACAATACGTAAGGAAATCCAATATTGCACGATGTAGTTCAGTCAAGAAGAAGACAAGCAAAACTCAGGGCCGTGTCACAAGTCGACGCACTTAGCAACTTTACTACGAGTCTGGTAAGTTTTTGACTATAGATATTGACAAAGCAGAATATGAAATAGTGGAGGAGTTGATAGTTTTTAAGTGGTGCAAGATTTTGTGAATTTTTTTTAACTTTTGTGGGGTAAAGTCTCCTGTTAAACGTTATCGGTGACTCATAAAGCATAATCAGTCAATAATGTTTCCATTACTGGGACACAGGCCTCTTCTCTTCGAAAAGTTGGCTGTAATATACCAAGTGGGCCCAGTGCGGGTTGGTAGATGTCACATGTCTTCGATTTTTTGGTTCTAGAACATGTCAGTTTCCTCACGATGTTTTCCTTCACCGTTTTGAGAGCAGTGGTGATGAAATTATTTACGCAAAGTTAAGTGCCTGTCTAGGTTCGAACCCACGAACATCACTGCTCTCATAAAGTGCCTATCCTTCATAGATTTATTGAAGTTCCATAGTTCCATATATTTTAGTTAGAGAACACATTATGGGCATCAATAAAAATTCACAAATAAAATTCATCATAGCCTACGGCATAATGTTTGGTGTATTGTAGTAATAATACCAGTCAATGACTACTCTTGTGTTCTTGGTTGGTTGATAATAGGTATGCGAAAATATGTCTAAATTATGTAAACCAAGATAACATTTTTCAACGTTCAGTACCTCAATTTTACCGAAAACTTCAGGAAAAAGTCACTACTCTATATTCTTACATTATTATTACTTCTCTGGCTTTGCTATAGTCGGGTTTTTTTCATCAAAATATACAATGCTTTTTTTGTCATTTTGTTAGTCCATACTAGAGATGTAGTGTAATTCACACGCTTTCAGATGAAATCGAAAATGAAATTACAGAAGAAAAATCTCGCTTTCCTCGGAAAAACTAGTGACGTTTTAAATTAAATATTCAAATGGAAGCCTTCCGCCATATTGAGATGCAAAATAGTGGACGATTGCTTCTTATTTATAAAATGGTACTGATTTTATTTAGCGTTGTTATAAAAATATGGTCTGTAAATAAATGTTTGTGAATTTATTGAATTTGAAATTGCTTATGAAATATTAACCGTCTGTAATGTTTTGTTTGGAATAGAATTTATTCCGTAGATTTTATTATGTAGCAATAAGTTTTGTTATGTTACGACTAACAGTAGATACATCAATAATATTGTAAGAAAAGACTTCAAATAAAGCGTTAATTTTTTCCTAGATTACTCGGCACCTATTAAATATTCCGAAAAAATATATTTTTAAAGCTTTCTCCAAATATTCGTAATTACTATTTAAGTAGTATAAAACGGTATTAAATTGTAACTATCTACTAACCTGTGGTGTAAAGTTGGGTGGTTGCAGAGGATTGCAGATAGGTGGCGCCGCTGTGCTGCCATAGTGTTGCTGATACGAGGACGTCAGGATCTTCTTATGCGCAGACGCATGGGCGCGGTATGCGCTCACACTCAATTTCATTATTCACGTTTCATACAAAACAATTTTAAACTTTAACACTTTGACTTTTGGGTATATTATCAATTGTATTTTCTAATAATAGATTACGCTTATTTAAAATATTTGTTTCGTTAATTCTAAGCACTTGTTTTGATAATTCATTAAAAGAACACAGTCACTTGCACGTTCTGTTGTAAAACGAATATATTTCTTTATTATGAATGTCTACACTCAACCGATGTTTTGTATTGGCCCATGTTCCCATCTGAAACAAAAAGAAACAATGTTTTAGTTAGATAGATGCAGTTACTAACTGTATTAACTATTCCTCCAGTCTTCCGGTCTTACCGGATGCAACTTAACACCAGTATTTTACATGGAGTGACTGCCTATCTGACCTCCACAGCCTAGTTACTAGGTAACACAATACCCCTTGCTAAGATTGCTCGTCAGACTTGTGGACTTCTGACTAAGAATGTCAAAGAGCTACGAATGTCAGGCAATACCAACGGCTTAACGTGTTTTCTAAGGCACGGAGGGGTCTCGGTATGTAAAGATGATGACCCATCCACAAACAAATCCCGGCAAGCGTTGCTTAACCTGATGGATCGACCCGTGAGGCTGGTATTATTTAACCACGAGCCCCTCAGTAAAAGCTACATATTTAACGTATTATATAAGTGAATCAGGCGAGGGCTGACCGTAACAGTTTTATTTTTAAATTTCAATCCCGAAAAACGTACATTTTCAATTCCAATTTTGCTGGCAATCATCCTGACATAATCCCTTGCCTGCTATAAAACCAAAGAAGTCGGGTCAACGATTGGCCGTCATGAAACGGGGTTTTTATTTTTTTAGGACTGAAATCCCAAGTAATAAAAGTTTTATTCCTGTCGTTTTCTCATCCAGAAGTCGTCGCTATAATGACTGACATTTGGTCTCACTTAACCCTAATACCGGGGAGCTCAATTACACCTAATCACCGCATTTACTGTCAAGGTTCTTTAAAAAGATGAGCGAGAAATGAGTATGACGAAATGCCCTTGGTAACCGGCTTCAAAAATTATTTATAAATAAATAAATAAAATAAAAATCGTTTATTTCGACCAACAAAAGGGTCATAGACAAAGAGATGATAAATTAAAAAAAATACAGAAATTAAAACACAATTAGACAGAACGGAATTATAAACTTCGATTGCTCAGTATGTGAACCATACAGCAATGGTTCAGGTACCGCCAGTCGAACCTCTGCGCGAATGCCCTCAGGATGCCGCTGGAGCTACTCCGAACCCTGCGCACCAGGGATGCACACCGTTTTCGAACAGTGGAATAGAAACAGTCTACTTGCGACTCGGCGAACATCTCTGATGCGCTGCAGAATCTGGGCAGCTCCATCAGCACCCTGAATGCATTATTATATTACACACGCAAGGCGTTGTACTGTCCGCGCGTGTATGAGACCCACAGGCTACTCGTGTAGAAGGATGTACAATACGCTCTGAACAATGTTATTTTCACTTCAGTGGTACAACGAGCAAACCTGCGGGCCATCATATTCGCCCTTACAGACAACGCCCTGCGTGCTCGCTCTATGTCTGCATCGTCCTTCAGATCAGAGGACATCGTATGTCCGAGATATTTAAAATGTTCCACCCTCTTCAGTGGTGTTCCACATAATTTTATGGCAGGTATCGTTGCCGGACATTTTCCTCTAGACCGAAAGACCATGCATTCGCTTTTCTTGACATTATAAATCAAGCCATGGCTGTGAGCGTAGTTTTCACATATGCCCAACAGTTTTGTAAGGCCACATACAGAAGCACTCAGCAGCACCATGTCGTCCGCGTAACTGATATTATTGAGACATACATCATTAATATGACAGCCGACACAGGTGCTGCTGAGCTCCTCTATCAGTATTTATGTTCGTCTGTATGTTTTTTTATTATTTTTTATGTGTGTTCATCGGTATTGTCGTCAAATTGCGGACAAATTTTGAAAAATCTTTTTTCATTTGGTAAGCTTACGCAGTGGTCCCTTATAAACTGTATTAACTTTGGTTGAGTAGTTTTGAGTTAGCTTCGTATTTAATACACTTTGTGAAACTTGATGATGTTTGAATACTTCATGTCACTGTTGTTTACATAGCAAGTAGTGGTATTCATCACAAACAAAAGTTTATATTTTTTCTTTTTATAATATTAGTGTAGATCTATCTGCCTAGCCTTTTCCCAGCTATATTGGGGTCGGCTTCCAGTCTAACCGGATGCAGCTGAATACCAGTATTTTACATGAAGCGACTGTCTATCTGACCTCCGCAACCCAGTAACTGGTTAATACGATACCCCTTAGTAAGACTGGTTGTCAGACTTTCGGGCTTCTGACGACCCGTAACGACTGTCAAAGATCCACGAATGACAGCCGGGACCAACGGCTTCACGTGCTTTCCGAAGCACGGAGGAGTCTCAGTATGTAAAGATGGTCACCCATCCACGGACCAACCCCGGCAAGCGTAGCTTAACCTGATGGATCGACCCGTGCGGCTGTTATTACTTAGCCACGAGCTCCTCTCTATTAGTGTAGATATAAGTCATATTTAGAAATCAAAATACCTTGACGTACCGTACCGCCATTTGCCTTTACGCGATTATCACAAACTCCTCAGCCAATCTATTTGCTAAACAAATACATTTGCAGCATGTAAGCCAACGTTTTACAATCAGCCATATACGAATAGCGCCAATCTACTTTATTTTGTTCACTCATTTTTCTCGGCTTTTCTCAGTAGTGCCATAAAATAGATAGCTACAGAAGGTCGGCTCACCACAAGCGAACACGCACACACACATGAACACACTTCAGGAATATATACCTCGCTCTTTCTAAATGACTTATAATGAAAAAGTGCGATATACAGATATGTCTATGTGTGTGAAATGTTTTTATACATAGAAGAAGGTCTTTATGTGCTGCTGGTTTTAATGCTATAATTTTGTGAGATTGCTACTGGACTTCTAACGTTCTAACCAGTTTGTTTGAGATAGTTAGATATGTATTTATTTATTCTTCGGAAAAAATACAGTCTAATATCAGATTAGGTACGTAATGAATAATTAGCGCTTATAGTTGCTAATTAACAGCTTTCACAAATAAAAGTTTAAAAAAAAATACGCAAAGAACATAAAATAACAATAAAATCTTCTTAATCAAATAATGCAAAACAAAATTCTATTTTTTAAACATAACGATACAAATTCATTTTTATACAAAACATTAAAAAAAACTAATGAATTTCTTCTACAAAACAAGATCTCTGTTTGTCTACTTGTGCTTGCGCCTGTTTTTAGAGCCGACCTTCTGTACCTGTCCTATATATTTAGTGGTAGAGTGATTGTATGAAGTGTAAGTTCCGACTCAACTCCGCGATCCTATTTTATTTTTACTTGGTTACTCCAGTCTTCTGTGTTTTCTCTCATCGTGTTTGTTGATGGCCGACTGTACGATTTCTTTCAATAAGATTTCTGTGAAAAAACGGACCGTAGCCTTTCTAATTTTGTTGGACCTCGTAGGAAAATATTCTAGACTGTTTTAGTGTGATTACTTCGGTGTAGATCGCGCGAATTTGCTGGATGCAAATAATACAAAATTATCATCACGCCTGATGCTTCTCTAGTACATTTTCCCACGAGATCAAACCAAAATCAAAATCTTTTTTTCGAACGCCAAAATTACATAAGACAGTAGTCTCCCAAAACGCACGCCCTTCACCAATTCCTAGTGCTTTAGCTGGGAAGAAGAAGTTTGAAATTTTGCATCACCTGTGTTTGTTGTTTGTGTTTTTATGTTTCGTTAGTTAAGTGATCGTGACTGCTGAACTGCAGGTCCTGAGAATTATTCCTAGGATGGGCAAAGTAATTTAAATCTTTTTTATTTTCTTTTTTGCAGCATTGGCCTGCTCTTGACTTCAAACTTGCCTGATGAAAAGCAATGGATGAGGTCTATGATGGAACGAGTGTTCCTGAGTGAGATGATGCCTGTTCACTCTTTCTTTGGGTTTTCATCAGGAATTCCTCGGTAGCAGCCCAGAGTCTGGATTTGTGCCCGTTTGATGGCAATCGGCTCGCGTGGGACCATAGGTACCCTCTAAACCTTCGGGGAATATATACGTGAGAAATGAAATGAAATTTTTTATTCTGTAAATAGAATATTGGAATCGCTTTGACACGTCATATAAAAATATTGTAAAAATAAGCTAGATGAGGTCGGCGTTTCCTATCTGACTACTCTGAGAAGAAAGGCCGAAACAAACTCAGAGGTCACAGTCTCTTTTAAAGTCCAGACATAATCTTGGTCAGACCATATGAGGACCATGTAGATTAAGAGTCTGAAATGGTCTTTTGCGGAAAGAACCACACAGATTTTAGTGGACCTGTCCAGTCAGTGCAAGCATTTGTCAGTAATAGTGGAGCTCAACTCAGAACTTAATGAGCTCAATGAGGACAGTATGATCAGTGTATGAAATTTGCACGTAGAAATAACGTAACGTAGTACTAGTATATGCTAGAGGAAACAGAAATAAAATATCCTAATAACTTTCAGATCGAGCGAGAAATCGCTTAACTCGCGGTACCACCGAACCTTGAAGGTCATTGCCACTGACAACTCTGCATAAAATTTAATGCCCGAAATTATGCGAGCGTTAAACGCTTATCGCGGAAATAAATTAATTCAGAATTTAATTAAGAGCTTAAATCTTGTGCCTGATGTTAATTGTGTACTAAGTCTTATACTGTTGTTAATTTATGTGTATTAGGGATTAATAGTAGGTAATCTTCTAATGGGATTGTCGTATATATCTCTTCATAATGCGTGTGTTTTTATTATTGTTGAATTTTTCTTGAAGAGTCAAAATCATATAAAAAAATGGTTGTTGATTTCTTAATATTTGGAATCATTGACGGTACCGACATTGGAACAGAACACATTATAATTATAACAAAAAATAAAGTTAGAAATAACTTTAATTTTCGGAAATCGGTGTCTTTGGTTTTCAATTTTCGTTTTTGCCACCGACTTCCGAAATTAAAGTTATTTTTCACTTTTTTGTGTTTTTTTTCGGGAGTCAGTTGTTTTTTTTGTACTTAAAAAGTTTTTACTTTTTAGTTATGGCACCTACCCCTCATAAATTAGAATACTACTACCTGCTATGTAAATAACAGTGACGGAGTAACTTAAAACATCGTCCATATAGACTAAGTGGGAAAAATACGTAATATTGAAGCTAACTCAAAGACGCAAGCAAAGTTAATAAAATTTATATGGGACTACCTCTGAAGCATGACCTACCAAACAAAAAAAGAATCATTAACATCAATTCGTAACTGGCAGAATAATCGCGTAACAAACACACAAAAAAAAAAACATACAGACGAATTGAAACCTCCTCCTTTTTGAAATCGGTTAAAAATAATTGAAATCCTCAAACATTCCTCTCGATAGTACAAAACACTTTTAGACTATACTTTTAAACGTAGTGTTATGTACTATTAAAATAATTCTTATACAACGCGTAACGGAATAAACGCAAGAGCTCATACACCCCAATTAGAATATTAAATTATAAGACTAAAATAATATCTGTAATTTAATTTAATTAAACCACACCTTATATTAACTATTTTATTTAACGCGCACTACACATAGGATAGCTATGAGCGTATTACAAATTTGGTTATTATTTAAATAGGCTTTAGTCCTTTGAGATAAGGATTAAATTTCCATAAATAAAATATCTTATTACCTTGTTATAACGCAGTGGTTCCAATTTCAGTTAAATAAAATATTTTTCATGAAAAATTTACATATACAAATAATGACGGAAATCGATTCAGAAGCCGATTCTGAGCAAACTACTTTCAGGTCTTGCGCTTATTCTGTTACACGTTGTATACTTATTTTCCTATGCACAAAGTGGTTTATAAAAATCATATTTATAAGAAATTAATACAAACACCTGGAGCAGCCCATGGGCAACGTAAGTTAATATTTATTACAACCTAAGCGTTAAATTCCAAAAGGTTACGGAAAACGCCTTGAAAAACCCGTGATCTTTCATAATCATACATTCTATAACATTGAATGTGCCTAAAGCCGCTATCGATGAAATGCTGTTACTCGAAATTTAACCTTATTACAATCACATAAGAATCTTTTGGAGTGCGTTAAATTATGTACGTGGGAACGGCTAACTCGTTTCTTTGGGCATACATTAGAAAAACACATTTTCCCGTAAACTTCGGAGTCAACGTAATATTTGTGCGATGTTTCAACACCTTTCTACCCTCAAGGCAAATAAAAAACCGAGTTATAGCCAAAAATAGCACTGTCAACAGTGACGTGAGGCCGGTTGCGTAAACATGTGTGCACTTATTGAAGTGTAGCTTCATTGTAAATGTGTGCGTGTGAGCGTGTATGCACAGAGCGAAAGTGTAGTTTTGGCATGTTTCACTGTATTGTTCGCAGCGCTTTGTCTTAGTTTTTTATTTGGTCTGAGCTTTTTACCGTAGGAAAAGTAAAAATTATGCTAACAAGCGTACCTTTTTTGTTTTTCCCAGATTCTTGCAGCGATTTCGTGACGACAGTTGATCCCGTTCAAAACATCTGGAAAAATTGTGGTATAAGCTATAAAACGAAAACCCGATTGGTCAGAGCACTAGTTTTCCCGATTTTCCTCTTTGGAGTTGAGACGTGGTCAATCCGAGCAAGAGAAAGACAGAGGATAGACGCATTCGAAATGTGGTGCTGGAGGCGGATGCTCCGAATTCCATGCACAGCCAAACGCACAAATGTGTCTATTCTTTCCCAGCTCGATATCAAGACCCGATTGTCCACAGTTTGCCTACAGCGTATTTTGACCTACTTCGACATAATGCGAAGGGGTGATAGCAGCCTAGAAAAGCTGGTCATTGTTGGCAATACCGAAGGAAAGAGAGCACGAGGCCGGTCGCCAACACGATGGTCCGACCAAGTAAAAGAAGCTGCGTCCTCACGCAAATTTCAGCAGGTGGTGATAGCAACTTTGGACCGGAGTCGATGGAGGCAGATTGTCTATTTAAAGGGGTCCAGTGACCACGATCCTCAGTAATGAGGAACCGATTGAAGAGAGAGAGTTGATCCCGATTCGAGGCGATACCGTTACAATGCTTGAAGTGTGCGTTGCGGTGCGGAATTTCATAGAAAGATTCCCGAACCGCTCGAGTTGAGGGGATGCTGATCACGTGCAGTGCTTATACGTGTGCGATTGTACAATGACATTAATTCTTCAAGGACTTTCTAATTAACTAGGTACAATAGTTTTTGGTCCGCGCGCGGCCTGTCCGTGGTCATACAGGTTAAATATATAAAAAAAGGATGGTTGTCAACCGCCACGGCTTCCGGTTCCTCAAGTAACAGTTAGTTTTGAACTTTCACAAATTATAAATGATCCTAGCTAAATTAATCCTGTCTGGCACAGGACTTAAAGAATAGAAGCTATCTTAACAGCCATAAATAACCAATAAGTAATAACTTAGGACAATCTTTATGGGCAATATGTTATGCACTGACGGCAAACTACCCACTACTAGCCATAACATTGTCGGTCCCTACTTTGTTCAACAAGAAAAGTACGCTACAGAATTTTATAAGCTCTATTATGATGGTACATATTTTTATTTATTTTACAATATTTAACACAACTAACTATCTAGGTAGTAAATTAAATGACTGTTTTTTTCGTCAGGTCGTTTATGTGTCAGCGTCGTGGATAGAAATCAGAAAGAAGGTTCCTTTGGATAATGTGTAATATCGGTTTTAAAATGATTGGATATATTTTTTACAATTTATAGTTAAGCAGTTAGAAATTCGCGTGTTTTCGATAGTGTGTCACCAAGACAGTGAAAATCCGCAGCGCATCGCTAGTGTCGCGCCGTTGTGTAGCTCCTTCCCCCGCGTTCCATCGGTCGGTGTTATTTATCGCCAATAGATGGCGCTGTGGTCTTCCACAGACGGACTTAGGTATTTCGAACTAAAGTATTGTAGAAATTAAGACGTGTCGGAGTTCTGTATTGTCGAAATAAAATATTGTCGTAGGTCAGTTTGGTAGTCTACAAATAAATACAAAAACATTAGGACACTTGGGCGTCGTCCACATCGCTGTCATCCAGAAACGCGCCCAGGAAGCAGCATTGCCACGTTGAATAGCAATGTTAATTCTTTGTGAAGTGTCAACCAGTCGGTGAGAAATTTCCTTAAAAATGAGACCCGCACTCGGGCTGCGTGACCCGAGCATTTCGGTTTTGTGGTACTTACTTTAAAATCATCTTCCAAAACAATAGCCAAAAGGATTTTTAAATGATAAAAATATTCGATCAACGTGACCGTAGAGGGCAAACACTAATATGTAAATGACAAAAAGAGATATTTAGTTAATTGAATGTCCGTAGTTCGGGTCTCCTTGGAATTTGTCGTGGAGGATGCTTCGCATTCTATAGCTACACATTCCAGTGAGCTTAAATCTTTGACAGTAGGTATTCCACTAATGATGTAGGTATTAATTGAATTAATCTGTCCTAATAGACGATTAAAAGAAGTAGTAAGATTTTGGCAATGCTTGTTCATTTAGTGATTTTATTAGACCATAAAAATACATTTCGGTTACTCCTAAGTGATTCTAAATACTGGGCTGAGTTGCCAAATTGAACGCATTTTTGATCTTTTAAAATTTCTATGTAAAATCTTGAATCATAATGTACTAAACGTCCTTATTTGTGTACACCTGTATTTTTCTTATTGTCTTAAAAACTTTTTTTTTTAATTATTTTTTTATACTTGATGAAGCGATGTTTTTAGCCAAACTTCTGCATAGAAACCTACGATTAAAAAAAATTGTAGCCGTTGCTGTGCCAGTTGGATAAACGCCTCCTTCAAAATGATTTTTTCTCATCCTATTTTTGAGATAAAAATACACACATCCATTTTATGCTGCGAAGGACCCAAGTAGGGAACATTAGTAAGATCAATAATGACATGTTACTGTTGACTCGGGATCGCATCCGTCAAGAGCTCCTGTCGACTTCACGGCGCCTGGTAAGGGGTCGCCAAAAACATTAAATAAATGAAAAGTTTTTTTCTATGGTATTATCTTTTTTTTTTAAGTTATAAGAAATCTACCTAATCTGAAGCTCGAAATCTCAGGACAATAGGAAATAACTTTCCAGATTGCCTGCATGAAATATTATGCATCCCGGTGCAGAACACGCTCTTAAAAGCATCTATCGCTGTAACGTCAATCTCAGCCCATCTATTAACCGTCGGAGAGACCAAAATTGCCTATTTATCTTAAACTTTTACTCGTAAGTAACTTTTTAAATGCTCCACTTATTACTGGAAAGGTTATGCAGACATCCTATATTACACCCACATTTCACCAGTTCTGTTTAAGTCCCATGTTGGTAATAGGAGGCGAGCCTACTGCCATCAACCGGGCACAAATAAAACTTGTCTCTATTCATCTATCCTTTTATAATAATTGTATAATTTTTAATTCTATAGATAATTTTAAATTCTATAATTTTAAATTCTATAATTTTAAATTCTATAGATAATTTTAAAGTCTATAATTTTAAATTCTATAATTTTAAATTCTACAGATAATTTTAAATTCTATAATTTTAAATTCTATAATTTTAAATTCTATAATTTTAAATACCATAATTTTAAATTCTATAATTTGATCTATTAATAAAATAAGAGTTTAATACACTAATACCAATGCTAAGTTTAGGTACTGACTAGTTTACAATATCATTCTCATTTTCCTGTCTGTTATTCTCTAAACGAATATATCGTCACCAAAAGAAAAAACAAAACACATTAAAGTAATGACAGGACACGTTGTGATCAATACCGTCTTCCCTGTTGAGTTGGGATCGCTCGTCCGCCATCTGAAGCTCCTGTCGACAAGTTGGCGCCAAATAGTGATGTTACCTACGGCGGTGGCGGTGTATCGATGTTTAGAAGTAGTATTTTGTTGCCTCTGTGCCTTTTTCGCTGGCTACAGAAGAGAAGTATCAATGAAATGACTAAACATGACTAGTGATCGGTGATTCATGATCTGCAGCAGTTCATAATAGCGGGTCAATAAGACAGCTTTCTTTTTCAAGATAATTTAGTTTTTATGATGAAAATATAGCCCTAATAAATAACTTCATAAACACGTAGTTTTACTAAAAAATAATAAATGATTACAAATAGCTACCAACTTGAATGGCATTGGAATTTGGTGTAGCACGTCTATGTGGTATGGCAAAAATAAGTGATGTAAATATCGACAAGAAAGTTATACATTTTCTCATCACTAAACGACAAGGTAAACTGAACTGAAGTCCTTCCGGTATTTTAAATATTCATTTATGTATTTAAGAAGCTTACACTAGAGTTCAGGAGGGTTCGCTTACACTCCGAAATTAGGTCGAGGTTCGAATCAAGGGGTCATTATTACAAAAACAATGCCTAAATACTTCTTCTTAAGAGTAATTTGTGTTGTTATTTTTATCTGTTTTTGTTTAGAAAGTAGTTCGCTAATGGCCTCTGGAGGTCTCTATAGCAACCTTATTTGGGTAAGAATTTCATGTAGGTAAACAAACACGAGAGAGCCACGAGGAGCTCGTGGCTAAGTAATAACAGCCGCATGGGTCGATTCATCAGGTTAAGCTACGCTTGCCGGGGTTGGTCCGTGAATGGGTGACCATCTATACATATCGAGACTCCTCCGTGCTTCGGAAAGCACGTTAAAGCGTTGGCCCGGCTGTCATTTGTGGATCTCTGACAGTCGTTACGGGTCGTCAGAAGCCTGAAACTCTGACAACCAGTCTTACCAACGGGTATCGTATTACCCAGTTACTGGGTTGTGGAGGTCAGATAGGCAGGCGCTCCATGTAAAATACTAGTATTCAGCTGCATCCGGTTAGACTGGAAGCCGACCCCAACATGGTTGGGAAAAGGCTAGGCAGATGATGATGAAACAAACAACTCGATTCCATTAAATAACATTACATCACACCTAGGAATGCTCCCTGAAGGAATATACACAGGTCTAACTATGGTACACCCACATTTCACCAGTTATGTTTAAATTTTTCATTAAATTTATATAATACTAGCTGATGCCCGCGACTTCGCCCGCGTGGATGTCGGTTATCTCTAAATATATAACTCAAATCAAAATCCTTTCTTAGCGGATGCCTACGTCATAACATCTACCTGCATGCCAAATTTCAGCCCGATCCGTCCAGTGCTTTGGGCTGTGCGTTGATAGATCACTATGTCAGTCAGTCAGTCACCTTTGAGTTATATTGTATATTTAGATTTATAATTCATAAACCCAAAAGAAATCCTTACTAATATTATAAATGCGAAAGTTCGTTTGTTTGTTACGCTTTCACGCCTAAATTGTCTGAACAGATTTCGATGAAATTTTGCACATGGGTGAACCATGACCTGGGTTAAGACACAGGATACTTTTTATCCCGATATTCACACTGGATTGAGACTTATGCAGGTAAAATCGCGGGTTCTCTTTTGCTCAAAAAGAGTAAATATGTTATGATCGTACCACGTGGCTTTATGTACCTGCATTGCTATTCTATAACCATCTCACCGTGAAAACTTAGGTGAAGTGAGCGTGGAGTAAGCTGTCATTGTTATCGATACCTACTGATGCTAAGCCAGTGACAGTTCACTCCAAGCTCACTTCACCAAAGTTTTCACGGTGAGATTTTTACAGAATAGCACAACAGATGTCTACTGACCTCATAGGAGAAAGGCGTGTATCCATGTGTCAAAATACTCCCACTAAAGTAACTGAATAAAAAACCAACAATATTCTAACACTAAAGCTTAAACCACGTAGCTAGTACCTTGGTACTGGTAAAACCTCTTTATCATTGAGCTATATACATAGTATACTTACAAGTATATACATACAGTAGGTACACTCGGCGCGAGATGTGCTCAAACCGCAGTTCGCTCCATTTACTTTATAAAAGTAAAAATATACCGCAGAGTATACAGGTATCGCTAACGCAGGTACGTGATTTTAAAGATTTGAAAAAACAGGGGTGTAATCCTACTAATCCTACTAATATTATAAATGTGAAAGTTTGTGTGTTTATGTGTTTGTGTGTTTGGATGTTTGTTACTCAATCACGCAAATACGGCTGAATGGATTTGGATGAAATTTGGCAAAGAGATAGTTTATGACCTGGATTAACACATAGGATACTTTTTATCTCGATATTCCCACGGGATCGAGACTTACGCGGGTGAAACCGCGGGGCGCAGCTAGTGGTATATAAATTGAGAAGTTTTAAATGTGAATTTTAAAGTTAGGAGCGAGAGCTCGTCCTCCCAAAAAAAAATCAGTAACTTAAAATTTTATGATTTAAAACTTAACTAACTAGATCCAAATTCAATTAAACTACCTGTCAAAATGTCGATAAAATTAACATTTACCTATGTGACTAAAATTGGTTTCGTTGAATGGGCCTTTTAATTCTGGACGCCAATCAATTTGAATGTCAAATAGCCTTTATTAGCAGTCTTAGAACTAGTTTACAATTTGTATAAATTAAAGGATTGTACATCACAAATCTCCATATTATTGCTTGTTACAATTTACTCTGTGCGCTTTATTAAAGGCCGCCCCCAGGTTTTTTCATGGCTCACGGTCTTGAGTTTTAACCGACTTCTAAAAAGAGGAGGTTCTCAATAATTCGTCTGTCTGTGTTTGTTTTTTTGTTTGTTACGCGATTGAATTAACTTTGACGATTTTTTTTTTGTTTGGTAGGTCATGCTTCACAAGTGTTTAACTTTGCTTGCGTAGTTTTTGAGTTAGCTTTAGTCCATATAGACGATGTTTTAAGTTACTCCGTCACTGTTATTTACATACCAGGTAGTATTCAAATTTGTGTGGGGTAGGTACAACTAAAATGTAAATTTTTATTTTTATTGACCGAATTTTTTTTAAACGAAACCCAACCACACCACCTTCCGAAATTAAAGTTATTTTTAACTTCTTAGTGTTTCTTTTTTTTGGAAGTTTTAAACAGTTTTTTACTCCACCGTGGCCCTCTCACAGTTCTTTTCAAGTCATCTTCGCAATCATTCGTTTTTTTGAAATAGTCTTCTTCCTAGAAGCGATTAGAGGGAATAATATAACCAGCAGAATGTAAGTCAAGGCCCAGTTTTAGAAATTTAAGTGCGCTTATACCACATATCACTAAACACAGCTAACATTAAACGAATTTAAAACATCGCTGTTTCTGTCAAGTTTGACAACCAGTCTTACCAAGGGGTATCGTTAACCCAGTTACTGGGCTGTAGAGGTCAGATAGACAGTCGCTTCATGTAAAATACTGGTATTCAGCTGCATCCGGTTAGACTGGCAGCCGACCCCAATATAGTTGGGAAGAGGCTAGTCAGATTGATTGCTCTGTTTCTGACAATCGTTTGAAGATGACAGAGACGTATTTAGTGATATATTATATAATGCACGAGGTCGTAAATTATGACCCAGTGGGAATTTAGAATGTTACAAGCAAGCAAAATCTTTGTTTTTAAAGCATAAACTAGTTAGAAAAGAATACCACTACGGATTTCTTTACAGCAGCTTTTACTCAGCATTCTTCGTAAGCAACCAAAGTATGTTTTATATACCTAATGTATATATATTATGTATATTAGAAGGTATTCGCAATGTTGATGGAACTCAGTTCGGCCGTGCCTAGCGCGCCATCTAATTCATATGGACGTATTCAAAATAGGAACGTGTGCTGGCGTACCTACACAAATATCATATTTTTGAATGAAAATATCTAACGTACCGTACATAATGACAGCCGTGGACTCTACACTTGAACTAACTTGTGGAAATAGCGCTTTTTACAAATAAATTCAGTAAAATAATTGATTTGAAACAGAATAATAATAATCCTCCAGACCGTATTATGGCCATGTCGGCCAATCTCAATGGAGTGGCCTTCGGCACGGGAGATATTATAGTGCACAAGTGTGTGCGCAGACACAAGTGCACTCTCTCATCCCTCAGTCACATAGTCCGATGGGACGGCAATCCAACACGACCGGAGAGAGATCAGGCGCAGGACCAACGGCTTAATATGCTTTCCGAGGCACGGGTGTATCACAACTTCCAACCTTAGTGCTGTTACTAAGAAATTCCTAATGGAAAAACACAATAACACAAACATGAAATATAACGTTTACACCTAGTTATATGTGCATGCTGTGGTCTCCTGTAATTGAAGGAGCACACTTGAAAGAACCGTTTTTGTTATTGTGATTTATATTGTGTATGTGTATCCTTTGTTGGAGATCCTAAATAAATAAATAATAAATAACTAGAACCCAGAAGGAGCGTTGCCAGACCAATAATAGCCAGGTGGGTGAACGACCTACAGAAGATCGCGTGGAAGATTTGGATGAGACTTGCATAGACCAGGGAAGCATGGCACAAAAGAGGTACTTAACAAAATAGAAGATGTTCAACAAATTAACAGTCCACTAAGCCTACAACGTTCTCAGATTCACAAAATAGAATATACGAGTAATCTATATAAAAGACAAATAATCAAAAAGAAATTTAAAAAAAACCTATTTAAACCAAATGGCGTGATTGCTATTACAACTGTATTACATAGGTATTTTATTTTTATTTTTTTCATTTTTCTTACACATAAATTATATTTTTAAATATTAGAATTAAAAAAAATATATAAAAACATACGTATTATTATTATTTATCAGCACTTTGTGTCCCACTGCAGGGCAAAGGCCTATCTTCCCTCATTTTACTTATCCCTGTCTACTGCTGTTTATCAATTATTATTATGTGTAATATATATCCTATTATAAATTAAAGTCGCTTTTCTTGTTTGTCTGTATTTCCGCGTTATTCTTTTAAACCACGCAACAGATTTCGATGAGTTTTTCACCATCGTTTAGAGAATTTATTCCGGAAGGTTTATGTGTATAATACGTTTATATTAAAGTTACATATAATTAAGAAATCTCGATGTTTTTTCAAGTCCTAAAATTCGTGTGAAGCAGGAGAGGTCGCTAGTGTGTGTATATGTCTCTTCTTATCATGAGGGTTCGTTAGACCTAACATCAAAATAAATGCATACCCACACTGCAAGCGTGGGATGAAACCCCGCTAAGTCGATCTGGACGTACAGTCACGGACTTTAATTGATGAGCCACTTTCAAACTTTTCAATTTTGCAGTTTCATACATTCACGAGATTACACGATTAAACACGAACTCAAATCGCATGCTCGTAAACAAGATAACAAATTGCTAGTTATCGGAAATAGGCTTATCCGTAGAGGTTGACTAATAAGTTCTCAATGATAAATAAATACAACGTTTATCCAATCTATTTGATACTGACCTCCTTTGAATCAGAGCTCAATAACTCGATATTTCTGAAAACCTAACCGAAGACAGTGACAGTTGAAATGTCGATGTCAGAGACGTTATTTTCGAATTTGTCGAAATGACTAATTAAAATTTCTCTGTACGCTAACGTTACTATGGCTACGCTAAAACAATCGTCGCTAGGTTACGGTTGCTAGACCTGCAATTGGTTGACTTTGGGTAGTCACTCTGCTGTCAAGTTTGTAGTTCTGGCTCTCAGGTTAGCCAACCGGTAAGGATATTAAATATAATTTTCTTCTTTAATACGAAGACATGACTTTCCGTGTCTGGATGTACGAGTATAACCGACTAAGCCCGATTTGCATTACACGGCTAAAATACGAACAGTGCCGAGTGGCTCATCAATTAAAGCCCGTGACTGTACATCTTGAAAGGGACAGACATACTGGATGTGGCAGACGGCACTCCATCTGAAGGATTGACCGTGATACTTGGGAGAAGCCTGTCCAGCAATTGAAAGAAGAAAAAAACGTTTATTTGGGCACAGTTCGTGAAACCCAAAATACAAATAACAAAATATAAAGTTAAAATATTGTTTTAAAAATAATAGAATATAATTTTACTAATCTTACTAATATTATAAATGTGAAAGTTTGTGTTTGTTTGTGTGTTTGGATATTTGTTACTCAATCACGCAAAAACGGCTGAATGGATTTGGATGAAATTTGGCAAATAGATAGTTTATAACCTGGATTAACACAGGATACTTTTTATCCCGATATTCCCACGGGATCGAGACTTACGCGGGTGAAACCGCGGGGCGCAGCTAGTAATAGATAATAGAGTGTTTATTTTTTTATTGAATAGAGGCCCTAATACCAAATATCTACACAGCCAGCTTCTGTAAACTGCTCAATATGTTGATAAGCCTTTGGGTATCATAACGATGCTATCCAAAGACAGTAAATAATAAGACAGACGTGTTATTTTTACGACCTCGAGAACATTTATAAATAACTAGCGACCCGCACCTGCTTCGCACGACGCGGACATACAGACAAACACGAAAAGCGACTTTAATCTATACTAATATTATAAATTATAATTATAAATTATAAATAATATTATAAAGCCGAAAAGTTTATTTGTTTGTTTGTTTGAACGCACTAATCTCAGGAACTACTGGATGGAATTGAAAAATTCTTCTTGTGTTGGATAGTCCATTTATCGAGGAAGGTTATAGGCGGAGCATAAATGAAAAGTGTTGCAAAAACGGGAAAAAATATTCCTTTTTGAGAGCTTCCGTTGCGTGCGCTGCGTTAATGGCTAAAGTTACGCAAATATCAGGTATGATGGAATTGTTTCTCTTTAAAAGTTCTAAGAAAAAATCAGCGACAGCATATGTCTATCTTTTAAGATTGACTCACTATAACCTTTTCTTATGGTAATCAAATTTGTTCGAAATTAATGCATTATTTGCGAAGGAGTTTTATCAACATGGTATTAATTCTTATTCAAATAAATAGTTTTAACATCAAGGGTATTTATGTAGCAGTAAAATACTTTTTAATTCATTCGAATCGGACATTTGATTTCGAAGTTATCACGAAATGCAATACGCGAACCGTTCGACGCTGGCGCCGCGCCGCCGCCGCCGCCGCTACGTTCCCTACTCTAGAGAGGAGAGGATGGGCACACGGGTAGACCATGACCTGGAATAGTACATAGGATACGTTTTATCCCTAAATTCCCACGGGACCGAGACTTACGCGGGTGAAACCGCAGGGCGCAGCTAGTTTATAATATATATAGATCTGCAAGCTGTTTGACCTTTACTAAAAACGTAGGAGGCAAAGCAGCTTATGTGTTTATTTCGCATTTTGTAACACAATGAAAAATTATTTATTTTTAACTTCTTTGCAACATGTCATCTCCAAGAAAAAGTTGTTTTTAAGTTGTATCTGAATAAACAACTTATAAATACTTACCTAGTAACACGTCCCTGTTTCGCACGGTTTTTGAGATTTGACAAAACATCGCGATTTATTTTATTTTAAGTAGGTTTCTTTTATAGGAAAAAAAAATAATGTAAAAATTGCACGTACTTTGATCATCAATATATTGATGTGATCAATATAACTTATAGTTACCTGCATAAAAGCTTTTTGTATTTTTACAAAAGCATTTTATAAATAAGTAATATCGATAAGCAACGATATAGAAGATCATAAAAGTGAGATTGTATTCATGTAGTTATCTCGGAGGTTTTAAGATTGCATAAAGCGGATAAGATTGTAGGGTCAATTCCCAGGAACGCAGTTTTATTTTTTGACATTACACATTTAATGTTTTTTAAATAAGATCTTCTTTGCTATTTTTTTTTGCTATACCTGTTACAAAACTACTAGTAAATATACTACCTTTTACCCAAAGGTATTATATTCGGGTTCAGTACCCAAAGGATGCTAAACTGAACCCTAATTACGACGAGCAAAAACAATAGTGCTGTTTTCTTCTAAGGGCGAATTTCACCATTGCAACTGAACGCGATCAGCACATTTAAACCGGGTTCTAGACCTATCAGTGTCAAGTCTGTTGTGGAATATTAACACTGATAGCAACAGTGAAAATCGTCCGAAGAAGTCAATTCGCTTCTTCCAACCGTAGCACGTTAAAAAAAAACATACGTAATGCACACAATAAGTGGTCAACCTATCCACTAACCTTGCCAGCCAATCTTTTTACCACAGCATGAAATATCCTACCATAGCCCGTGCCAAAATGACAAAATGACGCCAAAATTCGGAACCCCCCACACCGCAAAATTAAAATAGCAGTCGCTCTGCGTGAAATTCAAAATTGGAACGTTTAAATAGCGAAAAAGATGACACGAAAACTCGCAAAACAAATTCATTGTATTGCACACCCAACCTTCTCCTTTTTTGAAGACCGCCAAAATGACCAGAACATTGATCAACTAGGATTTTGATAATAACGGAAATAATTAATTTGATAGAGAAACAGAAGCAGTGAATATCAAAAGGAATTCTTCTACGAGTTTGTTTTTCAACAGGCAGTTAACTTTTATCTGAAGAATAAATCTGGAGGATTGACATATTTTCTATACGAACTATCAAACCGCCATTTTTATTCCTCAGATAAAACTTATGGCAATCAATCCACCTAGCTTTTTTGGTTCGGTTGGCTTCCAGCTTCTAACTTGATGTAGCTGAATACTAGTATTTAACGACTGCCTATCTGACCTCTACAACCCAGTTATTAGGTAACAAGAAACCCCTTTGCCTCTCGGATAAAAGTTATGTGACAAAAATCAGCCCTCAATAAAAAACAATTGCTGATTTTACCTAGAGCTGATTTCACCAATGAAACTAAACGCGATTAGCACATCTAAACTGAGTTCAAGAGCTGTCAGTGTCAATATTCCACAATAAAGATGACAGCTCTTGATCCCAGTTTAAATGTGCTACACTCGTAGAATGACGGAAGAATAGACAAATTGGCAGATTCACAATCTGTCATTTTGTCTATTCTTCCGTCGACAAAACCCGTTTCTATGGTGGTCATGCTACGCGTGCTGATCGCGATCAGTTTAATGAGTTTCTTTGAAAGTCTGAGCGCTAATCAGAGTGGGCATACGTTCTTGAGTGATGAAAAGATAAAACACGATCGGTGATGGCTATCTGTACTCCAACGTACAATATCCATGAGTAATTTTATTTTTAATCTCATATTACACGGAATTATATTTTCAATCTTATAATACATCATATCGTGAAGTGCTAAAAATCTGCTGTTTCATACCAAAGTGTAGCATACACAAGTTAAATTATATTTAAAATTTAAAAAACCCCCGACAAAAACCAAGCGTCTAATAAACAACTTGTTTTTTATAGCTTAGAACACTCTCGATCAAGTCACTTTTAAAAAAAAAAACAAAAAAATTAAAATCGTTTCAGCCGTTTAACAGCTACACTGGCGCAGACAAACACACAGATACACACGTTAAACTTATGACACCCCTCTTTTTCCGTCAGGGGTTAAAAATGTTGCATAAGCATACACATGTATGGAAGGGCAATTTTTTTTTTATAACCTTAGAAAAATTTCGACTCAGGTAAGTCCAGAATCATATACTAAATCCATGATAAAAGGTTGCGCGCCGATTTCCCTACCCCCCGGTACACATTGTCTTTCAAAATAAATAATGCAGTATTTAAAACTATAAAATACACCCCAAAAATCATTATATCATCAATTATACAAAACGATTCCAAAGAACATCTCAAGATTAATTAATTCAACTTAAAACCACGAAGGAATCTTCTATGCCTTCTCAGAACCCTTTCATCATCATTAATTCCTTTTGCAAGCGGTTTGTTCGGCGGCAAGATAGAACCGTACTTCGAAAGAGTAGTTTTCACCGCCCAGTCTTTGTGGTGAACTGTATTACTTACTTTGACTAGAAAGAAAGTACGGCCAGCCTCAAAAAGATGTTTACATATTGCAGTAAGATGGTTGAAGCCGTGATATAGTTATATCCCTAGGGATATAGCTATAACAATATAGTTATATGAAAGCGGTTAATAACTATCGGAGTGCCCTAATTTTGTTACTATGACCAATTTCGACGTAACAAAGGTTGTCACAGTTCTAACCTAACCTATTTGGTCGGAGTGCCCTAGTAGTTATATTACTAGATTGTGCTCGTATCATAGTTATATTCCTAGTAAGACAGTTATACCGATAAATATATTATATCCCTAGGGATATAATTATATGACGGCTTCAACCATCTTACTGCGATATATACATATTTTTGAGGCTGATTGTACCAACGACGTGATTTTTTTAATCTAAGTAAGATAAAATATGGACTGGTTTTAACTTCGACGTGGAACTTAGTGTGGATTTCCCCAATGAAACTGAACGCGTTCAGCACATCTAAACCGCGTTCAAGAGCTGTCAGTGTCAAAATTGTTTTCGAATATTGACACTGACAGCTCTTGAACGCGGTTTAGATGTACTGAATGCGTTCAGTTTCATTGTTGAAATTCGCCCTTAGTACAGTCATGCTGTTCTGTAAAGTTCAATTCGAAGTGCGGTTTGATCGACTCTAATCGATCGATAAAGTAAACTCTCTTATTTTCATCTAAGATTCACGCCTTGACTCGTTTAAGTTTCGAAATCACTACATATTATAAAACAAAGACCTCCGCTGCGTCTATGTTTGATCGCGATAAACTCAAACACTACTCCACCGATTTTCATGCTATTTTCACCAATAGATAGAGTGGTTCTCGAGGAAGGTTTAAGTACATAATTAGTCAAACGAGCGAAGCCGTGGTCATCAGCTAGTGATGTATAAAGTATAACAAAATATTATATCGAAAAAACTGTACCTATTTATTGATTCCCTTTATTTTTACCCGACTGCCCCAGAAGGAGGGTAATGTTTTTACCAATAAGAAAGAATTGACCCAGAGTGAAGCAAGGAAATGTGGTCGTTAGTAAAATTAAGCTACCATTATTAAAAGCTACCATTCGTATGCTAAGCGTTTAGTTTTCAGCCTTCGGGCGAGATTTGAACTTTATTGGAAATAATAGATTTTATCCAATAAAATTGACGTTTAAGATTTTTTTATAAAAATTAAAGTAATAAAAACTAAAACACAACTACGACAAAAAAAAATTAAGTATTAAAAACGAAAACCCAACTACGACTAAAAAGGTATAAACAAGACACCACATACAGACAAATTAAAAATCCGGAGTCACACGTGTTAGCCATAAATCGACCAGATTACGTGTGACTCCGGATTTTTAATTTGTCTGTGTGGTTGTCTTCTTTATACCATTTTAGTCGTAGTTGGGTTTTAGTTTTTAATACTTAATTTTTTTTTTAGTTCTTTTGGGTTTATAAATATATATATTTTTGAAATGTGCTCATTAAGCCCTTTCATTTGATACCCAACATGGTACGAGCAAACAATTATTTTTTAAATTTCCTGACTTTATGTTCTCTAGAGGGCGCCATTTTTTATTTAATGTGACGTCACATAGCCTATTACCAGCAGACGATCAAGAAGCTTCCAACGATACCTCATTTGTCAAATTGTGATGAGTGATTTAGAAGATAGGAGGGAACAGATGAACATTCTTACATACATACATACATACCGGTCAAAATCATAATCCTCCTTTTCTCTTCGCCGTAGTCGGGTAAAAAGAAATAACAACTCCTAAGAAAGAAATAACATAATAAAAAGAATATAATAACTTTACGTCTAGTCTAGACAAGAAATAAGTATACATTTTCTTAATATAAACTTTGTAGCATGTTTGATAAAGTAGATACAGATAATTTGAAAGATCAGTTTCGTAGTTATCTGGTTGCCAAAAAAAATACTGTCAATTTTCTTTGTATATTTTAGGGGAATACCTACGTAATTAATATGTATTGGTTTCGTATTTTATTGAAATACATAATGATAAATGACGCGTCTCATACTAAAATAAAATAGACGTAGATATTTTAGTAATCTATTCCGTTTAACAATTCATCAAGAGCCTTAAAAATCCCTGTAAGAAATCGACACATGTTTCACCTCTCAACGAGTCATCCTCAGGATGACGATTGACCTGTCGCGAACCCGAACACGACGTGATGCCACGCCGAAAGCCGGACGCACAGCACACGCGCGCGCGGGGTACTAAATATTATATCTACGTCTATTATATTTTATAATAGCTTTCCGCAAAGTCACGCCTGAATCAGTTAATTATCTTTAGCATCTCATAATATGTATTGAAAAGGAAGAAGTAAAATTATAAATTGGCCAGTCTTAGGGTAGCCATACACGTTACGATTTACTTGTGCAAATTAGAACTTGCACAAAATTGGCCAGTCTTAGGGTAGCCATACACGTTACGATTTACTTGTGCAAATTAGAACTTGCACAAGTATACATGACGCCGGTATTGACCACACATACGGTTCAAGTCTGCTTGTAACGATTATCATTTCTGTAAGTGATTGTATCGCGCGACAATGGCATCACTGGCTGTCATCCAGAAATGTCATCAGATCGTAATACCGTAATGTCAGGTCATAAACTTTATTGGTGTCTGCTCCTGATCGTGTCTCTGCCATATTTTGAGAAACGAAAAAAATTATATGAAAAAGTCAATTTGGATCAATCTTATGTTCTGTTTTCGCGAAAATACGAATTATCAATCCAACCTGCGACATAATATGCAAGAAATAAGGCTCTATCCATGTTGTTTTCGATCTGAATCTATACTCATATACCAGCTTTAACCACACTTGTTATAAAATAGATAAATAACTACAGAATAAAAATAGCCTTGATTTTCCTTTATAAAAACTCACAGAAAAACCGTAACCAATAGCAGCAATTTTCTAGGCAATCTATCGAGTATCGGTAGGCGCGTAATAAATAATATTATTTGCGACAAACTCTCGAGGCGGTACGCGCTCAGAATACGGCACAGTACGAACTGGGGCTAAACGTTCGTACAAGTTTGTAAGGCGATTTCTTTTTAGATATCTATTCATTTCAAAATCAAAAACAAAATATTTTATTTCACATTGAACAAGTTTCTCTTTCCGTTTCTTTTTCTCATTCCGCTTCACATTGAACAAGGTACTGTAAGGATTAAGAAGGTTCATTTTCTTTTCTCACTGGCAACTAACACTAATAATAACGTACCTGTATGTAATATTTTAAGACACTTACGACATTTTAATTTGTTTCAAAATCAAAATCAAAATATTTTATTTCACATAAGCCTACATGGGCACTTATGAAACGTCAGAAACTAGGTGCACGGTTCCAATTGGTCGTTTCCTATGGAGAAGAGCCGGCAAGAAACTCCATGGTTACTCTTTTAAAAGATAATTGGCTTTTACAATATTTTCGAATTACAGTGTTAATAGTTATGGGAGGACAGTGTAGGCCTTCCAAAAAGATTAATGTAGGTAGTTAAAAAAAAAAAAAATAGAAATTGTTCAAAAAGAAGGTCTACATACAGTCGTGCGTCGTTTTCTTGTGGTTAGCGACTATCCTGAAGGCCTAGACAAGTGACAATCGCTTCGAAAGCGTTTCGTATTTCTAAAGGGTGTCTCAATAAGAGTAAAATAAAAACGTATTTTTTTAGAGACTTGTGATATTTTTATTGGATTATAAAGAAGAAATGTTCCGATTAAGTATGGAATAAAATATCCGGCAAATGGCCCCCACGGCTTTGGTGACAGGCCATTACTCTTTTCATGAAATTTTCCATGACTTTTTCACAGAGATGTGGCTGTATCTCACTGATGACGCGTTGGATTTCGGATTTGAGCTCAGGAATTGTTTCTGGTTTATTCACAAAAATCCAAAATATCCCAAAACCCCAAAGAAAAAAATTGCACAGCGTTAAATCGCATGATCTTGGTGGCCAGTTGAAAATCGTTGCTGCAATAAATCGATTGTTTTATGCGCGGTGTGGCAGGTGGCGCCGTCTTGCTGAAACCACATGTCGTGCAGATCCATGCCGTTCAGTTGAGGCCACAAGAACTCTATTATCATGTTCCTGTAACTAATGCCATTCATAGTCGAGCAGTCTCAGCATAACTTTCCAAATTTTTGTATTAAGTTTTCACATTTATAACGCGTTGATCTTTCGTGAAGCGCTCCATTTTTAATAATCGGAATAAAGGTGACAGCTGTGAAATTTCAGAGTTGAGACTTACTACTTACTATATTTAAAATGTGCACTCTTATTGAGACACCCTTTACAACGTCATCAACAGAACTGACATAGGCTTTTCGATAGATTATGTCAGTCCTATTCATTTTTGCCTTTTCCGTCATCGTTATCGCTGATAGAATGTCACTTTGTCTAGGCCCTCTGGTGTCAGAGTTTTAAAGCCGCCCATAGGCATCTCTCAGGCATGCCGGTTTCCTCACGATGTTTTCCTTTACCGTTTTTGAAGCAAGTGATAATTATTGTACACATGAATCCGAAAAGTCAGAGGTGCGTGACTTGGGTTCGAACTCGAAACTTATGACTTGGCAGTCAGACGGTCACATCATTAGGCTATCACTGCTCATATATAGATAGATACAGATATTTATTGGTAGTTAGGTAATCAAAAGTAAATTCTTTACTAGTTAGTGGTCTAATGCCTGATTTCTATAATTTACGGACCGTTAATGGTTAAAATTAAGACTCTTGTATCTTTACCAATAGTGAAGCAAAGACCTCATAGCTTTGCATAGTAGACCCTCCCATATGGAAGTAGCTATCACTGGTAAAATTAGGTTACGAATCTATTTATATGCCGAGTTTGGCAATAAAAAATGTTACCATTAATACCAGTAAGCAAAACGATACGTTTTTGTTTATAGGAACCGAGCATAAATGGCTTTAAAAACATTTACTTGGTTTTGTTTGATCACACGTGTCGATCGTCAAAAATCGAACAAATCTGTAGGCATCATACTAGCAGCCTACAAAAAGAACGCCAATATTTCTTATTGACTTTCAAAAGTTGTATATTGTGTCAGTTAAACTTTTTTTTCATTAAACTGGAACCAACTTTAACTATAAGTGGTCCGACGTCCATAAAATCATGATTTTCATCGCTGCACTACTTGGACCCACATTTACACGCACACCGGGTGCAACAACGTCATAGTAACAAATTACGATTTTTTCAGGAGATCGATTCAAAAGTTGTTGTTTTAATAAAGTGGTGGAGTATTTACAATAATATTAAGTATCGATGACCAAAATATTTTTTATAAGTACTTACTCTATATTTTGAAATTAAGGTTGTTTCAGAAATAAAAATAAGTGGTACATTTTTAATGTTTTTAAAAACGATACCTATATTTGTGACGTATTATGCAGAAAGTTAAATTGAAAGTAGAACTTTTTTGTGCAATAATGTCAAAAAGGCCGAACTAAACAAAAATCTATATGACGTTGTTGCTCCTACTCACAAACACTTCCTTCAGGGGCCGCGCGCAACTGACT
The DNA here is from genome assembly GCA_949152455.1 of Lithophane leautieri. Lineage (NCBI taxonomy): Eukaryota > Metazoa > Arthropoda > Insecta > Lepidoptera > Noctuidae > Lithophane > Lithophane leautieri. The sequence goes on from OX424478.1 coordinate 12,432,535, forward strand.
AGTTAGAACGTTCTCTCACTAGCGTTCACAAAAACCCGCCAAAACCACAATGACATATACGCCCTCAGTGGGTTATTTTAGAAGTTACATTTATGATATTTTTGCACCGGATGTAGACGCATGTTTGACATAATTTGTGATCAATAACTAATTTTTAGCTCGTGGCTACGTAATAACAGCCGCACGGGTCGATCCATCAGGTTAAGCTTCGCTTGCCGGGGTTGGTCCGTGGATGGGTGACCATCTTTACATACCGAGACTCCTCCGTGCCTCGGAAAGCTCGTTAAGCCGTTGGTCCCGGCTGTCATTTGTGGATCTTTGACAGTCGTTGACGGGTCATCAGAAGCCCGAAAGTCTGACAACCAGTCTTACCAAGGGGTATCGTATTACCCAGATACTGGGTTGTGGAGGTCAGATAGGCAGTCGCTCCATGTAAAATACTGGTATTCAGCTGCATCCGGTTAGACTGGAAGCCGACCCCAACATAGTTGGGAAAAGGCTAGGCAGATGATGAACTAATTTTTAGCAATTTTAGCATTTATGACGTTATTGCACCCGGTGTGCTTTGATAAAAACTTGGTGAGTTGCAAGTTGACAACTTTGAAGCTATTGATTTTATAGGACAAATATTGTGCCTTTCTTGTATGTATTAGAATTTTAGAACTTTGAGGACAACTTTACTAATATACTGAAGGATTACTATGCATGAAAAAGTGCAGATACACCATTACAGCTTTCTAGAACTATAGAGCGTCTGAGCTAAGCCGCAGACAGACAGACGGACCGACGGACATGGCGAAACTATAAAGGCTGTAAACCAGCGGGGCTCCCAGCCACCAGGCTCTGTCGTGCATAGGGTCGCAGCATTATGCTGAGCGATGGCCGTTTTGCGTGAATGTAACGCATATTTTCCCCCAATTTGTTATTTTTCGTGTATTCGTATTTTCTTAGCGTCATGTTTGCCGCACATAAACGTATTCTCTTCCTTTTTCTTCTTTTTTTTTAAGGGTTCCTGTTACGGAACCCTAAAAAGATGTGTTACGGTTAGTAAAACGTTTGCAATTTATTCATGTTAATTTCTGTTGTTAATGTTCATAATTACTCGTTATTGTTGCTTTAACAATATTGATATAGCATTAAAATCTTTAATGATTATTTAAAATGATTAATTTGCGAGTCACACATGGTGTTATATGCAACGTTCAGTTGTCAGAGTCACGTTTACTATGTGAGTTATGGTACTCTGCGGAAAAACTCTGAAAATAGAAGAGAGTTTTATTCAGCGGAAATTTTGCCCAACGCTTTTGTATTAAATGGGTTTTTAGAATTAATATTCACCATAAAAGCTTCTGGAGAGCTGGGTGTTGTGACGCAACTAGAGAGTAGACTATGGTAACCAGTGGAGTAGCGATTGTTAAACAGTGGACTGATGGGTTTAAAATTAATATTCACCTTATAAGCTTCTGGACAGCTGGGTGTTGTGACGCAACCAGAGAGTAAGTAGCCTTTGGTAATCAGTGGAGTAGCCTTTGGTAACCAGTGGAGTAGCCTTTGGTAATCATAGGAGTAGCCTTTGTTAAACAATGGACTGATAGGTTTAAAATTAATATTCACCTTATAAGCTTCTGGAGAGCTGGGTGTTGTGACGCAGCTAGATAGTAGCCGTTGGTAACCAGTGGAGTAGCCTTTGGTAACCAGTGGAGTCGCCTTTGTTAAACAGTGAACTGATGGGTTTAAAATTAATATTCACCTTATAAGTTTCTGGAGAGCTGGGTGTTGTAACGCAACTAGAGAGTAGCCGTTAGTAACCAGTGGAGTAGCCTTTGTTAAACAATGGACTGCCATAGGCTGAGTTGATTGACTAATTGATTGAAGCATTTATAATGCAAATGCCTATTCCTGAACATATGTCTGATTGATATAATGGCGTGTGCTACGTATTAGGGATAATAATTTGATTTATGTTTTGTATTGCGTAATGTAATTAATTTTGTACAGAATTTTTTTTTTTCTAACTGAACAGACAGCTGTGCTGCTGGGGAGTTTGTTGCACCACTACTTCTTCCTAGCTAAAGCACTAGGAAGTGGTGAAGGATGGGCGATTTGTCTTATATAATTTTGACGACCGAAAAGTGCTGATTCTCAGCCTAGTTTCACTTTTGATTTTGATTTGATTTTACGCTTTCCAATTTCGGAGAAAGGAGAACTTGTGATGGCGAGCCTTAAAATTTTTTGAGATGAGATATTTTTGATACAATCCTCATAATCATCATTTTTATCATCATAATATTTTAACTTTTAAACGAAATCACTTTATCGATGATTTTGAAAACCCATGGAAAAAGTTAGTTTATTGTGGTTTATATTTTATTTTTAAACCGATAGGGATTTCTGAACGCCCTAGTTCTAATCCCCATTATGACCGCTATGAGACGTCAATGGGGATTTTTGGACAAAACATTCACAAATCCCCATTGGTGGGGATTGTCAATGGGGATTATTGGAATAACCCAAAATAACCTATAGCACCCAGTGAACCTAAAGTTAGTGAACTTTTGTAGTTGGTATTCTTTATTCTTTAATATTATGTACGCCTTAAACTTACAGACATCAATTTAGAAATGGTTCTAATTAATCAATCAATAAACGTTATAGACAAAGGGAAAAAATTATATATAAAGGAAGGGCTCATAGGGCATCAAAAAACTCTTCCGCATCGCTGTCAGTGGGAAAAGTGCCCAAAAGGCTGGCAGCATTGCCACGTTTGATGGCAATGCTGATTCTTTGACCTAGAAATTGGCCAGCCCTCTGGTCATGTGAAGAGTCGACCAACACAAACTTTTGTAGTTGAAGATACACTACTAGCAAAGCTCCCGGGGAGAAGTTGTTTAACATTAATTTAATTGATCAATTGATAATGAGAGCCCGATAAACAATTTCCTCAAAGTATTTATTTCAAAGAAAACAATTTAGACACTTAATAATGACAGAGTTGTTTAAATTGAGCTCTCAGAAATACCTTTGGGCCATTAGACGATGTTTTGAGACGGCTTTTATTTCTATTAGCAAGAATTCAATTAATAGCGGTTACTTTTCTGTGGAAGAGTTAGTTGTTTGTTGTTTTTAGGATTCCGTAACCGAAGGGTGCCCAACAGAACCATATAACTAGGCCTCCGCTGTCCGTCCGTCCGTGTGTCTGTCAGGGGGCTGTATCTCATGAACCGTACTAGGTAGACAGTTGAAATTTTCATAGATAGCCGATTTAACAAGTAAAAAAAAAAAAGTTAATTATTAAGGGAAAAAGAAAGGTGCTTAGCTTTTTACCATCTATGTTGAGGTCAGCTTCCAGTCTAACTGGATGCATCTGAATACCAGTCTATTTTACATGAAGCAACTGCCTATCCAACGTCAACAACCCAGTTACTGGGTAACGCGATACCCCTTGGTAAGACTGGTTGTCAGACATTTGGGCTTGTTACTACCCCTAATGATTGTCAGAGATCTACGTCTTTTTATCTATAACACTAAACCGATCCAATTTCTAAATCATGGCATACTAATAAGCAATAAGTAAGTACAAGGATTCATTTTATATTTATTTCTCAAACAAAACAATTCTTTCGACTCTGGGTCCCGACTTTTACTTTTCCTTTTAACAAAGTTTCAAAACTTCGTCTCAGTTGTTACTTAGTACTTTAACAATACTGTCGAGTTTTCTCGGAAGTGAATCGGCCGTGGTTAGGGTACAGAATTAGATCTTGAATAGGTATAATATGAGCTTAGGTTGAAAAATAGAAAAAAAACGTTAGCACATTATACAAAAAGACATTAAATACACACTTACAAAGTAGCCAAAAGCCTCATCATCATCTACGTAGCCTTTTCCCAACTATGTTGGGGTCGGCTTTCAGTCCGGATGCAGCTGAATAGCAGTATTTTACATGAAGCGACTGCCTATCTGACCTCCACAACCCAGTAACTGACAAAAGCCTCATAAAAACAAAAATGTTTAACGTTTGACAATTTTGACTATTGTTTGATGTCAGGGCAGGTTACAATTTAATGGTCAAACTAAGGCCAAATACATAGTATAAATAAATAAGTAACAGTGTTATAGAAAACGGCCGAAACGATGCGCGTTGAAATCTGTGTATAGTATAAAAGTATGCAACAGTATCGAATGCGCGGCAGTTGTGTGCCGACGTGGTTGTCGGTTACACAAAATTCATTAATAGACTTTTTATGTCATACGTCTAATCTCTCCGTTGTAAGCTCTTATCACTTTATGACTTCAGCTAACGTGATAGTTACCCTTATTTTAAATCTAATGGCACCACCAAAAGCAACAACCAACCAACCACCAACGACTAACCACGAAGTTTGACATCCATGCAATCTAATTCAATTATTTAATTAATGTCATGTAGGATCCAGGACACAGGTTGAACGAAGCAAGGAAATTTTCAGGTGGAGACTCATATATGACCCCGCCTTGGGATGTAAATGTAGTGCTGTTCCATAAATGATGGGACACTTAATGTCGTCTCCTGCGTGTCCTCAGCTGCACGACAAGAACTGATGGACGCTAATGATGACGCCAAACACGTGGCCGGATTCTGGGCCGAGTTTGCCATCGACACGCTTGGAAGAAGCGAATGTATTGGACCAATTAAAGAATTATTTATTAATTTATTAGTAACCAGTGACCCACCCCGGCTTCGCACGGCTGTAATTTACATGTGAAGACCGTATTCTGTTCATGACACATTCTGCACAAGTTTTGAGTTGTAACCTAACATAATGTAGTGTTTCATGAATTCAAGATAGTATTTGATATTTCAGTATGTTTACGTACCTACTCATTTTTGTATAAACAAGAAAAAACCTACTGTTCACATTTATGTTCGCATAACTCTTCAAAATGAAGGGAACAGCAGATTTTATTTTCACGATTTCTGGTTTGGTCTCATAGTAAAAGTTGTTCATAATGATAAGTACAATGACCTCTCAAGAGATTTCGTGTATGAATAGATGTACCTTATATACGTGGAATAATGTATCTTTCAGCTGTGGGACCTGAGATTACCCTCCACATGTAGGTATACAAGCTTACAAAATTTGCTCTCATGCAATTTGTCCTCATGTTCGCATAACTCAAAATCAAAAATCAAAATATTTTATTTCACATAAACCTACATGGGCACTTATGAAACGTTAGAAGCTAGGTGCACGGTTCCAATTAGTCGTTTCCTATGGAGAAGAGCCGGCAAGAAACTCCACGGTTACTCTTTTAAAAATAATTGGCTTTTACAATATTTTCAAATTACAGTGTTAGTAGGCATGGGAGGACAATGTAGGCCTTTCAACAAGTACCAGGTACTTAAAAAAATAGAAGATGGTCAACAAATCTACAGTCCACTAAGCCTACAACGTTCTCACATTCACAAAATAGAAAAGAATCTATATAAAAGACAAATAATCAAAAATCAATAAATAAAAAAAAACCTATTTAAACCAAATGGCGTGATTGCAATTACAACTCTCTCTATAAAATGCTTACTTATTGACATACCTATAGATATAATTAAACTTCCATTGGCCAATCCTACGATAATAACCACTTAATATCAAATGACACACGTTTGCAACGTACATTATAACTCTGTAGCCGCAGCATGAATCATTGGCACTATGACCATTCAATTTCCAACGCGCCAACAAATGAAAATGACATCGTTTCGTCGAATAAACATAACAAAATCATCTACCGTCACATTCACACTTCCATCAATCCTACGTGACCTTTAAAACTTTGAGCATAAGGCGTTAATTCCAACGAGGAAAATTCAGTTATCAGATTACGAAACGCAAAGTTAAGTTTGCGTTATGTAGATGGTAATTCGTTTTGCCACATTTCAAGTAGATATACTTGAATTAAGTGGTTGACGTAAGTAGAAATCTATTCTTGTTTGCGGTAAATACGTTAACGACATTAGTAATTACATGTTTTAGAGGTGACATGGAAACAATATGTCAATTAGTGCTTATTGAAAACGTTAAATATTTACAACTGTACAAGGTATTCTTAGCTCAGAGAGATAAAAACTGGTTACCGCCACGTAGTGCTGTAATATCATGGAGTTTTCTGTTCTAATCCTAACTTTGAATGTAAAACAATAAAGAATTATTTCATTTGTGCCTTAATTTCAACACAGTTTTGAGACAGTTCAAAGTCAATTACCAACTTCATTTTTATCAAGTAGTGCCTGCTTATCTGCCTTATATAATTATCCTCTGCAAAAACACAATTTTTGTTTTAATACCTTGGAGAAATCATAACAAATCCGACGTTATTATAAAATGCATCGATATGCATCAAGTTTTATCGATACAAATAAACGATTGGAGTCGAGTCAACTCGCGACTTCCACTCAGCACCGGCTGTATTTTAACGAGATTAACAATGGGGTGGCTTTTTAACCTGCCTACGGATAAAATCGAGAATGGTCTTTAAATCGAATGAGTTTCGTTTCATCTTTTTTAATGGAGCGCATATTAAGTGGTTAATTATTTTGGTGTTTCGGATTATAGGTGGTGTTTATCTGATTTATGAATTCCTGTGTGATTCACGTTATCCTTTAAAATATTGAGAAAATTTCTTTGACACACAAAACCCATGTATCAGGCCACATTCACACAGCGTTTATTAGTACGGTATTTGACTGTATAATTTTGGAATCACATGTCATGGTAGTTTCATATTGCATTTGTTTTTATCCGTATGAACAGTGGGATGTTGACGTGTGATCCTAACCCCGGGTCCGCACTCTCCAGGAGGCAAGCGCGTGGTGAGCGAACCAACCACACTCTCGCGTGCATGTAAGACATTATAATATTGGTAAGCACACAAAACAGCGATCGTAGCCACTTCAATCACGTCCATTTTTAAGTATACGTGGCGGGCAACTATATAAAACAAAAGTATGGATGAGTAGCATTCGTATAGCCTCCGTTTGCCGCGACTCATGCAAGGGCCTCCACGAGAGTGTGGACCCGAGGTAACATTTTACCGCAAAATAAAGTACAGAGGCCGTATTATGAAGTATTTATGCCATTATTATTCCACTGCGAAAAAAGGATGGTGCTATCGGCCTTGTATAGCTCCGTCTCTCTATCACACTGGAAAAATGGTGGCATTAATACGTCATAATCGGTTCCTGTACAGCGTCGTGTCAACGGTCACTATGCTTTAGTTTCGTAGAGTTTCATAAGAAAGCGGTGAATGGTCACACAATAACTTTTGACAACTTAATGTCAAATACTGATAATAATGACAGATTTTCATGACGGCCGTTATATTATCAAATCAAATTATTTATTTGCTAGAATGCAGGTATACAAATAAGATCGTGAAGAACTAAAAAAAAAAAAAAAAAATCTTTTATTCGCAGGAAACCGCCACCGACTAGAGAGAACATTAAACACAATTATCAAATAACAATTAACGGTTCAACACAATTAAAATGAATGTATTCAAAATGCAATGAATAAATACATAATAGTCCAAAATAAGAGGAGGAGCTCGTGGCCCGTGGCTAAGTAATAACAGCCGCACGGGTCGATCCATCAGGTTAAGCTACGCTTGCCGGGGTTGGTCCGTGGATGGGTGACCATCTTTACATATCGAGACTCCTCCGTGCTTCGGAAAGCACGTTAAGCCGTTGGTCCCGGCTGTCATTCGAGGATCTTTGACAGTCGTTACGGGTCGTCAGAAGCCCGAAAGTCTGACAACCAGTCTTACCAAGTCTTACCAAGGGGTATCGTAATACCCAGTTACTGGGTTGTGGCGGTCAGATAGGCAGTCGCTCCATGTAAAATACTGGTATTCAGCTGCATCCGGTTAGACTGGAAGCCGACCCCAACATAGTTGGGAAAAGGCTAGGCAGATTGATTGAGTCCAAAATAAGATCAAATGTCAAATTACAATTCAAATTTCAAAATTACTATTAAAATGTCAAAATACTGTTTAAATGTTAAAATACAATTCAAATTTTAAACAAAATACAATTTAAAAAAGTCATTTTAGTTGATATAATTAAAATGTTCTAAATTCAATTTAAATAATTAAAAAAATTTCAGGATCTATAATAATCGGTAACATTATTGGAGTAAAAACAATTTTCCACCAGAATTTTTTTAAGTTTGTGTTTGAAATGTTGAAATATGTCATTTTTTTAATATTCCGGTAATTTATTATTATGAAGAAACCTCTTTCTTAGGAAACCAAAGCATTAGAGAGAAAGATCTCTCTGATACGACGAAGCTGACATAAAAAGATGCCAATTGATAAGCAAACAAGCAATAATAATAGGACGTAGAAACTGAGCATAATCATGCGACCTACCAGGGCCTCATAATGCATTACAGCATGATAAGAGCCATGCAATACCCAAAATTATTGATGCCAGAGATAAGTAGCGACGTCAATTGGTAAAAACTCAGCATTCGTCTACCCATTTCATTTCTGGGTGGTTTCACTGGAATTGGGTCAGGGACGTACCTGTCATCAATGCGGAACACCTATATATACATAAATTATCGAGTTGTTACCTATAAGGTTGAGCTATAGAATATGAGAAGGTATGTATGAAAAAAGTTAATGATATTAAGTTTTTTGTCAAAGTGTCGATTTTGTAAACCCAGGTAAGCACGGCGGATTCCTTGCGGCGGCGGCGCACTGTAATTTCAACTCCTTTATTGAACTTAGTATTGAGAATTGAACAGAGCATAAATATCCAAGTGCGTCAAAAAAAAAATTTGGATTTCTTACTGTCGGCGCTAAGCAGTGTGTTGAAAATTTTGTGCGCGAAACAAAATCGCCGCAATGAAAAATCGCACGTCGCGCGTCAGTACGAGGGCTAACGCGATTGAAACCTATCCTTATGCGAGATCGTTTCCCTGTTTTAATCTTGACAGCAGTATTCTCATTTTGCATTATCTTCTGTTATCAAAACTGGAGTTTGAAAAGATAACATCATTATTTTCTACAAAGAAAGATTGCTAAAATGGTTCTCAAAAATTGAAAATCATTGAATACATTGTAACAGTGAATCAACTTTCACGCAGAGATAGCTAGCTATAAAGAATTCAATAGAATAAAATGAGGCTAGTTTTACATACCTATAATGGATGGTTATAAAATTAAAATGCAATCCGATGTCGACCATTTTCGAGGTATGCGGAATATTTTTAATTTTGGGGGATTGTTTCTACTACCTACTTTGGTAGTAGTAGTAGTATACAGGAAAAGTTTTTATCCACTGCGGAAATTTTGACATATTAACCTTAAACCAGTTTTATTAAACATAATTTTTTTATTTTGAATCGTCTTCATACAAAAAAATTAAAAAATCGTTAACGAAAGATGTTTATTTTAAAAGTGGTTGTATGGCTAACCGGCGCCGGCGGCGGCGCGCGGCGATACGGAACGCGCGAAAGTACCTATCTATCAGCTGTGCGGTCGCTCGATTCGCCGGCGTAGGTATTTACGTGGGTTACTGGCCCTTGGATCTCGCTCAAAGAAATCAAAAATGCTTTCTTCGATTTCGATCGCCAGTCGGGGTCTGCCAGACCCTCGTGCATGATTCGGGGTTCTGAACTGTCCGTGATCAAGCAGCCTTTGAGTGGCCGCTAAAATGGTCCTTTCATTAGGGACCGCGGGGTTAAGGATTCCATGGGCTCACATTAGAGGTATGCTCTCCGTCGCATACATTCTGCGAGCTGCTCGCAAACTTTCACCACTCAGTACATACACTCGCACCATCTCGTAAAACTCGCGGTTACTGAAGTCCGACATCGTGACCGGTAGGTACAAGCACGACACACGTGCGGCGCGGCGCTTGCGCGGGAAAGCTATTAGACGCGACGTCACACGACAGCGCGTGCGATGAGCGAACTGTCGGCCACAGCGCCCGGCGCCGCCCGGGAGGGGGTTGCACCCCCGTGCAACACCGCCGCTAGTGCGCCGGCCGCCGCACGCACCCATTGATATTATTACGAATAGTTTGTGTCCATATTTTGCTGATTTAAAGTAGGATAAAAAAACAAAAAAAAGTATTGAATAAATAATGGAAATGTGTTCTATTACTGATATTGAACCACCAAAAAAAATTTGCGCACTGGTCAAAAACTTTTCCTGTATGTATTTAAAACTAGCCTCATTTTATTCTATTGAATTCTTTAAAATTACAGAAGATTTAGTATGAAAGCTCTGGTTTTAAATAGTTATTACGGCTCAAATCGCTCGCTTTAGAGCCGTACGACTAATCCGCTTACAATCTCAGAGACCCGACCTTAAGCTCAAAATTATGCTTGGATGGAGTTTGCCAACACTGGATTGTAGTTAAATTATGTTATTTTTCAATGAGAAGATTATCTTCCTGAACTTGATCTTAGGCTTAAGGTGGATGCGCCAAGGTAGCCCGCGAAATTCAAATTTCCCTTCGTTTTTTGCAATTTGCAGGTCAGTGTCAGGTTGTATGTTGATCTAAATATTATTAGCCGCCGTAAAAAATATTGGTTTACAGAATTATAAACATTAGAATCAGCAATACAACTCTCTAAGTGCATGTAAGTGCATTGAATTTCATGAAATCATGACATTTGGCACTTTCATTCGTTTTCATTCGTTTATAATTCTGTAAATCCAATTTGTTACAGCCGCAAATCATATTTAGATCAACATACAACCTGATACTGACCTGCAAATTGCAAAAAACGTAAGAAAATTTGAGTTTCGCGGGCTACCTTAGCGCATCCCCCTTAAAGTTAACATTTATAAAGTTCACACTTACATAAGATGCAAACAAAGTCTAAGGCTTTTGAGAAAGTTAAGTCAGGTAAATTAATTGTCCACCAAATTGACTACAAACTTACATTGTCCGTATAAATTCATATCAAAACTGTCAAAAAATTACAGTTGGCTATAACACGGCAAATTGACGTAGAGTATCAATTATTACTTAACAATTAATTTCTCTGACTGTACGTAAAGTTCACATTTACGAGTACATACGTGCTACAAATGAAGTGTAGAACATTTGGGTTCGTACAATAAATAATACATTGACAATTTATACATCCTGTTTATTGCTTTGCAGATCATAATATTTTCCTAAGCAAAATATGACCAACGCATTGTGCCACGTCACAAGTTAACTTATACAATACCTACTCTACATTCCCTTCAATAATTATAATATGCAAATAAACTAAACCGTACTTAATTAACCTATTTCACGTCGAAATTAATTACAAATGTTTCAACTGAATTTAAATTCAGGCATCAATTACAATAATTTTGATAAGTCAAACATTCGGGGTTCCTCGGAAATATTCGTGCATATTCGGATCAGTGATCCTGGAATCTCATTAATCATTACTGATAAAGACGTGTAAGGTAATATGGTGTAAGAGCGAAAGAGATAGCTAGTAAGTATAGTAGGATGTCATTAGATTTAAGAGGGACAGAGATAGCAGTAGTATGTTAGTACAGAAGATATGTGTATAGTGACTTAGCATTTTTGTAGTTAGATAATTTTTTGAACGGCGAAGCTTTTTTATAGATGGATGAATTGATATGACATAAAAACCTAACAAGTAAATATTTTATTTACTTAACTTTTTAATTTTTCATTTCTGGGGTTCTATTCAAGCATATAACAGGCACCGACCGAATCGTCGTTTAACATTTCAAAAATTTGTTTCACTTGAACCAGAAAAATACAATAGACGTTGATAATACATTTAGTAACTTATTCCGCAAGAATCATAAAAAACCCTGTACGAATTCGACACGTGTTTCACCTCTCAACGAGGCATTTCGCAATAATGATGCAAACCCATCCTCAGAATGACGATTGACCAGTCGCAAACCCGAGCACGACATGTTGCCACGCCGAGCGCTGCACGAAGAGTGCAACACGTCGTATTCGGGTCTCTTGAAGACTAGTTAAGCGGAACAGGTTACTAAATATATCTACGTCTATTGTATTTTATAATGGATTTCCGCAAAGTCACGTTTGAATCAATTAAGTATCTCAAACCAGATTTCAAAAATCGCTCCAGAGTTAGTTTATCATAAAAATACAATACAGATAAACTCAAAAAAGCGAGAGACTCATTAATCTTACCCATATTCGCAGTGCAGCTGCCAAAACGATTTGCTCGTGAATATTCAAGAGGGGCACAGTTTGGGCCTTGGGGCCTGGATCAATACTACCCATTCATCTAAAATGTGGAATCTTGAGGAAATATTTACTGTTCCTTTATTGGTGATTTTTTTATGATTCTTCCAGCTGCTGGAAAAAATTGGAGGAATGGAGATTTCTTTTTAAAGGCTTGGTTTTTAGGGTTCCGTACTCAAAGGGTAAAACGGAACCCTATTACTAAGGCTCCGCTGTCTGTTCGTCTGTTTGCCTGTCTGTCTGTCACTAGGCTGTATCTCATGAACCGTGATAGTTAGACAGTTGATATTTTCACAGATAATGTATTTCTGTTGCCGCTATAACAACAAATACTAAACTATGGATACCTAAAAACAGAATAAAATAAATATTTAAGGGGGCTTCCATACAACAAACTTAATTTGTATGCCGTTTTTATAGATATTGGTACGGAACCCTTCGTGAGCGAGTCCGACTTGCACTTGGCCGGTTTTAAGTTTAGTTTAGGGGCTTTTAGGGTCCCTAAAAATATTTTATAACGGCCGAAGACACTAAACTAATGAATGAAAAAACATCTTTCATTCATCAGTTTAGTGTCTTCGGCCGTTGATGTCTTAAGGGATTAGATACCACGAGGAAGTTGGATGTTAGTACTAAACAATATGTTTTCGACATTTATTTTTGCTTTCTACAAAAAACATAGTTTGAATTAAAAATGATCCCGTTTCGAACCGAGATCGATTTAGTAAATTGCATTGTCCTTTGTATCTTACGAAAACATAATTATTTTGGACCTTTTTTTTTTTTTTTTTGTGTGTGGGAAATCATCCAATGACTTCTCCCGCTCTGGGCGGAGCGGAAGGGCGTGTCAGACTTTTACTGACTAAAACCCACCCGTGTTCCTTCATTTGCCTGTTGCCAAGGTCCCGGTATCCCTTTCGGACTTTCCCGCAACCCTGGCAGGCATCGGTCCTATTGGACCCCGTCAATTTTGCTGACATCTCTTTGAGGCGCGCGTGGAACACGACGCGCCATCGACCCGGGGCCGGGTATTTTGGACCTAGAATCAATTTAAGATTTTCTTGTAAATTTTGACGTTCAACAGTACCTTTTAACGGCCTACTTGAAATAAATGATTTGACTTTGACTTTGAAGATGTTGGTGAACTAATCTGACTGAATGAAGGCTTCACTTCTCGTTGTAATAAGTAACCAACTTTCTTTGATCGATATGGAGACCAAGTTAGAGAAAGGTCACACTTACTCAAGGTAAAGTCTGTAAACTGTCATATCCTATCCATGACAGCGATCCGGACGAATACTTCGACGCCTAAGAGTTAAATGTCCTTTTATTTTTTTATTTTTTTTGGATAGTTAGTTAATTAGTCATATAATTTAGTCATCATCATCATTTCAGCCGAGAGACGTCCACTGCTGGACATAGGACTCCCCCAAGCACCGCCACCTCGACCGGTTCTGTGCTTCTCGCATCCAGTGGATTCCCGCGGATATAATTTAGTACTTAGTGTAAATAGTTACTTGTGATAAATATTGTGAAGGCAAATTTTAAAAAAGAGTGCAAGGCCTTTTTAGACATAAAATAGTCCCTAAAAACGGAAGAGCAGAAAATCGTTTTACATGAAAGAAAATAAAGTACGTAGTTCTTATTTTTATTTCGGTAAAACGTTTTGTTACAGCATAACGCTTTGAGAAAACAGTTTATCGTTTGTTTATAGCTTTATTTTTTATGTTTATTACAGTGTTTATTGTGAAACAGGATGAAAAGCCCGTACTTATGTCAAGGACAAAGCTTTTGACAGCAGGTTTTTTTTTTAAATGCTTTCTTAGCTTTACAGTTGATTTAAAAAATCAATCTTGCTTTTTCGCGACATCTGATACTGACTTTTTAACGGACTTCCAAAAACGAAGAGGTTCTATGTTTGATTTTATGTAAGTTTTTTTTTTAATGTATGTTCACCGATTTCTCCGTCAATTGTAGACAGCTTTTGCAAAATTATTTTTTTGTTTGAAATATATAGGGTATACTTCCGAGGTGGTCCCATTGTCATCAGATCAGGATCTGATGATGGGATCCTGGAGAAATCGATTTTTCTGTTTGTAGTGTTTTTTTGGAAGTCGGTTATCTTTTTTTTTCTTGTAATAAGTTTTTATGTTTCTAATAAGTACTCGTAGTATCTTGACCTTTTTGAGTTCACACTTTTTCCACGGTAAACAAAAAGATACCCGTTATCACACAACCGAAAAGTTGGACCAGACGATGCGTACTGCCAAGGTGTTAGCTGAATCACTGAAAATTCAAATTCGCGACTTGGTTACGCGTGAGACCACGTTGAAGAAAGCCATCACGAAGGGCAGGTAACGTGGCACTATTCTTATATAGCTACTGCATGTGTTGATTAGAAATTTATTTTTCTGACCAACTTACATGACTAGGCCAAAAGCACAGGGTCTAAGTCTGAACCTAAAAAAAAGATTTACCCAACTACGGCGAAGAAAAAAGGAGGGTTATGATTTTGACCGGTATGTATGTAAGTATGTATGTATGTATGTAAGTATGTTCATCTGTTCCCTTCTATCTTCTAAACCACTCATCACAATTTGACAAATGAGGTATCGTTAGAAGCATCTTGATCGTCCGCTGGTTACAGGTTATGTGGCGTCACATTAAATTAAAAATGGCGCCCACTAGAGGACATAAAGTCAGGAACTTAAAAAAAAAATTGTCTTATCGTACCATGTTGGGTATCAAATGAAAGGGCTTAATGAGAACATTTCAAAAATATTTATATTATAATCCCAAAAAGAATTTAAAAAAAAATTAAAGTAATAAAAACTAAAACCCAACTACGCCTAAAAAGATATAAACAAGACATCACAGATAGACAAATTAAAAATCCGGGACACACGTAATCTGTCCGATTTATGCCCACGTGTGACTCCGGATTTTTAATTTGTCTGTCTGTGATGTCTTGTTTATATCTTTTTAGGCGTAGTTGGGTTTTTGTTTTTATTACTTTAATTTATTTACATCTCACTATGTTTCTTTCCCTCCATTCTGCCAACGTTCACATCCTTGCCTGACTTCCCATGATATTCGGTCACATCATTAGGGGGTCTTGCTGCGATAACGTTTATTTACCCCATGAGACCCGTGTAATGAAGTGCTGTTTAGAAGTTGATGAGTGATGCAATTTTTATGAAGAATTTTACATAGGGTACTAGGGTTATCTTGTAAGAGGGACAATTTGTAGGGCCGTGTTAACGTTTTCGTCAAGATCTATAGGCCATTTTGAAAAAAATATTATGTAAAAAAAAAAATATGTAAAGAATCGAAGTGTAACTACCGGTTATCATAAGAGTAGCTATCTAAGCACACAGAGTAGGTACAATCGCGGACATTTGCGCTGTACCACTTTTTATTCTTATGTCGTTAATAATAAGGTTGAAATTGGTTCACCGCCAGTGTCCGCGATGGTACCTATTCCGGGCCAAATTGTGTATCTTTTTTTTTATTCTTGTCGTATAATATTCATTTCTTGTGTAAAATCAGTAGGTATACCGGCAAAATTTCGCATAGTTGTATAACTTTTTAATTACCTAGTCGAGATTTTTAATTCATATTATTCTTTATGGCAACCTCTTTAGGTCATGAGCTATCGGAATAACAAAAAAAAATGGCCTAGGTCTTAATAGGAAGGCGTGAAAATTGATTCGCTGTTACAATGTATAGTAAGATTGACACAAATCACTTATTTATTTATTTAAACTTCTCGCACATAATAAGAAACGAAACGGATTTAATGCCTCAGACATTCTCTACCATTCAACCAAGGTTGGTGAAGAGATAAGATGGCAGGTACTCTGATTGAGAGGAAATAATAATAATAATAAAAAAATCGTTACGGTGAATGGCTTAATAGCGAAGAGCCTCGACCAACATCTCAGGAGGCTCTCATTGCGCGGCTGGGTCAAGGGCTTGATTCAGAAAGCAGTACTCCTGGACACGGCACGCATAGTGAGGAGGTTCCTCTCTCTAGAACCCTGACCACCGGCAGCTTGGACCCTGATCCTGGTGCCGATAGGCTACTAGTTTTTATATTTTTAAATGTTTTTTAATGTTCTTTATAAAATATTTAAAAATGTAAAGATTATGTTTTTAAAAAGAAATAAAGAAGTAATAAAAAATATTAAAAAGATAGCACAGAAATCACTTCACAGCCTTTTCAACACCAGAGGGTGTCATCTCCAAGACATCCTACCTAAGTTTACACCATTTTATTTTGTCTAAGAGGAAGTTTTCTTCCTTTCATGAGAGAAAAAGGGCCTTCATAGACAGACGAGCGCACAATAAAGTGATCGTGTAAGGATTCCATCTTTTCTTTTCATTTATCTGCGTGGTTCGAAACTGCGGCTTACTGGTGATTCACACGAGTTTACTCGCCCGAAACGGACAAATCGACACTTTTAATTTTTTTTTTTTTTCTTGAAGCCTATCTCTCCATGTTAATTTATTTGTAGGCGAATCGACAACTTCAGAAATCGATGCGCCTACAAATAAATTAACTTTTGCCACGCGGGCCCAGTGCGGGTTGATAGATGTCACATTTTCTTCAATTATCTTCGATTTTTTTCTTGTAGAACACGCCGGTTTCCTGACGGAGCTGGAGTTTTGAAATAATTTCCTTTTTAATGCGCCTGTCTGGATTCAAATTAACCCACCACTTACAACTCGTAAGTCGGGGCCGTTGCCACTGGGCCACCACTGCTTTAATTGATATTATTATCTCAATGAAAAGTTTAGCATTTAACAATAAAGAAATTAACAAAAAGACAGATCAGAAATGATATTGACATTTTTGACAGGAACAGTTTAAGCAACATAAAAACGTTGAAATAAATTAAGTGTAAAATTCAAAATTACCCTTTACTCTTATGTATAAAATCTGGCACAATTTCGTAAAACAGTCTTGTAATAAAATGTAAATGTAATCCCGAGGCCTGTTGTAATAGCTCTTTGTAATGTAAGGATTAAAGTAACGTCGCCACTTGACCAGCACGTATTTAGGTCCACAGGTACCGTAAAACTCTTGTTGAATAGAAATCGCCGACAATTTTCCCTATTTTTGTGAATCTATATATAAAAATCAATTGCTGTTCGTTTGTCTCGCTAAAACTCGAGAACGGCTGAACGGATTTATCTTATCTTGGTCTTGAAATGTTCGTGGAGGTCTAAGGAAGGTTTTAAAGGTGAGACAAATTCGAATAATTGCCGGGAAAACCCTAAAAACAGCCCTTTTCTTTTTCCCATATAAACGTTTTCTAAATAAAATGTAGAGTCAATTTGAACTTTATTGCTATTCAATAAAGTTCATATTAAATTGTAATCACTCACTGTTGTCTAAGAAATGTAGGTTTCCGAGCTGTGTAACCTAGCAAAAAGTACTAGGCTTGCATGAATTCACGATAGTAGGTAATAGGTAATACGGGCTTATTCACGATAGTATTAACTAATAGGATTTCAAATAGCTATAACTAACAAAAAGTACTGGGATTGCATGAATTCACGTTTGGATTATTTTAAGTACTTATATAAAAAAACAAAAAAATATTGCTATCTATATATCTTATCTTATATATAAAAATGAATTGCTGTTCGTTTGTCTCGCTAAAACTCGAGAACGGCTGGACCGATTTGGATAATTATTTTTTTGTGTAGGGTAGGGTAGGTAGGGTAGGGTAGATAGGTAGGATAGGTAGGTAGGGTAGAGTAGGTAATAAATGCTACCCGTACGAAGCCGGGGTGGGGCAGCTAGTATATTATAAGATTCTCACTATTAGCCCGATGTTTGGACTTGTGCCCGGTTGAAGACAATAGGCTCGCCCCCTGTTACATGGGACTTAAACATCACTGGCCAAATGTCGGTGTACTTTAAATACACCTCTGCCCCCTCAGGGCTTACAGGTGTGATGTTATGTTATGTTTAGCAGATTTTGAAATAGATATTAGATAACAGTGTCTGTATATGATAAAGCGCTGATTATATGTAAGTAAAATATTTGCATTTTTTGCATAGGTACCTACTGGCTTTCAGATGGAAACCACGTTTAACAGACAACTTTAGAGAAAACTTATTGGCACTCTCACCAAGCCGAAAGAAAACAATGCCAGGACGAGTTACGCTAGCGAAAAGTTCTCTTTTCCAGTTTTTTTTTTTTTAATATTTCATCACTCTGAAAAATAACTAGCTTCCGCCTGCGGCTTCGTCCGCGTGGTATTTCGATAAAAAGTAGCCTATGTCCTTTTCCAGGTCATGTTCTACCCATGTGCAAAATTTCATCCATATCCGGTCAGCCGTTTTAGCGTGAAAGCGTAACAAACAAACTCACTTTCACATTTATAATATGAGTGAGGATTCAAAATCCAAACTACAATGTATTTACATACTTCTAAAGGATCACCCTTTTAAAACATTAGTTCATTGAACGTAAAAGTGCAAGCAACACAACCCACTGAATAGAAGACCTATCAAGGCTAACGACCGCACTACGTTCATTCATCATTCATTCATTCATTCATTCATTCACCGCTCACTATCGGTTCGTTTCGGTCCACTGCTCTGTGTAAAGATATCACGTCTTCTTAAACCATTATACCACCATAAGAGAAGTATGGACCACGTGTTGTAAGGGTTCATTCAAAGGGCTATCCCGTCACAGGATCACGATGTCCTTACATTAGTTTATGTCAAACTAGCTGATGCCCGCGGCTTCGCCAGCGTGGATGTCGGTTATTATATACTAAAACCTTCCTCAAGAACCACTCTACCCATTGGTGAAAACAACATGAAAATCGGTAAAGTAGTTTTTGAGTTTATCGCGAAAAGCTAGACAGACGCGGCGTAGGACTTTTTTTAAATAATATGTAGTGATATACTGAAAAGACAATGAGTAAGATTACCCAAAATAGCCTCTAATGTACTGGTTTGAAAAATCAAGAAAATTGTTGATCTATCTTTTCTTAAACCCTGGTCTGCCCTCTAAACATAATAAAAATAACAAAAACCACTCGTACGAAAGAGTCAAATAATCCTTTCACTATCCGAAATAAATATTCTGAATATGTCTTTTCAAATCAGTAGAAACCTACATCTGTAATCTCACAACGACATAAAACTGACAAAAACTACGACACATTCCCTCGAGCTCAATACTCGTACATCACTAAAGACGAGTATGAAATCGTTTTCTATTTATCTCAAAACAAACCCCATCGGAAAAAGTAAGAAAACACGCTTCACACAACTGTATCGCCCCATTTGGTCTCCTTCAATCCTTTCTGACGTTCGATACTACTAGCTAGTGATGTCAAGTGTCCGCGGGACGTCCCAATTTCCCGGGATTTATGTCCCGTCGTCCGGCCACCTGGGACGGTAAAATGTGGCTTCTACGTGTGACCCATTATCGAAGCGTGGATGGTAACCGATTTCTAAAGTGTCAAGTCACTTAATAGAGAATGTGTTCTTTTATGATGTGCTCAAAAATATGGGTTAAATAAAGGCTGAACAATTTAATGGATATTCTCACATCTATCAGCTGTTACAACATTATTGTCTGACGACGATATTTGTGTGCATTTGTAAGATACCATACCGTTTACAAGGAAGTGTCTCATGTTCATGTCATGTCTTGTAGTATTTGTTACGTAAATAGTTGGTTTAGTTTAATAATTTTTCAATGTAACGTCACTGAAAACCAGCGCTGAGGCTCTGTCTCGCGTATGGTCGCAGCATTATTCTGAGTGATGAGACGCATATTTTCCCGCAACTTGTTATTTTCGTATATTTGTCCTTTCTTAACATCATGTTTGCCGCAAATAAACGTATTTTCTTTCTTTCTTTTAAAGAATTAGTAAAAGTCGGAAAAAAATACCACTGTTTAGTGGGTCGATGACCTACAGCAGATCGCAGGGTGTACCTAGATGAGACCTGCATATACCAGGGAAGCATGGCACATAAGGGAGGAGGCCTATACTAAACAGTCGGTGGAACAAGACTGCCAATGATGATAATGATGATGATTTACGACTCTATTTCAAAAATCATAATTCCACACAAAATTCAGATCCCACTTCGAGTCCCGGTTCTTTTTACGGACCCGAGGCAGTACAGCCCTACACAACAATCTCCTTGGCATGCATGACCCGTTTTTATTCGTGTTACTTGGCAGAACGCCTCGGCACCACTCAACGAACAAACGAATGATTCTAAACATTTCTCTCGATTCGTTTCGGAAATAATTATAACGAGGTAATGACACGGAAAATTTGGCACACGCTCTTAGGAGAGCACGTTTGACGTAATGGAAATGGTACTTAAAAAAAAAAAAAATGGTACTTTTTTGCAACTCCCACGTTTTGGAATAAGTATAAAGTACCTATTTATGTCATTGTGGTCAATAATTAATTAGAAAGAAAGACAACTTAGGTTTATATGTCAAAGGAACAAGTGCGAAAAAAAAATGAATAAATAAGAAAGAAAAACCGATAATAATTAGTGTACGTTAATTAATAAGACCTTTTTAGAAAATCAACTCAACTCAAATCATTTATTTCAAATAAACAAATTACAGGCACTTTTGTATTGTCAAGGGGTCGGTCAGTCAGAAAGATAAAGCTAGTTGCCCATTTGTAAGCGTTCTTAAATTCGACACTCTTAAATTTTAATAGAGTTTAAACAATAAGAAAACCTAATTCTAATTATTATACAAGAATTAAACACAAAAACCAATAATGAAATTATCAGTTTTTATGAAATTAAAATATCGGTAAATATCGATAACCGTATTTTATCTAGCTACACGGAAAAGATACGATTTTGTTACCGTATTTAAGGAAAGTAGTGTCATATTCGTGGCTCGTATCGTAAAGACATTTTACGGTGATGTGACCATGGGTTAGCTGCTGTAAATAGTCCATTTTCCTTCATAAAATAATATTTACATCACACGCATAAAGATAAACTTTTACTTAGCGTTTCCTTTTTATTTTACACGGAATCTATACTAACATTATAATAAAGAGATAGAATTTGAGAGTTTATTTGTGCCTTAGTTTCGTTCCCGTGGGAATATCGGGATAAAAAGTATCTTATGTCCTATTCCAGATCATGGTCTACTCATGTGCTAAATTTCATCTAAATCCGTTCAGCCGTTTTAGCGTGAAAGCGTAACAAACAAACAAACTCACTTTCGCATTTATAATATTAGTTTATTTTGTAGCTATGATATGAGATTTGTAGCTATGAGTTGGGTAATCTTCGGAACTACTGAACCGATTCCAAAAATTCTTTCACTAATAGGAAATTACAGTATTGCCGAGTTAATTCATAGTCATAGGACATAATTATTTTACGTTAAAACAAGGACGAAGTCGAGGGCAGAATATACACAAAATATGCTTTTGATACAATACTCTGTGAAATCAAAAATACAAGGTACACACTCTGGTAAAAAAAAAAAAAAATAGTA
Source organism: Lithophane leautieri (assembly GCA_949152455.1). NCBI lineage: Eukaryota > Metazoa > Arthropoda > Insecta > Lepidoptera > Noctuidae > Lithophane > Lithophane leautieri. The sequence continues at coordinate 12,454,304 of OX424478.1, forward strand.
GTAGTAATCTTTATTTTCTCTAAAATGTTGCAAAACTCCGGTTATGATGAATTGGAACAATTAATTTATATACCCAGACCTGACACTGAATCAAACGATACACAATTGGAACAAATACGCAAACATACACAACACTCACACACACCACACTCACATTACACATTCACAAACACACCAGATATACCATACAACACCTGAAATCACCTCTCTAGTCTCCACTCTGGAATTCGTACCCCAAGCCCCGAGAGTTTGGGGCTCACTGGTAAAAAAATTGTAACCTATACTCCATTTGAAATAAGATTAGACATTTTAACAAACCTTTTTACAGTCAGTTCAACCGATTTTGACTTCTACACCGTAGGCATAAGGAGGAGGAGAAGGAAGCCGTCACCTCCTTCTGCGAAGCAGTAATGCTCGCGAAGGAGGAGGCGGAACGCGTGAGGGAAAGGGAAAGTTTGCGCCCTCACGCCCCTAACCGCCGCCGTTGGAGACGCCCTGGGCGTCGGGAATCCCAGGCGGATTCCCGGCCACCATAGGCGCGGGCTTGCGGACGGCGAGCAACGGGCAGCTCGCCGTTCGATAAGGACCAGGCCCGGGTCGATGGCGCGTCGTGTTCCACGCGCGCCTCAAAGAGATGTCAGCACAATTGACGGGGTCGGGTAGGACCGATGCCTGCCAGGGTTGCGGGAAAGTCCGAAAGGGATACCGGGACCTTGGCAACAGGCAAATGAAGGGTTTTAGTCAGTAAAAGTCTGACACGCCTTTCCGCTCCGCCCAGAGCGGGAGAAGTCATTGGACGATTTCCCACCATCAAAAAAAAAAAAAAAAAATGCATAAGAATGGCACTAAAAGCAAAAAAGGTTACACAATACCAACTGTCTACTGCAGCTGCCATTTGTCATGCCACCAATGCAATAGAAGTCAAAATCGGTTGAACGGACTGTTAAAAAGGTTTATTTAATAAATGTCTAATCTTATTTCAAATGGAGTATAGCTATAGGTAATATTTTAAACTACTCATGCTGTCTCTACTTGGTGTTAACCTGTAAACCTGCTTACAGTATTACAAGGACCAAGACTATTTAAAAAAAAAATACAATAGACGTTGATATGTTTAGTAACCTATTCCGCTTAACTATTCTCCAAGAGTCATAAAAACCCTGTAGGAAATAGACACGTGTTTCACCTCTCAACAAGGCATCCTCAGGATGACGATTGACCAGTCGCAAACCAGAACACGACGTGTAACTAACTAGCGGAATAGGTTACTAAATATATCAACGTCTATTGTACTTTATAATGGATTTTCGCAAAGTCACGCCTAATTTACTAATAAACTATTTCCTATTTAAATAATTTTTTTAATAACTATAAGTTAAGGTTTCCTCACGATATTGTCCTTTACTGATGACAATAATGTCTAAGATTAACTCCGAAAGTACATGTGAATTCCGGATATAAAAACGGTAATAAGGATAAGTAATAAGCCTTGACTTCAATAGTACTTATCATCAAAACTAATAAGTAACGAACTCATAAAAAATAAATAAAGCTTATCTATGCCAACGACATGTTATCAATGTATGGCTTTTCATATGAAAAGCCTTACGAGAAACAAATGTATCATAATACCTTGTCATACATTTGTTTGTGACTCTTAAGTCTTTTTCCTTTTATGGGTACATAATATAAAGTTTTCTTATGAAAGTCGCGTAATGGTAAAATCTATCCCTTTGTGAAACTTTAAGTTTATAAGAGGTTATGTTCTTTTATGAATTTTGTAGCAGGTTAGATAAAAGGAAGCCAGGTCTAATACACTGCGTTTATGGGTACTTTGTGTGAGGTAAAATTATATTAGATTACCTTTTACTTTTAGCAGTAGTGGGTAAATTATTTCATCATCACTGCTCTCAAAACGGTGAAGGAAAACATCGTGAGGAAACCGGCATGTGCTAGAAACAAAAATTCGATGACATGTGACATCTACCAACCCGCACTGGGCCCGCGTGGTGGATAACGGCCCACTCCCTCTCACTGAGAGTAGGCCTGTTTCCCAGCAGTGGAAACATTTTAGGCTTATCTTTTACACAAATATAGAAAGAAAAGAAAGAAAATACGTTTTTTTGCGGCAAACATGACGCTACAAAGGATAAATAAAATATACGAAAATAACAAGTTGCGGGAAAATATGCGTCACATTCACGCAAAACGGCCATCACTCAGCATAATGCTGCGACCCTATGCGAGACAGAGCCCCAGCGCTGGTTTTCAGTGACAGCTGGCGTTGAATATGAGGCCGACTGCAAGGTGTTACAGTTGTTCCGGTCGGCACTCTCAATTCGGCAGTATTAATTGACCAACAAAGGCGACCCGAACCATTTACTACTTCAGTTTTCATTAGGCTCGTGCTGATCGGCAAACTGTGTTTACCCGGTAGCTACACTCATTGAATCATGTTCGGCTTGCCTCGATACAATTTGAGCGAAATATCAGCGATTTTGCTTCAAAATCGAACCAAAAATTGACGAAAATATCGATGAACACACATAAAAAAAACCTTCGCCTTTTTGGAAGTCGGTTAAAAACTCAACTTAGTAAAGAAAGTTCCAAGGAACGGCCAGTGATTACATAGTAAGGCTTTACTTTTTCAATTACGTTAGTTCTTTGAAGGCTCTAAGAAGGCTTAGGGTTGACGATTCTTTTCACTATATGGGAGAGCAGCAATAGATATTTAGATAAGTGTATACTTCGTAAAATTGTCATCCATCTGTGTACATACATTCATAAGTTCTAAAAATCGTGCAAATGAGGCCCTTTTTTAACGTTAGAAGATAATCATCAAATGACTTATCCCGCTCTGGGCGGAGCGGGAGGGTCTGTCAGACTTTTACTGACTAAAACCCACGCGTGTTCCTTCAGTTGCCTGTTGCCAAGGGTCCCGGTATCCCTTTCGGACTTTCCCGGAAGTGCAAATGAGGCCCTGGATGATTAAATAATAGTTTTCCGATGATAATGACTGTCTATCTCTGCCTGTTAGTAGTTTGGGAAATAAAAAACCGGCCCAGTGCGAGTCGGACTCACACACGAAGGGTTCTACCGTATAACATTTAGCAAAAACGCAGAAAAAAACAGGTTTCATGCATTCCTCTTTAATTTTTACCTTTATTTAATTTTATTACATGATGTTATAATGGAAATTAAATAGAAATACACAATCTATGACAATTTCAACTGTCTAGCTATTACGGTTCATGAGATACAGCCCGCTGACAGACAGACGAATGGACAACGGAGGCTTAGTACCTAATAAGATTCCATTTGGCACTATTCGGTTACGAAACCTTAATAAAAATCATAATTTTTGTAAAAAATTATAAATACCTTTTTCAACTAAACTCAATAATATGATAGCCCCAGAAAGATTAATAGCTTCTCCTAATTTTTCAGACAGCGGCCTACGTAAGAGCCGGTAAAAAAATGTCTGGTCAGACTTCAACAAGGATCCTTTTACTTGTGACATATAACAAGAAGTTTTGTTGACATATTATCTTACTTTTTGTAAGAAGACATAGAACCTACTAAGTGTAAAGGTGAAGAATGTCACAGAAAATGACTGTTGAAAATCCAAATTCGATATTTCTATAGGAAACTAAATTTAAGCAACATAACAATACAGCAAAAGTTTAAATCAGCTCAAAATTATACATGTTACATCAAAAACCATAAAAGGTCTAAATTAAAAATATAGAGGTCCAGTTTTAAGACAAATTATTTGTCCTACACTACATTTAATATAATTTACGAACAAACCATCAAAATTAACAAACACAAATCATTTTAATTCTCTATATGTCATGAATAATTATTATGAAATAGCTACAAGGTGCCAACATATAAAAAAGGGAAGCAAAACACAACAAGATTTTTTTTTTTTTTCATTCGGAATTCATCAAATGACTTCTCCCGCTCTGGGCGGAGTGCTAGGGCGTGTAAGACTTTTACCGACTAAAACCCACCCGTGTTCCTTCAGTTGCCTATTGCCAAGATCCCGGTATCCCTTTCGAACTTTCCCGCAAAAACAAGATATTTGTGATGACAATAATGTTATGGCTATGACAGACTTTAAAATAATGAATCAACAAACATACAAAGTGTGGTGTGCGTCTCATGGTTGCACCAAATGGGAGTCCAACTCAGTATGACATGACGTGTCAGGCAAGTATACTAATAAAACTACTTTAATTATGTACTTCTCAAATAACAAAATCTAACACCAAGCTTGCCGTAAATGGTAAAAAGTAATGAATCAAAACATTTTATCATGGCTGACCCATTGCGGGCTGGACTAAAGATTTGGCCCCACGCCAGGCGACGTATGCGAATTAATATACCGCCCGCCATTGTGACCAGGATAATGTAATAAGAGTGAAAAATTAATGTTGCCGCGTAAGCTCAGTTATTTTTTGGAAGAATGGTAGGTTTTTTGTCTTGTTTAGTGTGGCGTGTGTTATTTGTGATGAGAATTTTAGCGATGTTTTGTAAAGACTGCATCGTTGTTCTAGTGGTCGCAAACGCTACTGTTGAGGCTGCTGTCCTGGGTTCAATTCCCAGGTCAAGCAAATTGTTGTTGGGTTTTTCCATGTGGAATTACTCAGAAGCAGAGCCCGGTTGATGGCAATAGACTCGCCCTCTATTAAATGGACATAAAAACGTAACTGGCGAAATGTGGGTGTACCATAGGTGCACCTCTGCTCACTTTGGGGAAAACAGGCATGTTTTTTTATGTTATGTTTAAAAAAAACACCCGGGTTCTGATTGGAGAATTTCTCGAAATAGACTGGGAAATCTTCCGAAAAACTGCTGACATTCCTAAATCTTATTAAAAGGAAACTAATCTGTATGAAGTACCCAACAGTCGCTGTGTGCTGAGTGAGTAAACCTTTTCAGGTGATGGCTAAGGAAACTCATCTGTTAAGTGAACGTACAGGTGCCGTATTATGAAGTAATAATGCCATCATTTTTCCAGTGTGAGAGAGAGACGGAGCTAGACGAGGCCGCTAGCACCATCCCGTTTTCGCAGCGGAATAATGATGGCATTCATACTTCATAATACTACCCCAGTTTACGTTTACGAACTTGTTTGACACTGCTCTAATTTTGGCATTCAGAAATGAAAAACTGTCAAAGTTCGAAACTGCGAAATTGGCTCGATTCCCCAGAATAGAAGATACGTTGTTTCCTGTCGTATCTGCTAACAGAGCTATATCCAGAATCTATTAGAAATATCATAAACTAGATTCTGCCGGCGACTTCGTCCGCGTGTTTCTTGTTTTAATACAAAATATCCTACTGTAACCCGGTACCTTACAGACCGTGCTAAAGTAAATTTATTAGGTATAATAGCTAGGGAAAGAACCAATTAAACAATTACTTTCTTATACATTACTAAGTTTATTGTAAATATAACAATAACAAAGGTATACAAATTTTGTGGCAAGCCACCAAAACATATAGAACTTTCCCAATATTTATAAGGTATTAACCTCTAACACCTTTATAAGGTATTAACCTCTAACACACCACGTCTCTGTAACAAGGTGTGTTAGGGGAAATACAAGGATGAGACTAAATACAACAAGCTCAGGTCGCTTGTGAGGATTCGTGAGATGACCGCTTAACAACTTCTAGCTCAATCGAATAATAAGTGACCTATTATGGTTGTGCTCATAAAAGGAATATAACATTTGGGCAAATACCCAGAGACACAACCAAACACATGTAATTTATATCAACTGGTCTTATTACCTAGTCACTACATGAAAGCCTTAAACACTCTGAAATGACTTTCTGAAAATGGTCACGTGGGTATCACTCTCTCAAACGATCTGCCACAATAAATTAAATGTTAGTTAGCATAACTTGCAGATGCAACTCTCACTCACTCAGTTGAGAACTCTCGCTCAGTTGACTACTCTACTTCAGTTGACGGAATGAAGTCCCTTGGCATGGAACACAGAGGAAACTGTGTTCCCACGAACACGCGGCCTACGGGAACGTCCGGAAGAAAACGATGACGCTAATCTTTCTTTACCTGGAGCGGCGACCTATCTCGCACGAGGTACCGGATAGGTAAGGCCTTCCAATCTTAAAGGATGGCCACACTGCCAGCACTCGTTGGATCCAACCTCCTACTGCCCGGGTCAACCAGCACACTGCCCGCCACTAGTCGGGACTAACTGCTATATCATTAGACCTCGGGACGGCACCAGGGCGTCACGTTTTCTCACGTTCGCATCAGTTCAGGCCAATATAAAAAGCCAGACAGGTTCGGCTATTACTGATGAATCCCCATCGTCGCGTAGGATTGACCAGGATCGGGAAGAAACAGCCTTCTCGTCACACACGCAGGACCAAAGCCCTGACTCCTTTTCATCGACCTTCGAGAAAGATCTAACCACAGACTAAACAGAATTGTTTGACACAAGTGACAGTCCACTTGTGAAATTCTAAGATAATATCTTCAATTTTAATTTATCTGACATTGCATGACTATAAAATTTGGGTGATTAAATCTGAATGTTAATTAATTTCGAATAATTAATTAACATCAAGACAATTATCAAAACCCAATAACAGCGTTTAGTCTTCGGTATCGAGAAACTCTTGAGCTACAAGGTTCTACCGCTAGATGTCGCCTAAGATGTCATTTTGCAACGTCACACTACGACACTCAATGCTACAATGCGGTAGATTCCCATTAGTAAAATAGTTTTCGGAATCGGTTCAGGAGTTCCGAAGATTACACCCTACATACAACGACCTCTTTAGTATATATTACTATAGAAATGCTGGCCTGTATTTGCTATGAAGGTAATCCTACGCGTCATTACATACTGAACTACTTTCCACATGAAATCCATAAATATTACGTTGTACTCGTATACCTTCACGGCTACCGTCTTTTGTTAATGACAATTCATTTTGTGCGTGTTTTTATATTATGACAATTTCTGACCTTTTGTAAAAATAACATAATTAAATTAACAAACTTTCTAATCAAAATAAAGCGACCTATAGATATTTCCCAAATGACATCACGATTCGACATTTATAACGACTGGAGTGATAGCGGCCATTCATGTCAGTTCACGGTCAACAAGGTACCTAGCTATTATGTCAGCCTAGTATCTAATCTTATAAACGAGGGGCCATTTCAGACACAATTTTAGGGCACACCTACTAATTTCTCAAGGGAATGTCTCTCTCTGACCATTATCATTTTATTTTGTTATGTCTGTGTATATTGGACTAAGATTAATAATAATAAACACGAAACATTCACGTGGAAACATGTTGAAATCTCTGTTTTCTGTCCATGTATCGATCCGCGTTCGCATTGTCACTCAACTTGTTGATCTGAAACTTTTTTTATACATGTCCATCAAATTAATGTTTCATAGACAGTGCGAGCGCAGCTAATAACAAATTTTGAGATCGACCTTAAAAATTACATAAGTTTCGTACCTACAGTGCAAAATAAATAAAATAAGTTTTGAGATTTGTTTCATGTGATAAGTTTCGACCTTTCGTGAACCCGAACACGACGTGTTGACACACCGAGCGTTCCTGCATTGGTTTCAGCGTCCGGCGCTCGGCGAGATAACACGTAGTGTTCGGGTTCGCGACAGGACAATCGTCATCCTGAGGATGTCTCGTTGAGAGGTGAAACCCGTCTCAATCTCTAACAGGGTTCTATATTACTTTTGAGGAATAATAAAACGGTATAGGTTACTAATTATATCTACATTTTTTGTTTTTATAAAACCGCCTAAAACATTTGCATGTAAGTAATAGTGTGAAATGTGGTGAAATGAACAAAATATCGTATTCCCAGGTTTCACGTGAGCAAAATCACTAGAATATACAGCGTGTAACAAAAACCCTGTCCGATCCGTGAGGGTGTTGTTAAGAATCATACTGAAAGTGTAATTAGGTGCATTTTTTTTCACTGGGGAATTTTACCGGGTTATCATATGGGGCGCGGGCGGCCGTCATTTAGCGGGTGTCTACAAGTCATAACTCATCTCTGTAAAAAATTTGCTAATTTATAACGAAATTGGGGTAATTTTGGTAGGTACTAATAATATGAATTTTAAATATAAATAAATTACTGAGTTCCACAAAAAAAAAAGTTTTTGATTACTTTTTAGCAATGTTTTGGCTGTAACTTGGCGGCCCCTTTCGGATAGTTTACGATGATAATTTAGAAAAATAAGCTACCATCGTAATACGCAAGGATGGATGGAAGTAATGCGATTATAAGGGTATCAGGAAAGGGAGACGTCTTTATGGCCGATCCTAGAATCGTAAATGTTACAAACGTAGACAAATGTTATATAAAACATTACAAATGTCTCGATTACTTACATAACTTCAAAAGTTTTTCGAAGCTAACCTTCAATTGCTGTTAGAATAGAGGAGACATCACTTTCTCATCTTCTTTAGTGGATTACTTATCGAGAAAATAATATTGAGCACATATCGAAAGTCATCAATTTAGCTCGTGGAGCTCGTGGCTACGTAATAACAGCCGCACGGGTCGATCCATCAGGTTAAGCTACGCTTGCCGGGGTTGGTCCGTGGATGGGTGACCATCTTTACATACCGAGACTCCTCCGTGCCTCGGAAAGCACGTTAAGCCGTTGGTCCCGGCTGTCATTTGTGGATCTTTGACAGTCGTTACGGGTCGACAGAAGCCCGAAAGTCTGACAACCAGTCTTACCAAGGGGTATCGTATTACCCAGTTACTGGGTTGTGGAGGTCAGATAGGCAGTCGCTCCATGTAAAATACTGGTATTCAGCTGCATCCGGTTAGACTGGAAGCCGACCCCAACATAGTTGGGAAAAGGCTAGGCAGATGATGATAGAAAGTCATCAATTTTACGAATGTATGACTTAATACTTCCAAGTTATTGCGTTTACATAAAGATAATTTTCGCCTAAAGCAGTGATAAAGATTGGTGATTTTGAAGGCGCACTCAGTTACGATGTGATCGGTTTTACGAATTTTGTCGATGCAACATCTAAGTAGTGTCGTACTGTAACTAACCTATTTTTAACCGAATTAAAAAAGGAGAAGGTTTTTAATTCGTCTGTTTGTTTTTTTGTATGTTTTTTACACCTTCTTATCGCACGTTAAACTCTGCATACTTGGGGAATGGTAACTAGAGGTATAATAGTATAGCATTTTGAGCGTCACGACACTTCTGCTATAGTATCAATCTGGCTAGCATTTTCCCTTGGGGTCAGCTTCCAGACTAACTAGATGCAGCTGAATACTCGTATTTTACAAAGAGTTTTAGGGGTATGCGGAACAGAGTGTAAAGTTCACTCATCCACCATAGAAAAGGGAGGATCCTCCGACCAGACGGGTGTTGTGTCTGGCGGGCAACTGCCCAATGATTGATATTGGATTTTTGTATATATGTTCACTGCACGGTAAACTCTAATTGCGCGATGCAGGATTTTTGTGACGTCAGGATTTTTGTGTGACGTCAGGTCTTTGATGCGTAGTTCGAATGTGGCGATGTAGGTACCGCCACAGAGTGACTGCCTATCTGACTTCCACAACCCAGTATCTGGGTAATACGATACCCGTGGTAAGACTGGTTGTCAGAATTTCGGGATTCTGACGACTGTCAAAGATTCATGAATGACGGTCGGGACCAACGGCTTAACGTGCTTTCCGAGGCACGGAGGAGTCTCGATATGTAAAGATGGTCACCCATCCACGGACCAAATCCAGCAAGCGTAGCTTAACCTGATGGATTGACCCTATATTTTAGGGTTAGCTTGTTTAATGTGTTTCAAAATTGTCAAAATAAAATAACGTTAATTTTATTCTAACTCTCACAAAAATATATTTCACTGTATAACTACGATGGATTCAAGGAAATTGGTAAAATATTCCTTGATATATTCCTCGATATATTTCTTGAGAACCATCGTAAGAATCTGAATAAGAAATATATATTTATGTGATATCTACAGCTGAATTCAGATGCCTCATTTTGGTGAAAATGATTAATGTCGGAAAGTTCTCGGACGGCCTAAACATTGGTTCTCGATTGGACATCGAATGTAAACGACATCACTTCTATATTTTATCTGCGCCCGCGGTTTGTCCCACATAAGTCTCGATCCCGTAGGAATATCGAGAAAAAATTATCTCATGTCCTAACCAGGTCATGGTCTACCTATGTGCTAAGTTTCATCCAAATCCATTGAGCCGTTTTAGCGTGAAAGCGTAACAAACAAATAAACAAACTCACTTTCGCATTTATAATATTACTAGCTTCCGCCCGCAGCTTTGCCCGCGTGGTATGTCGATAAAAAGTACCCTATATCATTCTTCAGGGTGCCATCTATCTCCTCTCTAAATTTTATCGAAATCCGTTCACTGGTTTACGCGTGAAAAGGTAACATACAGACAGACAGACAGAGTTACTTTCGAATTATAATATTGATATGGATATATGGATACTGTGGGTTAGTATGGATATAAGTTAGGATAATAATGTTTTCACTAATCAAGGCTTCATTTATTATAAAGTTGGTTGCAATAATAAAAGTTTTATTCACATGGTAGGAGCTCTCAATCTCAATAAGGGCGTGGGAATGGTCCACGAATAAAATACACAAGTAGGTACTGCTTGAGATTTGCCTAAAAATGATGAGAAGTCGACGGACGCGATCTGGACCTCTTTGGAACATTTTCATAAGTATGTATTGTTGGCTCGGGAGTGAAAGATGATAGGGTAGAAATAGTATTTCCTCATTTTTAGGATTCCGTAGTCAACAAGGAACCCTTATAGTTTCGCCATGTTCGTCTGTCCGTCTGTCCGCGGCTTAGCTCAGACTGTTGGTACTAGAAAGTTGTAATTTGGTATTGGTATACATATAAATCAGGCCGACAAAGCATACCTAGTAAAGTATACATTACCTACCTAACATTAAGAATTATAAGTGAATAAATCATTCATTTATTCAAAGTGTGAAAGTAAGAACTAAGGAAGTAAAGAAAGAAAAAAGCCATGAAAAAAAATTTTTTTTGGTTATCTCCCCTACACTTAATGGGAGCTTTTTTTTTTTCTCGCCTATCCCATGTTGAGGGGTGTCGTTGGAAAGGTCATTCAAAAATATTGGGAGCTTGTCTCAACCATTTTTGGATTCAGGGATCCCTTCGCGAAATATAAAGCTTTAAAGTGCAAATTTTTGCATGCAACTACAATGTTAAGTTTGTTTGATAAATTCATCCCAACTACGGAACCCTTCATTGTGCGTGGTTCGACACGCACGTGGCCGGTTTTTTTTTAATTCTTAATCAGGATGCTTTTTAACTTGGCAGTTAGAGATTGTTCATATTCTGCGATGCGTCATTTCGTTATTACATTGATCAGTTTTGTGTGTGTATTTTTTTGGCAGAAAATAAATAAGAAAGAAGCTTTTATATAGGTACACTTTATGCGATTAACAGAAATGAAATGCCACAGAAATTTATGCGAAATGAGGGTAGGTAAGTATGGTCTGTACGAAAAGTGTCTGATTAAAATGTAAACAAATGGATCAGAAAACGTAGTCATCATCATCTGCCTAGCCTTTTCCCAACTATGTTCGGGTGGGGTTCCAGTCTCACCGGATGCAGCTGAATACCAGTATTTTACATGGAGCGACTGCCCATCTGACCTCCACAGCCCAGTAACTGGGTAATACGATACCCTTTGGCAAGACTGGTTGTCAGACTTTCGGGCTTCTGACGACCCGTAACGACTGTCAAAGATCCACAAATGACAGCCGGGACCAACGGATTAACGTGCTTTCCGAGGCACGGAGGAGTCTCGATATGTTAAGATGGTCACCCATCCACGGACCAACCCCGGCAAGCGTAGCTTAACCTGATGAATTGACCCGTGCGGCTGTTATTACGTAGCCACGAGCTCCGTGCTCCGAGCTCCTTCGGATCAGAAAACGTAGTGTTGTTGCTAATTTATAATGATACTTACTTACCTACAAATTAATTATTTTAATACTTCAAACCCGAAATTCGAATTTTAAATAACTAACTATAAAGATGTTTTTCGTTTGACAAGTATATTTTACTTATAGCATTAAAAATAAAAATATATCGAAATCCTAATCATTTCAGAAAACTATTAATCATTTTGTTTCAGAATTCAATTGCTATTTTGAGGCCCTAACCGGGCTCTTTTGTTGGAAGCTTAACTTTTAAGGTGATTAGGTACTCGTTGTTACTTAATAAACACAAAGAACTGTGTTCAAAAATTAAAAACTTCAAATAGAATCTTTACATAGTTACAACAAAGAGCGGTCAGTAGCAATAAAGTAACGCCCGGAGGGATCTCTAAATAATTTCCCTCTTCCTGACGTTTGTTCATAAAGTTAGCATCAAAACCGACTGCGGCTTTTTAAAATCTCCAGAGGTTATGCTATCCTAGTATCTTTGCCACTCGACCGTTACGCCGACTCATTCAGTCGACTGTCTAAAACTGCGGTTTTGAGTCGAAGTTAATGCAAAATATTGCCTGTATAAAATAAGGCATATAAACATCACAATGCTAATCATCCAACAATAATTTGCACCGAAATGTGTGGCGACTACGCTGTCAATGGTGGCGACGCTTTTTTTTTTTTGATTTTGTTGATTTCGGTAATGTTTTTGTTAGACAACAAACCTTTGTGTTGTGTTTTCCGTTAGAAAGAGATGGGCGAAGATTTGTATAGCGTTGTCTCTCTGTCTGAAGAACAGATTAAAACTTTGGTTTGACTCTGAGAGGAAAAATTGTCAAAGAGGTTCGACCACATAGGTCGAACAATTTCACGGCTCATAATTTCAATTTGAACTTGTTCTTTTTTCAAAAGCAACTATGACGAACTTCTTCTTGGCGTCACATAATTCTATTCTTAAATTGTTTTTTTTTTAATCTAAATAAAATAAAATCTAAATAAATCACATTCGAAACTTATTCCTTGGTATTGATAAGTAACTCACTTATTAGGTACTAAGCACTTATGTCTAGTTAGCTATCTGTATCAATCTAGTTGACCATAATAGGTCCACCAAAGGGATTGAGTTCCATAGCATTGATACAAGACATTGAAGCATACAGAGCTAATTTTCTCGTACAATAATTCCCTAGATAATTATAACTACAGATTATTAGATCGAATCTGATATTAGATGATAATCATCACTGATACGCATGTTAGCGTTAAGTTGATATTCAGCAATCCTAGATATATAGGTACCGTTTGGACCTACTGTCGGAACTCACAAGTGATACCAAGTACCAACAATGCAGTTAGGTGTTAAGCCGGTCGATCAACGACATAGGATATTATGACGTGTCACCGGCTCACCACACTATCTATTATGTGGCGACGCGCCACTTGCAGGAGCAGTGATTGATGTTCCTCGAGTTTATGTTACCCTAGTACGTGAATGTGACGTGTACGTGATGTAGATGGTTTGCATTACAGAACTCTATGGAATTTCTCTTACGAATTGATGACGTCATAAAGAAGATCGATATCTACTGAGGGCTAATAAAACGCTAGTTTTTCATTACTTATGGGCTGATTTTATCAAAGTCTGGGACTACAAAGTAGGCAAAAAGAGGTAGGAGGCTTGGTACTCCTTAAATAATAAAATTAACCTTATCAACCCAAAACAAGACCTAAACCAAGTTTTAGTTACGTGACACGCCAAGCAAGTTGTGTAAATCAGTTAAAATGGTTCGGACTGTACGCATACTGAAGGGATTGTGGCTTGACCCAATTGTGGTCTGGTGAAATCTTGCGGGTCGGAGCAGCTTCGGCGACGTAGTGTTGATGTCTCTGTGTTTTATGATGTCCTGGTACTTGATTGTGGTACAAGATTGCTCATCTTGGCTAGTTTTATTGTTTTGTCAATTATGGAGTTTTAGTAATCTAAAGGATTAAAGTATGGAGTTTTTAGTACTCTAAGGGATTAAAGATTTTCATTAAAGATTTCTACTTACTACATAAGTACTTGAAATGCTTGTTGAAGATACGCCTATTTTGACGTTTACCTGAAAAAAACAAACTGTTATGTTAAAAAATAATAGTAGGATCATAGAATAAAACTCTCAAGTAATGATACTGGATAAAATCTTTTATCTACACCTGCTATCTGCTATAAACCCTCTATAAATGTTTCTGAACAGTTAGCTTACTGCCAACATTAAAACAACCAGTGTCATGGTAAACATAAATCCCTTTATTCATAAACGTTGCTTAAAGTTAAGTTATGATTAACAACTGTTTAACCATACATTTTTGACGTTTGAACGTCACTTAACTTTAATCATCGTTTATGAATAAACCCCAATATCATCCAAACGAGTGTTATAATGCTATACTAAATTTCATAATGCAACTTATTTAAAAAAAGAACATTGTCATGCACGCAAGTATCAATACAAAAGCGCTGTAATTTAAAAAAAAACTTATATGTTACTCGAATTCGAAAAAATCGAATTCACGTCGTATCCCGCCATTTTTGTTCGATAATAGTATTGCAAAGAATCTTTTATAGAGGATTCATATCATGGATGTAGATAAAGTCTTATAAGCAACTGTGAATAATTAGGTTTTAAAACACTCGTGTTATAAACTCACATTCGTGTTTTAATACCCCTTATTATTTAACAGTTACATAAATAACTATTATTCTTATATTCTATTCTATTCCATAATATTGTTTTTTTGCATAACTATAAATCTGCTCTCATCTGGCTATACATGTGCGCCTGGTACTACGTTGCTAAACACCTGAACTTTTTGAAGGACACCACCATAAAACCATTTTAACAACGTTCAATATTCCGTCCACGTGAATACTTATCTAACTCTTTTTTGTCGTTCACTAACAAAAGGCTTACGTAACGAACTCTAACGAGTGGACAAAGTCGGGGCAGTTAATCTCTGCGAATTTATCATGTTTGGTTTGAGCTCTGTATGTATATAGGTGAGGTTGTCTGAACTCCTTATGTATTGACGTATCAACCAATCTGCCTAGCCTTTTCCCAACTGTGTAAGGGTCGGCTTCCAGACTAACCGGATGCAGCTGAATACCAGTATTTTACGATGATGATTATATAATGACGAATCAGTTCAGTTAAAAAAATTAATGGGGTTAGCAGAAACATCTCCACGTATTTAAAACATAATAATCCACACTTTACATAATACTAGCGAGCCACCCCTGCTTTGTACGGTTTTACGACCTGATTAAATATCGTGATTTCTGTTTTTTTTTTTTTTTCACATCATTTACGTAAATAATCGTGAATTTGTCGAATTATTTTTGTATGAAAAATGTAAAAAAAAACAGGCTAATTGATTCTTTGACATGGTCTCGTTGATACCCTAGAGTTATAGGATATCACAAAAACACGTTGTATATTATGTAACTCTCTCTCTCTCTCTGTAAATCCGGGTATTGCGTACTTCGAATCATACAATTTTTTTTTTTTTTTACTCTGTCCGTCCGCTAACTAACCACAGTTAACGCTCGCGGGATGATCAATCAGGTTGTTTTTGTTTATTACGAGTCATGAGCTACGTCGTCTGCCTGCTACTGCCATTACAGTATAAATTGCTCAATTTAAATGACTGCAAACTGAAACAAAGTGAAAGAAAAAACAAATTTTTGTTTATCACAAAAAAGATAACTCCAACCCAAAGTTTGAGTTTTCTTTATACATTAAACCATTTACAGGCACTTTTGAATTTTCAAGGTTACCTGTTAAAAACCGCGCGCGGGTCGCGCGCGGACCAAAAACCATTGTAGTTAATTAGAACGTCCTTGAAGAATTAAATAGTTAATTTATCTGGCTGACCTAGGGAGGAGCTCGTGGCTATGTAATAACAGCCGCATGGGTCGATACATCAGGTTAAGCTACGCTTGCCGGGGTTGGTCCGTGGATGGGTGACCATCTTTACGTACCGAGACTCCTCCGTGCCTCGGAAAGCACGTTAAGCTGGTCCCGGCTGTCATTTGTGGATCTTTGACAGTCGTTACGGGTCGTCAGAAGCCCGAAAGTCTGACAACCAGTCTTACCAAGGGGTATCGTATTACCCAGTTACTGGGTTGTGGAGGTCAGATAGGCAGTCGCTCCATGTAAAATACAGGTATTCAGCTACATCCGGTTAGACTGGAAGCCGACCCCAACATAGTTGGGAAAAAGCTAGGCAGATGATGATCTGGCTGACCTAGCTATTGCCCATTCCAAAATGTAGCAGGTTTCTATGGAAAAAAACGGGCCAGAAACTCCATGGTAACTCTTTTAAACACATTGCCGTCGAGCGAGCCTATTGCCATCAACCGGGCACAAATTCAGACTCTGGGTTGCTACTGAGAAATTCCTGATTGAAAAACCCAATTACACTTTGTCAAACCTGGTACTTGAACCCAAGACTCCAAGACTCCTTTCGCTCAGCAGTACCTAGCGCTTGCCGCCAAGAGGCAGTCTGTTCAAAGCAAAAAATTAAAATATAAAAATTATTTCTAAACTTTTACCTTAGTACCACAATACCGTGTTTATCAGGTTAAATACCTTTTAAACACGATATTTATGTATGAAGTTTGACGTAAGATTGATATTAGATACACGTTGAACAACGTGTCTAAGTTTTTAAAGTAACAGTCAACTGTTCTTCCGCGCTGTTGGATTTACAACCCTCGCCTTAGTGCCGAGGATTGAAAATACAACAGTGCAACAGTACAGTTGACTGTTACTTTGGCTGTTACTTTTGATGAAGACACTGGCCGTTAGTCGTCTGCATAATCGTACACAAAGACCAAATCTAATATACTAATATTAAAAAGAGGAAAGATTTGTTTGTTTGTTTGCATTGAATAAGCTCCGAAACTAGTGAATCGATTTGGCTAAAAATTGGTGGGGAGGTAGCTTGGAACCAGGAGACGGACTACTTTTTATCCCGTTCTCGGTAGGGTAGGTAGGTAGTCAGGTATGTAGGTAGGTACGAGGTAGGGTAGGTAGGTAGGGTAGGTAGGGTATGTAGGTAGGTAGGGTAGGTAGGGTATGTAGGTAGGTAGGGTAGGTAGGGTATGTAGGTAGGTAGGGTAGGTAGGTAGGTGCGCCGTAGATAAGTACTTAGTGCTACCGAAAGTGCTAGTGAAACCGGGGCGGGCAGCTAATACTACATAAAATATTTATAACCATATATTAGGTAATTTAGGTACATTATTTCTGTAAGTAAACAATAAAACTCCTAAGACATTCGCTTCAGCGATTTTGTTCGTGGAATTTGTTTTCGGCTCAATAAACACATTCAGCCTTAGTTCAGGTGTTTCAGCAAACATGGCTACTGAAATATAAAGCTTATTTGTAATGTATTAATATTTTATTATATTCAGACTCTTTTTATTTTATTATCTTGAAGTTTGTTTGAGCGGAGTTTGTCGATGAGTAGTATTAGGGGCTCATTTAGTTAAGGAGATGTACTCGTGCGTTCTTTTGTAGACAAAGGAGCTGGAGTATATAATATAACATCACGCCTGTATTCCCCGAAGGGTTAGGCAGAGCTGTACAGTCACGAGCACCAATATGTTTACACTTAGCAATTTGCAAAAGTGATTTTCTCCTTCTGTTTTGATTGTAATTTTATGTTATAACGAATATAGTATTTTTGGAAGCCATATTATAATGAAATAGATGTCATCTCAAAGTTGCAATCGTTATTCCACGAGAACATCGTTATTGAATTTTGCTGAGTGTATACATATTTTTGCTCGTGACTGTACCTATAGTAACATTTCATCAGAAGTCCCAAGTAGCAGGGGTCAACCCATCAACAGGACACAAATCCCAGACTCTGGGTTGCTACTGAGAAATTCTGGACGAAAAAACCCAATAACACTTCGCCCGACCTGGAAATCGAACCCCCGAACTCATGCTCAACAGTGACGCTACACCAACGAGGCAGTCAGAGAATATATCTATGGACTATGACCAATTTTCAGACGAAAGTAACTCATAAATGTATTCAGAGTGAGACTTTTCGTTTCTCAAAACAAAAAGAGTTAGGCAATTACGATTGCATTTTTCACATAGGAATGAAATAAAATATGTTAATTTGGCACTTAAGTGCATACATTATAAAACACAAAAGCAAACAAACCTTTAAAAAAATATAAATAAGTACTTCTAGATTTTTGGCAGATTTCTAGCATTCCTTTTTACCCGATTACGGCGAAGAAGAAAGGAGGGTTATGATTTTGACCGGTATGTATGTAAGTATGTTCATCTGTTCCCTCCTATCTTCTAAACCACTCCGCACAATTTGACAAATGAGGTATCGTTGGAAGCGTCTTGATCGTCCACTAGTTATAGGCTATGTGACGTCACATTAAATTAAAAATGGCGCCCTGTAGAGGACATAAAGTCAGGAACTAAAAAAAAAATTGTTTAATCGTACCTTGTTCGGTATCAAACGAAAGGGCTTAATGAGCACATTTCAAAAATATATATTATTATATTATAACACCAAAAGAATTTAAAAAAATTAAAGTAATAAAAAATAAAACCCAACTGCGACTAAAAAGGTATAAACAAGACACCACAGACAGACAAATTAAAAATCCGGAGTCACACGTAATCTGTTCGATTTATGCCCTAACACGTGTGACTCCGGATTTTTAATTTGTCTGTCTGTGGTGTCTTGTTTATACCTTTTTAGTCGTAGTTGGGTTTTAGTTTTTATTACTTTCATTTTTTAACGCTTAATCTCTGTAATTAATCTATACAGGGTGACTGGATCTGGACATAGCAACTTCGTTTTAGAGGAGAGCATTTACTAATTATTGAACCTTACCTACTTGAATTTGATCGTAAAGAGGTTTTGTATTTTTTTTTTTAAAGCTTATTAAAAAACAATTTTTAGCCCTAGCTTGAGGGAAGTTCCAAGGTATTTTAATCGCCGATATTTATGACTACCACCAATAAAAAAAAACAAAAATAATGAATATTGGAAAATCCCATTAAAATATAAAAGTTGACATATCTCCCAAACTATAAAACTTTAGCAAGGGAAAGTAAGGTCTAATAAGTAGCAAATGACCTCCTCTATATGCAAATTTGCTATGACTGGTCCAGATCCAGTCACCCTATAGAAACTTAGTGCAAAAAGAAATGCATTACCAACAAAAACAGTACTTACAATAGATGGTATGTATGGGGTACCTAGGTATCTACTTGCGACCTTTTTTTTTTTTTTTGAGGTTGGGAAATCATCCAATGACTTCTCCTGCTCTGAGCGGAGCGGAAGGGCGTGTCAGACTTTTACTGACTAAAACCCACCCGTGTTCCTTCATTTGCCTGTTGCCAAGGTCCCGGTATCCCTTTCGGACTTTCCCGCAACCCTGGCAGGCATCGGTCCTATTGGACCCCGTCAATTTTGCTGATATCTCTTTGAGGCGCGCGTGGAACACGACGCGCCATCGACCCGGGCCTGGTCCTTATCGGACGGCGAGCTGCCCGTTGCTCGCCGTCCGCAAGCCCGCGCCTATGGTGGCCGGGAATCCACCTGGGATTCCCGACGCCCAGGGCGTCTCCAACGGCGGCGGTTAGGGGCGTGAGGGCGCAAACTTTGCCTTTCCCTCACGCGTTCCGCCTCCTCCTTCGCGAGCATTACTGCTTCGCAGAAGGAGGTGACGGCCTCCCATGTCCTCTCGCTCCGTACCATGGCCTGAACCAGGGCCGGACGCGAGAGGTCATTGCCGCCAAATCTACTTGCGACCTGGCTATATATTCCAACACTCTAGCAGTTATTAAATTATAACCGCTTCATGTATCTAAGTATATGCACTATACATCTGAAAACATAATCAATAAACATCGATTACTTTCAAACATAATACTTTACCCGAAATCCCAAAAAGTACGGCTTGCCTAAATTACCTCGAGTAACCGATATCCCACAAAAATTAACTGCCAGCAAATTGTGCGGGACTCCGAAGTAGAAGGAAAAATAAAAGTGAATCGACCGTTTTTATTTTACACCGTTATTCCGGGAATTTCCACAAACATTCTCACGTTGCTTATACCCTGGTACTCCAGTGAAAGCGATATTGCAATTTGATATTTGAAACCTTGATTTTTTTTTTGAGTTTGTTTTGTTTGCTGGCCCGTATTTTGGAATATAGGTACTCAATCATTGGGCGATGCTTTGAGAAAGCCTTTGTCTAGTATTGGATGTCAGCTGAAATGATGATGATTGATCAAAATTACCTATTTTTACCCGACTACAGCGAAGAAAATAGGAGTGTTATGATTTTGACCGGTATGTATGTAAGTAGGTATGTTCATCTGTTTCCTCCTATACAATTTGACAAATGAGGTATCGTTGGAAGCGTCTTGGTCGTTAACTAGTTATAGGCTATGTGACGCCCTCTAGAGGACATAAAGGGAGGAACTTAAAAAAAAATTGTTTCATCGTACCATGTTGGGTATCAAATGAGGGCTTAATGAGCACATTTCAAAAATATATATATTATAACACCAAAAGAATAAAAAAAAAAAAAAAGTAATAAAAAAAACTAAAACCCAACTACGACTAAAAAGGTATAAACAAGACACCACAGACAGACAAATAAAAAAAAACATGGCACGTAATCTGTTTGATTTATGACCTAACACGGTTGACGCCGGATTTTTAATTTGTCTGTCTGTGGTGTCTTGTTTATACCTTTTTAATCGTAGTTGGGTTTTAGTTTTTATTACTTTCATTTTGGTTTATTACCGTTTGATCAATGAGAAATGTTGTTGAATGCGGCGGGCCAATTTGTTTGAAACAGATGAATACCAACGCCTCGGCATGAAATTGTTTTGAATAGTTAGCCTCAGTCAGGTCGGACAAACTCAAAGCCGCTCTTCTTAAAGGGTAAGTAGAACATAAAGAACTTCCAAATATAACCACATGATCCATCAATAAACGATCAGTTTCTTCATATAAAAATATTAAATAGAGAGGCAGCACTTCTTGGGGTGCGTAAACTGTACATTTTTACTGTTATTCCTAAAATTCAGTTAAAACTTTCGAAGAGAAGTGATTTGAGTACCCTGCGGAGTAAGAGAAAGTTCAGAATCCCGAATCCAGCAGTCAACTCTGCGTATGCCCAACGGCTGCCATCATTCCTACATATTTACATTTACAATAAGGTAACTCGGTACATAAGATCGACAATTCATCTTACACCCAAATAAAACACATAGTGAAATTATGGCTTTTGGAACAATCTTACACCTCTACTGAAACAATCCTTACTATAATCAAATAAAATCAACGTATCCACTGCAGAGTCACACACATCCTTACACGGTCACACACTTACACACACACACACACACACACACACACACACACACACACACACACATCCACACACACACACACACTCATATTGTAATATATGAGTGTGTGTGAACAGCAGCAGCATATAGAAATTAAGTATATCAAGTTTTTGTTTTTAATTAACTAATGTTATCTTTATGAATTATTTTAGTTTTCATACCGGAATTAGTTTATATTTATATTCTTGTAATTTTTAGTTTTCCAGTCTCGAAGAGGCTAACTTCACCAATTTCAACTTTTATTTAAAAATAATCAAAATATTTTATATTTATATAATGGTTGCCCAAGATACAGGCTGCGCCTAGTTTGGGACCAACGGTACCTCAATATTGTAATTTAAATGTTGAAATAAACGATTACATCTTAAAATATGGTGAGTCATATTCACTAGAAGATATACTGATATGGCCTTCTATTGATGAAGCTTTATGCTCCATACAAGAAATTACAGCGTAATGATTAAAAAAAATTACATTAAAAAAAGTGAAACTTTCGGCATGTTTTTAATGAGGTCAATAAAAACCTAAGCTTCTGCTAGGTTTTACCGAGAGTAAAATGTATTTTGAACTATAAAATATGTTTTGTAACACATTGTGGAACGTGGTACTTTGTGTTACAATGTGTGGACAAACAAAAACTAATACCGTTATCGTTTTATTTTATTATTTCGATAAAGGTAGCGAGGGATGCTTCTTTAATGACCAGGGGTGGCCTTAAAATGATAACATCTTTTTAATTTTTTTAATACAGAATGGTCCTGCTTTTTACCTCGATTTCGCCTGATGGAGAGCGATGGATGAGGTCTATGATGGAAGGCAGACGGGCTTTATGTAGAAACATCAGAATCAGCAATACAAAAGTTCTTAAAATCGTATTGAATGACTATTTCATGAAATCATGACATTTGGGGATTATTCTAACTTATGGAGTTGTATTGCTGATTCTAATGATTAATTATAATTATGTAAAGCCATATTTGTTACGGTTATCAATTATATTTTAATTAACATACAACCTGACACTGACCTGCAAATTGCAAAAAATTTCAGAAAATTTGATTTTCGCGGGCTACCATAGCACATCCCCCTTAACACGGTATTCTGAAAAGCAATCCAGAAAATTGCTTTATTTTCCTAATAGATCTTCAATTTCCAATCAATCAATCTGCCTAGCCTTTTCCCAACTATGTTGGGGTCGGCTTCCAGTCTAACCGGATGCATCTGAATACAAGTATTTTACATGGAGCGACTGCCTATCTGACCTCCACAACCCAGTAACTGGGTATTACGATACCCCTTGGGTAAGACTGGTTGTCAGACTTTCGGGCTTCTGACGACCCGTAACGACTGTCAAAGATCCTCGAATGACAGCCGGGACCAACGGCTTAACGTGCTTTCCGAAGCACGGAGGAGTCTCGATATGTAAAGATGGTCACCCATCCACGGACCAACCCCGGCAAGCGTAGCTAAACCTGATGAACCCGTGCGGCTGTTATTACTTAGCCACGAGCTCCTCAATTCAATTGAGACCTTCAATTTTAATATCAGGAAAATAGTTAACAGATAACAGGTAAGTGGCTGCATATAAAAATGAGAGAATTATGACACTGGACTGGGTCAATTTTCTTAGAAGTTTCATGTAAATTGATACTAATTTACTTGGAAATTATGAGGTCAATTGCCGGGTCGTCAGAAGCCCGAAAGTCTGACAACCAGTATTGCCAAGGAGTATCATATTACCCAGTTACTGGGTTGTGGAGGTCATACAGGCAGTCGCTCCTTGTAAAATACTGGTATTCAGCTGCAACCGTTAAAACTGGAAGCCGACCCCAAAATAGTTGGAAAAAGGGTAGGCAGATGATTTATATAATATTTTGATATTAAATAGGCCCCAAATCTGCTCTCTGTATAAGAGAGCCAGTTCTCTCAGTCAGAAAAAAAAATTGGTTGCAATTCTTCCTAAGACATTATGCAGATTAGTAATATGACTATCTGCTACGTCGTAGCAGCGTAGCCGTGACATCGTAATCTTCAGCTACGTGACTACGCCGTAGCAACCACAGTGCAATCCTTTTAAAATTCAAACCTGCTTAGTTTCAAATGTAATATTTTTCGTCTAGATTCTTACAAATATACGAAAAAACAACGGTTTGCCTTATCCCACATAAATGTACGGGCCCCGGGAAAACAATAAATTCAACTTTTTACGTGAGTGTATTCGCTTAAAAATTTAGTTTATTGTTTTTGCGTGGATGCAGTATTATGTATTGTTATGATTACGAAAGGGTACATAATGCAATGGAGCAGCCAATAAACTACCTTACTTGGTTTAAAAAGAAGGATTTTTAAAACGAAATTAAATAAATTGTGCGCTTACTTAATATAGAATTCGTTCGTACATACATAGTATATTATTATTATGTTTTATTAGTTTCAGCGAATTATTTGTATTATGTTATTAGAGTCAGGTTTATGATTTTTGTAATCTTCAAACTGCCGTAAAAAAAAAAGCATACATTTTCTTCCTAGAAAAACCAATTAACATATTTATAACGAACTAGCTGATGCCTGCGGCTTCGCCCGCGTGGTATGTCGATAAAAAAGTACCCTATTTCCTTCCCCAGGATGCCATCTATCTCCTTGCCAAATTTTGTTGAAATCCGTTCAGTGGTTTAGGCGTGAAAAGGTAACATACAGATAGACAGACAGATAAACAGACAAACAGAGTCAGTTTCGAATTTATAATATTAGTTAGGATGTATTTACAACGTGTAACGGAATAAACGCAAGAGCTCATACACGCCAATTAGAATATTAAATTATAAGACTAATATAATATCTGTAATTTAATTTAATTAAACCACACCTAGTTATTTTTTATTAAATAGACGTCCTGACTAAACATGAAACGAGGATAGCTATGAGCGTATTACAAATTTGGTTATGCATTTAAATAAGCTTTATATAAAGGCTTAAATTTCCTTAAATAAAATATTTTATTACCTTGCTATGACGCAGTGACGCATATTTTTCATGAAAAATTAACATATATAAATAATGACGGAAATCGATTCAGGAGCCGATTCTGAGCAAACTACTTTCAGGTCTTGCGCTTATTCTGTTACACGTTGTATAGTATTATAGATAATGAAATAGTTGAAACACAAACTATACACGCAAGTTGCAGGCAAACGCTTGTTTATTTATCTCTTGGCTGTCGTATTTGCTGTCCTGACACAATAAATAGCTCGAGTGAATTGTTCAAACAAAGCGCTCGGAATCCTCAACAAAATGAATTTTAAAATTCCAATAACCCGACCTTGTCAATTCCTTAGAAAACAAGCATTTCAATAAAGTGTGAGCTTGTCTTAAAATTGCAGGTCATACTGGAAGCTACTCCATTATATTTAGAGTCTGTAATACCTTCTTTTTTTTGTGTTTTGGAAATCATCGAATGACTTCTCCCGCTCTGGGCGGAGCGGGAGGGCATGCCAGGCTTTTACTGAGTAAAGCCCACCCATGTTCCTTCAGTTGCCTATTGCCAGGGTCCCGGTATCCCTTTCGGTCTTTCCCGCAACCCTGGCAGGAGTATATGATACCTCAAATTGCTTAGCATGATCCTCCGTTATTTCGGAAATATTGCAGTGTTCATTTTGAAACAAATATTTATGCTAAAGTTGTGAATTAATGTTAAGTACTATGTTTGGCGATAACACGATACCATAAAATTTGCTCGATCGCAGAAAAAAAACAAAGTTACCTCCAAACCAAACAATAAAACGCTGGTATTCAAAAAATACTTCAAATTAAATCATGAAACTTTGCATAATAACTGAAATAACTAGAAACAATAAAGCAAAGAATTGAGAATTGAAATAGTTATTTCAATTGTCAATTCTTTATTGCATTATTTTAAATATAAAGCAGATACTACGTTTTTTTTAAATTAAATTAGACAGAAAGAAATACATTTATTTAATACTTACATTAATTTATTTACATTATTTTCACCGTAAAAAGAAATTACCTAAACTATTGGCGCCTTGGAGTCTTGTCCCGGCCGCTCAGCCTCGCACACATTCATACATTATTTTCACCGTAAAAAGAGATTACCTAAACTATTGGCTCCTTGGAGTCCCCGCCGCTCAGCCTCACACAAATTCAGTCCACGAGCAGTACAGTGCGAGCTAGATAAAGAGCGAATTTGCGCTGAGTTACTATGGACTCTTAATGGTTTTCTAGAAACTTCTTCAGTTGAAAAGCTGGGATAATGCAGTGTGAAAAGACGAGTTCTGGGCACGATGTATCTTTGTAAGTTGTGACCAAAGGAATTCCGAGAATTCTTTTTTAGGAGTAGGAAAGCTGTAAATGGAATATAAATGAAATAAGTGCAAGACATTGTTGTCCTCGACTGCCTTGTAGGTCTTCTGGTCGTAAGCGCTACTGTGGAGCATGATGTCCTTGGTTTGATTCCCAGATTCATCTCGTCACTAGTCTTAAGCAATCCCTGAGTGAATAGATACAATTTCTTATTTATTTCTTTCTTTCTTTCCTTTATATTTAAAGCTCATAGATAAAGCAAGATGTCAGGTGTAAAGCCTTAGATAAAGTGTTGTGGCATGTTGCCAACCCTTCTCTAGATAAAGATAGTACAAGTCAGATAGACAAACACTTTCGCTGACCTGGGAATGTTTTTTATATTTTTTTTATTTATGTGATTATTTTGCTACTGGTAGTGAAACGTAACGAAAGCTGAAGAATTCAAATAGGGAAGAAACAAAAAATGCCTTCTTTGGGACTCGTTGCACTGACCTATACTCCATTTGAAATAAGATTAGACATTTAAACAAACCGTTTTATTGTTCGTTCAACCAATTTTGACTTTTACACCGTAGGCATAAGGATGGCATTAAAAGCAAAAAAGGTTACACAATACCAACTGTCTACTGCAGCTGCCATTTGTCATGCCAGCAATGTAATAGAAGTCAAAATCGGTTGAACGTTTATGAGGAACAGGGTGTAAAGTTCACTCATCCACCATAGAAAAGGGAGGATCCTCCGACCAGACGGGTGTTGTGTCTGGCGGGTAACTGCCCAATGATTGATATTGGATTTTTGTATATATGTTCACTGCACGGTAAACTCTGCGCGATGCAGGATTTTTGTGACGTCAGGATTTTTGTGTGACGTCAGGTCTTTGATGCGTAGTTCGAATGTGGCGATGTAGGTACCGCCACAAACGGACTGTAAAAAAAGGTTTATTTAAATGTCTAATCTTATTTCAAATGGAGTATAGGTAACCTAAATTCGGTCAAGAGGATAATATTATTAATGCAAATTATCTTCATATTAAAGTAAGCTATGCTAGGTATAATCAGCCAATAAGGTTCCCACTGCTGGGACACAGGACTCTTCTCTGTGAGAGGGAGTGGGCTATAATCTACCACGTGGGCCCAGTGCGGTATGGTAGATGTCACATGTCTTCGAATTTTTTATTCTAGAACATGCCGGTTTCCTCACAATATTTTCCTTCACCGTTTTGAGAGCAGTGGTGATGAAATTATTTACACAAAGTAAAGCACCTGTCTATCCATGGCCTACAACTCGTAGGTAATTCGGAACCGTCACTACTGGACCACTACTGCTCTACTTATTAATGTACATTTTATTTTAATTCAGAATAAATAGAATTTACCTAAAAAAAACCTACCCACTAAAAAGCTATGCTTAATCCTATCCCGAAAAAAAAACAAGTTTCATTCTCATTTATTTTACAAAATCAAGCAATTGTCATAATAACGACACTAATCGAACAAAAAAAATATTTTTTCTTAGATTGAGTCAGCTATCAAACATCATCTGCCTAGCCTTTTCCCAATCATGTTGGGGTCGGCTTCCAGTCTAACCGGATGCAGCTGAATACCAGTATTTTACATGGAGCGACTGCCTATCTGACCTCCACAACCCAGTAACTGGGTAATACGATACCCCTTGGCAAGACTGGTTGTCAGACTTTCGGGCTTCTGACGACCCGTAACGACTGTCAAAGATCCACAAATGACAGCCGGGACCAACGGCAGTCAGCTATCAAACAAAAACAAAAAATCTTCCTTTCCTTTCTATGTCTTTCTATGATTTTCGTGTATTGTATGAGTATTGTGATTAATTTTAATGTGTACGTCTTTGTCAAACTTGTTGTACCTACCTAGATGTTAAGTGAATGATGTGGTCGCCTATAATTGGAAGTGCACACTTATATTTGTCCCTGTTCATGTTAACATGCATAACTGTGTAGCCTCTATTGGTGATCCAAAAAATATTTATTAAAATGTATTTAGGCATCATTTTATAGTCAGTTGCAAATAGTGAGTGCTCCATCTCGAAACATCAGTGGAAGAGACTCCTGAATAAAACATACACTCACAGAATGAAGGCGCTCACAAACAAATAACGAGCATATAATATCGTTACTGGATGGAGTCTATCAGATATTATTGATAGATAGATAGATAGATAGATATATCATGTAGACCATAAAAATTACAGTTAAATAAATGTAATTATTGAGACACAATGGGCGCTATAAGTGATATTTTACGGAAAACCTTTGGATGTAAAAAAAGCACTTGTGTTTTTCAAAGAGATAAATAAAGAAACATTAAAATAGGCTCATTAGTCACGGGAACATGGTCATGCATAAAAAAAGATCAATTAGCTCGAATAATAAAAAAAACAAAGTAATTGTAATGCAATAATAATAATAGTCCTCCAGACCGGATTTTCGGCCACGGCGGCCAATCTCAACGGAGACTAGCCTTCGGCGCGGGAGATATTAATTCAAAATTATTCGTGTTTATTAAAAGTCTTAGTTGGTATAAAAACATAATGTAATGAATTGGGAGAAGGCGCTGAAATCTGACATACAGGTTTTTACCTAGTTTGGGTTTCAGAGGCTTCATTGTTTTTGTAACTCTTATTTATGTCAATAAAGATTTTAATATTATATTATTACTAGCTGCGCTCCGCGGTTTCACCCGCGTAAGTCTCGATCCCGTGGGAATATCAGGATAAAAAGTATCCTATGTGTTAATCCAGGTCATAAACTATCGGTTTGCCAAATTTCATCCAAATCCATTCAGCCGTTTTTGCGTGATTGAGTAACAAACATCCAAACACACAAACACATAAACACACAAACACACAAACTTTCACATTTATAATATTAGTAGGATTATTATATTATAGTGCACAAGTGTGTGCGCAGACACAGGTGCACTCTCTCTTTTTCTCTTCTCTCTCTTGCACTAGTAATGTACATACATAGTTTTACTCGCCGACGAATTATAATTACTTTGTAAGTCTTTGGTAATAGAGGCTCTTAAAATTCTGCCACTTTGGATATTGCTATAAAAACCCAATAACATACTTAATCCTGAAAATCGAATTACAAA
Organism: Lithophane leautieri; assembly: GCA_949152455.1. NCBI lineage: Eukaryota > Metazoa > Arthropoda > Insecta > Lepidoptera > Noctuidae > Lithophane > Lithophane leautieri. The sequence continues at coordinate 12,483,231 of OX424478.1, forward strand.
CCTAAACTTTAGACCACAAAACCCTACTTCGTTGTAAGTTTATTCTTCACTGTTCAAATTCAACATACTGAATAACTCGACGTAATTACCGCCAACATACCAACATAACCTTACAAGATAATTTAACCTCCTCAACTTACCTACATTCCTGGTACCGTTACCGTTTCCATTTCTCCTAAATCTTGACAGAATAAAGTGCAAACGGCCCGCCGACAAAACAAATTGTAGGCGGGAAAAATTCCATCCCACTTGCGTCTCGCCGTGTTTAAATAAAAACACTGTTATTTTTTATTACATTGCCGGTTTCGAGGGCAATTTTCACATTTTACAGAATACAGCCCGATTTATTTACGGTTATTAAACGCGATGGAAAGTGAGAAGATGATGTTGTTTCTTTATAAGAAGTTTGAAGGAAAATTGGATAAAGGATGCCATATAAAATTTCAGGAGAAATAAAAGTCTATTCAAATACATTTATCTACACCCATGCTATAAATCCTCTATAAAAGTTTCTGAAACAGTTAGCTTATTGCCAACATTAAATCAACCAGTGTCATAGTAACCATTATATCATCCAAACGGGTGTTATAATGTTGTACTAAATTTCATAATGCAACTCATTCCAAAAAAAGAACGCTGTCATGTAGGCGCGTTTCACTAACTAAGCTGAGTCATTTAAAAAAAAACTTATAGTTTATTCGAATTCAAAAAATTCGAATTCACGTTCGTTGTATCCCCCATTTATATTCGATATTAGTATTACAAAGAATCTTTTATAGACGATTCATAACATGGGTGTAGATAAAGTCTTGTATGCAACTGTAAATAATTAGGTATTAAAACACTATGTGATACTATTATCACACTCGGCTTTTCGTGTTTTAATACCCCTTATTATATAACAGTTGCATAAATAACTAATTCAAATACATATATGTACGTCATGATATTCTAGATTCATTTGTATCAAAGGACCAAACAATACTTTGTTTAGGTTAGGCTGGGTTTCTACATAAGTGATTAGCATTAAAAGGAAGTGGTTTTATTAAGCAAACCAGTGAACCAATACATTTATGTAGAAATCCAAGCTGTAGGGAGATATTATTCATTACCGGTGCTAATGAAATAACAAGCGACCCCTTTTTCCAAGCAACTCTAGAGTATCTGCAGAAGCTTAAGCTATTTGTTGAAATTGCTATGAAAAATGTAGGTCACAATTTTTTGAAGGTCTAAATAAAAGAAACTTCATTATATAGTTACCGTTTTATTTCATATTTCTTTGGTAGGTTAACTTGATAAATACAAAAATATATTACAATACAATATTTATTTAGTTATTTATAGGAGAACCAACAGGTTTAAACAAATGAATAACAGAGCCAATTACAAGCAAGATCTTACTACGCAGCAATTTACATTACGACTCCAAAATTTACCAGGACGACAGTACCGCAGAAGAGTTGTAACATTTAATGAACTAAAACAATTATATGGAACGGCCCGGTGGGTGAATTAACTAAACAATGCTAATTAGAGAACGAGCTGCGGAGTTTTGAATGCACAATAATTAATGTAAAGAGAACTTGAGTTATTAAAATAAACGCTTGTAAATGGTTGTGGAATTGAGAGTAACGATTTTAATTGTCTTCTTTAATTTGAAGGGTTAAAAGACTGGTTGTTTCAATCCGTCGTCTGTGTTTTCCTTTAGGGTTAACCACCCGCAATACGTCTCAAAAATTGATATATTATGCACGACAGTATTTCATTTTACATGATAAAAATCTTATGTGCACTCACGGAAAAATAACTCACAACCTAAACTGGGCCTAGAAGTGTGTAATTTTGCCCAATCTAGTTTATTTTATAGCGAAGATGGTCACCCATCTTTACATACCTAGACCTCACTGTAGCTCAAAAAAAAAAAATCTGTTGGTCCCGGCTGTCATTCGTGGATCTTTGACAGTCGTTACGGGTCGTCAGAAACCCGAAAGTCTGACAAACAGTTTTACTAAGGGGTATCGTATTACCCAGTAACTGTTTTGTAGAGGTCGGATATGCAGTCGCTTCATGTAAAATACTGGTACTCATTTTCATCCGGTTAGACTGGGAACCGACCCTAATATAGTTGAGAAAAGGCTAAGAAGATGATGATAACCAGATAATAAAGACATAGGAAAGCTCCTCACAAATTGTAACAGTTACAATCTGGGTTTATACTCAGCATAGTTACAGATAAACTTCATTATGGTAATCATAAAATTTGGGTACAAATCTTAGATACAAATGCGAGGATACATTCAATTATATTTGGTTAGTAAGTACTCATTTTTTACGTAATACAGAGTATAAAACATAAAGTTGTCAAAGAAACTCCTTGCGAAGCATGTGTGGTGTGACTATGAATGATAGACTGAGGAATGATGTGGTTTAAAAGAAGATGTAGTGACAAAAATTTAAAAGAGTATTCTTACATAGTTTGGTCATGTTGAGAGGATGAATGAAAGACGACTAACAAAAGGCAGATGTGAGTGAAAACGCCGGGAGGGGACGCCCTAGGAGCACATTTAGTGACCTTATTGGTACTGCTCTTTAGAAAGGTCAGGTGCGTAGTACTCGCAACCGGGGTGCGTGTATGACCAGATATATGAACGTAAACCAGGCACAAGAAGTAGGTAAGGATCGTAGCAGGTGGCGTTCTGTTGTTTCTGCAAACCCCCATAGGAAGAAGGCTTGAGTTTATGTATGTATGTTTTCTTGGCAAAGTATATGGAGAGACAATTTCACAGTGTCCGGATAAACACTAATAGTAAGATAAATTAAAATGTTGAACAGAATTTGAATGAACACAACATAACATCACGCTTGTATTCCCCGAAGGGTCAGGCAGAGGTGTACCTATAGTACACCCACATTTCGTCAGTTACGTTTAAGTTCCATGTAATAGGGGGCGAGCCTATTGCCATCAACCGGGCACACATCTAGACTCCGGGCTGCCACTAGGAAATTTGAAAGAAATTGTCTGCAAAAAGGCTTTATCGGTACTAATGTAAAGGTGGTGAGCCTTAAAATGAAATTTAATACAGTTATAACAATTATCTATAAAATTTCTTTAGTCACAGCTCTAAGAAATATTTAATTTGGTAAATTAGCTCTTTGCATGATTTATCAAAATCCCTGGGCCCCGTTATCTTTAAGTATTTGGATCGCAACACTTAGGTTTCCACTTTAAGTATCCATCTTTTGGCAAAAGATACAACCGGCTTATAAGGAAATAAGTTGGCTTCAGGCAGAGAGCTGTAAAAAATATAATATAACCCAATACTGAAAAGTATCTGTCGTCTTAAGAAATGTCGTTAAATCATACTTATATTTTTTGCCTTGCTTTTTGTTAATCTAGCACCTATTTACCCTGCTTGTGGCTAATAACAACCGCATGGGTCGATCGGTCGATCTTTACATACCAAGACCCCTCCGTCCGTGCCTCGGAAAGCACGCTAAGCCGTTGGTCCCGGGTGATCTTTGACAGTTTTTACGAGTCGTCAGAAGCCCGAAAGTCTGACAACCAGTCTCACCAAGGGGTATCGTATTACCCAGTAATTGGGTTTTCTAGGTCCGATAGGCAGTCGCTTCATGTAAAATACTGGTATACAGCTGCATCCGGTAAGACTAGAAGCCGACTCCAACATAGATGGGAAAAGGCTAAGCAGACGATGACCTATTACACTGCCTCCTGTGCCTCAAAAAAATCACCCAAAAGTGGCCTTTCCACTGCCACCGACGACGCTGTGGAAGTGGTGAAGTTTTGGGCCAACAAAATTGAATACACCGTCATGCCATCGACACGAAGAAAAAAACAGTCAAACAACCAATAATGAACTCAACATATCGCAGACCACTGCTGGACGAAGGCCTCTCCCAAGCAGCGCCACAACACCCTGTCTACCGCAAAAAAAACTGTACCTAGATAAAATAAGGCTTTACGGACCATCTCCACAACTAGAGCCCACTCAAAACATCACATAGAACTAAAACTATAGCAACTTATTTATTCTCTTCAGATATCATTCCACGTTTTATAGAACCTTTCAGCAATAAAATCGCTTCTAAGCCCGAGATTTGAAACAATAGCTATGTCATAAAGATATCTAAAATGTATGAAACATGTATGTTACTTTGTAGGATGATAACAAATGAAGAAGATGACGTCATTGTGAGTGTGGGTGTAAACTTGACGCTATGCGAAATGGGGTTGTAAAACAGTATTGGTAGTTTCGAATGTGTCATCAGATATGCAGCACGGGCATTCTGTTTGTGCTTTTCAAGATCCATGTTTTTGTATTGTTACTTGACCATTCGGAATACGTCCTGTAGCGGTATCTACATCAAACTACGCATCAAAGATCTGACGTCACACAAAAATCCTGACGTCACATAAATCCTGCATCGCGCAATTAAAGTTTACCGTGCAATGGACATATATACAAGAACCCGACATCAATCGTCGGGCAGTTGCCCGCCAGACACAACACCCGTCTGGTCGGAGGATCTTCCCGTTTCTATGGTGGATAAGTGAACTTTACACCCTGTTCCTCATACCCCTAAAGTCCTGCTAATGGCATGTATTTAATCTAACCAATTCCCATTTTACTTTCATAATAACATTATTGAACACTGTAAGTAGTATTAAAAGATTGCTCCTCTTTTTATAAACCTCAAACAATTCCTATTTTAATTTCCTAAATAGCCAAGTATCGCGACCAACTTGGATGTAGAGCATTGCTCGCTTAGCTCGCTCGACTCGCGCACGGTTGGTTACAGTTTTAACCTAACCCATTTGGTCGAGGTGGCCTAGTTTAGTTACTGCAACCAATTCTTCTCGCTCGTGGTTGGCCACAGTTCTCACCTTACTTAACCCATTTGGTCGGGGTACCCATAGCATAGCCATTGCTACCAACTTTGAGAAAAATCCAGAAAGTTAAGAAGAAGCTCATTTATTTAAAAGTGATTCTTAATAGAAATCCAAAAAGTTTTCAGAGGTTCATTTATTTCAAAAAACATCATTAGAAACTCAATATGTTTTTGGATTATCACAGTAATATTTCCCCTTGCAAAGCTATGTTGCTCACTGGTAGCTGTTGCATGACAGTTATACGTCCGTATCCACCTCCGTATGATTTGATAATCCAAGTTTAAAAATACTACTCGAGTACGTGGCAAAAAACTACTAAATCAGTAGTATTCTTAGAACAAAAAGAAACAGTAGGTACATTATGTAAACAAAACTGACAAGCCATCTGGCTTTACATTGGCACATGAGGCGGCAAAAACTAAAAGGATAATACAGCAAGTCATAGGATTTACTAAAACATAACCCAACCCGTCGGTCGTACTGAATTCCGGTCAAGGAAATTGGTCTATGTTGTCTTTGCAAAAAAAATTCACAAGTTTCAAATATTTTCTCTCGTATATTTTTTTTTTTCACTGGGTTGTGCTGGTTATATAGGCAGTCGCTCCAAGTAAAATACTGGTATTCAGTTGCATCCAGTTAGATTGGAAGCCGACCCTAACATAGGAAGAAGCTAGCCAGATAATGATGATAACATCTTTTTTTTCTTAAAATTTAATTGATACAAGGCTTTCATATTTATCCTCTTTACTGAATAACGAGGTGGGGTTCTGATAGTAGAGTCACAGATATTTTAATACAGTTAATATTTTAGTAATATTAACTGTATTAAAATATCTGTGACTATATACGGTAAAAAAGTTCATAAATTGGTTTCAACTATTAAAAAAAACCCAATCAGAAATGAAAAAGGCAGAGGACAGAGTGTTGTGGCACAGCCTGGGAGAGGCCTTTGTCCAGCAGTGGACTGCGATAGGCTGAGCTGATTATTTAAAACAATTTATTTAAAAAAATAATGATTGACACTCATCACAAAATAAAAATTTCAGATTTAGGTACATAATATTTAAAAAGAAGACAACAATTTTATTAGAACCTAAATTAAAAATAAGACATAATATTTTCAATGACATAAATAGTAACTATTTCGGTATATTATTTTAAATGTTACAATATATTACATTAATAATTATATTTATTAATGGCAAAATAAAAACAAAGGCATGTTACGTAACAAAAACATTACCGAAATCAACACCTGAAAATTATAATTAAACAAAACCGACTTCCAAAAAAAAACTAAAAAATGTAAAATAACTTTGATTTCGGAAGTCGGTGTCTTTGCTTTTCAATTTTCGTTTTTTGCCATCGACTTCCGAAATTAAAGTTATTCTTCACTTTTAAGTGTTATTTTTGAAAGTCGTTTTTTTATTTTGTAATCAGTTTTTATTTTTCACTTTTTTGTTGTGGTTCCTACCCCACCCAAATTCGAATACCTACCTGCCACTACCTTTTTTTTTTTTTTTTTTTTGAGGGTGGGAAATCATCCAATGACTTCTCCCGCTCTGGGCGGAGCGGAAGGGCGTGTCAGACTTTTACTGACTAAAACCCACCCGTGTTCCTTCATTTGCCTGTTGCCAAGGTCCCGGTATCCCTTTCGGACTTTCCCGCAACCCTGGCAGGCATCGGTCCTATTGGACCCCGTCATTTTTGCTGACATCTCTTTGAGGCGCGCGTGGAACACGACGCGCCATCGACCCGGGCCTGGTCCTTATCGGACGGCGAGCTGCCCGTTGCTCGCCGTCCGCAAGCCCGCGCCTATGGTGGCCGGAAATCCGCCTGGGATTCCCGACGCCCAGGGCGTCTCCAACGGCGGCGGTTAGGGGCGTGAGGGCGCAAACTTTGCCTTTCCCTCACGCGTTCCGCCTCCTCCTTCGCGAGCATTACTGCTTCGCAGAAGGAGGTGACGGCTTCCCATGCCCTCTCGCTCCGTACCATGGCCTGAACCAGGGCCGGACGCGAGAGGTCACCGCCGCCAATCGCCTCCGCGAGGACACGGCGGTGCTCCGCCCAAGCAGGGCACACCTCAACCGTATGCTCCACCGTGTCCTCCGGGCGATCCACACAGTGGTGACACCCGGGCGTTTCCTCCCGCCTAATCCTACACAGGTACCTCCCGAAGCTGCCATGTCCGGTGAGGACCTGTGTCAGGCGGAAGGTGAGGACGCCGTGGCGCCTCTCTATCCACTCCTCAAAGAGGGGACTTATCGCCGCTATTGTGGCGTGCCCAGCGCTGGGTTGCGACAATCGCACTCTCCATGCCGCCATGAGATCTTGCCGGAGCTCTGTCCGCTGTGCCGCGATTTCTCGCGGCAGCGGAGTTACACCCCGGCGCTTCACCTCCTACCTGCCACTACCTGCTATGTAATTAACAGTGACGAAGTCACATAGAACGTCGTCGACATAGATTAAGTGGGAAAAATACGTAATATTTGAAGCTAACTCAAAAACTATGTAAGCAAAGTTAATAAAATTTATATGGGAACACCTCGGAAGCATGACCTACCAAACAAATAAAGAATCATCAAAATGGATTCATAATTGGCGGAGTAATAGCGTAACAAACATACAAAAAAAAAAACAAAACAAAAGCGTCGCCATCATTGACAACGTAGTCCCCACAGACTTCAAAGAATTAAACATTCCGGCGCGAATTATTGTTGGATGTAACATGTGATGCCTTTCCTGTTCTTTTCCCTAGATTCTGTTAAAGTTAGACCAGCAAAGGTGTACTTTAGAGAGGCAATATTACGCATTTAATTCGGCCCTAATAACGCAGACTGAATCAGTCTGGTAACGGATCCGCAGTTTTTGACAGCAGACTGAATCAGTAGCTGTCACAAAGTCGTGTCACGTCAAGTGTCACATTCACAGACAATTTTTCTAGTTATCGTTTTATTTTTGTGATGTTTTTATATAAGTACATGTAAATAACTATTTAACCTAGTATAAACGTTCCTTTATGTATATTTTTTTCCCTTTGTCTATAACGTTAGAATTAGATTGGATATCTCTTGTATTTCGTTTTTGGTATTAATAAAGTAAATAGCTTTTTAACCTTATAATATTAAAATAAAAATATTATCCGCCTTTCAGTTACTAGGCTCACATAACCGCGTAGTAGATAGACCTGCTTCCTGCTTATCAATTCCATACATTCTGTACTAATTTCATTAAACAAACATTTTCTTCTCATTTCAAACGTGTGGAACAATTTCTACGTAGTTCATGAAAACATATTAAGTAGCTAACTATTGTTATAAATGAAAATGGGGCCTTCTAATGTTTGGTACAAGGTTGAATATTGAATAAATTATTTTCAATTTTCCCTGTAAATTACGGGATTGATTATAACAAGATTTATCAGACAACCATTGGAAGTGGTATTGTTTTACTATTGCTTCCAGATTACAGATTATATTAAAATAACTGAAAATCTTATAACAGAATTCCTTAGAAGTCAAATTTTTGAGAAAAAGGGCAACATTGGCTGGTATTGATATCCGACTTTCATGACAGAACTTAATTTTACGGCTATTACCAGAGCTTGATGAGCCGCTTGCTTTGTGGAAGCTTGTTCAACGCTCCCATACAAAATAGAATAATAATATACCAAATTTAATCCAGCTATCTACCTTACATTTTTTATGATTCTTGATCGCGCACTATATTATTATCAAAGTAGCAAATAGGCAATTGGTTTAGAGAAAAACTTGGTAGTTTTTCTCAAAACCTGGTAATATTTTGTATCATAGCATGGTTGCTATCATAACAAAGAATTGAAATAAAATGTTACCGCTTGTAAATGTCTGGTTGCCTGGTAGTCTGGCTTGCTGCCAGTCAATTTACTTCGCCGCAAACCTAATGGGTGGGGCGTTGATCCAATGAATATATTATGTAAGTTTAGGTACATAAAAAAAGATACCTAAGTACCTACTATTTGGTAGCATAGTTTAGTTTTAATACGGAAAATGGAATTAAATCGATGTAATCCATTAGATTTCGTCAAAAGAGTAATTTATCTTATTGGCTCTTTATGTGACATAACAGACGGATTTTTTATAAAAAAAAAAAAAAAAAAGTTATTTTAGTACCTTCAGTTGTACAAAAACTTATCTAAACACAATGTAGCGTTACAACTAGGGGAAAGAGCGTTTTCGATGAACTCTGGCACCCAAAAACTTTAATAGGCAAATCGTGCTGTAGATCCGCAGTGGTAGCTCGCGAAATTCAAATTTTCTTAGGTTTTTTCTTTATTTGCAGTGTCAGGCCGCATTGACGGCTGTCATTAAAATGATGGCAGCGGGGTGCCAAAAAAGAAAAAACACATCAACATATTTTAGGTTTGACTGACGTCATTCGCCGGTAAATTGCGGACACTATGTAGCGGCCACCGCTCTTCTAGGAACCGTTTTAGGCTTGACTTCAGGTAAACACGAAATAGCAAGCTACCTGGTATGAAGTGTTAATGCCATCATTATTCCACTGCGAAAACGGGATGGTGCTAGCGGCCTTGTCTAGCTCCGTCTCTCTCTTACACTGGAAAAATGGTGGCATTAATACTTCTGGATGAATTCATCGTTGGCCAACTACACAAGTCTATAACCCGATAATCTACAGTAATAGGTCCATAGGTATGTATAGTACTGGACGGTGCTGACATAACACTTTGAATTAATCCCGGAGCTAACACCTCCATTGGCAAGGCGTAATCTAATCTATAACAGCCATAGTTTCATGTTTCAAAGGTACTACTAAATAATATAAGGATACCTATAGGTAATTATTTATTTATTTATTTATTTATTTAGGATCTCCAACAAAGGATACACATACACAATATAAATCACAATAACAAAACGTAATTATGATTTAACAATACTTATTTCTTTCTTTATATCTTTATTACTAAAATATACAATCATAATATAAGTCCTTATTTAGATTACGTTGTTTTTAGCAGGGAAAAACAGCACAAACAGAGCATCCATTAGAACAAATGAATGATTTATCCATAGATATTATAAATTACAGTCGCTTTTCATGTTTGTCTGTATGTCAGCGTTGTCCTTCTAAACCACGCAACAGATTTTGATGCGGTTCCCACCATTGTTTAGGGAATTTATTCCGGAAGGTTTATGTGTGTGGTTTATTAAAGTCGTAAAAACCGTACGAACCAGGAGCGGGTCGCTAGTCCTACTATAATATAATATAATATAATATCATAAATGTGAAAGTTTGTGTGTTTGTGTGTTTGGATGTTTGTTACTCAATCACGCAAAAACAGCTGAATGGATTTGGATGAAATTTGGCAAACAGATAGTTTATAACCTGGATTAACACATAGGATACTTTTGTATCCCGATATTCCCACGGGATCGAAACTTACACGGGTGAAACCGCAGGGCGAAGCTAGTAATTCTATAAATTGCACGACAAAAATAAAATTACATAACATAATGCCTATATTTCCCAAAAGGTTGCACAGAGTTGTGCATGTATAATACACCCAGATTACGCCAGTTATGTATAAGTCCCATGTAATAGGGGGCGAGCCTATTGCCATCAACCGGCCACAGCCCCAGACTCCGGTATGCTACTAATAAATTCTAGATGGAAAAACCCAGTATCACTTTGCCCGACCCGGGAATTGAACCCAGGACCTCATGCTCAGCAGTACCGCTTGCTACCACTAGACCAACTAGGCAGTCATGCAATTATTATGACCAAAAACTATAATTTTGAAGTCTGTGTCAAACAAAGAGTACATACTTAGGTAGATACGCTATAATATCTATGATACCTCATTTTGCATCCTAATTAATAACGCCATTATACTAGGTAATCTTAGGGGATTAAGTAGACAATTATGGCATCTTAAGCCCCAAAGCCGACCACCCACCAATCTGATCAATTTAATTAATTGATAGTTTAGTAAAGTCGATCGGCAATAGTTGACCTGCAGCCATAGTTAAAGTAAGTATTCATAACTGTCAGAGTGCCCTAATTTTGTTACGTACTGCGACCGATTCCGGCGTAGCGCTCGCCGGCCGCCATCGCGTCACCGCTCGTTTCGCTCGCTCGTTTCGCTCGCTCGGCTCGCTCGGCTCGCGCGTATTTGGTTACAGTTCTGACCTGAACTATTTGGTCGGAGTGCCCTAATAGTTATATTACTATATCGTGCTCGTATCACAGGTACATATATTCCTAGTAATACAGTTATGAACCACTTTCATAACTGTATTACGGTACATAGCTATAATAATAATATTTTTAATAATAAGTTCTGCAATAGTCCTACACCATCCGGGGGTTGTCCTTGGGTGTACTTTCATAGTGTATACAGGGATAATCGGCGGTGGGTGCCTCATCCCATTTAAAATTGTCTAAGAGGCCTCTGCGAGTTGGCTTCGGCCCCTCGTACGCCTTCCAAAAGACCGGGACCCCATGGTCCCGAGATATATAAACATATTTTTAATAATAATAATATTTTTATTGAATAATAATTAAACGCTTAAAAAGGGTACATTTCAACAACAGTAAGAAGCTATTACTAAGGGGTATCATATTACTCAGTTACTGGTTTGTGGAGGTTGTGGGTAAAATACTGGTATTCAGCTGCATCCGACCCCAGCCCCAGACTGGAAGCTGACCCCACCATAGTTGGGAAAAGGCTAGGCAGATATATTATTCTCTATTAATGCCGAATTAAGAGTAAATAACGCGACTCCCGTTTCAAAACCGACTAAGCTTTATCCTGACTTAAACTAAGTGTTAGTAAGTCGACTAAACCGTGAGAAATAGTAGTAGATTACTGTAACATATTGGTATAATGATCGATGGCGACAGTAATAGCTAACTATCTACACTCAAACGTGACGATAACTTGATTTTAATGACGATACTAGACTTCTTAAAGAGGGGCTCGTGGCTAATGGCAGTTATGCCACACGGGTCGTAGGTTAAGCTACGCTTGCCACAGTCGGTTCGTGGATAGGTGACCATCTTTACATAGCGAGACTCCTCCTTGTCTCAGAAATCACGTTAAGCCGTTGGTCTCGGCTGTACTAACAGCCGCGCGGGTCGATCCATCAGGTTAAGCTACGCGTGCCGGGGTTGGTCTATGGATGGGTTACCATCTTTACATATTGAGATTCGTACGTGCTTCGGAAAGCACGTTAAGTCGTTGGTCTCGACTGTCATTCGTGGATCTTTGGCAGTCGTTACGGGTCGTCAGAAGCCTGAAACTCTGACAATCAGTCTTTCCAAAGGGTATCGTATTACCCAGTTACTGGGTTGTGGAGGTCAGATAGGCAGTCGCTTCATGTAATATACTGGTATTCAGCTGCATCCGGTCAGACTGGAAGCTGACTTCAAATATAATTAGGAAAAGGCTAGGCAGACACAGACACACAGTTATTCGATAAGTAAGACCGAAGTTTCGATCCCGCTTTCTAAAGCGCGGGCCACACTGAACGAAGCAAAATGAATCTAATTTCGCTTCGCTTCGTTGTCAGTGTGGCACGTGCTTAATTTGTATATTACCTACACGAGGCGACTGCCAAACAATTCCAATTATGGAACCTAATCTAGCTCAAGCAATAAAAAGTCTAAACAATCGTTCCCTGAACTATTAACACAGGTACAGAAAACCTCTAAAACTACTAAAATTCTTTAACGCCGGGCCTAAAAATAGGAAAAAATCTGCTCTGTGTACACAAGGCAGATTCTCTCCTATTTTATTCGAAACAAACTGTACATTTGTGGCCTCCCCAATTCTATGTTCGTTCACGTTTCTAATGGTGCGTACAAACTGGTGAAACGTAAGATGAAATATATTTTAGGCGTATGAGGAACAGGGTGTAAAGTTCACACATCCACCATAGAAAAGAGAGGATCCTCCGACCAGACGGGTGTTGTGTCTGGCGGGCAACTGCCCGAAGATTAATGTCGGGTTCTTGTATATATGTCCATTGCACGGTAAACTTTAATTGCGCGATGCAGGATTTATGTGACGTCAGAATTTTTGTGTGACGTCAGGTCTTTGCGTCCTGCCAGGGTTGCGGGAAAGTCCGAAAGGGATACCGGGACCTTGGCAACAGGCAAATGAAAAAAAAAAAAAAAAAAAAAAGGTCTTTGTTGCGTAGTTCGCATGTGGTGATGTAGATACCGCCACAGTATCATGCAATGAAAGATTTTGCCTTACATGTAACAATTTCTCATATTTTGGACGACTTGCGCGCGCAAAATGTGCATTTCACGCGCACGCTACGAGCATTACAAGCCGCGCGCGGAGTGATCCGTGATTTGTCGGTTTTTCGAACAAACACAAAGGGGCGCGCAGAGTGAGAGAGAGAGGTTCGTAGTGAATGCGCGGTAAGAGCGCGCTCCGCGTCCGCGCTTGCAGCGAACATGCAATGAAATGCAAAATGATACATTTCATGCTAAGTTTCACCAGTCTGTACGCACATTAAAGAAAATTGTGCCCCGACAACAATGTAAAGCCCTATTTGACAGTCCATTGCTCCATCTATATAGTGTCTAGAAAGAACGCTAAAATAACAATGCTACAAACGCAGTAATGGAACGCAAAAGCTTGAAGTTTTTGAGGAATTCGGAGTGAGGTAGCGACCGTAGTCTTGTTTTATTCAGATGTTTACGTAATGCTTGTGTACAATGAAGTCGAGGAAGCGTTTTTTTAACGTATGGCCTACAGATTTTTCTAGTACCTTGAAAGAAAGAAGAAGAAAGAAAGAAAATACATTTATTCAGTACAGACTGAAAGGCACACAATATACCTACATAATATACAGCACATAACAAATAAAATATAGAAAAAAAATAAAAAACAAAAACAAAAAAGGTGTAAACGTGCGATGTAGGAGAGTGTGCCTCACGGCTGCATCGAAAAGGTCCAGTTTAGCAAAAATGCCAGACAACTGTAAGTACCTGACGCTGGTTTTCAACCGGACCCGAAAGTGTGAGGTGACGGATGCAAATCAGCTTTATAATATAATAAGTGTATGTATACCTACTTAAATAAAATAAAAAACAAAATAAATGTCACATAATAATAATAAAATCGAAAATAATTATAAATAAATGAGACGGACATTTAAAATACAGAAGGAAATCCCGACGATGCCGCAGATATCGCAACAACAACCTCCGCACCTCCTTGCTGAAAATCATTTGTTTATTTGTAGATAAAAGGAACATCACGAACTGTTCGGCGATTCAAAACCAAATAAACGTTTATATTTTAAGAGATTTGATAAAGATAAAGATAAAGATAATTTTATTTGAATGGTGGTAACGAAAACGATGACGTAATAGACTATTGTTACGTCACTCTTTTGATGAAAAATCAAGCTATAGGTAACAGTGTTAACTATACGACTTGAATTTATCGATGATACAGAGTTGGTACTATTTATAAATCCATATAATTTATATACTCTACATACACCAAAACAACAAATATTCTCGAAACGAAAACAAAAAAAAATTGGAGTTCAGTTATAAATATTTATAAAACTACATACAACTAACTATTTCCAAAATTAATAATAACGAATTATATTTTAATAAATACATAGTCATCATCATCTGGCTAGCTTTTTCGCAACCATGTTGGGGTCGACTTAATAAATACATAGTAGTAAAAAAAAAAGCTGAAATCTGTTTTTTATTTTCGTAGACTAATTTGACATTTCAACTGATTGTTGCAAGTTTTTTCAATTTGGAGTTTGACATTTGCAACTGTCAAATTAGTCTGCGAGATTCAAAAAGAGACTTTAACTATGCACATTAAATAACAAAAAAAAGCAAGGAAGAAAAAATATGCAAGGAAGTAAAATTTTTATGAATAGATCATTAATTTCCACTATCAAATCAAATAAGGTCAGAATCAAATAGAATGTCTGTACTCATTCGAACAGATATTCTTATATGGATTCCGAGAGACCCGGCGAAGGGTATTACCGTACGTTTCAATTCATTTTTTCGATTGTGTCTGAAATATTATATTTTTGCAGGAAAACTATCGCCCTTACTATGTATGTTTTCCTTCTGTCTACTGTACTTTCCTAATACCGTAATTATTTATTTATTTATTTAAACTTTTCGCACTCAAAAAAGAGGTACAAAGGCGGACTTAATGCCTTAGGCATTCTCTACCAGTCAACCAAGAGTGGTGAAGAGATTATATGGCAGGTGCTCTGACTGTGACGAACAAAGAGAAAAAGAATAATAATAATAATGTAATATTATATCATAATGCATAGATAAGACAGGTTTTACAGAATAAGAAGCTATAAACTTATGATACATTTACCTACATACTGATTCACTATATATATACCCATAAACTAAACCCATATATATATACACATAATATTTATTATAATTAATAATTATAATAATTATTATGGTATAAATATCTTTTAATAATCACATGGAGACACTACAGACTATGTATCAAAAAGGTTTTGAAGGAAAAAAACCTTTTTTCTCCCTTCTTTTGAGGGATCTTTGACAGCCGATACGGGTCGTCAGAAGCCCAAAGTCTGACAACCAGTCTTACCAGGGGATATCGTATTACCCAGTTCCTGGGTTGTGGAGGTCAGATAGGCAGTCACTTCATGTAAAATATACTAACTGATGTTACAAGGAGTAAATCAGGATTTTATTTTTGAAAAATAATAAGCGTCCAACCGGGCAAAGGCGAGGCCAGCAGCTAGTCAGTATATAAACAGCTATCCGCGACAGCAATCATATACATTACATAAATAATCAGCCTATAATGTTCCCACTGCTGGGACACAGGCCTCCTCTCGGTGAGAGGGACAATAATCACGTTTTATTCATACCAATTTGTAAATCACAGATCAAACTTTTACCTATCACAAACCAACTCTGTATTTCAAATTAATGCCGTCCATTCAACATTCTACTCTAAAACTTGAGGTTTAGTTTACATTAGTTCACATCACATGAATAACACTTGAATAAGCTAATACTGTAACTAATTCAGTGGCGTATGTGACGGATTTTACATGCAAATAAGTTTGTTAGACTCCACGCCGAATAACACGGCTTCGTCGAGAGTTCTTTGATGTATAGGATGTGTTTTATTAGAGGAAATATGTAATTGATCCTCTAAAAACTTATTGACCTTCTAATGCAGGACATCTTTTTTAAATATTGAACCTCTAAAAACTTTTTGCACTTCTAAAGGTATGTACCATTCCGTAGCCGACCCCAGGCGGCAACTGCAGGCGACGTGTTGCCACGACACGACTGGATCCTATGAATTTCTATGAAATACCTTCCGTAGCTAGCGACACGTCGGTTTCATAGAAATATATAGAAACCAGTGGTGTTGCAGCAAGACGTCGCCTGCAGTTGCCACCTGCGCTCAGATATGGAATTGTACCTTTATGATGCACACATTTTTAAATAATTGAGTGTCTTCTTCACTTTCTGGCTTTTTATCACCGTTGGTGCAGTAACTAAACTAAGATACCCCGACCAAACGGTTTAGGTTACGTTGGAATCGTGAAAACACGCGCGCGAGCCGAGCGAGCGAAGCAAGCAGTGCCGTAGCAGCGACCGGTGAGCGCTACATCTAAATTGGTCGCAGTTACTTGGCTATTTAGTACATTTAGGATCTCAAAATGGGAATTATTAGAGGTTTACAAAAAAAAGCGCATTCATTACAATATGTTAGTGTTCAATAATATTATTAGAACAGCAGTTTTTATTTAAAAAAAATAAACAATCTACAGTTTTTCCTTGAAAGGCTTTTTCTCGTGTATAAAAAGGAACAGATATCACTCAACTGGCTCTTGCCCGCGGCTTCGCCCGCGTGGTGGTTTGTAATTATCCCACAGGAAAGTACTAACGGGATAAAAAAAGTACCTATCCTATGTCAATCAATCTGCCTAGCCTTTTCGCAACTATGTTATAAATAATATAATAAATAAATAAATAAATAAATGTTGGGGTCGGCTTCCAGTCTAACTGGATGCAGCTGAATACCAGTATTTTACATAGAGCGACTGCCTATCTGACCTCCACAACCCAGTAACTGGGTAATACGATACACTTTGGCCTCTGACGACCCATAACAGCTGTCAAAGATCCACAAATGACAGCCGGGACCAACGGCTTAACGTGCTTTCCGAGGCACGGAGGAGTCTCGGTATGTAAAGATGGTCACCTATCCACCGACCAACCCCGGCAAGCGTAGCTTAACCTGATGGATCGACTCGGTGCAGCTGTTATTACTTAGCCACGAGCTCCTCTCCCTATCCTATGTGTTAATGGTTATAAACTATCTTTGTGAAAAAAATTCACCCAAACTTTCACGGTCTTTCACGGATTAAATTAGCTAGCAAATCTCTGCAGAGTGATATAGGTATCGATATATAAACATGATCAAAAAAAATGTGTGTTGATCAATAACCATGCCTTCTCTGTACGAGAAGAAGCCTTTGCCATGCAGTGGGATAGTAATAGGCTGGTATATTAGTAATAGGCTGGTATATTAGTAATAGGCTGGTATATTAGTAATAGGCTGGTATATTAGTAATAGGCTGGTATATTAGTAATAGACTGGTATATTAGTAATAGGCTGGTATATTAGTAATAGGCTGGTATATTAGTAATAGGCTGGCATATTAGTAATAGGCTGGCATATTAGTAATAGGCTGGTATATTCATAATATATTAGTAATTGGCGGGTACATTAGTAATAGGCTGGTATATTCATAATATATTAGTAATTGGCTGGTACATTAGTAATAGGCTGGTATATTCATAATATATTAGTAATTGGCTGGTACATTAGTAATAGGCTGGTATATTAATAATAGGCTGGTATATTAGGTGCAGTTAATCAGAAACCCCGTAACTCTGACCGGTTTTACCTAAGAATATCAGCATTGCTCTAGTAATTGGGTTACCGAGATCAGATGGCTTTTCCATGTAGAAAATATTGATATATAGCCGCATCCGGTTTGACCGGAACCGACCACAACACAGTTAGGTTAGGGCGACGATAGCTAATAATGTTAGTGCCGTATTTAGCCGCTTAGCTATTAAATACGCGGGTGCTTTGAACGAGCTGCAATCCGAGCTCCCTTTGTTTTTATTTTAAAACAATGAGACTGATCTCGTTGGTCCAGTGGTCACAATATCTACTGCTGAGCATGAGGTCTTGGGTGCGATTCCCAAGTCGGCCAAAGTTTTATTGGATTTTTTTTATTAGGATTTCCAGTAACAGCCCGGTGTCTGGATTCGTACCCGGTTGATGGCAATCGGCTCGCCTCCTTTTACATGGGACTTAAACATAACTGGCAAAATGTGGGTGTTCTATAGGGACAACTCTGTCAAACCCTTCGGGAATTACAGACGTAATTTTATGTTATGTAAATGAATGAGCAGTGAATTGTCCGTATGACCGCGTTATTCTTCTAAACCAAGAAACAGATTTTGATGAAGTTTTCTCCATCGTTTAGATAATTTATTCCGGAAGGTTTTTGTGTATAATACGTTAGTATTAAAGTTACATAATATCTAAGAAATCTCGATGTTTTGTCAAGTCGTAAAAACCGTTCGAAGCAGGAGCGGCTCGCTAGTGTATAATAAAGGCATCTGAGAAAATGCAACAGATTCTCTTCTGAGTTATCTGCTAGATAAATAAGCAGGAGTTTATCAGAAGGTGAGAAAAAAAGGCTATAACTTAATAAGACAAATAAATTAATCGCCACACATAATCTATTAAATGTTGAGGAAAATAAACCCATATCACCTCACTCAAATAATGTCTCTTGTACCTACTTGGGATAAGCGAACATCCTGTATGTGAGTGTTGTCATAAATTGAAGGTGATTCGCAGAAACTTGCTTTACGGATAAGAGGGTAGAGAATATTCCTCTGATAGATGTGCGACAGTCAGAGAAGTGACACGCTGTAGTGTATGTAACCTCAGTGTTACCGGGACGATCAGTGTCGTCATACGTTCTCGTGAGAGTTCCTAATGTTTCTGCCGCCCTGGTAGATTATTTTGGAAGATGCTATTTTTATTTGAAACCCTTTTTGGATATTTCGATGTTATTGTATTATATAATATACCTATCTAACCTATTTACGAAAATGCCGCAATTCTCTTGGGTACATTACCAGCCGACAGCGATGCGGAAGAATTTTGCGACGCCATATTTTAGTTATTTATCTAGTTTTACTCAGTCATTTAATTAAGTTCCTAATGTAAATAGTTAGTTGTATTAAGTTTAAAACTTACGGACGGTTGTCATGGCAACGGATGGTTACCCGTATCTAAACCATAACATAAAGATCAGTATACATTAAAGTATATATAAAAGTATACATTAAAGTATATCAGTATACATTAAAGCATTTCCATGTAATGTAAAGTTCATACAAATGGCACAAAACAAGCTAATGCTCAATTAAAAAAAAAAAACCATGTAATGTAACGTTCCTGCGAATGCTCGGCGAGTGAGCATTTACCACACATGGATTAACACACAGGATACTTTTTATCCCGATATTCCCACGGGAGCTAGTTATCTATATAATAGTCTTCATTTATTTTTCGTTGCTTATATACTTACTAGCTGCGCCCCGCGGTTTTACCCGCGTAAGTTTCGATCCCGTGGGAATATCGGGATAAAAAGTATCTTATGTGTTAATCCAGGTTATAAACTATCTATTTGCCAAATTTCATCCAAATGCATTCAGCTGTTTTTGCGTGATTGAGTAACAAACATCCAAACACACAAACACACAAACTTTCACATTTATAATATTAGTAGGATAGTAGGATTTCGTATGTATGTATGTATCTATTATTTAGGATATGAATGTATATGTATATCTATTTTAGTATACTGTATACTTATTATTTGCACCTACGACAGCCCCATTTTAGGTATGTCCAGGCAAATCACTGTCCATTCCAAGGTTGCCTGGAAGAGATCGCGGAAACCGATAAGGCTGCCTGTTGTATATTTTTTTGTGTTGTTTTTTTTATTTTTTGTGTTATTTTTTTTTTGTAGTTTACAATAAAGTATGTAAAAAGTGAAAAGTGTGTGTGTATAAATAAATAAATAATAATTTCGCGTAATAGACAGCCACGACTGTGGATCTTTGACAGTCGTTACGGGTCGTCAGAAGCCCGAAAGTCTGACAACTAGTCTTACCAAGGGGTATCGTATTACCCAGTTACTGGGTTGTGGAGGTCAGATAGGCAGTCGCTTCATGTAAAATACTGGTATTCAGCTGCATCCGTTTAGACTGGAAGCCGACCCCAACGTAGTTGGGAAAAGGCTAGGCAGATGATGATGAGACAGCCACGACTGTATTGTATGGTGTGCGGCTAATTGGTCGTTGCGACCAAGTGTGCGATTTGTATCGGTATCCATGTACAGTTTACCAGGTCGCGGTCGAGGCCATCTAGTGCGCGAGATCCACAATAAGTTGATTTTGATTCCATCTAGCTTATTTTTAGGGTTCCGTACCCAAAGGGTAAAACGGGACCATATTACTAAAGGCTCTTACAAACTGAGGCGATTCGTCGCGCGACTCGAATTTTAAGAAAACAATTTCTCACGGCGAACAATGCGGCGACGTCGCGTCGCGCGGCGAATCGCCCCAGTATGTAAGAGCCTTAAGACTCCGCTGTCCGTCCGTCTGTCTGTCTGTCCGCCTGTCACCAGGCTGTATCTCATGAACTGTATTAGTTACACAGTTGAAATTTTCACAGATGATGTATTTCTGTTGCCGTTATAACAACAAATACTTGATAAATAGAATAAAATAAATATTGAAGGGGGCTCCCATATAGACATGATATTTTTGCCGTTTTTATAGATAATGGTATGGAAACCTTCGTGCGCGAGTCCAACTCGCACTTGGCCGGTTTTTTAATATGACTTGTAAAAGTGATTCTGATACCCTATTTACAGAATAAACAATTTCGTTGCATATAAATGAAATTGTTTATTCATGATTGAGATTGGAGGAGCTCGTGGCTAAGTAATAACAGCCGCGCGGGTCGATCCATCATCTTAAGCTACGCTTGCCGCGGATGGTCCGTGGATGGGTGACCAACTTTACACATTGAGACTCATCCGTGCCTCGGAAAGCACCTTCAGCCGTTGGTCCCGGCTGTCAATCGTGGATATTTGACAGTCGTTACGGGTCGTCAGAAGCCCGAAAGTCTGACAACCAGTGTTACCAAGGAGTATCGTATTACCCAGTTACTGGGTTGTGGAGGTCAGATAGGCAGTCGCTCCATGTAAAAATACTATTCGGCTGCATTCGGTTAGACTGGCAGCCGACCCCAACATAGTTGGGAAAAGGCTTGGTAGATTTATTGTTTATTCATGATTCTGCATGCAAGAAAAACATGTTGCTCTGACCCCAAATAAATTGGGATATGGGCAGGACCATGATGACCTTGAGTTAATTTATTTTGGACCACTTAAAATACGCGTTTCAAATTTTCAATATCATTATGTAGGTTTATGTACGTATATCGCAAATTAACTCACAAAAATAATTAATACGGCAGTCAAATGATAAAATGGGTCATCCATTGTTTATTGTGGTTTTTCCTTTGAAAAGTCGGAATGCCGCGGTGGAACACCAACTTCAGAAAGCGTAGGTTTTTCAAATAATCCGCTTAGTTAAACTCTGTAGTACATTTCTGCCAAAAAGGCTGGCAGCATTGCCACGTTAGATGGCAATGCTCATCTAAAAATAGGCCAGCCCACTGGTTGTAATAAAAGGCGATAATAAAGAATTAAAGCCACAAAATTCGGAAATATATTCACAGAATCGAATTTAAAAAATCTAAATGTAAATCAACCCCTTGTATCCATTCAAGCAATTCATTTAACAAACCTTGAAAAACAACCTCCCTGTTTCACAACATTGAACCATAACCTCCCGAAAATAAAGGCTTAACGTTCGAAATTCGCGTATAATAAACAACAATCGATATGGAATCGTTACGAGTACTCGATTACCGCATCGCAGAGCTTAGCTTCGCGCCCCATTAGCTTCGGAGAAAGATCGAGACGAGTCAACCGTGAATCGCACCACGCAGACTGTAAACAATTTATAATCGAGTTGTTGATTATTCGAGTATTCGACATTTTAACCGGAAATTTTTCCGTCGCTTGCTGTTTGGAACAAAACAAATAAACTTTAGAACAATACAATTTTAAATTGTTAAAAAAAACATATTTTCAGTATTTCTGGAAATCATCATCATTTCAACTGAAAGATGGCCACTGCTGGACATGGCCTCCCCCAAACATCATCACAAAGGCCTGACAACTCATTCTTAAGTTTTCAAGAACTGGCTTAATTTCTTGAAAATACCCGCTGAATTGAGCAAAAATCCTGTGCTGAATTCAATGAGTATTATTTTAGAAATTATGCATTTGTTTTGAAAACTTAAGAAAGAATTTTATATCTAATGAATTTACATGTTTTATTTTTTTTAACCCAAACAAAACAAAAATAAACAATAACAGCCTTCTTGATTGTTCAATCTGAGAGATTGAGTCGCGCTTAGAATAGGACCCAAAAAAAAACGAATCCCTCCTTCCTCGAGAGCCCTTCATTTTGGGCTAAATAATGAAAGCGCCGGCCTAACAAAAACAATATATAAACCATTAGAACAACATGTTCTAACGGAATATATGCTTTTCACTATTGGACCAAATGTGTAAGGCAATATCCTGCGCTGTTATACAATTTGAAAAATACTTTGGCCGGCACTTTCTCATTTAGCCCAAAAATGTATGGACGGTGAATGATCTCTCTCCTTTGCCGATACAAATAAGTGTCAAATTGACAAATAATTCGATTCACATTCGCATTTTATTCAAACCAGAAGATATCGAGAATAAAGCCCCATTTACACGGTGCTAGTTTTTGGAACGGTCAAGAACAATAATTGCATGCCAGAAAGCACGATCAATCATTGCCATTTAAAGATTGCATGCAAGTATTTACGCGCGTTTTCCATAAAATGGCACACAATAATTGAATGCAAGTTGTGGCGTTCAATAAAATTGAATGCGACTTACTTACGCGATTTAATTGTACACACGGCTACACATCAAGCTACACATTTCCAGTTTATGCTGATCTCGCATTGTATAGAATTTTCGTACAATCCCAGGTCAGCTTGTAGGAGATAAATTATTATTTCAATATTTTTTTAGAAATGTCACTTATTATTTTCAACTACCTCCGGTCTATAATAGTATTGTAACTGACTATTTTCCCCCTCTTTGCGAGTGAGTTGTGCTATAAAAAGGCGTGCACTATATTTCGATAGATCACACACGGACGCGTTATTAGTAACGCGTCCGACAGACGCCGACAGCCGCCATAGGCAACTACAAGGACGGGCCCGTAGTTACGGGCCACAGTAAAGCTTCCGCGAGAAAGGGGCAGAGCCCCGTCCTCGCACGCCACGTCCCCTGACGGGGACGTAGCGATGTCCTCTCGGTTTTCGATAGATCAGAAGCTGTCCGAGAGTGGACACGGCACAACTAGTGCTCTGAACTGTCAGGTATGTTTTCTTGTGTAATATTTCTTCTGTATTTTTGTACTGTTTTAAATCATTATTATTTTACCCTATAATAATTTGTTACTGAATATTGTTAGGTTATAATTCTGTTATTAAGTTATTTAACTGTGTGATTATTCTGTGAGGTAATTATTGTGTGATTACTCGTTATCCAATCATAATAATAAATGTTATTGATTTTGTTTTTATGATAATGTTTTGGTTTTAAATATAGTGAAAAAACATATTTATGCCTATTATTCCATTCTGACTCCCACAAGCTTATACTGGAAATGTATAGCTTCATATGTAGCCGTGTGTACATGCGATTTTATTGTAGCTGCTGTAAACCTTACCAGTTTTGAACGGCAACTAACTTGTCCGTATCGTGCAATAATTGTACATGTCGTTTAAACGGTGACAGTTAACTGCTACTTCAATTTTATGGTATTTTTTACGTCACAGGCAATAAACTTGCACCGTGTAAATGGGGCTTTACCTCGTTGGTTTTATAAAATCCGATAAACAACACTTTTTTCTAAAACCTGACTCATGGAACGTCAACAAATTTTAACATAAATTCTCTTTTCCTAAATCTGATAGTGTATAACGATTTGCCATCCTCTATCTCGTTTTAACATCTGTGATTTGAAAGGGAGAGAAGTAATGACGACGTTGAATGTTCGACACTTACATACGGCTTTGAAATCGATCTACCACACAATTGGTTGCTTCCGGAATGAAAATATATGCGCATTGAATTGGTTTTGGACATTTTATGATCAATAAATTCTAGTATTGAACTTTTTTACTCTTTATTTAAATCAATCTGCCTGGACTCTTTTAACTTAGTTGGGGTCGGCTTCCAGTCTAACCGGATGCATCTGAATGCTAGTATTTTACATGGAGCGACTGTCTATCTGACCTCCACAACCTAGTAACTGGGTAATACGACACCCCTTTGTAAGACTGGTGGTCAGACTTTCAGGTTTCTGACGACCCGTAACGACTGTCAAAGATTCACGAATGACAGTCGGGACCAATGGCTTAACGTGCTTTCCCAGGCACGTAGGAATCTCAATATGTAAAGATGTTCACCCATCCACGGACCAGCCCCGGCAAGCGTAGCTTAACCTTATGGATCGACCCGCGCAGCTGTTATTACTTAGCCACGAGCTCCTCATTTACTCTTTTTAGATAGTGGATAGGCAGACACTTTGAGAACAGAATACCAACTACGATACGCCACGTACTACAAGTTTTGCGGATCTTTTTTCTTCGTCCATGTTCGTACATCTTTTCCAACAAGCACGACAGCTGCTTAAAGGCTCCCGCAGACAAGCGCAACATGACACTGGTAGAAAAATTTCCGTTAAGTTTTCATAGAAATTGTTCCACCAAGGTCGCGTCGGGCCTGTCTGCGGGAGCGTTTAACTTCTGTTGCTTCATAGCGTGTAGATGGCAGTCTAAATTGTGTCAGCAGATTCCTAGAACTTTGCTACTGCACTAAAACAAAGTCAGCTTTCGAAAAATTTTGACGTAAATCATTTCAATCGTTCTCATTATTTTTACCATATTTCCCCACTACTACAGAGACTCATATAGTGTGATTCTATAAAATGTGCACATATCGAAATAAGAGAATCTGTGCTTAATTTTATCGAAGGCAAAAAAAAATATTTAAAAAAAATCGAAATATTTTTATAATATTTTTATGGAATTTTTAAAAACGATGAATATTAATTTAACGTAATAAAAAAAAGTAGGTAATGGTCTTATTGAGAAATTTTACGATTATTGTAAAAATGTATGAAAGTACAACCGATTTTTGCTAAAAAAACGTTCATTTTCAATTGAGAGCAATTTTTTTCTACTATTTTCGTTTTATGAGGACGCCTAATTACTTCCAAGCGGAGTTCTTTTCATCGTGATAGATCATTTAGTTTAAAAGATACACCGTTTTGTTTACATTGGGGTCACAGTAGAGATTTTTTTTTAATTACATAAAATATTATCAAAATATTTCGATTTTTTTTAAATATTTTTGCCTTCGTTAAAATTTAGCATAGATTCCCTCATTTCGATATGTGCACATTATAAAGAATCACTATGTAGTTACATAACCCCAGAATTTGGCTCAGAACCAGTTTCTCAAATCAAAATAAAGTTCCATAAGGCTGGATAACGACGTAAAGGATGAGATTAAAGTACGCAAGTTATTGAGCAAGGAGATACGCTAGTTATTTTGGTTGAAGATTGCTTACCCGACGGTATATTACCTACTTATATTACCTGCATCTACATAGTGCAAAGATTAGAAAGTTTGCTATACCTACTTGCATGAATATTATATGTAAGGGACTACTGACTATTCAGCTCCATTCGCGTTTCGCTGAACGATTTTGGTCACACTTATACAGTTCTGCTTCTATCAGCCGCGTACAGCGACGGATCGAATGAGAAAAGCCGTCATAGCGTGTTATCTCCGCTGAAACGCTTGCACCTTGTCGACAAAGAGTCGAGAACCATCCGTGTACAGCGCTGTTCCGCCCCGTTCGACGCTGAATGCGGCGGAACAGCGCTGAATGCGGCAGAACAGCGCTGAAGTCTATCTATAACACTCGCATGATAATAACTCATTTGTCCTCATTTTATACTTGTTTGCCGCGAAAGCTGAATAGACGCAAAAAGCTGAACGATTTTGTATGGAGACACGTACGCATCGTACGTGTCTCCATACAAAATCGTTGTTTTCTACGGGCATAAGCTGAATAGAGCTGAATAAGTGTGAGTCGGCCCTTAGTATTAGTAGTATATTCGGATACACGTGCGTATTGTATAATTATCACTCGCTTCATAAACGGTTAAGGAAAACATCGTGAGGAAACCAGCATGCCTTTTTTTTATGGGGGTTGAAAAATCATCAAATGACTTCTCCCGCTCTGGGTGGAGTGGGAGAGCGTGTCAGACTTTTACTATCTAAAACTCACTCGTGTTCCTTCAGTTGCCTGTTGCCAGGGGTCCCGGTATCCCTTTCAAAATTTCCAGCAACACATATTTCTCGATGGCATGTGAAGCCAAGTCAGACGCCTATGGGCGGTATAAAATTTGTAGTATAAATATATAGTAGTATATTTGATCGTATAAAGTTTGCTAGTGAATTATAGGATTAGAATGGGATAAAGATCGCGGTAGCACCAACTGGGACATGAGACCAACTTTGAAACCGCGAAAAAAAACCAGCTGTCCCATACAGTTTAGAACAGTAGGTATGGAACAGCAGATTTTTGTTTCGCGATTTCAGAATAAAAGTTATTCAGTTCGTTATTCTAAAGCACCACTTAAAGTTTGTAAAGTTATTTTATTAACATACCCTAAATATAACTTGTATCTATTCATACACGATAGCTCTTAAGGGGTCATTGTACTCATCATTATGAACAACTTTTACTATGGGACCAACAATAAAATCGCGAAAAAAAAATCAAGTGTTCCTTAGATTTTAACGAGCTATGTGACCATAAATGCAGGGAACAGCTGATTTTTTTTCGCGATTCCTGTCTTGGTCCCATAATGAAAGTTGTTCATAATGACGAGAACAATGGCCTCTTAAGAGATTTTTTCAAAGAATAGATACACCTTATAAACATAGACAATTGGAAATTGAAGTCGTTTTACGCATAAATCTGCGTTACCGCGTTGTTTTTTGAAACTACGCAATAAATATCGATGCGATTTTCACTATCACTTAGAGATTTTTTTCCGAAATAGGATACATTAATAAACTTACTTATAAAAAGAACATTACGTATATTACAAAACATTAAACACCTCATCATTCCCACACAAATTCCATGCTACCAAAGAATGTGAACGTCCACAGAGAAACGCGTGGAATCCGCGCGTGCGTCACTGCTATTATCTGTGACCGCTATGTCAATATGGCGTCGCGTCGATATAAATTGACAGCATTCGAAGGAACACCTCATTCACGAGGTATGTCGACTATAGTGTCCAAATAATGAGATATTTTTAGTTCTTGTGTTGAACGTAAATACCGTTGATTGGTTTGTGTTGGATAATAAATGACGTCATATCATTACTGTTTTATTTTCGTAAGGTTGTTTGGTATGGATTAGGTATCTATTCTTTATCGCTGTTAGGTCAAAAAGTTGCCTGCCAGGGTTGCGGGAAAGTCCGAAAGGGATACCGGGACCTTGGCAACAGGCAAATGAAGGAACACGGGTGGGTTTTAGTCAGTAAAAGTCTTACACGCCCTTCCGCTCTGCCCAGAGCGGGAGAAGTCATTGGATGATTTCCCACGCTCAAAAAAAAAAAAAAAAAGGTCAAAATGTTGAGCAAAACATGAAAATTATAGATAATGTGTTAACAATAGTCTGGATTTGTGTCCTCTTGATGGCAATAGGCTCGCCCTCTATTACATGGGACTTAAACATAATTGGCGATATGTGGGTATTGATACTATAGGTACACCTCTGCCTAACCCTTCGGGGAAAACAGGCGTGATGTTATGTTTATGTGTTAACAATAAAATAGTGAGATTCCTCTTTAACTGTACATTAATACCGTAATTAATTTAAATAGAATCAGCATGTCTATCTCAAAACAAGTTAACAAAGTATTCTCACATTTCACTTTAAAAAATCTTCAAGAGCTCCCTAGGGTAGGAGCACCCATTATCTGCCGTCCACGTCAATATATTGACGCAATAAATTGACGTCCATCTGACAGTAGCCTCATTGTGTGCACTGACTTCACAAGATTTATTGCAGTGCACGATGCGCGGGAAGTTCGAACATGTTTTCTTAGAAGAATGAAAAATGAGTCTTCAGAATAGTTTTAGAAGTCATTAATTATTTATTTGATATTGTGTTGAGCGATTGATGAAATATAGAGATGTTGATTGAAAATAAACACTTTTGATAGGCATTATTAATGGGTTCAAGTTTGGACTTACATGATTATCACAATAGATATGTAAGCCAAACATATTAATGGGATACAGCTAAACATATTAAATGTCAGTCTGATGAATGTTTATTTAGTGATGCCACCTGCTGGACTGATAGCCCTTCAAACATTTTTTTATTATTATTTGTAAGGTATTTCCTCTCACTTGCCTGCAATCTGTAGGAGTGATTTCATGAAAAGGGACGGAAGTGTGTAACAGGAAGCCGGGGAAGCCCGCTATTGGGTTGTCCAATGAACTAGAGTTGGCTGTCAGATGGTACCAACTTTAATTCTCCTAATTAATCATTATTATTTGTTTCTTTATTTCCTTCGCTAATATTCAATATAATATGCGGGTTCCCTTATGGGATTATCAGGAATACTTATATTGCAAAACACTGCCATTATTAAAAAAAAAAATTGTCTTGAAGAAACATCCCGCATCCTTAAGAAAATATCCACTTTCAGCTAATTTTTCGTCCCATCTTAAATCATCTCCACTCCATTGAAGAATACCCAGATAAGGAAACTCGGTCATACGTGGTTAGTATCATAAGGCATAATATGTCGGCAGTTGCACAGAATAGATCTGTATCTATTCTGTGCAACTGACTACGTTGGATGAAGCTGGCCTTCTGTATCTGTATACAGAAGGCCAGCTTCATCCAACGGGCGGAAACAGGCCCAGGCACACATAGATGCGTACGCAACGCGCTATAGTGGGTCCCATACAGCACAACATAATGCTGAGCCTCTTGTCACAGTCATGACGTGCTGCTGACGACGATTTCAGATCCGTGCTTGTAATTACAGATTTTTATTTGGTTATCGGGTTGGTAGATGTCACGTCTCCAAATTTTTTGTTCTAGGTTTACTCACAATAATTTCCCTCACCGTTTTGAGAATTATTTAGTCGAGTCAAAGTTTCTTTTATATACTTAAGCACGTAATTCTTTAGCAATAAACCAATTTTTCTTTCTTACGCGTGTACATACACTCGCTGTATGTGAAGCGTGCCTATGTGTGGGTGCGATTTCATTCGTTGTATGGGGCCGACCTTCTGTATCTATCTATTTCGTATCTGTCCGCTGATCATAAATAAATCTCATACACAGCACTGCTACGGGGTGCTGTGTGGCATATTTATTGCTATAGTGCGTGATTTTATACACAATATGAAGTTATTTGTGTTTGTAGTTCTGTTGCCAAGCTGTCTGTTCGAATTAATTGGGAATTTAACTAATTAATTTACTAGCTGCGCCCCGCGGTTTCACCCGCGTAAGTGCTATGTAGCACATTCTTGTGAATGCTCTCATTTTATGACAATAAACTTTTTTACTTTACTTTTATTTATTTAGATATTTTTTTATCCGAGGATTAAAATTGTCATTGAGCAAATCCAGTCCTACATCAGCTAATTACACTCCTCATAAGGCTGTATCTACACTAAACAAAGAACATATAGTCATAAGAAGCCAAGTTTAAAGGTTTGTTTACTCCGACGCTAGGCGGCGGGTACAAGAGATACTCTAGAGACGACTCGAGCCTTGTCAGGTGCCTTAACACTAATGAACCCTGCCACGAAGCCACGGAGAACGCTTCATAAGAGTGGCTGCCTTGCTTATGTGACGATTTTGTTGGCTTAGGATGTTTTTTTTCTTCAGTGTGTACTCCGCTTTTTATTAGGACCAACCTATGACTGTATTTTATTTTTTGAATGCAAATCTATAATTTCATTTTATGTAAAAAATATAGTTTAGATATTTTGAAGGCATTTTTTTATTTTTTATTTAAAACTTCACACGTACTCTTCAACTCACAGGCACAAATCATTATTTTTATAAGTGACATAACGAAATAAGACACTCACATATTTTACTCCAAAATAAGGAAAACACCAGTACCTGAAAAAAAATAAGGCACATTTTAATATCACATTCATAAATACTTTTACAACAAGAGACCTTTCGACTGAAGTGGTACCATCAATCTTGTTTGTGCGTAGACAGACAGGCAGCGACCCTGATTAATTGCCTACAAAATTAATCGGTAAAGATGATTGTACCAATACCAGCTTTTGTCACTGTGTCATCGCCAGATATGATTCTGATAAACTGTTGTGTTGAGCGGTTTGAGGTACCAGGGGCGCATATTCCGAGAAGGGTCACAATTATTGTAATGTTATTGGGACGAATTTCACCGAATATGATTAGGTCACCCACCGTAAGCGCCCGGAGTGAGGTACCAGGAAGGCATATCAACTGTGGAGGTGTAACCCATGGCTATCATATCAATTACAACACCATACTAGCTTTTGTCCACGGCACCCTCGCGTCACAAGGATAATAAAGTGAACGGCAAAAAACTCACTCTTTTTAGATCATGAATTTATGGTATTTTATTTAGCACTAACTGTGAGTGACATGTGACTGTGTTTAATAGGCCTTGTACTTTTACTCTCAGTAAATTTCAATCAATCAATTTCCGCTCAGCACCATGTTTCTTATGCTGTTACAATCGAATAATCGTGCATAATTTAGAGGCAAAAAGACTCGTGACTAAATAATAACCGCTTCACGTGTCGATCGAAGCTACGCTTGCCGAAGTCGGTTCGTGGATGGGTGCCCATCCATTACATATCGAAACGAAACCCCTCCGTGTCTCGGAAAGCACGCAAAGCCATCATTCGTTGAACTTTGACAATCTTAACGGGTTTGAACTCCAAAAGTCTGTCAACCAATGTTACCAGGTTTACCCATTAACTGGGTTGTGGAGGTCAGATAGGCAATCACTTCATGTAAAATACTGGTATTCAGCTGCATCCGGTTAGACTGGAAGCCAACCCCAACACAGTTGGAAAAAGGCTAGGCAGATTGATTTTCAAAGACTAAAAACTATAATGTTCCTTTTTTGATTTTGTCACAAGACGTCATTTCCCAATGTACGTTTTACACGAAGTCACACAGAAGTGCTTGAAAAACCTGATAATTAGAAAAAATAAAGCGCAATACTCATTAACCTGCTCTCGCACGCTGTCTCTAGGGTATCTCGTATACATACATAACGTTAGTACATATAAGATACATATGTATGTATCTCGACACGTGCTCAATTTGATATGGGTCGCTACTTCTGATAAACGAGAATCTTGTTTCCCGAAATTATTATTTGTGAAAGAATTTGTTTATCCGCGTGAGTACAAGGAAACTGGTTTTGGAACGAAGTTCCTTATAACATGTTTTATTTGCACACCGACCTGCAGATCCAAAAAGTGTAACACTTTGCCCGTCCCGACACTTTTGTTACTCTTAACCGTTGTTAATGTATTTAATTGTGCGTATTATTTATTTAATACATAATATTAAGCGAAGGAAACTTCGTTCAAAAGGACGTCGTGACACGTCTCGACTTTTTTTAAATTATTATTAAAAGGTCGATTTATATGCATCACGGATACACTTCCAAAAAGTATATGAAATGAAGTATGAAGTATATTTAATAATTTCCCAGGTAGAGAAGTTACACAACACTTAAGGGGCCGGCGGAGCATCGATCCCAACTGCGAATCGAGTGCTACAAATTTAGCGCTAGTGTGCCCGTCGGAGTGATACATACAGCTACTGTGAACTGTATGACCACGCACACATTTTAATTAACATGACATTTGCTTGACGCGATAACTACTAGCTATTGAAAATTTATGAAAAATTGGATGTGATCCGTAATACCAAAAATTATGAATGAAAACTTAATGTTTTTCCATTTTTTTTTGCGATAATTTGTAACTTGATAATATAGGCTATATTTCTGCTGAAACAATATCACAAGAATTGTTGTTTATAGTACAGAAAAAACAATATGAAAACATGTCATTTACGCTATAAAAATGTGCGAAATTCAATTCGCGAAAACTTCATTTTAGTCAGGTTTTAAAAAAAAAAAATGATGTAGGAACCTAGATAAATACTGTCTTAATCCGAATAACAAGACATTATAGTGGAAATATGCTCAAATTGCAAATGATTTAGGTATTACGTTTGTATGGAGGATTCATCCGTCGTCGCGTTCTTAAGCCGTGTTGTGTAACTCCAAGAGAAAAGATGCTGAATTGTTCACAGTAATAATAAAACATTTAAAAAAAAAATTGACCGACTTCAAAAAACACAAAACAAAAAAGGACTACATTACTAAAACCAAACGACAAAAGTACTTCTTTAATAATAAGAGAAAAATAAAAAAATAAAAAAAATAACTTTAATTTCGGAAGTCGGTGTCTTTGCTTTTTTATAATTTTAGTTATTGGCCACCGACTTCCGAAATTAAAGTTATTTTTTTTATTTTTCTCTTATTATCAAATGAATGAATAAAGTTAACAAAAAAAGAAACCAAAAATCGAACGGTTTTTGTATCTCAAATGATATTGTGATGTCACAATACCTTGTGAACTGAAAAACAAATGAACACGTCGTGTAGTTTCGAATGTGGTATTCGATGTTCCATTTTCAAAAGCATAGCGCACAGTCATGTTGTTTTTCTTCTAAACTAAATGTTTGCTCACATGACACTGACATAACACCAGTTCCATAGCAAAGAGTTAAAAGTCAATATCAGACGCTCAGTTTAAAATCACTTTCTCGCTGGTAGGCGAAAATATTCGATACCAATATCTTCAATATTTATTCCAATCGGTTGGATTTAGTTGCTTTCAATTTTCTATGCCCAAGTAAAGTCGGGAATATTCTTGGTGATGGAAACCTGTCTATCACGAGGATTGGTGGCAGATCTTTGTTAAATTAATCAGCAAAATGTTTGTGTTATTAGAAGCTAAGCAAAATAAACATATAATTAACAGGGCAACTTTTTAAAGAATCTAGTAGCCAATATCAAAATTTATTTTCGCGACGAGGCCTCTGTTTTAGGTTTGTATTTAGTGCACACTAACTTCAAAAACTGAATTTCCCTTGTACCTACGCGTAGGTACAAGGGAAATTCAGTTTTTGAAGTTAGTGTGTGTGTTAGTGGAATCTTACACGTAGCTACGCGACCCGTAACAACTTTCAAAGATCTACAAATGACAGCCGGTACCAACGGCTTAACGTGCTTTCCGAGGCACGGAGGAGGCTCGGTATGTAAAGTTGGCACCCATCCACGGACCAATCCCGGCAAGCGTAGCTTAACCTGATGGATCGACCCATGCGGCTGTTATTGCTTAGCCACGAGCTCCTCCTAAAATGTAAGTATATTCTCATATTGTATGTTTATATTTAAATTAGTGAATTGTTTTTTGATTTATGTATTTTGTCTCTCTTCTACTCTTACACACGGTGTCTACATCTCTTTTATCTACTTTCCTATCGCAGGTATGCTGGAAGAGATTTCTTTAAAAATAAGCATTGCCTTTGTACGTATTTTTCTGTTCCTTTCTTCTTGTCTGTTTATATGTGTGTGTGTGCATAAATGGTTAAATAAATTAAAAAAACTAAGTACATTGAGTCATCATTATTCTGAAGAGAATGATGCAAAATAATACCCATGATAATTAAAAGTTAAAAACAACAGGATATTAAGCAAATGAAGTAATTACTGCAAAAGAATCCCTTTAACATTGTAATTATTGCGAATAATCCTAATTGGAACTGCGCTTTATACGTAAATCCTCCGATTTCTAACATTTTGAAACACGAAATACAGACAATTTTATTTCGATCGCTATTTCATTTAACCCCGTTTGATCTCAATTTCCTTTCCTTTGAGAAAGGAATCAGAATAGATTAAATAAATGAAGCTTCAGGAATCTTAACACAGTTGGAATTGCAACAGGTTTCGACCAAATTACAGAATTATTTCTGTTTTTATAGACATTTAAAATGACATGCTTTTTAAAATAGTGTACAGTCTGGGAAATTTATTCGTAAGCAAATTGACATCCTACATCAATTTACCGTATTATAGCCAATTGAATAAACAACCATTCAAATCGGTACTAATTTTATTATGCTTAAAAAATAATTTTACAAGTAAAATCAATTAATTAATATTATAGAACGGTAAAAATAAAAACCTTTGGTTGTTGTCATATAAATAACTTGATTGCGAAGCAGCTTAGCACTCCATTTCCTCTCTACTCAACGACCACGACATATTATTCAGGTTCCCAAGGAGATTATTGGCGAGAATCGAAGATATTAAACGATGTTCCGTGACGAAAATTCTAGAACAATATTATCGATAAAGCAATCAGCATCCATTATGATTTATTAGAAACCATTTTTCTTCCTTTTCGTCTAAGACTTAGGAGGCTTAGGAGTAATGATCGTCGCCCTTACGTCCTCAACCACCACCGCAGGAGACGCCCTGTGCGTCGGGAATCCCAGGCGGATTCCCGGCCACCGTAGGCGCGGGCTTGCGGACGGTGAGCAATGGGTAGCTTGCCGTCCGATAAGGACCAGGCCCGGGTCGACGGCGCGTTGTGTTCCACGCATGGCTCAAAGAGATGTCAGCACATTTGACAAGATCCATTAGGACCGATGCCTGCCAGGGTTGCGGGAAAGTCCGAAAGGGATACCGGGACCTTGGCAATAGGCAACTGAAGGAACACGGGTGGGTTTTAGTCAGTAAAAGTCTGACAAGCCCTCCCGCCCAGAGCGGGAGTAGGCAGAGAAATCTTGAACATTATTCATCTGAGAAATTAACCTGCTTGTGGGAAATTGATGTGTTTGTTTCAGATTTGTGTGAAATTAATGTTTGTATTGGCACGCGAAAAGACGCGCTTTGAAATTAGCGACAGTATTGAGTATGTTTGCGCGGCAGTTACGCACGGACACGGAAAATTTATCTACCGAGCGGCTGTAGGTAATTATTTCAAGGTTACTGGTGAGATATAATACTGTTACTTATTCATACTGTGGTTTTTTTTTTGCTTAAAAACTTAATATAGTGATTCTTCTGGTTGTTCTGACAATCAGTTTTATTTATTTTTACTACTTGTGACGAATCCATAGAAGTAGGTTTACCTACTTCTATGGATTCGTCACAAGTAGTAGTAGTGGTAGTAATTCGAACTAAACCGACAAGGCTTTTCACGAACAATCCACAGATATTCGATCATGCCTACCCGAACAAATGTGCAGCACCCCTTAGAAACGCATCATACCTAGTAGTACTCTAGTCGTAGTCTATCTGAACACATTAATGCATTGTGTGTATAAATATTTATTGCATAAAGGAAGGAAAGTAAACGGAAGCATGGCGGTCAACATCTCCGGTAATAAGGATGTTTTCAAGAGGCACCTAAGCGCTTGCGCCATTGATCCCACATGTTGGATTAATGAGGCTCGCTTCACATAGGTCGACTTGGCGCTCTACTGTCTACAAAAATGTAAAAACTTTCGCAAAAAAGCGACTCGATACACTAGTCGAAAAACGCCAAGTAGGTACCTACATAAAGAGAGACCTAAGGGCTTTAACACTGCCGGCCAACTCTATTGCATAAGTTGAAATCCGGATATTTAAAACAAGGCCAGTCATATTAGAGTACACACTAGGAAATAATAATTTCAAAAGGCATTGCATGAACATAGCTCTGTCTAACCGGCTCGAAGCCCTTCCCCGGCGATAAGTGTAGTCACTCCCTTATACAGACTTCTATAGTTTGAACCACTCGGTACATACTGCAAACCACATATATACTGCCGACCCGAACATGTTTAGGTATGGCACTCCTAATGATTAAATAATATACCAACAAACTCCTAAAAATAACTCTTCACAAATGATTCCAACGAAATATTATTAATTATCAGGTAAAACAAAGAAAGAAAAATAAGTTTATTTGTCACAGAGACACGTGATACAAAAATATAATTAATTTGAGTAACAGAACAATAAAATAAAACACAATAGATCGAATATAATCACGAGTACAAAACATACATAACATAATGTTACATTGATACAAAACATATAATATATGTTTTGATTATGTAAATAAATGAAATTAGTTGGTGGGGGATGCGCTAAGGTAGCCTGCGAAATACAGGTTTTCTTAAGTTTTTTGCAATATGCAGCTATCTTCTGATGTTTCATAAGTGCCCATGGAGGATTATGTGAAAAAAAAAAAAAAATATGATTTAGATTTTGAATGTCGAATAAAAAATGATTCGCGGCCATAATTTTGAATAATCAATATGTTCGCGGGCAAACTGCAAAAAACAAAAGAAAATTTGAATTTCGCGGGCTTCTCTGACGCTTTCGCCTGAACCCATTATTTTCTTCGCTATTGTGGCTTTATTAAACATGCCACAAGCAGGGCGCTTGGTTTAAGTGAAGTGTTTTAGAGCAAAATTGCAATGTTATGAGTAAATTGACGACCTCATTATTTACCTTTAAGAATGGATGAAGCTTTAATTAATAATGAAGAGTGGCAGATAATATTTTTGTGTAGCTCTTGGATAAAGTTTGGAAACTTTGTGTTCTTTCCAATAAAAAGACCCATCACATAACCGTTATTTATGCATTTTCTACATCAAACTAAGTAACATCGAGCAGAGATTATTGCTGGGAATCGACTTTTATTTTTGGTGTGAAAAACTGAAAAATCCCTGTTTACGACAGCGAGCAATGTGCAAAAATTCGAAATCAACTGACATCCAACATGCAGGCAAACGTTGGATGTCAGTTGTTTTCGAATTTTTAGTTCTAGGACATGTTTCTCCATGATGTTTTGCTTCACCGTTTTGAGAGCAGTGGTAATGGAATAATTTATACAAAGTAAAGTCGGCGGCTTGTATTTGAAGCTATAACCTACAACTCATAAGTCAGGTCCGGTTGAAATCCAGTGTCAGGCACACTCAATAGTTGTCTGGATTTTTTTCTGAACTGGGCCTTTTTGACGCAGCCGTGAGGCACACTCTCCTGATAATTTCCTAAATCGCACTTTTACACTTTTTATTTTACTTTGTCTGATCTTCTGTATATTTTGTGTGCCTTTAAGTATGTGCTAAATAAATGTCTTTTCTTTCTTTTCTTTGATAAGTCGCGGCCATCTTTACCGCTGCTAGGCGTCATCATCATCAACATCATTGGGAACCTTCCACCCACTGCTGAGTATAGGCCCCTCTCTTTCTTGCCATGCTTTCCTGGTCTGTACGAGGGATATACATTTTATCATATATATTTTATCCGTTACATGCGGTTCTCATCAACTATTTATTAGTAATGTTAGTTTTGTACTTAAATAAGGTTAGTATTGTTAGTTGTAAGGGCCACCTTTTGCAGTAAAAGCCTCCTCCAAACCGTCCCAGATGACTCAATCTTTTGCCCGTCTTGGCCAAATAGACATAAGACTTATACTTAATAGATTTAAATTATTGTGATGTAATAATACTTATACGTTTTAGTGCAGGGCTAAGGCCCGGAACACCCCACGACGTTAATTAGGCCGTTATTCTATAAGGCTTATCTTAATTAAACAGTCGATGGTGGCTGCAGTGACGACCCGCTTAAACTTTTGTTCGGCCATCAAGCACAAGAGGAGATTACTTTTACAGTCGTTTTTTATTATGGTAATAAAAGATGATGAGTATAAGTGCCAATTTACAATAGTTACAACTTTACAGGTGAACATTAATTAGGCTTTCGTAAACGTACTCTAAGAGCACGTTATACTTTATAATTAAGCCAAGGAACCCTTATTTTTTTAATTTCTGTTTTGCTAACTTATCCTTATGAATGTCCCTTGAGCGATTTGTGAGCCCTCAATCATAAAAATTAGGCATTTCGCCGATGTAGTAATCTAGTATCATTTATTTTATCTGCACTATATTTTAGACATGCAGATATCCTTAGTAGGATCGAATCGAAGTCATCTACGGTTTTATTTTCGTAAGAAGGCTAATTGGAAAGATCTGCATTCAATGTTGACGTCATAACGGCGCAGCTTGAGCGGTTAGTAAATATTTCATTACATCTCTTGAAAATACTGAACACTAAAAAGTTTTTCACAAATAAAAAACAACCAACTTCATTGAGGTACCTCAATGAAGTTAGTTGTTTGTCTGTGTGCGTTAGTAAATAGTAGGTACCTGAATGACAAACTACCCTAAAAAAACACTACAAAGTAAAAAAAAACTTTTTATTTTTAAGGTTTTGTAATTTCTTTTTTAGCCACCGACTTTTTTATTTTTTTGTACTTACCCCACAGAATTATACTACTAAGTACTTGCTATGTAAATAACATTGACAGGAAGTTTTTATTCAACATGCGGGAAATCGATATTTCGGATGTACTTATCACCTTACACATTATTGGTTCATGTTACGATGAGTCAATGGATAGTACCGATTTTGGATGTCCGTCACTGTGAACGCTATGCCAAAGGCCTAAGTCCTAAAAAAACAAAACATTAAAGTAATAAAAACTAAAACCCAACTACGACTAAAAAGGTATAAACAAGACACCACAGACAGACAAATTAAAAATCCGGAGTCACACGTAATGTATTCGATTTATGTCCTAACAAGTGTGACTCCGGATTTTTAATTTGTCTGTCTGTGGTGTCTTGTTTATACCTTTTTAGTCGTAGTTAAGTTTTAGTTTTTATTAAGTACTTTAATTTTTCCTTAATTCTTTTGGGGTTATACATATATATTTTTTTAAATGTGCTCATTAAGCCCTTTCATTTGATACCCAACATGGTACGATTAAACAATTTTTTTTTTAAGTTCCTGTCTTTATGTCCTCTAGAGGGCGCCATTTTTCATTTAATGTGATGTCACATAGCATATAACCAGCGGACGATTAAGACGCTTCCAACGATACCTCATTTGTCAAATTGTGATGAATGGCTTAGAAGATAGGAGGGAACAGATGAACATACTTACATACATACATACATACATACCTACATACATACATACATACCGGTCAAAATCATAACCCTCCTTTTTTCTTCGCCGTAGTCGGGTAAAAATTGAAGACATGCCTCAATAAAACGGTGTCAATTTCCGGCACATACATGCGAGATATGAAGGACATATAATATTCTATTTTCTTCCCCTAGATTTGAGTACGGTCTTGATATTTATTTCCTGAAGCCTTCAGCTCCAACGGCCCGGAAATCCTTATATTAGGGGCAATGGGGATGATACATTGAAGTCCTAGACTCTATTGTCACATAAACTTTCTAAACGCACAAGCCGTGCGCATTATAGGATTTCCGATCGGCAAAAATATAACTTCCATACAAAATTTAATCATCCATTTAACCCCTTTAGGGCGTGAATATTTAAAAATCTCTCCTTCGTTATAATAGGACCATTTTTTTCATTTCAAAACTCAACGATTTAGGCCGAGTCGAGTGAATTAAAAACAAATATTCCTACCACTCTGTATAGATAAATAAGCTAAGAAGTCAAAAATAATATAGGGAATTTAAACTATCTTTGGAAACGTAACAGCAATAATAAAAAAAAAGGTTTTTAAAAAAAAAAAACAACCGGTTTCCAAAAAAAACACTATAAAAGTGAAAAATACATTTAATTTCAGAAGTCGGTGTCTTTGCTTTTCAATTTTCCTTTTTAGTCACCGACTTCCGAAATTAAAGGTATTTTTACATTTATAGTGTTTTTTTTGGAATTCGGGTGTTTTTTTTTGTATATAGTTTTTATTTTTTCCTTTTTAGTTGTGGTACCTACCCCACACAAATTCGAATACCACAACCTGCTATGTAGATAACAGTGGCGGAGTCAAGTAAAATATCGTCTACATAGACTAAGTGGGAAAAAATACGTAATTATTGAAGCTAACTCAAAAACCACACAAACAAAGATAATAAAATTTATATGGGACCACCTCGGGAGTATGCCCTTTCGAACTAAAAAAGATTTTTTTAAATCGGTTCACAATTGGCGAAAATATCGATGAACATACACAAAAAAAAAACTGACATACGAACATATAACCTCTACCTTTTTGGAAGTCGGTTAAAAACATTGATGTCCTCGAGAACTGCAACATACGAGTAGCCTTTAATACTCTATATGCTACACCGTTCTATAAGCTTCACTTCGCACAAAAGCATGGAACGCTCCACCAGCATAGACGCTCTAATTATATTGATTGTTAATCTGAAACGTGCGCTGCTTATGAAACGATCACAAACTGATAGTGCTGATATTACGCTTTTCATAATGTGTTTAGCCAAGCATAGTAGTAAGCTCGCTAGTATAATAAAAGATGCAATATTATTAAGTTTGTGAATAAGGTGTTTGTTTATGTTCACTGAAATAAACACTTTCTAAGTTTATCTTGGATATTACTGTCATTGACTTTTTAGCGGTATGAGGAACAGGGTGTAAAGTTCACTCATCCACCATAGAAAAAGGAGGATCCTCCAACCAGACGGGTGTTGTGTCTGGCGGGCAACTGCCCAACAATTATTGTTGTCGGTTTTTTGTATATAATGTCCATCGCGAGCGTATTACAAATTTGGTTATGCATTTAAATAGGCTTTATATAAAGGCTTAAACCTTAAATTAAATATTATATTACCTTGTTATGACGGAGTGGTTCTAATTTCAGTTAAATAAAATATTTTTTCATGAAAAATTAACATATATAAATACTTTTTGTTTTTTTTTTTAATTATACGTAGTGAAATATTCATAAATGTATTAAATTGATACGTAAAAGAAACACTCTGTATACGCACATTTGTATTTCAACGTAGAAAGACAAGTGTGACAAGTGTGTTTATACAGAGTGTTTCTTATCCATAGGTATCAATCCTTACTTCCTTACTAATATTATAAATGCGAAAGTAATCTGTCTGTCGGTCTGTCTGTCTATCTGTCTGTCGCCCTTTCACGCCAAAACTACGGAACCGATTTAGATGAAATTTGGTACACAGATAGTCTAGAGCCTGAGAAAGAACATAGGCTACTTTATAGCGACATACCATGCGGGCGAAGCCGCGGACGGAAACTAGTTTAGTTTATTTTGAGAATAATTTTTCCTTTTTTTTTTAATGGTAATTTTTTTTTTGCATGTATTGACGCTGTACTATTGCAGGTTAACGGGAACGCCCTTCGTTAGATAACATACTATATATAAGAAGAATGCAAACCTAATACTTAGTTATAAGTTCTTATAGTTAACTAGCTGATGCCCGCTGCTTAACCCGCGTGGATGTCGGTTATTATATACTAAAACCTTACTCGAGAACCACTCTATACATTGGTGAAAACACCATGAAAATCGGTGAAGTAGTTTTTGAGTTTATCGCGTACAGGACGACAGATAGACGCGGCGGAGGACTTTGTTTTATAATATGTAAGGATATAATACCGATGAAGTACCGTTAGCTAAGTCTGATATTGCCAACCCATCTTGAGCAAGCGTGGTGATCAATGCTCGAAGAGGCCTTTTCCCCTTCACTGGGACAAATAATAGGCTGGTATTATTATAAAGCAGTTCAGATTGACTCACGGACAACGCACTCACTGAAAATTGAAACGTGAAGCTATGAGATTCGCCTAGCCATATTTCCCAACTAGATTGAGATGGGCTTTTAGTCAAACCAGTTGCTACTGAAAATCAGTACAGCACATGGAGCGACTGCGATAACCCAATCACTGGGCAATATACCTGTAGGGACAATGTAAGTATGAATGTTATGCGTCAGCGTTTTGTAGTATGAAAGAGAAGTATGTATGGGCGATCGCCAGTTACTGCGCACTGGCCAATCCGTGTGCTCCTGTTTACTCGTGGGACCTTTTCGGAAATAAATAAGTATACAACAGTAGTCAAGCCAGTGTCTTTATTTATACAATCAAGTAACTCCCGTGGCAAATCCCGTAGGTATAAACAGATACCTACATACCGATAATTTGAAGGATAGTCCATTTCTGATTAATGTACCAGCTATACCAAACAAATGTTCGTTCTACCCATTCTATTTAGACACATCTTATTAACTGCCTCTGTGATCAAGTCGTTAGACCACCTGTCTCAAACTCAGAGGTCCTAGGCTCGATTTCCAGTGCGGTCAAAATTGTATGCTCGGTTTGGTTG
This sequence comes from Lithophane leautieri, assembly GCA_949152455.1. Classification (NCBI taxonomy): domain Eukaryota; kingdom Metazoa; phylum Arthropoda; class Insecta; order Lepidoptera; family Noctuidae; genus Lithophane; species Lithophane leautieri. The sequence goes on from OX424478.1 coordinate 12,525,858, forward strand.
GGTTAGTTCTAATGGCCGCGCGAACGGCGGTGCGGTGGGCGTTTCATGACTAGTACATTTTTATTCATTTGTTTTAGTCGCAAGACACTTCGCCGTTCGCACTGCGCAAAAATTCGCTGCAACGTATGTCCTCTAGCTACCACCATCTTATCTAAGCCTGTCGCCATAACAACAATGTTATTAACATTGTTGTGTTTCGGCAGTTAGAGGTAAGATAGCCCTCTGTGTTTGAGGATGCATGTGAAGCTCGCTTCTACCTTCGGCCTGATCATCACTTACCATCAGGTGAGACGCAGGCCATGAGCAGCCTCTTGAAGCAACAGGGCATCATGTTGACGACATTTGTGTAGATTTTTTCATAGACATTGCTTGGCTGAAAAGTGACAGATGTTGGCTTGTTACTCTAAGGGTTGTATGGATATTTAACCCTTTTTTTTTTTTTTTTTGAGGGTGGGAAATCATCCAATGACTTCTCCCGCTCTGGGCGGAGCGGAAGGGCGTGTCAGACTTTTACTGACTAAAACCCACCCGTGTTCCTTCATTTGCCTGTTGCCAAGGTCCCGGTATCCCTTTCGGACTTTCCCGCAACCCTGGCAGGCATCGGTCCTAGCGGACCCCGCCAATTGTGCTGACATCTCTTTGAGGCGCGCTTGGAACACGACGCGCCATCGACCCGGGCCTGGTCCTTATGGATATTTAACCCTGGGGTACGTATGGAGCGAAGTCGTGGAAAAGCTAGTTATTAAGACCTACGTCTCCGGTGGAGTTCTTTTAATACGCAGTAATATCCGGCATCCAGGAAACGTGGTCAAAGACGGATCTGGATATCGAGTAACACGGGTTGACAGGCGTGTCAGGTGTCATGGTACTAGGGCCGCATAACACTGAGATGATGTTTATGTACCATATAGACAGTTAACATTGCCGGAATCCCTAGCATGAACGCGCGACATAAACGTTACGTAAATTCGAACGATTTATCATAGCTTTAAATTAAAATTGGAAATAGAAACTGCTGAATCCTAAAGGCAGCATTTTGTTTTAAATTCTTTCGACGAGCACAATAATTAGTATCACCCATATAATTATAAATAAGTAAATATTATGTGCGAAATGAGAATTTTAATTTATTTTAATCGTTCGAAATTACTTTATTTTTACTCGACGCGCTCATGCTAGGCCCACGGAGCTCGATATAGGTACTTTATGTAATACCTACCTACATATTATCTCGTATATATTTTTGTCGGATTTCAATAATGATAATTAATTAAGTACATTACACCATAAGAACCATTTCATCTTAGTCTTCTCCACTTCGCCAGTCTCCCACGAGGTGACCAACATAACCAATCGCGTTAGCACATACATTTCTATGACGGTTCTCACATGACGCAAATTGTCGAGAAGACATTTAACTGACATTCAGTCAGTACATTATTAAAGCCAAAACTCCGGCTCCCACTGACGTAGACGGTGTCGTGTGTCGCGAGTGTCACGAGTGTCAGGAGTGTCACCATATCTAGTGTCTAGGTCTGGCGGCTTGACATTTTAAGAATGTCAAGGAAAAAGTATTGTTTCATTTAGAAGTGAGGAATTTCGAAATCAAATAATGTAGATTTGTCAAGGGTATATTGAAATACAGAAAGCTTGTTTTTTCTGATATTTTTTTAAAGAATATGGTGAATACAATAGGCTTCTGAATCAGTAACAATTTACATTTAAATAGTTATTTTTCTAAACCAACTATAAATACAGGTGGTGACTTAGTGACCTGCATACGTCAGAGGATTATTCTACGTATCATATTATACAACTTTCGTTATGTGAAACACATAATATGTAACTTTTCATACTAACATGAATCGAAATAGTCTGCCTACTGCTGCATAAGTTTTTTTTTTTTTTTTTCACGAATCGGAGATGAGTTCCATGATGAAAGTTGTTTAGTATGGCGGGTAGAATCACCCCCGTGACGGATGCAGGGGTCTAAATCACGACCCTGTATAACAAGTCTCGAAACTCTTAAGACTAAATCTGTAGAACCTTTTATACGCAACAAGTACTTTTCCTATCAATGCACACTTTTATATATACTCTTAATACTTCTGTAGATGACTGTAAAATATCTGTCATAACAAGAATCTGCCAAAAAACTAATCTGCCGTAACAAGAATCTGCCCAAACCAGAATCTGTCCTAAATCGAATAATCCTTATCTTTGTTAGCATTCTTGTTAAAACATTCAATTATAACAAACTTTGAAAGTTTTGAAACCATTTCATTATTAGATTCACTGTCTGGTTGGTCTAGTGGTTGCAAGCGCTACTGCTGAGAATGAGGTCGTGGGTTCGATCCCCAGGTCGGGCAAAGTGTTATTAGGTTGTTTTATCTGGAATTTATTCCCGGTTGATGTTGATAGGCTCGCTTAATACATGGGACTTAAACTTAACTGGCGAAATGTGGGTGTACTATGGATACACCTCTGCCCAACCCTTCCAGAAAACAAGGCATGATGTTATGTTATATTTTACTAGCTTCCGCCCGCGGCTTCGCCCGCGTGGTATGTCGATAAAAAGTAGCCTATGTCCTTTCTCAGGCTCTAGACTAGCCTGCTGTGTACCAAATTTCATTTAAATCGGTTCAGTAGTTTTGGCGTGAAAGCGCGACAGACAGACAGAGTTACTTTCGCATTTATAATATTAAGGTAAGGAGTATTAGAATTCACGTAAAAGCCATTTAATCCGTATTAGTTTCGGTCTCTTGGGTTGCCTTTACTCAAAACCAAAGTTATCTCAGATACTATTTATCTTCTTCTGTCAACCCTACACTGCCTTCGCATATTTCCGTAAATTGAGATGTTATCACCCTTGTCTAATGTCTCCGTTGTTCATGTGGCATAACCTTTATTTCTCTAATAGTTGGTTAACAGTGTATTCGTAACCAAAAACCTTATTATTCTAAAGATTATCACCAAATAGTACTACTAGAACCCAAAAATCGAAGGCATGTGTCATTTAATAACCCGCACTGAGCCCAAGTGGTGGATTACGGTCTACTCCCTTTCACCGAGAAGAGGCCTGTGTCCCAGCAGTGGGAACATTATACGCTTATTATGTTATGCTATCACCAAATAAAATCCCCTTACTCATAAACAACTAATTACAGTCTTCGCCAGGGCCCGAAGCATGGCAAAGACAATGCTGGAGCGAATTAGTATGCACAAGGAGAAACCTACGAACATGAATAGTCACCATTGTGGCGGCATCTACATAGCCACATGCGAATTACCCATCAAAGACCTTACATCACGCAAAATCCTGACGTCACACAAAATCCTGACGTCACACAAAATCCTGCATCGCGCAATTAGACTTTACCGAGCGATAGACATATACAACGTGTAACAGAATAAGCGCAAGACCTGAAAGTAGTTTGCTCAGAATCGGCTTCTGAATCGATTTCCGTCATTATTTCTATTAATTTTTCATGAAAAAATCTTTTATTTAACTGAAATTAGAGCCACTGCGTCATAACAAGGCAGTAAGATATTTTATTTAAGGAAATTTAATCCTTATCTCAAAGGAATAAAGCCTATTTAAATACGCTCATAGCTATCCTACGTGTAGTGCGCGTTAAATAAAATAGTTAATTTAAGGTGTGGTTTAATTAAATTAAATTACAGATATTATTTTAGTCTTATAATTTAATATTTTAATTGGGGTGTATGAGCTCTTGCGTTTATTCCGTTACACGTTGTATACATATCGTCGGGCAGTTGCCCGCCAGTCACAACACCTGTCTGGTCGGAGGATCCTCCGTTTTCTATAGAAGATGTGTGAACTTTAAACCCCTAAAATATCATCATCTGCCTAGCCTTTTCCCAACTAAATTGGGATCGATTTCCAGTCTAACGGAATATCAGTATTTCACAGAGAGAGACTGCCTATTTGACTTCCACAACACAGTACTTACCGGGTAAAACAATACCAGACTGTCAGACTTTCGGGCTTCTGGCTAACTATCCGTAACGACTATCAAAGATCTACAAATGACAGCTGGGGCCAACGCAAGGGTTTAACATGTGTTCCGAGCCACGGAGGGATCTCGGTATGGAATGGATTACCTACACATCTATGGACCGATCTTGACAAGCGTTGGTTAACCTAGAATATCGACCCAGGCGGCTATTATTATTTAGCCACAAGTTCAATATGACTAAATGGAAGGAAATGGTGGCCATAGCCAATAGGGATACAGACTTAGAGTTATCGCAAGTCCGTTTCTATACGAGAGACAAAATTAAAGTAATATCTCATCCGTAATGAAAATGCACCCACTAGAATAAACGAAATAACGAACTTTAAAACTGGGTTTTAGTTGGTTTAATTTTTACTAAATAAACTGGAATTAAAAGTTCAAAATATATTTTGGGCGCGTACATTTTTAATAGAGTCCACAAAGTTTTGGGTACACTTTGGGCAGAGATAATCTGTTCATGAATGGGCAAGTGTTTCATGATTAAAAATTCAAAATAGATGTTTTGAACTTTGTAAACACAGTGTTATATTATTCAGCTTAAAATAAAAGGCAGGTTTTAAAAACGGTGAGGGAAAACATCGTGAGGAAGCATGGTTTTAGAACATACTCTGTATAAAACTTGTTGTGTAAACTTAGTCACTTCGGCGACCAAACTTTAATTGTTACCTGAGACTTCTTTAAAATTGTATGTAACGCAAAAGTCGGGCGCTTGAGTCCGTGAAGTGAGTTTGAAGTAAGCTGTCAATTCAATATTGTCAGGTGGAATGACAGCTCACTTCAATTAAGTTTTGAAGGTGAGATTTTTATACAACAGTCCGGCAGACTGTACATGAGTCGATGCCTAGCAGTAGAAACATTATTAGACTGGGTACGAGAGTAAAGGCGGCGATGAAAATAAGATGGCGACAGTTATAAAAGAAACTACCTCCTCCAACTATCTTCTTTTAAACTCCAACTTTAAAACTATTATTAGAAACTATAACACCAAAGTTATCGATTTTAAAAAAACAATCAGGCAAGCACTGGGCGCATTAAAACTTGGGGTAAGCTGGCACAACTTTGTAATGGAGTTAGCACAACTACACGACGACGAGAAGCATCACAAATTGCATTATGAGCCCCCGGGGCATCACTGAGTGTATGTTTGACAAATACTTATGTAATTATCACGTTGCTTCGTCTGTACTTTAACGGGGATGAGCAAAGGTAGCCCGCGAAATTCAAATTTTCTTACGTTTTTTGCAATTTCCAGGTCAGTGTCAGGTTGTATGTTGATTAAAATATGATTCGCTACCATAACAAATATGGCTTTAAAGAATTATAATCATTAGAATCAGCAATAAATAAAATAAAAAAAATAAAAATAAAAAAGTCTTTTATTTAATGGATGAAAAAAAAAAAAGATTATTCTTACACTTTTTATACGTACGATGATACAATTTTTGGATTTGATAGCAATGTTAAAGGCATTGTTACCATTACGTAGTAATTAATAATTACAGCCACACCGGGTCGATCCATCAGGTTAAGCTACGCTTGCCGGGGTTGGTCGGTGGATGGGTGACCATCTTTACATACCGAGACTCCTCCGTGCCTCGGAAAGCACGTTAAGCCGTTGGTCCCGGCTGTCATTCGTGGATCTTTGACAGTCGTTACGGGTCGTCAGAAGCCCAAAAGTCTGACAACCAGTCTTACTAAGGGGTACCGTATTACCCAGATACTGAGTTGTGGAGGTCAGATAGGCAGTCGCTCCATGTAAAATACTGGTATTCAGCTGCATCCGGTTAGACTGGAAGCCGACCCCGACATAGTTGGGAAAAGGCTAGGGAGATTGATTGAGTAATTAATAATTAATTTGTAGTTACCATCATCTTTTCAATTATTTATCATTTATCTATCATCAGCAGAATCAGCAATACCTTGGGTTAGATAGACTTAACAGGTGTTTCAAATAAATTCGTTTTCGGAAAAAAAAACACGCATAATTTCTTAAGGTTTTTTTTATAATAAAATTACAACTATTGAGTAGTTACTGGCAATTTATTTACAGCACACACGATTCACAAGTTTCGCATGTAACGTTGAAATTTTGTCATGACTGTAACTAGCAAAATGTATTTATAATACATTTATCCCAAGTTAGCAGAACAAATAGGAATAAACGAGACAAAACCGGCGAGCTGTGAAATAATAACGAGCATTGACGTGAGAAGGCACATGTCATTCACTTTCCCGACGTGTGAGGTGAGGAGGAAAGGGATATCAAATATATGAATTATTATTGTGGCGCGTGTGTTGGATCATTTAGCTCCCTTCAAAATGGTTGAGCTAAATGATGCTGATCCATGCGTAATGTTCGTGAACGGGCGCTGTCAGTTGTGACTGGTCAGCTCTTAGCTGCCATGGCTTATTTTAATTTTTGAATTGTTTTATGTAATAATTGCGGACGCTTTTAACGTGCTTTACACATTGTTCTCACATGTATAATTTCAACATAAATGATGTAACCCATATATTGTAACAATATTTTGATTTAAAAGAGTGTCCGTGGAGTTTCTTGCCCGTTCTTCTCCATAGGTACCTACTACGCTTTGGAATGGGCAACTAGCTTTATATTTCTGACTGACCGACTCCTTGACAATTCAAAAGTGCCTGTAAATGGTTTAATTGAAATAACTGCTTTGAGTATATTTTTTTTGAGTTTTATGTGTAAACGCGGCTGTTCTTTTTAACCGACTTCTTCAAAAAGGAGGAGGTTCTCAATTCGTCTGTATGTTTTTTAATTTTTTTTTTGTGTATGTTACGCGATTACTCCGCCAATTATGAATCGATTTTGATGGTTATTTTTTTGTTTGGTAGGCCATGCTTCAGAGGTGGTCCCATATAAATTTTATTAACTTTGCTTGTGTAAGAATTTGTGTGGGATAGGTACCACAACAAAAAAAAAAACATTTTAAGGAAGAGTCGGTTGCTTTTTTTTTTGTTTTATGCTCATTATAATATCAACGCGGTAAAGAACTGTGCAATAGGGTTCAAGATAAGGAAAATATTAATGTTCATTTTAAATAATTATGAACATTTTTAATGACTGTTTAATGACTGTAAAGAAAAACATGGATAAACGAAATATTCAAAGCTAGCTTCTATTTATATAGTCTGAAGTTTTGAGGAAAATTATTAACCTTTAGGGGTATGAGGAACAGGGTGTAAAGTTCACTCATCCACCATAGAAAAGGGAGGATCCTCCTACCAGACTTGTGTCTGGCGGTCAACTGCCCAATGATAGATATTGGATTTTTGTATATATGTTCACTGCACGGTAAACTCTAATTGCGCGATGCAGGATTTATGTGACGTCAGGATTTTTGTGTGACGTCAGGTCTTTGATGCGTAGTTCGAATGTGGCGATGTAGGTACCGCCACAAACCCAAAAATATCTTTGGAATCTGGTCTAAACTACAAGCACTTATTTAAAATATTGTGAGTACACTGTTCAACTAACACCAAATTAAATTTATAATATGTACAAGAAATGTAAAGAAATGTAAAGGAAATAATAAAAAAAATACTACTTAAAATACTACAAGTTACGTTTAGTTTAGTTAGCGGCATTAATCACAAAGTAGGCCTCAATAATAAATTTACTCAAGAGCCGGTTTCAGACGAGGAAAAATATTTTACTCTTTTTAAAAGCGTTCCTAATCTAATTGTTAGTGAAATAAATTCAGTAAATCCTCTGCCATCTTTCGGCCCTTTTCGTTTTTTGCTACTGAAGTTGATTACTTACGGAATAGTGTCATCATAGTATGGAACTAACATAGATGATACAAGAAACTGGGGTAAATGATGAACAAAAAGTTTGTAGATGATATCTTTCAATAAAAACTTTTTACAAAAAAAAAACAACTGACTTCCAAAAAATTTAACACTAAAAAAGTGAAAAATAACTTTGATTTCGGAAGTCGGTGTCTTTGCTTTTCAACTTTTTGAAGGAGTCGGTTAAAAATCAAAAACTTTTCGTTCAAAAAACAAAACAACCACAATTTAAAAACATTCCGGAATAAAAACATTGTAGAAACTTCCAAATCACACCACAGTTCACTCAACACCGGATATCAGGCTCCTAAATCCGTGCAAAAAGAAAGAAAGACGGATAAAAGCTTAGCAATTATACCGAGCGCGAATCCGGCGAGGGAGCGGACTATCGGGTGTCCGACCATCCGGGGGGTAGTGTCCGGGCGTCCGGGTGTTGGGGTGTCGGCACGGGCCGCTGTCCGGCCGCGGACCGCAGTTAGGAAAACTTCTGCTGAATTTAAGGTGTTAAGATAAAAGAGCCTGTTTTGCGCTGCAGGTGACGTCTAAAATTCACTTTGTAATTCACTTCATATATTTTTATTTATAAGCATCTAGACAACATAACTAGCACTTATGTTTAGCAAAGAGCATACTCTGTGCAAGGATAGGCACTATTATCTGATTTTATTTTGCATTATTTGCACCGCTTTTTCTAACAACTTTTTCAGATGGTACCCTAACCATTTGCTGAATTTTTTTCAATAGGTTCCGACCTTTTGGGGTTTATTCATAAGCGATGATTAAAGTTAAGTGACGTCCAAACGTCAAAAATGTATGGTTAAACAGTCGCTAATCATTACTTAACTTTAAGCAACTTTATGAATAAAGGGGTTACTGTGTAACACCGAAATTTTTTGCTAACAAAATATTTCTCCAAACTTTTTGGTTTTTAAATTTTATGTTAAATGTTGTTTGGTTTTTTATGTTAAACTAGCTGCGCCCCGCGGTTTATCCCGCGTGGACCCTAAATAATTTTCTAAAATTAAAGTAAGTTACTCCTTATAAATCAGCTATCTGCCAGTGAAAGTCCCGTTAAAATCGGTCCAACCATTTCGAAGGTTAGCTGGATCAAACCAACAGAAAGAAAAAATGTTTTTTTTTTTTTTTATTACCTTAAATACTGTCATAAGCCTTTAGCAAATCAGTATAAATTATTTAAAGAAAGAAAGAAAGAAAGAAAAAAAAAAGAAAATACATTTATTCAGTACAGACTGAAAGGCACACAATATACATAATATACATAACAAATAAAATATAGAAAAAAACATAAAAAAAACAAAAACAAAAAAAGGTGTAAACGTGCGATGTAGGGGAGTGTGCCTCACGGCTGCACCGAAAAGGTCCAGTTCAGCAAAAATGCCAGACAACTGTATGTGCCTGACGCTGGTTTTCAACCGGACCCGAAAGTGTGAGGTGACGGATGAAAATCAGTTTTATAATATAATAAGTGTATGTATAATTGTATACCTATTTAAATAAAATAAAAAACAAAATAAATGTCACATAATAATAATAAAAACGAAAATAATTATAAATAAATGAGACGGACATTTAAAATACAGAAAAAAATCCTGACGATGCCGCGGATATCGCAACAACAACCTCCGGACCGAAGACACAGGGGGACATGAGCAAGTGAGGCGAGCCGAGCGCGAGCATGAACGGGAGCAATTCCCAGCAATGAGACTATGTACCGCTGCCATACATATTTGCGTGCAACATTCACCGACAGAAACACTGACACATACTCAAGTGAGTAGGTACAATGCACATCAAATAATTGAGACATTTAGTGTGACCATATCTAGCTTCCGTTGCGCTTCTATGAGGTACTGCCGTAAACGTCGTATAAGTAGATGTATAGATTCAAACCCCAAACAAGATCAGCTCAGCTCAAATCCTGCCTTTGAAAGTCTGGGCACCACTTTGGTAAACCCTTTTACCGGTATTAGTTCCGAAAACCGCTCAAACCAATCCGGGTTAATAAACTAATACAACCAGTTAAGTTTCCTTTACCAACTGGAAATATCGGTTTTCAGGTTTCCGTTCTACCAAAGTAAATCTTTACTTGATTATACCTTCTATTCGATCATCCCGATTCCTCAAAACCTAACGAAGATAGATAAAGATCACCTTTATTATTGGCCTAGAAATATCTAAGTACATATATAAGTATATCTATAATTCTACATCTTTTTTTTTTTTTTGATCGTGGAAATCATCCAATGAATTCTCCTGCTCTGGGCGGAGCGGAAGGGCGTGTCAGACTTTTACTGACTAAAACCCACCCGTGTTCCTTCAGTTGCCTGTTGCCAAGGTCCCGGTATCCCTTTCGGACTTTCCCGCAACCCTGGCAGGCATCGGTCCTACCGGACCCCTCCAATTGTGCTGACATCTCATTGAGGCGCGCGTGGATCACGACGCGCCATCGACCTGGGCCTGGTCCTTACCGGACGGCGAGCTACCCATTGCTCGTCGTTCGCAAGCCCGCGCCTATGGTTCAGGGCATACCTCCACCGTATGCTCCACCGTGTACAATTCTACATCTACACTTAAAATACAAAAAAGATTTGTATTTTTGTTCGTAATGAATAAACTCAAAAACTACCGGACCGATTTAAAAAATTCTTTCACCATTAGAATGCCGTACTTTCACTGAGTAAGGCTAAATTTATAAAAATATCACCAGGGGCCTAAAAGCAATTCATTTCCTAAATTTCCAGCTGTCATTAGCAATTCCTCTAATTTGACACAAAAACAATTCATAATTTTTGGACGAATTTCCTTAGAAAACTGTCAAACAGTTGAATTATTTCGTAATATGAATTGGACGCAGATCATATTATGAATTGTCAGTTTGCGATATTTTACGATGATCCATAAAATTTTCCTATTATGATTCTGAAAATTGCCGTTTTAAGCCCCCTGGTCGAAGCCACTGGCGGAAGCTAGGGTAGTACTAAAATGAAAGTGTGAATATAATTGATTTGTAGATGACAGCTTCAAAGTCCAGAAGACTTTATGGACCATTTATGGTCGCCACTTTTCGTATAGAATACATTAGTGCCCGTCGACGTGAAGCAAAGACAGTGAAATTATTTTCTTTAAAAACAAGTAAACACAAACTGTTGGACAGCAGTTAGTCACCCCACCCCACAGGTTAAAGTCTTACAAACGGGTGAAAGTTCTTTGTTTTGGGAATCTATTGTTTCGTGTGCGCACAAATGTTTTGAATCGTCGGGTTAAAGTTACAAGTCCGTAGCCGACTGCAGGCAGCAGCAGAAGGTTTCTATACAACGTGCCGCTAAAATGGCGACATTAATTTAACACACTGGTAGGGCTAGTGGCCAGTAAACATAAAAATAATAATAAAATTAAAAATTAAAATTAAAATTATACATAAATTGAAAAATTAAAATTTTCAAACAAACTAAAGAATAAAAACATAACGAAAATTGAGATCACTCTGTGTAAAAGATTCATTCATGAAACTACCTACCAGCTGGCTTACGTTCTATCGGTAAGTTCCTTTGTCGACATAATTTCTAAGAAATTGCGCGGCTTTCCTTTTATTCCTCTTCGCTACAGTTCTTTAAGTACAGGTTGCTCCAGGATGGTAATTTAGAAAATTGAAAATAAATCAATAAATAATAACGGTTAATGAAATTCAAATAATTTCATAAAACGAATACGCGAAATCGAATACGTGTGTTAAATTAATGTCACCATTGTAGCGGCTCGTAATTCTTACGGCCGCGCAACGTAGGAACGTTAGCTATATGATTGGCCGCCATTTTTATTCTAAAACCGCAAAGTAGTTAACGCTTCGTTTATTTAAAAAAAAATATAGAGTCTGGATCCATAACCTAATAAAAGACATTTTCTAGCTTTACGACTGACTTTTAATGTCATTTATAATGTCCAATATATTAAATAGATGGCACTAGCAGTTACATAGTTTTGTTATTACTAACAAAATTGTGAATAGCCAGCGCTTTTCCACGAATCCGTAATTTTAAATACGCATGTTCCAAAAAGACAATCTTTCTTCAAAAAAGTCAAAACTTAATTGCAAACGGCCTCCAAAATATTTGAGAACTAGGCTCGTAACTCATCACAGTGGTAGAACGCGGCGACAGTGCCATCTGTGCCAGACGTGGCAGATAGCAAGTTGGCAAGTTCTGATTTATTACCACATATAGGCAGATGCGCTACTATTGATTAGAGGCTTTAGGCTGGTTGAAATTGGGGGTACATTAGAACAGAGTGAATCTTCAATTTAAGTCCTGTTTTATTTTTAAACAAAACACAGGACTATGTACTAAAAACTGAATTGTCAATAGTCACACAGCTTGTATGTAAATATTTACAACCACACATCGACAAAATTCTTTCATCCCTTCATTTATCTCGTCCAACGTATATAAATGATGCGGGTACTATTTGACATTTGAATTCGGGTCCGGTCTGCCTGTGACCCTGTCGGTATGCGGAGCCTTATCTGATTTACATGTCAACGCGAAGTCTTCCGGGTATCATGCCTGATAGATAAGACTTATATACCTACGAGTACCTGTGTTTCTATAGTAACTAACTGATAAGTTAGACAAACAGTTAAGTCAAGATTGACGTATACATTTTTTAGGGTTCCGCAGTCAACAAGGAACTTTTCTAGTTTCGCCATGTCCGTCTGTCTGTCTGTCCGCGGCTTAGCTCTGAGACTCTTAGTACTAGAAAGTTGCAATTTGGTATGGGTATACGTATAAATTTCGCCGACAAAGTTGTAAAATAAAATCATAAAAAAAAAATATATGTTACCTCCCTTACACGTGTCAAATTGATGTTTTTTTTTCTCGACAATCAGTAGTGAAGTGTTGCATGTCGTTGAAAAGGTCGTTTAAAAATATTTTGGGTTTGTGAAAACCATTTTTGGATGCAGGGATCCTTTTGCGAAATATTAAGCTTTAAACTGATTTTTTTTATTAGAGTCAAGTGTCCCAGCCAGCTATATGGTTGGTTTTGGATATGTGAAAAAAATCACGGCAGTAGTATAAAAGCCGAAATGAAAAGGACAACTATCACAGCTTAGTAGGCTCTGCAAGTTACCGAGTAATAATCGATAAACTTACATTTTGCAGTTACAAAAACATGTTGAAAGAACAAGCTTTTCAACTACAATGTTAAGTTTGTTCTTGAGATAAATTCATCACAACTACGAAACCCTTTATTGTGCGTGGTTCGATACGCACTTGGCCGGTTTTTTATTGAAGTTTAAGAGCGTGCATTCTAGTGTAAAAAAAACTATTACAACGCCCAAAATTCTGTGTTATTAATTGCAATATTCATAACCAATATTTTAGTGCACTATAGAAAGATATTTCACAATTTTATGTGGTTAATCACAATACATTTAAAATAATAGTAATTACAGTATATTTAATTCCGTTGTAATAATAATAATTTGGAAAGATGACTTCTCATCTGGATGATATTAGTAGAAACTTAAATAAACATGTATTTTTGTTTAAAACCAGTTTTTAATCCAAATACCTAACTTATGTGTAAAGTTCTACAGAGCCCATAAGTCGTATCTATTATAAGTTACAAAACAATTTAATGAAGTGTTAGCAAATTAAATTAATCAGAACATTATTGTTAACTGTAAGTAGTTCGCCATCTGTTAAACCGTTATAGATGAAAATTACCTATTTCGTACTGTTATACCGAGAACAAAGCATCCAGGTACCAGGATTACATAAAAACAAGCAGCTTGCATGTAGGTAATTGTTCGCTGGTATCGATACAGCATCGACGCGGCACCAACAAACAAAAGGGCTTTGAAAATTGGAATCACAAAACGTGACACCACACTACGTGTTTTCATTGGCATTTTTTTTTTTTTTTTTTTTTTGAAAAAGGCTTTAATCGCGAAGCGATTATGCCAGCCTCGTAGGTTTACAAAATACATAGACCGTAGGTAATAACTAAGATCTTAACTTAATTAATTTATCAACCAAGTAATATAACTTAATAGCTAGTTTGGATGTAGGTTTAGACAAGATCAAATTACACATGCCTACATCCCTTAATCTAATTCCCTCTTCTGATTCCAAAACTTTCCGTTCTGTCCCCACCCGAGCGCACTCCACCAAAGCGTGGTAGGTGTCCTCCCTCTTATTACAAATCAGACAGTTTGGAGTATCAACCACCTTCATAAGATGCCCGAACGCATTCAATGGAATGTGCCCGGATCGTAGACGCATGCTTGTTACTAACAATCGTCTATTCATCTGTACTTCAGAGAACCAAGGAATCTTTGGTGGTTCAGACTGAATTGTCCTGTACCATATACCCTTTTCTTCAGATCTTTTGTCAAAGTATATTTTCCACATGTTTTTGCAAATTACTTTAACATCTCTTAATATATCTGTGAAGAAGGGTAGGTAACTGACAGATATTCCTTCATAGGTTCCTGTTTTTGCCAACTGATCTACTTGTTCGTTTCCCAAAAGACTAATATGTGATGGAATCCATTGGAATTTAACAGTTTTGCCACTTTCCCTCAATCTTAAATATAAATCTAGTATAGAATAAGCTACGGGCAGACCTCGTATGCCCGAGGTGCACCGAGCTATATGCTGCAAAGCACTTCTTGAATCACAAAGTATCACTATCTCAGTGCAATTGCATGACATCAAGTACGACAGACATTCCGAAATAGCATACAATTCCGCCGCCATTATGGATACTTTGCAGTTCAACAAGAAACTAGCTCCTGTGTTAGATTGAGGATCAAAAAAGGCTGCTCCTGTTCCATTATCGTCCTTGGACCCATCACTGTAAATCTGATAGAATCCGTCATAATTCCGTGCAATAGTTTCTACAGACCTCCTTAAAAGTACTACAGAAGTATGAGATTTTTTAGGGCCTGTCATATCATTAATATTTAGATTAATATGTGACTTAATATCAATATTTGCCATCCATGTCGACAGTGAGAACATCTCTAGAACTTTAGAACGATGTAAAGTTTGATTGGACATTTCACTGTATACGATAGTTAGCAACGGTTTTTTCTTATTGCGCCAATATGATTCCTGCTCGCATATGGATGTTAATTTTGATATAATTAAAATGGTGTCACCGTCAATAGACATAGCTTTCAAGCAAAATTTTGCAGCTAAATATTTCCGTCGAACAAACAATGGTGGCAGACATAACTCCGATTCCATCGCGTGGATTGGGCAACTTTTTAAAAAACCGCCAACTACTCTCATGGCTTGGTTTTGAATTTTGTCCAATCTAGAAATATTGGTCTTAGCGCTGTTATCGAATAAAAAACTTGCATAATCTAACCGACTGCGAATTATTGCAATATAAAGTCGTCTTAAATGCAATGGATGGACTCCCCATGACGAACCTGCTAGCACCTTAAAAACATTTAAAAAGTTCATACTTCTTTCACAGGTTTCATTGATTTGTTTGCGCCATCTCAAAGATGAATCTAGCCATAGTCCTAAATATTTAACAACGGGAACATTTTCCAAAAAGACATTGTTAATATTGACATTTGGCGACTGTAAGGTCTTTCCTCTAGAAAATAAACAAATTTTACTTTTCGTGGGAGATAGCTCCAAACTTAATACTCCCAACATATCTGTCAAACTATCTATGACTTCCTGAAGAGTTGTGGTCATAAATCTAATGTCCTGACCAGAAATATACAAGACAAAATCATCGGCGTATTGGGATATACACACACTCATAATCTCTTTGCAAATATCACTAGTAACTATGTTAAATAATATTGGAGACATAGGGTCTCCTTGGGCCAATCCCTTACATGTCCATCTTGTGATCGAAACATTACTTCCAATTTGTGACAAAGATAAATGTCTCTCCCTCAAGTATTCCCATATATATCTACATAAAGAAGACCCCACCCCCATCTCATCCAGCTTAGATACTACCTTCAGTATATTGACATTATTATATGCGTTGTCTATGTCAACGAAACATCCCAATGTCTTTTGATTATTGGTAAAACCTATTTGAATTTGTGAAACTAGTCGTACAAGATTGTCCAGGCATGACTGAGATCTTCTAAAACCCACTGTATTCTTGGAAAAAAGACCTTTACTTTCAAAAAACCATTCAAGACGTCGCGTTATAATGTTGTGAAAGGTTTTGCAAAGACAAGATATGAGTGAAATTGGTCTCAAAGATGTTACGTTGCTTGGATCGCGCCCAGGTTTCGGTACAGGCACTACCTTAACATTCCGCCACTGTCGTGGAACCTCACTTTCAGACAAGCATTTGTTAAATAAATCAACTATCAATTGTTTGCTGGGAAAATTATAAATCATTGAATAAGAAATATCGTCCTCCCCTGGAGCGGTATCTTTCATCTTCAGTACATTAGAGAGCTCCTGCTCCGAAATATGTGCCTCTAACTGTAAATTAGTTGAAGTAAAGACAGGACATAGTGGCAGAACGTAATCAGGCGTTAATTGTCGTAAGAACTCACCAGCCCTCTCTGCATCCATACAAATTCTACTAGTACGATATCCTTTGAGCCATCGCATTTTGTTCCACAGATCGCTACTAGACACTATCTCACTCACACTGTCACAGAACTGATGAAAAGATTCTGCACTAGCTTTCCGTATTAGCCTCTGTGCTGTAGCAACCTTCTGTTTAAGAATGACATAATTTGTGGGAATGGGGTTCTTCCTTACCTGTGCTAATGCCAATCTACGCTCCGCAACTGCCCTAGATAACTCGGGGGACCAATACGATCTTGGAATAAACTTACTGGTGGGGTCTTCACAAAACTTAATGTCTGGAATTGATACTTGTGACGAGAAATTAATTAAATCCATAATGTCATCATACATTTGTTGGGTGTCACCTGTTAAACTAATACTACTAATTTTACTTGAAATTATTTCCTTATATTTTTGCCAATCTGCCTTTTTAAAATTACGTTTCGATTTTATTAAGTTATTACATGTTATTTCTGTGGTTATAAGAACCATTAAGTGATCACTACCTAAATTTTCATGTAAAACACTCCATTTAAACCGAAGTGCAATATCTGATGACAAAAACGTGACGTCAGGCGAACTTTTTTGCTGCTGATTTATCACTAATTTGAGTCTGGTAGGGTCTCCAGTATTGAGGGAAACATACTGCCAATCATCAGCTGCATCGTGAATTTGTAAACCCCTGCGATCGCTTTTGTAGGACCAATTTGTATGATGCCCGTTGAAATCACCCCCTATAAAAGTTTTATTTGACCATTTAGAAAATAGCATTTTCCAATCTTCATCTGTAGTGTGAATACTAGGAGGACAGTACACCGCAACAACATTCTCCAAGAAGTTACAGTTAAATATTTTAATATGGAGAACTTGAATGTTTCGATTACGTAAGTTAAAATTAGTGCTCTGTGTTTTGATAGAATTATGAACTACAATTGCAATCCCGCCATATGAATCGTCCCTGTCTTGTCTAAAAATATCATAGTTACGTATTTTCAAATGACTGTCTGGTTCAAGCCAGGTCTCAGATATAATACATATGTGAATTTTACTTATCAGTAAAAGATTCTCGAAGGCTTTAATTTTAGGTCTTAAACTTTGCGCGTTCCACTGCAATAACTGTAACTTAACAATCTTATTTTTAGGGTCCATTACTTACTAAGTCCGAAAAAATACTCTAAACACTTATTCAAAATAGGCCAATCAGACATATGATCTACCACAACTAGTACTAACCATTCAATACTACACTTAATAACATTATTAAACTTTTCCTTTATACTCAGATCTCGCATATAAATAATATCTTTCAATCGTGTAATTAACTCGTCAAAATGTACCTGCCGCTTATTGTTTACGTTGTCACCGAGATCGTTATCAGTAGCAGCTGGTTGCTCTGGAATGCGGTCCGGTGACTCCCACTGTCCCCACCACTCTGTTTTACCTATGTTTTGCGAATGTGATTGTTTATTTTTATTACTTGCTGGCGGTGATTTTGGTCGATTCTGCGTAAACAAAGGTGGGAATTGACTAGGAGTATTTATGTTTTCTGATTCTTCTAATAGTAAACCACTGAAGCTGTTGTTGTTGTCAATCTTCGGCTTATCGATATCTCTCACTGTTCCTAAACTAATTAGTGACTTGGGTCTAACGTACATATTGCAGGCTACGTGATACGTACAGTTGTATTCTGCCATAAGCTCCCTGACGCGTTTCTCCCGAGCGTATACCGGACAACTCCTATTCAACGCCATGTGATCACCCCGACAGTTCACGCATTTAAATATTATAACTTCACAGTTATTGTGTTCTTCTGTGCACTTAGGGCATATAGTTTTTTTGGACGTGCATCTTGCTTTTACGTGGCCAAATTTCCAACACTTTGAACACTGAGTTACCGGGAAAACATAAGGTTCAACTTTGGCACGAAGACAGCCCACATATACAAATGCTGGCAGGTATGAACCCCTGAAGCCCACCTTGGCTACCTCACTAGACACCCAGCCGCCTTCATCATCTCGTCTTTGTAACCTTTTTAATGTTATGATTTGAATATCATTTGGACACTTGATCGCTTTTAATGCCTCCTCGTCAGACAGCTCAAGGTCCACGTCTCGTATAATACCGTAGGAAATGTTTACATCCATTGCGCTATAAACCTTCCACTCTTTAGTTTGGAATTCCTGACAGTCCAACAACTTGCCCGCACATTCCTCAGTCGAAACCTCAATTTTTAATTTATATGGATTAATATACTTAATATGATTTATGTCGGTCAATCCCATGCTACTAAACAGTTTTGCGATAGCAAACTGTTTAGGTAATTTCTCTTTGCTCCAAATAAAAACCTCTTTCTTGACTTGTTTCTGTTTCTTTCCTCTATTTCTCTCAACTTTAGTCCAGCTTTATTCATCCTCTTCTCTTTCTCGTTTGGTTGGTTTATCCACTACTACATCTTCCTCCATAATTTGTACTTCAGAACATTCCACTTCATTAATATTATCCAACGAATCACTTTTTTTTTCTTCATCCTCTATATGTGATATCCATCCTGCTAACTGACTCACTTCTTCCGCATGAATCTGATCCAAGTTTATTCCTTCTTGTCCACGATCATCTGTGGCCATTATTAGGTATAATCCTGCATCACCGATGCGCGCGTCAATATAATTAATTAGCTATTTCTACACCGTAATCGATAGTCGCGTGCGAGCGATCTACACGAGTGCCGTGACAGAACTGGGCATTTTATTATTTTCATACATCCCTAGTGCACAGTGGATATTTACATATACAAAAACTGTTTCAAAAACGCTTTGGATTAAAAATGGTTTATCCAAATTAATGTTTATGTCGTGGTCCGATCGTAGAAATGGCTGGTCATTTCACGATACGTCACCATTTCTTGATTTGACCGTTAAACCTACACAGATGTTGTGGGTAATCTTTGACCAAAGAATAAGTAATTGCAAAACTTTATGTCTTTGCCTTCAAAAAGATGCAATAAAACAAATCTTCTCACCAAGTTTGAATCACTTCTCCTCAGTAGGTACATAAATAAATACCAAATATGAACCAAAGTTCCAATGATAAAATATAAAAAATGTGCTAAACATTTTAGTCTTGTAATATTCCTTACAAGACTTATCGGCTTAGTTCTCAAGTTTACCGAATAATGAGATGTAAATCAACTGACCTGAAAAGTATTTCTACTGAATAAATAAATCCAGGCAGTTTCTACTAATATTATAAATGTGTAAGCCTCCTACTAATATTATAAATGTGAAAGTTTGTGAGTATGTATGTGTGGATGTTTGTTACTCTTTCACGCTAAAACTACTGGATGGATTTGGATGAAATTTGGCAAACATATAGTTTATAGCCTGGATTAACACAAAGCATACTTTTTATCCCGATATTCCCACGGGATTAAGACTTACGCGGGTGAAACCGCGGGACGCAGCTAGTATACTATTAAAATGTTAGTGGAATATCATTATTCTTACGGTGGAAGTTCTTCCAAGTATTCTGTAGCTTCTGAGAACATAAGGAAAATAATCTTTGGCATAACAACAGCCGTCAAATATCAAGTAAACAGTAATATGTATTTTAAGAAAATGGTAAGAGCAAAACGGAAAAAGCATTTCAAAAATACTCTTCATTATAATGTATTTGTTTAGAGCAAAGCGTTAGAATATTCAGGCTGTAATGTCACCGCTGGGACACAGGCCTCCTCTCTTCGAGAGGGACTGGGCCGTAATCTGCCACGCGGGCCCAGTGCGCGTTGATGGATGTAATATCATTCAGTCGTATGCAAACGGTTATCAGCACATAAACGTCCACTGTTAAAAATTAAATTCGATTAACGCTCTTTCCGAGTTATGAAGAGATGACAATTACAACTCCAAAAAAAACTATTTACAAAAAAAAAACAACCGACTTCCAAAAAAAAACACAAAAAAAGTGAAAATAACTTTAATTTCGGAAGTCGGTGTCTTTGCTTTTCAGTTTTCGTTTTTTGCTACCAACTTCCGAAACTCACTTTTCTTGTGTTTTTTTGGAAGTCGGTTGTTATTTTTAGTAGTAAGTTTTATATTTCGCTTTTTAGTTGTGGTACCTACCCCACACAAATTCGAACACCACTACCTGCTATGTAAATAACAGTGACGGAGTCAAATATAATGTCGTCTAAGTAGACTAAGTGGTAAAATTACGTAATTATTGAAGCTAACTCAAAAACTACGCAAGAAAAGTAAATACAATTTATATGGGATGACCTCGGGAGTATACCCTTTCGAACAAAAAAGAAATTTGTAAATCGGTCCACAATTTGCTAAAATATCGAAGAACATACACAAAAAAAAAGGGAAGGGGAGCTCGTTGTTACGTAATAACAGCCGCACGGGTCGATCCATCAGGTTAAGCTACGCTTACCGGGGTTGGTCCGTGGATGGGTGACCATCTTTACATATCGAGACTCCTCCGTGCCTCGGAAAGCACGTTACGCCGTTGGTCCCGGCTGGCATTTGTGGATCTTTGACAGTCGTTACGGATCGTCGGAAGCCCGAAAGTCTGACAAGGGGTATCGTATTACCCAGTTACTGGGTTGTGGAGGTCAGATAGGGAGTCGCTCCATGTAAAATACTGGTGTTCAGCTGCATCCGGTTAGACTGGAAGCCGACCCCAACATAGTTGGGAAAAGGCTAAGCATATGATGATACACAACAAAAAACACACAGATGAACATAGAACCTCCTCCTTTTTGAAGAAGTCGGTTACAAAGTACAATTTTCTTAATAAAATATTTTTTCATTTTGTGTTCTAGATTTCCATTTTCAACAAGAACCCTAAACTAACTTAGAAACAGAAACCACCCGTCATCTTGTTAGAAACGTGCCTTTGAGTCTGACATCGGAAACAATCTCAATAAACACAAACAAGTATTGCATCTCCACTGTTCATATATTTATAAACAGGAATAGATGCGTTTCGAAGATATCTGAAGGAATACAATTGATATTTGATGTAGATTGAAGCAGTGCATTGTAAGCTGTGCTATGATTGGTGGAGAGAGAAATGTCAGGTGCGTATGTAGTCACTACTTGCACATTGAAATGGTGCACGTACAATATTTGGTTAGAGAGATGTGATAGTATGTTTGTTGGCTGCTAGTATGTATTTTTAGGGATCAAATGGCTAAAACGGAGACTTTTCAACGACAATTTTACTCAAACAAAGATCGCCTCATATTGCACGACATATTGTATACATCAGTCAGTCGAGAGTAGAAGCATTTCCTGCCCAAAGTATCATTCTTAAAAAATAATTTGAAAATTATAGGTTTAGACAACGATTGATTCTACTATGATGTGGTAGAGATTTCTTTTATAACATATCATAACATAACGCCTGTATTTCCACGAAGACTAAGGCAGAGGTGTACCTATAGTACACCCACATTTCGCCAGTTATGTTTAAGTCCCATGTAATATGGGGCGAGCCTATTGCCTTCAATCAGGCAAAAATCCAGACTCTGGGTTGCTACTAAGAAATTCCAGATGGAAAACCAAATATCACTTTGCCCGACCCGGGAATCGAACCTAGAACCTCATGCTCAGCAGTAGCACTTGTGACCACTACACCAAAGAGGCAATCTCTCATTTCTTTTTTATTCTGTAACTAGCAGCGCCCCGCGGTTTCACACACGTAAGTCTCGATCCCGTGGGAATATCAGGATAAAAAGTAGCCTATGTCCTTCTCCAGGTCAAGGTCTACCCTTGTGCCAAATTTCATCCAAATCCGTTTAGCAGTTTTAGCGTGAAAACGTAACAAACAAACTCACTTTCGCATTTATAATATTAGGATTAATTTCCAATGGCAGAATGCTGAGATAGATTATCTCAGTGTTAAAAGGTTACAATTTCACTCTAATACGATCCACCATAGCTATCCTATTCTTAACTTCTGAAAGAACTCGCACCTTTTAATCCGTATAAATAATATATCGGTAATCCGAAGTATTCCGGAGTTAGCGACAACTCTCAAAGAGTCGCCGGCTCTAATTAATTGGGACTATTTATACATCCGATGTCGTGGGACTTCGTGCGAACTTCCTATCCGATGTTCGAGATCGGTTTGGCCGACTTTTATCGATTTCGAGTTGTTTAAGTGTTTTTGTGTTTAAAAGATGGTTCGGGGTTCCATCATTTTGAGGTTAGGTTAATGGTATAGATAGGTTATAAACTCGTGTTATGTACATAATGAAGCATTTTTCTTTAAATAAAATATTAATTAATTGACTGCCGCGTTGTTCTAGTAGTTGTAAGCGCTACAGCTGAGCATGAGGTCCTGGGTTCGATTCCCAGGTCGGGAAAAGTATTAATGGGTTTTTTTATCTAGAATTTCTCAGTAGCAGTCCGGAGTCTGAATTTATGCCCGGTTGATGGCAATAGGCTCGCCTCTATTACATGGGACTCAAATATAACTTGAGAAATGTGGTTGCACTATAGTTGCACGTCTGCCCAACCCTTCGGGGATACAAAGCGTGATGTTACAAGATTAATTAAAGTTTTCTTCCTACAAACATTATTTTATTTTAACCGCGGCTTCGCCCGCGTTGATGTCGGTTATTATATACTAAACCTTCCTCGAGAACGATTCTATCCATTTGCATTGGTGAAAATAGCATGAAAATCGGTATAGTCGTTTTTGAGTTTATCGCGAACAGAAAGACGAACAGACGCGGCGGAGCACTTTGTTGTATAATATTTTAAGGATAGATACATTAACTCCCCCCAAATAATAAGATTTAAGCAACTTTGAATCTTCTCATTTACCAGGACAACAGAAACTTAAGATAGATACTTATTTCAGTAATGGGAGATAGACTATGAAGCTTAATTGAGCAGTTTTAAATTAAATGTAGAACATTACCGTACTTGATTGCGCTACTTAGACCTACATTTACACAAAATGCTCAATTTCAATTTCAATTCTTTATTGCATTCCACAATGAATTTGCTTAGGTGGTAAACATTTGCTTATATGAACAATCGTGGACCCTGTCGGGCACAGCAAAAGAAGGTAGAGAGGACTTATTGTGTTCTTCCCACTTGTCGTCAAGTAATACTTTACTCTAAGTTTTTGTGTAGCTACTGAATAATAACCAACACACAACCATTTATCTTCTTTCTCAGAATATGTTTACCATTTAGTTGTTTATTTCAGCGGTTTGAAATGGCAGAGTGGTTTAGTAAGTACTTTACGTTCCTATGATAAATAAAAATCTGCCAAGCCTTTTTCCAACTATGTTGGGGTCGGCTTCCAGTGTTACCGGATGCAGCTGAATACCAGTATTTTAAATGGACTGCCTATCTGATTTCCACAACCAGTACCTGGATAATACGATACCCCTTGGTAAGACTGGTTGTCAGATTTTCGGGCTTCTGAGGACCCGTAACGACTGTCAAAGATCCTCTAATGACAGCCGGGACCAACGGCTTA
This sequence comes from Lithophane leautieri, assembly GCA_949152455.1. NCBI lineage: Eukaryota > Metazoa > Arthropoda > Insecta > Lepidoptera > Noctuidae > Lithophane > Lithophane leautieri. The sequence continues at coordinate 12,549,799 of OX424478.1, forward strand.
ACGTATATAAACTAAGCCCCACAAAACCATAGTAGTGGTTTGACTGTCTTAGATATTTATACAGCGTGTAAAAAAAACCCTGTCCGATCCCTGAGAGTGTTGTTACGAATCATACTGAGAGTTTATGTGTATTTTTTGGGAAAAGAAACAGCGCAGATGAGTATTTTTTTTCATTGGGGAATTTTACCGGGATATTACATGGGCCGGGCGGCCGACATCTAGCGGGTGTTTACATGTCATAACTTATGACCTTTAATTTATAATGAAATTGGGGTAATTTAGGTAGGGATGTACCCCTCTGAAGCAACTGGACAGCTTACTAAAAACGTGAATTTAAAATATTTAGTAAAAAATATTCTTATTTAAAAAAAAAGTTTTTAATCACTTTTTAACCGAATTTTTCGAAAAGGAGGATTTTCTCAATTCTTTGGCGTTTTTTTTTTTGTATGTTACGCGTTTACTCCGCCAATAATGGTAGTTGCCGCCGTTTGGTAGGTCATGATTCAGAGGTGGTCCCATATAAATTTTATTAACTTTGCTTGTGTAGTTTTTGAGTTAGCTTCAATAATTACGTAGTTTTCCCACTTAGTCTATGTAGACGATATCTTATTTGACTCCGTCACTGTTATTTACATAGCAGGTAGTGGTATTTGAATATTTTGTGTGTGATCGGCCAAGATATTATGTTTATTTGCAGCAATCATGACGCTAAGAAAGGACAGACATACGAAAATAATAAGTTGCGGGGAAATATGCGTCACATTCACGCAGAAAGCATGAGGTCATTAATTCTCCAAAAACTTCGCTCTATGAAGCTATTGGCCAATTCTCATGAAACATTTGGCCCTACATGTGTGACGTCATTACATACCATTGTCAACGTGCCTTATTCCGATCACGTGTCAGTCATTGACCTGTTCCTTTATTGTGTTCACTTCCTCTTGAAGGGTCCATACATAAAACGTTTGGCAAATAGTACTGTGTGCTCATGTTATCGTGTTTGTAATTTAGAAGGGCAGTTTCATTTCAATTAATTGTTTAAGATAATCATATCTATCTATCTGTTGCATCATGACTTGACAAGCGTGTATTTTGTTTTTCATATTTTTTAAATAAAATTATCTAGGACTAGCTTCCGTCAGCGGCTTCGCGCGCGTTATATCTTTATAAAGTATTGCATATGTTACTCGGTGATAAATAATACAACATTCTACTGGCAAAAAATGTTTAAAATTGGTCCCGCAGTTTATGAGTTTATTCATTACAAACAAAAATATAAATCGTTTCTCTGTATTATATATTATACTAGCTGATGCCCGTGAGTTCGCGATGTCGGTTATTATATACTAAAACCTTACTCGAGAACCACTATCCAGCATGAAAATCGGTGTAGTAGTTTTTGAGTTTATCGCGTACAGGACGACAGACAGACGCGGCAGAGGACTTGGTTTTGCTATATGTAAGGATAATAATATTAGTGTAGATAAAAAGCAGCCCGTTTTGGGTTGGTAATTTGTTAATTATGTTCGTTTTAAATGCTCCATAATTACTGTTTGTATTTCCTGTGCATGTCCCAAATAAAATATTATTATTTCTTTCTTTCTTTATCCTTTTCCAGGCTGTCAAAAATAAAAATCGGCTCAGTGGTGTAGTATGGATAATGTAATATCACGCTTGTATTTCCGGAAGGGTAAGGCAGAGGTGTATTAGTACACACACATTTTACTACTTGAAAAAGTTTTTCTTACATTTTATGTTAATTACTTAACGTTCAAAAAAACAAGTGTAGTTAACTTAGTGGTTAACTTTATTGTGCATGCTGTAGTCAGTGAAGGAATACACCTGCTTAATACTACTAGTTTACCCTTTGTTTCCGAGTCAAGTATTATGTATATCTTTTATTGGAAATCCTAAATAAATAAACGGTGTACGAACTCCTCCGTCGTGTGAGACGTCGGCAGCAGACTGGCACTAACGTGACATCCTGACAGATTGAAATCTGACATGAGGTTGCTAAGAGGCCCCGACATGGGCACATTATGTTTTAAAATGTATAGTGTAAAATACAGGATGGGGGATTTAATAACCTGTATCCGTCCGCTACCTTGCCAATGGTAACTCGACTAACCAAAAAGTTTAAGGCTTGCTTGCTAATGGTAACTCGACTAACCAAAAATTTTAAGGATTGCTTGCTAATGGTAACTCAACTAACCAAAAATTTTAAGGCTTACTTGCTAATGGTAACTCGACTAACCAAAAATTTTAAGGCTTGCTTGCTAATTGTTACTCAACTAACCAAAACTGTTTTTGAGGGAGTTGATTCTACCTGTCATACTATACAACTCTCGCTATAAATAAATAAATACATTATTTATTGAGAGTAACCATGAGACTCATAGTGTTAGTAACAATAAAATAAACTTACAACTACATTAGTGATACCCATAATTATTATACGCTATGAAACGCATAATTATTATACGCTATGAAACGCATAAGTATTATACGCTATGAAACGCATAAGTATTATAATTATATTTCATATAAAAAAACTTTTCATACATGAATCAAAATAGCCTGTCTACTGTTATATAGGAACTTGTTTTTTTTTTTTCACGTATCGGATATGAGTTTCATGGTGAAAGTTGTTTAGGGTAGAATCACCCCCGTGACAGATGCAGGTGACTAAATCATCGCCCTGTGTATAAATTCTACCCTCAAGGGAAGCTTTTCAATAATCTGACTCACTCCTATCACACTGATAGGTAATGATTAATCTTGTTTATTCTGTATTATTTACATTTACATTCTGTAATTTAATATACTAAATTAACTAAAAAGAATAACTAAGTATACAAATAAATATAAAAACAAAGGGACTCTTAGGCGTCGAAGTATTCGTCCGCATCGCTGTCATCCGGAAACGTGCCCAGAAGACTGGCAGCATTGCCACGTTGAATGGCAATGCTAATTCTTTGGCCAAAGAACAAGCCAGCCCTCTGGTCACGTGAAGTGTCGACCAGTCGGCGAGAAATTTCCTTAAAAAGGAGACGCGCACTCGGGCCCCATGACCCGAGCGTTTCGACCCCAAACGGCTCAAAACTGTAGTTCCCATAAGGTTACAGTTTTTGCGCCGCTTGAGGGTCTCAGCAGCCGCAGCAGCGGCGCCATTATTAACGGTTATATGTTATACATAACTAATATATTATTAATGATTCATCTCAGTTATTACCCACAAAAAAAACTCTCAGTATCACTATTTTACAAAAGGCTTTGAACAAATATCCTTATAATTCTCATCATAACTTGGACTCAATCCAAGCCAAACATTGCCTTCAATATTACCCGTTATTTCTCATCGTAAAATATATAAAGGACGTTCGACTGTTCGATGAGCAATTGAGACATTAACTCATTATGCAACTACCGAACAATGAAGTCGGAAAAGTTATGAACTACCCTCTGAACGAATTGAATTCTGTTTTCATAGTAATTTTATGTCTTTTGTCTGTTTGTCGAATTCATTACTTTCAGAGGTCCTAGTGTGAGTTTCTTTTAACTATGTCGACTTTACGCATCGACCGCGTTCGGCGCTCCGATTGGCCCTTCACTGACCTTCACTGGTGAAGGGCCAATCGGAGTGCTGAACGCGTTCGATGCGTAAAGTCGAGATGGAAAAGAAACTCACACTAGGGCCTCAGAAATCGAATATTCCTGATAATGTCCTGAGCCCTAGACAAACTGACATTCTATCAGCGATAACGATGATGGAAAAGGCAAAAATGTATAGGACTGACATAAGCTACCGAAAAGCTTATGTCAATCCCGTTGAAAGTCGTTGTAGAAAGAAATACGAAACGCTTTCTAAGCGATTGTCACTTCTCCAGGCCCTCAGGTTTCAATTTGAGAAATAATATATATAGAATCAAAACTGATAAAGAGAAAATGCAAATAGCAGCTGTTCATTAGTAAGGAGATTTTATTGTATTACTTATTTATTTATTTATTTATTCTTCAGAAAGCTAACAGACTAATATCTTTAAAGTAGGTTATGTACAATAGCGCTTACAATTGCCATTTACAAGCTTCCACAAATTAAAATCCAAAAATTATAATCCAATAAAATCCATTGTATCACTTAAAATATAATACAATATATAATCAAAACAACAATAAAAAAATTGAAAATAATGTTTACTTATAAACATTATTTTCACTTATTTATTTGTATTTTGTGTTTCACGAACTTTGCGCAAATAAACGTAAATAAACAAAGAAAGGAAAGAGAAAATACGCTCTTTCTTTATTTTAGCAAAATTATGACCAAAAATATCATACCAGTATTTTACATGGAGCGACTGCCTATCTAATCTCCACAACCCAGTAGCTGGGTAATATGAACCCCTTGGTAAGACTGGTTGTCAGACATTCGGGCTTCTGACGACCCGTAACGACTGTCAAAGATCCACAAATGACAACCGGGATCAACGGCTTAACGTGCTTTCCGAGACACGGAGGAGTCTCGATATGTAAAGATGGTCACTCATCCACGGAACAACCCGGCAAGAGTAGCTTTACGTGATGGATTGACCCGTGCGGCTGTTATTACTTATCTACGAGCTCTTCATGTAAAACAAAGTCCATCAACAATAAAATTGCTAGTCTTACAAACCCACCAAGCCCTCATGTAATCTAAAGAAACTGATTTATTACATCAAAAACCCAGCCTAATCGGAAAGAAGAAAATAAATTCGACGTTTTAATGGCGGCAGTGAATCAACATTAACTTTTTGCCGCCGCACCAAATGGTAGTACCTTACAGCGACGCCGACATATTTTTATTCCTTCGAACAAATTGTACCATTTGTCTACGACATTCGAAGTATTTCAAACTAACATGGTCGACTAAATGTCTACAAAAACTGGTTTCATGTAATTTTGTTGTGTTGGAAGTTGGACAATTTGTGATTTAGTCCGTTTCGTTGAGTTATTGTAACTTTTATGTGGATTTTTATTTGGATTTAGATGGAAACGAATTCTGACTTTATTGTGGACTAACTGCCCACCGCGGTTTCACCCGCATAAGTCGAAATCTTGTAGGAATATCAGGATTAAAAGTATCCTTTGCCCTAAACCAAGTAATGGTCTACCCATGTGCCAATTTTCATCGAAAACTGATATGTATGCGAACGTAGGATCAAGTGAAACGACAGCTAGCTAGTAGTACACTGAGTTTATTTGGCAAGTGACATGAGTTATATAGGACAGATTGTAGCCACCCTCATATTCATTAATAACAACATAACATCTCCCCTAGCTTGACAATATAAACATAATTGTTTTTTCATTAGTAAAAACGCTTATAATCTACCCTTGGTATAGGTCGCAGTTGTTTGCCTTCGTTTGTTAGCCTTTCTGGCTGTGGTGTCTGACCTGAGCCAGATACTACGTCATCTTCACCATGAGGAGCTTCTGTGGCCTCATGAAATTCTTCATCTTCTATTGTATTGTTGGTTTCTGTTTCCACTATTTCTTCCCCCTCTCTATTTCCGTCCCCTATCGTGTTCGATTTATTATCATCTGCTTGGGGTGTTGGATTTGGTGGTGTAGTTCCTTGTGGTGTAATATCTTCAAATTCAATAGGGCAATCACCTGACCCAGGTGTAATTCTTGCTGTACCTTTATACGCTAATAGTTGGTTTTTATGTTTTTTTACATTACAAGAAGTTAAACAGTCCTTAACAATATATATTACTTTTCCAATTTTTTTTATTATTACACCTTTTTGCCATGTTCCTTTTCTATTTATGGTATTTTTTTTATACAACACATAGTCCCCTGCCTTAAAATATTTAGTTGCCTTCTCTTCTGGCCGCTTAGACTGCAAACACTGTTTATTTTCGACGTTTCGAGTGAGAGTGATTGATGCCGGTAGTGGTGAGTGTGGTTTTATTAAATCTAATCGCGAACGCAGTTTCTGTCCAAAAACTAACTGAGCAGGTGTACTGCCCGTTGAAGAATGAACTGAATTTCGATAGTCAAATAGATATTTTAACAACTTGTTATTTATTCCCTTGACATTACTATTGCTTAAAATACTTGATTTAATACCCTTCTTTACCACTTTCACGAAACTTTCTGCCTGCCCGTTACTGGCCGGATGATACGCCGGCGAGGTCACATGCGATATAGCGTTTGATGCACAAAACATTTTGAATTCTGAGGAAGTAAACTGCGTGCCGTTATCACTGACTATGGTATGCGGTAAACCAAATCTTGCCATGTATTCATACAATTTATTAATCAGCGACAACGACGACGTGCTTGTCCCCATATCATAAGCTTCTACCCATTTTGAGTACGCATCTACAATAACTAAATATGAATGATTCTGCAAGGGGCCGAGAAAGTCAATGTGAATACGATGGAACGCCTGAGGCGGGTGTGGCCACGGTGCAAGCGGCGCGCGCGCGGGTAACTGTCTTAATTGTAAACAAACGTTACAGTCTGCAATCATTTTTTCTATGGCGTTATCTATTCCCGGGAACCAAAACCTGCTGCGCGCTTCCGCTTTCGTTTTCACTATACCTAAATGTGATTTATGAAGTTCGGATACTAATCTTGTTCTAAGTGTCTCCGGTATAACTACTTTATGTCCTCGCATAATACAACCGCTTTCACATGACAACTGGGTTTTACATAAAAAGTATGGTTTCATTAATGTATCTGATAATCGGTCTGGCCAGCCATTAACAATATATGATAAGACTTTATTTAATATTGCATCCTTAGCAGTTTCATCACGAATTTTACTAAGCGTTACGGGTAAACTGCCATCAATAACAAAGTTTACATACGAAGCGCGGTCTTCTACCGGTACTAAACTGCCGTCTGCTTCGTAGCCGCATCCCCCACTTAGCGGCGTTGACTCATCGTCTGGTAGGCTGGCGCGTGACAAAAAATCTGCGCTGTTATCAGCGCTACGTATGTATTCAATTGTGTAATTATAGCCACTTAGAAACATCGCGTAACGCTGCAGTCTATTAGCAGAGACTTCTGGTATTCCACGATATTTACCAAAAATAGATATAAGGGGCTTGTGGTCTGTTCGAAGCACAAAGGGAATCGCCCTTCCGTATAAATATTGGTGATAACGTCGTACTCCGAAAATAATTGCTGTAGCCTCTTTTTGTAATTGTGAATACCGCTTCTCCGCTGTGTTCAGCGTACGAGATGCAAATGAAACTGGGCGTTCCACTCCGTCAGAACCTATCTGAGATAAGATTGCTCCTAATCCACTGGGCGATGCATCTACTGTTAAAATAATTTTGGCATCCTGATCAAAATGGGCAAGAACCTGATTTGAGGCTAAACATTGCTTAATTGAATAAAATGCTTTATCGTGCATACCCTCCCATTTCCATTTATTACCTTTTTGCAATAAAGAATAAAGCGGACTTAATATTGACGAGGCGTTTGGGACAAAGTTCCTATAGTAATTTACTAATCCTAAAAACGACTTTAACTTATTCACATTTGTCGGTGTAGGTGCCTCAACAATTGCCTTGACCTTTTGTTTTGATTTTCTTAAACCATTCTTATCTATCGTATAACCTAAATATTCTATTTGGTTTTCGAAAAACACGCATTTATCTTTACGAAGTGTCAGGCCCGCGTCTTGCAGTCTTTGCAAAACCGCGCTCAATCTATCTAAATGTTGTTCTTTAGTTTCTCCTGTTATACAAATATCGTCAAGCATACACATAACACCATCTAACCCCGACAATAAACACTCCATCGCCCGTTGAAAAATAGCTGGCGCACTAGCGAGTCCAAAAACTAAACGCGTATAAACAAACAGTCCACGATGAGTGTTGATACAAGTTATTTTTTGTGATGTTTCGTCTAAAACAAATTGTGAATAGGCTTGCGTTAAATCTAACTTGCTAAATTGTTGTCCTCCGTGTAACTTTGTAAAAAGTTCTTGAGGCGTAGGTAACGGATACTGTTCAATAATCAGCTGTTTGTTTACGCTAACGGAATAGTCTACACACACTCTAATTGAGCCATCGCGTTTTAATATAGGTACTATAGGAGAAGCGTATTCAGAGTACTGAACCGGTTTTAGTACACCTATACGTACCAAACGATCGAGCTCGCTGTTAACCTTATCTTTAAGAGCGAATGCTATTGGACGGGCTTTGTAAAACACTGGTTTCGCATCATCTTTTAATTGTAACTTGACCTGATACTTTGTAAAACACCCAATTCGTCAGAAAAAACTGATGGATATTGCAATTTTAACCTTTCGGCAATATTATTGGCCTTTAAATAATTTACTTGCATCATTTGTAATTTAAACAAACAAATAAAATCTCTGCCTAAGATTGGGGGTCCACCATCACGTATTACTCGCACTTTAACTACGTGTGTTTTATCCATATAAGTAATAGGCAATTGCACTATACCTAAACAGTGGATAGCACGTCCTGTATACGTAAATAGTCGATCTGTCGTTGACAATAATGGCATCAATTCAAAATGTTTTTTGTACATTTTCTCAGAAATCGCTGTGACTGCCGATCCGGTATCAACTTCGAACTTTAGTTCCGTATTTTGTATCGAAACTACCAAGGTCATAGGTTCACCACTATAGGAACAAATTTTTTTTATCTTACCGTCATCGTCACTCTCGCTCGACCCACCAGTTCCTACGAAATTTAATCTTTTACACATTCGGCGTAGATGGCCTTTTACATTACACTTTTTACAAGTATAGCTTGCAAACCGACACTGAGACGTTTTATGATTTTTGTACCCGCACACGGAACACTTTTCTTTGTTAGCACTGGATTCGGTTGTGGTGGTCGCGATCTTGAACAGCGGCTCGCTTGACGGTGGCATTTGCGCCGACGCCGATGATGATGCTGCTGCTCCCTTGCGTGCACTGCGCACGCTCTCCGCCAATTCCACTGCTTTTGCCAGTGTTAACTCTTGAAGGTCGCGTGCGAAAAGTTTGTCCTTCTCCGGTCCCGGCAGCATACCCATAACAAACCGGTCACGTAGCGCTTCTTCTACGTTCAGAAACGCGCAATGTGTGGTGAGCCCACGAAGCTTCGCAGCCCACTGCGAGAATGTTTCTTCCTGACCTTGAGTTGCCGCATAGAATTGATACCGCTCGCCAAATCCACATTTCTTTGGTGTAAAATGGCAGTCGAGAAGTGTGAGAATGTCTTCGTATGGCACCTGCGTTAGTTCCTTCGGTAACGCTAAATCAGCCGTGAGTTTGTAAGTGCTGTCAGCGAGTGCACTCAGCAATATTGCCCGTCTTTTCACCCCCTGTGGATCCTTTACATTGTCAATGTCGTTCGCAATGAACCATTGTGTAATTCGTTGCTTATAGTTTTGCCATGTGTGAGTTACATGGTCAAAACTCGACAAAATTCCAAAATGAGACATTTTACTTTTTTTATTTTGAATCGCGGGTACTCGTCGCCACTGATATGTATGCGAACGTAGGATCAAGTGAAACGACAGCTAGCTAGTAGTACACTGAGTTTATTTGGCAAGTGACATGAGTTATATAGGACAGATTGTAGCCACCCTCATATTCATTAATAACAACATAACAAAAACCTTACAGCCGTTTTAGCGTGAAAGCTTAACAAACAAACAAACTTACTTTGTCATTTATAATAATAAAAGGTAGGGTGTGTTTTAGTGGTGATAGATCGATTAGCGCACCGCGCAATGTTAGTCGATGTTACCAGCCCACATGACGAGAACCTCGTGAAAGCTGAGAAAGAGAAACAAATAAAATATCTCGACTTAGCACACGAGGTTGTCGACATGTGGAGTGTGAGGTCGGCTATCATTGTGCCGATTGTCGTAACAGCCAATGGTCTGATAGCCGATAGCCTCGACCAACATCTCTCGAGGCTCTCGTTAGGAGGTTGAATAAAGGGCCTGATTCAGAAGGCAGTACTCCTCGATACGGTTCGATCTCAACATGATAAAATAAAAAACCGGCCAAGTGCGAGTCGGACTCGAGCACGAAGGGTTTCGTACTATTATCTATAAACACGGCAAAAAAATCACGTCTGTTGTATAGGAGCCCCCTTAAATATTTATTTTATTCTGTTTAATAATGTAGTATTTGTTGTTAAAGAGGCAACAGAAATACATCATCTGTAAAAATTGCAACTGTCTAACTATCACGGTTCATGAGATACAGCCTGGTGGCAGACGGACAGGCAGACAGACAGAAAGACGATCGAACAGCGGAGTCTTAGTAATAGGGTCCCGTTGTACCCATTGGGTACGAAACCCTAAACACAAAATGTTATTTTGGGGTCATCGACCGCATATAATGAAGTTACTTTAAAAACCGGGAATGAGCATTTGAGTTAATATAACAAGACCCACTGCTAAGCAATTTTTTTTTTTACATTTTTTTTGTAATGTGCGTTTTGTTTGTGCATAAACAATTTTTTTTTTCTTACATTCAAAGGGTGATAAAAAGAAGTCAGTTCCAATACCTCTTACAAAACAAAGTACGGTTACACAGCTGAAAGAAAAAGATGCATTGAATTGTAAATAAGAATAAATGAATAATTTACATAATTTACGTAAGTTGAACAACTTTACCTTTACATAAAGTGTATCCCTATAAGAGCAGTGTTTAACCCTATATTATTTTTCCCCCTTTTCCAGCAGAAATTCCATTGCTGGGAAAGAAAAATGCGGGGAGATATGGAAGCAGCTAACATTTTATATCGAGAAAAACATTTACTCTTGGATATTTTGGACATCACTGACATCGGCGAAGGAAAACACCGTGAGGAAACCTGGATTTATAATTAACTAGTTACAGCCCGCGGTTTTACCCGCGTAAGTCTCGATCCCGTGCGAATATCGGGATAAAAAGTATTCTATGTCTTATTCAGGTCATGGTCTTCTAATTTCATCCAAATCCGTTGAGCCATTTCAGCGTTAAAGCGTAACAAACAAACAAACTCATTTTCGCATTTATAATATTAGTTAGGATACAGGGTGTATAAGAAGTGAGAGGGCATGGGAAGCCGTCACCTCCTTCTGCGAAGCAGTAATGCTCGCGAAGGAGGAGGCGGAACGCGTGAGGGAAAGGCAAAGTTTGCGCCCTCACGCCCCTAACCGCCGCCGTTGGAGACGACCTGGGCGTCGGGAATCCCAGTCGGATTCCCGGCCACCATAGGCGCGGGCTTGCGGACGGCGAGCAACGGGCAGCTCGCCGTCCGATAAGGACCAGGCCCGGGTCGATGGCGCGTCGTGATCCACGCGCGCCTCAAAGAGATGTCAGCACAATTGGCGGGGTCCGCTAGGACCGATGCCTGCCAGGGTTGCGGGAAAGTCCGAAAGGGATACCGGGACCTTGGCAACAGACAAATGAAGGAACACGGGTGGGTTTTAGTCAGTAAAAGTCTGACACGCCCTTCCGCTCCGCCCAGAGCGGGAGAAGTCATTTGATGATTTCCCACCCTCAAAAAAAAAAAAAAAAGGGTGTATAAGAAAATTCTGGCCATATTAATTTAAGGTGGTAGACCATAGAAATTTTGTGGTAGACCATAAAACATAAATATTATAATCAGCTCGAATACCTACTGGAGCCAAATATATGGGGCAGCCGATTATTTTTTTGCGATTATGATCCCATGGCGAAAGTTGTTGAGTTTTATGATCTGTTAAATCGTCGTAACCAACTTACCGTAGTTTAGTATGAGCTACGCCGTAGCACAGTAAGCTACGCCGTAGCGGAGTGCTACGCCATAAGTTGAGTAACGAAGCGCGCTGTAGCAAGCGAAACCACGTATATTACTATTTATGAACTTAAGAACTTTCTGCAAATCTGTTTTTAAAACCACATAAACAACGATTCTAGCTTAACTAGTCACCTTCTCTTTGTAAATTGAATTTAAAGTAACTAACTGAGAATAAATACTACCTTAATCCTAACTATTAACAAAGTAATTAAGAAATTTGTGGAGGACATAAAAGACAATTGAATTGTACAGCTGAGCCGAACAGGTGTCCTTGAAAACCACTCGAATAGCACTGAATTAGTTAATTAGCAATATAACAGAAATCGATTTTAAGGTTTTATTGTAACCAGACAAGACTCTATCCGTCGCAGTTAAAACTTACATTAAAGTAGATGACCCGTGATAACTTATCAAATCGTCCTTCGTTTAACTTTAATCTAGACAGATGGCAAAGTAAGGATCTAAGGTACTCGTAAATTATACTAAACTAAGTTCCGCCAGAGGCTTCGCCCGCGTGAGCCTAACTATCCCAACAAATATTATAAACTAGCTGCGCCCCGCGGTTTCACCCGCGTAAGTCTCGATCCCGTGGGAATATTGGGATAAAAAGTATCCTATGTGTTAATCCAGGTCATAAACTATTTGTTTGCTAAATTTCATCCAAATCCATTCTGCCATTTTTGCGTGATTGAGTAACAAACATCCAAACACACAAACACATAAACACACAAACACACAAACTTTCACATTTATAATATTAGTAGGATGAGTTACGAAAGTGAGTTTGTTTGTTTATTACGCTTTAGGGGTGTGAGGAACAGGGTGTAAAGTTCACTCATCCACCATAGAAAAGAGAGGATCCTCCGACCAGATGAGTTTTGTGTCGGGCAACTGCCCGACGATTGATGTCGCGTTCTTGCATATATGTCCATTGCACGGTAAACTTTAATTGCGCGATGCAGGATTTATGTGACGTCAGGTGTTTGTGTGACGTCAGGTCTTTTTGATGCGTAGTTCATATGTGGCGATGTAGGTACCGCCACAACGCTTTCACACTAAAACGGCTGAACAGATTTGGATGAAATTTGGCACAGGAGTAGATCTTGACCTGGAGAAGGATATAGGTTACTTTTCATCCTGGATCACAGACGAACCGCGACTTCGTCGCAACAGCTAGTAATTATATAATGTGGCGCTGTTAGGTAGTTCATTACTAACATCTCAGAACACCAAGATAACACAAGATAACAAAATCGAGTAAGTGAGATAAATATGAAGGCGAGAACGTCCATAGGCGACAAATATATTATTATGAGTGTTAGTTGAAGCAAGTGTTCAGACCATCTGTAATTGAAGCTTCCGGCTAAACCTTTTTTTAAGGAGTTACTTATCAGACATTCCGCCACTAGCCGTTTTCAAAATAGTCCTCAATATGACTCAATATAATTCAAGGAATTGTTGTCAAAAAGTTGTCTGAAGGTCAGTCTAGCATCTTCTAGCTAAAGCGATTGCTCAAATTCAAGCAAAAGAGGCATTCAATAAACGCAATAAAAATAAAAGTGTAATCAGAGATGCCTAGAACGGGTAGTCAGTCTTACCAAGGGATATCGTATTACCTAGTTACTGGGTTGTGGAGGTCAGATAGGCAGTCGCTCCATGTTAAATACTGGTATTCAGCTGCATCCTGTTAGACTGGAAGCCTACCCTAACATAGTTGGGAAAAGGCTAGGCAGATTGACCTAGTTAAGGGCTTATCGAAACTGAAGTCCACATTTGATTTAAAACTAGATTTGAGAACAGAAGTTATATAAATAACACTAAAAGTTAAATAGAAAAGTTTACTTTTAGTGTTATTTAAGTTAGCTGAGTTTTATAAAACTACACAGTTTTTAAAGTGACTTAAAAACTGAGAAATAAAAGTCAAATCATTTATTTCAAAAGGCACATAAAATACCCTTTTGAACGTCAAAAATGTTCTTCTAAAATAAGAGTCAGAAAACCAGTGCATCATAACATTCGCCAATATCTTTCACATCTAAGTAAACCAGATATTCTCAGTACACCTAGGTATTCGTAACACTTAGCGCCACCTAAATGCGACGTTGACGCTGAAATTCAGTTTAAATTCCGTACTCTCAGCGACGATCTCATATCGGCCGTCTGCCGGTATGAGAAATTGTTACCGACTGGCAATATTGAAACGTTTTCAAATTATGATTTATAGTATCACACGATTTTATTTGACGTTTAAATCTGTAGGAATTTGTTGGTAGCAGCTCAGAGGCTGAATTTGTTCCTGAATAACGGTAAAAGGCTCTATTTCATGAGAAAGGAAGAAAATGAGTTTATTGGCATGGAGACAAATAAAACACCCTAAGTATATGTCAATCAATCAATCTGCCTCCAGGTCGGCTTCCAGTCTAACCGAATGCAGCTGAATACCAGTATTTTACAAGGCGCGACTGCCTATCTATTTCCTAAGACAGGTCATGGTCTATCTGTATGCCAAATTTCATCCAAATCCGTTCAGCCAGTTTTGCGTGACTAAGTTACAAACATCCTAACATACAAACTTTCACAGTTAAATTAGTAAATAGGGTTATTCCATCAAAATACAGATATTCAGCTGCATCCGGTCAGACTGGAAGCCGACTCCAATATATTATTTGGTTAGGAAAAGGCGAGACTGACGATAACGATAATTAGTTCATCGGACTATAAATATAACTTACTGGAGATCAAAATTGGATCATTCTATTGATTGTGTTTGCATACTTTAGCGTAAAAATCTATCAAAAAATAAATCCTTTATTTTACAATACTCAAACTTTAAAAAAAACAACAAACGAATACTATTGTATCCTAACGACTAACAAACACAAAATAATAGAATTTCAATAAAATTGTTTTTATAGAAACAACATGGCGTTCGAATTTTGTTTATTTTACTATTGTTTGCTTTTCGAACTTGTAATATTTTGTATTTTTTCTATTCCACTTAAAATAAATAACTTACAAGGCTGATAAGAATACTCTACAATCTATATAAACAAAAAAACATAATACAACTGCCTCCTTGGTCCAGAGGTCACAAGTACTATTGCTGAGGTCCCAGGGTTCGATTCCTAGGTCGGACGAAATGTTAATGTGTTTTATCATCTAGAATTTCTCAGTAGCAGCTCGGAGTCTGGATTTATGCCCTGGTTGATGGCAATAGGCCTAGCCTTTTCCCAACTATGTTGGGGTCGGCTTCTAGTCTAACCGGATGCAGCTGAATACCAGTATTTTACATGGAGCGACTGCCTATCTGACCTCCACAACCCAGTAACTGGGTAATACGATTCCCCTTGGCCAGACTGGTTGTCAGACTTTCGGGTTTCTGACGACCCGTAACGACTGCCAAAGATAATGACAGCCGGGACCAACTGCTTAACGTGCTTTCAGAGTCATGGAGGGTCTTGTTATCTAAAGATGGTCACCCATCCAACGACCAACCACGGCAAGCATAGCTTAACCTGATCGATCTCCCTTATTATTACTTAGCCACAAGCCCCTCAGCCCTTTTCCTTAAAATATTGATAGATGCGAGGCTTTTTGACCTCCAACCTGCCGCTTAAAGAGTATGTTCAACTTTGAACCCACAAAACCATCACGGAAATCCTTATCATCATCATCAACACTGGCAGTCTTGTATATAGGCGTCCCCCCTATTGTGCCATGCTTCCCTGGTCTGTGCGAGTCTCATTCAGCACGCGTAGCATGACAGCAATAGAAACAATTGAACCGTGGGGTTTGTCGACGGAAGATTAGACAAAATGATCTGGATGACAGATAAACAATCACAATCTGTCATTTTGTCTATTTTTCCGTCGACAAAACCCACGGTTTAATTGTTTCTATTCTCTACATGCTAAGTGTGCAGTGTCCTGTTTTTCAAAAATTACAGGGATGGTATTACCAAATGTAATTATTTAGTTCACATGCACTTATATTTTTAAACATTTATTCGTGATTTTGCTTATCAAAAAATTATTTGTAAGTTACAACTTATAAAAAATCATAATAAATCCTGAGAGTGTCTGGCGACTCTCTATTCCGTCTTACAAGTTTACAAGTGTCGTGCTTAGTACCACAATAAATGTTTAAAATCAATTTTATTTTTTTAAATGTGGTTGAAATAGAGAGATAACCTAGTGTCCGTGTCCCAGCAGGCAGTGGGAAAATTAAGGCTGATTATGAATATGGAGATGAGCTATGAATTTAAAAAAAAATAACACTCTTGGTAGACTTGTAACTTTTGATAAACAGGGCACTGGTCTTCCCCGCGGTTTTCGTATCTGTTGATTCGGTTTCCTAAGACAGATCTTGGATCAATTAAATAAAGCAGAATCTCTTTTGGTGCCATGCTTCCCTGGTCTGTGCAAGTTTCATTTCGTCAAAATCTCAACAAGGAAGAAGAGCTCGCACAATAAAAATATAGATATATCTTATGGTGTGATAAATAACAGTTATGGAACACAAAAACCCGTATCTATGGGAGTAAAATCGGTGGATCTCACGTCGTTTGTCATTCGAACGATCCTGCCACTCAGTACGATAGTACGGAGCCAAAAGAAAAGGTTTTCGTTATGAAATTGATTATAGTAGTTTTTCATCCCCTCCGCTGATATGCGCTGTTTAATGACACTTTTAAAATTTGCGTTGCCCTTTTTAGGGGCGAGTTGGGTGCCGAGTGCATCAGCTTTGCAGTTCCAGTGGTGTTATGACGGAATTTCATTTCTGGTTCAATATCATGGTGAGTGACGAAAATGGATAAAGTAAGAAATGAGTATATAAGACGAAGTTTAAAAGTGGTGCCAGTGACAGAAAAGTTGAAAGGTAATCGTTTGGCCTGGTATGGGCATGTGACGAGGAGGGAGGAAACGCATGTGACTAAAAAAGTGATGAATATAAGTGTTGATGGATGGAGCGGGAGAGGAAGGCCAAAGAAAAGATGGATGGATTGTGTGAGGAATGATATGAAAGAGAAGGGAGTAAATGATAACGTGACGGTTGACAGGGGAGAGTGGAAGAAGAAAACGTGTTGCGCCGACCCCGAGTAACACGGGACAAGGGCAGGAAGATGATGATCATGGTGATTTTTAACGCTAAACAGCGAAGCTAACTCAAAAACTACCTACCCAAGCAAAGTTAATACAATTTCGGACCACCGAGCAAGCGTCCTCTAACAAAATGAAAAAATAATTTTCAAAATCTAATTGTACTTAATTGTTGCACAAATTAATACGCAAATTACAATAGTTAATAATAAGTTATCGCGGACATCAAAGTTTTTAAAACCGGCGTGGTTAATTACCTAATATTATCTTGAGAAATCTGTCTTTTACTATCAGAGTAATTGATAAATCAGTATTTTTATATTTATTTTATTGAAGGAGATTTAAAGCTTTGATGCTTGTAAAGATAAAGTTTACTAACGTCGCCTTTCCCTTAATTTACATTCGTAGGTAAATATAAAACAACACACCAGTGGTTAAGAAGCTGGGGTGGAAGTTTACTGTTTGTTTCTTCTGAACTTTCAAGGTATGAGAATGTAAAGTGTGTTCATATTTATTTGTGCTTACAAGAACTCGAAGGGACTGTTATTTGAAAAAAAGACATACTTTCATTATCAATCATTGAACCATTGAAGTACGTACATTTAATGTGTAATTTATCACATATCACTCCGTGCACTCCGTATTTCTCACCATAACTTTCGTATTTTGAACTAAAAAAAACTTTTGGCTTTGTTTAAAAATTCTTGTCTCTAATTAGTCTCAAAATTATTATTGTTTTTTTTTTCTCACACATTATGTACAGCTGGAAGAGCGGAGCCACCTAATACAAGCAAATCTTTGCTTAAAAGATGACTCCAAAATTATCAATGTAATGTACATAAGTATGTTGATGATATAAACTTTAAATTTTTTATTTATTTTATTTATAATAACTTTTACCAGCCAATTACTATCCCACTGCTGGGCAAAGGCCTCTCCTCATACAGAGAAGGCATGAGCAATGATCACCACGCATGCTGAAGATGGGTGAGCAATTTCAGACTTATATTAACTGCTGCGCCCTGTGCTTTCACCCGTATAAATCTCGATTCCGTAGGAATATCGGGATAAAAAGTACCCTATGTTCTAACCCTGGTCATGGTCTACCCATGTGGCAAATTTCATCCAAATCCGTTTAGCCGTTTTAGTTGAAAGCGTAACAAATAAACAAACTCACTTTCGCAATTATAATATTAGTTAGAATAAGTCCTGGTTTCCTCACAATATTTTTCATTCATCAGAGAGATAAAGAGAGAGTCCAAAATAAACACATATAGAGAACATAATTATGAATTGAAAAAGCCACTTGTACGGATTTAAACCCACAACCGCATGAATGAGAGGCGAAAACTTAACCACTGATCCATCACGACAACGTATCATTTAGTTATTAAAAAACCATTCTTAACATCAAGAAATGTTAAGACATTTTAATTTACGAGTAATTTAAAAAAAAAACAATTTTTGCACTAAACGATATAGAAAGGACATGACTAGCACAATCTCCTCGTGGACATATTAATCTCCTATCATTTATATTTTCCTGGTATCGATCTGCCATATTCCTGGCATCACTTTGAAAGGTTCTCGGTACTGATCCGCAGATAACCGGATTTTCGTAGGTACTTTGACATCTGCTGAAACCAATGTGTAGAAAGGATTCTTATATAGGATTAAGTATACGTTTTATCCTTTTTTCAAACCTTGATTTTATCTGACGAAATAAAAGGTTGTAACTGCAAGCCTAAAACAAATAAAGAAAAGTAAAACTCAAAAAAAAAACTCTTAAATTTTGTTAGTAACATAACATAACACTACATGACGCATGTAATACCCAAAGGGTTAGGCAGAAGTTGACCTATGTTTAAGCCCTATCTAATAGGGGGCGAGCGTACTGCCATTAACGGGGCACAAATCCAGACTCAATTCTGCTACTGAGAAACTGATAGTAAACCCAGATAACCTAAACCAACCCAACCAAGACCAAAACAGTTTGCCCGACCTGAGAATCGAGCATTTGGTTGTAATTTTATTTGAAGTAATCCAAATCCGATTATCGATCGAAATGCAGACGTAGAGTATATAGCGTTAACCTGAAATGGTATAGCGTCTATACAACCTAAAAAAAATATTACCATTAAAAACAAAAGTTTTTTGAATTTTTTACAGTAAAATATTCGCAAAAGATATTAAATTGATACGGAAAAGAAACACACTCGACTGTGACACTTGTCTGTACACGTTGAAATACAAGTGTGCGTGTACAGAGTGTTTCTTTTCCGTATTAAATTTTAGTATTTTTGTGAATATTTCAATAGTTATATATTTTTTGCGGGTTAACGGAAACGCCCTTTGTTTGTTAACATATTGTTCTTTCAACTGAGACCAGACGATTTAAAAAGATCGAAGACATTATTACGAAACTGAATAGCTTCAGAATAAAGAGACAAAAACATATTCGTAAACATTACAGTTTAACAGTCGTTCTCCAACATTAGCATTTTAACTACCAACTTAGGGTCTGCACACACTGGCGGCGCCACGGCAGTGGATCCTTCGGCACCACTATACATATGCATGCTCATTCTAACGGCAACAATGCCGCACTATCCTTAGGCATGCAACGACAACCATGTGCATCATCATTGATATTTAAATTTTATTGTCATAATATTATGTAATTTTTTTTAATTTATTTTAGCCTGTGTTGTCCCACTGCAGGGCAAAGGCCTTCCTTTCTAGTCAAAATCAAAGTAAGTATAAGTAGGCACATTAAAGGCACTTTTAAACGTCAAAAACAAAGAAATAGAACTGATCCTAGTTGCCCCTCTAAAAGGTAGTTTTCGTATGGAGAAGAATGGGCAAGAAACTCCACCGTTACTCTTTAAAAAAATGTTTTACAATATTTTGTATACATCAATTATATAATTATATGTTCTCCTTTCCACTCCTTTCCACTCCTCTCTGTCTTGAGCTAGTGTGGACCAATCCAGTGTCTGTAGGGGTCAAGGTCGTCTCGCCATCTTCTCCTGGGTCTGCCACGATGTAAACGGACGTTTACTGGGACCCATATGTTGGTAGATTTGGCCCATGACTCATTCGCCATGCGGCAAACGTGTCCGGCCCAGTCCCACTTAAGTTCGCATATTTATATTCGTCGAATAAAAATCCCTTGCCGTGCCCTACCAGTGGACACAGGCTCTTAACGACGAAAAAGTACATAAGTATAAAGAACTCACAGATAAAAAATGACAATAGAGCATTTTATAAGAGCACCGCAACTCGAAATAATTTATGGTCGCTATTACCGAAAGAGATTTAATGTTAAAAGTCGAGTGGTAAGAGAAACGGATAATTATGATAAGTCGATGTTTTGTTTCGTATAATGAGGGAACGAAACGACTTTTTTTATTTGTTTATGTAATCAACATCATTCGGGTTACGGGTCAGTGATTCAATGAAATGGGTTTTTCGTTATTGTAATTTTATGTTAGCTTCAATTATGTAGTAAATAGGTAAACAGCTAAGTTTTTTTCGAATTTATGTTTTTCGCATCGGTTTTATTTGCGGTAGGAACTGTTAAAAATGTTGTACAGAAAACGTGTTTGTAACTCTTAGGTATGCTGGTAAGACTGGTTGTCAGACTTTCGGGCTTCTGACGACCCGTAACGAATGTCAAAGATCCACGAATGACAGCCGGGACCAACGGCTTAACGTGCTTTCCGAGACACGGAGGAGTCTCGGTATGTAAAGATTGTCACCCATCCACGGACCAACCCCGGCAAGCGTAGCTTAACCTGATGGATCGACTCGCGTGGTTGTTATTACTTAGCCACGAGCTCCTCGAACAGTAGGTATAGTTATTTACACTGTACATCATAAAGGATATAACGCATTTTATCTGCCTTTCATCTCGAATAAATTAAGGAGGCAATTTAAGGAAACAGCCATTTTGAGCGCAGCCTAATGGTGCCAGTAAGAAGTAGGAAGTGATTTATTGCTATTTGTGTGATATTGCTGTTTTTATGTCTTATGGGGATATTACACCGCTTAGGCAAATTTCGCGCCCAAACGCCCCTAGCCGCCGCAGGAGACGCCCTGGGCGTCGGGAACCCTAGGCGGATTCCCGGCCACTGTAGGCGCGGGCTTGCGAACGGTGAGCAATGGGTAGGTCGTCGTCCAATAAGGACCAGGCCCAGGTCGACGGCGCGTTAATGTGTTCCACGCGCGCTTCAAAGAAATGTCAGCGCATCTGAAGGGGTCCGCTAGGGCCGATGCCTGCCGGGGTCCGTGGCCTCTGGCAACGTACAGGCAACTGAAGGAACACGGGCGGGTTTTAGTCAGTAAGAGTCTGACTCGCCCTCCCGCTCCGCTCAGAGCGGGAGAAGTAACTTGATAGTGAGACACAAAAAAAAAAAATATTTGTCTTCCACCATCATATCTATGATCAAAGATATGGAATTGTAAAATAGAATACAATATTTTTACATCGAATGTATTTTATATTGGATTTCCGCAAAGTCACGCCTGAATCAATTAACTATTGTAAAATAGACATATTATTATGAGTAACTTGTGAGCTTCGAAGATAGGTAAATGATTATAATATTATGATAGTGTAATATCCCCCTAAGGAGGTACATACCCTTATTATATCTATTTTACAATGTCATTATATCTATGATCATAGATATGACATTGTAGTACCCACCCAAATACTTTGACCATAGCATGAATATTATGAGAAGTTTCTGAAAAGCTTGACCCCACTGGTCTAGTGGTCATAAATGCAACTGCTGACCGTGTAGTACTCTGGGTTTTAACCCTGAGTTGGGCAGTCTTATTGAGTCCTCGACCTGTTTTAATAATAATACCAGCCTAATATTGTCCCACTCCAAGGCAAAGACTGACTGTTTGTTCTGGCTAATCTCCGAAATGGCTGCCCGATTTTGATGGGACTTCCACTGGCAGATGGCTGATGTTATAAGGAGTAACTTATCTCGTATACCACAGTGTTTCAGAACAAAAGTTTTTGACCAGTGTGTGCTGCCAGTGATGACCTGTGGCACTGAAACGTGGTCGCTCACAACGGGCCTCGATAGAAGGCCGAAAGTCCCCTAATGGCAATGGAGAGGGCTATGCTCGGAGTTTCCCTGCGTGATCGAATCAGAAATGAAGAGATCTGTAGGAGAACCAAGGTAACTGACATAGCCCGAAGTATTGCCAAACTTAAGTGGCAGTGAGCAGAGCACATTGCTCGCAGAACAGATGGCCGATGGGGCTGAAAGGTTCTGGAGTGGCGACCGCGTATCGGAAGACGTAGCGTAGCCCCCCACAAGGTGGACCGATGACCTAGTGAAGATCGCGGGAATGCGATACAAAATACACACAAACGAAGTCATGGGCAACAGCTGTCTATAAATTCTCACTTTCAAACATGGTGTGCTAATAAACAGTCACAATCAAGAAGTCAGAGAGAATATTACTGAGATATGTGTCAAATAAATATCATTAAACTTTGTGTGCCATCACACAATGTTATGTGAGTTGAACAAACAAAATTATGTTTTGTTTTCAAGCTTTGATATGGGGTTATAGTATAATATGTAGAAAGTTACGTAACATAAAAGGCAACCTCTCTGCCCGTTGGTGTGCTTATAACTCGGGACACAATGACACTAAATATGAAGGAAAACAGAGAAAAAAAAACATTACGTTGGCTACAAATGTATTTTTTTCTGTGCGGTAAAAAAACTATGATACGCAAAGAACACAAAAGATCAGCAACTACCAAATAAATCAAAGATGTTTCTATTCTGCGGTCATTTTTTACCAACAATTAAATATCCGACCAGCACCAGAAAAAACTAAAAAATACCATTCATTCGATCATACAGCGATAATGTTCACTACATTCATTCATCAGTTCACTGACTTAGAAAATATTGGAGTTTATACATTTTCAAACTCCTAGTCCAAACTGCAAACAACAGTAGACATTTTTGCTTTGAATGTAAGGATCATTATTGTGTGAATGTGACGCCTTTGACCGTTCACACATGTACAGCTGGTTTATTGTAGAGTTCAAGATACTTCAAGGCAAATACACTCTTCCTTTGGAGGGTATTTCAAGATTTACACTAGATATTAAAAATGGTTTAGGGGTATGAGGAACAGGATGTAAAGTTCACTCATCCACCATAGAAAATGGAGGATCCTCCGACCAGACGGGTGTTGTGTCTGGCGGGCAACTGCCCAAAGATTGATGTCGGGTTCTTGTATATACAGGGAAACTTTAATTGCGCGATGCAAGATTAATGTGACGTCAGGATTTTTGTGTGACGTCATGTCTTTGATGCGTAGTTCGCATGTGGCGATGTAGATACCGCCACAATAGTTTGAGGAGAAATGTATCGGTGCTAGCTTCTTGACTTGACTTTGTTTATGTATTTACTCAGTTTTCCGCTTAGTTACTTTAGTATTTAGGCGACTGAGCTCTGCTCGAATGAAAATACGGAGAAAAAACCGATATGAGACTTAGCTAGATCGATTTTTCGCTCACGTAAACCCC
Source organism: Lithophane leautieri (assembly GCA_949152455.1). Taxonomy (NCBI): domain Eukaryota; kingdom Metazoa; phylum Arthropoda; class Insecta; order Lepidoptera; family Noctuidae; genus Lithophane; species Lithophane leautieri. Next base: position 12,573,267 of record OX424478.1, read on the forward strand.
TATATTGCAACTTTCATTGAAATCGTTAGAGCCGTTTTCGAGAACGTGATTACAAATATTGCTCATTTAATAGTAAGTGGTCAAGTGGAAGCAAATTACAGTAAAATTACAAAGTTCGATCTATTCGTCAGAATATTGTTACAGAGTTGTTACATAGTTATAAAGTTCATATTATTCTGCCGCTGCCGGCGTATACATACATTTCAGAATTTTGGTTGGTTTGTTAGATATAGCATAGAATAACATTCAAAATGTAAATTGATCTAATTAGTTATGGGTTTTAGTCACTTTTGGTTTCCGGATCGGATCGTTTGTGTAAACATGTGACCTAATAAATACACGTTGATCTCCCTTCAAATCTAACAACAATTAATTACTTGAACCAAGATAGGTACTTAGTACAGGTATGGTCGTACGCAACCGGCGTATGTGTATGACCAGGGGGCTTAAAACAGCCACTTTGGCAGAATCATAATAGGGAAATATTATGAATCATCGTAAAATGTCACAAACTGACAATTCATAATATGATCTGCGTGCAATTCATATTACGAAATAATTCATCTGTTTGACAGTTTTATAAGGAGATTCGTTAAATGGACCACACACTATGAATTGCTTTTGTGTCAAATTAGAGGAATTGCTAATGACAGCTGGAAATTCAGGAAATTCATCGTTTTTAGAGGAATTGCTAATGTGGCCGTTTTAGACCCACAGATGTATGAACAAGGAAAGAAAGTATGTGCCTAAGGATCGTAGCAGGTAGTGTTCTGTAGTTTCTGCAGACCCACACGGGAAAAAGGCATGAGTTTATGTATGTAAGAAGGTACTTATTAGAATCTGTTATTACAAGTCATTAACATATGGTTTCTGAACGGAAAATATTAAAATGAAAATTGCCAACTCGTGCTCAAAACTTCCCTAATCGTTATTAAACTTGGTTTAGTTACGATTTAAATTAATTCTGTATTCTAACTAAAATTAATTAAAACTAACTATACCGATTACCTATAACTATACTATATTTCAATAATAATAACTAGCTATTAAAATGAAAATGATAAATGAAATAATGAAATCCTAAATTCCATGGAAGGTGGGTAGGCCTTTAGTGTGGGACGCAACGTGTGTCGATACTCTTGCGCCATCCCATCTTCCTGGCTCGGCGTGCTGTGCTGGCGCTGCCGCTGCGGCTGCGGAAAACCTCAAGCGGCGAAAGTATAATAGCCTTATAGGTAATTATATTTTCGAGCCGTTTGGGGTCATGGGGTCCGAGTGCTCATAGTTTGTTCAATGAAATCTCCATACGGCTGTTTGACACTTCCCGTGACCCAAGGGCTGGCTTTTACCTTGGTGAGACCAAGCATTGCCATACAACGTGCATGGCAATACCGCCAGTCTCTTGGATACATTACCAGCCGACAGCGATGCGGAAGAATTTTTCGACGCCATATTTTAGTTATTAATTGTTTATTTGTATAGTTAGTTTCAATTAATATTAGTTAGGATTTAATTAGTTAATTAATAGTTTGTTGTATAATAGTTATATTGTTTACAGTATTTTTTTAATAATAATAACATTTATTTGTATGTTTATGAAATATACTAGGTTATTTTGAGTTAAAAAAAAAAAAAGATATGATTTCTTCAACAATCCTTTCCATATTGGAGATACAACAAAAACAACTAAAAATAAAAAAGTTTACATAAAAAACAACAAGAAGAATGAAAAAATAACTTTATACTATCACAAATAACGGTTTCTATAGAAAATCATAACAAGCTTTTTCTTTACCTCGAATACTAAATTGATAAAGATCTCAGTGCTATAATATTTCACAAAGAAAAAAAACTTATAAACGAGGAAAGAACTTCTGCTGTACAAGTTCTGAAACTCAATACATCAAGACATTCGCGTCAACGCTACGGGGAACACCGAGGCCATCGGAAAACTGCGGTGAATTGTGAAGAAAAATTTTGAGAAACTGGGAAATAATGGTTTTTCTGTAGGTATGTTCTTTGGAGCAGGAGATTGAGTTAGACTTGCTTGATGAATGGATAAAATTGAAGACTAACTTCGTTCATTCATGCTGCATACAACTATCTGCTGCCGTTTCACCAGCGGAGCCTAAGTTACACCTTATAACATCAGCTATTTTCCAGTGAAAGTTCCGTCAAAATCGGTACACCCGTTTCGGTTATTAGCCGGAACAAACAGAAAGACAGACACAAAATTTAAAAAATATTTTTTTATCATATGCATGTAAGTACCGTATATACTTTCAAACATATGCGTTTAGTAAAAAGCTTTTATTTTGACAATACAAACAGACACTTCAATTTTATTTATTTGTATGTATAGATTCTAAAGGAAGCATCATAAGTCATGATCCCGTGGGAATATCGGGCTAAAATATTATCCTATGTCCTTTTCCAGGCCATGGTCAACTCATTTCATCCGAATCCATTCAGCCGTTTTAGCGTGAAAGCGTAACAAGCAAACACATTTACTTTCGCATTTATAATATTAGTATGGCTGCTTCTGTACCCAGTGGTTTACGCTGTGCGTTGTTTGTTAGTAAATGAATGAATCTATAATATTTTATTAAGTAGATAAAATGGACATTATTTCAGGATGCGCATGTAGGTACCCCATTACCTAGAAACGTTTCTTAAAATGAATACAATTTAAAATGTCAAAAAATGTATGGTTACATTGACGTTAATCACTAATACAGATGAAAGCCTACTGAAAATAAATGGAGTCTATCCTGACAGCAATCAATCTGCCTAGCTTTTTCCCAACTATGTTGGGATCGGCTTCCAGTCCAACTGACTGCAGCTGAATACAGTACTGTAGTATTTTACATGGAGCGACTGCCTATCTGACCTTCACAACCCAGCAACTGGGTAATACGATACCCCTTGGATTTACTGGTTGTCAGACTTTCGGGCGTCTGAGGACCCGTGACGACTGTCAAAGATCCACGAATGACAGCCAGGACCAACGGCTTAACGTACTTTCCGAGGCACGGAGGAGTCTCAGTATGTAATGGTGGTCTCGCCATCCATGGACCAACCCCGGCAAGCGTAGCTTAACCTGATGGATGGACCCGTGCGGCTGTTATTACTTAGCCACGAGCTCGTCCAGTCTATCCTGACAGCATGAAACATCAAATCAACCCCTTTATATAATAAACAGTGTAGTAAAAGTATAATTTAATCTAAGACGAGGAGCAAGCTCTGGTTTGATAGGCACCCGTCCCACGCGCCCGGGTTATTACTATCATAACATTTTCTAGCCTGCTCTGTATTCAGATTGACGCAACGTGTATGTTGAAGCTTAGATTACTTCACTTCTTTGTGAAATGTTGCATAACGTAACATCACGCATAAGTTCCAAAGGTGCATAAATTATGTCCTAGTTTAATCAGCCTTTAAGTTAACAACCTAGCCTTTTTATTAAACGTCGCCGTTCAACTAGCGGCGTGATATACATTATTAGGTTATGTTTAGTATTGCCATACTAATTTATATTCACATCTATCCATCCCTTTCACACAATCTCGCTCTCTCTCTTTGGTACAGCCATTCGTCATACACACGCTCCGTAAAATTATATTAATAACTGTAATCAATCCACGAATTCAATTGTAAAGTGTTTAAAACTGAAATAACATTAAATAGTAGTGTCTAGTGCATGTGTTTTACTCAAGCAACTCGTTACCAACAGCTAAACGTTAACAGGCAGGTTAGGTTGGAACTGTGAACAACCACGCGCGAGCCGATTTGGTCGCAGTAACTAAGCCAGAGCCCCGCAACCAAATGGATTAGGTTAGGTTAGAACTGTGACAAACCACGCGCAAGCCGAGCGAGCGAAGCGAGCGTTACCGCGGTACGGCCAGTGAACTCTATTTCCTAGGTTGTCAACCTAAAGGTAAATTAAGCTAGTTGGCTGTGACATATATATTACATATACAACGTGCCGCTACAATGGTGACATTAATTGAACACAGGGGTAGGGCTAGTGGCCAGTAATCATTAAAAACTTAATAAAATAAAATAATTCGTAAATTAAAAACTTAAAATTTTCAAACTAAATAATAAAAACATAACCAAAATTGTGATCACTATGTGTAAGATTCATTCATGAAGCTACTTACCAGCTGGCTTTACGTTCTACTCGGAGCGGCAACGCCGCCGCGCGCGCGCTGGCAACCACGCAACACGACTTGTACGATTCGGTCCATCCTTTACCGGCTAATTTCTAAGAAATCGCGCGGCATGTAGGTATCTACAGCGGCACCGCGCGCGTTGCGAGTGCAGCACGGAGATGCGTAATCAATCTCTTATCATTGTCTGCTATTAGTAATTACCACTATCATCAGTTCATCACTATTCATCACTAATCACTATTTTTATTAATTGTCTTTATTTTAAATTTTTAAGTTTTATTATTATGTAGTATTTTAGTATTCTATGGATGGATCTACTGTGGACGTGAAAATGCCTAGCGCATTGACGGAGGCTAGTTTCGGGTTGATCCCCAAAATATTGTAGCACATTTTCATCTAATTGCATTGGATTTGGTCGTATAGGCGGTCGATCTGGGCGTTCAGCACTAGGATCCACTGGCCGGTTTTCGCGGATGCGATAAATAGCTCCTACAATAGTTCGCGGATTAGTAGGACATCGTCTCGAATCGCCATATCCCTCGCGACACGTCCTTAACGCAAGGGCGGCATTTTGATTACATTCGCCGTAAATTAGGATCATGTCCGCATATTCGGCTGCCGTGTAGTTCGGATGTGTATTTGGCATCACGATCACAGGTTTACAAGCACTAGTAACACAAATAAAAGCGTCCTTATCGCAGATGTACTTATCTAGGTAGAAAACTGACGAAAACAAATCAAAGCGTCTTTATCGCACTACCTTGTTTTAATTACACTACAATTATAAATAAAACAATATGTATAAGTCTTTTTCGCGGAAACGTTCACAAAACAATACACGACGATATTTTATGCGCACGATCGTATTTGAAAAACTGTGTCAAGGACACGAGCCCGGCTAGCACTAAAAGTAGAAAAGGGACCTTAGAGTTAGAAAAAGCGCGGAGCGGGTGGCGGGAAGGGCGCGCGCCGCCTGCGCCACTCGCCCACATAGGCTCTCTCTTTTCTTCAATTCGCCTACTTTTTGCACGATTTCATTGATTCAATGTTATGATCCGTGACCCCGGCAAATGACCTCTGCGCTACAGTTCTGTAAGTACAGGTTGCTCCAAGATGCTATTTTAAAAAATCGTAAATAAATCAATAAATAGTAACATTTAATTAAATTAAAATATTTTCATAAAATAAGTACGCGAATCCGTATACGTGTGTTAAATTAATGTCACCATTAGAGCGGCACGCTGTATACACATTTTCTTACCGAAATCATTACTCTCTTGTAAAAGGGGCCGACCCTTCGCTACAAAAAAAATCATAAAGGGAATACTCAATACTTAGCTGTTTGTCCGAACTGAAGATCGTATACTCAAGAATCCACGCTCAATAGTCACGCTGACGAACACCAGACTTACGAGGCAGTTAGCACATTTAAGAACACATACTTATCTTGATGGCAGCCTAGTACTTGGATAAGTAGAACGCTATAATCAGGTAAGTTGGTAACAGATTTTTTTTTCGTGTATGAAACGCCCTTGCATTGGCCAGACCGTACCGTAAACGCAATTCATCACACTCCTCCTATCCTACCTTTATGAGGGGACGGCGTAGTTCCTACATATTTTTGTTCCATACATATCAGAAGAGCTCACTTCCTTCCCAGCTATATCATCTTTCATACAAGCCACTCAAGCCAGCATAATTTCAGCATAATCAGCCTACATGTTCCACTCTCCACCACACTCTGTCAGAGGGACTGGGCCGTAACCCACCACGCGGGCCCAGTGCGTGTTGGTTGGTTGATTATTGATATTTTTATTATTACTGATTATTGTTATAGACATTTATTTAATAATACAATTTTAATGGGATTATCTGTTTATGACTGCATGATTATGGCAAACAATTACTTAATTTAAATAAAATATGTAATTTTTTTTTTTCTATATTTGCACGCCGAAATTAAAGGCAGAATAAGAGAACAACTCTGTACATTTTACCAACATTCTGTACCTTATTTATGCAAATAAATGATTTTTGTTTTTGTTTGTTTGTTTGTTTGTTTGGTATATGTCACATGTCTTCGAATTTTTAGTTCTATGACATGCTGAGATGTTTCCTCACGATGTTTTCCTTCACCGTTTTGAGAGCGGTGGTGATGAAATAATTTACTCAAAGTAAAGCGCCTGTCAGGATTCGAACATACAACTCATAAGTCGGGACCGTTACCACTGAGCCACCTGCTCTAAACCAATCTACCGAAATTCCCTCAAATTGCTCAAACAGTTGTCCAAAATGAATGATTACTATTATAGAACTTTCTAGTCCGCTTATTATTCAGTGAGAGTACAACCACAAGCTTCAGTATGCTAGTAGTTTCTTCCAGAAAATGTTCTAAGCGAAGCCAAACTATGATCTCAGGCAACAGTGACAAGTGACATAATATATGTATACGCATAATGTGTGCATAGACAGGGTCACATCAAATTATCGATAAAAAAAAAACATTTGATGATTTTTTTTTTGGTCATCGACCGCTTGTATCTTGAACGTATAAGTTAAGAAAATCTGTTTTTTTTTATCGTGTTTTGATATCGAAACCTAATTACGTCTGTGAAGTTTACACAACATAGTATAATGTTATTTAAAAACTGATATTACATTCAAGTTAGCTAGTTGATGACCCCAAAAAAAACTCATTAAAATTAATTTCTTCCCAGTATATACGCGATTTGTCGAGTTTCGTATGAGATTTTTATTCCGTGAATTATTAATGTCTTGTTTGTGTGTGTGTGTGTATTTTGTTGAGCTTCTGTATACCTAAATAATACAGTGTTAAAGATATTATCAAAGGCGTGGTAAAGGGCGTCCAGACTTTTTCGTCCGTGCTCATTAATACTTTTTTAAACTTTAAAACCCATCCCGTGTTTTAAAGAATAACAGTTTTAATGAATTTAAACAAATACTTAACATTATTTAAGGGTTTTTCATTTCAATTGAATGAGGAAACCACAACATTCCATACGAAATTAAAGATTAGCATACACATTATTATGACAAAAAAAAAACCTTACATTCAAAAACATTTTTAAATTATTGTTTCCACTATCCAAATCAGCCATACCATGCGTCTCCTTTCCAACGCACGGCAGTGTTGGGTACACTGTCGTGCGAACATACCTACACCTACACAACAACTCTACCCTACTCAATATTCTGTGAAGGTACACTCGCTGTCACAAGCGTATCGTAGCTAATGACTTTATTCAAATAATTACACTGTATTCACTTTACTTTTATTGTTCAAATTAGAGTCATGATGTTTATTCATTTAAGCACATATTTTAAGTGCTGTCTCTCCCTTTTATTTATACAAAGGTTGTCTTAAATATCTCTTTTAGCAATAAGTGCGCCCATTGTGTCACCCTATGTAAAAAATTTAGATTTATTTCTGCAATCTAATTTTGGTAGATTTTATAAAACTGAATGGCAACTTTGTGTAAATAATTTCATCACCACTGCTATCAAAACGGTGAAGGAAAACATAGTGAGGAAACCGGCATGTCCTAGAACCAATAATTCGAAGACTTGTGACATCTACCAACCCGCACTGGGCCCGCGTGGTAGATTAAAGCCCACTCCCTCTCGAAAAGAGGAGGCCTGTGTCCCAGCAGTGGGAACATTATAAGCTGATTATGATGACTTTTAGAGAAACGAAAACGTGTGTAATTATGTCAAACTTCACTGCACATCAGGAGTCCTAAACCAAGAAGGATCCTGCCTTAAGTTTGCCTGGAAGAGATCGCAGAAAGCGATAAGGCTGCCCATTGTATGTTTTGTAGTGTTAAATATATTTATTTTCGCTATGTATTTTCTGGTGTACAATAAAGTATGTATAAATAAATAAATAAATAAGGATCCGTCGCCATAGCCGCTGCCTTTGGTATATTTTGACAGAGGTAGCGGGTATTAAACGATTTTTTTTTTCTTATAGATATTACTTACGTGGAAACGCCTAGAGGGGACGCCACACATACATAATGGTGACCTTATTTATGATGTTTTTTAGAAAGGTCAGGTGCGTAGTACTCGCAACCGGCGGGCGTGTATGACCAGAAGGCCAATTCTCGTACTTAAAAAACGTTCACATGCAAGTCGCAATCTGTCAAACTTGTCAAAACTGTTGGTAAATTGATTGTGTTTTTGACAGTTTGCGAATGAGATGCGAATGTGAATGGTCTTAAAAATTACGGGAATTGCCCCTCAGATGTATGAACGTAAACGAAGCAAAAGGAGTATGTAAGGATCGTAGCAGGTGGCGTTCTGTAGTTTCTGCTTACCCGCATGGGAAAAAGGCTTGAGGTTAGTAGTATGTGTGTAGGTATTACATTTGCAGACGAGCATTATTTAAATTGTAACACATCATAATTATCTTAACTAAATAATTAAACATTTCAAATAGCAGACATAATTTAAATAAGATATGACTGATATTAAAAGCCGTGTAAAACCCTTATAATACCACTTGTATGAGTTATTAATAACATCAGTTTCGAGCGAAGAGTCTAATAATTATTTCAGACCTCTTTATCAAACAACATAAAAAAATAATTCGTAAAACGATTCAATTCCCACGCAAAAAACAAACAGTAAACATTTTGTCACGCGCCGCTTTCACCTTTATGCCATTTGTCATCTCATATCGTCCCCCAGCGGACTCAAAGGTCTACCAGGGTCACATAACCAAGCAGAGATTGTAATTTTGAAAAAAATATCTGCATAATAAACTCTCCTTCCAGGGTTGTTTGCCAAATATAAATGATGATGAATGGAGGACTGAGGGTTTTTATGGAAACCTCTACGTTGTTATACAAATTTTATAGTAGCTGCAGAATGACAATGTGTGTCCTTTTATAATCAGGGACGTTTGCAAACATCGGATAAGAAAATCTACTACGAATATGCTACGGCGTAGCGGTGGCTACGCTTGCTACGCGGTCGTAGCAGTTTGTCTATTTATTATTATTATACTGGAAGTTAGTTTTAATGCATTTTTTTAACGCTTTTAATCAGTAACATATTTATAGCGAATATCGCCTCAGTATCCTATAAATTATTTTTATATCCTGTTTTAAATTATTTGCAGTGAAATAAATTATACTTAAACACGATGTACAAGCTAACACTAAAATATATAAAAAAGGGGAAGATTTTCTACCTTAAATGCTTCATTTCATTGTAAAGCCAAGGTATGTCTTTAAAAAAAAACCAGCCAAGTGGGAGTCGGATTCGCGCACGAAGGGTTCCGTACCATTATCTAAAAAACGGAAAAAAAACACGTTTGTTGTATGAGATTTTTTTTTGTATTTGTTGTTATAGCGTCAACAGAAATACATCATCTGTGAAAATTTCAACTGTCTAACTATCACGGTGAATGAGATACAGCCTGGTGACAGACGGACGGACAGCGGAGTCTTAGTAATAGGGTCCCGTTTTACCCTTTGGGTACGGTACCCTAAAAATCAACAAAATATGAAGATCGTCGGGAAGACCTGGACAGACCAGGAAAGCATAGCACAAAAGAGAAGAGATCTATACTCGGCAGTGGGTGGAACAAGAGTGCCAATGATGATGATGAATCATCAAACTATATAATATTATCCTAACTAATATTTACTGTAAAAGAGTTTCTTTGCTCGTTTGTTGCTTTCACGCTAAAACAGCTGAACGGATTTAGATAAAACTTGGCACATTGATACGTAAACCATGACCTGGATTAAGATATAGGATACTTTTTAGCGTGGAACGCAGACGAAGTCTTCCGACGAAGTCTCCAAAACCCTTAACCACGATAATGACAGTAAAAAGTTGGAAAAATAAACAATATCACAATATTATTACTCCTGAAAGTAACCAACTGAGTTCAATATAATTAAATTGGCCCGTCTACATTTCCAAATGATTTGTTTTGGTAGTAAAACGTTTAAAACAATTACCGAATCAGTTCGAAACAAATTCATTGGTATTGTTGTAACTTGTTCTGAAATATTCAATAAATTGAAGCTATTTGTAATAATCTGGTAGTTAAATTGTTATTTAATTTCAAAGGGTTAGATTATTGGGTTGAAAGGTTTTATTAATAGCTAACGCGTAATGAATATTTATTTAAAATTTTATGTTAATATTTTACCAATTTTTTATCATCTGCCTAGCCTTTTCCCAACCTTGTTGGGGTCGGTTTCCAGTCCAACCGGATGCAGCTGAATACCAGTATTTTACATGGTACGACTGCCTATCTGACCTCCACAACCCAGTAACTGGGTAATACGATACCCCTTGTCAGACTTTCGGGCTTCTGACGACCCGTAACGACTGTCAAAGATCCACAAATCACAGCTGGGACCAACGTTTAACGTGCTTTCCGCAGCACGGAGGAGTCTCGATATGTAAAGATGGTCACCCATCCACGGATCAACCCCGGCAAGCGTAGCTTAACCTGATGAATTAACCCATGCGGCTGTTATTACTTAGCCACGAGCTCCTATTTTACCAATTTTTTTGGAATAAATATTCTATTCTATATTTATTTGACCTACTAGTTCAATTTGTTCCAGAACTTTTATTCTGTAAAATTCACTTCAAATCTTACTCAAATAACCGTATTCGTTTCGAGAGCGAATTCAATCAATCTGCCTAGCCTTTTCCCAACTATGTTGTGGTCTCCTTCCAGTCTAACTTGATGCAACTGAGTACCAGTATTTTACATGGCGCGACTGCCTATCTGACCTCCACTATCTAGTTAGTGGGTAACACGATACCCCTTGGTATGACTGGTTGTCAGACTTTTGGGATTCTGACGACCCGTAGCAAAAGAAAAAAGAAAAATGCGTTTATTGGCATTGTAGCAGAAAAATACACCTTATAATTATAAAAACAGAAACAATAATAAGAATGCCAAAAGGGCCTCAGCTCAGCATAATGTCAGATGGAAACACAAAGTGTACCACCTGACGCTGATTTAACTGTCAAACTGTCAACTGTCAAATATCTATAAATGACAGCCGGGACCAACGGCTTAACGTGCTTTCCGAAGCACGGAGGGATCTCGATATGTAATGTATGGTCACCCATCCACAAACTGATCGCGGTAAGGTTAACTTATTCTTCGATTGACCCGTGCGTCTGTTAACATTTAGCCAGGTCCCATTGTAGAACATTTACATAACTAGGTACCTATTCGCTTGATTGCGTCTCCGTATGTTTATGTCGTGTTGTTTATTATTACATACTTACCTACTTATTGCAATTTTGATCGCATCTAATGGGATGATGTTTTTATTTTTGTTTTTTTTTTTAAATTAAAAGCGAATTTATTTATTTTTCAACAAAACGTCGACAACGTCCGTCTCATATTGGAATTGTCACCGTACGTCACACGTTATAATGTTGACATTTCAATGCTCAACTGTCAAATTAGATTTGAGTTGTGCATTGTTTGTCGACCATAACGCTACTAGATCTAGTTGTTTAAAGCCTAGCGCACATTACCGCCACAAGCAACGGGCTGCAACGCAACAAATTGCATTATTTTTTTACTTTTTTATTTTATTTCACGAACTGTGTCCAAATAAACCTTATTCTTTCATACTTAATTTTTTCTTTCATAAAAAAAGTGCGGTGTTTCCCGCCAGATTGATTCATAGAATTAACGAAAGTCCCGAAAGAATTTTTTGAAATACGTTGGTTTGCGTCGTGTCCCAATATGCACTAACATGAAGCTTTATCTCTGTAAAAGCACCTACTAGTCAACACAGAACCGTTTGTTGGACAAAGTACTGAAAAAAAGAATTTTCTCGAAGGTAAATAAACTTTTTACTACTCATGTCGTACAACGTTTTATACAGATGTTTTCTCGGTATGGCCTACTTCCAAAAAGGGAGAAAATAGTGATAAATGCTCGTACAGGGAAAGCTAAAAGTTTCTACATAGGGTGAAAAAGTTGTGAGTGACTGCAATCAAACTTTTCCACACCCTGTGGCGGTATCTACATCGCCACATGCGAACTTCGCATCAAAGACCACATACATATCATGACGTCACATAAATCCTGCATCGCGCAATTAAAGTTTACCGTGCAAACACCCTGTTCCTCATACCTACCGTAAATACATAACAATTGTGTTTATTTACTACAATAATTCACCTAAATCGAAATTCAGCTTGTAAATAAAAACAATTTTACAAAGGAATGGTGTGCTTAAAATTATTCTCATTAATTCGTTTACATTACATTATACCAACATTTTCAATTATTGATAATCTGCTTTTGGTCAGCAGCCTATTCTTATGTGTTTTAAGTCAACATTTTACTTTATTAATTTTTATTTTTTTGCTAAATCTGCTATTCTTTAAAATACACACTACTACGTTTCCTCAGGCCGAGCTCCTTGAGACTAAGGCTGCGTTTCCACCTGAGATGTGCGAGGATGCGTAGCGAGGGATGTGTTTGTAAAGAACCAATGGAATCGCTTCATTTACCTCGCCTCGGTCAGCACAGCTCTGGTGGAAACGGCTCAGCGGAGCTAGATTTTTGCGCATACAAAACAAGCGAGGGATGTGTGCGAGGGATGTGTACGAGGGATGTGTGCGAGGGATGTGTTGCGAGGAATGTGTGTTGAGAAGGATGTGTTGCGAGGTTTGCGCATACTGTACCAGCCAGTCCATAGACGGACCGCACCCCCGTCGACAGATTTCACAGCTTCGCAACGCATCCTCGCACCACACATTAATGCGCATTTTCACAGCTCCGCTACACATCCTCGTAGGCACATTTTCATCGCACAGCTTTGGTGGAAACCCCCACACATTTTCACAGCACAGCTAGACATCCTCGCACGACACATTTCCATCGCACATCTCTGGTGGAAACGCAGCCTAAATCCTACGAACGGATCGCGTCCCACAATACACCTCTTTAAACTCTACCTCGTTCATAATACCCTGGTAAATAAGAAACAGCGGCGCTTTAAAACTAGTTTTAAAACAGTTTTCTTATAATTGGAGCGCGGATAATACGCTCGTAATTAATTCTGGCGCCTTATCTAGAGACTAGCAGGCTTCGTGGCAGGTCTTAGGATACACTTGGGGTCACATTCAACTTTCATAAATTTCTTGGAAAACTGGATTTGTTAAAAACATAAATCGTAAAGCTCAAAACACACACAAAGCGGGGCAGGGCGGAAATACGTCGGGTATAATAAATTTTAATTCAAGGAATTATATATGGATGTCAACACACAGAACGAGGGCGCGGGTCGGGCGCGGAGCGGGACGGGTGCGGGAGCCGCGCCCACCGCCCGCCGACACAACAGCACGGGACGGGAGCGGGTCAGGCGCGGGAGTACGACGTGTTATTGAAAGATCCAGAAAATAACTTGGGACTTATACCTACACGTTTCTATCGCTAAGCAGCTGTGCTCTGTTCATTACAGTCGTATGATCTTTTTAAATTTTACGTAAGTAGGTTGGCAAGGCACCGTAGTATATTTTTATCTTCGCCATTTAACAAACCTACTAAAAATTGTACTGGTGTTTACGAAAATCTCATTTAAAATACATGAAATCATGGCCTTTAAACCTTCAAATTAATCATTCTTAAATTAAACGCTCACCTCATTTTCTTCACTAAAGAAACGTTTAAATTACACTTTCACGCCTGGAAAGTGTGTAATTTACAGAATTTCCAACACCTCCAAGTATTTAAGTATTAGCTCTCATAAATTTTGCTTGCCTAGTACTATTTTCTGGCCGGCTGTGTACAAAACAAGTAGCTAGCTACACACGACGTGGCATCTCTTTGTTTTCTGCGCGCTCTATAATTGCATCCTTCAGTTGTTCCTGAGCACCGTCTTGAGAGCTCTCCTCGTGTATGGACTCCGAGTACTTTCGCACGGAGATGGAAATTAAGTGGTGATTTATGCACCGTGTTTTTAGGAGTCGTGTTTCTTTTAAAAGTTAATTGCATTCATAAAATGCAAAATAAATCCTACCTGGAAAAATAAAGCTCTCTCAGTTGTTTTTCTAGCAAAGATAAAGTCCATATTTATATTGTGGATATAGTGTTACAGATAGTTGACAAAAAATGGTTTAGTAATATTAGGCGAAAACTTCAGGTAGCCCGCGAAATTCAAATTTTCTTAAGTTTTTTACAATTTGCAAGCCAGTATCAGATTGTATGTTAATTAAAATATTATTAGCGACCGTAACAAATAGGGATTTACAGAATTATAAACATTAGAATCAGCAATACCACTCTCTAAGTTCATATTACCGTATTGAACGACTATTTCATGAAATCATGATATTTGGCACTTATATGAACTTAAGGAGTTGTATTGCTGATTCTAATGATTATAATTCTGTAAAGCCATATTTTTTATGGTCGCGAATCATATTTTAATCAACATATAACCTGACACTGACCTGCAAATTGCAAAAAAAACGTAACAAAATTTTAATTTCGCAGGCTGCCTTATTACCTCCCATACGACTACGTTGTTAAAAGCTCAAGTCAACCAGGTTATTCAGCTCTATAGCAAAATGTTCTCCTAGTAACATGAGAAACGTTCAGAAATTTCATTACTTAACGTTCTCAAGACCCAAATCAGGTCAAGAGTTATGACAATGTCGTCCATACAATGAACGCATATTCTGTTACAGGAACCCCTTTCATACATGAATGGAATGATGGGTCCTTTCATGAAAGTAAGGTAGTGTAATATTGGCCAATTAAACACATTCAATTGTGTAAGCTTGTAATTAATTAGTTGGTACAGATATCGAATTAAGACTATTAATAATTTGATATTATGAAGTTATTATAATAGAGGCAAACGTTATTCGAATTTATTATTATTTATGCTGTTTCGGGTAGACATTTATAATTTCAGTACAAACTAATAGTTAAATAAGTTTTCATAAACTGATCATTCAACAATTACTTTTTACGTTACCTACACTTATAATCTCGGAAAAAAAAAATCCTTTGTAAAGTAGCGATTTCTTAGAAAACGCAAGTCCCTGTCAAATTATGAGGTTCGTAAAGTTAATTGGAGGTAATTAGCTTAGTTACGAACAGTCAAGCCGTTGACCCTAGAAAATTAAGTCTTCAACATTGCTACATCACTGAGAAAATAATTTTTCAATTCGGTGAAACGAAAATTGTTCGGAAGGAGTTATGCCTATTGAAGAATACCTATTGTAAAATTTTAATCTTATGGCTTTTATAACACAATTTTATCCACTAAAAATATTCCTTTTTAACCGACTCCAAAAGGAGGAGGTTATCATTAACAGCGGTTTCGTTGGTTAACCTGTTAACCGCTTATGTCGGATTTATCCGACAAATCTACGTGTCCGTTTAGACAGAGTCGTATATTTACGACACTCGTTTAATCATTTTTTTTATTTAATAACGCATTGCACATCATCTTTGTTGTAGGTATTTATTTTTCGATTTTTCCATGCCAGGCCCTGGGGGCAGAGCAACCTATATGAAATCGGGCGGTTTAAAAGTTAAGGCGCTGATAACAGGCAAACGGTAAAAGTAGGCTTGACATAAACAAACAAATTGCCAAATCTATACATTTAGTGGTAGTGGAAAAAAATATATATTAATCTCGAACATATTTCTCAGAACTTGATTGTTAACAAAACACGTTTTGAAAATAAAATCTGGATACAAATTAGCGGTAAACTAACCTTTTACCATGAGTCCAAATTATCTGTATTATATCAATGTACGTGTGTATTTAATTTAATAATAAGAACGTTTTATTTAAATGCAGAAGTTCGTTGTTTTTAATTTTCGATTATTCAACTCATTTTTTAATAAATCGATATTCCTACTATCCTACTATCCTACTATCCTACTATACTACTATCCTACTATCCTACTATCCTACTATCCTACTATCCTACTATCCTACTATACTACTATCCTACTATCCTACTATCCTACTATCCTACTATCCTACTATCCTACTATCCTACTATCCTACTATCCTACTATCCTACTAATCCTTCTATCCTACTAATATTATAAATGTGAAAGTTTGGATGTTTGTTACTCAATCACGCAAAAACGGCTGAACTGATTTGGATGAAATTTGGGAAACAGATAGTTTATAACCAGGATTAACACATAGGATACTTTATATCCCGATATTCCCACGGGATCGAGACTTACGCGGGTGAAACCGTGGAGCGCAGCTAGTTGCTTCATATTTTGCAATAAATTACAAGCGTTATGGCATCACGCTTCTCTTTCTTTTCTATGTAATCCGACAGTGACCGCGGTTTATCTGTTGACAGCGTCTTAAAAAGGAAGATAAAGAGTAAGCATTTTTTATAAAGGTACAGGAAGGCAAAAAGGTATGATAGGAGCATAAACTTTTACTAGTCATGATGAAAATGATGTTATTGGAACGAAGTTCTTTAACGCGGCTTACGGCGTCCGAAAAAGTCAGTTTCAAGATATCAAGTTTAAAGTGTAAAAATTTCTTGTTTTTATTTGTTTTAATACAGAGCCATCTAGTATCTGTTCTTAAAGTTCAATTCGAAGTGCGGTTTATCGACTCTAATCGAGCAATTATAAAGTAATACCTTTGTTTTCATCTAAGATTCACACCTTGACTCGTTTAAGTTTCGAAATCACTACATATTATAAAACAAAGTTCTCCGCCGCGTCTGTCTGTCTGTCTATTCGCGATAAACTCAAAAACGACTGCACCGATTTCATGCTGTTTTCACCAATGGATAGAGTGGTTCTCAATGAAGGTTTTAGTTTATAATAATCGACATCCACGCGGGTGAAGCCGCGGGCATTAGCTAGTAACTTATAAATATAACTTATGTACTCAATTTTGATCAATTAATGTAACTTATTTAATTTTTTAAGTGACACATTTCTACACACATACAACACATGGGTTCCGCCCACGGCGCGTCACGTAACTACGGAACTCTTGATAAACTAATAACGACGTGACGCCTTGCTACTGTCACATGGCTAAGCTTCTTGATCCCTAAAAAACCTTATTTTTGTTTACTTCCCATCAATTTCATATATTTCACAAAATAAAATCAGTATCTTTTTAAAAGATTTTATAAAACGACGTCGTTTATGAGGGACCTCTCAAATGAGTGATTAATTTATCTTTAAACTTTGTCGACGTAATCTGTCGTTTCACTATTTACAATTTATCAATCATCTCAGCTTACAAAATTTTGTACATGCTCAACCTACAAAATATTATACCAACGTTCTAGTTGTACAAAATTGCCATAATCCTTACATATTATAAAACAAAGCCCTCCGCCGCGTCTGTCTGTCATCCTGTACGCGATAAACTCAAAACTACTGCACCAATTTTCATGCTGTTTTCACCAATGGATATCCCGAGTAGCTGCACGCCCTGTGACAAGAAGGCTTTCACTCAGCATAATGCTGTGTTATGGGGGCGACCCACAGCACAGCGCTGATTTGATTCTTTTGTTAATAAGTTTCTTGGAGGATTTGATGGATATGCATCAGGTTGCGGTTCAAAATTCGGGCAAAGAATCAGTGTGTGACAGATGTTCTATCGACCGAAAACGTGAAGAAAAAAACAACAAAATATTTTATTTCACATAAACCTACATGGGCACTTATGAAACGTCAGAAGCTAGGTGCACGGTTCTAATTGGTCGTTTCCTATGGAGAAGAACCGGCAAGAAATTCCATGGTTACTCTTTTAAAAATAATTAACTTAAACAATATTTTCGAATAACAGTGTTAATAGATATGGGAGGACAGTGTAAGCCTTTCAACAAGTACCAGGTAGGTACTTAACAAAATAGAAAATGTTCAACAAATCTACAGTCCACTAAGCCTACAACGTTGTCACATTCACAAGATAAAAAAGAATCTATAAAAAAGATAAATAAGAGAATAAATATAAAAACCTATTTAAACCAAATGACATGATAACAACACGTAACTTTTCAAAAGTGAAGCAACTAGCTTCATCTTTCTGACCGGCCGACTCCTTGACAATTCAAAAGTGTCTGTAATTAGTTTAATTGAAACGCTTTGAGTTTGGGTTTGAGTGTACTGTTCTCCCTAATGAGTGTTCAAATACATAAGGTTTCGTACCCCGTGTTTCTCAATTCCGTGAGTCGTTTATCCCAAACTAAACTTAGACTTTCATTCTGAACTAGAAACAAATATCTTTACGTGGTCCAAGAACATACTAAAACGTGGTACACTAGAATTACTGATGTATAGTAGACATTATGGTAAGGTAGAAGTAAATATGTATGCCGATTCTGGCATTAGAGACCGTTTAAAAAGCAAAAATTTAAGGTAAGTTCTTACCTCTATGTTACCTCTTTTCCACTCAAAAAATACCCTAATAAGAACCAGAAAATATTTTATGTTTCAAAACTTTTCCTGTACTGGAAATAAATCGAAAAAATTCGCGCAGTAACATAAAGTTTTATGAAACATTCCCTAAAATGTAAGACGATTGATCAATACACATTGTGTTATATACTAAAATGTCATAACCGATACGGTACGGTAGTGATATTTCTTAATTTCTCTCATATTTATTAATTTGGTGGGGGATCAAAAAAAAGATCTGCTGTTCCATACATTTTGAACGTACAGGTTGTATATTACACTTTTGTATGAAATAGCAGTTTTTTTTTAAATAACTGACGTAAATTTCAAATATCGTGGGTTAAGAATCATCTGAATTCATAATAAGTCTGTTTGCACGTCGATGTCCATTATTCCTTGTATACACTCGCGGTCAAATATTACGGGTCTGTACGAAAAACTAAAACTACTCGTAAAATAATAGAGCTAGCGGCATGAATTAAACTGTATGTTGTAGACAATTTACCAATTAATAAAACAACACCAAAATGTTGGAAACATTATTGGTTTAATTGTCAAAATTGAATGAAAAACAAAACATCAATAATTTTTACGTTGAAAAAATATTGGTTGTCACCTCACATACGACACAAAAACGAACTTTAAAACAAAACTAATACTTTGTATTGCCTCCACGGGCTCTTCTCACAGCTGCTAGGCAATTGGGCATGCTGTTTATTTAGTTAGTTATGCGATTTTGCAGGATATTGGCCCATTCTTCCACTAGCGCATGTTTCAGGTCTCGAAGTGTAGCTGGGGCGGTTTACGATTTCTTACTTACCTCCCAAGCCCGTCCCAAGCGTGTTCAATTGGGTTCAAGTCCGTGCTTCTTGCGGGCCAGTCCATGCGATTGATGCCAACGTCCTGAGAATATTAATTTATAAATTAAGCTGTACGTGGGTTGGCGTTGTCATGCACGAATATTGAATTTTCACCCATATTAATTAAATATGGGCTGACATGCTCATTAAAAATTTCTTTCACATATCTTGCACTAGTTAGCGTACCATTTTCTATCAGCATTAACTCCATGCGAATCTCTGAAGAGATTGCAGCCTAAACCATAACATATCCACCGCCGAAAAGCACTTTTTCCACAAAACAAGCTGGAATAAATCGTTCTCCTGGCCGTCGGTAGACTCTTCGCCGCCCATCATGTGCATACAACATAAATCTGGATTCGTCAGAGTCAGTCTCTTGCCCATTCTTCGTCTCTCCATTGTGCGTGTTCGCAGGCGTAATTTAATCCTGCTATGTTCCCTTTCAAGTTTTGTACCATTTGCGGGTCTATGTGGGGTCAAATTAGGTTCAAGGAGCCGCCGTGCCGCCTTACAGTCCACTCGCTAACGTCGTCTCTACGGGTCTCTCGAAGTAGATTTGTTACATCAACTGCCGTGAGGTGCCGATTTCGGAGGATGGTTGTAACAATAAATCGTTACTCGTGAGCCGTAGTACATCTGGTCTGCCGGTTCCTGGTCTTCTCATGTTCTGCACAGTTTCTCAGAAACATTGGACGACTCGCTGCTCTATAGAAAGTGATACGTCTATTGTTCATGGTGTACTTCGCTGACTTCTGCCTTCTTCTAACATAATGACGATACGCGTACATTCTTCTGGTGTTAGCGACATCACAATAATTCAATAATGATGGTGAAAGACGATAGTGACCGCCTTTTATTATTTTGATAGATTGAAAACAAAAGTGAGAAGCAAAATTAAAGCAACCGGGAAATGAATTTACTTCCAAATTGGAGGTTTTGAAAATTAAAACTTTTTTAATTACGTTGTAGATCATTTAAGGTTTTATTTCATATGACATTAAAATTCTCTTTAATATAAAGTTAGTTTCATGCAAGTACCATTATTAATTTGCATGTTACAGGGATATACGTCATCGACCCGTATTATTTGACCGCGAGTGTAGTAAGGTCATGCAGACTTTCAACACTTTCCTAATCTTTAAAAAGGCCACATCTCACCAGTGCATGTCGAACAACGCACAATGAAGGGTTCCGTAGTTGGGATAAATTTATCCAATAAACTTAAGATTGTAGTTAAAAAACTTGTTCTCTTATACAGAATGTATGGGAGATCATGCTTTGAAACTACAAATTTAAGTTGGTCGATTATTACTCGGTAACTTGTGGAGCCTACGTAGCAGCGATAGTTTTCCTTTTAATTTCGTTATATATACTACTGCCGTGAATTTTTCACACATCCAAAACCAACCATTTAGCTAGCACGGGGACACACTTGACTCTAACAAAAATTTGCACTCTAAAGCTTAATATTTCGCAACCGGATCCTTGAATCCAAAAATGGTTTTCACAAACTCTCATTATTTTTAGCGACCTTTCCAACGATACCCCACGCCATGGGATCAACTAGAGAAAAAAAAAACATTCCCACTACTTTAGGTGTAAAGGAGGTACACTAAAAAAAAATATTTTTTATGATTTTTTTACCACTTTGTTGGCGTGATTTATATATACCCATACCAAATTACAGCTTTCTAGTACCAACAGTATCTGAGCTAAGCCGCGAACAGACGGACAGACAGGCAGACGGACATGGCGAAACTATAAGGGTTCCTTGTTGACTACGGAACTCTAAAAAGTCTCTCATTTCTCTTCTTAAACATCTAACAAAACAGTTCCTAAACACAACCGTTACAGTAACTTAACACGTACACAATGCTCTATCTTGTCCATTGTTTATCCTGGGATCAAACTCATTTATCTCTTGCGTCGCCTGTTACCCTAGTAGCATACTACCCGGCTACCCGCTAAATCTTTGAATAATACCCGCCAGACGTACTTATTATGTATGGTGGGTTAGGCAAAAAGTTTGCAAAGGGATTTTGAATTACCATGAGATACGAATTAGGAACGTGCTGTTTAGGGTTCCGTACCCAAAGGGTAAAACGGGACCCTATTACTAAGCCTCCGCTGTCCGTTCGTCCTTCCATCCGTCCGTCCGTCCGTCCGTCTGTCTGTCTGTCCTTCTGTCACCAGGCTGTATCTCATGAACCGTGATAGTTATACAGTTAAAATTTTCTCAGATGATGTTTTTCTGTTGCCGCTATAACAACAAATACTAAAAAACAGAATAAAATAAATATTTAAGGGGTTCCCATACAACAAACGTGTTTTTTTTGCCGTTTTTATAAATAATGGTACGGAACCCTTCGTGCGCGAGTCCGACTCACACATGGCCGGTTTAAAAAATTTAAATACGTATTGGGGATAATAAAATGAACATACTTATCATCACGCTAGTATTTCCCGAAGGGTTGGGCAGAGGTGTATAATATAATACACCCACAAGTTATGTTGAAGTCCCATGGGAAAGGGGGCGAGCCTATTGCCATCAACCGGGCACAAACCTGGACTGCTACTGAGAAATTCCAGATGGAAAAATGCAAACATACCAAGAACCCTCCGTGCTTCGTAAAGCACGCTAAGCCGTTGGTCCCGGCTGTCATTTGTATATCTTTGACAGTTGTTACGGGTCGTCAGAAGCCCGAAAATCTGACAACCAGTCTTACCAAGGGGTATCGTGTTACCTTGTAAGTGGGTTGTGAAAGTCAGATAGGCAGTCGCTCCATGTAAAATACTGGTATTCAGCTGCATCTGGTTAGACTGGAAGCCGACCCCAACATAGTTGGGAAAAGGCTAGGCAGATGATGACCTATAAAATTTTGTTATCATTGCCAGCTCTAGATAGGAAACTGTTGTCGATCAGCTGAATGCTTCCTCGAGGAAGTACTAAAATTTAACTAGAAGTATCTAATACTATTATCTTCCTAAATGGTATTCTCTAGTCGGCAATGTACTGGAAACTTGAGCGCTTCTTTGAGTATAAATAGCAATAATAAAGTGATTCTAACAGTGATCTGAAACTATGTAACTAAATAGATACTCGTATAAACTTTTTGAATATGGCAAGGTTGACATAAAACCCAGCACTCTCATGTTCCGAGTCACGTGTAATTTATTTCATCACCACTGTTCTCAAAACGGTGAGGGAAAATATCGCGAGAAAACGGCATGTCCTATAGCCAAAAAATCGAAGGCATGTAACATTCAGCGGCACTGGGTCCGCGTGGTGAACTACGGCCCACTCCCTCTCGAAGAGAGGAGGCCTGTGTCCCAGTAGTGGGAACATTATTGGCTGATTATGCTTCATTCATGTGTTTTCTCTCTAGTTTTATTAATTATTTAAGTTTTTTTTTTTTTGTGATAACTTCTTTAAGCGCTCTTTGGGCTCTTTCTGAATAATAAACGAAACTGAACTATCACGCTCGGTCGGTCGGTGACGCTAAATCGGGTATACTCGGCTACAGTCGGTCGGTGACGCGTATACTCGGCGCTGAATCGTAACCCATTGATATACTAAAAACCTACTTACATTTATTTGATAAAACTTTTTTGATCATCGTATTTTTTTAAGTGAAAACTTCTTTATGGGCGTTGAGCGATTTTTGGTAGGGGTAAACTTGTGGATTCGCGTCACCACGCGCCGTAGTGCTCTACTATAGAATATAGATGGCGCTAATACCAGTTTTGTGTTCACTTCTGTCGGCAGTCCCTATAACTGCCTATTTTTTTAACACAAACACCAATTCCAAGACAGCACTACCAGTAGAGTTTTTAAAGAAAACAAAACTAAGATAAGTGTACCAACCAATAAAAAAATACAGTAGGTAGAGATTCTTATCTTTCTGTATTCACATACCTACCCACTAAATCAACTAAAAAAAAAACAAACATTCGTTACCAACACAATTAAATTATCTGACCCTTTTGGCATACAAATGGACCCCATTCAAAATTGTCGAATGAAGATTGAATACTAAACAGCTAGAAATTCAAAACGAAAATCAATAGCCAAATTAAACTTAGTCAAGGAGAAGCTGCATTGCTAAGCTATATTTGCTGTTGGTACTATTTACCAGAGATAAAGTAGGCAACCAGAAAAGGTATATGCGTTTCGGTAATCTTCGTGTTGCCGAATTAAAACGAACGCCAAAGAACATGAAATGACGGAATTTTGTGTATTTACATTAGTTACTGTTCAGAACTATATTTTCTGTTGCCAATTACACAGTCCCTATAATTTTGCAAGCGTGTCCCCATGGCCGCTACATGTATTGCCAATTGTTTCAGCGTATTTACAGTGGTTATTCCCTTGTGGTGCGGTGACGTGTCTCGTAAAAGATCAAATAAAAGCAAGCGATCAAGAAACGAGGTAAGTAAATAGAAAAAGAAATAGTTTTTTAAACGATCCAGTCAAAATACATAATCATAAAATGTGAAGACTTTACTTAGTCAGTAAAGGCTTAAGATAGAGTATAAGACAAAAGCAAGGCAAAGCTCCTAACTTTTGTCCTGCCGTGTCCTCTAAAGTGCACTTATCATTGGGCGTTTGTGTGAAGTTTTCTCTCTGTCAGTTTTCCTACCCCGGTCGTAGCTATCAATTTTTCACCGAAAAATTTTGAAATGTATTTTGGAATTCCATCGAGTTTTTAATCTATTCAATCATGGTAATACAGAATAGGTAAGTATTTCCATGGTTGTAACAGCTCTGTAAGATCTCATCATCGCACGTTCGTATTTCCGAAGATAGCCGATGATTTCCGAAGTGCATACTTTTCCTTGCAGATCTGTAGATACATATCTAAAAAAGCGAAACTCGTGCTCTGAAAGAACAGTTAATGCTTACAGTTTCGGAGCGTCTAAAGAGCGTTGACCGAAAGGTCAACTTTGCGCTCCGTGCTCCGTCATCGACGAAATCGACAACCCTATTGTCTTGAGCAAGTGCCGCTCCTAGCGGGGTGGTGGGGGGCAGAAGATAATTATTATTTATTTATTAACTTAAGATATACAAATACATGCACAACAAAGCATTTAAATACAGCTAAACTGTTGTACAGTAAAATTTTAACAACTAAAAAGAGGGACAAGGATAATTTAACAAAACTAGAACTTACTTTGTGTAAGAATAAAAATGCAATCAAGAAAAAATAACTATCTTTCATTCATCATCTCACAAAATTTACGACGGAATTAACATTCACGGCGCACATACCCCGCAAACGATCGTCGCGCGAATACATGATCGTTCGAACTTTTTTTTCGGTGAACTGAGCGCCGACAGAGGGCGCTTTTCGGTTTTCCGAATCAAAAATAACCGCGTAGATCGCGTATTCGCGCGACGATCGCTTTTAAATAGGACGCGACCGTATGAGAAAGGATAGTAGCTGTAAATGAGAGTCGCATCTATACCTATTTCTTATTCTATGGTACTACGTAGATTGGAACCTAGTCCCGACATCTGCAATCGTCTTCGCTAGCGATGGAAAGCGTTGTAGGTAGGTACGACAGTCGAAAGTATTTCTGGAACCTACCTATAACGTCTACACAAAAAAGAAACGATTTCTTTAAGTAGTTTTTTCTATTTCATTACGATATGCGACGGTTTCGTATGAGTACCGCTCGGAATGTGATGGGATGAAATGCGTAAAAAAAGTAAGCCAGCACTTTTATGCGGCCGCGCAGTCGTGTAAAAAATAAACTTATAGACAGATTGATTGATTTCAGATGTATTCGGATCCCAACTTATATTCTCCAATAATTAGGTTAATATTGTTTTTATTTTAAAGAAATAGTATAATGTTTGCATAAGGAGCAAACAAATATATTAATGGCGAGAGTGTTTCTTTAAATTCAGAGCGGAGTGAAGGATTCTAAAGTAGAATCCTGAGCGCAGCAAGGGACTCAAAGTACGTCACGCGAGCTTAAAATAGTGTTATTCCGAGGTTACTCTACTTTTGATCACCCTTTATGAGAAAATAAGGAATAAGAATAATACATTTTACGTTTTTAATTTTTTTACAAATATGTTTTTGGCTTGCGTGCGGTTTACTTTATCATACAGCCTGTAACTTGTTCATGCAATGTTCGTGATTGATTTCTTCGGTGATTGAAACTTTTTCTAACAATATCCACATTCTAATTTCAAATCACTTTTAGTCCCTAGAGATTAAAGAGCTATTTTGGTCCCTGTTTACGAAGAATATAAGCTCTTTTTGAATAGAAGTGATCGAATTTTTTTTTTGCTTTCCATAATTCTGAGAAGCATATTAATTAATTATACTTTTACAAGTTAATATTTAAATCTTTAACTTTTTCAAGAATAAAAGCTCACAGTTATTGAAATGAAGCCATGGCAATGTAATGTACCTACATAATTCTGTGTAGCTAAATGTCAAATTGTTCATATTACATGAGAAAACGAGAGCAGTTTCGACGAATGGGGGAACATGTTCGTACTAATGTTAGCAATTCGTCTAAATCATCGTTACGGGTCGTCAGAAGCCCGAAAGTCTGACAAACAGTCTTACCAAGGGGTATCGTATTACCCAGTCACTGGGTTGTGGAGGTCAGATAGGCAGTCCCTCCATATAAAATACTGGTATTCAGCTGCATCCAGTTAGACTGGAAGCCGGCCCCAATATAGTTGGGAAAAGGCTAGGCAGATTGATTGTTAGCAATTCGTCTAAATCGGTTCAGCTGTTTGGGCAATGTGATGTTGATTACCTATAGGTACCTACACTTGAACACGTGAGTGACATTAATCTTATATATTGGTTATAAAACGATCACGTTTAACTGGGAGGAAAATTATAGTCTGGATAAATGACGACTCAGGACAGAAGAGAAAATGATGATACTTAATATCTCGCCTGGATTCCCTGAAGGGTTAGGCAGAGGTGTAGTTATAGGTATTACACCCGCATTTCGCCAGTTATGTTTAAGTCCCATGTAATAGGGGGCCAGCCTATTGCCATCAACCGGGCACAAATCCAGACTCCGGGCTGCCACTGAGAAATTCCAGATGGAAAAACCTAATACCACTTTGCCCGACCCGGGAATGGAACCCAAGACCTCATGCTCAGCAGTACCTTTTGTGGACATGTTAATTATTCAGATTTGTTACAGTTGTAATGGCAATCATGTCATTTGGTTTAAATAGGTTTTTATCTGTAGTATCTTATTTATCGTATATAGATTCCTTTCTATCTTGTGAATGTGAGAACGTCGTAGGCTTAGTGAACTGTAGACTTTTTTTTTTTTTTATGAACTTTATCTGAAAATTTTTGAAAGGCCTACTGTCTTCCCATAACTATAAACACTGTAATTCGAAAATATTGTAAAAGCCAATTATCTTTTAAAAGAGTAACCATGGAGTTTCTTGCCGGCTCTTCTCCATAGGAAACGACCAATTGGAACCGTGCACCTAACTTCTGACGTTTCATAAGTGCCCATGTAGGCTTATGTGAAATAAAATATTTTGATTTTGATTGATATTTTACCGCTTGCAACCACTAGACAACGAGGCAGTCAATAATGATGTATAAAAATAATATTTTACAATTTTTTGGCACGCGTAATTCAAACAAAAAACTAGCTAGAGGGACGAGAATAAACTAATTTGCACTGTCTTTCTTTTTCATGTGGTTAGTGACAGACAGAGTTTTTATGCCGCCCATGAGCCTCTGACTTGGCTTCACATGCCGTCGAGAAATATCTCTCAGGCATGCCGTCTGAAGTTTGCGCCCTCACGCCCCTAACCGCCGCCGTTGGAGACGCCCTGGGCGTCGGGAATCCCAGGCGGATTTCGATGGCGCGTCGTGTTCCACGCGCGCCTCAAAGAGATGTCAGCAAAATTGACGGGGTCCAATAGGACCGATGCCTGCCAGGGTTGCGGGAAAGTCCGAAAGGGATACCGGGACCTTGGCAACAGGCAAATGAAGGAACACGGGTGGGTTTTAGTCAGTAAAAGTCTGACACGCCCTTCCGCTCCGCCCAGAGCGGGAGAAGTCATTGGATGATTTCCCACCCTCAAAAAAAAAAAAAAAAAAAAGGCTTGCCGTCTGGCAGGCAGTATTATGTTTTCAATAAAATATTTTTTCCTGAAAAACCTAAAGCTTCTATAAATAAAACAGTTCTGTTCCGGTTACATATGTATAAAACCATTTAAAAAAAAATGAAAGTGGAGTGGTAGTGAAAGTCGCTTCGATTTCTAACACTACAGTTTTTCTACTTATTTAATCTATATATCCCTGGAAGTATGGATCAAATCGGATAGGGGCATGGGCAAGGTCATTTCCAAACTTTGTAACCCTAAAAATGGTTTTATGCTAGTAAAACTTTTTCCCATGAAAATCGCTCGAAAATTGAGTAAAATTTTAGCCAGATGAAAGCTTTTGCAGTAAATATGTTTTCTTATTGAACACATGTTTTCTAGCTACGTAAAAGTATTACCACAGGAAAGAGCGACACCTCTAAAACGTCCTGAAATATAAAATAAATTGATAGCCCTGATAGAAAGTTGGTCATAACTTTTCAACCGTAAAAAATTGCACCGACATTCTCAGGTTAAAAAAGTTTGGAAATGACCTTGCCCACGCCTCCATTCGATTTGATCCATACTTCTAGGAACATTCTGTATAACATCACGCTACGAATCTTAGGAGCCGAGCAAAAAGAAAAAGTTAGAAGGCACGCTAAGCGAAAACGAAGTAACAGCACGAGTGGGCGATGCGATACGACGCGGTGGGTTGGAGACCGAGAAAGTTTTATATAAAAATTTGGCTGTTCTTTAAGTATTATTATGTTATTACGACTTTCACTTGAACGAAGTTGCGGGCAGAAGCTAGTTGACAACTAATATTATAAATGCGAAAGTGAGTTTGTTTGTTTGTGTGTTATGCTTTCACACTAAATCGGCTGAACGGATTTGGATGAAATTTGGTACACACGGCTACACATCAAGCTATACATTTCCAGTTAATGCTGATCTCATATTATAAAGGATTTCCGTAAAATACGAGGTCAGCTTATACTGGAAATGTATAGCTTGATGTGTAGCCGTGTATACATGGGTAGACCATGACCTGGAATAGGACATAGGATACTTTTTATCTCGATATTCCCACGGGATCGAGACTTACGCGGATGAAACCGCGGGGTGCAGCTAGTTTCCAATAAAAGTTTCAAACATCTTACCTCATTTCAACCAAATGAACTGATAAAGTCGTCCATTACTTAAGAGATAACTCTTACTGCTGACGCCCCAATCTTCAGCGGGACATTTTTTCCAAACACTATTAAATTACATTCCCAATCCTATTATGGCCGCATGTACAATACCAGTAAAGAGATAAGTCAGTAAGTAAATGCTCGGAAAAGGCCAAAAAAAAAGTGGAAATCAATACTTCTAATTCATTTATTAGGAGATAATCGATCTGGTATTAAAAACATAATTTAATTTTGACGTTTATAGTACATTACTGTCGCGGCCAGCAATAAGGGAATTGATGGACGATCGTGAAAATGAGGGCCGAGGCGAAGCCGAGGCACTCATGCGTGAGTCCATCAATTCCTGATTGCGGCCAAGGTTTGTATAGTACTTTTCTCAAACAACGCGCGGAAATTCAAACTGAGTAAATTAAATAGAAATTACAGAATCAATGACGAACGACTATCATTTCTCATGCGCCAATATGTTCATTTGTTTCTTCTTTGTTCTATTTGCAAGCCAATTCGAAATTTAAATAAAATCTTTGATAAGTTACCTCCTTGGTTGCCGTGTGTTGAAGTAAAAAGTTCGTTCCATTTTTAAATAACACGACAGATATGAGTTTTCATAGTAATTTATTTGGCCGCTAAACACGCCAGATATGGATTTTCATAGTAACTTTGCTGGCCGCATCGTCACTTGTTTTTGACTAGTACAGCAATTTCGATTTATCTCGAAGAAGGTTGTCAAAATAATGCTCGAATTTCCAAGCATGTTTGAGAAAAAAATGTTTTTTGAACCAAATTACAGAAATAAATATCATTTATAATTTAAAGCACTCCTGGCGGCATCTATATTGCCACATGTGAACTACGCATCAAAGACCTGACGTCACACAAAAATCACACAAACCTGCATCGCGCGATTAGGGTTTACCGCGCGATCAACATATATACAAGATTCCAATATCAATCGTTGGCAGTTGCCCGCCAGACATAACACCCGTCTGGTCGGAGGACCCTCCCTTTTCTATAGAGGATGAGTGAACTTTACACTTCGTTCCTCATGCCTCTAAATACTATAACTTACTGAGAAAATGCAGATAAAAATGCATATAATAACAGATTTTTCAATTATTTATAGTAAAATCGTATAATTTAAGTTTAAACGTTTATAATAACTATAAAAAGACTGACACCGTACTCGTATTTCTATAAATGTTACCAAAGAAAACCTATCAGCAAAAAAAAAGATTCCATTTTCAGTCGTCGGCCGAAAAGAAAAAAGAATCGTTTGGTCTCCATCAATACACAAGTAATGAAACTCATCCGACAAACATGGCTAGACTTCACGAACTAACAAACCCATCAGTTATTATCACCTCCGCTGTAACCATGACCACAATCTCAATGACTGCTTTCTACGGATCTTCGGTATCTCTTTGTTTGATAAGACCACATTGCCAACTTGATTGTTCCTGGTACCTAATGAGGGGCTTAATCTCTGTCCTCTTGGCAATGCTCCTACTGTTTCTACCAGAATTCCAGCGTTTTTGTGACATTTTATCATTTACTCGTGTCGTATATTAGATTTCTTGTGTTACTTGGCGCAAATTAGTGACGCTGGTTGACGGTAGGTAATTTTGTGAGATTTATGCTCATTGAATGCTCTATGCCAAGCTTTAATTGAGCAGTAAATAGTAAGTAAATTCTCACTGTTATTAATCTGCCTAGCCTTTTCCCAAATATGTTGGGGTCGGCTTCCAGTCTAAATGGATGCAGCTGAATACCAGTATTTTAAATAGAGCGACTGCCTATTTGACCTCCACAATCAAGTAACTAGGTAAGACGATACGCCTTGGTAAGACTGGTTGTTAGACTTTCGGGCTTCTGACGACCCGTAACGACTGTCATAAATCCACGAATAACAGCTGGGACCAACGGCTTAACGTGATTTCCGAAGCACAGATTTAAAGATGGTCACCTATCCACGGACCGACCCCGACAAGAGTATCTTAACCTGATGGATCGACCCGTGCTGCTATTATTACTTAGCCCCGATCTCTCTTCTTCTTCTCACTTCTCACTATTATCTCTAAAATAAAACCATTTATTGTCTCTCTAAAGAGATATCTTCTCAAATTGAGAATACCGAGCATTAATTAGAGTCAAAACGTTTGCTCACGACGTGATCATGATGTCAATTTTTTTTTTTTTTACGTTTTACATGAAAATTGCGACACATAATTATATAACTGGAAAAATAGGAAGAAAGAAAGATAAATAGGTTTAAAATTAAAAGGTGGTGGTGGTGGTGTATTAGTTTGAAATGTGGATGCACTATAGTTACAAACCCAAACCCACCAGACCAACCCCTTCAGGGAAACAAGCCGTTTTGTTATGTTATATGATGTCATTCATACAACCTAATAAATCAGCGCTATCCTTTTGAAAAAACCCCAGGCCTACTTCCGGACTATAAATCATATTTCTGACATCAAACGCTAGCCAATAACACAAACTTCCTAAGAGGCAAAACGGTAGAGTAAAACATTTTTCGAGACTGACTGAATGAGAAATCTCGCGGCATTATTCTTCACAAATCACATTTATGAATGACGTTACAATAAAAGTTACGAAGAGCGCCATAAAAATAACGAAAGACCAATGATTCAAATAATCCAAGTGTAGTTAATTCCTTTCATTTTATTCCCTAGGGAATAATCATGTCCTTTTGACGTTAAAGAATGTGCTGGACATTAAGAATCGAACTCCCTAGGGGTACGGACATATCTACATATCTACTAAGACGCGGCAACGAACGCAAAAAAAAACACGCGGGATTTTCCGCGACTCCACGATGACTTGCTATTTTGCGGCAGAACTTGCGCGTATGTAAGCAGTACATTAAATTCAATCGCTGGCGCTCTAGTCTTGTGGGTAATTCAGCACGTGTATTATTCATTGCAGCAGCAGACTTAAATTAACGCGCGGTGCAGTCACACGAAGCGTTTCGCTTCCACGTTTATTACACGTAGGTACCTCAATCAAAGGAGCTGTGTTTCCTGAAAATTACAATCTAAGAATTCTCAAAGTCGCTGGATAATTACCATATAATATCTTGTTAGCAAGCATGTTTCGAAAATATTTTAACAAAATGCAAGATTGGAAAAATAAATGACGTTGCTTTACCGGACAAACTTCATCCCCTATATACTGTGTGAATTTTCCGCAAATGCCTATAAGACTTTCGGCACGCATACCATACATGTGTACGCAACTTAAGGGAACATTACGTAAGGCCGTCCCTACAACACATCCATCAGGATGAGGACAGCACTCGCAGGGTTTCCCGCCGAAAAAATATTGGTAATGTCTCCCGAGACCCGATCGCAGTGTCAAGGACATATGGCGCCCTGGTACTCGGCAATGAAATTGGATAAACTGTCCTTGCGATGTTTGACAGAAATTTTAACATAATTTGGATTTTTTGTTGCCATGCCAACATTGCCAAAGTTTATAAAAACACTTTATTGAAATGCTTTATGATCTCATAAATAAATTTAAATTAAGACAAATAAACAGAAAGGTAATTTCCAAAGTAAAACAGATTTAAAACACTATCTTCTAAAGCTGTGCCAAATTGTATTTTTTCCTCAAGCGGAACACACTCGAGCAACTGTTACCGCTGCCGAAAAGTTTGGATTAAAATATATCTCCTGAACTTTCTTTAATCCTAGTCATTGTTTAGACCGCCTCCAGTTGTTACGGGTATTTATTATCGTAGTGAAGATGGTAAGCTCACTTGAATGGCTACATAGTAACTAAATTAAATTTACAGTCAATTTATGTGGCTACAACCCAAAGGCTGGAGGCCTTGACTTGCGAACAATGGAACTCGATTTTAAAACCTGAACCTGAAGCCCCAGGAATACCAGCATTGCGATTCTGTAACCATTCCACCGTGTAAACTTAGGTGAAGTGAGCGTGGAGTGAGCTGTCATTGTCATCGACACCTACTGATACTAAAGCAGTGACATTTCACTCCACGCTCACTTTAGCTAAGTTTTCACGATGAGATGGTTACAGAATCGACCGGCAGATATATTTCTTATGTGGAATAAAATGGGAGAAAACTTAGCAATAGATAATTGGTGTAGATGAGTATGATAATCTAGAGAGACACGACAATAACAAAGTCCTCCGCCGCGTCTGTCTGTTCGCGATAAACTCAAAAACAACTGTACCGATTTTCATGTTTTCGCCAATAGATAGAGTGATTCTCGAGGAAGGTTTTAGTATCTAATGACCGACATCCATGCGGGCGAAACCCCGGGCATCAGCTAGTGAAATATAAAAACATGAAACTACCCTGACGTAAAATGAATAAACTAAACTGAGACCAAGCGTGAAGTTTTCGTATATTTTGGCAAAACGGAGCTTCTTAGTAAATGGACTTGGCCCACATTGATATCCGTCCATCTCAGCAATAACTCAAAACGACGGACGAGAAATATCACAGAATATTCCAAAAAGTCTCATCTTAGCCGAAATTGTAAGCGCCGTTGGCGAATCACATTTAGGCGTTCTAGTAAACGTAATTTCTACGGAACATACCAATAAAAAGTTTATTAGATGACCGGTATTAACTTTATTATGTAAGAAATATTTATTTAATTACTTTTTCCTAGAATATTAGCGAGTAACTATGTACAATACTACGAAGTGGCTCCATTTAATTTGGTGAATTATTGACTTGAGGAGCTCGTGGCTAAGTAATAACAGCCGCACGGGTCGAACGATCAGGTTGAGCTACGCTTACCGGGGTTGGTCCACGGATGGGTGACCATCTTTACATACTGAGACTTCTACGTGCCTCGGAAAGCACGTTAGGCCGTTGATCCCGGCTGTCATTCGTGGATATTTGACAGTCGTTACGGGTCGTCAGAAATGCGAAAGTCTGACAACCAGTCTTACCAAGGGGTATCGTATTACCCAGTTACTGGGTTTTGAAGGTCAGACTGGCAGTCGCTCTATGTAAAATACTGGTATTCATCCGCATCCGGTTAGACTGGAAGGCGACCCCAACATGGTTGGGAAAAGGCTAGGTAGATTGATTGATTGATCGATTTTATTGACTCGATACATTAATATAAAGGTCTTGTTTTTTTGAAGCTTCATATTACGAAAATAAAGTAGTTAAGTCTGAATTTCTCATAATTTTAGTAAAAATACGATTCTTTTTGGTCAGGCTACAGATGATACACTATTAATTTAACTTACCAAAAACATAATTACGGATTAATCTGGGTAAAAAAAAGAAATTCGATTTAGTCCGTCAGTCAGATAGTAAAAAAATATTAGATACGTTTTTACTGCTTTATCATATTAATAAAAAATGAATTAGATAAAACGCATTAAAGTTATGGATTGGGGGCTCGCTACGTCACAACTAAGTATAAAATCTACAAAGACGTGACGTCTTCTACATTTTAACATAATGTATAGCCATAATCTTTTGATTGCGTAAAAAAAGAAAAAATACGCGTCCAATATTTTTTTATAATTTACTAGATGGGCAAAAAAAAAATGAAATATTCAACCCTATTGTATCAAAATTTAAAAAAACTAGCCTACGCTTACTTAACTTGCTCACTTCCTACCAACGCCACCGCTTCAAACATTGTGCTATTTAAATATAACTAGAACATTTTTGAAGTACCTACATTAGTTTTAAGCCAAACGTATCTCAAAAGTCCTAAAAAAGCTTTATTACTCCCAACAGAACACTTGCTTAGCACTGAGTATCCGACATTACCTTTAAACTAGTACGAAATGATCATACTAAAGCAAACATCTGTTACTTGAGCTTGACAATTTAAAAGAATTCGAGTGTATTTGTTTTTAGTCCGTTAATGAACTAGCAAAATTGGAATGGAGTGAATTTGTACTAAATAGTGCTCGGGTTACGATCCAGGACTAGTGATGTTTAGACATGTAATGATAAATAGCTACAGAATATTAACGTTCTATCATTACGTTTACAATAGTACATTACTGTCGCGGCCGGCAACAGTGGTATCGATCGACGTACGAGAAAATGTGGGCCGAGGCGAAGCCAAGGCACACATACGTGAGTCCTTCGCCTCGGCCCACATACGTGAGTCCATCAATGCCTGGTTGCGGCTAAGTCTTATATAGTAATAAAAGGCTTGTATAGTACGTTTCTCAAATAATCTCTAAATTAAAGGAGTTCTTCGCTGAATATTGTACGGTGGTACGAAACACGTGTGCGAGTCCGATTCGCACTTGGCCGGTTTTTTTAAACATGGTGGCATACGGTTATATGGCACTTTATTACGTCAAAACAAATACAGAATCATAGGCATCAAATAGATCTAAGCTAAAAGCTTTGTCTAGCGTCGCCTACGCATAAGTAAACTTTAACTCATATATAAAGGAGATGCTAACCTTTGCAAGACATTCCAACACTGGCTTCGGAAACAGTGTCATCTCTCCAAGAATATTTTTTACAAAAATGTTGAAGATCACAGCAATTATTAGTCTTATGTTCATCGGTAAGTAAAAACGTCTATAGCATACTAGCTGCGCCCCGCGATTTCACCCGCATACGTCTCGATCCCGTGGAAATATCGGGATAAAAATTATCCTATGCGTTAATCCAGGTTATAAACTATCTGTGTGCCAAATCTCATCTAAATACGTTCAGTAGTTTTAGCGTGAAAGAGTAACAAACATCCATGGCCTCACAAACTTTCGCGTTTATAATATTATAAAATAAATAAATAATAAATATTGGTTTAGTAGGAATAGGTCGTACACCCGATGAGATTTCCCATCGACCAAAATAACGTGCTAAAAACTCTCATCCCTTAAAAAACCTCCATATGGGACGAATTTTCAAAAATCATTTCTTATTGCTCACTTTCGTTACCTGTACTTAATATTATAAAGCTGAAGAGTTTGTTTGTTGGTTTGAACGCGCTAATCTCTGGAATTACTGGTTGGAATTGAAAAATTCAGTCAGCGAATTTATCAAGCAAAACTCATGCGAGTCCCACCACTTGCAATTGTAGTCATTTAATTTTGCAGTTAAGGCACTTTATTGATTACTAGCGACTCGCTCCTGCTTTAAACGGTTTTTACGACATGACAAAAAATCGAGATTTCTTAGATATGTGTAACTTTAATATTAATGTATTACACATAAGGTTTATAAGGTTTTTAAGGTTTATACACATAAACCTTCTGGAATAAATTCTCTAAACGATGGTGAAAACCTTATCAAAATCTGTTACGTGGTTTAGAAGAACAACGCGGACATACAGACAGACAAACGCAAAAGGCAACTTTATTTATATCTAGCTGTGCCCCGCGGTTTCACCCGCGTAGGTCTCGACCCCGTGGGAATATAGGGATAAAACGTATCCTTTGTCCTAGTCCAAAGTCATGGTCTACCCGTGTGCCCATCCTCTCCTCTGTAGAGTGGGGAACGTCGCGGCGGTGAGGCGCGGCGCCGGCGTCGAACGCTTCGCGTATTGCATTTCGTGATAACTTTGAAATTAAATATCCGATTCGAATGAATTAAAAAGTAATTTACTGCTACATAAATACCCTTGATGTTAAAACTATTTATTTGAATAAGAATTAATATTATGTTGATAAAACTCCTTCGCAAATAATGCATTAATTTCGAACAAATATGATTATCATAAAAAAAGGTTATAGTGAGTCAATCTTAGAAGATAGACATATGCTGTCGCGGACTTTTTTTTAGAACTTTTAAAGTGGAACAATTTCTTCATATATGATATTTGCGTAACTTAAACCGTTTACGCAGCGCACGCAACGGAAGCTCTCAAAAAGGAATATTTTTTCCCGTTTTTGCAACATTTTTCATTTATGCTCCGCTCCTATTAGTCGTAGCGTGATGTTATATAGCCTATAACCTTCCTTAATAAATGGACTATCCAACACAAAAATAATTTTTCAATTCCAATCAGGAGTTCCTGAGATTAGTGCGTTCAAACAAACAAACAAACTCTTCAGCTTTATAATATTAGTATATTTATGTATAGATGTTACCTTGTTAGTCATATTGCTATTTATGTAATGTGTGTTTAACATTTTAAATTAAATAGGTACATATTTTATTCTTGGATAAGTTTTTCTTTTCGTTCGTTGTCCATAGAATTCATAATGCTGAACCTCGAATTGAATATATAGATAAAGATCATTTATTTGTCCAAATATTGAGTATAAACACACACATGACTTGCAAAATGTTATAATTAAATTACATATCATTGTCACGTTTTGCCTTAACGGCGTACAAATATAGATATTACATAAACTTCAAATAGTTATAAATAATTGTTATTAACGGTTAACCAACATACCTACTTTACCAACTAAATATTTGTTGCATCCCATCACTCAATGGCAGAATGTGTCAATTATTAATGTAAAATAATGGTCACCAAGGGAGTAGTTTTTTTTTTCCACCATTCGCACCCCTAGTCACATAATTTTTTAGAGATTCGAGTTGGAAATAAACTCGCTTTTTCTGTAGTACCTTAAATTTACATTCAAAAAATTATTTGCATGTAACAATACATGTATTCAGCAGTTATAAACAAAAAAACGAAATAAAAATAATAATTTCATTTATAAAAAAAGCGAAATTAGTAAAGCATGGTGTAAATTTTTCAGAAAAGAATAAAACAATATTTAATTCTGAGACCTATGGTAAAAAATGATAGAAATTGTAGTATTTAATAGCTGAATATATCGTGTTGCTACCCCTTAACGTGGGACCACTATTTACGCCACACCCTGTATTCTTTGCAGTGAGCTCGGTGTGGTCCGCTTGCGACTCGTGCGGCAGTGAGTGCGCACGCGCATGTGGTACAAGGCGCTTCCGAGCGTGCTGCTTCAACTACTTGAGGAAGAAGAGGGGTCCAGACGTCTTCAAGGTAACTTAGAGATTAACTACAATACTTGGAATGAGACGCTGGTATTCAGCTGCATCCGGTCAAACTGGAAGCCGACCCCAAAATAGTTGGGAAAAGTTGTTCCCAATCCATTCATCATCATCATTTCAGCCGAAAGACGTCCACTGCTGGACATAGGCCTCCTCCAAGCACCGCCACTTCAACCGGTTCTGTGCTTCTCGCATCCAGCGCACTGCCGCGGCCTTCACCAGGTCATCGGTCCACCTTGTGGGGCCAATCTATTAAATACATTGTAAATACTAGTTGTTGCCAGCGGTTTTACTTGCATGCCAGGGAACTACTTTATGTACCCGGATAAAAGTATCCGATATGTTAATCCAGATCACCTTTGTGCTGTTAAGGGTTGATTGCGTGACAAAAATACGGACTTCCTTATTTAATACTACTTTTAGAATTCCTTTATTTTAGGATTGTTTGCGCCATGAATCCTATTTGAATGTTTCTCTTCTTTATTTCCAGGTCTATACTCTCGGCCAGGATGTTAAAGAAACTCAGACTAGGTCAAATCCCGTCGCCATTTCAAACGATCCCATGTCCAGGAGCTTTTCAAACGAAAACTACCCATACTATTCAGAACTTATGGTTGATAATCACTTGTACTAAACTGCACATAGGTATACTTATGTAACTTGACGATTTGTGTTTTGGATCCTATAAATTTAAGTTTTTATTGAAGAAATAATAATATTAACGTTACATCGTCTAGCGAATTATGTATAGTTTAAGGAAAACATTGTAATTATAAATGTATTTAATTACCAATAAATAAGTTCATATATTGTACTTGTGATTTTTTATTTAAAGCCCGGTTTATCAGCCGCTCTTCAGTAGAACACAAAAACCGCAATTCTACGTATTAATGGGCAATATCAATGACCAATTTTTAGGTACCATAAAGACAGAATAGAAGGTCAGCTCGATATAACGATTGGAAACAGGTGCACGCACACATAAACCCAAAATTACATAACGAAACAGTAGTGGCATAAAATTATAGGGCGACTTTTTCATTGGTGACAGTCCCAAGATTCGCGCGGACGAGCGACAGACGCCCCGCCACCAAGCGGTTCCGCCACCAGCAGGCGTAGCATGAGCACCGTTTTGTCGACGGAAGAGTAGACAAAAATGACGTTCCGTGTAGACAGTACGACGGCAGCTAAGTAAAAAGAGTCAACTGCACTTTTAACGAAATTCACTCTTTTACATAATTCGACTCAAAATTCTTTGTTTTGTTTCAAATTGTCTTCACTTCCTTAGACAAATTTCAGTTGTCAGTGTGATTTTGACAGTAAGGATAGAAAACATTCTTCCGAAATAGTCTACATATTAAAAGACATAGACAAAGATCGATATAAATGAAAGACAAAATGACAGATTGTAGAAGGATTTCTACGGTGCGATGTCAAAAATGAAGAAACGAAATGTCACTTTGTATAGCAAAAGCTATGTCTATTCTTCGTAGAAATATAAAGCGCCATGCTACGCCTGCAGCACACTTGTACCCAACCCCGCAGTGCGTGGGCGTCGCCCGCAGAACCCGGGACTGTCACCAACGAAAAAGTCGTCCTATAGTTTTATGTCACTAATTTTGTAATGTAATTTTGACTTAAACGCGTACTTAAGATGATTTCAGTCAATGTGGACGATCACACGGCGTACGGCGTACACCCTCGTACTGATCATTGCCGTGTGACCGGGGGCTATCTCACCCGAATGCCAGTGTACGTGAAGCATGTCTATGTAAGCGTGTATTTTTTTCGCTCAGTGTATGAGAAATGATTTTATCTCTGTAAGTTTTACAAACACTTTTACACGTCAACCATATTTTAAAAACTTGATGAGGTCGGCGTTTCATATCTGGCTACTCTGAGGAAAAAGGGCCGAAACAAACTGAGAGAGTCTCTTTGAAAGTCCCGACATAATCTTGGTCAGATCATGTGAAAACCATGTAGTTTGGTGTCTAAAATGGTCTTTTGTGAAAAAATTCACACAGGTTGAGTGGACCTGTCCAGTCAATGCACGCATTTATCAGTAATCGTGCAGCTCAACTCAGAACTTAAGGAGCTGAAGGATGCGACGAACAAAGAAAGGACATTTGGTTAAGCCGCATAAAGTACTCAAGCTGGCAGACGATAATAAAAAGTAATTGGGAGAGAAAAAAGGCAATGACCCACATAGTCCTCACATGGAACCAACCTTCTGAGTTCTGTACTATTCTGTGGTACAGTGTGATTGACTCAATGTGTCTGTTGTAATGTGTCATTTCATTGCAATCAATTGTTATTTGTTCAGTGTCCCGGTGACATCCCACGGGTCATCTGCTAGCGTTTTTGTGAGCGATTCTGGAATAAAGAACACTGCAACTAATTGTTCTTTTCCTTTGCGAGATTTAATAGTTGTACAAGAAGTAATTTTTATTTTTTTCCGCGAAAGTCAAGCTGTAGTTGGGTGAGTATTTGTAAGTCAATAAACACACCGATCAACGGTAACAGATCCATAATAAGAAAAAATATAAATCAAAGAAGATTTTACTATCCACTTAGTGCAGAAGTGGAGCCACCTAAGTGTTACATCTATATTATATACTAATAATAAAGATGAAGTGTTTGTTTGTTTGAACGCGCTAAAAATTAAAACGATATTATTACCTATAAAAAAATTACATAAGTTCCCAATGTCGCATAATATTTTCAATTAGAATCGTGTCTGAGATGCATCACGTCAATTTAAGATTGTCGGAGTACAGCATGTCGGAGTAGAGTACGTCGAAATTGAATAATGTCGAACTAGCATTATTGTCGAAGTAGTCGAAGTCGCATCATTTCGTAGTTAAGTCATGTCGAAGAAACGTTTTGTCGGAGTACAGTGTCGGACTTAAGGTATTTCGAACTAAAGTATTTTCAAAATAAAGAAGTGTCAAAGTTCCGTATTTCGAACTAAAGTATTGTCGAAATAAATAAGTGTCGGAGTTCCGTATTGTCGAAATAAAAAAAATCTTGTCTAAGTTCAGTTTGTAGTCGGTTGCAATACTACTCGACCTACGTATTAAAGTATTAATAAAGCATATTCTATCTAGCTGCCAATTTTAGACATTATTATGCAAAACATTGCTTCATGTTTTCCTTCCCTATCAAATAAACGACTAATTTATTAATAACTGGTGACCCGCTAATGCTTCGCATGGTTTTTACGACTTAACAGAACACCGAGATTTCTTTATTTTAAAAGGTGTTAAAAATTAACATTACAAACTTTAAGAGGTGCTGTTCGAACTGAATAACATTTAATATCTTAAAGTTCCATAGTAAAGTTAGGGTAATACCTACTGTTCTAAACTTATGGGACAGCCGTTTTTTGTCTTTCCTAGGTATAGAGGGATTTGTTAAGATGGTCACCTATCCAAGGACTGGCCTTGGCAAGCATATCCTGATCGATTGACCCGTGCTTGCGGCTCTTATTAAGTTAACCACGAGCACCAAATTAGAAAAATACAGAAAAAAATGCCCTATGAGTTGTATGTCGCAGGGCCTCCTACGACACGAGTAGTATTTTATTTATGCAAAATAGTTTGAACACAAGTAACACAAACATTTTTATTTTCAGACCTCATCCATGTAGTCTCGAGAAGGTGAATATTCAAGGAGCTCCCTGCGCGACGGTTGAGCGGTGCCTGCAGCTGCTAACAGAGAGCTCCTGCGACAATGAGGGCTGTCGTATGTTGATTTGTCTTCCTGCTACTGCTGCAATAAGATGACGAGCTCCACAGTAACTGTCCCTAAAAAATATCCCAAGCGTTCTGGAACATCCGGGATACGGGGACATCTGTACGAGACCAAACTTCTCAGTTTAATATATTTCAGAGCTATTCACAATGACAAAATTGAAGACTTTCATTTAGCCACAAATGTAGACAAGTTAGGGTCGTTTGACGACATTTGTTTTAGGGCTAAAGTGAAGGGGATCGATATGCCCGTTACAGTGTTTATACAAGCAAAACACAGGGAAAATAATGCAGTTTCAGCGCTCAATCTTAAAAGTGGTTTAGCCACGTATTTCAACAGTTATTTGGAAATTAGACGCAAATTCAAACCCAAAAATAAAGACGTGCTGTTCGATGGGACATTTTGTGAAACAGACTGTCTATTCGTTATTTACACAACCGCTAAAGTTGACCAACTTACAGAAAAATACGAAGGTAAATTTTCTGAACATTTGAATGCTCTGATTAAAACAGGGGAACCTGATTCACAGCCAATGCATGGTTTTATCAATGAGGAGCTATATGAACTAGTTTTGGAAGAACAAATCACAGCACTGGCTCGTCCAATGGCGAAGTGTATATTTGGAGAATTTAATGATATCCAAATGTTGATGCAGGATGAGCTCGTATTACGCTACCACGTAATTTTAGCGCAAAAAGTTTTCGATGTTTCCGAGAATCAATCTAAAGGACATCGTGTCGCACACTTTAGACAAGACTTTTTTGAAATCAACGAAAAATTTCTGCGGTTATTTAAAGATGAGCTATGCACAGAGATTTTTAGAAGACGAAAGCTGAATTCAGTTATTTTGGATCGTTTACTGATTGAATTTGATTTGGTTGCCTGCGATGTTACTGATAACGAAAATGCTAATAAACAAATTGCATGTACATTTAAAAACAGAAAATTTGAGTTTCTTGATAAAACAACATCAGAACATCATAAGCTATTGCTTGACAAAATTAATGAATCACAAGAAACCATAGAAAAAACAGTTAAATTGGCAGTAAAGGAGTGTTTGCCATCTCTGGAATTTAAAGTACCTACTTCGTTCGGCAATAAAGATTTAACGATAAGAGGAAGTGACCAAAAAATCGAAAGAAAATTAAAAGATTTGTCCTCTAAAATTATAGGATTAATAAAACAACCGTGGCCCGATAATATTGTCATCATAGATGAATCTATGGGACAAGGATTTCTACAGCTCAGTGGTGGCATAGCGTCTGCTGTTGGTAATTTATTAGTTTTTGATGACGTATCCAAGCTGATGACGTTCAATGGTAACTACGAATCATTGGGAAAGCTTTCCAAAAAGTTATTTGATAAACTAAATAATGAAATCGTAAACTTGTATGAATATAAATTTAATATGAAAGTAAAAATATTTCCAAAACTATCATTCACAACTGACGAATATACCAAATACATTTTGAGTGACTTTTCCAAAATGTTACTATTTTACACATCTCAATCTCAGGAGGATACAGTGGAGACAACTTTAATATATGAAATTAATAATAGTTTATGTGATGGCGAAAAAAATGGAGAAATTACATCCGAAGCAATATTTCTCAAGTATCATGATGAGATCCAAAAATGGTGGATGGTGCCAAATGTAGGAGAATATCTGACCAAAGAAGGCAGTAAATATAAAAGTGCTGTAAAACATACTTCAAGTCAAACATTACTCAGTGTTCTAAATATGATGCAGAGGATAAAAAATAAAAATTACACTTTAAGTGAAGATGCTGTAAATTCGATTAAGTTGGAAGACCTGCCTACAGGAACTATTATCGTTACAAAAAACAGTGCACTTACTATTGCTAAGCTTACAAAATATTTAATAAAGACAGACTGCGCAGTGTTAGATTTAAAATATATTTTTAATTTATCTGCAGGAGACGACAAAACATTACGTAGTGATCTGACTAATACGAACGCAGTAAAAACAGTTATTGTCGTCTTTGACAAAACACTAGTTACCACAATTTCCAGCAATAAATTGGAAAATATTACAAAGTCTATAAAGGACAAAACAGTTATTATTATTGCAGATGAAAAATCCGTTGAAAATGCAAAACAATATTTCTCTGTAAAAGACAACGTAGTAAAGGATGAAAGAAATAATTTAATTGACATGAGTGAAGAATCGCAGAAAAGTATCTTACAGAACTCAAAAGTTATATTTCAAGATGACGAATTAACCCTAGACCAAGTCTTAGACGACAATTCGATTAAATTCGTTGGAGGCGATGTGTTAAATAAAATTATGCATTGTAACAAAAATACAATTGGAAAACCGATAAGTCATTTAAATTATAAAGAAAAATTACACTGCCAAAATACTCTTATACACTATGAAAGGGAGGAATCAAACCAACGCTCGCTCCTGGAATCTGATGAAGAATGGATTGGTAATTATAACCCTGTCTCATCGGTACACGACATAGAAAATGAAGTTTTACTTATTCTTGGGGATCCTGGAGTGGGAAAGTCAACTCTACTCACCAATGTGTCTCTTAAAACGAAAAAACAGGATCCAACAATTTGGATACTTAGAATTAACTTAATCGAGCACTCCAGACAATTCCATGAGTGGCAGAAAAATAGAACAATCATATGTGCTATGGAAACTTTACAATTCTTGTGTCAAGTTGCACTTAGCGAGGAAAGTAGCAAAAAGAACGATATACAAATAACACTCGAAGAGTCTAATGACATAATACATCTAAAAGATTGTACAGGTGATGAGTGGACTGCATTCGAATTACAAATGTTCCTGCATTATTATTATAATACAAAAAAACTAATTATCTTATTTGACGGCTTTGATGAAATCTATCCAAAATTTGCCAATGAGGCTTGGTATCTTATAAAATCAATTAAAAATAATCCACAGAAACACAGAATATGGATCACTAGCAGATCGTATGACAAACAGAACATGATCTGCCAAGCCTTTTCCCAACTGATGGGGTCGGCTTCCAATCTAACGGGATGCAGCTGAATACCAGTGTTTTATATGGAGCGACTACCTATCTGACGTCCACAACCCAGTTACTGGGTAATACAATACCACGCCGTAGGATGAGTTGTCAGACTTTCGGGCTTCTGATGGAATCTAATCATTTAAAGGCATTACTTTTCACTATGTCCAGCCAAGTTTCCCACCTCCATTTCAAAATTGCACCCCGTATTTCAACATCTTGAACTTTAACTAAATACTACAAGGTATGTTTTTAATAATTTGTTCACATTTTTGAGTAAAGAACGAAACATTAGCACGCTTTTATTTCGGCATTCATTGGCGAGAGTCAATCGTCACTTTCTGAGTTTCGAATCCAAACGCAATCCAACTTTTATATTGAATTTT
Source organism: Lithophane leautieri (assembly GCA_949152455.1). Lineage (NCBI taxonomy): Eukaryota > Metazoa > Arthropoda > Insecta > Lepidoptera > Noctuidae > Lithophane > Lithophane leautieri. The sequence goes on from OX424478.1 coordinate 12,618,175, forward strand.
TAATAACGAACTTTGAAGGAGGCTCCGCATCGCAATGGCGAAATACGAAACTGAATATTTTAATTCTTTGATCGTGTTAAATGAGTTTCTACGTGTTTGGGAAATGTATTTTCTAAATGTCTTTTTTGATAATAGAGTTTTGTTTAAATTGGTAAATAGGATAATCTGTCGATTTTCGATCGAGCAAAGTGTTAGCGAGTTTTTAAGTAGGAATTTCTGTAAGTTACTCGGAGTTTAAATTTGTGCCCAGTTTGTAATTGGCAATAGGCTCACCCTCTATTTCAAGGGGCATAGGTAATATAAAACTGGCAAAATAGGGATGTACTAAACGGATTAGAAAAGCTGTTTAGATTAGACTGACAGTTAACAATAACATAATTGAGATGTAGCTAGGATGACTTTGACTTCACAGAAACGACGATATTCCACAGTAATTTACGTGAAACTGAGTAGAAGAAGAAGAAAAAACGTTTATTTGCTAATACAAATACACGAAAAATAACAAATTGGGGGAAAATATGCGTCACATTCACGCCAAACGGCCATCGCTCAGCATAATGCTGCGACCCTATGCAAGGCAGAGCCCCAGCGCTGGTTTTCAGTGACAGCCGACGTTGACGTAATGACGTCAACCGATGCAGCATATAGTAAAATAACAAAAAAATATAAATTAAATAAAAACTTCATACAATAAACCTAAATGTTTACATAGGTGGCAACATTCCGTTCCGTATCGTCTACTATACGAGTACTATGCTTGTGTACAGATTTTGCACCAAAGAATTATAGTTGATTGATTCAGGCGTGACTTTGCGGAAATCCATTATAAGATACAATAGACGTAGATATATTTAGTAACCTATTCCGCTTAACTATTCTTCAAGAGTCATAATTAACCCTGTAAGAAATTGACACGTGTTTCACCTCTCAACGAGGCATGCTCAGGATGACGATTGACCAATTGCAAACCAGAACACGACGTGTTGCCACACCGAGCGCTGGACGCAGAGACCAGCGCGTCCAGCGTTCTCTGCGTCTCTGTCGATTTCTTACAGGCTTTTTTATGACTCTTGAAGAATAGTTAAGCGGAATAGGTTACTAAATATATCTACGTCTATTGTATTTTCCAAAGAAATCTAGTAGGTACCCAAGTATCGGGCACGTCATGCAAATGAAAAGGTACTGAAGGTGTCTGAAAATGTTGCAATATGTACTAACAAACATTATAACACTAAAACGGCCAAGTACGCCATACATTGTACCTAATTCCTTTCGAATAAATTGGTTAATCATTATTTTATTTTTGTTAAAATAGGGTGTTAAGATACTAAAACTAAATTCTCAAACACACTCACAACTTTCATTACGTCCTACATAATATTTGTTTTTCGCAGGAAAAAAAACCATTATAATTATAATAACATTGCTTCAAGGATCTTTTGGCGCTTCAGCGACGTTGACGGGGGCGCTGTTAGTAAACATTTTTTTAAACAAATTGTAGAATGTCACTCGAAATTATTCAAAAAACAAGATGGCGGCGTTAGTTCCGATTTTAACCACGCGCTATAACGCTGTAGCGCTGTATGTAGTGCAAATCACCAAGCCACTATACAAAGCACGCTGTCAAAAGTCTCAATGACCAAGGCACACAGAATGTTTGTCTTTTTTTAATGGTTCCCATAGTAACACTGTAGGAAACCCGTATACCCTTACACAAGGAAGATAGGCAATAATTATGTTGTGAAAGGCGATATCAGTGCCAACAATAGCCATTGAGAGCAGAATCGAGTATGGTGCGGGAAAATTATGGATAGCTTGTATGTGAGAAACCTTTACATACATAGGCATCAGATGACACATCGTTTTGGCACAAAATCTCAGCACTAAGTACTAAATAATATTGTAATAATAATAAACATGAGCCCTATCCACTTGGACCCTGTTCCTGATACCGGTTGGCTACTAATTTTTTTTTTTTATATAATTTATTATTATTTTATTCTAATATTAAAAAAAATAATTTATTTGCATACTTAAAATGAATTAAAGGAAAAAATAATGTTTAACAATGGTGAATTTTAAGGAACAAAAATATTTAGATATAATTTTTGAAAGGACAACGGGCACCGAGAGTTGTGCCTGGGCACCAATGTACCCGTGTTAATAATACCAATTTATTATTATGTAGACTTTTCACCAACAAAAAGCCACCAAGTGCACGCCAAGGGCTGTTCCCTAGATACATCAATAATCATATAGGGTCAACTATGACCCTTTATTGGGAAAAGGTTTGTTGGTAGTTCCCTGTATGATTACTAAATCATATAGAGAACTATCAATCAAACCTTTCAAAACAGCTTCATTCAAATTGCTTCTAAACAAATAATTTTTATTCTGTGAATAGAGTATCATAACTTTAAAGATCCATTCTGACATTTTACTATTATAATATAATTGATAAATGATTGACATTCTTATGATAATAGTTATGATTTAGGTACCAATTGTATGAGCATTATTGAATACATTAATGAATAAATATGTGAAATATTTAATTAACTGGCTGGGTTGTGGAGGCCAGATGGGCAGTCGCTCCATGTAAACTACTGGTATTCAGCTGCATCCGGTTAGACAAGAAGCCAACCCCAACATAGTTGGGAAAGGGCTAGGCAGATGATGATGATTTCATTTATGTATTCTATAATTTTGCGTCATAGTTTTAGCGAATTGTTATAAGCACTGTAAAAAAACTCGATCATCTGTCTGTGTGTACGTGTACTACAATTCTTGGAAATAAATTTAATTTCATTTCATTTTTTTTCATTTCCAATCCAACAAAAATACTTACAGTACTCACTACACTAAGTAGAGTTATGTAGTTTCATGCAATTCTAATAATCTAAATATATAAATAAAAATGAACAGTACGCAAAATACGCGCTTTGACATGGATTTGTGGATACCAGCCCGTATTACCTATTATCTATAGAATCTATATACATACAAATGAAATGCTGCCATGATCGTTGATAAGCGCGTCACTCAGGACGGATGGACCGACTTGGCTTATGTTTGTTTTAAAATGTACGTAAGAGTCTGAATTAGGTATTTATAAAAAGAAAAAATTTAAGTTTCCCGGTGAAAAATTCGGGAAAAACTGAAAGTCCTTTTTTTCTATGGGATTTTTGTATAAATTATTGAAAGGAGATCATTTACTGTCCATACATTTTTGGGCTAAATGTTTAAGTGCCGACCGAACAAAAAAATTGCTATATTCCGAAAAATTACGTATTTCTCTTCATTTTTTTTATTACTACAAGCTATTAAATTAATTAGATTACTATTAATTATTTTAACTAAACACAGCGCAGGAAATTGCCCTACAGACTTTATCCAATAGTCAAAAGTGAAGAGAATAACATGTTCTAAAGGATTTTTTTTTTTTTTGTTTGGCTGACACTTTTGTTATTTAGCCCAAAATGAATGATCTCCTTTCGACAGAACAACGCCTGTCGGGCTGTCGATGTCGGGTTAACTAGTTATAACATTACAGTTAATTAGGTGTAAATTAGTTTACTAACTCTTGGTTGTGTTATATCTTGATGTTGTAGGTAAGTAGTTGTAAACTAATTTACTCCTAAATAACTGTAACGCCAAATATCAGCTATTATGTACACTGACAATAGTTTGAGTGACAATTGGCAGTTCCAAATAGTTTAATGACAATAAACGCGTTGACTCTTCATACTCTGTGACGTCATGAAATTCGGCCCGCCATTACAGTTAAACATAATGGACTCTTGCTAATCCTACCTAGACGCAGCGCAGACGGCACACTTTTTGTGCGATCGAGTCTGTGGCGCACAAAATGTCTGCATGGCATGCAAAAAGTCCGTCGCGGATTTTACGCAGACTCATTGCACACGACCCACATCTTCGATCATTCTGTCAATTCTGTCAGCAGAACTGTAGGGACGTAGAGGCTATGGAAATGCAGATTCCAATATATAAAAGTACTCTGTGTTGCATACTAAAAGCGTGCGCCGTCTGCGTTAGCGTGCGTTGAAGCAAATGTTCTATTTTTTTCGCGCACTTTTGTGCGGCGCGGCGCGGCGCGATCTGCCAGGACACGGATTTTATGTGCACCGGACTTTTTGCGTGTCGTATGCGTTACTGCATATAATTGCTGAGGTTCTATTTTCACAGACTAAAAAGTGCGTCACGATAGTCTGCCGTCTGCGCTGCACCTTATTATACAGGGTTACTTGTAATTCGACATTTATCCATCAGGAGCTGAGGGGGGCCAGGATGCAACAAATTGACACCCCCATAAATGCCCCCATACGAGTATGTATGACCGAAATTCAATAGTTTTCATTATGCTGAGTGATGGCCGTTTTGCGTGAATATGACGCATATTTTCCCGCAACTTGTTATTTTCGTATATTTTATTTGTCCTTTGTTAGCGTCATGTTTCCCGCAAATAAACGTATTTTCTTTCTTTTCTTTTGTCTTAGATATTTGAATTCTAATGGTTTTTCGATATTTACGGAAAATTTGACATTTAATTCCAAATTAAAAAAAAACTAGGTATATTTTGAACGGGTATTTAAATGGGGCGCAGGCGGCCGTCCGTCGTTTAGTGGGAGTCTACAAGTCATAACTTATAACCTCTGTCGACGATACCTAGACGCCCCCTTTCGGATCGGACAGGGCTTTGGTTACATGCTGTATACAACGTGTAACAGAATAAGCGCAAGACCTGAAAGTAGTTTGCTCAGAATCGGCTTCTGAATCGATTGCCGTCATTATTTATATATGTTAATTTTTCATGATTTTTTTTTTTATTTAACTGAAATTAGAACCACTGCGTCATAACAAGGTAATAAGATATTTTATTTAAGGAAATTTAATCCCTATCTCAAAGGTATAAAGCCTATTTAAATGAATAACCAAATTTGTAATACGCTCATATCTATCCTATGTGTAGTGCGCGATAAATAAAATAGTTAATTTAAGGTGTGGTTTAATTAAATAATTTAATATTCTAATTAGGGTGTATGAGCTCTTGCGTTTATTCTGTTACGCGTTGTATAAGTACTTCCATTCCAATAACAGGTTATAAGGCAACTGTAACCACCACTCGGGTATTCGTCACCATAAAACTCAACCCTAAACTTCTATGAAACAAGGAACAATAACAATTGAACGTCACAACTGACCCGTAAGTCATTATCGCCGATCCAATAGTCCCAATAAATATTACTGTGACTACCAAAACTTGTTGAAAGTTATGCCAACAATATGATTCATGTGTTCGATCATACGAATAAAACCTTTTCTAACAAATCTAATATAGCTAAAAAGTTGAAGGGCGGTTTTGAAATAGATTTCTATGATATTATGTAAAATTGTTATTTGATAGTTATGATACTGAATGCCTCGTTGGTGTAGTGCTAGCAAGCGATACTGCTGAGCATGGGTTCGATTCTCAGGTCGAGCACAGTGTTATTGGGTGTTTCCATCACGAGTTTCTCAGTAGTAGCTCGGAGTCTGGATCTGTGCCCGATTGATCGTCCCCCTATCACATGAGACTTAAATATAACTGACGAAATATGAGTGTACGATAGGTACACCTCTGCCTAACCCTTCGCGGTCTGACGAAATATGAGTGTACGATAGGTACACCTCTGCCTAACCCTTCGCGGTCTGACGAAATATGAGTGTACGATAGGTACACCTCTGCCTAACCCTTCGCGGTCTGACGAAATATGAGTGTACGATAGGTACACCTCTGCCTAACCCTTCGCGGAAATACAAGCGTGATGTTATGTGGTATAATATTAGTGAGTGCTGCATTTGATACGAAAGGTGGATTAAATAGTGATCATTCTGCATTTTCTTTAAAAGGTTATTATTTAAAGCTATATGACAATGTTTTCACGTCATTATTCTGAAATTGTCAAACTTTTATTGGTTGGATACGAGGCTTTTGGCTATTTGAATGTATATACAACATGTCCCAAAATTCAACGATAAGCCGGCACCAGAGGATGGACCTACTAATGACTACTCGAGAAAAAAAAGAAAAAAAAATACCTCTTTTATTTTTTATTAAATTACTTAAAAAAATGGAAATTCTTCGAAAATGTATACCCCTTATGACACTTTTTTTTTTTTTTTTTCTCGAGTAGTCATTAGTAGGTCCATCCTCTGGTGCCGGCTTATCGTTGAATTTTGGGACATGTTGTATATTTTTTTTTAATGTGCGTTTTATTTAGAATAAACAATTTTTATTTTTATTTTCTTTTCTTTCTTTAAATTTTATTAGCCTATATTATTGCAGATCCACAGCTACCGAAATTACAGGATGGAAAGACAGTGTGCTTATCCTTGCAATGTTTTTTTAAATTCCCTATGCACTTCAAGCTTCAGGAAAGTTGAGCACGCGGAATCTCCGTCGCGTAATTTTCGCCAAGTGTGTCGCTAGGCGTCGTACTTGCTTTCATTCTGGGGGCTTAAAACAGTCACTTTGGCAGAATCATAATAGGAAAATATTGTATAAAATGTCACAAACTGACAATTCATAATATGATCTGCGAGCGATTCATATTACGAAATAATTCATCTGTTTGACAGTTTTCTATGGAGATTCGTAAAATGGTCCACACATTATGAATTGCTTTTGTGTCTAAATATAAGAATTGCTAATGACAGCCGGAAATTCAGAAAATGAAATGTTTTTAAAGGAATTGCTAATGTGGCCGTTTTGGGCCCACTGTTCTGATATAAATGAACGACAATTTTCAAAAATTCCTCGCAATGTTTACGGAACTCATATACAATGCGAGATCAGCATTAACTGGAAATGTATAGCTTGTTATGTAGCCGTGTGTACGTTCTCCAAATCTTCTCTTCTCACCATTTCTTTATTCAAGCTCGATTTTGTGAAAAATACTGCAATCTTTAGCGAACCTCTTCTATTATGCCAAGGGTCACTTAAGTACCTCTTCAGGACATACCCGAGAGGCGTCTTAAAAGCGGTTTTAAGATGCTGGCACAACTTGATGGTGGATTGATATTATAGCAGTATAATAATGAGCGATGTTTGCATTATTTATTTTATGAATAACATTGATGATTTTTTTTGAACAATTTTTTTTTTTTTTTTTTAACTACCTATTTGAAACTTTTTGAAAGGCCTACACTATCCTCCCATAACTATTAACACTGTAATTCGAAAATATTGTAAAAGCCAATTACCTTTTAAAAGAGTAACCATGGAGTTTCTTGCCGGCTCTTCTCCATAGGAAACGACCAATTGGAAACGTGCACCTAGCTTCTGACGTTTCATAAATGCCCATGTAGGGCTTATGTGAAATTTGGCGGCAGTGACCTCTCGCGTCAGGCCCTGGTTCAGGCCATGGTACGGAGCGAGAGGGCATGGGAAGCCGTCACCTCCTTCTGCGAAGCAGTAATGCTCGCGAAGGAGGAGGCGGAACGCGTGAGGGAAAGGCAAAGTTTGCGCCCTCACGCCCCTAACCGCCGCCGTTGGAGAAGCCCTGGGCGTCGGGAATCCCAGGCGGATTTCCGGCCACCATAGGCGCGGGCTTGCGGACGGCGAGCAACGGGCAGCTCGCTGTCCGATAAGGACCAGGCCCGGGTCGATGGCGCGTCGTGTTCCACGCGCGCCTCAAAGAGATGTCAGCAAAAATGACGGGGTCCAATAGGACCGATGCCTGCCAGGGTTGCGGGAAAGTCCGAAAGGGATACCGGGACCTTGGCAACAGGCAAATGAAGGAACACGGGTGGGTTTTAGTCAGTAAAAGTCTGACACGCCCTTCCGCTCCGCCCAGAGCGGGAGAAGTCATAGGATGATTTCCCACACTCAAAAAAAAAAAAAAAAAAAAAAGGGCTTATGTGAAATAAAATATTTTGATTTTGATTTTGATGAACCGTCCATACATTTTGAGCTAAATGAGAAAGGGCCGCCAAACAAAAAAAAATGCGTTATTCCGAAAGATAACGTTTCTCTCTTCATTTTTTGTTACTTTAATTAGATTACTATTAATTATTTTAACTAAAACATACTGAAAACAGTATTTTTCAAAATCGTTTATCAGCGTAGGAAATTATTCTACAGATTTGGCCAATAGTAAAAAGTGAAGAGAATATCATGTTCTAACGGAATATAACATTTTTTTTGTTTGTCACTTTCTATAATTAGCCCAAAAATAATGATCTCCTTTAGATAGAGATATTTTGGTAAGACCAGAATGAAACTCGCTCAGACCAGGGAAGCATGTGAGGAGGCTTATATACTAGCTGTGACTAGAACAAGGCTGCCAATGATGATGACGATGTTATGAACCTTTCTAATGGAGTGCTATAGAATGGGAAAAAAAAAAAAACAACAGACGTTGATATATTTAGTAACCTATTCCGCTTAACTATTCTTCAAGAGTCATAATAAAACCCTGTAAGAAATCGACACGTATTTCATCTCTCAACGAGGGGGGAGGGATGACGATTGACCAATTGCAATCCAGAACACGAGGTGGTGCTACACCGAGCACTGGACGCAGAGTCTACAGAACGGAGGAAAACAGATAAAAATGATCGAACCAAGATATCATCATCTGCCTAGCCTTTTCCTAACTACATAGGGGTCGGCTTCCAGCCTAACTGGATGCAGCTGAATACCAGTATTTTACATGGAGCGACTGCCTATCTGACCTCCACAACCCAGTTACTAGGTTACACGATACCCCGTGGTAAGACTAGTTGTCAGACTTTCGGGCTTCTGACGACCCGTAATGACTGTCAAATATCCACAAATGACAGCTGGGATCAACGCAACGGCTTAACGTGCTTTCCGAGGGACGGAGGGGTTTTGGTATTTAATGGATGAGCATCCACCCACGAACCGAACCCGGCAAACGATGGTAACCGAAGATCGACCAGTACGGCTGTTATTATTATCAAGACGCAAGACAGATATTTTATGTGATATTTATTTATGAGAAAACCAACTATGCAGTCTGGAATGGTGTTTTTTGGCCCTTGGACAGTTATCTTACAAGAACTTTACTAATCCTTAAGTTATTATAAAACAAAGTACGCGATAAACTCAAAAACTCCAACATCGATTTTCATGCTGTTTTCACCAATGGATAGAGTGGTTCTCGAGTAAGGTTTTAGTATATAATCCACGCGGATGAAGCCGCGGGCATCAGCTAGTATAAAATAAAAGGTAGTCATATACAAAATACCTTTACACCAATGAAATCCAACCTTTTTACATCCTAAAGAAAACATCCTGGCTTCCCAATAATCTGATTTGAAGAAATCGTTAACTTTGCAATCAATATAAGTTGCGCCTTCAAGATATACAAGCAGCGATGTAGGTCAGGTAGATAACGCACCTTATCTAGCCCATTTCACCACAGACCATCAGAGAATTAGAACGACGTAATATTATAGGGTCTACCCACTGATTGGAGTTCACTTAAGGATTATTTGGATTATCTCAAGGGAGTTCTGGGCTGTTTATGACGATTAAAGCTGCCTTCCTATCTGTTAAAAAGTTAAATTTAAAAACCACCAAGAGGTATCCTGGCTGCAGCATCAGACCAAGAATTCCATAGTCTTGCATAGTTATTTAACATAGGTGTGAAACTACCGCAGCTATTATTATTTGTATGTCATAGATTTTTACACTCTGTGATTGCATGGAATCACGCACTGACTTATTAGTATTACTTGTAAAGATGTTAGGAATATTGTAATATCGTATACTTTTACAATGTTTGTAAATATGTGAGCACCATGTACCTATCACATAACTGATTTATTTGTCATTGCTCCATTTATAATTTTTTTTTTTGCCTTTTGTGGGACAGTAATCTTATTGTGGGTGCATGGTCTTCACATATAATTATATAATTCATGTATACAAAATATTGTAAACATTTTTGAAAAGAGTAACGGTGGAGTTTCTTGCCCATTCTTCTCCATACGAAATCTACCTTTTGGAATGGGCAACTAGAATCAATTCTATTTCTTTGTTTGTTTATCATTGACGTTCAAAAGTGCCTTTTATGTGCCTATTTGAAATAAATTATTTGACTTTGACTTTGACTTAGCACAAAAGAGCTGATGATGACCTTGCAACGGCTGAACCGATTTTGATAAATCACGTCTAAGAACCATTGCATCGCTAGAAAACCTCCTTCCTGGAAATGTGGACGGACACTCTTCTTCGGACACTCTTTTTTGGTTTATTTTAGAAGTTCCTTTTCTAAAAATACCAGGAGTGCATAAAAAGTACTATTCCTTATTCTAAGCCAATTTTGTTGTAAGTAAAGGGTCTAGGTGTAAAAGTGACTTAAAGTTATCAACAAATGTAGGTATGGTTAATCAGACGTTAATAATTATTAATTGTAATTACAATACGCATATTGTTAGGATGTTTCTCTCTCTGGAGCCCTAACCGGTAGCTTGGACCCTGTTCCCGATACCGGCGGGTTACTATTTTTTATATCTTTTAAATGTATTTACAGCTGTTATAAAATATTTAAAATATAATTTATAAGTATTTAAATGAAATAAAGGACAATACTTAACTTTAAGCAACGTTTATAAATAAACTCCAGCATGTCTTAAATGCCAAATCTTCAGTTTAATGAATTTTTAACATGAGATTTGTCGACAGATTTACTAATCAGAAACTACCAGGCTGGCAGAAACCTAAGGATACCGTGTTCAAAAAATTGAAGTGCGGTAAAAGACTAACAAATTATTCAAAGAGCTCAAACTCAAAGCACTTTAAATTGTCAAGGAGTTGGTCAGTTAGTCAGAAAGTTGAAGCTAGCTTAGCCCATTCCAAAACGTAGAACTCTATGGAGAAGAACAAGCAAAAACTCCAAGAGCACTATTTTAAATCAAGATATTACAAAATCCTTGGTACATTATTCTAATGCGAGAACAATTTAAAAAAATTAAAACGCGCTGGCTGTTAAGAGATGACCAGTTCGACCGATCGATGACAGACCAATGACCGTTCACGAACATGCCGCGTGGATCAGCAATATCCAGCTCCACTAATTTTGTAGGGAAACGAATGATCCAACACACGCGCCGCCACCATCAGCGAGACATTTGAGTGAGCATGACATATACTCAACTGCCAGGCTCTTTCAAGTCAACATACATCATAATAACATAATAAACGGCTGGCCAGAAGTATCTTAATTATTGGATTTCACCGATATTGCTTATTAATATACGTCAATCAATGTATATCTAGCGATCACGTATGATGGCTCAAATAATTATAACTATATTACCTTGTTTAACTGTCAGAGTTATTATGAGCTGTCATGGTGCATGCTGATATGATTACCTGAAACGTAATTATGATTACTGTAACACAATTCAGTTGAAATAAATCAAGTTAGAACATAATTGTGTCTGTCAGTGTGACAACTGCGTTGGAATTTAGACAACTTGTTGTTTATAAGTTTTGGTTTACAGTAACTTTAAATTAACTTATTATGGACTTGTAGTTATGTACAGTCGAGCCATGAAAAAGTTAAGCACCCCAAGAGCGTTATCACGGTTATCACACTGATGATTGGCCAGCGTGTTTCTAGCGAGGCGAACTGGGAACGTACTCTCCTACGGTGCGAAGCGAGCTACGAGTAACCGCGACTACGCGACGTATATGCCGCGTTTTTACAATACATATCAATCGGTTGTCTCGCTCTCTCTTGAACACTCACGTCAATGTGCAATGCGCACACGTGTCGTGCGCGCTACGCACACGCAGCGTTGAACAATCACCTCGCTGATAACTCGCTTGCAAATCGCCAATGTGATAAGGCCCTAAAAGACATTTTGATCGTGCTCTGTGCAACATTTTTAACACAAAACGATAGTTTACATTCTTGTACTTTATAAATTGCTTACACCCGGTTCCTGAATCGAGAATTTGAAGTTGAAAACTTGTCTAACTCTACTTTAACATTAATTTATGTGATTTCATTAAGGTCTTTGCAAAGAATTTCGCGGGCTCCATTAAAGAAGTCACCTTAAGTAAGAGATTAAGTTCTCTCGTATTATCCTGTTTGTTCTGCCACCAAATCAAATTAAAAAGGCAACAAAGCAAGTTTGAGTTCATTCTTCAAGCTGATTCATTGTTCATTTCGTTTATTAAAAAAAACAAAATCAAAAGTCATTTATTCAAACTAGGCTGTGAATCAACACTTTTGAAAGTCAAAATTACTTAACACAGTCCCCGAAACTCCCGCAATTCATCATTTCCTAGTGCTTTCGCTGGGAAGAAGAAGTGGCGCAACATATTCCCCAGCAGCACAGCTGTCTGGTTGCGGGAAAGTCCGAAAGGGATGCCGAAACCTTGGCATCAGGCAACTGAAGGAACACGGGTGGGTTTTAGTCAGTAAAAGTTTGACATACCCTTTCGCTCCGCCCGGAGAAGTCATTTGACGATTTCCCACACTAAAAAAAAAAAAAAGCACAGCTCTCTGTTTAGTTATTAAACTGTGTACATCAAAAACTAATACATACACACTGCAAATAAGCTTTCCCTTATCGCACGTAATAACAATCACAAAATGCTATTCCAGAACATTGTGATATCTACCAAATGCTTTTAGAGCATTTAGAGCAAGCAAAAAACTGTGCGAAAAATAGAAAAATAGGGGACAACGGTTTTGGGGACATTCTGTCAGTAGAATGCTAAGTAGGGGGGCGTAGGAACTATGTAGGGGGGTGTAGAACCGGTCTATGTTTCTGCCAGAATTTGAATAATGCTTCTAGTTATCGTTGGTAGGGGTTTTAGAAAAGTTATTATAATGAAATCTGAAAAAAGCCTCCACCAGTGTTGGCACATTATGTAAGGTACGTCTGGCACACAAATTAATGTTTAAAAAATATTTTACAAGAATAACGATGGATTCTTGGCCATTCTTTCTCATATGAAACTATCTTTTGGAAGATTAGAGGTAACTGGTTTTCATCAAAATACTGATATTGGAAATATATGAATAATTTCATGAATTGGTACTTTCACTAACTGGTAGTGCATGGAATAAGCCGTCTATTGTATATCCTTTGACGAACTAAAAATATCTTCACCATTTTCATAATCCATCCAATAAACTAATATTATAAATGCGAAAGTGAGTTTGTTTATTTGTTTGTTACACTTTCACGCTAAAACGGCTGAACGGATTCAGATGAAATTTGGCACATGGGTAGGTTATGACCTGGAACAGGAAATAGGATACTGTTTATTCCGATGGTCCCACGGGGTCGAGACTTCCGCGGGTTAAATCAAGAGGTGCAGCTAGTTTTGCTATAAAACCATTGAGGTACTGTGATACGTAGTACCTAAAAATGTATAAAATCATATTTTGTTTGCTCCGTTTTTCACTGTAGTATATATTATATACAGTAATCTAGCCTACTAGAAACCCCTGCAAGGATCACACAACAACAAGACAGCGAGTGCATCCCTCTAGATAATATTAAACGAACCGTATACGTTCTACAAATGACTTCTGAGTCCCATCCCTATCCGTTTGAGTGATGTACTATGTCATCTCGTAATCCGGGACTGATCCCGACGTAGTGTGTAATCACATTACTTCTCTTTTCTGTAATCCTGGTACCCGTATTGGATTACACTGACCGATTTCTGTTTGAGTAATGGTTTTTAGACAAAAAGGAATCAAGAACGATTTTTCGCCATTTAAAAACTAAAAGGGCGAAATTGATTTGGTCGCCATTTTTTTTAAATTATTCATTAAAAATAATAGCAACTGTCAGAGCCATGCCACACGATGCGGTGCGGCGCCGCACCGCAGGTCATCATCGGTGCAGCGCCGGAGCGCACCGGACGGCGCCGTGTGCCATACCATACATTTTTATATGTAGGACGCCGCAGCGACACCGCTCCGGCGCCGCCACCGCATCGTGTGGCATGGCTCTTAGAGTGGTTTTCTTTCTGTGCCGGCTCTAAAACCAGATGCAGAGCAGGACCAACACATGTCTGCGTCCCACGTGCCTGCGCCGTAACTGTCAGAACGTTAAGGCCCTACCCTACCTCAAATTTGCACCATACTACTCGCGGCCTGAGTGACAGCAAGACGGAGTGGGGTGCTGGCGGTTCTCAAGCCTGGATAGTTTAGGTAATTGCTTTTTACGGAGAAAATAATGGTAATTAAAAAAACACATAAAACCTGCTTTATAGCTAGTTCATTTATTATGCAAAGTTTCATGATCTATTTTTTTAATACCAGCGGTTTATAGTTCGGTTTAGAGGTAGGTTTGGTTTTTTTTTCTATCGAGATTTTATGTAATCTTGTTAACGCTAAACATAGAACCTAGCATCAATCCTCAACTTTAACATATATTTATTTCAAAATGAATGCTGCAGTATTTTCGCCATAACGGAGGATCATGCTAAGCAATTTGAGGTTGGGTAGGCCCTTAATGCATTACAAAATCTGCTCTTCTCTGCGCTGCGTGGACCTGCGTGTCAGCATATGCTTAGCCTAAAGCCATCATGTAAGCAACCTCCAGGAAAGGGCTTTAAAAACTGAAATATGAACAAATTGATTTGAAAGTAGACATCAATCTGCCTAGCCTTTTCCCAACTATATTGGGGTCGGCTTCCAGTCTAACCGGATGCAGCTGAATACCAGTATTTTACATAGAGCGACTGCCTATCTGACCTCCACAACCCAATAACTGGGTAATACGGTACCCCTTGGTAATACTGGTTGTCAGACTTTCGGGCTTCTGACGACCCGTAACGACTGTCAAAGATCTACGAATGACAGCCGGGACAAACGACTTAACGTGCTTTCCGAGGCACGGAGGAGTCTCGGTATGTAAAGATGGTCACCCATTCACGGACCAACCCCGGCCAGCGTAGCTTAACCTGATGGATCGACCCGTGCGGCTGTTATTACTTAACCACGAGCTCCTCGATTTGAAAAGGAGACCATGTTGAGTAGAATAAAACCTGAAGCATAACGCTAGGCGTAGATCAACCAACACCAATAAAAATACTACACCATCAATAAAAGATCCTTATATTAGCTAACTTTAATGGATATAGGTCGAAATAGATTCTTAGTAGATGGTACAGATTAATTATTCCCACCTATGCCATGGTGAATGGCGTCAATCTGTCTGGCAAGTGGGAGGTTAGGACATACACACACGTATTCATTGAAGAAGCCATTCAAAGAATACGTTTTTTTTTATTTGTTTCGTTTACGTGACAATTTCTCCCAGTTTACTCATACATACTGCAACCCGCGTTAAAGAACTTCGTTCCAAAAAGGTCATACAAAATCAAATAGAATGTTGTGACATACATCTGTGTGTGTGTTGTGTTGTGATTAATGAAAACCTAAAATAAATATCCAATAACTGCGTATGTAAAGAGACTATCGCACACGACAGTCGATAGTCGTGGCAGGCGACGTTCTACTTTGCCAAACAGATATCAAAACTCGTCATTTACTTTTTTTGCCCATTAATTCGAAATTCAAAGCGAAAAACAATTGTATAAGTTGCCAGTGTTGTTCAGAGTAAAAGGAAATATTGGCTCAATTTTTTTTTTTTATTCTTCTGGTTTGGATCGTGTTCTTCAATAGCTTCGAATGCAATAATCGTAAATAGTTTCTACTAAGTACGAAATAAAGTAACTTACTGTAGAATATCTTTGAAATCAAGTTTTATTTTTAGCTCAAGCATCTTGAACTGTTACATCCAATTGAAGATCTAAAGGCTCTTCACTGTGCAATTAACGAGTCACGCAGTAGTGAATGAGAAAGACAGAAAATTTTCCGTGTGTGTGAGAGGGACGAAAACATTTCCAGAGGCGATAAAATTAGGGTTGCCACGAGTGTACCTACTTTAAAACAGTCTGTGGAAAGGAGATTGAAAAATCAGAGTAATTGAATCTCTTTATAGCGAAACACATTTTAGTGTAAAGACGGTGCGACGTGCGTCCTCGACTGAGAAACGTTGCTAAGTGGCGTAATAATATGTAGTTCTCGCGACGTGATACCTACATGTGCATCGAACGAAAGCTGTACTTAGTTACTCGTGCACTGGTTGGTATTATTTTTTCTTATTATACCATTATACCTGCAGTCAGGTCTATATAGTGCATACAACTTTTACGTAGAAACAGAAACAAAATGATTGATCTTATATAGCTAAGCAATTTTGATGCTGTCAATCATTAAATTAATTTAAATCATAATAACTCAATCGTTAAATCTAAATAATGAAATCTCAAAATTCTGTAATTTTATTAATTTTAATCAATGAAATAATAAAATTAATGGAACAAAAATTTATTTTTAATTTTTATATAGTTACTAGCTTTTGCCCGCGGCTTCGCCCGCGTGGATATCGGATATCGTCTCACGGGAACGTACTACCGGAATACTTAAGAAATGCTGGGTTTCCTATACAAACTTTCATCCCCTATATCACCCCCTATAGATTTATTTTCGAAACAAAAAGCCTACGTCCGTCCCCAGGATGCCATCTATCTCCTTGCCAAATTTTGTCGAAATCCGTTCAGTAGTTTAGGCGTGAAAGGGTAACATACAGAAAGACAGACAGAGTTACTATCGAATTTATAATATTAGTATGGATAAGATTATTGGTAACCCTAGTAAATGATAATTATGGCGCATGGACTTAAATAAATTGCACTTAAAACATAGTTACAGCTACTTTCATGGAAACTTAATCTCAAACAATCGAAAGACATTTTCTCTTCATTTGATAACTTCCTCTGGGATATTTTTAAAGTACCCGTGGCACATACATTGAAAGAGGTCATAAAATCTAGACAGTATGCAAATCCATTGAACTGCGTCCAGCAAAAATTGAGTCAGTAAATTGTGGAAAACATTAGTGAATTGTCTTCGCTCCATTTGCTCCTAGTCCCGTAGCCTTACCACCCGTGATGCATAGGTATAAGGAGGTCATAGTTTGTGTTCATATTGGCAATCGCGATCGCTGGCACATACCCAGCGTTATTTGTAGCGCTGCAGCGCTGCTGCGGGTCGGTTTAGCGCTGTCAACCGAATTAGTGATTTATTATGCATAAGAATTCAACTGGAAATGATAAGCGATTGTCTCCGAGGTATTCAGCGGAGTTTTCAAGAGGTTTGGCCTAAAGGTTTTTTTTCTATAGCGACAACCGAAATTTCTCATAAAAACACGGGCTATTGATATTATAAATAACTTCCAGACAAAGATGTCAAATTCAGAAGCTCATAACTCTGTGTTCAAGAGTCGTTATGTGTATGCAGACATTTTTCGTGCGCAATATTCCGCGTCATTACCATCGACGTTAGCTGTCAAGTGCCGACATGCGAGAACGATTGATCCGAACGGCGATTACTGGCGCACACACACGTCAATTGACGAAACGTGTGTGTGCTTATGCAACATATTATTATGTAGATATGTACAAATTGATTTTTGGAGGGTGTGGCTAAATAATAACAGCCGCACGGGTCGATCGAAGGTTAAGCTACACTTACCGCGGTCGGTTCATGGATGGGTGTCCACAACATATCGAGACCCTGCCCCGTCTTTCGTAGATCTTTGACAGTCGCTACGGGTAATCTGAAAACCAGTCTTACCAAGGAGTATCATGTTACCCAGTACCTGGGTTGTGGAGGTCACGTAGGCAGTCGCTCCACGTAAAATACTGGTATCCAGCTGCACCCGGTTTGAGTGGAAGCCGACCTTAACATAGTTGGGAAAAGGCTAGGCTGATTGATACAAATAGATTTTTCTTTGGGGTGGTGATTTTTGCAAAGCATTGTCATGTGGAAACGCAATAATTTATGTAATATCGGATTCACACAGTTTGATTTTAGTTGATCAACTGATAATTTGAAAGCGATTTGATCCATCTGAACAGACTATCAATCAAATTGAATTTCAAATTCAAAGTATTTTTTGGTAAAAAAAAAAGTAGTTCAACTTAAATCGAACCGTGTGAACTACGCTTAAGATAGAGGAAACGGATAAAGTGAACTAGGCTCATAGGTTGCTGCCTAGTTCTTTCTTTCTATCAGTCAAGACAAGAAGCATTACATATGACGCATATCGAGCTTACAGGCCTTTTTTGGTACCTTTTTTAACGCAGCTTGCGGTCGGAGTAAACTGGCAGAAACCGACACGTAACGAAAACAAAAGCGTTACGGCCGAGTCACACCGGAATGGCAGCGGTAGGCGGCGGCCGCCAGCGGCGACGCCGCGAAGAAGAAACAAATGAACATATTGGCGCATGAAATGCGGCGGGGCCGCGGGGGTTCGCGCGACCGCCCGAGGTGCGCGAGCGGCCTCGCGTCGCCGCTGGCAGAACCAAGCGATACTGATCTTTTAAGTATGTACATAAAATTTAAAATTATTTCACACTAAAAGTGCTCCCGCGTCGCTGCCGGCCGCTGCCATTCCTATGTGACTCGGCCCTTATGCCCGAAAAAGTCAGTTTCGTCAGTTAGTCAGAAAAAGTCAGTGACTAAAGCTTTTTATTTTATAATACAGAGCCATCTAGTATACATTTTTAGCAAGCTATTAGATGGCGTATGACACTTGAAACTTAAGACCATACTAGATGGCTCTGTATTAATACATAATAAACAGCGAAAGGCGCTTCGTTGCAACCGGGTATCGTTCGATTTTTTTTAATGCGTGTCTTGTTCGTGCAGAATAAATATTTTTCTTTACTTTACAAAACCGAACTAGTAATCCGAACGGCTGCGTACCGAATTTATACTAGTGTGCAACTTGGGACAAACTCAACAGTACGTATACAAACTTGCTTTATTGTCATCAACTAAACTGAAATACGTACGTTTCCTGAAGATATGTTTTCCTGGTACGTAATCCCAAGAAATAGTATCACCGTAACAATCTAGCAAGCCAAGCAGATCGCTTTATCTTCGATCACGAACTAAACGAGTATTTTACAGCGCTGGAGCAATTACCGCAACTATTAGTGCTACGTGTAAGCTCTATAAGGCGTCGATGGCCACGTCCTCGTGTGTTGTCGAAGAAATACTACCTATGTAGTAGGTATTTATACTCAAGGAAGTTGATTGTTTCAGTAAAAGGGGCTTGATCAAAACTGCCCGATTGATATTTTTTCTAGAATTTTTTTTATTACAATAATAGAATTGCTGTAGGGGTAAAATTATAAAAGAGTATGTCTGCAACATACCTCTAGAGTGCACAATATTATGAAAGTTGCTAAAACTCGGAAGAAGAGGTCATATTTTGATGATGTTATAAAAACGTTATAATTACTTTGGAACAAAGTCTGAAATCATCATCATCATAATCAGCCTATAATGTTTCCACTGCTGGGACACAGGCCTCTCAGTGAGGCTTGCGGACGGCGAGCAATGGGTAGCTCGCCGTCCGATAAGGACCAGGCCCGGGTCGATGGCGCGTCGTGTTCCACGCGCGCCTCAAAGAGATGTCAGCACAATTGGCGGGATCCGCTAGGACTGATGCCAGTCAGGGTTGCGGGAAACTTCGAAAGGGATACCGGGACCTTGGCAACAGGCAACTGAAGGAACACGGGTGGGTTTTAGTCAGTAAAAGTCTGACACGCCCTTCCGCTCCGCCCAGAGCGGGAGAAGACATTAGATGAAATCCCAGGCTAAAAAAAAAAAGGCCTCTCAGTGAGGAGTGGGCCGTAATCCACCACACGAGCCCGGTCAGGGTTGGTGTGTGTCACATGTTTCCTCACGATGTTTTCCTTCACCAGTTTGAGAGCAGTGGTAATGAAATACTATAACAAAGTAAAGTGCCTGTCAGGGTTCGAAACTACGACCTTCAACTCAGTAAATCGCAGCCGTTACCACTGAGCCACCACAGTTCTATGATTTGATGGAGGACGCGTCAAAATAATTTGTCTGCGGTGACACTGGCTAGAAGTAAGTCATTTGTTTAGAGATGAAAAAAAAATATTTGTCACTGTGAAACATTTATCAGTCCAATTGTATTTGATTCGTAAAAAATGCTTTGATTTTTTTACGCTGGGATAAAAAATGTGTGCATATTGTAAAATGCCAGTATTCGTTAAAAGTAAACATTAATTTGTTTTATAAACATTCAAAGGGCTCTTTTAAAACTCCATTTTATTTTTCATTAGCGACCCGTCCCGGCTTCCCACGTGTCGCAACTGTTCACGACACGTTGTGCAAAAACTACTAGGCTTGCATAAATTCAAGATAGTATTTCATTAGTATTATTAAGTACTTCTTTTTATTATATACATATATTTACATAATAATTAGCTTATGTGCATCTAAAGTAATGTACCTTTCAAATTGTGAAATAATTTTTCAAATACAAGCTATGGTTCCGGATATTATTCTCACAAACTCATAAAGTTCTCTCTCTCTCACGTTGCATATCCTACCACTACGATCGGCCGTCGAGAGAATGCGTTCCTGGAGGTCTACTTCCTAAGTCCGTTAACGAAGATCGAGTCTGGGGATCAAATTCGCAAAACACGCATTCTCTTGACAGCGGAATTGTAGATTACTGTCACGGCCAGCAATAAGGGAAAATGGACGATAGTAAAAATGTGGGCCTAGGCGAAGCCGAGGATTGAGTCCATCAATGCCTGATTGCGGCCAAGGCTTGTATAGTACTTTTCTCAAAAATGCGCGGAAATTCAAACTGAGTAAATTAAATAAAAATTCCAGAATCATAGAAGAACAGCGATAGTTTTTCACGCGCCAATATGATTATTTGATTCTTCTTTACTTTATACAATTCTATTTGCAAGCCTATCGAAATTTTATTATAATCTTTGATAAGTTACCTCCTTAGCTTCATGTTTCGAAGTAAAAAGTTCGTTCCATTTTTAAATAACACGACAGATATGAGTTTGTATAATAGTTTATTTGACCGCTAAACAACTCAGACATGGATTTTCATAATAACATTGCCGGCCGCATCATCACTTATTTTTGACCAGTACAGCAATTTCGATTAATCTCAAAGAAGGTTGTCAAAATAATGCTCGAATTTCCAATCACCGTTACAAAACTATTTTCAACAAATAGATAAATCAATAACACCAAAATCGGACTATCCATAAAGTGATCCCATATTCAAATGTGCCTTTAACCAGCGATTACATTGGACACACATCAAGGAAACCCTCACGTCCAATTTACGGACCGTATCTCCGGAATTTTTAAGCTATCCCTCTGGAGGTTTTTTACGCATCACTAAATTAGGTACTTGTTTGAGAACCAGCCCTACGGCAATTAATTTTGTTAAGACTATGTGCAGAACTTAGCGTCGCTGTCATATCAAAATGTCGTATTGTTTAAGTACCTGTTTCAGGAAACACAAAAAACTGTTTTTTTTATAGTACTGTGTAAAAAGTAACTTTTTTTTTTGGGAAATTGCATAAAAAAAACAATAAAAAAACATACGACATTTTGATATGACAGCGACGTTAGGTGTTGCCGATATTTCGTACAATTTATACCTGTCCGACTGTATATTCGTGTAACACCTGCTTATAAAAGGTTTCGGCTATTTTTCAATGAAGATTTATTGGTTTAGAATTAATCAGAGAACGAAAAAAAATCTTTGACGTTTATCAGGCTATTTTTGAGAGATTTTACAATCTTTTTTTAGGACGAAGAAACTCACTCTTCGTGTGTAACTATATCCTTTGGTGAGATGTGAGGAGTATAGACCACACCATCCCTTTTGCTCTTTATATACTGTATTCAGCAATCATAACTGACAGTTTTGAGACTGACAAGAGAATAAAATGTGCCAGTCCACATGACCTGTCAAATGACGTAACTTTTTTTGAAATAAGATTTTGGAACTTAACCAAAGCACCGAAAACAAACGAAGCTCTCATTAGGAACGTACCCAAATTGGGTATGTGTATTGGATATGGCCGACAGCTAATCAATGTGGAGACTCGCAAATGAAAGTGAAAAGGATTAAAATGATCTACCAAACCAAGTGTATAAATTATGTTAATAAAGGTAGACTAGCTGCCCGCCCCGGCTTCACACGGGTAGCACTAAGTACTTATCTACACCTACCTACCCTACCTACATAACCTACCCTACCTACATAACCTACCCTACATACCTACCTACCTACCTACCCTACCCTACAAACCTACCCTACCGAACTACCCTACCTACCTACCCTTCCTACGTACATACCTACCTACCCTACCTACGTACCTACCTACATACCTGACTGACTACCTACCTACCCTACCCTACCGGGAACGGGATAAAAATAATCCTATTTCCGTCTCCTGGTTCTAAGCTACCTCCTTACCAATTTTCAGCCAAATCGGTTCAGTAGTTTCAGAGCCTATTCAATGCAAACAAACAAACAATCAAATCTTTCCTCTTTATAATATTATTATTATAGATTATAGATAATAAGGATACAGAAAATAGCACTTGAATTTAAATGGCATGTTCGATGGGTTGGTTAATAAAATACAATATTTTTTTAAGTTATTAAAATGTACGACTCAATCTGCCTAGCGTTTACCCAACTATGTTGGGGTTGGCTTCCAGTCTAACCGGATGCAGCTGAATACCAGTTTTTTTTTTACATTGAGCGACTCCCTATCTGACCTTCACAACCCAGTAACTGGGTAATACGATACCCCTTGGTAAGACTGGTTGTCAGACTTTCGGGCTTCTGACGACCCGTAACGACTGTCTAAGATCCACGAATGACAGCTTTCCGAGGCACGCAGGAGTCTTGGAATGTAAAGATGGTCACCCATCCACGGACCAACCCCGGCAAGCGTAGCTTAACCTGATGGATCGACCCGTGCGACTCTCCTCTACGTACGACTATCATTTAAAAAATGTAACAGGAAACATCAACATATCTTCATACTCATTATTTCCTCATTTCACATTTAGTACCAGGCGCACAGCAAACGATGGTGGTAAACATAATACCCTTTTTTATATTGAGTCACAAATAACGGGCTCTCAAACTGGAGCGGTATTAGGGCACATACTCAATTTAGGAGCGCCACGACGACGAAATGAATGCGGGGACCAAATTAAACCTCTCTTTCCGGGACGAAAAAATGTATACCATTATCCACTCCAATTTGCACGAGGCTTTATTCTTACGGAAATATGTCATTAAGAGTCTGCGGTTCTCTATGGCTAAGTAGATTGGCTATTCACGCCCATCATTTATGGATATGGCCGCCAGAATCTGAAGGATATTGCTTCCAATGAGATATTGCTATCAATCGCATTCGCATGACTTTCAACATTGTCATGAATGATGTGGCTCATACTCGTTGATCCTCTTACACCTCAGCAAGTAGGTCGTTTTACAAGTATGTTTTTTTTTTCTTTTTTGTGTGTGGGAAATCATCAAATGACTTCTCCCGCTCTGGGCGGAGCGGGAGAAGTGGTCAGCCTTTACTGACTAAAACCCACCCGTGTTCCTTCAGTTGCCTGTTGCCAAGGGTCCCGGTATCCCTTTCGGACTTTCCCGCAATACAAGTAGGATAAATAATAACAAAGTGGTACCCTTCCACCTTCGTGGCTAGTGAGACATCCTAACTTTATCTTAACTATCCGTACTAATATTATAAATTCGAAAGTAACGCAGCTGTCTGTCTGTCTGTCTATATGTTTCCTTTTCACGCCTAAACCACTGAACAGATTTCGAAAAAAATTGGCAAGGAGATCGATGGCATCCTGAAAAAAGGCATATACTTTTTATCGACACAAAACGCTGGCGAAGCCGCGGGCGGAAGCTAGTAATATAATATATTAATATTATAAATGCGAAAGTGAGTTTCTTTGTTTGTTTGTTATGCTTTAACGCTAAAACGGCTAAACGGATTTGGATGAGATTTGGCAAATGGATAAACCTTGACCTGGAGAAGGATAATAAAGCTGTTTTTTTTTAATTCTTTTCGTTTTGTTAATACCTCTGCCACACACATGTCCCATGCTGCCATGGAAATACTAATATAAATAAATATTTCCAAAACAATTTACATGCGATAGGTTACATTATGACAATATTGCTTTTAAATTGTATAAATCACTGACTATATCCACTGGCACCCAAGCTAAAATTTAACTTGTGTTATGGGTGTTATGTACTACATATTAATATACGGGAAGTGTGAAGTCACTCTTCTCAGTACAGACACTTCTCAGTACGGACACTTTTCGCGCGACATTAAGTGCGGTGAGGGCAAATCTAACGATTTAAATCTTTGGATTAAACAAAAATATTAACCGTCGTACTTTCATTGTAAAAGTATCAAGTCAAGTCAAGTCAAAGTATTTATTAGTGTGATTTTGGTGATACAGTAGGTCTTATAATTAGGTAACTTAAAAAACTACCCATTATACACTATTTAACAATATAAGAATTTTAAATCGATATTAGGTATCAAATCAATACTATATCATTAAAGTAAAATATTCCGAGTTCATTAGTTATTTCTAGTGTTACGATATAATACTTCTCTAAAGTCTTCAGCATAGTTAAAGTTTTTCTATTCCCAAGGTATCTAACTTTGCCAATCATCGTGATATCCAAGCTTTTATACTTGTAGTAGAGTATGAATGGGAAGTTGACGGCTAAAATAGGCAGAAATAATATGTTTTGTATTACTTACTCCTAAATACTTACATGTATGCAATAATAAAACATGCACAAACATTTTAAAGTTATTTTTTGTTTCTATGACCATTAGAGTTATTTTTTAGTAGTTCAGAAGCTTTTTATTATTTTAGTATACAGGGTGTAAGGGAGAGCCCTCCGCAGACTGATGGGATGAATTCAGCATAATATCATACTAAGTCGACCGGTACATGAAATTATTTCAGGGACGTTGTGGGAATCCAATAAACCTGATTTGTTTTATTACCTCACGCGCAATGTATCGTTACCGTGGCAAAACCCACGTAGCCGCACTCCTCGTGTCGGGGGAATCGCGCTGGCGCCACGTGATTTATCAATGTACATAAATTCTGAGCTTCACGCGTCGTTCGCTATAGTATTTTAACATCCATTGCTGGTTTTTGACATAAGCTGTTTCATTAACATAAATGGAGTGCTGCGTACAGAGAATATAATTTTACACTGAAATAAAGGAATAGTAACTGAAAAATGATTTAAAAAAAAACTTTTTTGTGACAATTTCCGGTGGAATGTGATACAAAATAAGGAGCTGAATAGCCCCTGTTAATTTGCGGAGGGCTGTCCTTTACACCCTGTAGATATTGTGGTGTTTTACGAATTCCATGCGCACAAAGTCGCGACTAGAAGCTAGTTGAAAATATAACGTTATCCTACACCGTTTGTTCCTGAGCTTGTCTTATTCATACTCTCACGGTACCACAGTATTAGATACTTGGCTATACTTGATAACTTTTAATAACACAAGTATAATAATAATGTTTTGGTACTGAATCTGATACGTTCTGTTTAATAATTAACCTTTGATTATTTCCTTTGAAACATGATTGCTTGGTTGTTGAATTTTTTATTCAAAGCATGTGGTTTTAATTAATATCTCTGTAATTATTTTCAAACAAGGTAACATTTACGTAGATAATTAAATGCTAACAAATATTTACATAATATAAGCAAATAAAAGTCGTAAAATTATAATGAAATAAAATTATTTATTTTGTAAATAGGTTATCGGAATCACTTTTACAGGTCATATAAAAAAAAAGTTAGATAGAGTCGGCATTTTTTATCTGACCACCTCTTTTTTTTTTTTTTTTTGAGTGTGGGAAATCATCCAATGACTTTTCCCGCTCTGGGCGGAGCGGAAGGGCGTGTCAGACTTTTACTGACTAAAACCCACCCGTGTTCCTTCATTTGCCTGTTGCCAAGGTCCCGGTATCCCTTTCGGACTTTCCCGCAACCCTGGCAGGCATCGGTCCTATTGGACCCCGTCATTTTTGCTGACATCTCTTTGAGGCGCGCGTGGAACACGACGCGCCATCGACCCGGGCCTGGTCCTTATCGGACGGCGAGCTGCCCGTTGCTCGCCGTCCGCAAGCCCGCGCCTATGGTGGCCGGAAATCCGCCTGGGATTCCCGACGCCCAGGGCGTCTCCAACGGCGGCGGTTAGGGGCGTGAGGGCGCAAACTTTGCCTTTCCCTCACGCGTTCCGCCTCCTCCTTCGCGAGCATTACTGCTTCGCAGAAGGAGGTGACGGCTTCCCATGCCCTCTCGCTCCGTACCATGGCCTGAACCAGGGCCGGACGCGAGAGGTCACTGCCGCCAATCGCCTCCGCGAGGACACGGCGGTGCTCCGCCCAAGCAGGGCACACCTCAACCGTATGCTCCACCGTGTCCTCCGGGCGATCCACACAGTGGTGACACCCGGATCTGACCACCTCTGAGAAGAGATATAGGAAAAAATAAAATGTACATGTAAATAAAAAAAGGAGGGGAAATAATCATAGGCAATTTGTCGGCATCGCTGTCAACAGGAAAAGTGCCCAAAGGGCTGTGTAACATAATATGTTTGCCAGCTCATATATTATAGTTGCGTCAATAATATGGACATAGTGCCTGTGATACGGGATAGTACCTGTTGTATAGGTATTTTATCTGTGTTACTGGCTAGTTTTTTTTAATACTTTATCTACACCCATGCTATAAATCCTCTATAAAAGTTTCTGCAACAGTTAGCTTATTGCTAACATTAAAACAACCAGTGTCATAGTAACCATAATATCATCCAAACGGGTGTTATAATGTTTTACTAAATTTCATAATACAACTCATTTAAACAAATGAACATTGTCATGCAGGCGCGTTTCACTAACAAAGCAACGTAATTTAAAAAAAAACCTTATTGTTTATTCGAATTCGAAAAATTCGAATTCATGTGAGTCATGTCCCTCCATCATGGGTGTAGATAAAAACTTGTATGTAACTGTTAATAATTTGGTATTAAAACACTCATGTGATAAACCCACATTCGTGTTTTAATACCCCTTATAACTATTACTTACTTCTTAAATTACTTAATTATTACCTACTTACTTATTATTAATTATTATTACTTACTTATATATTTATACTTACTACTTCATTATTACTTACTATATTGTTATCTGTGGAGAACGTAGTGGGTAGCATAATTGTTAAAATGTATTATTTAAGATCTCATGACCATATCTTATTGAGTTTCCTTAAATAAATAAATAAACAAACAAAGTTATCTAACTTATTACTCGACGCTTAGACAAGGAGGAAATTTACAACAAAAGTACATTCATCTCATTCTGGCAAACTTCATGAATAAAATATTTGAGATAATTACGTTTTAAAACAAAAAATACAACATTCACGTAAAACAAAAACAACACAATATCAATTCAACCTTCTTTTCCGTATTGACGCCAAAAAAAATAGCAATAAATGTTATTATTTACAGTACACTTGATGTCAGCTTAATTGGGACACGACTTTTAGATCGTTACCCGTTACTGGTGCTATAAATTTTGTAGAGAGTGTGTACTTGGTAAAGTTACGTTAACATGCACGATGTGTATTTAGAAGCTGACTAACAAAGTTGTATGCTTCCAAACAACGGTAGACACCATCTGCCTAGCCTTTTCCCAACTATGTTGGGGTCGGCTTCCAGTCTAACCGATTGCAGCTGAATACCAGTATTTTACATGGAGCGACTGCCTATCTGACCTCCACAACCCAGTAACTGGGTAATACAATACCCCTTGGCAAGACTGGTTGTCAGACGTTCGGGCTTCTGACGACCCGTAACGACTGTCAAAGATCCAGAAATGACAGCCGGGACCAACGGCTTAGCGTGTTTTCCGAGGCGCAGAGGAGTTTCGGTATGTAAAGATGGTCACCCATCCACGGACCAACCTCGGCAAGCGTAGCTTAACCTGACGAATCGACCCGTGCGGCTGTTATTACTTATACACGAGCTCCTCACATATTATATTAGTATAGTTATTTACATATTAGTGTAGATAAATAACACTCGTTATTGCTTGTGAAATATAAAAACTCGATTGGAATTCAGATGGTTGAAAGAGGCGAAATTAATTTCACTACTTACAATTCAAGAGGCCATATTTTATTATATTCAATTACCAAGCCATTTCTGATCCCCACTGTAATATTTTAGGTATGCCAAATAAATAACCACGTTATATGCTAATAGCGTATACGCAAGTTTGATGTAACATTAGGTAGAATGTTGTTATTAGATAGGCGTAGCGCAACGCATTTCCATAAAACCGGCCAAGTGCGAGTCGGACCCGCGCACGAAGGATTCCGTACCATCACTAAATATTATAAAACAAAGTCCTCTGCCGCGTCTGTCTGTCTGTCTGTTCGTGATAAAATCAAAAACTGCTGCATCGATTTTCATGCTATTTTCACCAATGGATAAGGTGGTTCTTGAGGAAGGTTTAAGAATATAATAACCGACATTCACGCGAGCAAAGCCGCGGGCATCAGCTAGTTATCTATGAAAACGGCAAAAAAATCACGTTGTTGTATGGGAGCCCCCTTAAATATTTATTTTATTTTGATTTTTAGTATTTATTGTTATAGCGGCTACAGAAATACATCATCTGTGAAAATTTTAACTGTCTAACTATCACGGTTCATGAGACCGTTACAGCCTGGTGACAGACGGACAGACAGACAGACGGATGGACAGCGGAGTCTTAGTAATAGGGTCCCGCTTTACCCTTTGGGTACGTATCCCTAATAAAAAAGAACGAGGCGGCCAGCCCTACGCACAACTTTTTACAAAAAAAAAAAATCCAACGCTTAGTAGGTTTCCATACAGAAGACCGGGCAAGAAAGTCCGCGAACACTCTTTTAAATCAAAATGTTGTCACAAAATTCAAGTGCTCAATAATTGGTCTGTGTCTCGATTTCAGGGTAAATAACCATGGATCCAATTAACAACTAAACAATATATGTCAGTAGGTCATTGCCTTTAGCTACTAAGGTGAACTTAAACTACCATTCAGAGTACAAACAGGGATAAACCGTGCATAGCTCCATGGAGGTAAGCCTATGTAAACACGTAGATAGGAGCAAAATGGCTTAAGGGGGATGCGCTAAGGTAGTACGAGAAATTAAATTTTCTTACGTTTTTTGCAATTCGTACTAGAAATTTAAAAAAAAACGTAAGAAAATTCAGTGTGTCAGGTTGTATTTTGATTAAAATATGATTCGCGACCGTAACAAATTATAGCTATATAGAATTATAATCATTAAAATCAGCAATAAAACTCCTTAAGTTAAAATAATTCCCAAATGTCATGATTTCATGAAATAGTCATTCAATATACTTTTAAGAACTTAGAGAGTTGTACTGCTGATTCTTCCATATTTGTTACGGTCGCAAACCATATTTTAATGAACATACAACCTGTGGGCTTAAGACGGTCACATTAGCAATTCCTCTAAAAGCGATTCATTTCCTGAATTTTCAGCTGCCATTAGCAATTCCTCTCATTTGACAAAAAGCAATTCATAATGTGTGAACCATTTTACGAATCTCCATAGAAAACTGTCAAACAGATGAATTATTTCGTAATATGAATCGCACGCGGATCATATTATGAATTGTCAGTTTGTGACATTTTACGATGATTCATAATATTTCATAATATTACTAAGCCCGTAAATTGCAAAAAACGTAAGAAAATTTGAATTTCGCGGGCTACCTTAAAGCTTTCGCCTTAAGAACCATTTGGAACGAAATACAATGTTTTCACACACTGTTTAGACACATAACATCACGAGTGTACTCCTCAAAGAGTTAGGCAAAGAAGTTTTGTACTCACATCCACATTTCGCTATTTATGTTTAAGTATGATGTAGGTATTATGGGGCGAGCTTGTGTTATATAAACCACTAGAAACAGCATGAAAATCGGCGCAGTAGTTTTTGAGTTTAACGCGTACAGGATGACAGACAGGCGGCGGAGGACTTTGTTTTATAATATGTAAGGATAACATAACATCACGCCAGTATTCACCGAAGGGTTAGGCAGAGGTGTACCTATAGTACACCCACATTTCGCCAGTTTTGTTTAAGTCTCATGCAATAGGGTACGAGCCTATTGCCATCAACCGGGCACAAATCCAGACTCCGGGCTGCTACTAAGAAATACCAGATGGAAAAACCCAATATTACTTTTCCCCACTCGGGAATCGAACCCAGGACCTCATGCTCAGTAGTAGCACTCCAACCACTAGAACAACGTAGGCTTTGAATTTTAGATTAAAAACTAAAAGTCGCTCCTAACGAGGAACCGACTCACATTTGAGTTCTTTTTGTGAAAGGCTATGTCAAATGTCGAACCAGTTAAAAGTTGAAAGCGTATTATCAGAGACGGAATTAAATATTTAAACTAAACTTAGTTGGAAGGCTGAAGTAATTAACAGTTCATATCAGCATTGATTTTTTAAACGTTGAATAACACTTTGTAATTTGACATGTGATTTCGTTTGTTTTCGATTTTGAATTGCGAATGCTCTAGAATTACTAATGTTGTTTTTTTAATATATTGGGAAAACGAAAATTTATTTTCCTTTTTGGTAAACTGTTTGAATCCATTCTTAACTATTAGATAAATATGCGGTGAAGGAAAACATCGTGAGGAAACCGGCATGTCCTTATAACCAAAAAATCGAAGACATGTGCCAACTACCAACCCTCATTGGCCCCGCGTTGTAGATTACAGCCCACTCCCTCTCGAAGAGTGGAGGCCTGTGTCCCAGCGGTGGGAAAATTATAGGCTGATTATGCATGCTTATGCTAGTTAAATATACGCGAAGCCACGCCAAATTCTCTCAATACCCACGCACATCTCGCTCCCTGAAAATTGTATAAATATACAAATAACCATCCATGTGGTTTTGACATAAAGCAGATACCAATCTCCTTTCTCATCTCCTAAACAAAAATAGATTTTTTGTGACGTAGGTACTTACGTCACAAAAATTCTATTTTGTGACGGAGTGTGTCACTCGTTCTTTTCTAAATTTAAACTTGATTCTGTTATTGGCTGGTTTTAGATGCCTTTTTACTTTATTTCGAGAAAATACATACCGTCCTCCAGACCGTATTTTGGCCACGGCGGCCAATCTCAACGGAGACTAGCCTTCGGCGCGGGAGATGTTATAGTGCACAAGTGTGACACAGGTGCACTCTCTCTTCCGTCACTCTAATATATGGGACGGCAATCCGACACGACCGGCGAGAGATCAGGCGTAGAACCAACGGCTTAAAATGCGCACCGACGCACGGGGGTATCACACCACCAACTTCCAAACTCCGGGCTGTTACTAAGAAATTCCCAAAAACATAATACTTTTCCCGAACCCGGGAATCGGGAACCCAGGACCCCAAGGGGCAGTCAAAGAGAAAAAAGAGAGAAGAGAGTCGAGGGAATGTTATCAAACAAAAAAATAATATAATTTAAAAAAAAAATACAATAGACGTAGAAATATTTAGTAACCCATTCCGCTTAACTATTCTTCAAGAGTCATAAAAAACCCTGTAAGAAATCGACACGTGTGTCACCTCTCGACGAGGCATCCTCAAGATGACGATTGACCAATTGCAAACCAGAACACGATGTGTTGCCACACCGAGCGCTGGACGCAGAGTCTACACACTGCGTCCAGCGCTCGTCGTCGTAGAGAGTGACACACGTGTCGATTTCTTATAGGGTTTTTTATGAATAGGTTACTAAATGTATCTACGTCTATTGTATTTATAATGGATTTCCGCAAAGTCACGCCTGAATCACTTAACTAATATAATTTTCAATCATTCCCTTTTCCAAATGTATTTTCTACTAGTCGTCATTTCGGTAGTCACCCCCTTTCTAGCCGTATCATCTTTCACACAGGCCATCCATATTTTTTTTAGTCTTCAGCTACTCTCAGGGACTTGAAACGTCACTCAAAATAGAGGTACGATAACGTTACGTAATAGTGTTATACACCGTGGCATTTTGATCGTCTTACAACCGCAGCCCACTTCATGTATCCAATGACTACTAAACATTCATTAAAAAAAAAGAAGATATTTATGAATATTTGAGTAATTAAAAAATGAAAATTTAATTCAATAATATGACGCATGACGTAGTTTGAAACATCCTGTTACGAGCGCGGTCCGAGCATTGCGTTCAAAGGGCGGCGCGGTATGAAGCGGCGGCATCTTTAAAAGAGTTCATTCTCCTTATTGCAAAAATGAGTATCTTACTATTGCAATCCTAATTTTCTCATTACGTAGCAGTTTGTAAATAAAAGCCACTTAATTCCAATTCTTCCTTCATACTTTAAACGGGCTTAGGACCGTCAGAAACATAACTAATTCTTAATAAAAACCCAAACTAAGTTGTGTTTGATACGTAGGTAACGTAGGCGTACGAGTAGGTACCTACATAGTAAGTGCAGATTAATAAAAAAGAAAGTTACAAACATACGGCCGATTTCAATAACTGATCAATTGTCTTCGTTCGATCCTATTGAAGATAGAAATTTCACTCTTGTTCCTTGACCTACCTACCTACATAAACTACAGAATTTTTATCTCTAACCAGGCAAATAACAAACAAAAGATATGTAGTTATTGAAATTGGCAGTATGTATTTGTTGCTTCCGGCGTATTTAAAAAATTGGAATCAACTGAATTATTTACACTAATTACTAATTACGTATTTACAAATGATCACTTTTTATTTACATAGGCAAGTAGGTAAGCTTTACCTGTATTGCAGCAACTGTTCGAATTGCCTACCACTTTGTTCAATACACAAATGGGCACGTTTTTGAATATTGTCATTTATTTTATTTAAAGTCACTGTGTCTTGTTTCACGATATCAAAAGCAGCAATTATTTGTTGTTTTAATTGTTCTACACTGCGCGCTTCTTCGGTGTAAACTAGTCTCTTTACTTCAGACCACAAAAAAAAGTCCAATGGTGTCAGGTCCGGGCTTCGAGGTGGCCAAGCCACGGGACCACCGCGCCCGATCCACCTGTCACCAAACTCGCGGTTTAGGTACTCTCGCACTGATCGAGAATAATGAGCGGGACAGCCATCGTGTTGGTAGTACAGACTGTTTAGATAGGGGGCAGGTACATCTTCCAGTAACTCGGGAATTACGTTCTGTACCATTTCTAGGTACGTTCCACCGTTGAGGTTACCCTGAATAAAAATAGGGCCAATTATTCTGTCCCGTATTATCCCAGCCCACACATTCACACTGAATCGGATTTGGTGGGAATGTTCTCGAATTCGATGTGGGTTGTTAATTGACCACCAGTGCTCATTATGGATATTGAACATCCCCACTCGGGTGAACGTAGACTCATCGGTCCAGAGAATGGTGGTGTTTGGATGGTCAATAAGCCAGCGACATAATGTCATGCGGGATTCAGGGTCAGCTCCGTATAAGGCCTGTGCTCGCCGGTAGTGGTACGGGTGTAATCCTTCCGCTTGTAAAACTTTCCAGACGTAGTAGTGGCTGACTCCGAAATGTCTGGCAGCCACTCTGGTACTCCGTCGCGGGTGTTCCTCAAAATACTGTAGTATGTTCTCTTCAAGAACGGGTGTGTGTCGTGGGCGACCCCGACCTTGCGCATGCGGTGGACTGCGAAACTGGCCGTGATCAATAAGTCGCTGTGTGGCTGCTAAAATGACTTGCAGTCCTGGCACTTGCGGGTTGATCACACCTCGGTTGCGTAACATTTCCAGATTATTTGGCGCAGCGTACAATCTCCTTGCTCCCCGTAAATTGTCACCACTCATTGCGTACAGGCGCACCATTTGTAGGTACTCGATATTCGAGTATTGATAGTTCCTATTACTCATTGTGAAGTAGGTAGGACCTATTCACTCCTTGCACTTAGTAACGATCGCGAACAACGTTTGATTATCCGGTAGCGCGCGCGCACTTCCACTTCCGGTGTTTGGCCGCAACTGAGACGCTGCGAGATTGACCTTCACTTATTTTTCAAGTGAAAGGGGCGGGGCGTGACACGCGCGGCTCTACTCAAAGGATAGCATTAGAGCACCTCATTGGATGACAGTCCACGTGGACTATGCTAGATTGGCTTTCGGTATTTTGTCTCATAGAAAATGGCGATGGAATGATCTACTCGACCCGTGCGCTGGGTAGGTACTCGTATGGTCTATCGTTTGATACGTAAACATTAATAACAGGATGTTTCAGAATTCTAATACATTATTTATTTTTCTTTGTACCTATTATAATTATTAATTAATGGCAAAAAAAAAACATGCCTGGAGGTACTTTATGTCGGATACATTGAGTGGACCACCTTTGTAAGACGACTAAAATGCCACGGTGTATATAGTTCCAGCAACCATTTATGAACTAATTTCTTGGCATTATAACGAAAATCTATCGGAACGAAATCTTCAACTATTAATTTAGTTACCATCCGGATGGAACGGTAGAAATTATGGTTATTGGAAGTATACGTAACGAAATAACGCTATTTAACGTTATTTCATAACGCGCCAAAAAATTCGCCGTTTTTTTTTTCAATGGGGAACTTTACCGGTTTATTAGGTACATGAGGCGTTGGCGGCCGTCGTTTTAGTGGGACTACAAGTCATAACTTATGACCTCTGTAGATGTTAATTTATAATGAAATTGGGGTAATTTTGGTTGTAAAAATGTGAATTTCAAATTGAAATAACTTTTTTTTTCTGTTAATTTTTTCCAGTACCTATGTTGCCCTTTCAGATCGGACAGGTTTTTTTTACACATTAGTAACACCATCAGTAATCATTGCAGACACGCTCCATTAAGTTCTGAATTGAGCAACACGACATGACAAATGCTTGCACTGACTGGACAGGTCCACTCAAATCTGTTCTTTCCTCAAAAGCCCATTTCAGACACTAATCTACATGGTCCTCATATGGCCTGACCAAGATTATGTCTGGACTTTAAAAGAGACTGTGACCTCTGAGTTTGTTTGGGTCACTCTTCTCAGAGTAGTCAGTTATGAAACGCCGACCTCATCTAGCTTATTTTTAGTATTTTTAATATCATTAAAAATGATTCCGATACCCCATTTACAGAACAAACAATTTCATTTAATTTCGTATGTGCACACTGTCTTACGCAAACTGACTTTACCACGATATTCACCGCTCTATGCATATACAAACGATCCATTACAGTAGCTAGTAATCTATCAATGGACACTGAAGTGTGGTCAACATTGTCCACTGTGGACAGACGCCTTAGATCTCTTTGTGCATAGTCTCTCAACATACTATTATGCAGAGATCTTTGTACTAGGACTTTATAAATCGATGGTTCTTGAACGTTGGTCGACACTCGTGAATTTGGTGGGAGAAATCTTAGCTGGGAAAACCGCCAAAAAGAGGCTTTCGCCAAGAATTCCTAAAAACTTAGGGTATATTCATGTAAAACGTTAGTAACCGGCGCCGATATGCCAGCTCTGCTTGGCATCGACAAGCGCTGGCTTACAACCCTGGTCGGGGCAGGCAGTTTTCATACTCTTTGCTAAATCAGCGCGAACCGTCGCCGATTAGCGCTGACAAGTTCCTATTTGATAAGACGGCGCCAGTTTGCGCTGATTGAAAACTTAGTTAAGTATACCATATTGGCCCGTTTACCAGCGTTCGAAATGAATACACCCTTACATTAGGTAATTCAACGAATACTCATTTAACAAAGACAATTTCAAGCAATAATGAAACCGACTCAGTGCCAAAGCCATCGGATAGATTTTGAGAAGTTTTTCCATGAACCTTGCCAAGTCGCATAATGAAACTTCACTTGAAAATAGTTTTTTCGTTTCCAAGTTATTCCTTCCCACTTTATACCAGACCTTATGTCTATTCCCCCATTATCGCTAGATTTTACCTAAATAGGGAATATACATGTATTTTTTTTTTCAATAGTTTACATCATCAAATAAATAGTTTAAAAAAAATTGACGCCAAAAAAGCAATTTAAAGTACTTAAAAAAAATGTTTAAAATATCCAAACGGCTATTTAAACACTCCATTTGGCGCGCTTGGTGTGGTGACGTCACATTCTATGAAAACAAACAAACAAGTGTCAAGTCAATGTCAAACACTCCTACAAAACACATTGACATTTTGATTGTTGTCACAGATTGTTACGTCACATCCGCTCTGTCCAATAGCGTCGCTTTTCAAGTTACAGAATTACTCAGTTTGTCGGCACTTTAAAAAAATTAATTTCTCGCTCAATAAGAAATATTATTCAAAAATATTGATTGGAGGCATAATTCTGAAGTAATACAGTTTATAAAAAAAATACTTGACCCTTATTTGAATCACATGCATATTCCCTAATGTGCAAAATGTAGCATACAATTTATTCAAGAACAGTTGCCAATTTAATCATAGGAATTGAGACCAGTCTCACTATCTTATCATCCCCCTTAGGGATCCTAACATATTAGGGGTCGACGCACTTCTTCAAAAAAGATGAGGTTCTCTATTCGTCTGTATGTTTTTTTTTTTGTGTATGTAACCGTGCGTTTGCACTAGCGAAACTTTTACGACAAAACATGTTGAAATCTCTATTTTCTGTCAATGTTCCATACAATTTTTGACAGGAACTAGAGATTTAAACATGTTTTGTTGTAATGTTTCGCCAGTGCAAACGCACGGTTACGCGATAACTCCGCCAATTATGAATCGATTTTGATGATTCTTTTTTTGTTTGGTAGGTCATGCTTCAGAGGTGGTCCCATATAAATTTTATTAACTTTGCTTGCGTAGTTTTTTAATTACCTTCTATAATTACGTATTTTTCCCACTTTGTGTATGTAGACGACATCTTATTTGACTCCGTCACTGTTATTTATAAAGCAGGTAGTGATATTCGAATTTGTGTGGGGTAGGAACCACAACTAAAAAGTGAAAAATAAAAACATTTTACAAAAAAGAACAAACCACTTCCAAAAAAAAACACTAAAAAAGTGAAAAATAACTTTAATTTCGGAAGTCGGTGGCAAAACAACGAAAATTGAAAAGTGAAGACACCTACTTCCGAAATTAAAGTTATTTTTCACTTAAGTGTTTTTTTTGGAAGTCGGTTGTTTTTTTTTGTAATTTCCAAACATCTTAACCCCTCTTTGCCATAATTTTATTTCGCACACTGTTTGCACAATTGCACATTCGCACAACAGCACAAGTTGTTATTGTGTTACCACCGTGCCTTCACTCTTTATTTGCCTCTCTTCTTAAGTGTCGCGTGATACCCCATAGGTATCATAAAAAAAAGCGCCCGAAATGTCAATGGCACCTATGGGGTATCACGCGACAATTGTTGCCATTGGTTGATGATTTTTAACGTTTATTTGCACTTGCAACACGATCTGGCTGTATCATTCGAATAATCGATTAATAATCTACCGATTTTAGTAACAATTTCTTGGTAACACCACTAAGAACGGACAAAAACTTAACAATAAAAATGTATCTGTGGTAGTGAGACGCGAGGACGCCATATTGACAAAATTCGTCAAGTGTCAAGTGTTGTTTACGTGTGTTCGCAACAGAATAAAAGAAGAAAACGGTGAGTAATCTTATAAGAATTTTATACAGAATTACTGAGAAATAAGTGTAGATTTTGTATTGAGTGTTAGTTTATCGAAAAGTGATAAATATATCAGTGAAAAAGTAACGAAAGTTTGGTAGTAAACAATTTTGACGCTGTCGCTGCCGTGTTTAGTAATGTTTTTATGATAAATATTCTTGTATACTGTTTGAAATACATATAAGTAGCTAGCATAATAATCTACGAACATAATTTTGCTAATAGCTAACGATATTATTGCGAATTGTTATCGTAATCGTATTTCCAATTCGGCGATTCCCCCGTACCATGACACAGCGCTCATAGTAGGCGAGACCAGTACAAAAGTACTATCTGCAAATAAAATCCAACTAGATTTTTTTGTTCCAACAAGAAAGAAAGAAAGAAAAAAATAAAGATTACATTTTATTATTTCTTGCAGTTTACATAACTGACATGTGAACGAAAAATAAATGTCGAGGTTATTGTTTTTTTTTTTTTACCGACTTCAAAAAAGGTGGATGTCCTCAAAAAGTATGAATGTTTTTTAGGATCATGGTATTTTCCTAGGCCATTAATTTAGTAAATGATTGTTTTATGGTATTTTCAGCATGGCGAGGCTGTCCTCGACCTCGGTCGCGAGTGTGACCCCCGCTCCGTGCAAAAGGGGCCCTAGACAGAGCGCCGCCCGTCGCGCTATCATCATGGGGTTCCTTGACGCTGCCCCGCGCCTTGATCTGTCCCCATCCCCACCGCGCACCGCGGTAAGTATTTTCAGTACAGCACATTACTATATATATTTAATTAGTTTCAGTGGAGTAATTTGTATTTCTTGTCTTTTCAGCCATGCTGTCCCGGTTCTAGCGACCCGTCGATACGTGTGTACCTATTACGCATTGGAATGGGCAACTGCAACTAGCTTCATCTTTCTAAGTGACCGCCTCCTTGACAATTCAAAGTGCCTGTAACTGGTTTATTTGAAATAAATGCTTTGAGTACGAGTTTTGTGTTTTATTTTATTGTAATATATTTTTTGAAAGCAACATGTGTTTTATTTCAAAATTTTCCTAGCTTTCCGTAAGTATCCCATATACTTACGAAGAGCTAGGAAAAGTTGTACTAAAAACCGAGTGAGCGTGTATGCCCAGAGCGAAGGTATAGTTTTGGCATGTTTCATGCCGGTTGCAGACCGAAAACTAAGCTATGCCAAGGCTAAACTAAGCTATGCCAAGCAAGCTAGGCTAAGCTAAGCTAGAAATAAATAGCGTGCACACCAACAGCTAAGCCAAAGCTCAGTCAGTGTTGCGTAGTTCAATTAGACAGACGTCGCTCGCCATGAATATAATCGATGATGAATACGTTACACAAAAAAAGAAGATTAATACTGACGTCTACGTCGATTAATACGACGAAGAAGTCTGGATTACTTATTTCCTCCACTATTCTTTTCCATACAACATCCTTTATAATTAAGTTATGATAGTCCTTTGATTGTGTGTTCCATAGTATAGGAAATTGTTTTGTCAGTTTCAATAAATTGCTCCATAATCGCTACTAAACGACCGTGCGTACGACAAAGAACACTGGACAGCACTGGCGAAAGATGTGCAAAGGGTGTGCGGGGAAAGCGGGAGGGGCTTAGCTTAGCTCGTGTAGCGCGCATCGGCATACACAACTAACTTAGCTTCGCATATTTTAGTTAGCTCACATAGCTTAGTTCGCATAGTTTGCGGTCTGCACACAAGTATGGAAAACTGCGTCAGCTATGCGAACGAAGCTAAACTAACTTAGCTTAGCTCTTGGTCTGCAACCCGTATCACTGTATTGTTCGCAGCGCATGTATTGCTTTTTTATTTGCATTACTGTCACGAGAATGTCACATGATACCGCATAGGTGCATACGACTAGAGGGAATGTCTAATGCACCGCATAGGTGCATAACTGCGGTGCATTAGGGATTCTAAAATCCGACTACTATTGATACATGAACAATTAAAAATTCTAACAGGCAAACTTTAACATGATGAATAAACACAGTAATTACCTCCAAATACTTCGCTATCGCAAAAAAAAAGTATTTTTTGTGATTACAAACTTACATTTGCAGTTGGAGAATTCACCGTGACGTATATCGATATATGGGAGAACATATTTTTTAACTACAAAGTTAAGTTTGTTTTGGGTTAATTTCATCCATACAACGGAACCCTTCACTGTGTCTGACATGCACTCGGCCGGTTTTTATTGCTTACCGTGCGTTTGCACTGGCGAAACATTTAATACAAAACATGTTGAAATCTCTAGTTCCAGTCAAAAATTGTATGGAACATTGACAGAAAGTTGAGATTTCAACATGTTTTATCTTGAATGTTTCGCCAGTGCAAACGCACGGTTAGGCATAATCGGACTGTAATGTTCCCACTACTGGGACACAGGTCCTCCTCTCCGTGAGAGAGAGTGGGTGGGTTGGTAGATGGATTTGGGTACCTACCTACATATAAGGAAAGATAGAATAATCATTTATGATGTTTTGTCCATAATAATTGTTACACAGCTGTTAGTAAATAAGTGTACCTAGGTACAAATAATGATGAATCATTATTTTCAAAAAAATCGAAATAATAATTGGGATATCTCAAACCATAAATTTAATTTCGTATATTTTTTTGAACAGGTCATTACTATTGTAATAGAACACTAATAGTGAGAATTATGCTATCTAAACTAAAGTAACATAATAAACAGAATAAAGGACATTAACAATTTATAATAAAATAACAACAAAAATCGTACTTGGAAATTATAACATACAAATATTCGCAGTTTTTTACTCTGATGCGCTGACGGTACCCCGAACCAGTATAAACCAGTTTTCGGGCCGGCTCGGCGCGCGTCGCTGCGTAATGGCCGCCGAGTTTTTTTCGTTGTGTAAACAAAAAGTTTCTTATCGCACAAAGATCGTGTTACAAGTGGAATGAGGTGCTGTTATCGTGTTTATGATTAGGCCTATACATTGTGCTAACGGTGTCAAGTGTTTGTGGAGTGAATGAATGTGTGACTTCGTGTTTTTGTGTAAAGTTTTGTAAGTGTTTCGACTGAAAATAATAAAAATAAAAAGAAAATTCATCACTGCGAGAAAAGGTCAGTATATTTAGGTTATTTAAGTATATTCCTGGCTTCGTTAATTCATAATAAAGCTTGGAAGCTATAATACATGCTGTGCAAATTACTGATTGGTGATGAAATCACCATTTTTAGGAAGGCCTACCCAAAAATTAAAAAAACTTGAGACTAGTTTGACAGTTTTTTAGATTCTAGGTAAACCTAGGCCCGACGTAGTAAGGAACATCAGCTATTCATAATAATTTCTGCCCAGTAAAATATTACCCTTGTTTAAACTTTAAAGCGCCAACTTTTCAACCGTTACGTTACTATGACGTCACAGGTAGTTGTCCACCAAAGTATTTCATTAAACGGGTGCTTTGTATGCCTCACAATGGCGTCTTGTTATCCCGTCACAATACTGATCGGAGATACCCTACCAGTACCGATGCCCGCAGTTTTTATGGCTCCATGCAGTTCCACGTAACATTTTAAAAGGCATTCCATTTTTTTGTTAAGGTTTCTTTTCGGACAATAAATTTTAAATTAATAACAATAACTCATTTGCCTTTAAGTACTTCTTTGATATTTTTAGCGTTTGATTTCTAACAGGAAATTAAATTGAAGCCGGATTTGATAATATTCTGCGCCCATCCTAACATTGGTTCTAATTTCAATTGTCGCCTTTCATTTTTCGGCTTCCTATTGGATGTTTTTTTTTTTATCTTAATTTATCCGATTACGAAAGATTAAATGTCAATTACAATAAGTAATCCTGACTATATTATAAATGCGAAAGTTAGTTCGTTTGTTTGTTTGTTACGCTTTCATGCTAAAACCGCTGTACGGATTTAGATGTAATTCGGCACATGGTAACACGAGCCTGCAAGATTAATAAATTACTGTGTTAGTTTATATAGGGACTGTGAGTAATTATCTTTTATTTAATATAAACTGCGTTCCGCGGTTTCACTCGCATAAGTCTCGGTCCCGTGGGAATATCAGGGTGAAAGTATCCTATGTATGTTCTAACCCAGGTCATGGTCCAAATTTTATCCAAATCCGTTCAGCCATTATAGCGTGAAAGCGTAACAAACAAATAAA
Organism: Lithophane leautieri; assembly: GCA_949152455.1. Lineage (NCBI taxonomy): Eukaryota > Metazoa > Arthropoda > Insecta > Lepidoptera > Noctuidae > Lithophane > Lithophane leautieri. Next base: position 12,660,120 of record OX424478.1, read on the forward strand.
CAAACTCACTTTCACATTTATAATATTATATATATAATTATATAAGGTAGGATTCCCTCTTTTAGAAAAGCAAATATCAAAACGAATGTCAATTTATTTTTATTTGCAATTTTTCATCCATTTTGAAAAGGACTAATTAAATAAACCTCCATTTATTTAATTCTGCATCCCCAACACTGAAATACCTATCAGAGTAAACATTAGACCAGCTTAAAAGAAAGAAAGAAAGAAATATATTTTATTTGTGACATTAGGAGAATTTACATTTTTCTGTCATTCGTGGATCTTTGACAGTCGTTACGGGTCGTCAGAAGCCCGAAAGTCTGACAACCAGTCTTGCCAAGGGGTATCGTATTACCCAGTTACTGGGTTATGGAGGTCAGATAGGCAGTCGCTCCTTGTAAAATACTGGTATTCAGCTGCATCCGGTTAGACTAGAAGCCGACCCCAACATGGTTGGGAAAAGGCTAGGCAGATGATGATTAGGAGCATTTAGAACTAACAAAATTGACAAATTTATGAAAAAAAAAACCAAAATAAAAAATAATCCATACTAATATTATAAATTCGAAAGTAACTCTGTCTGTCTGTATGTTACCTTTTCACGCCTAAACCACTGAACGGATTTCTATAAAATTTGGCAAGGAGATAGATGGCATCTCGGGAAAGGACATAGGCTACTTTTTATCGGCATACCACGCGGGCGAAGCTACGGGTAGAAGCTAGTATAAATTATATAACGACCTGTGCGAGGCCAAAAGGGCTCCTATAAAAAAAACGTACACTTTTGTTAAGCTTCATCAGTACAGTATTACTCTTTGTAATACCTCGGAGACCTGCGATAGATCTGCTGGCATAAGGAGACTACTGTATAGGACGCTGTTTTCAACGATTTCTTTGTGATCAGACAATTTGTAGCGGTGTCGATTCGATCGAACACCCGACTGAAACCGGATAAAAAACACTGTAATATTTTAACGAGTTTTGCGGACACAAACGTAGGGAACAGCTGTTTTTTTTTCTCAATTTCTGGTTTGGTCCCATAGCAAAAGTTGTTCATATACTCATTATGAGTATATCATCTGCCTAGCCTTTTCCCAAGTATATTAGGGTCGGCTTCCATTCTAACCTGATGCAGTGAATACCAGTATTTTACATGGAGCAACTCTGACCTCCACAACCTAATACGATACCCCTTGGCAAGACTGGTTGTCAGACTTTCGGGCTTCTGACGTCCCGTAACGACTGTCAAAGATCCACAAATGACAGCTGGGAGCTGGGAGATGGGCTTATCGTGCTTTCCAAGGCTACCATTAAAGATGGTCACCCATCCACGGACCAACCCCGGAAAGCGTAGCTTAACCTGATGGATCAACCCGTGCGACTGCTATTATTTTATAATAATGTGTACAATGACCTCTTAACAGATTTCGTGTATGCATAGATAGGTATACCTTATTTAAAAGCGATCTTTTAAAGATATAGAGGTATGAGGAAAGGGTGTAAAATTCCCCCATAAAAAAGGGAGGATCGGATGTTGTGTCTGGTGGCCCGACGATTGATATCGGGACGTTGTATACAGGGTTACTGGTAACTCGACGTATTCCTTGCAGGACGTCATACTAGGGTTAAAATGCAACAAATTAAGCCACCAAATGTTCTACCGAAATTCAGTAGTTTTTGAATTAGTTAAGAGTTTTAGTTTTTTTATGAAAAATCCCAGATTAAATCATTTGAAACCAATTTAAAAATGATTTACGGCGCGACTGTACTGAAATTTAAGTTATTATCATAGTTGACGCCGTAGCAGACCTTTGTTAATAATTAAAAGTTCAATAATGCCTAAAACTTTGGCAAATATCACTAACCAAACATTAATTTTTTTGTAATTTTTGCTATTACTTCATAAAACTAAAACTCTTAACTAATTCAAAAACTACTGAATTTCGGTAGAACATTTGGTGGCTTAATTTGTTGCATTTTAACCCTACTATGACGTCCTGCAAGGAATACGTCGAGTTACCAGTAACCCTGTATATGCTAGTCGCGTGGTAAACCCTGCTTGCGCGATGCAGGATTTTGCGTGACATCAGTTTGATGATAATATTATGACTACCTCGTTGGTCTAGTGGGCAAGATCTACTGCAGAGCATGAGGTCCTGGGTTCGATTCTCAGGTCGGGCAAAGTGTTATTGGGTTTTCCCATCTGGAATTTCTCAGTTGCAGTCTGGAGTCTGGATTTGTGCCCGGTTGATGGCAATAGGCTCGCCCCCTATTACATGGAACTTAAACGTAACTGACGAAATGTGGGTGCCCTATAGGTACACCTCTGCCTAACCCTTCGGTGATTACAGGCGTGATAATAAGATAGTTATAACGTGTTATTTGTAGTTCAAAGCAATAATAAAATTGTGAAGTTTACTTTGCTTGAATAAGACGCTTTTGGCTGCTCTGTATTTGCTTTTTTTTTTGTATTGTGCCTTTTGTTTTAACAATTTTTGTTTCTATTTCTTTCAATATCGCTGAAACCCGTGGCAGCATCGCGTGGGATTTAACTAGGAACGGTTAGGAAAGACACGTGCACACAGTTCTACGAATTTTGAGGAAGATTTGTTGGAAATACTTTATGGAAATGACAGGACCATTGAATAGCATGTATTGAATAGATTTCCAACTGTCACTAATGAGACAATAGAATTTTAATTGTTATCCGCCTTCTAAAGGTCAATCAACAGTTGAGCGGTTGCTCATGCCGTAGAACATTAACTGAGCGGATACGATTCTCATGCTCCAGAACATTAACTGAGCTTTTAAATAACAAGTCTTAGTAAGTTTTTTTAAATGGAAAGTTTGTTTTGATTGCTCTGTGTTAGCATCATTATTCCTCATGCAGTACCTATTCGCTCTCATTACTGAACTTTTGACGGTTTCAAGAAAGAGCACGCATAGTAACTTCTAAACTTTTGTGTTTAAAGAAATTTATTCTCATAAAAGACTACACAGTCACTTACATGAGAATTAGGTTACAATAGTGCTTAATAATGGGATTTTCGTCATTCTTTCGAAACGTCGAACTTTTGACGGTTTGAAAAACCAAAGCTTAATTTATGAATTCTGCAATAATAATCATCGTCTTCTTCCTATCCTTTTCCGAACTATGTTGAATTCGGCTTCCAGTCTAACCGAATGCAGCTGCACCCGTATTTTACAAAGCGACCGCCTTGATATGCGGCCGCTCGCATGGATCTCCACAATCCAATATTGAGAAGATTAATATTGGATAGTAGTGGCTGGACAAAGGCACAGGATAAATATGGATAGTATGGATTACTAGGCCTTTTTGTGAAATAATTGACTATCCTCCATTTTTAAAAAGATCGCGGCGAACACTCTTCTCGAAATAGCACCCGCAAGTGACAGCACCGCGACAATCACTTTGGGGTCTCGTCAATGAGCGCGTCTGGGTTTGTGCCGTTTCAAACGCTTTCATTTATACTGTGACATAGGCCTCACCCAAGCTGCGCCAAAACAACCTGCCCTCCGCCTTCCGCATCCAGCCATCCCACACTACACAACTCAACCCATTATGAATAATAACAATTTTTGAATTCTGCAATAATATTAATGAAGATATTATCCTCCTCGTCATTCGTGAACCCTGTCAACACTAGAAGATGGCTGCCAAAGTAATATACCCATCAATATTGTTAGCCTACCCACGATATTCGGGCCCTATCAGAGTACCAGCGCTGCGGTATTGATTTTTTTAAATATCTCAGCATTATGCTGAGTTACGAGCCTTTTTGGCCTCGCACAGTTCGTTATCTTAGTATTTTGTTAGTTTTAATTGTTCTTTTATTTTAATTAAGTACTTACTGTATTGGTACTACTGCTGGATTTTCCTGTGCGCGTCCCAAATAAAATATTTTTCTTTACTTTCTTTCTTTTTATTCCATATGTCACTAAAGTAATGTAGACATTGTTCACTTTTACGAATTCAGGTCAGGTATCATCGTTCGTGGTTGATTGTCATGCAAAACGCGACACAACCTTGTTTCAACGGATTAGCGAATTTAAACAACGTATAAATATACTGTACCTACGTAATTATTGAGTTCCGTGATATGTGGGCCTTCTGAGTTCCGTACTCAAAGGGTGGGAACGGGTCCTATAGGGTCCCGTTGGGTCCGCTGTCCGTCCGTTTGTCACAAGACTGTATCTTTTGAACCGTAATAGGTATTAGAGAGAGAGTGTGTATTGAAGGGGCCCCTTTAATACACGCACTCCATATAAGAAACGTGTTATTTTTCATGTTTAATGAGGTTTATGAATGTTGTTCATATAAATTTTTTTGAATCCCGCTTGCGTCTGACCAGGATACACGGGACCCCACGTTTAAGAGCTGTCAGTGTCATTATTTTCTTTGGAACATTGACACTGACAGCTCTGGGTTGAGATGTGCTGATTATGGTCAGTGTCATTCGCACTAATAAAATCTCCCACAATTACACCTGCATTCTTATAAAAAATCACTACTATCCATACAATCAAATATACAACTACATTATCATCATTTTAACGTGCTTTCTACATTGTTCTCACATGTATAATTTCAACATAAATGATGTAACCCATACATTGTAACAATATTTTGATTTAAAAGAGTGTCCATGGAGTTTCTTGCCCGTTCTTCTCCATAGGTACCTACTACGCTTTGTAATGGGCAACTAGCTTCATATTTCTGACTGACCGACTCCTTGACAATTCAAAAGTGCCTGTAAATGGTTTAATTGAAATAAATGCTTTGAGTTGAGTTGAGGTGAGTTGATTAAAAAAAAAAACACAACACAAGCTATCAAACGCGAGCAAAAAAATGACAAATTAAATAAAATGTTACAATTGTACCTTTTCATGAATCATGATAGATCCCGCAAATTGTTCACCATAACATAAAATTGCGCCTATAAAACAAAATACTGCAAAACTTTTCCTTGATAGTACTTGTAATTTTACCATCGCGGTAAAAGGAAGCTATAAGCATTCCAGAGACTGTTTGTCCGTTTGTCCCATTGAGCAGAACGATCGAAGTTTTTACCATTTTATGATGGCATCTTTATAGACCAGATCAGAGTAACACTGGAATAGATATTCTTGGTCTTTTTTATAGATATCGCGCATTTCCTAGGAGAATGGTTAAGATATTTGCGGTATTTTCTCTAGCAAACTATGTATACAACATATAAAAAAAACCCTGTCCGATCAGTGAGGGTGTTGTTATGTATCGTACTGAGAGTTTATTTATGTAGTAATTTACAGGAAAAAAGTTTTTTTTTTTCAATGGGCATTTTTACCGGTTTACTACATAGGCTGGGGGCGGTGGTCGTTTGGCGGGTGTCTGCAAATCATGACTTATGACACCTGTTGACAATTTGGTAATTTTTTATGGATTTAAGTTAATTTTGGAAGTAAAACTGTGAATTTAAAAAAATATTTTCAAGATTTTTTATTACTTTTTGGTAATAATATCACCAAAAAGCAGTACACAAGTGCCTCTTTCGTATCTAACAGGGTATTTTTTTACATATTGTATAACTTCTTGGAAATATCAATTGCATTGCGTTCAATAATTAATCTATAGGTCGACTACACGCAGAGGGCTTACAGGGCCTTACGTGTGCAGTACAACAATTCATAAAGGGCGCTGTTTGGGTACCCACGACACTGTAACAGAAGCCCTAGACAAAGTGACATTCTATCAGCAATAACGATGATGGAAAAGGTAAAAATGTATAGGAGTGACATAAGCTATCGAAAAGCTTATGTTAATCCTGTTGAAAGTCGTTGTAGAAATACGAAACGCTTTCGAAGTGATTGTCACTTGTCTAGGCCCTCAGAGATGTTCGCAAAGGCACGTATAGACGACTTTTATGCAATCATAAGAATGGAGCAGCGCCAATGGCCTCTTGATCACTGTGGCCGATAGAGTGGAAGATCTAATAAATTATTTAAATTAATTTATAATTAGGGTAATTGGAGAAACCTGTGTCTATCAATACGGCATTAGGCTGCATTATAATTATTTGCTTGATAGGAAGGTACACATAATTTTATTTTATTTTATAAACGTTATTATGAACGTATAGTAACTTTTATGAGGAGACTTACGATATTTTTTTTTTTTTTTAGTTTTCTATTACTACGCTTGCCGAGGTTGGTCCGTAGATGGGTGATCATCTTTACATACCAAGACAGACAGCGGTATACCTATTAGTACACCAATATTTCGCCAGTTATCACAAATCCAGACTACGAGCTACTACTGAGAAATTCCACATGGAAAAACCCAATAACACTTTGCCCGACCCTGGAATCGAACCCCAGGACCTCATGCTCAGCAATAGCGCTTGCGACGACTACACCAACGAGGCATTACTACAATAAACGCTCGTGTTTACGTAAATCAGCTGGTTTAGCAGAAAACTCTTGCAATAATTACGTCTTCGATCGCCAGAGCCCCTATAACATTAATAAACTAAGTTAAATCATTGCTCAACCCTTCGCCTTTCGACGGGCACGTCAACTTTTCCTCGAAAAAAGAATGAAACCAAACCTAATTAATTTAACAATTTGTTGTTAGTCTTAATCGCTTGCTAACATTATTGTTACAACAGGAAAAAATCCAACGAAAATTAACAAGAACTTTTTGGAAAAGTAAACTCATAGTTTACTTTATTTAATGTCCAATTTCCGGGAAAATTTACCATGTTTCTAGCATTTTTCATAATCCCTTCAATATTATTTGGTACCAGGGCTGCATAAACGTATCCAGGTTACAAATTACCATTTCAAACAACATCTATTTATACGAGCAGAGCAGCGCAACGTGCCAGCCCATTCCCTTCATAATCAACTTATGAAGGAACGGAATTACGTGATTCAACTTACCGGTCTCTATTTCCTTTATTGAAGAGACTTTTAATTTAATTTTCTAATTTTTTGTTAGCAATAAGCAAGCATTGATACTCTCCATCAGCGAAGACTTTTCGTACTTGTTAGACGTTATCTGTGCAATGAATTTAATGCGTTAACGTTATTCTTAACAGTTAAGAATGTAATTCAATATTTTCACCGAATTTTATCCTCATTCCAAAAGCCAAAATTCTTAATAAAATTTATCGGAGTCTCAGTGGTACAAGTTAATCAGTTTAGTAATTAAACGCCGATACGAAGTATGTGCCGGATGGGGGCGATGAGTAATGAGCCCAGTCGAGAACTTCTGTAATTTATCGTGCGAACGTGACGGCTCGCGAATTCTTACATCACACTTATAAGAGATGGACCTTCGCATAGATACCTCTTAAGAGTCATGTCGTCTTGGTAAACATGGGATCAGGCGTGGAGTATATTGGATGGATAGTCTATATAGTAGGAGAAGTTTTATCATTATAACAGTATAATTTTTATCTTGTAGTGTAATTACCAGTGATCGGAGTAGGTAGATTGATTTTTGGTACTTGTATCATAAATGCACACAGAAAGAATAACATGGATAAGCCATTTTTCCGGAAAGTAATTCCGGTATTTCCGGATTTAATTAAATATTGTTAATGTTGGTAGTGATATTATTACTACTCAATTCAAAATTTAAAGGAAGGTATCAAAACTAAATTAATTCATTATTTATCTGTTGAATAATAAAAACAATCGAATTCCGATTTTCGATTTCTGATTTTTTTGAGGATGGCAAATCATCAAATGACTCCTTCCACTCTGGCAGAATACAATTCCTACATAAGTTCCGGTTTTTTTTTAATAATCCACCAATTCCGGAGGAATGTCCATATTAATATATTCGTTTCGGATCAATGGCCCCAGTTCAATCTACCTACTCCGATCACTGGTAATTACAATATGTTTTAATATCGACTGTCAAAGATTGCAGTGAAAGTCAGATACAGTAACGCCCATTCTTTCATCTCGTATTAGAGTTTTAATTACTTTCAAAGTATATTCAAAGGATCAGCCGAAGAATGTGCGTTTATAAGGTAAATAAGATAAAAGATAACTTTGGACATGTTATAATCAGTGTAAAAGACCAATACGATCGCTGCAGTAATGTCTCGACATTATTTGTAACAAATCGCAAAACAAATTCTTTTAAATTTTTCTTTCTCGTTAATATATTCACATAACTTTCTCGAGACGTGGTGGTACTCGACCAAAAGCAATGCATCCGAGTCGTTCCATTGCCAAGAACTAGGAAATATTTATACGTTCCTGTCATGTTTTAAACACGACGTATTGTTGTTTCTTTTTAGTGAGGGTTTATAGTCAGAACTTTGTTGTATTTACCGATTATCGTAGCGCTGAAATTTAAGCCATGAAACTGTCAATGTTTAAATGATAGTGTACTGCAGAGATATCATACGTTGTCCACTAAAAAACACGCCATCTTTAATTATTTTTTTTGTCCCGAGAATACCCACGATTTTCAACAATTTTCAGACTGGTTTTAGCTTTAATTTTTTTTTGCACCAAATTCATGGAATCCCAGTAATATTGCACCTTACTTTGAACACAAAGATACTCGGAATATTATTTAAAAATAAGTAAAAGGTTGCTGCCGAAACTGTTTTTTACGAAGTGTCAGAAAGCAAGGACATTCATTTTCCATTTTCACGTACTCGTAGTAAAGAATAACGTGTACCAAGAGAACATATATTGCAAGATAAACACATACATCATTTACTATACGTACATCATATACCGTCGCTTCGAGGCACTCACACGCTCGTTTACTTTATTACATTGTATAAAAACATACTAAAACAAGTTACAAATCCTATTACGGAACCCTACAGCGCGGGTCGTTTAACCTCACGTATTATACGATTTACTATAACAGCTATACCGCATATAAGGATGTTTTCTAGATAAATTAAACCATTCACATGCGCCGATAGAGGTAATAAAATTTCTATAAGGGGCTACTTTGCTCCTCATAATTATGATATGATATCTTATGCCCTGGTAGAAGATTGAGCCCTGCCAAGATTGTTCTCCTTTCAAGGGTTGCTTCTGGATAATAAATAGCCCTTTAGCTAACCTTTGGCTTTAAATGAAAGATTATTTATCGAGTTACATGGAAAAATACTACAAGATGAAACCTCATATCCGCAGAAAACGACATAAGCTGCTTTTGATGTGACTACTTACAATAATAGACATAGAAAACGCCAGTTATTTTGTTCCACAAAATCTTGTGAAAACGATATCAGAAATCGAATCTTCTACACCCAAAATTAAAGTAGATACTAGGTCAACAGAAATCTATAAGAGCCAGAGAAACTCGTCCGTTGTTTATGTCAAGAGAGAAGTAAGTCGTCAATTCAATCAATAGCAAATAATCTATTTCCGTGGTGCAGTCGTCGAGGCAATCTCAGGGGACGTTGGAAAATGAGAAATCTACCGAGCTATCACCGAACTACTGCGCGCTATGCGCCCCTGGTGCTGTAAAGCAAATGATAGATTGTGAAATTGACTTGTTTTTACCCGACTACGGCGAAGAAAAAAGGAGGGTTATGATTTTGACCGGTATGTAAGTATGTTCATCTGTTCCCTCCTATCTTCTAAACCATTCATCACAATTTGACAAATGAGGTATCGTTGGAAGTTTATTTTATTTTATTGTATTAAGCTGCATCCGGTTAGACTGGAAGCCGACCCCAATATAGTTGGGAAAAGGCTAGGCAGATTGATTGATTAATATATTTATGAAGGACTAGCTGCGCCCTGCGGTTTCACCCGCGTAAGTCTCAATCTCGTGGAAATATCGGGATAAAAAGTATTGTATGTGTTAATACAGGTTATAAACTATCTGTTTGCCAAATTTCATCCAAATCCATTCAGCCGATTTTGCGTGATTGAGTAACAAACATCCAAACATCCAAACACACAAACACACAAACTTTCACATTTATCATATTAGTAGGATATTAGTAGGATGTATGTATGTATGTAAGAGTATTATCATATTATTTGTTTTGTTTTATTAAGCGAATTGTTTTTGATTTTATGTTGTGACGTTGCAAAATGACATCTTAGGCGACATCTAGCGGTAGAACCTTGTAGCTCAAGAGTTTCTCGATACCGAAGACAAAACGCTGTTATTGGGTTTTGATAATTATCTTGATGTTAATTAATTATTCGAAATGAATTAACATACAGATTTAATCACCCAAATTTTATAGTCATGCAATGTCAGATAAATTAAAATTGAATATATTATCTTAGAATTTCACAAGTGGACTGTCACTTGTGTCAAACAATTCTGTTTAGTCTGTGGTTAGATCTTTCTCGAAGGTCGATGAAAAGGAGTCAGGTCTTTGGTCCTGCGTGTGTGACGAGAAGGCTGTTTCTTCCCGATCCTGGTCAATCCTACGCGACGATGGGAATTCATCAGGTATGTTATTTGAGAGGCACCAGTTCGGTGTTGATCAGACTGTGTCCGGCCAATAATCTTATTGGAAATATATCATAGATGTTGTTTCAGTATTAGCCGAACCTGTCTGGCTTTTTATATTGGCCTGAACTGATGCGAACGTGAGAAGACGTGACGCCCTGGTGCCGTCCCGAGGTCTAGTGAAATAGCAGTTAGTCCCGACTAGTGGCGGGCAGTGTGCTGGTTGACCCGGGCAGTTATGAGGTTGGATCCAACGAGTGCTGGCAGTGTGGCCATCCTTTGAGATTGGAAGGCCTTACCTATCCGGTACCTCGTGCGAGATAGTGTCGCCGCTCCAGGTAAAGAAAGATTAGCGTCATCGTTTTCTTCCGGACGTTCCCGTAGGCCGCGTGTTCGTGGGAACACAGAGTTTCCTCTGTGTTCCATGCCAAGGGACTTGATTCCGTCAACTGAGGTAGAGTAGTCAACTGAGCGAGAGTTGCATCTGCAAGTTATGCTAACTAACATTTAATTTATTGTGGCAGATCCTTTGAGAGAGTGATACCCACGTGACCATTTTCAGAAAGTCATTTCAGAGTGTTTAAGGCTTTCATGTAGTGACTAGGTAATAAGACCAGTTGATATAAATTACATGTGTTTGGTTGTGTCTCTGGGTGCTTTGCCCAAAAGTTATATTCATTTTATGAGCACAACCATAATAGGTCACTTATTATTCGATTGAGCTAGAAGTTGTTAAGCGTTCATCTCACGAATCCTCACAAGCGACCTGAGCTTGTTGTATTTAGTCTCATCCTTGTATTTCCCCTAACACACCTTGTTACGGAGACGTGGTGTGTTAGAGGTTAATACCTTATAAAGGTGTGTAGAGGTTAATACCTTATAAAGATTGGGAAAGTTCTGTATGTTTTAGTGGCTTGCCACAAAATTTGTATACCTTTGTTATTGTTATATTTACAATAAACTTAGTAATGTTAAGAAGGTAATTGTTTAATTGATTCTTTCCCTAGCTATTATACCTAATAAATTTACTTTAGCACGGTCTGTAAGGTACCGGGTTACAATGTATTTTACTTTCTCTCGAGTTTTACACACGGTGTCTACATCTCTTATCTACTTTCCTATCGCAGATGTGCTGGAAGAGATTTCTTTAAAAATAAGCATCACCTTTGTACGTATTTTTCTGTCCTTTTCTTCTCGTCTGTTTATTATGTAATGGTTAAATTTAAAAAATACACCATAGTATTTTCATACGACCCATTTTAGCTATACCATATCTGAAAACTGCGAATGAATCAAAAGTTGCGCATATTTCCACCACGTGCGGGCTCAACTAAAACTTTGACATATCGGATAGCGAGACCGTTGGAAAATAAACAGTTTTATATGCGTAAACAACAGAGCAATCTGTTTTATGAATATGATATCGAAGTACTAGGTTTTATCCCGGATTTGGTCCGCGTGGAGTTTAACTTTTTCTTTCTGCATCGTTATTAAAGTACACTATTGTTTTATTTCCCAAGGTATGCTCACGTTCAGTCTGTATACAAATTCGTTATGCTACTTTAATGTAACGTGTGTGTGTGTGTATAGCGTGCGTGTGAGCGTGTGTGTTGCATTGTAGCGTAGTGTGTGTTTGTGCTACACGAGTTTTTTTTTTTTTGTATTTTATTTATCTTAAACAATATTTATATAAATCTTTACTTATAACTATGCCCCGCAAACCCGTTTTCACGGTTTGTCTGTGGGAACAAAACTATCCATATTACCTAACTAGCTTTCGCCCGCGGCTTCGCCCGCGTGGTATGTCGATAAAAAGTAGCCTATGTCCTTTCCGATCGGTTTAAAATTAATAAAGTTTCATACAAACTTTGATCCCCTATTTTGACCCCTTGGGGGTAGAATTAATCAAAACCCTTTCTTAGCGGATGCCTACGTCATAACATCTACCTGCAGGCCAAATTTCAGCCCGATCCGTCCAGTGGTTTGGGCTGTGCGTTGATAGATCACTATGTCAGTCAGTCAGTCATCTTTGAGTTATATATATTTAGATTAGATTGGTAAGGTTTATTAGTGCTGACACTTAATTTCCACTTATCGCACTTACAAAGCTACAAACAATATTAAAGTATGAACAAATATCTTAACTTATATCGAATGACTCATATCATAATTATAAAACTACTATACGAATTTACAAAATATTTACAAATTCCTGAAAAAGAACTCCTTAATTAATTTGGCAAATTTACCTTTTCTTTTCTGACTTCTTATATTAGCAGGCAATTGGTTGAGAAGGTATGGTACTCTTTTGTCAAGCGTTCGGTCGCTAGGTACATGAAATTTTGAAAAAAGTGTGTATGTGTGTTGTGTGTAATCAGTAGTAAACGTCAAAACGGATTTTAGAGTCATTTTGTTTATTAGAAATCGAAGTCTTTATGTTGTATGCAATTACTCATAAATAAAAAGTTTGAAAACTGTTGTTTATTCATCATCATCTCTTCTCCTTATCCCAACTTATTTGTGGTCGGCACAATATGTTTTTTTCTTACATACTTCTTTGTTAAGACTCCCACAAACAGGCGCGATATCGCGGGTGCGACAAGGGTAGCATTGCCTATCGCGCCCGCGATACCGCGCCAGATTGCACACGGCTTTAGTCGTCATCTTGGATTTTCTACCAGCGTCTGCATTCCCTTCCACATAAAACCCGTCTGAGCTATTGTGCGTATAAGCGCGGTATCCGAGCAAAGTATCTTTAGTCCACCAAAGTCTGGTGCTTATACCTGGCAAGGATTTTCCGGTAAATTAGTAATTGCTATCGCATTACTTACGCTTTCAATCAATTTTGAGTGTGTCTATACAACACCTTTTCACCCGACTGCCCCAAAATGAGGGTAATGTTTTTACCTTAACGACTGAGGATCGAGGCTGTCGTTTTTAATATAATTTTCAAACCAACGTTTTGAAAAGGTCTTCATGATTTTATTTTGACGGATATTTCCTCCTTTTGTGGAGAGCATAATGCTTGTTTTTTAGTAAAACTTAGCAACAAATATATAATGTGCTTAAAATAACCACTGGTCCCGAACTCCCGAGTTTATTCGTGATTCCGTCTCGACTTTATTGTTAAACTAGCTTCCGCCCGCGACGTCGTTCGCGAGTTTTAACATAAAATATATCCTATGCCAATAGCGTAGCTTTCTATCAGAGTACGAATAATTCTAAGAAGAATATTTGTAACTAAATGTTGGTAACAGGTAAATTGATTGTATTTTTACCTGACTACGGCGAAGCAAAAAGGAGGGTTATGATTTTGACCGGTATGCATGTATGTATGCATGTATGTAAGTATGTATGTATGTATGTTCATCTGTTTCCTCCTATCTTCTAAACCACTCATCACAATTTGACAAATGAGGTATCGTTGGAAACGTCTTGATTGTCCGCTGGTTATAGGCTATGTGACGTCACATTAAAAATGGCGCCCTCTAGAAGACATAAAGTCAGGAACTAACAAAAAATATTGTTTATTCGTACCATATTGGGTATCAAATGAAAGGACTTAATAAGCACATTTCAAAAATATGTATATTATCACACGTAATCTGTTCGATTCATGCCCTAACACGTATAACTCCGGATTTTTTATTTGTCTGTCTGTGGTGACTTGTTTATACCTTTTTAGTAGTAGTTGGGTTTTAGTTTTGATTACTTTAATTTGTTTTACCTATCATATCGACATGAAGCAAGATGAATGACGTAACCTTTAGGCTTCCAGGCTTCCTTTACATAACACCTGAGCCACACACACAGATTTTACACTCATTCTGAGATATTCTGATTTTTTACCCGACTGCCCCAGAAGGAGGGTAATGTTTTTCGAGAGTATATTTGTATGTCTATTTCTTTGGCACGCTCTGTAGCCTAAACGGCTTGATGGATTTTAGCTAATGAGGTGTCATTAGATTCGTCTTAATTGTGGGAGTGACATAGGCTATATAATATTTATATATTGCTTCTACAATTACAAAAAAGCGGGAGGGCGGAGGTTTAAAAAAAAACAATACACAATATTGGTATCAAATAAAAGCTGTTAATGAGTCAATTCCAATATAATTATGTATATATAAAACCAAAAAGCTTGAAATAAAGAAAATTATTTAAAAAACAAAAAACCCGCCCGATAAAGCGCATAACTTAAAAGAGAAAAACAAGCATTATAATCTGTAAAATTTTGGTATTACAACCGGGAAACAAACCAATAACCTGAAATATGGTGTAACTGTTGTTTGTTCCCCGCCTGTAACACCAAAATTTTACAGATTATAATGCTTGTTTTTCTCTTTTAAGTTGTGCGCTTTTCTTTGCAGGCGGGTTTTTTTGGTTTTTAAATAATTTTCTTTATTTCATCTTGCGATCCGGCTCCCATGCAGCGGCGCGCGGTGCTGCGCATGGGTGATAATCATTCGTATACACAAACATGCGATCTGGTTCGACTCCAGCGTCAAATACAGGAAGCCTTATTACGATTTAAAAGGCTCTAGTCATCATCTGCCTAGCCTTTTCCCAACTATGTTGGGGTCGGCTTCCAGTCTAACCGGATGCAGCTGAATACCAGTATTTTACATGGAGCGACTACCTATCTGACCTCCACAACCCAGTAACTAGGTAATACGATACCCCTTGGTAAGACTGGTTGTCAGACTTTCGGGCTTCTGACGACCCGTAACGACTGTCAAAGATCCACAAATGACAGCCGGGACCAACGGCTTAACGTGCTTTCCGAGGCACGGAGGAGTTTCGGTATGTCAAGATGGTCACCCATCCACGGACCAACCCCAGCAAGCGTAGCTTAACCTCATGGATCGTCCCGTGCGGTTGTTATTACGTAGCCACGAGCTCCTCCAAGCTTAAAGGGCTCTAGTCTAGATATATAATTCAACGAACGTCAATCGTCAGTGCAACACGCGATGTGTCATTTGCAAGGTAGTTGATGTTTAGCGCAGGTCAAGGTGACAGCTTACAATTGGTGCGCATATGTTATACATCGCAGTATACTTCACTTTTCGTTTAATATTGGCCGACTACAGAAATATTTGGACTCCTGTATCTGTGGCGACGTCACGCAAAATCTTGCATCGCGCAAGCAGTGTTTACCGTGCGACTAGCATATATACAACGCCCCGACTGTTGGGCAGATGCCCACCAGACCAGATCCTTCCTTTTCTTTGCAGGATAAATGAACTTTACACCCTATTCCTTATGCCTCTAGATAATGGAACTCATGAAATAAATTCATGTTCGTTAAAAAAAAATAAGTTGATCTCTCTGTTCCGTTTTGTAACCTTGTTGGAGACTACTCATCCTACTATCCTACTAATATTATAAATGTGAAAGTTTGTGTTTGTGTGTTTGGATGTTTGTTACTCAATCACGCAAAAACGGCTAAATGGATTTGGATGAAACTTGGCAAACATATAGTTTATAACTTGGATTAACACATAGGATACTTTTTATCCCGATATTCCCAGGGGTTCGAGACTTACTCAGGTGAAACTGCGGGGCGCAGCTAGTAAAAATATGGGTCTCCATTCTCAAGAAGATAGTTCTTGGGCACGGGCTATAGGATCGGACCTACTATTTACTTTTTAGTTTCATTTCTAAAGTCACGAGGTTACCCGTAAAATTCCAAATTTTACTGCTCCTGTTAAACTTTTTCAATTTTATCATAAAATAGAACGAAGTTTGGTTTATTTTAACTCCGTCATAAAACTAAATTGTTGTTTTATGTAAACTTAACTTTCATAGATTTTTGATATTTTATAGGTAATTTTTTTTATAATAAAATAAATTTAAAAATTGTTTATTTTACAGCGTCGACCGACGCATTTCATTACTAGGACCGCAAATTACAAAAAAGTGCTTGAAGTTCTGTGTCACAATTACACAAGATAAACTTATTTTTCTCAAGTCTTGATTAAAATATTTTATTTTCTTTCTTTCTTTATTGAAATCACTTTTCATGTGGCTGTGTGACTGCGATGTTTTTCTAAAGGCCACGGATTTTGATGTGGTCTCCACGTGCACCATCATTTACAAAATTGATTTCGGAATGTTTATGTGTATAATATGTACATTACTAGCGACCTGCTTCTGCTTCGCACGGTTATAATTATTTGACAAAATATCGAGATTTCTTAGTTATATGCATATAACTTTCATAGTAACGTATAATACAAATAAACCTTATTTATTTATTCCCGGAATAAAAACCTTCCGGAATAAATTCTCTAAACGATGGTGAAAACCTCATCAAAATCTGTTGCGTGGTTTAGAAGAACAACACGGACATACAGACAAACACGAAAAGCGACTTTAATTTATAATATGTATAGATAGATTAAACTAACATAATTATATAAAACATCTATAAATCTATTTTGTGGTAATAAAGATGGATGGATACCTTTATTACTCTACCACAAATCCATGTTTAATTCTTCAAGGACATTCTAATTAACTACAACACCTTTTAAAAACACGACATTTCTGTTTGGAGAAAACAAACGTGTTTGACATAAAAATGACATTAGACAAGCGTCTAAGTTTTTGTGGTAAGACCCAAGTCTTAAAAACCGCGTGAAGCAGGGAATGGGCCGCTAGTTTATTACATTTTGTTGAAAAGAAATCCCCAAATATTCCTTCCAACAAACTGCAAATTACCTTCACAAGGACCGGCAATCACATTCAATCACCAGGAGCACATATTACGTAAGAGGTTGTAACTCTAACACCGTGTAACAGATTATCAGGCCCATGCTGCGTTGGGTGAATGGTCGTAATTAGAGGCTTGTAGACGCAGTCTGGTGGTAACACGATTACGTTGAAGCCATACCTATATGGCGACAATTATCGACAGGTGCTAGTTCCATAGACACGAGTTTGTACTATCGATCTTGGGTTCATGTTTGTTTCTTGTAAGAAGGATTGTGTAGCATGGGTGATTCTATAACAGTGTTTGTCGAATTAACTTGGCGAAGTATTTTTGTATTTGCGGTTTAATTTTGAGAAGTATCAAAAACTTAAAGCTAACTTAACTTTTTATACGTAGAAAATTCTAAATTTAAATTATGGTTGAATTTTGTCTACGAACTTCGCCGATAACTATGTTTTTTCACGTCATCATAAAAATATTCTAATAAGCCTTTTTTTTAATTTCTACGCTATCTTAATATCATCTGCAAATATTACAATCTCAGGTTCTGCCATAGTATGATAAAAAAAATAAAAAAAATTATGCTAAAAACTGTAAAGGCTCGAAGAAACTTGTGTATCAAAATACTTTAAAAACAAGATAAACTTAATGCGTCACGTCTCATATTTCTAACTTTCAAGATACAGAACCAATTTTCGTAAAATGAATTTCTTTGAGAAAAATACTTGAACAGCAAAAGATTTTAGTAACACAACGTAGGGCTTTAGAACTAGCGGAGGCGTAAGCTGTTTGAATTTTTACAAAAGGGCATGTGATGCAGCGACATAAATATAACATGAATAGGCAAACGAACAACGTATTTCTATTTCTACACGATAAATGAAATGAAATGATTTTATTTTCATTTCGATACATGATGTAAAACACTAATATTTCTACGTTTCTGACGAATGATATGAACAGAATATTTTGAAGATTTATCCAGTTAATTTTACGTACTAATCTCATCTACCAATTAGTAATAAAGCTGAATAGTTTGTTTTTTATTTGTTTGTTCGAACGCGCTTCTTTCATCTCTGGAACTGTCAGTCGGATTTGAAAACATCGTGAGGAAACAGGCATGTCCTAGAACCAAAAAATCGAAAATATGTGACATCTACCAACACGCACTGGACCCGCGTGGATTACAGACCACTGCCTCTGGAAGAGAGGAGGTCTGTGTCCCAGCAGTGGGAACATTATGGGCTGATTATGCTGAATGATTCAACTAAATACCACTTAAATATTTCGAGTAGACTAAGATATTTGTAAAAAATTTTGGTCACTACTTCTGCCTATATATACTTTGAAGCCCGTCTTTGTAACAAAAACAAATCAGCTTATTTAAAGGCGTCGTAAAATCGTCCCGGAATCGCCTGGGGGCCAGTTTATATCAAACACTTGATGAACATTTTCAATAAATAAAACGAATCATCTCGTTCGACAAGCTATGTTGTAACACAGTGTAAAATATACAGTTGTCAAATGATCTGAAGGCCAATTCTCGTAATTAATTAAAAAACGTTCACATTCAACTTGTAATCTATCAAACTTGTCACAAATGTTGGTAACAGGTAAATTGATTGTATTTTTACCCGACTACGGCGAAGCAAAAAGGAGGGTTATGATTTTGACCGGTATGTATGTATGTAAGTATGTATGTATGTATGTATGTATATTCATCTGTTCCCTCCTATCTTCTAAACCACTCATCACAATTTGACAAATGAGGTATCGTTGGAAGCGTCTTGATCGTCTGCTGGTTATAGGTTATGCGCCGTCACATTGCCATAACAATGGCACCCTCTAGAGGACATAAAGTCAGGAACTAAAAAAACGAAATTGTTTAATCGTTTTATGTTGGGTATCAAATGAAAGGGCTTAATGAGCACATTTCAAAAATACATATATTATAACCCCAAAAGAATACAAAAAAGTAATAAAAACTAAAAACCACCTACGACTAAAAAGGTATAAACAAGACACCACAGACAGACAAATTAAAAATCCGGAGTCACACGTGTTAGGGCATAAATCGAACAGATTACGTGTGACTCCGGATTTTTAATTTGTCTGTCTGTGATGTCTTGTTTATACCTTTGTAGTCGTAGTTGGGTTTTAGTTTTTATTGCTTTTTTTGTTTGTTTTGAAAATCTGTCATTGTTCTATAGAATTCGAATACTTAGTTAAACAAATCCATTTTTCATCAAAGCAAAAAGTTTTTAGAGTTTTATTGATTTAAAAACACCAGAGGATCTGTTAAATATTTCCCATTTATGACTACACTGTGACGCGTTCGCAATCAGAGTCGACATACTTATTGTTTTTAATCGGCATTGTAATTATTAATTTCATGTAAGTAGTTATTTGAAATTGCAAACTGAAAGTCGCACATTCATTTTGGTCGATACAATTATGATGATGATTGAAAAATATTGGAGGAGCTCGTGGCTACGTAATAACAGCCGCACGGGTCGATCCATCAGGTTAGGCTACGCTTGCCAGGGTTGGTCCGTGGATGGGTGACAATCTTTACATACCGAGACTCCTCCGTGCCTCGGAAAGCATGTTAAGCCGTTGGTCCCGGCTGTCATTTTGTAAATCTTTGAGAGTCGTTACGGGTCGTCAGAAACTCGAAAGTCTGACAACCAGTCTTACCAAGGGGTTTCGTATTAGCCAGTTACTGGGTTGTGGAAATCAGATAGGCAGTCGCTGCATGTAAAATACTGGTATTCAGCTGAATCCGGTTAGACTGGAAGCCGATCCCAACATAGTTGGGAAAAGGCTAGGCAGATGATGATGATGAAAAATATTGGGAAAACAGTTCATTTACCTACCTATATTTTTCAAATAGCTTCTGCCCCCGTCCCAGCGCGTCGCAACGCGTCGCCCGCCCGCGCTATTACTTCGATTTCGATTTACGTTCTTTCTGACTTTTTCTTTTTGCTCGGCTGACGGCTCCTAAGAGTCGTAGCGTGATGTTAAATAAATTCAAAATATTTTTTCATATTCGACTGGCAGTTGCTGAGAATAGCGCGTTCAAACAAAGAAACTCTTCCGCTTTATTACATCGAAATAATGCTTAATTTATTGACAGCAAAACTATTAAAAAACATTTTTTTTAAATACCATTAAAAAATAAATTAGTTTTTTAGGGTTCCGTAAGAAACAAGGAACCCTTATAGTTTTTTTAAATATTTTTGCCGTCGATGAAATTAAGCATAGATCCCCTCATTTCGATATGTGCACATTATAAAGAATCACACTGTATTGTACAGACAAAACTAGGTATATTCTTAAAAATAAACGGGCATAAAAATAAATGTAGATTTTATTCTTTTGGTCCTATGAAAGGTCATGAAAGTTCATGCAGTTCATGCATGTTCATGCAGTTCTAAAAACAAACTTTAATGGCTGCGTAAGAGCAAAGTTAAAAACATGGACATCATAATTCCATATTTAAAAACGAAAAAGGGGACCCTGAAGGAACTGCTGCGAAACAAATTCTAAAAGCGAAAGAAAAATATGAGCGGAGGAAATAAAAGGCAGAATGGCGCCAACACCAAGATATTGCTTTTGTAGTTTAGAAGTACAGATTATTATTAATTCTTTGGAATTTTTCTTGCAGCACTAGAAAGCTTACTTTTCTCATTTCTATTGCGAAAATATTTGTCATAAAAGAACGTATATATTTTGGAAATATCGCGAATCTCGAGTGAATGCTTCACCTACCAAAATCTGAATTAAAAACAGAAAAAATAAAATAAGTAACTAAGCCTAAATGCCAACCATAATTAAGTCTACGTGTTCAATAGGTAAGTAGTATTTTAAAATGGTAATAAAAACGATAAATTCGTTGTGGAAAATTGCAGCGTTATTCAGTTGTTATTTTTACAATTTGACAACCTCTGTCAAAATCATAATCCTAACTAATAATTATAAATGCAAAAGTCAGTTTGTTTTTTTATTTGTTTGTTACGCTTTCACGCTAAAACGGCTGAACGGATTTAGAAGAAATGTGGCACATGAGTAGACCATGACCTGGAATAGGACATAGGATACTTTTTATCCCGATATTCCTACGGGATCGAGACTTACGTGGGTGAAACTGCGGGGCCCTGCTAGTAAAAAAATAAAAAGAAAGTAAGTAGAAAAAGGTCTTATCACAAAAATAAACGCCAAAACACAACTACAACGACGACAACGACTATAATAACTATAACAACATAATAATAGATTTGAACATTATTTTCTCTAACAAAAGCAAGCAATTTAGTTGAAAAATCATTACAAATCTTTTTTTGTGACGAAATGTATTGAACAGCCGTTAGCTATGACCACGTCTCCTGTGTCTTTCATAACAAGACAAGACCAATTTAAGGACAATATTTTCGAAATAAAAGACATTTTAAAAACCGTTAATAAATCAACAAAGTCTTGGAACATAACTCTCTCTGTTATAGTAATTAGACAAATCATTGGTCGGTAGAAAAATAACTTTCTCAATTTTTATACTTATCAGTGTCTGATTTATTGCGGGACATTTTCCCCAAAGGTCGTTTGGGGGGTTTAATTAAGCCCCTTTATGACCCAAGAGTAGGGGATTCAATCTTCCGAACAAGGGAACTGTGTTTTTAGGCTTAAGATTGTGATCAATTTCGACCTTGTATAGATTGGCAAGCGACTAAGTTAGATAGAGATGTGTGCATTTACAAAACTGCAAATTGTTTGTCTGTGAAAACTTCGTGACATAAAAATCGATTAAATTATCCTAATGTTATGAAACTGGAACCAAAGAGGCGTTACAAGTTTTAGGTCATGAATTTTTTATGAAAACCTAATCATTTCAGCCGTAGGACCTCCAATGTTACACATAGGCCTCCCACAAGCATCGCCAATTGGACCGGTTCTGTGCTTCTCGCATCCAGCGGATTCCTGCCGCCTTCACCAGGTCATCTTCAAAATCAAGTCACTACAATTTAACCACTTTGAATTTCAAGAAAACAATTGTGATAGTGTATTTTTCACCCCCCGTTACAAGCAGGTGTGTACTACCGAATTTTATACATTCAAAAGATATACCTCTGGAATATCATTGAAATGTGATTTAAGTACAGCAAACCGAGAAAATCCTTTATCTAACGTGCAAACAGGCAAACGTGGACACAACGGAAGACTACGTACAGTACAACTATTTTCTTAAAGTCCCTCGGCAAACTTCGTGTTTCGTCTGTCGTCAGATTTCTATCAGTTCTCTTTGCACTTGGTGCACACCGGACGCTCTCAATCGAATTGGAAGTATATAGAGAGCGTCCGGTCTGCACCAAGTGCAAAGGGCAACTAATAGAAATCCGACGACTGACGACATACGAAGTTTTCCGAGGGACATTAAGAAAATAGTTGTAC
Source organism: Lithophane leautieri (assembly GCA_949152455.1). NCBI lineage: Eukaryota > Metazoa > Arthropoda > Insecta > Lepidoptera > Noctuidae > Lithophane > Lithophane leautieri. The sequence continues at coordinate 12,682,742 of OX424478.1, forward strand.
TGTACTTCCTGGTAAATTCCTAGCAGCTGCAACCACTATAAGGTGAAGCTAAGTCGGTGCAGCAGTGGTTAGTCGGCTCAGCCATACCGCAGCCTGCTCGTAGGATTGGTTGACTCAACCGCAATACGACTGTCGGATTGAATCACGCGCTTGGATGCATTGCTTCGTGCCTTAGGGTGCTGGCTTATAGAAACGTGTTTCCGGGCCGGACTACCTACCCTGCCTACTCTCTAAGTCCATTAACGGGCCCGTCCGAAAGTAGTTCCATACTTCGTAGTGAACTAACTCCCGATTAATTATTTTTTCTACTGTCGAATCGTGTAGTCATTCATTCTTAGTTCAGGTCCCAAACAAATCTTATGTCCGTAGGTGATACGGAGTAGGTATCGCCCATAACTTGAGAGTTTCGTGATACAGGCACAGCTCCGCTACAGGTTAATCTTCGGAAATAAATACTTACATACTGTTCTTTTATGTAAGTGCTCATATGTTAACACGAGTCCCTGTCACCTGTACCGATTAGTACCGACATATCTTTCCCGGAAACCAGCCTCTTTATGCAAGCATCCTTAGCTTTCATGTTGCAGTATTGGTCTTTTGATACGGGATTTTGTAAGTGGCGGTATTCTGAATTTAGGATGAGAGATTGGCATAAATCAAAATGCTGTCTGGATATTATGAAACTTGGAAAAATAAAAGAAAAAACTATTTTATCTCTCTGCAATAAAAAGGTAAAAGAAGTGTAACCGAACAACTTTGTTTGTGTTAACGAATCAGATAATTCAGAAAGGGCTTGTCTTCCGCTGGGCAGGTAGGTAAAGTACTACTAGGATAACATAAAGAGCTAAGAAATAGCCAAGCAAGACTTACCTACAACAGATTTAGGGCCGATTCACACCGAAACGGCAGAAGCAGGCAGCGGCGTGCAGCGTCCGGCAGCGACGCGACGAGGCCAGCCGCGGGCAGTACCGCTGACAAGACGCACGTGGACATACGATCTATTCGAGATTTTCAAGCGATACTGGGTCTTTTAAATATGTAGGTAGTTTAAAACACTGCCTGCCGCTGCTTTTCTGGTGTGAGTTGAGCCTTAGCCTCAAGATAACCGTTTAACAATTAGCGCTAACACAGATTACATTTTACGAAAGAAGAGAAGATACTAGCTAAAATATTTACGTACTAGTTTCCTCTACAAGATGTTTTTCACTTAATTTTCTTCACTACATACTTTGTGGGACCAAAGAATATCCGTCCATTCAACAATAGCTTGAAAGTTCGAAACTTGGTAATTCATTGGCTCGCCGTCGCCTCGTAACAGAAAAGTAATCTGAATAAAGCTTAGGAGGTCCGATGTACCAGGAGAACATGAGTAGGTAGGACTTCTTATTTCTAACCAAACATTGCTTCGACGCGGTTTTGTTTTCCTTAATTTGTTTCACGACCTGCAACGTGTAATATTTCAGAGATATAAAATATCGCGAATCATATGGTAATATCAAATGGGTCTACCCTTTATAGCAGAACTTTTTATGTCATAATATTATTTTGCATAACAGCGCATAGCATAAACTTCATTTCGCAGAAAATCGTTTGGCATACACTCATTTATAATACATTAAAAACGCATAATTTTGTAATTCAGAATCATCCTTAGGCATAAATTTCATATCCATAATAATTAAAAAGTAGAACCATCATATTGCAGAAAGTTCACTGTCAGAATCGTCTTTTGGCATACATTTCATATCGATAATCATTAAAAGGTAGAACTATCATATCTCAGAAAGTTTACAGTTAGAATCATCTTTTGGCATACTTTTCATATCCATAATAATTGAAAGACTCATCTATCACATTACGAAAAATTAATAGTTAGAATAATTTTGTATTTCTTACCATTGATAAGTTCGTAAGTCCGTGGCGAAAAAATAATAGTGTTCAACTATTTTTTTTTCGCCACGGACTTACGACGATAATGGTTATTGCTAGATCTTTCCGATCAGGCGTTAATCAAATTATTTTTACTTTTGCTATAGTAGGAGGTAGTTGTCATATCGTTTTATTGCGTTGAGCAAAATCAAGCTGCCATGCATGCATCAAGTATGTAGAATGCAAACATGCAAAAAAGCACACACCATGCATGCAGCATGCAAGCAAACATGCAGCATGCAAGCAAGCATGCAGCATGCAAGCAAGCATGCAACATGCAGCAGGCATGGTTTCTGTCACGGCTCTGGCGCTGCGGGTTCCGGCGGTCCCACGCAAGCTTCTCGTCGCAGATGGTTGTAACGCTCACCACAGCGGCTTCGGCTTGCTGGCCGGCTTTGCCGGCCAGCCTCAGCCGCGGCGGCGAGCGTTAAAACCACCTGCTCCTCAGCTCGCGGGCCGCCTCGCCCCTCCGCGCCTAAGCGGGCTTAAATTACACTCTAGTAGGGCAGACAAGACTACGTGCAGTCGGTTTTGCAGCGATTCGGTTCTGTCACTTCACTAACTTTTGTAGTACACATTTAAGGTTAAGAATATGATTACATTTTATAGAAATGACAATAATTGTGCCTAATAAAATTATTCCAAATGAAATTCTGCCATCTTCTTAATATGCCAAGTGAAATTATTCCAAATAATCGTCGCTCTAAATAAACGTTATGTGAAACGAAATTATGCGAAATTAAGCTTTGCCAAAAGTAATTATGCCAAATAAAATTCTGCCATCTTAAAAGTATGCCTTTGTAAATTCGGACATATAAACATTCGGCCAAACAATAATTATATTAAATGATTTTTATGCCATATATTCGTTTAAAGAAGATTATGCCAAGTGTGTTATGCCAAATAAATTTCGGAGCATCAAAATTCTGCCAGATAGAGGGAACCCAATATCAAATATCGCAAGTGTGTATCTTATATATTTTTATTATTTATTTTGTTGAAAACTTAACAAAAACGTAGGTTTTAATTTTTAGTGATTTCTTTCTTTCCAGAATTGCGAAAATGCCCGACTGTGTGTGGAGGTGTGGCTGCCAACAAGGGGATAAATACGGATTTTTTTATAAAGAGTAAATAATTTAACAATATTTATCATGTTAGCATTATCAATCGGTATTCATTAAGTCCATTTCAGCTAGTAAATGGTTATTCAATTTCTTTATTTTATTCTGATTTTAGTTAGGTACCTATGTATAACAAAGTTTTGAAACAAACAAAAGAAGAGCCAGCTCTGGTTTTCTTTGCAAAAAAGTTTAATTATTCTACAAGTTTCATTGTTTAAATAAATCTTTACGCCTGAGTTATACTCGTAGCTGGCAATTGATTGTTATATAAAATGCCTTCTTCGAATCTGAATGAGGGCAATAAATTCGTGCCATGTCAATATTCCAAATTGTTTTCGACGAAATATTTAATAAAATTTAAAACTAATTAATATGGAATTTTAATATTGTATTCGTATTTCCAACTTACCGAAATCCGATGAAAATAAATTGATTGTTTATCAATTTTGCTATAGCAAATATCGTTGCGATTGAATCCAATATTCCTTTGTTTTTTGCTCACTTTCTAGGACTGAGTAATCTGGTTCGATCGAACAGGTTAAGCTGCGCTTGCCGGGGTTGGTCCGTAGATGGGTGACCATCTTTATATACTGAGACTCCTCCGTGCCTCGGAAAGCACGTTAAGTCGTTTGTCCCGGCTGTCATTCGTGGATCTTTGACAGTCGTTACGGGTCGTCAGAAGCCCGAAAGTCTGACAACCAGTCTTACCAAGGGGCCTATCTGATAAGATAGGCAGTCGCTCCATGTAAAATGCTGGTATTCAGCTGCATCCGGTTAGACTGGAAGCCGACCCCAACATAGTTGGGAAAAGGCTAGGCAAATTTGATTGACTGAGACGGCGTAATCTTTTAAGCTGTGTTTTTTATTGTCATATTTAGGTGTCACCCCTCGGGTAATTAAGATTCCATCCCGAGATTTTATTGTTATAAAAGCCATTTTTTTCATAAAATGAGAGGGCCGAAATATCTACCTTGTAAAGCACCCATTAGGTATAATTTCTTTCACGGAATAGTACATTACTGTCGCGGCCAGCAATAAGGGGATTGCTGGACGATCGTAAAAATGTAGAGGCGAAGCTGAGGCACACATACGTGAGTCCATCAATTCCTGATTGCGGCCAAGGCTTGTGTAGTACTTTTCTCAAATAATGCGTGGAAATTCAAACTGAGTTAATTAAATAAAAATTCCAGAATCAATGACGAACAACTAAGTATAATTTTTCATGCGCCAATATGTGCATTTTTGTTTCTTCTTTATTTAAAAAGTTCTATTTGCAAGCCAAATCTAAATTTTAATAAAATCTTTGTTAAGTTACCTCCTTGGTTGCCACGTGTTGAGAAGTAAAAAGTTCGTTCCATTTTTAAATAACACGACAGATATAAGTTTTTATAGTCATTTATTTGGCCGTTAAACACTCCAGATATGGATTTTCATAGTAACTTTGCTGGCCGCTACGTCACGATCGTGAAAATGTGGGCCTAGGCGAATCAATCCCCTTATTGCTGGCCGCGACAGTAATGTACTATTACTAGCTGCGCCCCGCGGTTTCACCCGCATAAACATCCGAATAAAAAGTATCATATTCTATTCCAGGTCATGGTCTACCCCTATGCCAAATTTCAACCAAATCAGTTCAGCCGTTTTAGCGTGAAAGCGTAACAAACAAACAAACTCCCTTTAGCATTTATAGTTAGGATTGACACAAAGATAGTTTCTCCCTAATATAGATGTACCAGGATATCATAAACCACGTAGATGTGCCAGCCCAGCCAATAACGCACGTCGGCTCGTGTGATACAATAAAACGCGATACAATTTGTGTTCGCTACTGGAATCCGATATATTTCTGATGTGAACCGTTTCATCCTGGATTTGAAAGCTTGACACTCATATCTTATAGTTATGCGTAAAATCTTAGGAAAATACTCACGCATGAGAAATGTGACGATTTTGCTTTAGAAAAAAACTAAATTAATATATTATACGATATTCGAAAGTTATAGTGTAACTAATTAATATTTGCTCCAGCAAGCCTTATTATTTTGCTAATTTTGAAGGTAGAATTTCGTTTCAGGTAGGATTTTGACCAATATGTACTATCAAATTATTGTTATAATTTGCGCTTAAAAACAAACTTAAAAAAAAAGATTTTTTATATAGAATTGGATAATTCTATTTAATTCTGATAAAGATTTTCCGAGATAGAGAATGGAAATCTTCGACCGTATAAATGCTTGCTTATCGATTTTCACGTACATTCAGAACAGTTGAACGTATCTCGACATATCAATGATAATTATCAAAATATTTAGATCATGATCGTGTGAGCTGATACAGTTATCCTATATCGGAAACATTTTATTCATCCCTGCGTTACTTATGCTATTCTGGTAATATTGGAGAATTGGCCTGAATTTCAGATTCAGCTTATAATTTATGATGACCTGTTTTAGTTTAAATAAAAACCAACCCTTTACAAGTTATTGTTACTGACTTTATTTATTTCCCGAATAAATTCAAAGGAATAGTATAAATATATTATTGATTGATTTAATATTGTCATAGGTACAAACAATATTGCTAACAAGCTTAAATGGACACAAATAAACTACGTCAGAAAGATCTTAAATGTTATTCGGAATTTAAATTACTGTTTTCGTTGGAAACAGTATCATAATATATAAATATACGTATGTGTGTGTATACGTGTATTTGTGTATTTCGATACTGTTATATAGATATTCTGTATTCGTGGTACATACATAGATATAATGTTGAAGAAATAAATGAAGCCTCAACCGTGCCTTGCTCTAGTTTCAAGAAATGCTCCCTTAGCAAGATACCTAACGAATTAAATGATATGCAGGTAGATACGCGGTTGTATAACTATAGCTATTATCGTTTCTTTTACAATATTTGGTATTGGAGTTCGCTTTGGAATGGGCAACTAGCTTCATCTTTGTGACTGAACGACCCCTTGACAATTCAAAAGTAATTGTATTATTATTTTTTTTACTTAATTTTGTATTTATTTCTTAATTATTTTGACAAATCTTAAATAAAATAAATATTGATTTAATTGAAATTTTTGTAACTTTATGCCCCAAACTCAAACTCAAACTTAACGATTTGAGTTGACTTTAGTGTTCATACGGCAAGAAGCTAATTTTCTGGATTTTTTTTGACGTATACAATTCGAGGGGTGAAAGGCTATTTGTTTGAAGCGACATTTTGGACGATATTGAGTTATATACATATTCGGAATCAGCGAATTTTTCTGCGTCGGATGAGCCGGGTTTCGTACAATTCTGAGCACTTTTTTGGCGCTTGAAACATAAGTAAAGTTAAGTCAAGTTTGAATCTGACTTGACTGGTGCGACACAAATTTTATAAAATTTTAGTAAAGATGGACTTCACACAGACCAAATATTTTGTGATTTTGACTTAAGCTGTTTGTCTTGACATAAATTTCGTAACATAGGGCGTTTGAATCATTTTGCCTGCATCTGAAATCCATGCTTGATGTCGTTTGAAACATTTAGCCTGCACGTGGAATTTATACCTGGAATTTATTATAAATACTTAATGTGAAGTGCTACATAAATCATTTTGGTCTCAAACTACTATTATGATACTTCAGCTGCATAAGCTTAATAGCCTGATTCTATATTACTATCGCGATGGTAGCTATTACATTTAACCTTACACTAAAACAACACCGAGTGTTGCTTAAATCCTTTTTCCTGAACCTATAATATACAGTTTATGGCGCTTGAATCATTTAGCCTGTTTCTAAATAAAAGTGATTTGAGGTAATTTTGTATGGAGCGACATATATTTCTGGTAATAATAGCATTAAAAAAATGAAAACTAGACTAAATTGTGCGGTTTTTATAAAGGAAAACAACATAGAACACTTTTTTGTAATAATATTAATACTTTTTTTATAATGATTTTTTTTCCTAAAAATGAAACTTTGAAATGCTCTCCTGTAAAGTTCCAAAAATGTCGCTTAAGACAAATAGCCCGCGAACCCTCGAATTATTTCTAAGAGAAATAGAGATCATAATAGATAGTAGACTAACCTGACCATATCCTACCAGGGTTGCACAGAGCAAAGGAGAGGTTTATGTTTTAGCAACTGTAGTTGCACATAGCAATTATCAATGACATTGACCTAACTTTGTAACTATTTTAGGTAAATAAATATTATCGTCAGAGAAAACACAGAGTGGCTGTCACATAAATGTGTCCTCATTTTTTGTAGTTCCTTTATGCAGCGCTTTGCATAACCGTGATGCAATTCAAATGCGGCACGTTGTTTAGATTTATAATGCCCTAATAGCATGCGAACAATTTTTGGGTTAAATTTTGTTTGGTCGATGGCAATACTGAAAAATTAATGAAAACATTTGAATTCATTTTTAATTCTGTTAATCGACTAAAAACTATATTTTCTCAAATATGTTTGTATGAAATCCATATAAGTCGTGTTTAGCGGCCAAATAAATTACTATGAAAACTCATATCTGTCGTGTTATTTAAAAATGGAACAAACTTTTTACTTTGACACAATTGGCAACCAAGGAGGTAACAAAAATATCAAAGATTTTATTTAAATTTCGATTTGGCTTTGCAAATAGAGCTGTTTAAAGTAAATGAGAAACAAAAAAGCTCACAAAATAAGCTGTCTCTGTCTCTTTATAATATTAGTATTGAAAGTATAGACAGTTTATAGATCCTTCGATTTTTAGGATGCATTTATAAACTAAAATTGCTTTCGAGAAGTTCAAAGAACCAATTAACGTAAACAACGATTGCTAACAGCGACTCAACTTCTATGTAAGCAATAAAGTACTAGGTATTCATAAACTGAAAGGAGATAGGTACTACTTAGTTGTTATTTCTGTAGTTGAAGAGTCAACAGACAATGTCAACACATGCAGTATGTCCTGTAAACACTGCTTTAATATCAAGTTGAAATAGCCTTGTCTAACAGGCTTGTATGTTATTTATTAAAGGTTAAAATACAATCTTTTAGGATTTATGCTGTCGGCTAATTAATTGGCAATTTATAAGGCATTTATCTTATTTAAGACTAGCAATTTTAGGTGTTTGGTGTTTTCGTACAAAAAGATCAAAATAAACTTTATAACAGGCAGGTATTTCAAACCGCTTCCGCCACAATCCAGCTTCTAGATGATTCTAGAAGCTTCAACACGCATGCTCACGCACGCTTCAGCGCGCATGACATGTTGGTTGTCATCCGTCAAGTGCTCCGCAGCTGTGAGAATTCAAAAGAACTATATCTTCGACCCAAAACCCTGTGTTTACATATTATATCTGATGTGTATATGTTAAAACTTTTTTTTTTGTCCTAGCCTTCCCTGTCCCTCCCCCGGGCGAAGGCCTTCCAATACTCAATACTCAATACTCAATACTTTATTGCATTCCACATGTAGTATTTAGGTGGTAAAAACTTAAAATTAGATCACATGGACCCTGTCGGGCACAGCAAAATAAGTGAGTTAGGAGACAGGAAGCACTTTTAAATTATAATTATTACGCAGTAGGTAGGTAGTTTCTAAATAAAAAATAAATTATAATATAGGTATAAGTAGGTATCTATTGGGAGATCTTGTAATAATTAATAAATCTAATAAAGTGTAATATTTCATTTTGACTACTAAAATTATGACTTTATAAGTCTATCACTTAAGTATTCATTTAATGAGTAGTAGCTTTTCCCTCCACTCCTTCCATCTTCCGCGAGACCGCGCGTCCTCTATCCAATTTTGATGGAACCTATCCAGCTCGTCCCTGTCATACGTGGTCTGTCGCGACCCCGCCTCACTGTCTCAGGGCACCAGTGGGCACCAGCGAGAGGGCATGGGAAGCCGTCACCTCCTTCTGCGAAGCAGTAATGCTCGCGAAGGAGGAGGCGGAACGCGTGAGGGAAAGGCAAAGTTTGCGCCCTCACGCCCCTAACCGCCGCCGTTGGAGACGCCCTGGGCGTCGGAAATCCCAGGCGGATTCCCGGCCACCATAGGCGCGGGCTTGCGGACGGCGAGCAACGGGCAGCTCGCCGTCCGATAAGGACCAGGCCCGGGTCGATGGCGCGTCGTGTTCCACGCGCGCCTCATAGAGATGTCAGCAAAATTGACGGGGTCCAATAGGACCGATGCCTGCCAGGGTTGCGGGAAAGTCCGAAAGGGATACCGGGACCTTGGCAACAGGCAAATGAAGGAACACGGGTGGGTTTTAGTCAGTAAAAGTCTGACACGCCCTTCCGCTCCGCCCAGAGCGGGAGAAGTCATTGGATGATTCCCACCATCAAAAAAAAAAAAAAAAAAAGCCCACAATATTTATTTGTATGAAATTGATTGCTGCATAGATTGATGGTGTGATATTAGCTAGTCAATGAAACAATAAACAAAGCCGACCAAGTGCGAGTCGGACTCGCAAACTATGGGTTCCGTACCACCGTAGAATATTTAGCAAAAAACGCGTTTTTAGTGTCGACGGAAGAATAGACAAAATGACAAATAAACAATCACCATCTGTCATTTTGTGGTACGGTGGTCATTCTACGCGTGCTGGGGTAAATAAATAAATAAATTTATATATACTTTATTGTACACCACAAAAATATATAACAAAAGGAAAAAACAAACACTACAAAATATACAATGGGCGGCCTTATCGCTTTCCGCGATCTCTTCCAGGCAACCTTGGAATGGACAGTGATTTGCCTGGACATAAAATGGGGCTGTCGTAGGTGCAAAAAATAAGTAAACAATATACTAAAATAGATACAAATATACATAAATATCCTAAATAATAGATACATACATACATGCATAGGAAATAAGTAAATAAGCAACGAAAAATAAATGAAGACTATAGATAAAACTCCTGTTGTCAAGAAAAACCTCTACCCACAAGCTCATGATTTGTTATTTTATTTGCTATGGTCCGCCAATAAAAAAAACTAAACTATCTACGGAGGTAACATGACAGTTCCCAACTCCGATTCGGCAGTTTTGTAAGAAAAAAAAAAAAAATTTGTTTCTTTAAAATTATTTTTAAATTAAGTACGAGTATGTCGTAAGAAAACCGGTAAGTGTAGTATTTGCGGGTCGGCTTTGTTGTTTAACAAATACTGCCGAATTGAATGAGCTGCCGACCCGAGCACATGTGTAGCACCCGTTATTATTTATATTTACTGATATTCCTTTCCTCTAAACGTTTGTGTATATCAGTGCACTTCTCTCTCCGCTTCCGGAAACAAACACCTCCTACAGAGATGTGAATTGTAGCGCAATTTGTCACGACTGCGGCTGATATGATGTACCAAATGACAAACAATGAAAAGTTGTTGATATGTGTGTAGGATCGATAATATACAATGTTCTAAGAATTAATACTGCAAGGTCTTCATTAAAATCGAACACTACACGCCGTTCTAGTGGTTCAATTTCAGATTCGGATTATTTTTAGTTTTTTATTACATTAATAATGTTATGTTTTTGGTTTTTATACAATTTTTTTATTCTTCTCTTCGTAATTCTTATTTATAAGATTGATACGCAATGGTAGCCCGTGAAATTCAAATCTTTCGTTCATCGCGTTTTGTGAATTTTGTTCGTAATGCATTGGATAATTATAAACAGTCTCTTAGAAAAGTTTGCCCTTAAGAGTAACAAATGTTAATCGATATACATATTGTTTACTGAACAGTTTGTATTGTTGGAGTAACTGCGCCATTTATATAAATACCCCAGAAGTCCGTCTCGCTCGCAGTATATCTTGACAGACGTTTGTATGTAGGTCAAGGGAAATTAAACCTCATGGGGGAAGAAAATCTCTCGTGAAAATAGAAAAATCAAACAACGGTTTTTTAATGTAATTATTTTCTGAGGACTCGTCATATTTTATAGAGGAATATATTAATCAATAGTCGACTGCTTCATTGGTCTAGTTGTCTCAAGCACTACTGCTGAGCATGAGCTGCTGGGTTCGAATCCCAGGTCAGGCAAAGTGTTATTGGGTTTTTCTACCTGGAATTTATCTGTAGCCGTCCTGAGTCTAGATTTGTACCCGGTTGATGGCAATAGGCTCGCCCTCTATTATATGGGACAAACATAACTGGCGAAATGTGGGTGTTCTATAAGTACACCTCTGCCCTACCCTTCAAGGAAACAAGGCGTGAAGTTATGTTACATGAATATTACCTCCGACATCTATGAATTCCAAATAAAACTAAACTAGATTCGATTTGTTTTCAAATAAGTGTTGAATGAAAGGGTTATTTTGATACTTCGAGTTTCTTTCGATTGATTTAAATGTTATCCAAACCATTTTATCACCATTAGTAACCACTTTTATGAAACAAAATTGTGATTATTCAACTGTCTTAATTTGCAGTAGCTAGGTAGTACCTGCAACCTATTTCCATAACTCGTTCTGACATTAGAACAACGGAAATATAGGTAAATTAATTTGTAATACATACCTCTAAATTGGTGACCCCAGGCGTAGCCGCTCGCGCTCCGAAGGCCTGTGGAATGAGGAGCACTGCTGGTATCACGTCGGAGTCACCAATTTAGAGGTATGAGGAACAGGGTGTAAAGTTCACTCATACTCTGTCGAAAAGGGCAGTTGCCCGCCAGACACGACACCCGTCTGATCGGAGGATTCTCTCTTTTCTATGGAGGATGGGTGAACTTTACACCCTGTTCCTCATACCTCTATAACTCCAACATGTACGCTCTTACATATGCTATTCTTTTTCCAATTTGCAATAGGCTTCGTATGTGGTAGTTACACTGAGTAGGTAGAGCTTTGGCTGTATTCTGACAAACACTAAACAAATAAATTACTCAAGTAACTAAACAGCGTTTATAAACTATCTAGTTGTTATTATTTACCGTAATATTTGAATATCTAATTAAAATCAATAGGAAATGCAAATAATCCTTTGATGTTATTAGTAGCGGCGCCCGCCTAAATGTATGTAGAGATAATGTAATGGTAATGTTGATATTTGCGTTACGGATCACGAGGTTTACTGGAAATCTGTTGTTTACTATAACAGTTACCTACCCCTTCATTTTCTCAATTTAGTTGGGGTCAGCGCAACCCCTTCGTATCAAAACGTCCTAAAAGCAAATGTTCCTATTAGCAAAACGACCCATAATCAAAACGACACTTTAGCAAAATTAGCTATTCGCAAATCGTCCTATGATCAAATGGTTCTATTAGCAGTACGTCGATTGTGTAAAAGGAGTTCAGATAGGCAGTCGCTCCATGTAAAATACTGGTATTCAGCTGCATCCGGTTAGTCTGGAAGCCGACCCCAACATAGTTGGGAAAAGGCTAGGCAGATAGATAGACTTCTCTATTAATCGTCATCTCAATTTTCCCCCCTCTCTAGCTATATCATCTTTCACACAGTACATCTATCATTTCTTTATTCTTCCCCTACTTTAAATACTCATCCATATTCTTACTCAGAATTTTCCTCCCGACATATTACTCAATCCTCCGCTTGACATGTCATGACAACCGATTTCCACACAACTTGTCAGTCACCGGTGCCATTTTCAGACTTCCTCTACCTCTACAAAGCGGTATTTAAATACACATACATATTTACATAAATAATCAGCCTATAACGTTCCCACTGCTGGGATACAGGCCTCCTCTCTTCGAGAGGGAGTGGGCTGTAATCTAACACGCGGGCCCAGTGCGGGTTGGTAGATGGACCGTCACGGGTCACGTCTTCTAAGACATGCCGGTTTCTTCACGATGTTTTCCTTCACCGTTTTGAGAGCAGTGGTGATTAAATTATTTACACAAAGTAAAGCGCCTGCCTGGGTTCGAACCCACGACCTACAACTTGTAAGTCGGGGACGCGCACGTCAAGTAAGTATTGGTAAATCAACAGTTCCTTTGCGACTACTGTATCAACCACCCTGTCATCAAGATATCTATAAGAAAAATATGTTTAATATGTGTGTTTTAATATATAATAAATTACCAACCGATCTAAAATTATTACAGGGTAATTTGTTCAACAAAATTGACGGAATGGCTTCTAAAGTGTTGTTTTTATAGCATTAAGGAATTTATGGAACATAAAATTGAAAATACATATGATTGTAGGAATTATTAACAATATAAATTAAACAGTGAATAAATGCATGGTAATAATATATATAATAGTAATAAAATGAGAATTTATATAAACTTTATAAAAATTTGCATACATTTACAATATATACAATTTTAATACAATGACACTTAGGTTATAAGATCTCACCTGTACCAAACCAATGTTATTCTAGCAAATAAACGTTTGATTTGATTTGACTCCCAATAAAAGTACGTTATATTTCTTTCTTTTTCATGTGGTTAGTGACTTACCTGGGTTCAGAATTTGTAACCAACCCATGGACCTCTGGCTTGGCTTCAGATACCGTCGAGAAATATCTCTCAGGCATGCCAGTTTTCTCACGATGTTTTCGTTCACCGTTTTTGAAGCAAGTGATAATTATACAATACGCACATGAATCCGAAAAATTAGAGGTGCGTACCTAGGGTTCAAATTCGAGACCTAAATATAAAAAAAATATAATATAAAAATCTTTTTTTCTAGAAAAATGGGTACAGTAAATCTCCTTAAACAGATTTTATCCTAAGCAATGTGCATTTAGGTGTCAAAGGAGTGCTTTGGCACTCGTACTAGGATTACCCTGTATCACGAATGCCATCACCTTCCTCCGGACCAGCTAAAATAGTTTAAATTTTAATTAATTATACATTTTAATTTTGAATAAATTCTGTTCAAATGGAGACAAAGATATAAACTTAAGGAGTATGTGTGTGTTGTTGTGAGTGCTTGTGTGTGGATTTTGTGTGTGTGTGGTTGTTGTGCCTGATACCAAATGAAATACCTAATGGCAGTCCGACGGTCACACCACTAGGCTATGACTGCCGTTGTATGCTTTCATGACTGACAAACAATGCATGCCTCATGTTTGGAGAAGGTCTCAGAAAGGATAGTGAGAGGATCATTTATATTTTAATCACACCCTAGAGAGCTAATTGCAGTGAAAACGTTCAAGTTTGGAAAGTGCATGTACCAACTTGAAACTTTATATTATGTGCTTAAAAGTTGAACGTTGAAGTTTAAATGGGGAATCGTATTCGAAAAAAACACGAGCAAACGTTAGTACCAACGTAATCCATATCATAAAATATACTAGCTTCTGCCCGTGACTTCGTTCATGTGGAAGTCGTAAGAAAAACAATATCCTACCAAAAACATTTTCATGTAAAATGTTGCCAAGACGAGACCATATGGCTCGCACTGTCATAAAGTTATCAGATCTCATGTAGAGCCAAGCTTCTAACTCTACACGCCCTAACTCTACAAGCCCTAACTTCACAAACTCTACACCTTATAAAGTCAAAATATGTGGCTTGGCCTTATACTATACTAGCTGATGCCCGCGTGGATGTCGGTTATATACTAAAACCTTCCTCGAGAACCACTCTATCCATTGGTCAAAACAGCATGAAAATCGGTGCAGTAGTTTTTGAATTTATCGCGAACAGACAGACAGACGGACGCGGCGGAGGACTTTGTTTTATAATATGGAGTGACTATACTAGATACTGAAATAACAATCACATTTTTATAAGACTCCCTCTGCCCCCGATACACCACGTCGCATCGCATCGCATCGCCCACCCACACATCATAACTTCATTTTCGCTTAGCATTCTTTCTGACTCTTTTTCTTTTTGCTCGGCCCCTACGGGCCGTAGCGTGATGTCAGTAGCCTATAACCTTCCTCGAGAATTCGGCTATCAAGTCGAAAAAGATTTTTTTAAATCCAACTGGTAGTTCCAGATTTTAGCGCGTTCAAACAAAAAACAAACTCTGCAACTTTATTATTAGTATTAGTATAGATGAAGTATATCTACCATCATATCATATCGCACTATATCGTACGTGAGGAGAATCCGATACATCGCACACTCGCCCATTGAATGAACTTTTGGATTCTAATCCAACTCACTATCTGTTTGCAGATGAAAGGACCAAGATTGTGTAACTATCTTTGTCAGGAGTATATTAAAAGGAATTGTTTGTCAGAGCTTTGTGAGAAATATTGCAGCGAAAGTTACTTAAATATGTTTTGGATTGTAATGTGATCTTGGTCCCGCCCAGCGGGTTTTTGATTAAGCATAATTTGCAGGGTGAAAACTTGATAGCTGAGTAGGTGTACTCTAGCGAGAGAACACCGAAAATATATTTGAAAATTTTCAAATAGAGCCATGTGTTCACGAGTCCACTTTCAGATTTCGAAATCGAGCCAAAAATAAAGTGATCTTCAGAGCCTTTGATTTTGGCATGACCGTGTGCGGCCTAACCCATAATGAATTAAATAGGCAGAAATTGTGACCTTTTCAATTATTTTTGGATTGTAATTTCTGTCTCGCAGACCGTTACCATAAAGTAATTATGGCAGAAAAGTAATCAACGGCGCAATTGCCATCGCATACATTGTAACAGCGAATCAATTTTCACGCCGCCTTCATAAGATTTATTGAATATCAGGTAATATCAGAAATAAAGAATATGAATTAAACACCTCAGCCAATTAATAAGATATATAAACGTGAAATTTCACGGGTATGCTATAAGTGAAAACATAAAAAAGTATTTTAAAATGAAATAAAAATTTGCCTGAGCTCCGAACTAACCATGAGCTACTGATTCTCGAATTTGTCAACTATAATGATTTCTTCACCGAAAGGCGTTTATGTTTTATAATATGACTAGCTGATGCCCGCGACTTCGCCCGCGTGGATGTCGGTTATTATCAGTGATCGGAATAGGTAGAGTTAATTTACCTAAAGTTCGAAAAAGAACAGAGACAAAGTGGAGACGCCTTACGACAAAATATTTTTTCGGGACTAATGTCCCGGGTTTCGGAACATTACTTAAGTACAACTAAAATTAATAAAGTAAAACAATTATAGAATAAATTTCCTGTTTCTGTTTAAAAAAAAAAGTATGCACGATTTCTATTGTTTAAAAAAAATTAAGGTAATCTCCTAATAATCTAATATTCGTTTGAACGATGTAAGTAAGCGCAGAAGCTAATGTTATTTACATAACAGTTTTAATAATAATTTATGTGATGTCCCGAAATCCCGACATTAGTCCCGAAAAAATATTTTAGTCGTAAGGAAGTCTCCACTTTTTTTGTCTCTGTTCTTTGAACTTTAGGTAGATTAGCTCTACCTATTCCGAGCACTGGTTATTATATACTAAAACCTTACTCGAGAACCACTCTATCCATTGGTGAAAACAACATGAAAATCGGTGCAGTAGTTTTTGAGTTTATCGCGTACAGGACGACAGACAGACACGGCGGAGGACTTTGTTTTATAATATGTAAGGATATGAAAGACACCGACCGAAAACACTTGTATTATGACCTACAATAGACATTAATAAGTATGTATTAAAAAATCAGAAAGTTTCTCCACCGTTTTTAGAAGTTGTGATACAAATTAGTGCCGAGCCGACATGATATAATAATGTTTGCCGTTATCAAACGCTCGCTACGTGTATAGTAGGTACAAAAAATAAATTATGTACGTGTTGTACACCTACCTTATTATCTCGGAGTTAAATGGGAAAAACACCGTGAGGAAACCGGCATGCCAGAGAGATATTTCTCGACGGCATGTGAAGCCAAGTCAGTGGCCCTTGGGCGGGTTTAAAACTCTGACACCAGGGTAGTCACTAACCACATAAAAAGAAGAAGATTAATGTTGGAGAAATTTTGACGTTCGTAAAGTGCCGACTGCCTGATTCTCCAGCCTAATTAGATTTTTATTGTTTTTATGGTTCCGTACCCAAAGTCAAATTCGAAGTCAAATAATTTATTTCAAATAGGCACTTTTGAACGTCAAAAAAAACAAAGAAACAGAACTGATTCTTGCCCCTTCCAAAAGGTAGTTTTCGTATGGAGAATAATAGGCAAGAAACTCCAAAAAAAACCCTAAGGGTAAAACGGGACCCTATTACTATGGCTCCGCTGTCCGTCCATCTGTCTGTCCGTCTGTCACCAGGCTGTATCTCATGAACCGTGATAGTTAGACAGTTGAAATTTTCACAGATGATGTATTTCTGTTGCCGCTCTATAACAACCAATACAAAAAAACAGAATAAAATAAAAATTTAAGGGGGCTCCCATACAACAAACGTATTTTTTTGCCGTTTTTATAGATAATGGCACGGAACCCTTCGTGCGCGGGTCCGGATCGCACTTGGCCGGTTTTTTTTAAGGTTTTGGTTATGTAGGTACAGGAAGCTAAAAAGCGTACAAATAGTGTTACGAAGAATGTTCTATTGTGCTTTCTCGTGCTTAATTTGTTTCTGTAATTCTGCATATCTCTTCAGCCGTTAAAATGTGATTGAGTTCAAAATATTCGTTAAATTGTGATTGAGTTAACACACAAACATGCAAACTTTCAAGTAGTTAGTAATAGTCGATATATCTAATCTCATGGCAGAATAGGATTCTGTTAACTTCTAATTACAGGATCATAATTAGTTAATAGTCTAAACTCTAATTAGTGTTAGTCGGTGTACCAGGCTACCATAATAATGCGCATACTATACAGTTAACAAGTTAAACAGCTGTTGGTCTGCCTATAAATTACAGTTATTAGCATTATTTCGACCAAACACTTAATTAAGATAATCATCAGGGCTTATTACAGCGAATAATGACAATGCATTGACCTTTAATAAATTATGTTATGAAAAGTTTAACGTAAAGTTTGTTAATCTTATATATTATATAATAATGAATTGCTGTTCGTTTGTCTCGCTAAAACTCGAGAACGACTGGACCGATTTGGATAATTATTTTTTTGTTGTGTTCGTTATTCTCAGGGGAAGGTTTGTAAGGTAGGTGTAGGTAGCGTAGGTAGGTAGGTAGGTAGGTAGTTAAGTAGGTAGGTATGTATGTAGGTATATAGGTAGGGTAGGTAGGGTAGGTAGTTGGTAGGTAGTGCTACCCGTACGAAGCCGGGGCGGGGCAGCTAGTGCATTATAATATGGCATGGTTTAGAACACTTCTTAACCGGCTTCAAAAAAAGGAAGAGGTTCTCAAATCGAAATATAATATGTCGGAAATAAGTCACTGAGTTGACTAATCGTGACGCCAGCGCCGCCTAGCGGCGCTCGAGAGAGTCTACAACATAACTTTTAACCGGAGTTAAGGAGAGTTGGTTTGTGGCTGTCAAGCAGTGAGCAGGAAATAGATTTGCTATGATAATAATGATAAATGAATCAAATGAGTCACATGAAAATAATTTAATTTAAGCCTTCTGACAACAAAATATATAAAACAGTCAGTAACCTCTGGTCGCGGGAAAGTCCGAAAGGGATACCGTGGTCTCTGGCAACTGACAGGCAACTGAAGGAACACGTGTGGGTTTTAGTCAGTAACAGTCTGACACGCCCTCCCGCTCCGTCCAGAACGGGAGAAGATATTTGATAATTTCCCACACAAAAAAAATCCTATTTTTTTTATTCATATTCTTACAATCTTTCTGACATAGTAACCCGCATTTTAGATCAAAGCTACAAAACTCATCATGGGCTTTCCAAATCACGTCAAACTCAAAAGTTTATATACAAAAATATTATATTCCTTCCAACAAAAACATAAACCTCAAACACAACCCTACGCCCACACGTACAAAAAGATATCATCACGAGTTTTTCTTCCCATAAAGTGACACAGGATGTCATGACACTGATTACCATCTCTTGAGTAGAATATTGCATTTTCCACTTTGAACAGCAGCTGGTTTTGAAAAAAAAAAATTGCGGTTTTCTTCGTCGCAATCATGGATTTTGACGTTTTGACAGTGTCATGGCGCTTTGTAAACTAATTTAGATTCGAAACGCAGTGTCCTGAACGCAGCAACGCTATTTCTGCGGGAAAGTTTTAAAAAGATACGAAGTTAATTTAAACCGAGTGAAAATTCGGTCAGTAGACACGGAGTTAATAAAAGAGCAATGATAGTTTGAGCTTTTCAAAATTGTATTCGATTTAGGAAGAAGAAAGAAAGAAACACGTTTATTTGCGGTAAACATAACGCAAAAAAGAAAATAAACACAAAGAAAAAAAGAAAAAAAAGTAAGGAAACATGCGTCACATCCACGCAAAAAGGCTATCGCTCAGCATTATGCTGCGACACTATGCAGGACAGAGCCCCAGCGCTGGTTTTCAGCGACAGCCGGCGCCGACGCAATGACGTCGACCGGTGCGGCAAACTATAGTTACTAATTATTACGACGCTGTACCGGTAACGCGTATTTTAAAAAATATGTAAAATTTTACGGAGATGGCGAGATGAGCTAGCTGCTTCAACAAATCATCATCTGCCTAGCCTTGTCCCAAATATGTTGGGGTCGGCTTCCAGTTTAACCGGATCTAGCTGAATACCAGCATTTTACATGGAGCGACTGCCTATCTGACCTCCACAACCGGACTACTGGGTAACACGATACCCCTTGGTAAGACTGGTTGTCAGACTTTTTCGGGCATCTGACGATCCGTAAGAACTGTCAAAGATCTACAAATGACAGCAGGGACCAACAGCTTAACGTGCTTTCCGAGGCACGGAGGGGTCTTGGTATGTCTGGCAAGCGTTGACAACCTGATTGATCGACCCGTGCGGCTGTTATTTCTTAGCAAAATACTCTACAAAGACTACTTGTAATAGTTAAATTTATAAATAACTGGCTGATGCCCGCGACTTCGCCCGCGTGGTTTTCGGTTATTATATACTACTCGAGAACCTTACTCGAGAACCACTCTATCCAATTGGTTAAAACAGCATTAAAAAATCGGTGCAGTAGTCTTTGAGTTTATCGCGTACAGGATGACAGATAGTCGCAGCGGATGACTTTGTTTTATAATATGTAAGGATGTACGAAATATTTTTATGATAATAGAGATTTACACACCTGTTTAGGTAGGATATGATTTTAAGACCTTTTGCTGTATGTATCACCTCATACAAATAAATGATTTGATTTGATTTGATACTCTATCCTATATCTATATATTCTATATATATAAATAAATAAATATATATATATAAATATATATTATATATCCTATCATATAGTCGCCTTACATCGAGAGAAGTGGAAAGAGAGTAGAAAGGCCTTTGCCTTACAATGGGACAATATGAACTCTTCATAAAATAATAATATATATTAAATTAATGCTTCAATACTAATTCTAATTTCGCTATAAAACTAAGCTCACTTCCTTACGCAGCGCAGCACGGGCTATGTCGTAGCTTGGTTCAAGCTACGCCGTAGCACAGTGCGCGCTATGTCGTAGCACAGCGCAAGCGACGCCGTAGCACAGCGCGGGCTATGTCGTAGCACGGCCCAAGCTATGCCGTAGCACAGCGCGGGCTACGTCGTAGCACGACGCGTAGCGTGTGCCGTAGCAAGAGATGCGCGAACGCAACGCGAATAATACATGTTTCATTTATTTATCAAAATACTTGTATATAATATAAAATGCCCATTAGCATGCAGCCTCATATGTGTATGTAGCCGTTTTTAACGTATAGCTAAAGTATACAGACTGATTTATCGTTTACTAAAGTAAAACAAGTAACCCAACGCAGCACTCGCCGAGCTAGTTTTCTGATTTTACCGAAGATGAGAACTAAGTTTGGCAAAAAAATGTTAACTTTTGAAGGAGCACAGTTATACAACAAAATACCCTCATGTATAAAAAAGTTACACTCATTCAACGCATTCAAAACTCAATTAGCTGAATATTTAACCACAAATACCGAACATCCTTCCTAAAAGCCGAATGAGTGGGATGGGTGTATCATAACTGCTACCGTGACGTCTGTGGCGAACTTTATATTTATAATTTATTTTAAGCATTGTTCTCATGTAAGTGACTTTGTGTCTTTTTTTGAGAATAAAAATATCTTTAAACCTAAACCTATAGCTATTTTATAACAGCATTTTTTTTTCCTTCTTGCAACGCGCGTCTGAAAAACTAAACTAAACAGTTGTCATTCCCCGAGCGTGCGTTCATTGCAGCTCTGTTTTGGCTGCCATGTTTAGCAGTGAATGTTTACAAACTGGTAACATTATTCCCTAGAGCTGCCCAGCCAGCTATCCACAATGAACCGTTTGGACATTTAGAAATAGAAGTTTATTAATTTGATTTTCTACAATTTATGTTCCATAAGACTGTACCTACATAATACTCAATCCATACCAATATGCAAACTTAATATGTGCTAGCTGCGCCCCGCGGTATCACCCGCATTAGTCTCGATCCCGTGGGAATATTGGGATAAAAAGTATCGTATGTTTTATTCCAGGTCATGGTCTACCCCTGTGCCAAATTTCATTATAATCCGTTCAGCCGGTTTAGCGTGAAAGCGAAGCAAACAAATAAACTCACTTTCACATTTATAATATTACGTTAGGATTATAAATGCGAAAGTAACTCTGTCTGTCACCTTTCATTAACGCCTGAACGGATTGCGATGAAATAACCTGTGATACTTTTAGTACGTTACCGTGGGATAATATCCGACCTGTACGCGAGGAAAGCTGCGGGTAAAAGCTAGTGTGTAATATATTTTGTGGCTACATAGCATAATCAGTCTATAATGTTCCCACTCTGGGACACAAGCCACCTCTCTGTGAGAGGGAGTGGGCCGTTATCCACCACGCGGGCCCAGTGCGGGTTGGTTGGTAGATGTCACATGTCTTTGAATTTTTGGTTCTAGGACATGCCGGTTTCCTCACGATGTTTTCCTTCACCGTTTTGAGAGCAGTGGTGATGAAATAATTTACACAAAGTAAAGCGCCTGTCAGGGTTTGAATCCACGACCTACAACTCGTAAGTCGTGGCCGTTACCACTGGGCCACCACTGCTCTTCATACATACAATATTAAGGTCACTTAAATAGATGTTTTTTTTTTTACAATCTATGGTTAGATTGTAAAAAAAAACATCTATTTGAGTGACTTCTTTACCATCTGCTGAAGCTGATACCAAACTTCTTTGAGAAGGAAGTACTGGCCGACCACGTGGCAGTGAAATGAATAAAATATTACCTGTTTCTATTTTCTGTCTGTTCTATCGATCTTTTTTGATCGACTGGTATTACGTATACTGGGCAATTACAACTTATTCCAATTAAATATTCATTTTATCCTTGTTCCTAACGGATCCCACAGTGTGGGATCCGATTTATTGATTCAAGCAGGGGATTATTTCGTTCGGATATTAATTTAATCCAAATTCCTAACGAATACCACAGATCGGATCAGATCGGAACAAAATGTAAATTTTATTCACGTTCCTAACGAATCCTATAAAGTGGGATCGGATCGGAACAAATTCTCATTTTTTTCACGTTCCTAATGGATCCTACAAAGTTGGAATTACGAATAAAACGCAATTACGACTGTTTGTCCAAGGTAAAGAGTTTCTTTACAAGTGTTAGATGATATTTTAAGTTTAATTTTCTATAGAGTTCAGTTTCAGTTATTGTTTTTGTTTGACTTCGTTTCTAACTTCCTGAGGTTGAGGTTACGGGGCTAAAAACCATTTTAATTAACTTAAAAATCTCTGCAAGTTAATCTACAGATTTACAATGAAGCAATACATTTTAAGAAAATCAGCACTTAATAATCTGAAATCGTCAAAACGTAATCAACTAATTGGTCAATATTAAAGAAATTATAAAAAAATTAATAACTGATTATCCTTACATATTATAAAACAAAGTCCTCCGCCGCCTTTGTCTGTTGTTCTGTACGCGATAAACTCAAAAACTGCACCGATTTTCATGCTTTTTTCACCAATGGATAGAGTGGTTCTCGAGTAAGGTTTTAGTATATAATAACCGACATCCACGCGGACGAAGTCAGTCAAATATTTTAATATAAAAAAACAATATAATTTTTTTTTTATGGTTTATTAATTTTATTTTAATTTTTCAGCCTTTGCCGGAGCCTTCCCTATCATACGAGAGTCATTTGCCTATCAAAACTAATTAATTATTCGTATTACTATTTAACAGACAAGTATTTCCTAGAACATGAAACTACATAACCATGTTCCACTAACCATTCTGTATTTCTGAACAAATCTTACAGATTGTTACAGCATAATGGGTAACTGACAGAGGCGGCTCAAGTTCGATGCCAACTTACTATTAGTTTCTAGTGGCACCTCCTTGGGGAACCGACTTCCAAGTAAACGGCTGGTCTGGGGGGTAAAGCTCACACTGCTCACAAATTTAGTGCGTGATAGAAACTTGTAGGTATTCCTTATGCCGAGTCTAAGTTTAGTGTTCTATTTGGAGGGCCTAGACAAGTGACAATCACTTCGAAAGCGTTTCGTATTTCTACAACGACTTTCAACAGGATTGACATAAGCTTTTCGATAGCTTATGTCAGGGTTTTTTAGTATATCAATGTGTCAGTCCTATACATTTTTGCCTTTTCCATCATCGTTATCGCTGATAGAATGTCACTTTGTCTAGGGCCTCTTAGCAGTTTGAGTTTTGGCCTAAAGTCGGTAGACTCGATAATTACATCACTTTCTTGATGGACTGGGTTGATATCGGCAGTGGAAAGGCGAAAATGCTAAAGCACCAAAAGGGTACTTTTGGGAAATGAACTTTAAAGTTAAAACTTTAAAGTTCAATTCCCTTTCCACTGACGATATGATTCTGATAGAAATTATCTGTTTGGGAGGTCTTGATGTTGAATAGACTTGATTTAGGCATATTCCATAAAATATGAGTCTACTTTAGAAGATCTGCTATCTAATTGCGTAAATTATTTTCGTAACCGATTAAGACTAATCTGTTTAATTTTGACAGTTCAACAACATCCATTGCGTTATTTACGTTGTTGAGCAGATTTGATTGAGGCGCATTCCATAAACTACTGTCTCTACCAAATAGTGATGATGAGAAGTGTCAGTTCAGGTACATGGCGCAAATGTAATCCGTAGCAGTATATATTTAGGGAACGATGTACTGTCAAACGCATTGCAATAATAAAAGTCCCTAATTAAAATTAAATAAAGAACAACAAAAAGTTGAATTCCCACGTAAATATCATAATAGCCTGATCAAGATTATCTCTGGACTTTAAAAAAGACTGCAACCTCTGAGTTTGTTTCGGCCTTTCTTCTCAGAGTAGTCAGATAGGAAACGCCGACCTCATCTAGCTTATTTTTTTTTTGTGACTTGTAATAGTTATTTCGATATCTTATTTTCAAAATACACCATTTCATTTCAATAATTGGAACGCTGATCGTCAAAATATGTCAGATTAAGTTTTTTTTTTATGTACGAAATTTTATTTAAAAGTTAGTTAGGTGATTACTTTTAATTTACATCTGTGAGTGCAGTAGTAAGAGTTTTAATAAATCGTCATGCAATCAGGTCCGAAAATTGAAGTTATGTTCTTAAGTACCTATCTCTTAAGTGTCTGTTTTAACTCACGTTTCAGTTTCTTTGCCAAATCTGAAATTAGTTTTCGTAGCAAGCATTAAAATCCATTTTTTAGAAATGTTTACAGGTAA
Source organism: Lithophane leautieri (assembly GCA_949152455.1). Lineage (NCBI taxonomy): Eukaryota > Metazoa > Arthropoda > Insecta > Lepidoptera > Noctuidae > Lithophane > Lithophane leautieri. Next base: position 12,707,499 of record OX424478.1, read on the forward strand.
TTGTTTTTGACCGATGACCGTTAGGGTAAATGTGTTCTTGAGTGGAGACTGCGAATCGGAAAAAGTAAGGTAGGACGCCTTTAGGCTAGGTTGAGTGACGATCTTCGCAGGGTGGCTGGTAGCTGCTGTATGAGAGTTGCCGAGAATTGAGCTGAATGGCGTGCAATTGGAGAGGTCTATGTACAATGGACTGCTATAGGCTGATGATGATAATGAATTGTTTTTAGACAATTAATATGTAGATACTGGTTGTTCTATTCTTTAAAGTCGACTTTAAAACATACCCAAGTGCGTACACACAAGCTCAAGACAAGTAATTTTAAATATAAGGATCGCGGATTTTTGCGGGAAAGTCCAAAAGAGATACCGAGGCCCTTGGTAACAGGCAACTGAAGGAACACGGGTGGGTTTTAGTCAGTAAAAGTCTGACACGCCCTCCCGCTCCGCCCAGAGCGGGAGAAGTCATTTGATGATTTCCCACCCTCAAAAAAAAAAAAAAAAAAAAGGGTGTCCAGCATCATGTACTGATTCCATGGTAACAGGGTTGCGCGTCGATGCCCCTGCCATCCTGTATACATCGTCATAATCTGGATTCAATCAATCTGCATAGCCTTTTAGATGCAGCTGAATACCAGTATTTTACAGAGAGACTGCCTATCTGACCTCCACAACCTAGTAACTGGGCAATACGATACCCCTTGGTAAGACTGGTTGTCAGAGTTTCGGGCTTCTGACGACCCGTAATGACTTTCAAAGATCCAGGAATGACAGCCGGGACCAACGGCTTAGCGTGCTTTCAGAAGCACGGAGGAGTCTCGGTATGTAATGGTGGTCACCCATCCACAGACCAACCCCGGCAAGCGTAGCTTAACCTGGTGGATCGACCCGTGCGGCTGTTATTACTTAGCCACGAGCTCCTCCATCATAATAATCTGTATTAAAATATATAATTATAAAATCCATTTCAAATAATGAATTGCAAAACGCAGCAATTCGTTTTTAACACAAAGAAAAAGGAAATTCCCTACATAGTTCATCAACAGGGCAGGACAGGAATATTGGAAAATCATAAAAAAATACTTATTCTACTGTAACACATCGCCATTTAAAAATAAAAAAAATTAAAAGGACCTTCCGATGAAAGCTTCCCGAAAATAATAACTATACATGAAATCTGAAACAATACCTGACATTATCAAAAATTCAGCAAAAAACACGTCATTGTTTCATTCGTAGAATTAATTAGTTCTGCGTGCGTTCAAAAATTGATACTGATGCTGAATTTCACTGATTTCAAGTTGTCTGTAATTGGCGACTGTGTAACTCCGAAGCCAGTACTGCATGTAGTAGTTTAGATATATGTATTATATACAAGGTGGAGATGATAATACGACAATGAAGTAAACTGCTTATATCTAATTAGCTGCGCACCGCGGTTTCACCCGCGTATGTCTCGATCCCGTGGGAATATAGGGATAAAAAGTATCCTATGTACTATTTCAGGTCATGGTCTACCCATGTGCCAAATTTTATACAAATCTGTTAAGCCGTTTTCGAGTGAAAGCGTAACTAACAAACAAACTCACCAAACTCACTTTCGTATTTATAATATTAGTTAGGACTAGCTTCCGCCCGCGGCTTCGCCCGCGTGGTATGTCAATAAAAAGTAGCCTGTGTCTTTCTCCAGGATACCATCTATCTTCTTGGCAAATTTTGTTCAAATCCGTTCAGTGGTTTAGGTGTGAAAAGGTAACATACAGACAGACAGAGTTACTTTCGAATTTATTATATTAAGTATGGATTAGTTACGATTAGGATAATGTTCCACTTCCAAAGATTCAATCAAATATATTCAATAGTTTAATCAATATAGCACTATAAGGGTTCGGCAGAGGTGTACCTATAGTAACACCCTCACCGTTTTTTGGCTGCGACGTTGGTTTAGAAGTCGCAAGCGCTACTACTGAGCACGAGGTCCTAGGTTCGATTCCCAGGTCGGGCAAAGTGTTATTGGGTTTTTCCGTTAGGAATTTCTCGGTAGCAGTCTGGAGTCTGGACTTGTGCAATAGGGTTACATGGGACTTAAACATAACTGGAGAAATTTGGGTGGAGAACTATACCTACTCTCATAGAATGAAATGCTCCTAGTCAACAACATCTGTGTTCAGGGAAACCGTACACTTTTCCAATAAATTGAAATGTGAAAACGGAAAAGAAAACACGAGGAATTATTCGCCCGGTCACCTTCGGTATAAAACCTCTACGGATACCCCTAAGGCCCTCTACATACACACAAACTTATCTGGTCGAGCAACGGATGTCGCCTGCCTTATAAAGAACGCGTTTCGAAAAATATAAGTTTAAGACAACTATCTGCTGTGTACTTTTGATTCTTCGTGCTATTTTTATAGTTTTGCTTTAAAAAGGTGAGGTGAAATTACTAACACTTTAATATAAAGGTTGTAAAAATACCCATCACATAGCCGTCAACTACGCATTCTGTTCACCAAACTAAATAACTTTGCACAATATTATTTTTGGTGTGAAAAATCGCTATTTACGGTAGTGCGCAAACACTCACACAAAACATTGTGTTTATGGGTGTATGTAACGGTTTAGGGTTTGTAGGGGTATTTAAAATTAATTTATAACCTTTAAAATTTACTTTATTTAAAAAAACGTCTGAAAAAGTTGGAACTTTGACCTTCAATATCTCCGTAACCAGAAGGTTCCCGGTACGGTCCAAAACAAAAAAAATATTACAATGACGGAAATAACAAGTGACTTTCGGCTTCGTTAATCGCCTTTTTTTACACCCGTTAAATTCATTACGTGTTTCTGTGACAAAATAAACATGTTTTTCTTTCTTTTCATCTACTAAACAAAGTATCTAAAACTCATCAGGGTAATATTCACCACGCTGCGCAATCAGGTTAAAATTAGCAACCAGTATTTTTTTTTTCTGAAGTAAATAATTTGATCGTGTGTAGATACTTTGCAATGAAAGGACACCGTGGGTTAATCCTACTAATATTATAAATGTGAAAGTTTGTGTGTTTGTGTGTTTGGATGTTTGTTCCTCAATCACGCAAAAACGGCTGAACGAATTTGGATGAAATTTGGCAAACAGATAGTTTATAACCTGGATTAACACATAGGATACTTTTTATCCCGGTAGTAGGTTCCCATGGGTTAATTTTAGACATCTACACGGGCGAAGCCGCTGACAAAAGTTCGTTTCATATAAATCTATCCGACTTGGTTAATGATGAAACTTTATAGATAGAAATGACCCTTAAGGAAAACCAGGAAGACTGACAGGTATTCAATCAAGTCATATTTCCCCGGTCTTCTTACTTCGAATACTATAAAATTTATTTTCAGTACATCGAACACACATAATAGTCTTACATACTATGCCTCAGTAATATGAATTAGAACTTGAAACAAAACATACCTATATACAAAGTCGAGTCATTAGAATTAAAATTGCAAAGTCAAAGTTTATTTTATGTTAATGATGAATCTATATACAAGGCAAGGGTGACTGAGATATCAACGCACAGCCTAAACCGCTGGTCCTAGAGACATGAAATTTGGAGGATGTGTTCTTCATGAAGAGTAAGGTTCCATTAAGGAACGATTTTTTGAAATTCCACCGCTAAGAGGGTGAAACCGGGGGATTTCGTTAATATTAAAAATCTTATTCCTTGAGTTAATAGACTTGAAACTTGGCACGAATACTTATCTAAGTAAATTATAAAGTTTGTCATTTTTAGTTTTTATAAACTACCCCCTAAACGAAGATTGGGGGTGTCAAAGTTTGTATAGAAGAATTTTAACGTGCTGTCCGATTAACTCAAAACTCAGTATTTATACTTAAAACCAAAAATAAAGAATGACGAGTATTTAGGTTTTTTAAAAATCTACCATTAACGGGGTGAAAATAGGTAGTCTACGTCACAGCTCAAACCACTAAAAGGATTGGGCTGAAATTTGGCACACAGTAAGTTATTAGGACGTAGGCGTGCATTAAGAAAGGGTTTTTGGAAAATTCGAGCTTTAAGGGGATGAAAAGGGGGGATTTCGTTTGTATGAAAAATCTTACCCCTTGGGTTAATAGACTTGAAATTTTGGCACGAATACTTATCTAAGTAAATTATAAAGTTTGTCATTTTTAGTTTTTCTAAATTACCCCCTAAACGGGGATTGGGGGCTGTAAAATTTTGTATAGAAGAATTTTAACGTGCTGTCCGATTAACTCGAAACTCAGTATTTATACTTAAAACGAAAAATGAAGAATAATGTGTATCAGGGTTTTTCAAATGTACCCCTAACGGGGTGAAAATGGGTAGTCTACGTCACAGCTCAAACCACTAAACGGATTGGGCTGAAATTTGGCACACAGATAGTTATTAGGACGTAGGAATCCACTAGGAAAGGGTTTTTGGAAAGTCGCCCTTATTCTTTTAGTTATTAAACTTGAAACTTGGCAATACTTGCCACAGTAAATAATAAAGATTGTCACTTTTAGTTTTTTAAGCAAACCTTCACATAGACAAATAACGGGGTGGCAAAGTAAGTAAGTAAAAATTTTTATGCGCTGTCGGATTAATTCAGAACTCGGTACGGTAGGTACTAATACTTAAAACAAAAAAATGTAAAGTACGTGTTTCAGGGTTTTGTAAGTTAACAACTGACTTAACTTGAATAATACTTTCATTATGTAATGATACAATAATATTTAAACCACCGACTACATAATTGTTATCATTATGTGGTAGCAGCCCGCAGATATGTTTTTCATCAATAAAAAAAAGGGAAATATTGCCCGTGTTGCGGAAAATGGAATACATAATAAAATAGTAACTAAGTCAAAACTGTACATTAAATACTTTGAAAATAAGTAATTAGTACGAGGTGTGGGAATGAGTCTGATGCCGAAAATATATTTTTAAGTATTTTTGTCCGTTTGTCTGTTTATTTGGATATTTGTTCCGGATTGGCGCAAAAACGGCCCAACGGATATAGATGAAAGGCACACAGATAGTTTATAACCTGCACCCTAATTGCGTAATACACGATCCACAATCTGAATCAGTTTGAAACAAATTTCTAATCAATTGCTTCATAAGATTGAAAAAAAAAATCTGCTCCTCAACGTAAATAACGCTATGAATGTTGTTGAACTGTCAAAATGAAAGATTAGTCTTAATCGATTACGAAAATAAGTTACGCAATTAGATAACTGGATTAACACATAGGGTGCTTTCAATCCTGGGCGGTAGTAAGTTCCTGTGGGATTTTTCCGACATCCACGCGGGCAAAGCCGCGGGCAAAAGCTAGTCTACCAATAAAACGACAAAATATACTAAAAATAGAATTGTAGAGAAATATCACGTTACCAATCTAATTTTCCCCATCCCACCCACAGCTTGGAATCCTCGCTATTATCATTGGAACCTAATAAAATGGCATAAATATTATGGTTATGCTGATATTCCTATCACACCCACGCGGTGGCACCACCCACTTATTTACTTATTTGTGATTCGAGCAGGAGCAAATGATATTAATGAAGCATCATGAATTTTGTGACATAATACTGAATAATGTATTGTTGTCATTTTGATAAGAATTTATTAGTGTTCGGGTTTTTGGAAATGTGAATATTATTTTATACAGCAGAAGATTTGCTAGAATTTTAACGATTGACACGCGTTGCCAAACGGACTCGATCAACGTGGTAGTTTTTGTTTACCTAAGCAAGAGACGATCTAACACGTATTTTTTGTCGATCGCCACTGTGCATCGTTTTTATCGATCGATTAAAACAACGAGACACAGATGCTCGATTTCGAGATGTTACACGAATAGATTGAGCGAGAAATGTGTCCCTACATAAGAGGAAGTATGAAAGTGGCACCGGAGACAGACAAGTTGTGTGGAAATCGGTTGTCATGGTATAGACATGTGATGCGAAACAATGAGGAAAGTCTCGTGAAGAAAGTTTTTTAGTAATTTTCTTGCGTATATTTAATATTTTTAGTTAAGACTTCGCATAATAATTTTTTACTCTACTTGTTCTCACACACTATTGTCTACATTTCTTTCATATTTCTCCTTTCGCAGGTCTGCTGGAAGAAATTTCTTAAGAAATAAGCAGTACCTTTGTACTCATATTATAATTATGTTTTATCTCTATGTATTTTACTGTGTGTACATAAATAATAGAATAAAAAAATAAAAAAATAAATAAAGTTTTGAGTATTAATGTGGATGACTATAAGAATAGGAGAAGACCAAAGAAACGATGGAGGGACTGTGTGAAAGATGATATGGACAGAAAGGGAGTGACTACCGAGATGACGGCTAATACAGAAGCATGGTAAAACAAGATATGTTGTCCGACTTGCACTTGGCCAGTTTTTAAATATTCCAAGTCATCATCTGCCTAGCCTTTTCCCAACTACGTTGGGGTCGGCTTCCAGTCTAACCGGATGCAGCTGAATACCAGTATTTTACATGAAGCGACTGCCTATCTGAACTCCACAACCCAGTAACTGGGTAATACGATACCCCTTGGTAAGACTGGTTGTCAGACTTTCGGGCTTCTGACGACCCGTAACGACTGTCAAAGATCCACAAATGACAGCCGGGACCAACGGCTTAACGTGCTTTCCGAGGCACGGAGGAGTCTCGATATGTAAAGATGGTCACCCATCCACGGACCAACCCCGGCAAGCGTAGCTTAACCTGAGGGATCGACCCGTGCGTCTGTTATTACGTAGCCACGAGTTCCTCCACGAGTTTTTAAATATTCCAAGTGAAAACTTAATTATTCTTGCAGACGTCTTGAATAGCTGAACCTTCGTAACTACTCGCCTTTAGTTGAAAGTCTTATAAAAACGCTGATTCTGACTTAGTAACAGCACTAGTAGGTAATGGGTAGTATTTCCCCATAGGGTACCGTTAACTTTTACGTTTCCTAGTCGAGTAGTTGAAGTATTTGTATTAACTTTTTGTTAGTGATCTGAACGAAGTTTTGAGGTTATGGAATCCACAGCTACAGAGGTTGTGTCTATTATGAACCACGTGGTTGATTTATGTTCTATTTTAAAGCAAAAACTGCATAGAAATATGTAACTTAACAACAATGTTTTATATAAATGTAAGAAAAAAGGAAATAAAGAAAGAAAATACGTAGTTTTTGTAGTTCTTATGAAAATGGAAGAAAAACAGATATTTCTACCTTATTAAACCCCCACGGAAAAAGAGGGGTGTTATAAGTTTAATGTGTGTATCTATGTGTCTGTCTGCGCCATCGTAGCTGCCAAACGGCTGAATCGAGAGAGTTCTTAGATAACAAACAAAAAAAAAATCCTTTATTGGATGCTTTGTTTTTGTCGGGTTTTTTTAAATTTTAAATTTAATTCGGTAATGTTAGATCTAGTTTCGCATATTTTTTTTAAGTTATGAATTTGCGATCTCATTATCTCGTATTGTTAACGTAGTAATTATCATTGCCCAATTACATTAAAAAAGGATCCCCATAAATAAATTAGAATAAACTAGTTTCTTATTTCAGTTTTTATATAAAAAACTCAACATGCATTTTTTTATAATATGATATCCGTTCACAATACCTACATAATTATTGCCCAAATAGCGTGACTTGAATTTAAATTTCCGAACGAAGCGTCCAATTTAGCAATTTCGGTTTATTGGTTCACTTTATGCAGTAGTCTTTTGTACTTTTACCTGAATTTTATTTAATAAAATTAAATATGAGCCAATTGCCTAATACGTATTTCTGGAGTGTCGATTCGCCCACAAATAAATTAACGTGCGAATGGACTCAATAAAAACAAAAAAGTAATTTAAAGTATCGATTCGCCCGTTTCTAATCAACCAATAAACCGCAAGTTCATTCAATCCTCCATTCATGAATGTAACGTGTGACGTAACAGCCTTGAGTCGTTCCCCATCAAGGTATTTTGTTTATCAAAAATAATGCCGTTATGGAGCATTCTTAAATTAAACAAGATTATGAAGATGTTAATAAACTAGCTACACAGCGCACGTAGATGAGAGCGTAATCCTGGCTTAATCGCGTGCTTAAGACTTCGTAAGACACCAGGACGCCAGGATCTTTAAGAAACAGCTTAGTCTAAACTGTTCATACATTTATATTCTTGCCCCATTTAAGAGTGAATATCGTCAAAATTAGAGCCGTCATCAATCGCAATCAACCGGCTATTATGCCACGGAATATCTTCAAATAGCGTCAATTTAAAGGAAGTGACTGTTAAATGGTTTCATTAATTATTTTCGCTTACAAATAAAACTTAATTATGGGCTCTTTATGTGAAATTACTCTCTTAGATAGGAGCGTAAGACGGCTTAAATTGCTTGATTTATTTAATCTAAAAGTTATATATAAGCGTTTATGTATACTTAAGTTTTAAATAAATGTAAGCGGAAAAAACGTCCGCTAAGTATATTTTATAAACGACAAAAAAAATTTTTTTTTTATCTGTTTCCATCCTGTAATGTATCGATAATAATGTGGTTACGTACAGTTCAAAAACTTTCTAAAGGAAACCATCAAATGTCAAAAACATATATGTTCATAAATTCAATATCAGAAGTAGGAAGTCGAAAAGTTTCATAAGTTTTCCATAGCAGAAAGGATAAACCTGAAAATAAATCTCACTTACCTTATGAGAAACTTCCATAACGGCCAAGAAACACAATACAGTTCTTTAACAGTAACTTTCACATACTTAATTTTTTTTTCTCAATAAACAAAATCAACCAATAACCGAACAGTTTTTTTTAAATTGTTCGTTTAAACTAACACAGCCCTAGTCTCACAGAAAATAAATTAAATTTTCAATTTTGGAATTAAAGTTACACATTTTTGTTGCTGGCACAGTTTTCATTTTTTTTTAAAGAATATAATTTGAATTTTCCTTTGGCGGGCTTGGGTCGCGGAGCGCGCACTTCAGTCCGCCCGTCCCAACCATTTTATCACACTGAACATTGGTGAAATCTGCCATTAGGGACGTACCGAGATCTCGACTTTTATTGTTCGCAATAATGTTCGCTATCGAAAACAATATCTTACGTTCGCGCGAAACAAATAAACAGTGCAATAAACGAGTTGCAATGTTTTGTCCGGATTTAATGCTTTTTATTGCTAAAAAAGTGTGTAGTAAACTGAAGGGCTATCTTATGGAAGCGGTTTATGATTTAGTTATAAATTGGCGAGCGATTTGGGTCGACAGCAACAGAATTACGATATTCAGAAAACCATTGTGATTTTTTATACCAAGGAAATTAGTCGTACCAAAAAAAACTTGTGACGCGAACATTATTTACTCGAAGTCTGTTGTTAGTTACAGATCAACTTAGCCTTTCCCTGGCCCTTGAAAGACAAAATCATTTCCAATATTATAATACCAAAAAGCCGAGTCAACGCCTGCCAAATACAGTCCACTCAATTATCCATACCTCTGGACAAACAATCATTACAACCGATATTTTTTTTCAAAAAACACAACACTTACCAAAAAATTAATCTTATCAATCATCGACCCGATAGTATCGACAACGATCCTCCCTACAGCGTCTCGAGCGACCGTCACGCACTGTCCATGGCACGGGAACAACATTGGTCGAGTTCGCGCCTGCGCCCTACATGTTTTTCTCAACTCAACTTGAATATCAGTTCGTCTGTATTCGGCCTATAAATCTTAGGGATGAGCCGAAGCGGCCCATTTGCAAGTAGTACAGGTTTGAGTAAACATCTACATAAGCTGAACTGAATTGAGTTGAACGGCATTTTTGCTTGTAAGTTTTGAATTTAAATATAATTCTGTTTAATTTTTTAAGAAGAGAAGGCGACAGTTTACAAAAAAAAATTTTTTTGTACTTTGGGAGTTTTTTCAAGTTATGAGGTTTTTACTGTATGTCGATACCTAATGTAAGTATAGCATAATCAGCTTAAAATGTCTCCACGCTGGGACACAGGCCTCCTCTCTTCCAGAGGGAGTGGGCGGTAATCTACCACGCAGGTCCAGTGCGGGTTGGTAGATGTCACATGTCTTCGAATTTTTGGTTCTAGGACATGCCGGTTTCCTCACGATGTTTTCCTTCACCGTTTTGAGAGCGGTGGTGATGAAATAATTTACACAAAGTAAAGCGCCTGACTGGGTTCGAACCCACAACCTGCTCGTAAGTCGAGATTGTTACCACTGGGCCACCACTGCTCACTCAATCACCGATAAACCTAATGTATGATTATCTAAATCCTAACTAATATTATAAATGCGAAAGTGAGTTTTTTCGTTTGTTTGTTACGCTTTCACGCTAAAACGGCTGAAATTGGCACATTGGTAGACCATGACCTGGAATAGAACATAGGATACTTTTTATCCCGATATTCGATCGAGGAGTACCCGGGTGAAACCGAGGGCACCGTTAATTTTTAAATATTTCGGATTAAAAATAAAATAAGTAGTTATCAAGTTATAGCTGCAATTAAAACAGCAACCCCCGATCTTGGATAACTAAACTTGGATAAAAAGTAACAAGATACTACTTGTAGAAACCGAGAAAAAAAATCATATGCTGTTGTTTAAATAACTTCCTGTAATATAATTTAAAAAAAAAAAACGTTTATTTCAGAATATTTTTGTTCATATTTTGTGAGTAAGAATTCAGTTATTATGAGTAAGAATTTTATTTTATTTTTTTATCTGTTGTAATTATTATATTGTGTGCCTTTTAGTCAGTGCTAAATAAATGTATTTTATTTATTTCTTTCAATTATCTTAAGACTATGTAGTAGTCATGACATACCATCTTTCCGATCTTTCAGAAAATATTTGTGTTTTTGTTTGTAACGAATATACCTAATCAAAAAGCAATGAACCGATTTAAAAAATTATTTTACTAGTAGAATGCTTAAACATCACTGAGTCACATAGGTATAAGATAATGCAAAAATAAAACCGTTCTGAGAGGATTTATCTTTAAATAATACAAGAGTAAATCAAAATACCGTTCTGTGAAACACCGTATTTTGTAGTTAATAGCTGATGCCCGCGGCCTCACCCTCGTGGTTGTCGGTTATTATATACTAAAACCTTCCTCGAGAACCACTCTAACCATTGGTGAAAACAACTTCAAAATCGGTGCAGTATTTTTTGAGTTTATCGCGAACAGACAGACGCGACGGAGGACTTTGTTTTATAATTATGTTGTGATAAATGAATACCGTCAGCATCGCGTAGCATTATTTCACAAGACGTAGCTCGTAGCCGTGCTACGGCACGTAGCCGTGCTACGATGCGTAGCCGTGCTACGACGCGTAGCCCCGGGCAATTAATTAATAGTCTGCTGCAGATAAGTATTATCTAGCTTACTTACCCTTAAACTCGTGAAAATAATTTATATTTGACGATATAATTTTTGTCCTATTTACAAAAAGAAACATTTTCTTTTGATACTTACGCCAGCCGCTTTGCTTTTCAGTTTTCTTTTTTTTTTTTTGACCGACTTCCGAAATTTATTTATTAGTGTTTTTTTTAGGAAGTCGGTTGTTTTTTTTTTTGTAAAAAGTTTTTATTTTTCACATTTTAGTTGTGGTACCTACCCCACACAAATTCGTATACTACTACCTGCTATGTAAATAACAGTGACGGAGTCACATAGAACATCGTCTACTTATACTAAGTGGGAAAAATACGTATTATTGAAGCTTACTCAAAAACTACGCAAACAAAGAAATGGGACTACCTCTGGAGTATACCCTTTCGAACTAAAAAATATTTTTTAAATTGGTTCACAATTGGCGGAAATATGGACGTACATACACAAGAAAAAAAAAACAAACAGACAAACTTAGAACCGGAGGAGGTTCTATGTTCGTCTGTATTTTTTTTTTTGGAAGTCGTTTAAAAACCCCGACCCAAATGATCAAAAACTCGTAGCCGCGTAGGCGTAGCAAGTAGGTCTACGAGCCTACGCAGATCTGACAGAACATTATAATCCACTTAGTTTATCAGTTTCTACGAATCCGGGCCAAAGAAAAATACCCAAATGGTCCACAGAACATGAATTTATGTCCTGAATTTACATACTGTAATGGGAAAAGGGGAAATATATACTTTTGTATCCCCGTGCCTGTTTGATTTAGTATGACGTTTGCAAACTTGAGAACAACAGAATTTCTAAAATCGGAAATTGCTGTTAGTTGTATACCGCGTTTTGATTTCGGAGAGTGAGCCACTAAGGCGAGGTACACGGACCATTCGCGACCGCCGCTAGTAACTACCTCACCACTAAATGTATGAAAATTCACCAGCAGCAGTAGACGGCTCATTCACACGAGGACGATTCGTGTTTTTTGACAAATCGTCTTTTTTCACGATTCGTTTTTTTTTTTTTGACAGCTGACCTTTTATGACCGTGTTCACGCATCACGAATCGTGAAAAATGACGGACACGTCCTTAATCACTTATCGTCTTTATTTTTTTTTACAAATCGTCATTGACGGATCCCGGGTGAATGCACTAACTTTGGCTAGTAGATTTAGCAAAACGAAATAATTTAGGATTACCAGAAATAATAACATTGTACTTGGAATTTTAAACATAAATGTTGGTAAATTTATAGTGCTTTAGAAGAAGTGTTGGCAGACCAGCAACACCCTGATGGGTGGATAACATTAAGAAGATTGCAGGTAAAACCTGTCTGAAGTGTCTGAGACTCAATGTTGCATTATTATTATGCCAACAGTATTTATGGCAATTAACATTATAGTTAATTGATTCAGGCGTGACTTTGCGGAAATCCATTATAAAATACAATAGACGTAGATATATTTAGTAACCTATTCCGCTTAACTATTCTTCAAGAGTCATAAAAAACCCTGTAAGAAATCGACACGTGTTTCACCTCTCAACGAGGCATCCTCAGGATGACGATTGACCAATTGCAAACCAGAACACGATGTGTTGCCACACCGAGCGCTGGACGCAGAGTACAAAGTTTAACATTATGGCAAAACATTTATGCCTAATAATATTATGCGTAATGATCATTATGCTGAATTGCATTATGCCAATGTAAATTATGACAATCTTTTTTATGCTTAACATTAGTAAACCCTTGCAAGATGCTGTAACCCAAATATGTCGCCGCTCATAATAATTTCTTCTCCATTATGTGTCGCGTGTAGAAAGTGATTGATGACAGCCTATTGGAACACAAAGAGGTGGAGGTTGTAATGTAAGGTTCCTGCACGAATTTGCTTTCGTACGGGATTTGGGAGATAAGACACGGATTTGTGATGTCTTTAGTCATGTAATTTTTTTTATTTAACCATTTATGTACACACATGGTATACAGACAAGGAGAAAAGAACAGAAAAAATACGTACAAAGGTGATGCTTATTTCTAAAGAAATCTCTTCCAGCACACCTGCGATAGGAAAGTAGATAAGAGATGTAGACATCGTGTGTAAAATTCGAGAGAAAGTAAAATACATAAAAACGAAAACAATTCATGTTACATGTTATGGGTTTGCAATCAATATAAAACAGTGCAGTAAACAGTCCGTTATATACATTCGTTATTGTATACAGGATGTGAAGGACAGCCCTCCGCAGGCAGATGGGATGAATTCAGCATATCATACTAAGACGACCGGTACATGAAATTATTTCAGGAACGCTATGGGAATCCAACTAAACTAATATGTTTTATTATCTCACACGCAATGTATCGTTACCGTGGAAAAACGCAAGTAGCCGGACTCCCCGTGCGGGGGAGGCGCGCTCTCGTCACGTGATTTATCAATGTAAACTGAGCTTCGTGTCGTTCGCTATATCGCTATAGTATTTTAACATCCATTCCATATTTTTTCATTATAGCTGTTTTATTTAAATAAATACAGAGAATGTAATTTTGCTGCATACAGAGAATGAAATTTTACCTAAATTGAAATAAAGGAATAGTACTCAACTGAAAAAAAAACAAAAAAAAGTAAGATTTTTCTGAGAAAATTTCCGGTGGATTCAAAATAAGGAGCTGAATGCCCCTTGTTAATTTGCGTAGGGCTGTCCCTTACACCCTGTTTATCTAACGGCGTGTACCATGAGCGCGATTTAAGCTCCCACAAACAGGCGCGACAACGCGGGTGCGACAAGGGTAGCCCTGCCTGTCGCGCCAGCGATATCACGCCCGTTTGTACGAGCCTTAAAAACCAAATACCGGAGCAAATGTCTGTACTAACAAGGCTATACCTAACAGTGTTTGTTCCGACAGTGTATCAAACCCCGCGACTTATACAATCGTACTTACCCACTCAGACCAAATAAAAAACCAAGACAGCGCTGTCAACAGTGACGTGAGGCCTGTTTCGTAAACATGTGTGCACTTAGTTTGGTGTAGTTTGATTGTAGTGTCATTGTTAATGTGTGTGTGTGTGTGAGCGTGTATGCACAGAGCGGTGGTGTAGTTTTAGCATGCTTCACTGTATTGTTCGCAGCGCTCCGTATTGGTTTTTTATTTGGTGTGAGCCTACCTACCGTCAGACTGCCCCATTATGATTGATTCATTCATTTCATTCATTTTTGATAGTCCATAGTATTAGTATATTTGTACGAAATGCATACAAATGTATCCTGGGTATTCAAATTGAGCACAACCGGAAATATAGGTTACTAGTTCTTAGGCTAATACGTACCTTTACAAAAATCTTCCACTTTTTCTTAACGTATCGACAGCAAAAAGTTCAGCACTGAGTCCACTATTCATAATATACATAGACACATGTATAGATAGGTTCGTAAGAACACAGTATTATGCTTAGCACTGCACCAATATTTACGTTCGAAACGTATGCACTAAATTAATATACAGGAAAAGTTTTTATCCACTGCGCAAATTTTGAATATTTTTAATTTTGATACGTCTTAGTACAAAAAAAAATCGTTAACGAAAGATGTTTACTTTAAAAGTGGTTGCATGGCTATCCGGCGGCGTGCGGCGAAGCGGAACGCGCGAAAGTACCTACCTATCAGCTGTGCGCTCGCTCGATTCGCCAGCGTAGGTATTTACGTGGGTTACAGTCTTTCATTAGGGACCGCGGGGATTCCATGGGCTCGCATTCGAGGTATGCTCTCCGTCGCATACATTCTGCGAGCTGCTCGCAAACTTTCACCACTCAGTACATACACTCGCACCATCTCCTAAAACTCGCGGTTACTGAAGTCCGACATCGTGACCGGTAGGTACAAGCACGACACACGTGCGGCGCAGCGCTTGCGCAGGAAAGCGATTAGACGCGACGTCACACGACAGCGCGTGCGATGAGCGAACTGTCGGCTGTGCTGTCGGCCACAGCGCCCGGCGCCGCCCTGCCGCCCGGGAGGGGGTTTCTTCACCCTCGTGCAACACCGCAGCTTGTGCGCCGGCCGCCGCGCGCGCCCATTGATATTATTACGAATAGTTTGTGTCCATATTTTGCTGATATAAAGTAGGATAAAAAAAACAAAAAGTATTGAATAAATAATGGAAATGTGTTCTATTACTGATATTGAACCACCAAAAAAAATTTGCGCACTGGTTAAAAACTTTTCCTGTATATGTACCTATTTTTTTTGTGAAAACTTCTAGAAATCTAGACGCGGGTAGGATAAACGGATTCGCGTCATCGCGCGCCGTAGTGCTGTAACATAGAAGATAGATGGCGCTAATACCAGTTTTACGTTTTCACTTCTGTCGGTAGTCCTAGACCGCCAATTTTTTTTTTAGGACTCGTATTTCACAAAATGTTTATTATTAAAATTTATTAAATATACTTAACTAAAATGTCCATTTATTCATCACAATATAAACATGCATTTCAACAATAAGTAACAAGAATAAAATAGTGAATCAATAAATTGATTTGACAGATTATCCTTACGTTATTATAAAACAAAGACCTCTGCCACGTCTGTCTGACATCCTGTACGCGATAAACTCAAAAACTACTGCACCGATTTTCATGCTGTTTTCACCAATGGATAGAGTGGTTCTCGAGTAAGGTTTTAGTATATAATAACCGACATCCACGCGGGCGAAGTCGCGGGCATCAGCTAGTTTAAAATGAAATACATTAGCTACAAAATGTTTTTTTCCGTATACTTAATGCGAGATCAGCATAAACTGGAAACGTATAGCTTGTTGTGTAGCCGTGTGTACCTACATAATAACGGTCAGTTTTTGGTTTTATTCCGTCTTATAAGTGATAAGAGCAGAAAGGCGCCGTAACTTCAGCCGAAGCTACGGATTTCGTGCCTAGGGAGAAGACCCCCACGACAGTTGGTTACTCGTCAACTTTTCGGAGAAAAAAAACAAACATGTTTCATATGCATGTCTTTATTATTTAAAAGTTACAAACTAGGCGTAGATATGAGGCTGTATTCTTATCACAGCGCTGAAATACTACCACTTTACAATACACTGTTATTGCTAGGTACATTGAACATGTATTTTATTGATGAAAGGTTTTGTTAGATTGGTACTTGTCAAAGCTGCAAACTGAGGCGAGACATGGAATTAAAGCATACAATTTTGTTAGCGGGAAATCCTCCCACTCCAATTATTAAAAAAAGAAAACGTCTTTATGTACCTACCTATTAATTCTTATAATAAAAGCGAAATTCCATTGCTGGTTACGCATGCTAGCTGCGCGAGTTCATTTGCGAGTCATGCCTGTGTACAGTCACGAGCACCAATATGTATACACTTAGCAACTTATAAAAGTGATTTTCTCCTACTGTATTAATTGTAATTTTATGTTATAAGGAACATAGTATTTAGGAACCCATATTATTATGAAATAGGTATCATCTCAAAGTTGCACTCGTTATTCCACGAGAAAATCGTTATTGAATTTTGTTGAGTGTATACATACTTTAGCTCGTGACTGTACATACATAGCGTGACCGATCGCAATTTGAAATTTGTTGTCACCACCAATCACCTGTCGCAATGGATGATCCCTACATTTTCGTACAAAGCAAAGGTATATGCGTAGCTTAGCACACGTGTGTAGCTTAGCCAAGCGTAGCAATGGAACTGTGCCTTAAATCCTGACAAGTTCTCCAATTCGACAGCCAAGCTTACAATTAGGAACAGCATTATTGCGCATTATATCTCAGTGACAAAGAACTGTGTAAAAAAAAGATTGGGTTACACAGGTACACTAATCTAAAATAGAGAGCAACTAAAACTGAGTAAACAAAAATAAATCAGATCTAATTGTTTAAGAACCTCCATTACAATCATATTAAAAACAGTTATCATAATTCTTAAGAAGTACACAGTCAAGCAAGCACACGCAGTCACGGAGTCCCACTGGCGAGCGGTTGAATGTACGAAAAATTATTATTAATTTTAAAGACATTTAAGTAAAAAAAATAGCAAAAGCTACGCTAACTTATTCTAAACAAGGCCTTACTGCGAAGAAAGCAATCATTAATCACAGAAAGTTATTAAAAACCAGAGTCTAATTTAAAATCACCTAAAAAACGTAACCTACTAAAAGGAATCTGCTTATTGTAATATTATTTAATTCGAATAACAATGCCACGTGGAATGGAATAATTATTAATCTCAATTGTTATATTTTTGGGATGAAGTTCCTTCACGCACGGTAAGCCACCGACGCCTTACTGTGTCGTGTTGTGTCGTGACGCGGGATACACTAATCTGTTCAGGACTTCGTCACGACATGACATCACACAGTAATATGTATAAATCCGGCTTATACTCTGCACACTTGGCGAATGGGTTGTGAGCATCTTGACCGTCACGACACTTTTGCTAAGGTTTTTTTTTTTTTTCATTTAGTTTCTCTGAAACGGTGTTAATTATTTAATTAGGCCTGTTATTTAATACATCATAAACAAAGAAAGGATCTTCGTTCCAACCGGGTGTCGCGTGACACCTCTTAGACATTTTTTTTATT
This sequence comes from Lithophane leautieri, assembly GCA_949152455.1. NCBI lineage: Eukaryota > Metazoa > Arthropoda > Insecta > Lepidoptera > Noctuidae > Lithophane > Lithophane leautieri. Next base: position 12,725,531 of record OX424478.1, read on the forward strand.
GAATTTTGAATTTTGTAACTTATTTTTATTTCTTAGGAGCCTACACTTTTTCCGTTGACTTATACATTATAACACTTTTTTCACACACTTTCCAGGTTATTTTTACCGAGTCTGGGGTGTAATCTTGCTGTAGCATAAGCGTGGTAATACGACTAAATGCATAAACTATAGTTTTATGCAGGTTTACAGGACCATTTACAATAGGCGTGCATATGCAACACAAATGAATCTACCTTGCTTTATCGAACAGTTTTAATAACATAAGATCATGCCAGCTTTTCCCGAAGGTTAGGCAGAGGTGAACCTTACCAGCCCAGTAAAGTACACCAACATTTCGCCAATACGATTTAAGTCCCATGTAATAGGGGGCGAGCCTATTGCCATCGACCGGGCACAAATCCAGACTCTGGCCTGTTACTGAGAAATTCCTGATGAAAAAAAAAAAAAAACCAATAACACTTCACCCGACCAGGACATCATGGTCAGCAGTAGCGCTTGTAACCACTAGATCAACGAAGCAGTGATAATATCCCATCATAAATGATTACTATAAAATCAAGATTAAAAAAAAAAAAAAAAAAAAATTATTACTACCCTAGATAGGATAATATCGGCAACTTTATACTCTGCGATGTTAATGAGATTTTCCCATTTCGAGCTAAGTGCTAAATAAGTCAACAGAAAAGTAGGTACTTAACATAGTTATACTCCATTTGAAATAAGATTAGACATTTAAGAACGCGGCGACGGATGAATTCGCCATACAAACGTAATACCTAAATCATTTGCAATTTGAGCATATTTCCACCATAGTGTGTTGTTATTCGGATTGAGGCAGTATTTATCTAGGTTCCTACATCTTTTTTTTTTCCAAAAAACCTAACTAAAATGAAGTTGCAGCGAATTGAATTTCGCACATTTTTACAGCGTAAATGACATGTTTTCATGTTGTTTTTTCTGTATTATAAACAACAATACTTGTGATATTGTTTCAGCAGAAACATAGCCTATATTATCAAGTTACAAATTACCGAAAAAAAATGGAAAAACATTAAGTTTTCATTCATCATTTTTGGTATTACGGAACACATCTAAATTTATCATAAATTTTCAATAGCAAGTAGTGCTATCGTGTCAAGCAAATGTCATGTCAATGAAAATGTGTGCGTGGTCGTACAGTTCACGGTAGCTGTGTGTATTGCTCCGACAGGCACAATAGCGCAACATTTGTAGCACTCGATTCGTATTTGCGATCGAAGCTCCGCCGGCCCCTTAAATAAACATTTTTTACAGTCCGTTCAACTGATTTTGACTTCTGTTGAGTTGGTGGCATGACAAATGGCAGCTGCAGTAGACAGCTGGTATTGCGTAATTTTTTTGCTTTTAATGCCATCCTTATGCCTAGGGTATAGAAGTCAAAATCGGTTGAACGGACTGTAAAAAGGTTTTTTTAAATGTCTAATCGTATTTCAAATGGAGTATAGATGATACCAACTTAAACGCTCTTGTGGACACTTACAACTTACCCATGAATATATGCCCTAAGTCTGAATCGTGATTTTCGTACCGTATTCGCGTGTTACCCAGTCACAGGATTGGCTGCATCCGTTTAGACTGGAAGCCGACCCCAACATAGTTGAGATAAAGCTAGGCATGACGATGTTTTGGTACCAAACTCGGAAAAACTAGTCTCTCGTAAACAAGGAGTTTTAAACTTATGCGATAAGAACTACCTACCTAATAAAGTCTTAAAACTACATGAAGTATTAATAAAAAGAATTTAAAAAAATTAAAATAGCTGTGTCCACTAGCAAATGTCATGTTGGCAAGATGATTTTTCACTACGAAAATGGTAAACACTAGGAGCTTGTAAACTAAATTATATCCTTAACTTGATTAAATTACTATCTCATCTGACGGCCAATTCTCGTACTTAAACGTTCATATTCAAGTCCCAATGTCATCTCAGCGACAATCAATGTCAAAAACTTGTCAAAAATTTAGAGAAATTAGAGGTATTTTTGAAATATTGAGACTAAGTAAGAATGCGAACGTGCTTAATTAAAAATTCCAGATGTTAAGCAAAAATTTTCTTTTGGGTTTTGAAGACTAAGGGCAGCGCAGACAGAGTAGAAAAATACTGGAGAGGTTTTTCATTAGTAACTTCATAATGAACTTAACCACAACTAAAATAGAGTTCAAAATAGTGTGCCTGCCTTTTTTTTTTCGCTGTGGTTGTCGTGGTGCATTTTTTTAAAATCAATTCTTGACTGCAAGGAACATTCTCGAGCATTAAGCTACCTCTATATGCATCGACCCAAGATGGTAAGACTTCTGTGTCCCAAAAGATACCTACCTATACCAGGGATGTATAACATCAAGGAGATGCTATTAGCAACCAAAAACATATATTACATCATAATTTACGTTACAAATGCCATGTCAAGTAGATTCAGCAGCAGAAGCATTACATACATAACTCAAAATTGTTACATCTATAAAAATCTGTATTATTATAACAGGGATATAAAAAAACCTAAAACTATTGTCTATGGCTAGAGGACACAGCAGTTTCTCCCTTGGACACAGGGCGATTAAATCTTTTTCCTTCTCTTTTCCGGGGTAGTTTGGAAGAGGGCTTCGTCGGCGCGAATCAGCCGGTTGACAGCGCGACTCAACGACACATCTGTCACCAGAAACAAAAGTCAACTCATTTAGTCGATTTTCTATTTAGTAATAAATTTGTGTTTGAGTATGGCAATACTATGTTTCAAGATGATGTTCTTCTATTGAAAGGACGCAGTCTTCCGCAAGAAATATTGGCGGTTCCTAATTTTAAAGAAATACATTTTTTTTTTGTTTTTTAAAGAGGTCCATTTTCTGCTTAGGCACAAAATTTAAATAATTAATTTAGGAATTATATAAGTAACAATAAAAGGCCAGAGAGTACGAAAAATGAAGAGACTATGAAAATATAATTAAGCTAAATACTGTAAACGTCAGTTTTATTATGTTCTCATAAAATACTTATTCGAAATATTTACAGTCAAATACTAAGAAATGATTTAATAACATAGTGTTGCCATATTCCAATATTCTAGTAATGGTAAGCAGATTGTGTCAATTGAATCACCCATTGCGAACAAAATATTAGGTTAGTTATCAAAGTGAGGTTAAAAAATGAAACAAAAGTGATTTGGAAAATTCCTCTTTAATGTGATAGAATTTTAACAGTCCACTTACTTTCTTAATACATTACATGAACATGTAAAAACTGCACGAAAAAATCGACGCACAAATAAATAATTTAAATTAAATATTCACTTTGTTTTTTGGCAGTGACTGTACTTTTTGTTGTACGCAATTTTTTAGTGCACACTTTACTAAAAATCTTAACTATATTGCATCTAATATGAAATTGTACTCATAAAAGGCATCAATACGTTTTCATTTATTATTTTATTGAACAATGTTGTTAATTGTAAAATTAACTAGAAAATACTTCAGATAAAACTGTCACCATGACTTGTTGATTTTATATTTAACACTTTGACTGCTCAGAAAAGCGTCCGTCAGTCTTAAAACCTTTTATACTTAGTAATAGCGACCCAATTTCCACGCCTCCCCCTTAAGAACCCTAGTTCTTGGCCAAAAATATTTGGCCTACCAAATATTTTTTTATATTGCGATAGCTCATTATGTCCTAGAGATAGAAAAGAAAAAAAATACCGGTATTCTGGTAACAACCCATGAAGAGGGATGATGACTAATCATTATTAGAAACTAGCTGTTGCCCGCGACATTGTCTACAATCCAGAACGAAAAATAGCCCATGTCCTTCTCCAGGTCATGGTCTGCCCATGTGCCAAATTCCATCCAACTCCGTTCAGCCGTTTTAGTGTGAAAGCGTAACGAACAAACTGACTTTCACAGATATAATATTAAAAAATGTAATTTAGGGTAAGTTGGGATGTTCGAACAAATAATGTAGTTTCAAAGAAGGCATATTAAAATGTGAGAATCGACATCGTAAAATCGATGGAAAAATTGAGAAGCTACACGCTTCAAAAGTTTTTGGAAGGGATTATTCCCGTCCTTGTTTCGCGATACGGACCAAAGTATGGCGCTAGTATGAAGTTATAAAGTCGTTACTTCTGTGATAGTGCCACCGTGCAATTATTTTAAAACGTATAAAACTTGGCAACTTTTGAGCCTTTACACTTTTTATAATAAAGCTCGTGGAGCTCGTGGCTAAGCAATAACAGCCGCACGGGTCGATTCATCAGGCTAAGCTACGCTTGCCGGGGTTGGTCCGTGGGTGGGTGACCATCTTTACATATCGAGACTCCTCCGTGCCTCGGAAAGCACGTTAAACCGTTGGTCCCGGCTGTCATTTGTGTATCTTTGACAGTCCCTACGGGTCGTCAGAAGCCCGAAAGTCTGACAACCAGTCTTGCCAAGGGGTACCGTATTATCCAGATACTGGGTTGTGGAGGGCAGATAGGCAGTCGCTCCATGTAAAATACTGGTATTCAGCTGCATCCGGTTAGACTGGAAGCCGAAACCAACATGTTTGGGAAAAGGCTAGGCAGATGGTGACACTTTTTATGATTTCATCTTTTTATATTATTTGCACTATTTGCAAACAATTATTTTTGGGAGTTTAAAATTAAAAAAAGTCATATCCCATACCGCCATATAACCGGGGATGTACTTGTACCGTATATTTAGGTCGCCCGGGATGCCTCCCGGGCCCTTGGAGGTTATCTTTGAATAAATAAGTACATTTTAATCTGTTTTTGCAGAAGACAACAAAATAAGTTCTAAGTTAATGTATCTTTCTATCAGTCATGTTAGAACGGCCTTTTTAAGCAGTCACAATGTTAAATACTTTTAATACCTCAGTCGATAATTATAATATTAATACTTATAATTAATTAAATATTTTAAAACTGATTTGACTGTAACTTGCAAACAAAGTTAGCCTCAAAAACGCGAATTATGTCTTCTATAATTATTTTTAATATTCAATAATATGCTTGATAAGCTATTAAATTGTATATAATTCATCTATTGCTTGGATGGTCAATAAAATGACGTATTATCACTACAAAGTTAATAATAATAAAAATTGATTATAACAAAGTTCTGTGATAAATAAATTATATTAGTCTTTTAATGATTAAATATATTAATAAACTAACGAAATTAACTATATAACGCAGTCGATTATTCGAATCAATCGACAATTTCACATTCAACTCAACTATTTACTTTGTAATGACAACATTGCATATTAATCGTATCGCACTGGCAACACTAAATATCTCTTGAGGAAGACCAGTGTTATTTTTTTTATTAATTTGACTATGGAGGCAGCTCTGTTTATCAAGATCCTTAACACTAAAGGTGCCTACAGACTTGATCAATTTTGAATATCGAATACGTCGTTCAAGAAATGATTTATTATTGAGCTTTACTTCCGATCGACAAAATCTCTCACTTCTTTATGCACCTTAATATCGAAAATTGCAGTTTTTTTCCGGTCGATATTTGTTTACCGACATAAATAAGTACGCATATCCCCCGAGTATAATAAATAATTAAGCCTCAGCGCCAGTAAAAAATATCGGTCGCCAAAAAATCTGCAATTTAGAACAATTCTAAGTAAACGTAGCATGTATAAGTACCGTAGACCGTACGCAAAAATATATTTTTTAAATAATAACAACACTTAACAGAAATCCCATCAAAACTTGTATAAATGTACAATGTATAGTGATTTCATGCAAATTCTACTAATTTGTTAATATTAAAATAATCATCACCGTCCTATTTAAAACCGATCGTCGCACGACCATTCTTTTTTTTTTTTTCGGTGAACCTGGACGTGTCGTCGAGCCGACAGAGGGCGCTTTCCGGTTTTCCGAACAAAAAGTGACATATGCACGCGACCGAACGCGTATGCTCACAACGATCGCTTTTAGATAGGACGCAGCCTTATGTGATCAATGTAAATGTGTATATTAATGTACTTCTTGATTTTCTAGATTCTTCGAGAATAATAAAGGAAAATGTGGATATATCAGAAACTAGCTGTTGCCCGTGACTTCTTCTGTGATCGAGTATGAAAACTAGCCGATGTCCTTCTCCGGGTCATGGTCTACCCATCTGCCAAATTTCATCCAAATCCGTTCAGCCGTTTTAGCGTGAAAGCGTAACAAACAAACTCACTATCGCATTTATAATATTACTAGCTTATTACGCTTTCACGATAAAACGGCTGAAAGGATTTGGATGAAATTTGGCACATGGGTAGACCATAACCTGGATTAGGATATAGGATACTTTTTATCTCTATATTCCCACGGGATCGAGACTTATGCGGGTGAAACCGAGGGGCGCAGCTAGTATTAGTAGAAATTATCAACTTGTTGTATGTCTCTCATAATTATGGAAAAAAACAATATTTCTGACTTATCCACTTTTCCCTTATATATAATTGTATACTTTATGTACTTCTGTTTGTTTGCACCTACCCGCGTGTAGTAACATCGCATGCTGTATGTGTGTGATACATTTCTATTACCGATAACTGACTTATACTAATGGAGCTTCCACACAGTTCCCGGTCAGAGCTTTTCGGACTACAGATTGTCTGAGCTCCGTAATTGTGTTTGTCAGGGCATACGTGGGCCACTGAGAGTCATGTGTGATCAAGCTCTTACAAAATGTATCTAACCAATCTATTTAGAGCCCGAATTGCCTAGATCCTGATCTGAGTGGATGGACCCTTATCCAACATATTTACCCATTCCATACAACTATGCAGAAGACCTCTGCTTACCCACAGATATAATTGTTGCATTTCACGATAACAACTCCTACGACACTGACATAAGGTTCAAATTCGTGAAATGCAACAATCACAAGGCGTCCAGTATATTTTGGTCCTTCACAGCGCTGCTTGCAAACATAATTAATATCAACCAAATATCAAATTCAGTACTTTTAATTTAGTTCTACGTCGCCATATGTCAAGATATACTGGACATAGTATATTTCTGACTTCAATGGGCAGTATACTTGTGTATCTAAGTATTGCATTTCACGATGGCACAGTGTCTTCATGAAATACAATAAAAAATATTTAGACTTCAAAGATGCGTTTCAGTTGTGCAAGTAACTTGCACTCCAGCAAACAAGTATACAGTTGCGGTCTGAGAATGTTTACCACCTTAAGGTTTATAATTGCATGCACACATCTATGTCACAAGGTCGACGATTCAAAATTCAAAATTCAAACCTATTTTCTTTGTTAAATGTCATTATGGTAATGTGTCAACTTTAAAATTAAGATATAGTATTTTAGACTTTACTGCACACAGTGTGGTAAAGAATCTAATTTGAAAACTGATAAACATTTTTAGACCGCGATAGTACAGTCACGAGCACTAATATGTATACACTTAGCAACTTTTGAAAGTGATTTTCTCCTACTGTACTGATTGTAATTTTATGTTATTACGAAAATAATATTTTGGAGCCCCGGTTATTATGATAAAGGTCTCATCTCAAAGTTGTAATCGTTATTCGTCGAGAAAATCGCTATTGAATTTTGCTGAGTGTATACATATTTTTGCTCGTGACTGTACATCAATGTATTGGAAATACTAGCTGGCACACCTATAACAACTTGTCATTAAGTACTAATATCGTATACTTGCACCATTACATTACAAAGAATTGTCTACATAGAGGTGAAAGTTACTTGCACAACATAATCACAGGAATATCACATTCAACAGAACAGCTTTATACAATTACGCTGCAATAGCTAGATATTCACTATAACTTGTCCCTTGCCGTTATGTTGGCACAATTGCTTGTCAAGCATTGTTTCTATACTAATAGAGTTCAAAATGGCGACGACAGAACAGCACTACCAATCGCGTCACGGGACAAGTTGGGAGTGCGTTTCATCAAATAGTTCCTTTGCCGTAATGTTGGCTCCACTGTCAAATTTAAAAAAGGAACCTATTAGGTAGCGCCGTAGCGGCGCGAGCGTATTCGTATTGGCCCTACAAAGAACAAACATTACGACATAGGAATTATGTATTTGATGAAACGCACTCTATGGTGGATCCGCAGAAATAATAAAGTAGTTCACTCGTGAATGAACATCATTTGTATTGCGTTCATTCGTGAGTAAAAAAAACCCCGCCAAAGTCTTGCAAACATAGCCGTGATTGAGTGAAGCTTGTTCTCTGTCAAATATAATACTCATGTGGCGAAATCGCGCCGTATAAAACAGTATACATTTTACTGGCTTCACCTTTGAGTTTAAATCAAATCGATTTTCAATCGAATTGGTGTGATTTGTCATTTTAAATTGTATTGTGTTTATGTCAATCATGCACCCTAATTTCGTAATACACGATCAATGAGAATTGGAATCGGTTTGAAACAAATGCCTAATCCATAGATTCATAAGTTAACCTGCTCGACAACGTACGAGTAAATAACGCAATGAATGTTGTTGAACTGTCAAAATGAAACAAATTAGTCTTAATCGGTTACGAAAATAAGTTACGCAATTAGATACCAGATTAACTTGAAAAAAGTATTTAGTAAATTATTTTAATTCATATTAAGACTTTTAAATTGTTTGTCTCACTCGATAACATAACAAAACGAAGGGGTGTAACTATAGTACACCCACATTTAACCAGTTATGTTTATGATTGACTCGACCTCGACACAAGACTAACTGACTTGATAATATGAAAATTCGTAACAGCAGTATTGTAAAAGAACTTTTGAACGCAACTGATATTAATTATGTAGCTATGTTTTGGATTGACAACAGACTACGTCAGTTACTGGGTTGTGGAGGTCAGATAGGCAGTCGCTCCATGTAAAATACTGGTACTCAGCTGCATCCAATATAGTTGGGAAAAGGCTAGGCAGATTTTTTAAGTTTTGAATTGACACAAGATTGCTATTGACATGATTAAAAAAATTGGAGGTAAATCGATTCGATTCAACACTCGAAAGTGAGCCAAATGTTTATGAGTATATGATTGTATGTCTACCAACCGGGCGTGGTGTTGGCGAGTCGTCGCATGCGGCGCGTGTTGCGGTCTTGGTCGCGGATCTTCTTCTCCATCTCGGCGTTGGTGAGGGTCTCCAGGTGCGGGGCCCATTGTTCCGCTTCTGATGGTTGGCGGTATGGCGTCTGTGGGTGAAAAGATAAGATAAGATAAGATAATCATTTATTTGCTCAAACATGAGTACAATACACAGTTACAACACAAATTGTCAGCATGCAAGAGATGTTAAAGGTAGAATTAAAAATTTGATCATCATGTTTGCCTTAAACAATGGCATGCAAATATTAATACAATAAGTTATAATGTCAATCCGAGTCTAATTGTTTAAAAATGTCATGATAATATTAAAGAACATTAAAAATAATAAATTAGTAGAACATGGTCAAAATCTCTCATCTAAAAATTCATTTAAATTATAATATGCCTTATCTGCTAGAAAATTTTTAACTTTCTTTTTAAACTCTACGTCAGGTAACTGCTTCCAGCTCTTAGGTAGTTTATTATAAATTTTTGGAGCCATGCAAAAGACACTCTTGCGCATAAGTGCCGTTCGATACTGATGTAAGCAAATTTGACTGTTGTCACGTCTATTACGTGGAAATCGATCTGCCATGCGAGAAAACAGATGAGGGTTGGACCTTAAGAACAATGCATTTTCTATTATGTATATTGAAGGTAATGTCAAGATTTTGTATTTTTGAAAATAAGGCTTGCAACTCTGAGCGGTTTCAAGATTGAACATCGACCTAATGCAACGCTTTTGAGTTTTAGGTGAAAAGTGGGAGTTATTGGAAGAGTGAGCAATAAAACGGTGTAGCCACTTACGAAATGGTGTGGATACACAAAAAACCATACACGTGTCGCTGAGAAGTTTGTTACGTCACTTCCCCTTTCCAGCTCAAATACCAGGAAGGGGTGACTGTTTGGTTGTTTAGAGACATTGTAACAATTAACTTTTTAAAAGTTAATTTTCAACCTAACTTCAAGTTCCCTTTCCAGGTGGGAAAACCCAATAACACCTTGCCCGACCTGGGAATCGAACCCAGAAGCTCAGCAGCAATTATTATTATTAGACGTTTCTGAAATTTCTCGGGATCATGAGATCCCGGATTTTTTTGATAAATATTATATTTATCAAAAAATTACTAATAAAACGTCTAACGGGCCTCTGCAAGCTGGCTTCGGCCCCTCGTACAGGCCTTCCACAGGTCCGGGACCTCATGATCTTGAGAAATGTCAGAAACGTCTAATAATAATAATTTAGTTTTATATTAACTGCCTCGCTGGTCCAATGGTCGCAAGCACTACTGCTGAGCAAGGGAACCAGGGGCCGTATTATGACGTATTAATGCCACCATTTTTCCAGTGTGAGAGATATAATATAATAATATAATATAATATTTTTATTGAATAATAATTAAACGCTTAAAAGTGTACATTTCAACAACAGTAAGACTTTCCACACAATTATAGTAGGTACCTAAAGATAAACTTCAACTAAAATATTTTGAGGTGCAAGTAATGATGGATTGGAATTACAAGTTTTTTGGTAGCGACCCGCCCGATCTAGGTTAATTCAAACCTGTGTTTCAGGCCATCACTTTACATTTAAATTGAACTGGGACACTAAAATTTACCTGATATAAAATAATAATTAAATTAACAGCTATGAGAAAAAGCATATTGGTACATTAATGTCTAAAACTGAAGATGAAACTATACAAAGCCGATAGCACCATCCATTTTTCGCAGTGGAATTATGATGGCATTAATACTTCATATTACGGCCCCTGGGTTCGATTCCCAGGTCGGGCAAGGTGTTATTGGGTTTTTTCATCTGGAATTTCTCAGTAGAAGCACGGAGTCTGGATTTGTCCCGGTTGACGGCAATAGGCTCGCCACCTATTACATGGGACTTAAACATAACTGGTGACATGTGGGTCTACTATAGGGACACCTCTGCCTAACCCTTCGGGGAATACAAGGCGTGATGCTATGATGTTATTTACTTTTGTATTATTATGCTCCTAGTGGTGTGACCATCAGACTGCCAAGACATAGGTCTCGAGTTCGAACCCAAGCCACGAACCTCTAACTTTTTGGATTCATGTGCATATTGTATAATTATCACATGCTTTAAAAACGGTGAAGGAAAACATGGTGAAAAAGTGAGGAATCTTGTATATAATATCTCTCATGTCTAAGAGATATTTTCCTCGATATGTGAAGCCAAGTCAGAGGCCCTTGGGTGTCTTTAAAACTCGGACACCAGGTTAGTCACTAACCATACGAAAAGAAGATTATGCCTCTTACCTCTACAACAGGCAGTGGCGCCTCACTGAAGGCATAAGTCCTTTGATGCCAGCTCAGTTGTCCTCGCACACTATACGCGATACCGGTCACAAACTCGCCTCCTAAGCCAAGCTCGGCACACAGCTTCATCGCAAATTGTTCAGGGTTGTTCTCCTTTTCTGACATGTCCCATTCCACCTGGAAATATAAATTTTGCTTTAGAATGTTCACTCACCATGAGACGGGGGAGTTTGATAAAGGCCAAGCTAAGTCAGTCTGACTATTTTGTCAATGGCGCCCTCCCCCGTCTCACCGCTTACATACCCCTGGCGGTGACTAGCAGTCGCGTGCGGACTATTAAGATTACGCTACTGCTGTCCCAATGTCACACCAACATGATCAACTAGTGAAGTGTTCCCCACATATAGTATGTTAACTAACAAAGGGCGTTTCCGTCAACCCGCAATAGTACAGCGTCCATACATGCTAATAAAAATATTACCACTCAAAAATTTTATTTTTGTTTTTATTGTTTTCAAAATGTCTTTAACATATCTCGGGATCCTTGGGTCCCGGACCTTTGGAAGGCGTACGAGGGGCCGAAGCCAACTCGCAGAGGCCCGTTAGACATCCATAATGAAATGGGGCACAGACCGACGATTATCCCTGTTTGCGCTATGCAAGGGCACCCAAGGACAACCCCCGGTTGGTGTAGGGCTATTGCAGGATATGGAAACAAAACGATTTTTATAATTATTAGTGATGTAAAATTCACAAAACTATTATATTGATACATTAAAGAAACACTGTACACGCATACTTGTATTACAACTTCTTTTACGTATCAGTTTAATATTTTAATTAATAAATATAAAAATTAAAAAAAAATATATAAGTTATTTTTTTTAGCATGTTTAGACGCTACACTATTCCAGGGTAACAGGAACGCCCTTAGTTAGATAACATACGTAGGTATATACTGAATTTCATGACAACTCTTTTGTTTGGGTGCTCCCCTGGTAGTTCTTCTGACAATTGCATTTACTAACCTGATCAACCAGTGATGTGTTCCCCACATGAATATTGAGTTTGATGACAACTCTTTGATCCGGCTGCTCCTCTAGTATCGCGGGTGGTTCACTGGGATACGCTTCTATTTGCTGCCTGATCGATGAAGCAACAGCCGGGATGAACGTGCTGGTGTTCAGCTCTAGGTCATCACATAACACTTCTGCAAACTGCTCCGGTGTTATTATTGACTCTGAAATAATGGAAAAGATTTTATGTAATAGGACATTAGTGCATTAATATCAATCTGCCTAGCCTTTTCCCAAATATGTTGGAGTTGTCCAGTCTAATGGGACACAGCTAAATACCAGTATTTTTCATAGAGCGACTGCCTGTCTGACCTCCGCAATCCAGTTACTGGGTTATACGATACTCCTTGGGAAGACTGGCTGTCAGACTTTCGGGCTTCTGACGACCCATAACGACTGTCAAAGATCCACGAATTTCAGCCAGGTCCAACGGCTTAAGGGGGATGCGCCAGGGTAGCCCGCGAAATTCAAATTTTCTTACGTTTTTTGCAATTTGCAGGTCAGTATTAGATTGTATGTTGATCTAAATATGATTTGCGCACGTAACAAATATCGATTTACAGAATTATAAACATTAGAATCAGCAATACAACTCTTTAAGTTCATGAAAGTCTCAAAACTCATGATTTCATAAAATCTCGACATTTGATTGAGCAAAATTTCATTTTTCGTTCTGAGAAACACTTTCGATATTTTAAATCAGAACTGCCTAGGTTAGATTCTAATTTGCGTATCTGCAAAAGCAAGTCATTTCTTACCATTTTTGTTCCAAGTAAATGTATCTCTCAGTTTCTGTCCTTCAATCTCCATGTCGAGTCTGATGGGCACGAGGATCTGCTTCTGTGAGGAGTTCTCCAGCATCGATGTCATGTCCGTGTCGTCAAAGCATAGAGGGAATGTGCGGACCTAGAAAATATTAAAGATTCATTATCTTATTTGTTATTTTAGAATTAGCAGTATTGTAAAAGAGTTGTATAATCATTTTGGTGTACAATCTATTCTAGTAGTTTTTTTTTTTGTTTTTACGTGCTTATCTCTGCAACTACCACTCGGATTTGAAAAAATATTTTTGCATTTGTTACCCCAATTCTTGAGGACGGCTATAGACTATTTAATATCACGCTAAGACCCTTAGGAGCCGAGCAAAAAGAAAATAAGCCAGAACTATCGCTAAGCCAAAACAAAGAAATAGCGCAAGGAGGCGATGCGATGCAGCGGGTTGGGTCCGGGGAACACTATCTAGTATCTTTGTTCAAGAAGTACGCTCCGCTCCATACTAAAGTACAGCTTAGAGTACAGTGATCGCGGAGTGGGGCGCGTCTCCGTGGATGATCTTTACTAACTGGTATTTTTTATAATACATGGTCTACCAGAAGAAAGTATTAGAGACATACCTTCTTATTATGCACCCTAGTCCTGCTAATCTGAGTGGCTTGCGGTACTGCGTCTAAGTGCGAAGAGTTGGGCATAACAGGCAGCCATGACTGGTTGTGAGGCTTCTTGCTCTTGCTCTCCCTCGGTGTTGCCAGCTCCTGGCTGACTGACACAGCTTTGTACCTGATTATGAAGAGCTAATGTCAGTTGAGCAGTTCAAGTACATGTTGCAATGTTAGTGGTGATTGAACGTAACCAAAAGCTGTAGATACACCGCAAACACCAATATGATTTGTTTGGAAAGTATTCTTATGGCCTTGGTTAAAGTGATAGATGTTTTAGTGATTAAAAAAAAACAAAAGACATAATAATGAAAACATGATATAGATCCACAACCTTGATGAATATTTATGATGTTTAAAAAATAATGAAACAGACATTTAAATTTTTAGGGAAAAAAGCAGGACATTTTTCTGTAGTACCGAAATGATTCCCAATAGATGTTGCAATAGGAAATCTCATGTAGTAGAGTGAAGGTTTGAATGATAAAGATAGGTGACCATCTCCAATTATCACTTACCAATGTTTTCTCAAACATCATCTAAATACTCAAATTCCTAAAATAAAATTAATTATTGTAAAACGTACACATACTTATCATCGTTGCCCTCAATAATATCTTCCACCTCGGAAGCCTTGAGGAGTGATACTGAACTGGACAGCACGTGGGCACCCAACCCGTTGTCGATGAGACGTTTCCTCTCGTCATTGGTTAGGGTACGCCGGGCCATGCCCGGGTACTTCTTGTAGAGAGACCCACGGAATAACCGTAGGTAGTTGCCAACCTGAATGGAGAACGAACTCACGTTGTATTCCAAATACTTAGTGGAAAACTGTATTGCGTAAGGGACCAAGAGAATTTGTATACTGTACATTATCATGATAGCAAGAAACTTTTGCACTGTGATAATATCTGAATTTTGTAGTGTGATCTTATGTTTATTGAATTAACTGACTTAGAAAAGAGGTATTTTAAATAAAGCTTCGGCTCAAGTGAAGGCGAAAACTTGGTAGTCAAATTGTTAGTAGAGTTTATCAAATTTCTTGTAAGCATCAAATATAAACAAAATGAATGCCACCAACCTCTGAGCCGACACAATAAAATTCTCCTCCCTCTTCTATTTGGAAGCTTATCGGCTTATCGCCGTAAGTTCTCAACGCCATTTCCTCTGTTTTTCTTATCGACCAACTAAATAAAAACTAAATAATACTGTATAATTTCACTAAAATATTAAAGTAAAACCATACGCTACGTTATCGATAAGCTGAATGACATTTAATTTGAATGAATGAAGTGAATGACAATTGACAAATAATGATGTCAAAAACTCAGTCAAAACCAATGGCGTCCATATCAATGTTGGCACAGAGAAAAATATGTGTAGCTCATTTCGTTTTAGTCGATTTTTAAACACTAAGCAGACGATGGATTTATCCACGGCAATTTGTACATACATACGCGACGATGGAACATTGTAATCCTGGCTGGCAGACTATTTGTCTTACATATGCGTTATTGCATAGATTTCCATAGGTTTTATCGTAGCGGACCTAAAATTGTACGCGGACACAAATTGTCAATCAATTTCGCGGGCTACCTTGGCATCCACCTTAATGAACACTGCATCAATGGGAATTCTTCATGTTTACGTTGGCAGCACTGGTCTAGTTACCCAGTTTTCCCAGAGATTTCAAAACATTTACCATTTTCCCATTAGTTTCGAAATCATTGCCAAAGGGGGAAGTCGACGCAGCCGCTGTCGTAAACGACAAGTGCCTAAAAAGAAATAGTTATGTCTAACAGACCACTAGCATTCAAAAATCCATTCTCTAGGCCATGGATGTCGGAAACTGGCGCAGCGGCTGCGGCTGGCGAGAAAGCTAAAGGTTTGAAAGGTGTTGTGGCCGGCGGAATAACTGGTGGCATTGAGATTTGTATCACATTCCCAACGGAATACGTGAAAACACAGCTGCAATTAGACGAAAAAGGTTAGTAAAGTCTTCTCCTCTTCCAACTATAAGCTTGGTTTCATTCACCAATCAATATTTCCGTGTCGCTTCTTGTCATATTTTGTAAACATCGCACTAAGAGAAGAAAAACCATTCTCTAAAAATACTGCTGTTCGGACGTCAATACGTCATTCACTATTTAAATTCTAATATCGGCTTGATATTCATTTGTTTCTGGGTGTAAACTTTCTTTCGACCTCTCCTAGTCAGATTCTAGTTGGACTGCAAACTTAAATTATTCTAGGTTAGTTAACCTTGGGTTCTAGGGAGGCGCTCTTTCGCTCGATAACTCATTCTCTTCGCTAAGCGTAGGAAATGTTTTGTACAACTTTACGAATCGGACTTTGGTCCGGTACCACTGTTATGTCAGAGAACACACAAATAAAAATATTGTTCAAGGCCTTTTCCTTTGGAGCGACACTTAAGTATCTTACGCGAATGACCGCTAATGAATATTTATTATTATTGTATGAAATCAATTTATTGATGATTCTGTACCTTATTCTTTTAAACATTATTACTATATACAACTTACGCTATAATAACAATCTTTTAGTTCTATTTTGTTTCAGTGGAACTGTAAGGACTACCTACAGTTCCACTGAAACAAAATAGAATCTAAAGACTTATTTGTGTACTTGACTTCTCCACCCGTAGATTATCTAGTTATTCACACATTCAGGGAAATTAAAAACAAAGAAGAATAGAAAGAAAATACGGTTATTTGCGGCAAACATTAAAAATAAAAAATAAAAATAATCGAAACAAAATAATTCATGTCTTTGTCATAAAAAAAGTTTTAAACACCTACACAATAATTAACTAGGTACAATATTCTAATTATAAAATAATTGCCTGGCTTTCAATTGTGTAAAAACCACTGCTAAAGGTACTTGGCAAGAACATGTTATTCTAATAATTCCATGATAGTCAAATAAAGTCTTTATAGTGTAAGTAATAAAGTACGCAATCAAATGTCCTAAAAACATTTTGATTTAAATATGTATGTAAATTGAAGTTAATAGAATGAACCCACAATAATGTTCTACACATTTAGGGCTTTATTTATAAATGTTGCTTATAGTTAAGTGACGTTCAAATGTGAAAAATTTATGGTTAATTAAATAGTTGAAGGTTTATAAATAAACCCTTTAAGTACTTACATACCTCATGATTTTATGTAATCATATTTTGGTTATGGGCAATAATCATTAAATGCAACATTACAGTCTGGAAATTTTTTTTTATGTAAAAGTTAAAATTCATGATCTTCCTTTTATTTGTGACACTATGTTATTTAGCAAAAAATAATCCTTATGATGAAGCCTTTCGATCGGTATGATGAAGCTACAGGGTGATTATTTTTCTCATGTAACGGGTTCGATTCCCGGTTCAACCATGTAATTGTTTAAATATCTGTGAATGCAGTTTAAATTGTTTTTTAAATTCAAATAATGTCTTCTTTCAGTAAAATGTTCCATCTACAATATTCAAGGTACTTTCCCTCCATGTGGCATATCCGTGGGGCACCCTGTATATGAGGTGTTGACAACATGACAACTCATAAAAATATAGGGGGAGGCAAACATATCAGTCGCCTCTTAACTAACATCAACTCAAAAGTAGCTTATTCATTACTTAAAGTTACTTATTCTATTTTTTAAATATCACCCCAGATTTAAAAAGTTGCCTTGCATATAAAATATTCAGCGTTGCTAATAAAACTTTGCACCTAAACATTTTGTTATCCTTATCAGTCGTTGTCATGTAACGCCGGTATCGATTGATAACATGATCAATGGAAATTTCTTTATCTGTTTGCGTTAACCAAAGTGGAAACAGGCCGGTGAAAATAAGGTTGATTAGACCATTCACACCACATGATTATGGTACAGCCCAAAAAAAACTTACAGTTAAAACCAGCTACTTGTTGGTGAGGCTTACCAAATTACATGTTGGCAACAAAGCTTCCTGTAATTTTGATTTTGATTTTTAATATAGCTTTTAAGTTAGATGTAATACTAACATGATGGGCCTTGATGTCAGATAATAATAATTATTATATTTTTTATTTTGACCCGACTGCCCCAGAAGGAGGTTAATGTTTTTATTTATTTATTTAAAAAAAACCTTTTAAAAACAAAAAACAACTGACTTCCATAAAAACACAAAAAAAGTCAAAAATAATGTAACTTCGGAAGTCGGTGTCGGTGTCGACTTTTCAATTTTCATTTTGTGCCACCGACTTCCGAAATTAAAGTAATTTTTCATTTATTTTGTGTTTTTTTTGGAAGTCTGTTGTTATTTTTTTGTAAAAAGTTTTTATTTTTCACTTTTTAGTTGTGGTACCTACCCCACACAAATTCGAATACCACTACCTTTAAATAACAGTGTGTCAAATAAGATGTCGTCTATATAGACTAAGTGGGAAAAATACGTAATTATTGAAGCTAACTCAAATTCATGGGCAATGCGACCACGTACCTATTACATGGGTTTCTGTCTATATCCTGGAATAGGTACGTAGTGTAGCAGGTAATCAAATCGCCTTGCTGCAATAGTACTTACGTCTTGGAACAGAAAAAGAAAAAACATAAAGCGGGACGTAAAAAAATATGCACGTCATACGCATGAGGTGCATATTTTTTTCCATCTGCCTCCCACGCGAAATTATTTTAAAACGCTTCTCACCAGAGTTCTAAAAACGAAAATATTTAAGGCATGCGGCGGCTGCAGTTTTGTTTGCGATACGCATCTAAAGTCTGTTTTTTAATCTCGTAGACTTATTTGACAGGTGCAAATGTCAAACTACAAATTGAAAAAAAAACAAACAACAATCACTTGAAATGTCAAATTAGTCTAGAGATTAAAAAACGAGAGTTTATAAGATTATTTCGCTTAAAATTTCACGCTACTGATTCTCACAAGCAAAGTATTTGTATAAAATGAAAGGCGCAGATTTTTGCCAAGCTCCAATTAATTTACACAAAAGCAGGTCAGAGAAGGTCCCCACTGAATACAGAGGGGTCCTTCTGGGACCTGGTTTCGAGATTACGAGGGCCCTTCTAATAAGAATCCCAATAAGAATCCTTGTAATCTTGCATCATTGGTACCTTTACAGACTGGTAATACTATCTTAACCAAAAACCTCTTAAATTTCCAGGAGGTGCCAAGAAGTACACGGGCATTGGCGACTGCGTGAGGAAGACCGTTAAGTCACATGGAGTGTTCGGTCTCTACAGAGGACTCAGTGTTCTCGTCTATGGCTCGATTCCCAAATCCGCCGTCAGGTAAGCCAGAGATATTAGTAGGTACGGTAATAAGGAAAGTTATAGCCAGTAGATGATTAAAATCTGATCATACACGTGGGTAATACGAAATTTGATTAAAATGTCGTATATCTCGTAAGGATTTACGGGTGCGCGTCAATAATTTACAACAGTAGATATCGATAAGGAATCAATTGTCATAATAAGATTTTATGTTCAATTAAATACCAGCACAGCGACTAAATAATCGATACGATTCAGACTAAAGACACTCCAGGAATTAGCTGAGGTCACAGAGTAAATAATAGGAGCGTAACCATGAAAAAAAAAAGAGTTCAGAGTAGTTTTCTCCTCAAACGTATTAAATAAAACTTGAAGTACACAAAATGCAGAAATTCCACTATGTAGTTTTACTATTTAGGTACACAAATACGCAAAGATTATGTAACACATAGTAAGAAAACCAGTGTATGTTTGACAAACACTCGAGATAAGATTGGCTTGGATTACAGCAATCTGTTTTTGTTATTCGTAAATTTTCTTTTCTAAAAACATCTCGCGACCTAAATTGATTGCGTTGTGTTGTGGATTGAACAGTCCATATTGGCATTTAGGTACTGATCACTTTATATAATAACAGTGTCAAGTGAAGCTTCGATTTGTAAGAATCAATAAACAATTAGAAATTGTCCTCATACAAGATGACCCAAATATGACCGACCGTATCACCCTACATAATATGTATACCCACCCAATCACATTTGTTTTTTACCATTTCGGCCAGTTTTAAGTTATATCAGTAAAGGGCGATTGGTCCAAGCGGGAATGGACAAACATTTTTGAGTAAACTCAATTATTAAAACAAACTTTAGACACTTTCGATGAAACCGCATTTTCGTTTCAACTTTATCATGTTTTGGTTATCATATTTGGTTATGTCTTGTCAAATAATAATGAACAGTATCATTTGTGTCTACATCAAACACTGGAAGGTATCGCTAGGCAAAACATCGTTAGGTACTAATTAATGAAAGAGATACGAAATTATTATGATAAAATGCCATTAGTGTAAATTACTTAGGTGTAGTTATACGGAGGCATTTATGGGCGTTTTACAACACCCACACTTTGAAGAGTGAGTATCATATAAACGAAGAACATAATAATAATAAGATAAATAGCTACAAATTAATTTCTGAATCGCTGATTGAATCTCTGATTAGAAAATCTGCCATGTAATACATGCTGGTTATTGTAATTAGTTGAATAAATAATAACGCTACCTACAGTTCGATTCAAACTTAATGGCGGCTCGGAACATGAGGCGAGTCGCTGCGCAGTAACAATTTCGTTTGTCAGCGGGTGTGAGGGGTGGGGTACTGCGCAGCGAAAAGCTAACTTCCGAGCCGCCATTAAGTTTGAATCGAACTGTACCTATCTGTTTTTGAAAACAGATTAATTCCAAAGACTTGTATATGTAGTAACCGTTAGCCGTGAGTGCCGTGACATCTCCCAAAGACTACTGTTTGCAATTTGCGACCGATATAATGATTAGCCTACAGACAAAACAGAAAAATATTTGTTTCCTCATTCGTGTCCAAACAATCAAACAAAAAATAATCTAAAGCTTGTTTGTCTGTCATATCAAAGCAGTTCTCTTCTGTTTGCATACTGATAAAGTTATGCTATGACACAAGACAACTTGGTCAGTAAAAGTATACTTACAAACTCGTGATCTTGCTATTGCGTTTACAGTTTAGGCCAGGTAAGGCACATTAGAATTGAATAGAACAGAATACTCGATAATATGTACACTATACGAATTACAGATATAGGTAATACAGTATGTTAACGTCCATATTAAAGTAAAAATGGTAAAAAACACGAAAACTAAAAAAAACAAAAATTTTGTATAATTAATAGTGAAATATTCAGAAAAACAAAAAACAATTGATACATGAAAGAAACACTCTGTACACGCGAACTTGTATTTCAACGTGGAAAGACTAAGGTCCGTATTACAGAACGTTCCTCAAGTCCAGTTTGATCTGCAATCAGTTGATTACTGTTTAAGTATAGAATCAGTACTTGAGCATCGGTCTTATTCCAGAACGGTAATCAATCTATACTCAGCTGAATCGAGACTCAAATCGAGCCTCAAGCAGACATGTGTATTGTCTATGCATCAGCCTGTTTTCGTTTACGATTTATTATAATATCCGACTTTGATCCGATCTTCACTAGATTAGAAATATTAAAATACACCATAGAAGCCCAGTTATTTAGGAAATCAGCGTTATTATTTCATTCCTGAATAGTAAAATGCCCCATTTATTGAAGTAAAGCTCTTTGAAGTGAAGTATAGTAGTTTTGTAAGCAAAATTGTCAAGCTTAAAAGACTTATATTTGTGGCCTTAAATAAGTATGCTATTTAAAATGTCAGTATGTCAAAACATCAGTGTGAAAAATATTAGTTTGTTGTTTGTCTATTTTAATTATTTGTTTAGCTGATTTTATTCAAATTACTTAACAGTTTTAAAATGGTAGGACGGAAGAAAAATTTTAGTACTTTGGAAAAAAACCTGCTAATAGAAATTTTAAAAACACGTTATAGAAAATAATAAAACTGATAATGTCAGCACAGGAACCAAAAAAGCTGCTTAGATCCGTATTGCGGAGAAATTTCATAGTTCGCCTATGATAATTGACTCAGTAAGTACCAATCTATTTTCTTATTCTTATTTTTACATTTACTTATAAATTAAATGGGGTTATATTAGTAGTTTTCTACTGTTCAATAAATTGATCATTAAAATACATAATCTCTTTTATTGTTATTGGCATCAGGGGAACAGCTCAGACGCCTTTGGCAAAATCTCAAAACCCGCCAAAGAGATGCTCTCACAACATTTTATGTATCAATTGTTGGGCTTCCACTCTGGGCAACTGCTTAATATGTTATTATGTTCTCTTCAGATTTGGTGACTCCAATCCAAGCTGATCAAAATATGATAATAGAGGAAGAACTAGTAATGCCGCCCGAAACATTTAATGCCGTTGATATAGAACACACTCCAACAATAATTGATGCCAGCCAACATACCACAACAACAGATGCGGTTGAACCCACGGATTATTGATAATAAAAGAGTTGATTATTTAACATATTGTTTTATTTATCAAAATGAATATGTATACTTGCTGTAAATTAAACATAATTGTTTACTATGGTACTTCTAAAAGCAAACCCATCAACTGTCCCTTGATTGACAGAATCATTCAGATCAATTTCATTCTCATTGCTACCATAATCATTCTCTTCATCATTTATTGGCATTGTATCGTTAGATGTTATTGAAATATTAAAAAGTACTGCGCAAGAAACAATTATGTTACAAACTGTAACCATCGGTAGAATTAAATTTTTCACTACATCTTGAAAAAATCTGTATCTTTTTTTAACTTTTCACGACTATACTTTTCACTACTATAGGGTCCTGCGTATCTCTTATAAATGCTAAAGTTCAACCTTCTATTAGAATTATCGTTAAATAAGTTATTATAATGAACTACCTCTTCAAATATATCCATTTTGATTATGATTTTGATAGTAGGTACCTAATATTTAAAAATATCAACAGAACTCGACAATGCACTATTTGAACAGAAGAAATATTGACAATTTGACATGACAATCTATGCTCAAGCGCGGTCTCGACCACACTTGGGTGATTACAGATTTGATCACTGCTTGGGTTCGATCGAGTAACTGAGTAGCGATCTAAAATAAAGCCAAACTCAGTTGAACTAAGATCAATGAATCTATGCTTGAGCAACGTTCTAAAATTAAAAACGGACTTAAAACTAGTTTTAAACAGAGATCAATACTTGAGTTTCCTTCTGTAATACGGACCTTAGTGTGACAAGTGTGCATGTACAGATGTTTTTTTTACGTAAGTATCAATTTAATATTTTTTGTGAATATTTTACCATATAATTATATTTTTTTAATGGTAATATTTTTTTTAGCTTCTTATAAGCTATATTATTGCAGGTTGACGAGAACGCCCGCGCCCTTCGTTACATAACATTTTTTTTTTTTTTTTTGTATCCATCGTTTTACACAATCGGCGACCTTTACATTAGATACCGGTAACTATGTACCATATAGCATATTACATAGCACTTGTAGGCACTTACCTACATAATTGGATATCAAATTGCCGCTGATATTGATATAAGTACCTATTTATCACCTTGACCCTTAGTTGACTTTGCTACTTTGTGCTCTATTTATGACACAATTGATAATAATTAATATTTCCTTAGTAATAGTAGATACTAGACTGCAACAAAATATATTATTCGTATCGAAAATCTGCGTTGGTATACTGTGTAACTTTTTATTTTATTATTACCTTATACAGTGACATGAATGTTTACTTTGTAAAGTATTATATTATTTTAATTATTGTGAATGTGAAGACTATGTGGATCTTTGTTTCTTTTCTTTTTTAGTATTAATTTTTCCTTAGTTTTAATTAATCATGGTCTGGCAGTTTGAGCAATTTATGCGGCCTAACCAAATGTCCTTTCTTTGGTACTGTTCGTCAAATCGTTGAGCTCCTTAAAATTGAAGTTGAGCTGCACGATTATTGACAAATGCTTGCACTGACTGGACAGGTCCACTCAATCTGTGTGGTTCTTTCCTCAAAAGTCCATTTCAGACACCAATCTACATGGTCTTCACATGATCTGACCAAGATTATGTCTGGACTTTAAAAGAGACTGTGACGTCTGAGTTTGTTTCGGCCTTTCTTCTCAGAGTAGTCAGATAGGAAACGCCGACCTCATCTAGTTTTAAAAATGTGATTGACGTGTAAAAGTGTTTGTACAAACCTACTTACAGAAATAAAAATCATTTATCATTTATCATTTATCATTGTGCGTAACTTATTTTCGTAACCGATTACTCAGACCAAAAAAAAACCAAGACAAAGCGCTGTCAACAGTGACGTGAGGCCGGTTTCGTAAACATGTGTGCACTTAGTTTGGTGTAGTTTGATTGTAGTGTCATAGTAAATAGTTGTAAATGTGTGTGTGTGAGCGTGTATGTACAGAGCGGTGGTGTAGTTTTAGCATGCTTCACTGTATTCTTAGCAGCGCTCCGTCTTGGTTTTTTATTTGGTCTGAGACCAATTAAAACTATTTTGTTTCATTTTAACAGTTCCACAACATTCGTTGCGTTATTAACGTTGTAGAGCAGTTTTTTTTTTTTCAAACTTATGATGCAATGGATTGGACCTTTGTTTCAAACCGATTCTGATCGTGTATTTCGCAATTCGGGTGCTGGTCGCAATTGCTGAACGTGGGGTTAATCCCTGTGTTCGATTCTCGTGTCGGCAAAGTGTACGAGTAGTTGGGTTTTTTCTTCAGATAAATTTTTAGCAGCATTCTGGAGTCGAGATTTCTGCCTGCTTACATCAATAGGCTCTGCCTCTTATAGACAAACATATCTGGCGAAATAATGTAGGTTTTTTTTTTAAATCCACGACTGGAAGCTCTCCTTCATCTCACCTGATGGTAAGTGATGATCAGGCCGATGGTGGAAGCGAGCTTCACCCGGAATCCTCAACCGCAGAGGAACTGGCTATCTTACCTCCAACTACTGAAACACAACAAGTTAACGTTGTTGTTATGGCGACAGACTTAGATAAGACGGTGGTAGCTAGCCAGGCGGACACCAACCAACCCTAATCATCAACCAAACGTAATCTAACCCGAGACCTCTGGGACCTCTGGTCTGGGACAGGTGGTCTTATCACTAGACCACGAGGTGGTTAGAATTTAAATTCCAATTAATTACTATTTAACAGACAGTCCACTAGCAATTGCATGATCACATAATTTATTAGTAGAACACGCGAAAACACGCAACATTACCTGACGGCCTTGACCATTTTACAATACCGTAATACAGACAATCCACCCATATACAACATACACTGAATACAAGTGTCCTCAATCCATCAGACTAACGACCAAGTACCAGGGTTACATAACTCGACAGTAGTTCTCGCATTTCTCTAATCTATCAGAGTAAAGTCGACACGTATATCTCACGTTACCGCAAAGTTGAGCACTAATGGCTGATAACAACAGTTCATTGTGTCACTTAGTCGAAGGTCGATGCAGATAAACAGACTCAATGACATTCAGGACATGCGTTGTGAGGAGAATTTGCACAGATTTAATTTTGTCTTGAGTTTTACCGTCTTTGCAATTTCTGTTAGATAATTCAGGTGTGCTTGCACTAAGATGGGTTTTTTCGTCTCAAGTATGTCCTTTTTGCCATTCATGCCACGTAGCACTATAAAAGTGTCAGGGCAAAATCATTTAGGCTTGATTCATAGGCCCAGCTGAGTACGAGTATAGGTAGGTACTTACAAGAGTTATTCTCTGTCTTAGTAGCTAAAGTAAAATGGTCTTGTCTATCTATGTAGTTGGTCGCCTAATTAATACGCTTTATAACTGTCTTTATTTGTAACGTGAAATATTTACAAAAAATTGAACAAATATCGCTGTATGTTCATTCTTGTTACCGCACTCTTGAGATGTCACGTGCTGGAGATTCTAAAACAAATGACTCGTAAATACATCAAATTCCGTCGTTTCTTTCTAAATTACAATGCTACCTACAATGAAAGCTGTATTCATTACAAACCAATCCAAGCCAACACTGTACAGCATTGGAAGGCTTGAATGAAACTCTCCAGTCTCCACGAAAGTACTAGGCAACCATAAATGTTTAGTAACTATCGCTATAAACTAGCAATTGGTACTCGCGGTAGGTAGGTACAATCTTTACGCATTGGTCACATGAAACGATATCGATAAAAAAAGACCAGATAGGAAAAAATATCGAATAGGTATTGTGGCACCATAGCTATAAATAGAACAAAGGCAGTTGTGGAACGCATCTTTAAAAAAAAAATGTTTATAGATTGTTATATAAATAAAATACAAGTCAATGTGCTAACTGACGGCCAAAACAAACTCAAGGTTATAATATTATTTTAATTAAGTTTGTCGAGTTACCCAGAATAGTGAGCCTTTCCGTCCGATGTATTGCATAAGCAAGTCATCGATCGAGCAGCTCGACCCTATTTTAGGGAGCTATATGACCTCATTCACCACGAATTTATCTGTAGAGTTTCACAAATTGGAATTGTTGCACAACTTTCCTCGTCTAATTTGAGTTACTTATTATGTTTTAGAATTTCCTCTTATAACCAAGTTAATTTTTAAACTGCTGTTATCCGTTTTAAACGTCTGTGTGTATTTTGAATTTCATCATTTTAATAGTATTTTGTATAAGTAGCCTATGTCCTTCTCCGGGTCCCAGGCAACCTATTTCAAATGTCATAACGATAAGTGGCTAAGGTGCGTGAAAGGAACAGATAGTCAGAGTTAGGCACCCGCAGACAGGCGCGACGCGACTCTGGTGGAACTATTTCTATGAAAACTTCACGGAAATTGTTCTAGCGGTGTCGCGTCGTGCCTCCCTGCGGGGGCCTTACCTTTCGCAAATGAATGCATTATCTATTAAATAGTTATCATCGCAGTTTCTTGAGACTCGAAACTGAAGAAAACTGAAACTACAGGTGTGAAACCCGTCACCTATATGATAACAATCCTACACCATAATACATTGTTAAACATGGCCTCGTTAGCACTAGTATTCAAATGATGGCGGTCAATGTACTTTGGAACGAGGAAAAATATTATGCAGCCCGGATTTTGTGTGACACGTTCAACAACATCCACGAAACGCTAAATGTACAGTAGCAGTACATATTTATGAGATGAGCCAGTCAGCTAAATTGGTTTTTTTTATTTTTATTTATTTATTTGTTAACATAGGTAAAGAAGTTATGCCAGAAGGCGTACAAATATGGTGTTTAAATCTAGCTGAGTAGGTACTACAAATTAAAATTACTAAAAATATTTGAAAAATCATGCATAATTATGGTATTAGATTAGAAAATAAATTGAACAATTCTCTCTCTTAGAAACAATTATTTCAGATCTAAATGAGGAATTATTAAATGTCAAAAAATCTATGTCAAAATAATTAAAATGTCAAATACTGTCAATACTACCTAATAATTGTAATTCTAAATTAATTCGTCATTTAAGTATTCGTCTATAGTATTTTTTACACATTTAGACATTTATCAATTAAGAACGATTTAATTTTTTTCTTAAATTGTGTAAAGTTTAATTCTTTTATGGCGTCTGGAATTTTATTATAAATGCGTGGAGCCCATACCCAGGACACTTTTTTTTACTAATGCTGTTTTACATTTATAATTACTCAAAGAATTTTTGTACTGACTACGAATTGGAACATTTCGTACCATAGTAATTTTTTCAAAAAGGTTAGGATTTGTTTTGACGAAGATACTAATTTCTAATATGTATAGCGCCGGTAGCGTTAGTATTTTTAATGATTTGAAGTACGGTGCACAGCTGTCATCTGTTTTCAGACCACACATGGCTCTAATACACCTTTTTTGTGCCTTGAATAGTAATCCCTTATCCGGGGAATTACCCCAAAAAATAATTCCGTATCGTAGAAGTGAGGCGACTAGACCATGATAGTTGTGTGTGATCTGTGATGCAGACTGTTCTAAACGTTACTACGACGACTTTTTTCGCGATTTTAGGTTTGGTCCCATTGTTAAATTTGTTCATAATGATGAATACAATGACCCTTAGAGGATGCCCGTGAATTCAACTTCACCCTGTAGACTGGTGAAGTGCATGTGAGGGTATGTCACCTCGCTCCCGAATAGGGAATATGCATGTGATTCAAATAAGGGTCAAGTGTTTTTTTTGTATAAACTATGTTACTTCAGAATTATGCCTCCATCAATATTTTTGAACACTTAATTTTTTTTTTATGTGCCAAAAAACTGTCAAATCAAATGCGACACTATTGGTCAGAACAGATTTGACGTAACAGACTATGACAACAATCATTAATGTCAATGTGTTTAGTAGGAGTGTTAGACATACTCTTATTTGGCGATGCAAACTGTCGAATAAAAATATAAAAAAAAAACGTTTTACAGAAAAAAGGAAGTCGATTTTTTTTTTTTGTAAAAAGTTTTTATTTTTCACTTTTTAGTTGTGGTACCTACCCCACACAAATTCTAATACCACTACCTGCTATGTAAATAACAGTGACTGTGTCAAATAAGATGTCTACATAGACTAAGTGAGAAAAATACGTAATTATTGAAGCTAACTCAAAAACTACTCAAGCAAAGTTAATAAAAATTTATATGGGACCACACGGGAAGCACCAGCTTTCAAATAAAAAAAGAATCATCAAACCAGTCGAAAGTTCTCAGGTAACAAAGATTTAAAAAAAAAATACATACGAATTGATAACCTCCTCTTTTTTTAAGTCGGTTAAAAACATGCATATTTCCTAGGTAAGATAAACCTTAAATTGTGGTTTTAGTTGGTAGGAGTCCGACATAACTCTACGGCCTCCTCATACAATCCATGCGAAATTCAAATTTACTTACGTTTTTTGAAAATTGCGCGGTAATTATTATTGTGTGCTGGGAGTATTAAAGTTGGGGAAGATAACGTAGTGGGTCTAAATTTGTTTCCCGCTGCAAATCGTCATATTTTCACGAAATAGTCCTATTTGTGATTTTGGCGATGAAGGTCAGATTTCAAATAAGTCAGATTTCAACTACGTCAGATTTTGTGTTGGTAATGTACAATACAGTCAGTATCATAATTTATGTTACTGATCAAATTCCTCAACTTTTTTAAATTTATTTTTTAATATCAGCCAAGCCTCTGGCTGGAATGACGCCTCGCAGACGTGGTGCGATGAATATTATTGAGTTAAGTGTACCAAAAACCATTACTAACTCAAACTCTGACCTAGTTGGAAAATGTCCTAGCTGGAAAATGACGTACATGGATTCTGACCTACTTGGAATCTGACGTCCATTACCGCTTTCCTATTTGTAGCAAGTATTAACAAAAGTAACATCATGTCGCGATTTGTAAAAGCGTAAGAAATTTTGAATTGCACCGGCTGCATTAAAAGTTTAGGGGTATGAGGAACAGGGTGTAAAGTTCACTCATCCACCATAGAACAGGGAGGATCCTCCGAACAGACGGGTGTTGTGTCTGGCGGGCAACTGCCCCACGATTGATGTCGGGTTTTTGTATATATGTCCATTGCACGGTAAACTTTAATTGCGCGATGCGGGATTTATGTGACGTCAGGTCTTTGATGCGTAATTCGCATGTGGCGATGTAGGTATCGCCACAAAAGAGACCAGGAACCACAACCTTTTTACCATCCTCAGATTCGGCGTGTTCGAACAAGCTCGGCTGTACATGGTGACAGAAGATGGCACACTGTCCACGACCGGCAAGCTGGCTTGCGGTCTGGCCGCCGGAGTCTCCGAGGCTATCTTCGCGGTCACCCCCATGGAGACCGTCAAGGTCAAGTTCATCAATGACTTGAGGCTCGAGAAACCGAGGTTCAGAGGATTCTTCCATGGAGTCAGGACTATTGTCAGGGAAGATGGTGAGTATCTCATATTTAGAACCTAATTCAATGTAAAAAAAGGAAAAATGATGAAGTAACTGGAGGTCTTTACCCAGTAGTGTGATGAGCAGATTGATCTGGAAAAAAAAACCGGCCAAGTTTGTGTCGAACCACGCACAATGAAGGGTTCCGTAGTTGAGATGAATTTATGCCAAGAACAAACTTAACATTGTAGTTGTAAAACATGTTCCCCCATACAAATGAATGGGAGAACATGAAAAAAAAAAACTATAAGCGTTCCTTGTTGACTAGGAACCCTAAAAAGACGAAGCATTACCCCTGCCACGAAGTAACTGGCAGTCATAGGGGGAGGTCTTTGACCAGGAGTGGGGTGGGCTCAGTCACTGTAACTTTATTCATCTGGATGCGTTCAAGAACAGTCTAGTGGTCCGCCCGCAAAATACGCGCTTGGACGTGGCGTTGTGGAGACCAGCCCGTTATACCTTCTATACTACTGGTGTACTGCCACGTTGGTCTCGTGGTCGCAAGCGCGGCTGCTGAGCGTGGGTTCCTGGGTTCGATTCCCGGGTCGGGCAAAATGTTATTGGGTTTTTCCATGAGGAATTTCTTAATAACAGCCCGGAGTTTGGAAGGTGGTGGTGTGACACCCCCGTGCCTCGATGCGCACGTTAAGCCGTTGGTCCTGCGCCTGATCTCTCTCCGGTCGTGTCGGATTGCCGTCCCATCGGACTTTGAGAGTGAGGGAAGAAGAGTGCGCACACACTTGTGCACTGTAATAGTTCCCGCGCCGAAGGTGTTGTAGTCCCCGTTGAAATTGGCTGCCGTGGCCGAAATACGGTATAGAGGACTATACTACTGGGGACCTAAACCGGCCACATTAGCAATTCCTCTAAAAGCAGTTCATTTCCTGAATCCCAGCTGTCATTAGCAATTCGTCTATTCATAATTTGTGGACCATTTTACGAATCTCCATAGAAAACGGTCAAACAGATGAATTATTTCTTAATATTAATTACACGCAGATCATAATTATGAATTGTCAGTTTGTGACTGTTTTTTTTTTTTAGGGTGGGGAATCATCAAATTTCTTCTCCCGCTCTGGGGGGAGCGGAAGGGCGTGTCAGACTTTTACTGACTAAACCCCCCACCAGTGTTCCTTCCCTGGTCCTCAAAACCGCCATTCAGTAACAGATGTTCCATCTAGCTGATCCGTCGGTCTAATTAGCATGCTAAGAATGTTCAGAAACCTGTTGATTTACTAGGAATTTTTCCTGTTTTTTTTTTTCAAATATAATGTATCTACAACGCGTAGTGCCGACAATTTGTTGGTCAACTGGAATCTAAAGATATTCTACTTCCCAGGTGTCGGGGGCCTATACAAGGGTGTAACAGCGACAGTGATGAAGCAGGGCAGCAACCAAGCTATCAGATTCTTTGTGATGGAGTCTCTTAGGGACTGGTACAAGGGAGGCGACCGGGACAAGCATGTACCAAAGTACATTGTGGCGCTGTTCGGTGGCATGGCTGGTAAGATTCTACACTTTTTTCTTCAATAAGTTTGTACCTACATAACGACCTATTATTTGGTTAAAATCTATAATAAAAATATGTAACGCTCTTGCTCGAAAATATAAAAGCTAAAATTTTTGACGCGAGCTACTGGAGTATCGGTCCTAGCATATTTCAGACTAGATTTTAGCTTTTGCCCCTGGCTTCTCTTGCGTTCAATATAAATTATAGCCTATGTGGTGTTCTGAGGCATAAGCTATATGTATTTAACGCCAAATTGCTAAGTTTCAACAAAATCTGTTCAGTAGTTTTTACGTAAAAGAGTAACAAACATACATAATTTTGAACTGTTCTATTAACCTCCCCATTCCCTCTTACAGGTGCTGCATCAGTATTCGGCAACACACCGATAGACGTGGTCAAAACTCGAATGCAAGGTCTCGAAGCGGCCAAATACAAGAACACCTGGGACTGTTTCATCAAGACCTGGAAAGCAGAAGGTCCTTTGGCGTTCTACAAGGGAACGGTACCTAGGTTATCTCGAGTAGTCTTTGACGTAGCTATTACATTCACTATTTATGACTCAATCATGGATCTTTTTAACTACGTCTGGAAGTAGAGATTGAGTATACCATCTTTGTTTGTAAGCATTCATTTTCGAATGAGTTGGTTCTTACTAGGTCGTGATGACAGAAAAATCAAGAACGGCAGAATTTTTTAGAATTTGCAGGATAAATATGCCGTCAAATGCATTGGTACTTGCCTGTGTTTGATCAGCCAGGCTCTACAGGCGACAGTATTGTTGTCGCATTATCTCTGGCGGAAATAAGTTTACGTGAAATATATCTCTAACTAGTCTGTTTTTCAATCTTTTAGACTAATTTGACAAGTCCAAATGTCAAACTCCAAATTGAAAAAACGAACAACAATCACTTGAAATGTCAAATTAGTTTACAAGATTAAAAATCAGACTTTAAATCCATTCTAAAAATACAAGTTAACACAAATTTTCTTCGTCACGACCTACGGCCAGTTTCTTCATCAAAAGTAACAGCCAAAGTAACGTCAAAAAGAAACAAATTTAACCGTTTCTTTGACTTTTTGACGTTACTTTGGCTGTTATTTTGATGAAACTGGCCGTTAGTAAGAACTAGCTCCTGTATATAGGTAATGTGGCGGTAGGCTAGCTATAAGTCATTTTTTGCTACGCTCGAAATACCAAAGTAGCTACAAACCGTTCACTATACACATGTCCCTTGCCGTCGTGTTGGCACCTTTGCTGTCAAGCTTAGTTACAATACCAATAGAGTTCAAAATGGCGACGACAGAACAGCGCTACCATTCGAGTTACGGGACAAGTTTTATTGAACGCAATGGAGTATGCAACCGATGTTGTGTAGTGTACCAGCTCGTGTATACCTCGCATTATTTAATTAGTAATTAATTATCTAAAAGAATGCTAGGCTTTGTGACGTCATAATCATATTTGACCAACAAATGAACATTAAAAAGTAGTAAAATCGAAAAACTAGGGCGCTTATCACCAAACAGTTTAAGCGCTGTTAATTCATACATCCTTGGTATCGAAGTTTTTCTTGGACATAACGTTCCTTCCAATTCAAACAATTTTCGTCGTTTATTGCGAATCTGATATTTAGTGTACCAAAAAATTACAAGAAACCAATAAGATGTACAAAATGGCATCCCAAAAATCATAGAACCTGTTTCAAACATACCGTCACATTAAACCGATATTATAGACTCATTTATTTAAAGTAGATTTGTACAAATATAATGGAGCTGCGCCTGTGATCAATATTGTAATTTTAAGTGCAACTTTTACTTTAAGTGTGTTAAACTTGAGGCCGTCGCAGATTTATCTATAACTAGCTTTTGCCCATCGACTTCGCCCGCGTGGATGCCGGTTATTATATACTAAACCCTTCCTCGAGAACCGCTCTATCCATTGGTGAAAATAGCATGAAAATCGGTGCAGTAAACGCGGCGGAGGACTTTGTTTTATAATATGTAAGGATAGTAAATATTATTCTGTCTGCTAATGGCCTATTCCTATAATTCATGGACCGTTATTACTTAAAATTAAGACTTCTCTTTACCAATAATGAAGTAAAGACCTTAGTAGACCCTCCCATTATGGAAGTAGCTATCACAGGTAAAATTAGCTTACGAATCTTTGTATATTCCCAGTTTGGCAATTAAAAAACTTACCATTGGTAAGTAAAACGATTCGTTTTCGATAGGAACTGGGATCGTATTATGATGTATTAATGCCACCATTTTTCCAGTGTGATAGAGAGACGGAGCTATACAAGGCCGATAGCACCATCCTTTTTTCGCAGTGGAATAATAATGGCATTAATAGTTCATAATATTCATGAAAAAATATGCATGCATACAAAAAAATTATAAGCCATTCAAAGGACAATTTACACGTTGAATATAAAAAATCTAGATTTTTATGTTATTGTTATGTTGAGATAAAAAATATAATTTATTATAGCGTTGTCTGTGACGGCTTTTATGTAAATCACTAATATATTTTTGTAGGACTTACTAATGTAAGCTATTGTTTTTGTGTTGTTAATTATAATGTATTGGTTAGAGATCACAAGCGCAGCTTTCGTAAGGTCCTGGGTTCTGTTCCCAGGCACTATCAGCCGGAATATAATGAATTGGCTAAATTTATATCGTGATACACTGATGGCATATGTGCAAGTAGTTTCAGTAAGGTGTCGAACGATACAAGTAGTACCCAACTGATATGGCTTACCGATGTACCTGCGCAGTAGATGAATTTTCAAAGTGCGGGAAATGCTAATGACCAATCGGCACGCTCCACGCACCGCGCTTCTTTTTCCTGTACCGCTATTGGTCGGTAGCTGCCGCCATGTTAGCGCGCGCCGCGTGGCATGTTAGTCAGCCGCCATACTTGCGAGTGAGACGGGACTAACAACTGCAGTGTATTATGAACCTTATATTAGTGATATAAGGTTGATTGTAAGTTTTAGCATTCTTGTTAATCTTCGGGGCCATACTTTCTTTTCTGTGCGAACGAAGATTCCCGACGCACCTTATGAGTTGGGTACCACTGCTTACCAAACTGCCACAACACAGTTTGATAAACTCGTTCAAAGTTGGAAGAAAAGCTATTGTTACTACATACAAATGTGCCAATGCTTTCCCTGTTAGGGACGTATTAAAAAATAGTGTAGTTAGTTGACATGAACCAGGGTTTTTTTTAATGTATATTATAATTTATATTTAATTTCGTAAATAACTATCAGCGAAGCGGGAATATGTATGTGATTTTTATTTACCGGGTTTTATATGGCTGTATTATTTATTTTTATTTATTTATGGATGATTTTTATTATATTTTTATGCGATTTTTTGCAAGTGCCGATTCTTTCTAGTTGTTATGAATTTATATCCAAAACGTTTATATATATTGTTACTGTACAAAGTAAATTTTCTACTATATTTTTATATACCTGATGAAACCAATGTTTGTATGAACTTTCTATGTGTACTGGTATAATTATTATTTTGGAATGGATTATTATCATGTTTTCCAAATAGTTACATGATACGTATAAAACTTAGAAAGTCTTAACATGTAATCACTAGAAAGTAAAATGAATATACAACGTGTAACGGAATAAACGCAAGAGCTCATACATCCCAATTAGAATATTAAATTATAAGACTAAAATAATATCTGTAATTTAATTTAATTAAACCACACCTAGTATTTTTTTTATAAAATAGACGTCCTGACTAAACATGAAACGAGGATAGCTATAAGCGTATTACAAATTTGATTATGCATTTAAATAGGCTTTATGTAAAGGCTTTTAAATGAAATATTTTATTACCTTGTTGTGACGCAGTGGTTCTAATTTCAGTTAAATAAAAGATTTTTTCATGAAAAATTAACAGATATAAATAATGACGGAAATCGATTCAGAAGCCGATTCTGAGCAAACTTTCAGATCTTGCGCTTATTCTGTTACACGTTGTATAACTATTGCCTCGTGCTCGTGAGTCGTGCCCGATTTCTATATCTTACCAATAGTTATCGGTAAGACAAATAATGGTATGCTTTTACGGAGAGGAATCGGGTTATCTAACGATTATGTTCCAAATATGCATTTTTCACTATTTCTCTTTTTAAGAATCCTATCTAAGGTCTCTTAGAGTAGGCTGTCTTAGGCCTTAAGATATCTTAAAAAGACATTCCAGAACTTCCACATTGACGCTAAATAACGAGTTTGTTAATTATTTTATATCGTTTCAGTTTTATCTTTGTTGACATGTTTATTTATTTATGTTTTCATTTAATAAAATTGTCAGACAACTTGAAGATTTCTTTTATTATTCGCTTTTAAATACCCACCAACAACTGATGGAAAATAAACGTAGGGAGAAAATATTTTCCGTAAAAAAACTCCAATTAAACAAAAAATATATTTTCAGTGAACAGGAAATATACAATATGTATTGCATTAAAATATTATGACGTATTCCTTACGTATTAATATCACATTTTTATTTATTTTAAACATTTATCATTATCAAACCTTGATCATAGATTGCCCATACCCGAGAATAACATTATCACAAGTTATTCATTTTTAAAAGGATAATTTTTCAAGCTTTTGAATGCAGTGGCAGGAACACACCTATGATCAATATTGAAACTATCCACTAATGCCATCTCACTGTCCGTGAGTTCAAAGTCGAAAAGATTCAGGTTCTCCGCGATACGCGATTTTGTGAATGATTTGGGGATTACCGGGATTCCGCGTTGCACCTGAAATTCAATCGTTTTATTATAATTCCAAGATTATTTAGACACAAAAGAAAATATTTATTGTTAAATCTTATAGCAAGCCCACCAACCAATAAAAATTAAACCAACCACCACCATTTTTATTAGGTGGACCAATAAAAATTGTAAGCCTAATTAGAAACTAGGTTTTGCAGGACAACTGCTAACTCAGACCAGCCTTCTATGGGGGACATATTATGGGCTAATTTGTGAGCTTCGTAGATAGGTATATGATATATATGATCCTAGATATAATATCATCATCTGCCTAGCCTTTTCCCAACAAAACCCAAGAAAAGATATCCAATCAAATCAATCAATCCTAGATACAATATATGATAGGGATATACCCATATTATGTCTACTTTATAATTTCATTATATCTATAAGTCATAGATCTATGATCAATCATATTACACTATCATATCTAATTATCATATGTAATGATATTGTAATATATGATTCCAGCCGGTCAAGCACACACAACAACAGTAAATATATCCTTACCAAATATCTCAAACCAATCTGTGCACGAGTTTTTCCATACTTCTCAGCTAAAGCACCAAGTTTCGGATCAGTTTTGATGCCATCCATCCCGATAAACTCTGGCCGCGCTTCAGATATGAGACCAAGAGGAGTGTATGCTACTGGAACCACCGAGTGTTGCTTGCAAAAGTCTACCAGTTTGTGCTGGGTTAGTGTTGGGTTTATCTGCAGATAAAAATGGAAACCTTATGGGTCAGGTAGGGTGAGCAACTATAAATTAAGACTGACTTCGTGGAAACGAAAATTTACTGAATATTAGCGTTTGCCCGCGGCTTCGCCTGCATGGAGGTTAGAAATAACCCCACGGGAACGTACCACCGTACGTCTGTTCTACCGTAGTATTATATATGCTGGTATCCAGGTTTTAAACTAGTGTGTCAAATGTCATCCAAAACCGTTCAGCCGTTTTTGCGTGATCGAGCAATAAACATCCAAAAATACTTTTTTTTTTTTGTCTGTGAGCCGCTTCCTCCCTTATGTTTTAAAAATACAAATCTTCCTGAATCAAAATATCTGTAAAATAATATAGTATTCAGATCAATATTTATGAAAAATTTCAAAGCGCTTTATGCTTAGATGGTTTGGTCATGTTGAGAGGTTGAATGACATTTACACATTTACAAGATAGGTGAGAGGTGAAACGTCAGGACGGGACGCTCTAGGAGGACTTATAGTGACATTATTGGTGAAGGTCAGGTGCGTACTTGCAATCGGCTTGCGTAGATGACGAGATGTAAAAAGGAGTATGTAAGGATCGTAGCAGGTGGCGTTCTGTAGTTTCTGCTTACCCCAATGGGAAGACGTGAGTTTATGTATGTATAAGTTAAACAACATAACATGTTCCCACTGCTGGGACACATGCCTTGTGGGTCTCTGTGAGACGGAGTGGGCCGTAATCCACCATGCGGGCCCAGTGCGGGGTGGTAGATAACAGGTGTCTTAGAATTTTTGGTTCTAGGACATGCCGGTTTCCTCACGATGTTTTCCTGTATGTGTAAGTTGCTTACCTCAAACTGATTAATAACAGGTTTAATGTTGCAATTCTTCAGCAACCTCTCAAGCTGTTCCTCATTGAAGTTGGACACTCCAATACATTTGGCCAGACCAAGTTTCAAAGCCTGCTCCATGCCCCTCCAGGTTTCCAGGTAATCTATGTTAGCTTCCTCACCTTTATTCTAGAAATAATATATTTTTTATACATATATGGAAGACTTAAATGTAACAAAAAAGTTTTTATTCTAATACTAGCTGCGCCCCACGGTTTCACAAGCTAAGTCGTGGGAATATCGGGATAAAAAGTATTTGATGTGCTATTCCAGGTAAATTTCATCCAAATCCGTTCAGCCGTTTTAGCGTAACAAACAAACAAACAAACTCACTTTCGCATTTATAATATAGTTAGTATTTTAGCACAGGGATCGAAGACCTTTTTTTTTTTTTTTTTTGAGGGTGGGAAATCATCCAATGACTTCTCCCGCTCTGGGCGGAGCGGAAGGGCGTGTCAGACTTTTACTGACTAAAACCCACCCGTGTTCCTTCATTTGCCTGTTGCCAAGGTCCCGGTATCCCTTTCGGACTTTCCCGCAACCCTGGCAGGCATCGGTCCTACCGGACCCCGTCAATTTTGCTGACATCTCTTTGAGGCGCGCGTGGAACACGACGCGCCATCGACCCGGGCCTGGTCCTTATCGGACGGCGAGCTGCCCGTTGCTCGCCGTCCGCAAGCCCGCGCCTATGGTGGCCGGAAATCCGCCTGGGATTCCCGACGCCCAGGGCGTCTCCAACGGCGGCGGTTAGGGGCGTGAGGGCGCAAACTTTGCCTTTCCCTCACGCGTTCCGCCTCCTCCTTCGCGAGCATTACTGCTTCGCAGAAGGAGGTGACGGCTTCCCATGCCCTCTCGCTCCGTACCATGGCCTGAACCAGGGCCGGACGCGAGAGGTCACTGCCGCCAATCGCCTCCGCGAGGACACGGCGGTGCTCCGCCCAAGCAGGGCACACCTCAACCGTATGCTCCACCGTGTCCTCCGGGCGAAGGGATCGAAGACCTTAAAAAGGCAGCTGGCCGCAGCTTGGGCGACGCCTATGTCCAGCAGTGGACTGCGATAGGCTGAGTTGATTGATTGAAGTTGGTTCTAATAAGAATGTTCAAATGGCATGCCAGTCAAGAGTTTTTGAAAAATATTGCAAATCAATTTCCATATTATATTATCTATACTAATATTATAAAGCTGAAGAGTTTTGTTTGAATGCACTAATCTCAGGAACACAGGTTTGAATTGAAAAAATCTTTTTGTGTTAGATAGTCCATTTATCGAGGAAGGTTATAAGCTATATAACATCACGCTACGACCAATAAGAGCGGAGCATAAATGAAAAATGTTGCAAACACGGGAAAAATTATTCCTTTTTGAGAGCTTCCGTTGCGTGCGCTGCGTAAACGGTTTAAGTTACGCAAATATCATGTATGATGAAATTGTTCCTTTTTAAAAGTTCAAAAGGAAAGTCCGCGACAGCATATGTCTATCTTTTAAGATTGACTCCCTATAAACTTTTTTGATGGTAATCAAATTTGTTCGAAATTAATGCATTATTTGCGAAGGAGTTTTATCAACATAATATTAATTCTTATTCAAATAAATAGTTTTAACATCAAGGGTATTTATGTAGCAGTAAAAACCTTTTTATTCATTCGAATCGGACATTTAATTTCGAAGTTATCTCGAAATGCAATACGCGAACCGTTCGAACCCGGCGCCGCGGCGCGCCGCCGCAACGCTCCCTACTCTAGAGAGGAGAGGATGGACACACGGGTAGACCATATCCTAGAATAGGACATAGGATACGTTTTATCCCTATATTCCCACGATATAGAGACCTACGCGGGTGAAACCGCGGGGCACAGCTAGTTATGTATAAAGTGGCGAAATGTGGGTGTAATATATGTATCACGGAATAGATAAATAAGGTTGGAATGGTAATGTGGGCGTGGCAAGCGCGCCACAATTATGATTCGATAATCATAACTCGACCGATTCATTCATTCACCGCGTTTCGTGCGCTTCGGACTACTGCGGAGAACAGAGCTCTGCTTTAAAATGCCGTGTTGTGCAATTATAACTTGTAAAACAAAAAGTCAGACCGCAAGTATAGAGCGAGGGGGTATATCTTTCCATCGGTAAGTCGAAAATAACATTTAATTATAATTTTATTAGTAAAAAACATAAAAATATTCTGATCACTATGAAATTCCAAACATTAACGACATTATTGCAACAAGTAAAAAAAAATATACATTGCACGATGTGTACTCGCGTAATCAACGCAATTACTAAGTCCGCTTACAATGTACTGCATGCGTCGCGTCCTCTTCACTTCAACCATTGACGTTTCGTCGTTTGCCCTGATTGGCCGTGATGCACGGTCGATAGTGAGGTGACCATGTGGTTAAATAAAATCATCGATAGAATTCTCAAATAATATAAATTTACGTTCGACAAAGATTCTTTTTGAATTATTTTATATTTAATTAATAATAGTATATTTTTAGTTAGATGTATAATGAGTCAATTAAATATTACAATAATTATTGAACGAATGATACAATATAGTAAATACTTGTAGATGACAGATTTACAGGGAGAAATTGAATTCATTGGCAACATTATACGAGATCATTTTACTCATCTACAAGTATTTACTATATTGTATTTAGTATTAAAATATAAGTAAAATCCAATTTTACTTACGCAATAAATTATAAATATTAGGTTTCCTAAAGAACCTAACGCCAGGGAACAATGGATTGACGTGACAGGTAGAGGAAACTGGATGCCGACAAAGACGAGTACTATTTGCTCTATACATTTCAGTAAAGATGATTTTATCATTAAAAAATCAGGTTATTTGTAATTAATAAAAGTAAAATAAATATGTCTTAATATTTATTTCATGTTTAATTTTCCCCCATACATTCATCAGATAATTTATCGATAAAGAATATCGGCTTTATCAAGCACTAGCGTGTATGAAAATTTTTATTGCTTTTTTGCGTGTGTGTGTGTCTATGCCTACGAGGGCTTAGTACTAGTGTGCGAACGAATATCTGCCCTGAAATTTATGTGTGTCTGATTTGGTTGTGTGCGAAATATTTGTAAACATAGGAGTGCGTATGTGTAGAAATTAAAATAGTGGGAGACAAGCGGTGACACTGGTCCTGATACAAAATTGGAGCTAGGGCCTTTCCAACCTTATTTATCAATTCCGTGATATGTATACACCACTGCCCAACCCTTCGGAGAAACAGGCGTGATGCTATGTTATGTAAAAAGGTTACGTCTAACACGCGATTTCTGAATCGAGAATTTGAAGTTGAGAACTTAGTAGAATTTGACAAGTTCTCAAATCAGAAAACGCGTGAAAGTATTGGTCACTTATTAGCTTATTGGAAACCTTCAAGCTATTTAGCATAATTTGTCACTTATAAAAAGGCCATACGTACTGAAAAAGGTTTTTCAAAAATAAAAGAATCTTACATTAACTGAGAATGGCCAATGAATAAGGTATAAATCAACATAATCCAGCTTGAACCTTGCTAAAGACTCCTTCAATGACGGCACTACTTCCCCTTCTGCATGGCAGTCGTTCCAAATCTGGAATATGAATTGGAAACCGTAATTATAAATGCTATGTCGATTTATTTTATTTCCATTTCCAAATTAATATATTTTTATTATTCATACTATAATCCTTACATATTATAAAAAACAAAGTCCTCCGCCACGTCTGTCTGTCGTCCTGTACACGATAAACTCAAAAACAACTGCATCTATTTTCATGCTGTTTTCACCAGTGTATAGAGTGGTTCTCGAGTAAGGTATATAATAACCGACATCCACGCGGGCGAAGTCGCGGGCATCAGCTAGTAATTTATAAATATAAAAAAACGCAGTTATTCCAAAGTGTAAAATTTTCACTTCTATCGGCAGCCCTCATGACTACTACTTTTTTTTATGTCGACCGACGTTATTCGTAACCACCTGCAGCAACAAATAATAATGGAAGTGGTGAAAGGTGGGCGTTTTGGGGGACTGTCTTATGTAATTTTGACGTTCGAAAAGTGCTAATTCTCAGCCTAGTTTGAATAAATGACTTTTGATTTTGATTTTGAATATTCTATTCTATCTTTTTTTCCTGCCCATATAGCACCTCGAAATTTGGCGAACTCAAATCAGACTATTGTCTTGTGTGTGTTTGTATTTTTTCCTTTCACAGGTCTGCTGGAAAAAAATTCTTTAGAAATATGCAGTAAGTATCTTCGTACTCAAATGTTATTATGTAGTATCTCTATATATTTAACTGTGTGTACAAAAAACATAAGTTTTTTTTTTTTTTAACACTATAAGCTATTTACAGATCTACCAAAAATATAATACATTCGAGTTTGCTAAATAAAAATATGAGATGGATGGAAAATGGCCGCCGAGTATGCGTTTTTGTCATAAATTATATATTAATTTACACTGCGAAAAAAAAGCCATTACGTTGTCATCAGTGAAAGAGGAGCCCGAGTTTAACAACAACTAGTTTTACGAAAAATTAAACGAAGCCTTTAAAATAGAACTCATAATAAAAGTACCACTAAGAAATCCTTCTTGACAAGCATAATATTCTAAAAAATGTTTGAAATACAAATGGCTTCGTTGCGGGCTTTGTAATACATACATACAACAAACAGTAAAGTATGCAAATAATCAAATATTCCAACATTCGTTCCTGAGATTAGTGCGTTCAAACAAAGAAACAATAAAATATTACAAATAATACGAAGACGCGACGCCTGCAACCAAGGCAACGGCTGTGAGGGCGGCGCCCTGCATGCGCAGTGCCGCAGGCCCCGCGATTGCGCCGCAGTCGTCA
Organism: Lithophane leautieri; assembly: GCA_949152455.1. Taxonomy (NCBI): domain Eukaryota; kingdom Metazoa; phylum Arthropoda; class Insecta; order Lepidoptera; family Noctuidae; genus Lithophane; species Lithophane leautieri. Next base: position 12,768,179 of record OX424478.1, read on the forward strand.
AAAATGACAATATTCCAACTGTGACATTTTTGTGTAAATAGTGAAAAAAATTATTTCTAATTTATTTATATTTTGTGTTTGTGTGTTTTTGTCTTTAGCGAGTGCATTTGTATATAGTTTTTGTTAATTTCCTTTTTAGGTAAGTTTAAGTGTTTTGTTTCATATGTTCAATGCCGGCCGTAGCGACGCCGGAAACTGTGCCACTCAACCTGCCACATTGCTTGATGTTCAGCTGGTGAGGTGTCCCCATTGCTCACAGGCACGTTTTTTTAAAGGCGAACGGGGTCTGAGGATACACTATGGCAAGATCCACAAGTCTCATAGTGTACCTTTGTGCCCCCCAGCCACATCCCCAACACCTCCGGATCAAAGCTTGTGGAAAACATTGGCAAAATTAAAAAATTCTACCCCAGTTTTAAGGAGAGTTCCCCGGGGCGCGAGACGGTCTGTTGCACTGAGTTTGGCGCGATGCCTCCGTCTTGCGACCCAGGAGAACTCACACAGTGCCTGGGAGCAATTACTCACCTTCCCTTATAGGATTCTGCATGTGCAAAAAAATTCGGTGACCAAAAAAACCCTAACGAATCAAATTAAAGATAATTGCAACAATTTGACCCTCATTTTCGATCCAAAATTACCCGTTTCCAATAACCCTTCACGAAGAGGGTTATGTTCACTTGTAGAATCTAAACTAAGTGAAGGTGACATCAGGGGAGCGGCCAGGCTTCTGTTCAGTAGCGATGTGGTGGCGCCTTACTCTCCAGAAACTCTTTCAGCCCTGGAGAGTAAACATCCAGCGCCTGCCGATGGTCTCACCTTCCCCGACCCCCCTCTCTCTCCTGATCCGGATTCAACGCCTCTTAGCGTTACCGCCCCCCAGCTGATTGCTGCCGTGAGCTCCTTCCGAAGTGGCTCTGCCGGCGGCCTCGACGGCCTGACTCCTCAGCATTTAAAAGACCTCCTGAGCTCAGGCGCCGGGGAAGCTGGTGAGTCACTTTTGAAGGAGCTTGCGGCTCTAATTAACCTGATGCTCAACGGCGGCGTGAATGATGCCATCGTCGATGTCTTGTACGGGGCCAATTTGTGTGCCCTGCGCAAGAAGGACGGCGGCATCCGTCCCATTGCCGTTGGGTGTACCTACAGGCGTACGGCAGCCAAAATATGCTGCAGACTATATGGAGACACTTTAAAAACCAAGTTCCAGCCCCTACAGCTTGGCTTTGGATCCAAAGGGGGCTGCGAGGCTGCCGTACATGCCCTTTCCAGTTTTTTAAACTCCGGTAAAGGTGAGGTCATCCTCAAGGTTGACGTCAAGAACGCCTTCAACTCCGTTAACAGGGACACCCTGTTGGCCGAAGTAAAAAAGGTGTTACCGGATATTTTTGGCTTTTTGTGGCAGTGCTATAGGCACCCATCAAAATTACTCTATAGAGACAACGTTTTGGAATCTGCAGTCGGTTGCCAACAAGGTGATCCCCTCGGGCCAGTCATTTTCAGTTTAGCTATTCACCCCATAATACAACAACTAAATTCAAAATTTAATGTGTGGTATTTAGATGATGGGACTCTAGGAGGTGACGTAGATACTGTCCTAAAAGATCTCCAATTCCTTAAACAGCAGTTCCAATCCATAGGCCTCGACCTCAACTACTCAAAATGCGAAATTTACCCTTGTGACAATACTGACAGACAATTGACTATTCAGAAATTCAATTCAATAGCCCCAGATATCAAAGTTTTGGAAAAAAGTTCACTGCACCTCCTAGGTTCCCCAATTTTAGAAGACAGTTTCTCACCTTTTGTTGATGAAAAAATTAAACATTTCAATGACATTTCGGATAGACTTTCTAAAATTAACCTACATTCGGCATTCACCCTCATCAGATACTGCTGTTTCGGTCCAAATTTTATGTATTTTCTCCGCTCTTCACCTTTATGGAAGAAGCCACACCTTTTAGACAAAATTGATCAAATCATTCGGAGCACTCTAACATCAATCATAAATGTGGCATTGGACGACCGTGCGTGGCTGCAAGCCACACTACCCATTCGTTTCGGTGGGCTCGGCGTCCGCAAAATTTCCAGTGTAAGCTTACCGGCGTTCCTGTCCTCGGTCCACAGCACCGAAAAGTTAACTACAAGAATCTTAACCGCTTCTCAGGTTGACTTTGAAGTGCCGTGTTTGACTGATGCGATGAACGCCTGGAAAGTGGCTTGTCCGGATACGGAGCAGCCCGAGAACCCGTTCTCCCAGAGACAGTGGGATGAGCCGCTCTGCAGGTTGGTACGGAATAACCTCATTAATACGTCCACCAATACTGCTGAGCGTGCCCGCCTACTGGCTGTGGGAGAATGGGAGTCGGGCCTCTGGCTTCAGGCGCTGCCGTCACCCAACATAGGCACTATGCTGGGTGACACCACTTTCCGGCTCGCTACAAGTCTGCGTTTGGGCGCTCCTTGTGGGGCCCCACATCGCTGTCAGTGCGGTGAAGCAGTCGACCGCCTCGGACACCATGGCCTTTCCTGCAGTAAGAGCGCTGGTCGGTTGGCACGGCACGCAAGCATTAATGACATCATCCGTCGGGCTCTTGTCACCGCCGGGGTGCCAGCTGTTTTAGAACCCAATGGCTTGGCACGCGACGATGGGAAGAGACCAGACGGAATGACCATAATGCCTTGGAAGTTGGGTAGGCCTTTGGTGTGGGATGCAACCTGTGTCGACACCCTCGCGCCATCCCATCTTCCTAGCACGGCGGGCTGTGCTGGGGCGGCTGCTGCAGGTGCAGAAAACCTCAAACGGCGCAAATATAACAACCTTATTGGTAGCTATATTTTTGAGCCGTTTGGGGTTGAAACACTAGGGCCATGGGGTCCAAGTGCTCATCGAGTATTTCGGGACATCGCCAAGCGGTTGGTCGACTCTTCACGTGACCAGAGGGCTGGCCAATTTCTAGGTCAAAGAATCAGCATTGCCATCCAACGTGGCAATGCTGCCAGCCTTTTGGGCACTTTTCCCACTGACAGCGATGCGGAAGAGTTTTTTGACGCCCTATGAGCCCTTTCTTTATGTATATAATCTGTATTTTGTTATTTTTATTTAGCAAACTCGAATGTATTATATTTTTGGTAGATCTGTAAATAGCTTATAGTGTTAAAAAAAAAAAAAACTTATGTTTTTTGGCCTTTTACGTGTAAATAAACTGTGTGTACATAAATAACTAAATAATAAATAAACATAACTTTTTAAACAAGCCATAGCTGGAGTGGGGAATCAGTGAAATTTGCCTACCCTTTTTGAAAATTCAGGTGTGAGGTGTGGTGTGATTCAGGTGTGGTGTGCTTAGTTGTGTCTAAAGTAAAATAAAAATGACCTTAGTTGTTACAAATAGTTCATCTCTGGTGATTAGTCCTGCTTTAATCTTGTTGTTGATTCCTTCTCCAACTTCTTCCTCATTACCGTAGAAAGATGCTGTGTCTATGTGTCTGTACCCTGCCTCTATACCCCATTCCACTGCCTGTCTGAACTGTCCGGGGTCGGCTGTTCTCTGAAATCAATTTTTCCATCGATTTACGCGGTTGTAGTTATACCATTCATACCACTTCAGTGTTAAATCTTCTTATAATGATGAGATGGATATTATCTATCATACGTCTTAATTAATAGTGAACTGATTACCGATAGATACTCACTGCATAGGTGCCAAGGCCAACCATAGGCATTTCTCGTCCACTCGAAAGTTTAATGCTTAGAACTTTAGACACCATCTTTTGAATAAAATGTAAGACTTTTTACTGTAATGAAAAGACTAATTATTGAATAACCTCTCCTCTCCTTGAAAGTTATGCTCCACGATCTTATCAAAAAAGTTCAATCAAGTTCAACTTCAAGAAATAATTCAATCAAAAGTCAAAACAAAAAAAAAGTGGTAAACTCTCACAGAGCACTATACACTGACTGATAATCACAGAACATTGGTACTCAAGAATCACTCACAGAAAATTAATATTAATATTCAAGAGTCAAGACAGATAAGTGATAACACAAAACCGTAGTGTTGAGTCATCTGCAGTACGTTGTATAAATAATCGCCTAAAACCACGGCCTAAAACCATTGTCATATTATAATATTACTACGCCTAAAACTCACAATTCACAAGTCAATCCAGCACAGGCAGCACTATGAATGAATAATAGAATGCATAATCTGTGAAATATGCCGTCAAATTCAAAATTGTCAAATTGACTTTGACGTGGTAGATTATCAACAAAGTGCATGCTTGAAATAGGTATATTTATTGATTTTTAATTCATAAAATAATAACAAACCCAAAATGTCAGCCGAGGAAACTTTTAACAAAGGTGCCGCTGAAGCAATAGTTGGCTTTCTAAAATCCAACGTATCAAAATCAGGACAACAAAATATGGAGACCGAATTGAAAACCGATTTTGTTCTTGCCAAGAAAAGGGGTAAAGGACAGAAAAGAAAACCAAAAAAGAAGAAAGTACGCTGTCTTACAAAAGTAGAGAAGAAATATTTAGGTTTTTATGCAATACCAAGAAAAGGAGTGAAATACAATGATGTCTTGCCTTTAAACAAAATGTGGCTAAAATATATCAGTGGTGTGCTCGAATTAGATAAACCCATACCAGATTGTATGAACAAAGCTTGGGAAACCTTTACACAAGCACTATTCAAGGCAGATTTTCATGGAAGCATCTTAAATGTAGTCAGGTCAAAATGTCCGAGTTATGTTGATAAAAGTGGAATTTGTATTATGGATACAAGAAACACATTTAAAATTGTATCTAAAAACAATATAACAACTACAATACCTAAAAGAGATTGTGTCTTTGAAATGTATTTAGGGAAAAGTAAAGTAACTTTGTTTGGTAAACATTTATGTATACGGCCTGCAGAGAGATCTACTAAGAAAATAAAGGGACATAATCATCCAGATTTATAAAAATACATTGTTTTATTTATAATTGTAACATAACATCATATCACACCTGTTTTTCCTGAGGGGTTAGGCAGAGGTGCTTAAGAGGTATATGGCTACATAGTGCCTACATCTATATTTCACTAGTGAGGTAGGTACGTTTTTAAATCCCATGATATGGGGGGGCTACCATTGCCAATTATTTGCAGTAAATACGGTACAAAAAATGGTATACAAATTTGTTAGTGCAATAACGCATTTCGCCATAAAATTGGTATGCAAGTATTATAATATCAAAGTGCTATTTTCAATTAGCAAATCTCAAGTTCTCAACACAAATTTATATTCCCTGTCATGATGATTTATTAATGACGTCGCTTTTTGGACCACTCTGTATAAACTCACGCCTTCCCATGGGGGTAGGCAGAAACCATAGAACGCCAGATCCTTAAATACTCCTTTTGCTTAGTTTACGTTCATACATACCAATACATACTAATCATATACGCATGGGGGTAGGCAGAAACCATAGAAGGCCAGATCCTTAAATACTCCTTTCGCTTTGTTTACGTTCATAAATACTAATCATACACGCATGCGGCATGCCAGTTGCGAACGACCTTTCAGATCATCAACAATGGTTAGACTAGACAATCATCTGTGGTCACTATGTCCTAAGTTCTACAAGGGAAAAATTCGCTGTGTATGATTTATGTTAGATTAGCTGTTGTTGGTTATGTGTGGATTAGTATGGATAATGGATAGCAGTTACCTACAAATAATTGAAATTATTTCTGTAATAAATAATCCAAAGAAAAATACAACTAGTTAAAAAAGTAAGGTTCCAAACCATGACAAAAAAACTTAAAATGTCAAATTGACAAACGTTCCGTTCATGTGTCAATGTGAAATGTCAATTCAATTGTCATTCGGCGATTAATCAGCTCACGAATAGTGGAAAAATCGACCTATTCGCGTAAACAAAAATAAAAATCATCTTCCCTAAACGTATTTCAGGTTATTTAAATTATTAAGCAATGGCCAACACAAAGGACGAGCCAGTCATTCTCGCACACGAGTGTTATGTAAAAAAGGATTACACAGGAGCATTACAACACCTCAATGAATTGGAAACTTTGGTTGGCACGAGCAATAAGAGAGTGCAGCACAACAAAGGAGTGGTTGAATTCATGATCAGTGACATGAAAAATGTGGATAAGTTAAAGAAAGCCATCGCACAGTTAACGGGCCTTGCATTTCCGGACATCGATACAAAAGATCTCAGTTCTCCTTTCTTGTTATACAATTATGCAGTGTTATTGTACCATTCGAGATACTACTATCAATGTACTGTGCTCCTAGAGAGATTGCTTGGTTGTAAGAATGTTAAAGACAGTAAATTATTTCAGCAAACTGTCCTTCTGTTGCTAGAGGCTTCACTGTGCAGAAGAACCTATGAGAAAACATTGGACATAGCAAAGACACATGGTGACCCTCTAAAAGCTAACAATGAAGTGAGTGAGCTCTTTGAAAGGCTGGTCAGTAGGGCTCAGTTGTTATTAGGACAAAAAGTTAAGTTAAACCTCAAACCTGACTCAATAGAAAATGTATTTATTATAGCACAACAGCAATATCTCAATGGTGATGTCAAAGATGCAGCAACAACGCTAGGTCAATACAAAACACTTAAATATAATTATGATTTGAAAACTCAGGGAGAAGACATATGGGCAGCCATCAACAATAATCTTGGAGTCATATATTTATCAATAAAGAAACCATTTTTAGCATCAAAATATTTCCAACATGCAGTCAAAGAACACTTCAAGGCAATGGAATGTGAGGACAGTGAAAAGTTAATAGCATGTAGAGACAGACCTCTGTACGTGTTTAACTTGGGGCTAGCGTTACTCGCAGCAAACAATTCGGAAGGCGCCTTTGAGTGTTTAGTTGAGGCAGCCCGGCACTACCCCAACAACCCTCGCATTTGGCTGCACTTAGCAGAATGTTGTGTGAAAAAGTGTTGCAGTGAAGAAGCACAACAGTACACTGTAAAGAAACTCGGCAGTGGTCCACACACACGCATCTTATTGTCAAAAGAAGGGAAAGACAAATATTCAACATCGGGAGAATCATTTGCCATCCCATCATTATCATTAGAATTTGCAGCATTATGTTTAAGAAATGCAATAACTTTACTACCGAATCAGGAAGCACCTACTGATGTTACTGCACCTATTATTCAAGCACCTCCAGGCCCACCGATCAACTGGAAACAGAGGTGTGAACTGAAAAATTCTACATTTGTCCTCCAGAGTTACGTTTTACTTCATCTGCAGGATCCATTGTCTGCTTTGATGAGTGCAAATGAATTGTTAAGTCAGACTGAAGCATCTAGTAGCCACAAAGCATGGGCACACATTTATGCAGCTGAAGCTCTCATAAATTTGGACCGAATAGCAGATGCGGTGGAGCATTTACACCCACCAATGATTCACGACCTTGTATCAGTGTTGCCATATCAAATGAGAGATATGATAGCAGTCAGTGTGTGGGCAAAGGCAGCAGTTTGTCATATTTTGAGAGGTGATTTAGTCACTGCCAGAAAGATACTTTTGCAAATAAATTCGCCGAGAGTGTTGCCATTGCAAATGTATTTAGAAATATGTACAGGGAATATAGAGAACTGTCACACGTTACTAAGAAAACTAAGGTTTACTAACTTATCACAATGAATTGTTTATTTTGTAATAAAATGTTTATATACCGAATCTAAAACTGGTTTTGTATTCTTAACCGTGCGTTTGCACTGGCGAAACATTCAAGACAAAACATGTTGAGATCTCAACTTTCTGTCAATGTTCCATACAATTTTTGACAGGAACTAGAGATTTCAACATGTTTTGTATTAAATGTTTCGCCAGTGCAAACGCACGGTAAGTTAGGCACAAAAATCGTGTATTCAATTTATTTGAAACCAGTGTGTGCACTTTGTGTGTATGAAACAGAAGCTTCCCAAAAATAAAAACTAAACTGCTACATAAAATAACATCACGCCTCTGGTATTTAAAGGGCTAGGCAGAGGTGTAAATACACTCACAATTTGCCAGTGATGGGTCAAATTTAATGAGGGCGAGCTTACTGCCATAAATCCGGCACAATTCAGATTTCGCTCCTACGGGGCTTCTAGTTGCTACAAATACTGCCAACTACTACCTCAAGTAAGCTTATAACGCTTATTAATAGGCATGATTGTGGCTAGTAGAATAGGCGCTGGTACTGGTAGAAAAAAATTGAAAATAGAGGCGGACCAGAGGGGTAATTTCCGTAACTTTAAGAACGTTTGTATTCGCATCTCATTCGCTATCTGTCAAAAATACAATAAATTTACCAAAATGTTTGACAAGTCTGACAGATTGCGATTTGAATGTGAACATTTCCTATTTACCTACCAGAATTGGCCTTCAGATTACTAGCTATCATACCTAAAACAAATGTAGGTTTTGGCACAAAGATAGTACCAAGTTTGATTAAGTTTCTACTAATTTAACTTATAATTTTTTTACGGCAACATTTTTAAGCACAAAAATAACGCCTGTCAAAATTTTCTGTCAATAAAAAGTTACGATTTATTTATATTTTGCAAAAAATGCGAAAAACGCTGTTTAAATACAAAGAAATATCTGAAAATAATCTGGATATGTACTCCAACTAATCAGGAAATTAAAAATCAATGTTAGTTTCTACCTATCCTTGTAAAAACAACATGATAATAAAATCAAAACACAAAGTGGGCAGGTGCACAATTATCTCGAAATCATGAATCAAAAAAATGTTTATTCTAAAAAGAATTGAGTTAAAACTAGTAGCAATGTCGCGAAGATCGATATTTTTCCTTGCGGCTGCGGTGGTGATGTTATATTTCTCGATAATACTGTTTATGTTGAGCCCCTTGCATGGTTCGAGAGGTGGTTACTACGGGGGCGGGTATATGAATAACTTCGCGTTTCGTCATGACCCGCCTGTGAACTGGTGCAGCGACCTCAGGTGGCGGTCGCCGCCGTCCCCAGACGTGGTCGCGTTGGTGTCGTACCCTGGCAGTGGCAACACATGGCTCAGATATCTACTGCAACAAGTTACAGGTAAATATTACATTATGTTGTGTCACGTGAGCTGGCAACAGTGAAGCGACAGTTAACCATAAGTCTGTATTTTCTAAATAGATTAAGCTATTCTTAGAAATATTGTTTGTTACGGAGTTTTTCTAATCAATCCTGCTTTACTGATTGCATTGAAAACAGTTTAATGGTACGAATTAATCTGTTTTTGCCATCGCAAAACACTTTATTCAGGGGGCCTACCACCACCGCTTACAGCAGTATTATTTTAATCTTACTTCATGGGGGAAAGAGATGTAGCTATACGTCCTGTAGAGCTTCATCTCTTTCCTACACTGAAGTAATATTAAAATAATACTACTGTAAGCGGTAGTGGTAGTCCCCCTGATTTAAGTGTTTTGCGATCTCAAAAACAGATTAGTCCTGGTAAGTAGGTCTTTTTTGTAAACAAACTCTACCTATTTTGCTGTTTATCGCTATTGGAGTTGTAACAGACAGACACCTCACAACAACAGAGTTGTTTGAAAAGTGGATAATTAATTGTCTATTTATTTAGTCTTTAAAATTTATGAAGACAAATGACTTGGTTTTTAGGGTTCCGTACCCAAAGGGTAAAACGGGACCCTATTACTAAGACTCCCCTGTCCGTCAGTCTGTCACCAGGCTGTATCTCATGAACGGTGATATAATAGACAGTTGACATTTTCACAGATGATGTATTTCTGTTGCCGGTATAATGACAAATACTAAAAAACAGAATAAAATACATATTTAAGGGGGCTCCCAAACAACAAACGTGATTTTTTTGCCGTTTTATAGATAATGGTACGGAACCCTTCGTGTGCGAGTCCGACTCGCACTTGGCCGGTTTTTTAGGGTTCTGTACCTGAAGGGTGCCAAATGGAACCCTATTACTAAAGCGGCGCTGTCTGTCCGTCTGTCTGTCAGCAGGCTGTATCTCATGAACCGTAATAGATAGACAGTCGATATTTTCACAGATATTGTATTTCTGTTGCTGCTAATAATAACGCGTTTATTTAATTTTTACCATATAAGGAATGTGTATGTTTTGGCATTTTGATTTTAGTCTGTCTAGTTCTTAGATTAATTTTAGTGTGTATAAAATCTAAATGTTTTTTTAACCATACTCTTATTTAATATTTCCAGGTGTAGTTACAGGCTCCATATACATGGACTATGGTCTGAGAGTACATGGCTTTCCAGCGGAGAATGTCACGGATGGCTCAGTGCTTGTGGTCAAGACTCATGCAGTCCCAATGGATTCTGACAAGTTCCGATCTGCTGTACTACTGATACGGAACCCACGAGATGCTATATTGGTAAGTATAGTTTTTATCATCATTCTAGAATATGGTTTGAAGTCTAAAATATTTTAGTACCAAATTAATTAGACAAATTCTATTAAATTGTACATAGTTGAAGGCCTTGTAGTTGACTATTATAACAGTCAATAAAAACTTGATTTATGTAAATTATTATGACCTTAATTCAAGGTGTTATTGATTAGAGGATCCTATTGAAAGTACAAATATTTGTCATGGTATGGGCATGTGATGCAGACGAACGAGGGAAATATTTGAGTTTGAATGTGGATGGCTATAAAGATAGGGGATGACCAAAGAAACGATGGATATGAAATCTGAATATGATATGGCTAGAAAAAAATGTTGTGTTAAATAATATACGGTGGTACGGAACCCTCAGTGCACGAGTCCGACTCGCACATGGCTGTTTTTTTTTAATGAATAGCAAAACTGAAAGCTATGTAGGTACCTGTGTATGTGTACAGTTCGATTCTAACTTTGGCGGCTCGCAAGTGTGCTACTCGCTGCGCAGTACCCCACCCCTCAACCCCGCTGACCCATAAATTGGTTACTGCGCAGCGACTCGCCTCATGTTCCGAGCCGCCATTAAGTTTAAATCGGGGTGTATTATGTGCCGGAAAGGTGTAAAGTGTTTATGTTGGAGAATATTAGTGAGGTGAGTTATGGTAATTAGTGAAAGATTAAGAATGGTGGTGATTGGTTGATGGTTGGCTCATAGTGATTTGGTGTGTTCTTGAGGTGTGTATTTGATATTCATAGGGTCAGTTTCTCGAACGAAAATAAATGCAAAATGAATGTAACAAATTGTCAAGCGCGCGTAAACTGCCGCGATTGGCTGTTTATAAATCATTCAACCAATCACAGCAGTTCACGCGCGCTTTACAACATGCCACATTAGTTGCGCGATAATTTTTGTTCGAGAAACTGGCCAATAAGGCAATAATCCATCTCAAAACTACCTAGCATAGTAATTTACATAATTTATAAATTAGTTAATTCTATTCTCATAACTACCCCATTAATAATAATTAAAGCTTTTTATGTTTTGTATACATTTTCAGTTTGTGTTTGCTGCTGTTTCAATGAAATGCCTTGTTTTTAACTATATTATTTGCACTCACACTCACTCACTCACACATTGCTTCATGTGCTCTTACCAGGCCTACCAGGGCGACAGGGCCACAGAAGAGGTTCTTGGTAATGGTAATTATTATTGTTTTGCTTCAGTTTTTGTTTAAAGTGGACAGTATCAATTCCGACTGTCTTTGCATATTTTTTTATTTATTGCAATATTATTGTTTGTTAACTCATTTTATAATACCTTATTAATAAAATTATATTTAAACTATTTCTTTTAAATATAATTAAGTATATTTATATATTGTTTAAATTCTTTCAGGCTGATTTCCATAGACTTCACAGAGGACACATAGGAACGGCGCCAAAATCAGCATTTAAAAAGAAATCTCATGAACATAAGAAATCAGGTAATTAAAAAAAAACGATACGTATATAAGGCAGAGAGAGAGAGAGAAAGTCACATGGAGGCGTAGCATGGAGGGGTCATAACGCTTTTTGGTTACTTGACCATTCTACCAGTCAACTCCTACCACAAACCGTTAAAGGAGGTCTTCTGTTATCGTTAGAATGCTTAGACATTTCAAGACAGAATTTCGTAAAATCGCGAATTTTTTTTTTTGTTAATTATCTTATCCTTACTAATATCATAAATGCGAAAGTAACTCTGTCTGTCTGTCTGCCGCGCTTTCACGCCAAAACTACTGAACCGATTTAAATGACAGATAGTCTAGAGCCTGAGAAAGGACATAGGCTACTTTTTATCGACATACCACGCGGGCGAAGCCGCGGGCGGAAGCTAGTTTTTTATAAATCTGTAAATCTGTACTCTTTATTTACCCTCTCTGAAATCAGAAATAATTTATTGCTTCAATAAAAAGTTGGCAATCCCAACACCCCCAAAATGAATTCCTGGCTACGGCCCTGAATCTTGTACATGTATAATATGTCCATCGCGCGGTAAACTCTAATTGCGCGATGCAGGATTTATATGACGCGAGGATTTTTGTGTGACGTCAGTTCTTTGATGCGTAGTTCGCATGTGGCGCTGTAGATGCCGCCACAATACTATAAATACGTTTGTATAAGTACATTTTAGAGCCCTTGTCCGATGAAGTAGTGCCAGCCCGCGCCGCAGCTGAGCACGTAGCTTTAAATTCCCCGTATAATAATAATAATGATGATATTTTGATCCAGCCTGTCCCATCTTGCTGTCCCCCCGCCAGTGATGTTGCCCTAAGCCGAGGTTCGTACCCCACAGGGGGTGCCCTTAGCGAGCACACACTTAATATTAATTTAGAATAGTTTATGCCCCTGGCTGGAGGCCCTGAGTGTAGAAGCTTAAGGCAGCCACAGGAATGTCCGGTTAAGACGTCATGATTTCAGAAATCAACTTCAAGATGCCCTAGATAAAAAAAAAAAAAAAACATTTTAGAGTTTAGTGTTCCAATGCAGGGCAGTACATAACATAACATTACGCCAGTATTCCCCGAAGGGTTGGGCAGAGGTGTACCGATAATAGTACAACCATATTTCTCCAGTTATATTTTAGTCCCATGTAGTTAGATAGTTGGCGAGCCTACTGCCATCAATCGGGCACAAATACAGACGCCGCCGCTGGGCTGGTACTGAGAAATTCCAGATGGAAAAACACAATAACACTGCCCGATTCGGGAATAGAACCCAGGACCTCATGCTCAGCTGCTCAGCGGTTGTGACCAGGGAGGCACTCAGCAGGGCTTTAATTCTCATTATATTACAAAATAGTTTCCGCCAGTGGCTTCGCCCGCGTGACATCTTTATAAATTATATGTATGTAAATATATGTCCATGTTACCCAGTGATAATATAGCATTCTACTGGTGAAAGAATTGTTAAAATCGGTTCATTCGTTTTTGAGTTTATTCATTACAAACAAAAATACAAAGCTTTTCTCTTTACAGTAGGTATTATTGTAAATGATTTAATCAAAGGCAGGTTGCTTCGCATCTAAGCGAAACATCCAATTCGTAATGTAAACCATATTGGACTCATCTCACATCTGCTCAGACCCGTTAATTGACTGACGGCCAAAAGAGCTATTTTTATCATGATTGTTTAAAAAGTGTTTTACGAAGCGCTTCGTTCATATGAAGCTAGTACCGCTCAAATCCGCCAAATAGTTTAAAATGACATCACAATACAACTGAAAGTTCTAAGTAACTTGGTCAGCCAACACTTTTTCGCATTTTTTGTTCTTTTTTAGGGTTCCGTACCCAAAGGGTAAAACGGGACCCTATTACTAAGGCTATGTCCGTCTGTCCGCGGCTTAGCTCAGAGACTGTTGGTACTAGAAAGTTGCTATTTTGTATGGGTATACATATAAATCACGGCGACAAAGTGGTAAAAAAAAATTTTTTTTAGTGTACTTCCCCTACACTTAATTTGGGGATGGTTTTTTTTTTTCGTCGATCCTGTGATGAGGGGTATCGTTAGAAAGGTCGTTTGAAAATGAAAGTTAGTGGAAATGTGAGTTTCGTTCAATAATTTGAGGATCCGTTTGCGAAATATTAAGCTTTAAAGTGCAAATTTTTGTTAGAGTCAAGTGTGTGTGTCCCCCTGCCCGCTAAATGGTTGATTTTGGATATGTGAAAAAAATCACAGCAGTAGTATATATAACGAAATTAAAAGTAAAACTATCACAGCTAAGTAGGCTCCACAAGTTACCGAGTAATAATCGACCAACTTAAATTTGCAGTTGCAAAAACATGTTATCCCATACATTCTGTATGGAAGAGAACAAGTTTTTGAACTACAATGTTTAGTTGGTTGGTTACATTCGTCCCAACTACGGAACCCTGCGTGGTTAGACATGCACTTAGCCGGTTTTTAGCCTCTTATATTAGTAAAATAACGTTTCCATATCTCAGATTGGGCAACCTACGTGTCGACTCAGCTGACGGCGTGGGAGACCCTGCATGAGCTGTGGCTGACTAGGTTCCCGGGGCCGCTACACATCGTGTTCTATGAGGTCCTGGTACGCGACACCAGACACTCACTGCAGGGAATACTGGACTTTTTGAATTATAATGTTACTGAGGTCAGTTAAATTGGTAACTACTCACTACGGACACCTATGGTTTCCTCCTCCCTGCTTATAAAAAAAACTATTTGGAATATTTTATGACGAAAAATCAACTCCCTAGGTTCTTGTGTATGCATAACGTGTGAGGAATAAAAATTTCATACGGGAGGAGCTACCAAAAGGGTACGGCGAATATTTATTTTATTATGTACTAGCCGATGCCCGCGGCTTCGCCCGCCTGGATGTCGGTTATTTTAGAATAAAACCTTCCTCAAGAACCACTCTATCCACTGGGGAAAACAGCATGAAAATTGGTGCAGTAGTTTTTGAGTTTATCGCGAACAGACAGTCAGACGCGGCGGAGGACTTTGTTTTATAATAATATGTAGTGATGAGTAAACCAATTAGAGATACTACATAATTATAATATATTTCTTGCGTGTTTTATGAGTTAATTGCACCGCTATAATCACCGGAATTTCAAAATCAAATCCATAATCTGCCTAGATTTCGGTCCAATTTTAGTTTTAATATCAGCCTCACTAGCTTGTATATAAAAGTTGCATTTATTTATTTCTGTCTACCAGGCTGACATGAACTGCGCGATGGCAAACAAAGAAGGCATCTACAGACGCAAGAAAAAGCACCACGACTTCGAGCCGTTTACAGCAGATATGTATAAAGCGTTGGATCAGGTGAGGAACAAGGTGCTCAGTATGGTCATGGACTACAAGAAGAGACATCACGAACCGCAGACGGTAGAGTAGGAAAGGTGTTATGTAACTTTATAACAAAGTAAATATGTACAGAAGATTTATTCGTGCGGTATGCCATAATCAGTGATCGGAGTAGGTAGATTGATTTTTGGTACTTGTATCATAAATACACACAGAAAGAATAACATGGATAAGCCATTTTTCCGGAAAGTAATTCCGGTATTTCCGGATTCAATTAAATATTGTTAATGTTGGTAGTGATATTATTACTACTCAATTCAAAATTCAAAGGAAGGTATCAAAACTAAATTAATTCATTATTTATTTGCTATTTTATTTATTTGCTCATTTTATTACAATTCCTACCTTTTTTTTTTTGAGGATGGCAAATCATCAAATGACTCCTTCCACTCTGGCAGAATACAATTCCTACATAAGTTCCGGTTTTTTTTTCATAATCCACCAATTCCGGAGGAATGTCCATATTAATATATACGTTTCGGATCAATGGCCCCAGTTCAATCTACCTACTCCGATCACTGGCCATAATGTAGTTTTCCTTACAATTCACTCACTGTTGAAAATCAAAAAAATAAATTATGTGTAGTTAAAAAACCCGCGGGTATTGTTTATTGGGTTTACGGCCTTAGTAAAAGGTAAAATAAATAGTTTTTAGCCGCGTAATATTTAGAATCAGAAATATTTTATTTGGCAAGTTTTTTTTTTTTTTGTACTGGCTACCCTTTGTCGCAGTTTGTGGCAACAATTTAGTATTGTGTAATATTGAGTATTGTTTTAAATAAATCTTCTGTATCCTATAAACTTTGTGTAAAACTTAGATTTACAACAACAACTTTATAATATCAGTATTTTTATATTATAGATCAATTTATGTCGATGGGCGACGAAATAGTAAAATAATAATATGTTGTGTTGTCCCTTTCCGCAATTGGATCAGTGAAATCCTTAAATGAAACGGCTCAAACTATAATTATGAGGCTTTTCTAGTTAATTGTGTAATTAGTAAATAATAAGAATCGAGCCAAGGTAGGTTTAACAAGATGTACAAATGTATTGATTCTTTACCTAAGTGTTGTTATGTGATTGAATGTATTTATATCAAGTTATTGATGTCTACAATGATCTACGAAATAATTTCGCGTGGTATCACAACACACTGCAATAAGGATGCCCG
Source organism: Lithophane leautieri (assembly GCA_949152455.1). Lineage (NCBI taxonomy): Eukaryota > Metazoa > Arthropoda > Insecta > Lepidoptera > Noctuidae > Lithophane > Lithophane leautieri. The sequence continues at coordinate 12,784,636 of OX424478.1, forward strand.
ATTTTCTGTAAAGTACCTATCGATAATGTTGTCGAAATCGACAAACTCTACGTTTGTTAATCATTCCATAGATTTGTTACAATATTGCGGAGTAATAATATAAGACAGATACATGAGTGTATAGATAAAAAATATCGAGATTATCACATTGTGTTGTATCGATACTTACAAGTGTGTTTGAGTATCTGACATCGTTACACTTAGTCATTCATTTAGTGCAAACTGGTTACGATTTATGCCTATATTTAATAAGTGGATGGTCTTATTCATTATCATCATTTCGGCCGAAAGCGCATACAGCGTATTCCCGCGGCCTTCACCAAGTCATCGGTCCACCTTGTGGCGGCCTTCCAACGCTACATCTTCCGGTACGCGCTCGCCACTCCAGAACCTTTCGGCCCCATCGGCCATCTGTTCTGCGAGCAATGTGCCCTGCCCACTGCCACTTAAGTTTGGCAATACTTCGGGCTATGTCGGTTACCTTGGTTCTCCTACGGATCTCTTCATTTCTGATTCGATCACGCAGGGAAACTCCGAGCATAGCCCTTTCCATTGCCCTTAGGGTGACTTTCAGCCTTCTAATGAGGCCCATTGTGAGCGACCACGTTTCAGTGCCATAGGTCACCACTGGATGGTCTTATTATTACTTACTTCTTGTGTCTGATTGAGGTTCTAAACTATGAAGCTTTATATTCTGATGGCTTTACGATTATTATATTGTATGTTTTATGAAGTCCGTTTGCTAAACGGCTTTCACATAGATCTGCAAAAGGATACTATAGTTTTGCAAAACTTTGAACAGTATTTTATATTCTTCAAAAATACCAAAGAAATTATTTATTTATATTATTAGTCTGTAGTTTATTGGACAACTTTATTAGCTCTATCTAGATACTTAATTGTTCCTAATTTAAGGCCTAACTTATTATTTTTTTATTAGTAAATAATTAATAGTTTACTAGTCAAACTTTAGTCAAGTTAACACTGTACTTATGTTTTTATTATTAAAAATACTACTAGGATTGCATAATACATACGGAGGCCTCACAGGCACATACCTAGCTATTTTAAAAGCAAACGTAATTCAACGAAATATACGTTCAAAGCTCAAAAGTAGCGTAATATAATGCACTTGGTTAAAATATGCACTGCATAAGTTTATTAGGTCCTAGTACTTACTGAAGCGAACCGAATTTCTAAAACAATCTACTATTGTTTTAGAAATTGTTTTTAGAATAAATGTACTAATTATGATTGCATTTATATTTTTTTTCTCAAACATGCTTGGAAATTCGAGCATTATTTTGACAACCTTCTTCGAGATAAATCAAAATTGCTGTACTTGTAAAAAACAAGTGACGATGCGGCCAGCAAAGGTACTATGAAAATCCATATCTGGCGTGTTTAGCGGCCAAATAAATTACTATGAAAACTCATATCTGTCGTGTTATTTAAAAATGGAACGAACTTTTTACTTCAACACACGGCAACCAAGGAGGTAACTTATCAAAGATTTTATTTAAATATCGAATTGGTTTGCAAATAGAACAAAGAAGAAACAAATTAACATATTGGCGCATGAAAAATGATAGTTATTCGTCATTGATTCTGGAATTTCTATTTAATTTACTCAGTTTGAATTTCCGCGCGTTGTTTGAGAAAAGTACTATACAAGCCTTGGCCGCAATCAGGAATTGATGGACTCACGCATGAGTGCCTCGGCTTTGCCTCGGCCCTCATTTTCACGATCGTCCATCAATTCCCTTATTGCAGGCCGCGACAGTAATATACTATTGTAGATCTGATTTACAAAGCTTTATTTTATTAGCTAAGTATATTTTATATTCATAGATGACTAACAATTTTTTTTATAGAAAGATGTACCGTGCATTGTGAGTGGCACTATAATTTTCAATTACAGTTTTTTTTTTACTTATGTATTTATTTCAAAACATATTTTAATTTAATTTAATTTTGTTATCCTTTTTTTCCCAATTAAATGCATGGTACAGACAATCAAAGATCTGATTAATGTTAATTGTATGTAAGAATTTGTTACATAGCAAGATAGCAATATCTATGTTATTCCATATCGGCAATTTTATATTCTATACATTCTGCTGTGCTATTCATATGCAAAACGCATCATTATAAAATTATACTTTTTTATTATTATTTTGGATAAATGTGACAATGCTTCTGTTACTGACGTACAGTTCCATTCAAACTTAATGGCGGCTCGGAACATGAGGCGAGAGTCAGCGGGGGTGAGGGTTGGGTTACTGCGCAGCGAGTGGCTAACTTCCGAGCCGTCATTAAGTTTGAATCGAATTGTACCTATTGTATGGTAGATGAGCCGATTACTGCATTTATTTGTCAATGTTGATTAGTTGTAAGCACTACTGAGATTGATGTTAATGGATGCTGAGAATAAATGACTTTCCAATAAACATTCTAGTTTGATCTATACATGTTTTAGGGCCAAAGGGCTGATTTTTCCAGCGCCAGTTATCTTTATCTGAGGAATAATGATGAATTTTTGAGATTTTGCATTCGTGATGTCAATTTTATTCCGCAAAAGGTATCTAGCGATGATAAATTCTGCCCTTACCCTGCGTTTTAACTTACGATTCCCCGAAAGCGACTATCGCGCAAATACGCGATCGTTTACCAGAAAAGTAACGTTCAGCGACTTGATTGGTCGCGCGAACCTTCTTATTCGCATAAAAGAGCGCGACGATCTCGTACTCGCACTATGGTACACTTATTTATTCGATACGAGGAATTTGAAATTGGTGAATATCGGATTTGTATCACAAAAGTTGTAGTTTGTAGTTCATTGTTGTTTTTTTTTATTGTTGAGATTAATAATTACAAGCCATTGCTATGAGTGTTTTGAATCGGGCGGTTGGTATTAGGAAAATAAAAGATATAATTCATAAAACTAAATATGCTTTATTTCACATCCGTGTCAATATTCATTGGTCACAAACAAGTTTTGCACTTCGACAATACTTACACGTTACTCCGAGCTTTTCTTTTACAATATAAAATATATGCAGTTAACAACAATCCCCTCAGTTTACGAATAAATTACAAAATCATTTTTTATTTATTATATACGAAGCAGATACGCTGTCGCGCGGCCCTCAGCGACAGTGCGGGTTATTAAATCCATGTATTAAAAAAAAAATTAAGAAAATAACACCTATGGTAGTAGAATCATTTTTCTATTAATATATTATCTAGTAGAGTTGATGTGTCTGTCGTTAACACTATGCCGCACGTCGCTGTACGGAAGCCGGGCCGCGCTAGGCACTTGTCTCACTCGAAGCAGGTCTATTATACTATAGTTGATAACACATGGACATTTGCTCCTAGTGTATGCGACAACCGCTAAATCAACGCACCGCGAGGGTTAAAATAATCACCTGTAAAATTTAACTTCTAACAACATGTTATTAAACTCTTAATCATTATACAAAATTATCATCACAATATCACAAATAAAATACAGAACTCTGACGCTCTACTCTACGAAATTATTACGGTGTGAAAATTTAGTACACAATATAAATGTATCAACGTAAATATAAAGCTTAGAATGGATTTTATAAATCAATATGTCCAATATAGACATCTATTCTTATCCATAAGCAAATTCAGTCGAATATTTAATAGTACAAAGAAATGTATTTTATACATTTGAAATTAATGGAAAATGTCGAATATACAAATTAAGTCTTATATAAGGTTATCGGTCTCTCGGTCAGATGACGGCGAGCAGTCATCTGACCGGAGACTTCCCAGTGTCTGACCAAGTGTGAAACAAAACCTTACTGTACAAAAATAATAATAGAACAAATGAAACACTATAATACAAAATAAAAAGAAAAAAAACAAGTTTATACAAAGTGATACCTACGTGTCTGTATTCACACCAGTTGGGGCCAGTTACAACCATCGCTCTCTCGACTAACAAAAGAAAAGGAAAAAGAAATAGAAAAAAAACAATTAGTGAATTTATTTATAGAGACCGAAAAAAACAGTCGTAGAAAAAAGTTTAAATATTAATCGTAGAAAGTCAGCCTTCGCGTAACAATTCACTATACCATTCCCTAACTACATTACCGCGACCAGCCATCCAACATCCAACGCCCAGCACAAACAACGAAAGACTAGATGCTCTCCAATGTTCGTACATCATCTGTTACACGTTATGTTGCAGTATCAAACAGTTCGGTACGGTCGGTCAATGTCGTCAGCACATTTAACATTTGGACAAAAATAATGAAACAATAATGTCATGGTGATATTAATGAAAATAAAGATGACAATCAATTTGAATTCTCATACGTAATTCGTAGATAAATAGCGTTTTGGAAACTTTTCACAAGCTAGTTATCGAAGCGGCATGACTAGTTTTAAACGTAAAACTGTTTAGACGTAACTATATACTTTACTATTGCTTTTATAGTTTTATAGGAACGCTAATCTAGTAAGATCGGCCGGTAGGGAAGCGGGTGTCGGTCTAAACAGTTTTCGAACTCGCGCAGACGTCGGGCGGGCGCGTGTGACGTCACCGCAGCGCGCGGCAGCGACGACACACGCGCATAGTGCCGCAGTCGCCCCACGAGCTCATCTCCGAGCACGACCCGCAGAATATTCCGCCACACCGTCTGCGACAAAAGAACAGTTGTTTAACTATGATAGTCTACCCTTGCTTTACGCGGTTAGTGGAAGCCTGTCGATTAATCTTCGGGAGTTATGCGGTCCTGGTGCTTACCTGCAGTGGTGCCTACGCCTGGCCAGCCAGAAGTGGTTCCTGCAGTACTGGCAGCGCGGCGCGGCGCTGTCCGGGAGCCACACGACGCCGCGCGCCTCCTCGCCCACCTCTACTTCGGACGCGCTGCCGCTGCTGCTGCCGCTACCTCGCACAGACCCACTGCCACTGCTTGTTTTCTGTACCAGGAGAGTATGATTGTTAGAGAAGTGCTGAGAGTAATGCTCTGGGAAACAAAACAACCAAAAATATGTTAGGAAGAAAGGGACCGAGTACAGAAATTAATGGAGGTGGATTTTCCTTCCTCTTCACCATGTTAGAGTGAGACATTTTCAATTTCTGTGTTCACAAGCAAAGGTAAATCTAGCTGGAGTTTACTTGGAGAAAAATTTTCAATGGGCATTCAAATGTACCAGAGTGACATGAGCCGTGAGAAGGGCATGTAGCGGTGTGTGTATGTATGTCGTCGTACTTGCGTGGGCGTGGCCGCGTGCGGGGCAGAGGGCGGCGCGGGCGCGGGCGGCGACGACAGGCGCAGAGCCTCGCGTGCTTCTCGCAGCTGACCGCTCAGCTCCTCAACTACTTTCTGTAATAAACAAATTAGATTTTAAAATCTTTCCTCATTTCTATTTATTGCCGAAACACATTCCGTTTATTTAATAGCGATTATAGGTATATTTAAAAAAAATAAAAAATGAGTTTCAAGCGTTTCACATAGCTTACTATGTGGATAATAATAAAACTATTACGACGGCAGTGCACTCCAATTGCACGACCAAGGAAATGCATTCTATCTGCGGTCTATTTGTGCCCATAATACCAGGCTAGCATAAAATACAAAGCGGTGCGCTCACCTTCTGATAGAGTATGATCTGATGCAAGCGCGCCTGCAGCGGGTCGAGCGCGGGCGGCAGGCCGTCCAGCGGGTCGGCGCGCGGCGGCGCGGGCGCGCTGCTGGCGTGCGCGGGCGCGCCGCACACGCAGCGCACGCGCGCGCCGCCCAGCGCGCCGCCGCACACTCCGCACCAGCACACTTCTGAGCTGCCACCTGACTCTCCTGATGTTTCGATACCACCTGGAACAGAAAAGAGATACGACCTTTAGATCATGGTAGGACAAAATGAGGAAAAAAGCAAACAAAATGTGTGAGTGAAACAGGATTTTGATAACTTTCGTAAGGCAAAATTAACTGCGGCTGCGAGCGTGTCACACGCTACGTGTTGGATATTTTCTAGAAGTATTAGGCTGTTAAAAATTACTGGGAGTGGGTCTGCTGACTTTCCTGGAACTATGGCGGCAAGCGATGCGATCAGCTGAGTGAGATTGCTCACATGATGCATTTGGTTTGACCAGTACCAAGGTACCAGGGTCTCATAAATCACCAAGAGGTTGTATTCATTGGTATTCCTAGAAAAGTGACAGCAGGCAATAAGGCGAAGTGTCGTGGAACACATTGTAAATTGGTTCAGGCAGGACGCGTGTATAATACGCCTCGCCGGCTATAATACCAGGCTGTCATAAATTACAAAGAGGTTGTACTCACTAGTAGTGCTAGCTCTCCTTGAACAGTGACAGCAGGCAATACGACGTGGTGACGTGGGACATAATGTGAGTTGGCTCGCGACACGCGTGCGAGTGTGAGTGTGAGCTGTCCGCCTCGGCTGTGTGTGTGCCTCGCCTTCGCTTTCCGAACTTATACTGCTTGATGTTGCTCCTCCTGAAACAAAGACGAAAATAATTTAAAAAAAAAACTAGTTTTTAACGGGCACTATACGACAATCCCCAAAATCATACGATTTTTTCAATGTTCTTGAGCAATATAAAAAAGTGAGGACCTCGTGGCTAAGTAATAACAGCCGCACGGGTCGATTCATCAGGTTAAGCTACGCTTGGCGGGGTTGAACCGTGGATGGGTTACCATCTTTACATATTGAGACTCCTCCGTGCCTCGGAAAGCACGTTAAACCGTTGGTCCCGGCTGTCATTTGTGGATCTTTGACAGTAGTTACGGGTCGTCAGAAGCCCGAAAGTCTGACAACCAGTCTTGCCAAGGGGTATCGTATTATTACCCAGTAACTGGGTTGTGGAGGTCAGATAGGCAGTCTCTCCATATAAAATACTGGTATTCAGCTGCATCTGGTTAGACTGGAAGCCGACCCCAAAATGGTTGAGAAAAAGGCTAGGCAGATGATGATTGAGCAATTTAAAAAAAGTATACTTTTAAAAGTTCTAGGGTAAAAACTATCTTACCATTCAGATCGACTTCAAGAAACTTAGTAGCTACTTCATCGATCCCGTTCATTGTTCCATTAGTCGTCACTCCATTCTCTCTCGTATGGTTGTTATCGGTGACCACATTGTGGTTGGTCCTATCTTCTGTAGTGTGGTTGTCGAGGGGTGAGGAGTCGTGAGAAGTGTTTCTTGAAGCCGGTGGTTCTGCCCGACCCTCGTTGATCTCAAAGCCGGTGGAAGATTGGTTGCTTGACTCTGATATGGAGCGCCAGGTTATGCTGATGTTGCGGGTGCGGGCTGATTCTCTTGCGGCCTGTGATAAAAAAATTAAGAATTATAGAGACACTAGCTGCGCCCCGCGCTTTCACCCGTGTAAGTCTCGATCCCGTGGGAATATCGGAATAAAAAGTATCCTATGTGTTAATCCAGGTTATAAACTATCTATTTGCCAAATTTCATCCAAATCCATTCAGCCGTTTTTGCGTGATTGAGTAACCAACATCCAAATACACAAACACAAACTTTCACATTTTTATAATATTAGTAGGATATTTTGTCATACACATCTCAGTTAAAAAAGTCCCAATTAAAAAAGAAAAATAATTTCAAGTACCAGGCAAACATAAAACATAAGGAGTATCCTCACCTCAGCCATTCCAATAACATCGGTATAAGTATCACAGACGAACACAGGGGGTTCTTCAGGCGTGTCCACGTCTGGGGAGGCCACACTGGTGACCACGTCGGCCACATTATCGGCCACGGTGCCGTTAAGCTGGCTGTTGTCCGACGCAGTCAGGTCGTCTGAGTGGTCGATGACCTGGTCGGGTATGAGTTTATCGGTGAGTTCGCCTCCTAGCTCTCGTTCTAGTGAGGAGGAGCCACTTGCGAGGTCTCGGGGAAGCCGCGTGCTGTTCTCGAAGTGGTCGGGGTGGAGGCCGTCGACCTGCGGGAAAAAGTTGAGTTAAGATTATGTACTCAATCTTATCTACTAAAAGACCATTTCTCTTAACCGATCAAGTACCGCTATCTCGCTCTCCCATTCAAAATCTACTAGATTTTATCACAATGAGACACGCCAAAAATTGTTGGTGAGCGCGGCGACACCTCAGAACAGAACCCTACGCGGGGCGACACTCGCTATCTGCGACATGTACGTAGGAAATTAGTAGGGAGCTTTTTTTAGGGTTCCGTACCCAAAGGGTAAAAAGGGACCCTATTAGGCTCAAAGCTCTTAAGGCTCCGCTGTCTGTCTGTCCGTCTGTCACCAGGCTGTATCTCATGAACCGTGATAGTTAGACAGTTGAAATTTTCACAAACGATGTATTTCTGGTGTCGCTATATAAACAAATACTAAAAAACAGAATAAAATAAATATTTACGGGGGCTTCCATTCAACAAACGTGTTTTTTTTGCTCGTTTTTGCTCGATATTGATAAGGGCAACAGGTAGACGCTTGAAATATTCACACAATATTTAGTTATATATTCACTTTAAAAATAAATAATGAAAGTAAAATAATTTGATTTGGATGAAATTTAGCACAGGGGTAGACCATGACCTAAAATAGGACATAGGATACATTTTATCCCTATATTCCAACACGGGATCGAAACTTACGCTGGTGAAACCGCGGGGCGCAGCTAGTTTTAAATAATTATAGTTTTATCGAGTTATATGCTGAATTTGATTTGTCCTACCCATGATTGATTATGATTCCCACATGTATTATGTTACCCTGGTACTGACCGTGTCGTGACAGTTGTCGCTGGCGAGCGGCAGTACGGGCAGCTCGTCAACACAGCTGTCGGTGAGCGCGGCGCGACACTCGCGACGGTTCTCACACTCGCTGTTTACCACCATTGATAGTTTCCTGCAAAAAATCAGAGTTAATAAAGATTAGTACACACAAACATCGTTTGAAATAAAAAAGATACAACTAAATAGCGTTTAGTTGTTTGTTGCATTTCATATCAAATTATTGACAATTTACATAAAAATCACATAAATTATAATGATAAACGATTTATTTCTGTAAGTAGGTTTGTACAAAAACTTTTACATGTCAATCACATTTTTTAAACTAGATGAGGTCGGCGTTTCCTTTTTGACTACTCTGAGAAAAAGGCTGAAAAAAACTCGGAGGTCACAGTCTCTTTTAAAGTCTAGACATAAACTTGGTCAGATAATGTGAAAACCATGTAGATTGGTGTCTGAAATGGTGGTCAGATCACCCGTGTTTGTAATATACAACGAAATTTTTAAGGTAATCAATTGGTCCTTTTGAAATCATTTGCATAATTATAAAAAACGCAATAATATATAATATAATTGATTTCCGCAAAGTCACGCCTGAATCAATTAAATATAAAAAACGCATTAAATATGATAAGAACAGTCAGCTTACATAACATCAGGTGCCAAACTAGGGTCACTACACCTCCTCTGCGCCGTTCGCTTCTCTCCCTCACTCAGCAGGTTATCACATGATCTCGTCTTCGTCATCAAGCCTGAAATAAATGAACCAATGCAATGAGCCAATAATAGAGAAGGCTTGATTATTTTAAATTGTCAGCAAGAATGACCTGCGACTTTTTGGATCGAGTTTTTTCACAACAAAAGGTTATCGTATCAGTCAATCTGATAAATTGATAAATTTTATATTATTTTACAATTTCTTAAGTTTTAAAACTAACTTGAATGTTTTAACTAGGTTTTCAGAAATTGTTAGGTTGTATGAACTTTCTCTAAAATAGACTTCACTCACCGTCAATATGATTGATAGATCAAACTAAAATCTTTTTTCTTTTTTAATTTAGCTATTTCTTATGTTCTTTCGAAAAACTAACTTGAATGCCTATTCATAAACTTTTAGTTGCATTTTTTAAAATATCTTTTATTTTTAAGTTTTATCTAGGTTTCCAGAATATGAAGGCTTTACGAACTTTTAAATAGACTTCACTGACCGTTATGATTTTGTGTGCTATGCAACTGTTGCGCGGGCAGGTCAGGCTTGTGCTCGGAGCGCGGCTCATCGCGCGGACTCTGCGCGCAGAACATTCCGCTCCACACGCACATCGTACGCACTGAGTACTCCGGCCAGATCGCCTGCTGATAAATTGGTATGGGAGGTTAGTTTTATATTATTGGTCCTTGGAATTGCCTAAAAGTTTTCAAAAAACATGGCTTATTTATTATACAGCAGGAACCTATTTAGAAGCCCTTCATAAATAGTTGGTTTTATCTCATAGGGACGCGTAAAATTCGGTGTCGTGTGATGCTAAACTGTAGACACGCTCTCTTTAATGCGTAAAGTCACATAAAAAAGTCATGTTTTATTCACATAACATAACATCACGCCTGTTTTCCCCGAAGGGTTAGGCAGAGGTGTACCTATAGTATCAACACCCACATATCGCCAGTTGTGTTTAAGTCCCATGTAATAGGCGGCGAGCCTACTGCCATCAACCGGGCACAAATCCAGACTCCGGACTGCTACTGAGAAATTCCAGATGGAAGAACCCAATAACATTTGGCCCGACCCGGGAATCGAACCCAGTAGTTTATGCTCAGCAGCTGGGCTACTGACCCTTAGTCTAGTGGTCGCAAGCATTTTAATAAGCGCACCAAGACGCGACGCGACGCGCAATTTTTTTATGATCCGATATAATATCGAATTTGTGTACTACACAATAAGGTACACGCGCTGCGCAGCACCGCACATCTCAGCGTACTTTGACACGTGTCAACCCTCGCACTGAAATTATACCTTTTCGTGAAGAAAATAAGTTCGATAATTGTTAAAAAGTGCGCGCAGCGTCGCGTCGCTTCACGTCGCGGTCTGAACTGACCCTAACGAGGCAGTTTGTTTTCAAGAGGAAAATTATTCCGACGGATTAGAAACATTCCCTTTTGAAATCGGGAAAAATCGGCGGAAAATGATTCCGACAGATTAGAAACATTCCCTTTTGAAATCGGTATAAATCGGCCATTATTTTTCGCCATGTTAAAGCGTAAAATTCATTAATATGTAAAAACATTACGAGCCAGTTTCAAAGTATGTGTGCCAACTTTCTCTCTTAGTTTAGAATCGCAGTGTGCGTGTTGGAACGCACGATGTGACACGCAGTTGAATAGACTATACGCAGAAGGCTAAGAGAGTAGATTCCAATAATAACCAGCCTATAATGTTCCCACTGCTGGGACATAACCTTCTCTCTTCGAGAGGGAGTGGGCTATACTCCACCATGCGGGCCCAGTGCGGGTTGGTTCTAGGGCATGCCGGTTTCCTTACGATGGTTTCCTTCACCGTTTTGAGAGCATTGGTGGTAAAAAATTTACACAAAGTAAAGTGCCTCCTTGGGTTTGAACCCACGACATACTTGACTTGGGACAGATTAGATCTAGTAGTCAACTGTTTGTAACGGAATGTGCCAATAGGTAGCGATACATTCAATTTCAATCTGCCTAGCCTTTTCCCAACTATGTTGGGGTCGGTTTTCAGTCTAACCGGATACAGCTGAATACCAGTATTTTATATGGCGCGACTGCCTATCAAACCTCCACAACCCAGAAACTGGGTAATACAATACTCTTGGTAAGACTGGTTGTCAGACTTTCGGGCTTCTGCCCACCTTTAACGACTGTTCAGTCAGTCATGTTCTTCCGCGAATGACAGCCAGGACCAACGGCTTAACGTGCTTTCCGAGGCACGGAAGAGTCTCGGTATGTAAAGATGGTCACCCATCCTCGGACTAACCCCGGCAAGCATAGCTTAACCTGACGGATCGACCCGTGTAGCTGTTATTACTTAGCCATAAGCTACTCGAGGTAGCGGTATACTAATCTATCTATCTATCTATATATATAAAAATCAATTGCTGTTCGTTAGTCTCGCTAAAACTCGAGAACGGCTGGACCGATCTAGATAATTCTTTTATTGTTGTGTCCGTTATTCTCAGGGGAAGGTTTGTACGTAAGGTAGGTGTAGGTAGGGTAGGTAGGTAGGTATGTATGTAGGTAGGTGGTAGGTAGGTAGGTAGGTAGGTATGTATGTAGGTATGTACATATGTATGTATGTAGGTAGATATGTAGGTAGGTAGGTAGGGTAGGTAGGTAGTAGGTAGGTAGGTGTAGGTAGGGTAGGTAGGTATGAATGTAGGTAGGTGGAAGGTAGGTAGGTAGGTATGTATGTAGGTATGTACATATGTATGTATGTAGGTAGATATGTAGGTAGGTAGGTAGGGTAGGTAGGTAGGTAGTAGGTAGGTAGGGTAGGTAGGTAGTAGGTAGGTAGGGTAGGTAGGTAGTAGGTAGGTAGGGTAGGTAGGTAGTAGGTAGGTAGGGTAGTGTAGGTAGGTAGGGTAGTGTAGGTAGGTAGGGTAGAGTAGGTACTAAGTGCTACCCGTACGAAGCCGGGGCGGGGCAGCTAGTCCATCATAATTTTTTCTATCACCAAACCTACCTGTTCAAGTTGATGCGGCGAGTACAGATGGTTCCTATAGGCCGGAGCCCGCAGTAGGTGCCACACGTGCGGCGTGACGTCACTGGTCCGGCTCTCACTGCGCTCTCGGCCCGTGTTGCACAGGAACGTGCCAAACATGCACGAGTGCACGTGTGTGCCCAGCTTTATCTGCGTACATGTTACACGGTCTTATAACATTCTCACCATCTACAGAGATAGGGACAGAGGTTTAGTTTTTGACGGGAGTTGATGGTGCCCACTGCCCGGTCAGTTGGTTTTTCTGTATCAGTATGTTTTTTTGTTCAAGAGCTTGATTATCCAATGATTATTCTGAAAAGCGGAACATGATGAAGATGTTGCGGTATCTACATCGCCACATGCGAACTACGCATCAAAGATCTGACGTCACACAAAAATCCTGCATCGCGCAATTAAAGTTTACCGTGCAATGGACATATATACAAGAACCCGACATCAATCGTCGGGCAGTTGCCCGCCAGACACAACACCCGTCTGGTCGGAGGATCCTCCCTTTTCTATGGTGGATGAGTGAACTTTACACCCTGTTCCTCATACCCCTAAAAAGACATAGTGTCTCCCATGAGATATCACTTGCTAGTTAACATTTTAGGCAGAATGAAGCAGAGACTTGTAATTTCTTTTCCTACTTACCAAGTAAGCCTCATTGAACTCGAAGCTGCAAGGAAACTGCAGCATCATCTGATGAACGACATCAAGCCATTGGAGGAAGATGGGTGACCTCTCGTTAGGGTCTTCTGGACCGAACTGATGCCCGCATCGGTCTGCGAACTTGTGTCCAAAGTCCAGCCATTCACGTTCGATTAGTATACGGAAGCCCTGAGAAAGATAATGAAGTAATGTTACTACACGTTTTGTTGCACTATAGTCGAAGTAAACTCCAGAATTAGTCTGATGCCCGGGTAGCCTGATGGAGCGAATATTGTCTCATATTGATATACGATACATAATGGATTCATTAATGGGAAGTTGTTGACCCCAAGTTAAAAGATCAGTATTAGGGTCACAACACCACTTTCATATCATGCTCCCCTGGTTTCAGAGACCACTGCTGTACCATTCACGTCTGACTGTTTTGAAATTGCCATGAAGGATTTCGCTCTTCATGGCAGTGTTATATTTCTTTCCACTCCTCTTCACATTATGCAGGTCTGGTACTCCTTCTAAAGACAAATTACCTCATAAAAATCTTTAATGATATGGCGACGATTTGCGTGGTACGGCCATCCGTCTGAGCAGTAAACTAGCTTCTAATTTTGCAGCCCTGGTACTTCTAATGACAACTCACCTCTAAAGTTCTGTAATATGGATCCAGTATGAGTTGCGCTGCGGCCACAATCTGTGGCGTCCTATCCCAGCCATCGGAACAGTGCACGAGCACAGGCCGGCCCGCAGCCACGGCGCGTGCTACCACGCACGACGCGCGCACCACGCCCGACACGTACTGCAGCCATAGTGTGCGCTCCAAGTTGCTGTGCCAACTAGGACAACAGAAATAATGCGATAGATTTAACAAAACTTCACATATTTTTGTAGTAACTAAAAATGGCATAAAATTTACTGGCACTTTCTGCGGTGGTTAATTCTACGATTGAATTTACATAACATTACGCCTGTGTTCAACCAAGGTGTAGGCAGAAGGGTACCACTCACATTTCGGCAGTTATTTTTCAGAACCATGTTATACGAGCCAATTGCCGTCAATCAGCTATAATTCCAGACTCGAGGCTGTCACTGAGAAATTATTCACAGGAAAGTTCAGCAACTGTTTGCCTCAGCAGACTCAATATGTGACCACTTGACTAAAGTTATATAGCGGAAATTATCATCCGCCCCATTTTCAAAGAATAAATAATTTTGTTAGGACAAGTCACGTTTCATTTACTAAAATATTTTCATTTACTTGCATAATCACGTGCAGTCTTGAATAAAATTTCTTTAAAAAATAAGCATCGTAAATACGTCGGACCGTGCAATGTTTCCGGGACAGATATTGCAAGCATGTGCGAGGCGGAGTTCAAAACAATGAGTTCATTCGGGCACAATGCCAACTGACACAAAAAAATCCGCTGTAACACTACCTAGGTCCGCGTCACATAAACATTGCCTATTTAGTGCAGGGAGACTGTCTCGTTGGTGACTGTTGAGCTTGCGACTCTAGGTTCAGATCCAGAGTCTCTGACAGATTTATTGAATTTTTCCATCTAGATTTTCTCGGTAGGAGTCCGGAGTTTGGACTTGTGCCCGGTTATTGGTAAGAGGCTCAATCTAACATAGAATTTGAACATAAGGGTCAGTTCAGACCGCGACGTGAAACGACGACGCGACGCTGCGCGCACTTTTTAACAATTTTCTTTACGAAAAGGTATAATTTCAGTGCGAGCGTTGACACGTGTCAATGTACGCTAAGATGCGCGGTGCTATGCAGCGCGTGTACCTTATTGTGTAGTAAATAAATTCGATATTGACTCGGTGTGAATTGACCCCAACTGGCGAAATGAGGCTGTACTTTATAAATACCTCTGTTTACAAATTAATAAAGGCATGATTTTATTAATGCAGGAAGTTTAAACAGCCAGAGGAAATGAACTGTAAAGTTAAACTAAACTATTAAACTCAATATCCGTTCTAGGTGTGCTCGTAAGTGCATCGGCTCGCCTTAACTGCGCCACCCACATCCATTGTCATCCTGCTATCGATTATACTACGCAGTCATCTAGTTACGTCTGTGCTATTGCTATGCCATCAGGATAACGGCCTTGACCTCAACCGCACTAACTTCATTCATTTCCTAATGCCTGACGTTAGTTTGACAGGTAATACGTCACACAACATGGCGAGAGATATAAGTCCTGTCGATATTGAATAATCCATAAACATTATTATAAAAAACACTAAGTCTATCTGTGTATCTGTTAAGCTTTTGTTTTCTATGAGCGGTAAACAGTTACACGATAACCCTTCGTGCGCGAGTCCGACTCGCACTTGGCCGGTTTCTGTTTGTAATCGGCATTCAGCATAAATAAGTGCAAGTGGGCGTAAACTGTTAAGATGGTGACGTATCTGTTATGACGTTAACCTTTACCAGTATGTTGTGATAACTAAATACGTGGGCGTAGTACCTATAACTATAGTTTTAACTAAATATTATTATCGGAGCTGATCAGGCCGTGACATTAACTTATTGATTTACGCAGTGGGAGGAGCTTGCCTAATTGTTGTCACAATGCAGAAGTAGCTTGGTTGTATTACAGCTTAATAGTACAGATGTCTATCTATTTAACTAATATTTCAACTCGGTAACATCGGGTTTGACCAAGACAAGGATTGTTGCGTGTGAGAGCCGCTAAAAGCAAAAAGAATCTTTGTGTCAGAGAAATTAGCCAGCCTACATCATGCATTATTGTGTCCAGATTTGTCTTAAAAACTTTTCAAGTCAAATAACGTTGCCGCTCTGAAGCTATGCTGCGCAAGTACACTGGCATGTGCGATACAGTTTTGTAAGTAAGATTGACTATTGCGCAGTCATTTGTAGCCTACTTCAGAGCGGAAAAGTTATTTGACGCGAACTTTAGATCGGCCGTTGTCGGCATGTTTACCAACTTATCACCAATTGATTAAACTCCTATCTACTCTACTTGCCTGGTAGTTAGGTTGGTACTCATAGCCGCTATTCTACTCACTTGGTCTGGTCGCTGGGCTCGGCTGCCAGCGCCCTCATCTGCTGGAAGCTCCTGCGCACGTGGTGTATGTTGGGCAGGCACATGAACTGTATGTCGGCGGCGGGGTAGTACTGTTGGCACTCGCAGCCACCGCCGCGCGCGCGGTTTGTCACCGCAGACGCGTATGAACGCGCGTCTACAATTAGCAGCTTCAGTTGCTGTAACAAAACAAAGATACTTTTTCATACAAGCAGCAGCAGCAGTGATAGCCTAGTGGTATGGCCGTCGGACTGCCCAGTCATAGGTCTCGAGTTAAAAATAACAATGACGGAGTCAAATAAGATATCGTCTACATAGACTAAGTGGGAAAACTACGTAATTATTGAAGCAACCACAAAAACTAAGCAAGCAAAGTTAAAAAAAAATTATAAAAAAACATACCGACGAATTGAGAACCTACTCCTTTTTGAAGAAGTCGGTAAAAAAAATTTGTTACGAATAATGATCGTTCCTTTTGGACAAAGTTTGAGCCTTTATATATATATATATTTTTAATGTTATTAATGAAAATGTTTGCATACGGAATGGTGAAATATGGCAGAACTCTGATGTATTGTGATACCTACTACTACTACTTATGTATTACCCATATTTGCAAATACACTCTATTCTATTCTTTATTAGGTAAAAGTTCGGGTTTTCCCAGAACACAAAAGATAGGCGATGGTCGTACTACCCGAAATTTTGCAGGTAGTGAAATTGAGGGATCCTTTTGTGTAGTGAGTAATAGCCAACACCCGTCCCAGGGCCTGACACACGCATGTCGCATTTATCAAAATATGAGAGAAAATTTGCATGTATTATAAATACGCTAGATATAACCTTTTTTTTATGTATGTTCACCGATTAATCCGTCGTTTGTAAACCGATTTAAAAAAAATTTTTTTTGTTCAAAAGCTTATTTTCTGAGGTGGTCCCATTGTCACCAAGTCAGGATCTGATGATGGGATCCTAGAGAAATCGAGGGGAACTTTCAAAAATCGTAGGGGCAACTAGTGCATTTCTTAATTTTTTCATTAAGTATTTTACAGCACTACAATTTTATGAAGGTCTGGAGTCGATCTGATGATGGAGCCGAAAGACAATCAAGGAAACTCCTCAACGGCTTACAGCAGATACCTTGTGTTTGGGCTTGATTAATTTGTATTGATTAGAACTTTACACTTTTGTAGGTTGTGACTGTCGCCTGCCAGGGTTGCGGGAAAGTCCGAAAGGGATACCGGGACCTTGGCAACAGGCAAATGAAGGAACACGGGTGGGTTTTAGTCAGTAAAAGTCTGACACGCCCTTCCGCTCCGCCCAGAGCGGGAGAAGTCATTGGATGATTTCCCACCCTCAAAAAAAAAAAAAAAAAAGGTTGTGACTGTCGTTAGGGGTCTGATGATGAAGACGAAAGACAATCAAGGGAACTCCTCAGTGGTTTACAGCAGATATCTTGTGTTTGGGCTTGATTAATTTGTATTGATAAGAACCTTACACTTGGATGGGTTGTGATTGTCGGTCGTTAAGGGTCTGATGATGAAGACGAAGGACGATTAAGGGAACTCATCAACGGTTCATAGTAACTACCTTGTGTTTGGACTTAATTCATTTATATTGATAAGAACTTTGCAACCACATAGGTTATAAGTGAAATTACAGATCTGATTATGGACACCATATAATATGATGATGAGGGGAACTATACAGTGTAAACAAATGTATAGTGTTCACCCTTATATTCTTGAGAAGGCACGGGAGTCTCATTAGCCAGCCGGTTTCGTATAACATCTAAACGATACTTGCGCTGTTCAGACGACTCGCCACTTAATCGTTTTTTAATAAGATTGAGTCGGCAGATCGGTTAAAATCGGTTCACAAACGGCGGAGTAATCGGTGTACATACATTAAAAAAAAAGGTTATATCTAGCGTATTTATAATACATGCAAATTTTGTCTCATATTTTGATAAATGAGACATGCGTGTGTCAGGCCCCGGGACGGGTGTTGGCTATTACTCACTACACAAAAGGATCCCTCAATTTCACTACCTGCAAAATTTCGGGTAGTACGACCATCGCCTATCTTTTGTGTTCTGGGAAAACCCGAACTTTTACCTTATAAAGAATAGAATAGAGTGTATTTGCAAATATGGGTAATACATAAGTAGTAGTAGGTATCACAATACATCAGAGTTCTGCCATATTTCACCATTCCGTATGCAAACATTTTCATTAATAACATTAAAAAAAAATATATATATAAAGGCCCAAACTTTGTCCAAAAGGAACGATCATTATTCGTAACAAAATTTTTTTACCGACTTCTTCAAAAAGGAGTAGGTTCTCAATTCGTCGGTATGTTTTTTTTTTTTTTTTTTTTTAACTTTGCTTGCGTATCTTTGTGGTTGCTTCAATAATTACGTAGTTTTCCCACTTAGTCTATGTAGACGATATCTTATTTGACTCCGTCACTGTTATTTACATAGCAGTTACTGGTATTCGAAATGGTGTGGGGTAGGTACCACAACTAAGAGGGAAAAATAAAATCTTTAATTTCGGAAGTCGGTGGCAAAAAACGAAAATCGAAAAGCAAAGAAACCGACTTCCGAAATAAAAGTTACTTGTTTTTTCAGACACAAAATTAGGATATTTATTAGCTGTGTCATAAAAAAAAAATGTGTTAATTATGGACAAATATTATCTGCTAATCAGTTTAGCACAGATTAAATATTGATACTATTTATTGTTGGAAGACACGTTAAAAATAAACGCTAAACAATTTAAAGTGTGCAAAATAACGTCTTTCAGTTTATTGAACTCTTGTATGATACAACATCATAGACAAAAGAAACAATTATTACTTTTTTCTATTACTCTTCTAACCATAGTAAAAATGGAAAGAACTTTAAACACATGGTAACCAAGGAGGTAACTTATCAAAGATTTTATTTAAATTTCGATTTATCTTGCAAATAGAACTGTTTAAAGTAAAGAAGAAACAAATGAACATATTCGTTTTCCGTTATTGATTCTGGAATTTATAATTAATTTACTTAATTTGAATTTCCGTGCATTATTTGAGAAAAGTACTATACAAGCCTTGGCCGCAACCAGGCATCGTATGTGTGTCTCGGCCCACATTTTCACTATCGTCTATCGAATGTATCTATAGAATGATTGTCTGATAAAAAGTGCTTTTAGCAAAAGACACCGACTTCCGAAATTAAAGTTATTTTTTTATTTTTCTCTTATTATTAAAGAAGTAAGTACTTTTTTCGTTTGGTTTTAGTACAGTAGTCCTTTTTGTTTTGTTTTTTTTTTAATTACACGGCAGTTGTGAGTTTTCATAATAATTTATTTTAGCCGCTAAACACGATAGCTAGCATTTTCATAGTAACATTGCCGGCCGCATCGTCACTTGTTTTTGACCAGTACAGCAATTTCGATTTATTTCGAAGAAGGCTGTCAAAATAATACTCGAATTTCCATGCATGTTTGAGAAAATTTTATATTACTTTCTGAACCACCGTATGCCTGCCAAATGATGCGAAATGGTTTTTCCTTGTGCATTCACATTGTAGCTGTCATTGCGAGGACCACAAATAAGCAATGGACATTGTTATGATCATAAAGTTATATTTGAAGCATTACTCGACTACATCTAAACCATTTCAATTTAAACCTTATTTGACTGACATAAGGTCCAAAGTTGTTAGGTAAGGCTTATATGTTAATTGAATCTTAGATTTACCTAGCGCCATTATAAACTTGTTCAATAAAGTTTTCTGTATCGTAACTTATGTATTATGGACAGAGACTGAGTGGGCAATATGACTAAGTAATAAGCATTATGCTATAAATATCACAAGTACTTCCTGACATCACAGTTCTATTTATAATTTTGTCGGAACTGCTTATTGTATTATTATGAGGCGATTAATATTGATAGTACCAGGGGATCATTATCGCGAGGAAGTTAGATAGATTAGCTAATAATGCTAATCTAGCTTACAATAATTTTGTAATTGCAATACAAGTTAGCTATAAGTTTTACAATGGTGTAGCGGACATAGTAATAATCTTAAATATAAATTTCTTTATTATCCTCTTTTGATAAAAATAGATAGATGAATAGAATACTCTTTATTATGTTCGCCATAAAAATTAAAACGAGGCTTTAAACCTTTTTATTTGCAAAACTTCTACACATTATTTTAAAACTTGTGTTGTAATAATAGCATAAATATACTTCAAAATGGAATACTAGAAAGGGGGGTGACTACCGAGATGACAGCTAATAGAGAAGTATGGAAGAAAGGGACATGTTGCACCGACCACAAATAAATTAGGATAAGGCAAGAGAATGATGAAATGATACTTCAAAATGGGAATGGTGCAATGCAGTCATCATTGATCAATCCAAATATGTCGAATATCATCATCACCACAGTTGCCAAAGACACATGGATCACTCCTGCGCCTTCCAGGTTAGCTCCACGGACTGCGATGTCAGTATAACCATACTTTTATATAACTACCTTATTATTATTAGGCGGCTGCATGCCGCGGTCCTGGTTGCAGGCGCTGACGAAGGCCGCCAGCAGGCGCTCGTCCTCGCTGGAGCGCCAGCCCAGCCAGCCCACCTCGGGCTGCGACGAGCGCGCGATCACGGCGCCCGACGCGCGGTGACGCCACACCACCGCCGGCACGCGCCGCATGGCGCGGAACCTGGGGGTGACAAACATTTTATTACATGAAATATACTTCTAAATCTTGGTTATTGAAGATTTCCGTAAATTCCATCCAAGAGCACAATTTAAGAAGATGATTGTCAAATTATAGTATTGTCTTTATATAGTATAGTCGTGTATTTATCTAAGCAAAGCATTGATTTATTTTTTTGTCAATTCTTCTCTTAAGCCATCTTATAGGAGAGTATCATTGGGTCAGTGGTCATGATGGTACGACTCACTGACGAGGATCTAGCAAGTAGGAATAAAAACGGTTTAACCACCCTCTATGCCACCGTAAATACCAAAGAATGGTACCACTGACTGCAGTTAGTATAGTTTAGCATAAAGCCTCGTGTAGACTGGCGCGAGGCGACACCGGTAATTGTTATACCGTAAAGTTTTCTTATAAATTGTTTTGTTAGAGTCGTGTCGCGCTGTTGCGCCGCGCCCGTCTATACGAGGCATTACGGGCTGGTGTCCGCAACTCCACGTCCAATCGCGTATTTTGCAATCGAACAGTTTAAAAAAATTCAGTAGACTTAAATATTCTGTTGTTGTAGGGTACTTACCTCGCAACCGAGTCGAGGTCTTCATCACAGATAGACGCGGGCACAACGATGAGGGGTGGGTACGAGGGGCACAATTTGTAGTCCGCGTTAGCTGCCGTGACCCGCCACGCGCCCTTCGAAGTGAAGCCTAATCGCTCCACCTGTGGGTAAGCAACAGGTTAATAAGGGTGCAAACGAAAGAAATAAAACGGTGCAAAGGAGGAATCATACTACAGGTTAATTAAAGATAGTGCATGCCTTTTCCCATCGCATATTGAGTACCTATGTGTGCAAAAGAGAGATTATTCTTTATTTGCGCGCGCTGAGACTTTTTCAAAATGTCCTTCTGTACAATT
Source organism: Lithophane leautieri (assembly GCA_949152455.1). Classification (NCBI taxonomy): domain Eukaryota; kingdom Metazoa; phylum Arthropoda; class Insecta; order Lepidoptera; family Noctuidae; genus Lithophane; species Lithophane leautieri. The sequence continues at coordinate 12,806,494 of OX424478.1, forward strand.
CTTCTTCACTGGCTTTGACGGAAAGTGGGGGGGATTAATAAGCGTTGACTGCTGAAGAACTGTTAGTAAAATCCGCCCATAACTGCTACGGCTTACTAAGGAGCTCGTGGCTACGTAATAACAGCCTCACGGGTCGATCCATCAGGTTAAGTTACGCTTGCCGGGGTTGGTCTGTGGATGGGTGACCATCTTTACATACCGAGACTCCTCCGTGCCTCGTAAAGCACGCTAAGCCGTTGGTCCCGGCTGTCATTCGTGGATCTTTGACAGTCGTTACGGGTCGTCAGAAGCCCGAAAGTCTAACAACCAGTCATACCAAGGGGTATCGTATCACCCAGTTACTGGGTTGTGGAGGTCAGATAGGCAGTCGCTCCATGTAAAATACTAGTATTCAGCTGCATCCGGTTAGACTGAAGCCGACCCCAACATAGTTGGGAAAAGGCTAGGCAAATGATGATGATGAACTGCTGCTGCTTACCGAGCATGACTAGCTGTAATATTTTGTGTTCGGTAGACTATCATGCATAACCACACCCTCCTTTCTTTGGCTTTTCCGTAGTCGGGTAAAAAGAGAGAGAGAGAGTTTCGCGTAAACGTCCAGGTAATCATAAAGAGAAACGAGATTACATGCAGTGAGAGGACTAAGTAAAATGATAAGAAACAAATGTTGAGAGAAAGTTTTACGCATAAAAGTACCAGGCTTACAGAAGACACGAAGAGTTACTTACTTCAGGACCAAACCAATGCCTCTGTGGAGACTGTGACGCCCTCATCAATGCCCTGTGCACTGACGTGGGCGGCTGTTCCTTGGCCCACGCCGCGTACGCCGCAGCGAAGGTCTCTTGAACGGATCCGATAGGGGCGAGCGCGGTGTTCAACCGCCTCCACCATTCTATACATTGATCCCCTGTGTTGAATGAGCATCTACAACAAAAGGAACAATTGTTTGTATGGAATAGATTCCTTCATCATTATGAACGACAAAAAGTCAAATCAAAGCGTTAATGACTATTTGCTCATGAGACACACACGAGGTAAGGACTGCGATTGACCCCGAGCTGATTTGGGTATCCCCGAAAACATGTGTATGACTGTAACCGTATCAGATATATATTAAATGTACTAGTTCACGAGTAGGTAGCAACTGAGATAATAAACACTAGTTTCAACAACTTTATCTTGTTATTCAAGGAAAATTTACATGTCCGCTTTCTTTAGTCGCTAGGTGATTATCAGTCAGTACCCTCATTTTGGTGTTACGGTAATCGAAAATTAAATCAACATTACATTCGGCATTCAATAATAGGTATCCATTATTTAAGTAAATAATTATGGACTTTTGTACTTGTTAAACATAGATGACATGACAATAACTTCTAACAGAGACAAAATAAAGTATTAAAATATTGAAATAAAGCTCGTTTTTTTGTTCAAACAAGATAATTTTCACGTTTTCAACGTGGCAGATTTACTTATTTGATTATCTCACTAACTTAGTATGTAAACAACCACTTTATTAGATATGTACAATAATAATATTAAATAGGTACTCTAAGAACTATCTAATCAGCACTTGAACAAGCTTGCTGTATGCCACTAAATTAAAATTGTTCCTATAGGTAGAACAGAAATTAGCTGATTATCCTTAATAACTTGCTCTTGAACTGGGAATTGAATCCAAGGCCTGGAAGAAGCCGCTTTATTTATTTTAGTTAATTAACCTGTAAGGAAGTCCTTGAAGAATTAAGATAACCAATATAAAAAATATGGGTTTGGCTGTGTACCAGGCCACCATAAACACGCAAGAATACTAACTTGAGTTGTCTTCCATTTTTGCAGAGCACGATCAAGTGCAGCAGGTCCCGGATTTCTAATGCGTCGATAAGACGGAGCGGAATGGACGCGCCCGGCCCGTTCCTTCGACGAGGCTGGACGTGCAGACGATAGTTGGACATTGCGATGGTTCCACCGTCAGCTGTTCGACCCACCCACTGCCAACAAAATGACAAGATTGAAGCTACATACCTACTTGATAAATGTCACATATTTTGGGAGATGAAACTATTTGTGTATAAATATAAATACAAAAGTTAATTTAAGATCTTACTAAACTGTTTTAACTGACTTACACCTACAGTTGAAGTATTGAAGCCCTTAGTTTGATAATTCATACTTACAAGTTCTCAGCACGAGTGGTTTTGATAACATTTACTCCTGTCATGCCCTACTTAACATAAGCACATGCATAGTACTATTTTCGCAAAGCTGCAGTTTCTACCGTCATAAGTGCACGCTTTGGGCTGATAACGCGCAGTCAACGACCTACCAGGAATGCAGAACTAGAACGGAGCTAAACACTATCGGAACGTCATTGCGGTTCGTTCAACCCGATGCATGCGACCTGCTGACCTTTTAGGCCATCAGCCGTATTAGTTACTTAATATGTGCGTGTTTTATCTGTTTGTTACTATTTCGCTAATTAATTATTGACAAGGACTTTGGACTAGGAATTATAGTTGTTTACAGACGTGTTCATAGCACATTTGTCATGGAATCATTAAGACGTCATGTATATTGAAGAGGTTGCGGCAACCGTGTAATTATGTTGGGACACAATACCGTACACAGCGTATACGGTATGAAGGTAACAAAACGTACTATTAAACTGCGATTACTACAATTTTCATTTCAAATTGCCTAATTCGTAGTTTCCCGTAAACAAGCTGTTATTACGAAAAATTACCTACAAACAAGTACTTAAGCATATATTTTTGAAATTGCGTGATGATTGTGTAGTTCTGCCGTCATAATTATTGCGACAATGAATGTCTGGTTGCATTCAAGGCAATTATAAAATAATAATCCCCTCTACAAATACTATGCCTATTTGCAGTTTTCCCTGTTTATATTTACATTTTAATACCAAAGTCGACATAAATAGATTTATCTCTAGAAATGTCTCAGTGCCGCCTATATAAACAAAACGGAGATAACCATTATAATTGCCTAAACAAGTGAATTACGACTTTGGGTTGGGTGCACATCTGAAAATGGACGAAACTACTTTCCCTGGGTCACTATTTGAACTCCTGGACAAGCTATCATCCGTGATGCCTGTAAGTATTTATTTATTTAATACTTTAAGCACACCAATGTAGAATGAATTGACTTAATGCCATAGGCATTTTCTACCAGTCAACCTTTGGGTGATCCAGAGACAAACTTACAGTGGTAGGTGCAATATCTAAAATTGTGTTGTGTGTATTGAGACGAATCAAAGGAGTAAATATGCACTCTAGAGTAAACCACAGCGTTCCTAATTCATTTAACGCATGTACTCACCTGCACAAACTCCCCACATATAGGCGTGAACCCTGCATCCAGGCCGGGCTCATCGTAGTGTGTTCGCAAGCGCGGGTACAGATCAGCAGCACGCACACGGTGCGGCGGCGGCTCGGGCTGCGGCGGCGCGCGGTACCGCTCGCGGTCACCCATCTCGCTTGTCGATGGCACTACCACCTGGGGACAAAAGAAATCAAGTATTAGAAGGTATAACACAAGTATACATAACATAGCCTCATGCTTTTAATCCCCGAAGGTTTAGGCAGAGGTGTACCTATAGTACACCCACATTTCGCCAGTTATGAAAGAAAGAGTGAGTGAGTTATAAGTAGAGCTTGTTTTTGAAAAATCGCCCGGTAGTAAACCATTCCACCATTCTCCTGTCCTAGTCACAATTTATTTGAGATCGATACAAAGTTTTTCTTATTCCACACATGTAATGCATACTTCCAAACGTATACAACAAATGTTGGCATCTTGCACGTGTATACACGTGCAAGATGCCAACTACCTACATTTATTTCTAGACAAATTAGACAAACAAATGGTCCATTTACACTTCATTGTGATCCCAATGCCAACAGGTCCATTGAACAAAGTCATTTCCTACTATTGATAACACTTAGAAAATCCAACAAAATATTATAGTGTTCGCCACAAAAAACTTCAAACGCGCGAAAAACGATAGCAGAAATACTATGTCAAGAAGACTGAAACATTGATTTTGAAATAAATAAAACATTTATTTACTCTCCATCCGCATAATACCTCGAGAAGGCCAGAGATATTGAGACACGTCATATCCGACATAGACACGTACATATTCATATTCAGGCAGATTTCGACAAACTCTCTCGTAACAACGTATCTATCAAACAAATTAATGAACAATCGTTTATAAATTGTGCACACAATAGGTCACAAGGTTGAATTAAACTTCAACACGAACGAAAATGTAAACGGAACAAATTTTTAACTAATAAAGTATTGATCGGAACGCGTTCACTTGTATTGGGTTATTGTCTAACTGTTACTATAATTTGATAACGACTCCTTCCAGCCAGTAAGATGGTCCTAAGGATACGATAAGTGCGACCGGGATGGCAAGATACTTTCCCTTTCTGTATTTGTGTATTGATATGGTATCTACAAATAGGGACCCTAGTATGTACCAACTCTTGCCCAGAACTTTATGTACCTTATCAAGAAATGTGTGTCCATTGTTGGAATATGTTCAGAGTTCTGTTGGTTTACGGAGGAGCAGAATCGTAGCCGATTTAACACTACATTGTCATATCCAGACATTGAAAACATTGGAGTCAATCAATCAATCGACGTGTTTCACCTCCCAACGAGGCTTCCTCAGGATGACGATTGACCAGTCGCGAACCAGAACACGCCGTGTTGCCACGCCGAGTGCTGGACGCAGAGCTGGGTTTCTCTAAGATTTCTAACACGGAATTTTATGAATCTTGAGGAATAGTTAAGCGGAATAAGTTACTAAATATATCTACATCTATGATGTATTTAATACGATACCCCTTGGTAAGAAGGTTGTCAGACTTTCGGGCTTCTGACGACCCCTAACGACTGACAAAGATCCACAAAAACATTGGAGATAATACGAAGCACAAAAGATATCAGTCAGAATCTTACCCGGTAGTAAAGATTTGAACGAAGGTCTAAGGGTCCAAAATACTGATATTATTTTTGTTGTTGAGTTAAAGTATTTGGAAAGACTAGAAGTCAACAACAATATAGGAAAAATACTAGGGTTTATGTATAAAATGCTTTAGGATAAGGGGTTTAAGATTCTGCATAAGTAATAGTGACAGATTTCCACTTCATCGCTTATTTATGCAGCATCACAATAACCTGTTTCCCTAACTTGCCTCTTACAACTTACACAAGATGAAAATCAAACTTTGAAAATACTTAAGGGCCTAGTCTTCTAGTGCACAATATAAGAATCACGTGCGGCGAGTCAACACGCCGAGCGTCTGAACGCGGCCCCCCGCAGTCCCCGCATTCATCCTACTTAGCGTAATTGATTACAAAAATATTTGACACAGTCGGAAAGTTGCTCTACTAAGTATTATTCAATATTTATTTTTATTTGAATGATTGGGGCTTACAACCCTGGAATGGTTGGGTGTTAGTTGTCAGTGTTTTTATGTGTTCCGTAGAAACCCGACATAGAAAATCATTGTGGGGGGAGCCTATGAGTGTGAGTGTGAAGCGTTATTTTTAAGGTTAAAAGAATACTCCATATTTTTATGTAAAGAAAGTTTATTAATATTTTTCAAGAAGTAGTTACAAAACCCAAAATTTTTGTTACTTATTTCTCAAACTATAAGTAACTCTGTAAGTATTAATTTCCTTGCACGACAGGGTCTGGGACAGAAGGCGTGGACGCGTTCTTATTTTTTTTAACTTTTTTCTTCATAGCTTGAATGATATATGGCGGGTCTTTTATTGGCATCGAGCGTGCAATGCGGGAATCAATTAGCTCAGGAAGCAGACAATGCATATAAAATTTTGACAATGGACATACCATTTTGTCGTGCCAGAACGTAGGGTCTCTTTTTATGTATTCAATTTTCATTGAGTACTCCTCTCCAGTCCATATGGCAAATAAGCACATATCCATCTCTGTAATATTTAATTGGCCCTGAATTTGGAAATAATAATCGTGATTTTTGTCAATCACAAACGTATTTTTTCTAGTGTTGTATTTCCAAAATTTTATTTTTTTTGCTTTTATAGCTTCTTCAGGTTGTATATTTTTTGCAGAAAATGGGCATTTTACTTCTACCAGTCCTGTTTTTCCATCTTTGTCTGTATAAATCCCATCGGGACTGGCTCCTAAATATTGGAGAGTTTTATGAATATAAAGACCGCAGCGTACAATTAAAATGTTTTCTTGCAGAGATAACTGGGTCAATGCTGCTTGTTCATTATCTCTACCATATGTGATCGATGGGACATTTGACAAGTTTTGCGGTTTCACAATAGCTTTCACTAAAGGAGCGCAGCTAATATTTTCTTTCCGTTTACATATTTTACCAAATATAGACGCGGTTAACCTATTTTTTCTGTTATCTAACCATTCTTGACTGGAACTTTGGTCTATCGTCTGTTTCTGTAGTTCGTCTCTTTGTTGGTCAGACAGTTCCATTTGTTTAAGAAAATCATTTTTTGTCATCTGAAAATTTTCATCGTTCATATCTGGTCTTTGAGCTTTCGGTCCATAATCTGGATCATCCATATTTCTACGGATTTTTTTTCGAAATGATCTTTTGTAAACTTTTCTTTTCGCTTTTTGTTCCTCATATGCATTTGTGTATTTGCCAGTAGGTTTACTAAATATGCATTTATGGATAGCGTTTATTGGTCGTTTGGTGTTAAAGGAAATAACTGAAGCAGAACACCTTTCCTGGTATGAATTTTTAAGTGTGTAATTAATTCGTTTCCCCCCCACATATTTGGCAATCACTGAATTAAATGTCTCAGCAGGATTGCTATCAACGTCAAAAATGAGACTTTTAGCGTTTGCAGCTAAAAACAATACAATTTGACACATTTTTCTCCACAAAACTGTGTTAGCTAAATCAAGTGCCGTATTTCGGTCAGTTTTGTCAGTTGCAGGGCAAATAGCATCATCGCAATCAGAGTGACTACCAAAAGAATGGTGTAATGCATTCAAAATATCTGCACGAAGTTTAACCATTTTTTGACTGTCAGAAATGTCTTCGTGTTTCCTTAATTTTATAGCCCGCACTGTGTATCTGCGTAACTTCATGATTTTGAAGTCAGTTAAAAGTTTCCTTTGTTGAATAGGAATATGAGTATCTTTAGTAAGCGCTCTCAGTTTGTTACAAAGATTTCTTAGCAGATGGTTTCTACACTCGATCTTCTGAACCTTGCAGTTTTTATATGGATTGCTTTCTAATATTTTTTTATGAGTACTTGAATCACCATCTGATATTAGTCTAGCATATATTAAACCATGAGTTTCAAGAGAGTTACCAAATCCTTCAACAAGCGATGTTGACTCCATACTGGAAGAGCTACCAGAATAGTTTTTATAGCATATGTGATTTGCTGGTTCAATTTTTTTGTTTTCAGCTTTTGCACATACTATGCAGTATTTATTTTTTACACCAAGATATAAGATTTTACCGGTGTATGCGCCGATTATTGCTGCTGCACCTGATGATGCTGAATAGTTATTACGAAAGGATCTTTTAGACCAACACCCGTCAGCTATTACATCAATCATCGGTGTACCTTCACAGTCAACACTAGCAATTTGTTTTGCATGTTCAGCCTCTTCGATGCCTGCCTTGGCCATTTCTTCTACTGCCGTCTTATGAAACCATTCGTAAACTTTTTTGCTTGTTTGAGCGTATAAATTTTTTGACATACCAGGTATATCAGTATTACCTGCTAATTCATTCAAATTGCCCAACCCACAGCCTATACTAATAATACCTGCAACTATACCGTGATTTACATCACAAGTGTTAGAAGGATCTTCAGTGTTTATGTCAAATTCGGAATTACAGAGTTCACACTTGAAATGCAGTTTTGATATAAAACCTTTACGTCGCTCACCGATACATTTAAGATTTCTATACCTGCATCCAAAAGATTTTTCATTGTGATCAGCAATCTGCCCCAAGATTTCTAAAAAATATCTGATCGATACGATTCTTCGTCCTTCTATGCAAAACAGTTCGTCATCATTGGTCATTCCTGTTTCATATTCAATTTGTAGCTGTTGGTCGTCACTACTAATTACAGGTTGTTGACGTTTCCTTACGAGAATTCGGCGAAAAGGAAAAGCCTCCTCAAATTTTCGTTTCCTTTTCATTTTCTTATTTGAGTTTGTTACATTTTCAGTTCTGTCAATATTTTCAATCATCACTGGTACTTCCGTAGTAGAAGAGGTAGGATTAATATTTTGAGCTTCTGACAGGTTGCTAATATCTGACAATGGTTGACGAGAGCCAGCAGTGGACCTGTGAAAATAAATAAGTAAGTAAGAAACCGCCAAAATTTTATGCAGCCCTCATCTTCGATTAACATTTGGACCTCACTATTGTCTTTAGCACCATCTCTAAAAATCTAAATATTAAAAAAAATATGCTACCTGTTAAACAACACTGCGTAGCCATGCGCTGGACCTTTTTTCACAGTTGATAATAAATGTTGGGATTGAGTTACAAAAATGCAATTTTTACTATTGGGTAGCTAATACGATGAAAATTAATTTAAAGTAATAAAAAAGGTAGGTGATCAGGCGTCTTATTGAGAAATTTTACGATTATTGTAAAAATTGATGATAAAAAAACATGTTTATTTTCAATTGAGGGCAGTTTATACATAAGAATACTGTAAACAATTCTACTTACCTTTTCATTCTATTTCGCTTCATCACTTCTACGTTTGAACCCATTTTTTTCTTTCTCGTACAAGCATATTTTTTACGTTTACGATCCATATTGAAATCAAATATTTACAAAACTATTACTGATACACAAATATTTTCAAAAACTATTACTAAAACACAAATATTTACAAAACACTAATAATTATATACAAAAAATAATAAAGTAGAGCAACTTTAGACACATAACAGTGCGCAACCTACGTTAGAGCAGTAGCAACGTTAGAGCGAGAGGGAACAGATTAAATTCGTCGTGGACCACACGTCTGAACGCTCCGACCGTGCAGCCGCTACTAAGGAATTTCCCTCGCAATTCTTGTTTATAAACTCTTTTTCGTGGGTGTTTTGAAAATATTATTATTGATAGAATAAGGTGATTTAGGTGCATTTTTGTTTTGTATTTTCTTTGTTGAACTCTTGGCATTGAAATAATCAAATTTTTACATACAGTCGAGGCCTTGTTATTATGAAAAATAAACCGTTTATTAAGAGATAAAAACAGAATTTTGATGATATTGTGACCTTCGAATTAAGAAAATGAATGATAATTAGAAAATTACAATGAGCGCATTTTGAAGACGAGAATGTTGACCTAATTATGCGCTGAACAGATTTTTAAATTAATTCTTTATTGCGATAAAGCAAGCACCCAAACATACCTCGAAATGTTGTTGGGCGCAAAAGAGCAGTATTTATCGCTTGATCTACCTAACATAATCCACCTAAATGAACTTAAAAAAAATAACTAGCTGTTACTTATATTGTGGTTATTTATGTGCAATAATAATATTTCATTTTATTTCATTAGTTTTGTTTAAAAAAAAATACAAGAGTTGCGCAAATAATTCGCCGCGAGTAAATTTTGCAAGACTGCAGCCTTAAGGTCGCTGTTCACATTTTGCTTTCATTCGGGATATCAACTTGGAACAATTCCCATTTCTAAGCTTCAATCCTTTTCCTTGAATATACAAAGCTAAAATTTTCATCCAACCAACTATATTTGGAGAAAGAGGTTATTTAAAAAACAACCGAATTCCAAAAAAAGACACAAAAAAGTGAAAAACAACTTTAATTTCGCAAGTCGTTTTTTTTTGGAAGTCGGTTGTTTTTTTTTTTGTAAAAAGTTTTTATTTTCCACTTTTTAGTTGTGGTGCCTACCCCAGACAAATTCGAATACCACTACCTGCTATGTAAATAACAGTGTCGGAGTCAAATAAGATGTCATCTACATATACTAAGTGGGAAAAAAAAAAAGTAATTATTGAAGCTAACTCAAAAACTACGCAAGAAAAGTTAATAAAAAAAAATATGGGACCATCTCTGAAGCCTACCAAACAAAAAAATAATCATCAAAATCGATTCATAATTGGTCTCCACCAATTATGAATCGATTTTAATAGAGTAACAAACACACAAAAAAAAAAAACGTACATACGAATTGAGAACCTCCTCCTTTTTGAAGAAGTCTGTTAAAATCAGGAATGTCTTGTAAAATTAGATTCTTCAACATACTTTCATTACATATTGACATGCACTATTTTGATGCAGTTCAGTTAATTGCCTAAATGCATAACCAACATATAGATATTATGTAAAAGGCGCTTTACGTGAAGTTATGCTACCTCGGTATCGTTTATCGCCGGTATCAAAACGCTTAGTAATCGACTCGAATCATAAATAATGATCTTGCGCGCTTAAGCTTCACTGGTGGCGCTTCGAAACCTCTTTGCGGAATGTTGTTACTTCTGAAGGGTTTAATTTAATAACATGCGTAAGAAAACCTGTCTCGTTACTTAGTTGGGTGATTGTAATAACGGCCAGCAGACAACTTAATTGATCCAGCTGAGACTATGAGAAAAAGTATCCAAGTGGTCGTTCGTAGGGCTGATATAGAAATAAGGTGCTGGTGGCAAGGTGCTGGTCGCAAAACATGGTCCTTCGAGCCGGGTATTGAGGAATCAGTCAGGAATAAACACTAGGAGATTTTTCGCAAACAATATCTTTTGGAGCAATCAAAACGTGAACATATTTCTCTGTTAAAAGTTGGCTACCGAATCGACCCTTAAATGACCAAAGAATTCAACATACGTCATGGAAATTTTAAATCTACAGAAAACCCACCGTTTCCATCCATTGCACATACTATAAGGCAATTCACACTCGACGCACGCCCATACTGCATGCCTGTCCCTCGTTGGATACCACAGAACACGTTAGAAAGCGACCTTGCGTTACCTAACTTGCCACTCATGCGCACTACTTATATGTACTTTTAAATGCTTGTTAGTTCTACAGGATAGCTATCAAGGACGGAATTCATCATTGGAAATGGAATGCTGCATGGTTCCTCGAAAACATACCATAGCTTTATTATTTAACTTCATAATTGACTTCGGCATTCACGAGAGTCTAGGTTCTGGATGCCAATTATTTTTTCAATGCTGTTTGTTTAGTATTGTCATAATTTGATTTCGAAATTCAGTCTTATCACCATCAGATCCGTCTTTGGCAGTGGTACATTTATTGTTGCTGGATGTATGTTTGCTTTTCTTTCTTTATTTTCGTTGTGCAAGTCATTTCTTCCAATTAGTGCGTTGCATCAAGTTGCACACACTAACATTTGATAGTTATAGCAGCCAACACTTATAAGCGTAACGTAGGTAAGTACAGTCATGGACTTTAATTGATGAGCTACAAACTTGACAGCAAAGTGACTACCCAAAGTGAACCAATTGCAGGTCTAGCAACCGTAACCTAGCGGCGATTGTTTTAGCGTAGCCATAGTAACGTTAGCGTACGGAGAAATTTTAATATTTACTCATTTCGACAAATTCGAAAATAACGTCTCTGACATCGACATTTCAACTGTCACTGTCTTCGGTTAAGTTTTCAAAAATATATAGTTCATGAGCTCTAATTCAAAGGAGGTCAGTATCAAATAGATTGGATAAACATTGTATTTATTCATCATTGAGAACTTATTAGTCAACCTCTATGGATAAGACTATTTCTGATTACTAGTAATTTGTCATCTTGTTTACGAGCCTGCGATTTGAGTTCTTGTTTAATCGTGTAATCTCGTGAATGTATGAAACAGCAAAATTGAAAAGATTGTAAGTGGCGCATCAATTAAAGTCCGTGACTGTACATGTATTATACTAATAAGTATGTGCATTATAATAATAATAAATTCCTTTATTTCAGACCACAGAGAATGCATACAGTAATGTATTATTCATTGAATACTATTTTTAGGCACAAACTTCGGTGACACAAAATGTAAATAAGTTTGAAGAGTTTGAAGCACAAAACCTTCTGACATTTTAAAAGTACCTACACAATATTTGTTTTACTTCGTACACACGCATGTACATCATGTCACGTCATGGGCTCATACCACCAAGTAGGTACCAGGAAAGCATCTTAAACAGCAGTAACTAAACAATTTTGCAAGAAGTGTCAAGTTTCTCCTGTGAATTCGTACAAATTGTTTGGTAATTTATAAAGTGCTCCAAGCTATGAGGGCTATTTACCTTATTACCACAAAACAGTGTTTATGAGTTGTTTAGCACACCTTTTAGACATGATTTTCTGTATCGAGTTCGACATAAAACCGATAATAGACACGCGTTTAACTAATGTCTAAGTTTTTGTGGTAAGGCCCTTAGGTTATTTATACTATAGGTGCACCTCTGCCTAACCCTTCAGAGAATACAAGCGTGATGTAAAATTAATTATGGAGACAACTATTAAATATCAATATTTAAGGTGAAAGCCAGTGCATTCCTTTATCTACTAACAGTTTAAGGTTACATGATGATTCGAGTATATTATAACGAAAGGTATTTCGTGGTTAATTGATAATGTATACTATGACAGCGATAGCAACGGCAGTAATTGACCTAATTTGACCACAACTATTTTTGTTTAAATGCCATTAATTTTGACGTCTGCTAAGCAATACATATTATGAAAGCTGCTGAGATTACAGTTGCCAAGAGTTTGTTTTTAAATGATCTATTAAAAATCTTAAAACAGAGGTGCAGCGTCTACCTATTGTCAAAATCATTAAAATATGAACTGAATATGCGTTTAAATAGGAAAATCGTATTCACATCTCATACACATATACCACAAGTAATAATTTATACATATTTCGATAGACCTTTTTTTTTGTTTTTTTTTGATGGTGGGAAATCATCCAATGACTTCTCCCGCTCTGGGCGGAGCGGAAGGGCTGTCAGACTTTTACTGACTAAAACCCACCCGTGTTCCTTCATTTGCCTGTTGCCAAGGTCCCGGTATCCCTTTCGGACTTTCCCGCAACCCTGGCAGGTATCGGTCCTATTGGACCCCGTCAATTTTGCTGACATCTCTTTGAGGCGCGCGTGGAACACGACGCGCCATCGACCCGGGCCTGGTCCTTATCGGCGGCGAGCTGCCCGTTGCTCGCCATCCGCAAGCCCGCGCCTATGGTGGCCGGAAATCCGCCTGGGATTCCCAACGCCCAGGGCGTCTACAACGGCGGCGGTTAGGGGCGTGAGGGCGCAAACTTTGCCTTTCCCTCACGCGTTCCGCCTCCTCCTTCGCGAGCATTACTGCTTCGCAGAAGGAGGTGACGGCTTCCCATGCCCTCTCGCTCCGTACCATGGCCTGAACCAGGGCCGGACGCGAGAGGTCACTGCCGCCAATCGCCTCCGCGAGGACACGGCGGTGCTCCGCCCAAGCAGGGCACACCTCAACCGTATGCTCCACCGTGTCCTCCGGGCGATCCACACAGTGGTGACACCCGGGCGTTTCCTCCCGCCTAATCCTACACAGGTACCTCCCGAAGCTGCCATGTCCGGTGAGGACCTGTGTCAGGCGGAAGGTGAGGACGCCGTGGCGCCTCTCTAGCCACTCCTCAAAGAGGGGACTTATCGCCGCTATTGTGGCGTGCCCAATTTCGATAGACCTAAGCTCCACTTTCTATCATATGTAATTGGTGCGGCATGCCATAGTAATGACGTAATCTCCCGCGGCGGTTCACATGAGCTCAGCGTAGTACATACACTTACATGGCCTATGACTATGATTCATCTCGAGCGATTGCCTATTAAAGCCAATGGGCTATCATTTAAGCTCCCATCTCAAGTTGTGTTTCTGGATGACTTACTTATGATTTGTAGTATTTAGTACTTTTTGAAATACAGAGATTATGGAATAGTATACGGCTCCTGTAGAACTTGACTTTATAATAATTTATAAGGGTTGAATGAAGTATTTATAATACCATGAGCAATGAAACATTGCCTAATGTGGAATGGGGACATTAAAATATTAGGCGATCGTGGGTGTGCGCCCACGGTTCTTTTAGCACATTCACCCTCTGCAGTTCAATGAACACTAACTTTTGCGCAACAATGGAGACAGACATCCAAAAAACTAAAAGGCTTTTTTGTTAGCACCAACCAAACGTGACCAAATACGCCATTACAGAGTTGCCTATCGTTACATAAGAAAGAAAATAGAGTACATTCTTGCAAGATGAGACAATCAAGTGTGTTGTCGACCGTACGACAAAAAAAAACTAGATCGAAATCGGAGCTGTATTTTTTGTTGAATAAAACGTAACGTTAGATGGTTTTGTTGTTGCCTTTTACGGCGCTGAATCAAATTTCAGATAAAACGGCGATATATTAAAAGGAGTGTACGGATACTTTTTTTAAACCGTAGTGTAAATAAATAAAGCTTACTGTTCCAAACAGTAACAAACTCTGTACTAAAGCATGGTCGCAATCATTAAAACAGTCATCAAAGCCGCGCGGGTGGGCGCCTAGAGCTGACTACTACCGAATTACTAACCAACCAACTAGGAAAGCCCCACTGGTTATTATAAACTTCCATTGAACGAGGATCCCACACATATGGTTGGGTTAATAGTTGAATTTGAAGCGGGGGTCATTCACCTCGCGTTTCGATGGATTTTAAACATAAAAAAACTTGCCGAGACTGAGGCGCACTAAAATATATTCTATAATGTTTCACACAGGTAGTACATACCTTTAATTAAAACAAAACAGGATCTTGCTTAAATGTTTTTCATTGTGTCCTTGCATTGATCACTTTTGTATCAAAATCTAACAACGTAGTACCGAGGTCGATGCCTTCCTCGATTTTCTTTTATGTTAAAAAGGTTTTTAGGTGTTTACAGAATATCATCAGGGAAATGTTTCTTTTCGCACTTCTGTTTCTGTTTTTATTAGCAATAAACTCTAACAGCATTTTTTGGAGAACATGATTGGCTACAAACCGCTGTTTAAAGTTCCTGAAATTTAAGCTTTTTCTTATAAGATTTGACTGATACAATATTTTCAAAGTCGTTAGCACTTGTAAAGTCAACCGCTTCTTTTCTTTCTTCAAAGCGTGGAAGCTGTAAGAATTTGTTACAGTATTAAAAGCGGGAGCTTTAAAATACCAGGACAGCATAACAATTAGTTGGTGTGAAATTATGAATGAAATGGCGGGGCAGGCAGGCCGTACAAGTCAGAAGTGTCAATGATAGGCAAGAATAAATCTTTGAAACGAAACTGCTTTGTTGATAACATCCTAGTTCCTTATAAATTGTCCAAGACGAATTGATTATAAAAAATATGTATGTACCTACATATTTAGTTACATCATAATGTTTGAGTTAACTTATTTTTTGTGTACACCTGTAAAACCTGTTTTTTTAACATAATATACCGTTTATTCAAATGAAGTAGGTAATTTACAGAATTTTAAACAAAGCATTGAAAATACGTCATTTGAGAAATACATATTCTTGAATACAAAATATTCTCAAAACGTAATACCTAAACAAGTGCATATACATATTGAGATTATTTTAATTTTGACCGGTTTCCTGTCTCTGGAGTAGTCCTAAAAGCCTGAAACGTAGGCAGATACAGCTTGAATTAATAAGAGACTTGTGCGTGCGGTGCTTCGTCTATAGTACGACATGGATCATAATCATAATGAACGTGTTGAAATAGAGAATTATCAAGAAATTCATTTTACAGGTTTTTTGGACATCGTCAGTTTACAAGCAGCACCGCTATTCATTTCCAAAGATGATCGTCTGACTATAGGTACGTCAGTTCTGCAATAGACAGATTCCCGACGCTATCATGGCGTAGCATTAGGCAATAGCATCTGCGGAAGGGGCAAGCCTTCGCTTGCATAACGCAAAGCGTGACTAATGCCACTGTAGTGTGCGTAGAAGAGGTAGAATAAGGTCGGTTGAGGTTAACATGACCGACATCATCAGCTAACGTCCGCGTGTTGCAGAACTATACAATTATCACATTACTTGTAGCTATATCTTCTTCTTGAGGAATACATATAGCTGCGTATTCATATGATATGCCTTGCAAAGAGACGATTATATAATTACGTGTAGCAGTCGGAGCAGTGTGTGAAACAAAGGCGCAACACAAAGAGTCATAAAGAGAGAATAAAAAGATTTATTACCTAATTCAGAAGAACAGTAAATTGACTTGACTATCATGGCTATCTCTTTGTTTTTAACGTGTTCGCAACTTCACAAGTTGGTAGTAGGTACGTTAAAATAGGCTTTGATAGTGATGCAGATAGTGAATGAATGAAAGGAGCGTTCAATATCCATTCACTCAATCATTCATGTCATTCAACCCTGCTCGAGGCCGTGTGTTGTATTGAAAGGCCCATTCAAGGTTTAGTTCTGACATTTTGTAGGTATGTTATGAATTCCTGGTACAAAATACAAACATGTTAAGGATATAGAAGATGCGTAGTAGCTGTATGTAGATTGTAGCTAGCCGCAGACAGAGGAGTGATCTGCAGTTCTACAGACTTTTGTGTGTCACTCTTCATTGGAAACAACAATGGATTAAAAAAACTTCCGGCGTATGCAACTATGGGCTCTATTATATGTTTGTGCTCATGTGATCCTGGTTGAATGCATCTGTGACGTCAATGACGTAATGACAAATTGCTTGGCAAGATGTTCAATAACATTAAAGTTATGTAGATCTAAAATTAACTACTAGCCACACGTTTCGTAATACAATTATTAAAATCAACATTTTATCACTCACTGTATCAAATATTTTTGGAACACACAACACACGTGTTTGTCTTTACAGCATTCGAGTTCTACGATATTTTTACGTCAGACAGTGAAAAACTAATTAGAGAGTCCAAATAAGGATACACACACACAACACAACATGTGTTCAACAATGACAGTAGCGAGGGAACATGTTTCTGTAATGAGTCACGAGTGTGGCTCATTACGGTGCATCTGACTTTGTACCGAACATTACTGCTCATACCCTACCATTAGCTTCAATTGATAAATTACGATTTTCAAGGCGTCTTATAAAGGGAAACTTTTAATTCAGACTGATGGGTTGCCATTAGAAATTATTGTCCAAACAAACAATGGAAGCACAGTGCGTGTTATTTGTCCACAATGTAAGCATAATTTCTAACATTTTTATTTTTAGTAGATGGCTGAAGGTATTTTTGATTGTATACATAATCGTGAAACGTAGTTTTTATCATCTCATCATCCTTACACAACATCAAAATGGTTATTAAACTAATCCGTCTATTAGATTCACAAGACAAAACAAACAAAAACATAAAGATTCACGACTCACATTCAAATCCTTACTCACTCACTCCAGTCTTAACAAAGTACAGGAAAGTCATAAATAGAATTCAAAAGCTTCTTATTTCGAACTACGGACGTTAATTACTTCGAAAAGTTCCAATTACTAACCATAGGTTGATAGTACTCTCGTCCTTCCTCCCCCGCTGAATGAACGGACGAGACGAGGGGATGGGGGAGGGGCGTTAACGTATACACAATTATTAGTCTCAAGGTGAAGGACTCGTCGTATACCGTTACTTTTCCCCGCTTCGTCAATATTTAACTACCTGTTTTGCAACACAAAGTAAGTACCTACTTTCGTAGCGTAGATTTTTTTTCTTAACATTTTTGCCGTGGCGCCTACTAGGAAGTATCGAATTATTGCAAGACGATATTCAAACGATATTTTATTTTGTGTAAGTATTAATTTCTATATTCTAGTCTATTGTAACTATCGGGTCAATACCTAATACCTTTTCACAACAAGTATCTATTACATAGCTGAGAATGTAATTAATAGTAATGTAATTCATGATAATTTATAAGTAAGTACCTACTTAGGTGAAAATTACATTTGCAAAACAATAAATGAAGGAAATGATGATTAGGTATGAGCTAGCATGCATTAATTTTATAGCATTGTTTTTATTTTTTAGATACTTAGTTTTTGAAAGGAAACTTCTCTACTCAATGGTCTCAATATATTTCCATAATCCCTAAGAATATGATTTAACTCCTCCCCAAACACAGTCAGTTTTGACGCATAACCAATAATTTACCAGGCTTCCATAAAAAGGAGGTGGTGTGTCTGCACAAACCTGTGAGTATTCTGGCGAGGGCGGTCTCGGCGGGTACTTGGAGGCCATGCGTGCGCCGGCTCCACAGCCCTGCACGGCCGCAGGCTCATCCTCCGGATAATACAAGTGCACGAAATCCTCCGTGTCCAAAAACGTATTGATCAGCATAATCCACACGATATAAACACTAACTAATAAATAATTTAACGCAGTCTAACAGATCAGACTTTACGACCACTATGCACTAGTTTAAATTTAAATCACTGTAGTAGGAAGCACGCCATCGTAACGCATCGGATTTGTACCGTTCCATGTTTTGGGTCCTCATATATCTGGATATGTTAAATAATAAATAAGTTAATACATTCACCACACTTGTATAAATATAAATTCACATTTGCACCGTTCAACCGCACACTTATCTGGTAAAAATGGTGTTATTTGGTTATTTTATGTTGTCAACGTTTTTGAAACTATTATTATGGTTGTTATCGCAACTGAAAACGAGGCCTTTTCGGTCGCTTATCGGTGACGATACAGCTGTTTAAAGGCCACCAGCCATGTAGGGGCGTGAACATTACTTATCTTTGAAGTGACAAAAAATATAAGTATGAGATAGTTTTATGATACACCATCGAGCTACCAACACTTAAGCAGATAGCAAGAGCTTGGCAAACACTTTGCTACTGGTACACATTGTTTTAATAACCAAACTGAACCTTATTTAAACGTAAAACGTTCGAAACACGAGAATATTTTGAAAAACATTTAATATTTGCACTGGCAACTTAATACGTGTTATTACTGAAGTAACGCGATGTAATATGGCGCTCAACGATCATTACGTTACGTTACAGCGGATAATAATTACTAGCAGATAAAACGACATAGTAACGAAATGCACTTTTGATAATATGTGCAGTAATTTAAATACGTATGAAGCACACTTTATGTAATGCAATGATAGTGATATTGGAAAGGTCAATGATGGCGCAGAGCTGCGGAATTTTACTGACGACGTGACGCACAAAATTGGACGACAGGTATTTTTATTCCGTCCACAAAAATGGGACATAATATGTCTATATTAACTATTCAACACCAATAGTCAGTTGTCATGTTGATAAGAAACCTATTATAGTAATGGGAAATTCCGGAGTAACTTGACAATTCGTTTGTCTTTAGGTATTCCCTAAGATAAGTGTTTTTGGAAGACAAAGACATGTTTTGAATTTTTGATTAATCATGAGCTAATAAGATTTCATAAACTGAGGTCAATCTCCAAAATTGCGATTCTTTTCGATATTTCAGAACTGGTTCCATAGTAAAAGTCTGTCCTGTACATTTTAATATGCTCATTACTCATTGTGGATAACGCCTAAAAAGTAGTAGCAGCAGATGTCCAAAAAATATTGTAGCTACCAGGATCACATAATAGTTCAAGAGGTCGTCTAGTAAAATTCTAATCCAGCTTTGTGCAAGTACCTCTAATAGTAGTGTCAGAAACTTAGTAATTAATAACTGTATGATAGGCATATATTTTAGGTCATGCGTCCGATCGTGCGGGTATGAAGGTTCAATTGACGTCATTCATAATAATGTGGCGCTTGTTTATAGAAAACTGTCTGTGTTGTAATGCGAGATTGTTATTATTGCTTGGTAAGAATATATTTAAATAAATCTTGACTAAAGGACTTAAAACTCTACTAGATAATAATAAAAGATTATTAAATACCGTCATGTCATCAATATAGATTCTTCTATAAACCATTTTAATACTCAAAACGAAAATCAGAAAGACGCATAAGGAATATCAAATCATACAAGTAATAAACATATTGTCACAAAGCATATAGACGCTGCGTCATCGTTTCTAAGAAAAGATACAACTTTATCACCCGTTGACTACACGTAGCTTATCGTATAACTAGACAATTTTGAAAAAGCTGACTGACAGAATTCGAGTTACTTGATTATCTCAAACCAAAACACTTGCTTTTCTTATTGTTCCAAGTATCTTTTGTTTTTGTTATGGCAAGCAAATAACGCATGCGTTATTGATACAATTCAAAGTCGACTTGGTTCACTGACCCCAACGGATATGGGATCATCCATTCAAACAACTACTTGTGTCAATTTTAGAATGGTAATTTTCCAGAAACTAGCTAAGCTGTTCCAAATCAGCAATAGAAAGACGGTTTTTGACAAAACAATTCAAATTCTATTGTCATACAATTAGAACTCTTTTATCTTTATTTTATGATGTAACTAGATTTCGATACGTCAATATACATGACAGTATTAACACTGGACATTTGATTTCCATTCATTTATTGAATGGTAATGGTCACCTTTTCCTTCACCGCCATTGTTGTGAAGTAAATCTGATAAATGTTAACGAATAACATTATCATTTAAATCGAAAACTACACAATATGGAATTTCCTTTTGCATATATTATGTAGCCCTTTTCAAATATATGTACTAGGATCCGTGAAGATAGCAAGAATTATGGTATTGCAAATCTTATAAACGTTGAACGGATGCTTGCTCCACTTTCAATACGCTGCGACGACGTAAAGAATGCGGTCACCGGCGCCTACAGAGTGATAGACACATCTGTAAAACTATACTGTCCTGGTACATGCATTAAAAGTCGACGTAGACGATAACAATAGCAATTGTTAAAAAGACAAAAAAAAGTTCTATTGAAAAAAAGTATCAATGAAAATGTAAATCACGCTGAACGGCACGAATCTAAGATAATAGATCTCCGTGAATTCAATTAAAAGAACCTAAGTACCTACTTCAGCAAGGCCTTTTGAAAGACTAACAGCAATTATTCCAAGATTAGTTTTTTTACTGAACAATACGAATTTCTTATGCGAATTGCAACATCAAATTGCGTGAATAATTCTACTAAAGAAGTAAGCTTGCGCTGTCAGTGATTACAAAACACTCAAGTGAGGTCAGTGAAAACAATTATCGACACTTTCCATATGTAGGAATTAAATAATAATAATGTTTGTAAACACAGCCAAAAATTCTTGCGCAATTGAGCCTTATGTGATGAGAGGGGGTTCTTTGGAAAGGGAACCATATAATTTCGAAAACCAACGATTTAAGAATGAAATACAGAGATTTACAAAGAACATTATAATGAAATCGATAGAAAGACCTGAGCAAAGCGGCTGCGTATCACATTCCTGGACCGCAAACTAGCGTAGTTGTCGCCGCTCGCCAGCATTCTCATGTTACTTACGACAAACATGTTTTTACACCAAACAAATTAAATTTCGCACGAAATCCACTCTTACGCCTTAGAAAACACGGTATTTTAAGTCGGAAAACTTACTTGGATATGTGCAAAGATATTTTTGTTGCGGTCTGTTTTACGGTTGGAGGTAACATGATCCACTACGTTCGAATTGACATGCAGTTTTGTACTCGCGCAACTGCGTAACATGTTTATTTTTGCAACCAGGAAAACGTAGGAAATAATAACTGATATATACAATATCAGATGTCTGAGGAACGAAAGGTGAAAAACTGGAAACACAAGAACAAGTAACTGTCATTAAACAGACTTTAAGAAAACTTAAAAATAAATGATGTGAATCAATTCTTGAAGTTGCTAATCAAAAGATAAGAATAATAAATGTAAATATTTATCGTAAGAAAGATCCAAGTCATAATTATTCGTCATTAGTGGGCCAAGGTTTACTCCCGCTAAAACGCGTCGCGGACATGGATGGACAACAGTGAATAGAAAACCAAGTGAACAGACTCAAATATTTGATCATGTCGCGTTGTCCAGGTACGATATACAGAAATAAATAACAAATAAACGCAAACACAAGCGAGTTGGACATCGGACGGTGGTTATATGGCTCGTTGACGACCTTCTCGCACATTCACACAGTCCGCTGATGGATGATCAAATTGATTGGACCTTTCATTAGACACACACCGCGGCAATCGTTCGTCACAACTCACGAACTTTGATGACTACTAATGACAAACATTCGGTACTGTTTGTCTCTTAACATTTACACAAACTCCTTCGAAGTGACTTGCAAAATGTATATTTAGATCCTCTTCGACTTGTGTATAGAATTGCTTTGTGCAATGTTTCTGGCTACTTACGGCGAAGATTTTGCACAACGTTTCCATTCCAACGGCTCAAATAGCCAAGTATTGCGTGCTTAAGTGTTAAATTTCAATCAAGTGTCAACTCTGTCCAATCAGGCGCGACGTACAAGATAAACAAACGGTTATTATTGGCTAAATCGAGTCTGGCCGGTCGTTAGTTAGAAAAATTATAAACATCCTTGACAGTTGTTTACCGCGGTAAATGGACTTGTTACTTTGTTAGTAGGTATTAAGAAGGATAAGATCCTGTATTTTGCAATTATAGCACAATATATTACGTTCATGACATTTATCGTAATCGAAAGAAATACTATTACTTAGTAATTACGTGTCATTTCGAAGAGAAATTATGACTGCAATAATTGCTAGAGAACCAATAATATTACAATGACCCAACAACCATTCCTTCAATTGGCGTCGTTTTATTGAATTAACGTCAGCTTCATAGCGGTTTTCGTCCGATAAATAGTCAATATATTAAAAGCTATTAAAGATAATTTTATTCTATTGCTTTGCCAAGAAGAAGTAGAAGTGTCAAGTGTTAACACTAGACATAAATGGAATGAAACATGAGATCGTTCCGGTACGCTGTATTTAAATGCATTATCTAGGCAATTAATTTTCCTAGGTGAATAGTCTAGACGTATGGCCCATTTGATGGTGAATTATCACCATAGCATCCATAATCGTCGTGTCATTTCTCTCGCAGTGGGGTTCTCTCAAGTAAAAGCTTCTCATTATTTGCAATTATTCGCAGACAGCGTTGTGGTTTCCAGTTTGCAGTGAGGGCTTTTATATCTACTCCTGTGGGTGTCATAAAAGACGACTAACATTTATTTGTTTCACGATGTCCGTGCCTAAGACAGGCTCGATGTTTGTTCTGAGGATGACCGCCCATTTATTCTAATTTCATCATTCATTTTCAATAGAAGATCAGCAATATCTTTTTCTGTCTGAACTCCAATCAAATATTATATTTCCTCAAGCTGTCTACTCCAGACAGATAACAACAGCTGCAATCCAGAAAATCTAGATACACGCCATAATTTGTATAAAACATCTGGGGACACACTGAACAATAAGCGTACAACTGTTTATTTCAAACAAAGAGAAAATCTTTCGGAAAAAAATATTTGTTCAGCAGCAGCCGTAAGACCTACAGTGACTTAAAGTAAACATTATCGCACAAGAAATAATTTCAATCTTCTTATAACTCACTAACAAAACAGCAGTTAAACTAGAACTTTTATAGTTACCTCTGCAGTTAAATTCAAACCTGTACATTACCGGCAAGGTGTAAATTATATTCATTTTGCGCACAATATCAACAACAGAAAGCTGTCGGTTAGAACGACACTTAAATAAACTACCGTTATTGGATAAGATACGAGGGAAATAAATCAAGTCAATTTTCACCTTAATCTGTCTAAGGACAAAGCACGAACCTTGTCCAATGAGGCTATATTATTCACCTTTCCCCAAGTGCTTACGGCTAGAAATCTAGTCTCGGTACAACACAAGCGAACCGTAAAATAGTTATTTATGTTTTATTGCAGCATAACCAATAAGAGCTATATAAATTCTATCAGGAACTGACAGTCGAGATTTTCTAAGTATTTTTATGACATTAGCAGAATTTAGTATGCATTGTCGTATATAAAGATCAGTATCTCATATATTGCTAAAGATTAAACGGACGGAAATTATCCAAATGACATTAAATGAATGTCAAGACTTTTAAACAGATTATATCTCCTGAAAACGTAGACACGGATACAAAAATATATTATAGTAGGTTGTTAGAAATTTGGAACCTCTCGGTTAACGCTATGCAATTATTGAAGTAATAATAGTAAGAATAGTTTCCAACAGTAATGCACGAGCTGTGAAAACTGAGAGTTAAGTAAACTGTGAAGAAAGCTCTTGTTGAAAGATAATCCATTGGGGCCGCTAGAAAAGTTTTATATTGTGAACCAGATCTAAATGTTTAGAGAACAAGACAAGACGTGACTGCGGCAACTCTTTCCATTCATATTGCTTCTTCAATTAAGCTTAACCGCCCTGAACTTTCAAGAGATCCAGAGAACGTGCTTGATTTCAATAAGTTAATTACATCCATTTACAATTTAATTAGACACGCAACAAAAAACGATCATGTTCCAAACGAAGATGGAATACATAATGAATGAACCAATATTAAAAAGATAAACACAGATGATAACAACTATGAGTAAATTATAATATTCATTGGCACAAAATATCCCAAACATCGAGATACCAAACAATGATTAGTCATCGTAGAAAAAGCCGGGGCCGGTACAAACATTATGTCCATTGTGATTAACCTAAATGTAGATCCGACCACATGACTCAAGTTATAAGAGCAAGGTCTTTCCCAGGCGGCCTATAAACGCGACCTTGCCGTACACTTGTCAGATTTTACGCGTCGCGTCGGCAGCTGAAAAAACATCTGGATAAGGAAGTCTAAAATCTCATGACTATCATCACATCTCTTGTCCTATAATCGCGGACGACTTATCAATGAACAAACACTGCATGGTTTCTAGGAAAAGAACGTAAATTCTGAATGAAATTCAATCCATTTTATTGGTTCTAAGGTTTGTAAACCGTGAAACGCTTTGAATAAACCATAAATTTTACGCAAAAATAGTAAAAAAATATGTTTTTGTGTAATAGTCAGTTACAAAGCATGACAAAATTAAGATACTGCGACCAAGTGCATATAGCTTGTCACTCGCACTAGGAGCGGAGATACTAGCATTTATGTAACGAGGTTCGTGAAAGCCGACCAATCGCGTTCGAACACGCCGTCGGCGTCGTGAACGCGGCACATACAAACAACAAGTCATGTGAGCGAGTGAGCGCCGCGTCCAGGCGCCGAGCTCGACCATGACCTTCACCTGTGCACGTCGATGAATCGCTGTAAACGCAATTACTATGTACACAAACCAAACACTAGTAAGAGCACAACAAAGGGCTATAAATAAAACGAAAGAAAAAATTAAACATCCCGTCGGCATTACGCTGCAATTTGCACAATGTATTGAACGGAAGTTTAAATCTTCAGACAATAAGCCCAATGACGATATGGTGGTATTTCAAATTGTAAATAGATTCATCATTTCAAGTACATTATGACGAAACCACGAATTCAAATGTTTGTGAATGGTAAATTATATCAGAAGGATTTTAATCTTAGACTAAGGAAATTTCATCGAGATGATAACTAAGAGATGATAATGATGGAGATGCCAAAAATAAACGAAGCTAATTATTTAAATCTGAGAAGCGGCTGAACATTTAATTTTAATGAATTGTACCTGTACAGAGGTAAAGGCTTGAAGAGACGAGACTTCCGCGTTAGATGAAAACGCTTCCGTGATACAACAAGATTGTAGTTATGTTCTTACTGAGTTAGCGACTGTGAAAGTTGACTCGCTGTAAATGTCATTAAACGTGTTAATTCATGTGGCATTAATTGAAGCGGACGTAGAACTGACATTCTCCACTAACGGCAAGGTCGTCTAGACATGACCGATCAAGGTCGCACTCTCAAAACAAGACAAACTTAAAATCTAAATAAATATAAATAGAATGAGAATAAACAGTGCCTGAAAGCGTTATTTATGATGCATTATCTAGTGTGCATTGTCTCCGCATTCAAATGTGTAGTTTAAAATTATTTGTAATGCCAAACTTTCTTCTGCTGATTCCCGGCATACTTAGTTAGAGGCGTATGGGATACTTTATAGATAATTATATATTTTCAAGTAAATTTTTTGTCAAAACACTCATTGTACCCATTCAATTGTTATTCTATTGTTGAAGTTACTAACAGGGAATTCCCCAGAATCACTCAGAGGTAACGACGCCGGAATATTTAACAGTGTTAGAACTTGTTGGTCTACGTATGTACTTACTATGTTTACATCTATGGTAAATTTATGGGTTTGGATGCATCGGGAGAGAAAGTCGAGTTGGCAAACACAAAGATCACAAGCGAAATGCAAATGCACGATATAGTATATACTGAAATGGAAATATGTCCCGTGAAACTCGATAAAGGTCGGGCTGTACACGTCTTGGCACTGATACTTATGCAGTTTAATAACAAAGTCTCATGAATATAGAAGGATCATGCTGATGCACTATTTGATGGCATCGATCGAAGAATAAAAAAAACTTCATGGATCATTAAACATTTTAATGGGCGTCTAAGCAAAAGAGAAAGATGGTAATAAAAATCCCTGAAATGAAGCACGCGATGTGTTCGTGGCGACCACGACCTCATAACATAACGATAAAACGATGAAATTTACGATTGAAGTTGGAGAACAACTTGCAGACGATACTCAGAGTGATTAAAAATATTAATTTATGCCTCAGGACACCTTCAGAGAAGTCCACTTATCAGAAGTTTCTAACAAATGATCAGAATATTGATCTGTAAGACGTTATAACAAACGAAAAAAGTTTATGTTTCAATTAATGGTCCTGTTTAAATATAGCCTGTATCTGGTTCATAGTTTAAATATAACCTGTAGAAACTTACGAGTCAAATTGAATTTCTGAACGTAATTATTGTACGTTTTACAAAATTATAGATGGTCAAGTCGTATCTATCGTCCAATAAAGAAATAAAACCTTTTATCAATATCAGCGATTACAATAATAATAATCTCTAGCTTAATAATTGGAGCACACATGGGCTTGGATTGATAAAACTGATTAAGATTCCCAAATATTTTGTATACATGATTCGTATTGTTATCTAATCTATACGTATAGAACTATTAATAAAAGTGTAACATGTGTTTGAAAGAAACGAGATAAATAAAAGAAAACAATAACAGTGAGTAAAGCTTGACACCATAACATAAATAAATAGGGAGCTATTAATTGAAGCGAGAGATGTGGGAGCAATGAAAAGAGAATTCTTTAAAAAAACGATAAGATTTTTCGACATACCTACCACGTGACGGAAAGTGGGTGCGTTGGACGATGGTAACGATTTTCTCAGAACACAGCTGAGACGAGGTTGTGGACTTGCGCACTGGAGTATACATCCACGTGGCTACTCCATATATTTTTAATTGGATTGATCACCAACAAATCCTACGCAGAAATAGGATTCTAAGATTGTCACAAGACTTAACAGGACCCAGAAGATATTATATTTTTTCGTGACCAGTCTGGTTCGCAAACTGAAAAGTCATATTAGAAATAAACCTAAACCCTGAATGAAAATGTACTTAATAAAAAGGTAATTAAAAATAATAAAACGATACCGCACATCCAGAATGTTACTCAATCTATGTCTAGAATATAGTTGCAATGTCATGGATTTATCTCCCAAGCATGCGCAGAACGAAGGGTAGTGCCACGTGGCAATCTCCCGTTGCATAACCTTTCCCATATTGCGGTGATGTCTTGCCAACTCCGACATTATGATATATAATTTTTTGGATAGTCAAAATTAAGATTAAGAACTCATACATAACTAATATATGTTATATCTAATTTCGAAAACATCATTCATACTTTCAGAATATACAGTGTTTGGTGCATCGTTTGCTAAATGGAAATGGTGGATAGGAGGGGTAATGGGCTGTCTCCTCCGGCCCAAAAAATAGTTGGCCTCCGGGATTTTTTATTATTATTTTTGAAAAATCCCCAAAGTCAACCTTAAAAACAAAGGTATTGGTATAGCCTCCAATTTTTTTTTAATTGTAATGTGTCATTTTGTACAAATCTATAAAAATCGAAATTACTTGCTAGTAGGTAACACCTAGCGTTTTTCCTCACCTGGTTTTAAAAAGATCCCGTGGGGCCAAGAATTTTTTTTGGGGCCTGAGGTGGCACATGGCCACCTATCCGCCATTTTTATTTGGCATACGATGCACCAAACACCCTGTATATCATGGATATATTAGTGATGCTAATTCTTGGAAGCTACCTCAATGATATCTATGATTCACATTTTTTTATTCGATGTAGCAGAAGAGAATGGTCTGGCATATAATATAATAAGTTTCAGATGTCAGTTTACAAAGTGTCACGCTAGTCGTATCTATTCTAATTAAGTTAATTAGAATGTTTTCGCGTGTCGTGAATAATTAGCATATCATCGTTATTGCGGGTAAACGAACCTAAGTTTGTTTAGCTACTATACAATAAGTGAGACTAACTTCGAAATATATTGACACCTATTGAATTTTTTTTGCACCTATTTAAAACTTAGACGAGCATTTGAGATACAAGTTTTCGAAAGATTATTGGTTAATAATTGACGCAGTTAGTTCAATCTTTAACGAGTTCAAGTACCAGGAAGTCAGCAATCGGAGAATGTCTCCGACTACGCCAACAGTACCCTATTAGTTAGTAGTAGTAGTATGGCATGTTGCAGCCACGTTGCACTGCTGTGACTGTGCGCACACATGCACAGTTTTAAGACCCACACAAGGTGCAAGTTCTGCAGAATTACTGCGGAATTCACCCGCCATTTTAGACAGAACGAAACACAAATTTGGGTTCGATGGCAAATTATTCACATATACAAGTGTTTCATGGGGAGGATATTTAAGGGATACTGTAAAAAGCAAATGAATCAATTCCATAAAATTTGAATAAGGCTAAAAGAAGGTTGATGTTAGTTGTATTGTATAGATTCGTGCGATTCATTCAGTGATGCGAAATGATTAGCCAACGTTTTCTTGAGCCAGTGACCTCGGACGAAATCGTACTTTGAAGTCTGAACAAAGCAATAAATAATGTTCTCTTGGCTTGATGAATTCTAGACACTCATTACAACAATACCACTTCCACTTTTGAAAACATATGTCACCCATATCTAAACATTATTACTCAACTGTATCATATTCATAATCATTGTATTCATCATGTCTACCTTCTCCTTGGTATTTTTTTTTGGTGAAAATTTTATAAATAAAAGATTCTTAAATACGAATATACGTACAACATTGTCAGAAAGCGAAAACCCGCCATAATGTAACGTGGACGCCACGAGTACCCTACGCCATGCTACGACGCAACCAATCCTTGAATGTAATTAAAAGAAGTATTTCTGACTACATCAGACACAATATTTACACTCTCGCTTTACCGCCACACAGACAGTTGTAAATCCTGACGTAATTTCCGCAAGCACCATATTATTATGAAGCCATGTGCCGAACACGTCGGCGCGCTACGGTTTGCCATATTAGAAATTCCAATGCGGACCTTATAAAACTAATAGTTTCTTGTGGCACTTTACAATATAATCCATTTATATTTGTCAAAGACTTCGCAGAACCACAAATAAGCGAACTGGATGTTGATAAGAACGCGGATTTGCTGTATATCCATATTACGGTAGAGGGATAGCGGGGTCGCATGGAGTATGCGACGGACGCGCGCGGCAGCTGCGGGGCAACTAAGGCGCGCTGACGGGTGTGGTGCTGCGGGGGGAAGCTCGGCGTGCGGCGCGCGACGTGCAGGGGGGGGGGGCGGGCAGGCGGCGTCTGAACCGCGTCTCTAGTTCGCTAGTAGAGGCCCGCCGTGAATTGTGCAACGTCAGCAGGCGCGTGCGTACAGCCGTACCCGACTTCGCAACAAAAACCTCGATACAACACTTGCGTCGGCGGTTATGCGAGCATCAAGTTTAAACTCAAACTTGTTATACTATACCCCGATGTTACTTTATAATTATCGTGGGATATGAGTCGCTTCCATTAACAGTTTTTCGTTACTCCCGTCAAGGTTGGCGTTGTTTTTATCACATTAGTGATTGTCTTGTAAACAAGTTACAAGTTCTTATGAACGCAAAGTTTATTTGCAATCTGCGGTTTATATTTAAAGAGGAAATTCTTTGCAAATATGAAACTGAAGACTTGAACAGTGTAGGTAATCAAACAAATTCTTTGAATTATTACCAAAACTCGTGTCCGATGACAACCTGAATCGAAGAATCGGTTGTAAAACAAAGTGATGGTTTCCCTTTCGAATGAATGATCACTTTAGTTATCATCAGAATAGGTAGTTGGCGATGGAAAATCCAGACACAGCAATAACTTCACAAGTTTCAATTGTGACAAAGATATGAATTTCTAATTATATGATGATGTATCCAGTTCAGAATATACTAATATTTAAATTGAATTGAGGAAAAAATAAACAAAAATGCATTAGATGCAAATATGAGATTTCTTGTTTACATATCGAAGGATAACATTACGTCAATGATGGTGGATGACGTAATGCTACAAGAGAAGAGTACGATGAAGTCAAAATAAAAATACATAATGATTTCAGAGGACGACTAGAGAAAAACAAGCAACATAAATAAAAGATTTATATCGAAGGTCTCTTGATTCATTAGGGAATACAGAATAAAAAAGTTGCAGAAATAAAATCTGTGTCAACCACAGAACAGATAAAAGAGGTGTCAACAGCAGGTACACTTATCAAATGTCCTACTACTCAAGAGTTGGTAACTAACAATGATAATGTATTAGGCAATCACAATATTGTGGACATTCTTTTTTTATTTACTAATTAACCATCAAGCTGTGTGTCATCTTTGCTCTTAACTTGCCAAGAATCCTTTACAAATTCTTAGGCAAGCTCCCTTCATTAACATTTAATTTCGTATGCATGCAGTCCAACCATTCCGTTTAGACATATTTCCGGTCATATAACATACTCGCTTTTGTACTCACAAAAGCAGTTTCTTGCTAACCAAATGAACATAAACCTTGTAACTAGTGGAAAATTTCAAATTTAACCGGTCAATTAAAATTATGGAATTTTATGGAAAGCGCACGACTTCTAAGGGACGTGAATGGATACTGCATGATTTTTGTAGCTATGACAATTGTTTTTAAAGAAACGATCAAGAAAGTTCCAAAACGATAAAAGTAAAACCTTAGTACTTAACATTTATAGCATCAATGTCGATGTAAAGGTACAAGTAAATGTAGCCAACAGCGACTGCAGATAATATCAATAAAAATCAAATGAAGAATTTAAATCAATGATCTCACGATTCTTTTCATTTTCTTATTTAGCATACTTTAGCATTTTGGTTGAGCTTTTTTTAACAATGCATCCAATGTCAACTTATATCAATATAACCAATGATCAAATAGTAACAAAACTAAAGAATTAATCGATTTGAGAAAAACAGTGTGTTATCAAACAGGTGCAGAGTGCCAAGGTGAAGTTATACAACACCGAAAGAATGTTAATACAATTAGAAACGACGATAAGAAGTAGCGTGAAGAAAAATCAATGGCGGACATTTCCTGCGATTGGCGACGGACTCAGCTATGGTGTTTATTGTCGATTATAGCATATCATGGCTTTCATTACTTGCATTACTTGGTGGCTAATGATGATACAGAAGCAAGAAAAACTGTTGATCAACTCATCGTTTGTTATATTATAATTTGTTTGCTCTTCTTCTTAAAACTTCTGGTGAAATGGTAATTATATCATCGAAGTAGAGACCGAATATAGTGTTTTTCTAGAGGCGGAGAAATTGAAATTGAAATATAACACAGAAAAATGTTTTTAATATCCATGAAACTGGCTATATTTAACAGATCATTTTATGGCATTAATGTCTGAATATGATTGGGGGCATGTGGCCGCCCAGGCTACCGCATACTAAATGGCGTAGTCTTGTGGTCTTTTCACACACTCTTCGCAGAAGATCTGGCTGTTTATCAGCAATAATGCGAGAAAATGTTGGCATCCAAGTGCTCAAATGTTTCTGGTTTATCGGCGCAGACATACGACTTCACATAATTATCCCGGAGAGAAAATAATGTAATGGCGTCGAATCGCACGACCGAGATGGGCAGTTGACAGATCCATTTAGTGAAATTAGTCGAACGTCAAATGTTTCTTTCAGTAAATTAGGCTGGAGCGTTAGCCGATTTCATGGATAAGTATTGAATACATTTTGGATCGCCTCAAAAAAAAGACCCGATTTATTTGGGTGTGAAGCAGCTCCAACGGCATCCTAAGCATGATTTCGAGTCGCCTAGGCTGTGTTTTCGTGGGTCGCTGTTGTGCCATCTCACATGGATTGCCACAAGGGTGATCGCATACTATTTGTTTGTTTTTGTTTTTGTGAAGTGTCAGTTCTTACTAACATAGTTGTAAGTCTTACTAACCATTTTTGAGTCATGAATCATGATACTTGAATAAAGATAATTCTATTCTATTAACTCGGTGGTTTTCGCGAGACATTTTCGTTTGTGTTGTCTTTATCCCAAAGGGTTGCAAATCCAAACACCTGCTTTTGTATTTCTTTTAATGTATAAAGTAAATATTTTTTTCAATAACTCTACTTTGAATAGTAACAGCTACATTCTTTTTTGAAACTTTTAGGGTGGCATTCAGTGTACCACCGCGGTGGTGATACTGGTGGTTGACCACTATTCAAACTAATTGCTTATGACATAAGGGTGAAAATTGGTCCACCGCCATTGTCGGCGTTTGTTCATTTCTTTTCACCGATCACTAGTTGGCGAATTAGTTCCAACTCAGTCACAAACGTCGTGTAAAATTATGGCGATTTTAGTCGTTATCAAGGCTGCAGAAGGTCGAGGAGGTATACACGTGGAAATCGCAGTCGCTATGGAGACTAGTTATAGCCGTTGCATAGTAAAATGAAACCGATAACGAAAATATTTTTATTGCTTTTTGCTAACACGGTTTTACTACTGCTAATAAAACGATCTCAACGTTACCAGTTTCTAGGCTCAAATCGCTAGACTTAGTTTACCAACATTACAAAATAATAATCTTATTTTAAATAATAGGTAACAACAAACATGCAAAAGAATAATACAAAACAAATCGGATTATTTAAATAATCCAAGACACACCTGCTTAAAAACAATATCAAATAGTTTATCTTAAACATAATGACAACAGCGACACAAAATAATTAATTAAAGAAGCTTTACCGAAATCCATGCATAGTTGTTGCATAAGTTGTTAGTCACAGTGGTCCAATCCCGGCTTAGGTTCGTTAATGGCGATAAAAACACCGGGCAAACCAGTACCTTGACACAAAGCTACAAAACAGACAGACGCCAAAAATAATGGAACAACTGTCTTTTCAGTATCGTACAAGATAGGTTTCACACAAAAACTTGGAACATGATTCGAGAATTGCTTAATTCAGCATCGAATGCTGGTTTTGAGAGTATAAGATGGACACAATATAAAAGGGAAGAGCTTTAGATGCAGTATATTGCGAAGACTCAGTTCCTTGCAAATTACTCGTGGCCGGAGGTGTGGTGGGAGGTGGTGCAATTCCCCGCCCACATATTTCGCCCACAGTCGGGCGCCACTGAAATATATTGTGACGTTTTGCATTTGATAATGCCGACATAGTTACGCGTACTATTTTAAGTGACCTCGTTTTCAATGAAACAAGTTTGCAAAGAAAATTTTCCGAAGCATCGGCAGACTAAGATGGCATAGCGATATTTATTTATGCGTTAGTTGACCTCTACGTATAAATTGTTGCTTCCAGTTCCAACAGTGACATGTTTTTAGGAAGAATAGATAATTTGATTATTCGACTCTACAAACGCGGAAGCACGTCAACGCTGAATTATGAACTCATTTCCATTTCAAATCGTCCTTCACTCTCCACATTTCACGTGTAAGGCCAGGAACGCTTGTAACAAAAGCCGAAGTTATTTTGATTCAGCTCTGAATATTAAACATGCTTGTATCAAGAGGTTTCTTTCCAACAACCACTCAGTGGATAATATTGTTTTTGCAAAATATGACAAGAGGTTATCTGGTGATATAATTAAGTTTGTTCAAATAAATAATCCTATAGTAATTATATCTGACGTATTTATAATTATTATCATGATACAAATTATGCACTCCGTAATTATGCGATATGTGTATCTTTCAATCAATATGATTAAATCTTTCAAAGAATCCAACGTTGTAATTGTTGAATATTAATTATATTATCTGTAGGAGTATATCATAGATTTAAAATAAAAACAGCAGCCTTGAACCATGATACAAATAGGACAAATGAAACATGTAAATGAACTAACAACCTACATAACTAGGCCAGAAATAACTTTTTAATTTGGAAAATTGCTAGTGCGGCAAGTTTCCGTGCTTCATGCGATTTAACTAACTCAATTCCATTATAAGTACGGCAATCACAAATCCAACACGCCCAAACAAGTCTAGACGTACTCGGGAGAGAATTAGGCCAGGAAAATCGATAGAACCAGAATCCATTTAAGTGTTCTACGTTAAACTTGTCGTAGAGTTTACTATTAACACTTGAAACAATACTATTTGTTGATGTGTGATTGTGAATCAAGTTCACAGTAGATATTTTCATAATAGATTTGCGTGTGACCTTATCGTTTATGAGGTTTAGTTTTTCGTAGAGAGAAAGGGGTTCTTCAAATATAGTATGCTTTCTGACGCCGTCAGTATACATATGGGGATGAGGTAGGGATTGCCTTGACTTGTTTATGTTTTAGCTGCAGCAAGATTATTTCAAGGCAGTTTGCTTGAATCCTTGTTGTTTTGATGGATGAAAATAGTTACCTAGTCCTTCCAATTAGTTCGGTTTTAAATCGAGTAGCCATTAGGTTAAGGAAGCCATTTGTAAAGACCTCGCCTGTGTTTTAATATGACGAAATCTGTGGGTTACCTTCGGGGTTAGAAGTTCACCTCCACAGGGCATTCATAGGATTTTTCTAAAATAGTCTGACCATTTCAAGTCGATATTTATACAGTTAAATGCAGTTTATATGTAGGAAGGAACCATTATTCAAAAAAAAAATAACAAAAAAAATAAACGTATCAAAAGTCAGACCAGCAGCGTTTAATAAAAAAATATGCATTAAAGCAAGTACATACACAGTAACATACGATTACTTATCGTTTGCGTGAACTAGGGTAACACGTTACCTTTGCTCGACTCCTGCGCATGTTTGGGAGGCGATAACCCTATAAAATATATACTTAAGTTTAAGAAGACATTTCTGATAAAGTTATTTTGTTTACAGGTCAAAGCGATCTTGAAATCGATAAACTCTTTATTTTCAAAACAACGTTCTCACTCAGTCCCCTCGGTGCTTTGACATAGTGGGGCGACTGGCCTTCCAGACCTGTATCTACTGAGAGCAATCGCTACTATTCACCTGGCTTTGGGTCTAAAGTCCAACAAAGCAAGAACAGCTATAAAGCTGGCTACTAGTCTCAGTATTAACATTGTCTGCTAGGATGGTGAACTCATAAATTCACACACGACTGATCTTCAATCAGACAATAAAACGTTTGCGATTATGATTCCGATCGCTTGCATGTGTTGCATACTAATGAGCGTCGAGCATTCGAGCTTGTACTTACATACTGAGTAACGCTAACACAAGCCAGGTGCACATCTCAAAGGCCACTTGATGCCAACTGCATTTGGTGTCTTGCTCGTCATTTCCGTAGGACTTCCGTAAACAACATAGCCTCAACCTCGCGTAAATGGGAAAAACGTGATTCACATCCTCGTCTACGTCATTGTGATCAAACTCTATGGCTTGGCAGTAAGCAGCTTAGGACCGGTCTAGACGATTTGGTCACGGTAGCCATCGATGACTTGTATTTGTTAGTATGATTAACTTTTTTGACATCTGTCAGTTAAGGCTTAATGTGTTAGTCTAATGTCCACGGAGCGTAGAGTTGACATACTGAAGCAATAGTATTGTTCTATTTGTTTTTGTTATGAGGTGCTAAGCTTTTTTGAGTTGATTTCCAGGCATTGTTTTATCTAAGTACTTAGAAAGAATGGGCATTCAGAAGTAGGTCGCTCTCGGCATGCTTAACTAGCACTCGGAATCGATTGAAGTAAACGATTGCGTATAGAAATTCTAACGATAATAGATCCGTAAGTATCCAGTGATTAATGTATGTATATGTTAAGTTTCTTCGATGAATGCCTACTTGTGCGGCCATCAACTTTCCAATTTCCCACACACATAAATACGTGTTACAACTCTTAACAAACTGAACGGATGTCAAGTTAGCTTAGCCGCTCATTTCGAAGGGAACACGATACAATGTTACACCAGCTGTATCAGATTTATTTTTCATATTACATTTTGGGTCTTATGTTACAGCAATAAGAATGCCCAGCATACGTTTGATAGTATTTCTGCCATGTGAGGCAAATTCCCAGTCTCACGCAATGTTTTGCATAAAGTCATTGTTTAAGAAAATTTACACAATATAAAGTTTAAATAACTGAAGTAACTAGTTTTTGTGTTTCACAGGAGCAAGCCGTGACAAGTCATTTATCAAAAGTTGCTTACGTGAAAGTATTCTCGCTCATTAGCAATGAATTTGCATAGATTGGTAATATAGACAACAGTCCGGCACTATTCAAGTCTAATTTTGTATCCGGGACATAATTCCTGCACACAATTCTATCTACCAATGTGAATTAACTTCTAAACAGACAACGTGACATAAAAATTCAGATTGACATAGAACTTGGTAGTGTAACAATATCCAACAAGATGAAATATGTTTAGCATTTAATAAAAGGTAATCAAAATCATAACCATAAATAAAATAACTATTAAAGTGACGCTTTCGCTTAGTTTGATCAGTCACCATAACATTAATTCGACTGACGTAACCAGGAGAACATGGGCAAGCCGAAGTTCAAAGAACTCGGTAGTATCAATCAACTGCGGAACGACTCGACTACTCGAGTGACTCCCACAGCAGCTGATTGACCTAAAAAACAACAAGCAAGAGAATTCTAGAAAGAGACAGCTAGAGGAATAGAAAAGCGCGTGAAGGGCGTCACGTAGGCAAGCGACAACAAGCAGTAGGGCAAGGCCGCCAATGGAATTTTTTTGATGATTTTGGTAGTAGTTAGTAGGATGCGGTTGCGTGTGCACATGTCCTTACTTCCCAAGGAAGTAAACATGAGTAGCTGCAATGATTATGGAAACAACATAAATAGTTGATTCGTAATTGTTCAGATTTACCGAGGTTTCAGGTCATAGAGGTCAGGTTATAGATACTCGTAAATAAGGTGAATATAAAGGACGTCATTAATATTATGAATAATAATGATAATTCTGTTTTTCTTTAAGGCCTTCCTTCCAAAATGTTATATTAGTTAAGAATATAAATAAATTCTTACAATCCACCAAAGAGTTTAAAATATAAAAATATCCATGGGTTACATTACGTCCTCTACCACTACTCAGCGTAATTATTTCGTTTTGTCAAACTAATTTATTATTCCACAAGAAATTTCTTAAATCTGACAGCCACAGAGCAGTAGCTTTTCAAACATTTAAATGTCAAAGGCGAAAGTTTACCTTGGTACAAGTTTTCCTTTTGTACTGAGTTTTCCAAACTTTCTCGTTTTGGACAACGAAAGCATAATCAGCTTATAATTTTCTCACTGCTGGGGCACAAGCCTCCTCTCTGTGATAGGGAGTGGGCCATAATCCACCACGTGGGGCCAGTGCGGGTTGGTGGATGTCACATGTCTTCGAATTTTTGGTTCTAGGACATGCTGGTTTCCTCAAAATGTTTTCATTCATACCGTTTTTCGGTGATGTAATTAAATACATGAAGAAAAGTGCCTGTCTGGGTAAGAACTCACGACCTACAACTCGTAAGTCGGGGCCGATACCACAGAGCCACCACTGCCACACTGGACAAAAAAAGACTTTTGGAGAAATAATTGAATGAAATAAAAAACATTGTTATTATCTTTATGAACTTGTTTATTTCTTTACTGGTTTCTTATCTGGTTGACAAATCGTATGTGCCAAGTGGGTCAATTTGATGTGTGAAGGCAACGTCGAGGCGTAACTACATATTTTTATGGTGTACTATGGTTGACAAGTCTACCGGGGCGCCATAAAAGACAAGTGTTACGTTTCACACTCCACATTAACAACATTGTAATCTTTTATGGATGTTCTTTTCCATTCGAATTCCAACCAGGTGTTGCTAAGCCGGAATACCGTTGCGTTGATACAGAATTATTGCAGGCTGACCTCAAGCCGTCCAACGGACCAATTTCGTAAAATTAGATTCGTTGTCAAGATTTCCAGGTTCTGTCTGATTGCCCGTGGTGCCGCAAATATTCGTACGACCGTCCAAATATATCCCGTCGTATGTATGCATCTACAGCGTCTATTATTTGAAACAGTATTAGCACTGGAGGTCAGTCTAAAACCGATGTTCTAACAACTGCATCATTGTTAGCCAATAGTCTACAAGGTGTATTAGATGTAACAGTTCCAGGGAATTACAACTCGTATGGCTTCTTTACCATCGCGTGTCTATTCATGCGTTGATTTACTCGCCACTTTACGGTATTTAGTACTTATTGTGTGTTTCATGTCGGTGCCCAATGGCCAGTAACGTTGTATAACTTGTAATATAAAGATTTTACTTTTTAGCTTTAGGTATGTGTTTTGAATGAAAAACCAAACCACACACGCAACCAAACACGCTGTATTTCTAGAACGAAGTATGAAGTTTTGGGGAGGTTTTTTTTTCCCAGTGGATATTTCTGGCTTTCTAGTCTGGTTATAAGCTAATACCATATCCAAGTATTAGGCTAAACTCAAAACGTCTAACAGCCCTTTTAACAGATAATCCCATGTAATTTTTGAGAAGGAATTGGAATGTTTAAAAATAATAAGTCTATGCGAGCTGCTGGTAAGCGTTTCCCGAGATAGTTATCGATATTGGAGTTCATTTTTCACTTACAAGCGACTATGAGTAATGATGGCAATATTCAATAAGAAAAGTCTTGTAAGCTCTCCGTGGCTTTCTCTTTTCAATCATCTGCCATGATTAATTGCGTAGGCAACCCGATAGGGCAAGAAAATAATTATGCGCAAGAGATCAAAGGTTTTTGTCTTCGCAAACTCTTCGTTCTCATTAAAATAAGTTAAAGTTAAGAAAAAGTACTTATCTAGATTACTTCTACCCGTAAGAAAAAAGATAGAAAGAACATCCGACTGCGACCGTAAAGTAAAATCAAGGTATCGAGAACATAAAAGATTGTAAGCTCGATGGCATCGGCACTTTACTATTGCTCTTAAGGATGTCGTCGAGTTCTTTTATTGCTGGCCACATCCTTTTGTTCCTTGAGCACCTATTAACATTACTGAGAATTTATGGATTTGTTTGATCAACCGACAACATTTGCCCAAATAACAGAAAGTTCTCGACCATACTATGATTCAGTGACAAATATATAATATTAAGTCATCATTGGGAATGAATACGAGAATAATATGAATTTTATATACAGTACAGCTGGGATCAACAAGTAAATTTGCTAAACGAGTCTCGCCGTTATGCCAATTACCTCCCATTGTGATGATGTAACTTACTAGAAAATCATATTTATTCAATTGTGAGCTCAATAACTATTATCCGAATAGATTGGCCGTATTGTGTAATGAAATGAATATTTGAACGTACAATTAAAATAAGTTCATATTTCTTCAGTTTCTAAAATATGAAAACTCCGATAGCTGAAAGTGTGGACGCCAGACGCCCAAAAAGAGTCGAAAAACAAACCAGTCAGATTTTTTTTTGTTAACAAAAATTGTCTACTTTAATTAATATGTTAATACAGCCAAAAAAATCCTTTTAAAGTTTCAAACGCAGTAGACAGCCACCCTTTTATAGAGGGTTCACGTCGACGTCATAAAAACATCGAGTCGTCCAAAATGGCGGCGAACGTGACCTTGAATAGTACTACGGGGACAGAGACTGTCTGGATCAGATTAAAATTGTATCGATTTAACGCATGTGTCGCTCGCTGGAACTTTCACCCCTGTAATGTATCATTGATAAAATAAAATAATAATGTCACTGCTCATACATACTCATCGTGCGGAGTGAGGGTTGTATTATATTAAAAGCCTTAATCACAATTTACACTAACTCTTGCACAGTTTCATCACAGGTCCTAAGTCAGTGCCCTTCGAGAATCCGAGCGTCTTGCTCTGTTTATCAATGTTGACCATTGTGTATCCTGACTGGGGCAGCTTCGCAGACAGTGAGTGCCTGTAGCGAGAATGTGTTTGTACTAAGACCGAATAGATAATCACATTAGCAGCTGTCTTTCTAAGTAAACCTAGATATGATTAGAGAGATCTAAGGCTTTGTTAAAAACGATGACCAAATGTTTCTGAGTCCAACTGTGATTTACTATCAGACTTAGCTATTATTGTGATCTTTTATGATTTCTACGAACATTTATCAATTATTTTATCTGTATTGATGGTCATTGCTAACAGATAACACGAAAAAGTGGAGATTACTAGAAGAGAATATTACTATTATGAAAACTAACACAAAGACACAGTAGATAGAATGATTTAATATAGAGCTAAATAATACTTTAATGACAGCCATATAACCCCAGTTACTAGTAACAACTTTGACGAAATTTAATTAGCAGTATTACATAAAGGTCGACCTTTACCGAATAAATAAACGATATTATAAGATTAGCAAAACAGGTTTTTCAGGTTCGCGGTAGTAGTCAGGTTCAGGTATTATAGTAATAAACATACGGCATTTCATAACTTTATTTTCGCAGTTTTTCATTCAATTCAAAGATAATAATGTTATTATTAAACATGTAATATTACAATATCACTAAACTTGACAAGGTCATAATTTCACAAGTAGCGAACAGAAAAAACTAAAATAAGGTTGTCTAAAGACCGATTCTGACGTTCCATAATGTATTTCGAGAAAAGGCTAGGAAGATGGACATAAGCCCCAAAAGTGTTTCTAAGAACTCTAATATGACAAATGTCAGCCTGGTACTACTGGAATTTTTGCTACAACTTTGATTCAATATAGTAAGTAAGTAAAGATTTATTGTTCAACTAGAACTAGATTACATGGCAAAAATACATAAAGCACAAGCATAAAGGCAAAATCCGTAATAGTGGGTGCCGTACTGCTCTCCTAGATAGGTTACAAAATAACCTGTGTTTAAAAGAAACAGTTCCGATCCCCGTCTTAAATGGTTGACTTTTGATAGCACATGTATTATGTGTACAAAGCAATAATTTTAGGGTACAAAATAAAATATAGAAGAAGAAAAAAAGATATAGAAATTCTAAAAGCGAATTATGTATAAATGAATGTTAAATATAAATTATTATTTACTCTTTAAACTTCCATTCATTAGATTGAGTGCTAACAAAAG
Source organism: Lithophane leautieri (assembly GCA_949152455.1). Classification (NCBI taxonomy): domain Eukaryota; kingdom Metazoa; phylum Arthropoda; class Insecta; order Lepidoptera; family Noctuidae; genus Lithophane; species Lithophane leautieri. Next base: position 12,848,199 of record OX424478.1, read on the forward strand.
AACCAGGTCGGAATAAATTTCCACATAATAAAAATGTTAAAATCGGAGAACACAACGGAACATTAGAGAACAAAGTTGCTGAAAAAAAAAAAAAAACAAGGTCAGGGGATACCTTTTTTATTCTATGACTCACGAGCAGCGAGTATGTCGGATTCGTAGGCTTACCTGAAAAAATAAAATAAAACAACGATACAATATGCGATAAGGGATCGGCCTTGGGGTGATATTACAATTTGGATTTCATTGAGTTAGAAGCAGGTGTATTCGAATGTCAGGCTCAGTGTAATGGGGAAAGCATATCGTTTTCGGTAGTAGACTACTCTGTGGCTGTGTAAGGTACCGAGTTCATTGATATTTATTCGCCGTTTGTGTATCTATTTAGTAAAGTTGAGCTGTAAGCATTTGAATGCCTGCAACAGTGTATGTAGTGCAGTGTGTGTGAGTATGTTGAAAAGATACTAGGGAGAAATAGATATCATATTCCTTTAAGAATACTTACGCACAATTTTAAATATATAATAATAATTATAATTAATTAATTAATAAAGCCATAAGGCATGCCATTTCTAGCTTCGAATAAATCACTCGTTTTTCACTTTGGATACCACAACTAGTAGTAACATTCTTCAATTCAAATGATTGATGAATTTGCATGCACTTTCTAAACTGTCCTAGACCCATTATTGAAAAACTGCGAAAAATGCGTTTAATAGAAACGGATGAGTGATTAGGTGTATTTTATGGCCGCAAACGTAATTATTAACAAAGTATAATTTAAAATGCAGTTAACCGTATGAAATAGTTCTACATAATTAGTATAATAATGCTCCAAAGTAAACCAGTAAAAAGATTAGCCATGAAAGACAGACTGCTCACAATATTCAACTTAGTTATGTAAGAGTGATACAAAGAATCTTTGAATTCGAACATATTATGTATTTTTATTTTCATATTTCTACATATTAAACATACAATGATTCATCAGAATTCAGTTGACATAAGTGATAGGTTGTCTGCCATGCCAAATGCCAAGCAAAAATTCGACCCTAAACCAACCCTTAGTGAAGCTTTGTTTTTCAGGGCTTACAAAGTTCTACAAAGACCACGGATATAAAGAAAGGGAACTTTTCAAGCCATCCTTACAATCAACATGATTAACTGGCGAATGACTGCTGGGTATCCTGTAGATAGCATTAATACCATAATCACCTGTACCGACAACTACTGTGGGTGATAAAGTGGTCCTATCTGTGCTCAGGATGAGTCCACACGAGAGGTTGCTGATAACTATTAAAACTAGTGGTTAATTAGAATTGAAAATTGAATAGTTATTTCTAAAAGAAGCAGTAGAATGTATCCTTGTGGATAAGGTAGAGTTTTAAATACCCTACATAAGAAATATCTTAAAATGTCTGAAGTTCCTTGTAAAATTAGCAAAATATCCTGAAGATAAAGAACAGCGCTGAATTTACTCATCATGTTGTTAACTTCCAAAAACGGGTTAATTGTTTAAATAATAATGAGAACTCCTTTTAAACGTGGGCGTTTAAGTTAATAAATAAATTCAAAAGGTCGTCGCACTTTCTGCGTGCGATAAACAAGTCTCAATTTAAAATTCAAGGCTGTACGTCGTCAATGTACTGAAAATAATATTAAAACGTTAATTCTGACTAACCTTGTCCCTTGTTCACTCGTCCAAGACATAAAGAACGAACAGACATAATGAAGAGTGTGTATTTAATTACTGAGAATTATTTCAAAACAGCTGCTTAACATAACTTTCGTGGGGTAGGTCACGTAGACGTGACGTTTTCCAACAGCAAAGATTGTGTTTTCCAATGAGAGTATTTCATAGAGACGAGAGGGACCATGGATTACGTCATGAGGGCATTTGGTAATGAGAAAAGACTAGACAAGTACATCCGCGTTTCAGCTTAAACACGCCACTTTAAGAACAATAATGTTTGATGACATGACAATACTGCCTCACACCGCCAGTATGATGTAGCGGGATGAAAGCCTCACTATAATCAGTAACAGTTACCAGATGACAAGTGACAATATGATATACCCATTTTAACTGTCCACCATATTATTATAACTTTATATGTATATCTTGGTTTTCTTAATGCACTCCCCTTATAACTGTTTAGTAGGAGAAACGAAGTTATTGATTAAATACAAAGTCTAATTTCTTGGAAAGCAGTGAAACTACAATCAGCTACGAATCGAGACCTTTTTTAGATCTTCCTTACTTTCGAATCTGCACAGCAAATATGAAATTTTATTTCTTCAACAGATTGAAAACCTAACGAACGGATTTCACTCGACATTTTTGAATTTTACTCATTCAGCGACTGTCTGATATTTGCCAAAGACGTCAGAGAAAACTGCAAAAATTTCAATATACATACTTTCATATAAAATATTTGTTGTATCTCCTGTCAAAGTAAAACATCAAAGCTCGTATATGCTTGGCACCATTCCGCTTGAAACCATACACAACGCTTTAGAGCCAAGTATCAGTTATGAAAGATCAATCGTAACTGTGGTTCGTGCTCAATTATGAATGTTTTTAATAGCTTATTGCAAATCGTATTGGTCAATAGTGTGATTGACTCATCATTGAGTAAGGGATTTGCAATTGGAAACCGGTAGCACTTTGCAAGAACAATACTAAACGATATAGTTATTTTACAGCTGAATGTGGGAAAGGATGGTCTAGACGTGCTTGTTTTAGAATTAAGCATTTTTGGAAATATTGCATCTTAAATGGCTCTAAATAGACCGACTATAACGGAAGAGCGAAACACAAACGAGTGAACAGAAATCTTTAAATACAATGGTACACAAATCAAAACACAGTTTATCTATCAAACAAATACGTTACTCAGAATCTTTGACAACTAGGTCTGAAGTTGGACTTATCACATTATTAGGCACAATTAAAACAGCGCAAGTCTCATTCAGCTATCGAATGAGTTATGTAATTTAAGAATAGCAAAACAATATGCCATGTGCCCTTCAAAGCGCGAAGGTCATAAGTGTTTGTATAAAACAATTGATAAAATTTTATATGCCTTATCTACTCATTTACAGAATAATTTCGCCGCGGAGTTCAAGATATGGCATGTAAACATTGTTGTAGAAAATATAAATATTCTTGATCGAGTTACTCGATTTAATATTTGCTACACAATCTCAAAATTGCAGAGTTAACGCGTATCCAAAACACGGCGAGCGACAGTCGAGTTATCAGAAACTTTAATAAGTTGTTTATAGCGGAGTTACGGTAACAGACCGGTTAAACTAAAATTAACTTGAGACTTTGAGACTTAATCGCCAACATCTCAATGCGTACGCGCACGGTTTTAATCTAAATGTTGACAACGGCGATGGAATGATTAATGGAATAAATAAAGTTACAGCTGATGTGAATGCAATTCCAATCGTAAAAGATAGATGGATAGATCTGATGGTTCGAAACAGAGATCTGGTTGTTTGATAAATGCATAACTGAGATGACTAGATTTCAAAATATTTATGTCCAAAAGAATGAAGACAAAAACAATAAAGGTTTTTTGTTTTCAAAATGTTGTTGCAATGAAATCATCTGCAGGCATATGAGATGCCATTCAAGTAACAGATACGCGGCGTGATGAACGATTGCAATAGTTCATTGAAATGCATTCGCTGATAGAGATGAATCATAATCAAATAGTTTCATGCCAGTGATGTAATCATTCCAAAAGCAGGCTCGTTTACGTGCACAGCTGAGTCGACCGTAATATAAAATGCGAGGGCCATATTTAAACACAGACCGACAAATCTGGCGATAGTTTCAATTTGCCGAAGGACTTGGACAAATATTTTAACAGAGAATTACTTTAAGAACCTGTTTTTTTACGGAATTGCCAATAAAATATGTGTACAAAGGGAAATGACATGGATTGGGTAATAACGCGTTTAATATTATTTACCTTTAAAACGCTTGCATGTGCATGGAAAAACACGATTGGCGACGTGGCGAGACTCGACAAAAATAGCTCGCATCAGTACGATACGGCATTTTGATATGGCCGCGCGGCGCATGCGTCTGGGCGGGGTGCAAGTACAGGAGAGAAGATTTATTGAAAGCATTCCAAAATCATCCATCATATTAAGGGAAATGTTCGTAACAAATCTAGCTCCAACTATAGAGACGAAGATGAAATGTTCAGAAGTACTAACTATTTTGAGCTTCGTGCAATTGGAAGAACTTGTGTCAAGGAATATAGTAAATGACGAGAATTGGACAAAAGGCAAACCGGGTATCACCATTCACCCGGATAAACGGGCCAAGAAATGAGGGCCCGTCCTAATTAATATTAAACTTAAAACACGACGATGACCTTATTGGTCATCCATCATTTACGCAATCGATATACGACCGCTGCCCGCCAGTCCCTTACACCTCGACTCACGCGCATGCACGCTGAGTCAAGGCCAGCCGTGCATCTGCGGGCCTGCGTGCACGCACCGAGGCCATCCCAATATATTATTTGTGTACAAAAAAGTTTTATTACACTCTGGGAGACGAGGCGAAGCTCGTTTTAAAACCCAAGACTTTACCTCAATTTATATGATTGTTATGATTCCAACCACAACAATTTATGCACACCAGTTTGCTGTAATGCTCCTCTTTGCATGTTTCTTAAATAAGATGCCATATCTTTTATCTAAACTGAATGGCCAGTTGTTTTTGAACCTTGATATGATAGCACTGTTACGTTACATATAGACTACACAATACGGAACAATACAGATACAAACTTAGTAACAGAGCGGAAGCTCGTACAGAACTCTCTTTATTAATGACGTGTCTGCAACACAATAGTCTTTTTTTTTCATGATGCACGATGTGCTAAGGATTGTCTGTACAACGGATACGCTAGTCTTGTTGATGCACAATGCACGTGAATTATTTGCATACTGCGTGTAAATACTAGTAAATAGTGATCGTGACTGGGAGGCGTGATGCCGATACGATGTGAAGACGAGATAAATACACAGACAACTAACTTGTTAATCGTTAATTATTAAGGTGTTGGTTAAAACGTAAACAAGACTGTTGCTGTGTAAATGCTGTTATCCTCGATCAAGGGCTTAGAGGTGGATATAGTACTTAACTATCATCAGCTTGAGGTAACATGCAGGAGGTCAGCTACACGCCATGTTTTAGCACGACTCCGGAATTATAACCCATGTTTATAAATAAACCAGTCAATATCATGTAATTCATATATTAAAAAAAAAAATACAATTGTAGTTAAAATGTTGATATCTGTCAGAAAGATGAAGGTTGTTGCCCATTCCAAAGCGTAGTAGGTTCCTATGGAGAAGAACGGGCAAGAAACTCTCATCAGAAGAACTGACATCACGACAGTTTTCGATAACTATCATTTAGACAGAAAATGTACACAAGATTTAGCTTACTAAAATATGAAATTACAATTGAAGCATCAAATAGGCAATTCTGTAAGCGATTTTATGGAAGTCTATGGACATTACGCTCAATCAAATGGCGCGATCAGGCGTGCAGTGGACTTTGACCTGGCGCAGCTCAGGAAAAAATATACCACAGACAGCAAATTAGCTCTGCAAAAAATACAGGTGTTGTTTTCGTAAACATTATCCTTCCTCAACCAAGTAATGTATTGTTTCGTAAATATACACCTTCTGATGTTTGAGGTGCGTAGGTTTTAAATTTTGTTTTGTTTGCCTTTATTTTCAAACCAAAATGTGAAAGCATGACTAAACTATGTTTATTCAACGTAAATTTTGGTGTAACGAAAAACCCCCAGGCGTCAAATTGTGGACAATGTGTGTAGGACATTGAATTTCGATATTCAACTTTGACTACGAGACCTTAGCTTTTATATTCGTTCGAAGCTATTTCTGACAATACATGTTTTTTTTTAAACAAAAGAGTGTAAAGCTTTTTAAATAGCACACTGAAATCTACACCAGCTTGTCTACTTACTTCACAAAGGCACAGGGATTCCAAAATCAGCAATTAAAAAAACCTGCTTCCAAGGCTTAAAGTTCATATGCGTCCTTGATGTGTTTATATGTAATGATGTTAATTGTTTTTCGTACTAAGTACATGCATATAATTATGCAGTCGATTACACTCGGACTTTTATCGTTGCGTCTTTTTAGAGCTAAATATAAACGCGGTTAAAACCTGGGTGTCACAGGGAAACTTTATTTAGTTTGTACACGCGTTCCGTTGAATCATGCAATCCCTGTAAGCTCAAGATTAAAATAGATTCAATAAATGAACAGGGGGATCTCGAGGATCGCGGCCATTTGTAGGCAATTGACGCAGGCGACGAAAGTGCAAAACTGAGTCAATCGTTAGGACTTTATTCTGCATAACTGCGGCTTACGGGCTTACTCATAAATTATGACAAATTCATAACATTGACAATCGCAATTGACTGTGTCATGTCCTCGTAGGACCTCGTTGGTCGAGTTAGAAAATAGACCAAGGGTGGGGCCGGTTCAACGTACTCTCAGGAACTGCGGTAACATATTTTAAATAGTAGTCACAGCACCACTGTGTTTATAAACGTTGCGTTGTTAGCTGATTGCTTCATTCTCTGTGAGATTTACGGAAAAGATAAAACAATGCAACTTTCATGCTAATTAGGTTTAAGTTATGTGCAGTAGATGGCTGCAGTTACAGTGAATTCAACGACCAATTAGGTCTAGTTATTCACTTTTAAAATAGTTGGTTTACCTGGAATGCTTTTAAGTAAATTCCATACAAGATAATGTGGCTAGATTAACAAGCAGGTATTTTATTTTATACAAAGACAATTATTAAACCTTAACCTGCTAATCATTGAGAAAAGACCCCCTCCAAAGACCCAGAAAGGTGTCTGGAGACCACCCAAACGCGAGAACTCTGTGTAAGTACATAATATTTCGCAATTAGCTAGAACAACAGTACAAATAATTCCGGACTGCAAACTGCTAATAACTTGCAATAGTAGTATTCATTAAACATGGTTTCTACCAGTTAGTAGCACAAAATGAGATTTTATTAGCTTTCAATTTCAACATGAATATTGTTGTTACTAAGTTCGGGCTGTGAACTGCCGATACACTTTATCCGTTGCTCATTGCTCCACCAAAACCGGTAAACAAATTAAAATGAAATGTTAATACGTTTAGGTTTTTAAATTATTCAATGTGAACGATAAAATTTTATCCTAAAACCTGTCTTATCTATGCATTATGATATAATATTATTTTTTTTTTTTTTTTTTCTCTTTGTTCGTCACAGTCAGATCACCTGCCATCTAATCTCTTCACCACCCTTGGTTGACTGGTAGAGAATGCCTAAGGCATTAAGTCCGCCTTTGTACCTCTTTTTTGAGTGCGAAAAGCTTAAATAAATAAATAAAATTTTATCCTTGTATTAAAACGATGAAATGATTGCATTTCTGCCATTACTCGAGTACTACTGGTACTACTAACAAGTTCTGATAAGATCTTCTCATTGAGTATTCTTGTTAGGTAGTTGTTTCAGTCCTAAAGCAATAACCTAGAATGAAATACGAACGTCATGGGAATCTTACGAGTTCGGCCAAAGAGTTTTTGCATTATACATATATTATGATAATTGAAAATGTTAACATACGTCCTACAATTGCAAAGTACGCAAAATTCTCAGCATCCTGCAGTTTCATTAACAATTTTGCATTCATATTACTGCTGTATCTTATTAATCATTACGGCTATGTACGTCATGCTATGTAAAATTTAATAGCAGGGTTAGTAATTGACACTGTATATTCTTTAGTACCACTACATACAGCCAGGTAGGTACCCAAATACCTATGTCGATTATATATCCCTGTATCCTCTCTCTAAAACAACAATTCCAATTTACCCAGTGCTCCGATCGTTCCGGAATAAAAATATTGATGTTGGAACGATAGCGTAAATTCCGAATAAATTGTGTAGCGCCGAACTGTAAACATTTACATAAATACTTCCAGCAGCGTTTAAAAACGGCCTAGGAGTAAATTGCTCACTGATTGTTCAAATTGATGCGATTACAGACATAAATATCGTAAATGTGGGTGCTTCATTTTACGCTACAGTTATCGATAACGATGGAATTTATTGCTAGATCATTTCACGGCTCTGACTCCAGTCTACGGCTTGATCTAGATGGACCATAATCATAACCCATAATAGCTGCAGGGGCTTAGATAAAGAATGGGAGTGAAGAAAATAAATCTGGTGGCTTTAAAGAGGTCCGTATTTATTTCAGAGACTGCTCTTCACTGATAATCTCTCAATACAGTTCGCAGAAAAAGTAGCCATATTATTTCCATTCCGTAATTGGTTATCAACGAACGCCTGATAATATTAAATAGCAACTATTAGTCAAAGTGCGACTAAAGATTAAAACAGTGTAAATTGCTCAGCAATTTTTCGTACGAATCGTAAAAAAAAGTGATAAACTGCCAATATCTGCGATATGTTAACCAGAATTCATCTTCAATATCTCTCTAGGTCTCAAAATCTCTTTGCTGCTTATGATGCCTTGGTAATTTTCCGTAATAAAGAGATTAACATTTTGTAAGTAATCCAGAACAGATACAGCTACGGGCCCAATTTAAGCTCCCTTTAATCTTGCCCTCGGGCTTCACTTACTGTGCCGCCTTGTCAACCTTGGTTTTATTTTTAACTTGAACACCGCTTTCATATCTCGTGTGTATAGTGTATACAGTGTATAAAACTTCAAGCGATACACAAACTGCAAGGATCTTATTGCAATTTATATCGCCCTGGTATTTACATTTCGTCAGTGAATTCGTGTATCTTCGCTCCTTAGTAACGGACAAAAACGATATAACTTCTGCCAATATGCTATTTCAGCCTGCTAAGGTATTTTCGTTCAAAATTACTCTCAAGAAACATTAAACTTCTCCTCTATAAGACCTTACTAAGACCAATATTGACATACGGCTCAGAATGTTGGGTGCTAAGCAAAAAAGACGGGAACTCTTTGTTAGTATTCGAGCGGAAAATCCTCAGGCGTATATTCGGTGCAGTGTGTAGTGCTGGAAAACGAACAATGGCGAACGCGGTACAACCATGAGCTCTACGAGATGTATTACGAGCATAATGTAATAAAAACCATCAAAATAGGTCGTCTTCGATGGGCTGGACAAGTGGACATGTCGCAAGAATGGACGAGTCCAGAGTACCCAAATGGTTACTGGATAGTAAACCGTAGAAGTCGAGGGCCCACCCGCGGCTGTAAAGCCTTAGATGATGATGACGACTTACTTTTCGTATTACTTGTGTTTCTAAATTAGTTCACTTTCCCCATTACAAAGTCGAAGATCCTTTGAAAATGGGAATGATCAAAGAAATCTTGAGCAATTAAAACAAACGTCCTTCTTTGATCTTTTGATCTACAAAATTAAAACTAGCGACAGGAATGTCTTGCTTCACACGCAGTTGCACTACAGAGCATCAAGAAAGCACTTTTCAAAGATAAGTGTAACTGCAGTATATAATTTGATAGTAACATGATCTATCTTTACACCGTGTGAGCATACTAATTAGCTAATGTAAGCCGTGGAATTACTGAGCGAGTAGAAAGAACATGCTCATAATTAGTATTGTAGGTCTCAAAGCGGAAACCAGATCGTGGATTAGTTACGATTCTTGAAAACCAAGACACAGTTTGGGGCGCTGGAGCTACGAAGTAATAAAGCACATAAGGGGCGTACGTAAGATTCACTTATTCAAGCTTTTTTGTGAATCTTTCGCGTACGAAAGCTTCAAATTTCTGCACAAAAACTGTAGAAAGAAGAACCGATCGTTCCCAAACACCAGAGCTTAATAAAGGAGAAGAAAAATATTAGTAGGTAAGCGATTAACCACTTGAATAAGACGCGGCAAAGGCCAGTAGGTACTTTACGTTCCAATGTTTTCATTGTATAAGAAAGAAGTATGGGAAACTTAATACTTTGCGGATTTCGGTACACACCTGCCAAAAAGAAAATCAAACCAATATTACGCAGCGACTTAGTCCATTTATGATACCCAGTACCACCTAGTCTGTAAAAGTTATTTTGGTTTGAAGTCTGAACGTCGAATCGAATCATCTTTATCGAAAATCAGATCAACTTTATCAAGAGTATTCGGTTTCACTGCCAAGTCGAGCAAAAACAAACATCGTTGTTTCTACAAAGTTTTAGATAATTAGATGGATCTCTCTGCACATCATAAGTAAATATTCTGCGATATTATTAGATATGTTAACTGCCTAGGAAGCATACCCAAATAACCTCCATAAAACGGGTCAGGAAAGTTTACTACTCATCTTTCTTTTCTTCCCGAAACTGAACTACCCAATGGCTCAGTAAAAATACTATTTAACTACCAGTCGATTTCCACTTACACAGAAATAATTTCGAGCAGACCCCCTTATTCGTGTCATTATCGGCCTTCTCAAGACCTCCAAATATTGATAATCAATTAATTTCTAAAAATAAGTAAACACGGCTACATATCAAGCTATACATTTCCAGTATAAGCTGACCTCATTGTACGGAAATCCTATACAATGCGAGATCAGCTTATACTGGAAATGTATAGCATGATAATGTAGCCGTGTATATACTTTGCGTCCAGTTTTGTCCTATATCAAAACTTCCGTATATTGTTATCGTAACAATCTCTGTTTCACTAATAACGAGATATGAGAGTTTATCGGTAATCGGACACTCGAAGCTCTTGGTGCTGTGTTCCTATTAATTATTGCATTTACACTGATAGTAAGGACTCAACGTAAGTGCTTTATCCAATATGTTATCGACGAGATACAGATCATTATCATGATCATTTTCCGTGCAACATAATATTTTGTTTTCATCTTCCACTCTCCCCTGTCAACCGTCACGCTATCATTCACTCCCTTCTCTTTCATTATCATTTATTTTACTAGCTGATGCCGCGCGTGGACCTTGGTTATTATATACTAAACCTTCCTCGAGATCCATTCTATTCATTGGTGAAAACAGCATGAAAATCGGTGCAACAGTTTTTGAGTTTATCGCGAACAGACAGACAGACGCGGCGGAGGACTTTGTTTTATAATATGTAGTGATGTAGTGATTTATTTATTTAATATTTTAAGCACAAAAATGTACAGAGGCGGACTTAATGCCATAGTATCATTCTTCACACAATCCATGCATCTTTTCTTTGGGCTTCCTCTCCCGCTCCATCCATCAATATTTATATTCCTCAACTTTTCTGTCATCGGCGCCACTGTTAAACTTCCCCATCAATATTCAGATGGACGTGTGGAGTGACGATTATTTTAACCATTTTCGTCACTGCTCACATCGATCTCAACATTCTCATCTACGCCACATGCAATATTTTTTCATTCGACTTCTTCACGGCCCAGCATTCCGATCCTTACACTACGACAGGCTTTGTCACGGAATTGTACCTTTTCCCCTTTAACTTAGGGGCATCCGTGTGCCTCAAGTTTTTCCCACGAGATAAAGATCTGAAAAGGAAAATATCTCTGTTTTGCAACGACGACGTTGAGGAAACTACTCCAAGAATTAGCTAACTAGCCTGGATTTATAAACTGTCTGAATTTGATTTGAATTGGCTTAGACTAGATTACCTGGAACTCTTTTGTGATCATCCTGAACACTTACTATGAAACGTGTACTTACTGATGCGACCTCCGGTTTTAAATTCAGCCCTTCAGTTTAAAAAACTACTGCTGAATACAGGCGTTCAATGCTATCTTTTACGCCACTCTTTCTGCTTTATCCACTGGCATTTGTAAAGCTTTTGAAAGAATTCCCGGAGAACAAGAAGCAATTCATTCAGCTCATAAACAATCGAGGGTGAGTTTTACTCTCGTTTCAAAGGAAAGCGTACAATTCGCTTTGTTTCAATAACATTCACTGTTTTCCCAGAACTGTTCGGGAAAGGGGGAATAAAGTAGTCAGTGGAGCATTGAGGGGGGGTTCAACGTGTGGTGGGGGGACGGGGGAGATCTAGACGTCCTTAATTTGCGCCCTTGTTCTCGTGTACGTAGCGCCAACGCAGACGCTGTGGGTTTATTTGGTTTAGCGTGGGTTTAGGTTGACTCCTTTGAGCTCATATAGTCGGATGTAATGTATCTCTGTGTCACCTAATGAGATGCTGTTCAGTTGCTAATGTTGAAATGTGATATCATAATTTAAAAGGCAGTTTTATAATTAGTTACATACAAGATAACATTTGATTTTCATGGTCTCCATGAATGAAAACTATAGCTCCACCGTAAACTACTAGAACTCCGATTCTGGATCTCACGACAGTAAATTGGGGTAAGGGCAGGATCATGATTTTGATGATGACTCGCGACTATCCGAGGCGAGAGATCAGACGACAGACTCGAACCACAGTCTTGAGCATGCATGCTCATGTCTACAGTATACTACATGTAGACAGGCCTGGAGTAGGATTATGAAGTATTAATGCCATCATTATTCCGCTGCGAAAACGGCCTTGTCTAGCTCCGCCTCTCTCTCACACTGGAAAAATTATGGCATTAATACTTCATAATACGGCACCTGGACTGTTATTTTAACATCTGAATCTGGACAATGTAAAAGGCAATTAACAAAAAAAAAAAATATTCAAGCTAACGAAGTCGCGAGACAGAATACTTACATTCCTAATCGCAAATCCTTACTATCCTTACTAATATTATAAATGCGAAAGTAACTCTGTCCGTCTGTTGCGCTTTCAAGCTAAAACTACTGAACCGATTTAAATGAAATTTGGTACACAGATAGTCTAAGAACCTGTGAAAGGACATAGGCTACTTTTTATCGACATGCCACGCGGGCAAATCCGCGGGCGGAAGCTAGTCATATTATAAATTCCGTGCCACTAAATCGATTATTAATAGGCGTTTCACGGTTTCATAACATCACACACACCGCATTCCTGCACAATAATACAATAAGCAGCGCCATCTATGCAATAACTCGACAACTAACTGAGCCTGATATTTGAACAGCTTTATCAAAAAGGTCATAATTATAATGATCAGGTCATCAGGTACAAGAGGCCACAAGACAGATGAATAACAACATTACATTAAAATATGTATAATACAAGTACCTTGTAAGGTATTTGTTGTAATTTTGTAGTTTTATTTTGTGAGTTTAGAGCACAAAAAAATGTATTTTAGTATTCTACTCAGTAGGTATTAACCCATAAATACAATATTAGGTATTAATACACAAACTCACGCCTTTCTCCCATAGGGGTAGACAGAAACAAAAGAACGCCACCTACTATGATCCATAGATACTTCTTTTGCTTAGTTTATGTTCATACATCTGGTTATACTCATGCAATGGTTGCGAGTACTACGCTATAATCATAAAATGACTATACTATGTGTAGGTACTGAATAAAACTTTGCTAGCAAAATCATGTCAATTGTAAGATTCCTAGGGAACCCCATTTCTCAACTTGCTGAACCACATTGAGAAACATAAGTAACTAGCTTCCACCATATGTCGATAAAAAGTAGCCTATGTCTTTCCCCAGGGTGCCATTCTTGCCAAATTTTGTTGAAATCTGTTCAGTGGTTAATGCTTGAAAAGGTAGCATACAGACAGACAGACAGACAGAGTTACTTTCAAATTGATTTATATTAGTAGGAATTTTTATTTTTTAAATAGAAATTAATGACTTGAAATGGATGTAGAAAACTGCAATGTTGATGTGACCAATAGTTTGATGTCATTTACAATATTATTACGCCTTTACATTAAGTTTAAGGATTAATGTGTTATATTTATGGTATCATATGTTTATTACAATGCCTATTTATGTATTAATTGAAAGTGGTATGTGGATTTATATCTGGACATTAAAAGATTTCATTACATTATTGGGGTAATACGAGAAACAACACATATGAATTTGTGTTCACATTATTATTGATTTAAGCCTATTGCATAATAATGAGATTGTTTAATATTAATTTACTTGTGTCTAAAAAATATTGACACAGGTGATGTACTGAATAAATTATTGTGCTGTACTTTAAATTCAAGAAATATGTATTTTAATTATTTTTCATTTGATAGCTAGCCAGGCACAATATTTAGGACGAAAATTTTATTGAGCCTTATAACGGCAAAGCCTGTAATGATGTTTCGTTTTTTAAACTAGGGCAATGACAAAGTGTTTGTCTCTACTACATAAGTGAATTCAAAACAATAACAGTAGGTACATATAGGTCTAATATTGTGGGCACAGAAACACAGTTTGACAGCCTATTACTTCCTGTTACATAATCTCCTATTGATCTGTGTTTCTAGTACCAGTAAGTTTGGGTCTAAAGATCATAAATGAAACTAATGATTTCTACATAATGATTTACGGTTTACTGGTAAATGTAATGAATGTTTGATATACAAAATATTTGTGTTCAGTACTGATATCACTGGGTTACCTACCTACAGCTGACCTTATATAAGATCCGTTGAGACACAACAATAAAAATAAGTCAGAGATAAAATATTTTACAAAACATACATAATTATTTTGTTAAACACACAGTACTTGAATATTTTATACATGGTAGTCTCTAAGAATGTTTCATGGTTCTGTCTGCTAATATTATGGTTTTTAGGAATTGCATAAGTAGCCTTTTACATAGTCCTAAATTGAATAAAATAAAAATGTGTAACTACATATTGAATCGTGGAAAAATTGTGGTCATTAGCAGTGAAAGTCATTAGACACCACTTAAAAAGGTATTTAGGGCGAGAGGCTACCAAGGATCATACCATTATGAAATCAATTGATTTCACATACTTTATGAACAAAGAAAATAGCACCTAACTGGTATTTTATTGCTTCAAGGTTGTCAAAAAGATATTAAATGTACCAACAGTACAAAACACGATTGTCACTTAGCAAGAAAAATTGTGCGTAGTTTCCTTACCTGGTCAGAAAAACTGGCTGCTAGGAACTATACACCGAAATCCAAGCTTTTTAAATACAGTCCACGTAAACGAATCACGGGTTATTACTACTGATATGGATAATCTGCAAAACACTGAAAAATGCAAGACCATCGGGACGGAACAACAAGCGAAAACATACCGAACGACCAAGAAGGAATCGTAAAACAAGGACAGACAGATTGACATAACAATACGAAGAAGGCTACAGTTTGAGCCTGAAATATTTTCTACCTCTATCTATAAGCACACGAGTAAAAGAGAAAAGGCATGATTTGAATTGAAATAATTCACACACTACGTTACCATGAGCAGGAAAGGGACAAAAACTGGGCGACATAGAGTAAAATCAGCTGTGGACAGCTGTTGTCAAGACTTCAAGAGAGGGATGCTTGTGGGATTTGTATTTTGTGATGTGACCATACTATGTGACCTTATTTTTAAGTTTATGACTAATAAAAAAAAAGGTATTATATTTGTTTTGAACTTATGTAAGAAACTACCAATGTTCTATTCCAGGTCTCATTTTTGTCCCTATTTCTTAAGAGTTTTAGAAAAAAAGGAAGAAAAAAAGAAAAAAATATAAAAAATTATATCAAGAAATAAATTGGGGACCAAATTCTTTCCTATTGTGTATTATAGATAGGTATTATAAGACACTTATGTATTTTATTCAAAGCTTTCGGCAATTTGCCTTTTTTTAGTTGAGTTGAATAAAGTTGTTTGAATTTCTAAGAAATAACCCGACGTAATGAGAGATGGCGCTGTTTTCAGTTTCAGACTTCACTCACTATGGTCTTTTAGTAAAACCTATTTTGGCCAAAGATAAGATCGCTGATCGAGCTCGAGCGAGGAGACGTCCCTGTGTCTGTCATTGTCATTGTCATTTTGTGACAGCTAATAGATAGGGCCGTTCACAATTTTGTGATTTTACGCATATTGATACGTTAATTGATATTTTTTCTAAGTTTATTGGCATGAATCCAAACCTACAACAGATTATAGTATATATTTTTATATAAAGTTCTTAATTCAGTGTTTTTAAAACTTAAATAGTGGTGATTAATACAAAGTGGAAGCTGAAGAAGTGTTCTGTCAGTTGTTCACTTCACAACAATAACCTTTCGTCATTGTGGCTAAGCTAATTACGTATAATTAGTACACGAAAATATAATAACAGCGACAGTGAACGCGATGGCAAAGGAGGAAGACGACGACAACTTGCCCGATAAAGATGCGGCTAAAGAATTCTATGCAAGATATGAACCGAAGGAAATAATCGGCAGGTCAGAAAATTGTGGTGCTCACAAGTATCTCGCAAATTTTGATAAGTTGCGTTGGTGCCAATTTTTAAGAACTAGGGAATTATTTAAAGCGTCTAGGCATTAATACAAGTGATGTTGCTCATAAGTCTTCTGAGTGACCTTGGGGATGGAACCGTTAACTTCCTTTGATAAATCAATTTTACGGCAGTGAATTATTGTAATCGGATTCCTTAAATTTGACCTCATTATAATTGGCCTTCAACATTCAATTTTTTTTGGTAAACAAGTATGTTTAACAGCCATAGGTTATTTACATACTTATGTCATTCTAATAATATTTATGCCTTTTTTTTATCCATGTCTCATCTAATCATCATTTATGTCAGTTTATGGCTACTTTATTGCTCTATTTGTCACTTTATATTTTAATTTCAGTTTTTAGTGCTTTATTAATTATTTACTATTATATTTATTCACATTTTGTACTATGAAGTATAGAAAATATTTAAATTTTTTCATATTTTCCCACACAGGGGCATAAGTTCAACAGTGCGAAGATGTATAGAGAAGGAAACAGGAAAAGAATATGCAGCCAAGATCATAGATCTGAGTCAGGAGTCCCAGGATGGAGTAGACACGCACACCATGCGGGATGCCACACGCCAGGAGATAAACATCCTTCGGATGGTAGCTGGACACCCATATATTAGTGAGTGAGTTGCTGGCTCTTTATTGCATGAATGGCTCATTGATATTGGCCCGTAAATATAAACATTAATATATCATTACTAGCTGCCCGCCCTGGCTTGGCATGGGTAGCACTAAATACCTACCCTACACTACCTACCTACATCTAGGTACACCTTTCTACACTTTCGTACATACCCTACATACCAACCCAACCTACACCTAATAAACGTATAAACCTTGCCCTGAGAATAACGAACACAACAAAAAAAGAATTATCCAAATCGGTCCAGCCGTTCTCAAGTTTTTGCGAGACTAAGGTACAGCAATTCATTTTTAACCGATTTCTTCATTATGTATAGGATAATGACCAAAAATATTGAAAATTAAGGGAAGGATTTTCACTGCAATTCATTTAAAGCATACACATAATGCAGCCTATCCTTTTGAAATTATATTGTTTTTTTGTCTTTTACAAAAGCAATAGCTGTGTATGTAATTCAGTCCCTTCTTTTATTTTGCTGGTAATAGCAAAACAAACGAAGAATAAGAATTTCAGGAAAGGCTGTGGCAATTCTAGTAACAAAAAAATTCTAGACAAAGTCACATTTGCAACAAAGTTCTAATTTTAATGACTTACTAGAACAAATCACCTGAAGTAATGTAATTTGTTTCAGTTGAACTGCAAGATGTGTTCGAGTCAGAGACGTTCATATTCTTAGTGTTTGAACTGTGTAAGAATGGAGAGCTCTTCGACTACCTCACGTCTGTGGTCACACTGTCTGAGAAGAAGACTAGATATATTATGAGGTATGTTGAAAGACTGCCCAGTCCTTCTTTATTTTTCCTGTGGTTAGTGACTGGTGTCAGTTTTTATGCCACCCAGGGTCCTCTGACTTGGCTTCACATGTCATCGAGAAATATCTCTCGGGCGTGCCGGTTTCCTCACGATGTTTATCGTCATCTTTAAGTAAGTGATAATTATACAATACGCACATGAATCCGAAAAGTCGGAGCTGCGTAGGTTCGAACTCGAGACCTATGGACTTGGCAGTCCGACGGTCACACCACTAGGCTATCATAAATAAAAGGCAGGCTCATGTAAAAAATGATAAACAATGTCTTATCCCATTAGTCCCAAACATACAGGGTGGTGATTCTACCCGTAATACTAAACCACTTTCGTTATACGTTATACATGAATCAAACAATCTGCCTAGCCTTTTCCCAACTATGTTGGGGTCGGCTTCCAGTCTAACCGGATGCAGCCGAATACTAGTATTTTACATGGAGCGACTGCCTAACTGACCTCCACAACCCAGTAACTGGTAATACGATACCACTTGGTAAGACTGGTTGTCAGACTTTCGGGCTTCTGACGACCCGTAACGACTGTACGTTATACATGAATAAGATTCGTAAAAAAAAAAGCCAGTCATGGGGACAGCCAACAGAAATGAAAACTTAAAACTGGTATTAGCGCTATCTATATTCTTTAGTACAGTAGTACTGGGCTAGCATGTCGGTGACGCGAATCCATAAGTACCAAAAATCGCTCAACGCGCATAGAGAAGTTTTCACTTCAAATAACATAGTACTACTTGTAAGTAAGAATCGAAAAGTCTACTTTTTTTTTTCACGAATCTTATTTGAGTTTCATGGTGAAAGTTGTTTAGTATGACAGGTAAAATCACCCCCTTGACGGATGCAGGTGTCTAAATTGCCATCCTGTTATTATACAAAACTTTATCATCGTTCGTAGTCGTAACTTTTCCTACATGCATTAGAAGTTCAAATAAAACAATGTGATCTAACACTCACGTGTAAATCACAATAGTGTAATCTTTAATATAAGAAAAGCCTTAACATGCAAATGCAAACATTTATTAGCCCATTGTCTGCGCAACAAAGATCTATCTTTTATCAAACTGCGTATAACGTTCGCGTCATAGAGAGTGTTCGCAGCATGCACTTTCGACTTATCTAAATTAATTTGATCCATCTGTGGGTATAGGGCTTACGCACACAGGCGCGAATCGCGATTCATTCTTAGCTCGCAGCGCCACATGATGCGCATAGAAATAAATTCGCAAGCACATTGCTAAAAAAAAGCCACGTGCGAGTCGGATACGCAAGAAGGGTTCCGTACCACCGTACAATATTTCGCAAAAAACGCTGAAAATTACATGGTCCCCATACAAGAAACGTGTAATTTTCGGCCTTTTAATTTTATTTTTTGTATAACGGCAATAGCTATACACAATCTGCGAAAGTTTCAACTGTCTACCTATTACGGTTACTGAGATACAGCCCTCTGACAGACAGACAGACAGCGGAGGCTTAGTAATAGGGTGCCAAACAAGTCCTGTACCCGATGGGATTTCCCATCTGCAAAAATGACGAATTTCCATACAAACTTTTATCCCCTATTTAACCACTTTGTTGGATGAATTTTCAAAAATCCTTCTTTAGTGTTCACCTACGTCATAAAAGGAACTCTTGTTCTCTTCTAGACTCAGTCGTGTTGGCCGTGCGGTCTGTCAATGATTTTAAGAATTTTACTAAGTAGTTGCACTAGGGATAGATAGGTACTCCAAAATCAAAATCGAAAGTAATTTTTTCAAACTAGGCTGAGAATCAGCACTTTTCGAACGTCAAAATTACTTAGACAGTCTCCCAAAACGCCCGCTTATCACCACTTCCTAGTGCTTTAGCTGGGAAGAAGAAGAGGCGCAAAAAACTCCCTGAAGTCGAGAATTCGCGTCGCGTCACGCGTGTGTGGAGGAGCCTTTAATAACCTTTCACCATTCTCGTTCTCATGTATCCTTTGTCCCTTATGACGTGAAACCAATTTGCATAATTCGCTCATTGTTTGTTGTACAATGTGGGTGATAGATAAAATTTAATTAGGCCGTTTAGTATAATATTTTGTACTAAAATAGCACGTGATATTTACGCGATCCGCTTGGGTGGTTGATTTCAAGGGGAATCTATTGTGCATTGTGGCTTGAGGTACGGGTCATCGGGCAGCAGCTTTACAAAACTCCGCTATCTCTAAATGTCTAAGGTTACGATATTTCATTTATTTCCGGATGTTGAAATAGTGTGGAATGGGTTCCCTTACCTTTCTGCTAAAATGTATTTGATAAATTCACGTAAAAATCTATACAAATAATACACTTACCACTTACATAGGTTTCAGGGACATTTTAATTAGCTTCGGTGTTTTTTTGGATACGCGCGCGGTCCGGCCGGTAGCTTAGCGGTAAGAGGTAAAATTTGTGAGTGTATGTAGGGGGTAATCTTCGGAACTACTGATCCGAAGCCGAAAATTCTTTCACTAATGTGAAGCTGCAGTATTGCAGAATGTCATAGGATATGTTTTGTTATACGTGAACGAAATCGCGGGAGGGAGCTAATTATTAATTAATTATTTAAATGAATAAATCAATTATTCAGTCAACCGCTAAATTGTTCTACAACCTAATTGTGTAATACATGATCAAATGTGTAATCCATTGCTTCAAAAATTGGAAAAAAAAACTGCTCAACAACGTAAATGACGCAATGGATTAGGCATTTGTTTCGAACCGATTCAAATTCTGACTTATCGTGCATTACGCAATTAGGGTGCTGTTTGTTAAAGATAGGACTCGCGAACTGCTGTGTGCCTCCATCTCCATATAAAACTGTCTGTAAAGTCTTAAGGATAGCTAATTTGTGTAAATAAAACTTTAAGCCGGTACCCTGAACAAAATAAATTCGTTCCCTCTTTGTAGACTGAATCTCGGTGAGTTACAGTAGTGAATACGCCCAAATTTTAGGATAAAATCTTTATAAAATCATTAGTATTTTGAAAAAAAAAAATGTTACAAAATGTTCATTATTAAATGGTCTATCCATTAGTGTCAGTAACAAAATTAAATAATGTTTACTTTACGAGGAGATGCATGATAAAAAAGATTATTTCTCATATTTATGGTTTCGTTGGAAGGAAAGAAACATTTAATTACAACTTTAAAAAAAAAAAG
Source organism: Lithophane leautieri (assembly GCA_949152455.1). Classification (NCBI taxonomy): domain Eukaryota; kingdom Metazoa; phylum Arthropoda; class Insecta; order Lepidoptera; family Noctuidae; genus Lithophane; species Lithophane leautieri. The sequence goes on from OX424478.1 coordinate 12,869,262, forward strand.
AAATGCACAATTTTCGAATTAAGATTATGTAGAAATTTTATGTATTTTTATTATTTGATATCTGATATTTATTATATGAAAAACTACAAAAAAAGCAGCTAGAGTGGCGTTTTGCTCAGGGTACCACCTTAATAACACTTCCTCTGGTTCGCCATAATCGGGTATTTTTACCAGACGCCTAATGTATTTGTGTACAGATAAGTTATCTCGGCAATTAAAAAGATATTTCCTAGTAGTTTGATTTTAGAAATATCGTTCCCTAGGTAATAGGAATTATATAACAAAGAAGTTAGACTGGTAGGAACTATGTAGTAGCACTATCTAGTAATTTGCATTTTGGTTGTACCATAACTTCCGGATGTTTAGAGCACTTCGGTATTGTATGCTAGCATAGATCTATGATCTATGAATCTGTGGAGGTAACGCTTAGCTCGTGTATGTGGACTAATACCCGGTTACAGAATTAATTGACCGAGCGAGCGAAGCGTCTCTGCTTCAGTCTGGTAGTATTTGGTTTCGTGGGTCAGTTTGTTGGTACTCCTCTACAGTTCATATTTTACAACCAATCTGAACGAAACTTACCGTGCGTTTGCACTAGCGAAACTTTTACGACAAAACATGTTGAAATCTCTATTTTCTGTCAATGTTCCATACAATTTTTGACAGAAACTAGAGATTTAAACATGTTTTGTTGTAATGTTTCGCCAGTGCAAACGCACGGTTAGCATACAGGTTTTACGACTTTTTAGATTTTTTTTTTTGTCGTCGGGTATTTTTGTTTGGAGGGGTACTTCCTCCAAAAAGGTGGCTACTGGAGTTATCTCCGCCTAATGAGATCAGATTTCGATGGTTTCTTTTTTATTTGAATATTAGTAACTTTAAGTTGGCCTCATACAAATTTAAGTTGGTCTATAGGCCAAGAACCGCGCCGAGTTACGGTCGGTCTGTAGAAAAGGTCCCACTATAAAAATAATACCGTGTGACATGTCATGTCAGAAGTACCTACCTACCCTTTCATGCCCTATATGGATGAATCCGCTGACCTATCATAAGGGATAAATACATACTGAATACACAAAAATAGATAGCCAAGATTTTGTTTTTGGTCGTTTAAAAATGTCAATTAATCGGGTGTAGGGTTTACTTCGAAGTTTCTAACTGCTTTTGGATGGGCTTGTATCTTCGTTGACGGACTTAGAGAGTAGGCTCCCTGAGGGCCTAGACAAGTGACAATCTTCGCCACATTTTTTCCTTTTTCATCATCGGTTTTGCTGATAGAATGTTACGTTGTCTAGGGCCTCTGTTTCTTTCGTATTGAGAAAATAAATTATTTCATCCAATACTACATACAATATCTACCAGAGTTCAATTATCCACCGCACTCAACTATGCTCCCTCTTAAAAACGACATCGACAACGAATCATTTATAAATAATATATTCCTAGTAATCGAAAAAGGAGGTTACAGAATGAAAAACAGCATTTTATCACAAAACATCTATCGTTATTTCACATTTTAGAACGTTATAAGAGACCATTGAGACGCCTACGTAACTTTTTATCGCTTTGTCAGTGCGCCGTTAGGCTAGGGACAAAACTGAGCAAAAAAACGCGGTGAACATTCGCGCCCGCTTTTCAAAACCGTCGTATAAAGTTAGATGTTCTAAAATGCAATATTTCTCTGTATTTTCCCACTACTGAGCGAAAATTTGTCCCATAATCTTCTTATCTTCCTCGTGTGTTGCCTTTTAGGGCCAGGCCAACCTTCAATTATAGGTAACTAGTTGCGTCCCGCGGTTTCACCCACATAAGTCTCGATCCCATGAGAATATCGGGATAAAAAGTATCCTTAGTCCTAACCCAGGTCTACCCCTGTGCCAAATTTCATCCAATTCCGATAAGCCGTTTTAGCGTGAAATCGTAACAAACAAACTCACTTTCGCATTTATAATATTAGTTAGTAAGATTCATTTTGAAGTGCCATATCTAGGCAAAAAAACATGTATTTATCGTTACCGCGATTACGTTGCATACGGTTTTTAAATTTTGTTGCCTTTTGCTCTGACCGTGCGTTTGTACTGGCGAAACCTTTACGACAAAACATGTTGAAATCTCTAGTTCCTGTCAAAAATTGTATGGAACAATGACAGAAAATAGAGATTCCAACATGTTTTGTCTTATATGTTTCGCCAGTGCAAACGCACGGTGAAGGCCAATTCTTGTATTTTAAAAACGTTCACATTCAAGTCGCAATCTGTCAAACTTGTCAAAAATGTTGGTAAATTGATTGTATTTTTGACAGATTGACGAATGAGGTGTGAATGCAAACGTTCTTAAAAATTACGGGAATTGCCCCTCAGGTTTGACACTAGCCTTAGATTCGTCATACGTGGAGCGGATAATTATAGCAAGCGGTGTTTGTAGGTGGTATGCGGGTGTAATGGTAATGAGTATCGTGACCTACTTTACTAAATAGCTCTTTAATTCTCTATACATATTATTTTTCCTTTCTTTTATTTGTTTACAATGTTTGTCTAGTCTCTGTAAACATAGTATAGTGAGGTGATATTATATTGGCATGGATTTGTTGTGCTAGGAACTCAAAACACATTGACGTTTTCATCACTCTGGCATTTTATACAGTAATTGGTTAACCAAAGTCTAAACAGCTGGTAAACATTAGTATTATAACTTGGCCCATGACAAACATTAAAAATATTGGAATATGTCATGTATGAAAGGGTCGAATCATATATCTGAGATCTAGGCTCTGTACAAAGATGTTATTGCAGGAATATTTTTTGCCATAAGCACCCTTTTTTTTTTTCGAATCTGGGAAATCATCAAATGTCTTCTCCCGTTCTGGGCGGAGCTAGGGCGTGTCAGACTTTTACTGACTAAAACCCCCCCGTATTCCTTCAGTTGCCTATTGCCAAAGTCCCGGTATCCCTTTCGGACTTTCCCGCAACCCTGGCAGGGGCCACAAGCCCCCTAAGGACTGCTATAGTTTTTTTTTAAATAACAATCTTGTTAGGCCGAATTTCAATGTTAGCCAAATATTTTATCTGTAAAAGTTATTTATAAACCCAAATGAGGAAATTGAAGTCATGAAGTAACACTTGTTATCAATTTCCAAAACATATTTGTTCTCACTGCCCGAAATGGGGCGGGGTTATACAAGTATGTATTATGATCGTCTAGAACAAAAATTGTCTAGCCTGAATAAAAGGTATCTAGCATACATTGACCCTCTAACAACGTCCGGCAGAGTATTAACTATAGATACTTGCATATAAAACGCACGTACAGCGTCATTCTAATTATTGTATCGGTGTGCGAGTCGTGTGCACAGATAAACACTGAGATTCGCGCAAATTATACGTTGTACGGATAACCCAGTGTTGACTTAACTTCTGCACTGTTATAGTCTCCTGGTACTTCACCACAGTGACTTATTGTTTTTTAATTTATAAATCCAGTTTTGTTTATAAAATGGCATTGATGGTGTTCTTCAAGTTTGAGTTTGAGGAGAGATTCCTATCACAGCAGGAATCTATCGCGTGTGTTGAGTTTGTTGTTAATTATTACAATGTAGTTTTAGAAGTTTTGTTTAGTAGATGGTTGAGGTAAAGTTATGTTTTTTTTTTTTTTCAAATTTTCCTTTTATTGTTTGGGCTATTAGATTATATTTTTAGTATTTCCTGTGAGTAGTAGTTGTATTATTAATTTGTCCAGCTTGTATAAATAACGCTCTTTACCGGTTTCTCATTTTCGTATCATCGATACCTACAAAAAATATGGTAAACATTTTTATGTGAATTGTCAATAATCCTAGCCTCGTCGTAATCGGACCCTATGGAAATAGCTACCCGGAGCTCGCACAAATAAAACAGCAGTGTTCTTCAGTGTCTAAAAGTTAAAACATTCATTTTAAAATTAATTCACATAGTAGTTAACAGACAGCGCCTAATTTCCATTTCATAACATATCGACAACTACCAGGAAAGCATATCTCTAAACACGTTCGTTCGTTTCTTTGCAGACAAGTCCTGGAAGGCGTGCGACACGTGCACAGCAAGTGCATCGTGCACCGAGATCTGAAGCCCGAGAACATCCTACTTGATGACCAGCTCAATGTAAAGATCACAGACTTCGGGTTCGCTAAGGTGCTCAAAGATGGAGAGAAACTGTTTGGTTAGTGAAATATTTATTACTTGACTATGAAGATTTGGAGAAGTTGATATGATTATGTATTTATCTAAGCAATAATTAAATAAAATATAGATAAAAAAATAATTAAATTATTGCCCATTGAACACATTTGTGTGGCGACGCATGGGGAAGGCCTATGTCCTCCGCTGCAGTGCACGTCTTTTCGCTAAAATATTGATGCTGATGGATATTGAATACATTTTCGTAATAAACCGCTTATTCCATTGGCTTATTTATGTCAAACTATTTTAAATTCCATTATCTATTTAGAAAACTGGTTGTTGTTATTTTGATCAGCCAAACATACTGATTTTCTGATAACACGCTTAAACCTAGAAAATCTGAATTTGGAACGTGACAATAATTTCTCTCTTAAAATTATGATCTGACCTGGCATGACCTGGATAAGGACGTTATGCCCATTATGCTTTTTCCAGGGCATGGTCTACCTATGTGCCCAATTTCATCCAAATCCGTTCACCTTTTTCAGCGTGAAAGCGCAACAAACTCACAAACTCACTTTCGCATTTATAATATTAAATGTGAGAATTTGTCCCAGCTAGATAAACAAAAAAAAAAAACCGGCCAAGTGCGAGTCGGACTCGCGCACGAAGGGTTCTGTACCATTATTTCTTGTAAAAAACGGCAAAAAAATCACGTTTGTTGTATGGGAGCCCCCTTAAATATTTATTTTATTCTATTTTTTTGTATTTGTTGTTATAGCGGCAACAGAAATACATCATCTGTGAAAATTTCACCTGTCTAACTATCACAATTCATGAAATACAGCCTGTTGACGGACGGCCGGACAGACAGACAGCGGAGTCTTAGTAATAAGAGTCCCGTTTTACCCTTTGAGTGCGGAACTCTATAAAATACTTTTTTTTTAATATGTAGTTATGAAGAGAGTTTCGGTGTTACTCGTGGGTCACGCTCTACGTCCGCGTCGCATCTAGTCTTCCATCTGGTTCTAAGACAATGCCCGATAGTTTCACCTGCTTAACAAAAGCTATTGTTTATGTTTATGCTATCCGCGTACTCTCGTACAGTACCTTCGCTATATCTCGGGATATATATATGTATGATGTCTATTTGATGAGTCAATGTTTAAAATCGGTTATTTTCTGTCGAATGGATATGTTAACTTTTTTAAATATGTTGACTTATTTGTTGTATCTCAGATAAATGCTGTAAGACGTTAATTAACGCCTTATTTAGCGTATTAGCACATTAGTAACGCCTCTTTATTATTACCTGACTACGGCGAAGCAAATAGACGGGTTATAATTTTGACCGGTATGTATGTATGTATGTTGATGTGCTCCATAGAGATATAATATTACATAGAGTGCGCGTATTGCACAAATCGCTTAGTGCGCATCGTAGACAAGTGAGCTATAGATTAGTGTTGGGTAGGACATACAAGAGGCACTTCAAATGTTCCATACAAAATGATTGAATGTCCCAACACCTCAAAATAACATTTTGTACCGCTTCACTGTGACATACAAATAAATGAATCTCGAACTGACAAGTAAGTGAGTGTGGTGAGGAACGTCGTGTTGTTCAAACCCATGTCTACTGTTCATAGTTTGTTGCGCGCGCTCAAATCTATAATTATATCTCTATGATGTGCTCTCCCTCATAACTTAACTACTCATCAGAATTTGACAAATGAGATATCTTTGGAAGCGTCTTGATCGTTCGTTATAGGCTATGTGACATCACAATAAATTATGAATATGGCGCCGTCTAGAGGACATAAAGTCATGAACAAAATGATTAGCAACAGCACTTTACAACCAAGCGATTGGCGTTTCGTTTTTCATCATTGAAAGTCCAGCACATCGCTTCTTTAGCCAGTTCAGTAGCAAACCTATCTAATGTCGAAGGTCTTAGAGCAGCATCTCTATAGAGAGAGCTTTAAATACATGCTATAGCGACTTTTTAATGTGTAACATATTTCCCCTCACTTTCCTCCGATCTGTGGGAGTGATTTCGTGAAAAGCAACGGAAGTGTGTTACAGGAAGCCGGGGAAGCCCGCGCTATTTGACTTGACAATGAGCGCACGCGTTTTCCGAGAGGGGCGTTACTGCCACCCAAGATGTCAGATGTTACACATTATATACGACTATTATAAGGCTCGCTCGTTTGATCAATTGAAATGGTTTGCTCATGTTTCAGAGCTGTGTGGTACCCCTGGCTACTTGGCTCCCGAGACGCTGAAAGCCAATATGTTTGACGACGCACCTGGATACGGCAGGGAAGTTGACATGTAAGTAACAATAGTTAAACATTTAAAATTATGAAATAAGCAATCAATCAATCTGCCTAGCCTTTTCCCAACTATCTTGGGGTCGGCTTCCAGACTAACCGGATGCAACTAAATACCAATATTTTACATGGAGCGACTGCCTATCTGACCATAACCCAGTAACTGGGTAATACGATACCCTTTGGTAAGACTGGTTGTCAGAATTTCGGGCTTCTGACGACCCGTAACGACTGTCAAAGATCCTCGAATGACAGACGGGACCAATGGCCTAACGTGCTTTCCAAGGCACGGAGAGTCTCGATATGTATAGATGGTCACCCATCCACAGACCAACCCCGGCAAGCGTAGCTTAACCTGATGGATCGGCCCGTGTGGCTGTTATTACTTAGCCACGAGATATCTGATTTGTTCGTGTAATTAATGTTTTATGAAGAATGCAACAGATTTCTATGTTTGCCAATTTGACCTAGACGTTCCGGTCCAACTTACTTGCACGCGTGTTGAATTACATAGAGTCTGTACTCTAAAATCTGAAACTCGTGAGACCGTTTGGTATATTTTTACGACTAAGTTATTGAATCGATATTGATGGTTTTTGCTAGTAATGTATCTTAGTATCTGAAGACCCACATATATAGACCCACAGAGTCATATCATGTCTTGGCTCGCAGGTAGGGTACTGCGAACCAAGACAAGACAGTAAGGTTATATATAACTTTGTACACAGGTTATATTTTATGTATCTGTCACCGTATAATTATGAACTTCGATAGTTTATTATCTATCGGTATTATTTCCGTTAGATTATAAACTTTCGAAAAATGGTTAACTGCAACAAACCATTTACAATTTAACGCATTATTTTGAGATATTTTATAATCTATCCATGGGAAACCGACAAATTGTGAACTGGTATCAAACTTGCTTGTGACGCAACGAACCTTGCGCTAAATAGCCTCCCCAGCTACGAGCAACTTGGAAGTAGCGCTCGCCGGCCGCTGTCGCTACCGCTGTACCGCTCGCTTTGCTCGCTCGGCTTGCTTTGCTCGCTCGGCTCGCGCGCGATTGGTCACAGTTCTAACACACAGACTCAATTCACAATTTTTCGGCAGTTTATAATGTAACGAAAAAAATACCAATAGATTATAAACTAACGGTTTGCACAATCTTACGGAGACATATCCATTGCTGGTACTTATATTATTTGATAACAGCTTGTCTAAAGAATCTTAAAAAACTTGGCATTTGACCCTCTAGTTACGTAATAATTAATATCTTCTTGTCGTTTATATAACAGGTCTGTCGTCTGTCTTATATCCTAAATGAAGCGTGAAACTCATAAAATTGATCATTATCAATGTTATTAAAGTTCGGGCACAATCATAAAACTTGTTATGTTATGTCAGTATTATTTATATACGTCATAAATATTTGCTTCACTGTTTTTATTTCTTTGTAATTGATCTGTGGCGGCATCTACATCGCCACATGCGAACTACACATCACACTAACGTCACGCGAAATCCTGGATCGCGCAAGTTTAATTTACCGGGCGATCAGTATATATATAGCTTCCTGACATCAATCGTTGGGCAGTTGCCCACAAGACACGAGACCCGTCTACTCGGAGGATCCTCCCTTTTCTATGGAGGATTAGTGAACTTTATACACCCTGTTCCTCATTTTCGTTAAAAATAACAGCCGATCTTATCTGCGAAAATGTCACCGTGAACACTCAGGTGAAGTGATCTATCAATAGTGGTCGATCCTTAGCATCAGGTGGAATGACAATTCACTTCACCAAAGTTTTCAGGGTGAGATTTTTGCAATATAGGTTCGGCTGAAGTCATTTGGTTCTCGTGTACCATGACGTATAAAATGTACTTCAAATAAATATCTAATCAATTGGATAGCTGAGTTGTAGGTACTTACAACTTTTTAGTAAGACTGAGTACCATCTTCACTGGTTAAACAAAGCACAGATATCATTAGGATTCATACAAAATATTTAAGATTTAATTAAATGATTTTTATTCAATCGACTTCTTAATATACCTATCTACATTATGAGATTTAAATCAAACCAAAATGTAAATTCCGCGTTCCTTTAATTTTCTTTTGCCTTTTTTCGGACACAAAATTCATGTTTATAGTTATTAGTTTATTACACACCTAAATAAATTTATTTAAAAAAACATTTAATTCAGGAAAAAATAACCCATATTACTTACATTAAATACCTACACAGAAAATAGCATTAAAATAAACTAACGCTTACTACGCATTGGCGCTTTCTGGAGGTTTTAATTAATTGTTTACGGTTTTAGTCACCACGTTTTTCCAGATTATCTATGGCTAGTTCCTTTCAGTACTGTTATTCTCAGGAGTTATTTCTAATATGTATAGTTTATTTATTGAAGTAATTGATTAACAAGAATTCTATTATCATTTCAGATGGGCGTGTGGAGTCATCATGTTTACGTTGTAAGTTTATTTTTTTGTTTACCATTTGTCTGATTTCTCAGAAACTGACACAGAGATACGTAAAGGCCTTGTCACACAAGCAATATCTAAATAAATCTAAATATATATAACTCAAAGGTGACTGACTGACTGACATAGTGATCTATCAACGCACAGCCCAAACCACTGGACGGATCGGGCTGAAATTTGGCATGCAGGTAGATGTTATGACGTAGGCATCCGCTAAGAAAGGATTTTTATTTGAGTTATATATATTTAGAGATAACCGACATCCACGCGGGCGAAGTCGCGGGCATCAGCTAGTATTTCATATAAGTTGTAATTTTTGTAGTTTTAATTATTGAAGTTAATTGCGTATTTTATTTAGCTTTTTAATTGGCAATAACTGCACGCACTAACGAACAGTTCAAAAGACAAATGACGACACGCGTTTTTTATTTGGTTTAGCGAAACTTTCGCCGTCTGAACTGAGGTTTACTATAACATGCATTAATTAAATTATTATTAATTTAAAATACATACTTCACTACATTATTATATAAAAGAAAGTCCTCCGTCGCGTGTCTGTCTGTTCGCGATAAACTTAAAAACTACTGCACCGATTTTCATGCTGTTTTCACCAATAGATAGAGTGGTTCTCGAGGAAGGTTTTAGTATATAATAATAACCGACATCCACGCGGGCGAAGCCGCGGGCATCAGCTAGTCTTATATAATATAATTACGTTGTCTGCACCTTGGGACTCCATTGATGCCGCAATTAACGTGGCCAGTTGGCCACCAACTGGGCCCATTTAATATGTATAAAAATACAACGAGTAGTTTTGGAGTTATGAGGGAACATATGAACATACACAGCCTGTTAAAATCATAACCCTTTGGCTTTGCCGTAGTCGGAAAAAACCTTCATCAGCACAGTAGCACAACACTATCTTTTTTACATTTTCTGGACAACACTTCTTTTTCTAAAGAGTTCGAGAATCGAATAGTATCTAATAGGTACTTGGAACCAGGTACTTAAAACATTATGAAATAACGTTACGTATACTTCCAATAACCATAATTCCTACTGTTCCATCCGGATGGTAACTAAACTAATAGTTGAAGATTTCGTTCCGATAATTTTTCATTATATTGCCAAGAAATTAATTCATAAATGGTTACTGGAACTATACATAACACTATTACGTAACGTTATCGTACCTCTCATTTTGAGTAACGTTTTAAGTCTCTGCTTGGAACTATTTGCGCTAACAATTTGCTGAAGTTAAAAGCCTATAATATTATTTATTATCCCGTATATAAATGTGCAAAGAGGCCTATTATGTACCTTGTTCATTAGCAGTTTGTCCGTTCGATTAGTAAACACATAAAAGTATGTGCGAAGTACCTCTAACTATCTTAAATACTTGGCTTAGTTTTCTTAAGTAATACTAAAATTACTGTGACAGCCTAGTTAAAAAATATGTTGTAGTTACCTATTCAATTGTACGTTATCTACTCAGCTATTTAATTAAATTCGGTTTATACTACAATCACAGTAAGGTATTTACGATCTTTTCTGTAAAGGTGTGTCCAAAAATTGAGCACCAAGAGCGCAGAAGCGCGGAGGCGTTGGCACATTTCTGCCGCGCTCTAGTTAGGTAAAAATGTTAGTGCGCGGCAGGTACACAAAAGCGTTCGCGCGCAGCAGTCCAATCAAAGCGCGGCAGACCACACACGATTGCCGCTTTATGTTTGAACACACCTTGACTCTTACAAATCGAATCGAATTAAATAATTATAGTATATGTAAACCTTACTAGTCTCAGAAACTTTTTAAAGAATGCAATTTTGGAGTTTTATCTTATTTTGGCTTACAAAGTTTTATCTTATTCAGATAAATAACTAGGTGAATCCAAATCTTCTATTTATGTTTTTTTTGTCTGTGTTTACAGACTTGTCGGTTGTCCTCCGTTCTGGCATCGTAAACAGATGGTGATGCTGCGGAATATAATGGAGGGAAAATATTCGTTTACCAGCCCTGAATGGGTGGATATCTCAGGTGAGTCTAGCTGATGCTAACTTGATGATGACTCTATTTCTTTTGAAATAAAGTTTGTTAGCCTCAGCCCAATTTGATTGCAAAATAACAATTAGCAACACAACCGAATATTGATTACAGACGACCCAAAAGATCTTATTAGGCGGCTTCTAGTGGTGGAGCCAAGCGAAAGGCTTGATATAAGCCAGGCGCTCAATCATGCCTTCTTCAACACTATGGTGAGTGCTGTTACAATTTATATTATCCTTGTAGTTAGCAAATCGGTGTATTGATATTCAATTTAACTATAAAGGTTTCGCGTGTATTCTGTCGCTTGCATTATAAATCACTAGCTTCCGCCCGCGGCTTCGCCCGCGTGGTATGTTGATAAAAAGTAGCCTATGTCCTTTCTCAGGCTCTAGTCCATCTGGGTTCCAAATTTCATTTAAATCGGGTCAGTAGGTTTGGCGTGAAAGCTCGACAGACATACAGAGTTACTTTCGCATTTATAATATTAGTAAGGATAGCTTCCGCCCGCGGCATCGCCCGCGTGATATGTCGATAAAAAGTAGCCTATGTCCTTTCGTAGGCTCTAGACCATCTATGTACCAAATTTCATTTAAATCGGTTCAGTAGTTTTGGCGTGAAAGCTCGACAGAAAGACAGAGTTACTTTCGCATTAATAATATTAGTAAGGATTAAATACGTTTAGCGCTAAACAATATAAAATGGCAGGCTGTCTCTGTCAGCTTCAAACGATTGATAGAAACAGAATGATGAAATTCCTTTAGTGCTAAACGTATTTAGTGATTTGTGGTGCAAGCGGACCTTAGATTTTTTTTTTCCGTCGATTTTATACAAATATCGAATTTTTCGCTTCTGATTTCTTTTGCTTTACTGCTATTTTTAAACAGCTTATTTGACTAATAGAACGTCGGAACTACAGCAGATGTTAATAATTTTCGTTGTAAACATTTACTTTTTTCGATGTGCATTAAAACAGTGCATGAGGCACTGTAGAGCTTATTCTTTTATTTTGCTTATTTAATGTGTTTCTAGTTACTTATCCGAAAAGCGGAATCGATTATTAATTATAAACCGAATAAAAAATAAAACAAACGGACATCAAAACTACCTTTTTAATTTTTCCATTTTCTGGAGCATATAACTAGGAGCACATAACTCAAAGCGATTTTGTTGAAACACAATACAAGTGGTACATATTTCTGCGTCCCTGGTAGTTATGGGATCAAGACATGATGCCGCTCAAGAAATCCTTGTCCAGTTGCAGCCGCCGGATGTCTAGGATCGACCAGTTGGCGATGGTAATGTCATTGTGACTAATTTATAACATTGGGTAGTAATAGTTATGACGAGATGTCGATATGGAATTTATATTCTGGTTTAATATTCATTTTGGGGAAAATGGCATGCCTAACATGGTATTGGCATAACTTTACGCTCATTTCGAAGATAAAAAAAAAACTTTTTGAAAATATTTCTCTTTATATTTACTATCTTATTTCTATTGAAATATGATATTATTTCCAGTACTGATAAAACTATCAAACAGCTGGCACATAATACTTATCAGTTCTGAGTAGCTGATGAAATACCAAAGTAGTCCAAACTGGATATTCTACAAAGTAACATAATTTGCAACACACGTCATAACTATTAATTATTGTTGCATCATTTTGTGTGAACTATAATGATGTTCTTAATTAATTACATTTTTACCAAATTACTAAAAACCAGTCCTTTAGATAATTTCCAAAGCATTAACCGGAGGACATCATCTTAATGTGTTGTCATTAAACTTTCTCTGTATATTTTGTACCAAGGGAATCTATTTGTTTGATGTGAATCTTTAAAACATTATATTTAAGCTTGGGGTACCTACAAACACTCACATTACTCACACACTTTTACATACACTCACACAGACAAACGTACTCAAATTACTGCTTATTTGGCCTCACTTTCTATTGCATGTTTGCATGACTTTTCCTGCGTTGTCTTTACTACATCCTAACTGTATTTTTCTTTACTTATTTTCTTTATTTGAAGCCCTATTTGTGTTTTGAATTTCAAACTTTTTGTCTACCTTGTGTGACGTATGCCAAATAAGATAATGGAGTCAACCATTTGCTGTGGAAAATGTAATTATTCTGGGGATCTTCTAATGTATTGTTCCTATGACTCAAAATTACAAGCTGGTAAGAACGCTAAGAACGTCGGATGGGGGAGAAATTTGTAAGAATGCAATAACGTAAAAACTTTTATGCTGGTTAACAAAACTGAATATTACTTATACGCCATTAAAAAGCGTTTAAATAGCGGCAGCAGTTCTGATCTCATAATGACTGAGATCAGAACTGCTGTCTGCTATGTCATATTCAGATAAGAGCAGAAGGTTTGAATTGCCGCTGGCATTGAGGGAGATTTGATAAAACCGACGAAAATTTCTGGTCGTATCTTCCACAACCAATATCCCATGAACTCCTAGTCACTTGGTAACATAACCACTTACTCTAGGCTATAAAGAGCGGTGGGTTCAACGCGCGTGCCAAGCTGCGCGTGGGGCTGGTGGCCGTGCGCGCCGCCGTGCGCCTGCGCCGCCTGCCGCACACCGCTACGCGCGCGCTGCCGCTCGGCGACGCGCTGCGGGACCCGTACACCATGCGCGTGCTGAGGAAGGTAGGATTAACACTTACCTATTCCTGAAGAGTATTCATTTATCTCCATTTCACGCAGGAAAATCATACCTATTCAAGATGCCTTTGCAACTGACGTTGGTCTAGCGTAGGCTTTCGTCGAACGTTTATGTAATGTATACGCTGCACAAACGCGACGTGTGATTTGTAAACAATCACGACTACTCGACGTTAACCCAACTTATACATATTTATACAGCGTTTAAGCGGCCTCACCACCGTTTATGGACGTCTTCAGTTGTGATGCCTTGCTAGAAACTGAATGTACCTATCATGACTCTGTGATTACACTGGTACCCGTATACGTCAGAGACCAGAACGAAGCAATTGCTATGGTGGGAGTTCTAACGGAGTAGGATTAGGTACTTACTATTTTCCTGTTGTTAAATGTCATAGTTTCCTCATACATATTCCATGTCGTCAATTCCAGGTGATAGACGGATGTGCTTTCCGCGTATACGGTCATTGGGTAAAGAAGGGTGAAGGTCAGAATCGTGCCGCTCTGTTCGAGAACACGCCCAAGACCGAACTGAAGAGCCTGTACGTCAGCAACCTCAGCCGATAGCCGCCCCGACCGTTATGTCGGGAGACATCCTTGCCGTTGCTGCGATCCTGGTATATTGGTGAGTGTCTTCATGTTAGGTAAAGGGGTTATTAGCCTAGACATAAATGTTTTAAAGTGAGAGAGAGAGAGAGAGATGCCGCTATATTGTACAAATAGCACTATCTCTTTTACGACACAACAACCACGGCTATACCGGGAGATATCCTTGCCGCTGCTTGGAACCTGGTACTTTGGCGAGTTTTTTTTATTTTATTTATCTGATCAATCTGCCTAGCATATTCCCAACTATATTGGGGTCGGCTTCTAGTCTAACCAGATGCAACTGAATACCAGTATTTTACATGGAGCGACTGCCTATCCGACCTCCACAACCCAGTAACTGGGTAATACGATATCCATTGGTAAGACTGGTTTTTCATTTATCTGATGTAGGTAGTAAATCTTGCGTTGATAGCAACCCTGACCACAATTCCATCATATCTTCGTGGATTTCTTGCACCTGGAAACTGACTTGAACAAACATAAAATGACAATTGATCGCAATGGGTTTAATTTATACGGTTCACCCACGTTCATTGCATAACTTACGTTGTAGAGCAGACAAATTTTTTAACTAATGCAGCAATGGTTTAGCATTATCCTTAAAAACTCCCGGATTGTGATTGAAAGTGTGTTACGCAATTAGGGTAGAAATACTTACTAATGCATAGTGCTAGGTGGGAAAGTCCGAAAGGGATACCGGGACTCTTGGCTACAGGCAACTGAAGGAACACGGGTGGGTAGTATCACATGAGTGTTTTAATACCTAATTATTTACAGTTGCACACAAGACTTTATCTACACCCATGTTATGAATCCTCTATAAAAGGTTCTTTGTAATACTAATATCGAACAAAAATGGCGGGATACAACGCACGTGAATTCGAATATTTAGAATTCGAATAAACTACAGCTTGGCAAAAAAGAGTTTGGAAAAAATGAGGGCGCCACTACCGCACTTATGTCACTTCAAATGGGAAATGCGTCAAAGAATTTAGACCAATAGTGAAAAACGCTGCTTGTACTGACTCAAAACCTACTAGCACTTGTCGGAAAAGTAGTGCCAACATTATATGTTAGCATTACTTAAAGTAAAATATTTAGTTTCATCTGTCACCGCATCATACTCTTTTTTGCCAAGCTGTACCAAGTTTTTTTTTTAAATGACTTAGCTTAGTTAGTGAAATGCGCCTGCATGACAGCGTTCTTTTTTTAAATGAGTTGCATTATGAAATTTATAATGTTAATGATGATATAATGGTTACTATGACACTGGTTGTTTTAATGTTGGCAATAAGCTGACTGTTTCAGAAACTTTTGTAGAGGATTTATAGCATGAGTGTAGATAAAACTTCTATTGTGACTCGTTCAGTGCCCTTGAATGCATGCAATTGCATTTGTAACAAATAATGGTACTCCTACTACAGTTGTAAGGTTACAGCTGCCCACGTCCTATTCGCTGTTGCTCAAGTGTAACTTTCGAACAATATCCCTTGATCTTGACATAGAGATAATTATATAGGTTGGTCAAGGTTTTTGAGATCCGGCGCTCCCACTATTCTCTTAGGATCTCTCAAAAGAAATCTTGTCTCATCTACTTAATAAAAATCATAAATTCATTGGGTCTAGAGGCATGGAATTTTTCTCAAGAGTTTCTTATATTGTGAAGGTGAGCACTGAGGAAGTATTTTCGTTATTTTTTTCTTTCTTTTCGCAGTCATAATTTATTAGTTAGGATAGTTACATTTTAATTTTTAATATACACAACATTATTTTTAGTAATAATCAATGTTTTACACTAACATACACTAATTATCATAATACACTTAAATTAAATTAAAATCAATAGTGGTTATTTCCCCCCCCCCCATTTTTTTTTTTTTCTAAAGGCACAAACGTGGTTAAAATTTGTAGGGAAGTTCATCATATTTGCCTATGGGAAATTCCACAGGGCACACGGCTTGTCAATAATAAACTCACTAACCCAGTTCACTCATTAGTAACTGGGCGACCGAGCTCTGCTCGGGTGAAAAATAAAGAAAACGAATTATCCCAGTTATGAGATTGGATTGTACCCCCTATATTGCAACTTTCGTCGAAATTGTTAGAGCCGTTTTCGAGAACGTCATTTCAAATATACATTGCTCATTTATTAGTATGATAGGATACAAATGCAGGAAGGAAGAACAATCCATCAACAGTCAGTCATTCAATCTTGTACATATTATTAGTATTTGTAGTGTTAGATGTATAATAATGTATATTATTTAATTACTATATTTTTATAAATTTAAATTATGTCAATAATTATTATAATAAGTTAATAATCCATATGGTATTATTTCATGTAATATTTTATGCTTATTTTTCACGTGTATATTTTCTTAAGTAACGTTTGCTTTCCCCAGGAGCTCTTCACGTACCAGGGTAGCAGAATATTCGAAGACGTGTTCTTCGGCCACCTAAACAAGCCGAAAGCCACGTTTCAACGAGTGATGTAGGTTAGTCGTAGTTACAGTGAGTAGTATCTACATCGGTACTCTAGTTCAATTGTCTACCTGTATTATCGAATGGCTGCAGTTGACTGTACGTCGTAGTCAACAAAATAGTGTAAATTACATTTCGAAATTAAATATAGTACAAGAATGTAAGGTATAGCAATAAGTTGCTGTGATGACGAATTTTCGTGTTATTTCTTGTGTTAGTCGTTTATTGTTTTCTCACTATTTTAAGGTCCACATTAGAAATAATTTAGTATTATTGAAGTCCTGTAAAAATATTGTATTGAACAAAATAGTCCTACAAATTATCATATTTTATTAACAATAGTGAACATGTGATCATGGACAGACCTGTAACGTTGGGTTGATACGGCGTAGTATGTACAAAATGTGTTATTAGCAATATCGTGTCTTTAAGTTTTAACGACATAGACATGTGTAATCTATTAAAATATCACAATAAGGTGCCTTCTGAGTTCTTGGTGCGACAATTTATATCGTTTTAATTATTAGTTTGAAAATGTTTGGTGTGTTAGTAAAAAATAGTGCAATATTAGTGCGGGCGTTCCGTTGTCTAATAACGTTTAGTTTCAAATCGGATTTTGACGTTAGATACATAAGGATAATACTGACTGTGTGATGATAATATGTGACCAAATCATGGAGATATTTTATTAAAACAATTTATGAAGGATATAATATTATTTATATTTGATATTTTACAAAAATTACATAGAAATGATGCATAGTTTTCAGATTAGAATTTTTTAGAACGCACTAATACTTTCATTCTTTACACATAACGGGTGTAAAAAGACGTTTGACGAATTCGGAAGTCACTTGTTATTCCCGTCATTGTGATCATTTTTTTGTTCTGGACCATACCTGGGAACCTTCTGGTTACGGAGATATTGAAGGTCAAAGTTACAACATTTTCAGACGTTTTTTTAAGAAAGCAAATTTTAAATGTTGTAACTTAATTTGAAATGACACACAAACCCTAAAGCGTTTCATGCACCCATAAACACAACGTTTTGCGTGCGTTACGTTGCGCACCACCGTAAACAGCGATTTTTGACACCAAAAATAAAAGTCGTTTCCCAGCAATTATTTTTGTGCAATGTTACATTTGATGTACACAATGCGTAGTTGACGGCTATGTGATGGGTCTTTTTACATCCAGTAAAGTATTCAAATGAAAACTACACCATGTTACAAAACGATGTATTTAATTATAAACCACATACAAGACTTAAATGACCACATTTCTTGCCATTTGCCTTTATATATTACCGCGACATTTCGCCATAGTGACAAGAAAGTTCAATTTAGTCTCACAACGATTTATGAAAATACACATAATATAAAAGACAGGATATAATATTTCACTAATAAACTTTATAAGTTGCAAGTTTTATAGTTTATTTCACCTTCAGACATGTTATTATAAATATAAAATGGACGTTCGTATCTAAAAAACAAGAAAATAAAGTAACTTGTTTATTTTTTTGTTATCTATCGAACTTTTTTCTATGTCGGTCCGAACAGGATACAACTTATCTCCTGCAGTGGAATGTTATATTTAAATTATAATACCTACATACTCTGTCTGTATATATTTATATTATATAAGTCTCATATTATTGTATTTTTGTCGCCTTAGTCATCATATTTATAATTATTATAAGATCCGACATAACTACCAAATATAGTTTCGATCTTTTTATATTTAACTGATTCTAGATATTAGAAATTAAACATATATATTTTTTGTACTGAAAAAAAAATATCCTCTTATAAAAAAGAAAAATAAATTATAGAATTTCCGAAATATGTAAACAGGCTTCTCTAGCGAATTTTTAATTTAAACTTTGTACTTTTTCATTCAAAGGAAAGTCGTTTCCTTTGCCATACAAAGCTATTTATTATTAAGTATAGATTTCTGTATACGTTCGTTAGTTCGTGCTTGGAATATGAATGTTAATCTGTGATGAGTACTTCCACATCAAAGACAGCTTCTCAATTAGATATCACAATACATGTTATTATCCCTTATAGAAGAATAAATTTATTTAAAACTACGTATCATGAAGTTTTGTACTTCCCCTCATATACCTTTTGACCTATCCTGCTTAGTTCTGAGTATGTTTTATGTTATAATTTTTATACTGATTGAAGACTATCACTACATTAAAACATAAAGTCCTCCGCCACGTCTGTCTGTCTGTCTGTTCGCGATAAACTCAAAAACGACTTCACCGATTTTCATGCTGTTTTCGCCAATGGATAGAGTGGTTCTCGGGTAAGGTTTTAGTATATAATTTGTCAAGCGGGCGAAGCCGCGGGCATCAGCTAGTATAATATATAGTATGGTAACTGTTCTGATGCTGTACCACTATCTAAGTAGGTATGGTAAGAGTATTTTTTTTTAATTATTTATCTATATATATTTATTAACATACATACGAATAAAAGTGTCTGTTTATAATGTCGAAATAGCAGCTTTTTACTAAATGCATAATATATTATGAAAGTATATAATACATAATTATTGTACTTAGAACAAAAACACAATTTAATTTTTTTGTCTGTCTATCTGTTTGTTCCGGCTAATCTCCGAAACGGCTCGACCGATTTTGACGAGACTTTGCCTGGCAGATAGCTGATGTTATAAAGAGTCACTTGGGCTACTTTTATTTTAGAAAAAGAATTAAGGTTCACGCGGGCAGCAGCTCGTCTAATAATAATAAATATATAATCATTATTTAACTCATGAACCAGATAAATATTCTGCATAACGCACCACATAATTGATATAATGCGCGTTATAAAAATACATCAGTCTTTCCTGGATTTGTTCCAAAAAGTGACGAATATTTTCCTTCATCGTTGCAATAATCTCTCCCTTTCCTCTCAACGTAACTACTCGCGCAAAGCACGTAATTTTGCGCTTGTTTACAACTCACTAACTTTTATGGGTACCGTTTTAGATCCATAGCTAACAGTATAGAGTTCATTTCACCTTCCAACAAAAAATCCTTTGTTAGTCGAAATAGCGAATGAATAGGTTCCGTACCCTTCCGACCACTTTTAATTGTTGCACCTTGTTGAACTTCTATAAAAACGTTGTCAAAGTTATAAAACTACGTTCTTCTTAAAAGTCTGACAGAATCTTAGCGTCAACAGATTGTTCATAAAAATTCAATGAACCTAGCAACTTGTTAAGACCGCGATAACCCAGGAAGTGAAAGTCGGCCAGAGTAACGCACGTGCGCGACTGGGAGAGCGCTCGAGAAGGTGACGCAGTAATGCAGCGCCTACTTTACTTATAACAAATAACATTCAGATCAATTTTTATCAGGAACCAGCGATGAATACACAGGAAAAGTAGTAGATAAACAAAGCTAGAGTGTGCCGCGTCACCGGCTAGCGGGCGGGGGCATGCATTCGATCGCTGCAATGGCATCGATCGCGCACGCCCCGCGCGGGACTCGCGGGCCGCGCGCTCATTGGCCGAGCGCGTGTGTCACGTGCCCTGAGCGCCGCGCGCCCATTGGCGGGCGCGGTGCCGGCCACGTGAGCGGCGCGCGGCGCGCGTGGCCAGTCGCGGCGTGACAGCGGGCGCGCTTGTACCGCGCGCGGCCGTGCCGCTCCGACATGAGCCTCCTCGACACGCTGCTCGAGGCGGCGCGCTTCATCGAGCTGCAGGAGCGGCGCCTCCAGGCCGGTGAGTAGTGAGTAGCAACAGTGTCCCGCCGCGCGCACGTCACAGTGCCGCCCTGGCCGCGCGCTGCGCCGCAAGCCGCGTCCAGTCGCCGGCGCGCCGGTGCAGCGAGCCGACGCCCGCCGCTCTTGACCTTGAACAGCACGCAGCCCCCCCCCCCCCCCCCGCCGGCTCCACGCGCTCCCGGCGGCCTCGCCCCACGTAAACAAAGGAAGCCTGAAATTTACTCGTCGGACGCCACGCACCGCACGTCCACCTCCGTTTACGATACTCCGATGCCTGCCGTTATCTGTCGTGTTCGTAATATCGTACGAGTGCACTTACTCCCAAATATTTTCATTCGCGCACACAAAAACAAGACAGAAAAAGCCACACGTACAAAACAATCCGTCATAACGTATTTTCCTAGTGGGAGTGGGTGGTAGGTAAGCGGTCTGTGCAATGTATACGTGGAGCGAGTTAGTCAACATAACGCATGACGCATTGCTTTGGACGAGGCAGGCAGGGGGCGCTCGAGAGTTCGGTCAGCTGATCGACGCGTGTGCGGGGGGGGGGGGGCGGTCGGTGCGACGTGTGCACACGCAGCGCAAGGCACGGCCAATGCGCTTCACTATATGCATTTTAAAGTAATTTTAACTCCACATCCTCTTGAAGTGTAGACACTTTGGTTTTCGAATGTTTAACAAAAACTAGCACAAGGCACGGTTGCGTAACGGTGCGTGCGTTAGTATCTACTTCATAGACACCTATTGTTCTTACTACTCGATGAACGCATTGTCTTATTGTGCATTATCGAACCTGGTGGTAAACGCCTCTGTCTGCGTTAAATGAACTGCTCCAACAGTTGCCACGTTCTGGTCAAAATCATTTAGCGTTAAACTTTGCTGCAAAACAGAATTTGCAGCTTCGATTTCAAAATCCCTTTGAAAATGCTCCTTTGCCAACACGGCAAACAATTTATATGTACAGGAAAATACATTAATACCATTTTGTAAACAAACAATTTATCTTATCAGTTAATTAGCGTGTTGCGAAACACGATTAAAAAAGACCAAAACAACGCTATGTTGTATGTCAAAATAATCTTTTGTATCCTTACTTAGCAACATGTTACTTTGTAGGGGCTTCCGCAATACTTTCTTTGTAATGCAAAGCAAAGATCTTGAATGCACGACTACGCTGCGTTGAAAATAGGGTCACAAATCCTATTGATCGCAAAACGTTTTTATTATACTAAAAAGAGAGGTTTATTACAACTCTGGTCATACAAAAGGGATGATGGAATTAGAAACAATTTATTCACCAAAAGATGGTGAAGATATTTTGGAAGACGATATAAAGTCTTGAAATTTATTGCCATCTCGATGAAAGTAGACTAACGGTCTGGCGTTTATTGCTAGAGCTATGAGAGTAAATGATGGAGGAGGACTCTAAAATCACAAGGAACATTAAAGGATTCCATGACATTTAAATCATGACAACGGAAGAAACTAAAACCTCTATAGTAATGTACTGAATGAATAAAGATGTTAGCACTCCTAAAAATATGTGACGTCAGAGTTTTTCTAGGAATTAGCTAGAGGCATCTGAACTGAATAAGAATTTAAAGTAGAGAAAAGTTTCAAGTACTTTATTTTTAGTTACATACAAATAGTAAAGGCCCATCAAGGTAGACACATTTTACACCAAAAACGAAGCCTGGAAATATCTGATAATGAAAAATAGTTGTTCTGGATGAAGTTACATAAAATCTTCCAGTACCTTCTTTGTCTTCCCATAAAGCAATTAACAAATGCTAATAAAGAAACTATGTAATTCAAAAAGTAGTAAGCGTTGACCAGGGAGCGAGAAAAGAAGTTCAGTTGTAACACAAGGCCGGTAACACGTTAGTCTGCAAACCGCGTTATCATGTTTGCCCGACACTTATCAGTGGACGCCGCTAGCCTATGTATAGTCGAATGGCTTTAGTACCGTTCAACCGGCGGCGACGTGACTAGAGGCAAATCACGATACCCTATCTAAAATCAAAGCTTCACACTCCTACATTATTCTAATGACACCAGTGTGACGTTAGTTTCGATTTTGACTTTCCTTTCACACAAATCGACCCTCGCGTTTTAATTTCAACACGTATTTACATTATCTTTCATGCTATTAATATTTATTGTTTTATATCAGTTGTGTTTATTGCGACTTTTCGTTTTATGAGTGAGAACGCTCCTCATAAAGGGTCCAGCGATTGCTATGGTCGTTGCATTGCATCATTAGTTTCGGACTGCCATGCCACTACTAACATTTGTAATCTATGTATTCCGTCATGTAATAGACACTTATCGCGTACCTTTGTGTTATGTAACACTTTGTTACATTAATGTTTCTAAGGCGGTCCCTTGATTTTGCAGTTGTCTGCATTCAACGGAAGAGAGAGTAACAAATCTGTTCAATTCACTTTGACTGAACTGTATTCTGCGAGATGCACAATGCCGAAGTTTTGCACACCTTTAAACGAGTGAAGTCCAACGAGTAACGTTCTAAATGCCTTGCAATCAAACAATCTAAGATTGCTGCCAGTAACTTCGTTAATATCTTGCAGAACTGCAGAAGCTGCGTACCTATACATCGAATTCAAAACGCTGCTGTAGCCAAATCTAGCGTGTCTGCAATGAAGTCACGGTTGGTCGACGATATTCCACTGTTCATAATAATACTTTTACGCCGCTTCTAATTAGTGGGCCCCTCGGTACTGGCGGTTAAGTAGGCGCGGCAAACAATCGTATCATCAAGGCTCGTGTAAGGTCGACGCCGCGACGGTACCGGGCGAGCAGAATGGTGAAAGGGATCGCGTGACCTCGCCATCTGCGACTGGTCGGTGAGGACGCGTATGTTCGAGGCGTAGTATATTGAACTTCGGAGGAAACGTTGCGCTGCCGCAGCGGCGATGCGACGCACGCCTTGCAGACATTAGTCACACAAACGACTGCCTGTGTTTTTAGTTGCAGAAAGCCGATAAGATAATCGTGAGTGCCTCTACTCGTGGAAATGTCTTCACGTTTGAGTACTTAGTACCTATCGCATTATTCGCTCAAATAAATGAAAGACTTCGACTAAACCAATTCAATAAAATATTTCACAGATTCAATGCCCGCTTTTCTCAATGTTCCCTGATAGATGCCCATTAGACTTGTTAATATTTAGCCAGGAAACTGAATAGAGAGAGTGTATAACATTATTCAAATATTGCTTATGTATTAGAATTCGAAAAACGGTAAGTTCAGCCAAATACCGTTAGTTTTTAAAATTTCTAATGATTTGGAATACATATACAGTGATGTCATTAGAAATGTAACAACATTCTCGGCCGTGGTATTTAGGAGTTGCGATTTAATAATTTAGCTAGAGACGATGTAATATTTAAACGATATAAACCATATATTTGCTGTCTTCTTTGACAGAGTATCGCGCAAAAATAATCTGCCACTTGATTCATATGAATCATTAATCAATTCGTGTCTTGTCTCCGTTCATTTGCTGTAATATGTATCTTTTCTATTTATACGTTTTGGGCCTTTGAAAATTGATATTGTATGCTCTGCTTATCGGCAAAATCAATTGCATAAATCAGGGAGCTATCGCACGACGCAGACGGCTCATATCTCGACATCCGGCGGGTGGATCCCCCCTTTCCCAGTGTTTCCACTTCGACTCACATGTCGTTAGTGTCATTAATGTTGTTATTGATTGTTCAGTTCAAAATTTCAAATATGAGTTCTTCTTTTTTTCTGTTTCTACAAGAATGTTTACTGGTGCTAATTGCATGTTGCCAGCTTACACAGACGGGTTGTGTTTAATTCTGAAGACAGCTTGTGAATTGACATCAGCATACATTAGGTCAGTTTTTGCAGCCTGTCGATTGACGCGTGAGAGAATACCATTGTTATCTTTTTCATTATTTTATTCATTGGCAGCTTGATACTTAGAGCACTTGATTTAATGGGGACTCTAGCTTCCAGAAATAGATTCTAGGCACGGTGCTAGGTCGCATCGCAACAACCTGCTAAACCGGCAGGTGTGGTTGCAAAAGGTATAAGAAGAGCGAGGGAGGTATTTGTGTGGCGTGGTGTTCCCCAGGCGCGGGGTGCGGGGCGGGCCCCCCGGGGGCGGGCGGGGGGGAGTGCGGCGGTGCCGGGCCGGGCTGCACGCTGCACCGCACCAAGGTCAGCCGCCGCACGCATGCGCGTCCCTCCCCATACCTGCCACCTTATCGGAACTCGGAACCTGCACCCGTGCCACTTATGCGTTCCTGGGAGTTGCACTCCAAATAATGTCCGCACCGTCGCGCGAGGAGCACTTTAACTTGTGGAATCTTTTATGGCTTGCATTACTTTGCCTAGGAAGATACACTAGGGTTTAGCTTGGTATGAATTTGCAAGATTTTCTCTGGGTGTTTCTACGAAAAGAATTTTAAGCTCGTATAAATGTTGGTGAGGACAATGTGCCGACACTACCGTACTGCTTTAGACTTTCAGGATGTGCATTGCCCCGTCTTGAATATTGAATATTTTTCCTCGTCTAAACTGAGCAATCTTATACTTACTTTTTGTTTTGAATCCAACTCCAAGTCCTAATCCAATCAAATAACTTTTTTGTCTGTTTGTGCCCATCAATCATTTCCGCAAGGGGTTTAACAGTTCACGTCTGCAGTAAAATGGCTTGACTTGTTTTTTCCGCTTCCGCGAACTGATCACGGTTCAGGGTTCCGCAGCACATGTATGTATTCGAATATTGTTGGCGTGATCGTCGATAGCTAGACTGTATCTCGAATTTAAGATAAATAAACATAAGCATAGGTATGTGGAACCGAGATAACACGTGCCACTCGCGCCCTGTGCCAACGTAACACCGAATACTGAACGTTCTGTCGTAAACTTGGAGAAATCCTATTATGAAGATTAGTACTTCTGACGTAAGAGCTTCGCTTAATTTAAATGGTAATGTGTACGTACTGCCTCGAATCATATACTGCCTTTACGTTCATACTCCATACTCTCTAGTTTCCGTTCGTTTAACCACGAACAGTTGATGGACATGTTCGATATAGCGACTGGTCCTTCGAGCCGGATGCTATAACTGTCCTGACTTTACAGTAATTCTAGCTTCATCTGGGTCAAACTTGTAAGGTTGTAGTTTTCTGCTAAAGTATGTTTGTGTGTAAAGGGGAAGTCTGACAATGCTGGCTGCGCCGACCACGTATCATTAGAAAGCTATTCGCCATTGTGCCTCGTGCATAAGGAGCGGCGCATCGCAGCCGCTACACGACTGCCGACTCCTACATTAGTTCGCACAGTTGCGCCGCTCGATTCGGTTGCAATGTTCCATTCACCTTATTCGTCGGCGACGAGGTTCAGTGACTCCGTCGCCGACCGACTAACTCCTCGGAACACGTCATCTGCGTGCTAATGCCGCCGCTGTTTCATCACCTACGGCCGATCGCCACAAAGTTGTTTAAATTCTGTAGGTGTCCCCGCGGCGCGGCCGTCGGGGCGACCTCTTTTCGCGGGCGACAAGCGAATGCGTCGCGCGCCGTCCATGCAGCGTTATGTAAAGTTGAGAGCGGTGCAGCGGTGAGCGTTGCGCTCGACCGCGTGCGCGCCCCCCGCGGCCCTCCCCCTCGCGATTTCGTTCGCCGTCGGTTTCACTCGCGGCCCGCGGTGCGGGGCCCCGGAGGTCGCGCACCTCCCGCCTCTCCGCCTCGAGACGGAGCCGGTCCGCGGTCCGCAGCGGCCACTCAGTCGTCGAGCGGATTGCGTCGGCGGCGGTCGGCTCCGCGCCTCGCCTGTCGCTGTCTAGTCTGATGACCCGCTATCGCGTCATGCCGATGCTGACACGACTCGAGTGAATAGCACCGCCCGCGACGTCGCGCTTGCAGTATACCACCGGTCGCGCTTCCGTTTCGGGAGTCTTTAGTGATTTCGCGGCTGCGTTTGCGACGGTCACGAACACGCTCGTCGAGCTGACGACGTCGAGTCGAAAATAGCGTGCGTTATCATCGCGACCTCGAACGGCGAGACGAGATAGCGCGAGGTCGGCGGCACCTGCCCGCGCCGCGCCCCACGTGCCACCACGAGCGCTGCAGCCAACTGACGGCAATTAGCAAGTGTCCGCGCGACACCCTGTCGGCCGCACTGCTCAGCGCCTGGCGCCTGGCGCCCGGACTTTCGCTCTGTCTCATCTCGCCCTAACGCTCATGCAGCACAATCTTGGATTTTTGCAATTGACGTTCGGAGCTAAGCTAGATCGTAGTATCAACTCCTGACTGGACGGCTTTCCAGAATATCATCACACCGACTTCAGACGTGGGCGCTTAGAGAAGAAGTCAGATTCAGGCAAATATTCTATCCACCATATAAACTGAATTCTTATAGGCACTATCTTCGTAACGATACGATGATTAGTAATGTGTGTAGTTGACTGTAATGTTATTGTAATAATTCCTTACGTAACGTAGTAACAATAATACCGATATGGCTATTACAATGGTATCTTTATCGCTACGTTGTATAGGTATGATCGAGCACCTCGACATGTTTTCCGGATAATTCAAAACTTCACAATTTACATTTTGGTGAAAATTTGGCTAATATCAGGAGGCATGCTCACATTGCTCAGTGATTGTCTCGTAAAACTTCTGTCATTGAGATTTCGTCCATGTCTAATGTTATTGAATTACTTTCATAAATTGTCCGTCCGGTGTGAAAATCTTGATGTGGATATTATTAACAGTGTATTGTTACATCCAATAATTATTCTTGTTAACCCCAGATGACTGCAAAGCTTTCATTTGTCATTCATTCAGAATTGGATCATCATGCAATACATTTACTTTTGAGTATTCTGTCCGGAGTCCTTTCGATCTTCTATTGTTAATTCTTACACCCAAGATATTTTATAACAATCGTAACAGTTTTGCGAAAATTTTGGAGTAAACTTTTCCTTCAAAGGGCGTTTTCTTATGACACGATGTTGCTGATATTCTTGTCGGCTCGCCTTTACGTGATGTTATTTATGAAACAAGAATGTCTACTTTGTTAAAGTTTTGATTACCATGAATAAATGTCACCTTAAAAAAACAATGAAGTTGTTGTATGGGATGAGATTAGAGTCCCGGACTTACGACAAACACCAATAACCGTTAAAGCTAATGAGTTGATCTATAAACGCCAAGAAAACGGTATTTAGAATGTCCCTAATAATATAGTCTTTGTAAACGAAAATATTATAAATCTCTTTCCGGAAAACGTTATTCTAGGCTGTGTCCCGTTATACATTTATGTCGATCAATATGAAGTCAATGAAAACGAAGCAGTCAATACCGCAGATAATGAAAAAGTTACTCTGGAACTAATAATGCTACAATTACAAGTTAATGGAATCAATAAAAAAGTTTAGTAGCAATCTGATTACCCGATAAGATGAAAATGTATTGAACCAATAATGTTAATGAAAGAGCACATATTTGCTGAGCATACATAGGAGCTACAGTGAGTTCCTTTGTTTGTTCCACTAATACTAAGCTTTCATATTTGTGAAGAGTAATCGCTTCACAATATACGCGATCTGAGAGTCTCAAGCCGTGATGGGAACGGTATTTACCTAGTTAAAATATTCATATTATTGATATTATATTGTGCTAGTAATAATCGGTTTTATGTTATGGACTAGTTGTGCAATTTATGAAAAATGCACGCTTGCTTCCTACATGTTAGGAAGCAATGTTACATCTTTGCTGACGCCTTGCTTTTACAGTTTTTGAATTATTTCTTTATAATCATTAGAATTAAGGTAGGTAGGTAGAATTTTTAAATCTTCTTCGCTCTTTAGTTTAAGCGAAGATATTACATGTTTGTTTGTCTCTGGTTTATTTACCAGCGAGCAATTACGCGGACACAGTTGTCGGTGAGACGATCGTGATAGTGACGTCATTTATTGCGTGGATTATTTAAGAATTTTCCTCGTATATGCTTTTATGTCTTAGGGTCTATAGATAATTAACAATAGCTAATAACCTTTATAGAATTCAGAGAATAGTATTCTTGGGTTCAGTGATGGAAGTCTTGAATTCTTTATATCAAAATAAACTTCTATAAAAACATTAATCATCTTGAAGATATTATGCTACGACTAGATAGCGTCGTAGACAATGTTAAATAGTATCGAACCTTAAATGACAGGATATACAATTTTTCGATAGATCTCCACAAAATTAGTTTAATAGCAATTACCATAACAGTGTAGTTTTACCTAAATACGTCAGGAAAAGCCAGAATGAAGGGCTCCAAGATCAAATACTTAATAGCAAATATTTCCAATCATCGCATAGGCACGGCTAATAGAAGTAGTAGTACACATAGATTAGGCATGTATAGCTCGCGTTGTAGGTAAGTATGGTTACATAATATAAACACGGACACGTGTCGTCATTTGTATTCGCTTATATAACCCGCGCGTGTGTACGCTCGCTTACGTTCGCCTCGATATGACTGAGTCCTTACTGGAAATTATTATTGACCTAAGTTCTGTTCATGATATCCTGGTTCACTTCTGGCGTTACTATGACATTTAGCGTTATGTTCTTCTAGCTCTGAATTAACTTCAAATGGAAATTACTCTTATCTGTAATACATTCGGTTTTGATAACAGTTCTAAAAACACGAATTTATCTCCACCAACTTTTCATGATCTAGATTTTTCTGAAGCGGCGTTTGTTGTAGTATAAACTCTCGTTTGTTATGGCTTTTCCACGATAACAGTATGCTTTCGAGGCACGTGTACATGTACACCGATAGTTGTAACCAAACCGATATCGTTTCCCACTTCTTTACGAATAGTCCAACACCTGTTCGCTTTTCTTTATTTTGTCACGCTCGGTAATGATTATTCGCCTCTATGTTGCCATTCAGTCTTGATCTGTGCTATCTAGCCAAAAGCACTATTCGATTCGCTTTTTAAAGTTTCAGTAATTTAAAAATTCAGTCAATATATTTTCTTATCTTACTTTTTTTTTACTTATTCTTATTGGACAGTTGGACATTTATTTATTTATTTATTTATTTATTTATTATGGCACTCCAACGACTAGATCACAAAAACATTTACAGAGAGCATATCATATTATAACTTATAAACTACAGCGAACTTGTCACTTAAAGGTGTGCACAGCACTTACAAAGTTTGCCTATTTATAATTAAAATAATAAAAACAATAAAATCAATAAATTAAACATAATTAAATCAAATAAATTAACAAAAACAAGATCAAGTAAAACAATAAAAATACAATCAATGAATCAAATTAAGTTAAATAATTATAGTAGGTAATTAAGAACATGGTTTTATTGTATGAACTTCCAACTGTCACTAACGAGACACAATAGAATTTTAATTGTTATCGGCCTTCTAAAGGCCTGTCAACAGTTGAGCGGACAAGTACATAGCAAGAAAATCCGTTTACACGCCTAAATAATATTTGATGTAGTACTATTAAAAAAATAAAA
This sequence comes from Lithophane leautieri, assembly GCA_949152455.1. NCBI lineage: Eukaryota > Metazoa > Arthropoda > Insecta > Lepidoptera > Noctuidae > Lithophane > Lithophane leautieri. The sequence goes on from OX424478.1 coordinate 12,899,353, forward strand.
GCATCCATTTCAATTATATACATTTTACAAACTCAATTTTGTTACATCCATACAAAACCAACTTTTCATTTGTATTGTTGTAGTCGCACCGAAACACATTTCCGCACTTTATTTTGTTTGCCGATGGAAAATCCACTATGTCTGCCAATTCGGTCGGCCGCAGTACCAGGGCCGCATGATGTAGGAGGAGGCACAACTAGCTGTCAATGTCTGTCGGTGGCCGGCGCGCGGGGTGCGGGGAGGGCGCGGTGAGTGCACGTGCCCGGCGGTTCGTGCCATGCGTTCGACGCCCTCCCCGCACTTGTTGAGCGCCGTGTCGCAGCCGCGCGCTCCGCTGCTGCCGGCAGCACCTAGGTCGCTCGCACTTACAACACCCATTCTAACTAGCATCTTGCCTTGCTCATGCATGCGCCATCTCATTCTTGCGAACTTCATTCTGCGTAAGAATTGAGTCTATTGATTTCACTTGGTATTTCCTAAAATGCAAGGTTGCCCCAAGTTTAAAGTGAGATTCTTTCTACTTTTTATTCGTCATTTTTTTCATACGCCTCAGGAAACATAGCATCGACTTTAGGAAATTAAAATAATCTGGACCAGGTCAATGAGCACTAAGAGGAAACTCTTTGTAAGATAAAGTACCTACTTGGAAAATTTAGGAACGACTTTTTTTCAAAAGCCATACATTTGGATAAACTTTACTTCCCAACGGAGAGTTTTTCATTGTTTTGTGCTGAAACTTTTCTTATTTTTTTTAATAAACTCGTTGCGCAAAAGGTTACCCTACGACAGAACTCTTCAAAGAAGCCCCAGGTTTCCAGTCACTTTAGTTTTTGTATAAAGCCCACGAATTCTTAATCGTTTCACAAACTTATAACAATACGCTCTGAACGTCAATTGACTTATACAATCCTTTCAAACTTCGTAAACGTATCGTATCGTAAAAGTTTTTCTTTGGTTTCTTCAGAAAACTTCTGCAGAATTCAAGCAATGAATAAGTGAAAAATTATAAATTATAATTAAGAGACTGTTGTACAACTAATGGACTTAAAAATGAATAGGACGCAAGTGAGTCTATGACAATGAGGACTAGTAGTCGTAGTTAGTTAATGTAGTGGCCCATTGTAGAATGGGTATACTTATGGAAACCACCGAAGTGAAACTGGGCACTGCCGGTTACCGGAGACGTCGCGTGCAGCCAGAACTGTTCGGCGCGATGGCAGCCCCCGGGGAGTACTACGCCGACACGCTCCACACCATCGCGATCAACACCAGGGAAACAGAATTCGGCAGCATCGTCGAGCCGATACCAATAACGCTCAAAACATATAAGCAGCTCCAAGCACATGGGCATGCCATCAACGGCTATGGGTTCCCGCAGCAACAAATGATCACATCGTTGGTCGCTGCTTCTCGAGTTCCCGAAGTTGAAAGGCCCTCCACGAGCCAGAACTTCGTACCGAGCCCCAACAAAGAAGAAGTCAAAGACGCTCAAATCCGACCACCCCCTAAGAAGAAGTGGATTAAAGAGTATCTAGGTGAGTTACATACATAGAGATCCTACTGCTACTACTTTCTCATAAAACTTGTAGTTTTAGATAACTTTTTAAATTTCTCGAGGTCGTCGTCGTGGGCATATTTTTAGGATAATATGAAATTTTCTGTATGGAACGTTATCAAAATATTTATTAGGTGAATGAACTCCTTCCAGTATATGACTTTCTTACTATTTTGAGTAACTTAAAGCAAATAAACTTGTAGCTATATATCGATAATCCAAGTACATATTTGACATTATTGTTCTTTCTATGGGTACTCTTGTAGCCGTGTAACGCAACAAACAATTAAAGGCTTCTCCTGAAACTTTTTAGAGCAACCGAAGTGTCAACAATTCAATTGTAAAGCGATATTTGAAAGTGATCCAATAGGTCAAATTGTCCACACGAGTGCATTATTTGACCTTGCCGCATAACCTCGTCTTGTTTTGGCTCAACAGAATCTAAGAGCACGACTAATACGCATATTTACGAAACTTTATTACATTGAAGCGTTGTCAATAATTAGTTCATTACTGTTTTAATTGAAGTTTGATATTCTTAATTTATCTTGACTTAAGTCATAATTTGAATGTTCTTAAAGAGCTATATTGATTTCTCTAAAAGTTTCTTCAATTCCATTTCGATCAGTAGTTGCTGTTTAACTCAATTCTGCGTAGTAAGCCTTCATTGTTACTATTATCTGAATTTACATCTCTTTAGACATTTCGTGCATTTGAATAAGGTACTTACTCAGTTATATTATCAAATGGTGTAAAATACAATGTATGGTTTAGTACCTAAAAGTTATTTGAGATTTAAGATACTCTTGGCACATAGGAGAAAACATCGTACTGTTGAAATAGGGTCACTCTAGTATGTTGCCCGTAGTAAGCTGTGACTGTGACTTAGCAACTATTACTACTTCACCGTTTGGAATTAAGCTTATAGCTGAGATTGTAGTAAGAGAAAACCGCAAACAATGATTGCTTACATTCAATCGTTGGTTACATAGCTAAGTTATTCTTTACTTCTTTTTTTATTCACAACGTTTGCATTTTGCTTCAAGTAAGCGTTTGTATGAAAACTCAAGTGACCTTACTCGGGATTCAAGTTAGTATTAATGGCTCACAGCGAACAATAATTGTAAGTAAGTATATGCTAAAGAGCTCTATTCATGATTTTATCAAAATAAGTATATTCAAATATTTAGGGTATATTTAGGGTAAATAACGAAAATAATTACTTAAACGCAGCCGTTGAATAAAATGATCTTAGATTAGCTAACAAATTTGAAATTAGTTAAATATAATGAATTAAAAAGGATCTAATTAACTGTGAAGAATATACTACAAACGGTATTGTATTAGGGCAGCATAACATACGAGGAAGGCAAGCCACAAACCAAAACACCGAGGTAAGTATTGCGTGCGTACTAGAAGTCAGCGTGTTACCGTCAAGGCGTTCTTCTTCGCAAGGTCGTAAATATCGTAGTGTATGTGATGTTGTGTCCATATGTCGGTCTAGTATAGACGTGCGTGCTCCAAACTCGCTTTCCTTCGAGACCTCACATCTATAAAATATTTTCCTCGAGTCTGCTATTATGGTTTTATTATTGGGAGGCAACCGCCAGCATCCTAACATGGCTGTGCACCTTTTCATGTGTTGACATTGGCAAAAAAGTTGGTCCTTTGAGTTGAAGCCGGTGAATTTCGAGCTGAATTTGCAAGAAGTAGTGCTGTCAATAAAATACCTGAATCCAAAGCCGAACAATTTCTGTCGGTAGTATCCGTCAAAGAAGTCGTAGAAATTGTTGAAATAATTGCGAGACGTTACCAAATAAATGATACTTCATCTGTAATGTATTTGTAAGAGTTGCGGTTTATGCTAAATTCAATCGGAATTATTGTAACTTATGTAAAATTGTAAATAGTGTTTCGAATGACGCACTGCACACCTCGCGATATTATTCGACGGTCGAATAGTTTGAATATGTTAACAGATAAGACGATTGAGCAGCTTCAGTGATTATTAATTCTTGATTTTTTTATGAGTTCATATTGAAACCACAACGCTTCGATATTTTTTGGTTGATGTGTATGAGAATGATTGATCTTTCTAAGAATTGTGGTTAACAACTTAAGGCAGATACAATAACAACGTATATTTCTGCAATAAGCCAATAATTATAGAGGAAAATAATAGCAATATTTTACGTAATAACTGGCGGATGTCGCACACAATGAAAGTCGTAATCCAATAAGATGGCCGGCGTGTGTCAGCGTGACATCGGGCGGCGCTCGGTTGCGTTACAGACGTAATTACATAGTTTTATAAGATTAACTACTTAACAGGTATATGCAGAGGTTCGCTACACCACTGTCACCGCACTTTGTGTCAAGGCTTCATCACCTCTTCACACCAATATACTATAAACAACTTCTAGAATCTTCATCATCATCATCATTTTCCCGCCCTTGTCCCATGTTATTTGGGGTCTGTGCTAGCGCAACACGATTTCTAGCATCTTCCACTCTCAGACCAAATCAAGAACTAAGACGGACCGCTGCGAACAATACAGTGAAGCATGCTAAGACTACACCAACGCTCTGTGCATACACGCTCGCACACACACATTTAAAACTATTTACAATGACACTACACCAAACTATGTTTACGAAACCGGCTTCACATCACTGTTGACAGCGCTGTGTCTTGGTTTTTTATTTGGTCTGAGCTTCCACACGTAAATATATAAAAGTTAAATTCGTTGTTTTCGTTAATTTTGTTTTAAGGCTTCTTGTTTTTTCGCACATATGATAATGAAGTCATGTTTCAGTATTGTTATTCTGTCGCTAACCTCATCGTAACCATATTTGTTTTCATAAACATAATCTTATCGGAGTTTCTTTTGTTTCACTCTCTCAATACGGTTAGCTCTGCTCCGCACGTAACCGCGCGTAATGAGTATCATTTCATTAGATTGTGTGCTCTTTGTGTTTTGTAATAACGCCTATATTGTGGTCATCTGTATTCACTGTACGCAAACTTTATCGTCGACGAGATACACGCTTGACGCTACCTATCTTTGTTCTAGAACTAACTTCATTACGGGGTGACCTCTACTATTAATGGTTTATTGAATAAAGCTCTGCAGTTTGCCGTTATTCTAGCGATTACGTAATATGAAAGAAATTATTGTAAAGTGGTAGGTATTCTTTATTACTTTTTAACACGTAGGTAGGTAGTAGTTGAACGTGCTCTTAGAGTATTACGGATCCGTCATCATTATGTTCTAACTAGTATTGCCCAGTTGAGATTGCCAAGGCAAATCTAATTGTTGTCGAGTGCGCTACACGTGTCGTGCGATTATCGCGTAATGAAGCGTTGTAAAAATGTGGAGCGCGCTGCCGCGTATTGGCGAGGTTATTGACATTGAGATAAAAATGTAACACGACGAAATTGTAACACTTTGTTCAGTTTATGGCACGCTAGCCGCTTCGACTCGCTTTCGTTGATGTCTAAAGCTTTGGTACTTTTATTCAGGTCCTGTGATCCCCAAACGTTTATATTCAGTATTTTGGATATGATGTTTATTGCTGACACACTTACAAAGGGTATCGGCATGTCCCCTACAATCTTATTTCTCGGAAAATCCATAAGATTACAAATGACTCAGAACCTTAGAAACGAGTAGTGCTGAGCTACCTATGCATGTTAATAACTCGCCGGAGTGGCAGAGTTACAAAAGAGTTAATTTTATTGTCCCAGTCCGGTGTACTTGGAGGCAAGGTGTCGGTATGTATGCGCTAGGTAGATTTTATATCCCTCCTACTCGAGAGCGCGTTGCAGCGGCCGGCGATGCGTTCGGGTGAGTTCGTGCCGCGTGACGGCTTGTCACGTGCCGATGCCGAGCACACCTCTTCCCCCTCCGCGAGTCCTCCTCTCCACCCGCGCTGGCCCACCGCCCCGCTTATCATTTGCAGACCCGGAGGCTCCCGCAGCCCCCTCTGCACTGCCCCCTTACTGAACTAGTGGCCCTCTAACTACTCTATATTCAATTTATTACACGTAACGCTTTTGTTCGGTCGAAAACCTTATCTACTTTTACCTACATACTCACACGTAACTACTATGTCTAAATGGGTGAACACTCGGGTACATCGTGATAACTACCTTCGGGTTAGAGATAATATGATTCTCTGAAGTTGGGTTTCCAATAAAATTCAGATTTATAGTCTGGTATTAAATTTTCAAATCCGGCTCGGACAGTATTTTTTTTCTTTCTTGCTACTTACATTTTCGATCCTTAGCTAACAATGAATTTTTGGCGAAAATTCAAATAAAAGAAAGGATAGGTATTGGTTATGGATATTATAGGAAAGGATAATATCCTATATAGGTCCTGTTTCTAAAAACTTTAAATTTTCAATGTTCTTAGAAAGTGAGTTAACCAAACATCGTTTTATAAAACTTTTGGAACAAAAAGAAAATTTGTACGACTGCGAAATCCACCGATCCGAGTCCAGAAACCATTCGGGCATTATTCCGCAGTTACTCAAAACAGATTAAAAACAGTAAGAATTAAATCCAAACTACAACTTTTGCTATTGTTAAAGTTCGCACTTTTATGTTTTTAAAGCTTTTCTGAAGACGGCAAAAGAACCCCGTACTTACCTACCACATATAAATATTGTAATATTGTTACTCAAGAGGCACGCTGTTTTCATATAAGTACTACAATTTCGAACCATAGTTTGTAACATTCTGGCTCAAAAGATCAATCTTTGAAATAACTGATGAAACATATGTATTCTAGGTTGACTGAAATTTCGTGATTTCATCGTCTTTGATAACTGTAAGTTAGTTTACGGTATCTAATTGATAAGCAAGATTTAAAAATCAACTGCTTTTTGAAAAAGATTCGTAGTTAGGTTAGGTTAGGTCAGGTAGGAAAGTTGGTTAAGTTAAAATTTAAGGTAAGCTTGCGTTGTGATGATGGTACATTAATTAAAGACCACGCAAGCGTTTCTAACTGATACGAAAGAGTAAAGTAGCTTCGCAGAAATTGATCACTGTTTTGCAAGCCACGTTCTGCATACAACCAACGCCTGTTTGGTGCTGGTATTTTAAATACCGGTCTCAGATCAGCAACAGATGCACATAGCATCGATACCGGTTCACTAGTGTCTGGAATCACAGTTTCACTTGCACGTGTGGGTGTCCGCGTCGTGGGAGATGGTCGGTGTTTGCGTGTTCGTTGCTTGTAGGCGCGCGCCCGCCATGCGCAATTGTACCAGGCGAGCATACCCCAACAAGAGGTGTTTTGTTTCTTTTAGCGTAGTAGTAATACCTGTGGATTAATTTTGCTTTTCCAGAAATGCTTTCGCTATGAATTTTTTATAATACTTTTGGGTTACTCTTTAATTGAGATTAAAGTTAACCAGTACGATTAAAATTGCCTTAAGCGTGTCGATCAAGCCCTTCAAACTTTGCTAAAAGTATACATACATACGAACTATTTTTTTTTCTAATATTTATTTAGCCAGTTGGAAGTATAATATGAAATTCAATGCAATCACATTACTTATTATATGTAATCATAATTTTAAAAGTAAGATTGCGCTTCAGTGTAGCTGTAAGCAAATTCAAACTTCAGCCTACTTAAACTGGCTACATACATTGATGTTATATAAAAAAATTAAGATAAAACAATGTTATAAACCGACTATATTTAAACGCACTTTCTAATGAAAGCAGCTTTGCACAAGATATTACTCGGACTAAACATAATATTTTATGTTATTTACGTCATCTCACGATTACAACCTTGCTTTCCTGTCCAGTCTTCAAAGGTTCTCAAGGGCGAATCTCAGCGGCTATATAACAACCCCCTGTGAGGTTGCTAGAAGGCCAATGACGCACGTTACTGCTGCCTCTCCCCGGCCACTACCTACGCACTCATTCTACCCTGGTACTACCTGCAATTGACAGCCAATAAGCCTACATAATTTTTTAATTTCGGTTACTGTACAGCTTGTCGATTTATATAATTATGTTTGTTTATTTTTAGATGAACAAAACATAAAATTCTTCTAACCTTTTACGTCACAACGAGCTGTTGATTTTGACAATTATAATTTCATTTCCTTACTGTATTGAAATCTATTGACTTGAATGAATAAGTAAATCCTCACCATTAAAAATATTGTTTTCAACTTTTTGTTCTCTGATTCTAATGCAATGAAGTCAGTTTCTATCAGAATACTGAATAATTTAATGCTATGTTTCTCAAAAGTACCTATTTTTAAGTTCAGTAGTCGTGTAAGTGATTCTACTCAATATTTATAGCGTAATTCCGTATAAATCAGTATTTTGTCCATATTTTCCAAATCTTTGGTCAATGTCCTTTTCTATTCCAAGAATTATGTTTCAGATATTAAATTTTGGAGTTTTACTAGTTTTACTACTATAAATAATTTATGATGAAGAATGTTCAATTGGTATGTGAAGGTGTCAAGGTGCCTTTAGATAGAGATCCCATAATATATTTTGGAGTTTTACTAGCTATGATAAATAATTTATCATGAAGAATGTTCAATTGTTATGTGAAGATGCCTTTAGATTGAGATTCCATTAATATGACAATCTTGCAAAAGATGTAAGTAAGTGCCTACTCATATTCATAATATATTACTTATATACTTATAATTATACGTACCTACTCCTAATCATTGTGCCCACCAATGATTAGGAGGTACTAAATACATGTCCAAGGATATTTAGTCTCTAATAGACTAAATATAACATAACCTGGTTCGGCAAAATTTTAAGAGATCAGATTATGGTCAAGAAGTTGGACAGTTCTTATGGATTTAACGAAATCAGTTACACGAATACACTTTTAAATGCCTTGGCAATGATGATAATTTCTGAAGAACGGAGAAAAACTGGGAGGGTCTTCTTTTGCTAAGAAAATATTTCTTACGTATACTTTTGCCTATATTGTACATATATAATAATAAGAAATGGGTCCATTTTCTATTTCACATTTAGCGTCGGCGTTTTCAGAATCACAAATAAGTAGGTATGTAAATGATTTTCGACATCCTCTAAATCTCTAGGATTTTGGATTATTATTTGTAGTTTTTTTTGTGGCGAAATATGTATGAAGTCATATTTTTGTTACTGGCTTATATTATTTTGTTCATTGTATCTAGTAGATGATAAAAAAAATGATCACTGATTTGTCTGTGCCAAGATCTAGTTCACTCAAAAACATTAGCACAATGGTAATTTTTGCTAAAGCCCAGGTTACCTATGCTATACTTACACCATATAGGAACTCATATTGTATCAACTTAGATATAAAAGTCATAACTTCTCTATTTCGTCGACTCTCTTGTAGAAATTATAAAATCACGTCGAACAAAACATCAGAATTTTACATGGAAACGTATGGAATGATTTTAATTTGTCGAATATGGTTTCAAGTAAATTCGTAGATTCTAAATTAAATTACAATTTACTTACTGATATTGTTTTCAAACGAAGAGAGATTGTCTAAGGCTTTTGAATTCATTAGTACATTTCGCTCTAAAATTAAAAGTTTGATATTTGTAGTTCAAGACTCGTAGGGTGGTGTTAATAACCCCGTATTTACGTTATGGTGTAGCAGTCGTGCGTAGAAGCCTCATTGATATAAGTTATTCTCTGAAGGCAGCACTACAAAGTCGGGATGTTTGTCAAAGTCACGAGTGCAAAATCCTAGGCCACGTTTGAACAATTCTAATTCATATTGAATACGATTGAATAAACCGGCCAATAACCACCTTCCTTTTATGTTTTCCTATTATTTAGGTTGTGGCTCGTTTAGTTTGTTTTAATACAGGAGTGAACTTAGTTGCCCATCTTGGTGATGGATGTTGATCAACATCATGTGTAGTGACTTTATTTTCATATTGAAAAAATTCTTTTATGATTTCATATTTTGAATTAATTTCATCAAACCCGGGGAAATGTTTTAGTAGGTACAGTCATGATGAATGATTCTTTTGCGACCCATTCTTTCGAAAAAACGTAAATACTTAGTCATCTGTCGCAAGTGATGTTTTTATTACACGTGTGCAGATTTACATAAATATCTTCTCAGCAATAAGAATCAGAATGTTGTTAATATAGGCAACATTACTATAGAGAAACCATTTATAGTTGCAATGTACGAGCTACATACGAGTACAATAGAAAATATATACAGAACGACTTAAATGTAGGTACTAGGTACGTATTTACCTCCTCAAATTATGTGATCTTTGTCAATTGACATTTAAGTCGTTCTGTAAATATTTTCTATTGTACTCGTATGTAGCTCGTACATTGCAACTATAAATGGTTTCTCTATAGTAATGTTGCCTATATTAACAACATTCTATTACTCATAGTGAAGTGTTGAATGGTGAATAGTGAGTGAAGTGTTTCCAGCATTGGACGAAGTAATAATATTTATAATGACTAATATAAAGAATCTGGAAGGTGACAGTGCTCGTTACTTAGGTCGGAATAATTAGCATCCAATCGATATTTTCTAATACATTGAACACATGACATGAAAGAATATACGAAGCAGTACTGCGCAGTTCCTATAAGATAAGAAGTCAATCATTATGGTTCGGACAGCGTTACTGAAGTATATTAGCGTATAGCCACCGGCAGAAGCAAAAGCTAGGTCTTACAAATATAAATAACGAAGCTCTGCATTCAGACTATGTACTCGTATCAACATTACGTAAAATGTTTTTCCAGTAGGTAAGTACACTGTGTAGGTATTTTAGGTGGCATTTAGTCTTTAGCTAAACGAAAACAACTTTGTTATGTTATATCTCTCGGACGTGATATAACTACCGTCCGAGATATGCACCTATCTATTATTAATAGTGATTCGTCGAAGTTGCTGATAACAAATATTTTATGTGTAAAAAATAAGTTTTTTACCTACGCGAACAATATCTATATACCCGTTTATTTGGCACGTCGCTCAACAAAACAAACCCAGCCCAATCTAGTAGTAGCAGACGCCAGTAATTTTACGGGCCGGTTACGATGCGACTTGTTTTTTCTGGCACCTCGCTGAGCAGCTGATTTTCGGCGTGGCAACTGTTAACGCCAAACAAACCAAAACACGCGCGCAACCACATGTGCTGACGTAATTGTATCGTGAGACCACGCCCCCGCTTCCGTCTCTTTCAATACACTCGGACGGATACTCTGTCTCACTCGGCATTGCAGCGTGACTGATTATCTTTAGTTTTACTCTACTATGAACTTTATTGGATGTGCGTAAAGTTCACTATCGCGTACCGTTAGTATTTGAAAGTAAAGTGGGATGATGCCGTCTCATTCATTCTGATATGGCTGTTTCATTCACACGGCTGTATTGAACGCTTGCGGAATATGTTCGCCTGGTACTTTACCGCCACGGACTGCAGCCGTCGACGAGCGGTTGACGCGGGTTTGACAAGGTGTTGACCGACCTAGGATGGCCTGCTCATTTCTAATAGGACTTTTAGACTGATGATCAAGTTTTCGTAATCTTATTTGAGTCCAAGGTGGTAAGTTGCGTATTTCTACAGCTCCCTCTGACGTGTCATCTTTGTTTACAGAGGAGGAGCCGAAATCGCCGGTGTCGGTGCGAGTGGTGACAGGTCTGCCGGTGACGCCGCGCATCAACGGCCTGGTCCGGCCGACGTCGCCGGTGCCGGTGGTGCCCCCCTGCCCGCCCGCGCCTGCCATCGTTGCGCTCGAGCCGGTCCCTGCGGCGACCGTACTTCCTCCCGCGCCCCTCCTCGACTTCGCACAAGAACATTCCAGGCCGCGAACGACGAGTAACAGTCATGGGTATGTTCTCCTAGTAACAGCGGTGTCTGAAACAGCTGGAGATTCGCACGCGTGACGATCGTTGTTTTGTTGTTGCTAAAACTTTTGATAATGTTAAATAATGTTTTTATAAATTTTGCGTTTCGACATCATTTTGTTTGTATTAAAACGATCATATAGTAGTAGATAAAACAATATTTTAAATAAGGCATATTAATTTACTGCTTCTTTATCATTAAGTATCATTATTTACTTTAAACGCTAATTGTGGTTTGCACTGGCGAAACATTTACAACAAAACATGTTGAAATCTCTATTTTCTGTCAATATTCCATACAATTTTTGACAGGAACTAGAGATTTCAACATGTTTTGTTGTGAATATTTCGCCAGTGCCAACGCACAGTAACATAACTTGTTCTTTAGAAACATTCAGTTACTCTACCCTCAAAGAAATACATGTATTATGTTGGCTTTGCAATAAGAAACTCATCTGCCTTCTTATGACTTAATTATTTGTGGGAGTTGTTAAAAACAGGGAAAAAAATAAATTCTAAAAAGTCTACCGTAGTTCTGTAATAGTAGATTGTATCATAAGGAAGCAAAATAATATTTTTACGGCGTGGGCGCTTTATTGAATCCAGAGCGAAGTGAGGGATTCTTTAGTAGAATCCTGAACGTAGCGAGGGATTAAAACTACGCCGCACGAGCCAAAAATATATTTTGCGCCCGAGAGATACACTCTACTTTTCATCAACCACTATGAGAAAATAAAAGGCGCCTCATATTTTAACCACGCTTGCTCAAGACGCGTTGGCTATTACAGGCTTATAATTATTAACTACAAGTTTAGGTTTCCCCATCATGTTTTTCCTCATCGATGTCAGTAATGTCCAAAATAAACTCAGAAAAAAAAACAACCGACTTTCAAAAAAAAAACACAAAAAAGTGAAAAATTACTTTAATTTCGAAAGTCGTCATTATTCCGATAAATTATGTATCTTTTTGTGTAGTAAATAACACAAAATCCTGCATCGCGCAATGGGAGTTTACCGCACGATCAACATTATACAAGATTCCAACATCAATCGTTGGGCATTTCTCGCCGGACAAGACACCCGTTTGGTCGGAGTATCCTCCCTTTTCAAAAGAGGATGAGTGAACTTTCCACCCTGTTCCTCAATCTCTAAATACTGAATCCAGTTAGACTGGAAGCCGACCCCTACATAGTTGGAAAAAGTCTAGGCAGATTGATTTTATTTTACGTCGGTCCTAACACTTCTCAGTACCCACACGGCGCGACTATGGGCCGCTGTACCAGCCAGTCTTTACTCAAACAATATTTGCATACGATTTCTTAGGCCAGAACACTAAGATGTTCCAAATTCAAAAAGTGCGCGGAAAAGATAATTGCGGCGCACTTATTCTTTGCCGCGCACTTATAAAGAGGATTAAAACTCATTATTGCCCGCTAAAAGTTTCTTATAGAAAACACCACCTTTGGGTGTACTTAAAGGCGAACCGAGTCGTCCTTTTCGAATAGATGGGATGAAAAAACATTTAGATAAAGTAAGCTATAAGTGAGCTATCATTTCACCTGATGCTAGGGATTGACAGCTCACTTCGCATATGTTTGGACGGTGAGATTTTTACAGAATTGATCGGCTGGTAATGCAAGTCTATCTCTTATTTACACTTACTCGAGGTATTTACAATGCACGTGAATTAAAAAAATAGATCTAGAACGTTCACGTCTTAGAAGTACAATAAACATAATGGAAATTGTACCTAATTTCATACTTGCGTGTCATCCTTGCAATGTTATATTGTTGTAGTATAGGCGCGTATGGTGCTTTTATTTTAAGTCAATTGCTGTCAAGGTTTGTATCATGTTGAATACCTAATCTATCAGCTAAGGTTTTGTATTCATCAAGGAATAAGTCCTTGTCAGTATCAGATATCTGTATGCATCATTCATTCGAAGGTACGAGACTGTGTTTACAAATAAAGGTTGTGGAGTATTTACCGAGTCATTTACATCTATAAAAACATCTATTTTTGTCTCATTAATTAAGGAAAATATTTCTGATCTAATAAACCTATTGCGTGGGGCATCCAGTAGCTAAATACACAATAATGAACAATGATTTATTGTTCAGTCATACATTATCATTGGTACACGTGTTGTTTAAGCATTTTTATTGTTAGTTTAGATATCCAATGACAACCTGCGAAATTATTTTATGTTCATAAATTCGAAGAGAGCTTTTTGAAATGCAACGTTCTCAACTCCCAACGTGTTTTTCGGTGGCCGTTGAGCAAATACTAGGACTTGATTCTAATAAAAATGTCATACATAAGTTGACCTTTTCTGAATTTAATTATAACTTATTCATTGGTATCCTGTTTTTTGTATGTTTTTCATTTTTATTTAAAGAGCAGCATAGTGCTTCCACTTTGATGTTGAAATTTTCCACAAATAGCAATATCGGGCGTTTTAATGCTATTATATTTAATTAATACTGTATATTAAGAAATAATGGAATAATCCAGAGTACCCAGACATAGTTATGTCTATGCTAATTAATCATAATAATACGCAATTATCAACCAAGCGACAATAATGACACGCGCTAACGTTGTCTAAGTTCCTTATTCGTTGAGTTAGTTATATTATTATTGACAAAATCATGGACGAAGTTGTTAAACGTCATTTTATTCTTACTTAAAATGTGTTGGAAACTAAGTAAGTAACCATTGCCAACCATTGGCGTACTAGATGATACTGGTATTATTTTCAAAGAAGATCTAGTAGACTGTCGTTTGTATAGTGGTCATGAGGTCCTAGGTACGATTCCCAGATCGGATAAAGTGTTTATTTTTCCGTCTGGAATTTCTCAGTAGCAGTCTGGATTTGTGCCCGGTTGATGGCAATAGGCTGGCCCCCTATTACATGGGACTTTAACATGATTAGCGAAGTGTGGGTGTGCTATTGATACCTCTATTGGTCCTCTGCCTAGCCCTTCGGGGTAGACAGGCGTGATATTAGTTATCTAGTAGTCTCAAAGAATGAAGCAAATGAAAATAACAAGAGTAGGTATTGTGCTCATTAAACGCGTGATTAAGTAGATTGCGCAAAAAATGCTTACATGAAATACAAACAAAATAATATTATGATTGTGTTATGTACACGTCCACTACCATGCAGGTGACGATATCGCGAGATTCCGAATCGAAAGCTTTGAACTTGATTTATTGTTTGAATGTCGTATTTGTACGTTGGCTAAATCATTAAATGTTGCCTGAAAGAGTAAAGTGAAAGAAGTAATAAAAACTCCCTATTATGGTCAAATTATGATAGAATTATACCTATTAATGAATAATCATTGTCAACAGGCCACCCCCCGTCCCTTCCCCACCATCGGTTAGCAGTAACGGCAGTGGCAGCGGTTGCAGCAACGGCAGCGGCAGTGGGGGCAGCAATGGCAGCGCCCCCCGCGCCGGCACCAGAGAGGTCCACAACAAACTGGAGAAGAACCGGCGGGCACACCTCAAGGAGTGCTTCGAGCTACTCAAGAGACAGCTCCCCGCCACGCCTGATGATAAGAAAACCTCCAACCTTTCTATACTCGGCTCCGCTATTAGGTATATTCAGGTTAGTATCAATCTAATAACTCTTTGCAGCTGTGTTTTCCTGGTAGTCAACGCCTTTGAAACTAATGTCGACGGCCTTTGCGCTTCCCCAATTTGTTTTATTCACATCGTAAAACCGTTCAAAACATTTACTAACAAATTAATATTTTAGTGTAATAAATAAATTACTGCTCTACTAAATTTTTCTTCAGAAAGCTCGGTTTATTTATTACGAGGCGAGTAAGTACAGCAAATTAGAGCGTTCTGAGTATCATTATCATTTCTACAAAATGATAACAAAAACTCTAGATTTTTTTTCAAGTTCTTGACGTGTTTGACTATCAATTTTGAACAACAAACAACTAAATTATCTTAATTGAAAGGTCGCGAAATGTCTCTCTCGGTATTATTATGTCTTCAATTTTCCGTCTGATTAGATTAAATTGACTTGGTAACTAAAACTTGCTAAATTACACAAATCATAATGGCTTCTTGTAAAAGCTATAATTATGAATAAATTGCATTTCAAGTACAATTTATCATTCGTCATACTTCAATCGTTAATGCTGTATCTGAGCAAGGCAAAATGACCTCAATTTGAGACGAGAGCATTTAATTTTTATTTTGTCTCATGAAATCTGGATGATACTGGTTCAATCCAGTTAGCTCAAACTCTTGTATTTATGCATGCAGTATTTATGCATCATGTATGCATGTACTTACGCAAGGTACTCGTATGCATCCCCTTGATTCATAATCGTTATTCTTACAATATTTATTTAAAAGTGACGACGACCTCCAAGGACAAGCTTTTTACGCTATCATGTAGTATAATTACATATGTAATTTATTCGGAATATCTGTAGTTTTCGATGTTTATAAACATTATGTATTGGAAATCATGTACTGAAGTTATTAACGTATTATTATTGAAGTCACACTCAACTCAGAATTAATTAGTTGTATCGCGTCAATTCTGTGAAGGCAGTAGCCACGTAACTACGCTTCATTTCGAAGTCTGTGTTTTTGTTATTATATTATTTTCCTTCGCCTTTTGTTTGGACTGAACATTTCTTGGAAACACCTCAATAGTCGGTTAAATGAGCGACTAGAATTCGTAATTCAATTAAAAACTACGGCTTCGCTCCTATGTATTGCTAATTGTTTCCAACTTTCCATTAACAAATTTGAGCCCAAACTTTTTCAAAGGGTGAAAATTTTAGGAATTGACTAGGGTTCTCTTTTTCTTTTGAATTCGGCCTATGATTGCTCGTTTCCTCAACCTCATTCATAGTTCGTTGTTAGGCAAGTAATAAAAAAAAGTTAATTTAAGTAACAAGCCCGATTTATCAATCGCCCGAAAACTTTTATCTCAAGTATAAAAATGGCGGTTTGATATATTATTATTTTCTATTCAAAAACTGTCATACCCTGTTTATTATCGGACGATTGAAAAATTAGCCCTAAGAATCATAATTAAGCAATAACTACTAACTACCTAGATATAATATCAAATGATGTTTGCGCTGAAAATTATTAGGGGTACTGTTGAATTAATACAGCTTCGATTGAAGTCAACTTCTCTTGAGTTATCATATCCTGGTATTTTGCCCGCAGGTTCTTCGACGTAAGGAACGCGATTGTGAGCACGAAATGGAACGGCTGGCCCGTGAGAAGATCGCGGCGCAACAGAGGCTCTCCGCCTTGAAAAGAGAGATCTCGGTCCGAACAACTGTTCGCCCTCTGAGTATTGGTGCGTTAACCTCCTAACTTGTTATGCGCGCCTGGTACATTTGGTCGAGATTATTTAATATTTGGCTTCAATGCATTTTTTTTTCTTTGCTTCTTCTTATTTATTGATTGATTTATCACATAACATAACATCACGCCTGTAATCCTCCAAGGGTTAGGCAGAGGTGTACCTATAGTGTGAGTGTGATTGATTTACATACAAGGAATGTAACAGAGTTTTGTCATAAAATTTAATTCAATCTTTCTTAAGCAATTTTAATTAGAAATCATCCACAAACCCATTGTCGATTCTGTCTAAATTACATAATTTTTAAGTTTTTGTCGTTTGTTTTTTATTAGATGCCGTCACAGAAGACAAAGTTATAGAAGATCCTGTGAATGGACAAGTTTTAGGAATACCTTTAAGTGTAAGTATGTCTAATTATTATTCTAATTATAAAACATTAGATAGTGGATCGATAAATCATATTGTTTACTAAACTATTGACACACAATTCTAAAACTGCAAGGTCAAGTAAATAAACTGTCCCAATTTCAGATATCAGCGTCGCCGCCGCGGTCCGTATCACGAATGGAGACGTCTCCTCCCCGCACTCTAAACCTAAGCACGAAGTTGCGTACGCTGCCTATACAAATCACTCCTACCACCTCGCAGGTATGCTCGCCTAGTACAATGTTAGAAATTAGAGCTGACCTAATCTTGGATTAGGATTTGTGTTATTACTTCATTGTTAACCGAAAGGTTAATCCGAAAATTAATTAATTGTAATTGAGAAGCTAATTTACAAGTTAATGTAAAGTGTGATTTTTGTGAATGTTTCAGGTTGTGCGGACACCGTACGGTACGAGACCCAGTACGCTCACGCTCACTACGCTTGCGCCAGCAGAACCTTCCATTCAGGTTAGTATGTACTTTTTTAGATATGTAGGGATTTAATTTGTACTCAAGTTTAAATATTTTTTGTTAAAATAAAAACAGTTTTACGAGAAAACATGTATATGTTTAGATGTAAAAATAATTAAGCATTTTGCATTGTAATAAATTAGCCTGACATAAATTAAATTTTAAAACTCACTATACAAAAAGTCGGAGTTTTGGCTATTTTGAGTTTGCATACTGTTTGTAAGATATTTTAATGAATTCAAATCAAATGTGTCCAAAGTGGCATCCCTGAGGAACACCGGATGTTTTAATGATGTTGTGTTCAATAGAACAGTGGCAGCTTGACTAAAATCTCGCAACCGTGGCTCTAGAGACTTGATTGGATCATGACGTATACCAATGTACTTTGTTTTTATGCTTGGGCAATGGTATCTTATGATGTATGTTGTCGATTGCCTTTGAATAATATTACGGACAAAAAGTGGATACACGATTATTTGATGACAAATTGTTTTATATCCTTAATATTTTGCGATAACGCACCTAAAATGGACATTCAATGCTATGTTATATTAGAATAATGTATGCTATTAGAATAATGTTGAATATAAAGTGCCTGATAAAAGAAACGCGAAATGCGCATATAGCGCTAATACCGAATAGAAAATGCGTGCTAATTCTAGACACGAATTTCACGAGTTTCAAATGTCAAATGAATGAGTCACGTCGTCACGAATTACTGCATATATAGGTACCAATTTAAACTCTTTGTGAACGTTATCTGTTATAAAACAATGAAGTCTAGCCTTTTATTTTGCAAAAAAAAACCATCTGGGTATTGTTTTCATGATATTATGTTCATTATTATGTAACAAAGAGCGTGTTTTTCCCCCTCGTTTTTTTCTTTTTTTTATTACGGCCATGGTTTAAGAGTCGTATGATTTAACGTCACCTTGGTGTTATATACTCGATCTTGTGAAAGTCCACGACGTTGCATAGTATCGGCTACAGAGTCAACAGTTATCTTAATATTATGCTTCTGACGCATCTATTTAGTGAATGACGTATATACTTACTAAGTTAACGCATTTTGATCAAAAAATTATTACGGTTTGTTTTTATTGATTTTCCTGATAGGCATTAGGAAATAGCCCAGGAAAATAAGTTAAACTAAAGTCAAATTGGCGAATTACAAGTTTCTTCCTATTAAATTCTACAGAAACAGAAAGTCAGAGAATTCCTCACTACGGTTTTTTTTTCGCAGAAAATATCTTATTTTCCTGGGCTTTCGGAAATGTGGATGTAAACAAAAATGAGACGAAGACCTAAGCCAGTTTAAAATACTAGAAAAGCATACCTGTATTAATAGAAACTATGTTTTGCATTGTTACAGAATGGGCAGACGGTAGAAAACGGCGTAACGAATGCGCTCAACACCTTAGTACATCCAGCTCAAATACATCTACCCATATCGCAGGTGAGGCAGTTCTGTGTTATATGCTTAAGAATATTGTTCCTACCACCCCACCACGTCTTTAAGGCTCGTGCAAACTGGCGCGATATCGCGGGCTTGACAGGCAGCGTTACCCTTGTCGCGCCCGCGATGTCGCGTCTGGTTGTGGCAGCTTTTAAGTAATAATTTCTTGCCCTTGGCCCAATTTATTTGTAGCCGGCGCAATACGCCTTTTTCCTCCATACATCTGTATTAGTCATCATCTCAGGTTTTACTAGTATCTTAGCCATATTATGATCATCTTTCCATCTATACATCTTTTAAAACAATACGTCTTTACATTTTACTAGTCACAAAAAATATGGTGTTCTTCAGTTCGGTGACACCGACTAACGCAGAGGATTTTATTAAGACAGAATTGCGTCTAAGTAAATTTTTGACCGTGTGATGGTATCGCCTGTAGAATTTTATGAATGTGTTGAATCAATAAAATATAGAACTGCACATGTTTAAGAAAATAAATACTTACTTTGCCAGTTTTAACGATTTCCAACCGTTAAATAAATACATAGGCTTGTCTGTATGTAACGGTGCTTAAATACGGTAAATTACGGCATTGGACGGATTATGGATACCTACCGATATCCCAAGATTTTGTGAAAAGTTGTCGTGACTGCTAGAAATACAAAATGATGGCACAAGTACAAAAAAAAAAAAAAAAACAACTTAATGCGATTTGAGAGTCCAGTCCAGCGTCCATTGGAATTCGGTTGTCCTTATTTAACTGGTAAAGAAGGTCCTAGGCTATCCTTACCTGTTATCTATTTTTTTAAGGACGACATAAATCTTTGCATTTTCTTGTAGTACCTTATCTTATCTTTTTTTCTTTTTTTATCTTAATTTTCATTTTCGTAGGTGGTTGGTAGCGGCGGGCTCGTAGTGGGCTCAGCGGCGCTTCAGCTGTTGTCAACTAGCAGCGGCCTGCGAGTGTTGCAGCATACCAACGGTGAGTTATGATAACCTGGTACTTCGATGCGCATTTATACGTGACGAGGAAACACAAAAAAACAAGGAAAAATAAAGTCATTCTTTTGAAATGAAATACCTAGTATGATTTATTGCAATTATGTTTTTGTGTTGTTGTATTAACACCGATTACTGGCTGACCCAACTTGCCGTACTGTTGCACGCTCCAAGTCACCTATTCCTCGCACATTAGCCGCTGTTAACGCTCTCTTGAACTGAAACACAGATTTGGATATGTTTGCGAATGAATGGAAAATGATACTGTCAGAATGTCTGATTTTTTGTGAGAAGAATGCATGTCTGTGTTAATTAAATTATATGTTTAAATAGTGTAATTGGCTTCGGCCGTTCTATTTAAAATAAAATAAATAAATGTTATGTCTTTAGAATTTTAATATTTGATCAAATGGTTCTAAGTCCTAAAAATATTAGCTTTTCGGGTTCCGTACCCAAAGGGTAAAAGAGGACCCCACTACTAAGACTCCGCTGTCTGTCCGTCTATCACCAGGCTGTGTCTCATGAACCGTGATAGTTAGACAGTTGAAATTTTCACAGTTGATGTATTTCTGTTGCCACTATAACAACAAATACTAAAAAAACAGAATAAAATAAATATTTAATTGGGCTCCCATACAACAGACGTGATTTTTTTTTGCCGTTTTTATAAATAATGGTACGGAACCCTTCGTGCGCGATTCCGACTCGCACTTGATCGGTTTTTAATAAGTATCTTGAATATCTTCACTAGATAAAACAATTAAAATGTGACTAAAACAAACAATGTAGTGTTCACGCACGCACGGGACCATTTTCGGTATTAATTCTGTGTTAATTTAAGAAAACCTCCTGCAGTAGTTTGTAAAGAATTATCCTTTCAAATCTTATTAAAAACTAGCTGATGCCCGCGACTTCGCCCGCGTGGATGTCTGTTATTATATACTAAAACCTTACTCGAGAACCACTCTATCCATTGGTGAAAACAGCATGAAAATCGGTGTAATAGTTTTTGAGTTTATCGCGAACAGCGACAGACAGACGCGGCGACGTACTTTGTTTTATAATATGTAAGGATATGACATGCCTTGATCTCATTAATTAAAACAAACGTATATTTTGTTGACAGGTGTAACAACTGCTGTTGAAAGTAGGTTATCTAAAGAAAACGGAATTATATCTCCGACGCCAGTTTCCACGACTGCAGGTATGCATTTTTACTTAACATCGTTTACTTCTAGCTGTTGTCCACGAGTTCGTCAACCATCCAGGATGAAAAGTAACCTTGTGTGTCCTTGTATGTCCTTCTCCAGGTCAAGGTCTACCCCTGTGCCAAATTTCATCCAAATCCGTTCAGCCGTTTTAGCGTGAAAGCATCACAAACACACTTTCAAATTTATAATATTAGTTAGGATATCAATTTTATTATTTGCTCAATACACTGTTAAATAAAGTAGGCACGTGAACTATGACATCAACACAGTTTATGGGTGAAAAATAAACGGTTTCCTAAAATGCAATTCAATTTAATCGGTTTTACAATCAAATGTCAAATAATCGATCGTGCGCTATTTTGGGCAACCAATCATAACATTTAACATGAGATTTCGGTAATGTTTTCGGAGAACGGGGGCTATTTTTGGCCTGAACTGTCGCGTTATACTTTATGTCATCGTAGATTGCAGACAAAGTCGCGGGCAACTATAATATCGTCCCCGTAGAGCGAAAAGTCATTAAGTCGAAAAATCGTGTTTTGAGATAATGAGAGTTAAAGTTTTTGAAAATAAAAATCGTTATAACGTTGGCTTACCTTTACAAACCTTTATGTTTTTAGCTTTAATTTGAAGGAAATAAAATAAATTTTATATTATAAGAGCTAAAACAAGTGAAAAGCATTTCGTAAAACAAAAGCGGGGGCAGCTACAAAAATGACGGTTAGACAGATATTTATAGAAGAAAATGTTGATTTTAGTGACATTGATAAGTCATTTTGGCCATTTTTCGACTTGGTGACTTTTCGCTCTACGGGGACGATATAATAATATTAGCTGCCCGTCCCGGCTTCGCACGGGTAGCACTAAGTACCTACCCTACATACCCTACCTACCCTACCTACCCTAGGGGTATGAAAAATAGATTACGACCGATTCTCAGACCTACCGAAACTACATATAAAATTTCATAAAAATCTGTCAAGCCGTTTCGGAGGAGTATGGCAACTAACACTGTGACACGAGAATTTTATATATTAGATTAGATTATAAATGTGAAAGTTTGCTACTCAATCACGCAAAAACGGCTAAATGGATTTGGCTGAAATTTGGCACACAGATACTTTATAACCTGTGTTAACAAATAAGATACTTTGTATCCTGGTAGTACGATCCCGTGGGATTATTTTCGTTTTTCGACCTCTACGCGGGCGAAACCGCGGACAAAAGCTAGTAAATAATATTTATATTTTTTGACTGCCGCATTGGAGGTCTTGGGTTCAATCCCCAGATCAGTCAAAGCGTTATGGGGTTTTCCATTAGGAAATTCTCAGTCATATCCCTTTTTTTTTTTTTTTGTTTTTTTTTTTAGGGTATGAAATCATCCAATGACTTCTCCCGCTCTGGGCGGAGCGGAAGGGCGTGTCAGACTTTTACTGACTAAAACCCACCCGTGTTCCTTCATTTGCCTGTTGCCATGGTCCCGGTATCCCTTTCGGACTTTCCCGCAACCCTGGCAGGCATCAGTCCTACCGGACCCCGTCAATTTTGCTGACATCTCTTCAGTCATATCCCTGAGACTGAATTGATGGGAAAAGGCTCGCTCCCTATTATATGAGACTGAACCATGTTGGCGCCACAGATGTAAATATGTCTATAGGTACTCCATTTGAAATAAGATAAGACATTTAAATAAGCCTTTTTTACAGTCCGTTCAACCGATTTTGACTTCTATACCTATTAGATTTATATTTGTTAGTATGTTACATTAATTAATGTAATTCCTTACAGATGGCAGTGTGGTGCTGAGTGGACTGACCCCTCTAGTAGTATCGCCACCTACAACGCATTTGTTACAAACGCACACTCTCACAC
Organism: Lithophane leautieri; assembly: GCA_949152455.1. Classification (NCBI taxonomy): domain Eukaryota; kingdom Metazoa; phylum Arthropoda; class Insecta; order Lepidoptera; family Noctuidae; genus Lithophane; species Lithophane leautieri. The sequence continues at coordinate 12,922,584 of OX424478.1, forward strand.
ATAAGGTAAGCATCTATTGTTATTTTCACGATTGCGTCATTCTTTCTAATTCAGAGACCTTTAGACAAAGTGACATTCTACCAGCGATAACGATGATGGAAAAGGCAAAAATGTATAGGACTGACATAAGCTATCGAAAAGCTTATGTCAATCCTGTTGAAAGTCGTTGTAGAAATACGAAACGCTTTCGAAGTGATTGTCACTTGTCTAGGCCCTCTGCCTGTTTTACGTCAAAATATAGTCTACTAATAACAGGTTGGTATAATGTGGTGATAGACCTCATTATAGTCATTGTCACCGCTTTTAGCTAACGATTGGTGTTTCTTGTACAGTCGAACAAGTTATTTATAACTTGCAACTACTTTAAACAATTTTGTGAGTGTTTTCATTAGTCAACAAAAATTTTGCATCACCATGAGCTCAAAAAATTTAATCACACACACAATCAAATCGAATTTTGGCAGTGTAGCGGTAAATGAATATATTTTGCCTGTATACCAAATAGCTTGTTCGACTGTACCTGTAATATTGTCCTGCTATGAGCAGATAGGAAGCCTATTGATCATTCAATCGTTTTTTTGGGATCCGTACCCGAAAAGTGCCAAACGGAACCCTATTAGTAAGCTGCCGCTATATCCAAATATAATTATAAATAAAATTATGATGTTAAAAATTAAAGTAAAAAAAAGTAGAAAAATACACGTTTCTTTTGTCCATACAATGTGATTTTTCGCAATTTTTTTGCTAAATACTATACGGTGTTACAGAACCCCTCGTGTACGAATTTGACTCGTACTTGGCCGGTTTTTTTTTGGGACCTTCTTACGGGGTCTATGAACAAACATTTTGTTCATGTGTGCTGTTTTTTAACCGTAGAACTGCTATTCATATTATTGACTAATATTCTAAAGTTAGGCCGTATATCAGACTCCTGATAACCCGTCACTGCCAGAATACAACAGCTGATTTTTTTGTAAAAATTATCGATCTAAAACACGGAGAAATTTTGATTTGATGCATACTTAGTACTTATCGATATTTAAGAGGCCTGTATACCCAAAAATATTGTAACTATTTGCTAATCTCATCATATTGATCCGGAAATGTCGAAAATGACCTTTTTCAGAGTTTGCTACAAGGAATAGTGTAGTGATTGAATTTAATTTTGGCTTGTGGATCAAAATATAAAGGTAATATAATAAAAACCAGTACAATCAATCAATTGTAATAGTAATCCTGTGGCGGTATCTACATCGCCACATGCGAACTACGCATCAAAGACCTGACGTCACACAAAAATCTTGACGTCTCTTAAATCCTGCATCGCGCAATTAAAGTTTACCGTGCAATGGACATTATACAAGAACCCGACATCAATCGTTGGGCAGTTGCCCGCCAGACACAACACCCGTCTGGTCGGAGGATCCTCCCTTTTCTATGGTGGATGAGTGAACTTTACACCCTGTTCCTCATACTCCTAAAATTCCCACTCCTGAACGAATAGGCCTTCCAAATGTCGCCAACGCATGTCAAAACTAATATTTACAATCACTATTTTATAAGATTTCAGTTCTAACCCCATAGAAATATGCTTTAGCATGGATATCTAAGTATTGTAAATCGATTTTCATGCTTGAGCTATTTTCTAGCCTTTATACAAACTGTTTGATAAATTACTGCAAACTTAAAGTGGTACTGTAAACTCAACGTCAGCCGTCTTCAAAGTCGCGACTGGTATCTACGAGTATTAAGCCAGTTTTTCCCCACACTGTGTCCATCTGAAAGTTGCCGTATTGTTAATAAGGAGAAGACGTGTAAAGAGTCGCGAGTGCTGCGCGCGACGGGCGCGGCGCGCGGCCCGGGCCCCCACCCGTATCTGCGGCCCGCGGCCCCCGGGCCCCACGCGGCCCCCGCTCACCCCGCACTGCACGCGGCCTCCCCGAGACACATTGATAACTCGTATATTAATTTCCTAGAGGTAAATAGTAAAATCATTTAAATTATATTCGTTTGAAGGCGCAAGCGTCATCGGTTGACCGCGAAACTCAAATTTCCTTACGTTTTTCCAATTTGCAGGTCAATATAAGGTTATTTATGTTGATCTTAATATGATTCGCGGCCGTATCAATGAATATTCATTTATAGAATTAATCTTATAGATCATCAATACAATTCTTTACCATATTGAATGACACCCAACCATCATGAAATCATGGCATTTGGGGCCAATTCTAACTTAATGAAGGAGTTGTATTTCTTAAATGCTGATTCTAGTTCTGTAAAGCCATGTTTGTTATGGTCGTGAATAACACTGACCAGAAAATTGCAAAAAAACGTAAGAAAATTCTAATTTGACGGGCTATTTCTGCGCACCGTGTTTCATAAGGTGCGTCGAGTCTTGCGTCAAGTTGCGTCAGCATGTGCTGCGCAGGCGTTGAGGCGCAATTTGCTTAAGCAATTAGTTACAGTTTCAAAAATTATTAGTTTGAGCACGCTTTTGAAGTTCTTTGAGTGAATATTGAGCACTATAGTGGTGTATGTTGAGCACTATAGTGGTGTATGTTGTTTGAGCTTTGTGTTTCTTTATGACACTGATACCAGAGGGATCAACAGGGAGTTCTATTGAGTACACGTATAATATAGTATGTTATTTAAAGCCGAGACTGTCGCGTCTTCTAACGTGTTTGTATGTAGTAATATGTTTGTACCACATCATAAAAGGTTTGCAGTTATTTAACAAAGACCGGATATTGCTAAGATCCCCTAGATCCTTAAGTACGAATAGTAATATGGTTTTGAAGATTATATTTTATTTTGTTGTATTCTCAGATGGTGGAGACGCAAATGGTGAAGGGCACGGTGGCGCCGCTGACAGTGTCGGCGCAGTACCTCAGCGCCACCACCATCGTGAAGCCCGTCGTCGTGGTGTCCGCGGCCGGCGCGCCCCCGCCCCCGCACCAGCCCTCCTCGTGAGGGTGCGCCCCGCGCACGGCGCGCCCCCCGCGCCCCTCGCGCCCTTCGCGCCGCTCCCCGCGCAGCGCTCTCGCGCTCCTCTAGGCTCCACCACCACCTGGCCGCTATGGCCGCCTGGTACTTTGACACAACACTCTGTGCTTTACGCCAAACTTAATAAGAGACTGTGCTGAAGCGTGCTAGCAAAGTCCAAGATCGAGACTGAAGAATTTCGTTCCACAGAAGATCACGGGTTCGGTGACTCATAAGAAGCGACAAATGGAGACATAACTAGTGCGCTAGTTCGCGCTATCGATGGCCAGGATTGCCATACACTGCCAAAGTAAATTTTCGAGCAATAATCAGATACGTATACTTAAATGCCCCAGAGGTGATCGCCGAGCTTTGGAACACGGAGTAACTACAATGTCATGTCAGTACGTCTACCACTCGTGGATGTGACGACAAACCATTCCTTGTGAAACATAAGACGGGTGGACGGTGGGATGTCGGTATCGACGTCCTTATCTCACTAGGAGTTGTAATGATATGTGCGAAAGAGATGAGTAGCCGCCGATGTGTGTCAGGAACGCGGACCGCGCGTCTTATGTTAAGACGGCGCGAATGTATAATGATGTATTTATGCAATGCCTACTAGTAAGTGGTGGTTTATTTCAAAGACGGTGATAGCAAAGTGACAAATAGTGATGGACAATAGTGGATATCAACAACAGAAAGATCCGCGTCATATTTTTCTACTAGTTAAAGTTTTCGCATTGTGATCGAATTGAACAATAACTTGAATGGATGTAAAAATTATTTATTAACTTTTATTTATTATTTAAAGTCAATATAAGAAGCAAGTTTATGTAGAATCGAGATATGAGATGGAGCGGATGCCTTCGAGAGAGTGGCAGGAAGAGAGTGCAGCACGTTTTATATCATTTAGCTTAGCGAAATGCGTCCATGTGTTGTTATCATGTCTTATTATGTATACATATTAGAATATATTTACTGTACGTTCTGGGTCAGTAAGCGCTGAAGCTAAGCTTGTTCAAACATGTCGGTAACCCCAGTTTATACGATAGTAACTCTGGTTCAATATACGATGTAAAAGATTCCCTCTTTGTGAAATATAGATTTAGTCTAAAGTGTACTTGTTATGTATAGAACTAACAGGAATAAAGTTTATTTTTTCTATATCTGTGATGCGTGCAGTTAGGTACTGTAGTTATGGAAACTCTGTACAAAGACCTCTTTAGGTGTTGTCAATTTCTAACAGTTGTGTATAATGTCAATAATGGACATATTGGAATTAATTAGCTAATAAATAAATATGTGGCTTATATTTGTCGCGTAATGCAATATGTACTTTAACACCTTTTGTGATAAAAAGTGGGCATTGCACCCGGAGACCTGAAGTTCAGAGCAACTTGTAGAAAACTTAGGTTATCGTGCTGTCCTGCTCAAACGTTTTTATTTACAGTACCGTGTGATGAAATAGCACTATTTGTTACTTCATTTTAGTTACGTTCGTTGGCGTGCGACCAGCTCTTGTTGTTGCTGTGGTCCTGGTCGCCGGATGAAGGTCTCTTCGGGTTGCGCGGGCCTCGGGCCGTCCTCACTGTGTGCCTACTAACTGATGTAAGGGAGTTGTTATAGTAAATTGTCGAGTCGCAAAGTGAACTTATAAGTCTGTTCTACTAAATGTTATGAACAAATTTCAACTCTTTGTTACTACAGATAATGTTGACAGCTAGATTCATTCGCGGTCTTAATATTGGATCCATTGACTAAGCTTTGGCTTTTTCATGGCTATGTTGAAATATGGAAAACAGTAATCGCAATATTTAGTTTATTTATCCAAATTATTTGGTGAATGACATAAGTTTTATTATTAAGACGTATTGAGATCGCGAATATCATACAATAATGATTGTTACAGCGGTTTTAATGATTACTTTTACTTAAGGGACAATAGAGTCGAAGAATGGCGGTGGACGGTTCATGATTATCCTTGACCTGTGCCAACATTAGCTGTTATTGTTGAAGAACTGTAGCTGCAGTTTATTTATTTATTGTCACTAAGACAGCATAATATGTTTAAAGATTGACGAGGGCGTAATTAGGAACAGTGTGTAATATTCTGCCTTTAGTCTGTTCGGACTTGAATTTGTAATTCACATTTAATTTATGAATGCCTAGGCCATAACGTTAGGTAGCATTCATGTTTATAAAGCATTTAATTTTTCTCACTTTGTTTTCAAGTGTCTTCAAGTTTATTTACGCCCCTAAGCTAAATCGTAAATTATAAGAAACTGTTTTGTAAAATAGAGGTACATACATGTTATCACGAATCGAGCTTTAAAAACCCAATTACTTATAGTGCAATATCAAAATTTTGCTAATTGAGATATTTTTGCATAAAATATTTTTAATTTTTTGACTGTACGTACATGTCGATCTTTCTAATACTTAACAAAAACTGGGCCAATTCTTTTAATATGTAGATATAAAAATATAAAAAATCTTTCTTTGAAATAAAATACTAAATTAACGGTACTTACCTGTAAGAATTATTAAAAATATTTCCTTTATTGGTTAAAACCTGAAATCCAAAAACACTTTGTAATTCTACTTGCCCTTGTCTTTTTCATGTCAAGGGAAAGAGATGGCAATAGAATTAAAAAGTATTTTAAATAAAAAAGAAAACAGGAGATTAAAATACTTATTTAAAAAAAATCGGAAATTGTTATGATTGGCTGTGATGTTTTTGTCTCCAAAACAAAATACGTTTTGGACAATTTCCGCTAGTCTTGACATAAAGAATATAAAGATTATTCATAAATATTGTAAGCTCTATGGTCCGCCTGCCACACAAATCACTAAATACGTTCAGCGCTAAACGATTTTAAACATCGTTCTGTTTCTGTTAATCGTTTGAAGATGACAGAGACAAATGATGTTTTAAATGTTTAGTGATTTGTGGCGCGAGCGAGCCTCAATCTATATCTCGTGATTTGTTCTTCGTTCTCTATCTCGCGTATGCCTTTCAAGCGCCATCTATGTCGCTCAGCTGTAAACCAGGGCCCGCTCCTATGTAGATTCTATTTTTAAAATATTATAAAAACAGTATTTTTTTCTAATGCTTTTTGATATGCGAGAAGTTTTGTCACTTTGCCTAAGAATAGGTGAAATAAAAATGTATAAATAATATAAATAAAGAGAGAAAATTATTTTAATTGTAATAATATTGTGAAGCGATAATGCTCATGTAAATAATGAAGTAGTGTATAAAACTAATATGTTAGAAATACACAGGAAATTACATATAAAATACTTTGTTTTATTGTTTCCTCCGTTTAACGACGTCTTAAACCCAAAGCCTGACTTTTAGTTATATAAATTACAATTTTTATTTTATTTTTAACCGGCAAGGGTTATCCATACAGTTAGTCTACAGTGAGGCTACGAACCTAGTACCCATAGTAATTAAGTAAAATATTTTCTTAGCAATTCAAGCTATTATGAAGCAGACATATTTCACACACACAAAATACCTACTTACAGGAGAAGTAACCTGACATTACATTGTAATGTGACCTACAGATAAGGAGCTACATTGTAATGTCACTGACAGGTAAGGAGCTACATTGTAATGTCACTGACAGGTAAGGAATAGGTAAGAGCTCCTTTACTCCCCTAGGAGTTTAAAATACCTCTACAATGTATACGTGAACTTCTATCATCACTATCTGCTTAGCCTTTTTCTAACTATATTGGGATCGGCTTCCAGTCTAGGCGCATGCAGCTGAATAAAGGTATTTCCAACTTAGTAACTGGGTAACAGAATACCCCCTTTGTTCGACTAGCTTCTACTTATACCAGAAAGGAGAATTTATAAGTCATCATTTGCCTAGCCTTTTCCCAAACATGTTGGGGTCGGCTTCCAGTCTAACCGGACGCAGCTGAATACCAGTATTTTACATGGAGCGACTGCCAATCTGACCTCCACAACCCAGTAACTGGGTAATATGATACCCCTTGGCAAGACTAGTTGTCAGACTTTCGGGCTTCTGACGACCCGTAACGACTATCAAAGATACACAAACAACAGCCGGGACCAACGGTTTAACGTGCTTTCCGAGGCACGGAGGAGTCTCAGTATGTAAAGATGGTCACCCATCCACGGACCAACCCCGGCAAGCGTAGCTTAACCTGATGAATCGACCCGTGAGGCTGTTATTACTTAGCCACGAGCTCCTATTATACGATATACGAGAATTTATAAGTGTCTATGATTATTATCTATAAGATGCCGTAATACGGGACCCCTATTTCTGTTTATCGTCTCCGCCTGTAGGTACGGATCTACAAATTACTCTATTTTATGGCATTATCATTAAGTAACAATTAAAAGTTACTTGACCCGCCTCTATTTTTTAATGCCTGATTAAACCAGTCTTTACGGCAACAGTTGGAAAAATACCTTTTGATAAAATTGCAGGATTGACACTAATTTGATGTCATAGGTTTTATGAAAACCTGGTACTTATTGCAGAAAAATGCAGGGCAAGCACATGGTGTTTTTAAACCAAGCAGATCCTTCCTTAAAATCATGCAAATTGAGATTGAATTTATTAATGACTTGCTGCGCCCCGCGGTTTCACCCGCGTAAGTCTCGATCCAGTGGAAATATCGGGATAAAAAGTATCCTATGTGTTAATCTAGGCTATAAAGTATCTGTTTGCCAAATTTCATCCAAATCCAATACACAAACACACAAACTTTCACATTTATAATATATATATATATATATAAATAAATATATATATACATACACATATATACTACTATATACATATAGTATAGGTCAGGTTTTTAGGTGGTATAGGTCTTCTATATAGTAGGATTCCGGTCAATATACTTAAAACACATGGAACAATACTAGTTTACACACTACTCGAAAATGAAGATAGTTGATCACACACACCCTCTCCCGATCGCTACTGATGTTCGTTTGTTTTTTATTTAGTCACTGTCCATAATCGAGACCATCTTCCGCTTCACCCCTCATCACATTCGTTTCCTCGTGTCCGCCTCCGCACTTCCACGAACACGAGGCAACCTCAACCAAGGACAATAGTCTTATGAATCATATGCCATATTAGGCATAACCAGTATAACTAATGTGTCTATTAAGTCGACATTTCCGCGGTCAGTTCCGATTTCACGACACCCTGCGGTTTTGGGTATACGTCATCTGTTTATTGTTTTGTTTACATTGTTCAAAATTGTAATGAATATCAAATAGATTTTTATTCACTCGTGTACATGGAAGTACACAAATATCACTACCACCATGTTTGTACCTATTTTAATTTCCTGGCAGACAGGAAGACCCAAAAAGCAGCATTCCTCTTAATAACAGAATCCATTTTTTTGTGCCAGTTACAGTAGAAGGAAATGCCTCTACCTTCACGAAGATATCCAGCAAGTTCGGAATCCTTGAATCTGCTCTTAGTCAGATCTTAATTTGACCTTCCCCCTAAGAAGGAGCGGAGAGAGCCCAGGGCTTTGGCATAGGGATTATTGTAGCTAAGGCTAAATAGGCATGGTCCGGATTTATTCTTGGGACAGGGAGAATGAATTGCAAAAGAAACTGAAACTATTGAATAAGGATAGCAACTCATGGACTGTTGAATAACCAGTGAAATACACTGCCCCACAAAATGGACCTTACCGATTACATGCCGTTAAAGTGCCTACTTTTGATACAAGCGGAAGTTCATCTAAAAATAAAAAAACGCGCAAGTTCATCTTTATTAATGAAAACACAACAAAAACGATAACGCTAACAAGGAAAAATATATTACTTATGTCACGCCCATGCCAGGCATATTATATTTAGATAGGAATAGTTTAACGACGATGATGCGACATGACTCAAGAGTCAAAACATCATGATATGTCGTGTTTATGGAAACGATAATGTTTCCTGAATATATTTAGACAGCGGAGGTTGTTCCTATCAACGAGGAATCCTTCCGTTTACTTGTAGATAGTGAGGCCTTGTGTGTCAACGAACTGAATTTGGGCCGACATCATAATGTGACACATTTGCTGTTGTGACGCAACCACATCTCTCTCTAGGTCAGAACAAGAGTTATGTCAAGGCAGATGCTGTATTTTGATCGGAATTATTCGTAATTGGTTAGTTTCTTGTAATGCAAGAGGCCAGCGTGGGAAACTGACACATTAAATGGAGACGTTCGAAATTTTCCATGTAACCTTACTGCTATCGTGAGTCCAGTCATGTTCATTTCATAGACGTTGTACAATTATATTAATAACTGTGGAAATTATCAACAAATTTTATTGTGAAGTGTCTAAGATTCAAATAATAATAAATAGTGGTGTCTGGTGCATAAGTTTTTCCTTCAAGCAACCTGTTGCCGCCAGTAAATCTCAACAGACGTTACGTTCTTCATTAGCTGCATGAGTGTGATAGGCGACTTATTAAAAAGTTTACATTAGAGAGGAAGCAATGCTTTCTGAGGGGTCCTTAAAAGGAAATAGGGTCGGTTTTTTTCTCCATACAAAAAGTCATAATTCGAGGTTCGGCTCTCCATATTCGACCAATTTGAAAGATATTTTATAAATTGAAATAAAGAAAAAAAAAGAAAATGTTATGTTATATATTTTTCATTTTTAGTTGTCAAATTTGTACAATAGGCCTTTGATGACAGTGGTCTAAACAGGCAATTTTTGTTCAGAGAATCTGTACAGAGTACAAGTGCTGCGGTAACACCATCGTGAAGTTTAGAAATCCGACCACTCACATGACCCTTCGCCAACCTACACATGAGAATTTTCAAAAAATGCTTCTGCCAGTAGTTCATTGGCTTATTTAATTATCGTATTTAGCTTATTCATGAGAAAATATGTGGATACACTCTTTGCACGCCATCCTTTCTGTCATAGCATAAGAAAATGCATTAAAAGGGTCCGCTTTGTTTTCCTCGTTTTCAGTTTTTCACTGTTTTTTTTTCCAATGAAACGGAAACGGATGTTTCCGATAAAAAATTTAGCAAGTGTCGATAGCATTGCTCTTTATATGCATCAATAAAAGATAAAAACTGGTTTTATAAATCTTTATTTAATTGACAGAAGTCGTAAATATGCCTTTTTAGAATAGACGAATGTAATTTGTAACACTTCCAAGTATAAAAATGTAAATAAAGACATAATAAATTAGACTAAAATATTTTATTTTTGAGATAAAGTTGAAAAATATTTGCAATTACCAGGAAACTGATAAAGATTACAAAATTTCACAATCAAAACATTAAAAATAGAGGAAATGTAAATCAAAAAACATTCAAGGCTGTTCTTATCGATTAGTTTACATATTTTCGTTCGCATCCTATAACAGGAAGTAAGGAGAAACGAGCCTTGTCGACATTTTGTTCGTTTGTGTTTACCCTATGACAGGTCTTCGCGACACCTTTATAAAAACGCGCGGCACACCAATTTACTTCACATACCTATTGCTGTTTTCTGATCGCCTAGTCCTTTTCCTTAAACAAGGTTTTTATTAAAAATATAAAAGCTTAAAGTTTTCATTTAAAATAAAAGAATATAAAACTAATCTGAAACTAGCTTAATTCAGTCAAAATGAATTCTATAATTTATATATTTTTAGTAGTTTTAATTAGTAGAAATAATGCGTTGCCTGCAGGGGTTTATTATAATTTAATCGATTTTTTATATGACGACTTCGAAAAGAATGATATAGATGGGGGTGATACTATAGATGTGTCGAGTTTGGGACCCGAAGCTTATGGACTACCGAAAAATGAGAGCGGTGAGTGATAATATTATTATCAGAATCTAACATACATTCAACTTTTTTAACCGACGATGAAAAAAAGGAGGAGGTTCTCAAGTCGACATGTATATATATATTTTTTTTTATGTATGACCATGCATAACTTTTTACCGAGAGGTCCAATTTGATCGATTTTTTTTTATTGGGGCGGGTATCCCTCTAAGTTGGTCCCATATAAAATTGAAAACTAAAATCCACCCCTAAGGGTAGAAAAACTGGAGTTGATTGATTTGTCACCTACTGAATTTTCAACTGTGAACCGATTCTGCTGAAATTTTGCACACAAATTAGATTTAAGTCACAATAATAAATGGTAACTCAAAAGCGAAAAATAAAAACTTTTTTACAAAAAATTAAACCGACACACTTACATAATTACTTATAGCGTGTATTTGGCGCCACCTCAAAATGTGTTACTTAAATTCGTTTAGGAGCTTAGTTACACTAAAAGGTAATTTTTTTTTTTTTCGCTTTTCTGTTATCTTTTTTCGTCGGTTTAATTTTTTGTAAAAAAGTTTTTTTATTTAATAGAAGTAGAATTCATTGTACTGGAATTATATCAAAGTGATTAATAGGGACCCTGTTTATCACTTCGATAAAATTTCATTGGCCTTTAACATTGATATTTGACCCTAGCCAATAGGGCCAATTTTAACTGACGGGAGTGACTTCAAATAGGGTAGACCTCAGTTTTTGTAACTACAATTTAAATTTATGTCTTTAGGAAGATTTTTAATTAATTTGTCAGAAAAACTCCCAATACCTATTACATAATCTATTATTATTGCCTTAAAGAAAATTCGAAAAACTATTGTAATGCATAGTTCACAATTTAAGTTGATAAGTAATAAAGTATTCATTGGTGTGCCTGACGTAAATTGAAGTAATTTTAGTAGGCAAGTTTTTAATCACGCCTAAAATTGTATGGAGTAGTAACAGGCGCTGATTAATTTGACAGGACTAAACTAAAATTTATCTTCTGTCCTTTTCATAATGAAATAGAAAGAAAAAGATGCACCGAACTTAAATTAAGTTTAGTGTGTGAACAACAGAATCGGCACCATTATCTAATTTAATTATGTAAGTAAGTAATTAAATAACCGTTTCCTTTAACATCAATTTGCATTTTAGTGTTGTTACAAACGGTTGTTATCGAGTGCAAAAAAATCGCGTGAAGCCATTAACTTTATATAGCACGGCCTGTGTGCTGGTATCTAGGTACTTAGTTTTTTTTTGTTGATTGTTTTGGCAACTCTAAAAAATATGGATTCAACTTAGAAATTATCATCGACAAATTCTAACATGTTAAGTTAAGAATAAGTTGGTGCAAACGGTTTAAATCCATTCAATCCAAGTTTTGTAACGCTAACAAAAAAAACCAAATAGTTAATTAAGACATTGGATTTTTCGTTTTCTGAAAAGCTTTGCATCCCCAATATCTCCAAACTAAAATGTTCTGAATTACCTTAAGCTTTAAATCACGAGTCACTAAATGGCGGATCACAGTCCGGATCCGGAAGCCGAACCCAACATAGTTGCAAAAAGGCTACGCAGATGATGGTGATGATGAGTCCGGATCCGGATCACCGACGATTTTTGTACGGACCTTAGTAAAGTTCGATTTCGACTTACCGATGAACATCTCCAAGTTTGAATGGCAAAAATAATAATATGCATACTTAGTGAAAATTTAATTTTTCACATTAAAATTAATTACTATTTTTTTTTATTTATTCAGGTTTTATTTCATAATTGATATTTTTAATCTTGGGTGTCGTCTACCAAACGGACAGTGACAGCCATATTATTAAAAAAAAATCGATCCCCAATGAAACGAATTGTTGACTCTTTAAATAATAATTGAGAGCATGCAATATGTTGCATGTTTAAGTAAGTAATCTTTTTCAATTGCTTAGCTTCGACTTGGTCTTAACAATTATATGAGGAAAATACCAACACGCATACCCAAATGAAGTAAAAATAGGTTACTGTGAGAAAGGAAATAATTAAAATGAATCCTACTAATATTATAAATGTGAAAGTTTGTGTGTTTGTGTGTTTGGATGTTTGTTACTCAATCACGCAAAAACGGCTGAATGGATTTGGATGAAATTTGGCAAAAAGATAGTTTATAACCTGGATTAACACCTAGGATACTTTTTATCCTGATATTCCCACGGGATCGAGACTTACGCGGGTGAAACCGTGGGGCGCAGCTAGTAATTAATACATGCAGATCGATTCAGGTCGAGATGTATCGCCTGTCATGTTCATACGATAAACACGACAGCGGGCGTGTCAACCTCATCCGATGATAAATTAAAACGAAAAGTCACCTAGCACCAAGTTGACAGCCCACTTGCTCGACTTTATGGTATCCTAATCGTGTTATGTATAGCATTACACGTTGTTCAATGTTTTCGATAACTTTTTTTATCTTCATTCATGCTTTACCCGGTTCCGGTGTAAAAGGAAATTGACTGAGGGCATCATCGATCATACATAATTAGTAGCATTAATTGTAATTGATGATTTAACTAAAGACCACGCTACCGCATTAGGATTATTGCCTGTAATGCTAGTTGTGTTTGTGATAAATAAATAAATAAATCATATTTAAGCGTTCGGAAAGAGGATTTAAGCGAAAGGCACATAATTATAATCGATAATCTGTGGCCCTAGACAAAGTGACATTCTATCAGCGATAACGATGATGGAAAAGGCAAAAATGTATAGGATCGACATAAGCTATCAAAAAGCTTATGTCAATCCTGTTGAAAGTCGTTGTAGAAATACGAAACGCTTTCGAAGCGATTGTCACTTGTCTAGGCCCTCTGGTATTGTTGTGTTCTGGCTCATGTCGACAATAATTGATCCCATCAGTTGACAATTTTATTCAAGTTTTATTTTATGAGTCCCCAATTTAGTTCTCGAACATTTTGGAATATCGCTCAAAATCCACAGATAGTCGAGAACAAAAACTCCCTTTCTGTCCTTTCCGATCCCTCGTAATTTGGGTTTCCTTGTTCGGTAAGTTCTGTTAGGGCCAAGTGTCCAACTTCTGAATCGCTGTGGAAATTACAGCATTATGAATTTCTATTAATTATTGTTACCGCAAGAATTGACGACACTGCGTATTTAAAAATTCTGGATGGATGGTCCCTTCCAGAGTCTTCAAACCCTGACACTTCAGAATATCTTGTTGTTCTTATTGCTTTGTAATTTCCAGGGGATGCATTGGCAAGTTGGTCGGAGTTTTCCCTCATGAACCCTGAGGAGGTAGGGGTCTATGCCGAGGGAGACATCCTCATGCCGCTGCAGGAGGGGAGGAACGGCGTCAGGGAAGAAGTTCTGCGCTGGCCACAGGGACACATTCCTTATGTTATCGAGGGACACTTCAGTACGTAGTAAAACATAACAGAGTCTATTTATGTTACTCATAACGTCACAATGGTGTCGTAAGTACTGAGAAATCCAGTTCATAAACTATTCTGTTAACTTCCGATTTGAATGATGGATGATCCTATAATTTACGGACCGTTATTGGTTAATAAGTATTCAGACTTGTATCTTTACCAACAATTTTGCATAGTAGACCATCCCGTATGGTAGTAGCTATCACAGGTAAAATTAGCTTACGAATCTATTAATATGTCCACTTTGGAAATAAAAAAAGCTACCATTAGGTAAGCAAAACGATTCATTTTTGTTTATAGGAACCGAGTATGAACATTGTATCGGTCATTTGGCGGCCCAAGTTCGGAAGCGCTAGTTTATGGGTTAAAAATGGTGATCACAATATACCTTCTAGGACACACCGCTACATAAGCTATACATTTCCAGTATAAGCTGACCCCTCATTGTTCCGAAAACCTATTTAGAGATCATCTTATACTGGAAATGTATAGCTTGTTACGTAGCCGTGATATACTGATTAGTCAAATCTAATTTATTTATGGTAGTCCTAATTCGTGCTTGATGTGTAGGCTCGACGGAACGAGAAACCATAATGAAAGCGATAGCTGACTACCACAGACTGACGTGCTTGCGTTTCGTCCCATACAACGGACAGAAGGATTACATCACTCTCCAGAGTAAGAACACCGGCTGCTGGTCTAGCGTTGGGAGAATTGGTAAGTCTTGTGATGTACACTTACTTATCCTTATAGTAAACGCTGAAAAATGACATCATTATAACATAAACATAACATCACGCCTGTTTTCCCCGAAGGGTAAGGCAGAGGTGTACCTACAGTACACCCACATTTCGCCAGTGAAGTTTCAGCCCCTTGTAATAGAGGGCGAGCCTATTGCCATCAACCGGGCACAAATCCAGACTTTGTCCGACCCGGGAATCGAACCCAGGAGCTCATGCTCAGTAGTAGCGCTTGTGACTACTAGATCAGCGAGGCAGTTACAGATCGTGAAATATTTAATAGGGTCTATGAAGACACATTCGTAAATTAAGCTATGAAAACTGTGCTTTCAATAGCATTTACTGACAACTGTACAGTTGTCAGTATGTATGGAAT
This sequence comes from Lithophane leautieri, assembly GCA_949152455.1. Lineage (NCBI taxonomy): Eukaryota > Metazoa > Arthropoda > Insecta > Lepidoptera > Noctuidae > Lithophane > Lithophane leautieri. The sequence continues at coordinate 12,937,959 of OX424478.1, forward strand.
GGAATCATAGTTTGACTGAGACCGCTGCTCCTGCGCGGCGAGGCGCCCGGCAATTTGACGAATGACCGGCGGGTGGGACGCAACGTGCCGTGAGCGTTGACGAATGAGTGGCCTGCATTGCCCCGTCTCGCCGCGCACATATCTAAGGCATAACATCGGCCTCGGTCAAACTGGCCGTAAAGTTCTCTTATTCATGTTTATTTCCAGGTGGTCGTCAAGAAGTCAACCTTCAGACTCCTGGCTGCGTGTCCAAGAAAGGAACAGTCCTGCATGAGCTGCTACATGCCGTAGGTTTTATGCATGAGCAGAGCCGCCCCGAGAGGGACGACTTCGTCATCTTGCGCTACAACAACATCAAACCAGGTGACAGTTCTAGCTCATCTAATCTGTAATCGATTATCATCCTTATATTAATAGAATAAGGTATGTCGAGTGGCAAAAAACAGCTTTTAACTTATAAAGCTTACTTATATAACGATCAATTTGATGACTCCTCTTGAATTTGCGTCATAGAAAAAATGTTACTAAACGTTTAAGTCAACAGCTGGTGGTTTTTTGCTGACACACTGCTAATTTATTTATTTATTTATTAAAACATTATGCACAAGTAAAAAAAAAACTACTGTACAACGGCGGACTTAATGCCTGAGGCATTTTCTACCAGTCAACCTTAGGGTGATGCAGAGACAGACATGGCAGGTGCAACAAAAGACAATAATTGCTTTCCATTGCTGGAAATATTCCTCTCCTAACATACTTTGAAGGCCGTAACATGACTAGTTATTTGAGGCTCCTCAGCAGGAGTGTGAGCTTTGTGGAAAATAATCGTGAAATGATCTTGTACAGGTTCCGAGGCCAACTTCAGGAAGGCGACCACCAAGCAGACCAATGACTTCGGCATTCCCTACGACTACAACAGTGTCATGCACTACTCCGAGTACGCTTTCTCTAAGAACCAACAGAAGACTATCGAACCTAAGGTACGTTATCACAAACTTTTATTGAAGAATATATTTGAAGAAAAAAAATCAAAAGGCTTCACTGCAAAATGCAGGCAGGGTTTATCAGAATTTTCATATTTAATAACAAGAAGATCACTCTGATCTGGGTACCTACTTAAAATGTATTATTGGTTCCTGCAGACGCAGATAAACTGGAGAAAACTGTTCAATATAATATCTTGAGGATAACCTTTTCAATCGACCTTTTCAGGTTGGAGGTGTGAAACTGGGACAGAGAGAAGGATTAAGTCGTGGCGATGTCAAAAAAGTCAACAACATGTACAAGTGCAAGAAAGAGTGAGTGGTTGCGTACGGTTTGTGATACTTGGATCACGAAGTCCCTTGAAAAATATATTAACTTTTCATGAAAGTTTAAAAAATTGTCGTTAGAAATGTACCATTTAAAGGTTTTACTTTTTTTCAAGATTATTTTACCAGAGACTTCAAGGCAAGTTTATTTTCCACAGATGCATCTACTTATTTTAATACTTAGATCTTAATTTCCAGGGAGCCACAAGGCGGCTGGTTGGGAGGAGTGTTCCAGAACCTGTTCGGAGCTAAGTAGCGTTAATTTAAGAGTTTGTTTTCAGTTGCGTTAATTTAACTCTCACTGCGTTAATTTAAGAGTCTGTATTTAAATCACAAAGATCTGATAGATGTAAGTTTTCTAGTCTTTACGTTTGTATGAAATAAAGCGTACTTATTATTTATTTGTGTTATTTTATTATTTCTTTGTTTGTGATTTCGCTATTCCAACTTCCTCTATGCCACATAAAATGTATCAGCGATCATTGTTTAGCGTCATCCCTGGTCCTGACTTTTAAACTGTAGCATTTTTTTTTTGTCCATTGTAAGGTAGATGTTTATGATAGATTCGATGATATTCTAAAGATTTACTCAAAGAAGCATAATATTTTCCAAATAATACTTAAAACGTAAAGTAATGATTTGATTCATCAATAAATTATATTTATTCAGGCTAAACTAATATCTATCTACCTTTTGCTACAATCATGATTAGAATATGTGTCATAACAGTGCCAGTGGAGTACCAAGTCGGCATGAGAAACTAAGAGGTATTAGTTTCAGTTACTAGGACTTTTCATATCTTTCTATTTCCATCGACATCAAACATCTCAGGAACTGGTAAGATCTGTCGCAGGGGCAAGTTTCCTCTGAAAAACATTTTTTTTAAATAATATGTTAACAAGAATATCATGTCGTGGTACTAGGGTATAATAAACTTACGTCGGTCAGCAGCGCATAAGGCAGCCATGTCTCCAATATCATCCATAGGCTTTCCATTCCGTTCTCCGGCAAATATGACTGCTGCCCGCGCTGGATTGAACTGACGGCCGTCTTCCGATACTATGCCTACGTTCTCGAAGACACAACGGATGAAACACTAGGAGTAAAATATTTTAAAAAAATATATAGGAAAAGCAGAAGTTTCCCATCTTTAAGCTTATAACGATAGCCAATCACGGAACAACACAATAATTGAGAAATAAATAAGAGAGAAATATTATAACTTGGTAACTGTGGAGATTCATCATTTCAGCCGAAAGACGTCGACTGTTGGATATAGAGGCCTTCCCAAAGCACCGTCACTGCGACCGGTTCTGTGCTTCCCGCATCCAGCGCATTCCTGCGGCCTTAATAAGGTCATGGGACCATCTTGTGGGAGGCCTTCCAATGCTAGCTCTTCCGGTACGCGGTCGCCACTCCATCTTTCGGCCCTGGAGATTGGTTAGTTGATAATATGAAGCTTGACTCACCTTAGGCGTTTTATCAGTTTCATCTATAAAGCTGCCGCTCTCATTCAGTGCTTGTAGATAGGCTGCAATGGAAATCATACATAAAATATCGATGGTATAAAATCTATTTCCAGTAGAAGCTTTATCGTGAGGAGCGTTAAAAATATATATGTGGATCGCTTCAAAATGTGGAAGACCAAAGAAACGATGGATGGATAAAGTGAAAGATGATACGGCTAGGAACACTGAAATGGCGATGGAATAGAAGACGAGGATGATACTAATGATGAGTAATCGTACTTTCAGATGTACGTTGCCCTTTTTGGGCGCAGGTTAAAATATTTACTAACGAAGCTTACCCATTTCAATCCTGAAACTTTCATTACAGGCGTTGAAGACAGCCATAACATCAATATCTATCTTATTGATACTGCTATCCTGGTCAGCCATGGTGGTAGTTGGCATGGCTTCCTTCGTCATTGCATCTTTCATTTGCGTATTCGCCGATTTTGTTAGTGCGAATGTGATGACGGTCAGAACGATGGCTAGTAGCACCTTCGTCATTTTGATTGTGTGTCATGAACCCACTGATACTGAATATGGTCATTAGGTCATTTCGCTTTATATGTGGAGTGAGTAATTGATTGAGGCAGAGGTTGAAAACATTCCATTTTTAACAAAATATTCTTTTCAGTGTATGGAAAAAAATCCATGTTGAAGTTTAACGTTTGAAATTGAATTGTAAATCAATTTAGGGGTTTATTCATTTCTAACGTATGTTCCACGTGAGTCTTGTTTACCTATCATTATATCGTTTTAATTTTCATTATTACATACTAAAGTAAGTACCTTTTTTATAAAGTTTATTTTGGAAATTGTTTTAGTAACCTTTTTTTTAAATTGAGAATGTTAACGATAACTGCTTTAGTGATTACCTACGAATGATTGCAGATAAATAAGTACGTCTATTTTTGGATAGTTTTTCACTAACCATCATAAATAGCGGCTAACTTTTTTCTAAAATTAGTATATCATTTTAAATAAGCATTATTATAATTCACACTTCCTGTATATGCCGTTAATGGAAAATTAATGCCTGACCTCTTTATGCCCATTATTATGGATCTAGTATCCATAAACTTGAAACTCTTTATTACATTTTATAACATTAATGCAGAGTTAAAAAAAAAAAATTGCCACTTCCAGGTACCGAACACGGAGACGATATCGAAGATAAGTGCATAATTTCGTTCTATAACAGTCATGACTTTAAAAAAAAGATTTGACCATCGTTGGGCTATAACTTTACTAAGAACATCAACAACATGATATTATAAAAACTTATTACAAAAAAAAAAAAAACAATCATTTTACAAAAAAAAATACTAAAAAGGTGAAAAATTACTTTAATTTCGGAAGTCGGTGGCAAAAAACGAAAATCGAAAAGCAAAGACACCTTGGAAGTCGGTTGTTTTTTTTTTTCATAAAAAGTTTTTATTTTTCAGTTTTTAGTTGTGGTACCTACCCCAGACAAATTCGAATACCACTACCTGCTATGTAAATAACAGTGACGGAGTAACTTAAAACATATACTAAGTGGGAAAAATACATAATATTGAAGCTAACTCAAAAACTACACAAGCAAACTTAATAACATTTATATGGGACGACCTCTGAAGCATGAACTACCAAACAAAAAATCGATTCATAATTGGCGGAGTAATCGCGTAACAAATACACAAAAAAAAAAAACATTCAAACGAATTGAGAACTTCCTCCTTTTTGACGAAGTCGGTTAAAAATACAGCGTTTTTTCTGTGGATAGTTCTATTCTAGAATCGTCATGTATAATCTGTATAATTTTTTGTAAACCACAGTAATCTCGACGATGTATAATTGCCACAAATTGACCGAGGCCACCAGATAATGTGCCATCAATATAATCGGAACAATTTGTAATCATTACCTTTGAAAACCTGTTTATTGAACGTGAGAGCTTGCATCCTGTATTTTTCATTTCAGTTTGGAGCAATTGTTCAATTTAATATCTACGTTTCAGTTTACAGTGTTTTTTCATTACCAACGATGAAGAAGCAACGATGTGTTTTTTAAATAAAAAATTATGAAAGAGGAAGAAGCTTGTGTGTAGTGCTTGTATCTAGTGATTTCCGGCAATTTGTTTGTGTTAATAAGTGAACAAATTATAATATAATATAACAGGGAGACATATAATTATAGTAGGTATAGAGTGCGCGCAACAAACTATGAACAATAGACACGGGCTTAAACACCACGACGTTCCTCACCACACTCACTTACTTGTCAGTTCGAGATTCATTCATTTGTATGTCGCAGTGAAGCGGTACAAAATGTTCTATTTTTATCTATGGCAATGGTGCCGAAGGTACAAAATGTTATTTTAAGGTGTTGGGATATTCAATCATTTTGTATGGGATATTTGAAGTGCCTCTTGTATGTCCTACCCAACACTAATCTATAGCTCACTTGTCTACGATGCGCACTAAGCGATTTGTGCAATACGTGCACTCTATGTAATATTATATCTCTATGATACCAGCCTATTATTGTGCCTCTGCAGAGTAAAGGCCTCTTCTCATACACAGAAGGCATGAGCATTGATCACCACGTTTGCGATTGCGTATTGGCAACTTCAGACACTAGTTCACTTATGAAAGGTAAGTCATTAATTCTTTTGAAGCAAGGTCATTATATTATGTATCAATCTGCCTAGCTTATTCCCAACTATGTTGGGGTCGGCTTCCAGTCTAACCGGATGCAGCTGAATACCAGTATTTTGCATGGAGCGACTGCCTATCTGACCTCCACAACCCAGTAACTGGGTAATACGATGATACCCTTGGTGTAAGACTGGTTGTCAGACTTTCGAGCTTCTGACGACCCGTAACGAGAGTCAAAGATCCACGAATGACAGCCGGGACCAACGGCTTGACGTGAATTAAGTAAGCGACAACGGAAGTATTTAAAAATAACTTTATTCCGACAGAGTTACAGCGAAACAGTAATTAATTAAATCTAACAAAATATTGATCTTATATACTAACTTAATTGCTAACGTAGTACATGCACAGCGTGATCAGATTGACGCATGTTCTAGATAATTATAAATGCTGATCGCGCAGTGGGGAAATTGGGAAATAATAATCTAGTAAATACTTATTGTCTGACAAAGCTAATATTGGTAGGTTGGGGTTCCTTAACTCCTCCCTCCCTAAGAGAGGAATTATCCGAAGGTGTCGCAGACGGTTTCGGAGAATTTCGACAAAAGTTTATGAACTGAAATTTATACATTATAAAGATAACTATTGCTATTACAATAACCACATACTCTAAGATGGTCCATATACTAATTTCTATTGTCACTGTTTGTGTCGTATCGTCTATTTCACTAAATTTTGCACTTTGTAACACTTCTTTCACATCACTGAAGTCCACATTTCTTAAATCCACTTTCTTTGATCTTCTCTGAATGTCCTGTTGTAGGTCTGGCATCTGGATCAATGGCAGCTGGAAACTGGAAACTGTAGTGTTTGTGGTGGCGGCAACGATGACTTCGCCTATTTGTGTCTCGCATTGTTGGCCAGGTGTCACGATGTAGGTCCCAAGAATAGTGTACTTCAGGATTTCTGTATTGCAATTCTCGGTGATGATGAGATTTTCCTCTGAGTAAACCAACCATTGGTTGTCGGTTATTTTCTGTATCTTAGTTTTTTCTATTTCAATATGGTTCTGTATGCAGTTTTTGTAGTTGTTCTTCATCAGCATTATTTGTTCAATGCAGGTCTCGGTTGGAAACTGGGCTAAATTAGTTTCAGCGCAAAGAAATTTTTCATTTTCAATCTCAGTACATGGGCTTACCACGGGCATGTATTTCAATCTATTCACCATCAGGTAAGGATATTTGGGTATTATTGTAAAGGTATTTGGAGAATGGAATATAGGGATGGGTATAACCTTGTAATAATTATATGTTTCGTTATTTATTAGGGGAACTTCTAAAACAAAAACTAACTTGTTGTTATTTATATATGATTTAAGTATGATATTACGTTCTAATTTTATTAAATTATGTTTGCTTACTGGGTATATTGTTCTAGCATGTTTAGCAATGACTTCTAACGTATTATATAATTCTGTACTATTTATAATGGATTGGTGCAATGTATTCAGTTTGCTAAAGGCTATTGCCGTTTCAATCTCTTGTATGTTTTCGTAACAGGTCCGAAAGTTATTTAAAATTTGATACATAGTATTTAATATTTGGAAAAGTTTGTTAAACCTGAACTCATGTTCAACTAATTTTTCCATTTCATTGGTATGTAAACCCAAGTTTTTAATATTTGAATTTATTATTTCAGAGTCATTTACTAATTTATCAAAAGCTTTTTGCATTGATGATACTTTACGTTCGACCACATGCTCTTTGTTCTGTATCATTTGGATTTCTCTATCATATTTAATTGCATCATCTTCATCTAAATTTCCTGTGATAGCTTTTACAAGTGAGCCTAATGGATTAAACAAGGCTCTTTTATTTCTATAATGGAAAGGTAAGATTTGAAAAAATCTATCCTTAGTTAGTTTAATAAGATATTCTATTTGGTTTTCTATTCCTATAGTTTCGTTACTAAGACTATTTTCCTTAATTTTAATTTTCAAGTTAATAAAATCCCGAATATTATTATCTATTTGTAAGTGTAATGATTCTAAATCTACACTTTTGTATATTGTCCAATAACTATTCCTCTTCACTGCTACTCCCCGCTTTATCGCTGCTATCCCCGGATTCTGACCGAGGTTTTGGAGGTCCAGCGTGAGTGTTGGCACCACTAGTACCAGAAGTACCAGGCACGATCTGTGGAGGACGTTTTACATTTTTTAAGGCTACTCTAGTTTTCCTTTTCTTTACTTCTACTGGGACTATATTTCTTTCAACTTCACCTATTACTTTCGCTTTTTCATATCGAGGTTTTTCTTTAGCTTTTCTAGTCCTAGTGTCTTTCATGTAAATATTATCGTCTGGTTCGAGTACCGGTGTCGTTTCGCCACCTTTTTTATTAATTATTTTAATTTTATCGGATTCTAATTTTTCTGTTATGAATTCATAGAGTATTTTAAGGCGTTTTCTATGATCTAACAATAATTTCTGAGTTAAGTTCTTCTCTCTATCCACGTTAAATACATTATCGGAATAAGTGTGACCAAATACTAGTTCAAAAGGCGTAAAATCTGTTGCTGAATGTATGGTGTTGTTATAAGCCATGATGGCATAAGTCATAACTGATGCTGTATCTAAATCGCTTTTATCGTATTTTGCTATACGATAAATCTCAATAATGGTAGAATGAAACCTTTCTACTATTGCCATTGAACTGGGATTATTTGGCGTCCCAATATGAAGTTCAATTTTGTAAAAGCTTAACATTTCTTTAATCAAAGTATTGTTGAATTCTGTACCGGAATCGCAACTAATTTTCTTAGGCAGACCATACATGCTGAAATATTTAATCAATGCCCTAACTATCTCTGGTGTACTCCTATTCGGTACCTCTATGGCTTGTGCTATTTTACTAAATGCATCCACTATAGTTAAATAATATTTCCCTTCAATATATAATAAATCCATAAAAGCTTCCTGAAAAGGGGCATCCTGGGTTTGTGTTAACTGAATGTGGGGTTTAATCGGCTTTCTATCATATTTCATGCGTTTACATGTTTCGCAAGCATTTATGATTGCCGTGACTGTCTCTTTCATGTTTGCCCACCAATAATGTCTTTTAAGTTTGGTTAAAGTTTCTTTAATACCTCTATGACATGTTTTCCCGTCGTGGTATTTTAAAATAACTTCTTTTTGATCTTCTTCAGATCCTGTCAAATTTATAACTCTTTCTGTACACTCGGTTAACTTAACTGAATCCTTTTTAAATAACTTAATTACCATGTTTGAAAAAGTTTTTCTAAAAGATGTGTGTTCGAAGTATATAAAGTACTTATGTTTTGGATCAATATACTCTTTCAAAAAGTCTTTAACTAATATATCGTTATTTGTCGGTAAGTGAACTTCGAGAATTTTTTGTTTATTATTTGAAATATCTTTTACGTCTAATTTATTTTTAAACCATGAATGAATTAAAATCTGTTTTGGTTTAGTATCGACAGCTTCGTTTAAACTAGGAATGCCTTCGTGTTCTCTATTTGAAACTGAGTTGGCAGTGACCCCATCATCAGAATCCGAAAGTTCTATCGTTTCTATTGGAGTTTCGGGGTCTTGCAATTCGTTTTCTATAATTTTTTGTATACGTTCCTGCCTATCTCCTATATTTACGAATATTGAATCTAAATCGTCGTCAATTGCATTAATCTTAATCCTAGATAAAGCATCTGCATTCGTGTTTTGAGGGCCTTTCTTATATTTTATTTCGAAATCGTACTCTTCTAACCTTAACCGCCATCGCGTGAGTTTACTATTGGGCTCTTTCAATGAATACAGCCAAGCTAATGGTCTATGGTCTGTAAATATGGTAAACTTATTACCATACAAATACGGTCGAAAGTGCTTAACTGCCCATATTATGGCTAAAAGTTCCTTCTCGATAGTGCTATATTTTACTTCTGTGTCGCTTAAGGTTCTACTAGCATAGGCTACAGGCTTATCTGAGCCTATCGTTCCTTGTGACAATACAGCCCCGATCGCAAAATTGGATGCATCCGTGGTTAAAATAAAAGTTTTACTAAAGTCAGGAAATTGTAACAAAGGTGCATTTGTTAAAAGCTTTTTACATGTCTCAAAACATTCTTTATATTCCCCATTAATTACAATTTTGCGACCTTTCTTTAAACAAGCGGTTAATGGTCTAGTTATTTTGGCAAAATCTTTGATAAATTTCCTATAATAACCGATTAGTCCTAAAAAGCTTTTAATCTGTGTAACCGTTTCCGGTATAGGATACCTAAGAATAGCGTCTATTTTATCATTATTTGGTTTCAAACCTTCACTTGTAATAGTATGCCCTAGGTAGAGTACTTCCTTTCTAAGAAAATGAGACTTATCTAATTGAACTTTTAAATTTGTTTGACGGAAGCGGTCAAAAACTGCTCTAAGTTTTTCTACATGTTCAGGCAAGCTTTTAGAAAAAATAATGACGTCATCGAGATATATTAAGCAATGTAAGCCTTGAAGGCCTCGTAAGACGTTATCCATCGCTCGCTGAAAAGTTGCGGGTGCGGTCTTTAACCCAAACGGCATTCTGTTAAATTCATAATGACCTGAAGGTGTGCTAAACGCAGTTTTAGCTCTATCTTTCTCCTGAACCTCTAATTGATGGTACCCGCTAGCTAAGTCGAGAGTTGTAAAGTATGTACTATTACCTAGCATGTCAAATAAATCGTTAATGTTGGGCAAAGGGTATTTATCATCAATTGTGATTTCATTGAGCCGTCTATAGTCAACTACCATCCTCCATTTTTGTTGGCCTGACGCGTCTAATTTTTTCGGCACTAAATGTACGGGAGCACTCCAGGGAGAATGAGATTCCTGGATAATGTTATCCCTTAACATTTTCTCGACTTGACTACTGATCTCTTTTGTTTGAATAGGTGGCAATCTATGTGCCTTAATGTTTATTGGGTCTTCATTTTTTGTTCTTATTCTATGTTTAACCTGATTTGTGAAGGTTAACGGAATATTTTCACAATAAAATATATCTTTGTATTCTTTACAAAGTCCCTCAATAACCGTTCGTTCTTCTGAATTCATATGATCTAACTGTAATTTGTCTAAATTCTTTGTTAGCAAGCTGTCCACTTCTATATTATTATCTATGAAATTAACACTAACAGATGGGTCCTGTATGTATGGTTCCACTTGAAAAGGTCCCGTAACTACTAATTTTCTATTTTCATGGCTACCATTCTGAATAACAGTTGTTGCATAGCCTTCAATACACGTAACTAATGCGGCGGGCATTCGAATCCTTTCCGTAAATTGCTTAAAATCTAACACAGCTTCCCCGTTCAGTACGTTGACTGGGAGTCTTACTCTAAGTTCACTACGAGATGGTAGATTATATATCTCTCTCATAGGTGGTGAATATATGATAGGAATATCAGTATTTTTTAAATGTAGTATCTGATTTTCCATATTAATCTTTGCCTGTAATTGCTTCAGCAAATTGCCTATTAACCCATCATACCTATCGTCGACACTATAGACATAAAACTTATGGAACTCTTGACTTCCAAAGGTAACCGGTAATGGAATAATAGCCGTTTCACTATGAACACTCGATGCGTGAGTGCTAACAACTTCGAAGGGTTCATACTGTAAATAATTTTTAAAATATTTATTCGCTATATACGGGCTTATAAACGATCTAACACTCCCCGTATCTATCATAAAAACTGCCTTTAATTCTGGTATAACTATATGTGGTAAATTTAAGCGTTTATTACAATTTATTTTTATTCGTTCTCTCGGGTAGAGGCCGTTATGCAAAAATTTCCCGCCCCGGGTTCTTCAGGAGAAAATTCTTGGCACTCATTGTACGAATAACTTGAACTCTGTTCATTATTATTAGAATTATTTATGTAATTAACACGTCGTGAACTTGCAGTACGCATGGTGACATCAGTATTCGCACCCGACGTAGATGCTTGCGCTGCAAAAGACGGCGTGCTCGATGCATGTGCCGCGAACTGTTGGTTCGGTTGTGCAATCGGAACAAATGACCTACTTGACTGCGGTGACGCATTATTGTTGTTTGTACGATTAAAATTGTCTTGATTTCTTTGAATATTATTATGTTGTTTATAATGTCTGGGCTGATGCGAATTGTTCGGTGTAAATGTGCTGTTTGTAGCACTATTCGGTACATGTGTACTTGATATGCTATGTGAATCTTTCTTTTGATTATTAGATTCAATTGCATTTTGGTTATTTGGCAAATTGGGTCTGTTATTTCTGCTAAAATTACGTCTGTCGTTTGTTTTCGACTCATAGACTGCCTGGAAGTTTTGTTCTTCTAAAACTATTTTTAATGCATCCTCTAACGTTGTGACGTCGCGCAAACGAACTAATCTAACTAAAAATGGCGGTAAATTAAACAAGAAAGCATTCATTGCTCTGTTACTATAAATGATTTGCTTTGCCTTACGTAGAGATTCATCAATGATAGTTTCTGATATTTTAGCAAATAAAACACTTCTCATCCGCTGTATTCTATGGCAAAAATCTAAATAACTTTCACCCTTATTTATTCTACACGATTCTAACTCCATTGCTAAACAATCCTCTGTGCGTGGATCACCGAAGTGTTGGTTTAACAACTTCTTCAGCTCGTCCCACGTACCTATAGCTTCTCTTTCGCCTACCAAACTGGCTGCTTCGCCTGATAACCTACTTGTTACTACATGAAATAAATATTCATTTTGGGCTGCGGTTCCTAAGAACTTAGACAAAATGTATTCACATTTTTTTATAAATAAAGTCAACATTCTAGTGTCGCCGCTGAATATTGGTATGATGTTAACCAATTCCTGTGGGACACGGGTTACGTTTTCCATTGTGAAAAGTTATGAAAGAAACCAACGCGGAGAAAAAAAAATCACACTAATGTGCTACTAAACTATCACTACTCTAAAATATTAGTACAATTAAAATCTATGCAAATATTATTACGGCGTTGTCCAATCCCTAGTAATACACAAACACATAGACTATTACAAGGTTGGGATATAGATGGAAGAGCTGAGAGGAAGGTGAAAAAGATTTACTCACAATTCCGCAGCTAGCTCCATGCTCCCTGAATTACTGCTGTGGCTGGTCCTCTTCCGTAACTCGAAGTGGCTTCTTAATGAATTTATTTGTTCGGCGATCTCTGCTAAACCGTAGACACGGACGTCGGCTACTCCACGTAGAATTGTATACACGGCAAACTGACTACAGAGATCCTACCGGCTGCGCCAATTAAGTAAGCGACAACGGAAGTATTTAAAAATAACTTTATTCCGACAGAGTTACAGCGAAACAGTAATTAATTAAATCTAACAAAATATTGATCTTATATACTAACTTAATTGCTAACGTAGTACATGCACAGCGTGATCAGATTGACGCATGTTCTAGATAATTATAAATGCTGATCGCGCAGTGGGGAAATTGGGAAATAATAATCTAGTAAATACTTATTGTCTGACAAAGCTAATATTGGTAGGTTGGGGTTCCTTAACTCGTGCTTTCCGAGGCAGGGAGGAGTCTCGGTATGTAAAGATGGTCACCCATCCAATGACCAACCCCGGCAAGCGTAGGGTAACCTGATAGATCGACCTGGTGCGGCTGTTATTACTCAGCCACGAGCTCCATTACTTAGCCACGAGCTCATCATCATCATTATATTATGTATATATTTCTTATATCATTCACCAAGACGCATCTCATAATCTATTCATTAGAATTCACTTCCTTTCTACAACAATAAAGTACTAGCGACCCGCCGATCTGTGTGCAAACAAAGCGTTGCGTGTCGCATCGATGGTTACGTGGCGGCTGTCTTCTGATTCTGATGATAGAGGATGTAAGCCGCTGTCGTACTACGTCCACGACGAACTGATAAATTCCGGCACTATCCTGATGATATTGAAGCTGCTAAACCAGTAATACGGTGATCACAATCATAGTCTTTCTCCGGTCATGGTCTACCCATGTGCCAAATTTCATCCAAATCCGTTCAGCCGTTTTAGCGTGTAAGCGTAACAAACAAACTCACTTTTGTATTTATAATGTACTAGCTTCCTCCCACGGCTTCGCCCGCGTTGTATGTCGATAAAAAGTTGCCTATATCCTTTTTCAGTCTCTAGACTATCTGTGTACCAAATTTCATTGAAATCGGTTTATTAGTTTTGGCGTGAAAGCGCGACAGACAGACAGAGTTACTTTCGCATATAAAATATTAGTAAGGATAGGTTGTATGTTATGTTAGGTATAGATATAGATTATTTATAATCTTTAGGTATCTTTTTGCTATTCAATGTCTCCAATATATCAAGAGTGCATTGGAATCCATTGCACATATAACATTGTATATTCAGATTTACTAAAAGCTTCACGAAACATATACTAGCTACATTTGTTACATGTCTGAATGCCAAGGTTTATAGTAGTTTAGTCATACCGGTGGTCTTTGTACGATTTACCTTTCTGATCATCATCTGCCTAGCCTTTTCCCAACTATGTTGGGGTCGGCTTCCAGTCTAACCGGATGCAGCTGAATACCAGTATTTTACATGGAGCGACTGCCTATCTGACCTCCACAACCCAGTAACTGGGTAATACGATTTACCTTTCTGATAATAAATGAAAATACATATCATTCAGTGCATAATTGTGTTGAGGGAAATTTAACTCTGTTGTGGTTTAAGTTTCGGGACACTCCCCTTGGTAACGGCCGCGACTTACGACTTGTAGGTCGTAGGTTCGAATCCAATTTTTTTTTTGATGTTGGGAAATCATCAAATGACTTCTCCCGCTGTGGGCGGCGCGGGAGGACTTCAGACTTCACTTGTCAGACTTTTACTGACTAAAACCCACCCGTGTTCCTTCGGTTGCCTTTTGCCAAGGGTCCCGGTATCCCTTCCGGACTTTCCCGCAGTAGGTTCGAACCCGGACAGGCGCTTTACTTTGTGTAAATTATTTAATCACCACTGCTCTCAAAACGGTAAAGGAAAACATCGTGAGGAAACCGGCATGTCCTAGAACTAAAAATTCGAAGACATGTGACATCTACCAAGCCGCACTGGGCCCACGTTGTGGATTATGGCCCACTCCCTCTCACAGAGAAGAGGCCTGTGTCCCAGCAGTGGGAACGTTATAGGCTGATTATAGATTATTATATTTTTTATTAGGTTCGTCTCACAACTGTCTCATATTGATCCTTCATTCATCATTCTTCTTTGTAGCTTATTTCGGTTCATATTTAAATGGTTCTTGTTCTTGTGTTTCACCGAAAACAATAATCCTTTACCAGCTAATTGTTCTGGAGAACAGCAGCGTATCTCAGAACCCGAAAAACAACCGTTGTTTATCTGGCAGGCTGCAACATACATGTGTCAAGTCAAGAACCACTAAATCTCTACCGTGTAAACAGTTTTAGTTGAACAAATAATGTAATATTAATTTATAGTGCTCATTCGACTGATGTGTGATTTTACACGTGGTTTTAAATGATGTCAGTGCCCTTAGAATGTTAGTCTGGGAGATGTGGGTAGAGAAAGTAATCGGCAATGTTTACATAAAAAACCGGGCAAGTGCATGTCGAACCACGCACAATGAAGGGTTCCGTAGTTGGGATGAATTTATCCATCAAACTTAACATTGTAGTTGAAAAACTTGTTCTCCGATACAAAATGTATGGGAGAACATGTTTTTGCAACTGCAAATTTAAGTTGGTCAATTATTACTCGGTAACTGGTGGAGCCTTCGTAGCGGTGATAGTTTTCCTTTTAATTTCGTTATATATACTACTGCCGTGAACTTTTTCACATTTCCAAACCCAACCATTTAGCTGGCAGGGGGGGGGGGACACTTAACTCTAACAAAAATTTGCACTTTAAAGCTTAATATTCCACAAACGGATCCCTGAATCCAAAAATGGTTTTGACAAACTCCCATTATTTTTAAACGACCTTACCAACGATACCTCACACCATGGGATTGACGAGAAAAAAAAAAACAATCCCCATTTTAAATGTAGGGGAGGAATTTTTTTTTACCACTTTGTCGGCGTGGTTTATATGTATATCCATACCAAATTACAGCTTTCTAGTACCAACGGTCTTTGAGCTAAGCCGCGGACAGACGGACAGACAGACGGACATGGCGAAACTATAAGGGTTCCTTGTTGATTACGGAACCCTAATAAAAGATAATGAAAATCCAGTAAAAAAAACTGGGTATTTTTATTTGTAAATTCAAACGATCAATCTGGAGTTTAATGTTGTTTTATTTGTGCTTCCGAACTATAGTTAATATTCCAATCAATAAATTGTTAGTAGATTTTAAAACAAATCTTTAGCTAAATGGAAGCTCAGAACAGTATGATTTAAATTTTTTACTATGGAGTTGGTTGGTCTTCGGTTCCTGCTCAATATTAGCGAATGAATAAATACATTAATCATCATCTCATCCATATATGCTATATATAAAACACACACACACACACACTTCTGCACTGAAATAAACAACTATCAGTTTAAAAGAAACATGAATTCGTAATAATTCTGGGAACTAATTTTATTTCTCAAACTGTGATTTTTCCTGTGTTGTTTTTTGTAGCCACGGAATAATTGATTTCAGATGAATTATGGATCTGTGTCTGAGAGAAATGATAACATTTATTTGTGAACTTTTTTTTTTGTGCTAGATGGGTTTTTGTCTTTTGGTACCATTTATAAAGAGAAAGTGAGCCTATTCGAGGATTTTATTCTGATCGTCATAGCATAAAGGTAGACCCTACTGCAGAATATTCCCATATCCCGATATACAAAGCAGAAATCATTATATTGATATTCGAATATATGTACTTAGCTGGTTTTTATCAATGAATTTGTTGAAATTCAATAGCATTAAATTCATAAGGCGTTGCATAATTCTCCCAACAATATGTATGTTATACTAAGGTTGGGTTTGTTCGCACCTACTGCTAATTATGTAATTATGAGTTGTGTACCTCACTATCGGTTATACAACTAGGTTAACCGTAGTCTGCAGCAGCAAATTTTTTATTTAATTTTTCATCGATTTGTAACCAAAAGGGTACAAAGGATAGGGTTTGCGGACGCAAAGTGTAGGATTCTTTTATTTTATTGACCCTTGCAAAGTTTATAAAATTTACAAAATGGCCACATACTCGTACGTACGTACGTATTGTAGGTATCGTAAAAAGCTAAAAACATTTGCCATATTTTTAACTACTTGCAGATAACTAGAAAATTTGGACGAAATGAACGAAGTGAACGAGGATTTGATTAAAACGCGGGCTATTGTAACCTTTCAGGGGTGATTAGGTCCGTTATAATATAAGTAATCAATACATGCAATTTTTTTTAAATACGCAATTTGGGAACTGCCGGCTGAAGTGAAAACTTAAAACTAGGATATATGATATAAACAATATCCATCATCATCATCGTCATTATCATCATCATCATTATATTGCCCTGTGTCCCCAGAAAAATAAACAATACTATTCAAAAAATTCAAACTGGTATTAGCGTCATCTACAACGTGCCGCTTCAATGGCGACATTAATTTAACATACGTATGTATACATACCGTCACCGAACATAGGCACTATGCTGGGTGACACCACTTTCCGGCTCGCTACTTGTCTGCGTCTGGGCGCTCCTTGCGTGGCTCCGCATTGCTGCCAATGCGGTGAAGGTGTCGACTGCCTCGGTCACCATGGCCTTTCCTGCAGCAAGAGCGCTGGTCGGTTGGCACGGCACGCAAGCATTAATGACATCATCCGTCGGGCTCTTGTCACCGCCGGGGTGCCAGCTGTTTTAGAACCCAATGGCTTGTCACGCGACGATGGGAAGAGACCAGACGGAATGACCATAATGCTTTGGAAGTTGGGTAGGCCTTCGGTGTGGGATGCAACCTGTGTCGACACCCTCGCGCCATCCCATCTTCCTAGCACGGCGAGCTGCGCTGGGGCGGCTGCTGCAGGTGCAGAAAATCTCAAACGGCGCAAATATAACAACCTCATTGGTAGCTATATCTTTGAGCCGTTTAGGGTTGAAACACTAGGGCCGTGCGGCCCGAGTGCTCATCGAGTATTTCAGGACATCGCCAAGCGGTTGGTCGACTCTTCACGTGACCAGAGGGCTGGCCAATTTCTAGGTCAAAGAATCAGCATTGCCATCCAACTTGGCAATGCTGCCAGCCTTTTGGGCACTTTTCCCACTGACAGCGATGCGGAAGAATTTTTTGATGCCCTATGAGCCCTTCCTTTATGTATAATTTTTTCTGCTATTTCAATGTAACGTGCTATCTAATTTAGAGTCTGACTTATAAAAAGCTTTAAAAATATAAAACAATACAATGCCTATACTTCTATGCCTATTTTTGATTATGTTCAAATGCCTGCATATTTTTATTGATGTAGAATTGGTAAGTTTTGGTTTAACGAATGCAAGTAAAAAAGGGCTCTTCTTCGTTAGACTGTTGAATATTTAAACAGCCCTATATCTTATCTTTACTAATTGCGAACTGTTCGGCTTTCTACCGTTTTTTTTGTGCAGTAACTCATACGAATGGTTCATGACTAGTCGTAGTGAAATAAATAATGAAGGGTAAACGATATCAAACAATTTTAGTTGTTGTTTTGTTGAACTTTTATATACTGGGAGTTGTAAGCCAAGTTGGCGGTAAGTTGTAAGATGAATTGTTTAAACAAAATAGTTTTTACTAGTCAAGTCTACTTGTGTCATCAAACTGGATGTTATTTGAAATTATCTTATGTGGGTGGGTTGCAGTGTCTGTGATGTGTTACCATAAACTTTTTATTATAGCGATACATTCCGTATTTTTTCCTTACCAAACTTTTAGTTTTTAATTCTCTGATAAAAACGTTGATTTCTAATTTCTAGAGTCAAACGAGGAAGCACAACCAAATTATGAATACATTCAAATATTTAAAAGCATACCAGCTCTATTTGAATACCTATTAGATGCATTGGAAGAAAGACCAGAAATATTGGAGAAAAACGATGTTACCATGTTCAACAGAAACATTGAGGGTGTCGAAACAGAGGAATGTGAAAATTCTGATAATGAGAAAATAGTTGACAAACGAAATGCTGATTGTGATAATACGAAAATACAAGATGAACATGTTGGTTCTAATAAAGTAAACAAGAGAGATATCAGTTCTACGAAAGGTGTATCAGAAACAACTGTAGCCTACGAATATGGTAACAGTAATGTGGTCATGAAAGGTTTGGACGAAATAGAAAATAATAAAGTGATTTCTAAAAGATTTTCCAACACTGATAATTTTTACAATTTCGCTGATAAGGAAGGAATCAAAAGAGAATTACTTAGAAGAGAAGACAGAATAAATCGAAAGAAGAGAAATGTACTATTAAAATTAGATGACGATGCAAATGCAATGTTTCGAAACTATGGTGAAGAATTCTTTGGATTTGAACATTTATTTGGTTTAGATCTGAAGCCTGAAGAGATTGAAGAACGCATACTTGCGGCTGAAAAACTGTTGGAAGAACACAATAATAAAAAGGAGAAAAAATAAGAAATATAAGCAATAATGAATGATGAATGATTTGTAGAAAGTTAGACTGTACAAAGAATTAAAGTTTAGAAGAATATCATAACTTAAAAGTTTCTTCATCAAAAGTAAATTCATCTTTTCATTTTAAGATTATCAGTTCAGAATCAAAACATTCAGAACAAAACAGTTAAAGTACATAAAACAACAGTTTTTGATTTAAGAATTGTAATGTAAATAATATTTTGATTTTAAATGACATACACTTTGGTCTTAAAAATAAAAATAATTCCCTTAGAGCTGTACCATGACGACCAAGTACGTAGTGATGCTTCCGAGAATCTGTAAAAAACGTTTTCTTTCCCTAAAAATCGTTGTATTAATCAAGCCAAGTTAGTTTAGTTGTACTAATCAAGGACTCTTGATTCTAAATATTTGGTTATTACCGTTGTAATAAGTGTCCTGTTTAGAGGGAACATCTTCAGCGGTGCATAGCTCACTTCGTTCAGTATCAGATGCTGGTAGAACATCTGAAGCTCCAACAAGAGCCCGCTGTCCTCGGAGGGCGCGTACCGCATCATCTGACTGACCAGGTGTCGCGTCAGCTCCATCTGGAAGTTCATTATCAGGAAAGACCATCAATCTGTGCAGTTTAAAATTGATTTAGTGAACGTGGTGAGATAGAGGCCGTCTGTTGGCTGTAATTCGTAGAATTCTCTTTCTTTGACAGTCGTAACGGGTATTCAGAAGCCCGATAGTCTGACAACCAGTCTTCAGAGGTAAGGTAGGCTGTCGCATGTATTCAGTTGGACAACATAGCCTATTAAAATCATTACCCTCTTTTGTCTCTGCCATAGTCGGGCGGTAAAAAGGATAGGCAGACGACGATGAGTCTCATTTCGCTTTTAAATTTTTGCCTTCAAATAGAGCAGTAATAAAATAGCTTACCTCATCATGTGTCCGATGACAGGGTTCAATAATTAGCAACAAATTGCAAAAATGTTGCACAACCCAGTTTAACTGCAGCAGTGGGCTTGAATGATCAGACCTGGATTTGTTGACTGTAATAAGTTAAAGGAAAATGAATAGCTTATAACTTTCGAGTAGTTTCTAAAACAGTGAAAACTGTCACAGTATTTAGTAACGATGGTCAAGATATGAATTCAGGTAAGTATTTATATTTTGTAACATAAAGTACTAGCAGCTCATAAATTCGAAGAGGAGACACACTTCACAATCAACCTACAGATATTAGTGATGACATGGTACGGCGTGATGACCAGGTGCAGGAGTAAGCACAGCAGCAAAGCCACAAGGACAGTTCCATAGCTCTCATTCACTAGGCGTAGCACATCGCATATAGAACAGTATAGCAAGGCCAGACGACGGACCGTGATCGGTATTGATTTTAGAGAAGGTTTCCGTTGACCTGAAAATTTATTAAAAATATTAAGAGGAGACTTAAGAGTCCAGAAACGTAACATAAAAGGCGCCTTTTTTCTATACTTACACATAGACAGGCTCATAGTGTCCACGATACTGTTGATTGATTTGTTGGTAACATTAGAGTACATGTCTAGTCGGCATTCCCCGTTTGTCATTCCATATTTTGCTTCAGGTGCTGCAAGAATTTAGTTCATGTAGATTTTAGGTAATATTTTCAAAGAAAATAAAAAAAAGGTCATACTGAGAACAGGATGGGCTATCTGATGCAAACGGGTGATATTTGCTATTTACAACTTAAATATCTCGTAGGTAATAAGTGTAAATTATATACGAGATATTTTAGTTTTAAGATATTCTGTTCGTTTCCATCCTGAAGACTTGCCACAAGGACCTCAACATTAACTTTAGAACAATCTTCAACTTACAATTATTCAATATCTCTTGGAGGAGGTCCTTCAAGCAGTTGTTTAGCGTTTGTAAGGAGGTGAGCACAGAGGCCGCCGTCTCAAAGAAAGTCAGGAGGATTACTTGCAGCACCGCTGATGATATGTTGTAGAAGAAATACATGCACGATATGACCTCTGAAAGAGAATGGATACAGTTAAGTTCAGGAGTAAAAAGCGGTTGAATCGAGGGGAGAGATGGTCCAAAGCTTATTCAAATAAATGGCAATTTTTGGCATAAATGAACCAATAAAGGGATCAGAGTCTTTACTAAAACATGAAATTATTGAGGATTACTGGGCGTATTTTATTCAAGAATTAGCTGCTGCCCGCGGCATTGCCCGCGTAGAGCCTAATCATAATAAAAAAAGCCTAAGTTGAGTTGTAATAACATTAGCTATATGCCAGTGAAAGTCCCGTCAAAATTAGTCCAGCCGTTTCGGAGATTAGCGGGAACAAACAGAGAGAAAGATAAAATTTGTAAAAATGTTTTTTTAAATAAGTAGGTAGCGTTCACGCCTAAACCACTGAACAGATTTCAACTAATGGAGATCGATGGCTTCCTGGGGAAGGACACAGGGTACATACTTATATCGACATACCACGTGGGCGAAGCCGCGGGCGGAAGCTGGTAAAAAATAAGTTTCATAAGTATAAGTTTCATAAGTATAAGTTGTATTTACCTTTTCCATGATAAGTGAAGACTTGATAAATGAATATACCGTAATCTATTAATATAATGGAGCATGTAAATATCATAGAGCTTATAACGATCAACATTCTCTTGCCTTCATTCGATGGTTCTTCACGATAGAGACTCAATTTCAAGTTTATCTGAAAAAATAATAATAACTGTGGTCCTAACGTTCCAGTGCGTTTTGGATTGTGATTAGCAAGCAATAAGTGGCTAATTGTGACTTACGTGAGACATATCTTTTTCTCAAAATATCGCAAATAATAATTTAATTTTGGCGAGCTTCCAATTTCAAGAGTAGCGATGAATGTATCTACATCCCCAGCACATATGGACAGTCAGCCTCGCTACGTTCAAGCTAAATGGCTAATATCTTAACCTCGAAATCAGATACTTATAGTTCCATAGTTTTGTCAGTTGCCGATACGAGAGAAGACTTCATCAGAGTTCCAAAAATCAGGACAAAAAGCATGATGTTTGCGTACGTTAAAAACAAGACCGTTGGCTTTATTACCCACCTCCTGCAACTTCAGCAAGTAAACCGTGAGCCACTTCATCCGCATCAGCCCAGTGAAGGCTGCGGTACAGACCACCAGCCCCACGGTGCCCACATCTGCCACCCACACGATGCAGGTCGAGTTGGTGCGGGTCCGGAACGAGCGCTCCGGCTCAATGAGTATGTCTAATGCTATGGTTAATGTCGACAACAACCCTGGTGAAGATAGTGATAGTCAGGGTATGAACTGCGCATTCCTATAACGCTTTCAGAAGGGTCCACCTTGTCTTAGCCACTCTGAACCTTTTATATAAACTATTAAGCAAGAAATGTTTGTCGCGGCTGTCGGTCACGCAAGGAGTAGGACGTTTTGTAGAAGTCAATTAGTATTTTAGTTTAAGGTCTGAAGAATTCGGAGGAACTTTTCTTCACCCATTAAATTGAAGATGGAGCTTGGAGCAGGCCTATGTCCAGCAGGGATGTCCACATGAAACACTATGACCACAACTTTTGTTTAAATAAAAAATTACGATGATGAGTTAAAGCCCACTTCTCAAAAATTTCCAAGTTCAATAAAACAAAAGTTAAAAAACCGGAGGGAGAAAAATTAAAAATTCGGAGTCACACGTAATCTGTATGATTTATGCCCTACACGTGTGACTCCGGATTTTTAATTTGTCTGTCTGTGATGTCTTGTTGCATCTTTGTATTAGTTGACTTTTTGTCGTAGTAGGGTTTTAATTTTATAACATTTGTTTTTATATTTTTTTGTGGTATAGTATATTAAATTTTTTTAATTTGCTAATTAAGCACTTTCATAAGAAACCCAAAACGGCATCATTAAAAAAAAAAATTTTTTTGTTCTTGACTTTTTATCCTCTTGAGGGCGCCATATTCGATACCTCATTTGACAAATTATGATGAGTAGTTTTGAAGTTATGAGGGAACACATGAACATACATACATACATACCGGTCAAAATCATAACCCTCTTTTTTGCTTCGCAGTAGTTGGGTAAAAACTGATAAAAATCTACTCACATAAAGTAAAAGAGAGTGTCGTTCCGTAGAAGTTAGCGGTCTTGGACACTCGCACGCACCAGCCAGCGGGCGTGCGCCTGAAGCTGAGGGGAGCCACCCCGGCGATCTGTGACATTCGCAGCGTGAGGCACAGGGTGCCGGATACCACGCATTCCGTCTGAGGGGGCAAGTGCATCGTTCACAGCTATCTGGAGAAATGTAGAAGTTATCAACAATTATACCTTGCCAATTGGGATATTTGGTTTTCGTAAAACCAACTAACAAATGTGGATTTCCTAATCGTGGGACTACGAAAAACATTTTTATTAGTTTCCAATTTGCTCTATTCACTCCCACACTACTCTGGGCAATAACGTAACGAGCTCGTGGCTACGTAATAACAGCCGCACGGGTCGATCCATCAGGTTAAGCTACGCTTGCCGGGGTTGGTCCGTGGATGGGTGACCATCTTTACATACCGAGACTCCTCCGTGCCTCGGAAAGCACGTTAAGCCGTTGGTCCCGGCTGTCATTTGTGGATCTTTGACAGTCGTTACGGGTCGTCAGAAGCCCGAAAGTCTGACAACCAGTCTTACCAAGGGGTATCGTATTACCCAGTTACTGGGTTGTGGAGGTCAGATAGGCAGTCGCTCCATGTAAAATACTGGTATTCAGCTGTATCCGGTTAGACTGGAAGCCGACCCCAACATAGTTGGGAAAAGGCTAGGCTGATGATGACTACTCTGGGCAATAACTACTCTAAAGGAGAACATTCATTTTGGGCTAAATTATTAAAGCGTCGGCCAAATAAAATAAATGATAATAGAACGAACGTTAGAACATGTTATTTTCTTCACTTTTCACTATTGGGCCAAACCTGTAGGGCAATTCCCTGCGCCGTTATACGATTTTGAAAAATACTGTTTTCAGTATGTTTTGTAGTTAAAATAATTTTAAATAATTAATAGTAATCTAAATAAAGAAATAGCTTGTAGTAATAAAAAATGAAGAGAAAAACTTACTCTTTATATAGCTTTTTTTTTGTTTGGCTTTCACCTCTTTAGCCCAAAAATGTATGGACAGTGAATGATCTCCTTTTATAGGAAATCACTCACCTAGACCTAATTTTTACTGATCTAGAAAAGTCTGCCAAGTCTCACTTCAAAAAATGAAGAAACCAGTTGAAGCCGTTGCGTAAACAAACCATTAAACATGAAAAATTATCAACCTAATGTTTAGGTTTATCTAAAGTCAGTTTTTTTTTTCCTTTAGCAAATATCATGGAATCGAAAATGGTGGATATGTTTTTTTTTACATCTGTCAATTAATAACAATAGCTGCGTAACCCAATATTTCTATCAGAAATTGTATGCTTCACTCAGTTGAACTCTAGAGAACTGCCATTTTTTTTTGTTTATAAAAGTTTTTATGATTTTGTCCGCGTATCTATTTCAGGTATACCTGACTAGTATAGACTATAATAAAACCTCTAAAATTACTATGAATTTGTCCCAAGAAAGTTACGATACACCTCTAATATAAATTGTTTGAAATGTTATTTCGTAATTCATTGTTGTTGTTGTTATTGTTGTTGTTGTTATTGTTTTTGTATTTGTATGTAAATTGCATGTATATGCAACACAATGGAAATTGTTTATGAATAAATAAAACGAATAAAATGAAAGTGCTGGAAGAGGCTGTGAAGTCAATAAATGTCTACTTTGTGGTTGCTCGTAAGTTGCCAATGTCAGTTTTCTTTGCAAACACTGAAGTGAACTCGATTGAAAATTCAGCATTGCTAGATTTTCAGTGTCTTCGACTATCCACACATACCTATCCAACACATTCTTTGAACAAAATAATATTAATTGTTTTCTTGTTTAACATTGTGACAGTTTAAGTATTTGTTTAATTCTGTTATTCGAAAAACGTTTGTTTTTTGTAAATAACAGGAGGTAAGCTGATTGAACAGAATTTTGATCATATCTCTGTATTTGTAGCATTTGTTATTATTTACAGGTAAGCTCTTTAATTAGGAATTGAATCAAACGTATTAATGAAATACATCTTGACTGAGAATCCGAGGGGAGTTCAGTTAGATAGACCAACGACCTCAAGAAAGTTGCTGGGACAGACTGGATGCGGAAGGCGGATAGAGTAATGAGGCACAAGCTTGGGAGAGGCCTATGTCCAGCAGTGGACTGCGATAGGCTGAGTTGATTGATCTTGACTGAAAAAGAACTGTCTTGTTAGTCTGTTCATCTCACTCACGTTTAACAGCAAACGAATGCGACAAGCTGATCATGTTAGGCGTCAATAATTTATAAAAACAAAAAAAATGCAATTTTACGAAAGCGTATTTACGTCTTACGTAAAGTCAAAATAACATAACATAACATCACGCCTGTATTCCCCGAAGGGTTAGGCAGAGGTGTACCTATAGACCATACATTTTGCTAGTCAAAATTATACTTATAAACATTTCCACTCCACCATTAGAGGCAAAGGAAACCGCGTTATTACAAACCATTCGTTAATCTAAGTCAATATTTGGCAAACGCGGAAATGAGAGTGATTGCTTCAACCTAATTCTCATTTGCGTGAAAGGAGAGGCTCATGCGGGTGGATAGAAAAATCGTGTGGATGATAATGATATAAATACCATGAGATAAATTATTTTTAGAAGCAAATCC
Organism: Lithophane leautieri; assembly: GCA_949152455.1. Classification (NCBI taxonomy): domain Eukaryota; kingdom Metazoa; phylum Arthropoda; class Insecta; order Lepidoptera; family Noctuidae; genus Lithophane; species Lithophane leautieri. Next base: position 12,963,830 of record OX424478.1, read on the forward strand.
CTTATTGTATCACAAATTCACCGCTCACACTACAGAGAACAACGTTAACCAAATTGAAATTGTTTTATTTTTGAAATTACTTTAGAAGTAGGTACCTAATCGTTCGCCACGCAAAAATTCGAGTAGCGGAACATGACACGAGTCAGTACAATTGAACTACTGCGGTTTCGCTGCTATGGTTTCGCGGCGGCGGAGGTGTGCTACCGGCGTGAAGCTTACTGAAACTATTATTGTTATTGTTTCCAGCAGGATGTTCACGTTTCAGAATCAAGAATTATGATACAACTAACTTTTACCCGCGGCTTCTTCCGCGTGGAGGTCAGAAATTATCCCACGGGGATGTACTAACTACGGGATAAAAAATCATCCAAACTCGTTCAGCAGTTTCTGCGTGATTGCCTAACAAACATCCAAACATACAAACTTTCACATTTATAATATTAGTAGGATAGTAGGTAGAAGTCGTAAAAGAAGTTAAATTAAAAGTACACTCATATATTTTTGGTTTATTTCCAAATACCAACCACCACAAAATTTATAAAAACTACCATCGTAATTTTAATAACCGTGCGACATAATCTATTTTTCATCCTAAAGTCGGTAGCTTCATAGGCCTCATCACTGCTTGAAAGGTACCCATAAACATCTGAGTGTCACTATCTCCTGTTGGTATAGGCAGAGGATTCTCACCTTCAGCTTGTCTCTTTGCCTTTCCAAAATTATTTTCAGAATCCGAATTATTATCCAGTTCTAAAGATTTACTATTACCGTAATTTAGAAGATTTTCTTCGCTCATTACGATTGAAGAATACTCATTTGTCTCTCGTTTTTTTAGATCTTCATTGTCACCGTAATTCTCTTTTTCTACTTCTTCCTCTATTTCTCTTTTAATTTCATACTCTGTTGGTTTATCTACTACTTCTGGTGATCTCTTTGTCAAATATTTTGATAGTTCAAAGTTTGTTAGGCTGACTGGCACATCTTTAGCTGTATGACTGCCTGGTACATCTTGTTTAACTTTAATGCCATCTTGAACTTGCTCTCCATCATTTACTTTCTTTTGTAAATCGTTTTTGGATGTAGGTGCATATTGAAATGGAGATTGATTTTTAAAATTATTACAATTCGTCATTTTTGTATTGTACCTTTCTTCATCTTGGATTTTGTACCAAGTATTTTCACGTTCCCAGTTTAAAATGAGTTTTAGGTTGTCACTTGTCACAATTAGATTTTGAATCAGTATATCTTTATAAACTTCGTATTCTTTTGTTTGATGCTGATTTATTTGAAAGATTTTTAAAGGAAATGTTTCTACATTAAGAGTAGTTAGAGCAAGAAGAATAAAAAATTGTACACACATATTTTCTTTGATGTTTTAGCAAAGAATAGTTTGTGAAAAGGATGTAAAGGGCATGAATATGTATCAGTTATGATAACGATCTAAAAGTAGTTGTAGTTAATTTAGAATGATAAGTGTTAAACGGTGTTACTTGATAATATTGGTTCGCATAATTATAAAAGTGTTGATGATAGCAGGGAACTATGTGCGTGTCGACAGACACATGAAACGAAGTACCCCTTGGGTTGAATTCAATTCGTTGTAGAGTAACTATAAAGAAAATAATTAAGGAGTTTCATGTGCGTTTTATAAAGGAGAGTAACCAGAAACTGCGGACGTAGACTTTAAGATGTCTTGAATTAAGTAATTGTGAAAGCCACATCACTTTCAGGCAGAACACCATTTAAATCTATAGGGAAATGCAACTCACTACCTACTCACTACAATCAAACATGTTATTAAAGTCGAATAACGTGTCATGGCTCGCGATGTGTATAGTAGAGATGGAATGTGAACTACCGAACAAATTATAAGTACGTTCAAGGTACTCACTTGTTACATGACATACTTTCTCCCAGCGAGTAAAAAAACATGCCAAAGTAATCCTCCACCTTTCAGATACCGATATTTGAATTGACCGATGATTGAATACCGATATTTTACAAAAAACTGTCATATTTGTCTGACCTTCATACTCCGTTAAAGGGAAAGACCTACAAATTGTCTGTGTTTTCATTTGGATAACGACAGACATTTCAGGCAGTCCATAAGTAGACAACGGATCTGGCTTTGAGTATATTATAGGATATTTTTAGTATCTACTAGATAATGTCACATGCCAAATAAATTGGTAGTCGAGCCTGGGAAAAAACGGATAAAATCATCGTCTCGTTGGTCTCTACCATCGAGATGGTGATTTTATCAGTTTTTCGGATCTTTCTCGGAAACAAATATTGCAAAGGTACTACCAAGCTTAACAGCAATGCAGACTTACCTTTTGTTCTGCTTCGGAATGAACCCGAGACCTCACACTCGACAGCTGCGATTTCAATTTAACTAAAAGATAGATCTTGCCTAGTACAGAGTTACAATTTATGCCACAGCTCGACCCGAAACTGTGAAATCTTTTGTAAACATAAAAATATTATTCAATTCAGAGTTAAACACGCGTTTAGAATATAATATAGGCCCATGTTTTGAATAATTAAAAAAAAAATTGTTTGGTTTCGTTACCTATTTTAGCGCATCGGTACAAATCAAGCTATTTAAAAATCTTGACTTATCGCATACAGTACTTAAATCATTATAAACAAGTAACAATTGCTACCTCCATTCCATGGTGCACATAAACTAAACTGCACGTGCCAGAACTACATACATAGATAACTCTTGACTCTCATTCACAAAAACAAAAAGATCAGAACAATTCCCTTAAGACATTGTAAGACCTACTTACATTCATTGCAGTTTTCCCATCGCAGTCACAAAACAAACTTTGACATCGACGGCAATGTATAGTTTTTGAAGAAATAACCCCAGCGTTACCCACCGAACGGGCTGGCTCCCAAGCTATGATTCGGTTTAGTCCTCGCCCCGCCCGCCCGACATCTCCACGCGTTTCTGGGACCCTGGTACTTTGCTTACGATATTTTACACGGGTGTTACAAGTTTTACACAGTTTTGTTAAAAATATGATGTTATTAAAACATGTAAATGGGTGAAAAAGTTCATTGAACTCAGTGTCACCGATGGGTATGTAATTATTTACGTTTTCCAGATTATCAAAAAATTTAAAAAGGTGTAACTTTTATGTACTTAAATAAAATTGTTGTGAACTTTTTGTTATAACTTTTATGTAACATTAAATTGTTGTGAACTTTTTGTCATCTAAACACGTAATATTAATTACGTAATTTAATTGACCCCTTTATCAAATATTAGATACTTAAATCGATTTTATTGTTAATTTAAAACAAAAGTTAATGATACATTTTAGCAAGCGCTTTTATTTCATACTCAAATAGATAAACATAGAATCGCGAATACTGGCACAATGTTTATGTTATCATGTGTCGAATACTTTGGGCCTTAATGGATATTAAATGCTTTTCTGATACTAACACTGATAATAATTTTAACTGCCAATATTCGATTACATTTCGTGTTGTTTACGTTTGGTCTTTTGATCTATGATTCGTTTACGTCTTTTTTTATAAAACCGCGTCATTTGTCTTTACAATGTCAGTCAGTCAAAATATGAAAAAAATCCAAACATTTATATTGTCTATTTTTCACTCTGAAATGGCGAAAAAAAAGCATCTTTTTAACACATTTTCATTGGGTAAGTTTTGCATTCTTGTGTGTTGTTCGATAATTCGTTGTAAGAGTTGATCTCATAGCCAAAGTTCTTTAAATTCAACATTCACTCCTGAAAAATTATGAACCTAATTGCCAATGAATTCAAACTTCTTTCAGTCTTTTGGTTATCATTTCAAGTAAAAAAAGCTTCCATGTGTGCATTGCATGTGTGTGGTGTTTAGCACACCTGGGTCAGTTTGCCGTACTACCAATCGATGTGTCGATTCTTTTAACACATGACCATTTATCTTACGTCACAAGAGAAATAAGAACACGAATAATCGTCACTTGTTTTTCAACGTCTTACAAAAATGGGATTTGAAATGAGAGCAGTTGTTCCGTTCCATACTGATTTTCATACTAGCAAATATCTAAGAGGATGGCTGATATTAGTGATACTATACCGTACCATACCGTAGAAAATGGCGGGACGAGCTGGATAGATTCCATCAAAACTGGGAGGACGACGCGTGGGCTCGTGAACGATGGAAGAAGTGGAGGGAGGCTTTTGCCAAGGAGCGGGACAGCGTAGGCTAGGAAAAAAAAAACATACCACATCCTTGAAAATCCTACAGCACTATTCAAACGAGTTACGCCAAGACCGTCTTATTTTGGATTTAGTTCTAAGCATCTAATTTAAAAACATGAGGGCTCGTCCAACGCTCGCTACTGAGACCATTTTTCCAAAGTTGAAAGGAATTTTCTTTATATTTTGTTGTTCGATGGATAATCGACTGTAAATCCTACGAAGACACCTAGAAGTAAATGAAAATAGGTAAAAAGTGAGACTACAAGCAAATTCGATTAGAGCACAATCGCATTCCTGAGTGGAACGAGTTGTATGGTGTTACGGAGAATGTGTCTGTAAATGGTTTATTTGAAATAAATGCTTGAGTTTAAATTTGGAACGTTGCGGCCAGTTGCGGTTGAAGATTTGTGTTTGTGACTATATAGCAGTTTAAAGCACTCCATAGAAAATTAACTTTGAATTAAAATAAGTTCGTTTTTTAATCTCAGATAGTAATTTGACAGGTGCAAATATCAAATCCAAATTGAATAAAACACATAACATAGATTTGAAATGTTAAATTACTATCTGGGATTCAAAAACGAACTTTAGGTAGGTCTTTGTCAATTTTTTTTTCTATACCAAAAGATAAGACATAAACCTAGTCGCTATGTATAGACAAAATGAAATAATATAGTTATGTATAGGAGGTATTCTTGCAAACAAAGTTTTAAACCAAGTGAGTGCATAATTAATTTGTTACCAAACAAAATGGTGACATGCAAGCATGCACATGATTACGATACTATTTGTTACAAACTTTATAAATACTGTTTACATTGGAATGATGGCGTTAGAATAGCTATTTTTTTAATTGCTTGGGACACGTCAACAAATTATTGTGTTATTGAATATAGTATAAAAACATGCTTTATTTTAGTTTACGATTTGGTTTTGTGAGGAAAGGTTTTCAGTTACGTGGACATAATGACCAGGTTTTATACCTATCGGTTTTGAATTATACTTGTTCTATAGTAGATAATGATGCTTATTCTTCAGTAATAATATTAGAATGTACACGTTAGCAGACTCTCAAAATCATAATGCCTATAAAAGACGTAGGTAGTGTTATTTTTATAATTAGTGTAATCGAGCACTATTTTCTTTGGAAAAATAGTTACTTGAATTTTAAAATTTAGTTATATATCTGAGTGTTCAGTGAAAGAGTATATTATATAAGTTTTTACTATGGAAAGATCGTGATGATGTACATATGTATTATAGATAAACTGTGATTTGTGAACGAAGACTTTCGCAATGTTATGGATAGAAACACGTCACTATGTTAGTACTGTTGGTACGTATTATAAACTTTAAGCTTCTGTTTACCTATGAAACCCTAGTACTCTGTTTGTTTATCCATGAGAATCGATGGCGTATACTAACTTCCTTTATACTATGACTAGCTTTTGCCCGCGGCTTCGCCCGCGTGGATGTCGGAAAATATCCCACGGGAACTTACTACCGCCCGGGATTGAAAGCACCCTATGTGTTAATCCAGTTATCTAATTGCGTAACTTATTTTAGTAACCGATTAAGACTAATCTTTCATTTTGACAGTTCAACAACATTCATTGCGTTATTTACGTTGTGGAGCAGATATTTTTTTTTCAAAGTTATGAATCAATGGATTAGAAATTTGTTTCAAACTGATTCAGATTGTGGATCGTGTATTACGCAATTAGGGTGCAGGTTATAAACTATCTGTGTGCCTTTCATCCATATCCGTTGGGCCGTTTTTGCGCCAATCCGGAACAAACATCCAAATAAACAGACAAACGGACAAAATACTTAAAAATATATTTTCGGCATCAGACTCATTCCCACACCTCGTACTAATTACTTATTTTCAAAGTATTTAATGTACAGTGTTGACTTAGTTACTATTTTATTATGTATCCCATTTTCCGCAACACGGGCAATATTTCCGATATCTGCGGGCTGCTACAACATAATGATAATAATTATGTAGTCGGTGGTTTAAATATTATTGTATCATTACATAATGAAGGTATTATTCAAGTTAAGTCAGTTGTTAACTTACAAAACCCTGAAACACGTACTTTACATTTTTTTGTTTTAAGTATTAGTACCTACCGTACCGAGTTTTGAGTTAATCCGACAGCGCGTAAAAATTTTTACTTACTTACTTTGCCACCCCGTTATTGGTCTATGTGAAGGATTGCTTAAAAAACTAAAAGTGACAATCTTTATTATTTACTGTGGCAAGTATTGCCAAGTTTCAAGTTTAATAACTAAAGGAATAAGGGCGACTTTCCAAAAACCCTTTCTTAGTGGATTCCTACGTCTTAATAACTATCTGTGTGCCAAATTTCAGCCCAATCCGTTTAGTGGTTTGAGCTGTGACGTAGACTACCCATTTTCACCCCGTTAGGGGTACATTTGAAAAACCCTGATACACATTATTCTTCATTTTTCGTTTTAAGTATAAATACTGAGTTTCGAGTTAATCGGACAGCACGTTAAAATTCTTCTATACAAAATTTGACACCCCCCAATCTTCGTTTAGGGGGTAGTTTATAAAAACTAAAAATGACAAACTTTATAATTTACTTCGATAAGTATTCGTGCCAAGTTTCAAGTCTATTAACTCAAGGAGTAAGATTTTTCGTACAAACGAAATCCCCCCTTTTCATCCCTTTAAAGCTAGAATTTTCCAAAAACCCTTTCTTAATGCACGCCTAGGTCCTAATAACTTACTGTGTGCCAAATTTCAGCCCAATCCTTTTAGTGGTTTGAGCTGTGACGTAGACTACCCATTTTCACCCCGTTAATGGTAGATTTTTGAAAAACCTGAATACACATCATTCTTTATTTTTGGTTTTAAGTATAAATACTGAGTTTCGAGTTAATCGGACAGCTCGTTAAAATTCTTCTATACAAACTTTGACACCCCCCAATCTTCGTTTAGGGGGTAGTTTATAAAAACTAAAAATGACAAACTTTATAATTTACTTAGATAAGTATTCGTGCCAAGTTTCAAGTCTATTAACTCAAGGAATAAGATTTTTAATATTAACGAAATCTCCCGGTTTCACCCTCTTAGCGGTGGAATTTCGAAAAATCTTTCCTTAGTGGAACCTTAATCTTCATGAAGAACACACCCTCCAAATTTCATGTCTCTAGGACCAGCGGTTTAGGCTGTGCGTTGATATCTCAGTCACGCTTGCCTTGTATATAGATTCATCATTAAAATAAAATAAACTTTGATTTTGCAATGTCAATTCTAATGACTCGACTTTGTATATAGGTATGTTTTGTTCCAAGTTCTAATTCATATTACTGAATTATTACTGTGGCATAGTATGTAAGACTATTATGTGTGTTCGATGTACTGAAAATAAATCTTATAGTATTCGAAGTAAGAAGACCGGGGAAATATGGCTTGATTGAATACCTGTCGGTCTTCCTGGTTTTCCTTAAGGGTATTTTCTATCTATAAAGGTTCATCATTAACCAAATCGGACAGATTTATATGAAACGAAATTTTGACAGCTGCTTCGCCCGTGTAGATGTCTAAAATTAACCCATGGGAACCTACTACCGGGATAAAAAGTATCCTATGTGTTAATCCAGGTTATAAACTATCTGTTTGCCAAATTTCATCCAAATCCGTTCAGCCGTTTTTTCGTGATTGAGGAACAAACATCCAAACACACAAACACACAAACACACAAACTTTCACATTTATAATATTAGTAGGATTTTATGACTGTTTCTCTACCTAAACATTCATGCAGAATATTTTGACAGTTCCTGAATTCATTGATATTCTGAAAAGTGTGAAATTGTAAAGCTAGAAGATAAGAATCTTCTGCCTCCTATGTCTTGCTGTTTATCCGAGCATGAAAGTCGAGAATTACCTGTTTATTATTATTATTCTCTGGCTAGGTTTTGGCGTATCATGTATACATAAATAAGGTCTCTTTTCGTGTCGGTCTGCGTATGAACGCGATGTTCTTTTAAACTACGCAACGGATTTTGATACGATTTCCACGATAATTTAGAGAAATGTATTCCGGAAGATTCATGTGACAATATTAGTAAACGGACACATAAAAAGAAAATTCGATGTTTTGTCATGTCGTAAAAACCCTGCGAAGGAGGGGCAGGTCATTAGTGTAATGAATAAACGAATCTAAGTGAAATCCATAAAAAAAAGGTAAAATAAGGTCATAAACATAACATAATAAGACTATAATTGTTCCCACTGCTGGGATACAGGCCTCCTCTCCATGAGAGGGAGTGGGCCGTAATCCACCACGTGGGCCCAGTGCGGGTTGGTAGATGTCACATGTCTTTGAATTTTTGTTCTAGGACATACCGGTTTCCTCACGATGTTTTCCTTCACCGTTTTGAGAGCGGTGGTGATGAAATAAATTAACACAAAGTAAAGCGTCTATTTGGGTTCGACCCCACGACCTACAACTCGTATGTCGGGGCCGTTACCACTGGGCCACCACTTCTCCACTGGGCCACCACTGCTCCTAACATAAAATTTCACCAGACGAGAGATGTACGAGTACCTATAGTACACCCACATTTCGCCAACAATGTTTAAGTCGCATTGTAATAAGAGGCGAGCATATTGCCATCAACAGGCAGTAAGGTGATGTTAGATAAAGTTATGCTTTGTCGTTAGAAAAAACTAAAAAAACGTATTCTTGAAATACTAAACTTAATCACTTTCTAATCAGTCATTTATAGAGCTTAGCATTAGATGAGTGACGTGTGTGACGTGTTGGAGATACGAGTAAAAGCTTTTCTCGCCGTGTGTGACTATATATGCGCTGAAGTTTCACTTCGACGCATCCGCATAGGTAATCCTGCTTTTGCTATGCAGACGGTGCAGCGGATTAAATCTGTCTTGCAATAATGATTTTGAGTTTAAATTATTGTTATTCTAAAGATAATCACTGTTCAAACAAGCTTTTATTTTAGCTTTCTTTTTTGGAAGCCAAAAGATTGGTTTCCAAAAAGCCCAATTTGGAAAATGAATGTCAGTTAAATAAGAGTTTGTTATATTTTTATGATACTAAAATATACATAGAATGACTATAGACAATATAAAAATAACACAACTAACTATTTACTTTCAGTACTAAATAAATTCGTATTTTAAGATGTTTTGATGTATAAGTAAAAATAATAGTTATGTAAATTGGAATGGTGAGTAGGTATTCCTCGAAAATAGTTTTCTTTTAACGAACGTGTCGATTGATTGATTGACGCAGATTGATAAACATTTCTACATATTGGTTTCTAAAGAACTAAGAAGCGTTGAAATAAAATATTTGTGTACGTAGATACCTACAATACTTCGAAACACATTAAAAAAACTGTTAAATTTTTACTGAAGAAAATGTCTAAATACGTTGCTATTGTGGGATTGTGGACAAAGAGACGCCTGTTTATCATCTGACATCTTTAACATCTTTTGAGAACGTTGACAATATATCCCAAATAAATGTAGATGATAATCAGAACCACGCTTCTAATATTTCCTGATTGAGAGTTTTCAGATTGACTGTCAAAAGAACCGGAATCTTTTGAAATACTTGCAAGGGGTAGTTTTCCAGAAATAGCATTATTTGTGGTGCTGTTCAGTGTTTTGATTTTGAATAGCCCAACAGTATTCCCCGGGCAGTCACACTAGTTAACATTTGAATGGTATTTTTTTTAAATCACAATATTTATGCCCTTGTGGTTGTCAAATGTTTAATTAAATACGTTTTTTTTACCTGTAATTCATGATATCGTGCGCCGTGATTCTTTCATAACCTTTAGATTTTTGTTATGTTGTCAAGTGATTCGTGGAAAAGCTCCATCAGGCATGTCTACTGATATGAATGGAAACTTTCCTTCAAATTAACACGTACCTAATACTCCCACATTTGTCCAATAAAAGTTAATATTGACTAAAAAGGTATTGTCATAGAATTTTGTCAATAAACATCGACGTCACCAGACACACCTCAATTTCTTGTAAATGTGTATTAAAGGCCTATGTCAGAAAAAATAGGGTTATAAATTGAGTGGCCACAGTGAACGTAGGTAGTATAAATCTGAAATTATCACTTAAAGTAATCGTGTTTCTATTATTTAGGTAGAGCCTTTTTGACATTTGTTATAGCACCTACTAAAGGGCTAATTTTACTTTTCGAACCTACGTAAGTATTACAGAATAATTGTTTTTTTTTGGCTACAGATACAACAGCAAGAGAAACTAGCTCAAAGAAAGCGTGATAAAAAGACAGACGGATGTAAAATATTTAAAATAATATGACGAAATTCTAAGCTTTGATCAGACTAAGAAGATGCACATAAGTTAATATAAAAGTTGGGCCGTACTCAAAGACACCAACTCAAATTTATGTCTCCCTAGTACCAAATCTATAATAAAAGTTATAAAAGTTATAGTCTGAAATGAAATCCTTACATCGGTTTCAGTTGGATGTTTGATCTCACTCGCGGATGAATGTATCCGGAGCGATCGCAAAGCAAATATGAATGATTAATATTACAGTTATGCCAATGCGGATAGAATCGACGACAGCGACTGTCGAGCTGTGAATATGTATCTAATCTATTCATTGCACGTTTGGTAGTTAGTTCCTATACATTATAATAATTAGTAAAAGTACCAGCTTATTACTGTCCCACTACCACTGCTGGGCAAAGGCCTCTTCTCAAACAGAGAAGGCACGTTTTGCAATGCACTTTTGTCAAGCCGCATTTAGTTGGGAGAACCACTGGTTTGTTAAAACTATACCGCAGTCTTCGGCCACTTCACTACATATTATAAAACAAAGTCCTCCGCCGCGTCTGTCTGTCTGCTCGCGGGAAACTCAAAAACTCCTGTACCGATTTCATGCTGTTTTCACCAATGGATAGAGTGGTTCTCGAGGAAGGTTTTAGTATATAATAACCGACATCCACGCGGGCGATATCGCGGGCATTAGCTAGTTTATTATAAAAGACAAACGCCGTTGGTTAAGTTTGAGCCACACTTCGCTCGGTTCGGTAAGTAATAACAGCCGCACGGGTCGATCCATCTTGCCGAGATTGGTCCGTGGATGGATGATCATCTTTACATATCCAGACTCCGCGTTGGTCCCGGCTGTCATTCGTGGATTTTTGGCAGTCGTTACGGGTCGTCAAAAGCTGGAAAGTCTGACAACCAGTCTTACCAAGGGGTATCGTATTGCCCAGTTACTGGGTGTGGAGGCCAGATAGGCAGTCGCTCCATGTAAAATGCTGGTATTCAGCTGCATCTGGTTAGACTGGAAGCCTTCCTCAACATAGTTGGGAAAAGGCTAGGCAGATTGACTTCGCTCGGTTCGGCTGCTAGTGGCGACTAATCGTGACCATCACTAAAGTAAGCGATGGCCATCTTTCATACACTAAGCAAGTAGCCGCCACGACCTCTCGCGCACTTGCCGGCCACAACCGTGACTATGGTCGCAGCAACCAATGTTTTACGTTATATTAGTAGCACGTTGGTCGCTGTGACCATGGTCGTGGCTGCCCAGTGAGCTGGAGGCCTAAATGTCGTAGGACGAGCCCATATTCGACATTACAATACGTCACCTCGTTCATTCTAATTATTTACGTAGGTGTGTCTGTACTATGACAATAAATATACTAGTCGGGAGTGACAAATGGTAGTGTTTGTTTTGTTAATAAATTGCCTCATTAATTATTCAGTGGGTTCACGCCCTTAAATATAGCACTGATTGACCCATGTTTAAACTGAACACTGATGTTTTATAATATAATTTAATATACATAATGTACTTCATAAAAATCTTAAATCCACCGGCAGACAACACAGCCTAAACCACTGGGGCTGAAGCATGCAATTTTGCAGAAGAGTGCCTTTTACGAGTATAACGAACTATATTGAGCCACTCCTGCTTCGCACGTTTTTAACAACTTGACAAAACATCGTGATTACTTAGTTATATGTAACTTTAATAGTAAAGTATTATACACATAAATAAACCTTCCGGAATAAATTCCCTAAACGATGGTGACAACCTCATCAAAATCTGTTGCGTGGTTTAGATGAACTGCGCGGAAATATAGACTAACACGAAAAGCGACTTTAATATATAATATGTATAGATATAGAGATGTGAGCAAGGAAGGATTTCCGAAAATTCATCTCCTAAAGGCTCCCACAAAACGGGCGCAATATCGCGGGCGCGACAAGGTTTGCGCTGCCTATCGCGCCCGCGATATCACGCCAGTTTGCACGAGGCATAAACGGGTTAAAGAAGGAATGGAAGAAATGTACCTAGTTATTTGTGGGGAAGTTCCTCATTTTCGCTGATTGGATCCCACCGGGCACACATCAACATCATCCACAGCCTGACGTCACCCAATGCTGGGCACAGGCCTCTCTTTTCTTGTGCTAATCCCTACGCTCCTGTGCCAGCTTCATCCAGGTTTTGCCTTCGATGGCAACAATGTCGTCCGCCCATCTCGACGACCGGCATCTCGTCTTCCAGTCCTTTTCACACACACGGATTGTAATAATATAATTGAGGTACTTACACTACTAAACAGCAATACAATGTTTCAGACTTAGTACTCGTTTGACTCTAACTTAATGCTTAAAAAGATTTATCTCACAAACCAATTCGGTCCTATAGCCTCAAACGCGGCTGCCGGAATCTATCACAAAGGACCAAATACTTATTGTCACCGGAAAATATACCGGGATAGTGTAATATACAAATTACACCATCGGTTAGTTGGTACCTCTCCATCAGACAATAAACATGACATGATATTATTTATTTATTTTTACACTCTGTCCAAAAAATTGGTCTACAGAAATAATAAATTTTCGTGAAACCCTGTTATGCTAGCAAACAGACGTCTGTTACTGCTATATTTACAGACCAGCAATTGTTTGTATTGTCGTTGACGCCAACACCCGTCTACGTATTTTTCTAACCAATACCTGCTTACAGCATTTGCTATGCGGACGAAAGGTCAGTTCTATTATTGTTCAAAAATCACGTCGAATTTTGAACGATTTCGAGGTATAAATCTGCCATGATTTACTTCAAAAATAAGTGTTCAATGGTGATTACAGAATTGTGTGCGGTCGCTTAGTGAGGTTCGTAGTGAATTTCAGGTTGTATGATTTTTGAACAAGTCAATGCCAGTAACAGTTTATGAAGCAGTGATAGCCTAGTGGTGTGACCGTCGGGCTGCCCAATCATAGGTCTCAAGTTTGAACCCAAGGCACGCACCTCTGACTTTTCGGATTCATGTGCGTATTGTATAGTTATCACTTGCTTTAAAAACGGTGAAGGAAAACATGGTAAGGAAACCGGCATGCTAGAGAAATATTTCTCAACGGCATGTGAAGCCAAGTCAGAGGCCCTTGGGCGGCTTTAATACTGTGACAGGTTAGTCACTAACCGGACGAAAAAGAAAGTTTATGATATGACATAGTAAAGATAGGGACTATCTGCCTAGCCTTTTCCCAACTATGTTGGGGTCGGCTTCCAGTCTAACCGGATGCAGCTGAATACCAGTATTTTACATGGAGCGACTGCCGATCTGACCTCCACAACCCAGTAAGTGGGTAATACGATACCCCTTGGTAAGACTGGTTGTCAGACTTTCCGGTTTCTGACGACCCGTAACGGCTGTCAAAGATCCACGAATGACAGCCGGGACCAACGGTTTAACGTGCTGTCCGAGGCACGGAGAAGTCTCGGTATGTAAAGATGGTCACCCATCCACCGACCCACCCCGGCAAGCGTAGCTTAACCTGATGGATCGACTCGGTGCGACTGTTATTACTTAGCCACGAGCTCCGAGTTGAGTTTATGTATGTATGTAAATATGCAAAACATCAAGAGAAAGAAGCCCGAAAATCTGACAACCAGTCTTACCAAGGGTATCGTATTACCCATTTACTGGGTTGTGGAGTTCAGATAGGCAGTCGCTCCATGTAAATACTGGTATTCAGCTGCATTCGGTTAGAATGGAAGCCGACCACAACACAGTTGAGAAAAGGCTAGGCAGATTGATTGATACATATACTCAACTTCTGTGAGAGGTGGTTGGAATAACCACAGAAGACCGCCATGGCCCACGCACTATAGTCCACCTTAGGGACTAAGTGAGGAAACGAAACCCTTAACACAGAACATACATAAACTTACGTCTTCCTCCCTTGGGGGTAGGCAGAAACTACAGACCACCACCTGCTACGATCCTTACATCGTCGATAGTGGGCTGAGTCTTGTATCTTCCGATGCTTGCCAGTGCCAGTTGTGGTTGCCAGTAGGGGTATGAGGAACAGGGTGTAAAGTTCACTCATCTACCATAGAAAAGGGAGGATCCTCCGACCAGACGGGTGTTGTGTCTGGCGGGCAACTGCCCAACGATTGATGTCGGGTTCTTGTATATATGTCCATTGCACGGTAAACTTTAATTGCGCTATGCAGGATTTATGTGACGTCAGGATTTTTGTGTGACGTCAGATCTTTGATGCGTAGTTCGCCTGTGGCGATGTAGATACCGCCACACTTCTTTTGCTTATTTTAAAAGGTATATTATCAGAAAACTATCTTGCAATTATCGAATTGCTTGCAATTGCTCCATTTATAATTCTGTTTTACCTATTGTGGTACAGTCATTGTATTCTCGGTGCATGTAATTGATGTATACTAAACATTGTAAAACATTTTTTTAAAGAGTAACGGTGGAGTTTCTTGCCCATTCGTCTCCATACGAAAACTACCTTTTGGAAGGGGCAACTAGAATCAGTTCTATTTCTTTTTCTATATATTTGACGTACAAAAGTGCCTTTAATCTGCCTACTTGAAATAAATTATTTGACTTTGACAAAAATAAATACCTACGCTTGTTATAAAACCAATGAGTACTTGTCGAAGTAATGTAATAGCACAAATAAATCACTTTACCAACAAAACAATACAAATTACTAATTCCGGACATGTTTTCCATTTCATTTGACCCCGTGACCTTATACAACGAGTATGTTTAAGTATAAGTACCTACTTGTTGGACGTCAAACAGATTTGGTTCATTTTGAAGGTGATAAAGAGATTATAAACAACTTATTGGGGACAACATTATTTCAACTATCATTTTCGATAATTTGGAGCGACACACGGCGGTTTTGTTTTGACAGCACTGAATTGAGAAGTAGAACGAAGGAACCAGAGGGCCTAGACAAGTGACAATCGCTTCGAAAGCGTTTCGTATTTCTACAACGACTTTCAACAGGATTGACATAAGCTTTTCGATAGCTTATGTCAATCCTATACATTTTTGTCTTTTCCATCATCGTTATCGCTGATGGAATTTCACTTTGTCTAAGGGCCACAGATCATAATAATACACACACATAACATCACGCCTATTTTTCCCGAATCCAAACTCCGGGCAGCTACTGTGCAATTCCAGATGGAAACACCCACTAACACTTTGCCCGACCCGGGAATCGGACCCAAGAACTCTTGCAATCATAATATTAATATTGAAGAAGATCTGCGCCAGTCTATTTCGTAAATATCTCACCGTGAAAACTTAGGTGAAGTTAGCTTGAAGTGACCTGTCTTCCCCGTGCTATTAGGAATTGACACTGTCGATTAGGAATTGACACTGTCGACAGCTCACTTCTCGGTCATTTCACCTAAGTTTTCACGGTGAAATTTTCAAAGTTCTGACGAGCTACTCAAAACCTTGTATGTCCCTTTTTCGGAATTTTTCTGCTAATTACGAGTATAATATGAAGATGATGTGAAAACGAATGAAGAATTCTATGATAGAATGTGTAATCACAATACAAAGTAAAATGTGCCTATAGACTCCTTCTGAGCTTGTTCCAAAATAATATTTTAGAGCAAGTATATGTGTTAATAATAATGGTGATCTTCTAGTATCCCTTTGCTACGGCGTAGACGCCTACGCCGTAGCAAAGGGCCTGTTCGTAGCTGCTACGAAAATTTAATTTGCCTTTCATAAAATCATTAAAATTCACCGTGACAAAAGTTTCGATTATGAATGTGGATTGCTATAACAGTAGGAGAAGACCAAAGAAACGATGGATGGACTGTGTGAAAGATGAAATGGCTAGAAAGGAGGTGACTACCGAGATGACGGCTAATAGAGAAGTGTGGAAGAAAATGATGTTGCGCTGATCCCAAATACATTGGGATAAGAAATCAAAATCAAATCAAAATCAAAATATTTTATTTCATATAAGCCTACATGGGCACTTATGAAACGTCAGAAGCTAGGTGCACGGTTCCAGTTGGTCGTTTCCTATGGAGAAGAGCCGGTAAGAAACACCACGGTTACTCTTTTAAAAATAACTGGCTCTTATAATATTTTCGAATTACAGTGTTAATAGGTATGGGAGGACAGTTTAGGCCTTTCAACAAGTACCAGGCAGTAAGGGCAGGCGAACAAAACACCATGCCATGTTAGATTTTATATATTCTAGTTTGACATATTTTTTGTTCCTGAACCGTTTCCATAGTTAAATACTTTAATGTTCGTATGATTCGGTTTTTACTTAGGAAAAACTTTGTAACTTAAAATGTAGTCACTTCGAAAATGTCGTTATTTTATTAGTGTGTGACTCAGAAGAGATTGTTTAGCTGTACTCATTTTCCCAGATTATTTTTATTTCTTTTTCACATTTCACTTCGTAAAATAAGCGTACATTTTACATAAGTTTTTGGTTTTAAATAAAAGAAAAAGGACGACATTTGGCAGCTTGATCACCAGGAAATCTTTCACAAGATTGATTGTGTTACGCAACTTATATTGCAATTAGAACTTTAACAGTTTAATAATTAAATCGAAAATATAACTTTACGATACTTGGGTAAAATTTTATTCATCATGAGGGTCATATATTCTAAATGCTAACCGTTCATTGCAAAAAAGTAATGTAGGTACAAAGCAAAACTCCTAATAAAATGACAATTACAGTAAGATGGTACTGTCTTTACCTGTTGGCTAACAATAGTGGATTAATGTTCTTACAATGAATGGCCGCATGAATGTAATACTTTTGCCATGATTATTTCTTTACTATGATTCACGGGACATGAAAACGGATAGTTTGGCTTCCATCAATAATAAATAATACAGTGCAACGCGTGCCTACATATGATAAGCCCGTCTGGTAGCACTTACATAAAAAAAAAACTACGCTAGCTCGATCAATCAAATGTATTTGAAAAAATAATGTTTGTTTTTGGTCCTTGGATTTTTAAAGTGTTTTATTTGATACTTAATGTAGCGAAAGTTTAGTTTTGAGGAGACTTTTGGTAGTAATATAGATGTTTTTTCTTTTAAATTAAATATGCTTATGTGCATGACGTTAATTTTGTTTATAAGGCTTTACAAAAGTAGTTGATACTAGAATACCTACGTGAATAGTAGAATTATTATAAGTGTGTGTATATCGGAATAAATATGATACGTTCTAATTGGACATCTCCAAATAATTACACTTTAGGTGTAACTCCGATTGGGAGGGTGATATTTGGTATGTATTGTTTTAAATTCCTTTTACATTATATAACAACTAACTAGTATTTACACTAGGTACTATATTAAATGACTAATTATATAATTATATTAAAAGGACGCTTAAGCGTCGAAGTATTCGTTCTCATCGGCCAATCATCCCGAAACGTGCCCAGAAGACTGGCAGCATTGCCACTTTGAATGGCAATGATAATTCTTTGGCCAAAGAACGAGCCAGTCCTCTGCAGCTCGGATTATGTGAAGTGTAGACGGAGGTTTGGTATGTAAAGATGGTCACCCATCCACGGACCAACCCCGGAAAGCGTAGCTTAACCTGATGAATCGACCCGTGCGGCTGTTAATACTTAGCCACGAGTTCCTCTTTTGAAACGCAACCGTATCTATTCCAAATACATTAAAGTGTTGAAAACTATCAAAATAAATTGTGCTTATCCCAATTTATTAGGCACGAGGATAATGATAATGTTGATTTATATTAGAAAACACTATTTATATCTAGTTTTCAATCGCGATACGTGATCGAGTACAGTGAGTAGCAATCTAGTATACGGGGCTAAATGCTTACTTAATATTATATGAATGTGAAAGTGAGTTTCTTTGTTCGTTACGCTAAAACGGCTGAACGGATTTGGATGAAATTTGGCACATGAGTAGACTATAACCTGGAAAAGGAGATAGGCTACTTTTCATCCTGGATTGCAGAGGAAGTTGCGGGCAACAGCTAGTAAAACCATAATATTTTTCTGACCGGCCAGTAGGTAAATATTGTTATGGAAAATGATGTTGTTCGAATTTTATCAATGGCGTCATGTGTTTGTCGGCTTTTCTGACACAATATTGTTATGCCATATTATTAGATTTACTGATAAATGGCCTCCCACGAGCTGTTTATTTATGAATATTGATGAGTTATTCTCTCGGGGAAACACTTCTAGATTATATGCGATATTATTAAAGTGATCACGTGGTCGTACATTTTATTTGTCAATCAAGTAATTAGCAGGGCTTGATTAGCAATTACTCAGGGTTTTTTGATATTTTGATGCGTGAAAGACAAACCGACGGCCGTCTCCTTTTTCGTAGAATTTTCTGGGGAGATGGACAGCTGTCGCTTCACAATAAGTGGACATGTGGTAGAAGACCCAAACCTGTTGAAAAAGAACTTGAAGGGTTTTTAGTTCTCCTTTAACAAGTTTGACGCATTAACCGAAGCCAATCAAATAAACAAGAACTCTCGGAATAAATGTAGTGCAATGCACGTGTCGTTTCTCAACGGAAATCAAGTTATATCTATAAAAAATAGGATTCATTTTACGTTACCACCAGTTGGAGTGTTTTCAAGAGATAATTAAAAAGTTGTAGTATCGACAGTTGTAAAGATAGATAGGGCGGTTGCTGGCACTCGGACAGGGCATTTTTACTTAGTTTGTTTTAAAACGAGGAAGAGAAACAGGGTCCTTTTTGCGAACGACTACTTGAAGTAATAAAAAAACGTGATATAGATTCTAACTTGATTATAAACATTTAATTATTCTGAGAATTGAAAAAAAAAGAAGCTAATTGTTGACTGGTGTGGCGTGTTGTGTTTTACGGTATTTTTTAAATCGAAAACTTTTATCGACCTTTAATAAGCTTGCAATAAGTGATCATTCTAACAATGAATTTTGCTAACATCTCTCATGGTATTCCTCGTAAAAAAGTTACTAAAGCAATGGCATAGTATCCGTAAACATATTAAAAACAAAGTCCTCCGCCGCGTCTGGCTGTCGTCCTGTTCGCGATAAACTCAAAAACTACTGCACCGACTTTCATGCTGTTTTCACCAATGGATAGAGTGGTTCTTGAGGAAGGTTTTAGTGTATAATAAACAGACATCCACGCCGGCAAGCCGCGGGCATCAGCTAGTTACTACTAAAAGTATCTATCGGTCTTCCAATCTGTAAGCACTGCAGATGGACATGGCAAGGAATAGAACACTTTGTTCCTTACCTGTGGATATATGCAATGTCAATGCAAAAAGATGGCTAGGGCTGGCCCTAGCCATCTCATCTCATCTCTGCAATTAACGGTCTCAGAGAAATTGCCACAGAGGACGCTACTGGTAGCGTAGTAGCGTCCTTTTTTCTGCTAATAACATCAAATTATGATCATCAATCAGAATTTAAATCGTAGTGTGGCAAATTCCCCTTAGATTGTTCATTACAGACTTTGAAAAAAGGCCCATATTCAGGAATAATGACTGATATGAAAATATAATTGTTTAATCCCTTCTTTTCGTATGTTGGCTACCTAATTATACCTACTTATATTTTGTATGTGTTGTTCAAAGGCGTGGAGTCAGCGAAGGTGGAGGAAGTTACGGCCTCGCCTGTCCCGACCGAGTCGGGGGTACGAGCGAACCGCCCAACACACTGCGTGGTCGGCGGAGCACATGCCTTCATACTTAGGGTAAGTTCTGCTGCAGTTTATGTCACCCTCGTAATGTCTGTACCACTGCCGACCCGAGTCGGGGGTAGGGCTAAACCACCCGACACTGCGTGATATATTTCGGATGAAATCTCCTGGATTTATGTAACCCTAGTAGCGACTGCACCAGTTAAATGTAGGGGAGAGACCCGACTGCTGCGTGTTCAGAAAAGCTCATGGATACTGCGAATGATATTATGCAGACCCTGCAATTAATGCAGTCTTAGTATTTGAAACACGGTGTTGGTGTTTGGTTTAGACCAGCACAACAACATTTTGGCTAGGCGCAAAAGAGCCAGCGGCCACAAAGCCACCGGTAGCCCAGCGACAAGCAGTTCACATGCTTTTTCTATAGATTCGTCGCACGCACACGTGTACGGTTACCCAAGACATCCTTTTGATCTAAATCCATCTTTATTTGGCCCGTAAAGTTATGAAAAATCTATCTAAATAAAACCTTTTACTTCTTCCAGATCTCAAGTTTCTTCGGACTAGCCCCCCTGCGCTTCGAGTCCCGTAGCAATGGCTTCACAGTCAGCATATCCGGTGCCATGTGTGTGTATAGCTATATTCTAGTCACAGTGCTAGGTGAGTCGTGTTTGTGTTCGTTTAACATTTGAAGCAGTAAAGCTCAAAACACACACAAGGCGGGTGCGTGTCGGGTCGTTCTCTTCACGTGAGACGCGAAGAATGACCGACCCGACCCGCTCCGCGCCCGACCCGCGCCCAAACCGCGCACGGGTTTCGTGTGTGTTGAGCGGTGTTTACTCGCGGCGGGTGAAGATAGTCTTTCGTTTTTGTTAATTTGTGTTTTTCTTTTATTTTCTTGATTGTAGACACAAACATTTTCGGGACAAACATTTGCGACATCGCCTCAAACACAAACATTTTCGGGTTTAGGAGTTGTGTTCTTACGAGCAACCGCGCGATTTAAAGGTAGAATTGAGCTAAAAAGCGTTTGCATGACCAATGTTTTAATCAATAAATTAAAAAAGGCCTATGCCCAGTGTTAATTTTATTAAAAAATTTCAAAGGCAAGCATGATTTTCTTTTTCAAATTTGAACATTATTTATGGTTGGCAATGATTCACCAAGATTTTAAAAAGAGCGTTTTGTGACAGAGTCTATTTGTCATCTGCGTTTCGCAAATTTTTTGGCTACCAGCTTAAATAACTGCTGCTTTTACGCCGATTACTACCTAATTGCCTTTACTTTTCAACTTCCAGTAATATGCACACTATTCGGGCTGGTGGCGGAGATCAACGTGGGCGTGGAGCTGTCAGTACGCATGTCGTCGCGCATGTCACAGGTCGTGTCCACGTGCGACGTGCTGGTCGTGGTGGCCACCGCCGGCGCCGGAGTGTACGGCGCGCCCAGGAGGATGAGGAACATGTTGAAGTTCATGGAGAATATCGCTTCGGTAAGGACAGTGATGAAGTTCAATTTTAAAACAAAATTACAGGTTTACACTAAACTTGAAAGATTTTTGGAGTGACGTTCATGACAAATATGAGACTCAAAAATAAGTCAAAGCATTTATTTCCACGAGATGTCTTTTTAATTCTTGAATCATTAGCAAGTTTGTCTGTTTGGCTTAAAGTTAGAAAGTTAGCTGTTAGTTGAGTGTAGTTGGACAACTTCAACGGTACAAAGGACAATGCCCAAAAGTAATAATTTTGTTCCTTTTGTAACAACAAACTGTTAACACCAATCTATGGCCTTATCCTATTTATAGTCATTTTTGTAGCATTCAATCGGTGGAGACATAACAATGCTGTTGAGTACGAATATTTTATACTATTTTTGAAATTAGGGTAACTTATTAATTAATTAATTAATAAGTTACCCTAATTTCGAAAAACAACAATATCCACACAAAAATGATCCATTATAGACAACAATGATCCATTTATGTTAGTTGGTTAGTTCTTAAAAGCTATTTTAGTGTGTTATTATAAGTTAGTGTACTTATGTCTAAGTCATAGAAGATATGGTACCGTGTTTCTGGTAAATAAATTACTAAAATTTTGACTTTGAACGAGGTCTCATACTCAAAGACTCACGTGTTAGATCAGTGATTAGTCTTCCACGTTGTTTCCAGGTGGACACCAGCATAGGAGGTCAGTACTCGCTGCTGACGGAGCGCAAGCTGTGCGGCATCATCCTGGGGATCCTCATCTTCTTCTCCGTGCTCATCGCCGATGACTTCACGTTCTACGCGCTGCAGGCAAAGAAGTTGGACAGAGAATGTAAGCAAACATGATTGACTTATCTATTTGGGTTTTTAAATGGTTGGACGCTTTTTAGGGTTCCGTACCCAAAATGCAAAACGGGACCCTATTACTAAGACACCGCTGTCCGTCTGTCACCAGGCTGTATCTCATGAACCGTGATAGTTAGACAGTTTTAATTTTCACAGATGATGTTTTTCTGTTGCCGCTATAACAACAAATACTAAAACAAAGAATAAAATAAATATTTAAGGGAGCTTCCATAAAAGAAACCTGTTTTTTTTTATGCCGTTTTTATACATGATGGTACGGAACCCTTCGTGCGCGAGTCCGACTCGCACTTGGCCGGTTTTTTTATTTAATGAACCTCATAAATCTTTTTCTTAACCAGGGTAACAAGCTAGCACATTTTTTCTGGAAATGCTGCTATAATATTTAAACTGCCAAAGTAGTTGTTATTAAACACCTGCTTTCATCTGCTTCGAGATCCCTGAAGTAATTAGGCGCTGAGACGTCACCTTTTAACAAATTATTTTTTTAATGTAATACTTATGTGACATGTTCCAGGGGACGTGGTGACGAACTACCTCGGGTTCTACATGCTGTGGTTCGTGGTGCTGATCCTGGAGCTGCAGTTCGCGTTCACGGCGCTGTCAGTGCGTGCGCGTTTTTCAGCTGTCAATGACGCGCTCGCGCTCACCGCTCGACAAGTCTCCATCCCTGGTACATATACCTACATTGAGTATCATTAATATCTTGAAATGTTTGTAGGCATACAAATCGCTACAGATTCTTCTTCATAATTACGAGTAATATTATGTACTATAATTTAATGTTCAGTGATGTCGTTGAGGCTAGTAGAAAATATTTGGACTATGAATCAGAGAGGAAAACGATAAGACCAATATTTAGATCAGTCTCCTTGAAGACCGATTGTTAAGATGGTAATATTGAGGTAAAAATAAAAAGGGCATTCTAAACCATTATTGACTTAATTTTTTTCAGTGGAGAAACCCAAGAGTTCGTCACCTCTAAACATCTATGCTATCCGGGTGGCACCGGCTGACAACCAGCGGTCTGCAAACGTGAGTTTGCTGGTGGACTCCATGACCGGCAGGGAACATGTCGTCATCATTAAGAGAACTGGTAAGATTATCACCACCACATCTATGCTATCCTGGCAGCACTGGCTGACTCCCACAGAACGCGAGCCTAGAGTCCACGCCACCAAAGACCAAAGTACAGAACGTTCACTATAATTGTCCCTTGTCGTCATGTTGGCACCATTGCTTGTCAAGCTTAGTTTCAGTACAAATAGAATTTAAAATGGCTTGACAAGCAATGACGGCGAGGGACAAGTTATAGTGAAAAGTCTTTAGTCCACAGACGCGGTGTTATAGTCGTGCGACAGAATGTGGTTAACCTCTGGCTTTTTCGAATCTCTCTTATAACTATCTATCTCTCTCTCTCTATTGTATTAGTTGCACTAATAGGACTCTCTGAGGCGCGGACTTTAATATGGTGGAGGCACCTAATTAAGTGTACCTACATATTTATTTTGAAATATCTTAAATAAAATATACAATCTAACACTAACATTATGTACAAGTATCCAAAGGGAAAATAAATAAATATAAAGGAAGAGCTCATACATAGGGCATCAAAAAATTCACCTTGAATATTATTACCTCTAAACATATGCTACCCTGGTAACTCCGCCGGTTGTCTCCACGTGATCTGTTATCAAGTGATACTGCAGCTTGTTTTCGATCAAATAAAAATCCCAAAACTCAGCAGTTTTTAGAAGCCAGCAACAGTGTGTCTTATTTCAGCGAACGGCGAGCCCCGTCTCATAGCGTCCCCGTGCGACGCGGTGCGACGGCTCGCGGCTCTGCACGGCACGCTCTGCGACGTCGTCAACAGCATTGACGACAGCTACGGGCTGCCCCTCATCGTCATACTGATATCTACGCTGCTGCATCTTATAGTCACGCCGTACTTCTTGATTATGGAGATTAGTGAGTGGATTTGTTATTAATAGTTAACTAGCTTTTGTCCGCGGCTTGGCCCGCGTGGAGAGATGCATGACGCGGTTTTGGGGAAGTCATTATAAAACTTCTGTCTTTTCTTTCAATAAATATTGCAGTTGTGTCCACGAACCGCGTGCACTTCCTAGTACTTCAGTTCCTGTGGTGTGTGACGCATATGCTGCGCATGATTGTGGTCGTGGAACCTGGTCATTATACTATAGCTGAGGTTAGTATCTTACTAATTAGTTACGTATTATTTACAGCGCTCTTTTAACTCCATTTTTATTAAAGTTCGATTTGGGCTGTTCTATGTAAAGGACATTTCCGAGGATCCATGATCCAGAACAGAGGTATAATTTTCATGAAGACCTGTCAAAGAAAGTTTATAGTTACCAAATTGTGTTGTGATGGTCTGTAACAATGGGTCAAAAATATTAATAATTTAATTTTGAATTTTGGTTTGTAAAATCACAGGGTATCTATATCCTACTAATATATATAATATTATAAATGTGAAAGTTTGTGTGTTTGTGTATTTGTGTGTTTGTGTGTTTGGATGTTTGTTACTCAATCACGCAAAAACGGCTGAATGGATTTGGATGAAATTTGGCAAACAGATAGTTTATAACCTGGATTAACACATAGGATACTTTTTATCCCGATATTCCCACGGGATCGAGACTTACGCGGGTGAAACCGCGGGGCGCAGCTAGTCAAAATAATAATTTGAAGATAACGATTTTTATTAGGTTTCTAAAAAGTTATTACTCTCATTGTACCAGGGCAAAAGAACCGAGGGGCTAGTATGCCGCCTGATGACGTCAGCGCCGTCTACCGGCACGCTACCCTCGCGGCTGGAGATATTCTCGCGACAACTGATGCTGCAGTCGGTCAGCTATGCACCCATGGGCATGTGTACGCTGCATAGGCCGCTGATTGCTTCTGTGAGTTCATAGTGATTCATAGCTATTGGTAGTTCTTCAAGTTGTACGTGGGCTTCAAATTATTTGAAGAACTCGACCCATCACAAATACTTAGAAATTATATTGGCTATCAGACATAGATATTGCAAAATAATCTGCATAAAAAAACATTGCAGCTGTCACATCGGCTAACAACAATCAGGCCCTAAGTATGGAGCGCCGAACGCGGTCGATGCGTAAAGTCGAGATAGTTTAAAGAAACTCACACTGCCCTAGTGTGAGTTTCTTTGTTTAAACTATCTCGACTGGTGGACTCTGGTAGTTCAAAAAACCACGGTGTTTTTATGGAATGGTCCAGACATGGTAGGTAGATTTTGTTCTCTGGAACCACAGAGCACGGACTAGTCGCATCGACAGCGACTAGAAACGCCAGTACATTCGTGCCCACGCAATTATTGCTGTGACAGGTATAGTCAGAATTGACACGGGCATTGTCAGTTTCTATGAGTAAACGGTGACGTCCACTGACACATTTGGTTTGTATGGAAAATGTTATTCAATACCGTCACTGGCAGCTGCCGTCGAGGCGTCTCCGTCATCTCCGTGCTGCGGCTGGAATCCACTCGGTTTTCAATTCCAATAATGCACATTTTTATTATTTTTATAGGTGATAGGAGCGGTGACGACGTACCTGGTGATCCTCATACAGTTCCAAAGATACGATAACTGATACTGATGACGTTAAGATAATAGTTATGGCTCTAGTCAC
Organism: Lithophane leautieri; assembly: GCA_949152455.1. Classification (NCBI taxonomy): domain Eukaryota; kingdom Metazoa; phylum Arthropoda; class Insecta; order Lepidoptera; family Noctuidae; genus Lithophane; species Lithophane leautieri. Next base: position 12,990,095 of record OX424478.1, read on the forward strand.
AAATGGGTTCCTAGTATACTTTTACAAGAATTATTTTATAAACGAAATGTAAGGAAAAGAGACGGGTTTGTAAATAAATCTAGTAGTTCTTATAAAATAATTGTGTTTTATTGACCTTTTGTGTTTTCTGAACAGCCTCGTTGGTTTAAAGGCATGAGGTCCGGGTTCGATTCCCGGGTCGGGCAAAGTGTTATTGGATTTTTCCGCCAGGAATTATTCAGTAGCTATCCGTAGTCTGAATCTGTGCCCGGTTGATGGCAATAGGCGAGTCCCCTATTTAAATGACCGGACTTAAACCTAACTCGCGAAATGTGGGTCAACCATAGGGTACATTTCTGCCACTAACCTTTCGGATAACAGTCGTTATATTATGTATTTTCTGAAAGAAGACAAGCATAAAGGCATTTTCAACAGAAGAAAAAGGCCACCCTTAATTCCACCATTCGACATTCAATAATAGTGCCTTAATGTTAACTATTTATTACGTTCCATAACTTACATTTTTCTCTATTCAGTGCATAAGCAAAATCGCAATTTTGGTACGTGTTGAATTTCCTTCAAAACAGCGTTTTAGTAAAATAACAAAAGCAATCACGACAGCACTTTGTGGCCGTTGTGAAGATATGAAAACATGTCGCACGTTACAGCGACGTAAGGAATATTAAAGTTTGGGGTAACAGCTATAAAATGAATTGCATATGTGTGTTGCTCGCTTTAAGGAATTATTTCTTAGTAGGTAGGATACTCCATTTGAAATAAGATTAAACATTTAAATAAATCTTTTTTACAGTCCGTTCAACCGATTTTGACTTCTATCGCGTTGGTGGCATGACTAATGGCAGCTGCAGCAGACAGTTGGTATAGTGTAATCTTTTTGCTTTTAATGCCATCCTTATGCCTACGGTATAGAAGCCAAAATCGGTTGAACGGACTGTAAAAAGGTTTGTTTAAATGACTAATCTTATTTCAAATGGAGTGTAGGGACATACTTAGTGGCCACTATGAGGTACGGGGTTGAGCCGTGTTGCACAGAGAGCCATGGAGCATTCCATTCTTTGCATCGGGCGAATGAAACGTCGAGATCCGAAGACGCACGAAGGTTTTCGATATCAGAAACCGTACTATGGAACTCAAATGTATTTGGGCTGTGACAGAGTAGCATTCAAGGACTGGAAGATGAGATGTCGGTCGTCCGGCGGCCAGATTGGCGAAAGACATTGTTGCCATTGATGACAAATCATGGATGAGGCTGGCACAGGAGCATGGGGATTGGCACAAGAAAAGAGAGGTCTGTGCCCAGCAGTGGGTGACGTCAGGCTGTGGATGATTTTGATGATGAAGAGGTACCTAGGTATCGAATGAGTGAATAATAAATAATAATAATAAAAACTGTTTACAAAAAAAAACAACCGACTCCCAAACAAAATACTAAAGTGAAAAATTACTTAAATTTCGGAAGTCGGTGTCTTTGCTTCTCAATTTTCGTTTTTATGTCACCGACTTCCGAAATTTAAGTTATTTTACACTTTTTTTTGTATTTGTTTTGGAAGTCGGTTGTTTATTGTTTGTAAAAAGTTTTTATTTTTCACTTTTTAGTTATTGTACTGAACCCGCACAAATTCGAATATAACTATTTCGCAAGTTGAGGAGCTCGTGGCCAAGTAATAACAGCCGCACGGGTCGATCCATCAGGTGAAGCTACGCTTGCCGGTGTTGGTCTGTGGATGGGTGACCATCGAGAGAGTACATATCGAGACTCCTCCGTGACTCGCCGTTGGTCCCGGCTGCCATTCGTGGATCTTTGTCAGTTGTTACGAAGCCCGACAGTCTGACAACCAGTCTTATCAAGGGGTATCGTATTGCCTAGTTACTGGGTTGTGGAGGTCATATAGGCAGTCGCTCTAAGTAAAATAATGGTATTCAGCTCCATCCGGTTAGATTGGAAGCCAACATATTTGGGAAAAGGCTAGACGGATTGATAACAATTAATTTATTTATTCTAAATCAACACTGTCCGAATGAATCCAACTTAGTTACCTCCAAACTTCTAAAATACGAAGCTAACAACCAAACAATTTCTCGATTTGTTACGTTAATTCAATCTCTTCTACGCTCACCTTACCACAACGTTCGTTTGTGAACGAATAAACGAGCGACATAGCTTTCCATTTAACGTTGAACATACATTAAAACTTAGTCTGTGCTGCATCTCAACTTTTCTGTGAGGTATATGCTACACAGAACGCGGTAGCGGGGCGGAAAAAACGCCGCTCCTTGGTGGTACATTCCTTGATCAAGATGCATGCCTTTATGAGTCAGGATTTAGTACGAAACTGCACTGGCTTACTGAGGACATTCATACCCTTACAACGAGCCTATTTTTAATTTACCAAACACAAGTTGATAGTCCAGTCTTACCAAGAGGTATCGTGTAACCTACTAACTGTTTGTCGAAGTCAGACAGGTAATCGCTCCACGTAAAATATTGGTACGGCTGCATTCGGTTAGACTAGAAGCCGACCCCAGCATAGTTGGGAAAGGCTAAGCAGATGATGACAATTAAAATTGATCCGATGGATGTGGTTATCTGATAATGTGAAAACGCCCATTAGGTACACGGGATATTTCAAGTAATAATGTTTGTTCACTACACACGTAGGTACCATAAAATGTAAACCTAAGGAAAAAAAATCAAACCTGAGAAAAAATTATTCAGTTGATCAACTGCAAATATTTTATACTGTGGCATGGGTTTTCCGCGAAATGGTCGGCGGTGCATCGTAAATAAATACGTCGCTCTGCATTTGGGGGTGGCGTAGGTACCGTTTCAGAGGCCTACAGGACCGGAAAACCTTGCCTTAATGAAGGCGCCCGCTACCCGCGTTATATGTGACATAGTCTTAACATTTTGCATAGTTTTAGCAGCGACTACTAAATAGTACCATTATGCTTTTATTCTCACATGAGCTAAGTAGAGTTTAGTGGGAAGATATAATTTGAGAGTGAAGTTCATTATGTTGTACTTTATTTTGCATTGGAGTTACGAGTAGTTTCGGATTTGCATTATATTTGAGGGGTAAAATGGAAGCTTTAGGATATAACGTACAAAGTAAAAATGAGTACAAGCTTCCCAAACCACGGATGGTGTACGTTCCCAACTTTAAAGCTGGGAAGTTATGCTTAATATACATATTTAAAACCGACCGCGACGTCTCTATGTATGTGTTTATATAAATAACTCGAGAAGTTTACTACATAATTATAAACGAACAACGTGACTTTATATTTAATTAGCTGCGCCCCGCGGTTTCACCCGCGTAAATCTCGATCCTGTGGGAATATCGGGATAAAAAGTATCCTATGTCCTATTCCATGTCATGGTCTACCTCTGAGCCAAATTTCATCCAAATCCGTTCAGCCATTTTAGCGTGAAACCGTTACAAATAAACCAACAAACTTTCGCATTTATAATCGTTTCAAACTCGGGCGGGCACTCGCGATGGGCTCAGCTAATTTTGCAAGTAATAAAACCATCGCACCAGGAAACTATATAGATACATGATGGTACTTCTTCCAAGGAAGTTCCATTTCAGAAGCGTTCGACAAATTACAATATAACAGACAACTATGCTTTCCTAGTATCATAATTATTATCTACGGCCAGATGTTTGAGCAGCTGACAAAGTTGCACCGTGTTATCTGTGCCAATCTCGATATTAAGTTTCAGGCGGTATCACTGAACAACTACTGAAACAGATATTAATTCCAACTTAGTAGCTCATTGTTCTACATAGTTGCGACGGCTCTTTGATAATTAGTTTATCCTATCTATTAATCTTGAAAGAAAAAATATCTGGCGATCGTTGGCTGATAAAAATTAAAGAAATCTCGTTTTTTTTTTTGTTGTGAGTGGCACACGACGTCTTAACCTGCTATTTAATTGCGTAACTAATTTTCATAACCAATTAAGACTAATTTGTCACTTTGATAGTGCAATAACATTCATCGCGTTATTTACGTTGTTGAGCAGATTTTTTTTGGAACTTATGAAGCTATGTATTTGTAATTTGGTTCAAACCGATTCAGATTCTGATTGATCGTGTATTACGAAATTAGGTCAAAGTCAAAGTTAAATAATTTATTTCAAATAGGCACATAAAAGGCACTTTTGAGCGTCAATGAAAAACAAAGAAATAAAATTGATTCTAGTTGCCCATTCCAAAAGGTAGCTTTCGTATGGAGAAGAATGGGCAAGAAACTCCACCGTTACTCTTTTAAACTTACTCTTTTTTTTAGGGTGCTGATGATAGGTTAGTGGGAATTATTCCATTAAAGACTCAGTTGCCATTTTGAGAATTGGATATTCTGCACCTAAACCTTCTAATTTACGTATAAATTGGAAATCACAATGTCAACCCCACTTTTCATTAAGTTCAAAACAAACGCAGTATGAAACTGCCATGTGATCCCAAAATTATTATACAGTAAAATACTGACATCCCACTGTGAACGTGGCCTAACTCAGCGCAACACTGGTTGTCAGCATGGGTATTGTAGTTTCTCTGGGATAGCTCAAAATGGTCTAGACCCAGAATGGTATGACACAGTTTGTTTAAAAATTAGGTAAGTATTAAATTTGATATCATAATTCTTCTTTCCACCATCCATTATTCTCATATTTTTACAAAATGTATCGAAAATAGCGCATACATATTTCAGCAACTTTTTTAATAAAACATTCACATACGATTGGCATAAGCACGGGCTACACCGTGCATCTCTTGAATGTGAAGCAAATATGCTGATGCAGAAACTTTCCTGTTACAACTATCCCTTTTATGTATTTTCGCCCATTGAGCACTTGTTGGTATTTCAATGAAAACTACGTGTTTTTGGTTCATCTCTGGATGAAATTGGGGGGCGCATGAGAGCCAAAATTTGAATTATTACAGTGTAGGATGGAAATATTGAAATTGGTGTACAGTCACGGACTTTAATTGATGAGCCACTTTCAAACTTTTCAATTTTGCTGTTTCATACACGATTAAACACGAACTTAAATCGCATGCTCGTAAACAAGATGACAAATTACTAGTAACCGGAAATAGTCTTGTCCATAGAGGTTGACTAATAAGTTCTCAATGATAAATAAATGCAATGTTTATCCAATCTATTTGATACTGACCTCCTTTGAATCAGAGCTCATTAACTCAATAATTCTGAAAATCTATCCGAAGATAGTGACAGTTGAAATGTCGATGTCAAAGTCGTTATTTTCGAATTTTATTTGTCGAAATGACTAATTAAAATTTCTCCGTACGCAAACGTTACTATGGCTACGCTATAACAATCTTCGCTAGGTAACGGTTGCTAGACCTGCAGTTGGTTGACTTTGGGTAGTCACTCTGCTGTCAAGTTTGTAGTTCTGGCTCTCAGGTTAGCCAACCGGTAAACATATTAAATATAATTTTCTTCTTCTATAATAATGGAGACATGACTTTCCGTGTCTGGATGTACGAGTATAACCGACTAAGCCCGATTTGAATTACACGGCTAAAATACTAACAGTGCCAAGTGGCTCATCAATTAAAGTCCGTGACTGTACCTAAATGATTATTGCATTATCGGATTTCCGTTTAAGTAGATTTTTCTGGAAGAATGATCGCAGATTTGTAGAGTAGATGAAGGATGATGTTGCCTATCTAGTCAGACAAGACACATTTCAAAATGAAGAACTTAAAAAAAAAAAAAAAATTGTAGGTATAACTAAAAGTGAGAGGGAGAGGGCCTTTGCCCTGCAGTGGGACAAAACAGTTATATTAGATTTAGATTAGATATAACTAAAGTTAATTTATTTGGTTAGCAGCCCACACATACTTTCAATCACAATCCGAGGGCTTTGACGGAAATAGCTAATCCATTGCTTCTCATTTTTGCAAAATTCATCGGCTCAACAACGTAAATGACGCAATGAATGTCAAAATGGAAGACATTGCGATTGGCTTTTTGAACAATCAGTAAAGTAAAGAAACAACTGGCGCCAGAAACATCCATCGTGAATAACTGACCCGTATTGTAGCACAGTCTTAAAACAATTTTATGTGTAAGTATTTTTAGATTCGTTTCGGATCGGAAAACCATTGGACGTATCGTTTACTTCACTTGAACAAATTGAACAGTGGATTCGGAAAACATTTTGCTGAGCGCAGCGTTTAACAAGGTACATGTAGGAAAAGGAACGTTTGTTTTGTAGTTATTTTTAGGGTTCCGTACGCAAAGGGTGAAACAGGACCCAATTACTAAGGCACCGCTGTTTGTCTGTCTGTCTGTCCGTCCGTCACCAGGCTGTATCTCATGAACCGTGATAGTTAGACAGTTGAAATTTTCACAGATAGATAACTAAATATTCTGTGAATATTTCAAGCATCTACCTGTTGTCGTTATCAATATCGAGCAAAAACGAGCAAAAAAATCACGTTTGTTATATGGGAGCCCCCTTAAATATTTATTTTATTCTGTTTTTTTGTATTTGTTGTTATAGCGGCAACAGAAATACATCATTTGTGAAAATTTCAACTGTTTAACTATCACGGTTCGTGAGATACAGCCTGGTGACGGACAGACAGACAGACAGACACAGCGGAGCCTTAGTAATAGGGTCCCGCTTTACCCTTTGGGTACGGAACCTAAAAAAGTTCAACAAGTTCAATACCCTACAGCCGAATTGTGTGAACCTATTAATTACAGCCAATTTCATAAATATATCACCCACATAATACGTAGTTTAGGAACAATCGGTAATGGATATAAATTAGTAGGCTGCAAACAAAGGAAGCCGGTGGCTTTCAAACTTGCGCTACAGCCAACAGCCCCTCGATGCAAGTTTAATACTTGTGACACACACACGGCTGCAACAAACAACTGAACTGGTTAGTTGGCTGACTTGGAATAAACTGAAGTCAATATAAGATCTTAGAAACTAGCATAATGCTAGACTACTATGCTGTTGCTGCTATCCTAGTACCTAAACCTAACAAGGTTTGAGTCGGCTATCAGTCTAACCAGTTGCGTCGGAAGAACATATTAAGTATTTTTTGTGGAACGACTTCCATTCGAAGTTCAGAACGTGCTGGGCAATGTAAATGTCTGAGTATCATTGATGTTTCTATGACTCCATTGAAAAGGGAGGATCCTCTCACCTGACGGGTGTCGTTTCTGGTGTGCTACTACCAGATGATTGATGTTAGGACGTTGTATACATATATGCTGGTCGCGCGGTAAACCTGCTTGCACGATGTCGGATTTTGCATGACGTCAGTGAGACAGTGTAGATATCGCTACAATAATATAATGATATGCTTTCAAAGCGTTACGTATTTCTCTAACGACTTCCGACCGAGAATTGATATAAGCTTTTCGGTAACTTATGCAATATCCATTCTCTTTTCCATCATCTATAACCCTGATAAAATGCCACTATTTTCATCGGCATTCGCACCGTTGTTGGTTCACAAAGGGATAATAACTAATTACCAACGTTTTTCGTCCAATCCGTCCGTATGTATTCATATGCAAGGCATCTCCCATTCGGCGCAGTAAAGTAGCGGATGTGATGCACTCTTGAGTTCGGTTCAAGTCTCGCACGGTTAAGATACGGATCAGTTAAACTGCGCGCATTAAACTCCCAGAGTAAGTGTTTTACAATAGAACTTGGGAGGTTCTGCTAAGTACCTGCACTGTAGTTCGGAGATAGTTGGGAGATAAAGCGAGGTAAACTGGGAACAAATTATATTGAATTTCCACAAAAGATTATGATGTCACGTTTAATCAAAATCCATATTAATTGAATCCAAGTATAAACGGAAACGTGAATATAGTAGTTATATCAATATCGCGAAATAGACTCCGCTGCGGAAATCCCGAAAAAAATTAAGTAAGTAAACGATTTCTACAAAACATTATGGCATCTTTATGACAAAAGTGTCTACCAGGTCGAGTAGATAAAACAATATATCCTATCCTATCCTACTTAAAATTATAACCGCGAAAGTTTATGAGGATGGATGAATGGATGGATGGATGTTTGTTACTCTTTCACGCAAAAACTACTGAACGGATTTTGATGTTTGGCACAGATGGTTTATAACCTGGATTAACACATAGGATACTTTTTATCCCGATATTCCTACGGGATCGAGACTTATGCGAGTGAAACCGTGCGGCACTGCTATGTATAATAATGCATACTTTTCTAAAGCCACGATCAGGCTACGGGTAGGAATTCTACTACAACCTACCTACTAAAAGAGAAACTTGTTCGTAAAACCTCTTTTTATAAGCTGCAAAAAGAATCAAGAACCTTTGCCCTACTCCTTCTTACAATGAGTACTACTTGATTAGAAATGCAACCATCTTATCGTCGAAAGAAATACCGCCAGCTTACACGAACCATACAATGTCCGCGCCTAACAATAAAAATCAGACGTTAAGCCTAATACATACGAGCGACGGTGGTGGTCGCTTATATTAGCAGTAGGCAATGTGTAGGGTGACTTATCAACATCGAGCTACGCTATCTAGGTGTGCTGTGCGGTGTATCGCGTCCACAGACTACTTAGAGATATGATCGCGTCAATGTGACATAATATGTGATGTCTGAGCGATATAGACAGAAGAACAAGCGCGAGCTTTGGTATCCCGAGGTAGCTGGCGACCCGCGACCAGCTTCACACGGGTGTAATTTACTAATGTTGCTCATGTCAAAACATGATATTTTTGTTCCGGATTTTTTTTTTTTTAAATAATAGTGGCAAACTATTCATAGGTAATCAATTGCGTAGAAGATCTTAAACGGAAAAACAGACAAACATGGAAGCAACTTTTACACTATTAACTAGTTGTGTTGCCCGCGCTTCGTTTACGGGTATTTTGTGTTCGATATTTTTTTAATATTTCAAATATAACATAGATGAAAAGAAGCCTATGTCTTTCTACAGGTCCCAGGCTTGCTTTTGTTTTTCATTATGATCGTCTCAGTGGTTTAGGCGTGAAAAGGTAACAGAAAGACAGAGTTACTTTTGCATTTATAATAATTAATTAATTAATTAATATATTATAAAACAAAGTCCTCCGCCGCGTCTGTCTGTCGTCCTGTATGCGATAAACTCAAAAAATTATGCACCGATTTTAATGCTGTTTTTAACCAATGGATAGAGTGGTTCTCGAGTAAGGTTTTAGTATATAATAACCAACATCCAAGCGAAGTCGCGGGCATCAGCTAGTAATTAATATAAGTACGATAGATAGTTGCATAGCACAGCATAGCTTGATGTTGATTAGCCACCCTATGAGTAGCGGTCGGCTATAATGGCAGTAGCCATGCCTATAGAACTGTCGGTGCTGTAAATCGGGTCGTTGCATGCAAAGTCGCCGTCTCACTTGTATTACACATCGTAAAATCCTTATGCAAACGATACTAGTAGTGTTGGGGGGAAGTTTTGCTGCGGAGTAGTAAATTGTGGTTGTTGAGCGAAGTTGTTGCTAGTGTGGTCTGGGGTTTATATCATCATCAGTTTGCAGGTTCAGCGATGAAATTGGGATGGTTAATATCCTCTGAAATTAATCCGTTTGTTAACATTGCAGTCAAAAGTTGGAAAGACGGTTGAGAAAAGAGCCATTGTGATATCTTTTTGTAGAAATTGCATGGCGTATTTTATTTATTTGCTTAGCTAGCCTCTTGTAGTTCTAGGCCATTTCCATCAAAATCATACTAAATATAGGTTATTCCGTTTATCTACCCCAAAAAATCCACCCTAAGGTGGACTCGGAAACGTATGTCCGAGAATTCACCCTAGGCCTAGTTGGATAAATGGAATTTATAGGCTTAGGGTGGATTCTCAGTCATATGTTTCCGAGTATCCACATTAGGGTGGATTTTTTGGGGTGGATAAACGGAATTACCCCTATAGAGAAATTGTCATTTTGAACTCTGGACAAATAACCCAATTTATTTAACGCTCTAGCTGGCAACACACAGTCAACAGTTAACGGATCACTTATCCGATTTTGAGGTTGAGTACGCTATAATTCTGTTCATAAAAAGTCTGAACACCGTTTTATACTGATTCTTTGATCCCCTCTCGACATCTCCGTTCCATTAAACACCTCTACTTAAATACGGGTGTACTTCACTCACAAATTCGCGCCATAATCAGTAGTGTTGATTGCCTAGCAATAATTAAACGTGTGTACTAAGCCGTACATTGCTAGGATTAGATTGGGATTACTACGTGTGACGTGTAGTGTGTAAATTGTAGTAGTAATGTTGTGCTTATCTACTAGGGGATTATGTAAGAAGAAGTGGGGTCCGTTCACGCCGAGACGTGACGCGACGCGACGCAGCGCGCACTTTTTAAGGTAGTGATACAATATAAATTTATTTACAAATAAAAAAAAGATACTCATTTGATTGTGTGGCGGTACCTACATTGCCACATTCGATCTACGCATCAAAGACCTGACGTCACACAAAATTCCTGACGTCACAAAAATCCTGCATCGCGCAATTAGAGTTTACCATGCAGTGAACATATATACAAAAATCCAATATCAATCGTTGGGCAGTTGCCCGCCAGACACAACACCCGTCTGGTCGGAGGATCCTCCCTTTTCTATGGAGTATGAGTGAACTTTACACCCTGTTCCTCATACCCCTAAAATTGATTTAATTCGAAACTGCCCCGAGGCGTTGCGCGACACCGTATCTCGAGTTGCCTCACGGCGTAGCACGACGCACCGGTGCATCGCCGGTAGACACACGGTGTGCAAGAGTGGAGCTGCGCCTCGAGAAGTCGTTTGACGCAGTGCGATGCCGCGAGGCGCAGCCTTAAGCCGATCTGTCGCTACTATTTAGATGATGCAGTTCAGTCGAATACTCGAGTAAAATTTTTATTGATAGACTGAGATCTTGTTATACTTCTAAATGGTAGACTGCTGTCGAACTCGGCGGGGCCGCTCGCGGCGAATGTAGACACATTCCGATGCGCCGCGAGGTATTTCGTTGCGCCGCGAGGCGTCGCGCTGTCAGCGACTTCACGATGCGCCTCGCGACGTCGCCATGCGTCTTGCGGCGGTGAGCTGGTAAGCGCCAAACCGCTGGCCTCTTCAAGCTACGTCGCGTCGCGTCGCGCCTCGGTGTGAACTCACCCTACAAGGACTAAGTAAGGATTGTAGCAGGTGGCGATCTGTAGTTTCTACGTCTCTGTAAGAAGGCGTAAGTTTATGTATGTATTAAGTGTTAAAGAAACGGTTTTATGGCTTTCGGGTACAAACAATCAATGAGGCTTTTTTGTACTTAATGTATTTGAAGGAGGAGAGCCTTTATGAGTGGCGATCATGTTCAAAACGTTTCGTATTTCTACAACGACTTTCAACAGGATTGATTTAAGGTTTTCAGTTACTTATGTCAAACTAGGTACATTTATGACTTTTCCATCATTGTTTTTGCTGATAGAATGCCACTTTGTCTAGTCCCTCTGGACTTACAATGTCCTGAAATCTAATGCGCACTGAGCGAGCTTGTTGATGAATTCTCTTTTAGTAACGAAACTGTTGAAAAACACAGATTTCTAATCGATCTAATGGACTAAACTACCAATCCGACTACTACTCAACCACGTAGTTATGACAGAAGGAAAAAAAAATAAAGTAATCAAAACTAAAACCCAACTACGACTAAAAAGGTATAAAAAAATACATCACAGACAGACAAATAAAAAATCCGGAGTCACACGTGTATAATTCGAACAGATTACGTGTGACTCCGGATTTTTAATTTGTCTGTCTGTGGTGTCTTCTTTATACCTTTTTAGTCGTAGTTGGGTTTTAGTTTTTATTACTTTAATTATTTTTTAAGTCTTTTGGGGTTATAATATGTATATTTTTGAAATATGCTCATTAAGCCCTTTCATTTGATACCCAAAATGGTACGATTAAACAATTTTTTTTTTGTCCCTGAGTTTATGTCCTCTAGAGGGCGCCATTTTTAATTTAATGTGACGTCATATAGCCTGTAACCAGCGGACGATCAAGACACTTCCAATGATACCTCATTTGTCAAATTGTGATGAGTGGTTTAGAAGATAGGTGGGAACAGATGAACATACTTACATACATACATACATACCGGTCAAAATCATAACCCTCCTTTTTTCTTCGCCGTAGGCGGGTAAAAATTAAAATAGAAAAATTGTTTATTATGCACAAATAGAACGCACAGCTCTCCTAGTTTGACTAGGAAACCCTGAAAATGCAGAGTAAAGGGACATCTGGTACGAGGAAGCGTAGCAAAGAGCCATCTGCTAGGACAACGCGTAGCAATAGGACATCTGTTACGAGGAAGCGTAGCAATGGTCCACCTACTACGAAAAAGCGAAGCAAAGGTACATCTGCTACGAGGAAGCGTAGCAAAGGGCCATCTGCTAGGACAACGCGTAGCAATAGGACATCTGTTACGAGGAAGCGTAGCAATGGTCCACCTACTACGAAAAAGCGAAGCAAAGGTACATCTGCTACGAGGAAGCGTAGCAAAGGGCCATCTACTACGACAAAGCGTAGCAAAGGGACAACTGCTACGAGGAAGCGTAGCAAAGGGACATCTACTACGACAAAGCCTAGCAAAGGGACAACTGCTACGAGGAAGCGTAGCAAAGGGCCATCTACTACGACAAAGCGTAGCAAAGAGACAACTGCTACGAGGAAGCGTAGCAAAGGGCCATCTACTACGACAAAGCGTAGCAAAGGGACAACTGCTACGAGGAAGCGTAGCAAAGGGCAATCTACTACGACAAAGCGTAGCAAAGGGACAACTGCTACGAGAAAGCGTAGCACACAGCTACAAGGCTAGCCCTTGCTAATGAAATCATCTTATCTATAAATTGCAGTATTTTATCAAAAGAAAGGCAGAAAATATTCTTATCTTACCAAAGCAAGGCAAAATAAACTCTCAAACACAATGGCCGCGTACAAGGAGGTGGTAACGACGTATTATTCTGTCAAATTACTGTCAAGCGTCCAGAGGGCGTTTAGGGAACCTTTTGTGTTGGTAATACTGATGTCTAGACGCTGTCTGATAGTACATTGGGGTTAGTAAATACATTAATATCGTCTTGGTCGCTTCTAAGTGAATATAGGATATATTGTTTGATCATATTTCGAGGAATTATCGTCAAGTAGATTGGGTGTTTTTACCCTGTTTATCTGATTTGAACTAACTGCGCTCGCTGATCCGTGTGATTGGTTATGGAAATTATCCCTCTGACCATTAATAGTTAGGGTGGCTCATGCACTGCAAAGAATTTAAACCAGTTCAGCTTTTACAGACACACATACGGAAAAATAAAATTTTCATATTATGATAAAGTTTTTTTTTTTCGTGAGGAGCTCCTGGCTATGTTATAACAGCCGCACGGGTCGATCGATCAGGTTAAGCTACGCTTGCCGGGGTTGGTCTGTGGATGGGTGACCATCTTTAAATACCGAGACTCCTCCGTGCCTCGAAAAGCACGTTAAGCCGTTGGTCCCGGCTGTCATTCGTAGCTCTTTGACAGTCGTTACGGGTGGTCAGAAGCCCGAAAGTCTGACAACCAGTCTTACCAAGGCTTATCGTATTATCTGGGTTGTGGCGGTCAGATAGGCAGTCGCTCCATGTAAAATACTGGTATTCAGCTGCATCCGGTTAGACTGGAAACCGACCCCAATATAGTTGGGAAAAGGCAAGGCAGATTCATTTGAAGGTAATTTTTTTTCATATGTGCGGTTCGAGCAAGACATAGAGTGAGAGGGTTCACTGGGCATAGAGTAGACAGCAGTTCGGCCACTGCACTATTTACATCTTCAAACTAATAATTTTTCATTCAATCTCTAAGTTTTATCCGTACAAAATCTAATACACTAAAACGTAACATATCTCCATATTTTACTACAGCACTTTCAAGATACAGTTTTATCGATATACTCCGGTTATATCGACACGTGTCGCGTCACTAGCGCTGTAAAGTGTTTACGTTCATATTTGCAAAATGGCGGCGGGCGTTACGACTCGCTCCACACGCAGAAGGAGTAAGCACATAAGTAGCTGCCACCTGTATCGCTGTAGTTTATTTGAATATTTTTAAGTAAGCACTAATAACGTAGATTTGTTTGTTTGTCTAGGTTTTAATATTTATTTTAGTGAACTTTTTGCAAAGTTAAGTAAACTTTATACTTACACAGCTTCACTTATTTATTTATACAGAAAACAATCATACGAGCACACGACAATGCATACAAATATTCAAATACTCGTAGACAGAAATGACAATTTAAAAGTAACTTACTAGGTGACGTCAGATATTGTCCTATCCAAAAGTTGACAGATGACAGATGATGTCAGTGTGGCAGCTTATACATCGACACATGCGAACTACGCGTCAAAGACCTGACGTCACACAAATCCTGCATCGCGCAATTAGAGTTTACCGCGCGATGAACATAATTGTATACAAGAGTTCAACATCAATCGTTGGGCAGTTGCCATATTTGCACAACACCCGTATGTATGGTAGGCGGATCCTCCCTTTTCTATAGAGGATGAGTGAACTTTACACCCTGGTCCTCATGGCTCTAAATTGGTGACCCCGTCGTGAACTCATGCCTCTAAATCAGCATCTGTTAGAGTGACTGTGACTGTATCCAGCCAGTGTCACTCTGTCATCCGGTGATTCCAGTAACTTCGTAACCAACAAGGCGGCGCCACTAGCTGTGCCATCAAATATTATAAAACAAGCCTCAACCTCATTAGTGGTGTTGAAAGAGGTAATTGAGATAAACTCAAGAGCCTGCTTTTAACTGATCCTCTATGAAAATAATAAAAAGTTAATGATTATTCATTTCTCATCATAACCCAATTAGTGATTCTAGATCAGTAATAAATTAAGACCATTTAAGCTTCCTTGAGTAGTAAAAATGGGGTTACACGAATTAGTTCAATTAATACAATAAAATTCCCCGCGTTCGACGAAGAATAAAATAGTGTGAAAAAGACGTTAAATAAATTCGAAACTGTATTGAACATCGAAAGTAAAAATTAGTTCTTGTGCTTGTGAATTAATTAATCCATCGGGTTAAGCTACGCTTGCAGGGTTGGTCCGTGGATGGGACTCCTCCGTGCCTCAGAAAGCACGTTAAGCCGTTGGCCCCGGCTGATTCAACATGTTATTAATATTATAATAGACTGTTGCTCATCGTCTTTAAACAGATGGGGAAATGGTCTACTATTTGTTGGAAACTATGTAGCAATATATCTGGGCCCTATTTAATAAAACTTACAATTTGTTAATTGTAATTGTAAATTACAGGCTACAATTTTACAAGTTTCTGTTTAATAAAAATAAAAAGTTACAAATTTGTCATGGTGGAAAATTTACAAAATTGTAAAATTGTGTCTACAATTTTACATATTTCTGTTTAATAAACATTTTCACTTTACAAGTTTAAGTTTACATATTTTGTAAATTGTAGTTTATTTCTGACAGGTGGACTCACTGTGTGTCAATACTTTTCTACATAAATGTACAGCATTTACAATTGCGATAATTGTAAGTTACTTACTTGTAACTCAAGAAGCTCGTGGCTAAGTATTAACAGTCGCACGGGTCGATTCATCAGGTTAAGCTACGCTTGCCGGGGTTGGTCCGTGGATGGGTGACCATCTTTACATATCGAGACTCCTCCGTGCCTCGGAAAGCACGTTAAGCCGTTGGTCCCGGCTGTCATTTGTGGATCTTTGACAGTCGTTACGGGTCGTCAGAAGCCCGAAAGTCTGACAACCAGTCTTGCCAAGGGGTATCGCATTACCCAGTTACTGGGTTGTGGAGGTTCGATAGGCAGTCGCTTCATGTAAAATACTGGTATTCAGCTGCATCCGGTTAGACTGGAAGCCGACGGCCATGGTTGGGAAAAGGCAGGCAGATGATGACTTACTTGTAACTTTCTTACATATTTGTAAGGTTTATTGAACAGCACATGTAGTAAAACTTAACAAATATGTGACTTTTTTTACAAAATTGTAGCATTGTAACATTTATTAAATAGGGCCCAGGTAATGTTGCTTTATCTAACCCCGCTCTAAAAACAACAGCACTAAGCATAACCACCAAAGAAACCGGTTTTGTCGACGGAAGAATAGACAAAATGACAGATTGAGATTCGATAATTTTGTCTATTCTTCCATCGAAAAAACCCGTTTCTATTGTGGTCATGCTATGCGTGCTGCTGTATTTTCGTGTCTATTTCTTACTAATATTTAGGTATATTTTTTCGGCAGTGCTTTTTATAGTAACACCTCGGGAACACTTCGGGGAATACACACGTGATATTATTTATACTTTTTCTTTCAACTACGTAATAATGTTATCATTAATCACTACAAAACCGATCACAAAGGACGTATGTTTTGCTTGGAACCAAAACAGTGCAGAAATGTTATATGAAATCTCATTGTTGAATAGTTTTTCATCAATGCACTGTTTTTTATTTAGATACAAATTTACCATAGAGGTCTAATGTCTATTTTAATATGAAATATAGGTATGGCTGAAAATTAAAATCGGGTGAAAAAAAAAATAACGGCGCGCATTTTGTACCATTCAAAAACTTTGATTTGAACAGCTGCAAATGAAATTGATAATAACCTTTTGCCGCAAAGTCGCGGGATAACTTTGTTTTCATTAATTTGAGTTTTTATTTTGAGTAGGTATATTTTATCACAGTAGGTAGATTGATAGTTGAAAGAAAAGTAGATTACGCACCTTGCTAAAGTGAGTAATGCACTCGTGTTAATACCAACGTACACCTTATTAACTATTGTGATATTGTGATATTCCATCAAATATAAGCATTAATAACTCACTTTGCGCTCGATGCAACAATCTACTATTGATAGTTACAGTACAGTAAAAACTTTCTTCCGCACATCGATATTCACAAGACAGAACCAGACGGTACCACATCAAGCCACATACCAGACACATGAATCTTTAGGTAGACGTTCCAAGTTTGATAAAAAGAGTCTGAAGCTCCGCGCGTTTGGAGTTCAAGGAATAAGTGAGCGAGTAAAGTCGTTAGCTGCCTCCCGCGGGACATTGCCTGACTTGCGGCGGTGTGACCACTGTATGTGTGTCTTCCAAGAGTGTGGTCCAAGGCTTATGCTTAGCTCTTGACGGGTTATGTTGTTCTGGTACCTGTCAACTGAGCGGACCAAAAATATGGACTTTGTTTTATTTCAATTAGAGACAGATGGTTTTTGGAAAGGTTATCTATCTATTACTAACGTCCATGGTCAGGAACAGTACAAGTCATGTGAATCCTGACTGAAATAGCAGCCGTGTTTGTCAAGATAACTAACTATACCTACCTACGCAACTCACGGAAAATGCTAGATAAAAATGCTAAAAATAAAATGATAGATAGATATTGCAATCTTTATGAAATTCCGATATATAATAAGTATTAACTTATTCATCGTTCTGTGATACCTATTAAACTCTCTCTCTTTCTCTCTCTCTTTTTCTAGCCTTATCCCATTTCATTTGGGAATAATCGTTGTATGCCTGAATTGAAAACGCTTTCCGAAAAATAGGTTGAATTGCCGTAATCGTCATTGTAGAGTACTGTGTAGTAAGTTTTGATAGCCATGGATTATTTTTCAAATTGTTAATTGCTAGATTTCTTCGACACTATAAAATAATAACGTGAATCTATTTTGGTCCATCGAAATACGCGTTCTTCCGTAACCTGCACCCTACAGTCTTTATCATGGCACGATGCATGTATGTGTGTACTTCGTGGGTAGTCTTTCGATTCTGAGAACCCATATTTACCAGGAAAACATAATTACGTAAGATATTCAAATTAAGTAGGACTTGTATACAATTGGAGAAAGTATACAAGGGGGAACTTTGGGATTTATATTTTGCTTTGGGGAGGAAAATGTACTGTTTTTATGAGACAAGCTTCAGTAGGGGTATTGACCGATTGTAGTTAGAAAAGCTATCGGCCTTTTCTTAACTTAACAAAAGTATTTTTGGAAGTAATAAACAGTGCCAATTATAATAAATAATAATAAAAATAATAAAATAAAATTTATTCAAGTAAAACAATAAGGTAAAATTATGATTAACATTAATTACAAACGAGGTAACTTTAATTCTAGCTGTAATATAGACCTGCCTGATCTAGGTTTGTGAGAACCTGTGTTTCAGGCCATCAATTTACATCAAACATTTTAAAAGAAGACAATAATTTTATAAGAAGCTAAATAAAAATAAGACATAATATTTTCAATGACTGAAATAGTAACTGTTTCGATACATTTTTTTAAAACTAGATTATGTAAGATATAGTATTTTTAAATAAATTAACGAATAGTATTAAAGTAAATAAAGTGGAGACTATTATTAATTAGGTAAAGGAAGAGACTTATATTAGAGTAGGTGAATGGAATTTTTATTTTAATATTTCTAGTAGTTTTTCCGTGTCTGCATAATTGAGTTTTGCCAAATATTCCTGTACTAGTAAGTTACACCTATTATAGCTTAAACTATAAATCTTTAGCACTCTGTTAAATTGGTTATACAAGTAGGGTCCCAAAAATAAATAAAATCGACGAGCAAAAGCATGTTTAGTCTGAGTGTTAGCACAAACCAAATCTTTTCTTCTCCTGTCTGAAGGTACTGGGTTAAAATAAAGTTCAGTGTGTTGGAATAGAACTACATTCAAAACAAATAACTGACGTACTGTTAGCACCTTACATGCCATATAAAGCTGGTGTGTTGGAAATCTAAATGGACGAAAAGTAGCAACCTTTAAAACTGCTCTTTGGGCGCGTTCTAGGTGCAGTAAAATTGATTTTGCGGCACCACCCCAGGACGTTATGCAGTAGGTAATAATAGATTGACACAGAACCAAATAAACCTGTCTAATTAATTGAAAGTCGGCAATGTTACGTAAAGTTTTGAAAATGTACATTAGTTTACGCACTCTGTTGCATAATAAATCGATGTGTTTGCGGAAATTCAGGTTTGTGTCAATCGTGACGCCTAGATATTTGATATGGTCGGTTTTAGCTAAAGTGGGACAAGTACACGCAATGTCAGCATAATGAAAATCACAATTGTTATGCGCTTGAATGTTAGGATTAGTAAGCGTTGGATTAGTATTTCTCATTGTAAATAATAGGTACTTGGTTTTATCTGTATTTAATGTTAAGAGATTTTTATGAAGCCAATTTGACACGGTAGTAAAACCATTCTGTGCTACTTCATAGACCTCGGCCTTTGATTTAGCAGCAAACAGTAGAGCAGTGTCATCCGCATACGCCATAATTACCCCCTTTTGGAGTGTTAAATTGCACAGGTCATTTATATAAATTAAAAACAAAGTAGGACCCAAAATACTGCCTTGCGGGATTCCGTAACAGCTATTCCTAAGTTCAGAACTCATGCACTGACCTATTTTTACACACTGATGGCGGTCGCTAAGGTAATCAGACAATAGTTGGAATTGAATTCCCCGTATTCCCAGCATTTCCAGCTTGTTCAATAGCAAAGTACAAGAAATTGTGTCAAAAGCCTTGGCAAGGTCTAAAAATATCCCTATCGTGTGCATGCCGTTATCCAGGTTTGTGCTTATAAAATTTGTCAGTTGGTGTACAGCTTGGCTTGTTGATCTTTTGGGCCTAAAACCAAATTGATGATCAGAAAGTAATTTATTACTTTCGAGATATTTTACTAATCTACTGTTAATAATTTTTTCCAATATCTTTGAGAGGCCTGTTAAAACTGAAATTGGCCTGTAGTTATTTACACAATTTTTGTCTCCGGCTTTAAACACAGGGGTGACTACGGCTTTTTTAAGTAATTTAGGAAATACTCCTTTTGTTAGACATAACTGAAAAATGTGAGTCAACGGAGGGGCAATGATGTATTTAAATCTTTTGAGTATGCTATTAGGTATGTCGTCGCAACCTACGGCACAAATTTCCTTTAATCCATCTATTATACTTACTACCTCATTAACATCAGTATCTAATAAGACAAAAGAGTTACGAGTTGCATTAGTCTTAGTTTGACTTTGAATGGAGAAACACCGATTAGTTATTAAGGTTTTTTCTGCTAAGTTTTTTCCTACGTTAATGAAGAAGTTATTAGCTTTATTTGCTGCTGCGGTAGGGCCTAGCTGAGAAGATAAAAGATCAAGAGCAGGTTCGGGATTTTTTGACGTAATAGTGTTAGTTTTTATGAATTTCCATATAAGTTTACTGTTTTTACCTGCTTTCTGTAGTTGACTTTGATCATATTGGTTTTTTAGCTTTTTCAAAAGATTATTACAGAAATTCCTATATCGTTTGTATGTAATTGATAGTAGTTCATTATCCGGTGCTTTTTTCGATTTATGGTGAAGTTTATCTCTATTTCTGATACAGCGAACAAGTCCAGGCGTAATCCATGGTTTAATATTACTATACTTTCTAGGTATTACTTTAGTTAATGTATTTTTCCTTATTGTAGCTTGTAACAAATCTACAAAATATTGTAGAGAAACATTTGGATCGTGTGAATTGTAAACGAGGTCAAAATTAATACCGCGAAAATCAGTCTCAAGACTCGTCATACTTTTTTTTTTTTTTTTTTTTTTTTTTTTGAGGGTGGGAAATCATCCAATGACTTCTCCCGCTCTGGGCGGCGGAGCGGAAGGGCGTGTCAGACTTTTACTGACTAAAACCCACCCGTGTTCCTTCATTTGCCTGTTGCCAAGGTCCCGGTATCCCTTTCGGACTTTCCCGCAACCCTGGCAGGCATCGGTCCTATTGGACCCCGTCAATTTTGCTGACATCTCTTTGAGGCGTGCGTGGAACACGACGCGCCATCGACCCGGGCCTGGTCCTTATCAAGCAAGCCCGCGCCTATGGTGGCCGGAAATCCGCCTGGGATTCCCGACGCCCAGGGCGTCTCCAACGGCGGCGGTTAGGGGCGTGAGGGCGCAAACTTTGCCTTTCCCTCACGCGTTCCGCCTCCTCCTTCGCGAGCATTACTGCTTCGCAGAAGGAGGTGACGGCTTCCCATGCCCTCTCGCTCCGTACCATGGCCTGAACCAGGGCCGGACGCGAGAGGTCACCGCCGCCAATCGCCTCCGCGAGGACACGGCGGTGCTCCGCCCAAGCAGGGCACACCTCAACCGTATGCTCCACCGTGTCCTCCGGGCGATCCACACAGTGGTGACACCCGGGCGTTTCCTCCCGCCTAATCCTACACAGGTACCTCCCGAAGCTGCCATGTCCGGTGAGGACCTGTGTCAGGCGGAAGGAGAGGACGCCGTGGCGCCTCTCTATCCACTCCTCAAAGAGGGGACTTATCGCCGCTATTGTGGCGTGCCCAGCACTGGGTTGCGACAATCGCACTCTCCATGCCGCCATGAGATCTTGCCGGAGCTCTGTCCGCTGTGCCGCGATTTCTCGCGGCAGCGGAGTTACACCCCGGCGCTTCACCTCCTCGCGCCACTCCCAGATGTGCGCGAGGACCTTCGCCTCCAGATCCCATGGCGGTAATCCGGCAAGGAGGCTCGCCGCCTCACGGGAGACCGTGCGGTATCCCCGGGCCAGCCGAATGGCCATGACCCTTTGGGACGCGTTCAACCGGCGTGCTGGCCGCAGCCTAAGGGAACGCGCCCACACCGGTGCCCCGTAAAGGGCCATGGACCGCACGACCCCCGCATAGAGCCTCCGGCAGGAGGCGTTTGGACCCCCTAGATTGGGCAGGAGCCGCCTCAAGGCGGCCCCAGCCCGGTCCAGCCTTGGAGCCAAACGTCGGAAATGCTCCACGAAGTTCCACCGGCTGTCGAGGACGAGTCCCAGGTACTTCATCGTCGACTCGACGCCGATGTGAACCCCTCCTACCGTAATTTGGGAACCCGACGGTGGCGCGTTCCGAGGGCCATGAAAACACATGACCTCGGACTTGTGCAAGGCCACCTCGAGTCCCAACTGCCGGATTCTATCTACGATTGTCGCAACCCAGCGTGTCGCTAGATCGGCCGCCGCCTGGTGCGACCTCCCCTGCGCCAGGACCAGCGTGTCGTCAGCGTAGCAAACCACGCTGACGTCGCTAGGGAGGTCGGCGCGCAGCACCCAGTCGTATCCGATGTCCCACAGATGCGGCCCCAGGACCGATCCCTGTGGGACACCGCACGACATCTCTCGCCGGTTCCACCTTCCCTGGTGACCGGGGTAGATGACGGCCCTGTCCGTCAAATAGGCCTCGACCACACGACAGAGGTAGGTCGGCATCCGGTGGTACCGGAGTGCCTCCCTTATGCAACTCCAGGGCAGGGTGTTGAAGGCGTTGGCGATGTCTAGTGACACCGCCAAGACGACCCCGCCCCGGGCCACAGCATCCCCCGTCGTGAGGGCCCGTACACGCATGATGGCGTCCACCGTAGAGCGCCCTCTGCGGAAACCAAACTGGCTCTCCGCCAAATCCGGCCCCACCCGCACCAAGACTCGTCATACTGAGTTTAGTATTGCTGCGCATGCACTTATATCTAGGTGAAGATATTAGTAGTGTTAGCAAAACAGCTTGATGATCGGTAAGTGACGAATTAGTAACTAATGTCTTGGATGGACTTTTCGATTTTATAAGGATATGGTCTAGACAAGAGCCGCTCTGGTGGGTTGGGTGATAATGAGCTGGTAATAGTCCATGAAATGAGCAAATATTAAGGTAGTTATGTGAATGAGTATCGATTTTTTCGGCAGCAATGTTTATGTTGATATCACCTACCAGTATGACATTTTTAAACGAAGATAATTTTGCTAAATTACTGTTAAGGGAATCCAAAAACCCATCAAGACTTTGGGATGGAGGCCTATAAATAGCCATAATTACTGTATCGGGAATAATTTTAATTACTAAGCAGTTGCAGTCTAGAAAATGGGGTTCATCTACTAATGTTCTTAAATTCTTTTTAATATAAACCACTATGCCATCGTTCTGGTTGAATGTTCTATCGCTTTTGTGAACATTAAAGCCATCGAGAGATGGTATATTGGCAGTTTT
The DNA here is from genome assembly GCA_949152455.1 of Lithophane leautieri. Lineage (NCBI taxonomy): Eukaryota > Metazoa > Arthropoda > Insecta > Lepidoptera > Noctuidae > Lithophane > Lithophane leautieri. The sequence continues at coordinate 13,013,245 of OX424478.1, forward strand.
GTTGGATAGCCAACATTCTGTTAGAACAATAACGTCGCAGCCTATATCAAGATTTTGCAACAAAACTTGGAGACCGTTAAAATTTCGGGTTATACTGCGTATATTTTGTGTAAGTAAAGTCAATGTTTTATCCCCAGTATAGACTAACTTTTTGCACTCCTCAACATTACAGATTTTAGCTTCAGACACGGAAAACCCATCTAAATCAGAGATTAGCTGATTGGCCATAAAAACAATTATATGTAGAAGTTAACCTACTGTCTATGTGCTTAATTAACTATGTAGTCGGCGGCGCTCTTAGGCGCCTTCATAGTCAATGGAATTAATATAATTGTCCTCTGCATATTTACGTGCTGGACAATTTACATCACCAGTTGGATGATCATTTTTCCTCTTGAAACGTCTGCAGGTCGCACATTGAGGTGGAGAACCTTTATTATTGCATTCCTTGAAAGAATGTCCTGTTTCGCCACAGAGGTTGCAAGTAGGGCTCGTCTCTCTACAAAATTTGGCGGCGTGTCCGAACTGCTGGCAGTTAAAACACCTGGTCACAATAGTGAAATCTCTCACTGGACATGATGTCCAGTTTATGAAAATTCGGCCTTGGTCCATCATAATTTTTCTGATAGAAGCAGGAACTTCCAATATATAATTGCAAGTTGGACGATCTTTCTTTCCTGACTTATGGCTCAATTTTACACTGTCTAAAAAGGACTCACGAGTAATGTTTGGCAATTTATCCGTCAAGTTTTGGATGTAAATGCAATCAAATACCTCTTTTTCAGTTAGGGCTACGGGAACACCAATGACAGCAATCCTAGGACGGCGTTTGGATGGTTCTTCAACTGTAAGACCTGAGGAAACTAGCTTCTGTGAGCTTTTTAATTTATTAATGTCGTCTTTGTTGTCCGTCCTAATGATGACGCCTCCGTTTCTAATTTTCCTTAGACCGCGGACATGGAGTTTTAATTCCTCAGGGGAGATAATTTTTTGTACCAACGACTTGGTGTCGTCACTGGTTTTGGTCTTATCGCTGGGATATATAGCGACCGAACTGAGATTTTCTGGGCGAATAAATTTATCAGAGCCTTTCTTCACCATGTTAGCGTAGGAAGTACTGTCTGATTCGGGTCGGCTCATCTTCGTTTCCATGACTTCTTTGAACTGGCTAATGGATTCCGCAACATTCTGCTGCACTTGAAGGTGTTGGATGGTTGTGTGCGCTTGGATTGACTTCTGCTTCAGGGATTGGTACAGCACGGCCATCTGAGATGTCCCATGGTTTACTTTTCTGCAAAGATTGGTCACACGGAGTTTTTGATCGGTATTCATTTTTCCCTCAGCCACAATCGAGCAAATTTCGGTCAAAATTGTATCGATGGACCCCAGCCATCTATAGTTATCATCTATATCATTCTATAGTTTCTTCCTTCAAAATTATACGCAGTTACAAGTGTGTAGATCTTTGCTAGTTTCTTTTCTGCTTGAGAAGGAGCCCCGTAAATTCAGCTCGATATTATTAAAAATCTAGGCATAAATCTAGTACTAAGTACATTATTAACCCACTTGTAGCTCTAAGCAATCCAGTGGTTGCCATTTTTAATCCAATAAATAAATCAAGCTCGTGACCAGACTATTGTATTAGCAATGCTTCGAAAGTACTAGGAGGTCAGAGGTCAAAGGCGTAGGCATGACGGTTGACAATGCCCTGTAATTTCAACCTTCAACCTTTGATGAGATATTACGGTTGTAGTTGCAAGTGCAATAGTAATATGATGTCATCAAAATCTTACTTCAAGATTCATGACCCCATTAACCTTCCTTGCTTATTTCTGTTATTTATTTTGGCAACAACATTTCACACAAAATTAACGCGCAATTCCTTAAAAATCCAGCTTTTAACGTGAAACAAAATACCTAACTCGAAATTACAAACGAAGTATTACTGAAACGTAAAAACAAACTTTTATTTCATTACATTTACACAAAAAGGTGTCTGGGTAGACTGGGTCCCTCCCCGCTTCACCCTCTCACACACCGTATGGTTCTAACGTTCCTGCCAAAACTTGAGGCAAACGTTAAACGCTAAAGAAACGAACTTTATTAATCAAACTTAACTAATACAGCTTTAATGTTACTGCCGCCCTGGTAGGGTCAGCCAGGGCTCTGGGGTTTAATCACTAGATTAAACTCAGTTTAATTGTGGGTGAGTGACTTCGTGGTACCCTAGAACAGCTGTACTAGGATATTAAAGAAAGGACAGTACATTTAACCAAAATCTTCACAAAAGGGCGTGCAAAGGACATTTTTCTTAATTCGACTTAGGTCTACCTACTCATAAACTTACGCCTTCTCCATGGGGGCGGGAAGGCAGAAACTACAGAACGCCACCTGCTACGATCCTTACATGCAAGGAGTATGTAATTTAAGCAAAATATGCCAAAATGTCTCACAAATTCTTCAAGGCAGAAAACGTACCGTTAAACTACTGCGCTTTGACCCAAGGACCGGTTTCTATCTTATTATCTTCCCCTATTCAGTTTGAAACGAATTACCAGGTCTGCATAAATACTTCGTAGGTCGTCAACAATAACTGACAGTCGATCTGATAATTTTGCTTTCCCCTGAAGGCTTATAAAAGTAATAATGTAAATCTAAGTAAACGTGGAGAGATAGTGAGTAATCTAAGAAAAAAATGTAAATAAATGTCGAAAAACAAATCCAAATGAAAGTTTGATTTCATGATTAAATTACAGGTGGAAGCTAAGTTATAGAGGTAGATAATATTCCAAACAAAATATTTTGAACTTATAACTAAGTGCAATTACATTGAACCTCAATAAATTCAATGAATTTTCATCGTGGAATCATAGTATGTCATAATAGGAATTGAGTTTAAGGCGAAAGCGCCAGGGTAGACCGCAAAATTCAATTTCCATACGTTTATTTGTAATTTGCAGGTCGTATGTCGATCAAAATTATTATGACTGTTATTACATACCGATTAAGACCATTACAATCAGCAATATTTTCATGAATCGAAATTTTGTGTGGAAAAACTGTCAATATTTCAAAATTATTCCTTGAAAAGATATCTGGCGTTGGAAAAATCAGCCCTCCCTGAAACTCCTAATTATTGACATACTATTTTTACCTACTGAAAACCAATAAAAAACTTTTCTGACAGCTTCTTGTAGTTAGTTCAGTATACTGTCGTGTGAAAAAACACACCCCATTGGCCTCTTAAGGTTGGACCTTTTTTTTAAAACACCAACAAAAAATGTTTAATTAGTCCCCAATGTTAAGAAAATTTATTTTCAAAGTGCGGTGCTCGTTGACCTGGAAAAACAGAGACTTGTAGTGTAAGAGACTATTTACTCAGCGACTTTTTTGTTTTTAACAGTCAGTCGTGCGACTGCAACGCAGCTTAATGAATTGATGGACTTGCTTTCAATGAACGATTCAACATCATTATCAGCCTACTATACAGTGGTTTATTGTTGGACACCAGATAACATCATGCCTGTTTTTCCCGTAGGGTTAGGCAGAGGTGTAACGACATATCTATAGTACACCCAAATTTCGCCTTTTTGGACATATGCCTCTCTGCACGCCATTTAACACGATCCTCGGTTACTCTCATCCAACGGCTACTAGCCGAAAATAACAATAACCAATTTCAAAAATTGACACGAGAATACAATACGACAACTGCTCAAGTAGTCAATTAGTGAATGAGGCGCAAACTATGTCCCAACTTTCTGCCATCTATGCCCCAAAAATGCACCCATAGTGACCTCCGCGCTACCACATGCCGTGGAAGTGGCGAAGTTTTCGGTCGACAAAATTTTAGACACTGTCGTGCCATCGACACTACAAGGCAGATGAAGTGGATGGACTCAGACGTCAGTGTTGCAACATTTTCGCGGCTATTTTCCTAACGTCATTAAGCGACTATGTCTCACTAGAGCCACTAGAAATTCGCCGTGTAAAGAGACCTTTTGTCGAGCGACCAGACGAGCGGAAGTAATGGCTTTATCCTATAAAAACATTTCAGCCTCCGGACCCACCGTTTTTCACTCATTAAATATTTGACGCTTGATTTTATTTAGTCTTTTAGATATTTTTAAAGCGTCTTCCATTTATTTAAATAAAATACAGAAACAAATACAATCGTTAATTACTCAATGCCAATGACCATGACCCATTCATATCTAACTGACCCGTCAGACTTCCTGTCAAAATTTCAATTCCGTGTTTTCGGCTGTTCCTTTGGGTATTTTCTCATTTTCTCTTTTCGTAAACCACCCCAATATAAGGAAGTACAAAACAATATAAAAACATTTTCGAGTTTTGCGAGACTAACGCACGGCAATTGATTTTTATATACGATACTAGCTTCGCTCGCGTGGATGTCGGTTATTATATACCAAAACCTTACTCGAGAACCACTCTATCCATTGTTGAAATCAGCATGAAAATCGATGCAGTAGTTTTTGAGATTATCGCGAACAGGTCTACAGACAGACATGACGGAAGACTTTGTTTTATAATATGTAAGGATAAGATAGCACCTAACCTACAATGGACGAGCGTTTGAGAATACGGCTGGTCTTCTTCATCGTATGATTGATTCTACATATCTGTTCAATAAATTCCGGTCAGAAGTAGTAAGTAGTCTGCTATAGTAGTAGTAGTTAGCGTTGGCCTCGGAAAGGTCTTTCATAGAGCAGATGTTGTTGCATAGAGAGCCCGATAGGAGCCGAGGTATTGTTGGCACCCCATCTGACTTAGCTTTACTTAAAGGATATTGATAATTACTTCATATGTTAAAAAAATTGTCTGTTCAACAACAAAACACATATTCGTTAGTATTTATGAAGCTGACAGGTGTCAAGAACGCATTTGCTCTGACCATAATTAGCGTTATGACAATAATCCTTACATATTATAGAACAAAGTCCTCCGCAGCGTCTGTCTGTCATCCTGTACGCGATAAACTCAAACTACTGCACCGATTTTCATGCTGTTTTAATTTGTCATGTTCTTGTATACATTGGCTAAAATACAATGATATTTGTTGGAGGTGATGGAAAAAAAATTGCCGTCTGGAGCTTTCACGTAAACGCTGCTTAAACACTTTGAGATATAACAAAATGATGTATGGTGGAATTCTGTATCTTATATAGGTCTACTGAAAAGTTCGCGATGGCATATGTCTATCTCTTAAGGATAACATACTATATCCATTGGTAATTGGAAAGCTATTTACTCAAATACGGTATTGATCCTTATCATTTTAAATAAGATAATTAAAATAAAGTATAAATAAATAAATATAAATGTGTTCCAAATAAACGATTATTATATAAGACAAAGAGTGTTTCGACAGTGTTCTTCTACAAATCTACACTATGGTACAAGCGACTAACTCAACTGTCCAACTCCTATAAATTCTAAAAGTACCCTGAAAATAATAGTCTTTTAGGAGTACCTATGAGGAACAGGGAGTAAAGTTCACTCATCCACCATAGAAAAGGGAGGATCCTCCAACCAGACGGGTGTTGTGTCTGGCGGGCAACTGCCCAATGATTGATATTGGATTTTTGTATATATGTTCACTGCACGGTAAACTCTAATTCCGCGATGCAGGATTTTTGTGACGTCAGGATTTTTGTGTGACGTCAGGTCTTTTGATGCGTAGTTCGAATGTGGCGATGTAGGTACCACCACAGTCTAATTGAAATAAATTATGCTCTAACGTCTTCGTACTTCATCTAGATTCCCAGTTTTAGTACCTACTTGGTACTTAATATTTTTAAATTAGGGCCTGAAAATTGGTTCAAGTCAGCTGTCACAAAGAACGCTTGAGTAATGAGTATTGGCCTCAATTTTACGCCTTTATTGTGTAAGCATTATCAGCTTATAAGGTGCCACTGCTTGGACACAGGCCTGTTTTATGTCTGCTAATACCTTATTCTTATTAAGGCTGTACCCTACCTCAGATTTTATCTCGCTCGCACCATACTCCTCACGGTCTGAGTGAGAGCGACACGGAGAGGGGTGCTGGCGGCTCTCAAGCCTCGCATAATTTAGATAATTGGTTTTTACGGTGAAACTAATGGTTATTCAAAAAAATAAAAAACATAAGACCTGCTTATAGTTAGTTCAGTTATTATGCAAAGCTTCATGATCTAATTTGACGTATTTTTTTTTAAATAAGCGGTTTATAGGTAACTTTGTGTTTTTTTTGATCGAGAAAATGTTATGTAGTCCTATTTGCACCAAACATAAGACCTAGCATCAATCCTCAACTGTAACTTAAAATTTCAAAACAAATGGTGCAGTATTTTCAGCATAACGGAGGATCATGCTAAGCAATTTGAGTTAGGGTAGGGCCTTAATGTATTATTTTAATTGCCTGTCTCGTTATTCTAGTGGTCCCAAAAGCTACTGCTGAGCATGAGTTCCCGGGTCAGATTCCCAGTCGTGCAAAGTGTTATTGGGTTTTTCCATTTGACACAATTCTGAGATGAAGTTCACCAACATGCCTAACGAAAAACATGAGCTTATTATATAGGTACTGTTTCTGTGTGTACTTATGTAAAGCAGGTACCCAAATACGTATTCTCTACTTGTTTAGTAATTACTGTGGTAAGTACCTACCTACATAATAACTAACAATACTAACGTGAGTAATCGTCTTATTCCCACACGACGAGTGTTACTCTCCGAGTCCGTAGATAGGCACAATATAACATTAACAATACTTCAGTGCAAAATGCTAGATCCCAGTGAATCAGCACAGGCCGTATATGACACATAAGTCACAAAAGATATACAACCACCGAACGAAAATACACCTTAAGGTGCACGAAAATATGTTGAAATTTGAAGAAACGAGTCCCAATCTACTCAATAACTAAAACGATCCGAATCAAGACGAAGAAGGTCAAAACTGCGACGGAAATTAGACGAATAGGTCTTTATTGCCTCAGTGCGAAGAGTACGTAGGTACATGCAGACGCGCTGCACCGGGGGGTTGAAACAACCCTCCGACTTCCCAAAACGTTCAGTCTACGCCAGTCCGGAGGGCCGAACGGACGCATCGCGCGCGCTCACCAATTTTTCGAACTTTCAATTCCATATTTGAAAACCAGTGTTTTTTTATTTTTACTTTTTTATTCGGAGGACGATCAGCAGCGGCATTCGGGTAAGTGCAGTTTAATATTCATAACTCTCCAAGGACGATGTGTTCGAACAATCAAACGATTTTTTTTCGTGTTTAAACGACTAAACTTTGGTAGTTAATCCAACGGTTTTCCGTCGGGAGGGCTTATTACAAAAGTTGAAGTTTAGGCTGTGTATTTAAAAAGTCATTGGAGAGTATTTAAAACGGTTTGGCCAGGAGAATTCTTAATTTTACGGTTTGGCAGTATTATAATTTTTGAGGGACGTAATTTGTCTGTATTGTTTTACTTTACGTTTGACTTCGGTAATAATTAATGTGCTTTTACGTCTTGTTAGCAATTAGAAAGTTTTTTTGATCTAACAATGTAGGTACTATTGATTTTCTTTTAAGAGAAGATTAGCTATAGAAAATTGTTTTGGTTTATAACTGTTCCTCAATGGAGACCAAATCTTTTCATTTGAAAAAGAGTGTACATTTATCACCGCAGTTGCTCTCTGCGTCTTTGAGAGTTAAGACTATCTTTCATCATAAGTCGTGTCCAAGATAAACTTGTGCTTTTCGAATTTTAACTTACCAGGGCGCCTAAACCGACCACAATAGCAATTCCTCTAAAAGCAGTTCATTTCCTGAATCCCAGCTGTAACTAGCAATTCCTCTAATTCGACATAAAAGCAATTCATAATTTGTGGTCCATGTTACGAATCTCCATACAAAACTGTCAAACAGATGAATTATTTCGTAATATGAATTACACGCAGATCATATTATGAATTGTCAGTTTGTGACATTTTACGATGATTCATAATATTTTCATATTATGATTCTCCTAAAGTGACCCCCCAGGAGTTAATACGTAAAAAGGGTTTGCGTAAAAATTCATCATAACGTTATTACTCAGAGTAATTTATCTTCCTAATACCAGCAATTTAGACAACCCGACACATTTCGCACCTAATTTGTATTAAGAAAACTAATGGGTATTATTACCGCAAATAAATTAAATAACGGCTCGCAATCTACGCACGCGGATAATTGGGTACTCACCCTAATAACCGGGGAACTGACGGTCACACTGTAGCCTGAAACATTGCTGAAATATTGCTTACAGATAAGGATTAGAACCTTAATGACTCTTATATGTTATTATTATAATTATATATTAAGATAAATAATAAAATCAGGCGTTTATTTGCGGACATATAAAATTGAAAAATAACAATGTGTATTACTAATTTCGATATTACTAACTCTCAACTCTAAATTGTAATTGGTATGTACCTATACAATAAAAAGCCGTTGATCCCGGCTGTCATTTGTAGATCTTTGACAGCCGTTACGGGTAGGCAGAACCCCGAAAGTCTGACAACCAGTCTTACCAAATATATGTTTCCACTGCTGGGACACACTCCCTCTAAAAACCTGTATATCAATTTTTACACGAAAGCAAATTTTGCCAGACTTGAAGCAGAGACGCTTCACTCGCTTGGCTCGCTTGGCTCGCTCGGTTAATTATTGCTTGGAAACTTTACACCCAACACGTCTATCTTCCTCGCTCTTTACTCCTACTATGCCACCAATCCCGAAAGAAACTGTAGATATTTTTCTCGGCACGTCTGGTTTGGCGCACTTTGGGGTTTTCAAACATACACTATTTACCCAAAAAAAACAACTAGGTACAATAAAAAAGCGCCGGGTGTTAAAGTACTGTAGTTACGATTTAAAATAGTGTCCATGGAGTTTCTTGCCCGTTCTTCTCCATAGGTACCCAAATTTCAGCAGCCAGTCAAATTAAATCATTTATTGATCAATATGAGATATGACATCCACTGATTCACCTATATTCAAAGTTCTAAAATCATCTACCCCCTACATCAAGGTAACAAAGGAATGTTCTACTCTATCTCTTAGAATCTCAAGGACCCGCCGCGCCGTTCTTTGGCAGTCGAGACGTGATTGAGTCGTAAAAAATGTAAGTTTATTATACCAGTCTAGTTTTTGTCAGCGGATTTGCTCAGGTGGGATTTGAGAAAAAAACACTTGGTTATCGTGAAACTTTCCTAAAATAAAAGATACTGTAATATTTGAAGAGTCAATTATAATAGCTCAAAGGTTGCGTGCAACATCGCGAGTGAGCGGTTGTGAGTTCGAACCTTGAGTTTGGGGAGTGTGCTATAATTTATTCAAAAGCGAAAGTCCTATTGAAATTAAATATAACTTGAGAAATATTCACAAAACTATTTATAGATACGTGTACACGCACACTTGTATTTCAACGTAGAAATACAAGTGTGACAAGTGTGCATGTAGAGTGTTTCTTTTGCGTATTAATTCAATATTTCTTGTGAATATTTTTTTATAAAAAAATTAAATAAACTTTTTTTATGGTTATTTTTTTTTAGCTTTATGGAGTCTATACTATTGCAGGTTAACGGGAACGCCCTTAGATAACATACTGTATAGTTATTGGATAGATGTTCTTTAATACACAATGAAAGGACAAACATCTAAACATCAGTTGTTTGCTTTAGTTATTTACAGTCTTTCTCTTATTTACGTTGTGTTTATTCTTCATAGTTTTATTATAGTGTGTGTTATAAATACACGAAGCTAAAAATAGGTCAAACCGTTTTCTCCTATAGGGTTCTCCTTCAGCCGACCAAAGGATTTTGTCAGGTGGAAGGGTTATGGCGTCTAAATACCTATAGATAACAACATTGATACACACGTAAATTCAGGCCATTTAGCTTTTCCTGAGGAGGTGAATGAGGGTTAATAAACTGTGTGGCTTATAGGAAAAGGATATTAATAAAAGATAATTAAGCCCAATTCAGACATACATTTATGCAATTTTCAGTGCCGCTGTGGGTATTTGGTGACTGACTTGTAACTCGAGGCGAGGCTTGTTACAATAGGGTGATACACAAGACGCGGCGAACGCTCGCTTCGAACACCATGAGATTTTCGTTTCTCATAATTCCGTCTCAAAGGAATTTACGAAACTGCCGACAGTCGAGTGGAGGATCTGGCGCTCTCATCGAGCGGCTCGGCTCGCTGCGGGGCGAGCACGGCCTTGTGTCATGCCTCGAATCACACATTTTATCACAGTTTAGTCATATACAGTGTGATAAAATGTGTGACTAGAGGCATGTCACAGTAGGCCGTGCTCGCCCCCTGCACTGACTAATGTAACGCGTAAAGATGTGTTCAAACATAAAGCGGCAATTGTGCGCGGCAGTCGCACGCGGCGTGCCGCGCTGTGATTGGATGACTGCCGCTCGCGAACGCTTCTATCTGCCGCGCACAAACATTTTTACCTAACTAGAGCGCGGCAGAAATGTGTCCCGCAAACGCTGCGTGTTGCTGCCGCGCTTTTGCCGGTCAATGTTTGGACATACCTTTACAAAAACTCAATACATTACAAACCCAATATGTTATAAGTCAATCTCCGCCTTCCAAGGAAATATCGGTGTGATGTTCTTAATAAAGATGTTGTCATGAAAGAACTAGGTACAGATTATATCAGCTGGTCCTCGTGTTGCAAATTGCGAGTCTAGTCACCTCGTGGGTAGGTTAGCAATTTGTCAATAATCTAGCGCTCAGTACTAGTATTCTAGACCCACCGTGCTGTTATCATAAATGTATTGAAACACGTGTAGTTACGAGTTACGACTCATTTAAACATCTTGTCTTTTGTCGGGTGCGAGTTCAATGCTAATGCTGGAATCTGTTTGGTTGCTTTTTTTATTGCCAAACTGGGCATGTATAAATTATAGATTGGCAAGCTAATTTTACCTGTGATAGCTACTTCCTTGTGGGAGGGTCTACTATGCAAAGCTATGAGGTATTTGCTTCATTATTGGTAATCTTAATAACGGCCAATAACGGCGGTCCGTAAATTATAGAATTCGGCCATATTTTATAATTGAAGCATTTTTGTTTATGGGGCTAGTTATTTCAAAACTCGATGATTTCAAACTGAAAATCGTCGAAGTCTCTTTAGTTTATAGGTGTAGTTGTTCAAAAGTGTAATTTTTTAAGTGAAAACTGCACTTTTTTGGTGAACATAAATGTGAACTCGCGTCATCGTCACCGTCACGCTTGAAGAAATGTTTTAGCGCCATCTACCGTCTAACGTTTGCATTACGTTGAGGTTACGCATTGTTGTTGAGTTTTCACTTCTATCGGCAGTCCCCAAAGACTGCCCCGCATGATGTTTTTTATGTAGGTAGGGATATAAAGTGCTTACTTACCTACTGCTTTGATTGCTTGAAGTCAGCGGTTAAACTTGACAAAATTTGAATGTAATTAACGAGAAGTTTACGTGCTAATTAATAATCATAACACGCAAGGCACGGGAAAATTTGAAAACTAATTTAACTTGCCTACTAGTTTCTGCCCATAATTTTGCCCGCGTAAAGTTGTAAAAAATATATTAAGGCACTCTGCAATAGTGAAGCTTTCGATCGGTGACCGGATTTCTTGTAATCAGACTAGTACTTTCAGAGATAATCTCTTACAAACAAACAAACAATGTACAACTTATACACTTACTACTTATAATATGATTTTAGAATTTTACGTACTAAAGTATCAGGAAACTTAACCTAACCACACGGTGCAATTCTCATTATTAGACAATAACGTTGTATGCACATTTGTGGTACCTAAAACTTTGCTCTAGACTCGAGTTAGGGCCATGTTAGCCAGTGTCGAGTCTTGTCAGTATTTCCTGTCACGCTAGCTTGATGTCCCCAAAGGCCGGCACTATGCTCTTGTTACATGAAGTTAGTAGATGACAGGCACAGACTACATCCTTTGTGGTGAGGTGGCGAGGTAGCTAGCCAGTCAGCGGCAGTAGACCGAGGTTAAGAGCCGACCAAATGTTAGTGATATGTAACGTTGTTTGTGCTTTTGAAGCAGATGTGGTATGTGCTGTAACAAAAATTACCATACCTAGATAACATGGCTGTTTTAAGGGCTCCGTATCTCAAAAGGAAAAAACGGAAACCTTATAGAATCACTCGTGTGTCTGTTTGTGTGCCTGTCCGCCTGTCACAGCCAATTTGCTCCGAATCCAGTGGACCGATTAAGTTGAAATTTGGTACAAATATGTATTTCTGTGACTCAATTTAGTCGTAGTTGGGTTTTAGTTTTTATTACTTTAATTTTGATCTCGCAGATTCGTTTTTTTTTTCTTTTATTCGAAATTTTTTGTTAGTTTTTTAGATGATCCTTTTTAGTTTTTATTTTACTGCTTGTATTTCCCGTGCGTGTCCCAAATAAAATATATTTCTTTTTTTCTAAATTAATATTCTAAAGAGATTAAATTGTTTGTTTGTTTATAAAAAGGTATTTTCAGTAAGCTTTTATCCGTTTATTCTTTTACTGAGAGAAAACTACACTGTTGATTGCCGGATATGTTAAAACAAGAAACTTCGCGCGGCAGAAGTCGGGCAGCACCTGCTTAGTTAGTCAGTTATAATTAACTAGCTGCGCCCCGCGGTTTCCCCGCATAAGTCTCGACCTCGTGGGAATATCGGGATACAAAGTATCCTATGTTCTTTTCCAGGTCATAGTCGACTCCTGGACCAAATGTCATGCAAATCCGTTAAGCCGTTTTAGCGTGAAAGGGTAACAAACACACAAACAAACAAACTCACTTTCCCATTTATAATATTAGTTATAGGATATACAAGCTGTTGCCCGCGACTCCGTCTGCGATCCAGGATAAAAAGCTTATGTCCTTTTTTAGGTCATGGTCTACCCCTGTGCCAAATTTCATCCAAATACGTTCAGCCGTTTTAGCGTGAAAGCGCAACAAACAAACTCACTTTCGCATTTATAATATTAAGTTAGGATTAGCATTTTAGTTGTTATTACGCGCACGATATCTAATTACTTATACGTCATAAGGTTCTTCAAAACATGTTTTTAGTTTGGTCTGATTGAAAACATGGTGTTTAAAAAAATATATGAATTTTAACATTTATAAGTCTAAGAGCTCGTGGACACTTTCATACTGGTTCTTGTAAACAATTTTATTTACATAAGCCATTTAAAAAAATCCAACGGTGTTAGATCTGGGTATCTCGGTGGCCATCTTATTTGTTCATTTGTCCCGATCCAGGGATGAAAGTGTTCAATTATTTTGTCATAAATGTTAAAATTCATGGTCTTCCTTTTATTTGTGGCACTTTTTTATTTAGCAAAAAATAATCCTTATGATGAAGCCTTTCGATCGGTATGATAAAGCTAAGGGGTGATTATTTTTCTGATGTAACGGGTTCGATTCCCGGTTCAACCATGTAATTATTTAAATATCTATGAATGCAGTTTAAATTGTTTTAAAAATTTAAATAATGTCTTCTTTCAGTAAAATGTTCCATCTACAATATTCAAGGTGCTTTCCCTCCATGTGGCATATCCGTGAGACGCCCTGTATATTTTATCAAGTATAATCCCTACCTCACGATCTCTCTCCCAACCTCTTTAAACAAAAAACCGATATTCTGAATCATAAAGCAAAAAACGCGAATGTACCTAAGTTAGTTAAGATGGAAGCCAGAGATAAACCAGTTATCCAATAAGTCTAGATTGCGGGATCCTACCTTCCTACCTACCTTCTTTTACGTGATATTAATAATGAACATCGAATCGATGAATTGTCGCCGAGGATTGCTTTGTTAAAAAGAATATGGTGGTGAAGCAAATTGTGGAAGAGTAACTCGATTTTGAGAAACAATTCCTTAGTCATGAAACTGCAATTTAACTGTCGCCTTGATACAGTTATACGTAGCATAGAAACTTACTAAACCCTCAAAGTCAAAGCATTTATTTCAATTAAACCATTTCACAAGGTCCGCGGACCACCTTGTGGGAGGCCTTACAACGCTGGACCTCGAGGCGAAAGTACTCGCGTCATCGTATCGGTGGCGCGAGGAAGCGAGGGCGCGGGGTGAGCAACCGATGCAGCGACACATAGAGCTGCATCGGTCTCAGCTTCGCGAGGTCCTGGTGGCGGAATGGCGGGAAAGGCTTACACGCCCTACCGCCGGGCCTCGACATCATCGAGGCGGTCCGGCCGGTGCTCGAGCGCTGGCTCGGGAGGAGGCACGGCTCCCTGTCGTTTCGGGTGACGCAGGTGCTCTCGGGGCATGGTTGCTTCGGGAAGTACCTGTGTCGCATTAACAGGGAGCCGGACGCCCGGTGTCACCACTGCGTCGACTGCCGGGAGGACACGGCGCGGCATACGCTGGCAGAGTGTGCCGCTTGGGAGGAGCCACGCCGTGCCCTCATCTCAGAAGTAGGCAGTGACTTGTCGCTGTCGGCTGTGGTGAATGCCATGGTCGGCAGCGGGGAGTCCTGGGACGCGGTGGTTTCCTACTGCGAGACGGTCGTCTCGCAGAAGGAGGCTGCGGAAAGGGAGAAGGAGATCTCGTCCACTCACCCGGCCCGCAGCAGGCGCACCGGGCGTCGGCGGAGGGCGGATAACGCCCTCTTCCAGCCCCCTTAAATGGGTCCAGGGGTGACGGACTCGGGGACGTCCGTCGCCCCCCACACATCAGGACCCGAGGTGGCGGCGCGTAGTGTTCCACGCGCGCCCCTCTTAGACGTCACGGGGGGAGTCAAACACCTCACTCCCCCCCCTGACCCGAGGAGGCCCGCAGTGGCGGGCCGGCACCAGTCGGGGGTTGCGGAAGATTCTTACGTTCCCGCGACCCCCGGCGTAGGTGTGAGTCGGAACACCGGGGTGGTTTTTAGTCAGTAAGAGTCTGACAGACCCCTCCGCCCACCCCAGGGCGGAGGACATCCATGAGGATTTTCCACCTCGGAAAAAAAAAAAAGAAAAAAAAAGGCCTTTCAACGCTACGTCTTCCGGTACGCGGTCGCCACTCCAGAACTGGCACTGGCCCCATCGGCCATCTGTTCTGCGAGCATTGTGCCCTGCTCACTGCCACTTAAGTTTGGCAATTTTTTGGGCTACCTTGGTTGATGACCTGGTGAAGGCCGCAAGAATTCGCTGGATACGGGAAGCACAGAACCGATCGAAGTGGTGATGCTTGAAGGAGGTCTATGTCCAGCAGTGGACTTTTTTCGGCTGAAATGATGATGATGAAACCCTTTAATTTTGAATTGTCAAGGAGTCGGTCAGCTAGTCAGAAAGTTGAAGCCAATAAGTTGCCATTTCCAAAACTATCTCTCTCTATGATCTATATGGAGAAGATCAGAAGTCTTTGCTATATACCTATGTTAAAACTTTATATACAACAAGTCCCGGACACACACTACCAAACACCCCAATTAGAATATGTTATACTTAATCATAATACATAGTTACATACACTGAATTTTTACTATTATGTATAAAACATGGTATATTTATTGATTATGGGAGAAAATTGTGGTCACATTAGAAGTCTCATGCACACAGTCGCACACGTTTATGGATCTAGCGTGTAGGTACTACGTCCATTTTGGTTAGTTTTGACTGCACGGCGGAAGTGTGACTGTATTTACGTTCTTTTAATTATTTTTGGGGTAAAAAATTACTTAAAATCGATTCAGTAAACGATTCTGAACAAACTACTTTCATAGTGTGCATTAATTCAATTACACATTGTATATCTTTCCACCCAAGTAACCATTAACTGCTTCGGTCTACCAAACTCAACCACATTTTATCATTTTCGTTTATCAACCACCTTCGTAAGTATTTTATCTATCCGCAAACACATTTCGCATTCAGATCGCCTAAATAATACGTGTTCATAATTAAATAATTATAAATTCAACTTTTATCTATCGTCTATATTATCCCTGGGGGTTAGATAAGGTGGATTGGGCGTCCTGAATACTAAACGTGGGTTACGTTCGGTATATTAAATACCATCGATTTAAATTACGTCATTATGTACGTTTTCGTAGTCAACTAGCGACCCGCCCTGCTTCGCACGGTTTGTACGGCGACTTGACAAAATATCGTTTATTTATCATAATTACGTAATTGTAATATTAAATTTTTTCCAAGCTGTGTTTTTATGCATTGGCTAAACTTATTATACCTACTAAACTAACATTTGCCCGCGGCTTTGCCCGCGTGAATGTCGGATATCGTCACACGGGAACGTATTAGCGAATTATCTAAAAAACAAAAAGGACTAACTCACTATATCAATAAATATAAAAACAAAAAGACACTTAGGCGTCGAAGTATTCGTTCGCATCCAATATTAAATGTATTTTACACGTAAATATTCCGGAATAAATGATCTTCAATTCATAATATGAATAGCTATAGATAGTCTGTAGTAAATAGGTAAATAAGTATGAGGGGGCGGGGGGGGCTTCTTCTCTGGTCACACGAAGTATGAATGTAATTAAATGATACCCCACTTGTCTTTTGGCAATTTGCACCCTAATTGCGTATATGTTTCATTTTGACAATGACTTTTCAACAAATTTCATTGCGTTTTTTACGTTGTTGAGCAGACATATGATTATGATCGATCGTGTGTTACGCAATTAGGGTGCAGATCAGAATACATTCGTCGAATAGGCTCAGTTTCTCTTTATAAATGCTAGGAAAAGTCAAAAACGCAATTAGGGGGGCACTGATGGGTGATACCGCAAAAGGTTTTATAGGTACTGTTCTATGTACTAGGAGCCCAACTTTCTGAATAGAATAGAATAGAATAGGTCTTTATTTGCTTAGAATGTAGGTACATAAAAATAAGTTGTTAAAATATAATATAGAATCCATGTACATTCTGCCTTAATATAGCATGCAAATGTAACACAAAGTAGAGAATAAGATATTACAAAATATTATCATCTAAGAAATCCTGCACAGAATAATAAAATTTATCTAGCATTTATCTAACATTTATCTAAAGAGTTGCGTTGCAGCTTTTTAACCAATATCAAAACAGACGCATTGATATGGAGTTGCGGACACCACCATATCACTTCATTACCTATACCGTGACAAGGTTCCACTGTATTGTCTCTATAAGTGCAAGGTTTTAGAGCATTGAAAATGTTTATTCTGCAAATGGCGCTCTCAGACACTTTAGCAAGTTCTCTACGCCAAACCAAATATTAATCGATCATAAATTAATCGAAGGCCCGAGCCGTCGAATGTTCATTTAAATTGATTCAATGTTCAAAGCATTAGCACATTGATTGCGAACGAAACCGAACGCAATGTATTTACATGTCGATGTGATAAGCACTTCAGATTTTCGTTTCCCAGTTTTTCGTTAGTCAAATAACATAACGTCACTCTTGTATTCCCAGAAAGGTTGGGCAGAAGTCTGTGTATAGTGACTTATTAGTACACCAGTCAAACATACATATATAATCAAAATCATGAAGATATCCGGCAAATAAAAGTCTATTTGTTAATTACAAGGCAGATGTGAGTGGAAATGCCAAAGGAGACGCCCAAGAAAGACCTATATGTATACTGACTTTATTGGTGATGTTCTTCAGAAAGGTTAGGTGTGTAATGGTCCCACAATCGGCAATATTGCAGACGGACACGCGCGGCAGACGACCACACACCGCCACGCACCGCGCACCGAGGCGCTTCCTATGTCTGCGATACCCCGCACGTACACCTTCCCACGGTCCGTCGTCCGGGCTCGTCGGTGTCCGTCCGCAAAATCGCGGATCGCGGGATTTCGGTATAAGAGGTACTCGCAACTGGCGTGCGAGTATAACCAGATGTATGAACGTTAACGAAGTAAAAGGAGTATGTAAGGATCGTAGCAGTTAGCGTTTTGTTGTTTCTGCCTACCCCCATGGAAAAAAGCCGTGAGTTTAAGAAGAAAAGAAAGAAAGAAAATAAATTTATTTGCGGTAAACGTCACGCAAACAAAGTACACCACGCGAAACGCAAAACGGCTATCGCTCAGCATAATGCTGCGACCCTATGTGAGACAGAGCACCAGTGCTAGTTTTCACCGACAGGCGGTGCGGCATTGATGTAGTAACGTTAACTGGTGCAGCTTATAAGAGATGAAATAACAGTTAGTATGGCATTGATAAGTTATGTATGTGTGTAAAAGTCTGCTACTACTGTGGTGTTATCAACA
This sequence comes from Lithophane leautieri, assembly GCA_949152455.1. Classification (NCBI taxonomy): domain Eukaryota; kingdom Metazoa; phylum Arthropoda; class Insecta; order Lepidoptera; family Noctuidae; genus Lithophane; species Lithophane leautieri. The sequence continues at coordinate 13,031,533 of OX424478.1, forward strand.
TCGCCACATACGAACTACGCATCAAATACCTGACGTCACACAAAAATCCTGAAGTCACATAAATCCTGCATCGCGCAAATAAAGTTTACCGTGCAATGGACATAATGGACATTACAACAGAACCCGACATTAATCGTTGGGCAGTTGCCCGCCAGACACAACACCCGTCTGTTCGGAGGATCCTCCCTTTTCTATGGTGGATGAGTAAACTTTACACCCTGTTCCTCATACGCCTAAACTACCAACAAAACATATTCAGCGTGGTGGCTATACATTGCAGCCGTGTTTCAAACAGCTATTTTATTGCTGAGTAAAATCATTTCTACTATCAAGTTAAAACGGTACAAATGTAATTGATTGAATACCATCACGTCTGCATTCAAAGTGCTTGTCACCGCTGACCAATTAGAGCCGCTACAGCGTTTATTAGGCCAATTAGCAGAGTTATACGAAGTTTGGTCACAATTGCAGGGACCGTGCACTTTCTGAACTAGTAACCCAGTTTAGAATGAGAGAGATGATAATGATTAATATGCTTAAAAGCCAAATGTTGGCAAAATTGCTATAAAACTAAGGGTTTTTTTTAATAATCACCACGGGAATCTCTTGGCCTGCATCTCACCATATGGTAAGTGGTGATCAGGCCGAAGGTGGAAGCGAGCTTCACCCGGAATCCTCAGCCACAGAGGATCTTACCTCTAACTGCCGAAACACAACAATGCTGTTAACATTGAAGATGAACATGAGCATGATAAATGGTCTTATATCTGTAAGTAGGTTTGTACAAACACTTTTACACGTCAATAATTTTTATGTACGTTAAATACGGTTTTTTTATACGTTATCACTTCATGAAGATGAGCATTTTTATATGGAAGTGAAAAATGGTTTTCCAGTAGGGTAAGAGACCAAATCGCAAATTTATTTTCCAGGCGTGGTGATTAAAGTCTGCTTTAATTTCGACTGTTGGTCAAAGTCTATTTATTGTATCACATCACTCGCACAATTACATTAATCAAATGTGTGATGTAGCAAAACTTGGAAAGGAAAGGCCTATGTCGAGCAGTGATGGATGTCTTTCGGCTGAAGTGATTGTGATGATTTTTTTAGAGGTACCTAATTGTTCATCTGCAAAATTAATGCTCATTCCCAGTTCTTAAAACGGAAGACGGGGTATTTTTCGGAGGCACATGTTATAGATAAACTATTCGTTTTCACTGCTTAGGAGCTTGTGCGACAAATATTTTCCTCAGAAAATACTCCTGCATTGCTATTCTGTAACCATCTCACCGTGAAAACTTAGGTGAAGTGAGCGTGGAGTGAGCTGTCATTGTCATCGGTACAGTTCCAAGTTTGTGCCCAAATTAAACATTGGTATGATGCCTAACTTCGCAGGGCTATGAAACACTATTGAAGCTTCTTATTAAATTTTGTTTCATTTGTGTCCATTTCTGAGCCAAGCTTATATGAGAGCGTTATCCGTCTCCTTTTCGGTCTGTTTATTATTCATGTTTAGCGTAGTGCTCGTTAGGTACTGATTATTATAATTGATACATTAGTTTATATACCGAATAATTTATTTAAAGACACATTCAAATAGCGTTTGTTACCAAATGTGCCCATTATATGAGGCTTTTGTTTGTCTGACTATCAATATGGATAATGATAACAAATGGATGGAACCCGTACGCAATCTATGGGACCCTTATGGCCTTCATGTACCAGGAAATCAGAAAACAATAGAAGGTATCAGCTGTTTATCTTCCGCAGATCGTAACAATAAGTGATAAGGGTCAGGGCAGACGGATTGGCAAAACGTCGGTACTTAATGTCTTCGTACGAACGATGTATGGATTCGGCCTGTGAGGGTGTGAGCAAGCTTTTCTCACCTAAGAGTATACATAGGTAAGTATATATATGTACCAGCTCATTAATTATGCGGATTTGGAACATTTGGTAATTTGCTTTAAGATCTTTGTATTTGCTTCCGAGTCTGTTTAGTAAATGTAGGCCATTTTAAATTTTGTTAACTAGTTTTTCATCATGATGGTACCCATCTTAAGTAAAAATTGGAATCAGATATCAGCCCTAAAAAACAGTAAAATAAAAGACTTAACTGAAACTGAACTGGGGGCCTTCGTCAGATGCACCTTAAGATAAAAAAAAGTGTTTATTCACAGAAATACATTTTTTTTTACAAGATACCTGCAAAGCATTTAGTTGGCAGACGTTCAGCTCCCTTTTGAGTACGTGGAAACATAGTTTTATAACACCTTTTACCCGACTACGGTGAAGCAAAAAGGATGGTTATGATTTTGACCGGCATGCATGGCAATGCACGTGAATTATTTACATACTGCATGTAAATACTAGTAAATAGTGATCGTGACTGGGAGGCGTGATGCCGATGTGAAGACGAGATAAATACACGGACAACTAACTTGTTAATCGTTAATTGTATTAAGGTGTCTCAATCATTTAATTTTTTTTTTTTTTTTTTTTTTTGGTTCCCGATTTACGTAGTAATTACCTTTAATATTAGTTGAATTAACTTATTACTAGCTTAAATAAATATTATGTACAGACTAACTATTTATATATATACAACTCTCTTATTTAAAAGTAACTATACAAAAAAAAAAACAATAAACTAGAATATAGCGTCGAAAAATTCCTCCGCATCGCTGTCGGCTGGTAATGTACCCAAGAGACTGGCGGCATTGCCACGTTGTATGGCAATGCTTATCCTCTGACCAAGGTAAAAGCCAGCCCTTGGGTCACGGGAAGTGTCAAATAGCCGTTTGGAAATTTCATCAAACAAGCTATGAGCACTCGGACCCCACGGCCCTAGGGTTTCAACCCCAAACGGCTCGAAAATATAATTCGCTATAAGGCTGTTATACTTTCGCCGCTTGAGGTTTTCCGCAGCCGCAGCAGCAGCGCCAGCACAGCACGCCGAGCCAGGAAGGTGGGATGGCGCAAGGGTATCTACGCATGTTGCGTCCCACACTAAAGGCCTACCCACCTTCCACGGGAATAAGGACATGCCGTCCGGTCTCTTGCCATCGTTGCGTGCCAAGCCGTTAGGTTCTAATACAGCTGGAACGCCAGCGGTGACAAGGGCTCGTCGGATGATGTCATTAATTTCCGCGTGCCGCGCTAAGCGACCCGCACTTCGGCTGCAAGACAGGCCGTGGTGTCCGAGGCTGTTGACAACTTCACCGCAGTGACAGCGATGAGGAGAACAACACGGGGCTCCTAGTCGCAGGGAAGCAGCGATGCGGAAGGTAGTGTCGTCGAACAAAGTTCCAAGGTTCGATGACGGTAGTGCATGAAGCCACAGTCCCGACTCCCACTCACCCACAGCCAGCAGGCGCGCACGCTCCGCAGTAGTAGCAGACGTGTCAAGTAAGTTGTTCTGTACTACTCTGCAGAGCGGCTCATCCCACCGTCTCTGGGAAGATGGATTGTCGGGCGGATCTGAATTCGGGCAAGCGAGTCTCCAGGCATCTATAGCCTCGGTGAGGCACGGAATCCTTCAATTAAGGTGTTGGTTAAAATGTAAACAAGACTGTTGCTGTGGGAATGCTGTTATCCTCGATCAAGGGCTAGAGGTGGATATAGTACTTAACTATCATCAGCTTAATGTAACATGCAGGAGGTCTGCCATGTTTAAACGCGACTCCGGAATTATAACCCATATTTATAAATAAACTAGTCACTATCATGTATTATCATTATTATATGGTAGATATTGCTCTTATTTCTCAGAAAAAAATATACGATTGAAGTCTATATAGATGACTTCTTGATAAAATGTTGGTGTCAAAAACAAATGCTCAATCAAGGCCCCAAAGAGATCTTCTAGTAGAAGAATTTTGATGCATTACTGGCACATCATTGTTAAAATGTATTTTACGTAAAAATAATTTATTATTCAATTGCCTTATGAGATGATAGTTAAATGTGAGTAGGTACTTATTTTTTACATAATACGACTCAACCTCAAAACATTTATTTCAATTAAACCAATTACATTTTGTTATTGGGCCGTGTTTGATATCAAATGAAAGGGCTTCATTTGCACATTTCAAAAATATATATTTTAGAACCCCAAAACAAATTAAATTAATATAAAAATTATAAAACTAAAACCCAACTACGACAAAAAAGTCAGCTAAAAAGGCATAAACAAGATATCATAGACAGAAAAGTCGTAGTTGGGTTTTAGTTTTATAACTTTTATTTTTATTCACTTAAAAGGTACGCTAAACTATTCATAAAAGTCTTAAATGAAACAGAAACAAACATACAAGTTTTTTTTATTCTCTACTTATGAATTTTATTCTGAAGGAGGTTTTTGGATTCCATAATAACTATATTGCTAACAAACAAGCAAACGTGCTCGGAGGAAGGAAGTATTCTAGTAAGATGCTGGTAGGGATCTTGACCGTACTTCCGGGATTGTCCTGATAGCCGTGGAATACCTCTCCACTCCTCTCAAGCACCTCAGGAAGTGTTGCCCACTTGTCACTACGTCACTATGTGCTAGCAACCGTTTTAGGGGCCCATTATTGAGTCACGCCCTGCCATATTATCCGTGTATATATAAAACATTGATCAGGCAGGGGACATAATCCTTCAATAGTTTTAGGTAACCAGTACACTATAGCCACCCAAACCCATAGCCCAATATGTTTTGTTTCCATGTTCTGCAATAGTCCTACACCATCCGGGGGTTGTCCTTGGGTGTATTTTCATAGTGCATACAGGGATAATCGTCGGTTGGTGCCTCATCCCATTTAAAATTGTCTAAGGGGCCTCTGCGAGTTGGCTTCGGCCCCTCGTACGCCTTCCAAAAGACCGGGACCCCATGGTCCCGAGATATATAAACATATTGCAAAAAAATAAGATACATATAAATCACTCCATTTTTTTACAATTTCAGTCTTCAAATACATAATACATAAATTATTGCGACCCTTTTCAATAAATATCCGTACACCGTACACACAGATCATTTAAATATTCTAGTCCGAGTATAGGATAGTTGACATTTAGATCCTAAACTAATCCCTCACGTTACTTAGGACCGGGCTATCAACAACATCGAGTGAGGTGACAATGACATTAATCGGGGTCTGGCTATGATACCCTGGTATTATTTTGAAGCCCTTAAGGCATTCCACTCAGAATATCTAATAGAGAAATGAGGGACAAAAAGCCGCATAGAATTGTGATTTTATATGATCGAAATTGAACGTTATTAGTCAATAAGTTTGTACCTAACATTTTTCTTTACATAATAAACAAATTCTAGAAACTTACATACTTATAAATAAATATGTATAGTAAATACAATTATTATTAATATTATTTTTGTTTTATGTTATCCCAGTGCGAAGCAAAGGCCTCCCCCTAATCTTTCCAAACATCCTTTTTCAGGGCCACCTCAATCGACAAATACGATACAATTATAATATAACAAAATATTTATTCAATTTAAAAAGTGACTAAGGTACTATCTAGCTGTCATAATAACATATTTAGTACCTATGTCAGTATCTTTATAAATTATAGCCGATGTTATTTAGTGATACTATGGCACTCTACTGATGATAGAATTTTTAAAATCGGTCTAGTAGTTTTAATGTGTATTCATTACAAACAAAAATTAAAATCTTTTCTCTTTATAATATAGATTAGTGTCAACTTGTATTTAAGTAAGTGTTTATATGACCAAAAACCTATGTTTTTATGTTTTTTACCTATTTTAACTAACCTCACCTATTTTTTACATTTGACTAACTTACTATAGAAATAAATGATGTAAAGACTAACACATACAGACTGGCAAAAATGGGATCCTCTAAGGGGCAACTGCACGTATACGTACATCTGTCACCCGTTCAGAGAATACAGAAACAATTCCTTCTATTTATTTATTGTTCACAAAATACACAGCTCTTTGAAAAGTTTTCTCAAAATATTTATACTAGTCTTACAGCCAATTACGGATTTATAATAACCATAAAACACATGCAACAGAAACAAACATACAGAGTTAGTAGTGAACTGCTAGCACCATCACCAAGCAGTGTACAGTGTGGGTGAGTGTGTAGGAGTGGGGGTGAGTGTGCATGAGGAGTTGTGAATGGGTGTGAGAATATGTCATAGTGGTATTTGGCGATTCTATTCAATATCAATTTACTTTAATTTTTATTTAGATTTAATGAATCTCTATCAGTTTATTGAACGACAGCAAAAACAGGTAAATCTTCTTAAGTCTAGTTATTAACTTGGTCATATTTTAACTCTACGAGGCTTATATATAATACCTCGAGTTTCATAATATTCTCACAAAGTAGAAATATGTTCTTTTGTTCATAGTCATACGATATGAATCGAAAAGCCGTTGAAAAGTTCAACAATTGCCTCTCTGCATACGTTTGTGAGATTTTTAGAGCGTAGAGTCACTTAGACAAAAGGCTTTGCTCTCATATACTCGTATGTACTTATATTAATGTTCGTACTTCTTGAGAGATCGATGAGAGCCGGTGCAGTGGAAGGAAAGTAGGTTTTAAGTTCTATAATTGAAAAGACTTAGATAAAAGAGGCTTTCTTTAGCTGTTATTTTTGTGAATAATTGACTGCAATATTTTTTTTTCTTGAAGATATTCGAAAAAGAACAGGGTGGATGAGCTATGCCACGAAAAGTTCACCAAAACACACTGTTCACTGTTGAGTTTGTTACGCTTTGATGCGAAGACGGCTAAACGGATTTGAAATTTTTCACATGGGTAGACCAAGACCTGTGTTAGAACATAGGATCTGTTTATCCCACTGTTCCCACGGAATTGAGACATATGCGGGTGAAACCACGAGGCGCATCTATTTATCTTCAAGCATAAGTACAAACAGATGCAATAGGGGTAGAAAAAATTAAACCCACATATAAATGATAGGTAAAGAGGCAAAATACCAAAAACCGTAATTTTCTAATCTTATTTAAATAAACATTATGTTGAGAACGTAACACACATGCCTAAAACTTGTACAAAAGTATGCAAGTAACATACTTTCTACACCATTCGAATTTTCTTTTGACGATTCATTTATAGGAATTACTTTGTCGACTAAAAAGTTGAAGAATTAAGAGAATGTAGAAGCAAGAGAGAGCTCGAACGCCACGGACAGGAGGTTCGATTTTCTTATTTATTATTTATTTATTTATTTAAAACACATACAACTATCATCACAGGCTTACCTAATAAAATAGTGTAGTTATATTTAAAGATTAAACTTACAATTATTTATTAATACTTTGCACGGTTTTTACAACTTTAAATATCGAGACTTCTTAGCCATATGCAACCTTAACATTAAAGTATTATACACATCAACCTCCGTAATAAATTCTCTAAACTATGGTGAAAACCTCATCACAATCCGTTGCGTGGTTCAGAAGAACAACGCGGACTTACAGACAAACACGAAAAACATGAAAAACAACCTTAATTTATAATATGTATAGATTATGAACAACCCAGAGATAATTTACAAAATGCGGCACGTGTGAATTCGCTCAGAGTACGAAGCATTGATATGTTTAGGGTGAATTGAATTGAAGCAGTCGATGTGTCTTCAGACCATTCATACAGAAAGCATAATCAGCCTATGATATTCCCGCTGTTGGTGGGAGTATAGTTGTAAATAAACCGTTATAAACCAAAACCCGTGGTTTAAAAACCTATTAAAAATAAATTTAAAACGGTTTCTTGTAAGTATGCATATAAAATTGTATAGACAGATCGAGATTATGTCTAAAAAATATCAGGTAGTAGATGTGGTCCAGATCATTTCGTGTGAAGTCTCAGTGGATTTTAAAACATTTTAAACTATTATTAAACTGATAAGTGTGGTTTAAAATGTTTTAAACCAAAAAGACGGTTTAAAACCAAATGGTTTAACATACGTTTTGCATCTATAGTTGGGACTCATTCCTCCTCTCTTTTTGAGAGGGAGTACATGAGCCATATACCCCCACGCGGGCCCAGTGCGGGTCGGTATATGTCACACGTCTTCGATTTTTTGGTTTTAGGACATGTCCTATTGCCTCACGACGTTTTCCTTCACTGTTGTGTCATGAAATAAATTACACAAAGTAACGTGCCTGACTGGGTTTGAACCCACAACGTAGAACTTGTAAGTCGGTGTCGTTATTACCGGGCCACCGCTGCTCATAACCTTTTCTAATACCAAGAACATATATGTATATGCCTCAGTGGGAACTCACGGTGTAGTTACCGTAAACATATTTTTTTTACCTACTTCATTATTATTACCACTCGCAAGATCGTCAGCGACATCATTACCAGCTCCTCTAGTAATGACGACATGGTCATGTTACCTATACGTACTGATTATGACATAATTATAATAATAATAATTTTCCATATAAGTATACGTTATCCCTATAATTCTTTCCACGACTGGCGTTATCCCCAACCATCTTCTCCGTAGCCTAAAATTAATAGATTTAAAAGAATCGGTTTATATCAACCTACAGAAAGCTGCCATCTTAAACACCTGCAGAATAGTTAGGAAATTCATGCAGTTAGAGGAAGAAAACACACCTCCATCTTAAATACACACCACACGCTACATTTACTTGGCTTTGGCCCGTAAACGTAGCTAAAACCAGCCTAAGAGCTGAGAAAAAGGACACTCCCAAAAATAATTTTCCATATCCTGCAATAGTAATTTTTACACCAACTGGGGGTTGTCCTTGGGTGCCCTTACATAGTGCGAACAGGGATAATCGTCGGTTGGTGCCCCATTTAATTAAAAATGTCTAACGGGCCTCTACCAGTTGGCTTCGGCCCCTCGTAAGCCTTCCAAAGGTCCGGGTCCCGAGCAAGTTGAAAGACATTTAAAATAATAATAAATTATTTATTCAGAGTAACGTTCATAATGTTATTAACAATCAAATAAACCTACAACTATGTTAGTGATAAATTTACAACAATTACACAAAGCACACACAACATAACAATCACTACTTTAGTAATCCAGCCGAAATACTATATAATAGACTTCTATACAATAATACTACTAAATAATAAATAATAATACATACTACTATATAATAATACTATTTAACTAGCTATAATTCCCCGCCCTCTCATTGTACGGAAACCCTGCACATTACCTATTTCTTGCAAAACCCGAAGGATATTGAAACAAATTCCTAATCCATAGCTTCATAATTATGTTTAAATGATTCATCTACTCGAAAACGTAAATAACGCAATGAATGTTGTCGAATTGTCATAATGAAAGGCATTACAATTGTTAGTGTGTTACCCAATTACTCCGCAGGTCATCGTATACTGGACATGTATACCTTGAAATGTCCTATAAGTACAGTTTACTGAGACGGTCGCTCGTTATCTCATTCCCGACGGTCATTTGTTCATTAAAGAGATATGTCATATCTTGTCTAAAGTCTGATTGTTTTACTTTATTTGTTAGGAATACGTATGTTTGAAACAATGTGTTTAATTAAAAAATGCCTTTATGGTATCGTTAATCGTGTTTTAATAAAGATAATTTTCAGTAGGTTTTTTTCATTTTCACTTTAAATCGACCTTTCAAGAGTTTCAGTGACAGAAAAACAATTTTTCTTTCTGAAAAGTATTATTTTAAAACCACTCAGACAGGCCGCCATCTTAACATGGCGGCATGGAGAGTGCGATTGTCGCAACCCAGTGCTGGGCACGCCACAATAGCGGCGATAAGTCCCCTCTTTGAGGAGTGGATAGAGAGGCGCCACGGCGTCCTCACCTTCCGCCTGACACAGGTCCTCACCGGACATGGCAGCTTCGGGAGGTACCTGTGTAGGATTAGGCGGGAGGAAACGCCCGGGTGTCACCACTGTGTGGATCGCCCGGAGGACACGGTGGAGCATACGGTTGAGGTGTGCCCTGCTTGGGCGGAGCACCGCCGTGTCCTCGCGGAGGCGATTGGCGGCGGTGACCTCTCGCGTCCGGCCCTGGTTCAGGCCATGGTACGGAGCGAGAGGGTATGGGAAGCCGTCACCTCCTTCTGCGAAGCAGTAATGCTCGCGAAGGAGGAGGCGGAACGCGTGAGGGAAAGGCAAAGTTTGCGCCCTCACGCCCCTAACCGCCGCCGTTGGAGACGCCCTGGGCGTCAGGAATCCCAGGCGGATTTCCGGCCACCATAGGCGCGGGCTTGCGGACGGCGAGCAACGGGCAGCTCGCCGTCCGATAAGGACCAGGCCCGGGTCGATGGCGCGTCGTGTTCCACGCGCGCCTCAAAGAGATGTCAGCAAAAATGACGGGGTCCAATAGGACCGATGCCTGCCAGGGTTGCGGGAAAGTCCGAAAGGGATACCGGGACCTTGGCAACAGGCAAATGAAGGAACACGGGTGGGTTTTAGTCAGTAAAAGTCTGACACGCCCTTCCGCTCCGCCCAGAGCGGGAGAAGTCATTGGATGATTTCCCACCCTCAAAAAAAAAAAAAAAAAGGCCGCCATCTTATCTGTCGGCCAATCTACTTTATTATTTTTAAATTCATTCATTACTTCAGTGACAGACAATGCATAACCGAAACCATTGGTCTAGAAGCACAAAAATATGCACATTGATTTTATAACGAATTGCCATTGATTTTATAACGAAGGTGAGTATTAAGCAAGGATTTTTGAAAATTAATTCCTTAAGTGGCTTAAATTGGGAATAAAATTTTGAATGGAAGGTTGACAAATAAAAACACACATAAAAATATACCAAAATAAATAACAGTAGTTTTTCAGCGTAAAAACTCTTTTGATACATAGCAGAGGAGTTCTTAGAAACTGGAATACATAGCTTCAATTTAGTATCGACGAAGATTTCTCCCTAAGTATTCTCCCTAGAGAGTTGTCAGTTTAAATTACAAAATAAAAAAAAGAATGAGTTTTTTTAGAGAATCAGTTCAGTATTTTTCATTTTATTAAACCAATTTATTTAGTATCTTATAGTTATAGCCCTGCTACACTTCTGAGTTTCCTAGGCTAGTCCTCCCATCCTGATTTGGATACTTAGATTGGATTCTTAATAATATCTTGAGGCACAGACTAGCTTTATTGACATAATGGTTCAAAGTCACTGATATTTCATACAATTCTTGTGATTGCTCTTCACTTCACACGAAAAATCAGTGACCGAAAAAGACGTAATTCATGTGCACGTACACGATACCACAGAATAAATTAGTAACAGTATTATAACTTCATAGAAAACGGCCGAAATCACGCGTTTCGGAATCTCAGTGCATATCAGTAAGCAACAGTATTGAGTGTGCGGCAGTTAAGCACAGACGCGAAAGGTCTACCGGGCGGCCGTGGGTGATTATTTCAAGGTCATTGCCGAGAAATAATACTGTTACTTCATTATACTGTGGCGATACGACCGTTCGTCTGGCCACAACCTAATACTAACATACATAAATAAACCTTGATAGACTCTTGCGTCTCTCTCGGGACCTGCAAGCGAAGGACGTCTGGCATCATCTGTCTCTTTCGAACAATCTTCTCCAAGTCATAACTTTCAAGTAATAATTTCTTCAGTCGAGGTCTCTATAACTTAATCACATAAACTTTTTAAAGAAGTAAACTTTGTTGCCTGGACGTCGGACAGAAGAGAGGCAGTTTTTACTCATTATTAAATTCATACAAAAAACAAGAAGAAAGAATTTCATGTTAAAAAGTAAATATTACGCAGCTTTTTCAAGTGCACCAATATTTTATATTCATACGTTAATTTTCGATGTCAACTCTACCGAAAATCGTTCCCAAACTATCCGATACATGAAAAAGTAGTTTTTCAGGTAAAATATTAAACGCATTTTCCGCGCAGTCGCCTTCATAAGCTTTATTAATGCTTTTCGATACAAAGTGGAATTCAGCATATAATTCGATGGCTGCACGTATTTGCGAACGGGTTTTACATTATGTGTTAATATTGTTTATATAAAGGGTTCCAACAATGCACCAATATGTTGTATTAAATACAAACACGTCGACGGAACGCTCATACTCAAAGCAAATTGCACCCAAGCGTTAAATGGTTCCGTAGCTTTGCGTTTTCACAAGATTTTTTTGTTTAAACGCACGAAACTGTTTTTTTTTTTTTCAAAAGAATAATCTTCACGAGACAGCTAAAAATTCTTTTGAATGTTTATTCTTTATAGGGGCACGAAGTTTAGACTCGTTTGTAAAACTAGTTTAGCTTTCGACTTTGCTTGCGCTAGTTCGCGACTAGGATAAGGCTTACATGATCCTGAAATATCATGAAAATCTCTTTGTTGTGGCTTTTCGAGAAAAGTGGATGGATTTCGTGGGTCCCAAATAAATTATACTTACGATACCGTCACTGGTCACATTACCTATAAGCATAAGTAGAAACAGACCGGTAGTAGGGTCGGGAAAAATACGGTATTATGTCACATTGAGACCCGAAAACCTTATTTTCGTCCTTTCTCTACGTGTTAACTACAATCTATGTAAGGGATCGCCAAAAATAATATTTTCAAAGCAAACACAATGAGGCCTTTGTAAGAGAAGTATGTGGTCTTAGGAGCATATACGTTGAGATGTTGTGCGAAAATACTTGTGTGGCCGTGCATGCCCCAATTCCATTAATAGAACACTCCTATTTCGTTATACAGTCCTGGTACCTCGAGATGGATAGGGAGACTCTGATTTAATTACTCGACACTCCGAGGTAGGCTCAAAGCTATCTTGAAGGAAAGCCGCGCCGTATTTCTTTAATTGACACGGCCCCCAAGTCCCAGATGCTTGTATAAAATTGAAATGTTATAAATGGATCTGCGTCTACGGCTGTGTACTAAGTTGTCTCGGGCTCGGCGAACAATGGATGAATATGTATTCAGAGCGGTATGAAACTCATTGTTAGTCAATCCGTACTTTGCTGAATCAATAATGTAGCAAGGTTCTGTGGAGTCTCGAGTAATTTCTCTCTGTGCTGGATTGCTGAACCCTTCATTCATTATAGATTGGAACAGAAGATTACTTACATATTGATAAAAAACAATCATTCACCTGAAGAATAACTGTATTTAGTGGGATGATTCTACGGAATAACATGAAGGAATATTCTAAGTTTTAAGACATTTTAAATCAAACGGATTCTAATAATAGATAGTACTTATGTAAGTACCTATTTTAATGCAAACTTCGTTTTCTTTCTATGATCACCTGTTGAAAGGGTTTTCTTTATTACTAAAACTTACACAAGCAAAAGTTACCAAGGCCACATAGATTACGATGTAATCGGGTAAAACATGATAGTTTCCAAGCGTGTCATCTTGCTCCCGATGCCATAAAACAAAGAAGCTCAAAATTTCCCTAAAGTAATAAAACGATACAATAACTATCACACTTTGTCGATAGACTTATTTTGGAGGTACTCGTAACACTTCGGATAACACCATAAACGGTTTTATATTTTTTTACAGTTTTCCGATGCGTTACTCTAGAGAATATCTCTATGGACGAATAGAGATGGGCCAAAAAGCTATTTGGCATCGCGTGACACCTATAAATGGAGTAGCGACGACATTCGCAGATGATTAATGTAAACAACAGCCGATAGAGTTTATAGATATCAAAGTCTAGTCCTCTGGAGTCTTCCAAACAAAAAATCGTTTGAAATATGTCCAACAATCACCAATGAAGAATTATGTTTTGGTTATTTCATTGTTGTTTTGTATAATGTCAATTGATAGGAAAATGTTAAACTGAAACAATGAAGACATAACTGCTTTTTTATCGTCTATAGGTACCTATTATAAATTAAAGTCGCTTTTCGTGTTTGTCTGTATGTCCGCGTTGTTCTTCTAAACCACGCAACAGATTTTGATGAGGTTTTCACCATCGTTTAGAGAATTTATTCCGGAAGGTTTTTGTGTACAACACGGGTTTTGTGTATTTATATATTTAGTTACATTTACATGTATGTAACTAATAAATCTGGATATTTTGTCAAGTTGTAAAAATCATGCGAAGCATGAGCGGGTCGGTATTATCCTTACATATTATAAATCAAAGTCCTCCGCCGCGTCTGTCTGTCATCCTGTACGCAATAAACTCAAAAACTGCTACACCGATTTTCATGCTGTTTTCACCAATGGATAGAGTGGTTCTCGAGTAAGGTTTTAGTATATAATAACCGACATCCACGCGGGTGAAGTCACGGGTCGTATCGTGGACGTCCATGGCATCACGATAACACAGGGAAGTAAAATGTATGGAAATATAATGAAGACGCATTCAAATTTTTGTCCACAATAACGTTATAACGTGCACTGATATTTTAACGTAAGAAAAATATCAACGATAAAATCGAAAACGTCGACGTCCGCTAACGTGCTGTGCAGACAAAAAGCCGTGAATAAAAAAAGGGAACATTCTGTAGGTTTCATTACTCAATTATTTCAGCACTAGCTGCGCCCCGCGGTTTCACCCGCGTAAGTCTCGATCCTGTGGGAATATCGGGATAAAAAGTATCCTATGTGTTAATCCAGGCTATAAACTATCTGTTTGCCAAATTTCATCCAAATCCATTAAGCGGTTTTTGCGTGATTGAGTAACAAACATCCAAACACAAAAACACACAAACTTTCACATTTATGATATTAGTAGGATTAGTAGGATTCATTATTCTTAACAATCGACTAGAAAACAAAAAAAAAAAGACATCCATCTCTATCGCGATACCTACCAGGAAAATATAAGTACGAAGAGGAAATCCGATAATATTGAGGCGCGTATTGTCTACCGCTTATTGTCTTTTGGCCCGCATTCGAGCCTTTTGTTATTCTTCCTTATAGCTCTCTAAGCTAACTGTAATCAAAATTTTTCAGGTTTTTCGGCTAATAGTTTCATTAGGATCTTCTTTGTTATTGAATTGAACAGTATTTTAGAAAAATACGAGATAAGTTTTTATCCAAATTGAATGGGTGGATTTTCTTCTGCCGGCGGGCATTAGTCGTAGCGTTTTAAAATAAGTCTCTGGTAAAAGTGTATTGCCCATTCACCGAATAAAATTGCCTTTTAAAAACCTATCTCATAAAAAAAGATTATTTTTGTCTTTACCTTTTTTATTCAAAATCATTTTACTCGAAATAATAGGTACGTGTGTTAAAAACATAACCAAAATGAAACGAATTCTAGTTTGAAACTTCAATTGTTTTTTAGTTGTTGGTTCGAACTCTCGATTGAGCTCGTTGCAAAATTCGTCAAAATATATTAAAACTGTCGTTCGTATAAATCTCACAACAGCTACGTTTAACACTCGGTGTACTAGGTGCACATACTTTCAAAGTTATTTTTCATGTAAACGAGAGGCAGCGTATAAACCGTGTAAAGGTGCCTATATTTTATGCGGGCCGGGTGTTTTTCGCCCGGGACAATAGTGTAAAAAGATAAAACCTGTGAACGACCGGAACATGTTTATGTTAAAAGGATTTTTTTAATATACCCACGAAATAAACGGGTCCGTGAATATACGGGACTATTCCGTGTTCATATTTCTTGTTGAATGAGGTTTATGAATGTTGTTCATATTTAATTCTTTGAATCCCGTTTGCGTCTGACCCGGATAACAGCTTTAATATATTTTTGGAGATCCACATCAGGAATGAAGAATTCAAACATAAATACCTTTTCTGATTGCCTGGTTTTATAAAATACCTACCTGTTTATTAATTTAAGAGGCTCAGTCGCAGAATGTACCTTTCGCGAAATGCACCCCATACGCAAAACGTACCTTTCTCAAAATGCACCTTTCTCGAAACGAACCTTTCTCAAAATGCACCTTTTGCAAAACGCACCTTTTTTTCTACATGAACTCTTTTACAGTGCTACAGGTAATGAAAATGCAAATTAGGGATTGATAATTGTATTTAATTGTCACACTTAAAAATAAAACAAAAGGAATAAAAGAAAATTAACGGCAAAAAAGTGGTTATAAAACCAATTTTTTGACGTTTTAAAAAACTTTAACATATACTAATTCAACTTTGTAATTTATCTCAGCAATAGTACATTACTGTCGCGGCCAGCAATAAGGGGATTGATGGACGATCGTGAAAAATGCGTGAGTCCATCAATTCCTGATTGCGGCCAAGGCTTGTATAGTACTTTTCTCAAACAACGCGCGGAAATTCAAACTGAGTAAATTAAATATTAATTCCAGAATCAATGACGAACAACTATCATTTTTCATGCGCCAATATGTTCATTTGTTTCTTCTTTGTTCTATTTGCAAGCCAATTCGAAATTTAAATAAAATCTTTGATAAATTACCTCCTTGGTTGCCGTGTGTTGAAGTAAAAAGTTCGTTCCATTTTTAAATAACACGACAGATATGAGTTTTCATAGTAATTTATTTGGCCGCTAAACACGCCAGATTTGGATTTTCATAGTAACTTTTCTGCCCGCATCGTCACTTGTTTTTTACCAGTACAGCAATTTTGATTTATCTCGAAGAAGGTTGTCAAAATAATGCTCGAATTTCCAAGCATGTTTGAGAAAAATAACATTTATTGTGTTATGTGTGTGCTACACTTTACACAATAAATGTTATCTTTTCAGCTTCGACACAATGTTAATCCTATTTTTTTCCAAATTACCCACAACTATTTCTGAACGCCTAGTGGTTGCATGCTTGGAAAAATAATATAAAAATGATGGTGATACATGTGCTTAACACTTAAGATATCTAATAATTAAGAAAAATATCTAGTTCGTCATTGCAATATCTTACATTATTTGTTATTTTATTTGATTACAAAATACAAGTTTCGGTTTTTTCAAGATAGTTTTTCACATACAAACTCACAAAATTCGCTCTCTCGCTTTATAATATTACTAGCGCTCATGCATCGCACGGTTTTTACGACATGACAAAACATCGAGATTTCTTAGTTAATTTTAATATTAACCTATTATACACATAAACCTTCCGGAATAGATTCTCTAAACGATGGTGTAAACCTCATCAAAATCTGTTGCGTGGTTTAGATGAACAACGCGGACATACAGACAAACACGAAAAGTGACTTTAATTTATAATATGTATACTTAGCTATAGAAGTATAGATTTTTTGTACATAGGTAATCCATTTTTTCCTAACATGAAAACAATTACATAGAGGCCGCGAATACTTTGAGGTTGATTCAACAAATAAAACCTAGAGTGAACATGCGTAACCTTAGCGTGACTAGCCTAAACTAATATTTATGATCGATATTTTTCAAATCTGGTTTAAGCAGCCTATTTCTATTTATAACAAGTTTCTTAAACGATTTTTTATATTTTACTCGCTTCGCGCTCACAAAATTATTTTTCTTTTTTTCAAAATTATTCATGATCGTCGTATACTGAACAACTTCTGTGAATACATCGTCACACAATAATGTGACGTGACTTTTACCGCTCTAATAAATAGCTATACTAGTAAGTTTGAAAATCTTATAACTTCAATTTCCAGTTTCTTTTTTTCCGTAGATTTCAGCTGATATCTCTCGTCCATTAAGTAGGGTATATCTTGTCTCTCGAATACTGATGCGAACCGTCAGTTTTGTTTACCCTTTGAATTGTAATCTCCTCTCTCATTATGTTGTCCTACGACATTCTATCCACATATCCGACCCACATTGCCCTTGTGTAACGGACTGACCTTTTCTTTAAACCGCGCGTGTCGTGACGCATTTTTCTTAAACTCGCATTTCGAACGCGTTTATTTTATTTTTATTATCTTCTGACCTATGCCTTCCTGGTAATAGGCACGTGATCTAGACCGCGTTTGTGTCGCGTTTTGCTCTCAGTAGGTACTTTTTGGGTTTAGGGATCGACGATTTTCCTTTTCGGCAGATATTTTTCAATGCTTTCACCCCAGCAAAACCACCGCTGCAAAATCCGCGTCGCACAATTCTGAAACCACAATTTATATTAAGAATTTCCACACAAGAACTACACAATAAGCAGAAATGTGTCTCGGTTAACTATTTGAGCGCTAAATGGATGCATTGGGGTAAGTTAACGAAGCAAATTACCCCATTGTCACTTATTTACCAGTGGCGTGTCGACGGAAATTCGGCTTCAGCACGATCTGGGAGCTACAGACATACAGACAGACACTTACTAACAAGTCCGACAACTTAGCGTGTTTTAAGTAGAGAGGCTATTAAAACTATAGGCATTACATTAGAATACCTTGATGGTTGCGCTGCCAGCAAAATGTCTACAACTTTATGGTGGGTATTTCACCACTTACCAGGAGTCCGATGGGTTGCACAACCAACCATGTATATTTAGTAGCGCAACCATAGATGCGCCACTTTGGTGTTCCAGTATAATTTTGCTCTAATACTTACTCGTTTTCACTTATACTAAAATGGCGACACCTAAATAAATGCCCAAATAGCGCTGTTGGATTTGCAACTTTCGGCGCTGAGCTGAATGTTTAAAATCCAACAGATCACTTCATTTAGATGTCGCCTCGTGTTAGTGGAAACGGCATTAAGCCTCCCGCAAACAAGCGCGACGCGACTCTAATAAAACAATTTCTAAGAAAACTTCACGGTTGAATAATTTACGGGTGTCGCGCGACCAGTCTGCACGAGCCTTTAGTGTTGCGAACCCGCGACTACCGCGCACGTAGGTAGGTACATAAAAGTGCTGTCACGCTAAAAAGTCGCTGCGTTTACAACCACCCTAATGCCGCGCGGAATATATGGCGCGGTTAATTCGTGCGAACGTATTTTATAGAAAACTGCCTACGCAAGTACGCATGTCGGTTTTATTTTGCTATATTCGGTGTTGTTTGTAGCTTATTGCCGGTTATTACTAAGAAAACTGAGCTTAAGGAATACTTTTCAGCAGAACTATTTGTAAAAACCTTGTTCAACGAATACTCCTTCCTGCTTAGGGCGTATTTCACCAATGTAACGGAACTCGATCAGCACATCTACACCGCGTACAAAAGCTATCAGTCATCATTGCTATGGAATATTGACACTGACAGGTCCTGAACACAGTTTCATTGATTAAATTCGCACTTAGGGTCAGTTCAGACCGTGACGTAAAGCGACGCGACGCTGCGCGCACTTTTTAACAATGATGTAACTTATTTTCTTCACGAAAAGGTATAACTTCAGTGCGTGTACCTTATTGTGTAGTAAATAAATTCGATATTGTATCGGATCATAAAAAAGTGCGCGTCTCGGTGTGAACTGACCCTTAGTCGTTAAGATTGGAGAAAATACATAAAAAATCTTACGATAAAACATTCGTTACTTCATCATACCTCTGCCTAGAAATGATACTCAAAACCTCATCCAGCTACCGCGATACAAAGTGATTTAGATACCGACACACGGTTACATATCAAGCTATATATTTCCAGTATAAGCTGATCTTGCATTGTATAGGATTTCAGTACAATGAGAGGTCAGGTTATATTGGAAGAGTATAGCTTGTTATGTAGGTACGTGATAAATTGCTTCTTTTACGCACATCCCTAACACGGTACTAAATAAAACACCATGAAAATAATGCGTGCTCTCCACACAAGCCCCGCATTGCCTATCAACCACAGACGACAAAGGGCCTGCACCCACCGGCGGCGGTATGGCACGGCAAGGGATTTTTATGCGACGAATAAGAATATTACTTAATAGTATGACAATAAAATTTAAATTTCTATGACATGGCACGCCTAAATATACCTACTACAGCTTTTTTTTGTGGGTACCTACGATGATTATCATTGGAATTACAATTTTATTATCATATTAAAATTCGTTTTTTAATCCCAGATAGCAATTTGATATTTTAAATTTTTGCTATTTATTTCAATTTTGTGTTTGACATTTAATAATACCTCATCCCATTTAAAATTGTCTAAGGGGCCTCTGCGAGTTGGCTTCGGCCCCTATTACGCCTTCCAAAAGACCGGGACCCCATGGTCCCGAGATATAATAAACATATAATAATAATACCATTTATTTCAGGCAACACAGGCCCATAGAAAAAATACCTTAACCTAGACATACTCGTACATATTTTTATGTAAAAAAAAAATAAAAAATTGTGTTCATAAATAAGGCTTAAGACTATGTTAGTAGCACTTCACTTTGCACTAGCTGGTCATTTGCACCTGTCAAATTACTATCAGTAAGTTATATTCCTATCGTCGCTTATAAATCTCCTGCCGTGTCGTGCCCTCAGTGGGTGTAGGCCCAAAATCGACGGTGTTCAACAAAAAAACCGTATAAAATATAAAAAATACATACGCTAGTTCTCCCTTTTCGCGGCATTAAAATTCACGTACCTATTCATTGTGTGGTGAAGCCAAATCGAGCATAAAATTGTTGTTCGGAATTTATTAGCTATTGCCACACAATATACGGTTCGGTTCTTTGATTATATAGCGTGTATACTTTGACAGGTTTTCGCTTTCACTTCAGTCGTGCATCGAATGTCGTTTGGTTATTGTGAAAATTGCTTCTATAACATACTTAATGCTCGACAAATAACCTGGTTTTAGTCATTACTTTTTATACGAAAACTATGACAAGAAAGACCCGAAGATCATTCCAAAAGGTAGCGTTCTGTTACTACGATTTACACGAAATTCATCTCAAAATTAAGCACACAGATCCACTTTGTCAAGACCTTTACTAATTTTTACTAATTTAATAAAGAATTTATTTAACAATAACTAACACAACCAACTACTAAATTAAATGACTAACTATACAAATAAATAAAATTGACAACACAAACAAAAGGATCGAAGATACTCGTCCGTCTCGCTGTCATCCGGATACGTGCCCAGAAAACAGGCAGCATTGCTACGTTGATTGGCAATGCTAGATAATTATTTGGCCAAAAAACGAGCCAGCCCTCTGGTCACGTGAAGTGTTGGCGAGAAAGTTACTTAAAAATTAGACGCTATTTTTATTTAAGTACTAGTGTGGCGGTATCTAAATCGCCACATTCGAACTACGCATCAAAGACCTGACGTCACACAAAAATGCTGACGTCACAAAAATCCTGCATCGCGCAATTAGAGTTTACCGTGCAGTGAACAATTATATACAAAAATCCAATATCAATCATTGGGCAGTTGCCCGCCAGACACAACACCCGTCTGGTAGGAGGATCCTCCCTTTTCTATGGTGGATGAGTGAACTTTACACCCTGTTCCTCATACTCCTAAATTGGTGACCCCGAATATGAACGTCAATGCAGCCTTCGTGCAACTACTCCAGCGTGACGTCATCATCATCACTCCCGCAAGCTTTCAGTGAGGCAAGTCACTCAGCCAAGCCAACACCCGAGGCGTCAACGGGTATCCTGACCACCAGCATGCAGCCAACGCGCATTCCTGGTCATCACCCGCAGCCTCATCACCCCGACCCACTGGGGAATCACCTCAATCAACTCAATCAACTCAATCACCACAATCGCCGCAAACAGTTCCGACCCACTGCGAACGATGCGGCACCCGGTTCCGACTCACTGGAACCACAACTGGCACTGGCAAGCATCGCAAGTTATAAGTCTCAGCCCACTATCGACATTCGGTCTCCGGATAGACAACAGCAAGTTCAAATAAACGGTATCAACTCACTAGGTTTAAAAGTAAAAATGGGTGTTCCACAAGGCTCGATTTTGGGTCCTTTCCTCTTTTTAGTATACATTAATGATCTACTCCATTTATTAAAAAATCAGCCACACATGGTGTTATTTGCTGATGATACTTCCTTAATTTTTAAGGTAGATAGACGTGCTACAAATTTTGACGAAGTAAATAACGCCCTACTGCAGGTCCAAAATTGGTTCACTGCTAATAATTTAATATTAAATGGGAAAAAAACTAAGTGCATCAAATTTTCTTTGCCAAATGTCAAAAGTAGGGATTGCGAGATTGTATTGAATCAAGAGAAACTAGAGTTCGTCGATAAAACTGTTTTCCTGGGGATCACGCTCGACTCAAGGCTACAATGGGGTCCTCATTTAACATCTCTTGCAGGGCTGCTAAGTTCAGCAGCATATGCTGTCAGAAAAATCCGTCAATTTACTGATGTAGATACCGCGAGGCTAGTCTATTTTAGTTACTTTCATAGCATCATGTCTTACGGTATTTTACTATGGGGACGGGCTGCAGACATCGAGTCTATCTTTATTCTGCAGAAAAGAGCGATCAGAGCTATTTATAATCTCCGCAGACGCGATTCTTTAAGGGAACTGTTTAAGGATATAAACATCATGACGGTACCTTGTCAATATATCTATGAAAACATCATGCACGTAAGAAAAAATTTACATCTTTTTAGTAAAAGAGGTGATAGACATAATTATAGTACTAGAAATAGGGACCTATTAGTTCAACCAGGTTTCCGACTAGCTAAAGTAGACTCATCTTTCATGGGGTACTGTTTAAAATGTTACAATAAAATTCCTCCCCACATACTTCAACTGAATGAGTCGAAATTCAAAACTTGTATAAAACGCACACTATGCAGGCAGGCATATTATAAGTTGGAGGATTACATCTCTGATAAGAATGCTTGGTTTAATGCTGGTCCTGCTCCACAATCACAACTAACTAATTAACATTCGAAAATACTGTTGGAGCTGCTGAAGATCGGAAGACCATCTTGCATTGTATAAACTCAATCTCCTTTGTATTATATAATTGCATAGCACAGGTGTGAGTACTATGTACTATTGAGCTACCATTTACCGGATAATTTGTCTTTCATTGACTTGAATGTGCCCTGGCGACTGGGAATGTCATGCTCACTGAAATGTCTCGCTGGTGGTGGCGCGTGTGTCGGATCATTTAGCTCCCTTCAAAATGGTTGAGCTGAATGGTGCTGATCCCTGCGTCATGTTCGTGAACGGGCGCCGTCAGTTGTGACTGGTCATCTCTTAGCTGCCATGGCTTATTTTAATTTTTGAATTGTTTTATGTAATAATTGCGGACGCTTTTAACGTGCTTTCTACATTGTTCTCACATGTATAATTTCAACATAAATGATGTAATCCACATATTGTAACAATATTTTGATTTAAAAGAGTGTCCATGGAGTTTCTTGCCTGTTCTTCTCCATAGATACCTACTACGCTTTGGAATGGGCAACTAGCTTCATATTTCTGACTGACCGACTCCTTGACAATTCAAAAGTGCCTGTGAATGGTTTAATTGAAATAAATGCTTTGAGTTTGAGTTTGAGTTTGGAGGGGAGTGATGTGGCGGTATCTACATCGCCACATTCGAACTACGCATCAAAGACCTGACGTCACACAAAAATGCTGACGTCACAAAAATCCTGCATCGCGCAATTAGAGTTTACCGTGCAGTGAACAATTATATACAAAAATCCAATATCAATCATTGGGCAGTTGCCCGCCAGACACAACACCCGTCTGGTTGGTCCTCCCTTTTCTATGGTGGATGAGTGAACTTTACACCCTGTTCCTCATACCCCTAAACTAGTAATAGTAAGTAGCTTTCATATAAGCTAAGCATTCAAACTAAGGATTCAAGCATGCAAGCAAGCATGCATGCAACATTGCATATAAGCAAGCATAAAAGCGTATGTAAGCTCTGAAGAATCTTAGTATCGTACGTTGCATAAAGACGGAATGCTGTGCAGCGCTGCGGACATGAAGCCTGCGTGACACGCGACGCGCTTTACGTCACAAACGCGCGTCTCGCAACTATACATAAACGCCTCATCTGTATGAGCCCTAAGCTATTTTACCCTAACACGTAGTATTTGAGGGTAATACGCACCTATACTAGATTACATTTACAAATTCAATTTGGTTTATAATAAAAAAGAAAATGGCTATGTTTATTTGATAAGTTCTTTGTTGAACGAAAAATTCTGACTCCAAAATATTATTCTAAACAAAACAGAAAAAATACCAGAAATATAGAAGAGAGGTATCTCAGAGCTTGTGTATCACCACAGTAGGGATAAGCAACAGTATTATATCTTCTAAGAAAACAGGCGAAACGACGCGTTTCGAAATCTCACTGTACCTAACAAGTGTGCGGCAGTTACGCACTGACACCGAAATTAATAATAATAAATAATTTTTATATATTTCTGTATTCTAATATTTCAAAATATAATTTATAATATAAATAATTACATACATAATAATAATAATAATAATCCTTGGGTGCACTTGCATAGTGTATACAGGGATAATCGTCGGTTGGTGCCTCATTCCTTTTGAAATTGTCTAAGGGGCCACTGCGAGTTGGCTTCGGCCCCTCGTACGCCTTCCAAAAGACCGGGACCCCATGGTCCCGAGAAATATAAGCATATAAAAATAATAATAATATAATTGCTCGGAGGAAGGAAGTATTCCAGTAAGATGCTGGTAGGGATCTTGACCGTACTTCCGGGATTGTCCTGATAGCCGTGGAATACCTCTCCACTCCTCTCAAGCACCTCAGGAAGTGTTGCCCCCTTGTCGCTACGTCACTATGTGCTAGCGGCCGTTTTCGGGGGCCCATTATTGAGTGTGCAAGTCACCCCCTGCCATTTTTATCCGTGTATATATAAAACATTGATCAGGCAGGGGCCATAGTCCTTCCATAGTTCCAGGTTACCAGTCCACTTTAGCCACCCATCCCATAGTTCAATATCTTTGTTTCCCTATCCTGCAATAGTCCTACTCTAACCGGGGATTGTCCTTGGGTGCACTTGCATAGTGCATACAGGGGTAATCGGCGGTTGGTGCCTCATTCCTTTTGAAATTGTCTAAGGGGCCTCTGCGAGTTGGCTTCGGCCCCTCGTACGCCTTCCAAAAGACCGGGACCCCATGGTCCTGAGATATGTAAAGACATAAAAACATAATATAATAACAATAATAATAATAATATCATAATTATTATTATTATTATTAGTTAGTAGTTGCGTCGAGCTCGAGCGACGAGTATTTCTCCCCGCCCACGACGCCACCACCTGCTCGTCGACGGGGAGGACGCCGGCCGCCGGACGGTTTAGGACCTCGAGGCCCACCGGCCTCTGATAGGGTCCCAGCTCCCGGCGGAAGTGTGCAGCGCATGAGATGGACACGATCCATTAATGAGAACGTCATGCGCTCATACTATGGGGCTACAGAGGGAGGAAGCCACCTGACCGCGTACCGTGTTCGGATGCTCTCTCTGTTTCAGGTGCTTGAGCCAGCTGTCAACGTGTCGGCACAACGACTGTCGGATCAGGTGCGGGTCATCCAGCGTAACCATATGTTGGATGATACCGTACTTGATCGCCTGCGAAATGAAATGCAGAGTAGCCATGTCATCGCTCCCCCGTCGCAGACTGTTATAGTACCACCACCGGTCACTATCATTACAAATCAAGCCGACGACGCGATTGATGACAGGGCTACAAACGTAAGTACCCAGTGCAATGATGAATTGAGGAGTGCTTTGGAGGGTGCGATTCGGGAATATCGGCTAATGCCGCCCGAACTTAGGCCACGCTTACCTCGTTTGCCCATGCATAACAAAAATAGGGCGCTGGTGGCGGCTCTGGATTCGCAGTTGTCAAGCTATTTTGACGACTGCGAAGACCTCACCGATACTCACTCGATTCTGTACTGTGCGGCTGTAGCGGCATGTCGTGTAGCTCACGTCAAATTTGATAATGAATCTAGAGCTACACGACCGAAATTAGCCGTACCAGCTTGGCAGTGCAGAATTGAACATCGTATTGGTGGTGCCAGAGCACTCATCGGCAAACTAATCTGCTTTAGGGAGGGCAATTCTCGTCCTAGAGTG
The DNA here is from genome assembly GCA_949152455.1 of Lithophane leautieri. Classification (NCBI taxonomy): domain Eukaryota; kingdom Metazoa; phylum Arthropoda; class Insecta; order Lepidoptera; family Noctuidae; genus Lithophane; species Lithophane leautieri. Next base: position 13,057,442 of record OX424478.1, read on the forward strand.
ATGCGCTTTGTGAGGCGGGCGTTCTCAGGTACTGATATCAGCCCTGAGGACTATATAACCCGTGTCGCAGAGCGCATAGACTTCCTGAAGCAGAAAGTGTATGCCTGGGCAAACCGTATTCGAAGGTATAAGCGGCGAGTAGACCGATACATTCAGAACCGCACCTTCCAGAGTGATGAAAGGTGGGTATATAGGACTTGGGAGCAACCGGACCAAGGTGTGGCTGACACGCGCCTGCCGGAAGATGATGCCATGTGCTCTTTCTGGCGCAGTATCTGGTCGGTGCCTGTCAGTCATACTGAAGGCGACTGGACTCGGGAAGTCGAGCGAGCCTGCGATCCAATACCAGAAATGGGGGCTATTACCATCTGCCCCCAAGATGTAGCTCGAGCAGTCCGCCCGTTGCCTAACTGGAAGTCTCCAGGGCCGGACGGGCTGCACAACTTCTGGATAAAATGGTTTATAAGGTCGCACGCTTGCTTGGCGGCTCAGTACCAGACTGCATTGGACTCTGGTTTGCTACCGCAATTCTTAACTACAGGAATTACCCACCTGCTCCACAAATCTGGTAGCACCGCGGAACCCAAAAATTATAGGCCGATCACATGTTTACCGACGGTCTATAAAGTTCTTACATCCATTTTGAGAGCTAAAATTAACAAACATGTCGACACAAACTCCATCATGTCTGCCTCACAAAATGGATGTAGGAACGGGTCCCGCGGTACTAAGGAGCTACTCCTCATTGATATGGCCATTAGCCAACAGGTTCGTCGTTCCCGAAAGGATTTGTCGACATGTTGGATAGATTATAAGAAGGCCTATGACTCGGTGCCACATACATGGCTCATGAGGGTGCTGGAGTTGTATAAAGTAGATGCATCTCTGCGCACCTTCCTGATGTCGTGTATGGGGCAATGGAGGACAGTCCTTCGCTATCCAGGATGTCGAAATATCCAGAGGAATAGTGAGCCGATAAGGATCGAGCGAGGCATATTTCAGGGCGATAGTCTGAGTCCACTTTGGTTCTGCTTGGCCCTGAATCCGCTAAGCACACTGCTGGAGGACTCAGGTCTAGGCTATCGGTTGAGGAGAGGTGGACAGGTTATATCTCACCTCCTCTACATGGATGACCTAAAACTCTTTGCCCCCAACAATTCACAACTGATGGAGCTACTGAAAGTAACTGAAACTTTCAGTAGAGCCATCAGGATGGAATTTGGTGTGGACAAATGTGCGGTCATGCATGTAAAGCGAGGGGAGATTGTGGAATCCGTGGGAACCCAACTCTCGGATTCCATATACCTAAGAGTCCTCTCCGCATCCGAAACCTATAAGTATTTGGGTATGTCGGAAGCGTTAGGCATCAATGTTACTGACATGAAGCAATCGTTGAAGGAGCGCTTCTTTGGCCGCCTGAAGAAAGTATTTAATAGTCTTCTATCGGGCGGGAACAAGGTGCGCGCCTTCAACGGCTGGGTCATGCCGGTTTTGATGTACTCTTTCGGCATACTCAAATGGACTCAGACTGAACTTGACACCCTGGATAGGAGGGTCCGTACGCTGCTGACTGCATACCGAATGCATCACCCACGGTCATCGGTAATGAGACTGTATATCCCGCGAAAGTGTGGTGGTCGAGGCTTTTTAAACGCTAAGACCCTCCACAATCGCGAGATATGCAGTCTCAGGGAATATTTCCTAGAAGCCGACGTGGGAATGCATCGAGATGTGGTCGCAGTGGACAAGGGCCTCACCCCGCTCTCCTTGGCGAAAGAGAACTGGCGCAAGCCTGTAGTGCTTGACACTAACGATCGCAAGGAGGTATGGCAGAGTAAGGAGCTTCACGGACGCTTTTTCCGGGCCCTGCATGGACCCGATGTAGATTTACTAGCGTCCGTAGCCTGGCTACGTTTCGGTGACCTCTTTGGGGAAACCGAAGGTTTTGTCTGTGCAATTATGGACGAAGTTATCATGACGAACAATTACCGGAGGTTTATTGTGAAGGACGGCACGGTTGACATCTGTCGGGCATGCCACCGACCGGGAGAATCAATCCGTCACATTATCTCCGGGTGTTCTCATCTAGCTAACGGAGAGTACTTACATAGACACAACCTTGTAGCCAGGATTATCCATCAGCAACTTGCTCTGAAATACAGCCTTGTGGATTCGGAGGTGCCGTACTACAGGTACGTGCCCGACCCAGTCCTCGATAATGGAAATATCACATTGTACTGGGACCGATCCATCATCACTGACAGGACTATTGTTGCCAATAAGCCTGATATAGTGGTGGTGGATCGAACAGAGCGGCGCACAATGATCATTGACATAACGGTCCCGCATGACGGGAACCTCGTGAAGGCAGAGAAAGATAAACAAATCAAGTATCTTGACTTAGCTCACGAGGTTGTCGACATGTGGGATGTGGACTCTGCGATCATTGTGCCGATAGTCGTATCAGCCAATGGCTTAATTGCCAAGAGTCTCGATCAACACCTAAGGAGGCTCTCGTTGGGCAGCTGGGTTAAGGGCTTGATTCAGAAAGCGGTACTCCTGGACACGGCTCGCATTGTTAGGAGGTTCCTTTCTCTGGAGCCCTGACCGCCGGTAGCTTGGACCCTGTTCCCGATACCGGTGGGCTACTATTTCTTATATTTTTAAATGTTTTTATATATTTCTTTATTTTAATATTTAAAAATATAATTTATATGTAAGAAAAATGAAATAAAAAAAAAATATCATAATTACATATAAATAAAATAATTTTTATTTTATTTTTATAAAATATTTAAAAATGTAAAGATTGTTATGTATTTAAAAAGAAATAAAAGACACAGATAAATAATGATAACCTAAGAAATAATAAAATAATAACCTACCTACCTACCTTGAATTTACCTACGTAATTATGTCAAGGTCACTGCCGAGATTTAATACTATTACTTTATTATACTATGGTATCACTCCGAAATCGTCTTCTATTTATTTCTACACAATTTTCTCTCAACATCTCAACAGACAAATAAAAACTAATATAAATTCTGTTTCGAAACGTATCTTTACGGAACCATTTCTTAATCCGAGACCCGAATAACTTTAGCAGTCGGCAGATTTAAGGATTAATAAAAAAGTAAATATACTCTGTCTGTTTCAATTTTACTAAATTAAGCCTGAGCTGGGAGATAACGAGATTCAGGCAATAGTGGCAGCCGGCAGTACTTGTTTAATTATTAAATCTCTTTTAATTAAATGTGATTTGAAATCGTTTCGATGTAATCTTTCGTTTTTTAAATGAGTGGACTGTGTAGTGGGGTGATGTTTTTTTGTCTATGGTTGGATTGAAAAATGATCTTTGGAAGGTAAGTAGAGTGGTTTTTGGCAAAGAAAATGAGCCTCATTCCATTTTCTTTCTGAATCAGCGCTCTATTCTTTCGATGTATTTTGATTATGGAATTTTTCAGCCCTCAGACCAAATATAAAACCAAGACAGAGCGCTGCGAACAATACAGTGAAGCATGCCAAAACTACACCTCCGCTCTGTGTATACACGCTCACACACACTCATTTACAATCAAACTACACCTCACTAAGTGCACACAAATGTTAACGAAACCAGCTGCCAGCGCTCTGTCTTGCTTTTTATTTGGTCTGAGGTACAGTCACAGAATATTAGTATTGAATTACTTATGGAAGTACCTAACGAACCAGACTTTTGTACTGTTATCTCGTGCCGATAATAAAATACTATACTAATACTAATATTAAAATGTGAAAGTTTGTGTGTTTGTGTGTTTGGATAAGATGATAGAGATGGATGTCTTTTTTTTTTGTTTTCTAGTCGATTGTTAAGAATAATGAATCCTACTAATCCTACTATCCTACTAATATCATAAATGTGAAAGTTTGTGTGTTTGTGTGTTTGGATGTTTGTTACTCAATCACGCAAAAACAGCTGAATGGATTTGGATGAAATTTGGCAAACAGATAGTTTATAACCTGGATTAACACAGGATACTTTTCATCCCGATATTCCCACGGGATCGAGACTTACGCGGGTGAAACCGCGGGGTGCAGCTAGTAAAATATAAAGTAACATCATTTATCAAAAGAAATAATAACCTAGTTGCAGTAAATAATAGCCAATGCTGAATGAGGTGAGAGAAATTCCTTGGAACTTATAAAGTGCAATAACTGTGAGCAATTAGGTACAGTTTTCCGCAATTTGGACTTATTTATTTCCACAGCATCCTTTCATAATATTAATGTTTTGTTATACTTTCCTTTCTCGGTATTCTTTTGTATCTTTTTGGATAAAAAAAGGAACATTTGTCGTATCATCTGTTTATCGTCTCGCGTAAAAGATTACTGGGGAAACATATCGCGTAAAAGATAACTCAGTGGCTTGGGCAACTGGCTTCTGTCATGTTTTTTTTTTTTACCATTTTGAAAAACAATATTTAGGGTACGCGCCACCACTGAAGTCCGGCGGAAAATTGTGGACCTACTGTTTTTTAGATGCAATTTTATGGAATGACTAAAGACCACATCACAACCACTTCTATCGGACTTTTGTGGTGGCGCAGACTCTAGTATTAAGGGCTTCCGTTAATTCTGATAGGTACATGAAACATTATTGAGGTTTTTAAAAATAGCGTTAGTTTCGTTAAAATTATTTGCGGAATTACGGAGTAACATAATTAATCTCTGCGTGGCGAGGTAACTTAGAAATAAAGTAGTAATAAGTATGTAAATTAAAAGTTTTATTCCACCAAAGTCAGCCTCATCTCCCAAAAGACACAGCCAATAAGTGTAATACCCAAGTTCTCACACCTATCGCTCTCAATATTAAAAGAGTGGTCACAGCAATAACAATGTCAAATACCGTCGGTAGGGGTCGGTCACCGCTGGCCGAGGTCCAATTGCTAAGACCCTCGTCTTCCTCTGTTTTCCTGGTGTTCTCGTTACCAACGCCGCGTTAGCTGAGTTTTATTGCGATGCACGATGTTTTAAAGACCGGGCAAGTCAGACTGTGGTGCAGTTCTTAATTAATGACTGCAGTTACTTTAATTTTAAGATTGAGGTAATTTAGTATGAACGGGAACAAAAGATTCGACTGAAAGCTATCAAGTATGTTTTAGATTTTTGGGAATTTAATCTACAAAATATGACAACATCCATTAGCTAAGATAATTAAGAAGTTATTACAAACAAGTTTTTAGTGTCCCGCCAAATCGTATGAATTTTTATGGCGCTAAAATATAACATAAATATTTAATCAAATTCATTACCTACGAGATTAATTTCAGTTAACACTTACATGCAATGTAATGGATGATAACAAACACACAGAAAGCCTGTGAATTTATATTAACAAATCCAAACTCACGTTCCAAAACGTATTTTAAAACGCAATAGTCATTAATTCTACCAAAACACATTAAAATAGACGCGCAGTTTAATTTTATTCGCAATAAAACAGTTTGGTGTCGTATGCAGCGACAGTACCGGGACAATTTGGTCGAGAAACAACGCTCAATGCTTGGCGGCAGATCATTACGTCGAGGCATGCAGAAAAGATTATTTACTTGGCAATTTTAACTTATTTCTTTTTGGCAACTGTATTTATGGTAGAGGAGAATTTGGTGGTCATTACTTCTTCCCTGACATGCGGTCCTGGTACTTAGGGGCACTCTTTTCCTCGGAAAAATCAGGGACAACATCAATATTTTTTACCCCCGACGGAATAAGAGGGGTGTTATAAGTTTAACGTGTATCTGTGTGTCTGTCTGCGCCATCCTAGCTGCCAAACGGCTGAACCAATTTTGTTTTTTTTTATTTTGTTTGAAAGGTGACTTGGTGGGTGTTCTCAACAATAAAAAATAAATAAAAAGAAAATCCTTTATTAGATGCTTTGTTTTTGTAGGGGGTTTTTAAATTTTTTAATTTGATTGCACTTTATTAAACACGTTCTTTATGATTTGGAAAGTGATAATTATCATCAGAAACAAAACATTGTTTAAATCTCTACGTAAACATTAATATTTAATTGATTGTCGCTCGTCGACTATTTACTACGGCAAATGTACTAAAGCTATGGTGGCAAAGCACTGCAACAATAACTGTTTCCCTAATAGTCTCTAGTATTCTATTCATTTTTTCTGCAGCGTAGAGAGGAGATGAATGAAGCGGTGCGGTTTCTGTAATCGTTTTGCAGCTTGGCTTGTTCACGATTTTATTGTACATACTTAACGCCTTTTCTATTTGACTCGTCCAATTAAAATTTTAAATGCCAATCCGCGCATGGAGCTTAATTTTTTGTGCAATGCAGGATTCGGAAAATTTGAATTTTCCTTGGTTTTATTCCTGTTCTGGACACTTCTGGTTAAAGAATCTCCTTGGTATTTTAAAACAAATGGTTCGGTTCGGGACACTTACAACGTTTAATTGCCACATGCATTCGTGAACTAACTCTCTTCCACTGTCAACCACTTATCGGTCTATGATATTTTCCACAATTTAATATTTCACTAACTAAGCCTAGTCGTGGCTCTCGCGGCAAAAAGAGAACTAAAATGAAATGAATAGATTTGACAGTTGTTTGGCATCTCCCTTTTAGTAAGTACATTTTCATGTAGTTTTCTTTTTCGCCACCATTTTCATTGAGAGCCATGTCGGAGTGTAGATAGGAAGAAATCTTTTAATCTCTTAAGATTTGTATCGATGGATTGAATAAATGATTTGTAAGATTTTCATGTGATTTGTGTGGTGTAATGTACTTATAACTGTATCTAACGAGACACAATAGACGTTTTAATTTTATTGTTATGCAACTGAATCAGCTTTCCTGCCGGCCCGCTGACGGGGTATACCATACACCACCACAATAATACGGTTAACCATGAAGTGGTACCAGGCGCACATAAGCTCAATGAAGTTTACTCCAAACATAACTTCCCGATGCTTCCTAGGATGCGGATATTGCGCCCTCTAGCTGGTGGCATCCGGTTTCAAACCGGTACACCACTTCCAACCGGCACTTTGTACCCGGTTCACTACCGGGAGATCAGAGGTTACGAAGCACTTTCTTTGTTTACGGATGTTTTGTGGGGAAAAATATTGGACCATAGAGGCTGTTTCACAAAACTCCAATAGGTAACTATGAGAAAAAGCGAATTGTATAGCGGTCTCTAATGGTAACATAATACGATGTAAGCACCCAATTTGACAATGCCCGTGGGGGGGAAAGGGAAGTCATACATCCGGGTTGAATATAAGTTAATGTCAAATGAAGGAGATACGAAATAATGAGGAAAAAGAAAAAGATTTTTAAAGATCTTTTCGGTAAAAATAATATATTTTTTATTTCGAATAGAGTATGGAAGAGAGTTTAAATCATGCGAAGAAATAATTTATTACATTTAAAAGATTAACTAACATAATGCATTCGGGTGTGAACTTATATCGGAAGTGTGTGTCCATTTATTTTATTAATTCGCACATCAAATAAAATAGCTTATAAAGTATTAAACACCATTTTGTGTTATAGTCCGCGCAAGACTGCTGGTCACTGTGTGAGGCATATGAGCGGTGAGACGGGTGAGAACTATAAAATCATGTATAATTCAAAGTCTGTCAAGTTAATTACAAGAAAGAAATTACAAGTTTACTTTTACCACAAAATACAAAACAAAATAACGTATAATTTATCAATCTCGTCTGTATTTGTCGATCTGTCGGCGGTATACTAATAGATGGTCACCGCTAGTCATTTGTCTTGTCGAGGCCGTCTGAGCGATTATTTGGGAGCCCACAGATCAGCGTGCTAGTGATGATATAGCTGTGTCTGATTTACTGTTTATGGGAAGATTTAAGATGTAATTGATGGATGGTGCGTTTGTTGATTGCGTTTAAGAGCTTTGGTGGGAGAAGATTACAGTGATTCTTTAAGGTCCATCCACAATATCGGACCTTAATGTCACTATCACAGATACAGAAGTTTTCGTCTGAGTCCATGTACAGTACACCTAGTGGGTGAGGTGATAAGGTAATGTGTACTGAAAATGTGTATGGAATATTATTGTGCTGACGATCACGCTGTTTTGGAGTGATAGTTGCGCAGCAATCTTTCACCAAAATTACAAAACCCCTAAAACTTAAAACTTGGAAGTTATATTAATACAAATAATGTGAACGTATTGCGGCTAATATACCGTACACACACATACTTCCCAGGCACACATTTCTCCTTAAGGACCCACCACAAAACTTCACAAGGCACTCGGTCGCATGCCTTTTCGAACTCAACGAATACCATGTGCAAGTTTTTATGCGCAACTTTGTATTTCTCGCACAGTTAGCGGATACCGAAGATGACATCCGTATAATGGCTAATATGAGCACATTATTAAAAAAAAACCGGCGTGTGATAAGCATCACTAAACTCCTAAACAAAGACTACAATAGCACATATCATCACAGACGTCTTCAACAGTACATAGACAACAATGAACAGCCGGCAGTATTGCCATTATCACGACACTTGGCAGAACCGCAGTGTACCCATGAATCAGGGCGGGTTTCCCCACTGAGCCCACATTAGCTGCGACACATTAGGTACCTTATATTCTTTGCGAGTGCACTTGATAGCTGTTATGTGCCTGAATACGAAGAATGGTTATTGTTCCTAGCACTATCTGTTTTTATATTAGTTTATTTAACCGAGTTCTTCAAGAAGGAAGTTTCTCAATTCGTCAGAATGTATTTTTTTTGTGTGTATGTTACGCGATTACTCCGCCAATTATGAATCGATTTTGATGGTTCTTTTTTTGTTTGGTAGGTCATGCATCAGAGGTGGTCCCATATAATTTGCTTTGCTTGCGTAGTTTTTGAGTTTTATTTACTTTGCTTGCGTAGTTTTTGAGTTATCTTCAATTATTACGTATTTTTCTCACTTAGTCTATGTAGATAATATCTTATTTGTCACCGTCACTGATATTTACATAGGGTAGTGGTATTCGGATTTGTGTGGGGTAGGTACCACAACTAAAAAGCGAAAAATAAAAACATTTTACAAAAAAAAAACAACCAACTTCCAAAAAAAACACAAAAAAAAGGGAAAAAAATAACTTTAGAAGTCGGTCGTTTTGTTTTTGTTTACAGTTAAATGAAAATAAGTGCACAACGGAACCAGGTCAGGGGTAAAAACGGTAACCCAGTAGGTTATAATGGAGTCCTATTTACAATATCATCTCATGTTATGCTTAGGTACTTAAATGTCTCGCTGATGGTGGCGCGTATGTTGTATCAGTCGGTTCCCTTCAAAATTGTTGAGCTGAATGGTGCTGATCTACGCATCATGTTCGTGAACTGTCGCCGTCAGTTGAGTCTGGTCATCTTGTTTATCTTTAATCTTTTTATTTTTCCTTGTTCATCCAGTTTGCAATATTTTTTTTTTACATTGTTCTCACTCATAGAAGAAACAAGAATAATTTACCTACCCAAGATTGTATAATATCTTGATTTAAAAGAGTGTCCATGGAGTTTCTTGCCCGTACTTCTCCATAGAGATCTATCTTTTGGAACAGGTCTTCAACATTAAGAGTAATGGACCGACTCCTTGACAATTCAAAAGTGCCTGTATGAAATTATTTTAATTGAAATAAATGGTTTGAGTTTTAATACAAAGACTTCAGACGGCTGTAGATAGAGACATTTGAAAAGAGGGAAAGAAGATCATTGACCTGCAGCAGGAGCACAGTTTTGTGAGAGCTTCCTTAAATTTCGATAGATGGCGTTGTACCATTTTAAGATTTTCCATTAATGTGAAAGGCAATCGCTTTTCAATATACTTTGTACTCCCTTGAGACTTTGTTTTGATTTGTTGGGAAAGCTAACAAGTATTTACGCCATAAGCAATAATGAGAGTAAACGTCGACTCCCAGCAAAAACCCATATACTTACGTGAAATATCTTCTTGGCTATGGAAGCTAAATAGCTATACTTATTAATGTCAATCCATACTTGGTACTAATATTATAAATTCGAAAGTAACTCTGTCTATCTGTCTGTGTGTTACCTTTTCACGCCTAAACCACTGAACGGATTACAACAAAATTTAGCAAGGAGATAGATGGCATCCTGGGGAAGGACATAGGGTACTTTTTATCGACATACAACGTGATAGAAGCTGCGGGCGAAAGCTAGTGGATAATAATTAGTTTACAATCATATCTGTTTCCTTCCCTGTACATAGGAAAATGCCGTGTTGTAAGCAATGACTTGTCTATCCCAGATAATAAGACACTCTCTTCTCTCGAGAGAATCCACAGTCACAGGGGATTATAGGCAGATATGCTACAGCAACAACATTATATTGATCGAAGACTGATGTATGTATTTATGTCGGTAATATATGTGGACTCTATGTATACATATTACAAATTAAAGTTGCTTTCTGGGTCTGTCTGTGTGACCGAATTATTCTTCATAACTACGCAACGGATTTTGATACGGTTTTCAAACACCATTTAGAGAATTCATTCCGACTTATGTTAATAAAACTATTATAATACTAGCTGCTGCCCGCGACTTCTTCCGTGATCCAGGATGAAAAGTAGTCCTATGTCCTTCTCCAGGTCAAGGTCTACCTATGTGCCAAATTTCAACCAAATCCGTTCAGCCGTTTTAGCGTGACAGCGTAGCAAACAAATAAACAAACTCACTTTCTCATTTATAATATTACTACCTACCCTACCCTGCCTACCCTGCCTACCCTACCTACCCTACCTACCCTACCTACCCTACCTACCCTACCTACCCTACCCTACCTACCCTACCTACCCTACCTACCCTACCTACCCTACCTACCCTACCTACCCTACCTACCCTACCTACCCTACCTACCCTACCTACCCTACCTACCCTACCTACCCTACCTACCCTACCTACCCTACCTACCCTACCTACCCTACCTACCCTACCTACCCTACCTACCCTACCTACCCTACCTACCCTACCTACCCTACCTACCCTACCTACCCTACCTACCCTACCTACCCTACCTACCCTACCTACCCTACCTACCCTACCTACCCTACCTACCCTACCTACCCTACCTACCCTACCTACCCTACCTACCCTACCTACCCTACCTACCCTACCTACCCTACCTACCCTACCTACCCTACCTACCCTACCTACCCTACCTACCCTACCTACTCTACCTACTCTACCTACCCTACCTACCCTACCTACCCTACCTAGGGGTATGAAAAATAGATTACGACCGGTCAAGCCGTTTTGGAGGAGTATGGCAACTAACACTGTGACACGAGAAGAAGAAGATAGATAGTTAGGATTAAACGTAAAAATAATTTTAAAAAAAGAACTCAAATTCGTAAAGTCCGTGTGAATTAGGGTCCCTTACACTGTAGGTATATACTATAGAGGCCTATATAAGATCTTTTTCGTCGTACAATTGATCGTTACTGACACCTTTCCGAACACTAGGACAAATTGCTTCTCACTGTGTCCGACAAAGTTGTGGTACTATTACTATACCTGCAGTACTGTATGATAGAATGATGGCATCCAGTGACAGCTTCATTTTTTAGGGTTCCGTACCCTAAGGGTAAAACGGAACCCTATTACTAAGACTCTGCTGTCTGTCTGTCCGTCTGTCACCAGGCTGTATCTCATGAACCGTGATAGTTAGACAGCTGTAATTTTCACAGATGATGTATTTCTGTTGCCGCTATAACAAAAAATACTTAAAAACAGTATAAAATAAATATTTAAGGGGGCTCCCATACAACAAACGTGATTTTTTTTGCTCGTTTTTGCTCGATATTGATAACGGCAACAGGTAGATGCTTGAAATATTCACAAAATATTTAGTTATACATATATATTGACTTTAAAAATAAATAATTAAATTAAAATAAAATTAATATTTAAGGGGGGCTCGCATGCAACAGATATGATTTTTTTGCCGTTTTTATAGATAATGGTACGGAACCCTTCGTACGCGAGTCCGACTCGCACTTGGGCGGTTTTTTTTTAATAAAACGTGTCCATTCGATGAATAATTGTACCCACGGTATATAGGTATTTAATTATTGCGGCACATACAACTAAAACGTGCCAAGTGTCAAGCTATGTAAGGGCCCAGCAGAGGCCACAATATGTATCGGATTTATCCAAACATGGAGAAGATTTTTAATTAAATTAACCGGTACTTATTATGATATAGTAGTGAAACAGGTCAAAAATCTAATTAAAATGTTAGTATGTGGTTGCATAATCTAATGATAATTTCGCGAAATGAGATTTTTCAATGTCTGTCTGTCTTTATTGAACTTCTTATAACTCAAGAACTACTTATGCGATTCAAGTAATTTTATGATCACTGGCTAGGTTTTAGTACCTATGGTTAGTGCAGATGAGAGCATAGACAAGGGCAAAACTAAATCTCAACTATAACGAAATCACGTTGTATGTACAGCTAATTTACATGCAGATACATACCAAAACTTAATTAGATTTCAATTTCCAGGAAACTGAAGCTTCTGATATTGTCAAGTAAATTCTAATTAATGATACTAATCTATTCATGCATATAAATATGTAGTAAGTATGCATATATTTGCAAACAGCCCCAAATCACCCCATTCGTAGGCATTTAGGTAAATATTACTATTTGGGCTACAATTCAAATGAATTTGTAATTACATCAGCTTGTGTGGTATGATATCCTGGTAGCATTCATTGTGTAATTATTATTAATGCATTCAACGTGTGGAGATTAACTTGTATTTTGTTAGTACGAAATTGGGATGGACATATTACGGGTTTTGGTTTTAGACGGGCCCGCAATATGGCCGACAGGACAACCACAATAAAGTACAAATTTTAACGTAATAATCTTTAGAAGCCTGTTAATTTTAGTATCAAATGTAATTCTACTAATATTTGTGAAAGTTTGTATGCAACTCAGCAAAAACGGCTGAACGGATTTGGATAAAATTGGCACAGAGATACCTGATACCAGTTTATAACCTAGATTCACATAGGATACTCGTACTTATAACCCAACTAGCTGCACCCCGCGGTTTCACCCGCGTAAGTCTCGATCCCGTGGGAATATCCCGATATTCCCACGGGATCGGAACCTGGATTAACACATAGGATACTTTTTCTCCCGAGAAAAAGTATCCTATGTGTTAATCCAGGTTATAAACTATCTGTTTGCCAAATTTCATCCAAATCCATTCTGCCGTTTTTGCGTGATAGAGTAACAAACATCCAAACATACAAACTTACACATTTATAATATTAGTAGGATAGTACGTTCCCGTGGGATAATTTCCAACCTCCACGCGACGTCGATCTAATAAATTGCGTTGAAATTCTCTCTTCCGTAACGTTTAGGTATTATCATAAACCCATATATTTGGTACTCCCAAAATTGTCACATAACCACCCTACGTGTACCAGAATAAATATTATTCCAAATAATATTGCTTACACCAGTTACGCCGAATCTGATCAAAGCACGTCATTTGAACCTTGCCTGAGGCGTCCCTAATGTGTTCATATGAGAGCCGAGTATGTTTTTAGAGGGAAAATATAATATTAAGGAAGCAAGTTATATATAGATGGAAGATAAGGTTTGCAGCGAGTCCGTAGGCGGCTTTTCGATTAAATTAGATCCAGGTAAATGATACAACATAGTGAGGCTTTTCTTCAAGAGTTATGGAAATGAACACTCTTTGTATGTATCAATCAATCTGTTTTCATGTTGTGAGATTATGATTACAATTACATTATACATTTTTAATCCTCTTAAGGGGTCATTGTACTCATAATTATAAACAACTTTCACTATGCGGTCAGTCAATAAGGAAGCTTACGTTAAATATATTTGTGGGTATATTCCTCGTACACTGAAAATTCAACCCTCGGAGTTCAAACGTTTAAAATTGAGAACCGCAGCGGACACAGACAAAATATAATCCCGTGAAGCACACTATTCATGAGATTAACCATTTATCTGACCCCGGGGCCGCGTCACTCGTTGTCCGTTACAAATTATGTATTATTATATATGCCACGCGATTTTCAACTCTATACTTTGGTAACAAGAGTGGGTTGGGAAAACATTAAATTGCGAATCTCGTCTTAATCCAATCCTTATTTAGTATTTAAAGGTTCTATGATGCCTTAGTATTAATTGACGTTGGGACGTGGACCTGAATGAGTGAGGCTGGATGTTTCGCATCTAATGAATGTCTTATGAATGGGCAGATAACATACATTATGCGTGGCCCGCTTTAGATGGTATAAGCTAGTTATGGGTGTATTTAATTACATTTTACATAATATTCTCGGGTTTGAGTTGTTTGGTAAAGATGTAATTACCAGGGGCTGAGATAGTGGGTACGGTCCCTGCACTGAATAAATATTTTGGCCGTATTATAAAGTATTAATGCCACCATTTTGCCAGTGTGAGAGAGAGACGGAGCTAGACAAGGCCGCTAGCACCATCCCGTTTTCGCAGTGGAATAATGATGGCATTTATATTTCATAATACTGTTCATAGTTGGTCCGGGTGCTTGTCACCTACGCCATTAGCTATTTATGCACACACACATATACAGTGTGTCCGGACATGGACTAGCGATATTCTAAATACTTAAATATAAACTGCTTTAAAGTACAATTCACTTCAATCTTTACCACGTCCACGGTATACCTATCTCAGCATTATCATCATCTTTAGCAGTCTTGTTCCACCATACTGCTGAGTATAAAGGCCTCTTTCCTTTTGTGCCATGCTTCCCGGGTCTGTGCGAATCTCATCGTCTTCCCTGCGCTTCTGTAGGTCGTGTCTTAGGTAGTCATTTCCATAATAATTAAAATATAAGCTCGATTTCCTATAATCTGCGATTTGCTTGTGAAATATTTTATATTTCAGAAAAGTATAAGGAAACTGAAATCTTTCGTAGCTAAAAATAAACCAGTGTATAGTCGAAAAAGCTATTTGGGATACAGGCAGATAACTTGCAACTACTTGTTAAACAATTTTGTGAGTGTTTTCAGTAGTCTTCAATCCTTTTACGTCAATCTCCTAAGCCATAAGCCCAAAAAGTTAAATTACACACACAATCAAAACGAATTTTGCTAGTGTAGCGGTAAATGAATATATTTTGCCTGTATACCAAATAGCTTGTTCGACTGTACGTCCTCTACAAAAAACGCCGACAAACGCTTAAAATGGGAGCCGACGAATTTTTTAACTTTTTTAATTTAGAAAAATATGCGGGTTTGTAAGTTCTTCTGTAAATAATGTAGCACTGTGTCCATTAATTTATTTAGAGATAATTATGACACGCGTACACATTGTTGGTTTAACTTTGACACGGACTACCTACTCGTTGATACTCTTTTGAAACTTTGCAACCCACTTGTCATTTTGCGCTTTTGACCTTATGCTCCCCAACGGTAATTTAGGAGACGCCTCAACCTCATCATCATTATTATTGACAGCCTTGTTCCACCCACTGCTGAGTATAGCTCTCCTCCCTTTTGTGCCATGCTTCCCTGGTCTGTGCCAGTCTCATCCAGGTCTTCCCTGCGATCTTCTTTATGTCGTCGACCCACATGGCTATTTGGTCTGCCAATGCTTCTTCTACCGTTTCTCGGCAATCATTTCGTTAGGGCTCTGCTCCACTTGCCATAACCATGTCTAGCCTGGAATATAATTTCACGTTCGATTTGCCTACTTACTAATTCCGATTGTAAGCTTAGTTGTATTGGTGGATTTTACGACGTGAAAACCAATCAATGCAATGAATAGTAAAAGGGTAATCTGAAAAGCTATTTAATTCTGTAAGTTGGCTTTGTACAAACCCTTTTTTTAGGTTTAGGCGCAGAATGGTCAATTCTCAAAAAGGCAACAGAGTCATAAATGGACTAATTCTCAAAATGGCCAATTCGCAAAAGTCTATTACAATGACAATCATTACTTTTTATTGATTAGGCTCGCTCTCATACCAAATAAAAAACCAAGACAGAGCGCTGTCAACAGTGACGTTAGTCCGGTTTCGTAAACATTTGTGCACTTAGTTTGGTATAGTTTGATTGTAGTGTCATTGTAAATAGTTGTAAATGTGTCCAAAATTGGAACGGAAAGATAACAAAAAATATCTGCCAAAATATGCATCGATAACTGGGGAAAGGAGGAAACAGGAAAACCAATAAGGAAATGAGTAAATAAAAATCAAATAAAACCTAACATCCCTCAAGACTCAATATTATTTTTGTACGACAAAGTAAAATTCTTGCCACGGCACTACCAGGCGCGCAGAAAGTTGTAGGATGTTCACACAAAGTAAGCGGTTTAACGCCGCTTTGCCGGGATTAGCTGTTTATCTGGACGCGTAGACACACTGGTCCAGTGGACTTACACTACCCCCTGTTAAGCCGAAATCGATACCAAACATTGAATATGATTTCCTGATTCTTTCTGCTCTGATTCCTGGTATAAATCTCCTTCTAAGACTTTCAGCCTTCAATCTTGATAATATTACGTGGGTCTAAGCGTTTTTTTATCTCAAGTGAAGCAAAACAAGCAATTTTAGCAGCAAAGCAAACGCGGAATATTAACAAACAAACAAGCCCTTTCATTTTATTTTTTATTTTTTTTATTTTATGAATGGCATCTCGTAGGTTTTACCACAAAGGGTACTATCTACTTAACCGGACTGTCCTGCGAAGATGCTCTAAGCTATGATACTAACTCAAAGCGCCTCCAGCCAGGGGCATTTAAAAACTAATCTAAAACTAATTATAAACTAAACGACGGCTCGCTAAGGGCACCCCCTGTGGGGTACGGACCTCGGCTTAGGGCGTCGCTGGGGGGAGGGCAGCTAGTGGGGACAGGCTGGATCGGGGAGTTTAAATTAACTATTACTACTACTGGCGGCTCAGCGTCCGCCTGTGCGGGCGCTTCACCGTCGACAGACAAGGGTCGGGGAGGAGTAGGATGAGTCGTCATCCTGTTAGATCGGGGTCGCGGTCGAGGAGGTCCTCGACGTCGAGGTCGGAATGAAGGACGGCGTCTGGTTTTAAGAACCGTACTGGTGGCCCTATTGCTCTCCTGGAGGAGAGTTATGGGGTCGTCGGGGTCGGTGAGAGCATGCCTCGGACGGCGGGTATGACTAATGCGAGAGGGGGTATAATTGGCCGCCTCGACAACCAGTGGGTTGCGATGTTTGGCGGCGGAGTCAAAGAAACGCTTAGAGAGGCGTTTTAAGAATTGAGCTATCGTGGGGATTTTAAGGTCGAGATGGAGGATCTCGTTACGGACATAGTAGGGGGAATCGGTAGCTCTACGGAGGAATCGGTTCTGGATGGTTTGCAACCTATGAATATGGCGGGGTCTAGTGTGGGCAAAGACGGCACCGGCATATGTCATGATGGGACGGATACACGCAGTGTAGATACGCAATTTGCACCTAAGTGACAATTTGCTACGTGCATTTAGGACGGAGTGAAGCCTACCTAGAGCGAAAGCGGCTCGCGAGCGAACCTGCTTTATGTGCTCTTGAAAAGTGAGGTGGTCATCGAGGACTACACCGAGATATTTGGCTCGCTTCTCCCAAGGGATCGGCTTGCCGAACATGGTGATGGGCTCGGGGACGGTGGGTTTCGTACGCGGTTTGGAAAAGAGAACCGCCTGACTCTTATCGGGATTGACCTCGATTCGCCACTTCCTGAACCATTCGCCGAGCTTGTCGACTGAGGTTTGGAGAGTGTCGCGAATCCTAACGGGACTACGGGCCTTAAAGTAGATGGCCGTATCGTCTGCGAACAGAGCCAACTGTGCCTTTCTACTTTTGGGAATATCGCTAGTAAACAGCGTGAAGATGAGCGGGGATATGACAGAGCCCTGGGGGACACCTGCGCGAATGAGACGGGGTGAGGATAGGGCGCCCTCTATGCGGTAGCGAAAGGTGCGGTTTGACAAAAAGTCTCGTAAGATGAGCACGAGACGATCGGGCACACCGAGTTGGTATAGCTTGTATAATAAGCCATTGTGCCAGACTTTGTCAAACGCCTTCGCTATATCGAAGAACACCGCCCCCACCATTAGCCCTCGCATAAAGCTTTCGCTTATATGCTCGACTATGCGGTGGGCTTGGTGGATACTGCAGTGTTGAGTGCGGAACCCAAATTGCTCGTTCGGGATGAGACCCTTGGTCTCGGCGTAGTCTCTGAGACGCTTATAAATAAGCCTCTCATAGATTTTACCGAGAACCCTGAGCAGACTGATGGGACGGTAACTAGAGGGATCGGATTTGGACTTGCCGGGTTTGGGGATACCTATAACGGTGGCTTCCTTCCATGCCTGGGGGAAGATATTATTGCCGAGAGCACCATTGAAGATGATGGTCAAGAGCATTATTAATTGAGCGGGGAAAAGTTGGATCACTCTATTAGTGAGTCCATCTGAGCCGGGGGCTTTACGCGTTTTAAGACCTTTGATGATCTCGTGCACCTCATCAGGAGTGATGGGGGGCAGTGGATCATCGGGGTCTTCGACGGGGGGGAGAGATGCTCTGCGTTCGACTTCAGCGTCAATCTCATCGAGATGAGCTTGGTCTACAGGCAGTGAGCTAGGCGAGCATTGAGCCTCGAGACTATCGGCTAGGCATTCCGCCTTGTCGGAGTCGTCGAAGGCTATGGTCTTATCGGGACGGACTAGGGGGGGCATGGAAGCGCCCTGTTGGGACTGGAGATTTCTCTGGAGTTGCCAGAAAGCTTGGTGAGTGGACTCGAGATCGCTCAGCATCTTGCCCCAGCCCGCTTCACGCAACTCAGCAATGCGTGTCCTTACTTTACGCTGTAAGTAGCGCATGTGACATTTGTTAGCGGAGCATGGGAAATTGCTGTAGGCACGGGTGGCCGCGTTCTTCTCGGTCATCAGATCACGCACATCGGCCGGCAATTTGAAGCGGTGGTCGTCCACCACTGGAACTTGCCTTGAACAATCGTTCAAAACCGATTGTACGTGATCCGTGAGCGAGTCGATCGCGGCCGTCGTGTCGGCGACAGAATCGAACTGTTCGGGAATAGAGTCCAATTGGGGGGACGTGTTGGATTTCAGCAATTCGCCTACTTTCCTCCAGTCCGTTACCTTCTTGGTGGCAGGGGGTTGGGTGGGGTCGGGGAGACCTATGCGGGGGGCCAGTTTCATGACTACTGGGCGGTGGTCAGAGGTGAGCTCGTGCACCGTTTCTATAGAGTTTAACCTAAGGTTGACGTTCTTAAGGATCGCCATGTCTAAGATATCGGGGGAGTGACTGGGTTCGTGAGGGAAATGAGTGGGAGTCATCGGAGCGATGATATCGAAGTTATGGGAGTTTGAGAGGTCGAACAGGTGTCGCCCTCTAACGGAGGTAGTGGAACAATTCCAGGCCGGGTGTTTAGCGTTGAGATCACCCGCTATAATAACGGAGTCACTCAAGCCGAGTAGGGCGGTGAAGTCATTGGAGAATTCCTGGGGATTCTCCGTGGCGGAAGAATAGGGAGGGAGATAAGCAGAGACTAGGGTGATCGGCTGATGGCCGGACATGCCTAGGCGGCATACTGAGACTTCTATCCGAGAGAGAGAGGGAGGATCTATTGGGATGCAATAGAGTTCCTTTTTGTAATATATAAGGGTGCCGCCCTTGTGACAACGGGTTCTATCGTTGCGAACTATACGATAGTTTGCGATAGAAGGGTTCCGTTTATGGGGTTTGAGGAATGTTTCCTGTACTAAGAGGATATCTATCTGATGGTCGCGGAGGAATTCCGCGATCTCATCTCTTTGGCGTTGAATGCCGTTGGCATTGAAAAATCCTAAGTTAAGGGATCGGGGTTTGAACCTAGCTACGGTGGTGTTAGACATTATGGGGGGTAGGGTGGTTGGCTAGGGAGGACATGGCTTGCGTGATCTCGGGATACGCATTAAAAATTTGGTGAATCCTACCTACGTCGTTGGCATTTCTGGCAGCAACGATTTCGTTGGCCATTTGCCTAGCGCGTGGGGTGAGGAAGGTCATGTAGGTAGAGGTGATCACATTGAATGGATCGAAAGGGGCCGCCTGGGGAGGGGGGTGAGGGCGCGCTGCTATCAGAGCAGGAATCGGACGAATAAGGGGCGCAGGAGCGCGAAGACGGGGATCCATAAGTGGGGGGGGGACGCGAGTGGGGGGGGGGGACCTGGGGCTTGGGGTACCCTAAAGCAGGGAAGGCCTGCTGGTGATGGAGTTGGTTCCAGGGGCTAGGCCTTTGGGGGCTGAGCCTTTCTGGGATATGGGCGGAGGGGGCCTTGTAGGCGGAGGGAGCTTCCCTCGACTGGCGAGCGTCTGTACGCTTCGCCAGTTTGGAGGAGGGGGCTTTGGGGGCCTTGGGGCAGCCCCGGTAGTTGGCTGGGTGCCCTGACTGGCCACATAGCACACAGCTAGGCGGCTCGGTGCAGAGCGAGCGGTCTTTGGGACGGGAACATTCTGCCGTGCCGTGCTCACCCAGGCACTTGACGCATCTGGGGGTGGCATAACAATGTTTTTGTGAATGCCCGTACAGTTGGCAACGGTGACATTGACCGACTGTGGCATTCTTGTGGGGTTTTTCAATGTCAAAGCCCATCAGGTTGCAGATGGCTTTGACATTGAATATCGGGTGTAGGCGGGCCTCTGAGGGGGGGCAGACCACGAGGACCATGTCGAACGCCTCGCCGTTGCGAGCGCGATGCATGCGGTGAACCTCGTCGACGGGGATGCCCTGTGAAATGAGATCATTTTTAATCTCGGATGTGGCGAGTTCGCGTGGGATACGTTTAATCACCACGCGAGTCTGTTTCTCCTCCGGTAGGGAGAAGGTGTGGAATGCCACACCTCTGGAGCGGAGGAGTCTAGTGAGATCCCTGTAGTCGTTAGACGTAGGGATGGTCACTTTGATACCCTGTTGGGTATTGCGGGCATTGGTGTACGCGATCTTTTGATCGCAACACCATTTGGAAACATCGGTCCACTTCCCCTTGTCCTGAATGAACACGGGGGGAGGGGGCGATTTTTTGTTTGAGCGAGGCCCCGGAGCAACTTGTGCTACTATCGCGGCGGTCGAGGTGGAGGGGGAAATCGCGGTGTCAACAACGGTAGTGCTACTGGGCACTGTACCGGCGACTTGCGCTACGGGGGTAGGGGTGGGGGAAATGACGTCATCGATGACGACGTTGTTTGTTTGGGAATCGGAAGCGGGCTCCTCGACCGCGGCCACCTTGGTGGCCTGGGTGGAGCTCTGCTTCTTCTTCCTCTTCCTCTTGTTTCCCTTGCCGGCGACGGGCAATAAGCCATCGTCGTCGGTTTGGGACGTAGAGTTGGAGGATAAGACATCCTCCGAGTCGGAATGTAGCGGGAAAGAGGCCGCTGCTACACGCTTTGAGGAAGCGGGCATGGGGGTATCTGCCCGCTTGGAAGAAGCGGGCTCGCCTATATCCATCTCACCGGTGAGGCCGGATGAGCATGGTAGACTAACTGAGACAGGGGGAATGACTAAAACATCGCTGAAACCAGCGATGGTAGGGTCGATAGGGGTATTGAGCGCTCGCTCGATGCGAGAGACTTCATCGGCATACTTGTCGGTGATGCCTTCCTTGACCAGGATGGCCTTGAGACACTCAAGTATGAGGCGGGCCGTGTCGTTTGGCACGGCGACAGCCATAGTCGTAGGAAGACTAGGCTAGAGAGAGTAAAAGGGAGGAAATGTAAGGGGAACCTAACATTTGCCCTAACACCTAACTCCCCGGGTGGACTTGCCCGGGGATGTGTGACCCTCCCTGTCGGGTATAGACAGGGAGGTGTGTAACCTATTGGTGAGCCCTAAGCTTGCTTTGGCCCGTTGCCTATCTTATTTGTGCAACGGGGTCCTAACTGGTTCTGGTGCGAAGGGGTAGACACACCCAACCGACACCAGGTGTGTTGCTGTGAAAGGAAAACTGTCACCAATGCCGACTAGGAGATCCCCCAAGGCCGAACACTGGGACCCGTCCAACTTTCTGCCTCACCCTGATGGGGATTGGCGGGTGCGTTTGGGTCAACACCCCCTCGGTTTCGTTGGCACCGTAAGGTATCCACCGAGGACCACGAAACTGTGGTTTTTTACCCGGAAGGGGCAAAAATCACCGTCGAACGTATATTTTAACAATATTCTGTTAAAGAAATAATTATACTAGCTGTGCCTTGAAAAAGGCACACAGCTAATAAATCGAAGATAGTCAAGGCGACTATGACGTCCGTCGCGGGGCGCGACGAAAACACGATCACTGGCTCTACTGAGCCAAACACACGAGAACACTTAACACTGCGCAAACACGTCCGTCCGGGACCGCTGCCGCGCGCTAAGTGGCCCTTTCATTTGGTACGTCACACGGTAAAGTAAGGAAAACTTTTTTTTAATTTTCAAAATTTTCTCTTTTTTCCCACAAAAGTGACTCTCATGTTCAAAATTCATTTATTTACGTTACACGTCCGTGTTTGGGTCACAGAAATATTTATGTGTAGTGTCCTCGGAGCAAATTGGCTGTGGCAGACAGGCAGACACACGAGTGATCCTATAAGGGTTCCGTTTGTTTCCTTTTGGAACCCTAAAAACCAATAACGAACTGGTCGAAGGGCAGTGCAGCGTTTAGCTAGGGGGCGGCTCAGTGCTGCTGCCACGGGATTAGCCGTTTATCTCACCGGGACTGCAGCGTCATTGTTCATTTGCGCGAGTCATAAGATAATAACTTACAGCGTGTTTCAATATTATATTCAAGAGACTACTAGTAATAACCTTATTCACAAATGGAAAATATATGTATAAGTATGGTGCAGCAAGTTCTTTTGGCGCGGTGGCTTTTAGTACAACTAAAGAAATCACAATTGAAATTGACAAGATCTGTCAAATTTGACAGCACCGCCATTACCGGGCTAGGTGGGCTTCCTGCACTGTTAACGTAAAATAATACAATATAACATCACGTCTATATTCCCCGAAGGGTTAGGCAGAGGTGTACACACGGCTACACATCAAGCTATACATTTCCAGTTTAGGCTGATCTCGCATTGTATAGGATTTCCGTACAATGCGAGGTCAGCTTATACTGGAAATGTATAGCTTGATGTGTAGCCGTGTGTACGACAGCCGCCAGTTGCGTAATAGATCACGTTCACGTCAAAAATGGATGAAGGGGAGTCTAACCTCATAAAAACATCTTGCCAGTCCAAATAAACGTGATGCAAGACTTAATGACCACACAGGTCTTGCCATTTCCAGAATAAAACGTGAAGACTTCTGAACAAAAATTCGCAAAGGTCCATTAAAAAATCTCTGTGACAAACGGACAAAAAAGTGATCTTATTGAGCTTCTGCTCTACCTTTTTGGTCAGAACCCAAAAAATAATTAAAACTAGTTGTCTTATGGCCAGTTTCTTCATCAAAAGTTACAGTCAACTGTTCTTTTGCACTGTTGTATTTTCAATCCTTGGCGCTAAGGCGAGGGTTGTAAATCTAACTGACACCTCTCTTCCACACACACACATAAACATAAACACCACGCTCAAAACTATACAATCCTTCCATAGAAATACCACACATCGAAAATATAAAAAAAAATATTTTTACTTCAATTCTTATTCTAGTTTTTAATTACCCAATTTAATTTTTATTCTTGTTTTATTTGATCTGTTTTACTAGTTTGCTTTTGTCCCGGACGTTTTTGAGGTGGGCGTTAATGACTGCGACACAGTTTTATACTAATGCAGTTGTTATCGAACGCAGTGTTTTTGTAAATTGAGTTTTTTTTCGTTTCAATAAAGATTATTATTTATTAACAGCGCGGAAGAACAGTTGACTGTGACTTTGTCTGTTACTTTTGATGAAGAAAATTGGCCGTTAGTCGTACACAGTAGTGTGTTCTTGACGTCTTCATCCAGTTGAAAATAGATAGACGCTTATTACTCGGAGTAACTGTCAGTCGCCTACAGGGAATCTTAGTTACGGATGCAATGGCTTTGTAAAATTATACGCAATACTCCATTCATTTGCTCTCGGCTCCACTTTGCGAATATTATGCAACTAAACGAACTTATTCACCCCTGAATTAACTTAATAAGTTTATGAATTATTATTTGCTAACTTCTTAGCGTGGCGGAACGTGAAAATGCAATTTGGAAAATCCAAACTTAAACTGTCATGTAGTGCCCTGAGTGCAATTAGTGGGAAAAGTCCTTAGAACTGTTTAAGTTATTCGTAGGCAGAAACAGGTCTTCAGACAACCTTTATACCATGTTCCCGAAATAGGCAAAAGGAGGTACAAAGATTTAAATAATTATAATTAAAAAGGCGCCTTAGGAGTACAAAACGCCCAATTTACATTCAAAGTGGTTCTGATTTTCTCGAGAAAAATGTTAACAGACGACAGGGACTACCAAACCTTGTATAACTTTTTTAATTATTCCGTTTCAAAATGATAAAATGACTACTGTATTCTGCATTTCAAACTTCGAACGATCTTTATTTAAAGATTGGTACGGTAAACTCGTCGATCGTTCAATACCGTATAAAACGTGTGTGTTTAAAAGATTTGAATACGTAGCGCAGTTTAGGAGTCGTTTCGTGCCGTCGAACGCTTATTGTGAACAATCTATTGTTTAAACCTCTCGAGACGTATAGTGCGATATATGTACAGATAGGAGAAAAGGCAGACACTGTGTAATTAATTTTACATACTTATTCAATTTATTTCTTGTTGAATTCATATTCTTCCAATTAATTTAGTACCTACCCAAGTATGTAAGCTAAATATTATGGTTTAACAATTAAAGTATTTGGAGAATTTGAACGATTTATTGCATCTAATGCCTAAAAGTCGATGATAATCGTCGTTTAAGAGGTCTAAATTTAGCTACAGAACTAAAATTATGCTGATTTGTAGCACGCCAAACTCCTCTCCAGCGAAGCAAAATTCTTCAACGAAATTAAAATACTATCCAACTTCCCAGACGTCTTCCCTCGAACCGCCGCACTGATGGCGGCCATCCCTCCACAATAAACTCACTAATTATTAATTAACATAATTTCTGCAACTTCAAACTATCGGGAGAATTGACTTTCAACCCTTTGGGTAATTAAGCATGATCTTGTTTCACCCCCTCGGGAGTATCCGATACCAAAGGTTGAGCACTCCTGAACTTTCATAGAAGACTATGTTAATATTTTGAACCCATAAAAGAGCTTATTAGAGCTTCCTTAGAACCCCGTTCTTAGATTTCATCTAAATTAATGCTTAAATATGAATATTATGTATGACAGTAACAGTTCTTACAGTTCCGTGAGCGTCCTAGTGTAATTTTAAAATATAGGTTATTTAAATAGGTTTTATAAAAGTTGTAAAAACCGTGAGAAGCAGGGTCGCGAGTGATATAATAATTGAGTACCTATGTTGTAATTATCAGAAGCAGCTACTACCACTGCCTCACCTTTAAAATATTCTTTAGAAGCATGACAAAATAGTTCTCTAAACAATATTTCCTGAAGTTTGCACAGTGCACAGCGGTATCGGAACCATTGAGACACGTAAATTTTTAACCATCGACCGAACCGTTTTGTCGGTTCGGTCGGACCTGAGTCTAAAGCCTAGTTCCGAATAGCGACTAACTAAACACTAAACGTACGATTCGTGGATTCGATGAGTTCCGTGTTTGAATTTGGAACTGTGTTCGCACGATAAAAAATCAATTGCATAACACAATCTCGAAGTTCAATTAGAAATTGTAACAAAAATTTTAATCGGACATGTTGCGTGTTAGTCCGATCTCCTGCTTTTTTACGTAAACAATGAGGAAGAACATCTGTGGCTGTCACTATTTTGTCTATGTTGTTTGCGTAAAAAACACTGCACAGAGAACTCTATACATAGCCTCATCTTCATCATGATTTCAGCCGAATGACGTCCACATCACTACTGGGGGCCAAGTCTACTAATTTACAAACGTGTCTCATAATTATAAGTTTTTGACAGACTTGCCATACAAAATCTGTCAAAAACTCATAATTGTGAGACCATTGACACGTTTGTAAATTAGTAGAATTGGCCCCCTGGACATAGGCCGGCCAAGCGTCGCACAAATCGACCGGTTCTGCGGAATATTTTCTGTCGTTTCTCCTTCAAGGGTTTCTGGGATTAGAAAAATAAGTACAAAAATCATTTCTACATGTTTTTGTATGTATGTGCAAAATATTCTTCCTCATTTTCAGTTAACGACAGTATTAAACACAAGGTAGCTGGTATATTCTGCTGTCATTTAAGTCCATTTGCCGTTAATCAGCGACGTTAAGTGAGTTATATTGCGGCGGTAATTGAGTAAGGCTGAACGTCTGTTTCCGTGGTCATTAATTGACGCTGCGTTCACTAGACTGCTAGTCTGCCAATGACCGAATGAGGCACAATGATTTTATTCCTTTGCAACTTAAAAAAGAAAGATGCTCAGGCATAGAGATTTTAGTACACTATTCATTTTTTAATACAATAAAAAAGGTTAAGTTTAAAAGCCGACCTACAACGTCTTTAAAAATATTCTGTTCAGCCAGATATAATTAAATTTTCGCTAAAGGTTGTATTTAGATGGGACTGTGAATTAGTTTCTTTAATTTCATAGGCAACCTTTTCGAGATAATTAAATATGATTCTGGGTTAGCACACCGTAATAACGTAACCCGAATCCCAAAAAGGTTTCATTTGCGTACAATTTTAAATATCTTGTAGGTACCTACATAGGGCATAAATATCGATCCAATAGGTGAATACCCCGATGACCTAACTGCATGCGGTTAGTTATTATATTAACCTACATGGTTTTATGTTTCAGTTCCGACCTATGTTAGAACGAAACATATAGCTTTAATCAATATTCAATTTTCCCAACAAATACTTTTCTTCAATGTATATACCGGATTCTACTGTTTTATATTTATATATAGATAGTAACGCAGCCAAAATAGTACATTTCCGTGGGATAATTTCCGACCTTCACGAGAGCGATGCCACGCGAAAAAGCTAGTTTTATTATATGTAATAGATAGATTTTCCCAATATTTAAATTGCTTCTCAATTAATTCAAGAGTACCAAGCAAACATGACCATACAGAAGTAAGTAATTGAAACAAATATTGTTCTATTCTAACAATCAACATTAGCTGGCAACAATTGAAGCATGATTACTACTGCTAACACCTAACAATGGCAGCTCAGAGTAGCCAATTTATCCTTAAACAAAAAACGAAATATGCTCGTCGGGGATATACGTGATTTTAGCAGCGCGGCGCAATTGCGTTAGGTCCTCGCGAGACGCCAATTTCGTCGAGCAGCAGAATCGTCCCTGCCGCAGCCGCCATCTTTACAGTCAATTTTATCCTGTTGCCGCAAATTCACGTTTTGTCTCCCTCTTTAGTATGCTAGTACAGGGAGACAGCGATGATTTTAAAATTGTCGCAAATTACGTGCCAGTGCTGCCTTTATTTTATTAGTTTTGTTTTCCTCAGTTTATCGACTTTTTATACCCTGGTGTTTTTATTTAGGACAGGTAGCTAACAAACCACCTAAATAATGTCATAACTCAAATAAAAATGAACGCTGTTGGAAAACTGAAAATCCCCACTTTCAGTGCCGTTAAAAAGTTTTTTTCTACCAACGCTACCTGTTTAGTCACCCCATGAATGCATAAGTCATTGGCATTGTGCCAAGCGTCCCGTATCTCTGATTCGCTAATAGATAAATCGCTACTCCGTCTGTCGGTTGCACTACATACTACAACTACCAGCCAGTGCAGTCTCAAGGGAAAAACGTTTGTTTACATTTTGCTTTCATACTTTTCGCTGTTTTATTAGTCGTGTCCTCTTTAAGTTCCTGGTAGCCTGGTACTTCGTACGTATTGAACGTCAGGTAAACATGTGGAATGAGCTGAAATAATATAAAAATAAAAAAAGTTATAAAACTAAAAGTTAACTAAAAACATACATACAAGATACGCGCGAAAAACATAACGCTTCTTTGGCAGTCGGGTAAAAAGGGTTTTACTTTTTGTAACTTTTATTTTTATTTAAATTTTTTGGGGTTATAATATATTTTTGAAATGTGCTAACTAAGCCCTTTTATTTAATACACAACACGGCATCATTAAAAATTTTTTTTTGTATAAATCGTGACTTTATGTCCTCTAGAGGGCGCCATATTCAATTTATTTTAATATGACGTCACATAGCCTATATCAGCTGACGATCAAGACGCTTCCAACGATACCTTATTTGTCAAATTATGATGAGTAGTTTAGAAGTTATGAGGGAACAGATGAACATGCATACATACCGGTCAAAATTATAACCCTCCTTTTTGCTTCGCCGTAGTCAGGTAAAAACCAAACAATAGTATACGCAGATCTCGAGAAATCACATATTAATCGAGTGTGTCCGCAACGAGGAATTTAGAAAAAGCTTAGATTGTAGGATTACAGAAATATGTTACTGTAATAATAGTGTTCTAGTTGTGTCACTGTCTGATGCAGCTAAACTAGTACTTTACAAATTAGCTATGCTAAGGTTTTGATAAGTAGAATTTGGTATGATTTTGTTAAGCCAACCAGGGCGGCATAATCGCTTATGCGACCGTTTGAATAAAAAAATTAAAAAACGATCTCCAAGAATAGATAAAGGATGTTATTTTGCGAATAATAAGTTGTTTAACCAGCAACAAGACAAAGCCAAGACTCCAAAATACCGTAAAGCATCGTAGTATGTCCAGAGTATCGTAAATAGGTCTCGAAAAAACTAAATTATGTTATAACGCTTCTCTACCTTTTACAATCGTATCAAATTATTAACAATAATACTAAACCTATTTCCAAGGGATTGCCATAAAACCCACTCACCAAATAATATTCAAATCGTAGGTACCTATCTTTAAGCGAACCAAGAATAGGCAGGTAAAAAATAACTTTATGCTAAATCCAATAACGCTTTAAGAAACTTTTATACGACCAATCAAAGTTTAGCAAAAGTAACTCTATATTGGTAACAAGGCCGCAGAATATTTGTTTTTGTTCAAAACCACGCAGTAGGTATGCGAGGAGTATGTACCTAAACCTCTAAGAAGATTAAGGCTAATACATAATACACATTGCGTAGACCCCGGATTTTACGGAAATAATCGCAACAAAGGGTCGCTGGTGACTACTAAGCTTATTTAAAGTTTACAAAACTTTATTTAGAACGTTTTGGACGTAGCAGTTGTGGAATTGGCTCGTATTTTGTCAAATGTATCTTGAAATTCAGTTTGCGCATAGCCTTCGGACCTCAAACCACTATTGAGTTAGTATGGAGATGGGATACGGCAAAATGTGTACAAATTATTGGCTGCCTCGAAGCCTTGCTACACAGTTGATTGGAGCAACGTATCGCATGTCAAATATTTGAATCTAGAACTTGGTGTTGTCTGACGTTAATTTCAAAATGGCGGTGTTCCGAAGTTTCGGAATTACAACATGCAAATTAAATGGAGAATTCCAATTAATGATTTTGAAATGAATGAGTTGTATTTCATTCGCACTTTTTGTATAACTATTTACATTACACGTTAACTCCACGGCAGGTAATATCAAAAAGGGTTCCATCAAATTAACTTATAGGAAAACTCATCAATTTAATTTTTGCAAAAGCTCTCTTTTTTATGAAGAGAAATCAATCAACATTTTTGGATAGCGGAAGTCTGTCCAATGTCGACCACAGAGTACACGAATCAACCGGTTATTTTTTAAATATTCTTTAATGTAAACAAGCAAAGGGTCTTAAACCGTCCATCCTTGAGTGGTTCTAGATTGTCTAAAAGCATAAAGTTCTTTTTTTACGCAAAGGCATAAAATTGTTCAGCGTATAATTCGTCTGGCAGTTTATATCTGTTCATTTTATATTCTATTGGTGCCAGTATCTGTGAATTCGGCGCGACTTTTAAGTGGGTGGGGTGGATATTGGAAAGCAGCAGGCAGGTGAGTCCGTTGCCTGTTTTATGTGGCTCGTAATGATCGGGTTTCAGGTGTCGTAATGAATAGCAATTAATTAGAGAGTTAACTTAGCGAGTCGTCGATAATATAGAAGTTAGCGGTGAAACTTTTGTATTCAATTTTGAAACGAATATTTCGTACTAAAAGTCTTGTTTTACCGCAGAATAGTACAGAAGACGCACTCCGCATTTTAGGTATGAAGCTACAAGTACGCGGCGAGCTCATCTTTTCGGTGAGCGTAACGTAGTCAGAAGATATAAGAGTTACGCAATAAAAAGAGAGGCCACTTCTAGGTGAATATAACTGTAGGTAGCGACCTGAATAACACTTTATTGTGTCGTAGCAAGAGTCGCTTTTTACTTAAATGATTTTACGGAGTGAATCATCTGTATTAATCTGTGGATTTACATGCTTGAACAGAATTGTGTATGTTATGTAAGTTATTCTGCAATTACCACAAGATGGTATTTAGTTTCTAGCATCTAAGATTATCCAGGACTATCAAATTACCTATTACGTATCCCAAAATGGACCTATGGGTATGAGGAACAGGGAGTAAAGTTCACTCATCCACCATAGAAAAGGGAGGATCCTCCAACCAGACGGGTGTTGTGTCTGGCGGGCAACTGCCCAGTGATTGATATTTGATTTTTGTATATATGTTCACTGCACGGTAAACTCTAATTGCGCGATGCAGGATTCTTGTGACGTCAGGGTTTTTGTGTGACGTCAGGTTTTGATGCGTAGTTCGAATGTGGCGATGTAGGTACCGCCACATCACTCCCCTCCGGAGACCGAAGGTCGATAGTGGGCTGAGTCTTGTATCTTGCGATGCTTGCCAGTGCCAGTTGTGGTTCCAGTTAGTCGGAACCGGGTGCCGCATTGTTCGCAGTGGGTCGGAACTGTTTGCGGCGTTTGTGGTGATTGAGTTGATTGAGGTGATTGAGGTGATTCCCCAGTGGGTCGGGGTGATGAGGCTGCGGGTGATGACCAGGAATGCGCGTTCGCTGCATGCTGGTGGTCAGGATACCCGTTGACGCCTCGGGTGTTGGCTTGGCTGTGTGACTCGCCTCACCGAAAGCTTGCGGGAGTGATGATGATGACGTCACGCTGGAGTAGTTGCACGAAGGCTGCGTTGACGTTCATATTCGGGGTCACCAATTTATGGGTATGAGGAACAGGGAGTAAAGTTCACTCATCCACCATAGAAAAGGGAGGATCCTCCAACCAGACGGGTGTTGTGTCTGGCGGGCAACTGCCCAGTGATTGATATTTGATTTTTGTATATATGTTCACTGCACGGTAAACTCTAATTGCGCGATGCAGGATTCTTGTGACGTCAGGGTTTTTGTGTGACGTCAGTTTTTGATGCGTAGTTCGAATGTGGCGATGTAGGTACCGCCACAGACCGCTTGATAACTAGTTACACTTTCGATCGATGGGACAAAATATTGAACACGAAGATAGGTATTATCCCACGCCGCACGCTGACGCGGCCGCACGGGTCGATCCATCAGGTTAAGCTACGCTTGCCGGGGTTGGTCCGTGGATGGGACCATCTTTACATATCGAGACTCCTCCGTGCCTCGGAAAGCACGTTAAGCCGTTGATCCCGGCTGTCATTCGAGGATCTTTGACAGTCGTTACGTGTCATCAGAAGCCCTAAAGTCTGACAACCAATCTGTCCAAGGGGTATCGTATTAGGTACCCAGTTACTGGGTTGTGGAGGTCAAATAGGCAGTGGCTCTATGTAAAATACTGGTATTCAGCTGCATCTGGTTAGACTGGAAGCCGACCTCAACATAGTTGGGAAAAGGCAGGCAGATTGATTGAAGATAGGTATAATAACTTACATTTACTCTATCTTAACGAACCTACCAATATACATGAAATAAAAATAAGAGAGCACATTTACTTGAGTATAGTTCTCGGTGTTCTTGCTCCACTATACGGATTTACAGGATCGCCATTTTTCTGTTTGACTAATCGAAAATGAAAAATCGCACTTGAAAAACAAGGATAGCTCTCTCAGATGTAGTCCTTCCATAAGGCCGTTTAGGATCGAGATAAGTCAGGTGAAGAGATCCCTGAGTATTGACAGAAGTGAAGTACAAAGGTATTAAATTCCTCTGAAACCCGTAGCTGTCTGAATTCTGTTTGATTAAATATTGTCCGTACTCAGCTCTGTAACCTTTTTCCCTCAAATTTTAAGAACTCATTTCGGTCGTGACAAAACATTCATTTGCGTTATATAAAACAATGTCAGACTGTCGAGTCATCATCATAAATTCACAAAACAAATATTACAATGAAACGAGAACAAACGGGACAGATAACTTTTGCTTGTCAGCCATTAAACTAGCTAGTAGAGCAAGTTGCCTGTTCCACGTAACGAAATAACAGGTACGGTGTCAAATGAGGGAATACTGCGAAAACTATGCATTTTTAATAACTTCCGTGACGCGTATGGGCGCGGTCGAGTTATTTTGACACATTTTAATTTTTTCCCGCCGTGATATACGACCGCTGTTGGCAGTGTTATCGCAGGATTTAACGCCAGTGTCGCGTTGCCGTAAACGTGTGTATGAGAACAATATTTATGATAGTTTGTCGCGCTCGCTCTGACGATTTCACTGTAAAATTCATATTTAGATTTTGTTTGGCCAACGTATGAAAATATTTTATCATATTTTGCGTACGTATATTGGAACTTTCATCGTCTGTGTTCCGTTATGGCTGGTCCAACAACCAAATAATCGAGTTTAAGTCTAAAACAGATTATTTGGTGTTTGAACCCGCACCTACCCTAACATGGGGAGTGTAATCATTAGCTGGATCAATGTGTACCTACTGATTAGAATGCACCAACAACTAAGCTAATTATGTTCATTCATGAGTTTGATATTATAATAAATAGAGCATTTAACACATGGATGGATTGTGTGAAAGTTATGTAATATAATAATTATGGTTATGAAGGAAGTGAGTTAGTGTACACTATGAGGGCAGCGGTTGATATGAACCAACAAAATAATAAAGCATAAGAGGGAATTTAAAACTGGAAAATATTAAATTAATTGCCCATTATGGGCTGATCACTGTAACACACAAAGTACTAGGCTGTCATAAGTCTAGCAGTGTTCCATAAAATAAAACGTCAAAGCAGCATGTTGTCCGAACGGAACTGCTTTATCAATATTTATTGCGGCGCGCGCGTGTGACGTCATTAATTGAGAAAAGGTGACACACACCGACCGGTAGTTTGGCAGATAAACCCGGGATTAGGAAACTTCACACTATAAATGCAAAAAACATGTTTTTTTTTAAATACTTTGTATGTTACGAAGCCAATTTTGCATCAAATAATCATTGATCTATCTTTTAGTCCTTTTAGCTTCATTAAAAAAGAAAAAAAAATGTTAGGACCGGGTAAAAAATGAAATACATACATATATAATAATCTCAAGCTTTCTTTCCATGGAGATAAGCAGACCATACATACAGGAACATACTCCTTTTACTTCGTTAATGTTTATACATCTGGTCATGCTTGCACGCAGGTTGTGAGTACTACACACTTGACCTTTCTGAAGAACATTACCGCTAAGGTCACTATAGACTACCAAAAATCGTAGCAAAAATGCTACGCGACGCGTTGCTACACAACTCGTAGCACGACTTGCGCTTTCACAAAGCCTAGTCTGTTCAACCCACACTAATGAACTTATAGAATTTTATTTATTAGTCAACAGTTTTAAGTACTTTAAAAACTCACAGGAGAACATTTTAACTTAGCTCAGGTTCTTAATATTATTTTAGATTTTTTTTTGCTTAATTACTAGATTACTGCAAATGTCTTTCAAAATATTCTGGTTTTTCTATAACAGGGTTATCGTCCGGCCTTCACAGCCCTATGGGAAATAAGGCTATCACGTGTTTTTGTCAATACCGACGCGCCGACAAATAAAGACAGCGGTCACTAACCGACTCGCCTCCAGAGAGACTACGAATATTGTTCCTCATTTTTTTCATTCCCACGGGTTAAAAGTTTTTTTATATTATATTGACAGCCTATGATTATTCCACTGCAGAGCAAAAACGAAAAAACATTTTGTAACCTGTATCTTTCACAATTTTTTTTTTCAGTATTGTTTTCTTTTACCGTCATTATGTTAAAACCATGGATGGACAAAATTACGACATCACTTGGGTATATTACCAGTCGACAGCAATGCGGATGAATTTTTCGCCGCCAAATTTTAGTTTGTGTAATAGTTTTAGTTAAGTTAGGATATTCTATTGTTATTTTTGCTAATGAATAGGTTGTTAATTTAATTATGAATAAACAAACCATTGTAAAGATTTGGAAAAAAATTGTTACTAGCCAAGGTTCCAATTGAAATATCCTGCTCAAAAAAAAAACATCACTACAAAAAGAAGTCGGTTAATAATCAGCGATGTTTTGTTAATTTCTTAAAATAAAAGGATCGGACATTGCTCGACAATTTTAAAACCAGTGTGTCACCCCTAAAAGCACGTGTGAAGCTTAACTAGCCAAACTCTGCGGGCATGTTCGAGCATAATTCATATTTTTAGCGCTTTATAACTGTAACTTATCTAGAATGGTCTTCCACCTCATTACAGTAGTAGCCATATTTTTCGTGAGCACTTTAACGCGATTTGTTGGCGATTCCAGTCGGAAGTTTTTGTTCTATGATCACATTGATCACTCATGATCATAACTTACCTTTTGTGCGGAAAATTGGAGTTATAAAATGTTCGGATATAACTTATTCTAAGAAGAGGATTTTGTATTATCTTCTTGATATTACAGCTGTATTTCTGTCATATATTTTACTAATAAATTCTTAATGAGAAAGTTTCCGTATGTTAGTAAGGGGAGGCACGTGAATACTGAATTTGTTTCGACATTATAATAACGTTGGTAACATCAATCAATTTTGAAATTTTGTGAATGTGAATTTGTGAACCCAATTTAAAATAGTAACCGTTTCTTCTCAACGGAGGAACTTTTTCATGAGACCAATGATTTAACTTTCCCTACATAGCGTATAGTACTTTTCATTTTGCCTCATTGTTGCCACAGAGTTACCCACGAAAAGTTGACAAAGTAAAAATAAGAATTTTCTCTTAAAATCATCAGAAAGCAAACAAAAATGACTTTAATTCACAAACCACACTACCAGTATACCAGAACTGCAGAGGAGCTTGAAGTAATATCTCACATTGGACTTCGAAAATTGAAAACGTGTTGAAATTGTATTAATACTGGCTGGTGGAATGTATTGTACAATTTCTGGGTTAATTTACGAACTGCGCTCGGGGATTTAAGGCTCGTGTCACGTTAATCCGCGGCTGAGAGTCGGATTAATTGTAATGTTGCTTGCTCTCAGTTGGTCTGGTGGAGTTTTGCTCCTGGTACCGGCTGCGAGACAGTTAATCTCAATTTAAAATAACTTAATTTGTTCCACGAAGTTCCTTGGTTTCGTGAACGGCATTTAACCTCTAAGTAGGTAAACAATACTTTAAGCTTTTTATTTTGCAACATAATAATAATTATAGAGACTGCCATTCCACAACTATTTAAAATAAAAACCTACTATACCTAAACCATACCCAAATACGCCCATAATATTAAACTCTTTATTTTTTATTACAGAATAATAACCAGTCGAGGAGGCACCGTTTCGGTAAGTAATTCCCCTCTTACCAGGGTCGTATAGGCCCCTCTTATTATACTTTATCTTACACTCCCGGCCACAAAGTTCACGGACAATAGACCGCGGGTACAAAATATCACAGGTTATATTAATTTCGGAAGTGAAATTACGAGAAAGAATATTATGAGGCACGCTTTTTAAGGTGAAATTAAAATTTGATTGTAATATCTTAAATTTAAATTGCTATTAAGAGAATATGAAGTTTAGGAGGTGTTTTGATACCGTTATTGAGGTAAAAGCTAATTGAATGCTATTAATAAAGGTTGTTTTGTTAGGGCAGCATGGAATTTAGCGTTTATAGGACAGTGTAATCACGGGAAACGGAATGTGAACATAAAGGATGATTTCCAGAAAACGCATCGGATCGGAACGGATTTAACAATCTTTAAACGATATTAAATCGTGTACATAGTATTTAAAGTCTATATTACCAAGCCACGCAGCTTGACCGCGGGCGTCTTCCGCGACCCGCGATCGTCCGATGTCGTCGTTGTCATCCTTTCCGATGCGATGCGATGCGAGCCGTTTGGTGCAAATCATCCTTAATAAGCAAATTGTGCAAATTGCGTTTGCGGCTGATTCTCGTCCGTAAATACTGATTTAGTAGCATGCTGTTACTATAAGTTGGTTACATTAAATATGTTAACTTTAACTCATAAAAATTCGTCTTAAGTGTCGAAGAAAAGTACCTACCTAATTATGATTAAAATGCAACATTTTGAACGACAAACAACATAACAGTCGGCTTTCCTTTTCTCCAAAGCCCAAACAAAAGAAGTATTTTGCTGTTTATTGAACTGGTAAACGTAGATGAGAAAAAATCAAAACAGGAAAACTCCATGTATTAGGTATGTTCTTTCTTTACTACATAAGCAACTCAATCTCATTTTTCTTTCCGACTGGCAACTAATTATAAACAAACACCTGGCTAAAAAGATAAGAACCCCTATGTCACCTTAAGCACACATAGTTTCCAAACGTGATACATCTTCCTTGGTGTTGCCAGTGCGAATGATGATAAATGTTGCCAGCAACGCGTTGAAATTACCTACGTACGTGGTAAATGCACTTTCAAGATGTCGACTCATGAAGATTTATGTATGTGTACCACACAAGGAAGAATATTTTAAGGTTATGGATGGAGGCGACGGTCCTTTGCCATTTTAAATTACGTTAGGCACTTTTTTATTTTTACGGGCGAAGTTTTTATTTTTGATGTTCTATTTTTATCGTTGGGGAAAATGGGGAGCATTTTTTTTTGTTGGATGCGAATGTACCTAATGTATTTTTGTATTTATTTCGACAAAATGGGGGCTTAACTTTTTAGGAATACTGGCCTGGAAGAAAAATTAGTTTTGAAATACTTCTATATGAAAACTCGTCTATGCTAACACACACTCACTGAAATATTTATTCTAATGGCAGGAGCATTCTTCTTGTGTGCTCTTATATCACTAGTTTGCCAACCATGTCATAATATGCACACTTTTGTGGGATCATAAAGACAGTAACAAACTGGTCCCACTAGTAAACTATAGGTACATCAGAAACACACAGCGTAGGTATATTGCGTTGCATACGATAAGTGCAACGTGTTTCTAATAGGTAAGTACATAGTTTTTTTGTATAAAATCAAGAGTATAGCCGATCTATTTATTGTTAGTGAGCTGATAATCCACCTGATGCCTAGGGATTGACAGCCCACTTCAAGTTAGGTTTTCACAGTGAGATTTTTACAGAATCAACCGGCTGACGTCATAATGCACACATACGTTGCATAATAATTTCAGTGCGAGGGTTGACACGTGTCAAAGTACGCTGAAATGCGCGGTGCTGCGCAGCGCGTGTACCTTATGGTGTAGTAAATAAATTCATTATTGTATCGGATCATAAAAAAGTGCGTGTTGTGTCGCGTCTCGGTGTGAACTGATCCTTAGTTATACATCATCTTCCTCTAGCATTCAATTTAATTTAATTTCAATTTCCCTAAAACTCTCACTCAACATGTTTTCAGTATAGACCCAAAGCTTCATGCCACCCTGGTATGTGCACAAAAATGACTCCTGCAGAATGGCGGCCGTGATTCAGAAGTGTATTGTCCTGCACTGAATTGTCAAACCTGTCGGTCTGTTCTGCCTGATATAGCATTCCGGACATGTGCGCAACAAAACGATGAAAAAACTTTTCCTGTCTGCATTCGACGTTTAGTTTGGTTATGGATTGTTAAACGTATTTGTTGTTTACGTGCAATCAATGATATATTGTACACCGAGTTGCGGGTATAAAACTCATGAAGTGTTCCATGTGTGTAAAAGAAACATGGAACACCTGGAATTATTGTCCTGAAACTGTATAAACCATAAACGCAATGAGTGTGATGACGTGCTCGTTCCATCTCTACATGAAAGGTGTTTTTCTCAGCATTGAGATGAATTCAGATGTCATGTCTTCATTAAGTACTTAATAAAGCCATAGACTATACAATAGACTAGAGAAAGAGAAAAGACAGTAGACAAGACATTACAGATACCTAATAATTACCTACCAAATATGAAAATGCTAAGTTCGCACCTACAACATAAAAATTGGCTAGCATTCAATTAGTCTTACACAGTAAACCACACAAAACTTCTGATGTATTAGTTTTCTTTGTGCCACTGTGAAATCAATGAGGAATTTTAATTACGCTGGCTCATGCACCATTAAGTAACAGAGACGGACTTCAGCAATAGAATATAGCAAGTTAGGAATTCGGTAAAGTTCATTTTAACGACTATTAGATGTGAGACGGGCACCTTAACAGTCATTGGCTTTTATATGGATAATATGAATATTTTTACTATCTCATTAGGATAAATGACTAGTAATTTCTTATTATCAATAAGAATATCGTTTTTTGGCTACACTCCTCTTCCAGCAGCGCTACAATTTGACTAGCTTTTATTGCTTTTTCTGCCATTACAATCGACACAAAGATATCTGTTTTAGGTCACAATAAGGCTGGATTATGCGACAAACATAATTTATTCTACTAAAAATAACGAGAAGTTAGTTTTAGTTGCCAGGATAACCTTTTAACCGCAAACCCGCAAAAAGTTAGTAAAAGTCACGAACTGATAAAGGGATAATAATTGCAGGGTTAAGTGGACAAAGGTGTTAACTAGGAAATAGTTCTAAAGGAGCTTTTGAAAATAATAAATAATCAAATGAACTTAGCAATTAAAGCTTATAGTTTTAAAATACAATTTCAGTGCTAATATATTAGATTAGATTGATTATTTTATCAGTTAAAACCTATGTTCATGCATAAAAGTCGGATTTTTTATTTTTGTCAGATAACACTTGTCCACTTAGCCCTTCAATTGTTTTACACAAAAGATTCGAATTTGTTATTAACTTTTTTTCATACCCAGACTCTTTATTAAGTGCCAGTAACATAATTTGGCTATAAAACCTCTTTACAACTAAATGATTACCAATAATGTAAAAAAAACAAAACGCCGTTTTTTTTTTCAAAAGCCTGTATATAGCCTGTATGTGTCTCTAATAGCCAAGATCGAGAGGTCAGTGGTGGTCTATGAAGCGACTATAGTATTCCTCTCTCTTTCGTTTTAACCTGTATATAACGTCGTCGTGGTTTTGACATACCACCAAGTCTTGAAGTTTATGATTAGGTGTGCACCTAAAGTCAAACCCATAGAGAATGTCAGCGGTTTTATTGTCTATGGTAACATTTAAAAAATCTTTCTCTAATATTTTATTCTATATCCAGTTGTTTCTTGTTAGCTAACTTTGTGTTTCCATGTAAGTTTTCTTTTATAAAAATAAATCTTTTGTTCTTCTAACGATCGAGAAATTGTTTCTTTATATTCGAGAAAAGAAATTGTAAGCTTATATCTTTTGTCGCCCATTATTTGCAAGTCTAAAATAATAATAGGCGAACCTATCCAAATTTTTTCAAAGAAGGAACAACTTTTAATAACCTTGAATTCTTGTTGGTCTGCGCCGTTCGTTTTTATCCCAGTTTTCATTTCATTGTAAAAAACTTTTTCGTCATGCCTTCGACGTCCGAAACATTTCGTATAACATTTTTACACGGACCTTTTTATCCTTTCAGTTGAGCATGACTCCACACATTTTTTGAAGGCATTTCGTCCGTTAATTTCATGTTCATGCTCTTTGTGAGACTGCTTGCCTAGTATGAGTTATTTATTCACAGTAATTGCATTAGAATATGTAGGTAATGCATGTTTCTTTGAACAGTCCATTGTAGGAATTTCAGGCAATCGTAGCCCCCTCACCATAACACAATGTGCTACAAATTATATTATGTAAATATTTTGGAAGCCATGCATCCTACTAATATTATAAATGTGAAAGTTTGTGTGTTTGTGTGTTTGTGAGTTTGTGTGTTTGTGTGTTTGGATGTTTGTTACTCAATCACGCAAAAACGGCTGAACGGATTTGGATGAAATTTGGCAAACAGATAGTTTATAACCTGGATTAACACATAGGATACTTTTTATCCCGGTAGTAGGTTCCCATGGGTAAATTTTCGACATCTACACGGGCGAAGCCGCTGGCCTGGCAAAAGTTCGTTTCATATAAATCTGTCCGACTTGGTTAATGATTCAGTACCTTTATAGATAGAAAAGACCCTTAAAGAAACCAGAAATACCGATAGGTATTCAATCAAGTCATATTTCCCCGGTCTTCTTACTTCGAATATTATAAGATTTATTTTCAGTACTTCAAACACACATAATAGTCTTACATACTATGCCTCAGAAATATGAATTAGAACTTCAAACAAAGCATACCTATATACAAAGTCGAGTCATTAGAATTGAAATTACAAAGTCAAAGTTTATTTTATTTTAATGAATCTATATACAAGGCAAGGGTGACTGAGATACCAACGCACAGCCTAAACCGCTGGTTCGAGAGACATGAAATTTGGAGGGTGTGTTCTTTATGAAGAGTAAGTTTCCAATAAGAAACGATTTTTCGAAATTCCACCGCTAAGACGGTGAAACCGGGGGATTTCGTTTGTATGAACAATCTTATTCCATGAGCTAATAGACTTGAAATTTTGGCACGAATACTTATCTAAGCAAATTATAAAGTTTGTCATTTTTAGTTTTTATAAACTACCGCCTAAACGAGGATTGGGGGGTGTCAAAGTTTGTATAAAAGAATTTTAACGCACTGTCCGATTAACTCGAAACTCAGTACATAAACTTAAAACGAAAAATAAAGAATAATGTGTATCAGGGTTTTTCAAATCTACCCCTAACGGGATGAAAATGGGTAGTCCACGTCACAGCTCAAACCACTAAACGGATTGGGCTGAAATTTGGCACACAGATAGTTATTAGGACGTAGGAATCCACTAAGAAAGGGTTTTTGGAAATTCGCCCTTATTCCTTTAGTTATTAAACTTGAAACTTGGCAATACTTGCTATAGCAAATCATAAAGATTGTCACTTTTAGTTTTTTAAGCAATCCGTTACATAGACAAATAACGGGCAAAGGAAATATTGCCCGTGTAATTGCTACGAGGTGTGGGAATGAGTCTGATGCCGAAAATATTTTTTTAAGAATTTTTGTCCGTTTGTCTGTTTGTTTGGATGTGTGTTCCGGATTGGCGCAAAAACTGCCCAACGGATATGGATGAAAGGCACACAGATAGTTTATAACCTGCACCCTAATTGCGTAATACACGATCCACAATCTGAATCAGCATGAAACAAATTTCTAATCCATTGCTTCATAAGTTTGAAAAAAAAATCTGCTCCACAACGTAAATAACGCAATGAATGTTGTTGAACTGTCAAAATGAAAGATTAGTCTTAATCGGTTACGAAAATAAGTTACGCAATTAGATAACTGGATTAACACATAGGGTGCTTTCAATCCCGGGCGGTAGTAAGTTCCCATGGGATTTTTTCTGACATCCACGCGGGCGAAGCCGCGGGCAAAAGCTAGTTTGCTCATAAAAAAACATGAGAACTGTGAATTTACAGTAGGTACTCATGGCAATGTTAACAAAAGATAACTTTTCCTTATAAATTACAGCTTGTTATAAATTAGCAGGTACAGTGGGACGACAATACTGAAAGAGCTTTAAAAATACCTCATTAGCATTGCCACAGAATAAATTTTTGGAGCAGCCAAGTACCGGAGCTTAATATCCCACGAGTGGTCGAGTTAATCTATTCCTTCGTTTCTCTGCCCTCCTAGTACTTTACTACTGAATTTATTTAAATTTTAAAGTTGTCCGCTAACTGAGTGTGACTTAATTAAACTTTTATGAATACAAATAGATCTCCTTGGTATATTTTATTTTACCAAAATGTTTCATGAAATTCTGCTGAAATATTAGGTACTTCTCTTGAATTTATTTAAAACTATTAAAGTGATGAAGGAAAATTATCTCTATATGATTCCACTGCTTCTTTATCTCAGAAAAAAGTAAAAAAAATGATAAAAGTTGTAGCCGCATTATGTCAATGTGATAAATCGTTATCACAAATGATGTTCTTAAGTTCAAATTATACCTAAAATATTGAAAGTTATACGACAGTTCTTAGAAATTCAATTTTAAAGTGAACGTTATCTAAAAATGTCTATAATTATATAATTCATGTATACAAAATATTGTAAACATTTTTGAAAAGAGTAACGGTGGAGTTTCTTGCCCATTCTTCTCCATACGAAATCTACCTTTTGGAATGGGCAACTAGAATCAATTCTATTTCTTTGTTTGTTTTTCATTGACGTTCAAAAGTGCCTTTTATGTGCCTATTTGAAATAAATTATTTGACTTTGACTTTTCGCCTTGCTACTTGCTAGGAACAGGATCAAGTCCGCTACTTCGTCCGGGTTAGCCACTTTGCCGAGAGGAGTCTGCTTACCCCATTCGTCCCACGTATTAGGCATTCCAGCGGTTTCAAAAATATCAGTAACAACTAGACCAGGCGTTCGATTCTGTAAAAATCTCACCTTGAAAACTTAGGTGAAGTGAGCTTGAAGTGAGCTGTCACTGCCTTAGCATCAGTAGGTATCGATGACAATGACAGCTCACTCCACGCTCACTTCAACTAAGTTTTCACGGTGAGATGGTTACAGAATAGCAATGCAGGACTCACTTGTTGACCCTCACTCCAGATGGTGCCAGTTCCAAAGCAGCAGTCTTGGAGAAATGTTCCAAACCAGCTTTTGATATGCAGTATGCCATCATTAATGAGTTAGTTTGTGTTCCCAATATGCTTGAGATGTTGATAACATTTCCTCCAGTTAGAACAAGATAAGGCACTGCCAAGGTCGTGAGGTTGACGACTGCTCGCAGGTTCGTGTTCATGATTTTATCATACGTCGTCATAAGTTCACCGTCCAGCAGTCCTCCCGTGAAGACAATACCTGCGCTGTTGATCAGAACGTCGAGTTTTCCATACTTATCGATGGTTTGTTTGATAATCTCACTTGCTGCTTCATTTTGGGACACATCCGCTTTGATGACGAGAGGTGTGACTCCATGTTCCTGGCAGAGTTCAGTGACACTTTTTAGCTTAACTTCATTTCGTCTTACGGTGGCTACGGATGCACCATCTTTAGCAAATAATACTGCAGTAGCAGCACCAATGCCGGAACTCCCGCCCGTTATCAACACTGTTTTATTTTCGAAACTCATTTGTGAATGATTGAGGAGGAGCTGGTGGCTAAGTAATAACAGCTACACCGGGTCGATCCATCAGGTTAAGCTACGCTTGCCGGGGTTGGTCGGTGGATGGATAACCATCTTTACATACCGAGACTCCTCCGTGCCTCGGAAAGCACGTTAAGCCGTTGGTCCCGGCTATCATTCGTGGATCTTTGACAGTCGTTACGGGTCGTCAGAAGCCCGAAAGTCTGACAAACCAGTCTTACCAAGGGGTATCGTATTACCCAGTTACTGGGTTGTGGAGGTCAGATAGACAGTCGCTCCATGTAAAATACTGGTATTCAGCTGCATCCGGTTAGACTGGAAGCCGACCCCAACATAGTTGGGAAAAGGCTAGGCAGATAGATTTGTGAATCATTGAACACACACTACACGTCTACACGTCGCATCGCCTCTTACTTGTGCAAAATAAGTAGTTGATATTCTGCGAAAATACATACTAGTTATCACAAAGATAATAATGAGTGTCAGATTTTTCCTGTAATCTAAAATAGCTAAACATGTGTTTATTTGCGAGTCCAATTTATTAATTACTAGCGACCCACTCCTGCTTCGCACGGTTTTTATTACCACTTGACAAAACATCGAGATTTCTTAATTATATGTTACTTTAATATTAACCTATTAAACACATAAACCTTCCGGAATAAATTCTCTAAACGATGGTGAAAACCTCATCAAAATCTGTTGCGTGGTTTAGAAGAATAACGCGGACATAATAGGCAAACACAAAAAGTGCCATTAATTTATAATATCGTCAGTGGAAAGGCGAAAATGCTAAAGCGCCAAAATGGTACTTTTGGCGCTTTAGCATCTTCGCCTTTCCACTGACGATATGTATATTTAAAGATGTTGATAATGTCGTGCAGATAACACGTAACTTTTTCTCATTCTAGAACTCTTTAGCCCCGTTCGAGATTTGCAATTTCATATCGTATGTTTTTTAGGGTTCCGTACCCAAAGGGTAAAACGGGACACTATTACTAAGGCACCGCTTTCCGTCCGTCCCTCCGTCCGTACTTCAGTCTGCCCGTCCGTCCGTCCGTCCGTCTGTCACCAAGCTGTATCTCATGAACTGTGATAGTTAGACAGTTGAAATTTTCACAGATGATGTTGTATTTCTGTTGCCGCTATAACAACAAATACTAAAAAAACAGAATAAAATAAATATTTAAGGGAGC
The DNA here is from genome assembly GCA_949152455.1 of Lithophane leautieri. NCBI lineage: Eukaryota > Metazoa > Arthropoda > Insecta > Lepidoptera > Noctuidae > Lithophane > Lithophane leautieri. The sequence goes on from OX424478.1 coordinate 13,102,230, forward strand.
TCCCACACAACAAACATGATTTTTTTGCCGTTTTTATAGATAATGGTAAGGAACCCTTCGTGCGCGAGTCCGACTCGCACTTGGCCGGATTCTAACAATTCAGTCATACAGTGGGGTGAGATTCTGAAGGGATCTCAACTTTTGTACCGATCAATCATCGCCATATTATTGTTGTACCTCTGTTTTTGCGAATAAAATCAATAAATAAATCAGTACTGCGGCATCACAGTACTAGGAGAACAGTAATTAATGGTATCGGCTGATCGGCTGACCATTAGCGGTGAACCTTCGAACTTTGGAGTATTTGTGTTTCTTGTTTGGATTGATGTCGCCGCCCCAGCCGACGCGACGCTGAATAAATAAACGTCGTAAATACGTCGATAGTTCCAGACGACCGACGTTTTGGACATGCAATACAAATTGTTACCCACAAATACAAGGTGGTTTACAATGATATCTCAGAGTTTTCATTCTTTTATACCATTTGGGTTTTAAGGAAATAAATGACTAAGAAGTAGTTGTATGTTGACCGAAACTTACTTAATTTTACAGCCGCAATTCACTCATTTCTAACGTACTTACTATCAATTTCTATACTAATTGATATATATTAAGCCTTCGCCTTCTTATTGAGAATACTAACTCCGTGGAGAAAAGGAAAAAGTCGTGTGTCAAAAGTCGTGTGTCAATAATTGTAAAATATATTAAACTAATAAAATATTTACGTAATACTAATATTATAAAGAGGAAAGATTTGATTGTTTGTTTGCATTGAATAGGCTCCGAAACTACTGAACCGATTTGGCTGAAAATTGGTGGGGAGGTAGCTTAGAACCAGGAGACGGACATAGGACGCTTTTATCCCGTTCTCGGTAGGGTAGGTAGGTAGGGTAAGGTAGGTAGGTAGTCAGGTAGGTAGTGAGGTAGGTAGTCAGGTAGGTAGTCAGGTATGTAGGTAGGTACATAGGTAGGGTAGGTAGGTAGGTAGGGTAGGTAGGTAGGTTAGGTAGGTTAGGTAGGTTAGGTAGGGTAGGTAGGTAGGGTAGGTAGGTAGGGTAGGTAGGTAGGGTAGGTAGGTAGGGTAGGTAGGTAGAGTAGGTAGATAGGTAGGGTAGGAAGGTAGGTAGGTGCGCCGTAGATAAGTACTTAGTGCTACCCGTGTGAAGCCGGAGCGGGCAGCTAGTACTAGCATTGGTAGTATTTTGCTTACATTGTTATTAATTACGCTAATTTCCTCTAAAACCTAGATAGGCTGGAATTATCTACTCGGACTACATATTCTCCACCAATCGCTTTTGCCCATCACTACATAATTATAAAACAAAGTCCTCCGCCGCGTCTGTCTGTGTGTTCGCGATAAACTCAAGAAGTACTACACCGATTTTCATGCAGTTTTCACCAATGGATAGAGTGGTTCTCGAGGAAGGTTTTAGTTTATAATAGCAGACATCCACGCGGGCGAAGTCGCGGGCATCAGGTAGTGTCTCATAAAATAGGAGCATAGTGCGCTAGCGATCTCGGAATCTGTATGTGGACACATGTATAATGCATAATCAGCCTGTAATGTTCCCACTGCTGGGACACAGGCCTTCTCTCTGTGAGAGGGAGTGGGCCGTACTCCACCAAGCGGGCCCTGCGGGTTGGTAGATGTAACATGTTTTCGAAGTTTTTCGGTCTCGGACATGCCGGTTTCCTCACGATGTTTTCCTTCATCGTTTTGAGAGCAGTGGTGATGTTGAATGATGAATTTACACAAAGTACCTGCCAGGAAAGTGTTAGAGTAAGTAACTGATGGTTTATTGGTAAGAAAATAAAAACATTATGAAGATAACGAAAGATTTAATAACTCACAGAGCGAATACAGTTTGCACTAGAACACGGTTAAGCTAAAAAGGATGGAACTGACAAGTGTCTATGACAGCGAACACAAGCAGTACCACAGATATGACATGTGTGTTTATATAGAATCAATTTTTTCTAACTGAACAGACAGCTGTGCTGCTGGGGAGTTTGTTGCGCCACTTCTTCTTCCCAGCTAAAGCACTAGGAAGTGGTGAAAGGTGGGCGTTTTGGGGGACTGTTTTATGTAATTTTGGCGTTCGAAAAGTGCTGATTCTCAGCCTAGTTTGGATAAATGACTTTTGATATTGATTTTTTGATTTTGTAGTTTAGCTTGCAACCTTCATCAGTTACCAATGCAGTGGTGGCTCTACTGCTAGACATGAGTTTTTTTAATCGCAAGTGAGTTGCCGGCGACTAAAGTTGCTGCGTGTGTCACACCGGAATGGCGGCGGCCGGCAGTGAAGCTGCGAGTACTTTCAGTGTGAAATAATTTTAAACTTTTATGTACATACTTAAAAGACGAGTATCGCTTGGTTTTGCTCGCGAGGCCGCTCGCGGCACCGCGGCCGGCCTCGCTCACTCCCGCCGCATTTCGTGCGCCAATATGTTCATTTGTTTCTTCATCGCGGCGTCGCCGCTGCCATTCCGGTGTGACTCGGCCCTTACGGTACAATCAAAGACAATTATATAGAAAAAAAATGATAGCTCCGCTCCGCAGACGGAACTAGAACCTCATTTAATACAGCCTCTTTTGTATAACACTAAGAGCCTCCTTTAGTACAAGCGAAACTTAAGAAAATTAATTTTAATTATGTATCCTATAATTTAAACCGACGATTTGGAGTGGAAGAGAGGTTCTTACTTCAATATTGTGAGAGAGCTCATTATCGCGCCACTCTCTAATAAAGTAGGAAGAGTAAAGTGGAAAGGTTTTTTATTATACTTCATGAGTTTGCTTCGATGTTGAAGTTAACAATACTGCTATGCTTTTTATCGCACAGCTGTTAATAAACGTAGAGAAAATTAAGTGTACAATGAAATTGACTGTCACTTGTAACACTCATACTAAGTAATAAAATAATAATAAATTATTTATGGGCATAAAGGCTCCCGCAAACAGGCGCGACGCGACTTTGGTGGAACAATTTCTATGAAAACTTCACGGAAATCGTTCTACCGATACCGGTGTCTCGTCGCGCCTGTCTGCGGAAGCCTCAAACTGGGTTAGGAAGTATTTTTAAGATGAATCAACAAAAGCTTGCATTATGTACAATATTAAACTATCGCCTATTGCAAGACAATGTATCGTCCTCGGGGACATCAAGAATATTTTCGTGAACACACAGTTTTCAAACAACACAAGCCATGGTATCATGCCCGCGGCTTCGCCCGCGTGGATGTCGGTTATTATAATATAATAAAACCACTCTATCCATTGGTGAAAACTGCATGAAAATCGGTGCAGTAGTTTTTGAATTTATCGCGAACAGGATACCAGACAGACGCGGCGGAGGACTTCGTTTTGTAATATGTAAGGATGCACACATACACCACACTCGTTGCAGACGAACTTGTAACAGACTGATTGCAGTTTATTACTAGAACAGAGAAAGAAGAGAGAAAGGAAAACAAAAAAAAAAACGAAATCAAAAGACTGTTTTTCATATTTGGATTATAATCTGCACTTTTTGAACGTCAAAATTAGACAGTCCACCAAAACATCCACCCTTCAGCACGTCTTATAGTGCTTTAGCTGGGAAGAAGAAGTGGCGTAACAAATTCTCCAGCAGCACAGCTGTCTGTTCAGTTAGAAGAACTTGATTCTATGTATACTGTATTAAGTAATTAAGATTATAAAACACAAAATATGACAGCTAAAGTCTGTTTTTTAATCCCATAGACTAATTTGACAGGTGCAAATGTCAAACTCCAAATTTAGAAAACAAACAAAGATCACTTGAAATATCAAAATAGTCTACGACATCAAGAAACAGACTTTAGCACACGCCAATATACCAACAAAAACGTTGGAAACTACTTAAACTTATGCAGAAATAATTATACTTACAGGCATCACGGCTGATAGCTTGTTCAGGAGTTCAAGTCGTGACCCAGGGAAAGTAGTTTCGTTAACCACTGATGTAGAAATAATGACTATTTTCCAATGGTTCGATAAAAAAAACTGTATCAATATGGTTTTCACCAATTTAGGATTTATTTTGTTGCTTCTTTACCATTTTTAGTAATAAAAGTTTTCACTCATTCCAACAGAATACAGGTATTAGGAATAATAAACTTTTAATTTAATCCATCAAATAGTCGTCATTCAAATTTGCTGTTTGGCAACACTGCTGACAAATTAATGGCTAATGGAATTACTATTGTGAGCCATCGTCATGTTAGCTAAATAAAGGTAAATTCATATTTGAACAGTCACTGTCCAATTAAATTGAATGGTTACATTCAAATAAATTGAATTGACCGTTTAGTTATTAATTAATCATTCGATGTTGTGTGGTAGTTTCAATATGAGAATGATTTGTGGTTCATTGGTTTTACAACTATTGTTTAGGGTATGTTTTTGTTCATTAAAAAAGGTTGTACTATGTTGGAGAGGACTATACTCGGAGTTTCCCTGCGTGATCAAATCAGAAATGAAGAGATCCGTAGGAGAACCAAGGTAGCCGACATAGCCCGAAGTATTGCCAAACTTACGTGGCAGTGGGCAGGGCACATTACTCGCAGAACAGATGGCCGATGGGGCTGAAATGTTCTGGAGTGGCGATCGCGTACCGAAAGACGTTGCATTGGAAGGCCCCCACAAGGTGGACCGATGACTTGGTGAAGGCCGCGGAAATGTGCTGGATGCGAGAAGCACAGAACCGGTCGAAGTGGCGGTGCTTGAGAAAGGCCTATGTCCAGCAGTGGACGTCTTTCGGCTGATATGATGATGATGATGTGAGTTATACTACAATTATATGTTTACTCCGTTTACTGGTTGTCCCTATCTATCGAAATGGGGGATTATTGAGACCCCCCACCCACACCTAGTGCGAATCCGATGTTCCTGACCAAACCATGTACCTACCTACCATATGTTGAAGTGTCCAAATTGTCCATACAATTCTGAGGACCTCAAAAACGCCACTGATACCGCGATTGGCAGGACCACCAACTCATCTAACATAATAAAACAATTAAATTAATTAAATTCAGGCAAAACCCATCCTAACATTATGTAATAATAATATTATAAATGCGTTTTCTCGCTAAAAAGGCTGAACGGATTCGGATGAAATTTGGCACAGGGGTAGACCATAACCTGGAATAGGACATAGGATACTTTTTTTCCCGATATTCCCACGGGATCAAGACTTACGCGGGTGAAACCGCGGGGCGCAGCTAGTATTACATAAAACAAAACTGCATAACTGCTGCATCATTGCTATTAACTGGCATGCCGGGTCATCCTCTTTTCCAATGTTTTAGTTTTCCCATTGAGTCCATCTCATCTCATTTAATATTCACTTAAAAACGCATTTTAAATAACTGACACATACCTTTTGCAATAACACATTGCGTCACTGGCCATTTTGTAATTATTACATCAATTTCATAATTCTTTGGTGCATGTTGGGTGTACGTCAAAGAGGACGCTTCGAAATGTTGCCACTACATAAAACGTAACACGGAGGATGATATTCTCATATCCTAACCGATAAGTTTGCCAATTTCTTTTATTTATTTTTATCTTTTTTATGTATAGTTTATGTATAGTATATTCGTCACTTGTGTATTCTATTAGGTAATAATAATGGTTTACCCGTGCCGCACCGGTCGACGTCATTACGTCAGCGCCGGCTGTCGCTGAAAACCAGCGCTGCGGCTCTGTCCTGCATAGGGTCGCAGCATAATGCTGAGCGATAGCCGTTTTGCGTGAATGTGACGCATGTTTCCCCCAACATTTTGTATTTTTTTTTTTTGTGTTTCTTTTCTTTTTTTTTGCGTCATGTTTACCGCAAATAAACGTATTTTCTTTCTTTCTTTCTTATTTTTAACATTTAGGTACCATCGTCTCGAAAAGCAGAAGACCTATCTAGCATTTGTAAATAAGCGCATGTGATTCTAAATTCTGAATCACAGGGCGTTAACGTTTATTCGCCTAAACGGGTCTTAAAAAAAGAAAACCGTTCCCCTACAATACATCTCAATTCAAACTTTAAGAGCATATTACCATAGTGCTGCACCACACTGAATCTGAATCACTAGATAAGCGCGATCTGTCAGTGACAGCCACTAGAGGGCGTCCTGGAAATTGCACATCTCGACAAATTGCTGGAAAGAGCATATCGACGAGATTTGAGAAATGGCGTGACCAATGGAAATGTGGGGTATGGAATGAAGACTGCTTTACCAACTGGTGCAGGCGTCCACCCTTTCATCAATTTTTTTTTTTTTTAATGTCGGAGACTTTTATGACATTTCAATTGATTTTGTTTTTTCAATTTGGAGCTTGACATTTGCACCTGTCAAATTAGTCTACAACATTAAAAAACTGACTCTAAGCATTTTTTATCATTTCTATCGTGACTATACTATTATCATAGACGTCCACGTCCACGTCAAGAAATTACGATAGACGCTTTTTTCCGTCGACGATAACGTGATAACGTGCACGTAGGTATTTCCATACATGTTATGAATAGATCACGATAATATCGTCATGAAATTATAAAAGTCGGAATACCTACGCAAATACATTACATCTGAATGCTCATCTGTTACAGATATTAATTGATATCAAGACGTGCTCCACCCTTGTATTGAGCACAATTCAGCCAGATTATTGGCAATCAACGTCCAAACAGATTGAAATTTGCATTTATGATGATACACAGCATACATACCATGCAATGTAGATATCTTATTGGTACGGGCATTAATAAAACGGCGAAATGAACGAATGAAAATTGGACGACGATTCGTTTGCATATTTTAAAAATTAATAGGTACAGTTGTGCCACCTGAGCCGTTTCTTAAACTTAGTTTTATATTTATGAGATTGTTTATTTACATAAGTTGGGTTTGAAGGTTTTATTCTGACAAAACTACGCGTTTTGATCGACTATTTGTTTTATACAAAATAATCAGTTCAGATCTCTTTAAGTAGATAACTTAGATTCCCCTTGTAGAATCCTGCTGATCCCGTATTTAAGCTGATTTTACGGCTCATCACCACACCAAGCCTTTCGTGCACCCATGCTTCACTTTTGTGAACTGACAGTCGACATTAATGACAGCTAGTCACTGCTGCATGAGGATAGTGATTCAGAAAAAAAGGCAATGTAAGCAAAAATACATAGGACACCTAGATATACGTATTGTATAATGTGTGGTTAAAGTAACATGAAAAACAAAATCATTGCATTTTAATTAAAACTGCTAAATTTGATCTTTCCAAGTTTGAGAATTTTAAATTCATGACTCCACGTATGAAACTTTAAGACATGGAGCGTTTCAGAAACTTATAAAGTTAGTAACACGACATCAATACGACTAACGGCGTACCGAGCAAAACTGTCGTAGTATTTTTACTTGAGACTTGTACGCTTAGTCTGAAATAGCCTGAATTATAAAAGTACGAGACTCGCAATTTGTGGGACTTGCATACTTGCATAGCTTTTACTTAAAAGTTTGGATCTGCATGGTTAAGTTAAATGCTGTCATGTTGTATACTTTCAACTGGATTTCTGAGGATCCTTTATATATCGTATTAGCTGGTTTCTTCATTTGTAGCAACAGTTACAATTCCTTTTATGACCAAAGACATTATATTTTATTTAGTTACTCTACATGAGACATCAAAAAATAAGCAATAAATCGTTTTGATCATAGACTTCGCTATAAATATGTAAATTAATATCCATTGGCTATGGATCCCAAGCTCGGGAATTGTGATTGATGACATTTTTCTGATTGATCACTTTAGCGATCCGAATATCGAAATTGAATTCGTCTGCTTCACCGAAATAAAATAAATGGCAGTAGCTAGGAGTTACAGCAGCTAGGAGTTAAAAGAAAATTGTTAAAATAAAAGTAAAAATACTAATATTACAACGAGAACTTAATTGGCAATTCTATACACCCTTACTATTTATTAATTTCCTTTTGATTCATGGAAACTGCTGCTATGTAATTATTGTCATGTTTTCTTTACCCAAACGTACCAGGCTGTTAGAAAATAAAACAAGTTACTTCAATTATCCTAGCATACCCGCTGTCGTCGGTGGAAAACACAGTTTAATTACTTACATTGATGACATGAAATATTTGGAGAAATATTTTTGTATTCCTCGGACCCTTTTCAGGGACGGCGGTCAGGTCAGGTGATGTTATATTGGCGCGGGACAGAACACCTGTGGCAATTTTATGCAATCTTAGTACTTTGTTCGCTGATTTATTTGCTGTTACGGTGATATTTTTTCGGTTATATTTTATGTTTCAGCCAATTGAATGTCTCTTGGCTGATTACGTGATCGATTGGATGGATTTGCTCTTTTAATTTTATGGTTAATTTGATTGACATTGATCATCTTTATTGTAGTTAAACGGTTGTTCTTTCGACGAAATTATCAGTATTAATTTTCCCACAGCCATCTTGATGTTGTACGAACTTTAAATTAATTTTCTTCTTAGATTTGGCTAAATACAACGTTGTTCTCGATGTTTCCAACCAATTTTATCTTGGTATTTCCAATTTAGTTTTCTGAAGCTTACTTTTCTTTACTCCTGCTTCTACTCCTTACAACAAGATTATTTTTTATAATATTTCCTTATTCCAATAATGTATATTACCATACGCACGTTACTTTGTAGGTATAAAAATAACCGGAGGTATAAAGGCGTACGCTCACCGGCGGTTATCACGCATGAGCGCTGATCAAACGCGATTATCTGCCGGAGCGTGTGCGGGACACCTCACCGAGCATAGACCGTCATCGCTTTTTAATGTGTGCACACGCCTTTAGTTTGTGTTTTTTATTATTATTTTGTGAGTGAAGCACAGGTGGTGTTCAAAGACTGCCAAGTTTTTATTTGAGTTACTTACCTAATAAGCTTGTGAAAATTTTAATGCTTTTCCACTGCTCGGCTCGAAACATTCAATGAGTCTTTTTATGAGAGAAATGTTTTTAATTCCTGTAAAAGTACGCCTGCATTACTGGATACAATGGAAAATAAAGTACCTAATCTGTATTTAATTTTGCTTTCACCTCACAAACTCGGAAAGATTTTGTTTATCACTCGGAGTGCAAAAGTGTATTTTATCAGCTAGCGTGAAAAGAGTTTTTAAAATTCGAACCTTTCTATTCAATAATTTCCTATACCGCCGGGGCCACTGATAATGCGTTAATGCTTATTTCATGTCAGTGCGCCAACCTCATTTTTAGAATAATCGCACTGGCCAGCACGAAAAAAAATCGCTCAACGCGCCTAAAGAAGTTTTCACTTCAAATACTTTATCTAATTTTCTTCTGTATATTCAATTCACTGTCCATAACTTGGGTTTGTTTAGCAGTGCAGAGTTAGTGCAAGCGGTACATAATGCCAAATTGAGCTTTCTTCCCGAAAATTTGAGCGAAAAGTACATAAAAGCGTACAATATTTATTCAATGCATGGAGACACCTAGCACCTATCCTCGTTGTAGTGAGGTGAAAAGTTATTCTGAGTCTTGTATCTTTGAAACCCTCGCAACGCTCAGGTTTCAATACTGCTTTCAAAATTGCTAAGATAAGGTGCGTTAATTTAGTATGTAGGTACACATATTTCTGATAGTACTATCTTATTTAGATACGAATCTAAAATACCTGTCAGTGCGATGTTATTAATTACATTGTTATCAAGACAAGAATAAAACATTTGTACAAAATTAGCATTTCAATAAATGTGCATGTGACAAAAACAAGGATAGTGGCTTTTTTATTTCAATACATCACGAGTTGCTTTTGAAAAATTCAGAGTTGTCTCTGGCTCGAAGAATAATGAAGGTACAATTTTTTTTTAAATAACTCCTTACGAAACTTTTATTATTCTTAGATAGTAATTATAAATTAGATTCGTTCTTCAAAAAAAAAATCCCATTAGAATCAGTAAAGATGTAAAAGTGCTAAGGGAGTGTTACGTCTTAATGATTTGTGCTAGGGGGGTGTGAACGATTTATTCAGTGATACCAGTTATTTTGTTTGCAAATAATATTGTGTTTGGAAAACGAGTCAATTTGTTTTTTAAACTAGTGATGCGCTCCAAAACGCAAATCCCCGACGTCACCCAAAAAGCTGCCAAGTGTGACTGTCTGACATCTACTCCTATTAAATAAGAAAATTTTATATTTATTTTAAAACAAGCACATGGTTCGTGCCTCTTAGGAACACATAAATCCTCTATTTTATGTGAAACAAGCTATGGATAAGTGCTGCGAAAAGGTCGAAGGCAATAATTCAACAAATTCTAAAGAAACGACGTAAAATATCCGATTTCTAATCTTAGAACACAATACTAGTTAAACATCTGGATATAATTTAGTTGGGCTCGCAATTCAAACGGACCCTTTTAAAACAATTGAGAAATTGTACAAAAACGGCAATAAATCTTTTCTGCGAAACTGTGGGAAGACGAGCTGGCTGAACGTGGTGTTTTAGGAATTGAGGGCTGAGATTTGAAGTCAAGAAGGGCACTTGGTTTTAGACCACGATGGGCTACAGACGTCCGTGTCTGGGCTAGTTAAGATAGGAGACTTGGTGAATACCAAGAGCCATGTCCGAGTGGGCTGTCGTAAGATAGCGAGTATTAGTTATTACGTATGTTAAATATAGTTGGGTTAAAGCCCAGATTAGACAAATCTAGTATTTGACGTAGTATGTGTGTGTGTTTGTTGGTGCGACTGGGTGAGTCTTTCATTATAATAATTATCCTTGGCTGGTAATGTAATTAAAGTTCTTTTAACTAAACAGACAGAGACGTGTTGCTGGGAGTGTGTTGCGCTACTTCTTCTCCCCAGCTCAAACACTAGGAAGTGGTGAAGGGTGGGCGCCAAGGGGCTGTCTATAGACCTTAAAAAGAGTTGATCCACAACTCTATTTAATTAATGATTCTTGAGATTTGATTCTCTGTTTTATTACGTAGTATCCACCTTATTCTTGAATTCTGTATTCTTTGTCTCAGACCAATAATAGGACTTTAAGAGAGAGATTATCCAAAACTCTATTAAATAATGATTCTTGAGACTCGGCTCTCAACTCTAGTACAATATGTAGTAGAATGTTGTATTCTTTATCTCAGATCAATAATTCGGTCAGGCTGACATGAACACGTGTCTTGCAGATATGCTTGTTGTGCAAAGGGTGAACTTCCAGGGGTTTCGGTGACCACATCTATGTCATACTCAGTCCAAGGACTGATAGGGACCATGTCTCCTTAAGAGCATGATGCCGACGCAATGCCGCTGGAACTAGCCGCCCCATTGCTGGACAAGGACGGTCGCACGGTTGCCGCAGGGAAAGCAGCTTCGTCACGTTTATCAGTTCGAGAGAACTGCTAGGGACCATGTCTCCAAAAGAGCATGATGCCGACGCAACGCCGCTGAAAAGCCGCTTGCGTCACTTTATGGAAGTGTATCTCTGAGTACTCCGAGTGCAGATGTGAGGTATCGTGTGAGTAATGACTGACCAAATACCTGTTACGCTAACGTAAGGGTTACTCACAGATTTATATAATAATGTACTTTGCATCCCTCTATTATTTATTAACTTTCGAAACCACATCCAACTATTCATAACCATGAATTCATAAGTCTTATTTACAATCTCATTAAATCCTTTCCTTGCCTTATTAATGGGACAAGGCATCGGACTGAGACTGGTGAGAGGGTAACCAAGTCTGGGACGAGCCCTACAGAACTGCACGGAATACGGCGGGGCGCTTTTCTTTCTCCTTTAGGGGTATGAGGAACAGGGTGTAAAGTTCACTCATCCACCATAAAAAAGGGAGGATCCTCCGACCAGACGGGTGTTGTGTCTGGCGGGCAACTGCCCGACTATTGATGTCGGATTCTTGTATATATGTCCATTGCACGGTAAACTTTAATTGCGCGATGCAGGATTTATGTGACGTCAGGAGTTTTGTGTGACTTCAGGTCTTTGATGCGTAGTTCGCATGTGGCGATGTAGATACCGCCACACGGGGAAACCGACCTAAAAACACTAATATTAGCATAATTAGGAAAAACGAAAATTTTATCAGCCTAGGGTAATTTTGGTACAGTCACATGTGACGTTGCAAAATGACATCTTAGGCGACATCTAGCGGTAGAACCTTGTAGCTCAAGAGTTTCTCGATACCGAAGACAAAACGCTGTTATTGGGTTTTGATAGTTATCTTGATGTTAATTAATTATTCGAAATTGATTAACATACAGATTTAATCACCCAAATTTTATAGTCATGCAATGTCAGATAAATTAAAATTGAATATATTATCTTAGAATTTCACAAGTGGACTGTCACTTGTGTCAAACAATTCTGTTGAGTCTGTGGTTAGATCTTTCTCGAAGGTCGATGAAAAGGAGTCAGGTCTTTGGTCCTGCGTGTGTGACGAGAAGGCTGTTTCTTCCCGATCCTGGTCAATCCTACGCGACGATGGGGATTCATCAGTAATAGCCGAACCTGTCTGGCTGTTTATATTAGCCTGAACTGATGCGAACGTGAGAAGACGTGACGCCCTGGTGCCGTCCCGAGGTCTAATGATATAGCAGTTAGTCCCGACTAGTGGCGGGCAGTGTGCTGGTTGACCCGGGCAGTTAGGAGGTTGGATCCAACGAGTGCTGGCAGTGTGGCCATCCTTTGAGATTGGAAGGCCTTACCTATCCGGTACCTCGTGCGAGATAGTGTCGCCGCTCCAGGTAACGAAAGATTAGCGTCATCGTTTTCTTCCGGACGTTCCCGTAAGCCGCGTGTTCGTGGGAACACAGAGTTTCCTCTGTGTTCCATGCCAAGGGACTTGATTCCGTCAACTGAAGTAGAGTAGTCAAATGAGCGAGAGTTCTCAACTGAGTGAGTGAGAGTTGCATCTGCAAGTTATGCTAACTAACATTTAATTTATTGTGGCAGATCCTTTGAGAGAGTGATACCCACGTGACCATTTTCAGAAAGTCATTTCAGAGTGTTTAAGGCTTTCATGTAGTGACTAGGTAATAAGACCAGTTGATATAAATTACATGTGTTTGGTTGTGTCTCTGGGTATTTGCCCAAATGTTATATTCTTTTTATGAGCACAACCATAATAGGTCACTTATTATTCGATTGAGCTAGAAGTTGTTAAGCGTTCATCTCACGAATCCTCACAAGCGACCTGAGCTTGTTGTATTTAGTCTCATCCTTGTATTTCCCCTAACACACCTTGTTACGGAGACGTGGTGTGTTAGAGGTTAATACCTTATAAAGGTGTGTAGAGGTTAATACCTTATAAATATTGGGAAAGTTCTATATGTTTTGGTGGCTTGCCACAAAATTTGTATACCTTTGTTATTGTTATATTTACAATAAACTTAGTAATGTGTAAGAAGGTAATTGTTTAATTGGTTCTTTCCCTAGCTATTATACCTAATAAATTTACTTTAGCACGGTCTGTAAGGTACCGGGTTACACACACAAACTTAGGTGGGACTGGGCCGGACACGTCTGCCGCATGTCAAATGAGTCATGAGACAAATCTAAATATCTAAATATCTATTTGTTCGCTTGTAGATAACTGATTATAACGCAACGCATAATCAAAATAAAATGTGCGTGATTTGGCGTAATGTTAGGTACCTAATTTACATAAAACAATTTAATATTTACGAACACAAAATAAACAACAATAACAACACCCCTTTATGATTTTCAGTGTTTGTTTTATAGCAGCATGTAATACAGAATGGTAGAATTTAGGTACCAGGGTGACATGAAAACGGGCTGGTATTCATTTGCATTTCATGAACGGTCGGACACGCTTTCACGTTGTTGAACTCCTACTGTGAACCAATTATAATTACAATAAAACATTTGTTTTCACTTTTTGAATAATTAATGAGAGTTTTAGGGCCTAGGCAATTTAAAAAGCTCTTGTCCAGATTTCTTTTGTTTTTGGGCGATCAATTAAGGTCGGTTTAGACCAAACTAACGAGGGCACATTCTATGAAAACAAGGATAAAGCATTCTTTCGTGGAATATCAGGAGAATAATGTTTTTGCTCTGGTACGTTTAAAAGGTAGTTCTGGTACGTTTACGTCTAAAACTCTAAACACACCTTTACATGATGATTAGTCTGAATTAAAATGGTGAAAGATTTGGTTATTATTTTTATAAATGTGTGAGTAGAGGAACTATGAGCAGAGCTCGTGGCTAAGTAATAACAGCCGCGCGTAGGTCCACCATCTTTGAATACCGAGACCCCTCCGTGTCTCCGTCCCGGCTATTATTCCTGGATCTTTGAATGTCCGAAAAAGTCTGACAACCCGTCTTACCAAAAGGTATCGTATTACCCAGTTACTGGGTTGTGGAGGTCAGATAAGCAGTCGCTCTATGTAAATACTGGTATTCAACTGCATCCGTTTAGACTGGAAGCCGACCCCAACATAGTTGGGAAAAGGCTAGGCAGATTGAGAAGAACTATGTGCAACCGCTTGACAGAGCAGTTTTACGTTATCAAATTACAAAATACTTCAAGCTACAGGTACCTATTATTAAAGTCAAAGTCAAATAATTTATTTCAAATAGGCACATAAAAGGCACTTTTGAACGTCAATGAAAAACAAACAAAGAAATAGAATTGATTCTAGTTGCCCATTCCAAAAGGTAGCTTTCGTATGGAGAAGAATGGGCAAGAAACTCCACCGTTACTCTTTTCAAAAATGTTTACAATATTTTGTATACATGAATTATATAATTATATGTGAAGACCATGCACCCACAATAAGATTACTGTCCCACAAAAGGCAAAAAAAATTATAAATGGAGCAATGACAAATAAATCAGTTATGTGATAGGTACATGGTGCTCACATATTTACAAACATTGTAAAAGTATACGATATTACAATATTCCTAACATCTTTACAAGTAATACTAATAAGTCAGTGCGTGATTCCAAGCAATCACAGAGTGTAAAAATCTATGACATACAAATAATAAAATATACAAATAAATTAGCAACCAGTTTGATTTTGCCCAGACTCTAAATTGTCCTATGGAGCAAGACCAGCATGTTTCCAAGCATTCTTATCCTGGATATAATCCTCTAATTTGTAATAAGCTTGTTTACAAAGTGTACTTTTTATATGAGTTTAAAATTTTCTTTCATTTAATTGCAATATATCACAAGGTAATTTGTTATAGCATTTAACGCAGTACCCCATAAAAGATGTTTGTACTTTAGCTAATCTGAAAAATGGTTGATCAATTTTATCTTTATTTCTAGTATTAAAATTATGTCTGTCACTTATTTTCTTAAATAGATTTAAATTTTTTCTTACATACATAATATTCTCATAAATAAATTGGCAAGGTACCGTCGAAATATTAATCCTTTTAAATAGTTCCCTGAGAGATTCGCGGCGACATAGATTATAAATGGCTCTGACATTGTTATTTATTTTAGGCCTGTGTTGTCCCACTGCGGGGCAAAGGCCTCCCTTTCTCCTTCCCAATCGTCTCCGTCTTGACCTTGTGCGGACCAATCCTGTCCGTAGGCGTCAAGCTCGTCTCGCCATCTTCTCCTGGGTCTGCCTCGATGTCAACAGACGTTTTCTGGTAACCACATGATGGTAGATTTGTCTCATGACTCATTCGACATGCGGCAGACGTGTCCGGCCCAGTCCCACCTAAGCTTGTGTGACTGTACCAAAATCACCCTAGGCTGATAAAATTTTCGTATTTCCTAATTATGCTAATATTAGTGTTTTTAGGTCGGTTTCCCCATAGGGGAAAGAAAAGCGCCCCGCCGCGCCGTATTCCGTGCAGTTCTGTAGGGCTCGTCCCAGACTTGGTCACCCTCTCACCGATATAAGAAGTGAATTCATTAAAGAAGTCCGATGCCTTGTCCCATTAATAAGGCAAGGAAAGGATTGAATGAGATTGTAAATAAGACTTATGAATTCATTACGCCAAATCACGTACATTTTATTTTGATTATGCGTTGCGTTATAATCAGTTATCTACAAGCGAACAAATAGATATTTATAAAGTTTACTACGAACTTACCTATTTCACATAAGCCACCATCTGCCTAGCCTTTTCCCAACTATGTTGGGGTGGGCTTCCAGTCTAACAGGATGCAGCTGAATACCAGTATTGTACATGTAGCAACTGCCTATCTGAACTCCACTATCCAGTTACTGGGTAGTGGGTAACACGATACCCCTTGGTAAGACTGGTTGACAGACTTTCGGGCTTCTGACAACCCGTAATAACTGTAAAAGATCTACAAATGACAACCGGGACCAACGGCTTAACGTGCTTTCCGAGGCATGGAGGGTTAAAGATGGTCACCCATCCACGGACAAATCGCGGGAAGCGTAGCTTAACCTGATGGATCGACCCATACGGCTGTATTTTTTAGACACAAACCCCTCGATTTCACATCCTACTAATAATAAGAAATGTGGAAGGTTGTATGTTGGAATGTCCGTTACTCAATCACGCAAAAACTACAAAACAGATTTAAATGAAATTTGGCACACAGATAGTTTATAAACCTGTACTCCTTTTTGACGTTTCAAAAGCGCCTTTTATGTGTCTAATTGAAATAAATTATTTGACTTTGACTTCTGATCAACACATTGGATACGTGGCTTAGCCACCTTACGTCACCCACCCAGGCAAAAGCTAGTAATGCAATCAATGTAATGAAGATCACTTGAAAGTCGATGCTCAAAAGTTAAGGAACAAGACTGCAGCAAGAAGTTTTCAGTTGCACCTCGTTTTCAGTTAATTTTACTGACCGTTCCAAAAGTTCACAAAGCGGTAAAATCCATATTTTACGTCTGCGATAAAATTAGTTTTCCCGGAGTTTCTTTTCAATATTAATTTTACTTTGACCTAAAAGAACGTAGAATTTTGAGTTTAGTTATACTTTAATATTTTTACGGCCAATTTGAGTTCGGTTTAAAGAACACTAACGATATTTTATGGACCGGATAGGAAGTTAATAAAAATATGGCACATCCAGTCAATGAAAGACATTGCCTCATGTGTGACAGAGACGGCGCACTAAAAAGCCGATAAGTATTTCAAAAACTAGCCACGGTTTTGCTACACTACTGAATTCATACGATTATTTTTCTTGAACACACAAAAGTACACACTAGTTTAATCAATTATTCATGCACGCTACTAGGATAACATACCTATCCACGAAGTTTCTTCCCTCGCAGACTGAGACACCTTTATTATGTTAAATACTTGCAGATTCTGAAATGCACTCCGTACTTCTAACATATCCGAGTGTTTACCTGTGTAACATGCAAGTGAAGTTTTACTCTTCACAATTATTATTTCCTAGTAACTAAAATTTATTTACAGTGATCTTGTGTAGGATAATTAAAAGTGAAGTTTTTATTTCGTTTTTTGGTTAATGCACGGTTTAGGATGTTGTTGGCAAAGTTGATTAATGAACTTATTTGATTTATTATTTTGCAGGTAAGTTGGTGATTATGCATATTTATTCGATAAGAAAAGTTGTCTTAAAAGCAGAAGAAGCGGAACTCAATGCTTATTTAAAAAAAAACACCAAATAGGGAAAAGGACCATCACTAGGTAAAAAACTATTATTTGAATGTTTATACATTGCCAGTCGTCTTGATTGCTTTTTCATACAAATTCGGAGTTAAAATTGTTTTTTTTTACCCACAAAAGTTAGAAATGCAATGCCAATGCTATACAACATTTAAAAAAAGTTATCTTTAAACATCTTCTTTCTAATCCATAAACTCGCTCCGGATAGGTCCCTAGAGACTATTCCAATTTGCGAATACCTATCATGTGCTATCAAAAAAATCGTTTTGGATAAACGCACGAACTCGTAAAATGTACCACAGATAAAATAACAATATATGCGGAAGACGACTGTTCAGATATATAGAACCTATTTTGGACACTTCACTATTTACTCTATTTCTGTCCTAAAGAGTTACCATCCGTCCAAATTGGATAAATGATATTTATTTCTGGAATTTTATACTTTTTATATTCTTATTTTTTTAACCACTAGCTGCGCCCCTCGGTTTCACCCGCGTAAGTCTCGATCCCGTGGGAATATTGGGATAAAAAGTATCCTATGTGTTAATCCAGGTTATAAACTATCTGTTTGCCAAATTTAATCCAAATCCATTCAGCCGTTTTTGCGTGATTGAGTAACAAACATCCAAACACACAAACGTTCACATTTATAATAATAGGTCTTTACCTATGAAATTGCCGTTTTGTATGAAAAAATTTAAACGAATTTTTTTCATGAATTTTTTATTTGTATTAATCGAAGTAATCACCCATGCAATCAATGCATCTTTGCCATCGCAGTGGCAGTTTATTGATGCCCTTCTTAAAGAAATCAGCTGGACGGGAGGCAACAAATTCTTCAAAGGCATTTTGTACTGCCTCTCGGGTATTGAATTTTTTTCCCGCCAAGAAGTTATCCAAATTCTGGAAAAAGTAGTAGTCTGTAGGCGCAAGGTCTGGTGAGTAGGGCGGATGACGGAGAGCTTCCAACCCCAGTTCTTGCAACTTGGAGACCGTCTGCTGTGCAGTATGAGGTCGCGCGTTGTCGTGCAGGAGCAGCGGAGACGAGCGTTTGAACAATGCTGGTTGGAGATGCGCCAGCTTCTCCATCATTGTGTTCAGTTCTTCACAGTACACATCTGCAGTAATGCTCACCCCGTTTGGTAAGAAGCTGTGATGAATCACACCGGCGCTAGACCACCAAACAGTGACCATCAGTTTTCTAGGGGTAAGTTTTCGTTTAGGGCATTGTTTAGGTGCTGAACCAGGATCCAACCAACTTGCTGAGCGCTTGCGGTTATCAAACAGAATCCATTTTTCATCGCAGGTAACAATGCGGTTCAAAATTCCTTCATTTGTGTGTCTGTTGAGCAGTGCAAGGCACGTCTCGATGCGTACTTCGCGCTGGCGATCATTGAGTTCGTGGGGCACCCATTTGTCAAGCTTTTTTACCTTGCCAATTTGACGCAAATGGACCAATATTGTTTTAACGCTAACGTCGAAAGCTGCTGCTAATTCAGCCGTAGATTGTGTATCATCAGCTTCCACAATCGCCTTTAATTCGTCATTGTCGACCAAAGTCTTCGGACGACCGCGAGGTTCATTTTTCAGGTCGAAATTTCCAGAACGGAAGCGAGCAAACCAATAACAGGTGGTGCGTTGGTTTGTAGTGTTAGCTCCGTAAACGTCGTTGATGTTGCGTGCCGCTTGTGCCGCGTTGCTGCCACGACGGTACTCATATTCCATAATTACTCGAATTTTTAACGTATCCATGATGACGAAAAAGGTTGAAATGCGATGAAAATGTAACACTAATCAATAAAGAAATGACTACTTTTGGAAAAAAAAATCCATGTTTTTAAAATAAAATTAATTTGAAATTAGAATTCTTAGCCAAACAAAAATTATTTTGATTTGAAATGGCCAGTACTGCAGAACGGCAATTTCATAGGTAAAGACCTAATATTAGTAGGATAGTAGGATTCATTTTAAGACAATGTTATAGGTACATAACAGAATTATTTACATTAGGTACTAAATTAAATGATTCATTAAAACCTTTCTGTAAATTGGTTCAAAAAACACTTTTACACGTCAAATGTCCGGACGTGTCCGGTTTTTTGGCCACCCATCCGGACTAAAGTCCGGATGGGTGGCCGGATAAATCCGGCCTTGTCATTAAATTTCCGGACTTTTCGATTTAAGGGAAAAAGAAAGATTTAAAAGTACCTAATCTCTGGACTTTTTTGCAAATGTCCGTATTTTTGTCAGGGCTTTTCTAATTTAGAAATGGTAACCCTAGTCCCAAT
Organism: Lithophane leautieri; assembly: GCA_949152455.1. Taxonomy (NCBI): domain Eukaryota; kingdom Metazoa; phylum Arthropoda; class Insecta; order Lepidoptera; family Noctuidae; genus Lithophane; species Lithophane leautieri. The sequence goes on from OX424478.1 coordinate 13,122,190, forward strand.
TCCATTCTGATCCATCTGCCCTAACGCCCCCGTGTTCAAAGTTTTCTGATCAGTTAACTAGTTGTCCAATTCCACATTAGATATTGTAATTAGTTGACCAAAATATGAACCAATTTTAATCTAGTTAATGTAGGTGCTACAGTTAATTAATTCGCTTTCAATAAACAGCGTTGTATTGAAAACGAACAAGGCATATATAAATTCATACGTTTTTTATTTCGGATTTATCAGCGCTCTCCGCCGTGATTACGCGCAACGCAATAAAGTAAAATCAAAAAAAATTCAATCAATTTTCTTACCAATGTATTTATTTTATCCAGTGGATAGTGTACAGTCACGGACTTTAATTGAGGAGCCACTTGGCACTGTTCGTATTTTAGCCGTGTAATGCAAATCGGGTTTAGTCGGTTATACTCGTACATCCAGACACGGAAAGTTATGTTTTCGTATTAAAGAAGAAGAAAATTATATTTCACATCTTTACCGGTTGGCTAACCTGAGAGCCAGAACTACAAACTTGACAGCAAAGTGACTACCCAAAGTCAACCAATTGTATGTCTAGCAACCGTAACCTAGCGACGATTGTTTAAGCGTAGCCATAGTAACGTTAGCGTACGGATACATTTTTATTACTCAATTCGACAAATTCGAAAATAACGTCTCTGACATTGCCATTTCAACTGTCTCTTCTTCGGTTAAGTTTCAGAAATATCGAGTTATTGAGCTCTGATTCAAAGGAGGTCAGTATCAAATGGATTGGATAAACATTGTATTTATTTATAATTGAGAACTTATTGGTCAACCTCTATGGATAAGACTATTTCCGATTACTAGCAATTTGTCATCTTGTTTACGAGCATGCAATTTGAGTTCGTGTTTAATCGTGTAATCTCGTGAATGTATGAAACAGCAAAATTGAAAATTTTGAAAGTGGCTCATCAATTAATACCCGAGACTGTACAAAAAGCGTAGAAAAAAAAAACAAAGTATCTAACCTATACTTATGATTAGGTACCTATTACATATTCGTTACAGATAGGTAAATGCTAAAACCAGGTTGAACGCTAAATGCTTAAAAAATATGTTTCATACCGTGGGTACCAGGGTTACAGGTCGGCACAGATGCTAAAACCACAGTTTTTATACAATGCGTGCTTGCTCGTAAATCAAAACGAATTTTATGAACATATTTTTGGAAGTTAAAGGTTTTATTGCAAAAGAGTATTGTGACACTGTATTTCTACATTCCAACAATTCAACAAACAAATCGTTAAATTGTTGGTCTGTGTTTGTCAACTTTTTAGGACGACTGACAGAAATAGAATCATATTGGAATTATTTACTGAAAGAGTATTCCTTCAATAGTACATTACTGTCGCGGCCTGCAATAAGGGAATTGATGGACGATCGTGAAAATGAGGGCCGAGGCGAAGCCGAGGCACTCATGCGTGAGTCCATCAATTCCTGAATGCGGCCAAGGCTTGTATAGTACTTTTCTCAAACAACGCGCGGAAATTCAAACTGAGTAAATTAAATAGAAATTCCAGAATCAATGACGAATAACTATCATTTTTCATGCGCCAATATGTTAATTTGTGTCTTCTTTGTTCTATTTGCAAACCAATTCGAAATTTAAATAAAATCTTTGATAAGTTACCTCCTTGGTTGCCATGTGTTGAAGTAAAAAGTTCGTTCCATTTTTAAATAACACGACAGATATGAGTTTTCATAGTAATTTTGCTGGCTGCATCGTCACTTGTTTTTTACCAGTACAGCAATTTTGATTTATCTCGAAGAAAGTTGTCAAAATAATGCTCGAATTTCCAAGCATGTTTGAGAAAACCCTATTTGTTATATAAACTACCTACAGTACGTATAACAGAGGAAAGAACGTTATTTGAAAGCACACATTTGAAAGCCTCTTGGCACAGTATAAATAGGTAACAGTATTATAGCTCCAAAGAAAACGGCCGATACGACGCGCTTCGAAATCTCAGTGTATATCCGTACGCGACAGTATCGAATGCGCGGCAGTTGTGACGCGACGGAAGCTTTATTTACCGAGCGGCTGTAAGTAATTATTTGAAGTTCATTGACGAGATAGAATACTGTTACTTTATTATACTGTGGCCCTTGGTACCTCTGTCGAGAAATTGCGAAACCCCTCACGATGTCCAGTAAATTCAGGTTACGCGATAAATTAATCTTAATAATCAACTAATCATCTCACTGCTTTGAACTACTATGTAACACTCGTACAAGTACGTCTTCTAAGAAGTACGTGCTCTTGTGAGTACAAGCTTGTGGTGCTTCTCCAAGCGGTTCATTGTTCACATGCCATGTGTTGCTAAACTGCAAAACTACTTGCTCAGAACTGTGGTGTTTGAGTTCGAGACCGAGGAAACTATGAGATGAAAGCTTGGGGTACTTAGGTGAGGTATTTAACTAGTAAATAGGCTACATAATATTGTTGTTTGTAATTTAAATATTATGCCACATTCCATCATGACTCGGAACCGGTTTAAATAATACCGGTTAATATCGGTGTATTTCGGTTTTCGTTCGAACTTTCTTATACAAAGCGAACGTTTAGAGAACTTTATTTTAACCTAAATTAACTGGTTTATTCGACAAGCGGCATGCCGGTAAAAGCGTTGCAGCTTGTGACTACTTGCGAGGATGCCGCGTTGAATAAAAACTGAAATAGTATATAACCGGTGTTTATTGCTCTAAACCGGTAAATCCGAAAAAAACCTTTATATAAATCTCTTCCAAATACCGGTTTAAAAAACCCAGTATTTGCGAAAGAAACCGAATGTAATGTTTTTGCGTCAAGTACATCATACCGGTTTAAAAATTTACTGGTTTCCGAGCCTTGCTTTTTACAGCGTTTTCACAGTGGGTCAGTTCAATGTGTTATACGAGTACATTCCCGAATGCAGAATTTTCATGCCTTACTCGTTACTTTTGTAATGTCCTAAACCTTAGGACATTACAAAGGGGACCCCCTTTAGGACCTAAGAGTCCCCAAATTGAACAATTAATTAAAATTAATAAATTGCTATAGTAGTAATATTATCAATCACTTCAATTACATTTGGTAGACGATCAATTTGCACATCAATGTGTAATAACCAGTGATCGGAGTAGGTAGATTGATTTTTGGTACTTGTATCATAAATGCACACAGAAAGAATAACATGGATAAGCCATTTTTCCGGAAAGTAATTCCGGTATTTCCGGATTCAATTAAATATTGTTAATGTTGGTAGTGATATTATTACTACTCAATTCAAAATTTAAAGGAAGGTATCAAAACTAAATTAATTCATTATTTATTTGCTCATTTTATTACAATTCCTACCTTTTTTTTTTTGAGGATGGCAAATCATCAAATGACTCCTTCCACTCTGGCAGAATACAATTCCTACATAAGTTCCGGTTTTTTTTTAATAATCCACCGATTCCGGAGGAATGTCCATATTAATATATACGTTTCGGATCAATCTACCTACTCCGATCACTGGAATAACGTAAAAATATACAATTGCAATTCATCGTTTCGGGAAGGGTCCCCGGAAGTTTTAAGGTAGCTATTTGGTTCAATAAGACCTATCTAATTCAATTATCTACAAACGTCTGTGAAATGGCAAGATGATGATGAATGTGTGATGGCAATTCGGTTCGATTCAACCGATTCTGGGCATACGATACGACTACTTTTGAATTTATGCAATTAACAAGTACTTATTTCGTTTTCTAAAAAAATTCTACTGGAATTATCCTGAAATATGATATGGCTAGAAAGGGGTGACTACCGATATGATGACTATGGGTGAAAAACATAGTCTGTGGAGAAAAAGATACGTTGCGCCGACGCAACCCCAAATAAATTGGGATATGGGCAGAAAATAATAATCCTGACCTTCTTCTTTCTTTTCGTGTGGTTAGTGACTAACCTGGTGTCAGACTTTTTATGCCGTCCTTGAGCCTCTGACATGGCTTCACACGCTGTCGAGAAATATCTCTCAGGTATGCCTGTTTCCTCACGGTGTTTTCCTTCACCGTTTTTGAAGCAAATGATAATTATACAATACGCACATGAATCTGAAAATACGGAAGTGCGTGTCGTGGGTTCGAACTCGAGAATATAAAAGAAAGAAAAATTGTTTATTCTGCACAAACTAAACGCACGCATTACAAAATAAAAGAATGTCATTTACTTAGTACCCAAAAGCCTCGTATTCGGAGGCTACTTAGTCTGTGGCACAGAGTACATTACCAATCTGTGGTCAGAGACCAAGATACACATCATACATGCTCTGTGAGGCCAGAGACAATTTAGTTGCGTATGACTTGCCAGTCCGACGGTCACGCCACTAGGCTATCACTGACCTGAAAAAACTTCACTTATATTCTATAAAAACCGTATAAAAATGCAATCATCAAACATACTTTTTAACCGACGAAAAAAAAAGGAGGAGGTTCTCAAGTCGACACGTATATATTTTTTTTTAATGTTTTTTTTTTTTATGTATGACCACGCATAACTTTTTTGTGAGTAGTTCGATTTGAAAAATTCTTTTTTTATTGTGAAGGGTATACCTCGAAGTTGGTCCCATTTCAAATTGGAAACTATAATCCACCCCTAACGGGAGAAAAACTGAGGATGATTGATTTTTCACCAACTGAATTTTCAACTGTGAACCGATTCTGTTGAAATTTCGCACACATACATAGTTCTGATCACACAACAACTCATCATCAACTCCAGGTCTTTAACCTGGAGTAACCCCCTGGAGTACCCTGGAGTGGATGGCAACACAAAAGCGAAAAATAAAAAACTTTTTTACAAAAAATTAAACCGACGAAAAAGGAACTGAAAAGCGAAAAATAAATAACTTTAATTTCGGAAGTCGGTGGCAAAAACCGAAAATTGAAAAGCGAAGACACCGACTTCCGATATTAAAGTTATTTATTTTTCGCTTTTCAGTTCCTTTTTCGTCGGTTTATGATAACTAATAAGCACGAGAATTTATCACATTTCGACACATCGACATCTGTGTGATTCCCGAGCCACTGGCCGTAAAAACGATAACGGTTTTTATTTCCCTTCATTCCTTCGTTTACACATATTTTTTATATTGCTACTTACTGATTTATCGGCTTTTATATCAATATTGCGGAGCAGGATAAAAACCTTTCAAAACAAAAAACAACCGACTTCCAAACAAAAACGTTTTTTTTTTTGCACTTTTTGGTTGTGGTACCTACCCCACACAAATTCGAATACGTAAATAACAGTGTCGGAGTCACATAAAACGTCGTCTACATATCCTAAGTGGGAAAAATACGTAATATTAAACTAACTCAAAAATTACGCAAGCAAAGACCACCTCTGAAGCATGACCTACCAAACAGAACCATCAAAATCGATTCATAATTGGCGGAGCAATAAGGTACCAAACACACAAAAAAAAACAGACGAATTGAGAACCTCCTCCTGTTTGAAGAAGTCATTTGTATATTTGTAATCACTTTCTCGAAAACGGCTCTAACGATTTCGATGATAGTTGCAATATAACCCCTATAGTGCACCTTTCATCATATCTGGGAAAATCGTTTTCTCTATTTACACCCGAGCGGGGCTCGGTCGCCCAGGTACTAATGTGGTATATGTGCTAGGAAATTATTCAAAAATCGCTCGTCCTCGCCTCGGCTGAAAATGTATGATGAATAATCACAATTCAATAGAGAACGTTATTAAGGTTAAAACTTGTTTACCTTTAAATATAAAAAAGTAGAACGGAAGCTTCGTTAAACACGTTTTGAATTCATTTTCTTTTATTTTCGTGGAACCGCCCGTATGTGACGACTCGTAATTAGCAATGTTTAACGTACAAACAACTCACCGTAATTAACGTTTTACAATCAGAGGGGTTTTAGTGTCTTTTTTTTTGTGTTCTTTTTTCAGCCCTTATTTATTTTAGCGCCAAACGATGGGAACACACCTACCTTTTCTTTGTGGAAGTATTATTATGTGTCACTTATTTCTTCATTTCTATTGTGGCGGCATTTACAACGCCACATGCGAACTACACATCAAAGACCTGACGTCACACAAATCCTGCATCGCGCAAGCAATGTTTACCGCGCGATCACCATATAACTTCCCGACATCAATCGTCGGGCGTTTGCCAACCAGATACGACACCCGTCTTGTCGGTGGATCCTCTTTTTTCTATGGGGGGTGAGTGAACTTTACACCCTGTTCCTCATACCTCTAAACTATAACTAACTATAGGAAGTTATACAAGGTGCAGTTTTGAACCTGCAAAACATTTCAGGAGGTTGTTATGAGACTCGTAAATAATCATATAACAATACGATACCAAGTCAATAATCAATAATACTTTTTATTTTCGATTTTTCAATTTTATTGTTTTTCAGAATAACTCTCTTAATAACCCTCTTCAAAAAAGCAGAATCACCCATTGCAATGTATCGCGCGTCATGTCACTGTGTGAGTGAATGCGATGACCAGTGACGTCAGCCTGTACGAGTCTCCGCCCACATTTCTAAGAAACGAACGCGGCATGTACGTTGATCTAAAATAAAGGTCGTTGCTATGGTTACGGGGAGCCCCCGCGATGCTCGTCATACCGCATTTCGATTAAGAGTAGAAAATCTGTTACTGCGCATCGAAGGTTCAACCAACGTGCCGCGATCTGTACAAGTTGTTGTAGCTACAGCAACTTATAGCAAATAATTTTACCTTAGATGTAGTTCGAATTTGAAAATCACAATGTACCTACATTATTGTTTTAAATTTCGCTAAATAATAACTCATTTTTAAGCATCATTACAATGCGAAAATCTTCATCATCTGCCGAGCCTGTTCCCAACTATGTTAGGGTCGGCTTTCAGTTTAACTGTATGCAGCTCACTACATGGAGTGCCAGTGAATCACGTAGGGCGACTGCGTATCAGACCTCAACAAACCAGTTACTTGATAACACGATACCCATTTGTTAGACTAATTGTCAGACTTTCTGGCTTTTGACTACCCGTACCAACGACCATACGGCAGGGCTGTAAGGTCGTTGACCCGTACCGACCCGTGTGGTACCTAACGACCGTCCGAGAGCTACAAATCAATTCGAACCAAAGGCTTTAATTAAGTGCTTACCGAAACACGGGATTTCAATGATGTCCTAGATAAATTTAAAAAGTACTTACATCATTATGAATTAAAAAAATAACACAATGGTACTTGCTCAGTTGCGAACCCGCAACCTCATGCATGAGAGGAGAAAGCCTTAACCACTGGGCTATTACGATAAATAATAATAGTAGGAAGTAAATACAACTGCGCCAAAAAAAGTTCACGTTGGCGTCGTTAGTTACCTATCAGCTGATGAATAAAATGATAGGCGGAGATAAATAAACCTTACATAGCACGTAAGCAGTTCCTGTTGCACAATTGTGAAACTACGATCGCGAGCGCGTGCGCGGGATTTAGGTAGACACCTAATAATAATAATAAGGCATGTAGGTACACGGCGCAGTCGGCGCGCTCTGTAGGTAAATTCAGCCCCAAGGACGGTTTTCGTTTTTATTTGTAGATTAAATTGGTTGATTTAAGATTTTCGTTCCTACTTTTTAACGGGCTGAGGACCGACAGAAATACATCAAGATAATTTGTGCTAGTTAAGTAGGTAGGTACCCATGTGTTACCATTTTGTCTGATAGGTATTTTTGGCGTACCCTGTTAAAAATTTAAAATCAACTTATTTACACTAATCAAGTTGATTTAGCTAACATCGTATTTAAAAATTATTGTCTATGTACAAATAAATAAATAAATTACCTACTTATGTTACCTGGAGATATTGTTCAAAGTTTCCACCGTCACACTCCAGGCACAGTCTAGCACGACGTTGCTGATTTTCCTTCAGCTTACGTAACACAAAACACATTCGTTTTTATTTTGTCGAAAGCACTGATCACTTTTGCACGTAGTTGGGTAACACTGGTGATTTCGTCTGTGTACACGAATCTTTTACCCACCAGCGTTCGTTATGAACATTGTAGACGCCAACTCGAGTAAATAAACACTCGTCAGTCCACAGGATGTTGGCGTCTTGGTGTTCCAGCAACCAGCGTCAAAATGTAACTCGCGCGGCGTTATCACTTTGGTGGAGATTCTGTACCTTGCGGTAATGAAAAGGATGCTGCATTTCTTTGTGCAGTAGCCGCCACACTGTGGAGTGGTGCACTCCAAACCGTCGACCAGCCTCCCGCGTGCTTGCCCGTGGCTCTCGCCGGAAGAATTCCAGGATATCTTCCTGCAAGGCGACAGGCAGGCCTTCGTTGCCGCGACCTTCAGCATGCTGGGGAACGTCGAACTGCCGATGATCGCGCAGTCTCTGCGTAGCAGTCAGTATTACCCTGTGTGAGGGACGTTGCCGATTGGGGAATAACTCCGCGAACATTTCGATGGCTCGAGATACATTGTCTCCACTGATGGCATACAAGACCATCTCCGCCAACTCTACATTGGAGTATTGGTCCGTCATCTTTACAACTAGGTAGTAGGTACCTATCGCGACCGTTAATCGAAGGCGCACTTGAGGGGCGGAATTTGCAAGCGTATGCACATACCGGCGTCATCAATTACACTAATAAGTTGCGATGGCCGCGGGGGCGTGGCGGGGGAGAGGGAGCAGGCGGTGGTTGGTGCTTTGGATTTATGAAAGAAATGTCGGTTGCGTTTGTTTGTGTGTGTGAAAGCGCAGTTTAAGGACACGTACAGATTGGCCGCGTTTTAAAAAAGGGAGTTCACACTTACCGATTTCCGTAAATAAGAATAAAATGAAAAAAAAATACCTGCCCATTTTATTGTTGATTCGGGTCGAGAATCACTAACATAATTACCTCCTAAAATGTTTTGCAGATCCAAAACTGCACCTTGTATATTACTAATAAACTTACACACAGACTTTTCTCTTTCAGTCGTTACTAATTTGATTTTCGAAAGAAGAACACACGCCAAGCGCTGTGTAACTATACAGACGCTATAAAATGTTTATTAGTAAGGAGGTTAGACTTAAGGCATTTATTCTATTCTGATTTATTTAGCAAAAGCCGAGGGTCTGGATTTGTGCCCTGTTGATGGCAATAGATTCGCCCCCTATTACTGGACCTTAAACATAACGCGTGTACTGTACACCTCTGCCAAACCTTTCGGGGAAAAGAGGCGCGATGTTATGTTATGTTACTTTAAGCATATACATGTGATAGTTGAGAGATACTAGGAAATCATAATAAACGTAGAGACCACTCGCTCAGAAGCTTTCCATGTTTATAGTATGAATTTATGATTCATATCCCAGCGACGGCAGCCGACGAAATGATCTCCATAAAACATTATTTCCAGTTTTACCAGATCATTCAAGTCTTCGAACATAAGATATAAATAAAGGTCTAGCTTCATCTGAACTCATTAATCACTCAAAGTGCCTCTCACAGCGGGCTGACTACTGAGACAAATGCGTACATTTTTCTCAAGTGGTCATGCTGCCTTAGTACTCCGGCATTGTTTCCTGAACTACCACCCTAATTAATTTTCTTCCTGTCTAGTTCAAAGACTGTCGTCGTCTGATTTTTGTTTCGGAGTTTGTTTGTATTGGGGCAAGGCGTCGCAAGTTTTTCTTCATTTTTTATATAAAAGTCTTAGGAACTTCTTTACTGTTGCTTTTATTGGCAAAGACATCATAGAAAGTTTGCTTTAAAAAAATGTGTGAAAAATCTTTATATATTATATATTTTGTATCATTTACCAATTATTTCTATAGTAGAGATAAAATGAAAAGCATCTTCGTATTCCAATCATCTGGCACCATCGTACGTTTCTATACTACGATAGGTAGGCTAGGGTTAGTTAGCCCAGGTTTACATACATTTACAGACAAACACAAGCGCAGGCAGGATTGCGTATCGCCTGTTGTTCGACTTGGACAGCCTTATTTATGGCTCGCATGTGCTATCGTGTACCGAACAATTCAGCCGATTATTGGTTCTGATTCCCTGGTATCTGCTAAGCCGTTACCGCTGTAATTAATTAACAAAATATACAGCGAACCAGCGAACAGACAAAAATGAAACCGTTTTTCGGAAACGAATGTTTTATGAATAATTCTTTTCATAATAAAAACCAACAAAAACTCACATAAACGACCCAACACATGTTACAAAAAACCGTGAATTCATAATCCTTCCGCCGCGTCCGGATACTGTGAAGGTCAATAAAAAAGCTGAAACGTAAAATATTTCAGTGTGTGTATCCCGGTGTCCGAATTTTTCGTCACAAGCATAATGAGAGACCTACCGCCCGCCATGCCGCTATCTCTCGCATTTCCCAACGGAAATGAAATCGGCGGCATTGCGCGGTAACGCACCCTTTCGGCGGTTAGCCGACTCGTTGTGAAAAATACTGAGGTTTGAGAAATAAAAAGTTAGACCACTGTTTAATGTTGGGTGTAGGTATTTGACGACATTATTCTTTAAATTAAAAAGTGAAAATCTTTGTTGAATTTGACAGACATACGAGTATAGACAGTATGTAGATATTTTTTGTATACGTACTTATCGAAAGTCGCAAGAAAATTCGCAGTCAAATTATTTTCACACACAAAGAAAATTAACTAAACTTAAACTAAAATGTGACGTCATCATCATCGTTGGCTGCCTTGATCCACCAACTGCTTAGTAACAGGCTGCCTCCCTTTTGTGAAATGCTTAAATATTACCAAATATTCCTTAATTAATGCAATAGCTAAATAACAAACGAATTTTTGTTTAGTTAGCCATATTTTTACCGTTCCACGATGATATTGTAGTTACAGGTTATAGATAAAATCCACGCCACGCCTCGACTACATGTATCCCTGGTAGTTGTGTGCACGTTAGGTACACCACATATCGATACACATTACATGCGACAGTGCTTAACTAGGTAGTTAGTTAGTTTAACAGACAGCCAGTGAGCCGCCAAAGTGTAACGCTTAACGATAACCAGGATATATGGACTGGAAATCTAAATCACCAATAAAACTAGTTTAATGACTAATAAACAGAGACAGAAATATTAAAAGTTGATTCTTAAATTAATGAGATAACATCTACTAAGTAATTTAAAATATGGTTAAAATCAATAATAGAAGAAAAATCGATACAATTTGCTAAAGAATACTATTTATTTCTCATTTAAAAGTTCTAGGAAAATGGTTTTATAAAGGTATGAGGAACAGGGTGTAAAGTTCACTCATCCTTCATAGAAAAGAGAGGATCCTCCGACCAGACGGGTGTTGTGCCTGGTGGGCTACTGCCCGAAGATAGATGTCGGGACTTTGTATATATACTCGTCGCGTTGTACGCGCAATGCAGGATTTTGCGTAACGTCGGTGTGATGCGTAGTTTGCATGTGGCGTTGTAGATGCGGCCAGAGTTTAAATTAAATGAAATTACCTTCAGATGTCAGAAGCCGTCAGTCGGATAATTTATATGAAAGTTATAATATTTCTCAGTACTCCATCTATCATCATGAATTTGTTATTACTTGTAGACTATGTTGAATTGAATGGCAGTTCATTTCTCTATCTGTTATATAAAATTAATTGACATTTGAATATTCCAAAAACACTTACGTTTCGGAATATTCCACTAGGAATCTAGATTAATTTTACGCTATGAACTACTTGCTTAACTTTTCAAAGTAACGAATATTGTTTTTGTTCAGTTAATATTATCAGATAGGTACCTAGACCTAGTAAAGTTATCATATTGTTTGCATATAGTTATAAATCTCAGAGTCAATTTTCATCAATTTTCATCAATTTTCTTAAATAACTTTAAAATTATTTATTTAAAAAATCTATACTATAATATGTATTATTAATATTACAAAGCTGAAGAGTTTGTTTGTTTGTTTGAACGCGCTAATCTCAGGAAGTACTGGTTGGAATTGAAAAATTATTTTTGTATTGGATAGTCCATTTATCGAGGAAGGTTATAAGCTATATAACATTACGCTACGACCAATAGGAGCGCAGCATAAATGAAAAATGTTGCAAAAACGGGAAAAAATATTTATTTTTGAGAGCTTCCCTTACGTGCGCTGCGTAAACGGTTTAAGTTACGCAAATATCATATATGGTGGAATTGTTCCTCTTTCAAAGTTCTAAAAAAGGGTCCGCGACAGCATATGTCTAACTTTTAAGATTGACTCACTATAACCTTTTTTTATGGTAATCTTTGTTCGAAATTAATACATTATTTGTGAAGGAGTTTTCTCAACATAATATTAATTCTTATTCAAATAAATTGTTTTAACATCAAGGGTATTTATGTAGCAGTAAAATACTTTTTAATTCATTCGAATCGGACATTTCATTTCGAAGTTATCACGAAATGCAATACGAGAACCGTTCGACGCTGGCGCCGCGCCGCGCCGCCGCGACGTACTCTACTCTAGAAAGGAGAGGATGGGCACACGGGTAGACCATGACCTGGAATAGGACATAGGATACGTTTTATCCCTATATTCCCACGGGTTCGAGACCTACGCGGATTAAACCGCGGGGCACAGCTAGTATAAAATATTTGAGACTTTCACAGTAAGGCTTCTTGTACGTGATGCTGGAGCCGCACCGGCAGCGGCGGGCGTCGGACCGCATGTTTGTGTATACGAATGATAACGAACATGTGCCGCCGCATTGCCGCCGCATGGCTGCCGCGTAGATTTTATACATTTTCATTGTGAGATATTCTGAAACTCAGATCAAGGGCTACCCTTGTGCCAAATTTCATCCAAATTCGTTCAGCCGTTTTGACGAGAAAGCGTAACAAACAAACAAACTCACTTTCGCATTTTTATAAGTTAGAATTCATACCATTTGTCGCAGAATTGACGTTCCATTTTACTTATCGCATTACATAACACTGAACACCAATGAGAATCTGAAGCACACTTTCCATAGCAATAGTCTAATAACAATTACCATTAAAATAACAAAGCAAGCCTTTAATCACTCTTCCTAGTTATTTAAAAACAAAAGTAACAATTGAAAAATAAACTATCTGTGGACCGGCTTGCTGCGCCGTACAATCGTCCATAAATTGTAGGTTCGCAGCCACAGCTCTGTGTTGCATCTGTAACATTTTCCCGCCGTAAGGAGCTGCAGTACTACTAGATAACAACTCGATGGATACTCACTTATAAATACAGGGTATAAAAAGACCCATCACATAGTCGTCAACTACGCATTCTGTACATCAAATTAAAGTAACATTGCAAAAAAGATAATTGCTGGGAAAAGTTTTTTTTTTTCGTGTGGTAATTCGATCTTTACCGTAGTGATCAACGTAATGCACGCAAAACATTGTGTTTATGGGAGCATGCAAAGGTTAAAAAAAAAATCAAAATTAATTTATAACATTTAAAACTTGCTTACTTTAAAAAAACGTCCGAAAAAGTTGTAATTTTGACCTTCTATATCTCCGTAACCAGAAGGTTCCCACTGTATAGTCCAGAACAAAAAAATATGACAATAACGAGAATAACAAGTTACTTCGGCTTTGTTAAGCGTCTTTTTACACCCGTTATGATTTTGTCATATTTCTGTCAAATGGCAGGAACTCTTTATTTAAAAATCATACAGTGGTGCAGCGGTAAACTTAGCACCATGGACTTAACAATCGTGACTCCAGAAGGCTTTTTTAAACCATCCTAAATTTAAAATACAATAGACGTAGATATATTTAGTAACCTATTCCGCTTAACTATTCTTTAACAGTCATAAAAAATCCTGTAAGAAATCGACACGTGTTTCACCTCTCAACGAGGCATCCTCAGGATGACGATTGACCAATTGCAAACCAGAACACGACGTTTTGCCACACCGAGCGCTGGACGCAGTGTGTGGCAACACGTCGTGTTCTGGTTTGCAATTGGATTTCCGCAAAGTCACGCCTGAATCAATTAACCATCCTAACTTTGTTACTGTGTAAGCCTACCATGAGCATAATCAGCCTATATTTTTGCCCACCGCTGGAACACAGGCCTTCTCTGTGTTAGAGGGAGTGGGCAACAATGATCTACCACGTGGGTGGTAGATATCACATTTCTTCGAATTTTTGAGTACCGTAGGTAGAGTCTACAGTAACCAAAAATTCCAAAAAATGCTCCTCATAGTTTACACAATAGTAGACATAATTAAGATTTAGAGTAAACATGTAACGGATAACGTTCATCCTACCAACGCACAACGATGGGCGCCTCCACAACATGGCACAGCTATAAATGGCAGATAAACAATCAGAATCTATCCCGAGACCGCGACCCCGAAGTAACACTCGTCCCCGACCCTTGCTTGATGAAGCGCCAGCCCACGCCGAAGCCGAGCCAGTAGTTTTAAACTCCCCGATCCAGCCTGTCCCGTCTTGCTGTCCTCCCCCCAGCGACGCCCTAAGCCGAGGTTCGTACCCCACAGGGGTGCCCTTAACGAGCAGTCGCTTAGATTTAGCTAGTTAGTTTAGTTTTATGCCCCTGGCTGGAGGCTTTAAGTTAGTAGCTTAGAACATCTCCGCAGGACAGTGCGGTTAAGTAGGCAGGACCCCTAGTGGTCCACTTCGAGATGACATATCCAAAAAAAAAAACAATCTGTCATTTTGTCTATTCTTCCGTCGACAAAACTCGTTTCTATGGTGGCCATGCTACGCGTGCTGGTTAGCGCTGTGATGCTGGTTGATACGTTAAATCGGTACAGATTGATAAAATATATAATAATATGCTTTATAGGTAGTATACCAAATTAATGACAACCAGACTAAGCTGTGAATCTGTAATGCAACAAAACTCAAATCAAAAGTGACGACAACGGGTTACGTCATGAACAAATGCTTACAGCGTGATAATTATATGTAGGTACATGTTTCCGGGAAATCCGACATTCTGCAGCGTGTGTCTACGTTCAGCTGTCGACATTTACGACAGCAAATAGCACGTTGAAAACCTTGCCACGTGTAAAGCCGTGCCAATTTCGGGATTTCGGGATTATAAATGAGATTTGTACAAGTGAATGGGAAATCGTAGCAACAGTAACAAGTTCTCCATGATTCAGATATGTTATATGTAGCACAAATTACGCAATGTTTATGTTTCTTCGCCTCATTGGCAGAAACTTGTAACAGTAATTTCCTATGTTCAGGATATTATCAATTTCTGCATTGTCCTTTTAAACCTTAAAGTCACAGTCAAAACTTTATCTGTAACATATAAATATGTGTAAATAAAATATTTCTTAATTATTTTTAGGGTTCCGTATCCGGGTGCCAAACGGAACCCTATTACTAAGCCTCCGCTGTCCATCTGTCTGTCTGTCAGCGGGCTGTATCTCATGAACCAGGCAGACTGTTGAAATTTTGACTATTATCTCAGTATTTTTATTGCTGCTAAAACAACAAATAATAAAAACACGTTTCTTGTAATGGGGATACAAAATACGTGTTTTTTCGCCTTTTTTTTGTGTTAAATATTGTAAAGAACCCCTTCGCGTGCGAGTCCGACTTGCACTTGGCCGGTTTTTGGCTTTTACTTTGAAATGGCAATATTATGAAAGAAGCAGACTCAAGCCCAATTCCCAGCGAGTTTTCCCTGAGTTGCTTCAACAATAGTAACCCAACTGAATCTATGTCGAGTGGGCACCACTCCTGCCGTTCCCCCGCTCTCGAGCAGCGATACTATTCGAATGGCCGACCAAAGAGCGCGCAGCTTTGTTCCCGCGTTTTTTGCAATCGTTATATTTTTTTGAATTTCAGAACGTAGAACAAGGATGGTTTGTAATTTTAAAGTTTTTTTTTTTTGTTTTTGTTACTGTCTCCTAAACCTCTGCAGCTTGACATTTCATCCTGGAATTTATTATATTTTTAATGTTCAGACCGACTTTCGGACAGGCGCCGGAGGTATCTTACCCAGAAGGATGACCACTGAAAATCAGCACTGTGCTGTGGGTCCCCATAGGGCAGCATCATGCTGAGTGGAAGCCTTCTTGTCACAGTCATGACGTGCAGCTGCCGATTATTTATTTTACACTCGTGATCTCATATTTGTACCTACTGAGATCTATTTTGCTTAATATTACTGTTATCTTTTTGTATGCACGTGTTTCTGTGACAAATAAACCTATTTTTCTTTCTCTCTTTCTCTCAGAAAATAGTAAGAATTCCTAAAAATAACAAACGTTTATAATTTTCTGAAAACAGTTTGATTCTGGTATTACATACTTATTTTTTTCTTTACTTGTGCTACATTGATTCTAGATGTACTTAGACGTAAACAGAGCTCAACAAAGCCAAATTATCGTCATCATTTTCCTGCCCATATCCAAAATTATCTGGAGTAGCAACATGTCTGTTCTTCCAATATCAATCTGCCTAGCCTTTTCCCAACCATGTTCGGGTCGGCTTCCAGTCTAACCGGATGCAGCTCAATACCAGTATTTTACATGAAGCGACTGCCTATCTGACGTCCACAACCCAGTAACTGGGTAATACGATACCCCTTGGTAAGACTGGTGTCAGACTTTCGGGCTTTTGACGAACCGTAACGACTGTCAAAGATCCATGAATGACAGCCGGGACCAACAGCTTAACGTGCTTTCCTAGGTACGGAGGAGTCTCAGTATGTAAAGATGGTCACCCATCCACGGGCCAACCCCGGCAAGCGTAGCTTAACCTGATGGATCGACCCATGCGGCTGTTATTACTTAGCCACGAGCTCCTCCTATCATTTTCTTCCATACTTCTCTATTAAGCGTCATCCTAGTCACCCTCTTTCTAGCCATACCATTTTTATACAATCCATGCATCGTTTCTTTGGTCTTTTCCTACTCATAGAACCATCGACATTCATATCTACTAACAAGTTATAAGTTCCTTCTGTTAAATCTTTAAAAGGCAGAATTTATAAATCTTTAATATTACTCGTACCTACGTATGTACAACACACTAGTAATTAAATCCTTTTTGCATAATCTATACATAATATTATAAACTATACATATTATAAATTAAAGTCGTTTTTCGTGTTTGTCTGTTTGTCGGCGTTGTTCTTCTAAACCACGCAACAGATTTTGATGAGGTTTTCACCATCATTTAGAGAATTTATTCCGGAAGGTTTGTGTATATAATTCGTTAATATTAAAGTTACATATAACTAAGAAATCTCGATGTTTTATAAAGTCGTAAAAACTGAGTGAAACATTAAATAAAAATTCAACACCATTTTCGGAACCTAACAAAAATAAAATTTCAAGTTGCTCCGTACATCCTGCTGAGTAAATACAGAGGGTAGTTTCGTCCGACCGTCCGGCTGTCCGAGCCGTCCGCCCGTCCGGCCGGCACCGGACATTGCTCCCGGCGGCCTACTACGAGCTAAAATACAGCACTCCTACACTACAGCAGGAAATTGCACTTTTGCAATAACTCCACTGTCTATGGGCAGATCTTTAGACGATAGTATTGTGATTTAGGATTTTAGTTGTTGGGTAGGGAAGTAAGCTGCATGTTGAATAATATATTATAATATTTTTTACTAAATATTATTCTTATAAGTAGAAACTTTCGATTCCAGAAAAAGAAAACATTCCATATAAGGGTGAGCTCGAAATTTTGTTTTGCAAAGAGTTTACACAAGAAATAACATTTTTTATCTGTCTAGCCTTTTCCCAACTACATATGTTGGGGTCGGCCCCAACATAGTTGGGAAAAGGCTAGGCAGATAGATAGATATGTTGGGGTCGGCTTCCAGTCTAACCGGATGCAGCTGAATACCAGTATTTTAGATGGAGCGACTGCCTATCTGACGTCCACAACCCAGTAACTGACGACAACCCAGTAACTGGGTAATACGATACGATACCCCTTGGTAAGACTGGTTGTCAGACTTTCGGGCTTCTGACGACCCGTAACGACTGCCAAAGATCCACGAATGACAGCCGGGACCAACGGCTTAACGTGCTTTCCGAGGCACGGAGGAATCTTGGTATGTAAAGATGGTCACCCATCCACGGACCAACCCCGGCAAGCGTAGCTTAACCTGATGGATCGACCCGTGCGGCTGTTATTACGTAGCCACGAGCTCCTCACACAAGAAATAACACATAGGAGTTTTTATCTATCTGTAGATTTGCTGACCATCTTCTATTTTGTTAAGTACCTGGTACTTTTTGAAAGGCCTACATTGTCCTCCCATGCCTAATAGACACTGTAATTTGAAAATATTGTAAAAGCCAATTATCTTTTAAAAGAGTAACCGTGGAGTTTCTTGCCGGTTTATGTGAAATAAAATATTTTGATTTGATTTCATATCATCATCATCATCATCATTTCAGCCGAAAGACGTCCACTGCTGGACATAGGCCTCCTCCAAGCACCGCCACTTCGACCGGTTCTGTGCTTCTTGCATCCAGCGCATTCCCACAAGAGTTAAGAGACTTAAGAGTTTTTATATACTTATTAAAATATTAATACCAGCCTGTTACTGTCTCACTGTATGGCTGTCCTCTTCTCATACAGAGAAGTCACGAGTATTGATCACCACGCTTGCTCAAGACGGGTTGGAGGAGGAAACGCGTCGAGGAAAGGGTCTTATCCTGCTAATATTATTAGGTCCCCACCTGATATTCTCCATACGAAACGCTGATTTCATTCAGCGTTTTGTATGGAGACTATTAAATAAGTTGCATTTTTCATACTAAAATTTCTTAATTTATATAATAACCATGAACATTGAACACTAATGTTTTAAAACTTATAATCACTAATGTTTAAAAACTAAGATAACGTAAATGCAACATAGACTAAGCGACAAAAATAAGTTTTGGCTAAGTTAAAACAAATAGTGGTAATTTCTGCTAACAAAATAAAGAGTCATTTTTTTAAGGTATTTTTTGTTTACAAAACTATAAATAATAAGATTTTTTTACTATTGGTAGTTGTCTCTTGATGGTCATTATTCGATATAATACCAAGTAATTGATGAATATTTTAAATCATAGAAGTGACGAGGTTCTCTATTTGTGAGAAAAAACGCCAATTTCATAGGTGGGAAACCCAATATTATAAATGTGAAAGTTTGTATGTTTGATAGTCAATCACGCAATAACGGCTTCATGCCCTGGCATATGACGTAGGATACCTTTTATCCCGGTAGCGTGTTCCCCTTGGGATAATTTCCGACCACCACGCGGCAGAAGCCGCGGGCAAAAGTTAGTCTATACTATCGATATCTTATACTTATTAATATACTAGCTACCCCGCCCCGGCTTCGCACGGGTAGCAATAAGTACTTACCCTACCTACCACCCTACCCTACCTACCATCCCTACCCTAACTTTTTTTTTTTTTTTTCCTACCTACCCTACCCTACCTACCTACCTACCCTACCCTACCTACCCTACTTTACCTACCTACCCTACCCTACCTACCTACCCTACCTACCCTACTTTACCTACCTATATAATATATACCTAAAAGTATATAATAAATTACACTTAAACCACCTACCGAAATGAAAATACTTAGTCGTATTATTTTGAAGTGTAACAAACCTTATCTATTCTAGCACATGTGTACCAGGATTACATAAGCTTAGCAACACATTACAAAGCCTTAGGGCTTTGTCTCAGAAATAGAAACAATAGGGTATTTACTGTCTCACTGTTTATTGTTAGTTCCGCGCTATTTTCATAATATTCTCGGAACAGAATTTCATCGTGAAGGCTATTTTTAGTTTAATTGTCTATGAAAATACAGAGCTATTCTTTCTCTTCTAAACTATCCTGAGGGAAAAATTCCAAAGACTTCCTGTCTGATTCGTGTCGGTCGATTATGGGAAAGTTCAACCTTTTTTCTAGCGTGTATGAAATTCTCATCACGAGTCTTCATGAAGTTTAGCGAGGGCTTCAGAATTCTTCCGAGGAACTATAGAGCTTTAATGATGCTTAACGATGGGTTCGCTATGAGGTCTTAAAAGTCAATGGTCATGATACAGGATGCGTATGGATGGTCAATGGAGTGAGTAGCCACCAACCCTCGACATATCGTGTGTAAAACGCATTATTTGTTTGTGTTTAAGATTTACAAAGATTTTTAGTAGCGTCCAGTTTCCAATGATTTTGCAGGCAGCTTTGCTTCTGCTAGTTTTGGTTCTTAGTTAAAGAAAAAAGTTGTACTGTACAATCAAATGATGGTGACGTACGGCTACACATCTATATGTATTATAAAAATCAATTGCTGTTCGTTAGTCTCGCTAAAACTCGAGAACGGCTGGACCGATCTGGATAATTCCTTTTTTGTTGTGTTCGTTATTCTCAGGGGAAGGTTTGTACGTAAGGTAGGTGTAGGTAGGGTAGGTAGGTATGTATGTATGTAGGTATGTATGTATATATGTAGGTAGATATGTAGGTAGATATGTAGGTAGGGTAGGGTAGGTAGGTAGGTAGGGTAGGTAGCTAGGGTAGGGTACTTAGTGCTACCCGTACGAAGCCGGGGCGGGCAGCTAGTTTTCAAATGATGGTGACGTATGGCTACACATCAAGCTATAAATTTCCAGTATTAGCTGACCTCGCATTGTTTGGAAAGCCTATATACAATGCGAGATCAGCATAAACTGGAAATGTATACCTTGATGTGTAGCCGTGTGTACCTAAATATCGGAAAAGTTTCAACACTGTTATTTTGCTCACGAAACAATAGTTTAAATTCTTCGCAAAGCATTTTGTGAGGCATGATCAAGTCCCATTTCTGAGTAAACACACTCACCGTGCAAGTTGAAGAACCAATCCACATGAGTAGACAGACTCGTAGAACACATTCAATAGAGTATTAACTGTTCCTTTAGCGAGTACTAGGGAAACATAGTTTGACTAGAGCTTCTCCGGTTAGGATGGGGGCTACCAATTCGGAGAGAAGTTTATTGGAGTACCAAGCATCATGAGTACCAGTCATCATCAGTGGCGGAATGACAGTCAGTCAGTGGTTATCGTTGTGCTCTCTTCAAAAAACCCTGACTGTCAATTTAAAGCTTGAAAAATCATAATCAGAGAGCCATAGAGATATAATTTATATCTCTATGGCTCTCTGATTATGATTTTCAAAGGGTCGCTATAAGATTTAAAAAAAAAGGTAATTTTAGTACTTAAGAAGTTAGTACTTATGTAAGAAGTTTATCCACTTTAAGTATACATTTTTATCGTATTCACTAGCCCAAAATAATATACCTATATGTAAAGTAATTTCCAGATAGATTTATAGAAAACAAGTACTTAAATCATAGTTCGCGGAGATCAAATGGCCGTCGCTATTGCTAAAATATTGATATTCGAATTCGTATCGAGCAGCTAGCCTAGAAACCAATTCCACCGTAAGTTGGAAAAAGCCAAAAGGATTTTTAAATCTCTAAAGGATAAATATTAAATACCGTATCGCTGTGGTCGGGTCCGAAATACGCTGAGTCGATTTATAATCGAATATTGATTTCGTGTAGCCAAATTTTGTTGGAGTTGCGAACACTGTCGTTTTCTTTTGCGTTAGTTAAATTCAAATTATACAGAAATGTTTGTAATTTCGCCGCTACTTTTAATGTAAGTACATACCAACTTATTTTATTTTTTTACTTTTCCTGGCGGATATCCCGTTTCCTATCCTTCTGTTTCTTAGCCCTTCAGCTTTTTGTAGATACTCTTTACATTTCTCCCCTCCTGGTAGGAACTGAGTAAAGAAAAACTATTTTTCAACTTTTCATTTTATCATGAAAATTTATTTTTAAACCTGGCACTGCCTTGACCCAATACAGTTTGATATGAATAAATAGCCGTGCATCGATTTTCATTCGTTCACTTCAGTTCGGTCCATAACATGTGCCTCCCTGAGAGATTGATTCTACGGAAGACTGGCTGGATATAAGGTTCATTATTTTTACTTGTATGCAGGGCACGGCAGGGTTAATGGTAGAATCTGATTGCGACTTTGGGGAACTGTTTACCATCTTTGATGCTTGTCTAATCTAATAAATTATTCTTCTTTCTTAGTCATAAACTGACGTTTGCAGGTTCTTAACATACTCTGTTTCTGCTTCTCTCTGCCTCAATACTTCGCTGTCTGTTTAAGATCTGCATTAAAGATAGCAAAAATGCATTGAACACAGACGTCATACGAATGCTAATAAAACATGCATTTGGAGGTTTCATTTAAATACAGCTTTCTCAGTTAGAATTCAGTTTGACAGCAAAATTCAAGTAGAAAATATTTGTAAACCGTCGCCAATCGTATGCATGAGCGCTCATACGCGAACATCGAACACTTTATTTATTCAAGAAATACTGCTGAAGATCACACAATCACAATATTGGTACCAGGAGAGCATATTCACAAGCCAACTTTAGCATGTTAAAGCCCGATATGTTTTGTACGTGCAACCCAAGCTCCACGATAGTTTCTTAGACAAGGCCGACTTGTAATGTGGTTGATACCGATAACCGGTATGAGGTATTTTAGTATCAATACGTGACGACTACATATTTGTTCAAAATGGAATCGAAATGATGAACTATAATTAACTTTCGAATATAGCTTTAAATAAGGTTTTATTTGAAGCTTATCTGAAACTTCACTTCTTTTGTTACCCGAACTGCCCAGGAAGGGTTATGTTTTTCGCGCGTATCTTGTATATATGTTGGTTTTTTGTAAATTTCTTTTTACTTATTCGTTTTAGAACGAATTGCTGTCGTCGTATGCAGTGTGTTCATTTGTTTCCATATACAGGTTGCCTGTTTATGCACAGGGGGCTTAAAACGGTCACTTTAGAAGAATCATAATACGAAAATATTATGAATCATCGTAACATGTCACAAACTGACAATTTATAGTATGATCTGCGAGTAATATGAATTATATTACGAAATAATTCATCTGTTTGACAGTTTTCTATGGAGATTCGTAAAATGATCCACAAGTTATGAATTGCTTTTATGTCAAATTAGAGGAATTGCTAATGACAGCTGGGATTCAGGAAATAAACTGCTTTTAGAGAAATTGCTAATGTGGCCGGTCTAGGCGCTCAGATGTAGATTATAAACTACAACCATTAGAGTAAGCTACTCGTAGTTCATCCTCTCGGACAAAGTAGGTACTTTCCTTACCCATAATAAGATACCTGTTTTACCTCCAAAAAAATAAATATAAACCTAGTTACCATTTTTCGTCCGTATTCTCTACGTGTTTAGAATTCTCAATTCCGAGGGCCCAAATTATTTCTTTATATGCCACTCCGTTCTTTTCCGTCGTCAAATCGAAAATTAAATACGTTATGTATAAAGCTTTTTTTTTAATAACATCCTGCTGGCCGAAGGACATTGATTGATCGGCACGCGAATGGATTCTTTATAATCGGTCATGGTGAAACGATTCCTTTTTTGAATTGTCGTCGTAAAGAATCTTTTGAACGAATTTTTCTTTTCATTAATTTCCACAGAGGAACCTATTTTGGTATTTACGTTTGCCTGTGATAATAATAAGAATAACATTTTATACTTACTTATAAGAATTTCTTTGCTTACTTTTCGCTGCGCTCCTAGCTTAAGTATGTTCACAACTCAGTTTATAAGTCCTTTCGTACTTTCGTCAATTTCATCTCTGGTAAACCGCCTACGCCTGGATCAACGCTATTGCGATATCATCGTAAAGGAAAACAAACGAATTAATGGGATGGCGCAGGGATCCATCACTCTTGGACAGATTGTATCCCGACAGCACATACGGACAATGTCCCAATTCCACTGTATAACTTGACACGTTGTTTTACCACGATATGTTATTTACTCATGTGGTTACTTCTGACAGTTTTTGTCTGAAGGTTGACGATCCATCCATAGTACCTAAAGAGATACTGGACCTAAAGGGACGAAAAATATTTCCAGATGGAAATATGTACACCACCTGTACTTTCTCCAGAACCCTCAGTTGAACTTCAAACTCAAACTCAAAGCATTTATTTCAAATAAACCAATTACAGGCACTTTAGAATTGTCAAGGGGTCGGTCAGTCAGAAAGATGAAGCTAGTTGCCCATTCCAAAGCGTAGTAGGTTCCCATGGAGACGAACGGGCAAAAAACTCCACGGACACTCTTTTGAATCAGAATATTGTTACAATATATTGGTTACATAATTCATGTTGAAATTATACATGTGAGAACAATGTAGAATAAGGTGCACGTTAAAAAAGTCCATAATTAAAAGTTAAAACAATTCACAAATTAAAATAAGCCGTGGCAGCTAAGAGATGACCAGTCCTAC
Organism: Lithophane leautieri; assembly: GCA_949152455.1. Taxonomy (NCBI): domain Eukaryota; kingdom Metazoa; phylum Arthropoda; class Insecta; order Lepidoptera; family Noctuidae; genus Lithophane; species Lithophane leautieri. The sequence goes on from OX424478.1 coordinate 13,146,604, forward strand.
TGATGGCGGTTCACAAACATAAAGGATCAGCACCAATCAGCTCATCCATTTTGAAGGGAACTTAATGATCCAATACACGCTCCACCACCAGCGAGACATTTGAGTGAGCATGACCTACTCTCAGCCGCCAGGGCACATTCAAGTCAATAAAAGACGTACCTACTTCCACGCCGCAATCTGCTTGGTGGCAAGAATATAGATATCGGTAGAGTACTTCCCGGATAAACAGTTTCAAACGTAGCTCCTACTTGAATAACCCATAACAAAGTTAACCAGATAGCACAGCCGAATGAATAAGCCCATATAACTCAATATTTCGGCGAATAAACGATAGAAAATCAACTTACACAGGGCCTTTTCAAACAAAATACTTTGTGGAGTTCGTTACAATTGTTTAACATCCTTGCGACGTAAACCGGGCGTCATCGGAACTTCGCGCGGGAAACTTCATTAAAAGTTGATTCGCTCACACACGCTCACATCGTAGTCTTTGGCATGCTTTGAACGGAGTTCTTGCTCCACTATACTCGTACCTATTTGAAATAAGCCATTTTTTGAACGCTTTTTCCAAAGCTTATAAAAAGAGTTCGTAACGCAGAGCTCATTAAAAGGTCATCTTTTTCCCAACCCATCTATATGTTCGCTTAAAGTCTGCCTCTCCTTACTCCAAGTATTCCTTTATGTCAAAATCTAAACATGAGGGAGTAAGTAACCCTATGTATTCTAAGTTTTTGCATAGCTCACAACTTTCTATTCGTTCGAGAAGAAATGATTTGTTTACTCACAATATTGAAGTTTGATAATCACCTTGTTTGTTACCATCAAACTTGGTTTTACTTTTATTATGTTAGCTTTCAATTTTGAATAGATAGATGGTTGGTGTCGTCATAATATCTGGGGGCGAGCACGGCCTACTGTGACATGGCTCGAGTCACACATTTTATATGACTAGACTGTGATAAAAATGTGTGACTCGACTTGAGCCATGTCACAATGTTGTGCTCGCCCCGCAGGCTGTGATGTACTGTACATTTCAGAGCAGAGGCATTTTATACTAATTATCGAACGAGCATTGATTTTTACACTTGCTCAATACGGGTTTGTGGTTTTCGAACTATTAATTAAAGATGCTCTAGTGATGTCTTCATGTAAAGAAACAATGAATAAATTTGTAAAGTATATTTGTAATATATAACAGTAACGGACGGGGTATAGGAATATATCACATTAATATACATAACATAATACCACGCCTTGTTTCCCTGAAGGGTACGGCAGACATGTGCCTATAGTGCACCCACATTTCGCCAGTTATGTTTAAGTCCCATGTAATATCGAGCCAGCCTATTGCCATCAACCGGGTACAAATCCAGACTCCAGGCTGCTACTGAGAAATTCCTGAGCAAAAAACCCAATAACACTTTGCCCGAGCTGGGAATCGAACCCAAGGCTTCATCTTCTTCACGAAGCAGTCCGTTAAACAGTTTAAAGATACAAATATGGTAGCCAGGTCTTAAAACCACAACAAGGGGTTCATTAATGCATTTTATGGTTATACCCGCGCCTGCTTTGCACAGTTTTTACGACTTGAAAAAACATCGATATTTCGCTGTCACCAGGAAAAGTGCCCAAAAGGCTGGCAGCACTTCCACGTTGTATGGCAATGCTGATTGTTTGGCCGAAAAAGAGGCCACCCCTCCAGAGGGGTGGCCTATTTTTCGCCAAGCCAAGCGGTTGCTATGTCTTGATAGACTAAGTGAGCACTCGGACCCCATGGCCCTAGAGTTTTAGCCCCAAACGGCTCGAATATATAACTAATTTAATTTATTTCAGACATCATTCTAGTCCATAGACATATACAATTATGCAGCTCATACATTTAAAATGCAAACTATTATAAATTCCAAACTGATAAAAACCCAAAATAAAATTGTGAGTCATAAAATTTAAATAAACACCAACAAAATTAAAAAATTAAAAAAACGTAGTAAAAAAATTTCAAATATAAAATTTTCAAATTGTAAAATGTTATAAAAATGTCAAAGTATTAAACATTATAAAAATTATTATTGCAAACACATTTTTATTTTACATTAAGAATAATGTAAAATAAAAATGTGTTTGCAATTGCAAGGTAGAAACCTGCCCCATATTTAAGACCCAATGTAACAAATATATAATACTATATATTTGTTCAATCTCACTGGGTGTATGTACAAATGTATATAAATACATTATTATATTTCTTAATTATATTTAACTTTAATAGGTATTAACTTAATACACATAAACCGTTCGGAATAATTTCTCTAAACGATGATGAAAACCTCATCAAAATCTGTTACGTGGTTTAGAAGAGCAACGCAGACATACCTACAGACAATAAGAAACGTGACTTTAATTTATAATATGACTAGCTGCGCCCCGCGGTTTCGCCCGCGTTAGTCTCGATCTCGTGGGAATATCGGGATAAAAAGTCCTATGTGTTAATCCAGGTTATAAACTATCTGTTTGCCAAATTTCATCCAAATCCATTCAGCCCTTTTATAAATTTAGTAGTAGGAAGCAGGATTAGTAGGATAGTTACAGATTATATACCTACATGTGTCTTTCAGTAAATAATAATAGGTATGTACCTATATGTACAGTGACAAGCACAATGTATAGACTTAGCAACTTTTAAAAGTGATTTTCTCTTATTGTATTGATTGTAATTTTATGTTATTACGAACATAGTAATTTCGAACTCCGGTTAATATGATATAGGTCTCATCTCAAAGAAGTAATCGTTATTCGACGAGAAAATCGCAATTGAATTTTGCCGAGTGTATACATATTTTTGCTCGTGACTGTACCAACATTGGTAAGTTTTGTATGTCCTAGAGTACTTTAGTAAGCTATTTAGGATAAGGTACCTAAGGGGCACGTGAGACGACACAACGTGACGTAATATGTTAATGTATTTATGAAGTTTCCAGGTAAACGGGAACGTACTGCTAGAGTAAATTATAGACAGAAAGTTTCGAGTCTATTGTATACACGGCTATACATCAAGCTATACATTTCCAGTATAAGTTGACCTCGCATTGTACGGAAATCGTATACAATGTGAGATCAGCATAAACTGGAAATGTATAATTTGATGTATAGCCGTGTGTACATACATAGTGTGTAAAGTTCGAGATCTTGAATATCTAGTTATCAAAGAACTGCTATTAAGGGGTTAGAATTTTATTGGTGTTTTATTTTGATTGTGTAGGCTTTTGTTTCCGACAAAAAAAAAGCTAAGAAAGAAAGGTCTCGTTTTCTCTCCAAAGATTTTGGATAATTATAGTTACCCAAAATCCATATTGTTGAAATTAATAGGTATCTTTGAGGGAGTTTTTCGTAACTTAAATCATAGTAGTTTTTTTTTTTATTTACTATTGGCCACTCTTGGCATGGCAAAATGGGGCTTGATACATATAAATAAAAATGACATATATGAACCTTACATAAAACATGAATTCAGTCATATTTATTTTGTATTCCTCAACAACACACCACAAAAGAAAAAATAGCGAACTAGCAAATAAAAGAAAAGAAAAACCATAAACAACGGACAATAGTGTTGTCCATTTTCACTTGATGACGTTTCATTCCGTTTCCCGCCACAATCCATAGACTTGTTGAGGTCTCCATACACTGCAATAACATGATAAAAATAAACAAGGGTTTTTTTTTCACAAAATGACGCCGGAACGCCGCAGGCTTATCACGATTTATTTTTTCCTTTTCCGAGATATACGCTGTAAATAGCGGCCTTGTTTGCCTATCAAAATTGGAAGACATGAACACTATGAATATTTGTGAAAATTACATGCATGTTTAAAGTAGGTAGGTACCTAATTCTTGTAATTCTTAAAAAAAAATGCTTTGATGGAAGTGCACAATGGCACAATTACTAGGCGGGCAAGTAATTGTAATAATTACTTATTTTCTTTATCAATAAGGCGATATTCGAAATGGGCAAGATCCACTGGATGGTCGAGATTTGAAATAAAATTTACTAACTAGCTTTGCGCTCGAAATTACACAATATTATGAATTGCTAATCAAGCAAGCAGTGTTAACAAAAAATACTTAAAAGTGAAAATCATGACCCCCTTAGATGAAGCTAACATTCCAGTAAATCAAAACCAAATGACAGACTTAAAAAAATTAAAAACAAAAAGTCCTTAGCAGATGAGATTCGGTACTTTTTTCGATTATTTCCGTCCAAGCTTTGAGTCCAATGGACGGCCGCCTTAACAACCCTTTTTGCGCAGACAATTTTACGACGCGAGCAGATAAGCCGAGACATCACTATTCCGCCATATTTGGAATTTGGAACGTAAACTTATGTTACACGACTGTATGTATATTTTTATTCTGTTTGGACGTTTTTTACGAGACTGATAGTTTTTTTTATGTCGATGTTATGGGTAGTTAGGTTAGAGTTAGGTTAGTATATAGATCAGTAAAATTAAACCTACAAAGGAAGGATGCATTCAGAAAATCTGGTTTTCTTAAAAAATACAAAATGGGAGCAGAAATCTCGAAAAGATTCCCCTCGTTGGTTTAATGATCGAAAGCGCTTGCTTTCACTGCTGAAGGGCCAATCGGAGTGCCGAACGCGGTCGATGCGTAAAGTCGAGATGGTTAAAAGAAACTCGCACTAGGGCCTCTGTACTGTAAGGATCAGCTCAGACCGCGACGTGAAGGGACGTGAAACTGCGGGCACTTTTTAACAATTATCGAATTTATTTTCATCACGAAATGATATAATTTCAGTACGAGAGTTGACAAGTGTCATAATACGTTGAGATGCGCGGGGATGCGCAGCGCGTGTACCTTATTGTGTAGTAAATAAATTCGATATTGTATCGGATCATAAAAAAGTGCGCATCGCTTCGCGTCTCGGTATGAACTGACCCTTAGCTGTACTTTAGTACGTAGCGGAGCGGAGTGGGGCGCGTCTTCGTGGATAGCACTATCTGTACTTACAGATTTCGGGATCTAGACTCGTACGTGTGGTCTGCATAGAATACTTGAAGTATGACAGTGGAACTGCCCTTTATGTAAAAGTACTCTGTGCGTGGAACTACCAGTGTTTTTAATGACCTTTTTTTTAACGGTTGTTCTTACAGTTGGAAACTATTTAGTATTCGAAAATAGATTTTAGTCGAAAACGAGAAATAAGCTTCGGCTTAAATATTTCCGCTGTCCACTGAAATCTTGTTTGTTTTTTTTGGATAGATTGAATGGAAGGATAGAGAGCAAATTATAGGCTTAAACATAAATAAAACACGATAGCCGAACGTCACCAGATATTACCGAGCTCTACAACGAAGTAGGTCGAATGACGCGCGAAAATCCACGAACTTCTAATTTTTCGGCTTGGCCGAAGCTTGCTTACGAAACGAAAATATGGCCGAATCATGATTTTTTTGGCTGAAAATGGCATTGAAAATGAGGAGTACGAAGACAAGTGACATCCACCAGTTCCGGGCCAACGTGGCGGATTATGGCCCACTTCCCCTCACAGAGAGCAGGCCTGTGTCCCAGCAGTGGGAACGTTATAGGCTGATTATGCTTACGCTTATGATACAGTGAAAATCCGGAGATATCTATGGTGTACCTGGTACCTACCAACTAATGTATGGTGTGTGTAATATTCTATGGTGTATAGTCTATGGTGTTAATATGGTGATTGTTACCGAATTTAACAATAAAAAATTCTACTATCCTACTAATATCCTACTATCCTACTAATATCCTAATTCCTACTATCCTACTTCCTACTATAATTAATAATATAATATATTTATAATAATATCATATTATTATATTATAAATGGGAAAGTTTGTGTGTTTGTGTGTTTGGATGTTTGTTACTCAATCACGCAAAAACGGCTGAATGGATTTGGATGAAATTTGGCAAACAGATAGTTTATAACCTGCATTAACACATAGGATACTTTTTATTCCGATATTCCCACAGGATCGAGACTTACGCGGGTGAAACCGCGGGACGCAGCTAGTACTCAATACATTTTCGCCACATAGATACCAAGTTATCCTGGACGGTCTGTATGTAATTTAGCGGAGTACAGACAACACACGATTTATAGGGTATTAGTTTAATCTGATGATCAAGCCGAGTGAGCGTTGGAATACTAAATTCGAAACAGATTTCTTTTTCCTTTTTTATAAACGTGTGTTGAGTAAATTATTCATCTAGATTTGTGGAAAATCGAATTGCAATTGCTAGAACCTTTGAAATACTAGTTCTAAATTGTTTTAAATCGATTTAATGAAATTAAAGTTTACGGTCTAAATAACGTAATGGAAAACAATAACCTACTAAGACATGCAATGATCATCTTTTGTTTGTTTTTCCATCATTTAGGTTTGTTTTTAACCGTCTTTAAAAAAGGATTATTTTTAATGTATGTTTATCGATATTTTCGTTAATTATGGACCGATTTTGAAAATTCCTTTTCACCTCACAACCTCGGAAAGATTCTGTTTATCATTCGAAATCTGAGTGCAAAAGTGCATTTTATCCGCTAGCGTGGAAAGAGTTTTTAAAATTCGAAACTGATAATGCATTAATACTTATTTCCAGTCAGTACCCCAACCTCATTTTTAACCCCGACGGAAAAAGAGGGGTGTTATAAGTTTAACGTGTGTGTCTGTCTGCGCCATCGTAGCTTCCAAACGGCTGAACCGATTTTGATTTTTTTGGTTTTGTTTGAAAGGTGACTTGATAGAGACTGATCTTAGCTATAAAAAAAAACGTTTATAATGCTTAATTTTTGTCGGGGGTTTTTAATTTTTTTAATTTTAGGGTTCTTATTGATAATCGTTCTTTACCTTCACTTTGTAAAATACATTATAAAATATAGTATGTAATGTTAATCAAAAATGCCATGAAACCATATTGGACAAAAGGAAAACTTAATATATCCCCAAATCACAGAAACATCACGAACTGTTGATATTTTACAACCCCTCAATGTTAATAACTACGGCCGAGATCGTGTACAAGAAATAAAACGGACATTAAAACGAAAGAGGTTCCATCAAGAAAGTTCATATCTTTCAGGAATTGTTAAAATAAATGATGATGTTGGGGCAATCTAGAAGAGAGAACATTTGGAGTGGCCTTCCGAAATATAGGTACCTTATCAAAGTGTAAAATCAGTTGCTTCGTATTACACAGCTTTTTTAATATAGTTTGAAGAAAAAAAACATTAAAAAGCAGGTTATTTTTGAAAAAGAAAGTCTTGAGTGAGGAAAGAATTTACTCTGTGGATCGGTCCATAGATTATTCAAGATTCAAGATTGTTTATTTGTGGAAACATATAACATAAGTACACATACAGAGCATGCAAGTTATTAAATTATAGTTTAAGATCAGTCATGTTTGGCCTTAGTGGCGTACAAATATTTAAATTTCAGTAATAAAAGTTATTGGATAAAGTATTAGATTACATAATTATGAACAAATACTAAATGTCAATTTAAAAAACAAATAAATTGAATATATGGTCATAGTTACATAACAATGATTAAATGTAAATTAAAATTATCATCATAGCAATAATAAGTCGCTTTATGTAAATTATGTCAAAGATGTATTAACAATAAGATGTTGTCATTAAGAAATTCTAGAATACTGAAGTATGCTTTCCCTTCTAGCAATTTCTTTAATTTATTAAATTCCTCATTTTTCAGATTTTTTAATACTGACCCTTATCTATCAATGGATCGCCCTGCAGGTATTTTGTTGACACCAACATTGTCAACCGAAAACATTCCGTAAAGTTTTATTCGTTTATTCCAATACGATAAAATATATACATTGGATAAAATTCACTAAAAACTATACTAACTATTTACATTACATACTAAATTAAATTACTGATTAAAACTAACTATGTAAATACATTTAAATTTATTCGCACAGGACGTTATGAGTCACTCGAATTCCCCATGGGAGGTAAAGATATGCCACACGCGTGTTTATAATGACCGCCTAACACCTTTCTTTGAATAAAACATAATGTTATGAGAAACAACTCCATAGATAGTCGTTTTGGCAGATAATATCTGTTTTATTAGGAAACTTCTGGGAACGTGAGATATTGGCTGGTAACCAAGCTTAAATAAGATGTTATGTAACGTTATTGAGGTGAGAAAACGCATGCAAACGGTGAAATGTCTGAGAATTCATTTCATAGCGGTTTAATTGCCATTGAAATAAGAACTATACGTAAGCTACAATCAATATTCCTGAAGCTTTGGTTTTCTAGGAAAACGGATGGTTTTCATGAAAATCTATAATTTTCACCAGTATTTGACACAAGGCTTATGACATTATATAAAATTCTCGTGTCACGGTGTTAGTTTTGCCATACTCCTCCGAAACAGCTTGACCGATTTATATGAAATTTTATATATATATTCGGTAGGTCTGAAAATCGGTCGTAATCTATTTTTCGACCTGGGATCGAGACTTACGCGGGTGAAACCGTGTAGCACAGCTAGTGACATTGTAATATATACCACAAAACCGTATTTATCAGTTGTTTAGCTTAAACACCGTTTAAACACGACATTTATGTATGGAATTTAACATAAAACTGACAGTAGACACGCGTTTAACAAGTTTCTAAGTTTTTGTGGTAAGCCCCTAAGGGTCGGCTATAGCAAATCGTGTTATGGGTTTTGGATAAGTTTATACAGAAACTTATACAACCAGCTACGAAATAAAACGTCCAGCTAGCTGAAGAGTTTCACGAGTCAGAGATAAAAGCGGATTGAGGATAAACCTTGTCCCTGACCAACCAACTCAATGTTACCTACATTTTTGTGACAGTAAAAATTCAGAAAATTTCAGAACTTTTTACGCAAAACAGAAGTAATATTATGGAAAACAGAAAAAATTGGCGGTTACGCTGTTCTTTGTTGTCTTTATTTAAGGCGGTACCCTGAGCAAAATAAATTCGTTCTCTCTTTGTAGACAGAATCCCGGTGAGTTACAGTAGTGAATACGCCCAAATTTTAGAATAAAATCTTTATAAAATCAAATTTTGGTCTTTTGAAAAAAAATATTGTTACAAAATGTTCATTATTAAATTTTCTATCCATTAGTGTCAGTAGCAAAATTAAATAATGTTTACTTTACGAGGAGATGCATGATAACAAAAATTATTTCTCATTTTTATGGTTTCGTTGGAAGGAAAGAAACATACACTTACTCCTTTAAAAAAAAAAAAGAATTGCACAATTTTGGAATTAAGATTATGTAGAAATTTAATGTATTTTTATTATTTGATATTTATTTTTAAATAACAAGTAGATAGCTCCTAAAAACTACCAAAAAATGGCGTTTTGCTCAAGGTACCGCCTTAAGTTGAGTTGACTTCTCAAAGTTATCAAATACCGCAGTGCAATCGTCTGCATGGTTTATCCTAAATCCGATTTTTTCTTTGACTAGAGTAACTATTCACTAGCCAGACGTTTTTTTAAAGAACACAATTTTTTTTTTTATTGTAATAAATTTTTTTCCCTACGGATATGTCAAAAAACGCTATGTAGGTATTTGGACAGCCGTAAGTGTGTCATTCACCTAAGCTGAAGCAGTAACAAGGAACATATACTTACCTACTACGGTGAGAGCAGTAGTAACCTATGGGGTTTATCAGCGCGTCATTATTTTAAATAAAATTACCCGCAGAACTAAAAAAATGTTTATAATAAATTATTTACACTAGCAACATTTTCCGAAATGTCATCCCGTACATAAAGCTGCGTTCACATGGGAATTAAAAGCGTAGACGATAGCCAATTTTCATTAGAGGTTTCATACTCGCCGAAAGTCATTGTCACCGTACGAGCTAGGCGTTTCCCCCGGGCGTTACCCGCGACGTATTTCCGCTGTAATAACAACAGTAATACCATACTATGTAAATTCGCGTACTATCGTACTATTTAAATCGTTGACCGTGTTTTTAAAGGTGAAATACTTACTGATACATTTTTCTTTACTGTGCCGAACTATATTTTTTAAAACATTTATCATCAACTAGCTGATACCCGCGGCTTCGCCCGCGTGGATGTCGGTTATTATATACTAAAAACTTCCTCGAGAACCAGTCTATCCATTGGCGAAAACAGCATGAAAATCGGTGCAACAGTTTGTGAGTTTATCGCGAACTGACAGACAGACGCGGCGGAAGACTTTGTTTTATAATAGGATAGTGATACGGGTTTGCTTGACAAAGTAGGTAGGTACCTACCTAATGATTAACTGATAGTGATTAAATCTTCCTTTGTTATTGACAAAAGTAGATTACTAGTATGTACTATCGCGGTCTAAAAGTGTTTATCAGTTTTCAAATTAGATTCTTTACCACACTGTGTGCAGTAAAGTCTAAAATGCTATATCTTAATTGTAAAGTTGACACATTACCATAATGACATTTAACAAAGAAAATAGGTTTGAATTTTGAATCATCGACCTTGTGACATAGATGTGTGCATGCAATTATAAGCCTTATGGTGGTAAACATTCTCAGATCGCAACCGTACTCTGTGGTAGTAATTAGTTTTAACACCTTAACATCTGCTTTATTATCGGGTGTCGTACTAAGCAAGTCAGTACGGCCTCAGATAAAGCCTCCTCACAGTTACGGCTCGATTAAGGGTAGATATTATCGGGCCGATGGAATAGCATCCACTTTGTATTCTAATGACAATCCTATTAAACTCCAACCTGCCCGATAACAGCGGCGGTAATTGCTGTTGGTTGCACGAAAACTGTCTGATTCAACAGTTTTAGAGAGTAGATAGACTTAGGGAATGGACCATCGGTTATAACCGGTAGTTGTAGCTTGTACATAAATTACAAACATTTTTAGAAAAACAAAAAAAAAACAAACAAAGGTCACTGGGCATATAGTATGGAAACTATACCCACGCTGTACAGAAATAAACTAGGGTGAAATAGACAGATCATTGTCTCTAGTTTACGATAGTATGGGTCGCATTAGTGTGGGTACTGTCAGTCAGGACACAGTATGGAAACTATACCCACGCTGCCGCCGCGCCGCGCTGTACAGAAATAAAATAGTGTGAAATAGACAGATCATTGTCTCTAGTTTACGATAGTGTGGGTACTGTCAGTCAGGACACCACCATACGGCTGTTATTACTTAGCCACAAGCAATTAAGTAATATATAGATACTATTTATAAACATTCGACGACTTAAACACTGTTATTATAGTAGTACGATGATGTACAGTAAGGGCATTGAGTTGAAATAAATATTACACAACACAAAAAAAAAGTTAAATTAAAAATAATCGCCAAATTGAAACTGTATCCATTTCATAAATTCTACATAGTAATCCTAATCCTAACTATAATATAAATGCGAAAGTGAGTTTGTTTGTTATGATTTGGATGAAAGGCACATTACCCATGTGCCAAATTTCATCCATGATGACCATGACCTGGAATAAACCATGACTACTGGGATAAAAAGTATCCCATGTCCTCATGGGATACTTTTTATAGCAGTAGTACGTTCCCGTGGAATAATTTCCGACCTGCGCGTGGAGGGCGGAAATTGAAGTGTGAAGCCGCGGGCAAAAGCTAGTTTGTAATAAATCACAAAACTGACAAATTGTTTTAGTTTAGTATATACTTAATTCAGCAGTAAGAGGAAGGCCCGTTATTTGTTATGATTGTACTGAAACTTAGGTTGGTATTACACAATCATAATTATGATCATAGATCTATAAGCCATAGTTATATTTTAAACTGTAAAATAGACTTATTTTGGGTATACAACATGTAACAAAAACAGGCCAACCGGATGCAGCTGAATACCAGTATTTTACATAGAGCAACTGCCTATCTGACCTCCACAACCCAGTAACTGGGTAATACGATACCCCTTGGCAAGACTGGTTGTCAGACTTTCGGGCTTCTGACGACCCGTAACGACTGTCGAAGATCCACAAATGACAGCCGGGTCCAACGCTTAAACGTGCTTTCCGAGGCACGGAGGAGTCTCGATATGTAAAGATGGTCACCCATCCACGGACCAAACCCGGCAACCGTAGCTTAACCTGACTAATCGACCCGTGCGGCTGTTATTACTTAAAAAAAGCTAGGCAGATGTTGACATAAATAAAATTAAACGAGAATTTCGATCGACCATAGCAAATGCCAGATTAGAAAAGGATCATGATAACGCATATAAAACCGAACACATCAGTACATTTATAACACGCATAAATCTTTTTATATATATTTTCTCTGTATGATTTCCTTAGTACTTCCCGAATGCAGAATAAGCAGCTTTCCTTCACTTTAAAGGAAATATGGAAGGGGAGTTTTATATATTTCCCTTCATATTCAGGATTAGAGTCTCGGCAAACTCGCCATGTTGGTAACAATGGTAGGATAGCGAGGTAAAAATGTAAATTGTTCCTCGCATTTGAAAGCTCGGCCCGACGTTGCTTATATGCATATTTTACATATCATATCATGTGTCGATAAGCAAATTTGCATGTGTTAACGTTAGGAGAGAGATCTTTATCTTTATGGGAGCCTGGTAGAATTTTTAACGTATATTGAAAGAAAAGTTCTCTCGTTAAACAGTTTGAGAGTGTTTGAACTCCTTAAAAGTGATGGGGTGGTTTAAATTATAATGCCTATTACCAGCTTTAAGTAATCGTTTTCATTTATGTTGATGGCGCTCATAAATTGATAGGTGCTGAATAATATTAAGGCGAAAATAAAGGAAGCTTTAGAAACGTTTTGCATTAAGATAACAATATTAAAGCGTCGGAAACAGGTTCGATATTAATAGTTTGGGAAAATATTTTGAACAATTTGATCACGTGACAAACATAAATATACGCCTCCGTTCCGTGGTCTAGTGGTTAGACCACCTGTCTCAGACCCAGAAGTCCCGGACTCGATTCCCGGTGGGAGCTACATTTTGTACAACAGAAAATACATAAAAGTTTAGAGGAATTCGAGTGTGACACCGAGACAAGTATATAAAATCGTGCCGTTTGCGAGCGTGATGATCTTCGCCACTTTGGTGTCTGCGAGCTGGTCTTCACGAAGAGTAGCAGTCAGCACGGTGCTAGGGTAATGTTCTAAGTCCGCCTGGCTAGCTCAATCAATCAAATCAACTCAGCCTATCGCAGTCCACTGCTGGACGCAGGTCTCTCCCAGGCTGCGCCACAACACCCTGTCCTCCACCTTCCGCATCCAGTCTGTCCCAGACAACTTTTAAGGTTGTCGGTTCATCTAGCTCAGCCTGACTAGTTACCACCATCTTATCTTAGTCTCTCGGCATAACAACAATGTTAACAGCATTGCTGTGTTTCGGCAGTTAGAGGTAAGATAGCCAGTTCCTCAGTGGTTGAGGATTTCAGGTGAACCTCGCTTCCGCCATCAGCATGATCATCACTTACCATCAGGTGAGATGCAGGCAAAGAGCTAAGCCGTTGTAGTAAAAAAAAAATTATATGTATTTATTTATTCGTCATTATTTTATCATTGCCAATAATTGCAAATGACATTTTAGCAATCAAAACGCACATCACATTTCGTCTGAACGAGGCCTTAAAAAACATTATTTCATAAATATTTTCACACTTTATGTCGCTTACAATATTATTTTTGTTTTAAGTATGCCGCCACAGTATCTACTCCCAAATTCTGATCTCCTGTCAGACCATAGTCTAGAGAGAAGTTTAAATATTTTATCAAAACTGTCCATCTCAGGATGGCTCTAAGAAAAGTTATAAATGGTACACATTTCTCATTTTAATTGCCATTTTGAGTGCTATTAGTTCTGATGAAAGTCTTCCCTTAAAATCACGTAATTTAACGTTAAAGGTCTAATGGCTAGGCTGCGACTTTTGAGTGTCTAAAACAAAATTCTGGCGACGTAGTTGCTAGTGAGCTAAGTTTTAATGTTATCACTTACTATAAATCTGATACTGCTGGTTGCGGCATTAAATTCGCTGAAGATACACTAAAATTAAGGCTGTGATGAAACCATGACATTAAACGAGCTCTGGATGAATGAATGAATGAATAAAATATACAGTGTGTCCGGACATGGACTAGCGATATTCTAAATACTTAAATATGAATTATTTTAAAGTACAATTTCAATGATACTTTTTTTTTAATAATTAAAAAAAAAAGTATGATTTCCTGTTTAGGGTTCCGACAATTGTCTTGCAAAAAGCACAAAGCTTGTGCATTCGCTATGTTTAAACAATAACTCTTAAAAGTATTAGACATAATTTTATATTAGACATAATTTTATGTTGTATTGTAGCTTAGCTCAAAATCTGTCGATATAGTAAAAAAAATAAAAAGTTCTCGGGGGTGCTTTTGTAGTAATTAACAATTATTGGTTAGATTGCATAATTTTTCATTATTTATTTCGACTTTCACATTTGTTTTCAAAAGTTATGGAACTCTGAACACATTGCTTTGAAATGCAGTCGTTAGACAATATTATTGCTTTTCGAATAAGCCCATTTTTATCTCAATATGACTAAAACTTTGAGAGATGTGATTTTTTTTGTACTCGCATAGAGAATATTTCAACAAAAAAAACAAAATGGCTGCCACATAGCGGGGAAATGTATTGGACCCAAGCTTAGAGAGTAATTGTACTTTAAAATTGTTTATATTTAAGTATTTAGAATATCGCTAGTCCATGTCCGGACAAACTGTATAAATAGCGTACAATAACTCTAGGCCAAAGCATGTGCTAAGTTACGTTTATTAAACTAGGTCTAAGAATTAATTGAAATCTTCACTATGAGAAAAAAAAAATGAGCAGTCATCCCCATGACTGACAACAGAAGTGAAAACTGGAAACTGGTATTAGCGCCATCTATATCCTGTTGTGTAGCACTACGGCGCGAGCATGTCGATGACGCAAATCCATAAGTTTAACCCCTGCCAAAAGAAGTTTATACTTCAAAATTCTTCATCAATATCTTCTCTAAACACAACTTCTGAACGTTAACCATTGCTTAACAATATCACTTTACATAAATAAGCAGACATTTGTGACCCCTGTCAGTAATAATACAGGTGAATGAATGTGACCAATCCACTGATGTAGGTAATCCCCTAGTCCTTTCTCGCGTCACGCGTGACGGGATAAGAGGATGGCTATTTTTAAATTCGGGACATCATGGCATCGTACCCTCATAGATCCGTAATAGTAAGATTTTTGCTGCGTTTTCTTAAACCTGTTGAGCCGTTGAGTTCAGCACTTCTACTTTTGATTAGAGAGTAAGTTTATTTACTTATTTACAATTTTCTTTCAAAGATATTATTTTACTAAGAACATCGAACTTAAGTGCTTTTCAAAAAGCTATATTCTTTAGCTGGCGTCAAGCCCCGATGAATTTTTGCAGCCACCTTGCTGGTTTGCGAAATGATAAAATGTTATGCATGTCTGACTTTTACATATACCTTAATATCCTTTGCTATATATTACGACAGTCGTTACGGGTCGTCAGAAGCCCGAAAGTCTGACAACCAGTCTTACCAAGGGGTATCATATCACCCAGTTACTGGGTTGTGAAAGTCAGATAGACAGTCGCTCTATATAAAATACTGGTATTCAGCTGCATCCGGTTAGACTGGAAGCCCACCCCAATATCGTTAGGCAACGGCTAGGCGGGCAGATCCTTTGCTGAAGCGAAGCGTTCGGCGTAGGTGGTGTTACTTTTGTGAACAAAAGTAATTTATCTTTTGTAATGTGTAATATCAGTGTCACTTTATAGGATTAGGTTTTTTTTTTTTCTTTATTTGTTTATAGGGGCTTTTACGCATAGCGTATGTCAGTCCCATCGTATCCTAAACAATTATACTTTCACAAGACGTGGGCCATGAATTTGAAAAAACCCTTCGCATCGTCGCCATTTGGTTGGGATAGAAATGTATGGAACATATCTACATCAGTTCTGTTCAAATTCAGGGACTTTACTAAATTATTTCTACTGGACCGATATTGGACACATTCCATCAATAAATGTTGTAGGTACTCGACAGCTTGGGCGGAGCACCGCCGTGTCCTCGCGGAGGCGATTGGCGGCAATGACCTCTCGCGTCCGGCCCTGGTTCAGGCCATGGTACGGAGCGAGAGGGCATGGGAAGCCGTCACCTCCTTCTGCGAAGCAGTAATGCTCGCGAAGGAGGAGGCGGAACGCGTGAGGGAAAGGCAAAGTTTGCGCCCTCACGCCCCTAACCGCCGCCGTTGGAGACGCCCTGGGCGTCGGGAATCCCAGGCGGATTCCCGGCCACCATAGGCGCGGGCTTGCGGACGGCGAGCAACGGGCAGCTCGCCGTCCGATAAGGACCAGGCCCGGGTCGATGGCGCGTCGTGTTCCACGCGCGCCTCATAGAGATGTCAGCACAATTGACGGGGTCCGGTAGGACCGATGCCTGCCAGGGTTGCGGGAAAGTCCGAAAGGGATACCGGGACCTTGGCAACAGGCAAATGAAGGAACACGGGTGGGTTTTAGTCAGTAAAAGTCTGACACGCCCTTCCGCTCCGCCCAGAGCGGGAGAAGTCATTGGATGATTTCCCACCCACAAAAAAGGTACTCGACAGCTCCGCATTCCTCACAATTGGGTGAAGCGATTTTCTTCATCATGAAGGCAATTTTTTTGCATGGAACGTGTCCAGATAGCAACAATCAGTTTTCTATTAACATCACTAATCATAAACCAGGGCACGCGAAGAGGTTCAAACTGTATGGTTTTATACCATAAACCCTTATCTAATGACCGTTTATTAAAGTATTCTTTCGAATAATCATAGCATATATTTTTAAAAGGATTAGATAATTTGCTTTTTCTTATTGTTACACCACTAATTTTACGATAATTATGATTTTATGTGATAGCGTTGTCCTAATGAGTTTCCAATGATAATGCCCCAAGAGGAACGGAACGACAAACACTCCTTTAAACAGCTTTTTATAAGCTAATTAAACATCTGATGTAAGAATTAATATCCGATGTACAAAGCAAGACTACTTTATCCTACTTTAAGATAATTTCCCTCAGGAAAACTTCGTAGGAATCCCAACCTGAACTTCAAACACGAAACCTGTAAAAAAAACACTACTCAAATCGTGTAAGAGCCGGCAGCGGGCCCTTAGTCAATTTTCCGCGACTCTTAACGCCGAAACAGCCGTCGAGCATAAAATTAAGCGCGTAAATATATAACAACATGTAGTAAGTAAGTACCTAAATGGGCTCGCGTTTCACGGCCGGCTGCGTGGACGCCTCTTCAATTAGTGCACTAGACGGAAAATTAGCTCTCGTCACCTAAATGCACACCTGCGACGCTTTTGCGCGACTAAACAAAATATACAACCTTTGATATATCATGTAATAAACGAACTAAGCACATAATTTGTTTCCTCATAAAAAATTTGGAACACATTTCCGACAAACTTCTAGGACGTGTAAAAGCTCGGAAAAAATTAAGGAACCGTGTAACTTATACGTTCATTATGTTACGTGGGATGTTTCTTTTTGTTTCTTAGGTAATGTAATTAATACCAACATTTCCTTTAGCCTCATCAAAATGAATTGTTCTCCTTAGCAGGTAGTACCTACATGCTACTATGAGGAGATTGGATGGTGTATTTTAGTTAACCAATCAAAGAAATAACTAATCATAATTTGATTAGGTATTGAGTATATTACTTACTTCATAAAAGATAGCTTGATCTCTGCGACAGCTGTCAGTAAAATCACGGCTATGAAGTCCTGAATTTCATAATAATACAGACAGTACCTGTCAATGTCATACTTTATGGGAATGCCGACATAATTAGTGATGGGCGTTGAATCATCGTGACCACATACTATAAAACTATCGATATTTAAACTAAAACTTAATTTTAATCAATTTTGAATTAACTTAATTTAACAAGAGATTATAATTTTACAAGATTTTTCTAGCGATTCAGAAACTGATTCATATATGGATTTGGGGTGTACTCCTTTAAGAGAATAAATGTATTTTATATTAAAATATTCGTTTAATTTAGTAACGTTTGTAATTTTTCTGTTTATTATAAGACATTTAAATTATTTGCATTGTTTTTTAAAGACTAACTATTTATATATATACAACTATCTTAGTAAAAAGTAACTATACAAATAAACAATTAACTAGAATATAGCGTCGAAAAATTCCTCCGCATCGCTGTCGGCTGGTAATGTACCCAAGAGACTGGCGGCATTGCCACGTTGTATGGCAATGCTTATCCTCTGACCAAGGTAAAAGCCAGCCCTTGGGTCACGGGAAGTGTCAAATAGCCGTTTGGAAATTTCATCAAACAAGCTGTAAAGTTGTAATTAAATTAAACCCAATTATATGTTACACTAGCATCGATAATAGTACGAAACGTCGATAATTTCTATCGACAATTTTTGATATCCTAGGAATGTCAGTTTGACATATGTCGCAGAGATCAAGCTATATTTTATGTAGTTTAATTCCATGATATTGAGAGACAATAGTTTATCCTGCGGGGTAATTGCGTACCTCACCAATATTTTTTTTTTTCTCCTAGCCTTCGCTAGCCCACTCCTGGGCAAAGGCCTCCCTCCACTCCATCCATATTTCGCGAGCCCGCGCGTCCTCTTTCCAGTTTTGATGGAACCTATCCAGCTCGTCCCGCCATCTCCTACGTGGTCTGCTGCGACCCCGTCTCACTGTCTCAAAGCACCAGTTCTGTTCTATTAAGGCCCACAGTTTGTCCGGCTTTCATTTTGACAGATCAGCCACGTCATTGCGTTATTTACATTGATGAGCAGACGAATTTTTCAAACAGCAGAAGTAATGGATTAGGAATATCTTTCAAAATCCTCAGATTGTGACTAAAAGCGTGTTACGTTGTCACAAAGCACCTTTCATTATTCAAAATGTACTTCTCCAAGTAAGAAAAAAGGATCTACAGTATCCATTCTTCATCTCTGGTACCAGGATCGCAGCACTTCTCAGTAGGTCCATCAATCACGCGTCCGATCAGACACGGATCGTTGCGCGGCGCACAGTAGATAAATTGTCTCTGTTACATACACAAATATTAAAGGAGGTGAGTTATATTATGGGTGTGAAGGTTTGAAACAAACGGTTTCGTTTTGATTCTTGATGTATGAAGAAAGAGCGAACTTGATATACAGAGTTAAATTAATTTGACCCTGTATACCACGTTCGCTCTTGTAGTGCCGCCGTGTCTGTCAACAAACTTTCATAGGGATCCTTAGTTTTTCACGGCAATAAAACGTGTGAGTACATACAATAAGACACGTAGCACCGTAGAAGTACGACAAAATAAACAAGAATAGAGAAAATGACAACAATATTCTGATTCAAAAGAGTGTCCGTGAAGTTTCTTGCCCGTTCTTCTCCATAGGAACCTACGCTTTGGAATGGGCAACTAGCTTCATCTTTCTGACTGACCGACCCCTTGACAATTCAAAAGTGCCTGTAATTGGTTTATTTGAAATAAATGCTTTGAGTTTGAGTTTGACAGATCACAATCTGTCATTTTGCCTATTCTACCGTCGACAAAACCCGTTTTTACGGTGGTCACGCGTACAGAGCTCATGCGAAGACAGTTACGACAGCCTTACATACAACCGCATCATTTCCTTAAAAAGTCCATCCCAGCTCATTAGAACAACCATAAGACATCAACCTGTAGTATCCTCTCACCTCCTGGTACATAAACACAGGTAAATGATGTGCGTGCTCGCTCATACATATTCAGTGACATCACACGATCACACTCACTTACCCACGCCTCGCCAAACGGCGCCATCTTGTTTTTATCTTGTTTATTTCCACGTATTTCTTTAACTCTTGTACTTGTGTTATAAGTACTTGTGTCGTATGTGTGTGTGTGTTTAGGATATAGGTCGTTACCACGATAAAAAGGTTTTTGAAAGATTTGTGATCTATTTATTGAAAGCAGCACGTAAATAAACATTTTGTCTTATATATTTCTGTAACAAGAACGGGCTATTTACAGGGTTTTTTTTTTTTATTGTAAATAATGATATTAATTAAGCTATTATCAATCTGTGTATTAGCATTTTGTTACAGCTGAAATTATTCTCTTTAACTGTTTAGTGAGACATCTATTGAATGTTTTCATAAAATTATGCGTAACAACAGCATACCCCAGCTGCTGAGCACACATTTTTCGAAATTTTCTTGACAACACAATTTAAAATCAATCTCACGTTATTACTTTTAATTTCAATTCTCGCCTCCATAAGCAAACATAAAACGAAACCTCTTAAAAGTGTATTTATTTATCTCCGAGAACATTCTATCACAGAGACAGCCTGTATTGATTTCATAATATCCTGGTACAAAATAAGCTTTGCAGAATAAATCATGCAAGGAAATAACAATTTGTTAAAATGTAGGCGCCGACGGGAAATACCGCCCGGTCATCTAGCGATGTTGTTTAGGTTTCTACTTTGTGTATTTATCGAGACTCCGAGCAATTTAGAGTTGTATCGATTTTGAAGATACTTTGAAAGGAAAATTAATTAGTGAGGTTAGATGGGTTTTAAAGACTATTATTTTTGCTTTGAAAATTTGTGAAATTGGTGTTTGTTTTCTCGCTTGTGGCTAAACAATAACAGCCGCACGGGTCGATCCATCAGGTTAAGCTACGCTTGCCGGGGTTGGTCCGTGGATGGGTGACCATCTTTACATATCGAGACTCCTCCGTGCCTCGTAAAGCACGTTAAGCCGTTGGTCCCGGCTGTCATTTATGGATCTTTGACAGTAGTTACGGGTCGTCAGAAGCCCGAAAGTCTGACAACCAGTCTTACCAAGGTGTATCTTATTACCCAACTACTGGATTTGTGGAGGTCAGATAGGCAGTCGCTCGGTGTTCAGCTGCATCCGGTTAGACTGGAAGCCGACCCTAAAATAGTTGGGAAAAGGCTAGGTAGGTAGATAGATTGAATGGTGTTTGTTTTTAAAAGGGAGAAAGTTTGGTCGTCATGGTATCGGTCAGACTTTGATACCCGGATACATTAAATTAATTTCTCATTGATAAACTAAGAAAGAAAAATAGGTTTATTTGTCACAGAAACACGTGCATACAAAAAAAAATTACAGTACTTCCTTACATATTATAAAACAAAGTCCTCCACCTCGTCTATCTGTCTGTTCGCGATAAATTTTAAAACTACTGCACCGATTTTCATGCTGTTTTCACCAATGGATAGAGTGGTTCTCGAGGAAGTTTTTGTATATAATAACCGACATCCACGCGGGCGAAGCCGCGGGCATCAGCTAGTAATCATATAAATCATAGAACTATGATGTCAGGAGTACAACAGGAACTAGTTGCATGTCTTTACATGCTAAAGTTTTTATGTTTTACTAGCGTTAGGTCGGTTCCGTACGAGAACCTCAATATCATAAAAAATATGATTAATATCAAATATCAAAGATCAAAATATCCTCATAATATATCACGAAGGCAGTATGGCAGAGAACAAGTCTTCAACTTCTGATTCCATAAAGTTTATAAATTCAATAACACTGTGCAAACTGCTTGCACGGCCAAACCTCAGCGGACGACTTGTAATTTGAATATGATATATAACACTATTGCTTCTCTTTGGAACTCTACACTTTAATATAGACTGCGTTTGCTCATAAAGCAGAGTAATTCTAACTGTCAGAGATAGAAAGAAATAGAAAATGGTGCTAAAGATATTCAAGCGCATTTTTTTTAAAAGCGTCGGCCTTCTCTCAACTGAATTTATGTCCACTTAGTAATCTTAAAATAATTAATTCACCTTGTATATATAGATGGGCTATTAGAAAAACTGGCTGTGTGCGGTGTTTGACTAGTGTGACGGACATAATTATCCGTAGCCTAAGCTCGCTACGCCGTAGCCGCGTAACCGCGTAGGCCCAGCGTAGCAGAGCTGCGTAGCAACGTGCTGAATATTTTGTATGCTGACTGACTTCTGACTGGAAAAATACTGAATAAGCACTCATGGTACAAAACAAATCTGCGGGTTCATGTTTTTTAAAGGAAGATTTAAATGAATATTTTCTTCAAAATGAATCATCTGCCTAGACTTTTCCCAACCATGTTGGGGTCGGCTTCCAGTCCAACCGGATGCAGCTGAATACCAGTATTTTACATGGAGCGACTGCCTATCTGACCTCCACAACCCAGTAACTGGGTAATACGATACCCCTTGGCAAGACTGGTTGTCAGACTTTCGGGCTTCTGACGACCCGTAACGACTTTCAAAGATCCACAAATGACAGCCGGGACCAAAGCTTTAACGTGCTTTCCGAGGCACGGAGGAGTCTCGATATGTAAAGATGGTCACCCATCCACGGACCAACCCCGGCAAACGTAGCTTAACCTGATGAATCGACCCGTGCGGCTGTTATTACTTAGCCACGAGCTCCTCCTTCTTCAAAATGAATATCACCACAAAGTGCCTATTCTAACCAAACTGCTGATCTAATTACTCTCCTTACTCAATCTTCTGACTGTTGCGTTATCGTCGGTAAGATTGTCTACGTGTCGTATCTTAAGACAGTGCTGCCATCTAAAGTGGCTCTCAATCGCTACACTTTACTTCAAATTGCGTGCGGAGAACATCATATTCAAGTTGTCTTTAGTATTTTATATTTAAAGTATTTAAACACAAAAACGTTCACGTATATAATACGTAATTTTCATTGCCTATACTAACCTATTTGGAAAAGAAAAGACGAGTAAAATATCGAGAAACAATGAGAACCCCAATTGGCTTTATGGTAATGATTGATGACTCTTGTGACACAGGAACTTCTAGTATGTACTATCAAAGAAACAATAAATATCTTTACACCGTAAGGACTATTTTTGCTTGCAGCACTCGGACGCTATAGAAATCTCATCAACCAATAGCATCGCAGCATCAAGAGCCAGGAAGAGAAAAAAAAAAAGAAAAAAAATACAGAGTCACGTTTATCATTATCATCAGTCTCGAATAGTTCACTGCTGGACATAACTTAGCTCACTTTCACTCAGTGAGTTTGATTTACGGCCCCTCTCTACCATCAACTACTGCTACCATCCCACAAATTAGTCTATGAGTACTTTTATTAACAGTTTATTTTCTTTTGTTTCAGATCTTCACCATGGGCCAGCGTTACTTAACAACTTTATGTGCTTTGATGTTCGTCGCGGCGGGCTACTGCCAAACTGGTAGGTTAAAAATTGAAAGGAGTTTATTATAAACCGACCCTGAACAACAATAAGATCTTATTCCAAGTCAGACCTCTTTCTTTTTCTGCAATCATAAAACTTTGAATACCTACAGGTGTAGTGCCTGCATGATTTTCATCTTCGCTATGGGTTTGGGAATTGAACCAAATTCCAGAACTGAATACAAGCACATAACAAATACAGGATAGGTCTTACTAGTGATGGATTAATTAGAATTCGCATTCATTGTTAGCTTGCGAATTCATATTTAGCATTTAGCATATGAAATGCAGTTGCGAAATTCTGTGAAGTGCTAAGTGAATTTATCGCTTCGTTCTTTTTTATGCTGTCATACGTCAGAGCGTCGACGCACGCAGCGATAGCGTGCGGTCTCCGTCGCACCTACAGGAAGTCGGGAATACTAGATCTATCAGTTTCACGTGACCGTGACACAAAATTCACATACTTCATTATTGTCAATTATTGTCATATTAGCTATTAGCATAGCAATAACAATTATCATGCTAAGACTCCAAAATTCACATGCTAATGAAATTAATGCAAAATCACATTAATTGCCATTACTAGGTCTTACCTTAAACTTTTACTAAAATGACCATTTAAAAAAAAAAAATGGCCATCAAATTTCTTTTTTCTAGGTAGCTACTCAACTTTTACGACCACTAAAACTTTAAAATATGCACATCCTTTCAGAGTGCATCGCAGCAAATGATAATTAGCTCGCGTAGTTGTGGACATGAGTGATGTGGACTCAGCGATCATTGTGACAGCCAAGAGCCTCAAACCAATAGGAGGCGAGGCTTACCATAAAGAGGCTTCAAGGGTTTGATTCTGAAAGCAGAACTTACTTCTGCCGGTCTATTCTGTAAACACCTCACCATGAAAACTTAGGTGAAGTGAGCTGTCAATCCCTAGGTGACAGCTCACTTTAAGCTCACTTCACCTACAGAAAACCACTACTGGACACGGCTAGTCGGAAAACTCAGGTGAAATGAGCCTGAAGTGAGCTGTCATTCCACCAGAAGGCCAATTCTCGTTCTTAAAAACGTTCATATTCAAGTCATGATCTGTCAAACTTGTCAAAAATGTTGGTAAATTGATAGTTATTTTGACAGATTGCGAATGAGATACGAATGCGAACGTTCTTAAAAAATACGAGAATTGCCCCTCTGATGCTAGGGATTGACACTATTGACAGCTGGAGCTATTAGCTGTCAGCAGCATTGCTATTCTGTAACCATCTCACCGTGAAAACTTAGGTGAAGTGAACGTGGAGTGAGCTGTCATTGACATCGATACCTACCTATTGATGCTAAAGCAGCGACAGTTCACTTGAAGCTCACTTCACCTAAATTTTCATGGTAAGATTTTTACAGTATTAGTAATAGTTCTGCTGTTCCCAATACCGGTACACTATTGTTTTAAATAAACCATAATTTTCAGAAACCGAGCCCCCAACAACAGCCACCACAAAGGCTCCTGCTACTACCACAGTGGTGACTTCCACCACCACGGCGTGGGAGACAGAGACCCTGAACGAGGGGCAGGCGATACAGAAGGCGCTGCAGTATCTGTTGCAGCACCGCCAGCCCGACTGGGGGTGGGGCAACGATACACACCATGTTATGCTGACTTTGCAGGTAGGGAGGAACTTGTTCTAAATGATAAATGATTTTATTTCTGTAAGTAGGTTTGTACAAACACTTTTACACGTCAATCACATTTTTAAAACTAGATGAGATCGGCGTTTCCTATCTGACTACTCTGAGAAGAAAGGCCGAAACAAACTCAGAGGTAGTCTCTTTTAAAGTCCAGACATAATCTTGGTCGGATCATGTGAAGACTATGTAGATTCGTGTCTGAAATGGACTTTTGAGGAAAGAACAATACAGATTGAGTGGACCTGTCCAGTCAGTGCACGCATTTGTCAATAATCGTGCAGCTCAACTCCAATTTTAAGGAGCTCTATATGAACGAGCTTGTCTGACGAAGTAGGTCTGACCAAGAAACTTATGCCCGCCACATAGCACTCTAGCTTTTTCCACGTTGAAGATGAAGAGACCAACTTTAATCCATCTTCAACAATCATCATTTTCAATTTTGGCAACGCATAGGTAAACCTTAGAGGGGCTATTCTCGTAATTAGGGTTCCGTACCCAAAGGGTAAAACGGGACCCTATTACTAAGACTCCACTTTCCGTCCGTCTGTCTGTCTGTCTGTCTGTCCATCTATCACCAGGCTGTATCTCATGAACCGTGATAGTTAGACAGTTGAAATTTTCACAGATGATATATTTCTGTAGCCGCTATAACAACAAATACTAAAAAATTCAATAAAATAAATATTTAAGGGGACTCCCATACAACAAACCATAATTGTTTTCTGTTTTTATAGATAATGGTACGTAACCCTTCGTACGTGAGTCCGACTCGCACTTGGTCGGTTTTTTTAAGAACGCTTGCTTTCGAATCTCATTCACAATCTGTCAAAATAAAATCAATTTACCAACATTTTTAACAAGTTTGACAGAATTGGCCTTCTGGTGTTGCAAATGAAAAGTGGTGGTTTCATTTATCATTAGATGTATCCATGGTGTATTTATTCAACTGAAAACAGCCCTTTAGTCCCATTCTACGTCAAACGTACACCGGATCAGGAAGCCAAAATGCTCCAATACACTTTGGACATAACAATTAGATATGGGTTGTAACAGGTTAAACACGATATCTGTTATCAAAAAAATAACAGATACAAATATCTGTTATTAAATCACAGCCTGTTATTTTTGTACGGACGATAAATACGTATTTAAATCTCAATCGAATATCTTCTTTATTTCTTTTTGGTTTAAAGTTGAAATTCGTATCTATCTGTTATAAAATAACAGCCTCTTATTTTTGTAATCTCAATTCAATCAATCAATCTGCCTAGCCTTTTCCCAACTATGTTGGGGTCGGCTTCCGGTCTAACCGGATGCAGCTGAATACCAGTATTTTACATGTAGCGAATGCCTATCTGACCTCCACAACCCAGTAATTTGGTAATACGAGATAAATCACAATTGAATATCTTCTTTATTTATTTTCGTCAAAGTCGAAAATCGTATCCGAAGTTTTAACAGTAACAGCCGCGGTAACAGTCTTGAGGATCTGTTATTTTAAGTAACAGCTATGTTTTATTGTTAGGAACAATTGTTATCTGCTATTTTTAATATCTGTTATTTCTAACTGTGACGATAAATACGCCTCACTCCTAATAACAATCATCATGAGCGTGACATCACAGCCAAATATTACCATACATTTTGGCAGATAACCAAATAGTATGCAACTAGGTCAGGTAGATAAAGCTATCATCAAACGTATTTCCGATACACCTTACCTACGCATCTCAGTATCGCGTAGTAGCATCTGCCTTAATCTGCGGATTATCTTACCAGACCGCGTCTGATTGTAGGAGTATGTTATACTTATAGGTAAAAACCAACTGAATTTTGAGCCAACTGAAGTACTATAACATAGAAATTAAGGAGTTGAGTTTACTTTTCATATGGTCTGTTCAGTCTAAATAAAATATTTGAATATGATTTTTTTTTTTGTATTTTTGCTACAGAGAAAACGACAATTTTTCGTAATTGTTTTATTTTTTGGGAGATCCTAATTAATTTAGGTTGCATACGTTACTGTACTCTTGATAGGCCATAGGTATAATAAATCTACATTCGATTTATGAGTCCACTAGGAATACGAAATAAATACGTTCATGTCAAAAGGGCAACAAATATGAGCACAATTTTCGCTTTTCAATTCGAGATTGTCCCGTTCGCGATCTTATGGGGACAAAATATGATAGACATCTATGATTTCTTTTGCAGTTGGCCAACAACACTGGCAAGGAGATCGAGCAGCAAGGTCTGGAGATGCAGCTGTCAGCCAAACAGATGGAGATCGAGATCCTGCTCATGATGTCTAAGTGAGTTACCACCGTTCTTCGATCATCTGATTCAAGTGTTTTATGGAACGCAGTTAATGTTCCAGATACAATTTGCAATATTTCTGTCCCTACTTGTAAGGACAGCATAGTATTTCTTCCTTTTTGTACGAACTATTCTAAAGTTTCATTGTATAACTTCAACATACGTACAAAAAACCTAAAAAATTGAAATCGTTATTCAACCGTAATAAGCGTCAAACCGTAATTTGTCAAAAGTCACTACAATAAGTTCGTTTTAAAAATATCAACATCTCCACCAGACACCACGAGTCTCCTCCTCCTCTGGGGCGCCTGGCCGCCTACACCCTTGCCTTGGGAGCTCTGTGCAAGGACCCTCGCTCCTTCCACGGCCGTGACCTGGTAGCAGCCCTCCTGCATCGAGAGCCTCCACATGATCTAGAGTTCGCCTATGCGACCCTGGCTGCTTGCTCCTCAGCAGCTCATGTGAGGCGCCGCCACATTAGGAGACTCCTGGATATCGCTAATGCTGCGTCTGATCATAGTCTCGGTAAGTTTTGTACATATTTAAATAAGTATTGACTGATGACAACGAGGGACTTCAATAAATGAATAGCTGACTGCCAACCTTCGCTAGTCTATGAGTACCTCTATAAAGAGAGCAAGAGTTAATTAACTTTGCCAAAAATCTATCCTAACATCACTGTCTCATAATATTGAATCCAGCTACACGTGACAAAGGCTGTGGCAGTATGCTAAATCCCTTGGCCACGCGCTACACGAGACACAGTAATAACGCACGCGCGTTTCGCTTGACGCAAGTCGCATCGCTCGAAACTGTGAACGGGGCTTCAATTTTGTCAGTGGTACTGTTAGAACAAAATCACACTGACCAAAATATTCCTTCCATTTAGACACGATCTCGATGGTGATCCTGGCGCTGCGCTGCGTGGTACAGGATCACCGTCACCGCAGCCTCATCCACTTCGTGCGACGCCCCATGGCCGGGCTGGCCAGGCAGCAGCACTCTGACGGGAGCTTCGGAACACTCACTACCACTGCACTGGCCATTCAGGTAAACAAATAACCCACAATATTATAGCATTAGCTGGTCAGTTTAAGACCATTATACCATTTAGACCATTTCGTACCATGTGCGCACCAACTGACTGTTAAGTGCAAACGTTACCTGCTCTGCACGTCACCTGCACATGATCATGGCAGAGCCCTATATAGTCGTTTTACAGGTCCACAGACATCTACTCAGTATCATAATCAGCCTATTATGTTCCCCCTGCTGGAACACGGGCCTTCTCTCTGTGAGAGCGAGTGGGCCGTAATCTGCCACGCGGGCCCATTGCGGGTTGGTAGATGTCAGATGTCTTTGAATTTTTGGTTCTAGGACATGCCGGATCTACTTAGTAAAAATCTTAAATTCAGTCACAGACAACGCACAGCTTTAACCGCTAGGTGTAGAAGTATGATTTTTGCACAAGAATTCCATTTATAACGAAGGTGAGCACTCAGGAAGGATTTTTAAATTTTTTGCCCCAAACGGAATGAAGGTTTGTGTGGAATGGAAGTTCGTAATGATAGTTAAATCAGTTAGTTAATAATGATCGTTGCTGATAGGAAACCCAATAGTGTGGGCCACAGGGGTCTTTTTTAAATAAAGAACCTCGTCCTTCAGGTATTTTCGAATTCGATTTAAACCTCCTCCTTAATTAATCCTCCTTTCTCACGGTCAGGCTCTGGAGGACTCGGAGTCAGGTCCAGGTGCGCACCAGCACTGGAGCTTCCCGGCAGCTCGCAAGTGGCTGGTGGAGCGCCAGCGCGCGGACGGCGGCTGGGGCGACGTGGCCAACACCGCGGCCGCTGTGGCCGCGCTCACCCCGGCTTCGCTCGCCGCCGTGCGCCCGCCGCACTGCTCTGATAAGCTGCTCGATAACCGACATGAACCATTAGGTGAGTACTTGACATTTTCTCTTCCTATGCATTTTTCAAAACACTATATTAAATCACTATTTAGTACTCGACCTTCTAGTACCTCGAATCGAAAACGTCTCATTCACGCACATAAGGCGGGGTTGGTTAACTTACTCTGACTGGAGACCAACAAACCCCGACAATTATGTATTGCGAAGGCGACGGCCACAGCTATTGGCGGTACCCAGTAGTAGAACCAATCTGCTGAGTAAAGCCCCTATAACGCGTACCTTGCGTGTACTTAATGACGTAGCGGACAGCATAGATCTTTTTACTTGTTCTCTGAGTGAGTTCACAAAAATCACGATGTACAGAATATGTTATTTTAAACAATAAAACTGTAATTATGGCCACGCTATTGAATTGGGAAATTCCTGTAATGATAGTGATGATGAGTTAATAAATAAATAAAATATCTAATCTACAATCCGTTTTAAACACTTTGGCTAAACGCGGTGGTTATTTTGATATTCCAGACAGCAACGGCGGTGACGGCACTCTGAAGCTGGCCTACCAGTCAGGCAGCACCAGCAACGAATCTGACGCACGCAACGTATCCTTCACGTATACGCTGTGGGTCGGCACCAACGTCACCGAGAACTACACCCTGCACATGGTCGCTCCTAGGTAAGTAAATTGTACTAGGATGACAGAATAAGCGAGGAGCTTGACGGAACCGACTGCCCAGTTGCTCCAGAAAGAAATCGAGTTACTTTGGCAAGGTGTGCCCGAAGGCCAGTGGTGGTGAGAATTAGCGACACGCTTCTACTAGGTTAACAGAATAAGCCAGGAGACTGATGATACTGAGAACACCCAGCACAATGCGGTCGCGTCTAGGTAAAAAGCGATTCAAAGTACTAGGCCAACAGGATGAGTAAGGAGCCCGCAGGTTTTTATTATCATTAACATTTTTGGTCTACGAGTACTTTGTAATTTGGGTTTTCCCTAATCATGACGTGACTCTTCTTTCTTTATTATTAGCCACTTATCAATTAAATTTCAATTACAGGAACATATCATTCTTCCACGTGATGCAAATTGCTGCGGAACTGCACCCTAAGTTTAAGTTCGAGGCTAGCGAGTGGCCCAACGGCCACTACGTGCACACCATCGCCGGCCATAAGGAGGAGCCGATGGGCTATCACTACTGGCTACTGTACCGTCTGCCGGAGAAACCAGACCCCGCTAGCCCGCCCGGCAACCAGCTCGTCGCTCCCGTCGGTAAGAACCATAATCAACCTTATAGTTTTTCTTTGCCAAATCTAGAAAATCAAGTTATAGAAGCCATGCCTAGTCTCAAGTCAAAAAAAGAACTAAATATCTCTGGGTCTACTACTGCTACCTAAACCTTCTGAATCAAAATTTTCCAATAACCACAATAAATAATTAGTTTTATTTTAACCTTATCTTTCTGTTCCAGGTGTGGACGACTTATTAGTCGAAGATGGAGAACATTATCTGTTCTGGTACAAGAAGTTGTAATTCATCCACCAATCACAAACCAGCACCTTATCGAAGCAAAATTGATTGTATTTCAGTGACATCCAATGAACCTTATTTAATACAGCATAACTATTTATTTATGCCAATTTGCAACCCCCTGTTTCCGTTAAATCGGTACAAAAATACCCGAAACTTAGTCGTAAGATTCGCAGTCATATTATAATGTATTTCTATAGAATTAATAGGGTTTTAGGAACATATTTATGAAATAACATACCTATAATAATTAATTAAATCTGACTACCTACTTGAACCTTTCA
The DNA here is from genome assembly GCA_949152455.1 of Lithophane leautieri. Classification (NCBI taxonomy): domain Eukaryota; kingdom Metazoa; phylum Arthropoda; class Insecta; order Lepidoptera; family Noctuidae; genus Lithophane; species Lithophane leautieri. The sequence goes on from OX424478.1 coordinate 13,177,694, forward strand.
TGAAGCATAGTCTCTAGCTGTGGTCAATTCTCTAACGTTACTATAGAACATTTGTATGAAAAAATGTAAAAATGCTATCTCAATTTCTAAGTGACTGTCTGCTGTGAAAGACACCAAAGATCTATGTTTTCCATGCCCACAAGGGATGATTTTGATGTAAATATTTCCATAATGGTATAGCTTGAGATGCTTATTATTTAGGCCAAGTAATACATGACTAAAATTGTAATATTCCATCGATCCCCTGGCTAAGCAGGTCCCATGATTGAACCTTGAGGAATCCCTTGACTGAGTCCAAATTATTACAAGTCATCAAGACGAGTCTGAATTTTGGGAATATGTCCCTAAATATCTTGAAATAATGTTGGTTGTTGTTCGCTTTATACGCCTATAATTCCATGAGTTCCTTTATAACTATCTCAAGCTAAAACACACATTGTAGGTTCTATAACTAACGAACAATTACTTCCGTGTTTACTTAATAATGCATTATATTTTAAAGGTGCAATAATTCTGTAATTTTAATCGTCAATAACATTATAGTCAGAAAATTGACATCTAATGATGTTTTTCAATTTCCTGATAATAATAATGACACTATTTTTATCAGCAATACCTTGCATGCGTTAGTTGGGCATGTTTAATAGCGAATAGATCGATGTTAAGATTCATGTTAAAGTAAGCGATTCTCAATTTAAAACATTTTTAATGCATCCATCGAGTTAATGGAGGAAAATGTAAGACAAAGGAATTTCGCACTTGTATTTAAATCTCTGATTACAATAACATTGATTATTTACGTATCCATGCGAAGTAATCCAATTACCACCGCGAACTACCGTGATAACATCGCTAGATTATTGAGTAAAATACGTTTTCTACAGTAAACAGTGTTTACACAAGTGCATTTTACGTAAAGTATACCTTTGTATACATTGAATTTAAACAGAAAACAGCTGCATACTAAAATAACTGTTTTTGTACACTTTTCTCACATCGTTTTTATGCATGCATTTTAAAGATGCATTTTTTTTTACATTCATATAATTTATTTTTGAAGTGAAGTCTTCTTCACTGCTATAATTACGATCCGTATGTATTCACTTAAAAATCTGTTCATTAAATTACATTATTTCCATAAACTCGATGCCTATTGTAATAATTCTATAATAGTAATGACATATTGTGTAATCTCGGAAACAATAGATTTTAACTAATCATTTTAGACGAGACTGAACGCAGCGTTATCTGATTGAAGTGCGTTAGATTAACATTTTTATTGTACCTATTGAATGGTTCTTAATAAAGTATGAAAATTCAGTAACTTTAGATGTTTTATTTTCTTACTAGCTTCCGCCCGCGGCTTCGCCCGCGTGGTATGTCGATAAAAAGTAGCCTATGTCCTTTCTCAGGCTCTAGACTATCTGTGTACCAAATTTCATTTAAATAGGTTCAGTAGTTTTGGCATGAAAACTCCACAGACAGACAGACAGACAGACTTCACATTTATAAAATTAGTAAGGATAAATTGATAGATGCTCTGATACCATCCACGAACGCTGAAATAGCGAAAATAAATCGATTTTTTACATTTTGATTGATAACATTTTTGTATGGATTATTCAAGAGTACTGTCACCCATGGAAGAATCCTTACAAACTCAAATCATTCTGCAATTGCATACGATCCCTACAACCCTCTGGTTGATCTTTCTTAGAATTGTTCGTCAACGGACCATTGAAGTAATAAAAGCCAATCATAAGATCCAACATTTATTAAATTTGTACAATTTACATATAACACCAATATGACCACGTTGGCTGGGTATTGAACCTACCCAGTGCATAGTTAGCTACAAAGTGTTCCTTATATGACTTCCAAAAAAGAAAACAATGTCCTCATAAAAATAGCATTGGAATATACTTTATTTGAAAGTGCTTCATAAGAACTTACATAATAAGTTATTAAATAACTTAAATCACACATACAACCTTCATTTATAATAATTATTATTGGAAAATAAAATAATAATGCTTTTCTTTTCATGTGAGAACATAATAGTAACTTTGAAAATTAAACTATCTGAACTTAAAATTCTCGCATCGTCACAGATAACATAAAATTAAGATACAATTCCAGTTTCTCTTAACCACTGCTTAGAAAAACCCTTCTTTGTACAGTCAGTGCAAAACATAATTTTGCCTTTCACAAAATTTATAACGTCTTTTATAAAAATGATTTATATTCTGATATCAATTATTTAGAGGATATCGACTAAAAAAATAAAAATAAAAATATTCATAAAGAACGTGCGAGCCTTACAGTAGTCGCATAATGTGTAACATCTGACATCTTGGCTGATATATGTATAAGTGAGTTTGTTTGTTTGCTACGCTAAAACGGCTGACCGGATTTGGATGAAATTTGGCACATGGGGAGACCATGACCCGGAGAAGGATATAGGCTACTTTTCAACCTGGATCGCAGATGAAGTCGCGGGCTACAGCTAGTAACCAATATAATATTCATCATCATCGTCATCGGTACCATCTGACGACCAAACACAAAACCGCGCGCGCTCATTCGTCAAATCAAATAGCGCGTGCTTCCCCGGCTTCCTGTTACACACTTCCGTCCCTTTTCACGAAATCAGTCCCATAGATTGCAGGAAAGCGAGAGGAAAGATGTTACACATCAAGAAGAATACATTTTCATCGGCAATGGGCTCGCCCCGTATTACATGGGACTTACAACATGACTGGCAAAACGTAGTATAGGTACACCTCTGCCTAACCCTTTGGGGATTACAGGCGTGATGTTTATGTAATACATTTTCTTAGGTCCGTTTAAAAGCTAACCAAAATAACTAAACACTACAATACTTTAATAAGCAACCTCGTTGTTGAAAGCTGTCACCAGGTACACAAATGCTTCCCAATTTTATTGTGAACGTATACATAATAATGATGCAATAATAAATATTTCAGTATATTGTTTGAAATTAACACAGTGATGGTCAAAATATATTCGTGCTATCATTCAAGACACTTGAGTGCTAGAAAATATTTCCAAAATTGTTTTATTTCCTAACATTGCTTGCTGCATAATGTAGCCGCAGCGTAACCAATCTTGGATTCAAACTAGCAAATAAAAATAATAGGTCTTCCATAACCAATATCCAATAGATCCTAAAAAAAAACATAATAAGGAAAATTGTATTCTTTTAAGACTCCTTATTTCATAAATTCAATCTAGTAGAGATATAGGTAAATAAAATGAGCAATATTATTAAATAATAATTAAATTGTGCATAATTATAAATAATTGTGTCGATATAATTAATATAATTGTGTCGATATAATTAATATACATGTGCATACACAGCTCGTCTAGTAGTTACACGGATTTGTGGAAACTCACTCAAAGACAGGTAAGTATAGTCAAGAAAATGTAAAAATGCTTTAAAGTTATAGATCTCGTGCACTAGACGGCCACGAGTCGGGCCAGCCTGGTATGCGGCTAGTTGGCCGTTGCGACCAAGTGCGCGAAACGTATGGGTTTCTATAGTTTACCTGAGGCCCTAGACAAAGTGACATTCTATCAGCGATAACGATGATGGAAAAGGCAAAAATGTATAGGACTGACATAAGCTATCGAAAAGCTTATGTCAATCCTGTTGAAAGTCGTTGTAGAAATACGAAACGCTTTCGAAGCGATTGTCACTTGTCTAGGCCTTCTGGTCGCTGCGACCACTGGACGTAGTCGGGACCGTCTAGTCCGCGAGATCCCTAAGAAAACATCTGTTTCCAAAAAAACTCAATATCACACTGAAATTATCTTATAAGTACCCGTATTATCTGGAATAAATTCACAGTACACACCCGACGAAAATTATATCCACATTAAGTTAAAATTAAATATTATTCCAAAAATCAAGACACAAATACCTGTCTCTGTGTTAGTTTAACAACAGTTTTCACGTCTTTTACTATTGGATCTATAACTTTTTTTATAATGTATCTAGCAGATACGTAGAAAAATCTTCAAGTCTGTGCATAAAGGATTGTACACATCTTTGAATAGCTTGTAAACGCATTTAAACACCGAAACAGCATCTTCTCTGAAATCCTCTATGCTAAGGCTACATTGTCGGGATAAAGCGAAGTACACTTCGTCCGGCCTTATCGCGACAATGTAGCCGTAGCATTACACTTTAACTTGATGAATCAAATGAAAAACCTCTCCATTTCTCATTGGAGGCTTTTAAAAGATTCCGATGATGCACGTTGGCCCCGAGGGGCGCATCACAGAATGTAATAAGACACTATTACATTAGGCAAGGCTTGATAGGTCTCCCGACCATCGAAACATTCCAATATAAAAGTAGGGAAAACTACGCAATCTCGTTAAAAAAAAAAACAAAACAATCATCCGAACATAGTACCTCCTCCTTTTTTGAAGTCGGTAAAAATGTAACACGGTAACATAGTGCCATTTTTTAGTTTTTTGTTAAGGCATGTATTCTGAAAGTGGGCAACGTCGCAAATAGATGTCAAATATTTCACTGTAATGATTAATTTGTCAATATTACTGTATGGAAATATGAAAAATGGTTAACTAGTGAACTAAAATACCTACTACAATTATTATGGTAACACCGATAAGTAAAAAGAGTATTTTGAAAGTTTCCAAAACGGTTACAAAATCAAATTCAGTGTCATAATTGCAATTCATAATTAGTATTCTAGTTAGTAACCGATATTTCATATTTCCAAACAATAATCAAAACAGTTAAATATTTGACAGCAAAATGCGACGTTGGCAACTTTTAGAATCAACGCTCTTAAGTTTTTTTTGCTTAACACTTCATATTACGAACCATCCTAACGAACAAACCCTTCGAACGTAGATCCACGCGAGACAATGGATTTTTAATACGGCATACGAAGGGAGTGCCGGACAGAAATGACATGACGTGTTGCTGGGAAAGTTTGTTATTTTTTGTTCCATGCAAAAACGCTAAAAAGCTGTGAATGATTGATGCATTTTGGGCAAAAGGTATCATAAATCAAAGGGATCGTAAGCAACGATCAATATAATCGACAATTACAACAAATATGATCGACATTAATAAGTGTGTGTAGTTGTTATTTCAGTGCATATTACGCCTCAGTTATAAATAGACATTAAATTCGAACATTTTCTAACTGGCAACAATATTACGACGTACATTCTAATACAAATACAATGTGCGTCAAAGTATTGCTTCATCAAAAATATAAATACCAGCTTTCAGCGAAATATCATTTACAAATATAGTGGAATAGATAAGAAATAATAAAATACTTAAGATAAGTACATATTATTTATATCACATAGAGTACCGAAGAGGTAATGGTTCAGGTCAAATCACCTAAAGAGTTAAGATTAGAACGGACTGGGTCGAAACGAACTCGTAATGTCTTCGAAAAAATGTTACATCCCTGTATAATATGCGTATGATATTCTATCATTAAAACCAAGTGTAAAAAGGTTTATACAATCACACGTTAAAATCAGAGGAATTCAAAATAATGAAACGGTGTTAGCCTTTAATTAAGGCAATAAATTTAAATGTGTCTAGAGTTAAAATACACACAAAGTGATACAAATACATACACATATTTTAAAATACTTATTACAAGCATCAATTATTCTCATACACTTTCATTACACGACAAAATGTCTCACGAAGATTACTCGAAATAAATACATGTGGAATTACCGTAAACCTTAAATCATCATAATTCACATAAAAACCAACATGGGCACTCAGACCAAACAGAAAACCAAGACAGAGCGCTGCGAACAATACAGTGAAGCATGCCAAAACTACACCTCAGCTCTGTGCATACACGCTCACACGCACAAATTTACAATCAAACTACACCTCACTAAGTGCACACACGTTTACGCAACCGGCCTCACGTCACTGGTGACAGCGTTCTGTCTTGGTTTTTTATTTGTTCTGAGCATGGGCACTTCTATAAAGTCAGAAGCTAGGTGCATGATTCCAATTGTTCGTTTCCTATGGAGAACACCAGGAAAGAAATTCCGGGGGTTTACTCTTTAAAAAATATTGAATGATCATGAAAGTTATAATATAAAAATGGCATAATCTCACATACCTTTTATTCAGACACTCTTGCGCACACAATATCCGCTAAGCTCGTTTACGACCCAGTCCTATAGCAAAACAGGCAAAACCATTACACAGTACAACTATTTTCTGAATGTCCCTCGGCAAACATCGTGTTTCGTCAGTCGTCGGATTTCTATAAGTTGCCCTTTGCACTTTGTGCAGACCGGACGCTCTCTATATACTACCAAGTTGATGGAGAGTTTAGAAAATAGTTGTACTTAGTGATGTGCCGTTACCAGTTTTTTTTTTTTTGCGATTTTAAGTAGTTTGGTAAGTTTTCTACCACTTTTAATGCAGCCAAATTTTTCATTTTATATCCTATTTTCCCAATATTCCTAGTAACTTACAGAGTAAGTTTCGAGAAACTTACTGAGTAACTTCCCATACAGTAACTTTTAGGGAATTTTTCTCATTGTTCCTATCAAGTTACTTAGTAAATTTCTTGATAAGTTTCTATAACAGGTATATCATAGTTTTCTGTTATGATTTACAACAATACCTTTTTAAATAATCACAGTCACAGCTAAACTAAACAAAAAAAAAAAACTACCTAAACGACAAACCTAACGTTTCAAAAGATATAACATTTTTAAGGAAAATCAGTCTTCTTTTCAGAGCTTTCAGAATGAAAAGTAATAAAATTTTTGGATTTTTTAGCTAGCAGTGCGAAAAGCGACCTAGCAACATCTGCACGTGCGTATTTTAAACAAATATTACTTAAATAAATCAACAAGATAATATTAAACAATATTACCAGCGTTAGGAAATATTACCGGTAATTATAGAAACTTACTGGGAATATTCCCGTATAGTAAAATACTGGTAACGGTAAAATAGTAACGGCACATCACTAGTTGTACTGTACCAGCACGCGTAGCATGATCACCGTAGAAACAGGTTTTGTCGACGGAAGAATAGACAAAATGATAGGATTGTAATTGTTTATCTGTCATTTTGTCTATTCTTTCGTTCTGAGCGTAAATATCGACACATCCAGTTTAAGACAGTTGAAATCCAACAGGGCAATAATATTTAGGTATTTCCAAAATATTAAAGCTTTGTTGGATTTTCAACTCTCGGCGCTAAGCGTTGAATATACAATATTACATTTAGGCGTCGCTTAGTGTTAGTGGAAACAGGCAAGACTATCACACAATATATGAGTGACAGACGAGGCTTTCCAAAGCTGTTTTTCTAAAACTTGATAATCCATATTTACGACCTGGTACCTTTTAAGCCCCCAGTACACATTGGGCGAGCCCGTCGCTCGGCCAACGTATACTGGGCCTTTTTGCATGATTTTCGTGTATTTTGCAGGACAGGGCCCGTCAACGTGTACGTGGCTTCATGCTACTAATCTTAACTGCCCCGTTGTTGACGTAATGACGGTGACGTCACGTCACTAAGGCGTGATCATGATGCGGTTCATGACGGTCGTGTACGCGAGCCCTAACGCCCAGGAGACTTCGTGCCCGTTCACTTTCTTGAACAACTGGAATAGAATGAATGATTTTATCAGTTAGTTGAAGTTATTTTAACTCGATGGCAAAAAAAAGTTAAAATTATGCTATGACCAACCGCAAGTTAGAGGTAAAATTTGAATATAAATTAGAAAAACCGTCCTTATTGCTACGGCATTAAAAGCGCTGTATTTGGCCGCGTATGGACGTGCTGTTTATTGTACTGTCTATCGTAAAAAGTTAACATTTTGTATACTGAAATGTACACTAACAAGTAGATAATACATAATTACATTTATTTATTTATGAAAAATCGTATGTTTAGAAAAATTACTTGTAGATTTTTTCCATACAAAGAGCTCCACTACTACATGTGTGAGTGACTTACACGAGGTCGATGCGGGCTCAGATTTAGACTTTGGCCCAGGCTGGGCCATGGTAGGCCACTGTTAGTTAATTAGTGTATACGTACGCTGATGGGCTTGTCGTTGTCGATCTTATAGGCGTCCTGCAGCAACGTGACCACGTACACGAGGTCGGTGCAGGCCCAGGGCTGGTCCACGTTGCCCGCTACGCAGGCCAGCATGGCCGCCGCGCGGTATGCCTGGACTGATACTGTGCCACCGGCCATAACGTCTGTAAAATCATGTTTAATGGTTAAAAAATATTGAAGTCGGTTGGAAGGAAGTTACAAAGTGGTATTTACGAAAATAATGTTGTTTATTTTGTAAATGTCCTAGATATATTCAAACCTTAGGATGAGAGGCCCTAGTGTGAGTTTCTTTTAACCATCTCGACTTTACGCATCGACCGCGTTCGACGCTCCGATTGGCCCTTTACCAGTGACGGCCAGTTAAGGACAAATCGGAGCGCCGAACGCGGTCGATGCGTAAAGTCGAGATAGTTAAAAGAAACTCACACTAGGGCCTTATTTCACTCTAAGAGTTTGTTGTACTTTTTAGAAGAGCGATACAATTAAGAATTTATTTAGAACACAAAAAGGTACACATATTAGTAAGCGCATGCAGGCGAACTGGATTCGTGTTGCAATACGCCTTGGCACCATACGTCGGTGCGCCCCGCCCCTCCCAGCCCCGCACGTCGTCCTGTGACGGTGCGCCCCGCCCCTCCCAGCCCCGCACGTCGTCCTGTGACGGTGCGCCCCGCCCCTCCCAGCCCCGCACGTCGTCCTGTGACGGTGCGCCCCGCCCCTCCCAGCCCCGCACGTCGTCCTGTGACGGTGCGCCCCGCCCCTCCCAGCCCCGCACGTCGTCCTGTGACGGTGCGCCCCGCCCCTCCCAGCCCCGCACGTCGTCCTGTGACGGTGCGCCCCGCCCCTCCCAGCCCCGCACGTCGTCCTGTGACGGTGCGCCCCGCCCCTCCCAGCCCCGCACGTCGTCCTGTGACGGTGCGCCCCGCCCCTCCCAGCCCCGCACGTCGTCCTGTGACGGTGCGCCCCGCCCCTCCCAGCCCCGCACGTCGTCCTGTGACGGTGCGCCCCGCCCCTCCCGGCCCCGCACGTCGTCCTGTGACGGTGCGCCCCGCCCCTCCCGGCCCCGCACGTCGTCCTGTGACGGTGCGCCCCGCCCCTCCCGGCCCCGCACGTCGTCCTGTGACGGTGCGCCCCGCCCCTCCCGGCCCCGCACGTCGTCCTGTGTCGGCGCGCCCCGCCCCTCCCGGCCCCGCACGTCGTCCTGTGACGGTGCGCCCCGCCCCTCCCGGCCCCGCACGTCGTCCTGTGACGGTGCGCCCCGCCCCTCCCGGCCCCGCACGTCGTCCTGTGACGGTGCGCCCCGCCCCTCCCGGCCCCGCACGTCGTCCTGTGTCGGCGCGCCCCGCCCCTCCCGGCCCCGCACGTCGTCCTGTGTCGGCGCGCCCCGCCCCTCCCGCCCCGCCCGTGGTCCCGCCCGCTCGCTACTCACCGATGATGCCGGCGTCGGCCGCGACGTCGTAGAAGTAGCTCATGGCGGCCACGCTGCCCAGCGGCGGGCGCGCGGGCGCCCAGTCCAGCGCGCGCAGCACGTGGCGCCGCACGGCCGCGTGGCACGCCGAGTACACGGCGTCCGCCGAGCGGGCCGCGCGCGGGGCGCCGCTGGGGAGGGACGTTTCATTCAAATTTACATTTACAACAAAGGAAAGAAACTTGGAAGGGAGGCCGTTGCCCCGCATTGGGACAACGCAGGCTTATAGTAATAATAGCCCCACAGCCGTATCTCTAGATTGACGTCGCGGCAAGTTTGCACTCCCCTAGCAACTCTAGATCTGTGCCAGTAGTTACTTTGCCGAAAGAGCTCTTGCGTGAGGAGCCAGACCAAGAGAGATAAATAAACTCGCAGTGGGGCAGCATGTGGCGAGCTGTTGGGCAGTAATGACCCCACCGACCCTATCTCGAGATTTATTTATTTTGGTGATAGTTTTTACTTCAACAACAATTACAAAAAATTACAAAACAAGAAAGCAAACAATTCAAATTCTATCCTTTACTTTTATTTGTATGTATAAATGCACCTATCTATCGGAATAAAAGATTATTATGTAAACCTCTGTGCGCGAATCCGACTCGCACCTAACCAATTTTATACTAATATAAAGAATTACATGTGCATTGGAAAAAAGGGACATTTTGCGAAGTGCGAAAGAGACAATATGAGAAATGGAGATTTTACGAAAGGGACATCGTGTACTTATGAAAACATTTTTCTAAATCAATTTGGAAACCAAACTGCGAATGCAGAATAGTTGCACCAAAAGATGGACGCACTGACTTCAGTACCTTTCTAGTCACAAGCAAAGATTACATCGTTAGACGTACCCTCACCGTACTTAGGGTCGCCGCACACAGGCCACCGGCCACAACCACAAAACGCCGCCACCGGCATATTTCCTGTAGTTTTCATACATTTTATTTGGACTCGCCGCACACGGGCCACACGCTACAGCCACAAACGCCGCGGCGTTAAATGTATGAAAACTACAGAAAATATGCCGGTGGCGGCGTTTTGTGGTTGTGGCCGGTGGCCTGTGTGCGGCGACCCTTAGGTACGCATGAAACGATAGATACGAAGTTCAGTATAAAGTAAAAAGTAAAGTAAAGTTTATTAATCAAAAAGTAACAGTACAATTTAGCCAAATTCGGTGAGCCACAAACTAAGCGTAGCTTGTATCTTGTGGCTCGGGAGTGCGATTAACAATATTATGGCTATCTTCAAGTTGAGGGTATGAGTATGAGTGAGCAAGAAAATATTATTCAAATATAGTTGTCAAATAAACAGACAGGTGACCATCTTTTGATGCGGTTGGGCGAATCTAAAGATTTAGATCATTGTTCGCTACAGTTTCCTAGCCTTTTCCCAACAATGTTGGGGTCGGCTTCCAGTCTAACCGGATGCTGCTGAATATCAGAATTTTACATGGAGCGACTGCCTATCTGACCTCCACAATCCAGATACTGGGTAAAACGATACCCCTTGGTAACACTGGTTGTCAGATATTGGGCTTCTGACGACCCGTAACAATTGTTAGAGATCTACAAATGACAACCGAGACCAACGGCTTAACGTGATTTCCGAGTTACGGAGGGGTATGGTATGTAAAGATGGTCACCCATCCACGGAAAAACCGCGGCAAGCGTAGCTTAACCTTATCGATCGACCCGTGCGACTGTTATTACTTATAGGAGTGAGGCGTATTAATCGTCACAGATAGAAATAACAGATATTAAAAAATAGCAGATAACAATTATTCCTAACAATAAAACATATCTGTTATTTAAAATAACAGATCCTCAAGACTGTTACCGCGGCTGTTACTGTTAAAACTTCGGATACGATTTTCGACTTTAACGAAAAGAAATAAAGAACATATTCGATTGAGATTTAAATACGTATTTATCATCCGTACAAAAATCACAGGCTGTGATTTAATAACAGATATTTGGATCTGTTATTTTTTTTGTCACAGTAACAGTGATAATAACAGATATCATGTTTAACCTGTTACAACCCATCTCTAATTACTTAGCCACGAGCCCCTCAAGCAAGTTCGCTACACTTACCTAACATAGTATTTATTGTTAGCATAGGTCCAAGGTTCGCGCTGTATGATAGGGTCGACGCACACCGAGCTGAGTTCCTCCGAACTGTTGCTGTCACTCTCACTGCGGAACACGGCGTAACGCGCTGCGAGCAAGCCTAGGTTCAAGTAACTGTAACAAATAACATATATACCTTTAAAACTTTAATTTAAAATCTACACTCATATTTAAAAAAAAACGAATTTTAACTATTCACGCCACGCACACAAATAGACCCATGACCTGGGTTAGAACATAGGATACTTTTATCTCGGTAGTAGGTAGTACCTTCCCGTGGAAAGATTTAGGACAAACACGCAGGCGAAGACGCGGGTAAAATGTAACCTTAGAAAATATTTTTTTCTCAAACGTGGTTGGAAATTCGAGCATTATTTTGACAACCTTCTTCGAGATAAATCGAAATTGCTGTACTGGTCAAAAACAAGTGACGATACGATGCGACCGGCAATGTTACTATGAAAATTCATATCTGCCGTGTTATTTAAAAATGGAACGAACTTTTTACTTCAACACATGTCATGGCAACCAAGGAGGTAACTTATCAAAGATTAACAACATAATTTAGAGAATATATTCCGGAAGGTGTATGGAAGGGATATATAAACAATTCTTTTATATTAAACATAAAGGAAGTACTGAAACTTGACGTTTTGTCAAGTCGTGAAAAAGGCACTTTTTTGAGCGCTTACATGGCGTGCGCTGACTGAACAATAACAGCTAGATATTTATGTTCTACTGAATTGCACCTCTTAACAAGATTAACAGAATAATCCACGATAGCATATTTGCGGAGCGCTGTCCTGTACACCCTGTATTCGGCAGATATTCTCACCTGTGTGTATACAGGGTGATGTTGTTACCAGCCGGCACCACGTACTGGTCGGCGGCAGGGTAGGCGCTCTTGTGGCTGTCACTCAGCTGGTACGTGATCTGTGTGGAGCCGCCGCCCAGGTCTAATGCTGCCATCGTGTCGCCCCCTATTAGATCTGAAATAGGAAACGGATCTGTGAGCATTTTTGTAGGAGGTTATTTGAAGATTTATGACATGATAGAATATGCTGTTATAACGCTTGCATAAGGCTGTACCCTACCTCAGATTTTATTTCGCTCGCACCATACTACTCGCGAGCTGAGTGCGAGCCAGACGGAGTGGGGCGCTAGCGGGTCTCAAGCCTCGAAAAGTGTAGGTAATTGCTTTTTACGGTGAAAATAATGGTAATTTAAAAAAAATAAGAACCATAAGACCTGCGTTATAGATAGTTCAGTTATTATGCTAAGTTTCATGATCTAATTTATTTATAGTTCTTTTTAGAGGTAACTTTGGTTTTTTTTTCTATAGAGAAGATTTTATGTAATTGCGTTTTCGCCAAACATAGGACCTAGCATCAATCCTCAACTTTAACATATATTTATTTCAAAATTAATGCTGCAGTATTTTCGGCATTACAGAGGATCATGCTAAGCAATTTGAGGTAGGGTGCGCCCTTAAATAAATAGTGCTTCATCATCATCATTTTAACCGAAAGACGTCCACTGCTGGACATAGGCCTCCCCCAAGCACCCACCGGTTCTGTGCTTCTCGCATCCAGCTGATTCCTGCGGCCTTCACCAGGTCATCGGTCCACCTTGTGGCGGCCTTACAACGCTACGTCTTCCGGTACGCGGTCGCCACTCCAGAACCTTTCGGCCCCATCGGCCATCTGTTCTGCGAGCAATGTCCACTGCCCACTGCCACTAAGTTTGGCAATACATCGGGCTATGTCGGTTACCTTGGTTCTCCTACGGATTTGTTCATTTCTGATTCGATCACGCAGGCAAACTCCAAACATAGCCCTCTCTATTGCCCTTTGGAGTGACTTTCAGCCTTCTAATGAGACTCATTGTAAGCGATCATTGACCAGTGTGAAATGTATATACATATGAGTACATAAATATATAATAACATAATCAGCCTATAATATTTCCACTGCTGGGACACAGGCCTCCTCTCTTTGAGTGGGAGTGGGCCGTACTCCACGCATGCCCAGTGCGAGTTGGTAGATGTCACATGTCTTCGAATTTTTGGTTCTAGGACATGTCGGTTTCCTCACAATGTTTTCCTTCACCATTTTGAGAGCAGTAGTGGTGAAATTATTTACACAAAGTAAAGCGCCTGTCTGGGTTCGAACCCACGACCTACGACTCGTAAATCGGGGCCGTTACCACTGGGCTACCACTTCTCTGTACATATATACATGTAGTATTTTTTAGAGGAAACTCTGGGGAAACCTGATACATAACTATGAGAAATGGGGAAAAGTAGTCAAAGAAGTTACACGCTGTATTTTAACAGAACTTGCTGTATTTTTGAGAAATCGTATCTATCCTTAGTTAGTTTGACTTTTTTATTGTTTTACAATAAAGAAATAAAGAAAGAAGAAAGAAAATACGTTAATTTGCGGCAAACATGAGGCTAAGAGAAAAAAAAAACATTTATCATATCGTCAGTGGAAAGGCGAAAATGCTAAAGCGCCAAAATGGTACTTTAAAAAAAAAAAAAAAAAAGTACCAAATGAACTTTAAAGTTTTAACTTTATTTCCCAAAAGTACCATTTTGGCGCTTTAGCATTTTCGCCTTTCCACTGACGATATACATATATAATTTCCGTTTTTCCTGAACTTTCAGCCCTCATCAAAGAATCATTTTCTCACGTTAACTATAGTTTTTCTTCTCATGTCTTATTTTACATAACAAAAGCTAATTAACAAATCGTACAAGACGTAATTAAATTAGCACCAGACATTACATTAGCAAGTATCGTATTAAGGGTCCTTGTCTCACTTAATTTAAGGCATATTGTGACAACTTACTGTGCAAAAGATTGATGGTGTACCAGATGAAGATGCCCTCATCAGAGCCGTCCATGATCTTGACTCCGTCGGGTGCCAAGTCATAACCCAGTCTGGAAATATACATTATCCTATGTAATTAAACTCTCTAGTCTAATATTTGGTTACTAGCCATAGATTTTTGTCATGAGAATCCAGATATCCTTGAATATTATGTTTTTGTTTTTGTTCGTGTATGGCAAGGTACAGGGAACAGTGGAAAGCTAAGGGGGAGACCTTAGCTTAGTGATGAGAAAATAAAGGTAAAAAAATAATCGTGTAATAAAAAAAACACAAAATATCGATATATATCGTACCTCCCTACCTTTAATCATTTTTTTTGCTGGTTTTTTTCCACTTACTTGTTAATAGCACGGGCAACATGGTCGATGAGTTGTTGCGCCTTCTCTGCGGGCAGTAGCCGAAGGCCGGCTGTGGCGCGAATGATCAGAGGCGTGGCCTTTCGTTTGTTCGGCGGCGTTAAGTACTCAGCTTTCTTTATCAGCTGTACTATCGTCTCCGCGCCCTGGAAGTGTAACGGATTCTTGTTAGCATCATATACTCCATTTGAAATTAGATTAGACATTTAAACAAAACTCTTTACAGTCCGTTCAACCGATTTTGACTTCTATACCGTAAGATGGCATTAAAAGCAAAAAAGGTTACACAATACCAACTGTCTACTGCAGCTGCCATTCGTCATGCCACCAACGCAATAGAAGTCAAAATCGGTTGAACGAACCGAAAAAAAAGGTTTATTTAAATGTCTAATCTTATTTCAAATGGAGTATATGAAGGTACCAAAAATGTATTTGAGATGTCTACTTGAAATCTTTCTGTTTTCTAAGTTTATCAGTACTGTTTAGTTTACATCAATCAATCTGCCTCGTCATTTTACCCGACTACGGCGAAGCAAAAATGAGGGTTATCATTTTGACAGGTATGTTCATCTGTTCTCTCATAATTTAGTGTACATTTATACTAAACACACATTTCGTCAGTTATGTTTAAGCCTATTGACAATAACCGGGCTTAAATATAGACTGTGCTGCTGAGAATGTGTTAATGGAAAACCCAACA
This sequence comes from Lithophane leautieri, assembly GCA_949152455.1. Lineage (NCBI taxonomy): Eukaryota > Metazoa > Arthropoda > Insecta > Lepidoptera > Noctuidae > Lithophane > Lithophane leautieri. Next base: position 13,193,376 of record OX424478.1, read on the forward strand.
TTTACCCAACCTGGAGACTGAACCCCATATTTAAATGCACAGCAGTCGAGCTTGCGACGACTAGACCAAAAACTAGAAAGAATTCTATTTTTTTTTGTAAATTTTGACATTCAAAAGTGCCTTTTAGGTGCCTAATTGAAATAAATTCCTGACTTTTAAACAACGCTGCCAGTCCAATGGAGAATAATATAAAATGTGGGTTTCTTACTTTTTCAGGATCATCGGCATAAGAAGACAACCCCGGCTTGGATTGTTCAAAATATTCAGCTACCAAATCCAAGTCGCCCTTGCCGAATACTGGAACAAGGTTGTACACTACTCCATTAATGCCACATTTATGTACTTAAAATACATACATACATACACGCCTTTTTCCCAACGGCATAGGCAGAACTTATATTAATGATCTGGCACAACAGGCTTGCGTACGTTGCATTACTATAATCATCACCATTATCAACATCTGCCTAGCCTTTTCCCAACAAAAACATATTAACCACTAGCTGCGTCCCGCGGTTTCACCCGCGTAAGTGTCGATCCCTTAGGAATATCGGCATAAAAAGTATCCTATGTGTTAATCCAGGTTATAAACTATCTGTTTGCGAAATTACATCCAAATCCATTCAGCCGTTTTTGCGTGATTGTGTAACAAACATCCAAACACACAAACTTTCACATTTATAATATTAGTAGTATAGTAAGATAGTAGGATAGTAGGATAGTAGAATATTAGTAGGATTATAACAAGATAAACAGTACATTGAACGGCGACATTTAATATTTTTCTCGCTCATTACGACAAAGCACTATGAAATTAGTTTTATTGAGTAACAAGTAGTCGACGGCGTCAACCCTGAACAAGTGCGGGTCGAACCACGCACAATGAAGGGTTCCGTAGTTGGGATGAATTTATCCCAAGAACAAACTTAGCATTGTAGTTGAAAAACTTGTTCTCCCTTACGGAATGTATGGGATAACATGTTTTTGCAACTGCAAATGTAAGTTGGTCGATCATTACTCGGTAACTTGTAGAGCCTACCTAGCTCTGATAGTTCTGCTTTTAATTTCGTTATATGTACTACTGCCATGATTTTTTTACATATCCAAAACCAAATATTTAGCTAGCAGGGGGGGGACACTTGTCTCTAACAAAAATTAGCACTTTAAAGCTTAATATTTCGGAAGCGGATCTCTGAATCCAAAAATGGTTCTCACAAAATCACAAAATTTTTGAACGACCTTTCCAACGACACACCACAGCATAGACGAGAAAACAAAACCATCACCAACATAAGAGTAGGGGAGGGGAATATTTTTCTTGATTTTATTTTACCACTGAAGGCGTGATTTATATGTATACCCATACCAATTACAATTACAGGTTAAGAGTCTCTGAGCTAAGCCACGGACAGACGGACATGGCGAAACTATAAGGGTTCCTTGTTGACTACGGAACCTTAAAAACACATATACCTAAATACTTTGCAACATAGGTACACTTTATACTACTCTTAGTACTGCAATTCAAGGACTTGCATAACACGGTTTAATGGTTAACAGTCGCAAGATAAGAGGTAGCCGATTAATCTGCGTTGTATGTACAAGCAATAGGGGAATTCATTGTGTAAGTATGTAATTACAATTTTAACGTATCCTGGGTACTGTAATTGTGTAATTACAATTTTAATGTATTCGGTGATCGAAGACGACAATAACTTTCATCATCATCTGCCTAGCCTTTTCCCAACTATGTTAGGGTCGGCTTCCAGTCTAACCGGATGCAGCTGAATACCAGTATTTTACATGGAGCGACTGCCTATCTGACCTCCACAACCCAGTAACTGGGTAATACGATACCCCTTAGTAAGACTGGTTGTCAGACTTTCGGGCTTCTGACGACCCGTAACGACTGTCAAAGATCCACAAATGACAGCCGGGACCAACGGCTTAACGTGCTTTCCGAGGCACGGAGGAGTCTCGGTGTGTAAAGATGGTCACCCATCCACGGACCAACCCCGGCAAGCGTAGCTTAACCTGATGGATCGACCCGTGCGGCTGTTATTACGTAGCCACGAGCTCCTCCATTACGTAGCCACGAGCTCCTCGAGACGACAATAACTTTATTTAAGCAAAAACTATACAGGTTTACGTAAATAATACTAGATGCTATTTTCATGAACATAATAGCACGCCTGTATTCCCCAAAATGGTAAACAGTAGTGTTACTCCGGGCTAATATTGAGACACTGCTCGAACGGGGAATCGCTCCAGAACAGCACGCAGCAAGATAGCAAGTTATAATTACTAGGCCTATGAGACAGCTGTTATTTTACTGGTATTAATTAAGAAAAATAAAAACATCTCATTCCAGGTTTTTTTGGATTTTTCTGAATCTAATATTTCATTGTAATGGATGCAAAACTTTCTTTCGTGTTTGAAAAATTAGAATTACTAATTTCAGGTTTAATTTGACAAACTCTACAATAAATCAGATTCATTCATTTTATTCTAGCTATTAAGAGGAATAAAATAAACGAATACAATTCTAACGCAGTCATAACAAGAGTAGGAAATAACCCGCATGTTTATTATTATTATCAGTTTTATCTTATCAGCAATAATGAAACAGAGAACCTTATCAACAATACTATTAACTTTATCGTAAACTAAGTATTTTTTTAACAACAGAGCTGTTTCATAGTTACTGCTTGATGATAAATAGCTTACCTTAAACTTAAAACTTATAAACAAAAAAATATGAAGATAGAACAGGTTTTAGTTATTACTTCCCAAATAAAATTCCATAAAAATAAAATCATTGAAATTATTAGTAAGGAAAACTGACCGATTTTTAATTGACTTCTTCAAAAAGGGGGTGGTTCTCGATTCGCCTGTATGGTTTTTTTTTGTGTGTTTGTTACGCGATTACTCCGCCAATTATGAATCGATTTTGATGATTCTTTTTTTGTTTGTAAAGTCATGCTTCAGAGGTGGTCCCATATAAATTTTATTAAATTTGCTTTAATAGTTTTTGAGTTAGCTTCAATAATTACGTATTTTTCCCACTAAGTCTATGTAGACGATATTTTATCACTGTTATTTACGAGTACATAGCAGGTAGTGGTATTCGAATTTGTGTGGGGTAGGTACCACAACTAAAAAGTGAAAAATAAAATGTTTTCTTGGGATACAAGTATAGCTGTGAGACAAAATCTACAGTTGAAACCAACCAGAAAGTCAACTACTATCTATTAACACCTTGGATACCTTTTCTGTATCAAACTATATCGTCCCACTAGGTGGGCAAAGGTCTCATATAAAAAGGTCCCATAGCATTCCACTCTTCTCTCTATATTGCCTTCTATGGTCAATCTCCCATGAACTTCATAAACATATAAAGCATACTATTACACTTAAATATTAAAAAGGCACCCACCTGTAAAAGGTACTCTAAACTTATAAGCAAGCACCCTGGAACCAGAAGAGCCGGCGTCGATGATGACCGCGTGGTGGTAAACGCTCTCGTAACCCAATGTCTTGGCGAGCCCATCCAGCCATTGTGACTGGCCAGCAAACAAGCCTGCGACATAAAACTTTATGCTGAATTTGAAAAACAAAAACACAATATTTGCCAACATCGCAAGTTTAAAAAAAGAATGTGTCAGAAATTCTCCCACGTTTTCTGTCAACTGTTCTTTCGTCGTTTGTTACATGGCCAGTATGATCTCAAACTAAATACGAAATAATGATACACATATCATTGGTCCTAGTGTAAAACTAGAGGGGATAAGTTAAATATAATTAATTAATCACATCACATGTTTGACCTGAATTGAACTTTGTACAATACAATATACTTCTAGTCTAGTACGTGTTTGTGTACTGATATTAAACAACTACGAGTACTTACTACGACGATGAGCTGTTTTTACTGAAAAAAACATTAATTTACATTACTTGATAATACCTAATATTTAATATATATAAACCATTTATTGCAGGCGACACAGGCCCATAGAAAAATACCTTAACCTAAACATACATAGTCTATGTACAAAACTTGTGTCAGTAATTCTTTCTTAGTAGTTATTTATTCAGTTGATATGCATCCATGTACGTACGTGTGGTAGGTACTGTTAAACTACAGGCACACGGTGGCTGGTTGTCTGTCTGTATGGTTACCTTTTCAAGCCTAAACCACTGAACGGATTTCGAAAAAAATTGGCAAGGAGATGGATGGCACCCTGGGGAAGGACAGGCTACTTTTTATCGAAATACCGCGCGGGCGAACCCGCGGATGGGAGCTAGTAATATTATAAATGTCAAAGTTTGTGAGGATGGATTGATGTTTGTTACTCTTTCACGCAAAAACTACTGAACAGATTTGGATTAAATTTGGGACACAAATAGTTATAACCGGAATTAACACGATTGTGTTAATCCCGGTTAAAAAAGCTAGGCAGATTGATAAATCTGCCTAGCCTTTTCCCAACTATGTTAGGGTCGGCTTCCAGTCTAACCGGATGCAGCTGTATACCAGTATTTTACATGGAGCGACTGCCTATCTGACCTCCACAACCCAGTAACTAGATAATACAAAACCCCTTGGTAAGACTAGTTGTCAGACTTTCGGGCTTCTGACGACCTATAACGACTGTCAAAGATCGGGATTAACACATGGGATACTTTTTATCCCGATATTCTTGATACCGTGAGAATATCGGGATAAAAAGTATCCTATGAAAATTTTGAGCAGGTGACACCGCGTGTCGCGTGCTTTCCGAGCCACCACTCAAGTCCGAAAATTTTCTGCCCAATAATCCCCGACCTTTTATAATCTGCTTAACAATACCTACTATTTTATGATTCATAACCTAATTACAAAATAAAATGAAATCTAAACTTAATTACTGAGCGAATCTAGGCATAATACACTTTTTTTTTTATTTTGGGAAATCATCAAATGACTTCCCCCGGTCTGGACAGAGCAGAAGGGCGTGTCAGACTTTTACTGACTAAAACCCACAAGTGTTCCTTCAGTTGCCTGTTGCCAAGGTCCCGGTATCCCTTTCGGACAGTCATAAGAGAAACTCACTTACCAAGCGACCCACCCCAGTTTCGTACGGTTTTGACGACGTGACAAAACATCGAAACTTACATAGGTATTATGTAAGTTTAATAGTACCTATACAAATAAATCTTCCGGAATAAATTCCCTAAATGATGGTGAAAATCGCACCATAATCCGTTGCGCAGTTTAGAAGAACGCGGTCACACACAAGCAGACACGAAAAGCGAATCTATTTTATACTATTTCAAATAGATTATGACGCAAGCAAATTAAACTCATATATATACGGGAAATAATCGATAAAAACACTATAAACATAATTATCAACAATGAGATGCCTTCGAGATATTATAGCCGATACTAATTCAAAAGAAACTGCGCAGTGTGTGTCGGGCTTCTCACAGAGTACAGTTTTTTTTTAAATACTTTCTTTTCCGGTCCGGCCGAAACATGACGCAAAACGGTCATCGCTCAGCATAATGCTGCGAGCCTATGCGGGACAGTAGATGGAAATGTTGCTACGGAACCCTATCATTTACCTAAAACGTTATCCTAATATTATAAATCTGAAAATTTTCGCGAATGTCAGCCAGGACCAACGGCTTAACGTGCTTTCCGAGGCACGGAGGAGTCTCGATATGTAAAGATGGTCACCCATCCACGGACCAACCCCGGCAAGCGTAGCTTAACCTGATGGATCGACCCGTGCGGCTGTTATGACTTAGCCACGAGCTCCTCTCATTCTCAACTCAACCTATGCAGCTATAAAAACAAAATACCACTTCAACTTTCTTCAATCAAGCCTGACATCAAACAATTGGTGATAAGAAAAATAAAAATCTGTGGCGATATCTACATCGCCACATGCGAACTACGCATCAAAGACATGACGTCACACAAAAATCCTGACGTCACACAACACCCGTCTGGTCGGAGGATCCTCCCTTTTCTATGGTGGATGAGTGAACTTTACACCCTGTTCCTCATACCCCTAAAAATCCATTTCCATTAGATGCAAATTATTACGATAAGGAATACTTAATAAATTCACATAAAACCAGGTTGTGATTATTTTAGGGCTCCGTCAAATATTACGATTTCCAAAAGGGTTCCGTCGCCAACAAAGTTTGATAACCGCTGCTCTAAATGATGGCGAAAACCATATCGAAATCCATTTGAGTACCTAGTTTAGAAAAACCACACAGACAGACAGGAAAAGCGACATTTTAATATTATTTATAGATTTAGACACGAGGATATTAAACTCGATTTATTTAAGTACTTACCGGAAATAATCGATTAAAATTAATATACACACCTTACATAATAGTGGCATGCTTATCAACAATGAGATGCCTTCGAGATTTTATAACCGATACGAATGTAAAAGAAACAGCCAAGTGTGTGTCGGGACTACTTAGTGTATAAATATGTATAGCTATGGAGCACCATCATCAAATTTTTTTTCCACAATATTTTTGTCTTTTAAAATCTGGGGGCTTAAAACAGCCACTTTTGCAGAATCATAATAGGATAGGGTTGCCATCCGTCCCGGTACACCGAGACATGTCACCGGTCTAGAACTTCTGTCCCGGTCGTCCCGGTTAATCTACAAAATGTCCCGGTAATCGCCTTGACGTAGACATAGTCGAAAGCATAATTCAATGCAAGTTCAATTTAAAAAAATGACATGTTCAGAATTTCATAAGTATGTTATGGGCAAACCGGACCTGCTAAATAAGGTGAAGAAATCTCAAAAATATTGTAACAATTAGTGTTTCATGTAGAATCGTATTGTTAATCATTTTAAGCTGATTTGTTAAGAATATGAAGGTACTGAAATTAAATATGTATGTTTTTTTTTCTTTTACTTGTATATTTTCAGTCACTTACTTCTAATGTCCCGGTCAGTACTTAAGCTTCTATGGCAACCCTATAATAGGAAAATATTATGAATCATCGTGAAATGTCACAAACTGACAATTCATAATATGATCTGCGTGTGATTCATATTACGAAATAATTCATCTGTTTGAGTTTTCTATGGAGATTCGTAAAATGGTCCACACATTATGAAATTGCTTTTGTGTCAAATTAGAGGAATTGCTAATGACAGCTGGAAATTCAGGAAATGAACTGCTTTTAGAGGAATTGCTAATGTGGCCGGTTTAGGCCCACTGTGCTGTCGAATGAATGAATTGCTATTTGGATGTCGATTTGTGTCGAATTCTACAACACCTGTGAAGTATAGATCTCCAATCAATTAAAAAGAGTCCAGAGAGCCGGAAAAATGTAAGTGAGAATAAAGGTCTCACCTAAAAAAAATTCTGGCTCTTGTGATATTGAAATTGTAGTAGAAATTGTAAGTGCTAGAGCACTTACAATTTCTACTACAATTTAAAAGAAGGAGGTTATCAATTCGGATGTTTATTTTTCGGAAGCCGGTAGCAAAAAACGAAAATTCATAACCAAAGACACCTAGTTCCGAAATTAAAGTTATTTTCCACTTAGTAGTGTTTTCTTGGAAGCCGGTTGCTTTTTTTTTGGAAAACGACTTCCTGCCTAGTTAAGAGCGCAGTTTCATATGTGGAGAGTAATTTTACTGACAGTTGCCTGCGAATTTCATACAAATTGGTAAATAAATGAGTGTAATATAATTAATAAGGTAATAATATTATAATTATAACCCTGAAAAATATACCTTTTTGGCACATGTTTGTACACAAAAATCAAACATAAAACACTATCGTATCTAATAAATGTTTTTTTTAAATATTATGTTTAAAACTACAAATCTCAGGTTATAAATATTTCCTGATGAAGATTAGTAGCCTATCAAATTTGGTAGCAACCATGAACTTCTAATGGCTTTTAAAAATAAAACAAGCCACACACATTCGGGATTAGTGTTGCTCATACTCCTTTTGTGTTTGAGAAGATACTTTCTAATGCTGGGGCTACATTGTCGCGACAATGTAGCAATTAGTAACTCAAAATATAATCCAAATAAAAAAATCAATTGGGTTCGTTTTAAGTCAAAATTGTATTTATTTATAAGAGGTTGGTAATCTAATATTTTCAATGTAGACTACAAATAAGTCTGGTTGTTGGTGGACACGAAAATGTATATAAACGCACCCACAAATTACAATACAGGGGAAATTACAAGATATATAAAAAAAAAAATAAGTACACATACACAACTTTCAATCAAATGGGCTGGTATTTACATAATTATCTAAAATTACAATTATAATCTACATATTAACTTTAAGATATAGTATTAAACTTTTTTTTACTTACTCCTAAACAATGATCTACAACAAAATACCTTCTTTTTTTTTTGAGGGTGGGAAATCATCCAATGACTTCTCCCGCTCTGGGCGGAGCGGGAGGGCGTGTCAGACTTTTACTGACTAAAACCCACCCGTGTTCCTTCAGTTGCCTGTTGCCAAGGTCCCGGTATCCCTTTCGGACTTTCCCGCAACCCTGGCAGGCACAACAAAATACCTGATAGAGTTACCACAGTACGCACTAAGTTTGCAGTTCCATTCGTCATACTCCACTCGATTCGGTTCCCAAAAAGCAGATATGTATCTATCTGCGAAACAAACTCTACTGTTACCGTCATTTAGCCGAAACGTTATTATATCCAAGATCAATACATTATAATCCACGAGAAAATACATTATATACTATAGTACCTTATATAATTATAAGCTTTACTGTTTATGAATTAAAGTTGATTCTCGCAGCACCTTTGGAAATATAATACGATATTGAAAAGCAATATCGTCATCGTTTTTAATGCTAGTATACATAGAGATATAATTATAGTATAGAGTGCGCACAACAAACTATGAACAGTAGACACGGGTTTGAACACCACGACGTTCCTCACCACACTCACTTACTTGTCAGTTCGAGATTCATTCATTTGTATGTCACAATGAAGCGGTACAAAATGTTATTTTGATATTTTGAGGTGTTGGGACATTCAATCATTTTGTATGGGACATTTGAAGTGCCTCTTGTATGTCCTACCCAACACTAATCTATAGCTCACTTGTCTACGATGCGCACTGAGCGATTTGTGCTTTACGCGCACTCTATGTAATATTATATCTCTATGCTAGTAAAGGTTTGATAAAAATATTCATTGGTGCGTTAACTCGCGAACGATATACCTACTTATTTATTTACATGTTTTTTTTTTTTTTCGAATTTGGCACAAAAACCGTTTGCCATTAAAAATTCAAATCTTCAATTATTAGTTTTTATACTAGGTGTTAAATTAACGGATCATGTTCGAAACACAATAATGCGCTCCAAACCAAAGATACCTGGCGTGGCTCGAAAGGCTGCCCAACTTAAATGGGACTGTGCAGGACATGTCTGCCACCGCTAGCTGTGGGCACAAATAGCACAGAACTGTGCCCTGTTTATCAAAACTTACAAGCCTTGTAGTACCAAATGTCATTATTTAGTTCACAAATACTTATATTTTTAAACTTTTATTCGTGATTTTGTTTAACAAAAAATTCTTTGCAAGTTACAACTTGTAGAAAATCATAGCAAATCCTGAGTGTCCGGCGACTCTACTCCGTCTTACAAGTTTACAAGTGTCGTGCTTAGTACCGCAATAAATGTATAAATTCGATTTTCTTTTTTTAAATGTGGTCAAAAGAGAGAAATGACCTGATGCTCGTGTCCCAGCAGTGGGAACATTAAGGCTGATTATGAATATGGAGATGAGCTATGAATTTAACGAAAATTAACATTCTAGGTAACTTGTGAACGTCTAGACTTGTAACTTTTGATAAACAGGGCCCTGGTGCCCTGAAACAGTAAGAAATGGTTGCGGCAGGCCACGATGGCGGGATGAAATGGACAGATTCCACCATAACTGAAAGGAGGACGTGAGGGATTGCAAACGACTGACGGAGTGTAGTGAGGCCTTTGCCTACGCGTGGGACAGCGCATGCTAACAAAAAGATAATAAAAAAAGATCTTTAATTTCACACGAACGAAGACGCGGGCAGAAACTAGTACTTAGTAGGTATAAAACGAAAAAGTGAAATACTTTAAAAACGTAGTGTGTGCCTCACGACTTCGTCAAAAAGGTCCGGTCCATTTCACAATGAATGACAGACCGAGGATGCTGACTCCTTAACCAATTTGTTTTTTATTTGAGGAGAATTCACTAGGTTTTTTCTCCTCTGTACCCACCTATTGGCTGGAACCTCTTAGCGAATTTCGGGACTTCCCTCGACCTCCATTGTCTGGAGTATATGGCTACTTTCCCACATTCTACCAACTCAATCACCAGAAAATGAAAGAAAAGACCCATCATTTCCTTCATAAGTACGAGAATACACGGTTGCGACAGTTAATTAACGTGAAATTTATTTTTATAATTATGTTTTCCAATCATAGATATTGTTTATTATAACAACAACACAATCAATGTGTATGCATTCATATTATTGGAATGTAAAGCGATGCATCGGATGTTGGCACGGGCGAGAAAATAGGAGCCCATGCATAATTTTAAGTCGAGTCATTTAATGGAATCTTATTGCTTGTAGTTGAGATGAAACTTCAGCCGATCTATTTTGTTAAAATCTCATAGTGAAATCTTAGGTGAAGCGAGCTGTCATTCCACCTGTAGTGGTATTCGGTTAAAATCTCACGTAAATTTTCACGGTTAGGTGTTTACAGAATAGACCGGCTGATGCTAGGGATTGACACTATTGACACACGGCAGCTTACTTCACCTAAGTTTTCACGGTGAGGTGTCTACAGAATAGACCGGCTCATGCTAGGGATTGACACTATTGACAATTGGCAGCTTACTTCACCTAAGTTTTCACGGTGAGGTGTCTACAGAATAGACCGGCTGATGCTAGGGATTGACACTATTGACACTTGGCAGCGTACTTCATCTAAGTTTTCACGGTGAGGTGTCTATAGAATAGACCGGCTGATGCTAGGGATTGACACTATTGACAATTGGCAGCTTACTTCACCTAAGTTTTCACGGTGAGGTGTCTACAGAATAGACCGGCTGATGCTAGGGATTGACACTATTGACAATTGGCAGCTTACTTCACCTAAGTCTTCACGGTGAGGTGTCTACAGAATAGACCGGCTGATGCTAGGGATTGACACTATTGACACTTGGCAGCGTACTTCATCTAAGTTTTCACGGTGAGGTGTCTATAGAATAGACCGGCTGATGCTAGGGATTGACACTATTGACAATTGGCAGCTTACTTCACCTAAGTCTTCACGGTGAGGTGTTTACAGAATAGACCGGCTGATGCTAGAGATTGACACTATTGACACTTGGCAGCTCACTTCACCTAGATATTTACAGAATAGACCGGCTGGTGAGGTTTTGAGCAGTGAGCCAACCTGTTTTCAGAATCTAAATTGCCTAAAGAAACCCAAATTAGTACCACGACTCTTCTATCCGTTCAACCATACTCGAAGCATTGAGCTCACGAAAATAACACATTACACAGCATCACGCCTGTAATCTCCGAAGGGTTAGACAGAGGTGTAGGTACGTATAGTACCACCACATTTCCTTATCTTAAGTCCCGTGTAATAAGGGAAAAAATTATCAGCAAAGAACAAAGAAGAGCAGTCTACTGCATTATCTTATTATTATTTAACTAGTTTTTACCCGTGACTTTGCAATCCAGGATGAAAAGAGCCTGTATCCTTCTCCAGGTCATGGTCTACCCATGTGCCAAATTTCATCCAAATCCGTCCACCCGTTTTAGCGTGCAAGCGTAACAAACAAAGGAACTCACTTTCGCATTTATAATATCAGTTAGGATTAAATTAGAATCAAGTTAGATCATTAGAAGCAGGATGGGATTCCTCATTGCTTTTCAGAGAAACGAGGGACTAGAATGGCCAAAAAATCAGCAAGAGATTTGCCATTATCAGAGATAATAAGTTTGGAAAGAATCTTTTACGGCATCTATAACGTCACAAACCAACTACGCATTGCATTTTACCCGAAACCCGACAGCAACAGGCGCGCAGTAGCCCACGAGACACAACACCCATCTGGTCGGAGGATACTCCCCTTTCAGAGGAGGATGAGGAACTTTCCACCCTATTCCTCAAACCTCTAAAAATCCAACAGGTTGGTATCTTGACTGATTCTATGTGCAGCTCATAGCTGCACTTCCAAATAAATGCAGGACCAAAGAATTGTTGATTCCGTACAATTCTGCACTGAATGACAGTACTATTATCAATTATCATGCACACAGACTACAATGCAGACTGCAATGCCATTGTATACGTAACATAGTCAGTTTGTTCACAAGTATTGTTTGACCATCCAACCAGCCTTGGGAAAACCGCTTAGCTACCGAACCGACATCATTAACTCAAATATTATATTATTTATTTTAATGATATACTTACAAGTCCTCATTGTTATTGTTAATTGAGACATAACTGAAAACATGTAAAGCTGTAAGACACAAGATATAAGAAGGTTTTACTGACATAATTACTTTGATTAGCCCGCTCGTCCATTATTTGTCCAATCTGCATGTTTTACTAACATACTCGTAGTTGTATAAGGTTCCTCTCTCCTAATTTTGCTGTGCCCGACAGGGTCCATATCGATCTTTTATTTACTGTACCATCTATGTAACATATGGAATGCAATTAAAAATTGAGTATTGAGGTTAATTGTTTTACTAACAAATTATGGATGTTTCCGAAATAAAATGATTATTATTATTATTTTCATTTTTTTTTTTCCTCGGCGTTTCCGGGTTAGAACAGATGGCACGGGCCTAAGCAAAGTGTCCATCGGTGGGCATAAGTGTGGGAGTAGTAGGTTGTATGTTAGCCGAAGCTGAATTTGAGTGGGAGTGATGGTGCAAGTTGTCCGACTCACACTTAGGGAATGCAATCTCGTCTCGCCGAGATCCCGATCTCGCGAGATCCCGGCCATATTTTACGAGATTGTATCTCGTCAAATTTCATACGAGATCTCGCGAGATAACGAGATCGACAAATGACTTTTAAACTTCGTACATAACTGCCTCTCAACTGTGGTTCCCACAAGTGTTGAGGCAGAACGAGCTTTTTCAGCAGCAGGGTATTTGGCATGCAAAATCAGAAGTCGTCTGTCAGATGATACTCTCGACATGATGTGTTTTTTGAGAAGCCATTTTCAGACAAACTAACTTGCCTTTCCGTACCTTGATAACTTCATCTGACTTCTACTTTAAACTTATTTTATTTGATTAATACGATCTCACAACATTTATTTAAGAACTTGTGAAGTTAAGTTTTTGTTTTGTTGTATTTATTTACCATAAGTAATGTTCCTATTACTCTTAATTATTGAAACTAAAGTAATAATTTACAAAAGACTAAATATAGATAATTATTGTTTTGTTACCAATATTGTAAGAATTTGAACTGATTAGCTACAGTAGGTATAATAATTATAGACATACACAAGTGTTATTAGAGTTAGAGACAAAATAATAAGTACTCTGTTGATTTTTAAAATAAAACTTACATTATTTTTATAACTAAGCAACGCAGTTTCTATTTAATTACATATCATGTCAATTACTAGTTCTTAAAACAAGCATTTGCATATGTTTTAATTGCGATTCTCCCAATCTCGCGAGATCCCGTAATTGCGAGATCCTCGCGAGACTGGGTTTTGAGTCTCGCGAGATCTCGCTAGGCGGAAATCTCGTACGAGATTGCATTCCCTACTCACACTGGAGGAATTATTATTAAGTGCTTATACAACCTCAAATTGCTTAGCATGATCCTCCGTTATGTCGAAAAGAGTACAGCATTGATTTTGAAATAAATATAAATATGTTAAGGTTGAGGACTGATGCAAGGACAATGTTTGAAAAATACACGATTACGTAAAATTTTCTCTATAGAAAAAAACATCCAAAGTTACCTCTAAACCGAACTATAAACCGCTGGTATTAAAAAAATACTTCAAATTAGATCATGAAACTTAGCATAATATCTGAACTAACTATAAAGTAGGTCTTATGTTTTTTTTTTTAATTCCCATTATTAACGGACGACATGGTGCTGCTGAGTCCCACTGCAGGGGCGCGCGGAGAAATGCTAAAAGTTTGTGAAGTCTATGCCAAGTCACACGGACTCATTTACAATGTCAAGAAAAGTCAGTACATTACGTCAGTACACGGTAAGTGTCCTGAATCTGTTCCACCCATTGCTTTGAATGGGGTTAACTTAGCTAGGGTGTGGCGACCTTAAGGATGATGTTGACTTAGAGAGGGGAGCGCAGGACTCTGCCAGTTCGTGGCAATATGCTGGCCCGTAGATTCGCCCGCTGTACGGACCAAGTCAAGCTTACGCTATTTAGTTATACCAAAAAATCCCTGGACACTGCGCGTCCAATACAATAACATTTTTAGGATGATGTTGGGACTTCCTCGTTTCTATAGTGCCTCCGAGATGTTCGCGCAGGCTCATACCGACGATTTTCATGCCGTCATTCGGAAAAAAGTCGTGTCACTTATGAGGAGGGTGCGCGGGAGTCACAACAGAATCCTGAAAACTATAATTGAAGATGTACGTTTGTGTTATTTGTGTATAGATTGATAAAGAGTAGAGATAGAGTGTTATCTTGTGTGATTGTATCTAAGTACCTACTAACAACAGTTTCTGAGTTTTTGTATGCTAACATTTGGATCAAGTTGTCTCAAAACATAAATAAATTTGAATTATTTTCACCGTAAAAAGCAATTACCTAAACTATTCGAGCCTTGGAGCCGCCAGCACCCCACTCCGTCTCGCTCTTACTCAGTCTGCGAGCGAGATAAAAAGTGAATTTGAGTTCAGGAAGTATAGGCTCTTAAGTCAATAGAGCCACAGAACAATACGGCCATAGGTCAAAAAGTCCCAAGGTTAATACAATACGACTGATGGTCAAAACAACCAAAGGCCGATATGATGCTATACGACCCAATATCAATACGACCATATACCATAGTTCAATACTACCAAAGGTCAATACGACCCAATGCCATTACGAACGACCGCAAGGCAGAACAACGGAGTACAGACTACAGACATCATTAGACAGACGAAAAACATCTCTGTGAAATCGAATTGGTAGGTAGCACAGTACTGGGCACGCCACAATTGCGGCGATAAGTCCCCTCTTTGAGGAGTGGCTAGAGAGGCGCCACGGCGTCCTCACCTTCCGCCTGACACAGGTCCTCACCGGACATGGCAGCTTCGGGAGGTTCCTGTGTAGGATCAGGCGGGAGGAAACGCCCGGGTGTCACCACTGTGCGGATCGCCCGGAGGACACGGTGGAGCATACGGTTGAGGTATGCTTGGGCGGAGCACCGCCGTGTCCTCGCGGAGGCGATTGGCGGCAGTGACCTCTCGCGTCCGGCCCTGGTTCAGGCCATGGTACGGAGCGAGAGGGCATGGGAAGCCGTCACCTCCTTCTGCGAAGCAGTAATGCTCGCGAAGGAGGAGGCGGAACGCGTGAGGGAAAGGCAAAGTTTGCGCCCTCACGCCCCTAACCGCCGCCGTTGGAGACGCCCTGGGCGTCGGGAATCCCAGGCGGATTCCCGGCCACCATAGGCGCGGGCTTGCGGACGGCGAGCAACGGGCAGCTCGCCGTCCGATAAGGACCAGGCCCGGGTCGATGGCGCGTCGTGTTCCACGCGCGCCTCAAAGAGATGTCAGCAAAATTGACGGGGTCCGGTAGGACCGATGCCTGCCAGGGTTGCGGGAAAGTCCGAAAGGGATACCGGGACCTTGGCAACAGGCAAATGAAGGAACACGGGTGGGTTTTAGTCAGTAAAAGTCTGACACGCCCTTCCGCTCCGCCCAGAGCGGGAGAAGTCATTGGATGATTTCCCACACTCACAAAAAAAAAAAAAGGTAGCACAGTACAGTCAGTGAGATGATACCTATTTCATAATAATAGAGGTTAAAAATACTATGTTCCTTATATCATAAAATTACAATCAAAACAGTAGGAAAAAATCACTTTTAAAAGTTGCTAAGTGTATACATATTAGTGCTCGTGACTGTACATGATGTCTACCTATGAAATAATCTGGTGGTCACCTTAACAACACTAAGCATTAGTGGGTTAGCCCATTCCTTTCCTGGTACAAATCTTATCTCAATCTTTGATATTCATTATCAGCAATAATTTAACCAAATGTTTCAATTTATTATCTATTCATCTTTTATAAGGTGGTTTCGAAATGATTAGAGGCAAGAACTGTTCCTGTCAGTAGAAATCGTAACTTTAATATTATAAATTAAAGCGAAAGTGAGTTTTTTTGTTTTTTACGCTTTCACGCTAAAACGGCTGAACGGATTTAGATGAAATTTGGCACATGGGTAGATGGCTAGACCATGACTTGGAGAAGGACATAGGCCTTTTGATCCTGGATCGAGACAAAGCCAGACGAAGTCGCGGGCAACCGCTACTTAATAATAATATTTATTAGACAGAAATGGAACTGAAAACAGCTATGGAATCGAGTCCCTAATATTAGTTTGCATTAGTCATAGGTATAAATTATAATGTGCCTTTGTTGTACCGTAATAGGGGCGATAAGGGGATTCCCCACTGACCCAGGGGTTTTTTCCATTTCTGCCTTCTCCTTCAGGGAAAACAGACATGATGCTATGTTCTTGGACCTTCTGTAAATTCGCGTGAATATCGATTCCATAGACAGGTCGCAAGGTGGTATCCATAACAACATTGATGAAATAAAAGTGGCATTTTATAGGCTCATGCATGTGTTATGAGCAGTTGTCACGAATCTTAGGTAAATACGTAAAATACTACATGCATAAACTTACTTATTTTTTATTGCTAATTAAAGAATAATACCTGCATCACGCCTTCGATGCCATAATAACATTCTTTTATGGATTTTCTATCTGTACTTAATTAATATTACAAACCACTGAATAATATTAAATATTACAGTATTTTATATTCATAAACTTACTTAACATTTGTTTTAGGTTTCTATTGTACAACACATGAATACCTTTCTTGTTTAACTATTCTTTTGACCAAATAAAACTGTATAATACTCACAGTAAACAGCTGGCAAATAACAAGAAAATATTTACATATGTTTACACCTGTATTCACAAAACAGCCTATTTACACTGAATTTAGCGAGACTTTTGTAAGAAAATATTACTTTGAAGATTCGCTTTTGCATGATTCTTATCATTTAAGCATTCATGAGTAAGTATATTGAACATGACTACTGAGATGACGGATAAGAGAAGTATGGAAGAATTAGACATAAAAAAATTGTACTTATATTATAATTATATGCGTGTTTTTTTTTGTTGAATTTTTGTGGTTATCTATTGTCTAGTTCAGAAGCGAGAACTGGACGAATAACGATTACTGTGGAAGGAAAGAAACCTTCTTATAGTAGAGTTCAGTCTGTGTGGGAGATGATCGGGTTGCAAATTCGGACAGGTCTGTCCTGTGCGTCACAGGTAACAATGCAGTCTGCAGCGCATCCTTTTAGATTGTCTTTCTTTGAATCTCATTCATAATCAGCGTGAGTTGGAGGAATAACAATAAGTGTTTGGAAGGAACAACACCTTCCTCCCAAAGTGTGAAAAATCAAGACATGTTGCGTCAACCCTTAATAAATAGGGCTAAGGGCAAGAGATATTGAACATGTTTTGTTTTATTTTAAATGGCTCTGGAGACCAACATCAATGCCCTCTGAAGGTCTCAATCTCAATTCATTCCCCTTAACAAAAAATTCCTAAAAGCCTGAACCATCTCTGATGAATCAGTAAGTTGTCTGTCAAATCTCATATAAACTAATCAGAATGCCTTATTGAAATAACCCGAATGCAAAGTACGCGCTTTCAGTTGCGAGATGCGGAAACCAACCCGTATTACCTATTACCTGATTGAAATACAAAGCTATCAGAGATGAGATGGGAACAGGCTTTATGCAAGAGGCTTTCAAAACTGGGAGTAAATGTTACAGGGCATTTCAGAGTATCAAAAATGGTACATTGAGATTTAGAAAAAGTTCAGCATTAGAAATGGATATCTATGTGAAAAAAGGTCACTGTCTCTCTTCAAAACTAAATGTGCAATATTAACACCTATCCTGTATTCATGATTTTGGTTCCAAAAATGTAACCAAATGTGTTTTTGGAAAAATGACTGTAATACCCACACAAAAACCTTGTGTTACAACTTCTAACGTTTTTATGACTTTTTCAATAATTCTGGCCATTATAAAATCAACTTAATTTACACTGAAAGTTGACATTTGTTTAAGTGGATTTAAAATCAATTGGAAACCAGCTTTTAAATATGGAATAGGTCCAAACTCTCTATGTATAAGCTAACGCCTTCATCCCATGGGGTAGGCAGAAACTACAGAACGCCACCTGCCTACATCCTTACATACCCTCATACTTATATCCTTACTCCTCTACACCTAAGTATTTAGTATTATTATGACAGTACTCACCCAAAAAGTATGTGATGCTGAGTACCACTACAATGAGGAGGATAAAAACTTTCTTCAATTTTCTCGGGTGCTTAATTGTCCTACTTCTAACATTGATATGTGGGGTTGAGGTATCATCTTTTAACTGTAAAAAAAAATGAAAAGCCTTAGAATATACTTTACAAAACATTATCTAAAACTCTGACACGTTTCTAAGACTGTATTTTATCAACTACTAGTACTAAAAATTATTTTACTAGCTTGGTATATGAAACAATAAAATGCTATGAGATTTATTATTTCATTAAACTTTAGTGTTTTATTTAGTTAGCTCGAAATTTTGTGTGGAAAACTAGCATACTAATATCTAGTTTTATTTTAATTTTTTTATTAGTGGATGTCTGATCAAACCATAATTTAATAATATTAGAAACCTGTGTGCAATTCAAACCTGTGTATAAGTAAAAGCAAAAAATCTCAAAGCAATTACTTACTGCTTTTAATTATTCATTAAGCCAGAAAATTGATGTGAAACTAAACTGTATGTACAGGGTACAGAAAGACTTTTTGACTTTAACATTGTTAAATATTAGCACCGTTTTTTTTTCTTTTTTGTTTCAGCTTTCATGTCATAATAGAAAAATCGAACGAGATACCGTTGAATACATGACAAATACCCACCTCTAAGTACCTGTACGTGCTGAACTTTCCCATGTTGACTTAAAATAAACATCACAACCAATAAATCAGTTATTTTAATATTATTTCTAATTGGAATTCAACAAGCGGTACGTAGACATTTTTTCATTTTTTATTTTTTAAGAACTTGAAACACAACGTCACACTGTTAGTATTTTTTGGAGAATGTTAAAAAAATTACATGACAATGACATGTTGATAGTCTCTGTCAGTGTCTAATTTTTGATCTTGCCCATGGATGGACTCCTTGTCCATGTTCTTACTATTGTCAATTAGTGATGGCCTAAGCATAAGTTAACTAAAACTAGTAAATGTGTGAGCGAGAAAGAGTATGGTACGAGCCATGAAGATAAAGCGAGCCGACCAGTTCCCTTATTTTAAAGAACGGTCACATTCGCATCTCATTCGCAATCTGTCAAAAAAAACATCAATTTACCGTCTAATTTACCAACATTTTTGACAAGTTTGACAGATTGCGAATTTGATACTTGAATGTGAACGTTTTTTATGTATGAGAATTGACCGACAGCTCTGTTGCTACTGTTTAAAAGTCCATGGTCCCAATGAAAGTAACGTAATCGAACTAATCGACTAAATCTTCATTTTATATTATTTAGTCTTGCAATGAACATTGACGAAAATATTTCTTTTTGTAAACTACCTTTTACTCGTTATGGTTGAGTCCTCTACGTTCAATTAAAATAAATAGTATGGTTTTTGTTTGGTCAAGTGTTTCAATAAAAACATTCAAGTTAAAATAAACAAGCCTATGTAATTCTAAATTGGAAAATGAACTCCGCTTAGTCTGCTTTGCCTTTCAAGAAATTTTTTGCAATTTACTTTACTGTAGATACAATAAATATTGAAAGTACAGTTTTTCGTCTTGCTTTCCGTAGATATCTGCCTCAATTTAATAAGCAAACAGAACAGAAATAAGGAAGTCAGAAGTGGTGCTAAAGATAACTAAGATAATATATGGCGAGGTAAGTGTTGAATAATAGTACTTACCTACTTAATTAGTCAATAAATGAAACAAAAGTTCTTATGTCTACTTCTCGCTATCGAGATTTCATAGTTTCACATATAACTACGGTATTGAATTGCTAAAAACATAACCTAATTGTTATAGACACCCAGATAAAAACTATCGTAATAACCTAACTTGATAACCTTTGAACGAAGTAAATATCGTACGTAATAAAATTACAACTTTAGTAACTTACCTTTCTTTGGCGTACGTTCATTTTATTACAATTATCACTTCCGCTATGAACCACAAATTAATTAATTACGAAATTTCCGGTAGTACTTGTTTCTTAATTTAAGTTCCGGTAGTAATTGTTTCTTAATTTTTAATACATAAAATGCATATAAGCGTATTTATTTTATGCACGTCATTGAATATTTGCCGAAAGTGAACTAACTTACATGAAGTAATTATGTTGGCCAGTTGGCCTTGATAATAATATTACAGTAGGTATTTTTAATGTACAATTAATCACAAGTACATAACAGACGTGCGCATCACATAGAGCCACAGACTACAACTAGGCATTTGGACAACTTTACTACTGAGACTTATCATGATAACTGAGCATCATTGGTAGCAGTAACAGGCGAGTTTATCGTGACTTTACTTATTTTTCTTAGTCGTTCAGATCGCGATAATATTAACAATGAAGTAGCCGTTTTGTAACTAATACTATAGGTAACCGTTTCGAATGTGATAGCGATAAGATTGGCAGATACGTTGATAGAAAAATGATTTTGACCTTAGTAATCAATCAGTGTTTATGTTGTAACAGTATATTGGAATTGCTGTAAGGTACATATTTCGATGGTTTCAGATTTACGGCAGTCATCCCTGAAATGGTAATTGGTGGATAACTTGTATTATTTGATCAGAATAATGACTGCCGAGTAGGCATTAGTACAAAACCCGATTTCTTAGACACCTGTTTGATAGCTAAAAGTTGTAGCCATATGATTTTTGGCAAAAAAAATTAACGCCGAATAAAATATATTAGAACGCCGGATACACAATGTAGCTCTTGCGAGGTTGTTAAGAGGGTAAGCAGTAGCATCCTCCTTCGATCTATAAAGATACTGCCATCAACTCCGTTTGTCAAACACAGCCGGTATGACATTTTTACCTAATTGTGTTACTGTGTTGGTTTTACTTGTTATTAGAGCCTGATGAAATGAGGTGTAAAAACATTGTACATGCCAGGCTCACCGTGCGTTTGCACTGGCGAAACATTCAAGACAAAACATGTTGAAATCTCTTTTTTCTGTCAATGTTCCATACTATTTTTGACAGGAACTAAAGATTTAAACATGTTTTGTCTCGAATGTTTCGCCAGTGCAAACGCACGGTCAGACCAACAAAAAAACCTTTTTTTGTTGGTCTGAGATGCCGAGTCTAATCTCAGAAATGACGCAATCATTCACGCTTTTTATCTAATAAGGAACTTATTTATGAGCGACCTATTAAGTACTTATATAAAACTTCATCATGTCAGCCTTGACATGACTACACGGTTGGATAAAGACATCTTAAAACGGCTGTAAAGGGCGTATAGGTACTTTCTTATTATTGTCACGCTCGGCAGACGGTTTAGGGGGAATAGGATGCTGCCGCACACAGGGTGTGCCCCACTGTCCTGGCCTGAAACCCCACCTCTGACTATCTCTCAATCTTTTAGCACCCCTCCCATCGCAGCACACCAAATAGCCCATATTTTTCAAAGAGCTTCGCGAATGAAGCGCTTCTTATCTTGAAAGTGTGCGCTTACTACACCTTCAATAGAGTTAAATCGGTAATCAATCCAATGTACTTCGCGTGTACGTGTCATCCTAATCCTAAATTCCTAACTTATCTTCTCCTTCTAATATACAGGGTTACTGGTAACTCGACGTATTCCTTGCAGGACGTCATAGTAGGGTTAAAATGCAACAAATTAAGCCACCAAATGTTCTACCGAAATTCAGTTTTTTTTTTTTGCACTAGACTACATTTTTTATGAAGTAATAGCAAAAATTACAAAAAATTAAATGTTTGGTTAGTGATATTTGCCAAAGTTTTAGGCATTATTGAACTTTTAATTATTAACAAAGGTCTGCTACCGCGGCGTCAACTATGATAATAACTTAAATTTCAGTACAGTCGCGCCGTAAATCATTTTTAAATTGGTTTCAAATGATTTAATCTGGGATTTTTCATAAAAAAACTAAAACTCTTAACTAATTCAAAAACTACTGAATTTCGTTAGAACATTTGGTGGCTTAATTTGTTGCATTTTAACCCTACTATGACGTCCTGCAAGGAATACGTCGAGTTACCAGTAACCCTGTATAAAATTCTCTTGTCGCAGTGTAAGTTGCGATACTCCTCCGAAACGGCTTGACCGATTTTTAAGAAATTTTATATGTATATTCGGTAGGTCTGAGAATCGGACGTAATCTATTTTTATATCCCTAAGGTAGGTAGGGTAGGTAGGTACTTAGTGCTACCCGTGCGAAGCCAGGACGGGCAGCTAGTTAATATTATTAATTGTATAAATATAAATGCGAAAGTGAATTTGTTTGTTTGTTACGCGTTCACGCTGAAATGGCTAAACGGATTTCGATGAAATTTGGCACATGGGTAAACCATGATCTGGAGCCTACTCCAGATCCTATGTCCTAACATAGGATACTTTTTATCCCGATATTCCCACGGCATCAAGACTTACGCGGGTGAAACCGCGGGGCGCAGCTAGTTTTATATAAAGTAGAAACACGACTTCACGGTCTGGTAGTCCATAAAGCACATATTGCTGATTATCTCAGGTTTGGCCGCCTCATGCTCATTTTGTGTATGTTCGGACGGCTGATTGAGCAGTTAGCAATAATTACGCAGTTAATAATAGTTTTTTCTTCTTTTGGCTTCCCACGGTTTGTGCATTTAGCCAATGTCACGTTAACAATACTTAACAATCGAAGTATTCTGTCTTTAAATTTAAATGAATGCTTTATTCTTTTATCTTTTTTCCAGGATGGAGGTCAGGAACTACTTCCTTGTCAAATTAAAAGAGTATGGCGTCGGTCGTCGTAAACTGGATGATATACTTTTTATTAACGATAAACCACCTCCCAGACTTGGTGTTTACGACTTCGATGAAGAAAATCTTTGCCATGAAGTGTAAGTAGACAAATTAAATACATTGTAGCGACGCGGCTTAAGCTTATGTCCAAATCTTGCTGTTTACCTGACGACACACTAACAAAGCTTTCTAAACCCAACCCCTTAGCCAATGAAGTTTTAATCTTCTCATAATTATATTAATTAGATGTTACTTATGGTAGGGTAGATAATGTATCTAGCATGTCTTTAATAATTGATAAATCTTGCCAGCAGCTGTTTCCGAAAATTTCTAAAGTATGATTGAGAGAAGTATAGTGCAATAAAGAGCATTGAACAAAACCATCCTTGAGAAGAATAAAGGCTCCCCCTGCATTCGGGTGTTTTCTGCACACCCCGCAAAGTAAACATGTAACATGCAATTGCTCCACGCAATTGTGCGGATATATAAAAACATTCGTTATTTATCTTTTAATAGTATAAAACAAATTCGTTTTATGTCTGTCTGTCTGTTGTTCTCCTAAACAACGCAACGGATTTTAAAGTAGTTTTCACAATCATTTTAATTTATTCCGGAAGGTTTATGTGTACCTATAATCAATTAATATTAAACTCACATAAAATAAAGAGTGGGAAGCAGGGGCGGGTTAGTAGTAGCTTATATAAGTTTTTTATTGATCTATTCAATTCACAAATTAATGTTAGATTGTGTTGAACAAGGTCATATGCATACAAGGCCATCTAGTGAATTCGTCTTTGAGCAACGATCCGTTAGTTGTTACTCGAACACCAATTTGAGCCGAGGAGTCACCCTCTTGACGTCGTTTATTACAATTTGCACTGCAGCTCTTATGACAAGCCGTTCCAATTTAGGCTTCAACATGTTATTCTGCCAATTTCAAGGTCGAATAAAGCATGATATCTATGAGCAATGATGAACACAGTCCTTTATTTTATTCATCTATTGAAGATAGGTATCTACCTACATTTCAGCACATTTTTTTACTTGTTTTAGCATAAAATCCACATGCAGCATTCCTGGATGCGAGTTTACATCTGAATCTTTATTGGAATCCGAAAATCACTATAACGCATCACATCGGTACACCTGTGCTCGGTGCAAAAAGGTTCTACCGTCACCTCATTTGTTGGACTTACATGTACAAGAAAATCACGACTCATTCTTCGCAGTTCTCTCTGAGAGGAAGCCATCGGTAAGACAGAAGTTTAAAAAGAGGTAAAATGCATGCATGTAGCTTATAGGCAATGTGACTTATGACTTGAGCACAATTTTACAGTACTCCTGCTACATTGAAGAATGCAAACTTAAATTCGCGACCGCCAGTGATCGACGTCAACATTGTGTAGAAGTACACAAACTGCCAAGAGAATTTCGGTTCGATATTAAACCGAAAAATAAGACCAAGAAAAAATCCAAAGCAAGTTCCGATGAAAACGCGGTGTGTATGGAAGTTGAGAACGAAAGTACAAGCGAAGCAAAAAATAATATAGTACTATCTACAAGCAGGCAAAAAACTTTCGCAAAATACAGTGGCAAAAAATTTACGAAAAATGATGGTAATAAAAACTCAAAAGATGTGAATATGGATGAAGTAATGGCAGATCTTAAAGAAAGCTTGCCGGAATAAAAAGAAATTTGAAGTATGTTTAATTACGTTTTAATGTTTATCCTCAAGCATCTCTACATTGATAAATATTGTAAACTCCTATGGTAACAACTTGGAAGGCATATCTTGGCATACACCCAATAAATAATCTCTTGGATACAGCAGCTAATTTTGAATATAAATTTAAACAGTCTGTAGATTCCTTAGCAACTTTTTATTGTTTGGAGAACAAAACATATTACTTATACAATACATACATGATACTTTATAATAATGTCAACCGTCATGACAGCATTTAACGACTACAACAAAATAAATTACTGATTTTTACTTAAAATTACTTGGCCTTGCCCTGGGAGGCAACGGCTTCCATCGCTTTCTTCACGGTTTCTTCGTCGCCAAGGAAGATCATGGAATCGACTGGTTTCATATCCTCATCTAATTCGTACACGAATGGAATGCCGGTGGGCAGGTTCAGTTCCATGATGGCTTTGTCACTTAGACCTGGAAATATACATGGCACAGATATACTTCCAATTGACCTCTGAAGCGTCCTTCAGTGACTTTCTTAATCTTTTGACCGTCAAGGTCTGTTGAGACTGCGAAACTACGAACACACAATCGTTTTATAGGACTGAACAACTTAGCAGCATTTCAAGATCTAGACGTTTTATCAATTACTGACTCCTAACAGAAACATGTAGTATTGCAACAATAAGATGTAGGTACATACCATCTAAATGCTTGACAATACCCCTGAGGCTGTTACCATGGGCAGCGATAATAATTCTCTTTCCTTCTTTAATCTGAAAAAAAAAAGCTTACATAAAGAGCTGATCCAGAAAGGGCGAATTCGCCGCGAAACGTTTTGCGCGTTAGTGAGATACTAGGCACCAATACATCACGCCAACAAGCATCGCGCGAATTCAAAATACGCGCGTAAATCGCGTGCACTACGCCAGACTCGCGCGTAATGCGCGCGGGTCGAGATACTAGGGACGCCTTGTTGCGCCCAGTTAACGTCCGAACTCCAGAGCGAGTGCCCGTATCCAGGGAAATGGAGCGCCAAAATTTTGATACGGAATTGTTTATAGACGTCCCCTGCTCGCGCGTAGGTACGCTCTTTCTGGGCGAAACGGTCGCGCGTGATACGTACGAGAGAATCGCGGCGAATTCGCTCCTTCTGGACAAGCTCAAAGACAAAATAGCGATTTTATCAGTTACGGTTGGAAAATAAAATAATGATATTTATGAGTAAGTTAGCTAAAATAAAATGAAGTTCTTATCTTATGTAAACTATAACTTTTATAGCAGGCAGTTAAGAAAGTTTAATGTTATCTGTCATTTTATGAGATCTACATTATGCAAGTTGCACTAATGTGGTAACTCACATTTAAACCTGCTTTACTTAAATAATCAAAAGCCAAACCAGATTATGCACTTTAAAAACTAATTAATGTCCAACTAAAAACAATTATAAAAATAATAATAATAAGGAAATCCTGCTAATTCTTTCGTTTGTTAAATTCTTCTTATCATTTGTTAAATTTGAAATGAGTGTCTCATGCTACACAGTATGATAGTTTTTTTTTATTTAACACTAACCTGTGGGACAATAACATTGTTCCAGTAAGGCAGTGTCCTCTCAATGGTGAGCTTCAAGCTTTCGAACATGGGGAACTCATCAGGTTTTGGGTCGCCAGCATAACGGGGGTCGCTGACAATTGTGTCATAGTAAGGGTGGTCCTTCTCCATGGGGGGAGGGGGTACATCGAAGCTACGGCGCCAAATTTGCACCTGTGGAAATAATTGAAATCTTAATTAAATTGCATATCAGGTGGAAGAGAATTCTGAAGAAACAAAACTTTTTTTTTTTTAAGATCAAAAAGTTGCCTCTGTAATCTTTTAGCTGCATAAAAAAACAGTACTGTATCATGAGTAGGTAGTCTACAAATACTTGAATCATAAATTCTATCTCTATGAGGTCAAATGAAGGTCTGCCAAAAAGATGTCATGATTTATGATGATGCAGCTAGTTTGATGATATCAATTTAGGGTTACCAACCATTGGGATTTTTATGAAAATGTCTGTCTTTTTGGCTTCCTGTCCAAAATTTGTCCAGCCTTGTAACTATAAGAATGTTTATTTAAAAAAATAAAATATTTTTATGAAGTAAGTAAAAGGTCCAGACGTTTTTATGCAGTAGTCCAGCCTTTTTTTTTACAAATTTCTAAATTTTTACCCTAACAATGTGAAAATTGTATTGGGAATGGAACACAATAGTCACTTTTGTCCATGTCCAGATGATCCAATGGGTGGATAGCAGCCCTAGGCTGATTCTATTGGTAATAGCAATTATAAGTCCTAACACAATACATTACTATGAGGATAGAAAAATTGAAGTTTAATCAAATTTATATTAAATACACACTTGAGCTTCACCATATTTGGCAGCTGTCTCGGCCTTGTTAAGACCAGTGAGGCCGCCATAGTGCCTCTCATTCAATCGCCAGGTCTTCTCCACCGGCAAGCTTTCCGTACCGAGCTCTTTTAAAATTGTGCCCAGCGTTATTTGAGCGCGTTTCAACACCGAAGTGTGGGCGACATCGAATTCGTAGCCTTCGGATTTCAAAGCCTTTCCGGCAGCAACTGCTTCCTCACGTCCTAGAACGGATATATTCTAATGTTAAGTATAATAAAAATAAAAAAGATCTGTTAGGTACAAATGTTTTGAACTTACCCTTATCGCTGAGGTCAGCGTCGAACCATCCGCAGAAAAGATTCTTCTGGTTCCATTCACTTTCGCCGTGACGAATCATAACAATCTTGTATTTTGCAGGCATTTTGACCGAATTTACTAGACTAGCTAGACCGGCGATGTAAAAAAAGCCGACACTTTTTCCCTGTTCTTGACGTAATTAACCTGAGTGACCTCTAGTCAAAGTCAATATAAAGTCGCGTTCCATACTGAAAAGAAGAGACGGAAGTATTTTAAGATTTGATTTCAATCAATCAATAATCGACTAAAATAGTTGGTTACACTACTAATGGGGATCTGTGACGATCTATCTTACATGTTGGAAGTAATGATTTATTTATGCTAAAGGATTCTTACGCAGTGACTTATGTAACCAGCGACTCGTTGGCGATTTCAAAATCTCACGTCCACACACAGGATTTTGAAATTGCTAGCGAGTAGCGACAAATCTGCAGTCAAAATGTGAGTGTTGGCGTAACCGTGCGTTTGCACTGGCGAAACATTTAAGACAAAACATGTTGAAATCTCTATTTTCTGTCAATGTTCCATACAATTTTTGACAGCAACTAGAGATTTAAACATGTTTTGTTGTAATGTTTCGCCAGTGCAAACGCACGGTAAGATTTACACGACTATAAATAAGATATCTCACAAATATCAAATCCGTATCGCTATTGGCCTATATACTAGTTCCCATTCACATTCGCGCAGTCTCCCTGCCCTTATAAAAATATCAGCAAAACAATTTGCAAAATCACTGCAAAGTTGAAGTTTACTTGACCATGTAACAAGTCACCTTACACTTAATCAAATAGTGCAAAGTGTTTTGCCTAACTAGTTTTAAGGCCATTCAGCTCCAAATAGTCGGTTAAATAAGATGTATTAGTCCATTACGATAATCAATCTACCTAGCCTTTTCCCAACTATGTTAAGGTCGGCTTCCAGTCTAACCGTATGCAGCTGAATACCAGCATTTTACATGGACCGACTGCCTATCAGCCACCCAGTAACTGGGTAATATGATAACCCTTGGTAAAACTGGTTGTCAGACTTTCGGGCTTCTGACAACCCGTTTGGACTGTCGAAAATCCACGAATGGCGGCCGGGACCAACTGCTTAACGTGCTTTCCGAGTCACGGAGGAGTCTCGGTATGTAAAGATGGTCACCCATCCACAGACCAACCCCGGTAAGCGTAGCTTAACCTGATGGATCAACCAGTACGACTGTTATTACTTAGCCACGAGCCCCTCCCATTACGATAATAAATGCAACTTTTAAAAAAGTTTGTAGATCGTTACAATCTACGGATTTCTAAGGACATTTTAAGGTCACCCTTCGGAGTTTTCAAAAATCGGATCTGGCAGCACTCAACCACAGAACCCTGGTACCACAGAATACTATAAAATACAATAACACTGTATTAGATAATCTGTGCTTGGTTGGCACTGCCAGTATTATATAGTGCTCTGTGGGCACTGCTTCTGCTTTACTGAAAGAAAGAAAGAAAAATCGTTTTATTTGTCTCGGAAACACCGTTGTTACCGTGCGTTTGCACTGGCGAAACATCTGAGACAAAACATGTTTAAATCTCTAGTTCCTGTCAAAAATTGTATGGAATATTGACAGAAAATAGAGATTTCAACATGTTTTGTCTTGAATGTTTCGCCAGTGCAAACGCACGGTTACTGTTACAAGTGTTGTTAGATGCTCTGTGCCTTCTTCTTAATCTGTGGTATATAATAGTAATCTATGATCTGTGGTAGAAATGGAGAACTTCGATGGAAAATAAAATATTTTTAGTGCGAAAATCGTAGTAAATATTTTGGCAAAAATGCCTCAACTCAAAGGAGATGGAAAGAGTACAGAAAAACTGCGATCTGTTCGAAAACCGAAATCGCATTCAAGTATGCCTGCTAACTTAAAAGTTAGCATACCTTTACAAGGTACAGGTAAGTTTGAATCCAAAATTTTGCAAGCTTTGCAATATTGCAATAAACTTGTGTTAACTTATCTTGACCACCTATTTTTTCCCTCGAGGTAGAACTTAGTGTAATGGTTAAGTATCTATTATTACTATATTATAAACAAACATGTTTGTGTGGTAGTTTAGTAGGGAATGTTCACTGACTGAATGAGAATAAAAGCTAGTCTTGCTTATTCTATAAGTATACTAGGTCTAGTTTACACCCTAGACCAAGATGGAACTCTTATGAATCTTGCAGTCACTTCAAAGACACTTTCGCAACTGTGCCATTGTCATGTCAATAATAACATCTACAAATCATTGATGAATACAAAATGGATTGATACAGCACTGAGTCAGCAATACAGAACTGTGTGCTTTCGCCGGTACTTCTTTTATTCACATTCTTACAACTGGTGGAGTGTTACAACAGAAAGACAGACACATAAGTTCTTTACTGTCCTGTCCTGTGTGTTGTATCATAAATGTCTTGTGTCATTTGTGTGTTGTGTGTGTGTCCTAAGTACCTGTCATTTGTTTCTACCAGTATTTAACTATACCATCCATTGTAATGTTACTGAAAAATTAAATCTACATAATGTATAACTAGAATGCACCAGTATCATATTGCTGCCTCATTGGTATAGCTAGTGGTTACAAGTTTTACTGTTGAGCATGAGGTCCTGGGTTTGATTCCCGAGTCAGGCAAAGTATTTATGAGTTTTTCCATCTCGGATTTCACAGTAGCAGCCTAGTGTCTAGATTTGTGCCTGGTTGATGGCAATAGGGTCGTCCCCTATTATATGGGACTTAACCTAACTAGCAATATGTGGGTGTACTATAGGTGCACCTCTGTCTAACCCTTCGGGTAGTACAGGCATGATGTTATGTTATGTTATTTATTAGATCATGATGATCTGAAAACATAATTATATTAACTTGTGTTAGGATTTTTTTAGGAATATTTCAACAAAACCCTGATGTTTAAAAAAAAAGAAACTATATTCTTATGCTTTAATAACTTTGATGACTACAATGATGGTTAAAATGGCTACAATTTATAACTCTGTAACATAATTATCTTCTTACAGAACAGGAAGGAGTACATGTACCAATTGTCAAAGGCCGTCGCCCTCCTCAATTTACGAAGCATTTGGACATTGAAACCAAAGTAAACTTAGCAAATTCGGGTATACTATAAAAATTTATTAATTATTATTTTAATATTTTATTTGTACTTATGCATACTTTTATACTGATGACTTAAGGGGTGTCTATTATACATTGTAACAGCAAATCAATTTTCACACCTCCCATTCTTTTATTTTATTTGGATAGCTTATGACCTGAAGAGGTGCCATAAAGAATATAAATAAAAAATGTTGACTAATTTAAAAGTTATGCAACAACGCGAAATTTCGCGGGTGTTCTGGTTTATAAACATCGATTAAAGTTATAAGAGGTTGTTGAGGATGTATGGTTGAACACTTGAACAGGCGCTAATCATTTTATACTTTTGTATATTTACAAGCAACATTTTTATGTGTAAACATAGTTTTAAAAATTACTAAGTAGGTACTTATGTGACCAATGGGATATAATTAGGGAATGCAATCTCGGGTCGACATTATAAACTCGAGATCTCGCGTGCTAAGTCTGGTGTTGAGATTGGCCATTCGAGATCTTAGTGGACCCTGTATTAATGTTTTCTTAACCTAGCATATTTTGCTAAGTTCTGTGCGCTTATCCCCGAAATGGAACGTGATTTCAAGAATGAGATTGTTTTCCCACGATACAGTCTCGAAAAAAGGCTATAGATCTCGATTCGATGCAATGGAGATTGCATTCCCTAGATAAAATATGTATACATAAATAATGTCATGCCTGTACCCTAATGTAATTTAAGCTTATGTGAGGTCCCAAGATTGAACCTTGGGGATACCATAGTAATCCTTCAGATATACTTTGAAATAATTAACTTGGAACGGATAAAAGGCGTTTTAGTTAGTAACACAAGTGTGTAGAAACTATGGTATCTAATTTTGGATAGTTTAACAAGATCACAAATCTTTTTAGAAGTTTCTTTGTGCATTACTCT
Source organism: Lithophane leautieri (assembly GCA_949152455.1). NCBI lineage: Eukaryota > Metazoa > Arthropoda > Insecta > Lepidoptera > Noctuidae > Lithophane > Lithophane leautieri. The sequence goes on from OX424478.1 coordinate 13,225,250, forward strand.
GTAAAAGGCTTGTTCGATTGCCAGATACCAAAATAAACATCATGAATAACTAATATAATTATTAGACCGCTCTTTTGTTTTCAGTTGCTAGACAACAATTGGTTAAAGAAGAACCTCCTACATTCCAAACCGACAATGTTGTTATTATTCAGCCTCCAAAGGGAAGAGGGAGAAAAAAAAAAGTTAAAGTTGTGTCTGATTTTTTCCAAAACTGTGTAGTCATGGGAAATAATACAGCAGGTTAGCTATACTTTGACTACTTAATTCAAGTACCTACATGAATGTCTGGTGCAAAACAATTTTTTGATTCATCTATCTCGTGTCTACTGCACGCGTAGCATAGCATGACAACCTTAGAAACGGGTTTTTTACGGGGTTAGTCGACGGAAGAATAGACAAAATGACAGATTGTGATTGTTTATCTGACCAAAACCCGTTTCACCGTAGAAACGGGTTCATGCTACATGTGCTTGTTAAAGGTCTCTCCCATGGACTTCGAAATCTCTCTTTCCGATCCTATATTTACCTTACCTTTAAAAAAAAATAAAAGTCACAATATTTGTTTTTTTTTTATACAGAAATCGTTGTTTCTTCAACTGATGCTAAATTACCAGAGAAACTTTCACCTGGAAAGAAGTCAACTCCTATAAAAAAGACGTCACCTACACGAAAAATTCGTAAGATATCATTTTATATTCTTATTGAAATAATTAGCCTTTTTAACCGACTTCTTAAAAAGGAGGAGGTTCTCAATTCATCTGTTTACACCTTTTATTCTTTTATGTATGTAGGCTTTTCGTGTGCCGCAAGTACAAGCCCGCCGTACTGCCGTCCCGACCCGCGCCTGACACGCAGTGCCTTGTGTGTGTTTTGAGCTTTAGAAGTACAGATAGTTCCTAATATAATAATATGATTGTTTACAGTTACTAGAAAAAGACTAGCTGATTCAAAAGCACAGGAAGATGCGAAGCGTTCAAAAGTTGAAACAAAAACAGACACAGAAGCCTGTGACGCTTTCATAAAATTGGAAGACAATGCTCACGTTGTCGAAGTGCCAGTTGAACCCGAATGTGATCCTTTCGTGGAACCAGTACCTACGGTCGTCGAACCAGCGCCTGTAGTCGTACAACCAACATCTGAAGTGGTACGACCTCAATCTAGAAAAACTAAATCTTCAGTCAAACGGCTGCAACCTATAAGTAGGAAACCACTGTCAATGAGACAACCAACACCTGCCAGGAAGAGAGCACCCAAAGGTAAGCAACAAAATGTACAGGCTAGAATTGAAACACCGACAATAGTTGACTTATTGAAGAACAAAGTAACAGAGTCTGAAGTAAAAACTGAGCCACCCCAACAAAATGCACAAGAATTAGTAAAATCTAGTAGGAATTCTGTTGGAAGCAGGTTGAACTTATTGAGGAACAAAGTAACAGAGGCTGAAGTAAAAACCAAGCCAAACCAACATAATGCACCAGCACTAGTAGAATCTCGTAAGAGTTCTGTTGGTAGTAGCCCGAACTTATTGAGGAGCAAAGTAACAGAGTCTGTAGTAAAAACCAAGCAAAACCAACAAAATGAACCAGGATTAGTAGAATCGCGTAAGAATTCTGTTGGTAGCACCTCGAACAAGTCATGGACTAGAGACATATCTAGTTCGAGCAATAACACTTGCATTGGTTCAGTCTGTTCCAATGACTTTGTCCGTATTAATATGAAGTTGCCGATACTTAAACTTACTAACATAGATAGCGAAGTGAAGAAACGACAGAATGAGGCGCAAGAGATTGCTGCATCTGCTGCTGCGGATGAGACGGATGAAGATCTATCAGACTCGTATGACTCTGATAGCTCGGACAGCGAAAGGAAGTATTCCGAGCAGTTAAATGATTCATTAGGTGCGAACTCGCTACATTTGAGCGCCTCTTCTAGTAGTCAGTTTACACAATCCCGTAGAAAAGAAAGTAGTTCTGATTACCCAAGAGGAAGTAGTTCAGATTACGGAAAAGCAGCTAACAAACTAAGCGTGACAATGGAAAAGTTAGACCTGGAAATAATAAAATGGATGAACTCGGAAAATGAAAACGTCAATGCGAATCTCGTGAAGTTTAGAGATAAAATGTTCGATATCTTGGATAGAGAATTTGGAGTTATAACTCACTGTCGTCATCTAAAAGAAATATTAAACCCTCCAAAAAAAGGAGGTAGTATTGATGAGACTTGTATTTCTAAGCAAGTTCAAGATTGTGATGCCAATAACGACACAGAACAGGTTTTAGTTGAAGAAAATGCCCCAGTTGTAGAAAAGGCCCCAGTGGTGGAAAAAGCCCCATTGGTAGAAAAAGCCGCAGTGGTAGAAAACGCCCCAGTCGTAGAAAAGGTCCCAGTTGTAGAAAAGGCCCCGGTTGTAGAAAAGGCCCCGGTTGTAGAAACGGGTGTCGAAAAAAATACTCCACTTGAAAAATATACTAGAGAACTTGTAAAAGATTTTGTAGAACCTAGAAGACGACCTAGTAGACATTTATCAAATACTTCTGAGGGAAATATTTCAAACGCGAGCGCTAAAGCTAACCAAGACGTAACCTCAGACGACGAGCAGGCGGCAGGCACCTCGTACGCGTACTATGACCACCATGATGATGACGATACCCTTTCACTGTTCGCTGAAAGCATAAGCGGTTTTGAATCTTCTAGAATAGCTACTTCGATGGCCTCAGTCGTTGTTTCCAAACCGCACCAAGTGGAGGAATATATTCCTAAACCAGCCAGAGACGTGCCAACCACAGAAAAGCACACCTATTGTCCAACGAAAATTAGAGAAGATCCTGAAATTATAGCATCAAAAATAATAAACGTTTGCGAAAAGCAAAATGCTGATTCAACTTCAATTTATAAGCAAAGCAACAGTACAGATGACGCTGAAAGCTACCAAGACTTTAATGAAAACATAGACTTGGATACAAGAGTAGGTCCCATGGATATGATTAAAAAGCCGCGTCTAATGGAGTCATACTTCGAAGGGTTACCTAAAGCCAGTGTCGTGTTTGGCAACTTATGTTTCTACAACCTGATGAACTGTTGCAGAAATATGTTTTACGGACAGTGTCGGTTTCTGCACTTGGTACCGACCAGCGCACAAATTAAAGATAAACTTAATCATTTAGACGACAGGATGTTAATACAAGAGTATTTGAAGCTGAGGAACTGGTCGGAGCTAAGAAGGAGGTATGGGATGTGTTACGTGGAGGAGTGCGCGAAGCGGGGGCTCACAAGGATTCTCATAGAAATGGCTTACGATTTCATTGTGAAGGCTAGAAATGAGTGCGAGGAAGACACGCAGCTTAGAGTTAACACTATAGAAGTGACTTTATTACATTTGAACACCGTTGACTTGAGTATTTGTGAAGATTTGTTGAAACTGACCATCCACTCGGACGAAGTGAACAGGACACTACTCTGTGACGTATTCATGGCGACGATGTCTATAACGCAGAACTTTTCGAGGTTCAAATTAGTGTTTTTAAATCTCACGTATTTTATGGTGGACAACGACAGGACGTTTAATAAAGACGTTGTCGAGCATATATTGGAGCGCGTGTGTATATTGCCCTTCGAGGACCCGATAGCGCGGGCTTTGATACAGATGATGCGGTTGACGAAGTCGGATATATTCAATAACTCGATGATTGGGCTCTTTGAGAAGCAGATATCTGTGAATAAAGATGTTTTTGAGGAGTACACGTTGGTGAAGAACCAGTGGGCGTTCTCGTCGATGCTGGCGTCGTCGGTGGTGTCGGCCAGTCCGCCGCTGCAAACGACGCAGGTGGCGCGGCCCGACCGGCCCGACGAGCGCGACCCTCTCGACCGGCGTGACCGGCCCGACGAGCACGACCGGCCCGACCGGCCCGGCGTGCTCGCCCGGCCCGACGGGCCCGCCCCACCGGACCCGCAGCCCCCGGCCGCCTCACCCGATACCACCAACCTGGATAATATGGTAAGTCCATTTTAGTACTTTGTTAAGCAAAGTTGGAAGTTTGTACTATGTAGTCATTAACTTACTAAGATTTTTAAATTTTGAAAAAAAAAATCAAGTCCTTTGTAATAGTGTAATTTTGTACAACCATAAAATAACGTACTTACATTTTTATAATATCAGCTTTTCGAAATCTATAGGCTATTATATTTTTACAAGTGATAGTTTGGTTCTGATTATCATGAATATCATTATTTTATCACTCAAACCTATTATTGATGATTCTTAAAATGGATCAAGTCATTGCATGTAGACATGATCATTTAGGTCTATACTCCTTCCTGCCAGGGTTGCGGGAAAGTCCGAAAGGGATACCGGGACCTTGGCAACAGGCAAATGAAGGAACACGGGTGGGTTTTAGTAAGTAAAAGTCTGACACGCCCTTCCGCTCCGCCCAGAGCGGGAGAAGTCATTGGATGATTTCCCACCCTCAAAAAAAAAAAAAAAAGGTCTATACTCCTTTTGAAATAAGATTAGACATTTGAATAAGCCTTTTTTACAGTCCGTTCAAACGATTTTGACTTCTATTGCGTTTGGTAGCATGAAAAATGGCAGTTGCAGTAAACAGTTGGTATTGTAACCACTTTTTTGCCTTTTAATGCCATCCTTATGCCTACAGTATAGAAGTCAAAATCGGTTGAACGGACTGTAAAAAGAAAAAATACAAAATGTTATAGAGAATAAACACATACATACAAACATAAATTCACACCTTCCCATGGGGTAGGCAGAATCTACAGAACACCACTCGCTACGATCCTTACATACTCCTGAGGGCCTAGACAAGTGACAATCGCTTCGAAAGCGTTTCGTATTTCTACAACGACTTTCAACAGGATTGACATAAGCTTTTCGATAGCTTATGTCAGTCCTATACATTTTTGCCTTTTCCATCATCGTTATCGCTGATAGAATGTCACTTTATCTAGGGCCTCTGCTTCGTTTACGTTCGTCATACACGGACGCCATTTGCGACGACCTACGCATCTGCTCTTTCTGAAGAACATCACCACCATTAAGATCAGCCTTTGAAGCAAGAGTGAACAGGCTTCTTCTGGGCTTGCTAGTTCCAGCATAGACTTCATCTGTCGCTTTCCATCAGGCGAGATCGAGGTCAAGAGCTGTCCCATAAATCAATAAAAACACTTATGTCCTTCTAGGGCTTTGTCCTGACATTTCGGATCACATCTGCCTTGTAAATACCTTTTGTTAGCCGCCTTTCATTCATCCTCTGAACATGACCAAACCATCTAATCATACTCTTTTGAATTTTTGTCGCTTCATCTTGTTTTCGTGTGGTTTGGGACTAACCTGGTGTCAGAGTTTTAAAGCCGCCCATGGGCCTTGGCTTCACATGCCGTTGAGAAATATCTCTCAGGCATACCGGTTTCCTCACGATGTTTTCCTTCACCGTTTTTGAAGCAGGTGATAGTTATACAATACGCACATGAATCTGAAAAGTCATAGGTGTGTGCTTTGGGTTCGAACTCGAGACCTATGACTTGGCAACCTGACGGTCACACCCACATCACTGCTCAGACTTCATCTTCTTTTAAACAGCAACATTGCCTTATCACATCATTCCCCTACACATAGAACACACTTAGTACAACCTACAATTATTAATTTAAATATCGAACATCATCATTCATTTGTTTATTTCTAAAAACACCTGAAAATTTGATAATTTACTTTTTATTGATATAATGATATGATTTCAGCAGAACAAAGCGATAGAAGAGCCATCGAAGCCAGTAATCACTAGAACTATAGGCATGAATCCTGCAATCATCTTCAACCGAGGGGCGTTGAGTTCCGGTGACTTGCAAGCCCGCGTGAGCCCCGGCCTCTCGAAATCCTTCGTCAACACCGGCCTCTCGAAATCCTTCGTCAACACCGGCCTCTCGAAATCTTTCGTCAACCCCGGCCCCTCGAAATCTTTCGCCAACCCCGGCCCCTCGCAATCTTACGTCAACCCCGGTCCTTCGAGATTTCACGTCAACAACATAGAATCGGATAGCAGCGACGAATCAGTAAAACTTAACATCAGGAAATGGCGGAATCGATCGATATTCCCCCATGTACTGCCGCCTCTGATAGCCAACCGGGGCTCCATGCGCGGGACTCCTACACGTGGCTCACCCACACGCGGCACCATGAGGCCTCCGATGCGGCCTCAAATGAGACCGCCTCAAAGATCGCCCTTTAATCAACGGCAGGTGACGTTCAAGAGCCCCTCTGTATGTATACCTGATTTTATAACTCTTTCAGAATAAATTATGAATTTTCATTGCTTTGGGTTTCGTACCCAAAAGGTAAAACGGGACCCTATTGTTAAGACTCCGCGGTCTGTCTGTCTGTCCGGCTGTCACCAGGCTGTATCTCATGAACCATGATGGTTAGACAATTTAAATTTTCACAGATGATATATTTCTGTTGTTGCTATAACAACAAATAAAAATATTTAAGGGGGCTCGCATACAAAAAACGTGATTTTTTTTCCGTTTTTATAGATAACTAGCTGATGCCCGCGACATCGCCCGCGTGGATGTCGGTTATTATATACTTAAACCTTACTCGAGAACCACTCTATCCATTGGTGAAAACGGCATGAAAATCGGTGCAGTAGTTTTGAGTTTATCGCGTACAGGACGACAGACAGACGCGGCGGAGGACTTTGTTTTATAATATGTAAGGATGGTACGGAACCCTTCGTGCGTGAGTCCGACTCGCACTTGGCCGGTTTTTTATTGTTCTTTAATTAAAGCTTGTCCTCTCCGAAATGGCGCGCCCCACTACCGCACCATCGTGTGCATCAATGCGGTAGAAGGACATGATGATCGAAGACTCTTTTAAAATGAATCTATTCATTTATAAACTTGACAGATTATAAGGCAATGGTTGTGCCCAGCGTTATGCGTTTACAATAAGCGGTCTAGAACTCTGTAGTAATTTAGGACTTCACCCAAAAGACATGATAACAACGAATTATAAAAGGTCACAATAAATTAATTGACGAAACTTCTCATAACGTCTGTAAAATTTCGGCAATAGTTTAATTTGAATCTGTCAGTAAAGTCAGTAAGTAAGTTGGACATAGGTGAATACAGATTGTTGACTCCGCAAAATCGTTTAAATAAAAAGCGACTCTTGCTACGACAGAATAAAGTGCAATTCAGGTCGCACAGCGCTAATTACCTACAATTATATTCACCTAGAAGTTTCCTCTCTTTCTATCGCGTAACTCATACATCTTCTGACTACATTACACTCACTGAGTTGGCCAGACAAGACGAGCCCGCCGAGTACTTGTAGCTTCATAATATCCGAAATTCGAATGGAACCAACTATATTTAACTGTGACTGAACTGAACTGATTTTGATAACTCATGTTCCCGCTATATTCAACACGTAACGTTAAACGTTACTTAATTACAACGAGCAATTTGATTGCCCTTTGAATTCAATGACTTGAAGACGTATTGAACGCCATACCATCAGGCGCAGCTCAAGATTTTGGGGGGATAAAAATATTCTTTGGCACCAGTGGGGACATTTGGTGCCAAAGAATATTTTTAGGGAAATGGTTACCTAATTGATAAGTACTCTAAAAACATTTTGTTTGTATATGCCCATCGGGGTCACTGTAGCTCAAGTACTTACCTACAGTTTTTAATTAATAAAGAACGTAAATCATTCGTCTCTCGACAGCTTGAATGATTTGGGGGGGGGGGGGTCATAACCCCCCCAGGACACCCCCCCCTCGGACCGCGCCTGGGTAACATCTATAGTTTAATAATGTTCCCAATTGTTGCTGACCTTGTAAATTAACTGGTGGGACTTCAAAGTGAACATATTTTTACTAATACTTTTCACTGTTCCTTTCAGAACTACGTAAACAGACAACCTGGTCCGAAGTACTGAAGCTTTTTATTTTATTTAGTAAGTTACTGTTAAGTTAGCATTGCAAATACATCCAGGGAAATGAATAGTTGACCGAATTGACACCCTACGTCAATTTGCCGTGTTATAACCATTTCATAAAACTGTGATGAATATACGGACAATTTTTGTTGATAGTCAATTTGCTTAACAATTAATTTTTCTGATTTAACGACCTTCAATGTTGTAGTTGTCGGTTTTTAAGCTTTACCTATCGGTATTCTAATCTTATAGTTGAATAGTATTATAAATGTTACAAAAAAAAAAAATTATATTACCCGGTGAATACAATGTAAGGCCATTTTTTGAACATGAGCAGCGGATCTGAGCGTGAACATGTCAACTATTTGAATCAATAGTGATCTCACTGGTTGATGTGTGCACTGCTCAATTTCGAAATGGCCAGTTTAGTTGACCATAATTATGTAAGGACTTTTTGGACTTCAACATTCATAAACAAATGATAGAAACTACTGCAACTAAAAATTTCAAAACAAGCACACTTTTCAAACAGTCTGGTGCAGTTGGTGGCAGTTATTTTAGTTCAGTTTGTTATATTTTTGGAATCGTCACCTCTAGCCCTTTATTTTGCTAACCCACATGGTCATGGTACAATTTTTTTTTAAATTGACTTTACTTAGTGACGTCTAAAATACGCCATTTTGATTTCATAAAAATAAAACCTAGACGAGTCCATAGACACGAATATTAAAATCAATCCAGCCGTTGGGATGCTTCGAGGGTATAAAGAATCCTACCAACAAATATACATAGATTACACATGGAAAACATGACCCTGTCTTTGTTGTCGCGCAGTCGGGTAAAAAGAGGTTACTAGGAGACTAGTTCCTTAAGGTGGATGCGCCAGGGTAGCCCGCGAAATTCAAATTTTCTTACGTTTTTTGCAATTTGCAGGTCGGTGTTAGATTGTATGTTGATCTAAATATGATTTGCGCACGTAACAAATATGGCTTTACATAATTATAAACATTAGAATCAGCAATACAACTCTCTAAGTTCATGAAAGTCTCAAATGTCATGATTTCATGAAATCATATATATAAAATGATTATAAAAAACATTGAAACATCTTTAAAGGTTATTTAGCCACCTATGGGACTACAAGTTTCAAGTTATAGTTGCAAGCAATTTAAAATAAGTATTCCGTCTTAAAACTATTATCCTTTACCTTTTTTTGGTTTTAGCTTGTTTTTTTTGCCATAGAGGCTATAAAAAAAAAACTCTGTAAAAAATTGCAGCTGGGTACCTATTGCGGTTAAGATCATTATGGAGCCATGGGAGGGCTGTGTCAGACAGATGACGAAAGCTTAGTAATAGAGTCGGGAACCCTACGGAACCCTAACATTCTAATATGGCTATCTAATAATTGGTTTTCAGTTGAAATGCAATTGTCTACTTCGTTGGTATAGTGGTCGGAAGCTCTACTGCTGAGCTTGAGGTCCTGGGATTCTCGGGTCGAGCAAAGTGTTATCAATGGGATTTTTATCTGGAACTTCTCAGTAGCAGCCCGGAGTCTGAATTTCTGCTCGGTTGATGGCAATAGGCTCGCCCCCTGCTACATGGGGCTTAAACATAAATTACGAAATGTACTACTAATGATGTTATGTAATTGGTTTTCAGTCGAAATGCAGTTCATTTTATGCTCAAACTGAAAAAATCTAGTCTGTGTTAGGTATTTTGAGAACTCTTGCCTGAATCCATTAACAACTAGCTGCGCCCCGCTGTTTCACCCGCGTAACTCTCGATCCCGTAGAAATATCAAGATAACAAAACGTATCATATGTCCTGTTCCAGATCATAGTCTACCCCTGTGCCAAATTTCATCCAAATCCGTTAAGTTTTAGCATGAAAGCGTAACAAACCAACTCACTTTCGCATTTATAATATTAGTTAGGATTCCCTAACGTTGAGTTTTACGTAAAAGTTTTAATAATTTTTTAGGTGTTGTTTACTAGAGAGACTCTGTTATTGTTAGCTTGCATCATACCACTGCGGGGCAAACGCCTCGGGGTATAAATGACTTTGGACTCGAAAAAAAACTTTATAGTGTTTCGAAACTTGGAATAGGCATAGTTTCAAAACGCCATGCCATGCAGTTGGACATGGATTTGACCTTCAAAACTTTCTTCAAAAAATTTCTGAAAAAGGAAAACAGATTGCATTTTGTGTGTCTACACTACATCGTTCTCAATAAAACAATATATTGCACAAAAATGCATTTTTGTTTTGCAATGCGTTTTTAAGCGCTAAGGAAATGTTAGTTTCTTTGCAATTGAGCTTAAATCAAGTCTCAGTCAGTGTAAGAGTTGCAACAATTGTTTTCCTTGTGTGTTTTACATATTATCCTATTCGAATGGGCTGTTTGGTTGTTCAACTTGTTAGTAGGATTAATCCGACAAATGTTTTATGGAACAGCAATTGTTCATAAGAAAAATACACTCAAAACGACAATAATTATAATCATGAAAACCGTTGAGCCCTACATGCAAACGGCTTCTAGTAGGCAATCGTTTGATAGGTACATTTTGATGTCTCGGCAAATTTTCTATACAACGCGTAACGGAATAAACGCAAGAGCTCATACACCCCAATTAGAATATTAAATTATAAGACTAAAATAATATCTGTAATTTAATTTAATTAAACCACACCTTAAATTAACTATTTTATTTAACGCGCACTACACATAGGATAGCTATGAGCGTATTACAAATTTGGTTATGCATTTAAATAGGCTTTATTCCTTTGAGATAAGGATTAAATTTCCTTAAATAACATATCTTATTACCTTGTTATGACGCAGGGGTTGTAATTTCAGTTAAATAAAAGATTTTTTCATGAAAAATTAACATATATAAATAATGACGGAAATCGATTCAGAAGCCGATTCTGAGCAAACTCCTTGCAGGTCTTGCGCTTATTCTGTTACACGTTGTATAAATCTCGTAAATATCAGACTGATTTTCTGTTTATTGTCATCCTGTTCCTTTTAGTAACTGGTTCAGTTTTTTTTTTTTGGAAGGTCTAAATTTTTTTCTTTTTATGCCGCTAACCAATAGGAATAATTACAAGGAAAATAATTGAAACATTTATTTGTATGTATATCATTTGTAAAAAATGTCGGTTTGTATCTTAATTTTCGTTGACGAACTCTTCAAAAGTGCCAGTAATTATTAGGTTTCGTCTTTTTTTTCTTAGTTTAGGTAAAAATGTAAATATTACGATTACCTTGTTATATTAATATTGACATGTTGCGGAAATGAGACATAATTCTTGCTAACGATAAAAATATTGTTTATTATACAGAAATTGACCCTAATATTATAATACAATTCAATACCTTTTCATTTAATAAAACAATTTAAACTCAACTAAAATAAATTAACAAAGACATTATTTGAATAATAGGTCTTTCAAAGCATTTATATTTATTCTGTGGTTTATCATAGCACGTCAACAGGGAGAAATCGCCTATCCGGGATCCCCAAAGATTAATGTGGAACAAACAATCTTCAAATAATGTCCATCTCCACACTGGTGTGACGGCCGCAATTATTGCTTACACAAATTATAAATCTGGAGATCATTATAAGGTGCCTATTATTGACCCTAAAAAGAGAAGGCAGAGGTGTACCTACTATAATTATCAAAAAGGCCACGATGATGATAAATTGATGATGTCTTTTAATAGATCTTAGTACTTTAACTGCATAAAGTTTCGATTTAAAATTCCAAAAAGTTTTTTACAAAAAAAAAACAACCGACATAATAAAAAACTTATTTAGGTGGGGGTACCCCACCAATTCGTATACCACTACTTCCTATGTAAATAACAGTGACAGCGAGTATAACATCATCAAAATACACAAAGTCGATTAAATACGTTATCGGCCCTAACTCAAAAACTACTCAAGCAAAGTTACTAAAATTTATATGGGACAACCGGGAAAGCTTCCTCTACCAAATGAAAAAAAAAAAACAAAATAATTCACGAAAATATAATAAGATGAATATAAATGAAGGGTTAAAAATGTCACTTGGCTAAATCCTTCAACTTTTTCCTAATAGGTTGATCATTTCTGCAATGTCCAAACCATCTAATCATACATTTAGGCACCTATTTTTATATTCTCGATATTATACTTATTATAGTTATACCTAGTGAGAACGTTTTATTTTCTAAAGACTAGCAGGTTAGCTAATATTGTGACAACCGCGATAATTTTAAGTTTATTGAGTTACAAAGAATAATGTTGTCAGATATGAAATAAGTAGTTATACAAGTGACTTGTTAAAATTGAAAACCTTTAAGTATAGTAAACTGTAAATAATCTACTATCACTTTTATTTTTGTTTAATTTGTAAGTGGCTTCTTAACTATAACATACATACAGGCAAATAGAATAGATGTATTCTGCCACTTCTGATCCCATGGTGTTAGTGTAAGCCTGTATTATAATACCTATGTTACAATATTGTGTATAATTATGTTATTTCCAAAATTTTGAAAAGCATTGTTTCCTTTTTGTGTAATTTGTCAAAGCAAAGCAATGATTTTTAAAAGTTTGGAAAGTCTCGGGCATCCTGCGCCACAAAAAAACTTCTAAATGTTTAGATTGACGAGACATTGGTGATAGTTTTTATCGAAGTACCAACACTATCCTGTATGTATAGCTTTAACTAGGTACACAATATATCTGATTCTAAATCTTTTTGTTTGATAAGTTTGAGCTGTGAAGATATTTTTATAGTAAAAATATGATCCTATAAAAACTTTTTAACTCTCCCCCGCTCATTTCGTCTAGTTTTATTTTTTTGTTCATCTTTAATTCAGGCACATTACAGGTACTTGACGAATTTTTTTTTTACTTACCGTGTTTGGATTGAGTCTGACCAACAAAAGCTGTCCAAGAATAAAGGCGGCAATTTTAAAAATCAAGAGCTTCCATTATACACTGCAACGGATTCGATACTATTTATTATTAAAGAGATATTATGCGATACTTACATCAGTATTTCATATTTATATAATAACTAGCTGCGCCCCGCGGTTCCACCCGCGTAAGTCTCGATCCCGTGGGAATATCGGGGTAAAAAGTATCCTATGAGTTAATCCAGGTTATAAACTGTCTATTTGCCAAATTTCATTCAAATCCATTCAGCAGTTTTTGCGTGTTTGAGTAACAAACATCCAAACACAAACTTTCACATTTTATAATATTAGTAGGATTAGACATGTAATAATGTTACTTAGAAGTGAAGTAAAATATTCAACAGATAATAATTCGTAGTCGGCTTTCGTTGGCCAGACTCTTTCGATATCATTACGTTTGCAGAGTTTCGCTAAATTATCTATTTAATTTGAACCTGTAAAAAAATGGATAATAATACCAACCTATTATCGCCCCTCTGCAGGGCAAGTCTCTTCTCATACAGAGAAGGCTCGGGCATTGATCCCCACGCTTGCTCAAAACGGGTTGGCGATTTCAGACTTATGAAAGGACAGCTTTATTTTGAAACTAGCTTTAGACCGCGGCTTCACCCGCGTGGACGTCGGATATCGTTCCAAGGGAATGTTCTACCGGGATACAAAATAAATGCTGGGTTTCCTATACAAACTTTCATCCGATAAAGGATTATTAAAAAAAAATAAAAAGTAGCCTATGTCCTTCCCTAGGATGCCATCTACCTCCTTGCCAAATTTTGTTGACATCCGTTCAGTGGTTCAGGCGGCAAAAGGTAACATACATACATACAGACAACTTTAGAATTTATAATATTAGTATGGATTTTGTGTGTGCAAAACGCTAAAATTACTTGGGAAATGTCCGGATGCCATGATATACTTACACAAGCAGTATTTAAATGGTGACCAAGTTAATAAAACAGCAGCTATAAAAACCAAATATAATTAAATGGCACCGCAGTGTCTCATAGTAGCTAATGCATTACATACAACTGATGAAAATACATTTAAAATAATAATAACATCGTAATAAAAAAATAGGTGGGTAAAAAGTACATTTGAGCCTCCTCGACTAAGAAATTAAACGTAAAATATATAACTACAAGACAATCAGTCTTAAAAGTACAGTCAACGCCATTTCACACTTATTCAAAAAGTTGCCATCTACAAAAATCTTTTCATATAATTTTCCAAAATTACACTATACTTTCTCATGACGCAGACTGTATTCGACAATAAAGTAAAAACCTCGGGGATTCCGGAACAAAAAAACACACCTTAACCTACGTATCAATATTAGGCGACTACAATATTGTCACAGCGAAGCGTATTAGTGTAAAAAAATCTATACGTACAATACGTGTTTAGTCGAACGAAAATGAAGTAGCATAAAATTTTGTACCTAACTGTACCAAGTTTTTGAGCCCTATGTCCAGCAGTGGACTTCAATAAACCTTAATTATGTTATAGTAATACATTTTTTATAAACAGTTCGTACTATCAAATATCTTCTTTAATATCTAAACTTGTTAGTAATGTAAAGAATAACTGATAGTTCTGTCCTAAGTTACTAAGCTGACAAAATACGCCATATTCATTCGAAGTATTTCTGCATTTTCACTACTCCATTTTGTCCGACTTTATACTTATACAATTTATAATCAAAGCTACAATTTGGCGTCATAATACTGAATATGCAATAATACATGTTATCTTAATACAATTCAATTGGATATAAGTACATATGTAAATCACTGAATAATTCTAGAACATAATTCAAAGGAATTTTGCAGGTATCTTAAAAATACATATTTTATAGGAAAGTTAAATATTATTAGGACATAAATCGAACGCTTTTCTAGATCTCGATATTCTCGATCTTCGCATTATTTTTAAAATAACGCAAGTCAGTTAATTTACCTAATGGTAAGAAATAACTGCAGCCTCAGAGCATTCATAACTATGTATGTACTAATAATTTTAACTTTCCACTATCTTTAATTAGTTATTTATTATTCGAGAATAAGCCAATCGCGGATGTATTACAATAATAAGAATATACTATGAGTATAGCACCAATTGCATACAAAATATCGACAATACTGGCGACAAGAGATTGTTAATCACGATCATTTTCAAATCAGTCTATGCTTAGTAGAAATAAATGGTCCAAGTTTTAGTAGCATTTACTTCATGACCAGCTTATTGTAGGCCACTGCTGGACATAGGTTTTTGCTACACAGAACTGTGTCTATATTTGCAAATAAGTCAGCTGACTGAGTATTGTTTTTCCAAATATGTTTGCAAAGTAATAAATTGAAATATTGCAAATAATGCTATAGCAATACGCATGTCAATTATTTAAAAATATTTTTTTTTATTCTTATAAAAGCTCATTAATTGGACTCTCCAAAACTGTAACAATGAAAGTTTGGTTCTCAAGATCCTTTGAGCATTTTTCGCCATTTCTTATTTTTCGGATTTATCCATACAAACTTATTTGGAAAAACCATTCAGTAATCCTATCATCCTGTAGTCTACATACATGTAGAAATTACATTATCATTAACCCATATTATATTTCATTGCTTGGTTCCAAAGAAACCCTCACTTGACGACTGACAGTCGCGTCTAACAATCTCGTGTAGCCTTTTGAAGCTAACCTTACATAAGCGGTGGGATACATTTGTGCGTTGAGTTATTACGAGTAGTACTAGAAGCTTCAGTGGAAGAGCGCTCGAGGTCTCTTCTTGGCGAGGATATGCCACGAGTGGGTGACGCCTTTGCGCCGCTTCGGTGATAAACTGGAAGCAGACAAATAAAAATTATAGTCATATATCCATAATTAATCATAACAACGTGAACAGGACCAATATCAACAAATAAATGTGGTAGTAGGGGCCGCACCGCATCGCATTGCAGAAATTCTCCTAGATAACTCTCGTACATTCGAATCGAAGCGTTTAAAACCCATGGCTTAATACCGAACATCATATTTGCTTTCATGTGTATGCTCATGTATGTACGTGTCTGCGTAGAAATGTTAAAGCAAATGCGGTGATTGGTACCTACCATAGGTTTTAATCGCTACCATTCACACGAGACTCGTGAAAACCAATATGAGTGTGAGCACATGCAAATTTACTGCAGGGCAGGATTCTGTAGACTAAAAAAACAGTTTGTTCCCATCTTTTAGTCACCACTAAACCAAGAGAGAATGATCGATAAGATGAAAATATTGATTTAAAAGTAAGTAGAAATTATACATATAAGTACCTAATTATGGCAACCTACCCATGGTCCGGTGTATCGGGCATGTACGGCGACATTCTAAAGTCCCGGCTGTGAGGTGTCTCAATGCCGAAGGGACTGTACAGCTTAGTGGGGCTCCTGCCAAGTATCTGGAATTAACCAGACAAGATGTTATTCAAGTTAGCAATGTCAGACAAAAAAGTGTAAAGGCATTGTTTATGAGGTGTGCTACACACTCGTTTGGGTCGGCATGATTCGGCATAATAATATTTTTTTCTCCCCGACTCTGCCAAATCATGCCGAGTCGGACATGTTGTGTGTAGAGTTTGCACTACAAATTCATACCACAAACATTTTATATAAGAGCAAACAACTCTCATTTTATGTGGTCACCACTGCATAAGAATGTGTGGAATACCAAGAGGCATCATTTTAGTCTTGTCTCTGGCAGGGCAAGATGCTTTGCCCTGCCAGAGACAAGACTGAAATGCCTCATGTAATCAGGTTTCCGTGAATTATACTGGCACCTGTACCCGTCAGATTGGAACAGGGTAATGCTGCTTGGCAGAAATAGATATTGTGGAATAAATAGCTCTCCTACGACTAACATTCATACATATGTAAATGCAGGTTCATAGTTCATACCTGTTTCTTCTTCATGACAGGTGTGGTTGGTGCCCTGCACGGAGACACCGGTTCAGTCAGGCGGTGACGACGCCTGCCTCCCAGTCTGAAATGCTGAATTAAAATATTCCATGTGGTCATTTTTGTAGTTTACTCCTTAAGAATCGATTTTCATATAAGGCCCTGTTATGGAAATTTTATGAGGAGTGAAATTTATACAATCGTTAACTTAGAAGGTTACGTTGTTCTGTGCAACACTGTTTGCGCCTTAAACTTTGAAATCATGTATGTGAATACTTGTAAGGAGGTAAGAGTGGGGAGAAGGAGTAAACTCTAGTCATACACTTTTTTTTTAATTTACTGTAAACAAAATGTTCTATTTTTAATAAGCTCATGATTTATATTGTTTTTTATTTATTTCTTTTTAAAAACATAATCTTTACATTTTTAAATATTTTATAAAGAACATTTAAAAATATAAAAACTAGTAGCCCATCGGCATCAGGATCAGGGTCCAAGCTGCTGGTGGTCAGGGCTCTAGAGAGAGGAACCTCCTCACTATGTGTGCCATGTCCAGGAGTACTGCTTTCTGAATCAATTATTATTAATCATTTCAAAAGGGTTCAATGGATTTGTCTATTTGCCTTTTGATACCTACAAGCAGGTAAATTACATTTTCGAATGCAGTTGATTATCAAAATATAGTGTATTGTATCTCACTAAAAGTTTCTTTGAGGGATTCTACAGTCTATGTGGAATAGGGTGTACCTACACTAGTCATAATGACAAATCATACAAATGAATTTTAGAGTTAAACAAAATGTTATGACAAAAGACAGTCTGACTGACTAAAAAATTGAATAGCTTTGTTTAGCTCATTGATTGTAGGAAGGGTCAAATTGAAAAGGTCATAACAGGGCATTGACTTTAGTACAGCTTCAGTACATAAGATGAAAAGCAAAAGTATGATTGAAAAGTAAAGACTACAGTGCATTTATACATTAATAAGGTAGCATAGACCCAATTTAGAATACAAAAGATTTAAGTTTTGATGTTTGAGTTCACATGCTATTTTTTGAGTTTGTTTCAGTATTCATGGTTACTCAAGATAGGCCACTACATAAGACAGGAAGTAGCATATTGTTACAGTATTAGAAATACATAAATCTAGCTGAACATTATGAATACAAGGAACCCGAGAAGATCGATTTCTGTTACCATGGAAGTTTCGGCCATATCATTCCATGTTACTAAAGAGAAAAGAATAATCTTTGGAGGTATAACGGCGTTGGTAATTAGGTTTTATGTTGAGTTTTAGCTTTTAAAGTAGGTTAATTTAATTCTTTGCCCTATAATATGACACAGCTGAATTACTTACCTGTGACAGATTTCCGAAGGTGTTTCTAACACTTCGAAATGTTCTTGATATCTTATCAGCACCCGACTGCAAAGCACGACGGGAGTTCGCGAACGAACTAGTCTTGAATATGTTCTTGTTGTAGCAACCTTCCACATTTCTAAGACTCTCCCTAGCCGGCGAATCAATAACCGAATCCTTAACAAAAGGATCCTTCATTTTAAAGAATTTGTGCGTCGCACTACCAATATAAATACACTAGCAGACTACTAACACTAATTTATTGCTAATAATCTATCGAAAACTCACACTTCGATACACATTTTCGTTAATTTCTATGTAAAAAATCAATCATCAAGCTGAACACGACAAAGACCGTTGATTTTGTTGTTTTTTTTTTAAACGGAAACTTCTAATTTCTTCTTTTTCAAGCTTGAATAGCTGCCCTTTGGCAAAGCGTTCCATGTTCATTGTCAGAATTGTTCATATTTTACAAGTGATTATGAATTTTATTTTTATAATTAAAGTATAATAATTATAACCATTAACTAAGTACACAATGTGGGTTCCTTCCCTACATCGGCTTCCTTCTTTTATTTTTAATCTGTGCTCAAAATATTTAATTTATTTCTTTTCTCGCAACTTAGATTAGTATGTTTTACTTATTGCGTAACACGATTTCATAGACGAGTAAGAAATAATTGGTTTCATTTTGACAGTTCAACAACATTCATTGCGTTATTTACGTTTTTGAGCCGATTTTTTATTAGAACATATGAAGCAATGGATTAGCAATTTGTTTCAAAACGATTCAGATTGTGATTAGTCGTGTAACTTGGGTGCTTTTAAACTGATGTCAGTTTCATCGTCTAGGATTGAGTATTAATGTTCTGTGTCTAGGATACCCCTTAGAACCACAAGGCGACCGCGGCATTGATCAAATGGGTTTGATTCGCAGTTCGATATTTTTCTATTTAGTGACTGAAAGACAATATTAATATCTAAGTGTTTTGTTTATTGCTAAGAATTACTAAATATTATAATAATTTATTTTTTAAATAATTATCAACGTTGATGCATGTAATAATCAATGACTGTCGAAAATGCGGCGAAACCTGCTGCGCCAAACAAACCCGCTCTCATGCCTCCTGAAAAGAAAGAAAAGATTGGTTGCTTAGTAAATAGTTATAGTTAATAATTATGGTGATGGGCCCATGTCCACGGGCGAGAGAATCGCGGCGTTAGTCTCGCCGCGCCGTGCCATCAAATTCAATAGAAACTATGAACCAAACTCCACACAGCGATATTATTATCATCGCGGCGATAATTTCATTGCACGACGATACTATCGCCGCGATTCCTCCCTCGTGGCGGAAAAGGCACCAAAGTATGAATACAGTTAAATCAATTTGCCTAGCCTTTTCCCAACTATTCTGGGGTTGTTTCCTGTCTAACTGGAAGCAGCTAAATACCAGTATTTTACTAATGAAGAATGCAAACGATCTTAATATTTTTTGGGAATTGTCCCTCTGACCTATGCAACTGCATTATATATATTTTTCAAACCACAAAATAATAAAGATTTGATTCGTACCTCTTAACCCTATTAGGCCGCCTGTGACCCCACCAGCATAGGTACCATTCTTCCAGTCAGATTTCCCTCTAGCGGACTCTATACAGCATTCAACACCAGAAAATACAGCACCAAGTATAGCAAAATTCTTCGCGTAACTGAGCATAGATGTTTTCATTTCACGCAGTATTTCTTTGGCCGATTGTGTTTGCATTGGATCTGTTACCGCTACAGTTGGCATTAATGAGGATGTGAAGAGACCCACTGCCAGTCCAAGACCATATCCTGGAAAGAGAATAATTTTGTGTGAAACAGATGTTGACCAGAAACCGTGGAAGGAGAGGAGAGTCCCTGAGTGACATTTATAGGGTACTACAGGCTAGAAACGAATTGTCTATATAGTTATAGTTGTATACTCAGACCAAATAAAAGACCTGGATATTGAAGTGAGGACGATTTCGTAAACACGGCACTTACTTTACTATATGGTAAGGTGTATATTAGTTGTAAATGTGTGCATGTACTGTATGGTAAGGTGTATATTAGTTGTAAATGTGTGCATGTGTGCATGTGAGCGTGTATGCACAGACGAGGTGTAGTATTGTCATGCTTCACTGTATTGTGGACAGGGCTATATCTTGGTTTTTTATTTGGTCTGAGGTTGTATGTTATTTAGTTAATTTAGGCAATTGGCAGTGCTAATGCTGCCCCTACTGAGTTTATCTTATACTAGCTTCCGCCCGCGATGTGTGTCGATAAAAAGTAGCCTATATCCTTTCTCAGGCTCTAGACTATCTGTGTACCAAAATACATTTAAATCGGTTCAGTAGTTTTGGCGTGAAAGCGCGACAGACAGACAGACAGTTACTTTCACATTTATAATATTAGTAAGGATTTGTCTTCTACTGCGCCTACAGGCAGTCAAGGTGAAGGTGCTTTTATCTTTGGACAAAAAGTACACAATAAATCTCTAGTTAGAGTTACCATCAAATAGTAGGTAAACATGGACATTAATACATAAAGAAGCACTTAACATACCAATAACACAACTGGTTACTGATTTGAAGGGGCAGCTTTCAATCGTAGATTCTATCATCTTCTCCTCATTAGTTTTGATGATAACAGGCCCGAGAATCCTTGGTATTATGATATTCTCGCGAAATCTGAGGTTGTTGCCGACAAGGTACTTCGTAAGTGAATCGTAGTCATCGTCTTCCATAAATTTTGATAAATTCGGGTCTGTAGGCGGTCGGAATAGTATTGACATAGTGAACACTGATTACGTTTCTTTCTATAACTATAATAATTCTTATAAAATTATTTTTGCTCAACAATCGATATTGAATTTTATAACCTACAAAGTATTCAGCTGATGTTCTTAGTTGAAGTACTTATTGAGGTACGCTGAGATACGTAATAAAATCAAACTAAAATTAATTCGCCCGAAACATTGTGAGTTTGACAGTGTTCATTTGAGTTTGACACTATTTGCCAATTTAACTTGGTACTTTTAGGGTAGCGCTGCTCTTGCACTGCTATGCTGTGGCCATGGGCTTGTGCTTGGACCACTCCACAGAACATTAGTACTCAAGAGGACCACTCTTTGGCTTGGGCGAATGTAATTATTGATTTTGGCCGTGGGTCAAGAAATAATGGACGATTTTTTTCACTCACGGCATGACATTGACAGTGACACTAGTGACAGCAACAAGAAAAGAAAAAGAAACTTCTTTTCTTATTTACGAAGTGAGCTGTACATAAATATTAAAATGTAATGAAAGTGCACAAAAAGAAAGCCTAGGAAACTATTTTTTATTAAGTCATTTTTATTAAAATACATGATGTCTTCCAGCGATTTTAAGTGATTTGTGAATAAGCTTTGATTTTTTCTTATTAATTTTTTTCTGCCAATATAATTCTATTTTGACAGCCTCTGTCTCAGCAACAGTAGTGCTCTGTGCTTAGCAAGCTTCATGAACAACAGTAAACAAAAAGTTTCGGGGTTGTGCAGCAGTCGGTCTCAATTTTCTATTTCCATAGGTCTATAAAATGTCTGATTCTTCCGAAGATGAGGATCTTTCACGTTTCAGGGAAGTAGTGGACACATCTTTTACTAAGTTAATTAACGAATCACGAGGGCAAACGACGCAACAAGGCAATGGTAAGTTTCCATCACATTGATTAACAATTGTTTTAGCTAGCTTATCCGCTCGGGATCGATATTATAATATTTAATAACCATACTGAAACGAGTGCTCTCGGTTTAATACCACTCTTTTCTCATATTGATTATATTGGTATAACCTCACTTTTGTACAGGGCTGTATTTAGGTTTTGGCTATCAGGCGCAAAACTCAATTAAATATTTTGCTAGAAAAGTAGAAAAAAATTTTTTTTAGCTCAAGAAACTCCTAAATCTGAAAGATATTTGGAAGTATCGTCCCACTATAATGATGTGAAAGTACCACAAGAAATGCAAAAGAGAATTGGTGCCAAAGTATCTGCAATAATACAGGAAAAAATTGAATTTGTGGACATGCAAAATGAAACAAAGTAAGCTTCTAATAAAAATGTTTTTCTCTCACTCATTGATCATCCTAATGAGTTATAATAAAAAAGCTCTCGTCTATCTAGAAAACGGAAGATCAAAGGTGGTGTAAAACTATTTAAGGCTTCTGAAGGATTTTTGTCATGTGAAGAGGTAAAGGACACCTACACTGAAACTCATAATATTAAATCGAAGAAACTCAAAAATAAGAGAAGACAAATTGATGCAGAAGACAGTATAAATGAAGATGGTAAGTATTTTTTCCATGACAGCTATATAAACAGAATTATACGGTGTTTCAAATAAAAGATTTAAGTACACATAATTATTATTTATGTAAAGATCTCTTAATGTTTCCAAGGTTGTTAGTTCCAATGGTTTAATTAAATCAAGTATCACACATTACCTATCCCGTCTTGTATAGGTACAATTTCATGCAACTAATGTAGCTGCATTCACCTGCTTATTTATCTCCAGTTCTAACTCTGTCTTCAAATATTATTTTAAAATTACTTAATACTTCCTGTCACTGATTTTTACATAGCAAGTAAGTAGTGTTAAACGAATTGGTGTTTGCTAGGTACCATAACTAAAAAGTGATAAAAATAAAAATCTTTTTACAAAAAAAAATTAACTAACTTCCATAAAATACACTAAAAAGTGAATTTCGGATTACTTTAATTTCGGAACTTTATTTTTCCTATCCAATTCGTATATTATTACTACTTGCTATGTAAACAACATTGACAGGAAGTATTATAACATCATCAAGATACGCAAAGTGGATTAAATACGTACTATCGAAGCTAACTCAAAAAATACCCAAGCAAAGTTAATAAAATGTATATGGGATCAACGCACAAGCTTTTTACCAAATGAAAATAATTTTCAATATTGGTCAATAATTGACGAAATACATACAGACGAACATATTATGACCTCCTCCTTTTGAAGTCGATTAAATAAAAATACATTTTTATAGGAACTATTATTTTGCCATTAGTTCAAGTACTTTGAACAGATCTTGGAAGCCATTAATTAATTAATTAATGTATTTCTTTGTAGATAAAGTAAATGCTGTGGTGGTCAGTGGGGAATCTATTTTATCCAAAGAAGAAACAAAAATATGGAGGTCTAGAAGAAAAGAAAAGCTTTTCAAATATAAAAGTCAAAAGAAAAGTAAGGTTTTAACAGAAGTGGTATAAATAGTAAGGTATAATAGACTATTACTGGCAATATGAATACTGCAAATGGGTTAAATTTAACAGTTTTCATACAGTTACAATTAGTCAAAGTAACAATTTAAATAAATGATACTTGTATTTGTGACACTGGAGAAAATAAAACACTTATAAAACATTAAACATTTATTTACAATAATCACATATCTAACTACGAAATAAATATGTACAAAAGATCATTATCACATAATAACTGCATTCCACTAAGGATTTTTCTTATAGTTTCCATAGAACAACTACAATGAATAAACCGGAAAAAGACATTTAGCTGTACCTATTTAATAGAATATGAAAGTCTTTTGCATTTTATTTCACTTTGGTGAATTTTCTGTAGTCAAAAGAGTTTTTAAGTTTTTCAAAACACCCAAAAACATATCCTAGACGCCATCTCTTCTATCAATAGTTTTAGTTACACATTTTTCATAACATAATTCATTGATTTGGCAAGTAAAGGAAAATAAACTCAAAATTATGCAACAACTTTTGGGTAAATGAATTACAGTTTATTGCAGTCTGCTTAGAAATCAACTTTTCGGAACATGAGATAGGTATTTAATATGACTGTTTCTGCTACATTTTCAGTAGATAATAGCATAGGCAGTTGTCGGTTCTGTTATTTTTTTTTATTGAATCGATGAAAGCTGTAAAACCAATATTTTCACACAATTTAACAGGAAAAGCTAACTATCAAACAAACCATTTGAATACACTGCAAATTCATATAAATAAATAAAATGTATTCAACACAGTGACAGCTTAATATATAATAAACTTAAAACAACTTATTATAAAACTTAACACTCAGACAAAACTTACTGGTAGTAACGACAATGCATATATAATTGACCAATCAACCATCTTCATACCTGCAGGCAAATTCATTTAGACTTTTTACGCGCTGTCGGTATTCAAAGATGATTGAACTGTTTTGCTTATTCCTAAAGGAACATGCATTGTTTAAAAGAGTCATGTTTAGGCTTTTCTATCAACTGATGCACCTGAAATTTTGTTTGTCATGCATAAGTCACAGCTGCGTGAAATTGCGTTGTTTTTTCGCGACAGTGTTAGGCGGATCAAAATATCGAAACTTTTTGAGGAAGCTAATTAAGCTTATTTTTAAGAATTCCCGCTGATTTTGGAGATTTCTTTTTCAGAGTAAGAGATTCAACTGTGACGAATTTTTTGTAGGTACACCCCTAACATTTTCATTAAAAAATAAGTAAGTACTTTGGAAAGAACGCATAATTTACCAAAATCGAGCTGTGTCGTAAATGCCATCTCACACAAAATCCTGTCATGCACCCATTTGTACTTTTATTGCACCCATAGACATCCTGAATGCGGCCCAGGAGCTTTCCACAAATTAATATTTCTGGTCCTTTTTGCTAGCAGTTCTTGACTGTAGAGTTTATGGTCTCCGATATTTTTCATTCGAAGTTCGAACAATTTGTTTACAGTCTTTCGTGGCTCGGTGCGGTAGGTAGACTTCTTCCTGTGTGTCTGGCGGGTAGTTCATCTTGAGTGAAGGCTCTATTGTCGAGGCCACTGCGTTTGTCCGCGGGTTCCTCTGTTGTCGTTGCTTGCTTAGTAGCTGGCTCAATAGGTCCGTCCATCAGGAACATTGTGAGGAAGAACATTATGCTGCCTGTGGGTTAGATGAAGAACGATTAAGGTTTGAGTTAGAGAGATGCTTGCTTTCAGAGGGTAAGGTATTGAAAAAGCCCTTAGCTGAGGCAATATTACACAAAAAAGTGGATGGTAAGTGAAAGTATCATTACTAAAAGAGTTTGAGAGATTAATTAATCGCGAAAAAAAATCAGCTGTTCCCTACATTTTGACGAGCTATGCGAACGTAAATGTAGGAAACCGCTGATTTTTCTCCGCGA
The DNA here is from genome assembly GCA_949152455.1 of Lithophane leautieri. Lineage (NCBI taxonomy): Eukaryota > Metazoa > Arthropoda > Insecta > Lepidoptera > Noctuidae > Lithophane > Lithophane leautieri. The sequence continues at coordinate 13,250,693 of OX424478.1, forward strand.
TTTCAGGGTTTTTCCCATAGTGAAAGTTGTTCATAATGATTAATATAGGTAATGACCCCTTAAGAGAGGATGCTCATGAATTAAATGTCACCCTGTATATTATACAAAGTTAGGCAAAAAGTCTGGAAAAATAATATACTTCTTATGATCTCATCTATTCAAACTTACTTAGGCCATAAAATCCAGCGTAGAAGATCATAATGGCCTCCCTGTAACCGATGATCTTGGACACGGGGTCCACGAGGATGGGCAGGTTGCCGCCGACGTTGTTCATGACGAAGAGGAACACTCCCACTGTGGTGGAGCGGACGGACAGAGGCACTATCTCGACAAGGATGGCGAATACGATGCCGAACCACATCTCAGCTGGAAGGTAGAAGTTTTGTGTTAGAAATTAGGACTTTAAATTGATGATTAGAGGGTTTATTTTTCCAATTTCCTAGACTCCCCTAAACTCTGGGAAGTTACGTATGTTTTGCTTGCTTGACTAATAAGATTTACCCACACTAAAGGGTCTGCGATCTCAAACTTTCTTGTGGATAAATCTTACTGGTCGTACTGCAATGCATTCGGCCAAAAGGTACATGTCGTGGAGAATTTCGTATATAGTGGTAATATAATGTTTTTTCTCGGGTGAAGCCAGTTTTGAACCCTTGGATATTGTCAGGATATTTGCTCCTCTATTGTCAGGAAGAGAATGAGAAATTGTCTAAAAAGAGAAATAAGGAGGCTAGGTGAAGCTTCGTCATAAGCAGCTTCAGTTTAGTATTTGTGCTTACCAAAGAAGTAGGAAATAGCAAGAGTGATCATGGCCCACAGAGGTCCAAACACGACGGATCCGAACGCAGGTAGAGTAGCAATCAGCTGAGATAACGCAAGTACCAGCACCCTTGAACGAACTCCCATCTTCTCCACGTATCTGCACAAACAAAATAGCTTAGATTTGGTCATAAAAAAGGGCAGTGTTAAAATATTCAGATTGAATTTTGATGCTGACCTTTGAATAATGAAAATACATAATGTATATCGCCGATGTGATTGCATTTTTTGTGGGCGGACCAATTAACGAAAGTAAACAAAATTTCGCCCACACTGTTGAAGCTTTCCAAAGCTAAAAATACGTAGGTAGCATTTTTACGTAGGATTAAAAAAAATATATATATGAAGCTTTTAAAAGAAAAGACATTTTGTAACTTATATAAAATATTATTCTTCCAATGTAACATACGACATTGTATATATATATAATACTAGCTGCGCCCCGCGGTTTCACCCGCGTAAGTCTCGATCCCGTGGGAATATCGGGATAAAAAGTATCCTATGTGTTAATCCAGGTTATAAACTATCTGTTTGCCAAATTTCATCCAAATTCATTCAGCCGTTTTTGCGTGATTGAGTAACAAACATCCAAACACACAAACTTTCACATTTATAATATTATATAGTAGGATAGGTATACTAGAGCCTTCACAGCCAGACGTACGTAAAATAGCAAGTATTCAAATAAGTTCTTACTTGTCCGAAATAACTCCTCCAGCCACAACTCCAATGGAACCGATACCGACGGTCACAGCGAACAGCCACCAGCCTAGATCAACATCGGGGAAGTAGTCGCGGTAGTACAAGTCCGCGTTGTAAGCGAAGCACATGCCTCCTGCAACACAAAGGAATGTGTGGTTAGGATACAGTAATGACTGGATGGTTGAGAGTGGTGGATCGAGTTCAGTCAGTGAACTCTGGAGTGGAATTTGGTTGACCTGGGCTGATTTTTCTTGGAAAATTATATCGATGCTCATGGTGCTATGGACGAATGAGTCATAATTATGGGTATGAGGATTTTGATGTTGTAATGTTAATCGCGCGGATAACTCTGCTTGTGTTATGTAAGATTTTCCGTGACGTCAGGTGTGAAGCGTAGTTCGAATGTGGCGTAAGTGGCGTTGTAGATGGCCCCCACATTGCCAGTATCTATCGGCCTATTAAGGCAGACGAATAATTTCTCAGTCATGAGCTAAGAAGGTAGTTATAGCATTGAAGCTTTATGATATTTTTAATAGGCATCCATAGACCTACTCGTTGCTGTCTTATTCAGTAAAAATAACCCTAAGTAATAGTGAAAAATCCAACCGTTTTTCCACATGGCATTGAGATTGTTAAGCTTTCTAGACTTTTCCACCTACTTATTCGTAATTGAAATAAGTGTCGGAATAAAGAAAATGATATACCTAAGTAGTTAACTTGGCACCTAATGCTCCTTCTAATGGCTTTATTAAATGAGTTTCCTTGCTGACCTAGATAGGGTCAAAAAGAAAATATTACTGTCTCAGTGACTGGCTTATCTGTCTATACGAGTCCGCTTTATTATGAGCAGTGTCATGGACACGGAAAATTAAGAAATTGAGCTTTTATTAGATTGATGCGCTCTGGCTCGCTCAATTAGAGGATTATATCCAAGATAAGAATGCTTGGAAACATGCTGGTCTTGCTCCATAGGACAATTTCTGGACAGAATCAAACTGGTTGCTAATTTAGTTTTTTAATTTATTATTTGTATGTCATAGATTTTGACACTCTGTAATTGCTTAAACTCACGCACTGACTTACTAGTATTACATGTCACAATGTTAGGAATATTGTAATATCGTATACTTTTACAATTTTGTAAATATGTGAGCACCATGTACGTATCACATAACGAATTTATTTGTCATTGCTCCATTTATAATTCTTTTTACCTTTTGTGATACAGTAATCTTATTGTAGATGCATCGTCTTCACATATAATTATATAATTCATGCATACAAAATATTGTAAAACATTTTTATAAAGAGTAGGTAACGGTGGAGTTTCTATACGAAAACTACCTTTTGGAATGGGCAACTAGAATCAATTCTATTTCTTTGTTTTTCATTGACGTTCAAAAGTGCCTTTTATGTGCCTATTTGAAATAAATTATTTGACTTTGACTTTGACTCACGATAATCGTAATAATTGTACTAACACGGATCATTCGCGGGTATACCGTTGACAAGAATGCTGTCGAGCTGTGCCACTTCGCAACACACAAGGAGAATATTCAGAGGTCATGGATAATATTATGACCCTACTCTTGTTCTTCTAATAGTCTTTTTATCCTTAAGGTAAGAAGGAAAGAGAGACGCTTTTGAGTAGAATAAAAATAAACGAATATGATATTGGTCCTTATGTACAAGTCTTAGCGCAGCCTTCACCTGAGATAGCAAACCTACTTACTGATTTGTTTAGACATTAATAATATTTATATTGTATTTGTAGATGTTGTTTAGAATAGTTTAAGTTATGATGAGGCTGACTTGCCACTGTGGATAAAAGCCTCTAATAAAAATTAAGAAATTTAAAAAAAAAAAAAAAAATCCTTAAGGTATATTTTTCGCCAAAATGGAATTCTATTTAGGTAAAAACAGCACTCCGTTTCTTCTTGTCCCTTGTGTAAAGATGTCGACTTGGCCTTATTACTTTATGATTTAGATTCTGATTCGCTGCTGTGTACAAATTGTGTGTTACCTATTTTGGGAAAAGTAGTCAAAAGGAAGGCGTTTTAATTTACGTGTGTCAATATTTTTTTATTTTACGAAATATACGTATAAGATAAAATGATTTTTAATGTTCCTTTTTAAAATGACTTTGTTTTTTTTTTATTATGTGCTAGCGGATTTTTTCCTCTAAATACCAGCTATCCTTCCAGTCCTACGAAGGTGATACCTGTAACAAGGCAAACGGCTTGCCGTCTACGAAATGGCTATCAACATCAATGTCTATCCTGCCAACATAACCAACAAACCTAATATGACCAAGACACCGTTATCTAAGTAATAAACAAAAACATTATTTTCATGTTTCAAGAAAATGATTAAAGTTAAAAAGGCCTGTCCCTTGCAGCAGTAACAAATACAATTAGGCTAAAATGAAGATACTTTAGCGTTGAAATAACTAACAAACAAAGACATCTTAAACAACTACAAAGGATTGGATGTGACAGACTCTATTACGCGAAGAGGTTTGTGCCCCTCAAATCTCCGACGGGCCTAAATACGGCCCTGTATTTTTTTGATACGAAAACTTTTTGACTTTTTTGCCGATGAAAAAAAAAAGGAGTTTCTCAAGTCGACTCGTATATTTTTTATTTATTTAAGACCACGCATAACTTTTTAATGAGTTGTCAGATTTGAACGATTCTTTTTTTATTGTTTATCTTGAGATGCTTTTTATATAATTTATTAATTATTTAAATAACTGTACCTATGTAAGTAATAACTAATTATTTACTAAAGTTAGCTAAGCATTATCTCTAAACAATATTTTCATAGCAGTGTTAAGTATAATGTAAGTACCCACAGCCAAACTTTAGCATACAAAATTCATTAATTTACTCTGCTTATAAAACATTAAACAAGGCCGCGAAGTCGCTGAAAACAGTAACTAATTAATTTTAATTTGAGATATTACGGTAGAAACAACAACAATTAAATTAATTTTCCAGTTTGGTCAATGGTTTTAATAGCCATGTTTTGAAGTCAGGAATGCTAACTAGATCCAATATTTATATACTCCCTACAATTTGACTCCTACTTACGAACAATCCCAAAGTTTTTTAATAGTACATTGTGATACGAGTGTGCTCTATTGGATATTACAGTCGAGGCGGTATTATTCGTGCGAGCCACAGGCGAGCGCGATAAGGTAGCCGAGAGTGTAATAATCAATACACACGCGTTTCATACGACGTTTTTCAACACACTTCTGAGGAAAAAAACAGACTTGTTGTAAGAACGTATGCTACAATAACGTAACTATAGAGAAAATAGATTTATAAAGTTTAACTGACCTTTGTTGCCAGGTACTGACTATCCGGAGTATAATACCGCCTCGACTGTAATATGCAATAGAGCACACTTGTATCACAATGTACTATTATTGACGATGAAAATAATCATATCACACCATAGCATCACGCCTGTAATCCCCGAAGGGTTAGGCAGAGGTTTACCTAACCCACCTATAGTACACCCACATTTCGCCAGATAAGTTTAAGTCCCATGTGGTGGCGAGCCTATTGCCATCAACCTGGCACAAATCCAGACTCTGGGCTGCTACTGAGAAATTCCTGATGGAAAAACCCAATAATACTTTACCCGACCTGGAAATCTAACTTAGGAGCTCATGCTCAGTAGGTAGCGCTTGCAACAATCGGAAAACTATACCAAAGAGGCAGTGAGATGAGTCAGACAGCATAATAATATTACTATGGAGTATTGTTTCTCAGAAGAAATAACAATGATCTAAATATCCGGTGTACCTACCTACATACTTACCTGTAAAGGCACTTTTATATATTATTAATCCGACCTTGGATTTCGCGACATGACAAGTCTATTGCCGTGACTGGCAGGATACTAACTACAAACTTACATTTGCACATAAAAAACTTCTCCGTGAGATAAAAACTGCGCATTTTAATCCTTATTGTAAGGTCATAAAGCGTACGAATGAAAATAAGGGTTTATGTAAATAGAACATTATAATGTTGTTATAAAAGCTTTTGTTTTGTCGTGATACTGGTATTATGTGGGTAGGTGTATGTAAGGCGGTTTACATTCTGCATAGCACACGGTCGAGGAGTGCCCTGCGTGGACTTCCAGGATCGGGCGTTATTTGTCTCTGCCAGCAGTAGTTGGGTCTATGCAGGCGGATTCGGAGAACTGGAGGGAAATGGCCTCCTTCTGTGAGACCGTTATGGTTCAGAAGGAGGCTGCTGAGCGGGATCGTGACAGGATTGATCCCGCTCGTAGAAGAAGGCGTCGGGGAGGCAACCGCCTTGACGCCTAACACGCCGAAACCCCGCCTGCATCCTTTAACGCAGGTGGAAATTTGGTATCACGGGCGCTTACAGTGGGGACTCTGTCCGCCCACTGAGTGACCTCAGTGGTCACGTGCATTCTAGCATACATGCACAGTTAGGTTTTGGGGACACCACTTTACAGTCTCCCCAGAGATGTGCCATAACAGGCGTTGCACAGAGAGGGGGGTTCGGATCGGCCTTTTGAGAGGTAACGGAGCCCCTTCCATGTGCAGATGGTGACCACCGGGTTGGTTTTAGTGAGGTAAAAATCCCACACACTCCCCGGTCTTGTCCCCAAAGCCAGGGCACGTTTTGAAGGTTTTCCCCCGAAAACAAAAAAAGGTAGGTGTGTATGTAGTTACATATAATCGTATCTACATAAACCTGCATGCATAGACAGCCTCAAAAAGATGTAGGACGTAGGAAAATGTAGGTCTATACACGGACAAGGAACAACTTTATTGTCAACCAGTTTTGTTTCACAACCGTACCACCAAGCAAACATAGTATACAATTTTTTTTCGAAAATAAAGTTCTGGACTGGTCGATTAGGGTTCTGGGGATGAATCCCCCGGCTGGGATGCATATCAAGAATATATCAGTAACAGCCCGGTATGGATTCATGTCGGGTTAATGGCAACAGGCTTGCCCAAAATATGGATGTACAGTAGCCCTAGACCGTAAGCTGGCCGAGTGTACTAACAACGGAGTTGGCATAAATTAAGAGGTCAACTATGCTGGTTTTCATACTACTGTCGGGCGATCCACCAACCAGTCTTACCAAGGGGTATCGTATTACCCAGTTACTGGGTTGTGGAGGTCAGATGCCTATCTGACCTACGCCTCACTCGCTCGAGGTCACTCCATGTAAAATTCTGTTATTCAGCTGCATCCGGTTAGACTGGAAGCTGACCCCAACATAGTTGGGAAAAGGCTAGGCAGATTGTTTTTTTTTTGTGGCGCGGCCGACCTCACTAAACACCTCTGTCTTCGGGAAAAGCTTGCGTGAAGTAACAGTAACAAGTTGGACTCACCACAATGTCTGATGGAGGCGGCGAGGCACAGCAGTATGATCCTGGGCTGCGCGATCACGTGCCAGATTGTCACCTGAGGCATCTTCTTACCAGACTCTAACGTACTGTCGCCTGCTTTGTTGGTTCCTAAACAGATGAAGGTAATATTAACAGTGTGATTATTTTGGCGCGACTAACTTGGTGGACTAGTGCGGTTTACTGTTAGCAGAACTACTGTATTAGATAGCTGAGGAAGTAAATGCTGGCTAGGTTTTTTAGATACAGATGATATCCACAAACCTATCGTAAAAGAAGCACGCGGAAATCAAACCTACGTATTCGTTGTCAGTCAATGAATCACATTATAATCCGTTATTTCGAAGTGATCATACCTTCTTCTCCAATAGTAGTTCTGGAAGGTTCCCGAAGAGTGAGGAAGGTGAGCAGAGTGATGATCAGACCGATGACACCGGCTCCAAAGTAACACACACGCCAGCTCTGTGGAGAAAATAAAATTGGTGATGATAATAATTAACTTCCTTAACTAATGAGATTTTCAAAATAGACCATTCGTACCTACAAGCTAATTAAAAAGATTTCGTTGTCGATCCAACCAGGTGCGCGTGCTCCATTGCGATTTCATACTAATGAATTGTATCTTGACTCTCGTTGGCTGCTGCGGCCTGACTGCTAGTGCGCTATAACCATTTACCTGGTCTGGCTAAGTGCCCTTTTGAAATGATAGCTTTTTGATCGTTTTTCAATTTGGTCGTATGCATGTAACTAATATCAGGTTCCTTTGTCACTTATTATATTTCTCGCAAAAAAAGATAATAAGGACGTTGATTTCTTAATTAAAAAAGTACTATAAACTGATGAAACTCACCAATCCCCAAGCGTTAACATCAGGTATGTACCGTCCAACAGGGAAGGCGATACCGTATCCTCCATAGATTCCCCAGTTGAAGATGGACAGTACCAGGGCTCTCTGTTTCTCAGGGAATAGGTCTGTCAGGATCCCGGTGGCGAGAGGGTTACAGCCCGACTCTCCTGCCGCCATGATCATACGCAGGACCACGAGGTGCCAGTACTCTTTGACCGTTCCCATTAGAAGAATGGCGATTACGAAAACTAGGGTGCAGAACGAGAGGATCCTTGCTCTGTTGTATCTATGGGATGAACAGTGGAATAAGTAAAGATTATCTTACGTATGGCGTATTTAACCCTAAGGCAAACTAGGCAAGTGCATAGGGGCGCGAGGACACAAAGGGGCGCGCGTGCGGGATTAATTTCAATTTATTTGTGTAAGTAAGTATGTACCTACTTACAGAATATAAAAGATTATTTAATTATATAGAGATTTAGAGCTGTCGAAGCGTGCTCCGCCTTCTTGATTATTCCTACATCGCCTGAGTTATAATCAGTGATCGGAGTAGGTAGATTGATTTTTGGTACTTGTATCATAAATGCACACAGAAAGAATAACATGGATAAGCCATTTTTCCGGAAAGTAATTCTGGTATTTCCGGATTCAATTAAATATTGTTAATGTTGGTAGTGATATTATTACTACTCAATTCAAAATTTAAAGAAAGGTATCAAAACTAAATTAATTCATTATTTATTTGCTATTTTATTTATTTGCTCATTTTATTACAATTCCTACCTTTTTTTTTTTGAGAATGGTAATTTATCAAATGACTCCTTCCACTCTGGCAGAATACAATTCCTACATAAGTTCCGGTTTTTTTTTAATAATCCACCAATTCCGGAGGAATGTCCTTATTAATACTTATATACGTTTCGGATCAATGGCCCCAGTTCAATCTACCTACTCCGATCACTGGTTATAATAGAAGTGGGTAAGATACTAAATTAAAGTAAACCAACGATCATCTGTCAACACACACAGTTAGATCTGTGTCCCAGAGAGGCATCATGAATTTCCATGTATAGTTAGGTATATCTTACTTCTTCTTGAAATACTTCACCAATTGTGATGAAACTTGGTATGTAGATTTTGATTATGTTTTTTTTTTTATATTTGTCTTCTAGTGGGCGTCGATGAGATGCTTGCCTAGGGCGCTCTCGACATTTAATCCACCTCTGTGAAAATCAGATGGCGGATCAGGATTATCGGCAATGTAGGATAGAACTGGCGATAAGTAACGTTTTGATATCTTTAGCATGACAACAGTGTCAGCAGTAGTGGCCCAAGGGTAACAGCCGCGACTTACGAGTTGTAGCTCGTACGTTCGAACCCAGAGAGGCGTTTTACTATTTGTAAATTATTTCTACACTACTGCTCTCAAAACGGTGAACGAAAACATCGTGAGGAAACAGGCATGTCCTGCGTGTGTGCCAAGAAATTCGAAGAATGTGACATTCTACCAACCCGCAATGACCGCGGGTCCCCGTTCATTACGGCCCACTCCTCTCACCGAAAGGAAGCTTTTATCCCAGCAGTGGGAAAATTATAGGCTGATTATATATAGGCATGGGTGGCTCAGCTGTCGTCGACACATAAATTGGTATCTGGACTATATTGATGATTAATAATAAGAACTAGCTCATGGTAAGTTTAATATGTAGGCAGCTCTTCCATCTGCTGATAGCCTGGTAAGTACTAGTTTACAATTGTTTTAGAAAATAAAACGAAATCTTATATGGCTTTCTTTGATCTGAGACATTCTTCGAGTTACACTTACGATCTTTCGAACTGTAGCCGTCCTTGCAAAACGTTACGTTACGGTTAATATAATAATATGTATATCTGCTCGCCAAGTAGGTAGTAGTGAATTACTAATTACGTGTCCATTTTAACTTGTTACTTACTTATCAGGAGCTCGTGGCTACGTAATAACAGCCGCACGGGTCGATCCATCAGGTTAAGCTACGCTTGCCGGGGTTGGTCCGTGGATGGGTGACCATCTTTACATACCGAGACTCCTCCGTGCCTCGGTAAGCACGTTAAGCCGTTGGTCCCGGCTGTCGTTTGTGGATCTTTGACAGTCGTTACGGGTCGTCAGAAGCCCGAAATTCTGACAACCAGTCTTACCAAGGGGTATCGTATTACCCAGATACTGGGTTGTGAAGGTCAGATAGGCAGTCGCTCCATGTAAAATACTGGTATTCAGCTGCATCCGGTTAGACTGGAAGCCGACCCCAACATAGTTGGGAAAAGGCTAGGCAGATGATGACTTACTTGTCAGCGACCACGCCGAGTATGACTCCGACGACTGTGAAGACTGCCATGAAGGCGGGTCCCGCCAGCACCTGGTAGTCTATGCCCAGACCATTGTAGCCCCACTCGCAATATCGTGTCCCGTTCAGCATGAGAGTCGCGCATCTGTGGAGGGAAATGAGACGGGTTATTTTCAAGGTGGATAGGTATATTTAGGACCTGCATCTCAATTGCGTAACACACTTTCAATCAATCACAATCCGAAGGATTTTTGAAGGAAATTGCTAATCCATTGCTTCCTATGTTTGAAAAATTCGTCTGCTCGACAGCGTAAATGACGCAATGAATGTTGTTGAATTGTCAAAATGAAAGACATTGCCATTTAACACACTTGTGTGTGTTGCAGTGTGTTGTGTGTGCGTTTTCGTTGACGCGATGAGTATAAAGAGACGCGGAAGAAAGCTAAACGAAGTTAGCTTCGTTTCGCTTCGTTGCCAGTGTGGCCTAACCTTTAGTACAACGACAGTTCAATCAAAGGAAAGTAGAGATTTGCAGAAAGCGAATCTTTTTATTATTATCTTTTTATTTCATTTGATGCTGAATTGATAGACAATGGTATCTATGTCTTTTTAACCGACTTCTTCAAAAAGGAGGAGGTTCTCAATTCGTTTGGCTGTTTTTTTTTTTGTTTGTTTCTCTATTACTTGGTCAAATATGAATCGATACTGATGATTCTTTTTTTGATTTTATTAACTTTGCGTAGTTTTTGAGTTAGCTTCAATATTACGTATTTTTTGTAGTTTCTTATTTTATATTATTGACTAGATGACCCGATGAACGTCGTACCACGTGAGACAATATTTCGATTTGTTCAATTTTTCGGCGGTTCCTTTGGGTATTTCATAATTTTATATTCCTAAACCCCACACAGTATTGAGACGAACAAACAAAAAAGAAATTCAAATCAGTCGAGCCATTATCGAGACCGACGAACGCCAATTAGTTTTTAAATCTATGGAAGACTAGCTTCCGCCCGCGGCTTCGCCCGTGTGGTATGTCGATAAAAAGTAGCCTGTGTCTTTTCTCAGGTTTTAGACTATCTGTATACCAAATTTCATTTAAATCGGTTCAGTAGTTTTGGCGTGAAGACGCGACAGACAGACAGAGTTACTTTCGCATTTATAATATTAGTAAGGTTTTAGTGTGGTATCTTCATGAGTGCCTGAAGCAAATGTGATGTGTAAAAGATGGTAGCGGAGTACGTAGTGTATTACTTTGAGGGACACTAGACGCCATAGGCGTTATAATTTGGAGGTATGAGGAACAGGGTGTAAAGTTCACTCATCCTCTATAGAAAAGGGAGGATCTGGGATAGTATTAATGCCATCATTATTCCACTGCGAAAACGGGATGGTGCTAGTGGCCTTGTCTAGGTCCATCTCTCTCTCACACTGGAAAAATGGTGGCATTAATACTTCATAATACGGCACCTGACGGTTGTCGTGCCTGGCGGGCAACTGTCCAAAGATTAATATTGAATCTTGTTATATATGTTGATCGCACGGTAAACTAATTGCGCGATGCAGAATTTTGTGTGACGTCATGATTTTGTGTGACGTCAGATCTTTGATGCGTAGATCGTATATGGCGATGTAAATGCCGCCACAATAACAAAAAAAATCAACTGTCTAACTATCAAGGTTCATGAGATACAGCCTGGTAACAGACGGACGGACAGACAGCGGAGCCTTAGTAATAGGGTCCCGTTTTACCCTTTGGGTACGGAACCCTAAAAAGTGTCCTTCGACCTGTAAATTTTTCATAAAGGGCTCCTCAAGAAAACCTGTATTATGGAGAGAATGGAGGCGTAAAGGCGTTACTCCAATATTTAGACCAAGGGCAAGGAGGCGATATGTCTTCTCAGTAAAACGCCTATTATTTATTATCTGCTTATGTTATTACCATTATTACACCCTGTAAATCATGGCAGGTGTCACGAAACGCTGTTTGTATTCAAGATAAATCATGATAAGATCCAGTTTCAAAGCTGTTTACGTGTGCGTAAGCAAAGGGTGCGTATTACGATGGCTTTAATATTTAAATTATGGCCTGACAATAGTTGAGCTTAATTTTGTTTTTTTTATCTAGGTTAGTTAGGTTTAACTTTCTGGTTATTTCGTATTTAGAATGTATTATTCAATTAAAGGCATATTTATCTAAAGGCTCTTACATACTGGGGCGATTCGTCGCGCGACGCGACGCCGCATTGTTCGCCGTGAGAAATTGTTTTGTTAAAATTCGCGTCGCGCGACGAATCGCCCCAGTATGTAAGAGCCTTAACCTCAAATAATTCCTTTTTTTGCTTTTTAGGGTTCCATACCCAAAGGGTAAAACGGGACCCTATTACTAAGGCTCCGCTGTCTGTCCGTCTATCACCAGGCTGTATCTCATGAACCGTGATAGCTAGACAGTTGAAATTTTCATAGATGATGTATTTTTGTTGCCGCTTTAACAACAAATACATAAAAACAGAATAAAATAAATATTTAAGGGTGCTCCCATACAACAAACGTGATTTTTTTGCCGTTTTTATAGATAATGGTACGGAACACTTCGTGCGCGAGTCCGACTCGCACTTGGCCGGTTTTTTTATCAGCTTAGTTAGGTACTGCGACTGACTGGCAGGAAATTTAAAATGAGGCTTGTTTATTTAAAAAAGTGCATCATTAGAAGCGCAAAACGTTTTAGAGGTTCATTAATTTAAAAAAGTGTTCATCATTAGAATCGAATTAGGTCAATAAGTTTCTAGAGGATCAGTAAAATATTTCCTTAATTAAACTTACTAAGTATGAATGAATGAATTAATGAATGAAATGCACCGACCCCAGCGTGGCTTAACCAGACTCGATAAATCGAATGAACCCCAGGATTTACACTAGCCCCTGAAGCCTCATGGTTCATGGGGTTACAGCAGCCATTGCATATCCTTAATTAAACTTACTAAGTATCAAAAATATTCGTCCATTCTTTGAATAAACGGGAAACAGTCCCGATTCATCCCCATTCATAATTCCCAATTCATAATCACAAATCTGGCAATACTGCGATAATATCCGTCATTTTAAATACCTTCAAGAAATAACTGTTGATACAAGTATGAAAAGACTTCCGAATCCGTACAAAAGTGAGAGAGAACGAAAGAAAAAACGTTTATTTGGAGACAGTTCGTGAAACACAAAATACAAAAAACAAAAAAAAAGTAAAATAATAAAAACAACGAACAAGAAATAAAGTAGAAAGCAAGCATCCGATAATGCCGAGGGGTGGAATTTGATCGACGTTTGGAGGACGACGGTTGAACGATGATTCCGATCAGATAAGTTTACATAATTTAAATTTAGAATCCAATTAGATTCCGTTAATGATTAAGGAGCTTGCGACAGATGTTTAATATTAGAGTCTGGCCAACGAAAGTTGATCCTGAAAATAGGCACGAAATTTAAAAAATACAAGACAGTCAATAATTTCATTTAAATAAAATAAAATTTCAAGTATCAACTCGTGTTATCGCACTATGTACAGGGAGAAACAGTCGTATTTTTTTAAATTTCGCGTTTCTTTCGTTGGCCAGACTCTAAACGTTTGTTGATTTCATTTCTCATTGAAGAGTGCCTCTCTCAAAAGCTAGGTAGGGATGGGATTCCTTGATATTGCATTTTTTATATGGAAAAAGACGTGGGAGGAAACATGTGCTTATTAATATGAATAGTTCCACGCTTGCCCTAGCAGATAACAGGGGGCCTAAACCGACCACATTAGCGCTTCCTCTAAAAGCAGTTTATTTCCTGAATCCCAGCTGTCATTAGCAATTCCTCTAATTTGACATAAAAGCAATTCATAACTTGTGGACCATTTTACGAATCTCCATAAAAAACTGTCAAACAGGTGAATTATTACGTAATATGAATTACACGCAGATCATATTATGAATTGTCAGTTTGTGACATTTTACGATGATTCATAATATTTTCATATTATGATTCTGCTAAACTGACCGTTTTAAGCCCCAGACTTTTCAATTTTTGGTCATTTTTGTCTTTCATTCGGCATCTCATCATTCACTCAAAGTGAAAAGTCTGAATACAAAATGAATCAAAACGGAAAAATGAGTTCATTACCGATCGAACAATATTGGATTTCGGCACTCGGCTATCTTTCAGTCGTCTACCGGAATGATCGAAATATGAAATGAAAAGAGCAAATGAACGTTTAGTCTTATGATATTTTGTCGGTATCATATGAATGTTGAATGAAACAAAAATTACCATTCACTCGAGTGAAGCATCGTATATTAGTTTACGGTCATTTATATACAGGGTGTAAAAAAACCCATCACGTTGCCATCAACTACGTATTCTGCACATCAAATTAAACAACATTGCATAAGAATAATTGCTGGAAAACGCCTTTTATCTTTGGTGTGATAAATCGCTGTTTACGGTAACGCGCAACGTAACGCACGCAAAACATTGTGTGTTTATGGGTGCATGCAACGGTTCAGGGTTCGTGTGGGTATTTAAAATTAAGCATAACATTTAGAACTTACTATCTTTAAAAATCGTCTGGAAAAATTGGAACTTTGACTGTCAATATCTCCGTAACCAGGAGGTTTCCAGGAATGGTCCAGAACAAAAAAAATATCACAATGATGGGAAAACAAGTGACTTTCAGCGTCCTTAAGGTGGATGCGCCAAGGTAGGCCAATTTTCTTTGCAATTTGCAGGTCAGTATCAGGTTGTATGTTGATCTAAATATGATTTGCGCCCGTAACAAATATGGATTAACAGAATTATAAACATTAGAATCGGCAATACAACTCTCCAAGTTCATGTAAGCGCATTGAATGACTATTTCATGAAATCTTGACATTTGGCACTTTCATGAACTTAGAGAGTTGTATTGCTGATTCTAATGTTTATAATTCTGTTAATCCGTATTTGTTACGGGCGCAAATCATATTTAGATCAACATACAACCTGATACTGACCTGCAAATCGCAAAAAACGTAAGAAAATTTGAATTTCGCGGGCTACCTTATCGCATCCCCCTTAAGCGTCTTTTTACACCCGTTATAGTAGTCTTTTTTTTTTTTTTTGAGGGTGGGAAATCATCCAATGACTTCTCCCGCTCTGGGCGGAGCGGAAGGGCGTGTCAGACTTTTACTGACTAAAACCCACCCGTGTTCCTTCATTTGCCTGTTGCCAAGGTCCCGGTATCCCTTTCGGACTTTCCCGCAACCCTGGCAGGCATCGGTCCTACCGGACCCCGTCAATTTTGCTGACATCTCTTTGAGGCGCGCGTGGAACAAGACGCGCCATCTACCCGGGCCTGGTCCTTATCGGACGGCGAGCTGCCCGTTGCTCGCCGTCCGCAAGCCCGCGCCTATGGTGGCCGGGAATCCGCCTGGGATTCCTGACGCCCAGGGCGTCTCCAACGGCGGCGGTTAGGGGCGTGAGGGCGCAAACTTTGCCTTTCCCTCACGCGTTCCGCCTCCTCCTTCGCGAGCATTACTGCTTCGCAGAAGTAGGTGACGGCTTCCCATGCCCTCTCGCTCTGTACCATGGCCTGGACCAGGGCCGGACGCGAGAGGTCACTGCCGCCAATCGCCTCCGCGAGGACACGGCGGTGCTCCGCCCAAGCAGGGCATACCTCCACCGTATGCTCCACCGTGTCCTCCGGGCGATCCGCACAGTGGTGACACCCGGGCGTTTCCTCCCGCCTAATCCTACACAGGAACCTCTCGAAGCTGCCATGTCCGGTGAGGACCTGTGTCAGGCGGAAGGTGAGGACGCCGTGGCGCCTCTCTAGCCACTCCTCAAAGAGGGGACTTATCGCCGCTATTGTGGCGTGCCCAACCCGTTATAGTAGTCTATGGTATACGGATAAGCAGAGGTGTAGATGAAGGCTATGTTTTGAAAACACACTCGCTGTTTTGAATGACAAAATGTTTGCACCATAATAAACGGGAAGTCTTATGTTGCAATTTACCAAAAACATATCCCGGGCTGTTTCTGAGAACTGCGTATGACTTGGGTAATTTATACTCGGTTCCTATAAACGAAAACGAATCGTTTTGCCTACCAATGGTAGATTTTTTTTATTGCCAAACTGGAAATATAAATAGATTCGTAAGTATTTTACCTGTGACAGCTAGTTCTACGAGGGAGAGAGTCTACTAGACAAAGCTATGAGGTCTTTGCTTAATTATTGATAAAGATGCGAGAGTCTTAATTTTAATCAATAACGGTTTGTAAATTATATTGCCAGCCATTAGCCTATACGTGGAATTCGTCATTACTACACAAGGTATGTTATCCTTCGTTAATATACAAGTATAATTTAGAAGAAAGGTCTTAAAATTGTTAATGTATTGTCATAACAAGCGCCCCGAAGTTCATTCACCGCATTGTTTTAATATGAAAGGGGTTAAAGCCTTATCCAGACGACCGACTTTAATGAATGTCTTATCTGATGCTGTCTCTTTTGTAAGAAGTTATTGAAATACTTATAATATTATACATTTCTTTAAAATTAATTACTATTTTTTTTTTTTTGTATTTCACGATCTGTGTCCAATTAAATGTTATTCTTTCTTTTTTTTTCTTTCTTTCTATACAGTCTGTATTTTTAATCGATAAAGAACAATGTTTGAAGGGAATTCGTAACATTTTACAAAACACTAATCGAAGTGCCAGAATGTTTCAAATGAAGAAAGTTACTCTCGTAGCAGTGTGTGCTACGCCGTAGCGTTACATTTCTATGGCCATCGCTACGAAAAAGAAATGGCTACGGAGCGTAGACGCGTAGCTACTACAATTTGTTTCCTACAACCGTAACCGGCACCCTAATTGCATAACACAGTTTCAATCACAATCGGTATGATTTTTGAAAGATATTGCTAATACATTGATTCATATGTTTGAAAAATTTGTCTGCTCAACAACGTAAATAACGCAATGAATATTGTTGAACTGTCAAAATTAAAGCCATTGCTACTGTTAGTGTGTTACGCCATTACCTCGCTAATGCAGTTAAATAACAGTTTTTTACATGGAGCGATTGCCTATCTGATCTCCAAAACCCAGTATCATCGTCGTTTCGATATAGGGCCGGCGCCCACTGGCGACTCGGCACGGCAAGGGATTTTTATGCGACGAATAGAAATGTAACTTAATAGCATGACAATAAAATTGAAATTTCAACGGCAACGATGTAGTGGTATCCTTAAGTACCTATGCCGCGAACTCCTTAGGCATTACCATCGAAATTTCAACTTTATTTCCATACATTTAGGTTATATTTTTATTCGATGCTAATAATACCTTGCCATGCCGTGCCGCCAATGGGCGCCGGGCCATAGTCGGTCATCTACACCCAGACTTAATTATAAGCTATGTGCAAGTTATCAAAACAGTATGAATTTAATATGACGGCATTGCCAGAGGGCGGTCTAATCAAGTTATAACTTGAACTAAGTTGGAATAACTAGTTACTTGTTTGGCTTTATTGGTCTCATGTTATACAATATGCAAGTCCACTGCGGTTCGAGGTGAATGGTGAATGAACTAGCTTTTACATTAAAAGCATTGTTTTTTTGTTATTACTTACAGTTTTAAGGTTTTTCTTCTGCTTAATGCCAATAAACGCATTTTTCTTTCTTTCTTTTCTTTCTTTCTTTCATACATCTATCTGCATTGCTATTCTGTAACCATCTCACCGTGAATACTTATGTGAAGTGAGCTTAAAGTGAACTGTCACTGCCTTAACATCAGTAGGTATCGATGATAAAGACAGGTCACTCCACGCTCACTTCACCTAAGTTTTCACGGTGAGATGGTTTACAGAATAGCAATGCTGGTCATACTTGCACGCAGGTTGCAAGTACTACACACCTGACCTTTCTGAAGAACATCACACATAAGGTCACTATATGTCCTCCTAGGGCGGCCCCTCCCGGCTTCTTTCCTATCCGTTAAATGAACTAGGATCACTTCTATTCGGCCTAAAAAAGGTGCTGATTTACGATGCCAAAAAATTATATCGCGTGATAGATAGTCCGTATATATTACTCAACAAGCAAAAACTACTCGAATTTAATAAACATACGTGTTTTTGCTGCAATTATATTGTAACAAAAACCATATTGTTAGTGTTTGATTAATTGAGTACTAATTGATTAAGTCAGATGTATGGATGTTGAAAAATAAACGCGTTTTAGAAAAAACAAACACGGCCTTTATGATTACATACCACTTCGTCAATATTGACTTATACATTTGGTGGATTTTTTTGTATAGAGACTGAAAACGTCATTAGATAAACGAAGTTTAATTTATTGTCGTATCGTATTGTCTCCATCTTGTACAATTGGACATAGTTATGTATCAGCTTTTATTTATAAAGATTCGTATTAGATTTCCCGTCGTTTCATTTTGTGCCAAAGACCCTGGGCCTGCCATAAAAGAGTCTAGATTTTGTGGCAAACATCAGTATAATAACACGTATAATGTATATAGCACTGCAAAGTTCTAAAAGATTCTAGTATACCAATTAAATATCAAACGAGCTAAGCACGCGACAAACTTTTTATCCCGCGCCATTTAATTTCGTGAAGCTTGCCAAGTCACGATCTACCAATAAACTAGTTACAAACTCGGCTGGACATTACAAAAAACGTTTTACGAGAACCCAGGAGCAATAAGAAGTGACAAAACAGATCCTGCCACCATGTTTTATTATAATTTTTTTGCCCCACTTCCGCGTCGATACAAAAAGTTGCGTTCACTCGATACACTAAAGCTAAGCGCACATTATAGCAATGCATTGTAAAAATCTTCGTACATTTTGTTTGAACGATCGCCCACTAAAGCGCGGCGCGCCTCATCGCAACGCAAAACAGTAGCCGCAAAAATACGCACAGGCAGCGGCGCGGCGCGGCGAGCGATCCGGCAGTGCGTTGCGCTGCGACCCGCTGCGACCCGGTCCGCCCTGGCTGGAGTACCTATGCGATGGTTCATGCAAACTGTACTACAGTGATGCAGGAGGATTTTTGCAATACGTTGCGATGCGACGCGTCCCGTGCAAATGTACGCGAGCCTTTAAAATTTGATAGTTTCTTTTATTATTATTACTAGCTGATGCGCGCGACTTCGCCCGCGTGGATGTCGGTTATTATATACTTAAACCTTACTCGAGAACACTCTACCCATATGGTGAAAACAGCATGAAAATCGGTGCAGAAGTTTTTGAGTTTATCGCGTACAGGACAACAGACAGACGCGGCGGAGGACTTTGTTTTATATAAACTAGCTTCCGCCCGCGGCATCGCCTGTGTGGTATGTTGATAAAAAGTCTTTTCCAGTTCATGGTCTACCCATGTGCCGAATTTTATCCATATCCATTCAGCCGTTTTAGCGTGAAAGCGTAACAAACAAACAAACTCAATTTTGCATTTATAATATTACTAGCTTCCACCCGTGGCTTCGCCCGCGTGGTATGTCGATTAAAAGTAGCCTATGTCCTTCCCCGGGATGCCATCTATCTCCTTGCCAAATTTTATGGGAGTCCGTTCAGTGGTTTAGACGTGAAAAGGTAACACACAGACAGACAGACAGAGTTACGAATTTATAATATTTGTATGGAAGTTAGGAATAGTTAGGATTAACTAACAGATTATTAAAATTAAAATATAATATCGTAACTAAAACTATTAACAACTAATTATTTCGTAAATTGAATAATATCTTCATTACCGACTAATATAAAAATAAAAACCATAATTATTTATAACCTATTGTCCAGTCATTACGTATTTATTAAAAACCGGCCAAGTGCGTGTCGAACCACGCACAATGAAGAGTTCCGTAATTGTGATGAATTTATCCCAAGAACAAACTTAACATTGTAGTTGAAAAACTTGTTCTTCATTTCTTTGCAACTGCAAATGTGAGTTAGTCGAGTATTACTCGGTAACTTGTAGAGCCTACTTAGCTGTGATAGTTTTTCTTTTAATTTCGTTATATATCCTACTGCCGGGAATTTTTTCATATTTCCAAAACCAACTATTTCGCTGGGGACACTTCACTCTAACAAAAATCAGCAATTTAAAGCTTAATATTTCGCAACGGATCCCTGAATCCAAAAATGGTTTTCACAAACTCACAATATGTTAAAAGCCCTCGGCAACGCAAAAAAAAAAATTTTTTTTCATCATTTTATTTTGCCATTTTGTCGGCGTGATTTATAATAATACCATTTAAATCACACGACACTGGCCCATAGAAAAATACCATAACCTAGACATACATATTTTTATGATCAAAAAATTTGTGTTAATAAATAAGGCTTTAAACTATGTTAGTAGCACTTCACTTTGCGCTAGCTATCCATACCAAATTACAACTTTCTAGTACTAAGAGTCTCTGAGCTAAGACGCGGACAGACGGTCAGACCGACAGACGGACATGGCGAAACTATAAGGGTTCCTTGTTGACTACGGAACCCTAAAAACTATGTAACTAGTAGGTAAATAGGAACTCGTTTAATTAAAGTTTATTGTTTCCTGATTAATAAAGAGATAATGTTCAACTGACCTTGGCCACAGATAATATAAAACTGTGAATACTGGCTAGTGGCTATACATGGTCAGTCGTGGCTCATATTATATTGTCATATAAATGGTGGTATATAACGATGTCCGATCTACCCATGTCAAGTCGGTAATCGTGTTTACGACATGTTATTGTTTAAATCGATCGATATTCAAATCGATTGATTCAATATCATAAAGTTGAATATTGTGATTACGTTGAGCTGGTGCCGTATTATGAAGTATTAATGCCGCCATTTTTCCAGTGTGAGAGAGATATGGAGCTAGACAAGGCCGCTAGCACCATCCCGTTTTTGCAGTGGAATAATGATGGCATTAATACTTCATAATAGTACCCCTGATCGACGACTTATTTTTATGTATAAAATATAAAAACTTTTTCCAAAAAAAAAAACAACCGACTTTCAAAGAAAACACTAAAAAAGTGAAAAATAACTTTAATTTCATGCCACCAACGCAATAGAAGTCAAAATCGGTTGAACGGACTGTTAAAAGTTTTGTTTAAATGTTTAATCTTATTTCAAACAGAGTATTTAATAAGTATTTCTATCCAATTGGGTACATAGCTACCTATTTACCCCTATTTTAAAATAAACACCAGTAATTGGGTTCCAAACTGCAAATTACATTATATAAGGCGTAAATACAGTCGTTATACCAATCATGGCCAATAACTGCTTCAATAAGTCACTAGGTAGGTAAGTACCTAGTTAAGTGTTGGATTAAGTTGCATTCACAATTAAATACTTGTACATACACTGGCCTTCAAAACTTAGTACCACACTTTTAAAATTGCAATTTCTCCAATTTGTAGAAGCCAGAGTTTTGAAATGAAAAACGTTTTATAGCAAATTTCATCAGCTTTCTTGGAAATTATAGTTTATTATACATAAGTAACGTTTTTAACTTAAACCAAAACAATAGCCATTTTTAACTTACAGGCAAAAAACTCAAATAACATTTATAACTACAGTTTTACGCCTTATTTACAGTTTTTTTTTGACACCTTGGCTTTTGAATCAAAATTCATCGATCAAGAAATAAATGTAAAAACAAAAATAACCAAAAGTTGCAATAATTTGTTTTTGTTTATAAAGTTTTTTTAGCCATTCCTTAAAAAACGGTTATCGGCTAAAAAGTTTTTATATAAAAAATTAAATTCCTTTTGTAATCCTTTTTATTTCGAAACTGTAGCTTGTTTAATTTAAAAATAAAAGTTATTGCAATTTTTGTGTTGCAGTTTCTAAGTGTGGTACTAAGTTTTGACGGCCAGTGTATTATTATTATTTTAGTGTTAGATACAGTATTTTATTTATAATAAATGGATGATAAAATTAAAATGCTATTCATAAAAAAAAACAACAAAAGCAAGTGAACATGAAATTCAAAGAAATAAGTGTGATTCCGATCTAATCTTCGAAGTGGTCTCACCTTTTTATAGTCTCCGTATATTTTGCATCACAAATATTTTGAAGAAATAACAAAAAATGAATAACCCCAACCTTAATCTGTGCCCCAACTGGACGAGTGATGTCATCATAGCAATTTATTGGTTTTACAACACAGGGCCTATGCTCATATATCTAATTATATAGATGGAATAATTGGATCGGGAGGGACCGTGGGACTTATCATCTTCGGACAAGACAACTTCGTATAATTATCGTCGGACTTCACTCACAGGTATGTTCTATTCAATTATACTCGTTGTACTCTCGTCCTCGATGACAATTGAATACAATTGTATAATTATGTAGTCTCAAAGGGCTTAGTGGTGACTCGCACGAATTTACTAGACTGAAAGCGGGCGAATCGACACTTTTAAATAATAAATATGTTTTGTTCTTGAGGCGATTCGCACGAAGTTAATTTATTTGTAGGCGAATCAAATACAAGAGTTGTCGATTTGCCAAAAAATAAATTAAATTCGAGCGAATCGCCTCTAGATTTTTTTAAATAAAAATATTATTTAAAAGTGTCGATTCGCCCGTTTTCGGGGTAGTAAATTCGTGCGAGTCACCAATAAGTCGCTCGAAGACTAGCTGTAAAAACAACAAAATATATATTTGACGGCGTCAGCGATGGCTGAGCGATAGTGCCGTCATCATCTCGATTCGGTGGTGCGGACTCCATAGTGCAGGTTTACAATAAAACATGACGATACAGCAAATCAGTTAGTATTTCTCTTTCAGAATAATCATTACAATAGGTACAATACTAATGTGCACGCACTACTTTCTACGTTCAGGCAAACCGACAGTTTCGCATAGGAGAAGTGGAGGTCTGCATCTATTCTTTGCCTTCACAACACTGGCTCGTCGGTCAGCCACTTCCCTTACCACGACTCTGTTCACGTGCCGCCCCACTCTAGCGAGCGCGTCACGGCGTTTACCCTCACGTTAGTATACTACAATAATCAATTGAGAGACTATTATCGCTCAACTTTTATAATCTACGACATATTATGGTAATGAAAAGTGAGACCATAGGGTAAATTGGAACTATCTAACTCTCTTGAATAAGGATGATGTTCGAGTCATTCCTCGTGGCCCTTATTGAGGTTACTTTTTTTTGTAAGTTCTACCTCCACCAGCACCGAACGGATTCCGTACAACAACATAACATCACGCTTGTATTCCCCGAAGGGTTAGGCAGATGTGTACCTATAGTACACACATATTTCGTCGGTTTGTTTAAGTCCCATGTAATAGGGGCGAGTTTATTGCCATCAACCGGGCACTAATCTACACTGAGTTCGGAACCACTAACGGACGGAACGGAACGGATTCCACTATGGTTAAATTACGCGCACTATTTTCTATTTTTGTTTTTCATGACCTATGTTAGTTTGGTGTGAACACACCTCAAGGTACCGTTAGGTCACCACACCAGGGTTGCCAATGCCTATTTCTAGATTCCGCAAAATCATTGGTGAAAGTCCCCGAATTTGGGGAGATCAATATCCTGGTTCCCGACAAAATCCCCTCAAAACTATTTCATAAAATAAATTCATTTCTAATTAAAAAATCAACAATATTTATTTTTTAAAAACACAATATTGTAAAGAACATAAATCTTAGTAGGAAAAAAAAAATTGTCACGCATTTACATTATAGTAGAGGTTTCCCCCGAAGATTTGTTGAAATTGATGTAATGTTGCCATAAAAAATATAAATTTAAACAGAAATTTACTGGATGACTGAACCATATCCCAGAATACATGTAGTATTGCGGGAAAGTCCGAAAGGGATACCGGGACCTTGGCAACAGGCAACTGAAGGAACACGGGTGGGTTTTAGTCAGTAAAAGTCTGACACGCCCTTCCGCTCCGCCCAGAGCGGTAGAAGTCAATTGATGATTTCCCACCCTCAAAAAAAATCATACATGTAGTATAATGATGCTTGCAATGTAATATTGGTTTGACTTGGCAAAATGCTAAAATCCCTACATATTCCCCGCAAGGTGCCTCTCCCCACAAAATCCCCAATCGTTTTGAGATTCCCCGCAGTTTGGGGAAATCCCCACAAATTGTTAACACTGCACCACACCCTAAGTGTAGGTATAAACTTAAAGTGACAGCGGGTAAAATTTTTGGATTTTAAGTTCTTTATTAACATTCTCGGACTCATTTTAAAGCTGCGATTTATATTCGTTTATTTTCAAGTGCCTGGACATTTTGTGGTTTTGGGTTTGGCTGTTAAACCATAATCATTTCTCAGAGGAGGACAATCAAATAATGTCAAAAGACGTCATGGGACTTTCCAAAAATTTGTTGACAGCCAGAACCAGCTTTCAAGTTTATAAGTCTATCGACCTTAGTAAATCATATACCACAGCGGTGATCTTGCTGACTTGCTACCTTTTCACGCCTACACGGACTGAACAGATTTGGATGTTTTACTTACGGTAAAAACATGACCTAGGTTAGGACATATGACCTTTTGGTTTCTATCCTGTCCTGTAATTAAATTATCGTAACTTACAATGGTTTTCTTTAGCGGCTTACGAACACGTTTAGCATTGATCGCTAATGAACAATCAATTCAATCATCTCAGCGATATCAATAACAAAGTCTATTGCCGGATATTGGACATACTGACAATGACAATGACAATGTTTTTACATTAGGTACCTACCCAATACCCTCTCAATATCATTCTTAATTAAAATAATGAACAGAAATGTCTGTCACGCTTCAATGGACAGATACTAATCTAAATAGTCTTGTGTAATTGAGATCAATTGACTAAATAAAAGATCTGTTTTATGTCACCGCTAGCAAATTTCTAGCTATGATGAGGTAAGCGGTAATCAATGTCAACTCAGGCGCAGTTTAGTATGAATCATAGTTTTATGATCGTAGTAATGAAAGATGCGTCTTCGCGAGTGTAAATTACTTATTGGTTTTAAACGAGTTCGTGTCTGCAAATTGCAAGTCATAGCAAAAGGAGTGATAGCTTAGTGGTGTGTCTGTCGGACTGCCAAGTCTTAAGTGTCGAGTTCGAACCCAAGGCTCAAAACCTCTGACTTTTCAGATTTATGTGCGTATTGTATAATTATCACTTGCTTTAAAAACGGTGAAGGAAAACATCGTGAGGAAACCGGCATGCCTGAGAGATATTTCTCGACTGCATGTGAATCCAAGTCAGCGGCCCTTGGGCGGCTTTATAACTCTGACACCAGGTTAGTTACTAACCACACGAATAGAAGGAGATTGCAAGTCATCTTGTCATCTGGTTAATTGTATGATCTTCATCATCATCATTTTAGCAGAAAGACGTCCACTGCTGGACATAAACCACCCCCAAGTGACGCCACATAAACCGGTCCTGTGTTTCTCTCAACCAGTGGCTTCCGCGTCCGCTCAATTCAAGGGTTCCCGCGAGGTGGACCGATGACCTTGTGAAGGCCACGGGAATTGTATCATGGTTGCAATTAAATATGCTAAATGGTTACTTATTAATATCATTGGCATTACCTACAATAATCGATAGACTTTATGTGATTATTTATTCTTTTTATAGCCAAAGCGTGACTTTAACGCTTAATAATTATTTTAATGGTTCCTGTAGTGTATCTATTTATTAGATATGTAAACACTATCTTATGCACGTCAGCAGTGAGGTCGCTGTCACTAATGTCAGCTGTCAGTTCACCACGAATGGCGGGAAACGGTTGAAAGTGAGGCGGTACTTACATGAGAGACTTGGTGTGGTGAAGAGCCAGTGTAGTAATAATAATCAGTTTAAATACGGGACCATCAGGATTCTGCAGTTCTTTTATTGATCTCCCGGCTTTACTTCAACGTTTCAACAAGGAAAATGTTCTAAAAAAACTCTTGTACTTCATTTTCACATTTCTATATTAAATTTATTTAAGAAACCGCACAAAAGGGAGGGTCGGTAAAATTGTCCAGAACGCTTTGTGCATGAGTTGGTTTATAGAAGATTATTGTGTCAAGGCCGTTGTCGATCCGACCGATCTTCATTAGACCGACAGTTGGAGCCGATCGATATTTAAAATTGGAATGAATAATTTACTTCTTGCTTGTCTTGACCCATTTATGATTGGATTAGAATATTTAATTGTCAAGTCTGTCGTTGATTACATAATGTTTTTAAATTCAACGTGTTACGATTTTTTACTATAAAATAGCTTGATTACGTAATGTATTCTGGTATTCACAGTTAAAGAGGTAAAAATATCATATAGCTTTGGGAATTAATTAGAATAATTTAGATTTTGACCGAAGTTGATGGCCGATAGATAAGCCTAATGTTAGGGTAGTTCAATGTTGTGAGAATTCCACATGTTCACAGTAGTACTGACGTTTTTATTTTGGATTGGACGCCAGACACAGACAAGCGGCTTTAAATAATGTTTAAATGCACTTTTACTTATTTAACAACAACAAAGTAAAAAGTGTTAGCATCAGTATTTAGGTTAGGTACTTTTTGCCAGGGTTGCGGGAAAGTCCGAAAGGGATACCGGGACCCTTGGCAACAGGCAACTGAAGGAACACGGGTGGGTTTTAGTCAGTAAAAGACTGTCACGCCCTCAGCTCCGCCCAGAGCGAGAGAAGTCATTTGATGATTTTACACCCTCAAAAAAAATTATGTAGGTACTTCCTCTACAGAACCCGCTTTAACCTACTTGTGCAGGCGTCTCTAATGTGGATTTTTTTTATTTGAACACAAAATATATCCATTGACACTCGGCAATACTGTACCTTCCCATAAGTGAAAGGATTTTATACCTCCGTATATAATACCCCCTATATACAAACTCATACTCAAGGGGTATCGTATTACCCAGTTACTGGGTTGTGGAGGTCAGATAGGCAGTCGCTCCATGTAAAATACTGGTATTCAGCTGCATCCGGTTAGACTGGAAGCCGACCCCAACATAGTTGGGAAAAGGCTAGGCAGATGATGATATACAAACTCATACTCATTTGACCGCTTTATAATATTATAAATAAATTATATAATATGTAGTGATTGGTATAGATATATGTATATTGGCCAAGCATGGTGATTATGTAAATGTTTATAATGAGAACAGTGGCACAGGTGTATGCACGTAGGTGCATGTACTGGCTTCCTGCCCACCTGTCCACAGTAACAGTTTGTCATATAATTAATATTCCCAGCATCTAATGAGTGGCCTTCGTAATTATAACATACTTTGTGACTCATAAAATATTTAAAACCACAAGTAGGCGCGCTGTTTGAGATTTATACGCATTTATTACTTCCTGAGCGGTTTTTTATATTTTATTATTTGTTTTGCTTTTTTATCATTTATACATTTTTAATTCAATGTTGTAGCTTTAGTTGTAGTGACTTTTTGCCTATTCCTCCCCCTTCTTCAAACAAGGTATTGGATAATTAGGAGAAGTAGGATTAACTATAAGTTAATCAAGTAGACAGCCAAACTTTTAGTAGGAAAGTTACTAAATGGAAGGACGATAGTAAATTACTTTGCGAAATATCCCTTTTGAAAGTGTGATTGCGATTGCTCTTAATGTGATATTAAATAAAAGATTATCGAAGTTAATTTGTAACACATTGAGTGGCAAGAGCGCGGCAGCAATACGCGGCGTTTGCAGGACACATTTCTGCCGCGCTCTAGTTAGGTAAAAATGTTTGTGCGCGGCAGGTACACAGAAGCGTTCGCGCGCGGCAGTCGTCCCATCACAGCGCGGCAGCCGCGCACGATTGCCGCTTTAAATTTAGACACACCTTAAGATTTATCTGCAAATGGTTCGATAAGAAACAATTAGACAAACTTTTTTCACCAGGGCCCAGAAAATCGCAGGAAAATGTTTGAAGGGGACAGAAAAGTCACGCTTTTTGTTCTAAGTTCAATAAGCAAGAGTACTTACATATCGCTTGAGTTGACCTTCTCGCACACGACAGGCAAGTCACTCAGCGAGACATGGGTCAGGTTCAGCATGCAGGATTTGTCTCCATAGTGAAGATCGTCAGCTGTTACTTTTGAAGTTGTACCTGACGACGAAAAAGTGGGATAGTTAGTGTTTTGTTTTTTATTATCTATTAATAGGACCTTCTTTCTTCTTACCACTTCTTTCATCGACTGTGAGAAAGTGTGAAAAACAAAACGGGACCCTATTACTCCGCTGTCCGTCCGTCTGTCCGTCTGTCACCAGGCTGTATCTCGTGAACCGTGACAGTTAGACAGTTGAAATTTTCACAGATGATGTATTTCTGTTGCCGCTATAACAACAAATACTAAAAAAACAGAATAAAATAAATATTTAAGGGGGCTCCCATACAATAAATATGATTGTTTTTGCTCGTTTTTATAGATAACTAGCACTTTTTATGCGGCTTCGCCCGCTTGGATGTCGGTTATTATATACTAAAACCTTACTCGAGAACCACTCTATCCATTGGTGAAAACAGCACGAAAATCGGTGAAGTGGTTTTTGAGAACAGGACGACAGCCAGACGCGGCAGAGGACTTTGTTTTATAATATGTAAGGATGGTACGGAACCCTTCATGCGCGAGTCCGAGTCGCACTTGGACGGTTTTTTTTTTCATACATTTTGAAGTTGATGCTCACAGTCGGCGGTCGAATATACGTTTGAAAAGAGAAGATGGGTAGTATTCTTAAAGGTCGAACGTTATACATAACCTATTAGTATGTAAAGTATATTAAGTTCCAGGGCATGTGATTCAGGAGGCGGAACGCGTGAGGGAAAGGCAAAGTTTGCGCCCTCACGCCCCTTACCGCCGCCGTTGGAGACGCCCTGGGCGTCGGGAATCCCAGGCGGATTCCCGGCCACCATAGGCGCGGGCTTGCGGACGGCGAGCAACGGGCAGCTCGCCGTCCGATAAGGACCAGGCCCGGGTCGATGGCGCGTCGTGTTCCACGCGCGCCTCAAAGAGATGTCAGCACAATTGGCAGGGTCCGCTAGGACCGATGCCTGCCAGGGTTGCGGGAAAGTCCGAAAGGGATACCGGGACCTTGGCAACAGGCAAATGAAGGAACACGGGTGGGTTTTAGTCAGTAAAAGTCTGACACGCCCTTCCGCTCCGCCCAGAGCGGGAGAAGACATTGGAAGATTTCCCACCCTCAAAAAAAAAAAAGGTCATGTGACTCATTACAACTTTGTCTTGACGATTTAGTAACATAATTTTTGGAACGAAGTTCTTTAACGCGCCTTCGGTAGGAGTAAACTGGTAGAAATCGTCACGTAATGAAAAAGCGTTATGTATGCGCCCTCCATGCGACTCTCTCTATTGACGATACGATACGATATTTTTAAGAGCGTTTATTCTGAAAGTGGGCAACGTCGCCAATAGATGTCAAATATTTCGCTGTTCTGATTAATTTGGCAATATTACTGTATGGAAATATGAAATATGGCTAACTAGTTGTCTAAAATATTGATTACAAAGTGCAATAAATAATATCGTAACACCGAATATTTAGTTTTAGTTGTAGTAGTAAAAAAGGATTTGGAAACTTCCCAAATGCCCTTTTTTACACCTAAAACCGGTTAAAATTTAAATTCACTGTTATAATTGCAATTCATTATTAAATTATTCTAGTCAGTTAACGATATTTCATAGTTCCATACAGTAATATTGCCAAAATAATCAAAAAAGGTAAATATTTGACAATTATTTGCGTCGTTGCCATCTTTTAGAACCAACGCTCTTATTTTAAAACGTGGTTCATTCACAAATGTCACATATAACAACACATGGCCACTAAATCTAACAACAGTTGAACGAACTTGCGTGGGTTGTACACAGTCGTGAGTAAACTATTACGGTTCTGGTATAAACGAACACAAAGTAGTTTCTACAAGTACCTTCCCACTTTACAATTTACTTTAAAAGTCACATAAATAAAGCTAAGAGCTTTTAATTCTTCAAGGACTTTCTAATTAACTACAATGGTTTTTGGTACGCAGGTGTACCGCGCGGGGTCATATGGAGTCTTCTATCAACAGTTGTGGTATGTCAATGACTTATAGACTAGACTATAATGATCAGCCCAATCTTATTATTCATATTAAAATAAAACAAAAAAAAAATTGAAGTTGACAAATCAAATAAATAAAATTGAAGTGTCTAGTTGTAATGTCAAAATAACACCTTTTTACTGCATATAAAATAATGTACGGTACCTACCTATAACATAATTTTTTGTCTGTCTGTTTGTTCGGGCTAATCTGCAAAACGGCTGATCCAATTTGGATGGGCTTTCACTAGCAGATAGCTTATGTTATAAGGAGTACATTAGGCGATATTGTTATTTTATTTGTTGACAAGCAAATCATGCAATGAAGAATGATCTCGTATTAGTAAGACATACAGCCTCGTACAGAATACACAAGTGATTTGGTCCAGTTGTGCAATGTTGGATTGAGAAATCAACAGCTTTATGGCTCGGTAGCTTAGTTCTAACTTTGTAAATTAAGCTGTAACTGTATTAGAGAGTGAAGGTGAATTTATTGATACAAAACCACTGTTCCCGTTTTTAAACTCGCGACAATCTAAGAAGTCCGTTTTGACGTTTCATTCTCATACATGTAATTAAACGTTATGCCTTGAGAATCAGTTTTAATCAATGTAGATAAGTCGTCGATTACAAACTCTCTAAGTATGTTCAATCGATATGTCTCGAGAATCAGTGTATAAGATTTTTTTTTTCATAGCTAAACAAATGATTTTTGTAGCTGTCAAAACGGACTTCTTAGATTGTCGCGAGTTTAACCATCGTTGCAGATGTTTCGAAACTTCTCAAACTCCGTATACATTAGGTTTGAGAATGAAACCGGTCCTCATATGGCCTGACCAAGATTAAAATAAACATGTATGAAATTGATTTGTGAAAGGTATTGAAAAAAAAAAACAATATGGCGGTATTAGTTCCAATTTTGGCCACGCGCCAAAAGATCCGTGTACAGCTACGAGTATAACACTGCAGTTTTTGTGAAAAATGCTTTATTAATTCTAAGAAGCGTTCAGATGTTGCGTAATACCTACTGCCATAAATTACTGACCACTTGACCGAATCACTGGCATCATGTGAACTAGGCCGGACGCTGTGCCAATGATAATGACTTTGAATGACCTTGATAATGACTTACGATACTATTAACTTACTTACCTACTTTTATTGACTGATTCGTAACGCAGTTTTTGTCGGTTGATCATTTGCACAGTGATTAAATTGTTATTTTTAGGATGTTGATCGTTTTTGTTATATGTTGTAATATTGCACAATGGTGAGCATTCCAATAAAATCATTAAAATTACTTAATTAAACTTGAATTAATTTGATGGGAGTTATTTATAATAGTTAACCTGTTGTTGATGTTATTGTTTATATTGTAATCGTAATGAAATTTAATGTAATGGACCTTGACTGGAATAATTAATTAATTAATTAACCTTATATAAATATATAAAAAAATAACTTATAGGTATAAGTATGGCTGGCGGTTAATTCGTAGGAAGGAATAAAGTTGTTTTTTTCTTAAAACATAAACAAATCTAGAAAATATTTCTCAATAAAAAAAAAAATATACAAAAATATTTTGTTTGGAACACGCACAGGAAATACAACAATAAAAAATAAACTTAAAACTAACAAAATCATGAAAACCATCATAAAAAAAGAATATAAAACAAATTAAATAATAAAAACAAAAAAAAAGGGGATAAAGATGACCCGTGAGAGGCCAAAAAGGCCCCTATCTCAGTATTATGCTACAATCTACATCCCCTTCATCAAACATTTACATGAGCTAAGCCGTCCAATCAAAACTCCATTCGTCTTACCGTGCGTTTGCACTGGCGAAACATTACAACAAAACATGTTTAAATCTCTAGTTGCTGTCAAAAATTGTATGGAACATTGACAGAAAATAGAGATTTCAACATGTTTTGTCTTAAATGTTTCGCCAGTGCAAACGCACGGTTATAGTCCTAAACATATACAAACTCTAGACTCGCCTGACATTTAGCTTGTAACTGTCTGAAGGCTAGGTTAGTGGGACACCAGATCTAAGTAGGTTCGATTCTG
Organism: Lithophane leautieri; assembly: GCA_949152455.1. Classification (NCBI taxonomy): domain Eukaryota; kingdom Metazoa; phylum Arthropoda; class Insecta; order Lepidoptera; family Noctuidae; genus Lithophane; species Lithophane leautieri. The sequence goes on from OX424478.1 coordinate 13,283,008, forward strand.
AAGTATTTATAACTCGTCATGAATATGTAAACGGGCCATTTAACTTCCCGCTTGTGTTACAAAAAGGGCCAGACAAAAATCAATCTGCCTAGCCTTTTCCCAACTAAATTGGGGTCGGCTTCCAGTCTAACAGGATGCCTGAATACTAGTATTTTACATGGAGCGACTGTCTATCTGACCTCCACAACCTAGTAACTGGGTACCCGTTTATCTCAATGTGTGTAATTCCTTGCTATCGTTATGTATCATCTTCTACTCTACCCGTCCCTATTTTCTTAGACCTGTCTTGTATTAAATCCGGTCGACTTCATACCGCCAACGCCGACAGTCGCTGAACACCAGGGTTATCTGGGGCTAGACAAGTGATAATCGTTTCGAAAGCGTTTCGTATTTCTACAACGACTTTCAACAGAATTGACATAAGCTTTTCGATAGCTTATGTCAGTCCTATACATTTTTGCCTTTGCCATCATCGTTTTCGCTGATAGAATGTTACTTTGTCTAGGGCCGCTGTCTGTCTCACATAGGGTTGCAGCATAATGCTGAGCGATGGCCGTTTTGCGGGGATGTGACGCATATTTTTCCCCAGATTGTTCTTTTTAGGGTTCCGTACCCAAAGGGAAAACGGGACCCTATTACTAAGCTGTCTGTCTCTCTGTCCGTCTGTCACCCGGCTGTATCTCATGAACCGTGATAGTTAGACAGTTGAAATTTTCACAGATGATGCCGCTAATAACAACAAATACTAAAAAATAGAATAAAATAAATATTTAAGGGGGATCCCATACAAAAAACGTGTTTTTTTTTAGCCGTTTTTATAGATAATGGTACAGAACCCTTCGTGCGCAAGTCCGAATGGCACTTGGCCGGTTTTCTTTTTTTATGATTGTGTCCTTTGCGTCATGTTTACCTCAAATAAAAATATTTTCTTTCTTTTCGAAAATCACAACGTATATAATGATGGGACGTAAGGCAGGACGCCCTTTGACTAGGTGGAGCGACGATCTTCGCAGGGTGGCTGGTGGCAGCTGGATGAGAGCTGCCGAGAATTGAGCTGAATGGCGTGCAATTGGAGAGGCCTATGTCCAGCAGTGGACTGCTATAGGCGAATGATGATGATGATGAAACTTTTCCCATAAGAAACCAACTCTCAAGATATCATGACTACCTGATATTAAGGGTTCTTACACAACCCGTCTTATCCGTCCTACTTGCGTGAGCGTTTTTCTTACGCTCGTCCTCGTGACGCACCGTGTAGATCACACCTTAGATCCCTCCTTAAGTCTCATCCTCATAAAACTAGCTATTATTCTTATTCCTTCTCTGTCCATGCTGTAAGATTGTGGAACTCACTTCCGCCTAGCATTCGTGATTTAAAAACTGTTTCTCTGTTTAAATTTCGTGTAAAAGAGCATTATCTTTCCTCTTAACTATGAGTATATTATTATATGGGTATTTATGTTTATATATTTAAGCTTTATGTATTTATTTAAGTATATATTAATTTTCTTGCGTATATGTGTAGGTATATTTAATATTTTTAATTAAGACTTCGCATAATATTTTTTTTTCTCTTCTTGTTCTCACACACTATTGTCTACATTTCTTTCATATTTCTCCTTTCGTAGGTCTGCTGGAAGAAATTTCTTAAGAAATAAGCAGTACCTTTGTACTCATATTATAATTATGTTGTATCTCTATGTATTTTACTGTGTGTACATAAATAATAAAATAAATAAATAAATAAGGAATCATGATCATGATTTCATGAATAAAATGCGAGTGATTCTCATTCCCACGATCGTTATGGCACAGTAATCTAGTGATTCATTAATTCATTGTTTTCTTTTGCCATGAATTATTAATTTCTTATTTTTTTATACAGATTTATGGCTTGCCTACGTGACTTATAACTCGGCTCATATTTGGGTTCCGCACCTCAATATGGATAACAGACGTAGGACCAATTTGTGGTTCATCTTTACGGCGACTTTTTCGATTTCGGAACAAAAAATATCTGCCTAGTAGACGGTAGACGCTTCTGTTAATAGGAAATAATAATTTTATATTGTATTTATAATGGCAATACCTTTTTAACTTTATATCTTTTAATTCATTTTTTTGTTGAATTTATGAAGTTTATTTACTTTGTAGTACATTACTGTCGCGGCCTGTAACTGGTGCATTTGATAGACGATCGTGAAAATGTGGGCCCAGGTGAAGCCGAGGCACACATAAGTGAGTCCATCAATGCCTGGTTGCAGCCAAGGCTTGTATAGTACTATAAATACTATATACTTTTCCCAAATAATGAGCGGAAATTTAAAATGAGTAAATTAATTATAAATTCCAGAATCAATGACGGACAACGATAATTTTTCACGCGCCAGTATGATCATGTGTTTCTTCTTTACTTTAAACAGCTCTATTTACAAGCCAAATCGAAAATAAAATCTTAGATAAGTTACCTCCTGGGTTGCCATGTGTATTTAAGTTAATAGTTCGTTATTATAGGTATAAGGTAGGGTAGGTATGAGTTTTCATAGTAATTTATTTGGCCGCTAAACACGCCAGATATGGATTTTCATAGTACCATTGCCGGCCGCATCGACATTTGTTTTTGATCAGCATAGCAATTTCGATTTATCTCGAAGAAGGTTGTCAAAATACTGCTAGAATTTCCAAGCATGTTTGAAAAAAATAATTTAATGTTCAATAATAATTGTGTTCATTTGTTTTGCATTGAGTTGAGCACTTTGGTAATTTATGTATGCATATTAACTTTTTTGGAGAAATGTATCATTGCACTAACAATGTAATACTCCATCCTTTGTGCCGCATTGACTTCAAATAAAATGATATTGCCTTTCCTTAAGACTTCTTTTTTATTAAAAAACGAGTTTTTGAGTCATTCGCATAAAAGATGGTTGCATTTGCTTCTCTCCTTTTTAAAAACCTGTTTGTTTGAACCCTTCACACCAATGGCTAAAAGCTAAAGAATTTCCTGTTCTTTACCAAGAAACATGTTCAATACCGATACTAATATCATATCCGTATTCCATACCCAGGTATAGAAGTTAATACAGCCGGATCAACGGGTATAGGAATCGGGTCCCTCGGGATATAAAATATGTATTTGTGCACCTCCCTCATTCGTTCCCCGGCTTTGTTTTCCATACACAGTGTATGTTAATGTATGTATTTATACATACATTTGTTTTTACCATTCTGTATGGAGATGCCATGGAGATTGATACTTGTTTGGACCTGTTTATTTGTCGCTGGTTCATACAAATTCATAATTCATAAATATTTGTGGGGGGTTTTAGTAAATAAGGTGAGAATAAGGTTTGCTTTTAATAATGTTTCAGATATTCTGGTAGGTATATTATATAAAATATATATATATACAGCATGTAACAAAAATCCTGTCCGATCCGAAAGGGACACATAGGTACTGCAATAACATTACAAACATTATTTTTTTATAGTAAAATATTCACAAAAAATATATCTCTGTACACGCACACTTGTCACACTTTTATTTCAACGTGGAAAGACAACTGTGACAAGTGTGCGTGTACAGAGTGTTTCTTTTCCGTATAAATCGTATAAATTAAAAAAAAAAAAAAAAAAAAAAAATTTTTACTTAACACAATTTTTTTTTTTTTTTTTGGTAAATATTTTTTTTTTAAGCATGTATATTCGTTATATTATTGCAGGTTAACTGGAACGCTCTTCGTTAGATAACATACTGTATATTCAATGAAATCGACGTGTCGCTAGCTACGGCAAGTATTTCATAGAAACCAGTAGTGTCGCAGCGACACGTCGCCTGCTGCTGCTGCCTGCAGTCGACTACGGACCAGAGTAATACCATCCACATTAACTATCTGGTAAAAAACTTTTTACAAAAAAAAACAACCGACCTCCAAAAAAAAGTGAAAAATAACTTTAATTTCGGAAGTCTTTGTTTTTCAATTTTCGTTTTTTGCCACCGACTTCCGAAATTAAATTAAAGTTATTTTTCACTTTTTTTGGTTTTTTTTTGGAAGTCATTTGTTTCTTTTTGTAAAATGTTTTTATTTTTCACTTTTTAGTTGTGGTACCTTCCCCATACATATTTGAATACCGCTACCTGCTATGTAAATATGTAACAGTGACGGAGTCAAATAAGATATCGCCTACATAGACTAAGTGGGAAAAATACGTAATTATTGAAGCTAACTCAAAAACTACGCAAGCAAAATTAATAAAAATTTATATGGGACCACCTCTGAAGCATGACCTACCAAACAAAAAACAATTATCAAAATCGATTCATAATTGGCGGAGTAATCGCGTAACATACAAACAAAAAAAAACATACAGACGAATTGAGAACCTCCTCTTTTTTGAAGAAGTCGGTTAAAAATACAAGTTATAACTATTGTACTCACCAATAAGATAATGTCCAAGCTCTCCCAGGATGTAGCCGATGGACACCAGACCCAGCACATACCACTTATAGAAGCCTTGCAGCTTTGTCCAAATGCCTCCGTGAAACATTTTTATTTATTCTGTGAACAATAAGAAAACAACGTTAATATTGCTTGCACCATATACTCCTACTTATTTGTTGTAGTCTTAATTCGTCAAGGACTTTCTAATTAACAACAATGTGTTTTGGTCGACGCGCGTGCCTCCTTTAAACAGCGTGTAACAAAAACCCTGTCTGACCCGAAAGTTTTTTTTTTGTGAAAATAACATAAAGTCAAAGTCAAAGTCAAATAATTTATTTCAAATAGGCACATAAAAGGCACTTTTGAACGTCAATGAAAAACAAACAAAGAAATAGAATTGATTCTAGTTGCCCATTCCAAAAGGTAGCTTTCGTATGGAGAAGAATGGGCAAGAAACTCCACCGTTACTCTTTTCAAAAATGTTTATAGTTATTATTATTTAAAATTCACGTTTTTATTACCCCAATTTCATTATAAATTAGCAAATTTTATGCAGAGGTTATAAGGTATGACTTGTACACACCCGCTAGATGACTGCCGTCTGCACCCCATGGAATAAAACAGTAAAATTTCCCATTGAAAAAAAAGGGCCGAATTTTTTTGCTCTTCTCCAAAAAGAATCCACATAAATAGACTCTCAGTATGATTCTTAACAACACCTTCACGGATCGGACAGGGTTTTTTTTTACACGCGTAATGACCGTTGCTTTATTATCATAATTTTAGCCGAAAAACGTCCACGGCTTTGACATAGCCACGCAAGCATCGCCCCTTCTATGCTTCTCACATTCAGTGGATTCGACATGACATGCTTGTACCCACCGTACTTCTAAACTCTGACTGGACTATTAAATATAAGAACGTGACGTTAATGTTTACGACTAAAAATGGAGCCTCCTCATTTCCCTAGGGCTTAACAGACACCACTGTTTCTAAACTAACAGAACATTTAATAACTATACTCTGTTTTTAATCTCGTAGACTAATTTGACAGGTGCAAATGTCAAACTCCATATTGAAAAAACAAACAACAACGATTTGAAATGTCAAATTAGTCTATGAGATTAAAAAACTATAAGCCGAATTTACTTTAATCAGTTATTAACTAGCTAAGAGCCATGTTTACTAGCGACATGATAAAGTACGTAATAATCACCATATTTGATATAACATACTTTAAATATGTAATTACGTTCACGCCCAAAAGATCTTACATACATAGCTAGAACACCGGATGAGATCAATAACGTGCAAATACAGACATTTTAATCACCACCATGTGTAAATATGGCCTCAAATTATAATAATTAGGCCTTATACGTCCTAAACTGTGTCACGTTCGTGATATAGTTTGATCTCATTTTAAAGCAAAAACTGCAATACTCCCTGGAGCTGGTATTTGTTAGGTATAAATGTATAATATAATGCGCATAGTAAGCGAAAAGCGGAGCGGGCCGAACGAGCGAATAGCCTGTTTCAAAAATATCTCACGAAAATGTAAACAAGTAGTTCAAAAAACGTAGGTAGGGATGCCAATTTGTATTGCCACTTACAAATTGAGTGCTTTGATTTGATTATTTGAATACGTAAACCCGAAATTCTAATTTTAATTCACATCCATCATGTTTTGCATTTGACAATTGAAGTTAATTTTATATAACATCAAGTTTCGTCGATGATTTTTCAGTTACCATTTTAATAATGTTATGAAAAAAAGAATCACTGGAAAAAGTGGTGAGATATAAAGTTGAAAATTTCTTAATACAGATGAATGTGTTACCAAGTCTCTATAATGAGTGGTGCGTAAAAATGTAACCTAACAGGGTTTGTTTACAATCTCATCAGATACTCGTACTCTTGGAACAGATCATAGTGGTTATGCAACCCTAATGTTGCTTATATAACATAATCAGCTTATAATGATCCCTCTACTGTGACTGAGCTCAGCCCTTCTCCCTGTGGGAGGAAGCGGTCTATAATCCACTCCAACCTAGTGCAGCTTGGATGTCACATGTTGGTGGTTGGTTGTTGGTGTGGTTATTGGTGTGGATGTCACATGTCTCCGAATTTTTAGTTCTCTAGGTCTTTGCGGTTATTGCATTATAGGTCATAATCACTTTCATACACTACTTGAACCCTTTCCGCTCCGCTACCGCTCTGCTTACATAAAGCCAAGGGTTTACAATCTCATGCCAACGGAAACGAAGGGTGAATTATGTGACAAGTTAAGGAGACATGGAGGTCGCTCTAACGACTGTCAGCTAAGAGGTGTTCCGTTTTTAAACTATCCGTTGTGACATGCAGTCTGATTGTTAGCTTAATTACGTGCAACGAGTATATTTAGCAGACAAACGAAGTTAATTTGTGTACATAATTATGTTTATTTTTTATTATGTTTTTTTTCAGAGAAAACCTACCTATTTACGGATTAGAATAGAGCCTTCATGCATGAAGTAATCTCAGCCGATCTGTTCTGTAATTAAGTATTCATTTATAACATCATGTATATACTTGGATTTATTCCATTGATATCAATTTTCTCTGCAGTCATAGCTGCAGGAAAAACCAATGCATAATTTTCACATTGGGCCTATAGGTACTAACATGAACGTAAGTAAATAAGTTCTGTACAAGATTTATTACCTGTGTGCACCGTGAAAACTTAATACTCAGTACTCAATTTTTTATTGCATTCCATAGTGTGTTACATAGATGGTACCATAAGTAAAAATATCACTACGGACCCTGACGGGCACAGCAAAAATGTAGGAGAGAGGAAGAGGGCTAAGCAGAAATTCAATATTATTATAAATTATTAGATGTGTTTAATTGTGTATATATTATAGGAGCTCGTGGCTAAGTAATAACAGCCGCAACGAGTCCATCCATCAGGTTAAGCTACGCTTGCCAGGGTTGGTCGGTGGATGGGTGACTATCTTTACATACCGAGACTTCTCCGTGCCTTGGAAAGCACGTTAAGCCGTTGGTCCCGGCTGTCATTCGTGGATCTTTGACAGCCGTTGCGGGTCGTCAGAAACCCGAAAGTCTGACAACCAGTCTTACCAAGGGGTATCGTATTACCCAGCTACTGGGTTGTGGAGGTCAGATAGGCAGTCACTCCATGTAAAATACTGGTATTCAGCTGCATCCGGTTAGACTGGAAGCCGACTCCAACATAGTTGGGAAAAGGCTAGGCAGATAGACGGATATAATATGTATATAATATACCGTGAAAACTTTTGTGTGAAGTGAGCTGTCAACACTGTCATCAGATGGAATGACAGCTCACTTCACACCAAAGTTTTCACGGTGAGATGTTAAAAAAATAGACTGGCTGGACCCTTTGTTTATGATCAAAGTAATTCGACATAAAGAACTAAATGTCGACAAGAAGAAGGTATCACTACATTTTGTCAAACAAAATCTATAATTTTGTGTACGCAAAGTTCGTGGTTTTTATTTCCACAATAAAATAGTCTATAAACAAAATTGATAATAATATATTAAAACACAATCAGTATTGATTAACGTCATAACTTTATAAAATGAAGCCAATTAACCCAAAGTGCTAAATATGGGCATCAATCACTAAACGAACAATAGGTTCTGCAAAGATTTACATTTTTAGAACCAGTATTGGAAGTCATGGAACGCGGATTGCTGATTTTAATATTAACGTCACCAAGAAAAAAATTGGCCAAGTGCGAATCGGACTCGCACATGAACGGTTCCGTACCTACCTTAATAAGATCGAGCAAAAAACGCCGAAAACAACACGTTTCTTGTATGGGTCTTTAATTATTAACATTGTTGTTATAGCAGCAATAGAAATACATAATCTGAGAAAATTTCAACTTTCTACCTATGACGGTTAATGAAATACAGCCCGCTTACAGACAGACGGACGGACGGACAGCGGAGGCATAGTAACCGGGTTCCGTTTGGCACCCTTTTAGTACGCAACCCAAACCCTAAAAACATAACCTAACAATAACATAAATATAACATAACCTAAAAATATTTTTTAGGGTTCCGTACCAGTATGTGCTTGATTTAACGTAACGCAAATAAAAGTATTTTCTTTCTTTCTTTCATTTTAGCACAAAGGTACTAATGCCATGGATAAAACTGGACAGAGGATTTGAAAAAACACCGGCGAGTTTCCAAATTTAAAAATAGCCACAAACAACTAAAAGGCATATTTCAGGAAACCGCCATTAACCTGTCAGGGAGTCCTATTTTCGAATAATGATAACGTAACAATGACCTAGATGGTAACAATGACGTAATTAAGTGAATTTGACGTCGCGTGTTATCCTCCATTGTGATGGCGGCGCGGTAAAATCTGTTAAGTAACCAGCTCTTGGAAACTAATTATAGATAATTCTGGGAGAAAATTTGTCTTTTAGTTTCGTTTGCACCGAGTTTGGATTGAGAGGATAAGTTTTCATTAAATTAGGGACTTCTGGGGTAGTGTTATGAAGTATTAATGCCATCATTATTCCACTGCGAAAACGGGATGGTGCTATCGGCCTTGTTACCTCCATCTCTCTCTCATACTGGAAAAATGGTGGCATTAATACTTCATAATTCGGCACCTGCTCTTTTAACTTTCCAAGGAATGAAACTGCCAAAGTGTATCAAAATAACTACATTGGGTGACTTAAGTATTTGAAAGCTTATTAACAAAAATTATAAGTACTTATATCGATAAAAGATAAAACAACTATACTCCATTTGAAATAAGATTAGACATTTAAACAAACCTTTTTACAGTCCGTTCAACCGATTTTGTCTTCTATAACGTAGGCATAAGGATGGCATTAAAAGCAAAAAAGGTAACACAATACCAACTGTCTACTGCAGCTGCCATTTGTCATGCCACCATCGCAGTAGAAGTCAAAATCGGTTGAAAGAACTGTAAAAAAGGTTTATATGTGGTTTAAATGTCTAATCTTATTTCAAATGCAGTGATTAGGAACCAATTCGCACGTTGATATAGCCACATTCATTTTCATTAATTTTCTTACGCAAATTGAAAGTTGTGTTCTTCCAACAGCCATTCATACCGACGGCCTTCACCTTTAACCTTGCACTTGAGTTTAACGTGTAGTCTTCAAGAACGTTAATTAAATAAATTATAAATAAACTTCCGCGTTTTGAATTAATTTCACGGCGTTTTACAGTCAATTGAGAATGTCGTGGCTGGTTCTTCTTGTCATTATGTTGATACTTTGGCAAAATGTTAATTGTATTTTGGACTATCAAGGAAAATGAAGATATTTTAGTATTCTGTTAATTATACAACATTTACGTCACTTCACTTCACCAATTGGACCTAGACGACCCCTCGCTTGGAATATCATTTTATGCTTTATACGTTACTAGCTGCGCCCCGCGGTTTCACTCGCGTAAGTCTCGATCCCGTGGGAATATCGGGATAGAAAGTATCTTATATCCTATTCCAGGTCAAGGTCTACCCATGTGCCAAATTTCATCCAAATTCGTTCAGCTATTTTAGCGTGAAAGCGTAACAAACAAACAAATAAACTCACTTTCGCATGTATAATGTTAAGTTAGGATTATAAATCAATCAATCAAACTCAGCGTATCGAAGTCCACTACTGCAGGCGTAGCATGAGCACGGTTTTGTCGACGGAAGAGTAGAATAGAGTAAAAATGACGTTCCGTGTAGACAGTACGCCGGCAGCTAAGTAAAAAGAGTCAACTGCACTTTTAACGAAACTCACTCTTTTACATAATTCGACTCAGAATTCTTTTTGTTTCAAATTGTCTTCACTTCCTTAGACAAATTTCAGTTGTCAGTGTGATTTTGACAGTAAGGATAGAAAACTTTCTTCCGTAATAGTCTACATATTAAAAGACCTAGACAAAGATCGATATAAATGAAAGACGAAATGACAGATTTTAGAAGGATTTCTACGGTGCGATGTCAAAAATGAAGAAACGAAATGTCACTTTGAATAGAAAAAGCTATGTCTATTCTTCGTAGAAATAGAAAGCGCCATGCTACGCCTGCTGGACATGGACCCTTCCCAGGCTGCGCCATAACACTGTCTTCTGCCTTCCACATCCAATCAGTTCTAGCTACCTTTTTAAGGTCGCCGGTCCATCTAGCTGGGTGGTCCTCAACTTAGGTTGGAGATACGCGGCCTTGCCGATACGCGGTCTCTATTCCAAGGCTCGGTTATAGCAACGTCTTTTTCCTGAAAGTTTTCAGGAAGAGCAAGGAAGGTTTGCCCCTTTTTACTTTTACATAACATATAACATACATAATCAGCCTATAATGTTCCCACTGCTGGGACACAAGCCTCCTCTCTGTGAGAGGGAGTGGGCCGTAATCCACCACGCGGGCCCAGTGCAGGTTGGTAGATGTCACATGTCTTCGAATTTTTGGTTCTGGGTCATGCCGGTTTCCTCACGATGTTTTCATTCACCGTTTTGAGAGCATTGGTGATGAAATTATTTACACAAAGTAAAGCGCCTGTCAGGGTTCGAACCTACCACCTACAACTCGTAAGTCGCGGCCGTTACCACTGGGCCCACTGGGCCACTGGCTCCTGCACTGGGCCACAATTGGTCCTACTTTTACTTTTACTTAAATACTAAGATGTGACAGTACCTACCTAATCATGTTATGTTTGTTATGTGAACAATGTAGTATAACTTATTTAACAGATAGAGGAGTTACCTAATGATTAGGTAATACATCAGTTAGCGAGGTTATGTGTGATTGTACACAAATGCACGTCACGCGTGACGCAGCAGAACTGTTAGTAACACTTTCCCGAATAACCGACATCGTAACATCTGTTTCGATACCCGCAATTTTGGAAAGTGTCTGACTGTTACATTGTCAGTTTTTAAGGGTAAGGGTAAAACGGGACCCTATTACTAAGACTCCGCTATCCATCCGTCTGTCACCAGGCTATATCTCATAAATCGTGATAAAGTCACTTGAAATTTCCACAGGTGAAGTATTTCTTCCGTCCACGATATCGTTATAACGTGCACGTGTTTTCATCATTTTATGGACGTGGACGTGGGTATCCACGATCCAATATGGTCACGTCAGAAATTATAAAAGCGCAGATTGACTGCACACTGGTATGAGAAAGTCTAGTAAATTGTTTTTCCATTTACTGCCGTCTTCCGCCCTTCTCCCAAAACTAGCTTCCCCCGCAGCTTCACCCGTGTGGTATGTCGATAAAAAGTACCCTATGTCCGCCCCAGGATGCCATCTATCTCCTTGACAAATTTTGTCGAAATCCATTTAGTGCTTTAGGCGTATTGTTTGTTATGTTTTCACGCTAAAACGGCTGAACGGATTTGGATGAAATTTGGCACATGGGTAGAACATAACCTGGAATAGGACATAGGATACTTTTTATCCCGATAATCTCAGAGGATCGAGACTTACTGCGGGTGAAACCGCGGGGCGCAGTTAGTTTATAATATTAGTATGGAAGTATGGATGAAAACGCATCAGTAATAAATAACCTTCTCAATATGAAGTCAGTTTTTGCTTTCATTACTAATAAATTATATCGTCAGACCTGGGAATATGTAACGAGTTAGGTTTACACGATGAAGCATCGTTGCATAATGTTAAGCAAGATAATGTAGAAGGTAATAATCTTGATAGTGGTATTTGTAACACCAGATGCTGAAGAGGTTTCAATAGCTAATCATTCATTAAATTGTACTGTAATAACATCCTTGAAACCAATAATACTGGACTTGATACACACTTTCTTTGAATTTTAAATGTCAAATGAATATTCAAGGTTGCACGTGAGTTAAATTGGAAAGTCTGTAATCAAGATTGCACATTGCATGGAGAATTAAATGAATAGATAGATTGGACGCAAGAAACTGAAGAGGCCTAGGATAAAATTAAATATAGATCTGAAATGGAATTAGAATTTTAGACTCATATTTTCCTATGTTATTTAATCATTTATATGCCCAAGTGGCTGATCATGGAATGAACATTATTAGTATTATAATTATGTAATGAACACCTTTCATTTGATTTGATTTGATAAAGGATAGGCATAGACTGTGATAGATTAGTTGATTTATTCATTGATATTATACCTACATGTGACCATCTTTATATATCAAGACTCCTCCGTGCCTCGGAAAGCACGTTAAGCCGTTGGCCCCGGCTGTTATTCGTGGATCATTGACAGTCGTTACGGGTCGTCAGTAGCCCAAAAGTTTGACAACCAGTCTTATCGGGTATCGTATTACCCAGTTACACTAGTGTTCAGCTGCATCCGGTTAGACTGGAGGCCGACCCCAATATAGTTGGGGAAAGGCTAGGCAGATTGATTATACTTGCGTGTAATGGATAACTTAAAAACTTTATTTCGTCGTTCACTTAAAATATTTCAATGAACTAAAACCAAATATTATGTAAAAAGTTTTATTACTTCATTAAAATGTCTATCTATAATTTCATGTCGAGTATCCTCTTGGCGATAGAATAAATAAATAAATTGTTCAATACATTATAATTGCACAACTACGTTATCGTTCTATTTTACTTGATATTGAATTTTAATTCAGTTTTGTTGTAAACTTGTCTCCTTGTAAAGTGACATAGAGGGCGTCTTTGTGCCCATTTAACTATATTCATATAACGTCATTAATATCTGCACAGATTAGGTAAGAATTATTATTGTAATTAGCCTACATGTTTACTGGACAAGTGGACAGCACGACTTGTCCTTTATTTTAGTCTTAGAGCTAATATTCTCACTATACGGGGCGTCCCACGGATATGCCACATGGAGGGAAAGTACCTTGAATATTGTAGATGGAACATTTTACTGAAAGAAGACATTATTTGAATTTAAAAATAATTTAAATTGCATTCATAGATATTTAAATAATATATAGTATATATATGCGTTTGCGTATGTAGTTATGTTTAATTTTATCATCATAATCAATAGTAGGATATATCCTACCACCACGGCCGCCATGGCCGAAATGGCGGTCAATCTCAACGGAGACTAGCCTTCGGCGCGAGAGATATTATAGTGCACAAGGGTGTGCGCAAACACAGGTGCACTCTCTCTTCCCTCATTCTCATAATCCGATGGGACGGCAACCCGACACGTCCGGAGAGCGTGGGGTCCTGGGTTCGGTTCCCGGGTCGGGCAAAGTGTTATTGTGTTTTTCCATTAGGAATTTCTTAGTAACAGCCCGGAGTTTGGAAGGTGGCGGTGTGATACCCCCGTGCCTCGGAAAGCAAGTTAAGCCGGTGGTCCTGTGCCTGAGTAGGATATATGTAATATATATAGCCACTTTCATCCACTGGCAATTTTTTCCATTGTTATGTCTGTTTGTAATGTGGTCTGTCAGATTCTCATTTATAATTCAAACATCGTTGTGAATTAAGTAGATATCTTTACGCCAGCTCTCGTCTGTTCCTGCCAGGGTTGTGGGAAAGTCCGAAAGGGATACCGAGACCTTGGCAACAGGCAACTGAAGGAACACGGGTGGGTTTTAGTCAGTAAAGGTCTGACACGCCCTTCCGCTCCGCCCAGAGCAGGAGAAGTCATTTAATGATTTCACAGATTCAAAAAAAAAAAGCTCTCGTCTCTTCTCTTGAAACATTCCATTGAAATAGGAGAGACGTTTCCAAAAATCTTCTAGCACATATAGATGCAGTATTTACTTGAAAACGGCCTACGTACTGATTACGAAATAGTATCAAGTGCGGTGATGAAATTTATTGGAATTACAATGCCGCCGGTCGAATGTCATCAAAGTAATCGCAAAAATACGACGGAAGAATTTTTAATCAAAATTAGCGTTTCGAATTTTCTAAGAAGGCTTCTAGGTCAAGATTTGTAAAATCTGTATTTATCTATGTTTATCTGTATTATCTATGTTATGTTGGAGCTTTCCGTGAGCACATCACACCTCATTTCTCCACATACTGTTAAGTTGAGGTGATTTATTTTTCTGTTATGTAGTTGGCCGTTTTTGTAGTTATTATTTTTTTCTGCATGATCATTCACATCTTCATTGACCGTAGTATCTCCTATGAAGATGTGTATGGACACACCAAGATCTGTAACGTTATTGCATACATTTTTTTGTTCTCCATCGACGCATAACAGAATGCATAATTCCGTCATTGATACGTCACTACTCACCCAACTGTTGCAGTATCTTTTGTTGTCTAATCTTTGACATTACCAGTGTATTTAGTACCATCTACTGGCATCTCCATTGTATTTGTGTGATCAACCTAATAATTGTTGACCTCAACGTTTTTTCCAACACTGTTTTACACTCTTACAACTGTTTTATAATCTGTCCTTCGCACAATGCATGGTTAGTTAAAGTGTATCGTTCATAATTTCATGGATGGATAAATGTCACGCATTCACAATTAAATGGAGTGCGAATTTGTTGTTTATATTTCTTTTTAGGTCGTTTGAGGACATTGTTTGGTTGTAATCAAGGCTTTAGTTAATAGTATGGAGCAGGCAGAGCGCAGTGTGTCACCATAGACTTTCAAACCTTTGTGTTTGTTAAAAAAATAAGCAGTGTATTGGACGCTCACCTTTTTGTTTGATTGACTATAATTTATGTCTTTAACATCATTATTTCAAACGTAGTGTACCTTTTTCTGTGTTAACCAACCTTTTTTCTTTATACATAATCTGTGGATTAATAAATTTAATTAACTTTAACTTACCACAAATTAAGGGGTGGGAGCTGAGTTTTAATTAACTTTTTTTCGAGTAAGTCAAACTTTATTAAAAAACAAATGAGCAAATACTTTTTCGTGGCAAACTGGTTTAGGGTTAGTTACGTTCGAACCTAAACGTACTTCAAGTTTTTTATAAGCTAATGTTGAGTTTATTTTGAAGTAGCTGTTGCCCGCAACTTCGCCTGCGTGGATGTCGGTTATTACCCAAGTAACAAAATTTGGTACTATAAAAGCCCTGAGAACGTTTTGGAGCATGCTAATTAGTGTTCATATTAGTACCGGTAAAATGCTACAACATTGCCGTCAATTTACAACATTGCCTAAATTTAGTTGGTGAGTAATTATCTTTCATTTACTAGTGTCTTATGTTGTATAATAAAGAAAACATGGTGTTTTTTGTTTTTTAACTCGTTTTTCGGCTTTAAATCTTATTTTAAAGAGTCAAATTATGGAAGGCAAAGTTGTAGCAGGTACCTTAGGAGGCGACCCTACAGGCCTATTCACTGTTGTATGAGAGTTTTATAAAAACGTGTTCAACTTTGCCTACCCTCGTTAAAAAATATATAATATTGTTATTAAAGACTAGATAAAGTCTAACATAGAAAAGAAATTATAAGCAAAATAGGCGCCTAATCGTCCCCTTTGCACCCATAATAGTCAATGATATTTTTAGCTAGGCAATGTTGCAGTTTGCAACTTAACTTTGCCTACGTTTTTAATGCACTTTTTGGTGATCAATAAGAGTTTTTTTTACCTAATAAGAACTTTATCCCTATAGCTTAAAGTATAATGTTGAATTGTAATTGAAAACACATATGACTTTCTCTAAAATGAAGGATTTATTTAAAAAAAACGTCAAAATGTAGGCAATGTTGTAGCATTTTACGGTACTATAATGGTGTTATAAAGGTTTACAGAACCCCAAAAAGGCCCTAGTTTTATCACTGATTTATTCTATAAACATTAAATAAAGCCACTCTATCCATTGGTGAAAACAGCATGAAAATCGGTGCAGTCGTTTTTGAGTTTATCGCGTGCAGGACGACAGACAGACGCGGCGAAGGACTTTGTTTTATAATATGTAAAGATTTTTAGAGACATTCACTGACACCAATGGTAGTAATCGTACCTATTGCTTTTTTAATTTTCGTCTTTTCTGATGTCGGCATGAGCTATGCGACAGCAAACGCTCCCGGTGGTAGAAAGACAGTCAGTGAGCTAGGTTAGCACCGAGACTGACCTTCTAAGGTGTACATACTTGTTTATTCGTCACTCGTGGAAGCTCGGCCCCTAATAGATACAGCCTCTATATTTATGTCACATTATTCGTCTAATCTTTTAAGGTCTTAATTAATTAACAAGGTCGTCCTCCCACGCCCATTAAATTATGTATTTACAATTACCATGTGTATACAGAAACAGCGTTATTTACACAACGACTTTGATAATAACTGTGATTATTTAGGTTCTGTGAGATATTCAAAATACTTGAATTTGACAAGGAAAAGTTGACTAACGACTAAACAATTTGCCCTTCGTTCACCTTGCATTAAAACCAGGGCTTTAATTGAAGCCCTGGTTTTAATAAAAGATGAACTATTTTATTAATTCTTAGGCGAGCTATTGCCTCAATGATTTGTTACGCATAATTCTTCATCATACTAAACAAGGTAGGTAATTAAATTAATATTTTTCTTTATTTATTCAGTAGATTATGCACAATAAATGATCTGTTCATGATTAAAAACAATAGACAACCATAAAGACGGCTTTTAACGACTGATTTATATTTAAATTCGCTCGAATAATGCTTCTAAATGGCTGTTTAAGAACATTATTGGATCGAATTTAAATAAAATACAAGCCCGTAACGACTACTAAACTGGCCAGTGATCTCGTGGTCAAAAGTGCGACTGCTGAGAGGTCCTGGTTTCGATACCCATGTCGGAAAAAGTATTATTGAGTTTTTCCATTAGGAATTTCTCAGTAGCAACCCGGAGTTTGGAAGTTGGTGGTGTGAAACCCCCGTGCCTCGGAACGTACGTTAAGCTGTTGGCCCCAAATCCTCTGGAGCTCTTTTCCCACGCCACCTCAAACCAGCCCTTGCGCAGTCAACTCGTCATCTCTTTCTGGGTGAGAGTACATTATAGTATCTAATTTGAAGACTGGCAATTATAGGACCGCCTGCAGGCGATGAAACTCCGAGCGGAAATATACAGGGCGCAAATTGGGCGCAGATTTTTAATTATTTAAATATATTTTTATATAATTACTAGCTGCCCATCCCGGCTTCGGACGGGTAGCAATAAGTACCTATCCTACCTACCCTAGAGGTATGAAAAATAGATTACGACCGATTCTCAGACCTACCGAATATACAAATAAAATTTCATAAAAATCGGTCCAGCCGTCTCGGAGGAGTATGCAACTAACACTGTGACAAGAGAATTTTATATATTAGATGTCTGTCGTGTGCATGCAAATATTTATTTCTAACTATATAAAAATACATGAATATTTAAGTATTCAAACTCGTGTATAAACACAAGAATAACTTCCGACACTTGCAATTTCCGAAAAGTCCGTGGCCGTGATTGTACCTGTAATTTGACCTTACCCATTAATGCTAGACTGCTGTGTATGTATTTAAACGTCTATGTACATAGAATGAACGTAAATTAGCGACAAAGCTGTTACAATACAAAAAAATAGGTTATACTAGCTTTTGCCCGCGTAGAGTTCTGAAATTATCCCACGGAAACATGGGTATTAACGGGATAAAAGTATCTTATATCCTAACACAGGTCATGGTCTACCCCTGTGCCAAATTTCATCCAAATCCGTTCACCCGTTTTAGCGTGAAAGCGTCACAAACAAACAAACTCACTTTCGCATTTATAATATTAGTTAGGATTTTAATAAAACCACGTTTTATACTTAACAGATTGTATTTTACTAATATCAAAGTGGACACACTTATAATCTCTATATAACAATCAGCATAACTTTAATCAGCATAACTTTATTATAATTTCACTAAGCGTCTTGGTAGGTCGACCGCTCTCTACGAACTGCCGCTGCGAACTGAACGAGCTACTCTAAGTGTGAGGCTAGTCTCCATTTCACCCCACCATGATGCTTTTCAAACGGCATAGCGGTTGGCTGTGTTGCCAATCGAAATAAATACAACTCCCGAACATCGTATCATAAACAAGAAATCATGACATTCGGCCATCCGACAACGTGCTACTCCCGGAGCACAACTACCACTTAAACCCGCTCATTCAGTTCTTAATTCAAATTACAAATTAAGTATTAAAATAATACATAATAATATTATTTAGTACAAGAGCCAGGGTCACAGATGTTTGTGACTTTGTAAATAAAGAAATTAAGCGATTTATGAACAATCATAATTATTATTCTAAAATTGATGCACACTTTTACATGAAAAATTAAAATATCGTGATTATTTTCATGTGTATTTACTAAGTTAAGCTAAATCATGACATTCACGGTCCTTTACACGGTACATAATTTATTTGTAGTTATTATATTAATCTTATAAAATTATTATTGTCGAATACAATACGTTGTTAGAAAAATATTAGCTACTAGTTTCCTCATCTGAACTAATATTAACATTGTCATCAAGTTCAAGAGCCTTAATATGTATCCAGGGTCTTATTCTATCTGAAGATATAACACTTTCATAATTATTATTCCTTTTCTTATTAAAACCAGGTATAACACTAATCTTATATCTATCGTTACCTAATACTTCTACAACCTTATAAGGGCCTATAAACTTTGACAGAAGCTTTGTACTCTTGCCGTCATTATTATAATTGGTCCGGGTTAGTTTAACTAAGTCGCCAACCTGATACTCAGGGGCAGAAGTACGACCAATATCATGTTTACGCTTTTGTTCTTCTTGACTCTTCTTAATAGTTTCGCTAATATTCTGGCGTAATGACAACAAATCTTCATTTTGCAATTTTTGTGGAACATTAAATTTATTTGATAAACTATCGCGCATTTTCAATCCAAACAAAGCCTCTGTTGCAGTTTTTTGGGTGGTCGCATTAACAGTATTGTTAATACCCCACTGAACCTTACCTAGACACTTGTCCCAGTCACGCTCATTTCCATTAAAATTTTGAGCAGATAGTGAATTCAAAATAGTTTGATTAAACCTTTCGGCTTGTCCATTTGCTCTGGGACAAGCAACCGCATTAAGTACATGTTTTATTCCAAGACAATTGCAAAAGGTTTCGAAAGCTGTTGATGTGAACGAAGTACCACGGTCAGAAATGATTCTAGCAGGTGTACCAAAGTCAGCGAAAATATTCTCCAAGATTTTAATTGTGCTCTTTGTTTTCGTATCTTTCGCCGCTCTGACGAATACATACTTAGTGAACCCATCTACAATCGTAAGTATGTAAGAGTTGCCATTTCTGCTCCTTACGAACGGTCCTAAATGGTCAATATGAATTGTGTGGAACGGTATACAAATTTTTTCTATTGGAAAAAGTAGACCCTGTTTCTTTCTAGTCGCACTATCTTTACTATAAGCACATTCTATGCAGGAACCTACATATTTCTTAACAAATTTTCTTAATTTTGCGAACCAAAATTGGCTCTTTATTCTTTCTAATGTTTTTGCATAGCCTAAATGCCCGATATCATCGTGGTTAGCTTTGCAAACTTGCCAACGAGCGCTTCGTGGTACTACAAGACATAAACGGTCATCAACTTTGCGATAGAGTGCATTATTTTTGACAGTATATTTCTGCTTTAGATCTTCGAACTCATGGTCAGTTTCAGGTTTAAGAACTTTTATAATTCGAGACGTTTCGGGATCACCCATTTGTAGGGTAAGGAGCCAGTTACCCGATTCAATATTCAAAACATTAACAGACCTAACATCTCCTTCCGCGTTAAGGCAAGTGTTTCTGCTTAAGGCGTCTACATGCGCCATATTAACACCCGGTCGGTATTCAATTTCAAAGTTATATTCGCTAATTTGCAACCACCACCTAGCTATCCGCGGAACGAGATCTCTCTTTGTCAATGTTGTCCTAAGGGCCGCGCAATCAGTAAATACTTTAAACGGGAGTCCTAACAAGTATACCCTAAATTTCTTCAACGAACAGACAACGGCCAAAGTTTCAAGCTCATAAGAATGGAAATGTTTTTCGTCCACCGTAGTCTGTCTACTAAAATAAGCGACAGGTTTAAGGAGACGGGGTGATGCTTGCCATTGCATCAGGATTCCCCCGATACCAAGGGAGCTGGCATCCGTATGTAACTCGGTCTCTAACTTTGGATCATACAATGCTAAAACTTGCCTGGTTAAAAGACTTTCCTTTAAGGAATTGAACGCAGTTTGTTGATCAGTTCCCCAATACCATGCAACATTTTTCTTAAGTAAGTTCGTCAGTGGTTGCGCTATCTCTCCGTATCCTTTTATAAATTTACGGAAATATCCCGTTAGCCCTAAAAATTGACGGACTTCGTGAATATTACTGGGGCAAGGGAATTCTTTAACGGCTAAAGCTTTTGCTTCCCCGGGTCTTACTCCATTTGCAGATATTTCGTAACCTAAATAGCTAATCGTAGTATCGAAAAACCGGCATTTCGTTAATTTTAGTGTAAGTCCGAATCCGCGGAGTAATTTTAAAATTTCTTCTAACCGTTCAAACCCTTGTTCTATAGTTATAGACGGAATAAGTAAATCATCTAAATACGCAAGTGCATAATCAAATCGTCTATTCCCAAGAATTTTATTAATCATTCGCTGAAATACAGCGGGGGCGTTGGCCAATCCAAATGGCATTCTCTTAAATTCGTAGTGGCCGTCAGGAGTGACGAAGCCAGTGAGATGCCGACTCTCATGAGACATAGGAATTTGGTAATAACCTGACGCAAGATCTAATGTCGTAAAAAACTGATTGCCGCTTAAGTTAGTTAACTGGTCTTCAATAAGTGGAAGAGGAAACCTGTCCTTAATGGTTTTGTTATTAAGGGCTCTAAAATCTACACAGAGTCTTTGCTCACCCGATTTCTTACGGACCATTAATATGGGGCTTGCGTAATCCGAACTAGATTCTTGTATAATATCAGTATCTAATAGTTCATCAACAATTTCACGCACCTGCACACGTTCTGAAAACGATAACCTGTACGGCCTGTAAACAACGGGTCTGTTATCCGTGAGGTTTATTTTCATTTCAAAATCTTTAACACAACCTACTTCTTTCATATTGGTGGCAAAGCAATCGCGATACTTTTGTAATAACGTATACAGCCTATCTTTGTTGCTACATATTATGTTCTCACCGACTTGAATATGCGTTTTATCTAATGGTTCTAAAGAGAGCAGAATTTTCTGAAACACGATTGACCTGATAGTTTTTGGCCTCAGTTACTGGCGACGATCGAGCAATTAATTTATCAGATTTAAATAAAAGAGGTCTCCGTGACAAGTTCGTTACGGCTATTTCTCCAGTGCCATCTGAGACGCCATAAGTCCCTTGCAATAAACGAAATTCTCTACCAGGTTCCAACGAGTTATAACCTTCAACAAAGACGTCACCGGAAAAAGAAGTATCTCTGACTGTGATGGGTACCATACCAGTGTTTGCGATCTTGATGGGCTTTGAGGTAAACATTTTGAGAGAGGTTTCAATTGGGAAGAGATTTTCTCCTGGAGTTCTATAAAAGAGTAATTGATTGCAGTCTTTTAAGACAGTAATAAAAGGTAGTTCAGTGAAGTTTTGTCCGATTAAGAGACTGTTTGTCATGAACTCGTCATCGACTACTAGGACGTCTAACTGGGTCTCAATATCATCAAGTTTTATGTTTAGAGTAGACTTATACAAAGGTAAAACGCATGAATTGCCGAATCCTCTAATTACTGGAATGCTGTTAGAATTTTGCTCTAGCTGGAGTTCCAATGCAAGACTCTCTCGAAGCAGGCTGCATTCACTACCGAAGTCTATGTAAGCCATAAAGGACCGACCGTTTACTAAGACAGATTTGCAAAACTTATCATTAGCTGTCGTGATCGAAGTCGACGCTATAGAGGTGTCAACAGGTTTAGGGCTTATTTGGTCATTAAACGCGATGATCTTTAATGTGTTTTTTTCTACGGTAGCCCGAGTGTCATCAATTTTGGATCTGTGGACGTAGTTTTCAGCAACGGGCCGCAATTTACAATTTTCATGATCATGACCTATTCTGTTACATTGCTTACATTTTATCACAGGTTTTGGACACTTGTGATAAGGATGACCTTTGGCACGACAATTGAAGCAGACTATAGGACCTTCGTTAGATGCAGAATTGTTGGCAACCGTACTAGAATTTGATCTCTGCCTATTTCGGTCTCTTACTCTATTCGAATAGTACGTAATACGTTGAGCACAAAGAAAATTAAGCAGGTCTTCGGGTTCTTCACAGTTAAGTGCCTGTGCACCACTCCTAACTGACCTGTCATTAATTCCATGTATTACACAATCGACAGCTCTCTTCCCCTTTATTTCACAACGGTTCAAAAGATTCAATTTATCATAAAAATACTCTCGTAAACTTTCGTCGACACGAGTGGTACGAGCCAGCATTTCTTCCAAAAGTCTACCATAATTTTCTTCATTAGGAAAAGCCCTTTTTAATTTGACTTGCCACTCGTCCCAAGAAAATACGACCGTAGGAAGAGACTCAAACCATTTCTTCGCAAGTCCAACCAGTTTTTGGAGGGAGAAGTGAATGGTTTGCTTCTGATCCCAGTTATAAATTTGTGAACATTCATTAACTTTCCGTATCCAAGCCTCAATACTTTGTGACCTATTGGCTGGGTCAAATTCCGGTATCACGTTATAAAGTTGACTACTTTGCAAGGAATTGGTACTCTTACTTGGTTCAGCCTTCCAGGAAGTCAGGATGTTCAGTACGTCCTCCGTGGTTAATCCCTTGGAGTGTTTTCGAGACCGTCGTCGTATACTTTCATCAGGCGAGGACGACGAGGACGAGGATGATGATGACGATCGTCTTCGTTTCTCTCTGCGTGTACGACGCTTACGAGGAGGAGTAAGCGTTTCACGAACGGACTCTGCATCACTCATGGTAGCTGAAAGGTTCCATAACATCTGGTTACATTCTATCCATATTATCAATGTGTTGTAGTAAAAAAAAAAAAAAAATTAAAACCCGTAAGCACACGATACATGACCCAAGCATCAAACACATGGTAAACATAGTCTCTTCAATCAAGTGGCAATAGCCTCCAAATTCAAGTGGCAATAGCCTCCAAATTCAAGTGGCAGTAGCCACTAAATTCAAGTGGCAGTAGCCTCCAAATTCAAGTGGCAGTAGCCTCCAAATTCAAGTGGCAGTAGCCTCCAAATTCAAGTGGCAGTAGCCTCCAAATTCAAGTGGCAGTAGCCTCCAAATTCAAGTGGCAGTAGCCTCCAAATTCAAGTGGCAATAGCCTCCAAATTCAAGTGGCAATAGCCTCCAAATTCAAGTGGCAATAGCCTCCAAATTCAAGTGGCAATAGCCTCCAAATTCAAATGGCAATAGCCTCCAAATTCAAGTGGTTAATTACAAACTAGCAGGGCTTGCCTAGCCATTATAATTTAAATGTTTAATTACTACAGGATACTCATGCTTAGTCTATTAACAACAAATCATATAACATAACACACTATATCCCAGCCAAACACTGCTGAAGAGTAGCCTCAACCAAGTATTCGGCAGGAATATAATGCATCTATTTTTGTAAGATAACGACACTATCAGGGAGTGCCCCAACCACGTGTCAAAATCATTCCAACTAGGTAGCATATAAGCACAATATACCACGGCCAAAAATACTAACGAAGAGTAGCCTCGCTCAAGTATTAAAGCCGAAAGCATAGCGCACTCCTAAGTGCAAAAATCATTGCAATATCTTATTAAAATTACCAGCGTATAACTGCAATATACTTCTGCAAAAATACTGACGAAGAGTAGCCTCGTCCAAGCATTTAAGACAAAACCACAATGCACCATTTAGGACTGGTAACGTTAAGAAGTGCCTTAACCAAGCATGAAGATCATACAAACTTTAAAAAGAATTATCATATTACTCCACTGTTTAAGCGCACTATACCCAACCAAAAATGCTGACGAAGGGTAGCCTCGCCCAAGCATTTGAGACAAAAAGTATAGCGCACTCTTAGCCCCGATAACACTATCAAGGAGTACCCTGATCAAATCTAATCGGGTCCAATGTGGAATAAGATGCCAATATGTTGTAATTTATAGGTTTTGTAACAATTAACCAGACAAACTCTGCCAGTCTATAGTCATTAAATTAAATGCTAATTAGTGTGTACATACCTTTAAATGAGTCTTAGCGACGGTGGGCGCGTACTGTTGGACGTGTCACTTCTGATATTTAATAAAACCACGTTTTATACTTAACAGATTGTATTTTACTAATATCAAAGTGGACACACTTATAATCTCTATATAACAATCAGCATAACTTTAATCAGCATAACTTTATTATAATTTCACTAAGCGTCTTGGTAGGTCGACCGCTCTCTACGAACTGCCGCTGCGAACTGAACGAGCTACTCTAAGTGTGAGGCTAGTCTCCATTTCACCCCACCATGATGCTTTTCAAACGGCATAGCGGTTGGCTGTGTTGCCAATCGAAATAAATACAACTCCCGAACATCGTATCATAAACAAGAAATCATGACAGGATGTCAGATAAGGCTAAAATAACAAAGTGAAACTAGGTATATTGTTCCTAAGTAAATAATATAGCCCTTTATTTTTGCCACGATCTTGTTTACGTGACATTTGTCGGTTTATGCAAAAAATATAATCGTAGGTACTCGGCAAGTCTTTGGCCTTGCTCTAGAATCAAGATAGAATATCTTAGTGAACATCTTAAACGGAATGCTGCATTTTTCCACGTTCTTACTTAGCTTTTATTATGTTTACTGTGAGTCAAACACTCAAAGCACCTTGTTCAAATTTATAACAAGATTCCTAACCAAATTAAAGAACTTCCAATGGTCAACTTCAGAAAAGCTTAACGCAGCTGGTTAATTGAGAATTCCTTCTATACTATATAAGAATTCCTTCAATTTAAATTTAAATAATCTAACCGCATGTCATTATCTTATGATTTAATATGTTATACTATAAATATCTGCAAATAATTTTTTAACTTTGACTTCGTTTTTTGCACATTTGTTCAAAACGGTGAAAGAAAACATTGTAAGGACACACGTTCGTGTCCTAGAACTAAAAAAGTAATAAAAACTAAAACCCAACTACGACTAAAAAGGTATAAACAAGACACCACAGACAGACAAATTAAAAATCCGGAGTCACATGTGTTAGGGCATAAATCGAACAGATTACGTGTGACTCCGGATTTTTAATTTGTCTGTCTGTGGTGTCTTGTTTATACCTTTTTAGTCGTAGTTGGGTTTTAGTTTTTATTACTTTTTTTATTTTGTTCTTTTGGGGTTATAATATATATATTTTTGAAATGTGCTCATTAAGCCCTTTCATTTGATACCCAACATGGTACGATTAATCATTTTTTTTTAAGCTCCTGACTTTTTATCCTCTAGAGGGCGCCATTTTTAATGTGACGTCACATAGCCTATAACCAACGGACGATCAAGACGCTTCCAACGATATCTCATTTGTCAAATTGTGATGAGTGGTTTAGAAGATAGGAGGGAACAGATGAACATACTTACATACATACATACATACGTACATACAAACATACCGGTCAAAATCATAACCCTCCTCCGTAGTCGGGTAAAAAATTCGAAGACATGTGACATCTATATACCAACTCACACTGGGCCCGCGTGGTAGATAACGGTCCACTCCCTCTCACACAGAGTTCTGTTTCCCAGCAGTGGGAACATTATAGGCTGATTGTACATTATGCTATGTTCTATTTTTCTATTTAGAGATTCATACTTTAAGTGCCTAGCTTCGTACAGTTATTATTAATTCCGTGTTTGGTGAAAAATGGTTTAATAAAAAAGCAGATTGTATTTTTCGGGTCTGGCGGGTTTGCATCTGTATGTTTCAAAGCAATGGATCTTGTAAACGGCATACCTATTGCGCCAAGAAACACTGAAGTAATAAAATACTTTATTTTAAACATTAAAAGGGTAAAATTTTCTTCCTAAAATTATATTTAAAAAGGAAGTTGCTTCTGAACGCATGATAACATACATATTTTTATTGTAATCTTATTTTTCATATGAAAGAAAAGCCAAAAAAATAAACTTCCCATTCTTAAATATACCAAGTGAAAACCTACTTAGAAGGTTACGTCTCATAGATCTGAAAACAACTGTTGGCCACAATAAAGCCATTAATATTATGTACCATCATTGTATGTTTTATGTTTATGGCTTGTTTGCCACTCACCCCGCATTATAGCATCGGGTTTCAAAGAGTCGATACTATTGCCACAGTATAATAAAGTAATAGTATTATGTCTCAGAAGTGACCTTGAAATAATGACCTACGGCCGCTCGGTACATAAACCTTCCGCATCTAACTGCCGCGCAGTCGAGACAGTAGCGTACTGGTATACACTAAGATTTCGAAGCACATGAAGACATAATACCGGTAATTATTTATACTGTGCTATTGTTGAACAGATAAATTCGCTAATGGGTATGTGAAAACTTAAGTACGAACGAAGTGCTCCGTTTATTGAACATGATACTTTGTTAAAGCACATTTGTTTTGATGCCAGTTTACGAGTTATTTATGTTTACAGGTAACTAATACCTACTGGCAATATCTTGTGTCTTTAATAAAGGGTTTTCTTTTTGTACAGGCTTTAGTTACTTTCATTACAGTCGCGACAATCTAATAAGTCCGATTTGACGTTTCGTACCTACTCGTACGTGTACTTACTAAAAAGATATGCCTCGAGAATCAGTTTTTAGCAATTTATATTTAACGTTGATTACAAACTCTCAAGTATGATAAATCGATATGTCTCGAGAATCAGTTTTTATAGCAATCGGTTTTTTTCGATCATTACCTAAAGCATTTTTTTAGCTGTCAAATCGGGGTCCTTATGTTGGTGCGAATTTCAGTATAGTTAAATCTCTGCTAGTATTTTGCTGTGACCGACACCCGACAGGTTTCATAATGATCTTATCACCTGTGAGATTGTATAATACAATAAATGACAGTATGTTCAGCACAGAAAATATATCCTAGACGGCCTTATTTGGTGAGGCCAAGATTTAGATTTTCAATATGTGTAAGTCTTCAAGTTGTCTCCATTATCATAACTATCTCATGATTGGCAAGTCTGAAGGTACCATTCCGTAACCGATCTCAGGCGGCAGCCGCACGTCAACGTCCTACGGAAAGTATTTCAGAGAAACCGAGGTGTCGCTAACTACGGAAGGTATTTCATAGAAACCGAAGTGTCGCTAGCTACGGAAGGTATTTCATAGAAACCGAGGTGTCGCTAGCTACGGAAGGTATTTTATAGAAACCGAAGTGTCGCTAGCTACGGAAGGTATTTCATAGAAACCAGTTATGTCGCGGCGACACGTCGCGTCGCCTGCTGCTGCCGCCTAAGGTCGACTACAGAATAGCACCGAATAGCACATTTACCGATGATAGGGCTAACCAATCATAAGATAATGAACAGGGAAGTAGCAAGTAGGGTACAGAGGCCCTAGACAAAGTGACATTCTATCAGCGATAACGATGATGAAAAAGGAAAAAATGTATAGGACTGACATAAGCTATCGAAAAGCTTATGTCAATTCTGTTGAAAGTCGTTGTAGAAATACGAAACGCTTTGGAAGCGATTGTCACTTGTCTAGGCCCTCAAGGCAGGAGGACAGTTCCAAGTACCTACAATAGCCTGCAGGGTTACCTCTTAATAACTATTTAATAAAACAATGAGAAACTATAAGTAAGGAGGTACATAATTATACAGCACAAAGTAAAAAAAAACGACATAATATGAATGCATCACAATGCATGTATGTAAATAGGTTTTTTACCGACTACATTACCCACTACATGACGACTAATAAACTGAGTTCAAGGACTATAAAAGATATATATACCATTAGGTATCATGGGTCCGGCTAGAAAAACCAAGTAATTGAAATCATAAGAATGCGGATTTCAATTCCAGATGACAACTACATAAATACAATAGTGATGTAACTTGGGAAAATCTCGTTCACTAATGTCATTGAATGAACGAATGAATGAATGTATTCTTGTCACGTCTCTCGCGACGATCCCGTGAGAGCACCTAAATATTAAACGTGCTTACAATCGGATACCAAATATCCGGGAAACCCAATAACCCCATACAACAATGAGAACTGAATTATGAAATATTTGTTGAGGAAAACTCATTTTTATGTATATAAAGGAAAGGCTCATAGGGCGTAAATTTTTTCCCTTTGTCTATAATTCATTAATTAAATTTCTATGTCACGTAAACGGAATATGACGACAAGAAGTTTGCTAAAAGCCATTCTATTCTGTAAAAATCTCATCGTGAAAACTTCGGTGAAGTGAGCTCTCATGCCACTTGTCATGCTATTCTATAAACATCTCACCGTGAAAACTTAAAGTGAGCGTGGAGTGAGCTGTCATTGTCATCGATACCTACTGATGCTAAGGCAGTGACAGTTCACTCCAAGCCTCACTTCACCTAAGTTTTCACGGTGAGATTTTTACAGAATAGATGCTAGGGATTGACACTACTGACAGCACTTCACCCAAGATTTTACTGTTAACAGTTTATGGCCGCGTCCTATTTAAAAGCGACTGTCACGCGAATCGCGATCGTTGTGTTCTTAATATATTTGTTTTTGTTCCGCATGGTCCAACCGAGGGCGTTTTCCGGGTTTCCGAACAAAAAGTGACGATTTAACGCGGTTCTAGGTTCGGGCTCCATCTTGTTGTAATTTCAATAAATGGTGTTTATGCTATTATTTAATCTGGCTATTAATTAAGCCAGAACCAAACTAAAAGAGGGATTAATCTCCGAAAATCTTTATTCCCTACTCTTCTTTTACGAAGAAAATTGATTTAAACAAAAAAAAAAACTGCTGAGAATCCTAACTTCCTAACTTATTACTAATTATAAATGTGAAAGCAAGTTTGTTTGTTTGTTCTACGCTTTCACGCTAAAACGGCTGAACGGATTTATATTAAATTTGGCACATGGGTAGACCATGACCTGGAATAGGAAATAGGATACTATTATCCCGATATTCCCACGGGATCGAGACTTACGCGGTTGTAACCGCGGGGCGCAGCTAGTATAATGTTATAAATGTAAAAGTGAGTTTGTTTGTTACGATTTCACGCTAAAACTGCCGAATGGATTTGGATAAAATTTGGCACATGGGGTAGTCCAAGACCTGCAATAGGACATAGGATACTTTTTATCCCGTAAGTACGTTCCCGTGGGTTAATTTCCGACCTCCACGCGGGCATAAGCTTATATGTTCTGAACTTTTTAAGCGAAAAAAATGAGCAAAAAGGACGCGCGCGCAGTACCTACTAAGGTTTTTTGCACAAACCAATACAATTTGCGTTTTTTGCCTATTGTGCCAAGAAGTGAAAGTCATCCTTTTGCTCAATTACAGTCAGACCTTGGACCAGGTCGCACGTTGTCCTGATTCGTCACACTGACTATCAGATTCAGAAACTATTTTTTTGCCCGTCCATGTCTAAGTTTCCTTTAATTCTATTGGGCAATGAATAGCATTATTTTTTGTTGTTTTAGGAATTTAAATTGATTGGTATTTAAGTAAACTAATACGACGGAATAAGAAACAATTTATAATTATAACTAGCTAATGCCCGCGACTTCGCCCGCGTGGATGTTGGTTATTATATACTAAACCCTTACTCGAGAACCACTCTATCCATTGGTGAAAACAGCATGAAAATCGGTGCAGTAGTTTTTGAGCTTATCGCGTACAGGACGACAGACAGACGCGGCGGAGGACTTTGTTTTATAATATGTAAGGATAGACGATTTAAACATGAGAAAAACTTGCCTTGCTTGATTAGTGCTGGGTTGATGGCATTAGGCTCGCCCCATCCGCTCAACTGTTGATTGGCCTTTAGAAGGCCGATATCAATTAAAATTCTATCGTGTCTCGTTAGTGACAGTTGGAGGTTTATATGGGACGTAACATAACTTACAAACGAAATGTGGATGGTGGGTACAATAGGTGCACCTCTGCTTAACCCTTCGGGGATTTTAGGCGTGATATTATGTTAATAAAATTCATTTTCCGCTTAGCAATTTCATTTTCAGTATCTATTTATTTATTTATTTATTTACTTAAGGTTCACCCACAGCACATACATACACATACGTAAACCAAATCATACGGTAATATTCTAATATATATGCCAATTACAGGTAAACACAACATTGACAACAAAGACGCCAGATTACCGCTTAGTTGCTAACTTAAGTCTAGGTGTACAATCGATTAAGGAAAGAAAATGTGTTATAGATTTTGTTACAGAAACCGAAAATGGAAACAGTAATTAATTCGTTAACAGTAAAGGAGATTTGACTACGTTTCATTGGTACGTTTCAGTATCTATTAATATTGCTCATCACAATTTTTGCGTTGACGCTTTTTCATGTTTTTGTTAAAAATGTATATTGTGTACCTTTTAGTCTGTGCTAAATAAATGTATTTTCTTTCTTTCTTTCTTTCATTAATCAATGTTTATTCCCAGATAAAAGTAGAATTTTTTCCAATATAAGTAACTAGCTGCGCCCCGCGGTTTCACCCGCGTAAGTCTCGATCCCGTGGGAATATCGAGATAAAAAGTATCTTTTGTGTTAATCCAGGTCATAAACTATCTGTTTGCCAAATTTCATCCAAATCCATTCAGCCATTTTTGTGTGATTGAGCAATAAACAACCAAACACACAAACACACAAACTTTCACATTTATAATATTAGTAGGATTATTATTTACCATAAAATCATTTCCGCAGAGCGCGAACACAAATTGTACACAGTGGTATAATGACCTTTGCTGCTTTGACAAACGCGTCATAAAATACTACTTAGTCATTAATTTTACGACTATAACTACTTATTCGAAATAAATAATTATGTTTCCACGGTAATGTCGGGAAATCCCACCCTATAAAATATCTAGTAATCTATGAAGTATAATTAACTGTCTCGCTGGTCTAGTGCAAGCAAGCGCTACTGCTGAACGAGAGGTCCTGAGTTTGATTCCCGGGTCGGGCAAGGTGTTATTTATCCATCTGGAATTTCTCAGTAGCAGCCCAGAGTCTGGATTTGTGCCCGGTTGGTGGCAAAAGGGACACCAACATGGGACTTAACTGACGAAGTGTGGGTGTACTACACACCTCTGCCTAACCCTTTGGGGAATAAAGATATGTGATGTATTCATGCCTAGATACTGCTCTATTAATTTAATGGTAATTTATCACTGTTGCCTCATCAATGCATGTTGTGGTCAATATAATCGTTAATTAAAATGTACATTTCCTGAGTATAAATAATTCCATCATGTAATGATTGAAACATTAACAGATCAATTTAATCCATAGACTTTCCTGTAATGTTATAGTGTGCAGAATGTTCGCAGAGACAACTTCGATAACGTATTTCACAGTTTTTTTGTTTATAATGTCAACGAATGTACGAACGTCACTCATGCACTATAAAGAAATGCCAATATCATAGCAAATAGCTATGATATTGGCATTTCTTTATAGTGCATGAGTGACGTTCGTACATTCACATAATATCATAGCAAATAGCTATGATATTGGCAGTCATGAATAAATGGGTAAAAATCTTAAATATCTCGGCCCCATGCAGGTGGATAGAAGATTTTCTAAGCTTAATTTATATGTCTAGATATATGAATCATATAAATCACTTTCAAGTCTTTTCACCTACATCACATCAGCGTCATCAGCTTACAGCAGTCCACTGCTGGACATAGGCCTCTCCAATTGCACACCATTCAGCTCGATTCTCGGCAACTCTCATCCAGGTGCCACCAACCACCCTGCAAAGATCGTCGCTCCACCTACCATACATTTGCCGATTCACGGTCTCCACTCAAGAACACGTCTACCCTACGATGACACTTGCATCGGTTCTACGGCTAATATTTCTGGCCCATTGCGACTTCAGCTTGCTTTTTCTGTGAGCTATGTCGACAACTTTGGTTCTCTGCCGGACACCTAGATCACATAATTGTCTTAAATACCTGAAACCAAGACATCCACCTCCCAAATAACTCTGTCAGTTTGATTAATCAAGCCTCGTCAAGTAACCTGCACCAATTAACAAGCTTCAGTACTTATATCGGTCACTGCACACACGGAATGTGCTCCAGTCATGTGGCTATCAAGTGTTCTATAATATCACACTTCAACATGAATTAATTATGATAAATGAATGCAAATAATAAGAATCAACCACAGGAGTGGCTCGTGGCTAAATGGTAACAGCCGCACTGGTCGATTGAAAGGATAAGCTACTAGCTGGATGGGTGACCATCTTTTGCATATATAGACCCCTCCGTGTTTTGGAAAGCACGTTAAGCCGTTGGTCCCAGCTGTCATTCGTGGATCTTTGACAGTTGTGACAGGTTGTCAGAAGTCAGAGGCCTGTGTCCCAGTAGTGGGAACATTATAGGCTGATTGTAGCATCACTGTCAAAATCAAAGTGATCTTTGTTTTAATTGTAATAAGGTTGCTGGTAGGTTGACTGTGAAAGTCCTACAAATACCAGTGTAACATAAACGAATTACTGTTTCGTCGATACTAATTGTAGCTTTGCCATTTGATTTAACGCCAAGCGGGATTTTAGTTATTGGACTTTATGTACCGAATTTGGGGCACAGTATGCCCCACCACTGTATGTGTATGAGAACAGTGGTGGCCCAGTGGTAACGGTTATGACTTACGAGTTGTAGGTCGTAGGTTCGAACCCTGACAGGCGCTATACTTTGTGTAAATTATGCCATCGCCACTGCTCTCAAAACGGTGAAGGAAAACATCGCGAGGAAACCGGCATGTCCTAGAACCAAAAATTCGAAGACATGTGACATCTACCAATCCGCACTGGGCCCGCGTCGTAGATTAAAAAGCCCACTTCCTCTCGAAGAGAGGAGGCCTGAGTCCCAGCAGTGGGGACATTATAGGCTGATTATACTATACCCGACCAGACTTTATACGTAGATATTTTATATGATATTTCGGAGTTTTTAGTACATAACATAACCGCCTTTTCTAGTACCTACGCTGATGCTATGCTAAAACTAAAGACCGTTTACGATTTTACTAAATTATACGTTTGAAAAGCTCTGAAATATGAAAAAAACAATTAGTGTATCTGCTACCAGCTATCATAATTCTATAAGGCTAATTGAGAGAATGTCTTTATTAATTGCTTGTGTTCCGAAGCCATAGGAATAGAGTAGCCATTCTCCTGCCCTTATGCCTTATAATTTATTTGTGGTCGGCGCAACATCCTTTTTAACCGACTTCTTCAAAAAGGAGGAGGTTCTATGTTCGTCGGTATGTATTTTTTTTTTGTGTATTTTCGTCGATATTTTCGCCAATTGTGAACCGATTTACAAATTCCTTTTTTTGTTCGAAAGGGTATACTCCCGAAGTGGTCCCATATAAATTTTACTAACTTTGCTTGAGTAGTTTTTGAGTTTGTTTCAATAATTACGTATTTTTCCCACTCAGTCTATGTAGACGACGTTATATTTGACTCCATCACTTTTATTTACATAGCAGGGAGTGTTATTCGAATTTGTGTGGGGTAAGTCCCACAGCTAAAAAGTGAAAAATAAAAACGTTTTATTTCGGAAGTCGGTATCTTTGCTTTTTTATTTTCGTTCTTTGCTACCGACTTCCTAAATTAAAGTTATTTTACACTTTTTTAGTGTTTTTTTTTGAAGTCTGTTATTTTTGTTTTGTAAAAAGTTTTTATCTGCCATACTTCTCTATTAGTCTTCATCTCGGTAGTCACCCCCTTTCTAGGCATATCATCTTTCACACAGTCCGTCCATCGTTTCTTTGCTTTACCTCTACTCTTAGGAGTCCCCGAAACAATTAATTGTCAATCACTTCAATTGCATTTAGTAGACGATCAATTTGCACATCAATGTGTGTATTAATCACGTAAAAATTAACAATTGCAATTGATCGTTTCGGGGACCCTTTATAGCCAATCGCATTCATACTCAAAACTTAGTCACAAGTATGCACAAGTACCTATCCTAAAAATTCTAATTTCTAAACACAACTCCATCATCCGAAATTCAAGCCAGAAACTCGCGCAAGATTGAGTTTCCGGCTTATAAGTCATGGCGGACACCAATACCTTTCGTCACGACCACAAAGTGCAGGATACAGATCAATCAAACAGATACATAATACGGAACTAAGATCGATGTCCACAAACAAGTTAGCTAATCTACATACTTTGCACGACAAAAAACAAATAAAAAAGGTTTATAGTGTGTACGTGTTTGTAATTTACGGAGCTTTTTTTTTTCCTTCGGCAGTTGTCTCGGAATGAGAGAAACAAAATTCTGCTAGGTATGTGTTTTTCAAACTGTGGAAACTGGCTTTAACTTAGGGGCTTTGTAATAATAGCCACACGGGATGATCGATCAGGTTAAGCGACCCTTGCCGCGGTTAGTCCGCGGATGGGTGACCATCCTTTACATACCTAGTACCTAGATACGTGCCTCGGAAAGCACGTTAAGCTGTTGGTTCTTGCTGTCATTCGTGGATCTTTGACAGTTGTTACGACGGGTCGTCAGATGCCAGAAAGTCAGACAACCATGTCTAACCAGGGGGTAACGTATTAACCAGTCACTGGGTTGTGGAGGTCAGATAAGTAGTCGCTCCTTGTAAAATACTGGTATTCAGTTACATCCGGTTAGACAGGAAGCTGACTCAAACATAGTTGGGAAAAGACTAGGCTAGGCAGATGATGCTGAAATTACTTTAATTATGAGCTACGTAATATTTTATTCTGACGATAGATAGATTGATGGAATAATACAATTTATTTTACAATAGCTGTTGCTCACGACTTCGTCTGCTATCAAAGTAGCCTATATCCTTCTCCGGTCATGGTCTACCCATGTGCCAAATTTCATCCAAATCCGTTCAGCGGTTTTAGCGTGAAAACGTAACAAACAAACTCACTTTTGCGTTTATAATATTGATTAGGATACACCATAACAAATTGTGAAGGGTGGTACCATATTCTGTACTCAATGATTTATTTTTTTCTTAAAATTCAAAGTCATCTATATCATTTTATAAGTCTTTTCTCATATTTCTCTTACCAAAATGTAATATTTTTTGTCAAATAATAATTAAAGCTTACTGTGTTTTTAAAATGATAAAAGCTGAAACGTTCCAATGCAGTACTGGGAAGCGTCGAATGTATTACAACATTCTGTGTAAATTTCATCCGAAACGAATAACTGAATCAATTCCCGGAAAAATTGAAATACCTAGGTGGATGGTTTACTAGGAACTTGTTAGACTGCACCCTCCAGCTTCAGGGTTTAACAGAAATATGGTAGCAAGCAAAAAATAACACAAAACTGAGCTACAAATTCCACTGTTATTTCTAAGACAAAAAAAAAACAAATATCTCGTCTTAATGTCTATAATTAAAAAGATAACAATACTTCATAAGAAAAAGCCATTATTACCGCATAGTTATGACATAATTCTTAATAAAATAGTATCATTCGCGCATCATCACAACTATGCCAAGGGCGATCGCTCTGATAATGACCGTGGCGTGGACCACACATACTGGATGCCATAGCCTAGCAACGGAGAGAAGAACAACAATGCAGTAGGCTTACTCATCTGTGAAGGTTGATTTACGCTACTCTGTGCTAGTACTAGCCATCGAGATATTTAGTTACTAATTATTAATAGTACATTACTGTCGCGGCCAGCAATAAGGAGATTGATGGACGATCGTGAAAATGTGGGCCGAGGTGCAGCCGAAGCACACATACGTGAGTCCATCAATTCCTTATTGCGGCCAAGGCTTGTATGTATTGTACTTTTCTCAAATAATGCGCGGAAATTCAGACTGAGTCAATTCAATAAAAATTCTAGAATCATTGACGGACAACTACAATTTTTCATGCGCCAATATGTTCATTTGTTTCTTCTTTACTTTTAACAGTTCTATTTGCAAGCCAAATCGAAATTAAAATAAAATCTTTGTTATGTTACCTCCTTGGTTGCATTGTGTTGAAGAAAAAAGTTCGTTCCATTTTTAAATAACACGAGTAATTTATTTGGCCGCTAAATACGTCAGATAAAGATTTTCGTAGTAACTTTGCTGGCCGCATCGTCACTTGTTTTTGACCAGTACAGCAATTTAGATTTATCTCGAAGAAGGTTGTCAAAATAATGCTCGAATGTCCAACCATGTTTGAGAAAAAACTATTAAGTTTGAATCGCTCTTGGAGTTGTGAATGCGATTAAGCGAGTTTGTTTTTAAATTAGTAAAAGCCATAATTGCTGTTAATTTATTTTAATGAATTTTGATTTGTCTTGTCGATTTTGGAGTGAATATTGTGACCCGTAATCACTTCTTAATTCTCGGGATTCCTAAAGATCAGTCGTCAAAATTACAACGGCTAAGATGAATTTCACCAGTAGATTTTCTTGATGAAAGATTTAATCAGGCTATTATAAACTGGGAGATGATCTTTACCTTTGTATCCTTGGAAATAATTTAAATTTAATGTAGTGTTTTGAATTTAAGAAATCGGTTGTCATGGCATGTGATATAGCCGGATTTGGTGGAATAAGGTACATGCGTGAGGAAAGTGAGTATAAATGAGGAGAATAATTATGAGAGTAGAAAGAAACGATGAATTGATTGTGTGAAAAATGATAATGGATAAAAGGTGGTGAAAACTGAGATGACAGCTGACTGAGATTTACGTATGAAACGGAAGATATTCTGCGCCGATCCCAGATAAGGACAGAATGATAATTTGTCTCTCTTGTGCCATTTGTTGTTGTTGCCCGTGAGCCTTTTACATATCTTCTATTCTATGTCGTAGGACCTTCGCCGCAGAAAATTGATGGGTTCGCCACATTATTAGGTTATATTACGTCCACTGATGACTGACATAACGGATGATCATACGCCGACATGTTATTACGTATTACTACCGCCCGTGAAGATGAGATGACAGCTTTGTTGCTATTGAAATTGGTGTTACGACTTTTACTTAATTTTGTTTTTTTTTCCATTAGTTGTTGCCCGCAACTTCGTCGGCAATCCAAGATAGAAACTAGCCGATATCCTTTCGCAGTCATGTTCTACCCATGTGCCAAATTTCATCCAAATTCGTTCAGCCAGTTTAGCGTCACAGCGTAATAAACAAAATCACTCGCATTTTCACCCAATACGTCTGCGGAGTTTCGCTGGCTAATTTATTTTGAACCTGTAGACGCAATATTTAAAATCAAAGCGTGCCGTTAACACAAGACATTGTTTTCAAGTCCTAAGACATGAATACGATTTGTTTAAAATTCAATCTCCCGCCCATATCCGAGTTTCTGTCACGATTAGACTATCTGCAGTAAAATCCACCGTGACGTGGCTTCATAAACAGTACCTATTTACCATACTTGGTTCAGCTTGGCAGTGTTGCTGGGGGCTGGTCACGAATTCTCTGTTTTCCTATTTGTTTGCATGTTGCAATTCTTGAGTCAACTTTGTGAGGCCTTAAACAATCCGGATTGATAGAAATAAGAGCTTTGAAACGATCAATTTGTGAATTTGATATTGCTGTTCATATGTTATTTATTCTCGGTTCTTATAAGGACTGTTTTACTCGACTACAATAAAATAAGGGTTACATTGGCCATTGACAATGTGAATGTACTATAGATACAGCTCTGCCTAACCATTCGGGAATTACAGGCGTGATGCTATATTATGGTATGTTACATAGTAGGGGTACAGTCACCTAAATACCGTAGCAATAACCGGACTGACAAACGAGAGATCGTTAGTATTGTCGCTAACACATTACCTATACCTACAATATCAAAATTGGAGCGAAAAGCAGAAATTAAATAGGTAGTTAAACAACCATAAAAGATAAATCGATTCCCTATAATAACAATGCAATATATCAGAATCAGAATCGATCGACTTCCGTACAAGACAATCGATTGCGAGGTCGACACTCGATCTTGACCGCATGATTAGTAACTGCAAAACTATGAACTACGGGGTCTATGGGGTGACCAATATGTCTTGACACCACATGGTTTCAAATTCAGTGCATTTAAATTTGGTTCCGTATTTTGCCAACACCCATGTTATGGTTATTGATATGTGTGAAGGTTCTCTCTTCGTTGTTCTAATAATTATTATGATCTTGCTAATTAATGTTATGTTTCTACATAGATGCTATATCTCACGGTGGGGTCACCGGCTTAATAAAATTGCTGCAATGCCAATAGTGTAGACGTCAAAGTGTCTATACTATCGGCCTTTCCTGCAAACGGAGGAAAGTTCGATAAAAGATTTCGTTTGATGACTACCACTATACATTTAGATTAGATTAAAAGTATTGCATATTTCATTTTATTTTTATATATCTTATTTCTGTCTCATTGTATGCTGCATCGGTCGACGTCATAATGTCAACGCCGGCTGTCGCTGAAAACCAGCGCTGCGGCTCTGTCTCGCATAGGGTCTCAGCATTATGCTGAGCGATGGCCGTTTTGCGTGGATATGACGCATAATTTCCCCAAACTAGTACTTTTTGTGTATGTGTTCTTTCCTAGCATCATGTTTACCGAAAATAAATATTTTCTTTCTTCCTTTTCTTTCAAATATTTTGGCGTAGGTGTTACTTGACTTGGAATATCTGGTAGTAATTTTCATTTTGTCTATCTTCTTGTCATATCACCAGACGTTACAGAGGATTCAATTTAAAAATATTCTCAAGTAAGAAAAATATTCTCAAAATACAATTTGTCAGCTGTCTTTAAAAATCCTTGTTACGGTCTACAATATGACTCACTGGCAAATAGGGTCACGTCTAGTCAGTTACATGAACATTCGTTAGAAGGATTGTAAGAGGTTTAAGTTCTAAGACATGGCAGCGAGAAATATGTAAAGTACCTACCCATCAACGAAGCTTAAATATTAAGAAAAGATTGTAAGGGCTAAATGTTAAAAATAACCTTCTTATTTCAATCAATCGGCAAAATAAGCTTCTTTACAAAGTTCCACTTTTCTTTTATTTCATAAATACAACTTGCTGTTAAGTGAAGCAAAAGTGTATAACTTGTCTTAATAACTTATATAGTTGTTTGCTAGCAGGTGGGTTCAAATCAGTGTCAATGACAGTAAATATTTAACCAACATTATGTAATAATGTGGTTATTTAGTCATATTATAACTTTCACGTTTAGTTATTATTGACCTTACTTCCTTACTGATGTAATCGCGTGTTTACTTCCCAGGTGTCTAGTGTGGTAAAGCGTTTGTGAGTATTGAATATTTTAACAGGTCATGTTACGTAACTTCTGACATCGCCAATTTCTGATCATGACAGCAGTGCATAACTTTAGATGAGCCATACAATATGTTTGAGATATAGTATATCTATGTATTTATTTGTACCATAATATCTTTCGTCAGATATATTGGGAAAGTAATAGGCTAGCTCTACCAAAGGGTACAAGAGCGTATAAAGTTTACCTGTTAATTAGAATTTTAGTGAAACAGCATTGTCAGAACACTGTAGGTACTGAGTTCATTACAAATACTTCAAGAATATCTTTCATTCTTACAATTTAAACAAAACACCAAGACCCATTTAGAATTGCACAAAAACAAAATAGCGAGCCTATTG
This sequence comes from Lithophane leautieri, assembly GCA_949152455.1. Lineage (NCBI taxonomy): Eukaryota > Metazoa > Arthropoda > Insecta > Lepidoptera > Noctuidae > Lithophane > Lithophane leautieri. The sequence continues at coordinate 13,323,286 of OX424478.1, forward strand.
ATTGGACAAACAATAAAATGCGGCTGTTTACTATTTATAAATCCGGAATAATCCAGTTTACCGGTTACCTACACTCGTGATCAAGGACCCACGCATTTCTACGAAGTCAATATAATAAATATTTATGATTATAAATGTGCGTCAAAGATTTAGTAATATTGATTATTTCTTCCGCATTCATATTTCTAAATTGGATGAGATTTGACCCACGCGATTTTATATTTTGTCATATGTTCATAATATATTTGTGTATTAATACAAATTGATTAATTTAGGCATGTCAATAGTCATGCTGTAAGAATATTCAAGAGACTCCTGTTCATTATAATAATGGTAATCATACCGTAATCATCAAATCAAACGCACGCGAATAATGTCGTCTAAATATAATTAGTACCTATGTTGTTAACATCATGTATGGCACTGACACATTTTTATTATTATTTACATATTTTTTTATCATTAAAACGCGATAACTTGTGCTCATAGATTTCTTGATGAAGATTGATTGTGTATTCGTTTAGAATAGGCATGTAAGACTGTCAAGTCAATCTGATAAAAAGCGATGACTGAATCTAAGTAAGAATAAATTCACCCACAAGATAAACATAACATCACATAATATCACGCCTGTAATCCCCGAAGGGTTAGGCAGAGGTGTACCTATAGTACACCCACAAGATAGCTGTCATTATGATTTTATCGCACTGATATATAGTATGTCAAATCTACGTTTGAATTTCTCGTGTTAGACGTGGTCATCTCAATAGATCACTATTCCCAAGCCTTCATTAAGAATTAATTGGTGAAATAAAATAAAAATGCTTTCCGCAGTATGATTGTGGTTATTAAATACACGTAGTAGGTAATAACATCATCTTTCTCAATTTTGCATGATTTCATGTGACCCTTAGATAAAAATACAGAAATACCTGCAATACTTTTGGAAATCTATATCATTAGGCCCCGGATTTGTCTTCAAGCGACGTGCTACGGTTCTGAAGCGGAACACGTTCCTACCATCAATTACACCGAACTGATAGAGCTGTGACCTATTTCTATCTCTGCAATTTTTAACCCTTAACAATTTATGTGTGCGGGGTAACATACGATCCAAGATAAATAAATAAAACAAATTATTAAAAAACAAAAAACCCGACCTATAACCGAAAAGAGAAAAGAAGCATTGAACTTTGTTTTTCTAAGTTATTGCAGGCGCGGACAGAAAAAAGTTACACCATATTTCAGGTTATTGGTTTGTCCCCACAAACCAATAACCTGAAATATGATAATATATTACAAAAAACAAAGTTCAATGCTTATTTTTACCCTACTGCCCCAGAAGGAGGGTGATGTTTTTTTTCTCTTTTCGGTTGTAGGTTTTCGCAGTCAGGTTTTTTCTTATTTTTTTACTTTTTTATTTCAAGCTTTTTAGTTTTATTAATATATATATTTGGAATTAACTCATTACTAGCTTTTATTTGATACCAATATTGTTGTAATTTATTTTTAAAAAAAACCTTCCCCTCCTTTTTTTTGTATTTGCAGATGAAATATATAAATCAAATATAGCCTATTTCACTCCTACAATTAAGACGAACCTAACGACACCTCGTATGTTAAAATCCATCAAGCTGTTTAGGCTACAGAGCGTGCCAAAGAAATAGACCTACATACTCTCAAAAAATACTACCCTCCTTCTGGGGCAGATGGGTAAAAATAAGCAACTTTGGGGGACTTTGAATCTTTCACAACGTTATCAGTCTGAATCTCGTACTTTCATCCTAATGTAGGTACGCATTGCGTAGGTTCTCGCGTATGTATATTGTACGACTGTTCTCACTGTGTTTAAATTGATTTTCGAGTTTACAGATTCCTTTTGCTAACACATAAAATTAGAAGTGCCTAGTGCCGACTTGATGATTCTTCAGATGCATTTATATGCCAATGCAACCAAATTTTTAATTTCAAGAAAATATAATCTTTAGATTGCTTATAAACAGTCATAGTTATAAACATTCTTTGATCAGTCAAGTTTTACTGAAAGGACAACTTTGAACCATGTCATGCCAAATTTTCCGCTAAAAGACTCAACTATCTTACGTCCTAACCGAGATAATTAATTTCAATATCGATTTGGTACTAAAAGGTAAAATCATAGAATCGCGTGCGTTCAATTATCTCAACAATAAATCAATTACAAACCCTATCCTATTAAGTTCCACGTGTTCATTCATAATTAACTAGCTACCAATTGATCTTAATGATCGATTTGAATAAAAACTTACGGAAGTTTCTGTAAAACGTGCGTCAATTGTCACGTCATAAGCTTGCAAATCTTGCAATAAAGACAGCTATACATGAACAAAAAAACTGCGTACAACCTTGAACTTCAAACAAGCTTGCCCAATTAAGTGAAAGGTTTGGATGGTGTTATGCACTAATGAATAAGTGATTTTTAATTGATTTCATTATGTTAGTTTAGAATGTTTATGTGTACTTATGTATGAAAATAGCAGTATTGGTATTTAAATAAGGCAATCGTACTCGTTTTTGTTTTAATTATAATAATGAGGATTTTATTTCCATTTTTTTTTTTCTCCGAATTTTAATGAATATTTTTTTATAGTGAAGAGAGAAGTCATAATTAAGTCTTGATTATTTTAAAACGGTGGTTACTTTATAACTGAAGATAAAACAGTTATTGTAGACATAACATATCATGTATTTGCGCTTTTTAGGCTAAGGGCGCATAGACGCTGCAATTTAAATAATCGTACAAATAAGGCTAAGGTTAGATTATATACTTATTAATATAAGATCAAACGCAACCACCTGTTGTTTCTGAAATTATATTTTTTATTGAAAAAACATCTAATTAACTATTCATCATTAGTCACAGACGATAAAAATATCTAATCTTAAGTTCAATTGTAGTTGCCAGCCTAGACCCATGAAGCAATTATCGTAATTAGTTTAAGCTTTAATTAATTTTAATTGGATTTGCTTTAGAGGCAATTTACATGCCGGTGGATATCATTTTACACGAAGACTACAGAGACCGTTGAGCTTGAGTTATTTTTCCCTAAGGAGTTGAGAACAACGCCTACTTAGTTACGGCCATTAAAGTAGGTATTTTAATTACGGCATTAAAATTAGGAGTGTATCTATGCGAAGAAGTTGGTTTAATCGTTTTTTTTACCTAATGCCCATTGTATACCTTTTCGTTTAAATAGTACTTAACGCTTTTTTTTTGTAGGTTTAATTCATAACAATAATTTTGAATATGTAATGAAACAAACAATGGATTATACAGACGAATCAACTATTCTTGATTTTGAATAACTTTTACTGTCTCTGACCACCTCTGAAATAGAGGATAAAGAAGAAATATATTCATACATTTTGACCGCCTGGAAGATCTGTCTGGACAGATAATTAAATGTCAGGTTATAATAATAATAATACCAACCTATAACTGTCACACTGCAGGGTTTGGCGATTTCAGAGGCCCTAGACAAAATGACATTCTATCAGCGATAACGATGATGGAAAAGGCAAAAATGTATAGGACTGACATAAGCTATCGAAAAGCTTATGTCAATGCTGTTGAAAGTCGTTGTAGAAATGCGAAACGCTTTCGAAGCGATTGTCACTTGTCTAGGCCTTTAGGTTTGTTTTTCTTCACCGATGTTAGCGATGTCTAAGACAAACTTAGAAAGTACCTACATAAATATGAATTAAAAAATTCACTCACATTGTGAATTTTTCAATTCATATTTATGTACTTTCTATATGTATTTATGTGCTTGTAGTTATTATTAAACATTTAGTTAGTGTTGATCAATATTTCCCCAATAGTAACATTATACCAAGGACAAGTCGCCGACAGGTATGGTTAATTATAGTAATTAATAGTTCCATATGACATGTTTTACCAACTGTTCTAGCATAGAACAATAAAAAAACTGCATGAATAACACGTTTATGCAGATATTGTAATTGCTAATATCGGGTCGGCAAACACTGTAGAGATATTTCTGTCCTTCATTTTCATAAATTATTGTTATATAGTTTTTAAAACTTAAAAATCATCAATATATTTTGAGACACTTAAGTATTCACTTAGCAGTAGATTAAATATGACCACACTTGTCTGATTCATGCTGTTATTAATTTTATTAAGTCATAAATGGACCTAGATACTTAGTTCCTGCTTTATTCTCGCATAACACCGTCCAGTCTTATCGGATTGTTACAGATATTGACCCGCGACTGGTCTAGCCAGTTTTGCGAACAAGCAAACCTTTTACTATCGTAAGTTTTTTAAACAAAGGCATTCGTATGCGTCCTTGGTACTTGAAAACTTTTTATTATATATCGTTTTATGTAATACCCTCACATATTAAATAGTTAGTGAGCATGATAAAGAATTAGCTTTGATATAAGCTCAGACCAAATAAAAAACCAAGACGGAGCGCTGCGAACAATACAGTGAAGCATGCTAAAACTACACCACCGCTCTGTGCACTCATGCTCACACACACACATTGACAACTATTTACAATGACACTACAATCAAACTACACCAAAACTAAGTGCACATATGTTTACGAATCCGGCCTCACGTCACTGTTGACAGCGCTCTGGCTTGGTTTTTTATGTGGTCTGAGGATATAAGTAGGAGATCTTCTCAGGTGTAGAAATGCTCGGGTAGTCAAGCCGAATCATCATCATCTGCCTAGCCTTTTCCCAACCATGTTGGGGTCGGCTTCCAGTCTAACTGGATGCAGCTGAATACCAGTATTTTACATGGAGCGACTGCCTATCTGACCTCCACAACCTAGTAACTGGGTAATATGATACCCCTTGGTAAGAATGGTTGTCAGACTTTCGGGCTTCTGACGACCCGTAACGACTGTCAAAGATCCACAAATGACAGCTGGGACCAACTGCTTAACGTGCTTTCCGAGGGACGGAGGAGTCTCGGTATGTTAAGATGGTCACCCATCCATGGACCAACCCCGGCAAGTGTAGCTTAACCTGATGAATCGACCCGTGCGGCTGTTATTACTTAGCCACGAGCTCCTCGAATAGCCGAATGAAAGCCGAATATGTGTAGTAACTTCTTCGGGACGGCTTGGTTGTTCAACAAATACTACTGAATCGAATGTGCCGACCCGATCATGCACGCCCTGGTGCATAGATGGAGAATACAAGCCACCCATAGCAATAAGTTCCGCTTTGGTTACTTATGACAGTTCCATAAAAAATATCGGGACTTATAATATATCTTAAATCATTCTAGTAGGTACAAGATAAACTAGAGTACAAACAGATACCAGATTGTGAAGGTGTCGCGAAACATAATCCGGAGATCGCAAAACACCAAGCGATCGTGTAGCTACTGTAATTACCTACATTGCACTATCGACAACTAGGTATATAAGTAACTTTATCTGCACCCAGGCTATAAATCTTCTCTAAAAGTTTCTGAAAGAGTCAGCTTATTGCCAACATTAAAACAACCAGTGTCATAGTAACCATTATATCATCCAAACGGGTGTTATAATGTTGTACTAAATTTCATAATACAACACATTTAAAAAAAGAACAAAGTCATATAGGCGCGGTTGAATAACAAAGCACAGTAATTAAAAAAAAAAACTTATATTTTATTCGAATTCGAGAAATTCGAATTCATGTGCGTACATTCCTCCATTTTTGTTCGATATTAGTATTGCAAACCTTTTACAGAGGATTCATATCATGGGTGTAGATAGTCTTGTATGCAACTGTAAATAATTAGGTATTAAAACACTCATGTGATACTGTTATCACACGAGGCGAATTTAATACCCCTTATTATAACAGTTGCATAAATAACTATTATCTACACCCATGTTATAAATCTTCTCTAAAAGTTTCTGAAAGAGTTAGCTTATTGCCAACATTAAAACAACCAGTGTCATATTAACCATTATATCATCCAAACGGGTGTTATAATGTTGTACTAAATTTCATAATACAACACATTTAAAAAAAGAACAAAGTCATATAGGCGCGTTTGAATAACAAAGCACAGTAATTTAAAAAACAAACTTATGTGTTATTCGAATTCGAAAAATTCGAATTCATGTGCGTACATTCCTCCATTTTTGTTCGATATTAGTATTGCAAACCTTTTACAGAGGATTCATATTATCATGATGGGTGTAGATAAAGTCTTGTATGCAACTGTAAATAATTAGGTATTAAAACACTCATGTGATAAACCCACATTCGAGTTTTAATACCCCTTAACAGTTGCATAAATAACTATATTAGTATTAAGTTGTGTGACATGAGTATTATTTGTATATATTATGTCCTTTTCCTGATATTGCCTGACTGTTAAAAATTCAGTCGGTTTCTTAGTATAGCTGTGAAAATGATGGGACGTTTTCTTGAGGTATTCCGTGAAGCACACCCAAACGAAGCACACCCAGATAAAGCACACCTAAAGTATTCCACTTAGCACAAACGTAGGTGGGCTTTAAATCAAAATTTAAAATAATTAATTTCCTATTCCACGAAGCACACCTACGAATATCACTCGCATAGTGCGGACACTAAGAAATAAAAATGTCGATAGAAGAAAATATTTATTATTTAAAAGACTAACTTAAATATCTAACATCTTTCAGTTTCATTATGCCTCGAAGTGCGGGGTGAGGTGCGGTATTTAATATGAGCGCGGGGAAGGGAGTGTCCCTTCTGTACGTAGTACTATTATGTATTCTGTGCTAATAGTCAACGCGTGCGCCCGCCACTGAATTCCCGAGGCAACCTGAATTTATCCAAGCGTTTCCGGAACTTGTTTACATGCTTAGTTCTCAATACACTATCGCATATTGCGACGTCACACAGTGGAACGAATGTATGGGAGCGGTTGGACGTAGACATGTCCGAAAAATAAGAGTAAAATTATGACAAACTAATGATGCCATCTTATTCGATTACTTAATGCCTTCATAAATTGTGGTGATGAATTTCTTCATAACTCCCATATTTCGGGAGTAATTTGAGAAAATGTGAAATTTTACTATGAAAATGAGTGTATTGAGCTCTCTCCCTCCTGATTCCGGGCTTGTTTCAAGTAGCGGTCTCTAATATCGTAATGCTATTACTAAGAGCTATATTTAATACTAAGACACATAGTGCGCCAAATGTGCACTTTCTGGGATAAAAGGAAATGAAAATTTAAAAAAAAAAACGTTTTTTCCCCATTTGTATTTACTTTAAACCGCAGACAGACTTATTAAGAGGTCTATAAATATATTATATATATACAGAAATATATATTAACAAAAATATTCACAAGAACTGATGAGAGTATGACTTTTAAGTAAGTTGATAATAAATTACCTAGTTTCATTAAAAGTACAATAAATAATTAAGATGTAAGCTCTAATTTACTAAGTTACACATTTTAAAACAATAACATCATTTAATTATCTTCGTCATCATCATCATCATCAATTAATTCAAATTCAGAATCGATGTCCGCTAAATCATTTATGTTAACAAATTCGATATCACTTTTCTCAGAATCCGTAAGCTCATAAAATTCCTTAAAAGAAGATTTTTTTACAAACTTATTTCCTTTTGGACGGATACTTGTAACAAGTGGATCAGAAGACAGTAAAAGATTGTGCATAATATCTTCATTGCATGAGATACTGCTATGCTTTCGAGAATGCCCCTCTCTATATTTTCTAAAATCTTTATTTCTAGCCTCAGATGCCTCTTCGGATAGAAAACCAATGGGCACAATTGACATGTTCTGAACTATGTCTGGCCCATGCATTAAAATTTTATGAAGTGAAGAAGGCATATAATACCATGGGTATAACTCCACGTAAAGCTTAGCAGTATCAAAGCAGAACTCTCGGAATTTAGTTACGTTGATCTTCTCTCCTGATGAAATACACTGCAAGATCACACAGATTTTTCTTAAAAGCATAGCATCTATTCCGGTCAGTTCAGCAGATTTAGTGTAGTTTTCAAAAAATCTCCTTGCCGAGTTGCCATTGTTGGTGGATCCACTGCCTTGTTTCACAACATCGAGAAGTAAGCCCGTTTCTCTTCTTACAGCCTCTTGAACTCTTTTCTTCCTGTCATCAACTTGCCTTTTTGCTATATCACCCCTTACTTGCCATGATTTTATGTCTAATTTGTAGGAAATGTGTAATAAGCATTCCATTGAGCGAATCCAAGCGTGAAGGGTGCTTAAGCTATATTTATACATGTCCTCGTTTGCGTGTTTATCTTTGATTAACTCTAAATTATTCATTTCTTTAGGACAAGCCTTGCATATAAGCTGCTGTATTGGATATAATGGAATGAATTTTACCATCAATCATTGTCAACAGCAGTTGGTGTTTGACACTAATTCCATCAGTGATGGTGGATGGAGTTAAGGCTTCAATCTCTGCTTCGATTTCAGCCATCTCTCTCTGCACATTTTCTTTGGTTTCCTTTATAAACTTAAACAATATTGGCCGGCAAAATGAAGTGGAAGATGGTCGCTCGTTTTCCCAAATTGTTACACCTTTTGAGACGAGCCGCAGTGGTACAAGACTAATCATAAAATTACTAGCAAGATCGATTTGCTCATCTTCACTCGTCCTTTGATGATAAATGCTTTGGCTAGATGATCCGTCAAAACCCCATTTGCTGGTCAATACGAGCTGTTGATTGGGATCAACAGGGGTTTCTAACGACCTAATAAGTCTTCTTGAGGTTAAATCCATCAAGGCTTGTAATTTGATTTTTGCAGAGCTCTCTGTAACTGTGAGATCTTCTTTGGCCGGATAGCACTTAATTTTTTCTTTAACCAACATGTAGTAACTCGGGTATTGAAGAGCTCCTTCTTGAGTGTTGAAATCCCGAAGAGTGTTATAGCGCCATTTCGATAAGTTCATCGATACATAAAGAGCCAATGCCTTCAAAGGGGATATTTCCCGTACCTGAATTGATTTACCTTCAATGAAGGCTTTGATTTTTGAGGCCTCTTCTGGATTCTCCGTCAAGTATTTCATAACATAAGCTGTATCGCTTTGTCCTGCCTTTTGAAGCGCCCTTTCGGCCGAAAACATAATTTCAGCGCTGCTACTGCTGCATGAAAGACTATCTTCAGTGGTGCGTCTTCTTTTTTGCCGGTTACTAAGGTCCTCAAAAGATTTACGAGGACTAGGATGTGTACAAGTTGAAGCATCAGATTTAGCAGGAGAAATTATGGGCTCGATGACGTCACTTATATTTTCTGTAGAAGGTTCCATATTTTCATTCTGTAATTCCGGCCATTGAATTGCAGCCTGTAGCCAAATCTCATGTTTCTTCCGAAACTTATCTGTGCTTCTTCCAGACTGTGTCCATTTTGCATAAATGCGGTAGCAAAATCGACGACACCAGTCTTTTAAACTTGTTTCAGCACTTTCACATAACTGAACACAACTGTTATCTTTTAAAACACTGAACAAATAGTTAAAGTCGCGTAAATCTTTATGTGCGCGTGCGCATAAAGCAACGTGAATATCAAGATTTGTATTAAAATTTGGAAAATACATTGCGAGATTAGCTTGGATACAACGAGGTGTAAATCAACACTGATTTTAAAGTTACTAATAGTGACCTATTTATATAAAATCCAGGTATCCCAGGTATCCTTTGTTAAATATTGCAAGGTAATTAGTTATTGTGATAATTAGTAAATGATGCATGCTAAATTAGTGTATTAAGAGCCATTTAGTAATTAAATAATAGCAATGTTCTTATCAGTAATCATTAGTGCATCAGTTTTATATGTAAACCTTAAGTCCCTAATTATATATCCTAATTAGCTTATATCTTCTCTAATTGGCTGCTCAGAAATGTTATTGTAATAAGGTAAACCTTTAGAAAAACGGTTTTAATCAACAAAATAAACAAAAAATTAAAAAATTGTGTTATAAAATAAACATCACTCTTTATCCCAGAAAGTGCACATTTGGCGCACTATGTGTCTTAGTATTAAATATAGCTCTTAGTATTAGCATTATGATATTAGAGACCGCTACTTGAAACAAGCCCGGAATCAGGAGGGAGAGAGCTCGATACACTCATTTTCATAGTAAAATTTCACATTTTCTCAAATTACTCCCGAAATATGGGAGTTATGAAGAAATTCATCACCACAAGTTATGAAGGCATTAAGTAATCGAATAAGATGGCATCATTAGTTTGGCATAATTTTACTCTTTTTTTTCGGACATGTCTACGTCCAACCGCTCCCATACATTCGTTCCACTGTGCGTCATGGACTGAGTGTATGCAATTGTGCGCCGGTCTTCTTGTTATTGTTATTTTTTCTGTTTTTCGTGCAATTTATTCAAACAAAATAATGGAGCCGATGGCAGGTCCAAGTAGTAGAAATTTCAACCCATCTATTAATTACGTACTTGGCCGGAAGGGGACAGAAGTGTTAGTGTATAATAAAAAACAATAGAGTAAACACAAGATTTATAAAAACGGTAATGCCTTGTGGTGGTGTATTAAAAAAGGGTGTAATGGCTTACTCACATTAAGTAGCATGGAAGAAGTTGTTAAAATAAAGGAACATAAATGTTACGTTACATAAATAACATAAATGTTACGTTACATAAATAACATAAATGTTACGTTACATAAATAACATAAATGTTATGTAAAAGTAACATTAATATTTTTTGAACTTCGTAGCGTTTCAACCGTAAAAATGACTATAGGACATTATTCTCTGAACTTACAGGTAGTGTTTCTACTATACCACAGAACTATACATTAACTTTCATTATCAGGTTTTTAAATGTCTGGGACGTGGGCATTGTTCTTTAACTTAGTCTTTTAAATAATAAATATTTTCTTCTATAGACATTTTTATTTCTTAGTATCCGCACTATGCTAGTGATATTCGTAGGTGTGCTTCGTGGAATAGGAAATTAATTATTTTAAATTTTTATTTGAAGCCCACCTACGGTTGTGCTAAGTGGAATACTTTAGGTGTGCTTCATCTGGGTGTGCTTCGTTTGGGTGTGCTTCACGGAATACCTCGTTTTCTCGGCTACACTATCAAACCGACAGACGACGGACAGAAAGCCTTACTATTATCCTAACTATATACCTACTATATATATATATAAACCTCCAACTGTCACTAACGAGACACAATGGAATTTTAATTGTTATCGGCCTTTAAAAGGCCAATCAACATACACAAAATCTCTTAAGGGGTCATTGTACTCATCATTATGAACAACTTTCACCACTATGGGACCAAACCTAAAATCACAAAAAAAAACAGCTGTTCCCTACATTTAAATTCGCATAGCTCGTCAACAGTAGGGAACAGCTGATTTATTTTCGCGAAGAAAGTAATTACTGTGTGACTGTCATAAATATACAACACAGCATACATAGGTAAGTATAAGTACCTATCTAAACCATTCCATTTGTACATCAGAAAGTCAAGTTACAAGATAAGATTAAACATAAAAAATCCTCTGTAAGAAGTCGTGACTAAAAGACAAATAACTGTAATTAAAACACTTAATACCAGTCATTGTTTAATTAAACTAAAAAATATAAGAGCTGTTAATAAAGATACGTGCGTAATAACTAAATTAACAGCCGATAACCATCCGTATGATCCAATGATAATCCTAATAATATTTGCATACAATCACAATGCATTTTGCAATTAAATATTAATTCTAACATCCAGACGTTTTTGAGAAGCATGAAACATTTTGCATAGTAAGTAACATAACAAAGAATCACGCCAGTAACCCCCGAAGGGTTAGGCAGAGGTGTACCTGTAGGCCATCAACCAGGCACAAATCCAAGCTCTGCTGCTACTGACAAATCCCTGATAGAAAACCCAATAATACGTAAAAAGCGCTATATCTAAATACGTTGACTGCTTTAGTTTGTGTATAAGACACTTAAATATAGAATACTCATTATTATGTACCTACATCTAATTTTGTAATAAAGATTGAAATTGTGAAAATAACATTCGTTATTTATTGCTACTTTAATAATCACCGAGCTTGCGCATACGCTGACAGATAGTTCATGCGTCAAAAGTCAAACATTTTTAATGTACCTAGCTGGTTTCTTGCCAAATAATGACTGGTATTATTTTTTAAACGATTCTGATCATCTTCGGGTTTCAACATCCCATTAGAATTTTGCACAAAAAGATAATTGCCTTCCCATTACTCAATTTACGACGATGATGTAACAATACACTAAAATAGACAGCTATAAACGAATAACTATTAAATTAAATAAAAAATAACAACTCACCAAAGACTGCGAAACACTTAGTAAATATCACCTCAATTTTTTCAATTTGCAACACCACGAGATCCCGCCAAAATATGCGCGCGGAATTCGAAAAAAATTCAAACACGTTCGCTTCGACTTTTGTATATCGAACTCGACAGCTTGATAATTTTTTTATTATTTATTTAAGATGTTCCTATACAACCTCTATGTATTCCAAATAGGTTGTAGCGGTAACATGGGCGCGTGCGCCGTGGTTTGGTGCGCGTCGACTACTAACCATGCTGGTTTCCTTACGAACCTTGAAAGCTACTGAAAGCCCCGCCCGCCTTTGCATTCTTGGTAACAATTCAATTAGATCGATTTCTTAGTAATATAGTCCTTCGTGTCGCTTTGTTCGAGCTAGATGAAAAAATGGGGTCGTCAATGAGAATCGGTAGTCGGCCATTAAGAATCGATGTCAAAGTGGGCAAGGCTGTGAAAAAGGGATAAATGTTGGTTTTCGCAGAATTATGTTAAGTGGATTTAATGATGCCGTCCATCGTGGAAACGGCAAAGGTCATTGGCTGTTACATATAAAGGTACTTAGTTGTACTAAACAATGGGGTGTCGTTAATGAGTGCTGGCAACACCGGAAACTTGCGTGTACTACACAGAGTTAATTAATCTAGAGCCTAGACAAAGGAACACGATGCAGGTAGTATAGATTTTTGTGTTTATTGCATATATTAAAATACTAGAATAAATAACTTCCTGCATTATTGATAACGCATATCGATACATAGTCAGTAATTGACAATTTAATTGTTAAAACATCTAGCCCAAACTTGCCTGAATTTGCCTATTAAAATACAGCCCGGCGGCCAATATCGCTGTCTGGGTCATCTTTGCAACTTTAAATAAACTCCAGAGTCAGGTAGGCCAAAGCCAAGAAGACCTGCTCAGATGGAGATTCACATGATGAGTCTGCCCTGGAGTGTAAATGTGGTGCTGTTCCACAAAGAATGGAGCACTCAGTATCGTGTCCAGCGTGTTGTCTGCACGATGCAGGAGGTGATGCACGCTACTGAAGGTGCCAAGTTATACAGCGTATAAAAAACCCTGTCCGGTCCATGAGGCTGTTGTTAAGAATCATACTGAGAGGTTATATATGTGGTTTTTTATGGAAAAAAGAAAAAGAAATCGCCGTCTTTTTTTTTTTCAATCGGGTGCTATTTCAGGGGGTGTGCGCCGCCGAAGGCTTGCGGGTGTCTACAATTCATAACATATGACATATGACCTCTGTAGAAAATTTGCTAATTTATAATGTTTGTGTAATTTTGGTACTAAAAATGTGCATTTCAAATTGCAATAAGATTTTTTTTTATTTTTTAAATTGCTATTTTTGTTAATGTTATTGTAGTACTTAAGTGCCCCTTACGGATCAGACAGGGGTTTTGTTACATACTGGATATAAATTGCCATCGACACAGTAAGAAGATCTTTGCAACAAAAGTAATGTAAAAAAATGTAATAGTAATGTTCCTTATTTTCGTCAAAATCTCTACCCTACCTCGTTTACAGACTGTTCAATTGGAGAAACACTTTAGACGCACAGTGGAACGAATGTATGGGAGCGGTTGGACGTAGACATGTCCGAAAAATAAGAGTAAAATTATGACAAACTAATGATGCCATCTTATTCGATTACTTAATGCCTTCATAAATTGTGGTGATGAATTTCTTCATAACTCCCATATTTCGGGAGTAATTTGAGAAAATGTGAAATTTTACTATGAAAATGAGTGTATTGAGCTCTCTCCCTCCTGATTCCGGGCTTGTTTCAAGTAGCGGTCTCTAATATCGTAATGCTATTACTAAGAGCTATATTTAATACTAAGACACATAGTGCGCCAAATGTGCACTTTCTGGGATAAAAGGAAATGAAAATTTAAAAAAAAAAACGTTTTTTCCCCATTTGTATTTACTTTAAACCGCAGACAGACTTATTAAGAGGTCTATAAATATATTATATATATACAGAAATATATATTAACAAAAATATTCACAAGAACTGATGAGAGTATGACTTTTAAGTAAGTTGATAATAAATTACCTAGTTTCATTAAAAGTACAATAAATAATTAAGATGTAAGCTCTAATTTACTAAGTTACACATTTTAAAACAATAACATCATTTAATTATCTTCGTCATCATCATCATCATCAATTAATTCAAATTCAGAATCGATGTCCGCTAAATCATTTATGTTAACAAATTCGATATCACTTTTCTCAGAATCCGTAAGCTCATAAAATTCCTTAAAAGAAGATTTTTTTACAAACTTATTTCCTTTTGGACGGATACTTGTAACAAGTGGATCAGAAGACAGTAAAAGATTGTGCATAATATCTTCATTGCATGAGATACTGCTATGCTTTCGAGAATGCCCCTCTCTATATTTTCTAAAATCTTTATTTCTAGCCTCAGATGCCTCTTCGGATAGAAAACCAATGGGCACAATTGACATGTTCTGAACTATGTCTGGCCCATGCATTAAAATTTTATGAAGTGAAGAAGGCATATAATACCATGGGTATAACTCCACGTAAAGCTTAGCAGTATCAAAGCAGAACTCTCGGAATTTAGTTACGTTGATCTTCTCTCCTGATGAAATACACTGCAAGATCACACAGATTTTTCTTAAAAGCATAGCATCTATTCCGGTCAGTTCAGCAGATTTAGTGTAGTTTTCAAAAAATCTCCTTGCCGAGTTGCCATTGTTGGAGACGTGTAAATGGGGCTTTAAGAATCTACTTTACCATTTGTATCATACCTTATTACTATATTTTTTTGGGAACAAGGAAACTGCAACACCATTTGTAAATGCTATAAAATAAAAGTAATAATAAATGATGGTTGGACTGATGCATATCTAAGTAAAGGATAATTGAAGGCAATTTTTTTACCTATTCATGTAACTTTGTTATATACAAATAGCTACATAGTGTTAAACTGAACATCGAAGAATGTCTGTTTGTCTGGTTTGCTACATGACAATGTAAGTTTGTACCTATGTGTGATTCAATAACGCTATTTGAGAGAAC
Organism: Lithophane leautieri; assembly: GCA_949152455.1. Taxonomy (NCBI): domain Eukaryota; kingdom Metazoa; phylum Arthropoda; class Insecta; order Lepidoptera; family Noctuidae; genus Lithophane; species Lithophane leautieri. Next base: position 13,338,721 of record OX424478.1, read on the forward strand.
TACAGGTATACCTACCCTAAAAATTACCAAAAAAATATTTGACTTTTTTCAGGCATCAATAGCTTGTTAGTATAACTTACTTAAAAACTATATTAGTAGAACAATTAGGCACTTACTTTAATAAAACCTTGCATAAAAATAACCGCAATAGTCCCAGTAAACGATTCTCTAGACTCCAATCGCATGCTATTTGGCTCGATCCTCGCATAATCTCATCCAGCTGCTACCAGTCACCCTGCGCAGATCGCCGCTCCACCTAGCCAGAGGCCCTAGATAAAGTGACATTCTACCAGCGTTATCGATGATGGAAAAGGCAAAACTGTATAGGACTGACATAAGCTATTGAAAAACTTATGTCAATCCTGATGAAAGTCGTTGTAGAAATACGAAACGCTTTCGAAGCGATTGTCACTTGTCTAGGCCCTCTGGTCACGTCCATCCCTACGTTTATCGATTCTCGGTTGCCACTCAAGAACACGACTACCCCGAAGGTCATTGGTTCTACGGCAAATATGGCTGGCTCAGTAAAGTCTTGTTATTCAATAAACATCGTTGTGCTGTCCAAATTAAAGCCACCGCCTGGTATGTAATTATACAAATAGACCCAGCCTAGGCCTAGGTAATCCACTTAGAGATATCTTAGCTGCCTTGATCACTGTGGTGGAGACGACGATACGACAATAAATTAAACTTTTCGTTATTATCAGCCATATTTTAACTACTGTGGGTAGTGTTGGTTATTGCGCAAAAGAAAAACCGTTTGCTCTAATTCAGATCAAATTAATCACACTAGATAAAACTAAACGGAACGCGCGATAGTTTCTAAACGTGTTCACACCTCGACAGCCGCTGACAAACGTTGTGTTGTTGATTCTGTCGAACGCCGCTAGGCAGCGCTGGGGTCCCGATTAGTCAACACATGTAGTCTGGCAAACGAAAGTTGATCCTGGAAACGCGCGAAATTTAAAAAAACAAGACTGTTTATCCCTGTACATAGTGCGATAACACATGTTGTAAATTGAAATTTAATTTAATTTAAATAAAATACAATTTCAAGTATCAAAACGTGCTATCACACTTTGTACAGGGATAAACAGTCCTGTTTTTTTTTCGCGCGTGTTTCCAGGATCAATTTTCGTTTGCCAGATTCTAACGTATTTCCGACTTAAGGCCCTACCCTACCTCAAATTGCTTAGCATGATCCTCTGTTATGCCGAAAATACTGCAGCATTAATTTTAAAATAAATATATGTCAACGTTGAGGATTGATGCTAGGTCCTATGTTTGGCGAAAACACGATTACAAACGGCAAACTAACATAAAATTTTCTCGATAGAAACAAATTCCAAAGTTACCTTTAAACCGAATTATAAACTGCTGGTATTAAAAAAAATACTTCAAATTAGATCATGAAACTTTGCATAATAACTGAACTAACTATAAAGCAGGTCCTTTGTTCTTTTTTTTTAATTACCATTGTTTTCACCGTTAAAAGCAATTACGAATTGATGATGAATTGATTGCCTACTATCAGTGAAAGATTTTTTTAATCGGATTAGTAGGTTCGGAGGTTACCTCCAACATCCAAACTTAAAACTTTACCTCTTTTTAATATTAGTGTAGATAAAGGAGCAATGTTCCATAAAGTGTATCCAGCGTGGATCACTGTGTAAAGGCAGCATTAGCCACGTTTCTTCATTCGCCGTTGATGAGGGAAAAAAGTGACGTATTATGAACCGCTTATCTCGCTAGCAGCCATTGAAGTTTAATGAGAAAGAAGAAGCATAATATATTATCCCATCGCTTTTATACTTAGTAAAATATTAGTAGGTCGACAGAAGGGTACAATTTTGTGGCTTCAGGTGCCGTATTATGAAGTATTAATGCCACCATTTTTCCAGTGTGAGAGAGAGACGGAGCTAGACAAGGCCGCTAGCACCATCCCGTTTTCTCACTGGAATAATGATGGCATTAATACTTCATAATACTACCCCAGAATATGGGTTATGCTCCGTTTTCTGCGTCCGGCATTACATTACCGCAGTTTGGTATTAGGGATTAGTCCTTAAAATATTTATCGTTTTTTTTTTATGATAAGATTTGGTGGTAATTTGTGCTTCTCTGAATTAGTACCTACTTTTGAACGGATTTTTATTGCCACAAGAAAATACTAAACACCTAAGTAATGATTTCACCACCTCCTCGCCAAATTATCTGGAAGGTAATACACATCGTAGTCATGCAAATTCGGTTCCGTTTTTACCTGGTAGTTAGTGGCATCAGGACAGTAAACTGTAAAACTACCTATCAAATTCATGCATCAATGACCATCAATTCCTGATTGCGGCCAAGGTGCATAGTTTTTTACTCAAATATTGCGCGGAAATTCAAACTGAGTCAATTAAATAAATATTCCAGAATCAATGACGAACAACTACCTAAAATTTTTCATGCTTACCTATAATTATTCATTTGTTTCTTCTTTATTTTAATCAGTGCTATCTGCAAGCCAAATCGAAATTTAAATAAAATCTTTGATAAGTTACTTCCTTGGTTGCCATGTGTTGAAGTAAAAAGTTCGTTCCATTTTTAAATAACACGACAGATATGAGTTTTCATAGTAATTTATTTGGCCGCAAAACGCCAGATATGGATTTTCATAGTAACTTTGCTGGCCGCATCGTCACTTGTTTTTGACCAGTACCTACAGCAATTTCGATTTATCACGAAGAAGGTTGTCAAAATAATGATCGAATTTCCAAACATGTTTGAGAAAAATTGATTTTTGAGTGCACGTTCAACTTAATATTGCTATAGGTATAAATAAATGAAAAAAAAATTGCAATGACGTCTCTCTACAACCGCAACGAACCCGTACCGATTGTTCGAAAATGTGTCAACCGGTTATTCGGTGTGACAATCATTATGCGCTATTGGAAAACCCAGGGCCGCCACCTTGGGCATAGGCACGAATATACTTAAACATAAAGTACTTAAATACATATATTATGTCACATGTAAAGGGGGAGGTGTGTTAATAAAGTGTGACATTATGTGACAAGAGGGGGACGAGTTGTAAGCGTGTGTATGTATAAGTTTAAAGTATTAAAAAGCTTTAAAATATTACGAACTCTGTCAATAATATTATATGCTTTCATTTAAAGTGGCAAAATAGGAGCTCGTGGCTAAGTAATAACAGCCACACCGGGTCGATCCATTAGGGTTAAGCTACGCTTGCCGGGGTTGGTCGGTGGATGGGTAACCATCTTTACATACCGAGACTCCTCCGTCCCTTGGAGAGTACGTTAAGCCGTTGGTCCCGGCTGTCATTCGTAGATCTTTGACAGTCGTTACGGGTCGTCAGAAGCCTGATAGTCTAACAACCAGTCTTACCAAGGGGTATTTTATTATCCAGTTACTAGTATTCAGCTGCATCCGGAAATACCCCAACATAGTTGCGAAAAAGCTAGGCAGATTGATTGAATTTAAAATGGCAAAATAAGTGACGTCACACCAGGGGAGGGGTCACACAAATATGACCACCTGTGACAAAGACGGGCTTTAAAAATCATGAAATTTGGTGTGGCGTAATTTATGGATGGCCGCATAAAATATATACGCAAAGCCGCGGGTATTTTATGCTTGTACTATAAGGCTTAGATCCGTATCTACTATTACCCTACAATTTACTCCTACGCAGCTATGTGAGCAAAAAATAACCATCATCATAATCAGCCTTTAATGTTCCCATTGCTGGAACTCAGACCTCCTTACTGTCATGTGAGAGTCTGCAGTTGTCAGGAATTTATGTATTGACGATATGCCGGTTTCCTCACGAAGCAAAAAAGGTAGTGTTACTAAATAAAAAAGTTTCCTCAGCAAGACCAATGCCAGTTCTCAAATCCAAAAAGCTCCTTGTTAGTTCACTGTTTGGCGAATTAAGGTAATCTTATCCAGGATTTCCCATTATGATTATTCTTCACGAGAGTTATAGAGGTATGAGGAACAGGGTGTAAAGTTCACTCATCCTCCATAGAAAATGAAGGATCCACCGACCAGAAGGGTTGTTGTCTGGTGGGCTACCTGCCCGACGATTGTTGTCGGGACGTTGTATATATGCCAGTCGCGCGGTAAATTCTCTTTGAGTGATGCAGGATTTTGTGTGACGTCAGTGAGATGCGCAGTTCGCATGTGGCGATGTAAATGCTGCCACAGAGTTAAAGATTATAATTTGGGAGGTACGTATACAGAATTTTCCAGATTAGTACCTGCATCTTGATGTTTACTTAAGAAGCGGCTCCATTACCTTAAAGCTACGAATATTTTCAAAAATTCATAGTTTTTTCCGAATTCCTTCCATAACTAATCTTAATTCCTTAAGTTAACCTTAGGCTGAAATCACATGCCTGCCAGGGTTGCGGGAAAGTCCGAAAGGGATACCGGGACCTTGGCAACAGGCAACTGAAGGAACACGGGTGGGTTTTATTCAGTAAAAGTCTGACACGCCCTTCCGCTCCGCCCAGAGCGGGAGAAGTCATTGGAAGATTTCCCAAACTCAAAAAAAAAAAAAAAAATTGCTGAAATCACATTCATTTCATTTCCTTGTGCAAATCACCTTAATTTATATATTATATTGTGCTCTTTTTAATTAAATTCTAAAATAAACCGCAAAAATCCCAGAACAAATTATACCTACACCAAGAATTCAGAATTATTCCACCGAGCCAAACAGAGTTACACCTACATGGGCTTGTTACTTGAATCCGACTTATTGTAGGGAAACCCAGTGGCTTCACCTCGGGTGTCAGAATCAATCACCTACAAGCACACATTCTCAGAATCAATGGAACCGCTGTCGAGTTGTCGACACAATACCGGAATTGTCAACGCCTTGTGGCACACAGAAATGTGTAGAGAATATTAGTAGTATAATTTTTTACTGAAACTTCTCGTTCTTTGTAGTCTAAAATAATTGGCCAAGTACGAGTCAGACACACACACGGAGGGTTCCATAACACCGTACAATATGGAAAACTATTCTTTTACTATAGTAAAAAAAAAAGTTTTTAACTTTTTTTTTTTTATAGCGGCAATAGAAGTACACAATCTGTGAAAATATCAACTATCTATTACAGTTCATGAGATACAGCCCCCTGACAGACAGACGGACGGACGGACAGCGGAAGCTTAGTAATAGGGTTCCGTTTGGCACCCATCGGATACGGAACTCCGAAAAGCAGATAAAGTTTATTAAATGACAAAAGTTTAATCAGCTATGATATTTTTTGAAAACTTACTGGTTTTTAGGACAATCTCTTAGCCAAGGCAGAACAATTTATTTATTTACACTTCAAAGACAGTCTTAGGCACTAGGCATTTCCAGCCAGGGTTGCGGGAAAGTCCAAAAGGGATACCGGGACCTTGGCAACAGGCAATTGAAGGAACACGGGTGGGTTTTATTCAGTAAAAGTCTGACATGTCCTTCCACTCCGCCCAGAGCGGGAAAAGGCATTTGATGATTCCCAACCTCAAAAAAAAAAAAAGGCATTAGGCATTTATTTATGGGATAGTAACATAAAGACCATTACTATGTATAGTTACGATAAACCATGTCCGTAGCAGATTATAATATTTATTATTAACGTTGTGGATAATCTTTGGTCTAGTTTGTGTTTATTCGAGAGATAATTGTTTAATTCCTGTTCAATTTTGTTTTTTACTAAATCCTATTATACTTATTAGTTAATTCCGGTTCAATAACTTCACAGACCATAGTACCTCCTATTATTTATATTTTTTTTTTTTTATAAAAACGCCGTGGATTGTAGATTTGTTTGGCCATATCATGGATCCGTAAGTTCGTAACAAATAAATTGTATTTAACACATTAACACCGTTGATCAACTTTATACTAATATTACCATTTTGTCGTGACAGTTGGGTAAAAACTGTCAGCCTAGGAAAGTCAAAGTCAAATAATATATTTCAAGTAGGCACAAAGGCACTTTTGAACGTCAAAAACAAAGAAATAGAGCTGATTCTAGTTACCCCTTCCAAAAGGTAGTTCTCGTGGCCTTTTTTTATATTATGTTGGGATCGGTTTCCGATCTAACCGGATGCAGCTTAATACCTGTATTTATGGATCGACTATCGACTTATCTGACCTCAAAACCCAGTAACAGGGTAACACATACCCCTTGGTAAGACTGGTTGTCAAACTTTTGGGCCTCTGACTGTCAAAGATCTACGAATGACAGCCGAGACCAACGGCTTAACGTACTTTCCGAGGCACGAAGGAGTCTCTATATAATGGATAGTCACCCAATACTCAATACTCAATACATTTATTGCTTCCACATGTGGCTACGTAATAACAGCCGCACGGGTCGATCCATCGGGTTAAGCTACGCTTGCCAGGGTTGGTCCGTTGATGGGTGACCATCTTTACATACCGAGACTCCTCCGTGCCTCGGAAAGCACGTTAAGCCGTTGGTCCCGGCTGTCATTTGTGGATCTTTGACAGTCGTTACGGGTCGTCAGAAGCCCGAAAGTCTGACAACCAGTCTTACCAAGGGGTATCGTATTACCCAGGTACTGGGTTGTGGAGGTCAGATAGGCAGTCGCTCCATGTAAAATACTGGTATTCAGCTGCATCCGGTTAGACTGGAAGCCGACCCTAACATAGTTGGGAAAAGGCTAGGCAGATAATGTGAACTTAGGTGGTAGGTTTTACAAAGATATGACCATTATGGACCCATCCACGAACCGACCGCGGCAAGGGTAGCTTTACCTTCGATATACCTGTGGCTGATATTATTAACCCATGAGTTCTCCCCTATACTAAAAAGCACAAAATATAGGTAAATATTACAATTTAAAAATAATTGATAATGACTACTCCACGCATTTTATGTTTCTAGTCCTTTACCCATAATAGTAACAATGGAATAACTGATATAATAAGTTATTAATTGTCCGATTATGAACATATTGTATGAAAATACCATTGCATTTATGGAACCTAGACATTTTTATTTAACAAACGGATAAAGGAAATATTATATCTTATCATTGTTAGTTCCGATTGTTATCTTATTATTATACACATATAAACCTTCCGGATAAATTCTCTAAACTGTGGTGACAACCTCATCAAAATCTGTTGCGTGGTTTAGAAGAACAACGCGGAAATACAGACAAACGCGAAAAGATTTATAGATTATTCTAACTTTAAACCTAACTAATATTATAAATGCGAAAGTAAGTTTGTTTGTTTGACACGTTTTCACGCATAAACGGCTGAACGGATTTAAATGCAATTTGACACACGGGTAGACCATGACCCAGAATAGGACATAGTATACTTTTTATCCTGATATTCCCGCGGGATCGAGACTTACGCGGGTGAAAACGCAGGGTGCAGCTGGTAATATTATAAATGCGAAAGTGAGTTTGTTTGTTTATTTGTTCGTTACGCTTTTACGCTAAAACGGCTGAACGGATTTGGATGAAATTTGGCACATGGGTAGACCATGACCTGAAATAGGAAACAGGATTTATTTTTCTTTTTATCCCGGTGGTACGTTCCCGTGGCATAATTTCCGACCTCCAAAAGCAAAAGGCAAAAGATAGTAATAAATGTGAAAATAAGTTTGTTTGTTACGCTTTCACGCTAAAACGGCTGAATAGATTTGGATGATAGATGCCACATGTGTAAACCATGACTTGGATTAGGACATAGGATTTTTTTATCCCGATATTCCCTCGGGATCGAGACATAAGTAGGTCAAACTGCGAGGCGCAGCTAGTAATGGCATATTATTTATGTATGTTATAATAATGTGACAATTATTCTGTCTGTCTCTTACCTTTTCACGCCTAAACCACTAAACTGATCGTTATGAAATTAAACAGATTGGTAGCTTGTGACTCGGAGATGCGCATAGAATATTTGTCGTCTTGGACCGCAGACGAATTCGCCGGCAACACCAACAAATGCGACAGTTATTCTGTCCGTCAATCTATGAAACTTTTGATGTTTTGATTAATTACTATCGCAAAGGGTCCATAGTTATAAGGGCCAAAGGCCTATCCAATACAATAAAATATACAAATTTGAATAAAATAGAGGTCGCTGACAAATCTGACCAACTGAGAATTACTCAGTAAGAACATGAATCAGCCGAGGTCGCGCACTTAACTATGTAGAATTTATTGCTTAAAACTATTTTAGATAATTTTGTGGGCTTTTATATACGCAGTAGCCCTGTATTTATGGTAATGGGTAGTTTATTTTGATTCTAATTATAAATCTGTGTGGAGGTTTGTAAAAAGAGGTTGATACAGAAAACATGGCATAACGTCAGTTTTTAACGATGTGTCATCGAAAAATAAAAGATTTGCATGAATTTTTGAGCATGAACCTAAAAATTTTCCTGTCTTGGGGATTTTGAATCTTTGTTGTGATTATAGGGTAAACATAATATAATACCTATATGAACACACAAGCATTTTTATTTGAACTGCAGAAACAGGTTTTACGTAATGGATGATTTGGTAAGCTATCCGCAATTTCCGACTGGTGGCCGTATAGCTTTTTCTGTTCGAAGTTAAAGTCAAAGTTAAATAATTTATTTCAATTAGGCACATAAAAGGCAGTTTTGAACGTCAAAAACAAAGAAATAGAACTGATTCTAGTTGCCTCTTCCAAAAGGTAGTTTTCGTATGGAGAAGAATGGGAAAGAAACTCCACCGTTACTCTTTTATAAATGTTTTACAATATTTTGTATACATCAATTATACAATTGTATGTGAAGGCGATGCACTTACAATAAGATTACTGTACCACAAAAGGTAAAAATAATTAAAAATGGAGCAATGACAAATAAGCTTATGTGATAGATACATGCTGCTCACATATACGTATTTACAAACATTGTAAACGTATACGATATCACAATATTCCTAACATTTTTACAAGTAATACTAATAAGTCAGTGCGTGAGTTTAAGTTATCAATCACAGAGTGTAAAAACTATGACATACAAATAATAAAAATACAACAAAATTAGCAACCAGTTTGATTTTGTCCAGACTCTAAATTTTCTACGGAGCAAGACCAGCATGTTTCTAAAAAATCTTGTCTTGGATATAATCCTCTAATTTGTAATATTAATGTATATTAGCCATTATACGGTTTATAGTCACCGATAATGACGTTTCCATGTCGTCATCTCGTGAGCCGCTTAATTTGCCGCCATGGTTATAAGCCGTTCAGAAGAGCTTCGTTATTTTTCCTCTTCGTTAATTTCGTGATCCACTCCACATTTTTTATTTACGCTGATATTATTTAAGCCCATAGCCATACCTATTTATTTCTTTTGAATACAGATTATTCAAACTTTTATTTTTAATTAATGCTCGTGTTTACAATGTTCAAAGAGATGATTTTGTTGACCCTTTTTATTAAGCTAGAACAATTTTACCGTAATCTAAAGAATAAATAGAATAAGAATCAGATTTCCATTCACATAAGCGAAAGTCGGTATAGAAATAAGTATATAGGTCCCCGAAAAACTCCAGCCTGAAACCATAAATTCAGAGCACTCCACAAGACCAAGTTCAAAGGGATGATGGGAGCTACGAGTTTTATTGAGAGAGAATAATTAGTCTATATGCTTATAGATGCTTGGAGTCTCTCAGAGGGATCGAATCTGGAACGAGTTGATCAGGCAGAGAACCAAAGTTGTCGACATAGCTCACAGAATAAGCAAGCTGAAGTGACAATGAGCCGGTCATATTAGCCGTAGACCGCGAATTATTGGCATACGTAATTTAGGATGCCCTCAGGCTAGGAAGAGCGACGATCTTCACAGGTTGGCTGGTAGCAGCTGGATGAGAGTTGCCGAGAATCGAGCTGAATGAAGTACAATTGGAGAGGCCTATGTCCAGCAGTGGACTGCTATAGGTTGATGATGATGAACCAGTCCATAATGTTCCCACTACTTGGTCACACACAGACCTGCTCTCTGTGAGAGGGAGTGAGCCGAATTCTACCGCGCAGGCCCAGTGCAGATTGAAAAGCGAATTCAGTGGAAATCTACAAAGAGCTCTATTACAAAAGTACTTACAACAAGTCCAACATCATAAACCAGCCATATCAATTAAAATGACTACATGATATCATAAATCTATGTACCCACTGGTCACGTTGGTCACGTCTGAGACCGGATACATGCGAATATGTCCCATATTGGCAATGATATTGTATTTATTAGCTTTGTGATTGTTATCTGATTGTGTCATTCATGTAACTTGCCCTGACCTCCAGTAAACATGTGTGATAAGACAGGGGAGGTCATTGATAAGTTACGACCGTGTTACAGCCGTGTTACCGTGTTAGCAGGTTTCCAGTCGTTGCTATGACACACTGAACTTGCGAAACAGACTGAAGAGGGGCCTAGCCCGAACGGGTGGAGTTATAATATCATAGCTTAATAAGCAGCCTATAATGTTCCCATTGCTGGGACGCAGGCCGTCTCTCAGTGAGAGGGCACTTTACCTTTGTTTGAATTATTTAATCACCGCTGCTCTCAAAATGGTGAAGGAAAACATCGTGATGAAACCAGCATGTCCTAGAACCAAAAATTCGAAGACATGTGACATCTACCAACCCGCACTGGGCCCGCGTGGTGGACTATATAGTTCAGTCGATCTCACAGAGAAGAGGCCTATGTCCCAGCAGTGGGAACATGATAGGCTGATTATGCTATCGGTAGACAAAGTATGGTAGACAAAGTACAAACAGTTTCTACTAGGATACCATATTCGGAAGAAATTGCAAAACAAATTGTTCACAAGCATGTTTCTGATACTGCGCAATCAAACTTAGGCTACGCGCTTAAATATCTAGTTCCTATTAGAAGCTGATTTGAACCTGCATTTTGATATTTACTCATAAACAAACAAGTATTCTAATCGCTAACTTAAATGGTAATCTAAATAGATTCCTTGTATCCAAAATAGCTACGGCATCAATGTATGGACGTGCTGTCTTTAATTGGAAATACCTCGTAGCTCTATCCACAAAGTTCCGGGTTAGTGTCTTCTTGGACTTTGGGTCCGTTCTCAAGATTCGTGGTCCGGAGTCTATCAATCGTCAAATACAAACAAAATTTCAACAAGCAATCTTTGCCCATTTTTGTCCAGAAACTGAGCCAGAACGGCCTTGAGCTGATGAGTGACTTGACTCTCTACGATACAAACACCACTATTCTCATTGAATTTCTAGTATGTGTCGAACCCTAATTTAGATATAATTATATCAATATGATGCACAATATGGAGGATACTTATAACTTAACAGTTGTGCTATTCTGTAAAAATCTCACCATGAAACTTAGGTGAAGTGAGTTTGGAGTGAACTGTCACTGCTTTAGTATCAGTAGGTATCGATGACAATGATAGCTCACTCCACGCTCACTTCACCTAAGTTATCACGGTGATACGATTACAGAATAGCAATGCTGATCCCAACTTCGCGCAGAGGCCTGCGTAGTAGTATTTTTTGGAACCAAATGGTGACATGAGGCGACTTTGAGCGAGAGAACATGCGCAAAAGTTCGCAGAGCCTATGTTCAGACCTGCCAAATTGTATCGGCCGTATTGATAAAAACTAACACTCAAATTATTTTGGTCAATAAAGAAGAATACTTTTCAAAGCTCAACATATTTTTATTCTTAAGACGTGTTTACAATTAAAAGATCCTGTAAAATGTACTTATTCAAATTACCAGCTTCCTGATTCAAAAAAGGTACGGTTAGTAAGCAAGAGAAGTCGGATTTGACTGATACCTAAGCTTTTAATATACCCTGTTATCATAGCTAAATGCCATTGTAAGATTGATAAGAACATAATTAACTAAAATGCTGTCAGTTTATTACTAGTCGTATTACATTTAGAACGCTGCTGTACACGCGTGCGGGTCGTGACTAGGACACCTGAATGTCGTCCACTTTTACATAGGAACTTACTTACGATCTGAATAAGAATAGGATTGACCTTTCGCCATATTGTTTCTACTCCAACACAAATCATTTATTAAAATAATAAAGATATGGCAGTCACTTTTGAAAAGTCAAGGAATTGGTTAGCCGGAAAATTAAGGCTACACAGGCTACGCTACTATTTTCTATTGCTGGATCTTTTGGCGCTCGGATGACGTTGACGCTGGGGCGCTGTTGTTAAACATTTGTGCAATGACACTTGAAAATTTATGTTCAAAAACAAGATGGTTGCGTTAGTTACGACTTTGGCCACGCGTCGAAAGATTCTTTCCGTTCTAAAACATAAGTTCCTATGACGCGGACGATTATTTCGACGCTTACCGCCTGGTCACGGGACATTCCACTGCAGCGAATTTTCGCGCGGTGCGAACGGCGAAGTGTCTTGCGACTAAGTCAAATTAATAAAAATGTACTGCCCGCCCGCCGCACCACTTGCCGCACCGCCGTTCGCGCCCTTCCTGTCATGCGTCCAGGGTCCTTTTTCTGTCATGCGTATATCGCCCGCGCGCGGATCTGATTCGCGTGCAGGCTGCCCGCATCCTATCATTTCATTTATTATTTTTTATTTTTCCTATCACGCGGGCAGCACGCGTGCGGAACGCTTGCGGGCTGCGATTGTTTTTACTGTGACGCGGGTCGCACGCATGGTCATAGTACGCATATAATCGTTCATCTTAGTGCACGAGTTTAGTCATTGAGTTTCGACACACATGACACTGCAGGGGCAAACGAAATCTTTGTCCTGCGTGTGGCCAGTAGCGTGCTATTGTTGGGGAGGTTTTGCAGAGCGAAACCACAGAAAATATTGTAAGTGTATTAGGAAGGTATAAAAGCAAGAGCGTAGAAAATGGAGCACGGTACAACAATTTTATGGCTATTTCAATCTAGACAGCTACACAGCTTTTCTGTCTAGCCAGTAGCCAACGTTACTACATGGAGGTGATATATCTTCAACACACCCCCTCAACTCCAGTACGAATTGTATCTATCTTTATTTTCGCACACACATTCCTAACGCACTTATTAGTATTTCGTGTCTTACGCGAGGTAAAGGTTTGGTGAGGACATCTGCCAACATCTTGTCAGTTGACAAATATTCCAACGTTATATCTTTATTATCGCGTAGCACATCCCTCACAAAGAAATGTCTAATGTCAATGTGCTTACTTTTCGCATGATGTATACCATGATCTTCGGCAAGGCAAATAGCACTTAAGTTATCAGCATGCATTCTTACCTTACAGAGTTGATATAAACCTAGCTCTTTCAACAGGCTATTCAAATAAACAGCTTCTTTCATAGCTTCTGCCAAACTCACAAATTCAGCCTCACAAGTAGACGTCGCGACGATACGTTGCTTGTGCGAAGTCCATGATACGCTTGCACCACCTAGAATGAATAAATAACCCGTAAAAGATCGTCTATCAATGATACAGCTACCCCAATCTGCATCTGCATACCCTTGTATGCATAACCCTGTCGGCTTAAACGCCAAACCGTGAGTTATCGTACCTTTTAAGTATCGAAGAACTCGCTTCGCAGCCTTCCAATGAGTTTCCTGCGGGTTTTCTGCAAACTGCGCAAGTTTTGCCGTAGCGGTAGCGATATCAGGTCTAGTCGCTACACTTAAATACATGAGCGCTCCAATTAGCTCTCTATACGGAAATTGTTTCCCTTTTACTACTTCTTTTTCACTAATAACAGGATTTCCAATCTCCATTGGAGTCAGGATAGGATTGCAATTATCCATAGCATATTTCTTCAAGATATCCTTAATATACTTCTCTTGTGACAAGAAATACGTGTTGCCACTTTTCTTTATATCTATCCCAAGACAGAAGGTTGCTTGACCAAAGTCCTTAAGATCAAACTTCCTGGCCAATTCCTGCTTAAATTTATCTATATACATTCTCTTTTGCGATGCGATCAATATGTCATCTACGTAAACAACAACAAATAGATCTGATCCACCTTTATTGCGTTTGTGATACAAACAAGGTTCATTAATCGTAGATCTCAATCCCATTTCTCTCAGCTTCTCGTCCAGTTTTATATTCCACTGTCGTCCAGCTTGTTTGAGACCATATAGAGATTTCTTTAGACGACAGGTGTCACCACCTGCTTTCATATCTTCAAGCATCTTTGCTGCTTTTTTGCCTACTGCAGAATTAACACCATCTGCATTTTTTAATTTCTCTAAACCTTCTTTCAGCAGCTCTGGAATCTTCATATAAATATCTTCGTTCAGATCACCGTTTATATAGGCGGTATTTATATCTATTTGGTCAATGTCCATGCCCATTTCGACAGCTAAGGCGACCAACAAGCGTATAGTTGCAATTCTCGCAACTGGGGCAAATGTCTTATTATAATCTAGGCCATGTTGCTGACTGTATCCTTTTGCTACCAGTCTGGCCTTCTTTTTCTCAGAATTGTCAACATTTAGCTTTGTCGTCAGCACGTATCGACATCCTACGATATTACGATCTGAAGGTTTCTTCACAATTTCCCACGTGTCGTTATTTACTAGACTTCTTATTTCTGAAAGAATCGCTTCCTCCCATTTGACCTTTTCGTCAGATGTCAAAGCTTCTTTTAACGTGGTTTCAATAGCTCCAGCAAAATCATCAGTGTCGACGTATTCTTCCGTCGATGACTCATTGTCGCTACTTTCTCTTACCTCAACCATGTTGTATATTTTACGAGGGCGGCCAACATGTCCTTTCTGAATCCTTGGCCTTCCAGGACCTCTCCTTAAAGTAATGTTTCTATCACCAATTCCAGTAGATTCTGTACTCTCTGTACTTCCTTCATCAATCATTGGCACATTCGGTTGAATATCTAATGGAATTACTTCTCTTGCAGGTTCATCACTAATTGGTACATCCGGCTGTTCTTTAGTTTGAATTTCTATATCAACAGTCTTTCTAACAATACTCTTTTCACATTGTGGTTCAATTAGTGATTCATTAGAGACCTTACACTCAATTTCAGTTTGTTTACCTTCCTGAAATTTTACATCTCTCGATACTACGATTTTTCTACTTTCAGGTATCCATATTTTATAGCCATTAGCATCAGCTGGATAACCCACAAAAATGCCGAGTAAACTACGTGCTGCAAACTTATCCTTACCTGGTTCCTTTTCCAAGACATGTACTTTCGTGCCAAACGTTTTTAAATATTTGACATTCACAGGTCTCTCAAACCATTTTTCGTACGGAATTTCACCATTCAGACTGCTAGTTGGGCACCTATTACGCAAATAACATGCAGTAGCTACAGCTTCTGCCCAAAAACTTGGTGAAATACCTGACGATAAGATCATGCATCTTGCCATTTCAATCAACGTACGGTTCATCCGTTCGGCGATGCCGTTACTTTGAGGTGAATATGGCGTCGTAAGACGTCTCTTAATACCTTCATTTTCTAAAAATTCATCGAATATTTTATTTTTGTATTCACTTCCATTATCCGTTTGTAAATATTTAATTTTTCTTCCAGTCAAATTTTCGACATGACATTTAAAAATCTTAAACTTTGACAAAACGTCACTTTTATTTTTCAGCATATAAACTTCACACCAACGAGTACAGTCGTCAATAAAAGTAATAAAATATTTATTTCCGCCATTCGATTGAACTCTCATTGGACCTACCACATCAGAATATATTATTCGCAACTTCTCGTTGCAGCGTGAACTGGATTTCACAAAAGGCAACGATACCATTTTTCCTTTAGCACACACATCACAATCATGCAAGTTACTATCAATCTT
Source organism: Lithophane leautieri (assembly GCA_949152455.1). NCBI lineage: Eukaryota > Metazoa > Arthropoda > Insecta > Lepidoptera > Noctuidae > Lithophane > Lithophane leautieri. The sequence goes on from OX424478.1 coordinate 13,354,565, forward strand.
TATCGGATCAATACCTGATTTCTTAAGTACTTTCATAAGATCCCTAGCATTCAGATGTCCCATACGCTCATGCCACCGATACAGATCAACACTTTCACTACATACCACAGACGCTGAAGCGTCCAACTCCTTCAAGTAATACAAATCACCTCGCCGATCAGCGGTCAGTTTTACCTCACCTTTTTTAACTGCATAGGCTACGTCGTGCTTGAACGTGACTTCACAACCTCGTTCAGTAAGCTGGGCGATGGAAATTAAATTACTACGTAAATCGGGAACCAACAGGGTATTTTCAAATTGAATTTTACGCGTTCGATCATCATTGCACGCTAATAACTTAACTGTACCTTTACCTTGCACGGTTGTCAAAGAATCTGTGGCTAATTTTAATTTTTGACTCGCAGGGAGTATCTCAGCAAACCTTTCCGCGTCATTGCACATGTGAGAAGTGCAACCACTATCAAAGATCCATTCTTGACGGCGCTTCGCATCAACAGCGATGCGGCAGTCATCTGAAACATGATTTATGGTTAAAGTTTCACAACTTTCATGACTAGTGCATGACTCCACACGTCGGGTTTCTTGAGTCTTCTCCTTTTTCTTTGTGCAGTCCGATGCCTTATGGCCAAAATTGTGGCACTTAAAACATTTAAACTTAAAACATTTAAACTTAAATGTTTTTCCCGTAATTTTCTTCGGATGTTTGTCCAAATACATGGCTCCTTCTATTTTATCAACTTGAGCGTTTCCTCTTGAACTATCTTCTTCGATTATTTTAACTCTTAGTTGCTCTGGCTTTGGGAGTTCATCTCTAGACTCTATGGCACATCTAAAGTTTTCATAACTTCCCGGAAGACTGTACAGCAACATGATCGTTAATAAATCATCATGGATTTTTATATCCATTTCTTCCAATTTGTCGACAGCTTCAAAAAAGGAATCAAGGTGCTCACATACCTTTTGATTTTCACTCATCCTTTGTAACATGAGCCTTTTCATTAAATTCGCTTTCTTTGCAGGTCCTCTTGATGCAAACAAGCTCTCTAATTTCAACCATACCTCTCGTGCAGTCTCCACCCTTTTTACATGACGAACTACACTCGGATGTAATGCCAATATCAGCTCAGACTTTGCTTTTCTGTCAGCCGTCTTCCATGTCGATATATCAGCATCGGTAGTAGGTTTTGGTTTGTCTCCACTTACATGCTCCCAGAAGTCATTCTTTATTAACAATGCTTCCACCTGTACCTTCCAACTGTCGTAGTTGTCCTTCGTCAATAATTCTATACGCACATTCGAAGTCATTTTTCTTCCTACATGTACTTTTCAAATCTTTTACAATTTCGAATTATTTTCACAACTCATTTTACTGCCCTGAGCCCATAACCATTGTTGGGGAGGTTTTGCAGAGCGAAACCACAGAAAATATTGTAAGTGTATTAGGAAGGTATAAAAGCAAGAGCGTAGAAAATGGAGCACGGTACAACAATTTTATGGCTATTTCAATCTAGACAGCTACACAGCTTTTCTGTCTAGCCAGTAGCCAACGTTACTACATGGAGGTGATATATCTTCAACAGCTATCACCCGCATGCGGACCAGATCCGCAAATACGCATGACAGGAAAAGGGCCCTTAGTGTCCTTTTCTTTTTGCATTTATTTGTACCATCGAAGAAGTTCATATCTATGCACCGTAAGGACTATTTCTGCTTGCAGCGCTCAGCCGTTATAGAACCGGGGCGGTAACAGATGTAGTCATCGTGTTCACGGGATTTTGTTTTGAAACTGCTAAGATATGATGTTCTTCGATAGTACAGTTAGTTAGTCATTTAATTTAGAACCTAGTGTTATTACATTAATTAAAAAAAAAAAAATGGCAAAAAGAAGTTCCTATTGGTTCTCATTTAAGTTGTTATTTGTCAACTGAATATTGCACGTCAGTGATGATGAGGTCAACGATGATGCACGTTTGACCAGAAATAACTTGACATAAAGTCTTCAGGGTTACAGCTATCGCAAAACACAGGTAAAAATGTAGATAGAATTCGCTGACGCAATAGCGTTTCTAGTAAGGTTAGGTCAAGGTTATATTTTCTGACTGTCACAGGAACTTACGTAAACCTAGTTTAGGAGTCAGTTTATTAAAATATTGACCTTTGTATTAAGCCGCTTATATTTAGTCATAAGGATATTGTTAAAAGTATTTTTGGTGAAATAAATTATTTATTTATTTTATTAGATATTTATGTTTTCCAAATCTTATTTTGAAATAAGATTTAACGATTTTATTATCTACTGATTAAAACAATACTTATGCTGTTACAAAATCTTAATTAACTTCCATCAATAGAATAATCGAAAGATGCACAAAAAAAAATATTACGAAAGAAAATACAAATTAATAATAAAAAACGACGCTTAGAATTAAAAAAAAAAGTGTGCTCACAAAAACGTAAACACACTTGTACATTTATGTTTATAATAGAAAGAGACAGAGAGAGATAAGTCGCATGGAGGCTTAACGCTTTTACCTTACGTGACGATTTTTATCAATCAACTCCTAACTCTAACAAACTTCGTTAAAATAAAGCACACACACAAATAAATACGTACGAATACCCTTTCAGGAAAAAGCTTATATTTTGGAAGTTTGAAAGCTTGACTGACAAGCAATTGGAGGTTTGATATCATCCTTACTAATACTAATATACTAATTTACTAATCATTACGAATTCACTAATATTTACGAATTATATTATTAATATTATAAATGCGAAAGTAACTCTGTCTGTCGCGCTCTGAACCGTTTGGTACACAGATAGCCTGAGAAAGGACATAGGCTATTTTTTATCGACATACCACGCGGGCGGAAGCTAGTGTGACATAAAAAAAATACTTATAAATATCTAGTTGATATTTCCTTTTATCAGATTCCCTTTTACTCTCAGCTTCCAACACGGGATCGTAATAACATCGCGCTCGATAAATAAAGACGTGACCCGACTTCGTATCGATACTCGACCTCTCCAGTATTGCTACAAATAACGACATCTCCGCGAGAACTGCGGCAAAACCAGCACTATTTTTTTTAAAGGAATAAAAACGAGAACTTTTTTTTGGTTGATGTTCTAACATTTTCCTCTTTTTACTCGACTGCTCCAGAAGGAGGGTAATGTTTTTCGAGAGTATTTATGTATGTTTGTTTGTATGTATGTATGTCTATTTCTTTGGCATGCTCTGTAGCCTAAACGGCTTGATGGATTTTAACATACGAGATGTCGATAGGTTCGTCTTAATTGTGGGAGTGACAAACTAAGGCTATAAAAAAAAAATTGCAGGCGGGGACAATCAAAAGTAACACCATATTTCAGGTTACTGATTTGTCCCCGCCTGCAATACCTTACAAAAAACAAAGTTCAATGCTTGTTTTTCTCTATTCGGTTATAGGTTTTTACAGTCGGGTTTTTGTTTTTTAAATAATTATTGAATTGTTGCTGTTGCTGAATAGGTACAGTCAACTATAAGTCATATACCTAATGATTTCTTTAATATGGGTACAGGGGGCCAACCACCACCGCTTATAGCAGTATTATTTTAAAATATTACTTTAGTGTAGGAAAGAGTTGAAGCTCTACAGGACGTATATCTCTATCTCTTTCCACCACTGAAGTAACATTAAAATAATAGTGCTGTAAGCAGTAGTAGTAAGCTCCCAGGAAAATCAACTTCTTTAAAAAATAAAGAACGTCATGCCAGAAGGCGTATTTTTAAAAAATGTCGTGTTTTTTTAAAGTGCCGAAGAAATAAAATGTTAGTAACATTGACAGCACCTTTATTTCGTAGCGATAAGGGTGGATTTTGTAGTTTAAGTTAGAGTTACTTCTGTTGTGTGATTGCCTGTACTCAGGTATTGCTATAAATGTTTAACTGGTACATACTAATTCCATGCACAAAATAATGATCTTTGTGGCAACTTGGCAACTGGATAAAAAAGGCATTCTATTTTTAAATGAAGAATCACGATCGCTTGTAGCTGCTCCAAACTCAAAATTGCCTGGCACAGACAAGATTAAAATAATTAACCACAGTATCTATGACCAGTAGCAACAATCAATTGTAATGTTCCTACTATTTGAAGGCCACAAATGTAACGAACTTTCACGAGGCTTACTTCCTGAACTTTTTGTTTCTACTATCATTAAGATAAATACGTTCAATTAGGAAGCAAAAAATGTTACGCACGGTATTGTGGTGAAAAAGTGTGAGGGGTTTGAAGGTTACAAGGACGGAGAAAGATATTTTGATGGTTTTGGTTCGTTGGTGGATTAGTTCCGACCTTGTAGGGTTTAATGAAAATATTTGTTTTTTATGACTGCCTCGCCGATCTTGTGTCCGCAAGCGGTCGGGTTCAGTACTGGTAGATACTTTACTTTACATGGTTTTAGAATAAAATCTCGGTGTTTTCAAGTTGTTGGCATATGTGAGACAAACGTTAGATTTGTACTAAGAATAAGAAGAAACGGGCGACAGCGAGCCCGTACGAGGCCGCTTGTATACACTAAGAAATTTCACCGTGTCTGCTGCAGATAGGGACTAAGGGTCTCCGCACACGGGCCACCGGCCATAACCACAAAACGCCCCCACCGGCATATTTCCTATAGTTCTCATACATTTTATATGGACTCGCCGCACACGGGCCACACGTGACAGCCACAAACGCTGCGGCGTTTACTGCAGGATATGCCGGTGGCGGCGTTTTGTGGTTGTGGCCGGTGGCCCGTGTGACCCTAATTCATCATGTATACGACAAGAATTTTGTCGGATCTAGGCATGAACTATAGCTATGTATAGTCCAGATCGAACGTCGGCCAATCTCAGCGGAGACTAGCCATCATACTGGGAGATACTGCGTAGACGCAGGTACACTCTCTCTCCTCATTATTATAGTCCAAAGCAATAGCAATCCGACACAACCGGACAGAGATCAGGCGCAGGACGAACGGCGTAACGTGTTTTCCAAAGCAAAGGGGGTGTGACAACGCCAATTTCCGAACCTTGGGCTGTTACTGAGAAATTCCTAATGGAAAAACCCAATGACACTTTTTCCGGCATGGGAATCGAACCCAGGATCCCACGCTCAGCAGCCGCCCTTTGCGACCACAAGACCAACGGGGCAGTCGGTTCTATATTTTATAAACTTATCCAAAAACCCATAACATGATTTCCTGTAATTAACGTCCAATAACGACAATTAACGTCCGTGTACTTAACCCATAATTAACGTCAGTAAAGGTTTCCGTCCACACACGTGTCCAGAATCCGTTGTCTGTCTAACGCGAGTCTAAGCCATAACATACGGCTTGCGTGTGGGCTCCGGGAACATTAATCTTAGTCAGCCTGGAATTAACCACGGTAACCTGTGATAGGTATACTACATGCTGTCATGAACCTGCCTACAATAATATTTAGGGATGGACTTGAGACCTCAGGTTACCTACTAGTGTATGTTTTTATAAGTTCTTATTTTAAGCGTTTATGCGGCTTCCAAAGTGTGGAATAACCTGCCGCCGCCTATTCGATCAATTAACACGATCGACACATTTAGGCGACGCCTACGGCAGTACTTCATAGATGTGCAACGGAAGCTAGACATGGTTCATATAAATACTTCTTTGTTATAAATAAGGTATACCTATTATTTATTGACAACAGTCCATTGTTTCTTGTGCAACCATAATATCACTATGCTTCTTTTGTTAAATATCCATTTATAATTATCTATAATTACTTTTATAAAAATATCAAATCGAGTTATTATTATTATTTGCTGCACATATCTATCTTTTTTTTATAATTAAACATCTACACACACTATAAAACTGATTTACATCTGTAAGACGTCCTCCTAACATAAGGTCCAGTTGAAAACCAGCGTCAGGCACTGGTTGTCTGGCATTCAGGCTGAACTGGGCCTGTTTGGCGCAGCCGTGAGGCGCACAATACTATCTTTATGTTCTTTGTTTTTTGTATAAATATTGTGTGCCTTACCTGGGTCAAATAAATTTATTTTCTTTCTTTCTTTTCCTTACATGTTAGTAGATGGGGCGGAGCTCGTGGCTAAGTATAACAGCCGCACTGGTCGATCCATCAGGTTAAGCTACGCTTGCCGGGGTTGGTCCATGGATTGGTAACCATCTTTACATATCGAGACTCCTCTTTACCTCGGAAATCATGTCGTCGGTCCCTTGCTGTCATTCTTGGATCTTTGACAGTCGTTATGGGTAGTCAGAAGCCCGAAAGTCTGACAGCCAGTCTTACCAAGAGGTATCGTATTACTCAGTTACTGGGTTGTGGAGGCAGTCACTCCATGTAAAATACTGGTATTCAGCTGAAAAGGCTAGGCAGATTGATTTGTAAGCAGATAGGTAAATGTTAAGATAACATATGATTAAATTTTACTAGCAAATTTTCGACAAATTCCTCTTGGCATATCAATAATTTTTTTTTAGGTTTCGTTCCCTTTACAGTAATATTATTTACTAGCTGTGCCCCGCGGTTTTACCCGCGTAAGTCTCGATTCCGTGGGAATATCGGGATAAAAAGTATCCCATGTCCTATTCCAGGTCATGGTCTACCTATGTGCCAAATTTCATCTAAATCCGTTCAGCCGTTTTAGCGTGAAAGCGTAACAAAAAAACAAACTCACTTTCGCATTTATATTAGTTCGGATAGGATAGGATTTGTTTTTAGCCAATTATAGTATTAGTGACGAGTCTGTGTTGTCTAGTTATACTACCAACATAGTGACTGAATCATTATGTTGTACGAAGGAGGATCCACCTATAATACCAACATCTTTGGAGGCCACTACCAGTCAGATAGGGTATTCTCTTCCTGCTGAAACTGCGACGGGCATTCTGGACTCCTCACTTGTACTTGTGGAGATCACTCCGGATAAGTTTTTAAACTAGTAAGTAAGACAACAGAAGTTACCCCTTCAAATAAACCATTATTATTATTAGAGAATAATAAAAAGGTATCTTCTGGCAATATTATACACAAAAACAAAAAACCAAAGGGGGGGCAACATACGTTAAAATTATTCAATCAAAATATCCAAGGTTGCTCTTCCAAATTACTGGAAATAGAATTGTTTTTAGAAAATACCAAGTTTGATGTAATTTGTTTAACAGAACATTGGTTAAAAGATCATCAAGTAGTGTCAATTAATTATGAAAATTATTGTGTAGTTAGCCATTTCAGTCGGAAACGTATGTTACATGGCGGTTCATTAATATTAGTAAAAAATTCAATAAAATCAAAAGAACGGAAAGACATCATTGGACTGTCTGTTGAACACACCATTGAATTGTCCTGTGTTGAGCTTGATAAGCATGTTATAGTATGCGTATACAGACCTCCAAGCTACCAGAATCTATCTATGTTTGATTCTGTAATGGAAGAGGTCCTAAAGAAACTTATTGTTAATAGTAAGTCAATAATCATATGTGGTGATTTTAACATTAATTTATTAGAAAATAACTCGAATACTGTCCGATTATTAAGCCTTTTTAGGTCATTTGATTTGTCAAATGTTTTTATTGAACCAACCCGAGTGACAGCTTCTTCTGCCACTTGTATAGATAATATTTTTTGTAATTGTGATTTCTTACAGAAACAAATTGTAAATAAGTTGCCATCTGATCACAGTGGACAATCAATAACTTTTTGCGCCTACACGCCTTTACAAAAAATTCAAATAAGGTTTAGGCCAATCACATGTAGAAACTTAGAGAAATTAAATAATTCTTTGGCCAGTAAATTATGTGTTCAGAGTTTTAACAATATATGTGACCCAAATGAGTTTTACGCCGATTTCTTTTCACTAATAAACAAGCAATTTAATGACACTTTTCCACTAAAGACTAAAACTATTTACACAAAGTTCTTATTTAGTGATTGGGCGACTCCAGGTATTCGTAAAAGCAGGGAAAATCTTTTTGAACTTTATGGCCTAAAGCAACATATGAATAATAATACAACCTTTCATCAGTATGTTGCAAAATATTCTAAAACTTTTAAAAATGTGTGCAAAATTGCTAAAGCTCTTTACATTAGCAATAAAATAAAATCAGCTGATGATAAAATAAAAACTACCTGGCAAATAATAAATAATGAAACAGGTAGGAAAAAACAGCGTAGTACTGAATTTAATTTAGAGACTGCACATGGCCCAATCAACTCGGATGTAGAAGTAGCTCAGGAATTTGAAAACTTTTTTGGTAATATTCCAGTTAAAACTACTGGAGCTTTAAATTCCTCACCCGTGCTTTCTGCTGCCCTACTTAGAAATAATGTAAAGGCATGCCCTTTGGAGTTAAGGTTTCAGCATACAAACCCCCAGGCAGTTATAAAAGCTTTTAAAGATCTTAAAATTAAATCAACAGAAGATCTATGGGGAATGTCTGTAAAAGTCTGTAGATCTATCATCGAAACCATTGCGCCCTATCTAGCTTTCATATTTAACACCAGTGTAGACCAAGGAGTCTTTCCGGATCTCATGAAACACAGCAAAGTAGTTCCTTTGTTCAAATCCGGTGATAGTAAGGAACCTAACAATTATAGGCCTGTGTCAATTCTGCCAGTTCTCAGTAAGGTGTTTGAAAAGTTGATGCTCAATCAAATGTTACGTCACTTCAATAAAAATTCCATCTTTCATGAACAACAGTACGGTTTCACCAAAGGGCGTTGTACCACTGACGCCGGGGTTACCCTAATAAAGAACATTTTTAACGCCTGGGAAGAAGCACAGGATGCCATTGGAATCTTTTGCGACCTCTCGAAGGCGTTCGATTGCGTCGACCATGAGACACTTCTGCTGAAACTAGAGCACTATGGGGTTAGAAATACAGCTCTTGATTTACTGAGATCATATCTGAAAGATAGGAAAGTTAAAGTTCAAGTAAACGGCGTAAACTCATTGGGGTCTGAAATGGCAATGGGCGTTCCTCAAGGCTCGATATTAGGTCCATTCCTCTTCTTAGTTTATATTAATGATTTACCCCAATTACTTCTAAATCAACCGAAGATGGTGTTATTTGCAGATGACACATCATTGATTTTTAAAATAAATCGACGATCACAAAATCTTGACGACGTGAATAGCTCTATTCTTCAGGTCCAAGATTGGTTTACGGTAAATAATTTGGTACTCAATGAAAAAAAAACCAAATGTATTCGATTTACATTACCTAATGTTAGAAGTAGCGAATGTGACATCATATTGAATGGAGAAAAACTAGAGTTTATTAATGAAACAGTTTTTCTGGGTATCACGCTAGACGAGAAATTACAGTGGGGACCTCATATAAAATCTCTTGCGGGGCGGTTAAGCTCGGCCGCTTATGCTGTCAGAAAGATAAGACAGTTAACAGATGTAGAAACCGCGCGTTTGGTCTATTTCAGTTACTTCCACAGCATTATGTCGTATGGCATTTTACTGTGGGGTCGGGCTGCTGACATTGAATCCATCTTTATTTTGCAAAAGAGAGCTGTCAGAGCCATTTATAATCTATGTCGCCGCGAATCTCTCAGGGAACTATTTAAAAGGATTAATATTATGACGGTACCTTGCCAATTTATTTATGAGAATATTATGTATGTAAGAAAAAATTTAAATCTATTTAAGAAAATAAGTGACAGACATAATTTTAATACTAGAAATAAAGATAAAATAGATCAACCATTTTTCAGATTAGCTAAAGTACAAACATCTTTTATGGGGTACTGCGTTAAATGCTATAACAAAATACCTTGTGATATATTGCAATTAAATGAAAGAAAATTTAAAACTCATATAAAAAGTACACTTTGTAAACAAGCTTATTACAAATTAGAGGATTATATCCAGGATAAGAATGCTTGGAAACATGCTGGTCTTGCTCCATAGGACAATTTAGAGTCTGGACAAAATCAAACTGGTTGTTAATTTAGTTATATATTTTATTATTTGTATGTCATAGATTTTTACACTCTGTGATTGCATGGAATCACGCACTGATTTATTAGTATTACTTGTAAAGATGTTAGGAATATTGTAATATCGTATACTTTTACAATGTTTGTAAATATGTGAGCACCATGTACCTATCACATAACTGATTTATTTGTCATTGCTCCATTTATATTTTTTTTTTTTTTTTGCCTTTTGTGGGACAGTAATCTTATTGTGGGTGCATGGTCTTCACATATAATTATATAATTCATGTATACAAAATATTGTAAACATTTTTGAAAAGAGTAACGGTGGAGTTTCTTGCCCATTCTTCTCCATACGAAATCTACCTTTTGGAATGGGCAACTAGAATCAATTCTATTTCTTTGTTTGTTTTTTTCATTGACGTTCAAAAGTGCCTTTTATGTGCCTATTTGAAATAAATTATTTGACTTTGACTTTGACTTAGCAAGGAGGAGGCAGCTATGCTATTCGATAACCTAGTATTTAAAACGATTTGTAAGTATAAAGCCGTTTGTCCACCGCACCGTAAAGGGGACGTCAACGAGAACGAGGTGACGACGCCAAAGTAACGACAGTACATTTACTATGGCCGAATAAACTCGTTTCTCGTTGACGTCTTCCGTTCACGTTGCGGTGGGCAAACAGTGTAAAGCTAGCCATTCATGATATGAAAGCTCGTAGAATTATTGGTAGCACCACTAGATCAACGTGGCAGTGACCACTTTTGAACTTATACTTTACTACAATATCATTTTAATTAGCCAATGACATTAGACGAATGTCAAACCACAAATAGGCAGACATATTTCACTTTTGACATTGACATTGACTTGATTGATAGATTAGCTCCAAGTTTTGCTGAGCCATACCACGTCTGAGCAGGCCGGCACTATTGTATATAGAATACAGAAGTTCCGCTCCATACAATGAGCGCAAAAGGGGCAAGCACACAAAGACGCGTCTGCCGTTATTGAGAGCAGTGGTGGCTCAGTGGTAACGGACACGATTTACGAGTCGTCAGTCGTAGTTTAGAATCCAGACAGGCGCATTACTTTGTGTAAATTAAATCATCACCACAGCTCTCAAAACGGTGAAGGAAAACATCGTGAGGAAACTGGCATGTCTTAGGCTCAGATCAAATAAAAAACCAAGACGGAGCGCTGTCAACAGTGACTTGAAGCCGGTTTCGTAAACATGTGTGCACTTAGTTTGGTGTAGTGTCATTGTAAATAGTTGCAAATATATGTGTGTGAGCGTTTAGGGGTATGAGGAACAGGGAGTAAAGTTCACTCATCCACCATAGAAAAGGGAGGATCCTCCTGACTGGATATAACTGTACTGAATGACTATTTCGTGAATTCATGACATTTGGCACTTATATGAACTTATGGAGTTGTATTGCTGATTCTAATGATTATAATTCTGTAAAGCGATATTTGTTACGGTCGCGAATCATATTTTAATCAACATACAACCTGACACTGACCTGCAAATTGCAAAAAACGGAAGAAAATTTTAATTTCGCAGGCTGCCTTAGCGCATCCCTCTTAAGTTTTTACAGAATAGCACTACTGTACGTATCTATTTAGTGACGCTTATATCTGACGGGATATAGAGACTGACCTTGGTAGAGAAATGAGCCTGTTAAATGTTTACGTATGTGTCACTAACGACCTAGGCCTCCAGGGCTCCATGAACAGAATACATTTTTTATATGAGGCGCCTGGGGCTTTCTGGATTGATATCTTAAATTAAAATACATTATTAATGTTTTTAGTTGACAGGATATTAGCAATTCGCTTGTAATAATATCAATGAGTGTAATACATTTTGATTCTGATACAATAGATAGTTATTATAATCGCGTGCGAATGTGTTGTAGAACTTCTTACGCTGATGTCAGTCGCGTACGGTCGGTCGCGTACGCGTAGCAACGTAGTACGCGCTGCGGACGTCAGCGTCGCAGTATTGTGCTATATAGAACACAATATAAGTATATACGCACGCGCGACCGATGTACGCGACCGACATCGGCGTAAGAAGAGTTCAGGCCTAAGATTTCGTATAATAGTGGAAGTAAATCGGTTTAGAATTTCAGTGTTGTGACGAGGTTCTTCTTAAAGCAATTAGTATTGCAGCTCTTAGAATCATTTAAAGTACTTAATTATGGTTGAAATAATATGTGGGTAAGTAGATCCTCCCACTCCTCCCCGTCGGATATAGGTACATAATTTTTTTTTTTACTATTTTCTTATAAATCTCGAAGAAAATTGTTGATTTATTTATTTATTTATAAAGGTACACCAACAGCTTCTGTGTATAATATATCTTAAGTACTATAGTTAACAATAGCCTCGGACTTACACAGTCGCCAATTACAGGATAACCAGCAATCTCAGGAATAGGTGATAACACATAGTAATACTAAAACTAAAAGAATTAAGAAATTATGGCAAAATATTACTTAAAGTTAAGATTAATAAAAAGGAAAATAAAATTACACAATGAACAATATTGCAATTTTGGCACTCAACTAAGACATAAACAACAATAATAAAAACTGAAATAACAATGAGATCTTAAAGGAAAGTTTAGGTTCTAATATAAATTATAACAAAAAGGTTAAGATTTTCCAAAATATACAACTGTAACTAACATAAATTAACAGTCTGCATTTTTCGGGACTTTTGTATTTTGGCTCTAAAGACTTTTATAGAATCAATCAGTTGATAAAAGAAATTAAAGAAAAGATGGGGGAGGAAGAGGCAAGTCATCCCCCTACCAGTTCACAGGAGACACTTTTTCAAGATAAACGTCAAACGTCTCGAAGGTCAAAATCAAATTATTCGTAAAAAAATATGAACCTTCTCATATTACGTGGTACATGAAGTACAGTTGACCCAATATTTACGTTCCTGACCTAAAAAAATACAACATTTTATTTTTAATTTAAAAAAAAACGCGGTTCCTACAAAAAAAAATTGTGGTAGGTTCAGAAGACCCACTAGAACCCTCAAATAGCCTCACATTCTTTTTTGCGAGTCGGCACGTTTCTGAACCCAATCCGAAGAATTTCTGACAAAAAAAAAACAATGCAGGATAATTATGTAAGTACCTACATGAGACTACTTATTCTAGTACTTTGAAGAGCCTTTTAAAAGTTTAGTTTAGTAGCAGAGATAGCCAACCTGGGGCTAATAACATGTACTCTGTGGCAACGGGTTTAGTGGGTGCCAGGGGTATCGTTGTACGTAGAGGACGCTGACCTTAACGACACAAAGTTTACATAAAGGAAAAGGTAATAAAGGCGACTGGATTAGTTTTGTGCGCTAGCAGCTGTGTGCAAGTTTCTTGGGTGAATAAAAATAAAAGTTATAAAACTAAAACCCAACTACGACTAAAAAGTCACCTAAAAAGGTATAAACAAGACATCACAGGCAGACAAATTAAAAATCTGGAGTCACACGTGTTAGTAAATCAAAGAGAATACGTGGCCATATTAAAAAATCAATATTTTATGGCTTTATGTCCTCTAGAGGGCGTCATATTTAATTTGACATCACATAGCCTTTATCCAGCGGACAATCAAGACGCTTCCAACGATACCTCACACTATTCAAATTATGATGAGCAGTTTAGAAGATATGAGGGGACACATGAACATACATACATACATACCGGTCAAAATCATAACCCTCCTTTTTGCTTCACCGTAGTCGGGTGAAAATAAAGGTTCTTTTATGACTAATAACCTGTCCATATTTTAGTATTTGTGGCAGGAAAGCTAGCGGAAACATGTTAAAATACTGTAACTAAGCAATAAGAGAGAATAAAGATAAATGTATCATATATATAAAACCGGCCAAGTGCATGACGAACCACGCACAATGAAGGGTTCCGTAGTTGGGATGAATTTATCCAACAAACTTAAAATTGTAGTTGAAAAACTTGAGCTACGTATGGTATTCCGAAATACCGCTCACCGAAAGGACGGTTTTCCGATAACACTCTACTCCGACGGTTAGTTGAACGAAAAAATAATTGGCCGATGAAACGTTTCGCCGAAAATATTATTTATCGACGGTTGGTAGTCCGAATGAATCCTTCGCCGATGTAACGGTTCACCGAAAACACTCTTCACCGACGATTGGTTAAACGATCGAATCTTTCGCCGATAGCATTCAGTTTACGCTAGCTATTATATTTTATAATTATGTGCAATGCAGCTAAACAATACTCGAGTCCCATGTTTAATTTTATCAGCATAGATGAATAAATAAATACCGGGAGCTTCCAAAATAAAATATTGCCCACAGAAGCAGCTGAAATTGGCCACTTGTTTAAGAAATATTATGTTGGATTACATCACACGCAGCAAACAACTAACACGGGTTTGATAATAAAAAGAAATCAGGCATTATTTCCACCAGCCATGTGGTCAGTTTACGATCGCACACTTTCTGTTCCAAGGACACAAAATGCATTAGAATCGTGGCATGAACGATGGATCACGCTTCTCCATAAAAAAATGGAACATTTATAAAACAATTATTGAATTTGCTAAAGAGCAGAAGCATACAGAATGTGTCATTGAACGAATCAACTCCTCGGAACCCATGCCAAAGCGTAGACGTAATGCACAGGTTGAATATGATGCTAGGATACAAACACACTTATCACAAAAGAGTGAAATGAATATTGAATCTTTCTTAGGTGGATTGGCCCATATTCTATACCTGAAAAACAAGAAATAAATATATTTTTTATATCAATAAAGAATTAAAATAATTATAAGTACAAATAATAATAATAACTCACTATTTACTATATCTTCAAAAATTTATCACGTTGTGTTACTTTTATTTGTTTCTTGCTTTGTTCGCACAGTTTATTTAATTTTTTTCTATTGTCACAGTTCCAATAGAGAAATCATAATAATCATAATCATATTCTTTATTGTAAAAAACAATATAAATTTGCCTTTTTGATTAATTTTCTTATTGTTACATTAAAACTTTGTTTTTTTTTTCTATTGCCACACTTCCATGTATTATTTTATTATTACCTGTATTTTTAACATGACTTCTACAAGACCTAAGGGTGTTGTCAAGCTGAAAGAAAAACTATCCATTTGGCAAAAGAATTCCCCTACAACGAGTGCTATCGGCGAAAGATTCGTTCGTTTAACCAATCGTCGTTGAAGAGTGTTTTCGGTGAACCGTTACATCGGCGAAGGATTCATTCGGACTACCAACCGTCGATAAATAATATTTTCGGCGAAACGTTTCATCGGCCAATTACTTTTTCGTTCAACTAACCGTCGGAGTAGAGTGTTATCGGAAAACCGTCCTTTCGGTGAGCGGTATTTCGGAATACCATACGTAGCTCTACAAAAATTGGCACTTTAAAGCTTAATATTTCGCAAGCAATTTAATAAAA
Organism: Lithophane leautieri; assembly: GCA_949152455.1. NCBI lineage: Eukaryota > Metazoa > Arthropoda > Insecta > Lepidoptera > Noctuidae > Lithophane > Lithophane leautieri. The sequence continues at coordinate 13,370,023 of OX424478.1, forward strand.
TTCCAAAATCAATTAAAGAGTTAAATTTAAATGGATTTAAAAATAAACTGAAAGACTTGCTATATATTAAATGTTATTATAATTTAAACGACTATTTGAATGATACTTTGACATCCTAATTGAATTGTTGATATTTTATACTTTGACATCCTACTCTGACATTAAAATGATAGTTTAATATCCCAAATAAATTGTTTGTGTTTATGACATTATTATTAACTGACATACCTAAAATTGTAATTGTAATTCGTAATTATGCAATCAATAATGCTAATATTAACCTAATAGTGTCTATCCTGTAATAAATGTATGTACCTAATATTTGCACGCCACACTTGGCAGAATGTGATGATACTATTGACTAATCTTAAGACCATATAATGTACCATATTCTGACAAATAAATGATTATGATTATGATATGATATGATGATTATGAAGCGAATCTTTGAATCCAAAAATGATTTTCACAAACTCACATTATTTTTAAATTACCTTTCCATCGTTACTCCAAACCATGGGATCAACGAGAAAAAAAAAACCATCCCGTCTTTACGTGTAGGGGAGGTACCTTAAAAAAAGATATTAAAAAAAAAAAAATTGGCGTGATTTATATGTATATCCATACCAAATTACAGCTTTCTAGTACCAACAGTCTCTGAGCTAAGCCGCGGACAGACGGACGGACGGACAGACAGACGGACGTGGCGAAACTATAAGGGTTCCTCGTTGACTACGGAACCCTAAAAAATTGTCATATTCATATCTAGATTAGAGTCCAATAAAGGAGCAAATCCTTTCCGCTGCCTTCCATATCAATAATACTTGTCAGTTTCAATTGAAGGCTCGTAAAGGAAGTATTTGCACAGTATAATATAGAAACAGTATTATGTCTTGGTAGTGACCTTGAAATAATTACCTACAGCCGCTCGGTAGATAAACCTTGCGTAACTGCCACGCACTCGATATTTATTTTATTTAATACTTTAAGCACATAAATGTACAGAGGCGGACTTAATGCCATAGGCATTTTCTACCAGTCAACCTTTGGGTGATGCAGAGATACTGTTGCATACTCATATACACAGATTTCGTTTTGGCCGTTTTCTATGAACATAATACTGTTACTTATTTATACTGCGGTATGTGTAACAAGTAATTTATGTATCCGGACTTAATTGATTGCACATAAGATCCGCGACCAGTCGGTGTTTTAAGAAGAATTCTTTTATAAATATTAATGAAGTATTTGAGGTATTTATTTTATGAATTAGTGCTGATATATGGAGTGATAAACATGACAAATCCAGATCTTTATCATTAAATATCAGATTACTGTCTAGTTCTATACACATCGTATAATATCGAAAAGATGAGTCAACAGACACGATTAATAAAATTAATAAAATCTAGCTTATTACATAACATAACGCCTGTAATCCCCGAAGGGTTAGGCAGAGGTGTACCTATAGTACACCCACATTTCGCCAGTTATTTTTAGTCTCATGTAACAGGGGGCGAGCCTGTAGCCAACAAATCCAGTCTCCGGGCTACTACTGTCTGGAAAACCCAATAACACATTGCTCGACCCGGGAATCATACCCAGGACCTCATGCTCTGGCTTACCATGAATAGAAAACAAAGATTCCATTTCAAAACTAACCGATAGTTGTTTTGAAGATTTAATTAAATCCTTGAAATTTTTGAATCGGTTTAATCAGCCTAATTTGATATATATGTAAAATACATTAATTTAGAACAGATTAAAAGGCACACAGTGTAATATAATAAATATAATAAAAACTTAAATTTTAAACTTAAACTTAAAAAATTTGATAATTTCCCACCGAAAAAAAAAAGATAAGCTTTTTTACAAATGGAAAATTATCTAATAACTTCTCTCGCTCTGGGCGGAGCGGGAGGGCGTTTCACCGTCTAAAACCCACCCGTGTTCCTTTTCCTTCAGTTGCCAGAAGCCACGGTGTCCCTTTCGGACTTTCACGCGAACCCGGCAGGCATCGGCCCTAGCGGACCCCGTCAGTCGTGCTGACATTTGGCGCGCCTGGAACATAACGCGCCGTCGACCCGGTCTGCTTAGGGATTATGGGGTCTACTCCCTAAGCCCAAAACTTTCGTTTCGGACTTAGTTACGTGCGTTTCCTACTCTCTACTCTTGCGGATTTCTGATTGGTCCGTAGCCCAGAAAAGAATGAATGACGACATGATTTGATAGTGGTTTCTACCCCCGAGGTGTTCCGAGGTCTTGGTCAATATCGGACGGCGAGCTACCCATTGCTCACCGTCCGCAAACCCGCGCCTATTACGGTGCCTGGGAATCAGCCTGGGATTCCCGACGCCCCTGCGGCGGCTAGGGGCGTGAGAGCAACTGTCGGTGGTTTTCAACAGGTCCTGAAGTGTAAGGTCCGGTATGTAAATCCGTATTATACTGCGACGTGTGATACTTAAATTAAAGTGTTAGATAAAAAATTATAACGAATATGTACATAAATAGTGTGATACGTAGTTATGTTAATAGTATCATTTGAATTTAAAATTGATGACTGAACGTCATAATTTAAGCTAATTATTAAGGCACCTGACCCACGCCGCGACGAGTCCCACGAGCACCTTCGCCGACAAGGAAGCCAGTCGCTTCCTCGTCGGCGCGGCGGCTCTCGTCGATTTTCCCGCTCAAGAAACATACAAAAGATTGTAGGTCCGTGTACGTCTGTAAAAAGATACGAGTACATAATAGTTGATCGCTGACTGTTCAAACCGCCGGCGAGTGCTTATTTGTCGCAGCGACAAGAGTCAAAGTTAGTACTCGCTCAGTAAAACTCGCTCGGCGGGCAGAACACTCGCTGAGAGACTCACGCTTCGTACATGTAGAGACATACTGTTCGGGCGCCTTCGGCAATTTTCGGCTGCTGTTGTGAGACAACAGAGGGCGGCGGGCGTGCGGGACGTGGACCATCGGGGCACGTGGCTACCGAGCTCTGACGGCGGCCCGCGCGCGCACTCCATGCGTTTACCAACACAGTTTTATTTGTACCTTTGGATTAAATTCACTTTATACTACAGTCCACTGAATTTTAAGTCCTTAGTAAGGTCCCTAACACATACCATAGATATAAGAAAGAATACATACGCATACCAGCAAATAATCGCTCGGCACCGTCACGCACTCACTGCTAGTTGTTCTCCAACTCATTTTTAGTTGCTAGCTCTACTCGCTTATCGGCAATTGCCGGCGCGGCGCGGCGGTGTGGGACCGGTGCCTTAATTTGTTTAAAACAAGCATCAGTGAATGTAATTGAACGGTTATGCAGCAAACATCACAACCTTGATTATATTTATAATGATTCAATTCATGCTGTGTGCAATTTATTGGCTTGATCGGTTATAAATCGATGAGCAGTTATTGCATAATATTTATTTACAAAGTTCTGTCTGACCATGGCTGGCAGTCATTTCTTTCCAACTTGAAAACTTATAACCCTTCTGGGGCAGTCGGGGTGCCCCAGAAAGAGGGTAATGTTTTTCGAGAGTAGAATGTGAAATCTTACCAGATTGAAAAGGGAAGAAACAGGATACAGGAAATCATAATAGTATCCACATAAAAATTGTCATGTTCATATTTTCTTTTTTTCAGTCTGTGTGTTGACATATTGACTTCCTTACATATTATTATAAAACAAAGTCCTCCGCCGTGTCTGTCTGTCGTCCTGTACGCGATAAATTCAAAAACTACTGCACCGATTTTCATGCTGTTTTCACTAATGTATAGTGGTTCTTGAGTAAGGTTTTAGTATATCCACGCGGGCGAAGTCGCGGGCATCAGCTAGTGATTACTAAATTACAAATATTTGTGCGCCCTCTGGCATAACATAGCGCACTATTTATTATCTATATATACCATTAATGACTTATAAAAATTAAACTGCGAATCGAAAATTGGAAGCAAATACTTAAAGGTATGCAAAAGTTACAACTTTTTCTAACAAGGTCAACGTAAACTACCTTCCTTGAGAGGAAACAAGGATAATGAGATATTTCCTGAAACGATCCAACAATGACAGTGTAACAAGGATCTGGAAACTTGTAACGAGGTTCCGTTACACGCTCCTTCAGAAATACTTCAAGAATAAATAAAAAAAAAAAATTGTAACTTGGACTTTTTACAAAGCAGCAGCTGTTACTTACACAGGACTGTATCCTTACATATTATAAAATAAAGTCCTCCGCCGCGTCTGTCTCTCGTCCTGTACGTGATAAACTCAAAAACCACTGCACCGATTTTCATGCTGTTTTCACCAGTGGATAGAGTGTTTCTCGAGTAAGGTTTTAGTATATAATAAGTATAATAACCGACACCCACGCGGGCGAAGTCGCGGCCATCAGCTGGTTGTTTTATAAAATAATAAAGAGTATTATTTACTTTGGGTTTGAAGGATAAATCAGGTTTTTTTATTACATTTTATTTATTCAGTTATAAACCTTAATCACATTATACAAGCCAACACTAACACTAAATAAAATATAGAAATTATGTACAAGAATACAAAGGACAAAAAAATAAAAATAAAGGAGAAGCTCATTGTGCATCAAAATATATAGAAATAAATAATAATAATTATATAAGAACAGTCTGTAGCAAAGACTTTGGTCACGTGAATCAGTGCCTAAAAATAATAATTATTATTTAAAAGTGTCGATTCGACTAAATTCGGGCGAATAACCAACGAACCGAAATAATTAAGTCCAACACTATAATAAATTGTTAGAAAGATATTATCGGCTCCTTATTGACGTAGTTTGTATAATATATATATAAAATGTGAACTGCTGTTTACGTATTTACAGAAAATTTTGGTCGAATTATGCGGTTTTATTTTTTATCACTTCCTTAAAACGAATTTAGTCTGCCTAATTATTATTGAGTAACTGCTAAATATGTAAATTTTGAACTTAAAACCTACGTCAGACGATTTGTTTTAATATTTTCTGCGCAGAATCTGTTATCTGATGGTCATTTAGGCAGTTTCGAAATTTTTGTGACGTTCATAAAGCTATGCATTATCCAGCAGTCTAAGCACCTATGGTCTGCTAATAATCAATGTCGGCAGTTTTGTTATAAGAAAATATTAAAAATCAGCGACCACACTAATCCTACTAAAATTACCTATAAATACGAAGTTTTTGAGTTTGGATGCTTGTTACTCAATCGCGCAAATACGACTGAACCGGTTTGGATGATCACACAGACAGTTTATAACCAAGATTTAAAAAAAAAATACATATAACTTTGCCATATATATAAGACTTTGCCCGCGACTTCGCCCGCGTGGATGTCGGTTATTGTATACCCTTGTATACCTTCCTCGAGAGCCACTCTATACATTGGTGAAAACAGCATGAAAATCAGTGCAGTAGTTTTTGAGTTTATCGCGAACAGACAGACAGACAGAAAGACTCGGCAGAGGACTTTGTTTTATAATATGTAAAGATATGGGATCACTTAAATGCCGGTAGTACGTTCCCCTGGGTATTTCCCGACATCCACGGGGCCCAAGCCGCGGGCAGAAGCTAGTATTTACATGAAATATAATATAAAAGAAAATAAGCTCGCTACAAAAAATAATTCTCATTTTAACTATGTAAATATGGATTTATTAAGTAAAAAGTGTAGGACAGTGCCAAGGTTATATTTTACTTTAACTAAATTTTACTGCGCATGTTTCTCGACAACGATTATTAATATTGTGAAATATATTGCAACTTTAGTAATTAATTAATTACTACCTTATTATATTCATTTTATTTAAATTAAATAGCTTTTTCCTTGAGACCTCATTAATGTATTATTAGATTTCTTACAATATTATTACTTGCATGAGATGTAAAACCATTGAATATTTAGAGGTCAACGACATGCGTACTGCGGAGTTGTTCAATGAATAAATTGTTAGATAATAATATTGTTTTTTTTTCTAAGACTGTAATATTAAAATGTTTGCCAGCGTAGTTAAAACCGCGAGTCACAGGTATTTCATTATAATTTTATTACCTGCAAACACTTGAACATTTTTCGTTCAAACAAATCTACTTTTAGAATAAGTAAATACACATTTTGTTCCTATTATTGCGCCGGCCCACATTCCTACGGACACTTGGTACAATATTTTTGAGGTCAGCACTGTTTTGTGTTCCGATCTCGGAATAGGAAGTGATTACAAACAAGAACTAGGCAACTACATGATTTTATACTGCAAAATATGTAGGGTTAGCACTCATGGACAAGGTGACCATTTGTATATTTATAAAATCATTTTTTTTTATCTCTCAATTTGAGTATCTAGATACGCGGCCGCGTGTCAAGCCAAGTTCAAGAAAAGAACTGGCGCCGTAGCAACCGTGTGTTATATTACACGAACCATTTGGAGCTACTTTTCAGCCCTCAATAACTCAAAATCTATTTAACGTACACACATGAAATTTGGTTTATTTATTAAAACCCCTTAGATTAACTAGAACCCCACATTTCATAAATATAGCTCAAACGGTTATTGGGATATGTACGTCTAAAAATCGGCATTTTTATCACTGACTGACTTACCTATATACCTATAGATCAAAAACCTAACCCACTTCCAGATGACCTAGAAAGTTGAAATTTGGCGTTCAGCTTGGTAATTGTATGTATATAAAGGAATTTTTTAAGTAATCGATTTTTAACACCTTTCGAAATTATAATAGCAAATATATTTTCTTTTGTAGGAGCATTGTTTCCATTATGAAAGCTCGCTTTTATCGTTTTATATATAGGTACCAGATTATTATACATAAATTATGTATAAGTATTTGGTATATATATTTGGCGGTATGGGATTTTACCGACATCCACGCGGGCGAAGCCGCGGGCAAAAGCTAGTTATACATAAATTAGACAGCCAATTATAAATAATAATTGTTAATCATTGGCTGTTTAAGTTTTCCGCGAGGCGGGCAACAGGAGTGCGGCGCGTCCGGGGTGACGGGGATTTAAGGGTTTTGAAATATTGTCATAGTCCGTATCTTGAGGTGACATTTAGGCTTCCTGTACATGATGTCGGAATTGCACAAGAGTCGGACCACGAGATGAAAAAAAATCAAATCATCTCAGAATGAAAATGTGATATTCATTCGTATATACAAGCATGGCACCGCGCGCCGGTGCAACTCCGGCGTCGTGGACAGGAAACCTTAGTAGTTATTTCATTAATTAAGATCTGTCCACTCGATCAAAACTGATTAGGTACTACTTGGTTTGGAACGGAGAGTTTGAGTTTACCAATGTACTCATTTGATGACATTGTGCTAATGACGCGATTTTCTGAATCGCGGTGTCCAGATTTTACGCAGGATCGTGATGCAATACGTTCCCGTGAGAAAATTTCCACTCGAGCGAAGCCGCGGGCTAAAGCTAGTAGCCCATAAATACCTTAAATAATATAAAAAATTCGTACTTGTACCGATATGTTACGTATTGTTGTTGTTGTGTGTATTGTAAATGTAAATGCAAAATAGTGGCTGCGAAAATTAATTAATTAAATCATACGTGGGGAAGGAACTTCGTTCCTGACGGAGTTACCCCGACAGCACACGTTTTTTTTTTTTTATAGAACTTTGGCAACTAATATTAACACAAACTACAACACCGCACCGGCTCAGCGACCTGACATCATTGCGGACAATTGTAACTAATTGTGTTACGTAAGAAATATATTCTTACACAATCTTGCTACTTATATTTGAAAACAGATTTTACAGATCACTTTTAGTTGACGAATAATAATAATTTCTTTACAAAAAGTAATGATATCCAATCAAAAACATAAATGTGAAATGGGAGCCAAATTCAATATTAAGAATAAGCGTGGTTGTCGACTTCGCCGACAAAAGAATTGAGATCGAAATGGGTGCCGAGTTCTATACATAATTCTGAAAATAAAGAACATACAACGTTCTAAAAACAAAATTTCTTGTTTTTCTGCTATAACAATGTTTGCTATTTAAAAATATAACTTCATTGAATAGTCGAATTATTTACACAAAGCACTTAGGATGAATCGAAGCTGAAAATTTTACTTACTGGATGAAATATGCAGAAGAAGCTTTGAATAACGTCCCGGAGGTGTCACGAGTCTATACATACGAGTGTATACATATTTTTGCACAGTCACGAGCAAAAATATGTATACACTCAGCAAAATTCAATAGCGATTTTCTTGTCAAATAACGATTATAACTTTGAGATGAGACCTATATCATAATAACCGGGGTTCCAAAATACTATGTTCGTAATAACATAAAATTACAATCAATATAGTAGGAGAAAATCACTTTTAAAAGTTGCTTGTGACTGTAAAGCTAGAAGCACGTAGAAGACTATGCTGCAGAAGCACGTAGTCGTAGCATAGTGCGTATTATGCCGTAGAACAGTAAGTGCTACGCCGTAGCCTGATGCGTGCGGCTGTTATTGCCTGGATATTTAACTGACAATACATTAAATCTACCACGGGTCGATCCATGAGGTTAAGCTACGCTTGCCGGGGTTGGTCCGTGGATGGGTGACCATCTTTACATACCGAAACTCCTCCGTGCCTCGGAAAGCACGTTAAGCCGTTGGTCCCGGCTGTCATTTGTGGATCTTTGACAGTCGTTACGGGTCGTCAGAAGCCCGAAAGTCTGACAAACAGTCTTACCAAGGGGTATCGTATTACCCAGTTACTGGGTTGTGGAGGTCAGATAGGCAGTCGCTCTATGTAAAATATTGGTATTCAGCTGCATCCGGTTAGACTGGAAGCCGACCCTAACATAGTTGGGAAAAGGCTAGGCAGATGATGACATTAAATCTACCATCATATTATGATACCTTTCACACACAAGTACGTCGTTAAGGATACTCGAGCCATCTGTCTATATCACATAAGTACGTATGAGTATGTATCAAAGTACCCTTCCAAGTAAGTACTTGTGCAAACAAAGTTCACAATCCCTGCTAAGCTTACCGCTTGTGATTTATTGCCTACTTGGTTCGCCCTGCGGCTTTGCCTGCGACCTTTTGAATTTGTAATACAATAATCAATACTTTCGACTTTTCGGATGTATCGAATGATATGTGAAACAATGTCGATGATAAATTTTTCGGAAAAGGAACTTTTCACGGAGGGAGTAGAATTGAGAAAGGTTAGGTGCGTAGTACTCGCAACCGGCGCGGCGGCGGCGGCGTGTTTACAAACGTGTCAATGGTCACGCAATGATAAATTTTTGACCGATTTTGTATGGCAAATCTGTCAAAAACTCATCATTGCAAGACCATTAACACGTTTGTAAATTAGTAGACTTGCCCCCTTTTTTCGTTTTTTTTTTTAATGTTGGGAAATCATCAAATGTCTTCTCCCGCTCTGGGTGGAGAGGAAGGGCGTGTCAGACTTTTACTGACTATAACCTAACCGTGGTCCTTCAGTTGCCAGTTGCTAAGGTCCCGGTATCCCTTTCGGACTTTCCCGCAACCCTGGCAGGAGACAAGGCTCCCTGCGGGGCAATTTCCTTATTTTAAAGAACGTTCTCATTTGCATCTCAATCTGTAAAAAAAACCATCGATTTACCAACATTTTTGACAAGTTTGACAGATTGCGACTTGAATGTGAACGTTTTTTAAGTAAGAGAATTGGCCCTAAGATGTATGAAGGTAACCAAAGCAAAATGGAGTATGTAAGGATCGAAGCAGGTGGCGTTCTGCCTACCCCCATGTGAAGGAGGCGTGAGTTTATGTATGTATGTTTGAGTTTATGTATATATCCTCACATATTATAAAACAAAGTCCTTCGCCGCGTCTGTCTGTCGACCTATACGCGATAACTCAAAAACTACTGCACCGATTTTCATGCTGTTTTCACCAATGGATAGAGTGGTTCTCGAGTAAGGTATTAGATAAATGACATCCACGCGGGCGAAGTCGTGGGCATCAGCTAGTATATAATAAAAATTTGTAATAAACTACAAATTAAAATGTATTCCGTTTTTACGAGTGACCATACTTGGTACCTAATTTTATGTGCGTCATTTAAAAAAAGGCAATGGAAGGTACTTACCAATACGGTAAAAAGGTTTAATAAATCAAGCTGTATTTCGTTGGGGATCTCCCAGAGAAAAGGTCGGTTGAAGAAGTTACACATTCATTTTTATTTATAAAAATTCTATACTTACACAAGGAAAAAAAACTGTGCAAGGCGACGGTTTGTTTTAGGTTTTTTAGGGTTCCATACCCAAAGGGTAAAACGGGACCTTGTTACTAAAACTCCGCTGTCCGTTCGTCTGTCTGTTTGTCCGTCTGACACCAGGCTGTCTCTCATGAACTTAGACAGTTGAAATTTTCACAGATAATGTATTTCTGTTGCCGCTATAACAGCAAATACTAAAAACAGAATAAAATAAATATTTTGGGGGGCTCCCATACAACAAACGTGATTTTTGTTGCTCGTTTTTGGTTGATATTGATAACGGCAACAGGTAGATGTTTGAAATATTCACAGAATATTTAGTTATATATTCACTTTAAAAATAAAGAATTAAAAAATAAAACAAATATTTAAGGGGGCTTCCATATAAAAGACATCATTTTTTGCCGTTTTTATAGATAATGGCCGTACCATTATCTATAAAAACGACAAAAAAATCATGTCTTAATCCTTCGTGCGCGAGTCCGACTCGCACTTGGCCGGTTTTTATTTTATAGTTAGTATCGACATCACACTCTTATAGTTTTTTTAAATATTATTTTCTGTTGAGTAAAGGACCTTCTTTACTTCATATCTCTTGCTGTAATAACGTCTGCCTCTTTATAACCGACTTCAAAAAAAGGAGGAGATTCTCAGTTCGTCGGAATCTCTTCTTTTTGTTTATTATGTATGTTCTCCGGTTACTCGAAGACGGCTGGACCGGTTTGGAAAATTATTTTTTTGTTTGAAATAGAATGTTCCTTAGATAGTCCCATATAAATTTTATGAACTTATCTTGGGTAGTTTTTGAGTTAGGTTTAATAAGACGTATTTTTTCCAGTTAGAGTATGTTGAATAATTTGTGCAAAGCCTGTTCCGTACCAATTTCAAAACCATGTTAACACTATATTTCGTCACAGTTTTCAAAGTCTAAGTCAAATAATTTATTTCAAATAGGCACATAAAAGGCACTTTTGAACTTCAATGAAAAACAAAGAAATAGAATTGATTCTAGTTGCCCATTCCAAAAGGTAGCTTTCGTATGGAGAAGAATGGGCAAGAAAATCCACCGTTACCCTTTTTAAAAATGACACAAATCATTAAGTATACCAAAATTGCTGCCAGCAAGTAGTTAAATAGTGCAATAGAGCAGTCCACAGCTAACCTATAAACACACAAATAGCCCCCGAGTGGCTACATGCGGCGGGCGCAGTGGCTCGGAAGGGTGGCTATTGAGCCATGCCGCCCCAGGCGCGTCACCGGCGCGACAATTATGTCCATTTACCTTCCATTCAGCTGGGCGTAAATCATGATAAAACTTTATTTGATTCTCTAACAAGCTGACTAGACATAGTACCTAATTCATAGAGCTAAACTAATACCGTGAAAACTATAGTGAAGTGAGCTGTCATTCCACTTTTATTGCTATTCTGTAACCATCTCACCGTGAAAACTTAGGTAAAGTGAGCTGGAAGTGAACTGTCACTGCCTTAGCATCAGTAGGTATCGATGACAATGACAGCTCACTCCACGCTCACTTCACTTAAGTTTTTACGGTGATACGGTTATAGAATAGCAATGCTGTTGCTGGGAATTAACACTACTGACAGCTCACTTCAGGTTCAAAGGTTTCACCGTGAATTTTTTTTTCCCTTAACTCTAGGGTATTAATGAGACCATGTCAAAGAATAAACTTTTTCATTGCGCGGTGTTTCTATATAAATTTTATAATTTTTGCTTCAGTATTGTTTGAGTTAGCTTCAATAATACGTATTTTTGCCACTTAGTTTATAATATGGATGATGTTATAATAACTTCCTGTCACAGTTATTTACATAGCAGGTAGTGGTATTCAAATTTGTGTGGGATAGAGACCACAATCAAAAAGTGAGAAATAAAAACTTCACGGCCGAATGCTTGATTTTCCTCTGTTCTTGTGGTCATTTACTTAAAACTTACCTCGTAACAGATAAATATCACAAGGACGAGTCAATAGAAATAAAATAATGCCTACCATAATATCTACCTATTTTTACTTTTTTAGGGTTCCGATCTTACAAGGAAAAAACCCGCCAAGTGCGAGTCGGACTCGCGCACGAAGGGTTCTGTACCATTATCTATAAAAATGGCAAAAAAATCACGTTTTTTGTATGGGAGCCCCCTTAAATATTTATTTTGTTCTGTTTTTTAGTATTATTTGTGGTTATAGCGGCAACAGAAATACATCAACTGTGAAAATTTCAACTGACTAACGATCACGGTTCATGAGATACAGCCTGGTGAGAGACGGACGGACGGACAGCGGAGTCTTAGTAATAGGGTCCCGTTTTACCCCTAAATACCTTTCTAAGATTAATTGTTTGTCCGTCGCAGGGGTTTTCATTAAGGTAAATATTTGGAAGAAGCCAAAAATAATTAATAAAGAATGAAACACTTTTCTACGTTTCAATAAATAACTCCGAAGTTAATTACGAAAAAAGCGTTAAAAAAATATCCTGATTCGTCGAGTTTATCTCTAAAACTGTAATCAACTTGAAGGGTATCTTGATGAGAACATTTTCGAGTAAACAAGGTTTTTAAGAAGCCCTTTGGATAATTAAGTATCTTCTTTATTAAATCAGGCCGCGCTTGTTGGGGAGTTATTTGGATATCTTTTTGTATCTAAACCCCATTTGAAATAAGATTAAACATTTAAATAAACTATTTTTACAGTCCGTTCAACCGATTTTGACTTCTATTGCGTTGGTGGCATGACAAATGGCAGCTGCAGTAGACAGTTGGCACAGATTACGAAAATTCAATTTATTGAATTTCGTTTTTATATTCTTTAAAAACTACTAAATGTATTTAAAATAAACACGATGAACGTATTATTTAGGTAAATAAAAATAAAAAAAAACAATTGTGAGGTGGTGGTGGAAATCACACGTTGATACTTTATGTAAGAAAACAAGTAAGTCTGCATACGCTCTATACACATTATCACCTATAATAAACACGGATGCTCTTCTTACTGCTTATTATGGGATAGTAAAATTACATTTACGGTATGGGATAATTTTTTGGGGAAACTCAACTGAAAGAGAGACCGCCTTCAAGGTACAAAAAAGATGTATTCGCGCGATGTTTAAACTTAAACCCACTGACAGTTGTGAACAGTACTTTAAAAATTATAAAATATTAACGCTACCTTGTCTGTACGTATTAGAAGTAGCTGTGTTTGTAAAGACAAATCCCAGTCGTTTTAGACGTCTATCAGATGTAGTACCCCGCAATAGACGCGATAATAGTGTGCTATGTCTGGAGTCAGCCAAGACAGCACTTATGCGCAAAAGTGTCTACTGCATGGCTCCAGTTATCTTTAATAAATTGCCAAAGACTTGGAAAGAGCTTCCGCTTTCACTATTTAAAAAGAAACTCCGAAGCTTTTTAGTGGCGAAAGCATATTATAATTAAGGAGTTCCTAACTGAGCAAAATTTTTTAAGCTAGTGTATAATTATTTATTTTCTGTGTAATAGTAAGGTGTAATATTTTAAAATTGTTTTTAATTATTTAGTTATAAGTTGTGTTAATTTGCATGCCTACGTGGTAAAATATGGCTGAACTCTAACATTTTTGTCATCAATTGCTGTTACCCATATTTGCAAAATAAATTATCTTTATCTTTATCTTTAATTATTTAGAATGATCGGTTACAGTGGTAGAATAGGTGACACTTTTTTATTTAGCAAAAGAAAAACCTGGAACATGATGACAAAATGATTACTTATTAAAATGATTTTCTTTTCGAAAAGTTCCCGAAATGAACTAAATATTTTCTAATAAGTTGGAATTAAATATTTAAATAGTTGTAGTTAAAAACTTTGTGTCCGTGTGAATTTAGTTTTAAAAGTTGTGTAGGCCGAAACCTGACATTGTTCTTTACCTATAAACCGAACTATAAACCGCTGATATTCAAAAATATTTCAAATTAGATTATGAAACTTTGCATAATAACTGAACTAACTATAAAGCAGGTCTTTTTTTTACCCGACTACGGCGAAGAAAAAAGAAGGGTTATGATTTTGACCGGTATGTATGTACGTATGTATGTAAGTATGTTGATCTGTTCCCTCCTATCTTCTAAACCACTCACCACAATTGGACAAATGAGGTATCGTTGGAAGCGTCTTGATCGTCCGCTGGTTATAAGCTATGTGACGTCACATTAAATTAAAAATGGCGCCCGATAGAGGACATAAAGTCAGGAACTAAAAAAAAAAATTGTCTAATCGTACCATGCTGAGTATCAAATGAAAGGTATAAACAAGACACCACAGACAGACAAATTAAAAATCCAGAGTAATACGTAATCTGTTCGTTTCATAACACGTGTGACTCCGGATTTCCAATTTGTCTGTCTGTGGTGTCTTGTTTATTCCTTTTTAGTCGTAGTTGGGTTTTAGTTTTATTACTTAAATTTTTTTAATAACCATTATTTTCACCGTAAAAAGCAATTACCTAAACTATTCGAGGCTTGGAGCCGCCAACACCCCTCTCCGTCTCGCTCTCACTCAGGCCGCGAGTAGTATGGTGCGAGCGGCATAAAATTTGAAGTTTGGTAGGCAACTATGTGGGTTATGAAAGACTTCTTTTCCTTTCAGAGCGAAAATTGCAGGCTGATATTAATTCTTTATTAAATTAAGACTGTTTTACTACCACATTTTTCTCATAAAACCAGGGGTACTCAACATTTTTCCTTATGTTTTCGTATTTCTCATTACCGCGGGTTGCCGACGGCCGTTTATTGTTCGCGTTCTTTATGTTCGGTCTTTTATATGAATTCGGACTATATGGATACTACCAGGGTGAGTGCAGTAAATTGAGTGTCTCTGATAGTAAGGGCCAAACTCTGCCTATGTATTGAATTATAAGCGTCATGATTAACGCTTACTTTATTGCATATAGCAAAAATGAGGATGTGCTACTGAGATTACTGAGAATAACAAAGACATTATATTGATATAGATCTCCCAACTATGCTGCTCACTTGAAGAGCTCGTGGCTAAGTAATAACAGCGCACGGGTGGATGGATCGACCCGTGCGGCTGTTAAGGTTACGCTTGCTGGGGTTGGTCCGTGGATGGGTGACCATCTTTACATACCGAGACTCCTCCGTGCCTCGGAAAGCACGTTAAGCTGTGGGTCCCGGGTGTCATTCGTGGATATTTGACAGTCATTACGGGTCGTCAGAAGCCCGAAAGTCTGACACCCAGTCTTACCAAGGGGTTTCGTATTACCCAGTTACTGGATTGTGGAGATCAGATATGCAGTCGCTCCATGTAAAATACTGGTATTCAGTTGCATCCGGTTAGACTGGAAGCCGACCCTAACATAGTTGGGAAAAGGCTAGGCAGATTGCTGCTCACTTAGAAACGTTAAAAGGTATCGAACCGTATTCAGAAGGTGTTTCAGCCGTTTTAGCTTATGATTAAGAACCTGTTGCTACGAAGATCAATATCTTTTAGTTGATGTCACACAAAATAAAGAATTCGGTTTAAGTAGATTTCATATTGCTATTTCTGTGTGATTCTCATTCAATTCTGCTCTGAAGACACGAGTTAAGTCAAACAAAACATAACACAATCTTACTGTTATACTTCAACTTGGTACCAAAGCATTCATTAATCATAAAACCATTCATCGAATCCATAGTGAAAAGATTTTACCATCTCAACTAAACTTCTCGCAAGAACGAGTAAATTTGCTGCAACATTTTTTCAAGGCGCTATAATAAAATTGAAACGTACACAAAAACCCACTCATACCACAAAAATATTATAACCGTGAACTTAAAATGACAGTGCAGGTCAACGCGAGCGCGAGTCGTGACCCAATTGCTGCGCAAACGACCTATATTTATGACATACTGACATTTACGGAGCTTTTAAAATCAATCGCATTTGACGGGCGAGTAAGCGAGGGTTGAATGCCATAATAACCTTAATTATTGGGATTACAAGCTGCTGTTCATAGTTAAAGGGATTTAATAGAAATATTGCTTAAAAGAAACTCAAAAATAATTAGTATAAAGGTGTGGTAAAAAATGTGGTGTTGGAAAAGGATTCCTGGGGTATCATGGACAGAATTCCGCACAAACGTTTCCATACTCCAAGAACTCGGCATCAAACAGCATCTAACAGCACAAGTACAGTCTCAAATACTGAAGTTCTTTGGTCATGTTTCTAGGCGGAATAATGACTCCATAGAGCGTCTAGTGGTGCAGGGCAGAGTGGAAGGTAATAGGCCACGCGGGAGGTCACCGATGAGGTGGATCGATCAAATAAAATCCGTGGTTGGAGGCCCTGTAAATGAATGCGCCAGACTGTCATGTAACAGAACCAGATGGAGAGAGATCGTGAGGCGGGCAACGACTACTCCTGCGATTGGACAAAATTCATCGTGACCACGACCGCTCTGTCAAGAGCGAAGCGAAAAAGAAGAAGTAGACAATGTAATAAATATGTCTTGCAATTTTCCTAATTTTGTCATACATCTTTGATAAAGTTTTCAACATTATTGTTTGGTGAACTATCCAAAATATACCAGGAAAAATAATAACTTTAAAATTATACCCACCAATAGGTAACTTTTAAATAGCCTATGTAACAAAATTTATCACGATTTGTGTACAAATAGAATAAGATCATTTTGTAAACATCACTGTAACAACCTTTTTAGTAATAAAGACCTTGAAAAATCAATCAATCAATAGGTAACAGGGACAATGCAAGGAAAATGCCTTTAAAAAAAGTACGAGCATTAATTCTCACACTTGCTTATTGCGTGTTGGCGATTTCAGACAACTTTCTAAGAATCACATATTCTAAATTAATATAATATACATCACGCCTGTATTCCCCAAAGGGTTAAGCTGAGATGCACCTATAATACGTCCATATTTCTGATTCACATCCGTCACCTCACACTTTTAGGTCCAGTTGAAAACCGGACATCAGGGACCATAAAGTTGTCTGGCATTTTTACTGAACTGGGGTAGTATTATGAAGTATTAATGGCATCATTATTCCACTGCGAAAACGGGATGGTGCTAGCGGCGCTGTCTAGCTCCGTCTCTCTCTCACACTGGAAAAATGGTGGCATTAATACTTCATAATACGGCACCTGGGTCTTTCTGGAGCAGCCGTGAGGCACACTCCTCTTCTTATTTCTTACATCGCACTTTACACTTTTTTTTTTTAATGCTGTATATTATTTTGTGTGCTCTTTAGTCTGTGCTAAATAAATGTATTTTCTTTCTTTCTTTCAGTAATGTTCAAGTCCCATGTAGATAATAGGAGGCGAGCCTATTTGCCATCAACCGGGTATAAATACAGACTCCAAGCTGAGAAATTTAATCTAAGTTTATTTGGCATGGAATCTTATAATTTGTCCTAAAAGTATTTTATCAGTCCCTTAGACCCAATGACTACATTCTTTGCTTAGACCCAAAGGCCCGCAGTCCCACTAGATATTTATCACCGTGTGTATCAGAATACCAGCGCTGCGGTATTTATTTATTTAAATATCGCAGCATTATGCTGAGGTAGGAGCCTTTTTGGCCTCGCACAGGTCGTCTATGTATTTAGTTAGTTTTAATTATGATTTTATTTTAATTTAGTACTTGCTTTATATTACTGCTTGTTTTCCTGTGCGTGTCCCAAATAAAATATTTTTATTTCTTTTCTTTCTTTATCACGTGAGCACATAGGAATGGAAGGTAGAAAACTTACAAAGTGCTCAGGTGTGTTTCCACGCGTTATTTTTATAACGCGTCCGACTGATGTCATGAGCCGCAAAGGCAAATAGATTGAGGGGCCCGCAGTGGCGGGCCACCGTACAGCCTCCGCGGGCAGGGGGCGAAGCCCCGATCCCGCACGCCACGCCCCCTTGCGGGGACGTAGCGATATCCGAATCTGGTGTGTTTCCAGTCCAAGATAAGTTACAAACTTGCGATGAGATAGAACAGGAAGATTTTGCAGCTTTAAAAATAGCTCGTGGTCTAGGTAAATTTGTTATTCGCTCAGTATTTACGTAAAACTACCAAGATTAGACATTTAAACAAAACCTTTTTACAATCCGTTCATCCGATTTTGACTTCTATACCGTAGCCATAAAAGATGGCATTAAAAGCAAAAAGGTTACAAAATACCAACTTTACTGCAGCTGCCATTCGTCATGCCGCTAACGCAATAGTCAAAATCGGTTGAACGGTCTGTAAAAAAGGCATATTTAAATGTCTAATCTTATTTAAAATGGAGTATAGGTATAGTGTTATGTTATAGCGAATAGCAATTTATAGTTTGGAAACATTGCTATAATATTTT
Source organism: Lithophane leautieri (assembly GCA_949152455.1). Taxonomy (NCBI): domain Eukaryota; kingdom Metazoa; phylum Arthropoda; class Insecta; order Lepidoptera; family Noctuidae; genus Lithophane; species Lithophane leautieri. Next base: position 13,388,651 of record OX424478.1, read on the forward strand.
GAAAATTTTCCTCCATTGCCAGTTTGCCAGTCCAAACAGCTGTACAAATAAGTTACTTTGTAGGTATGCACGCAAGCAATTTGCAAAAAATAAAAATAACCTGCAATTTTCTTTAAGATGATAACCTCGCGACCTCGTTGCCCTGTCATAAAAACATCTATCAAATATTGGTTATAAAATAAAACATCGTAAAAGCTACTTTAACTCCCTTTAAAAGTTTCATCTTTCATCTGATAGTTCTATGCTCTCGTATGGAACATCAGACTGTGTTGACCCCGTAACTTCACAACTTAAGGGTTTAGTTAAAGTTCCGAATGTTTGCAACCCCTGTTTGCTTACCAACTTTTACACGTTTGAGTTTTCACTTTCTGATGTTTCCACGAGATTATTTTGTGGTTAGAACGTTTATATGTTGTGTTCCATACCTAAGAAGATAATTTTGGTAATAAAGCAAAAAATCGATTTCGTGTATCAGTTTTAAATATGTAGAATAATTATTGCTTTAAAATTTCAAATTCCTTTCTTACTCTTTTTCGACATAAAACCATAGAATCACAAATTATAATTCTGTCTACTTAATTTAAACTTTAATTTTAGCAGTCGCAGCCTTATACACATAAAAAAGGACGTTCTGTTTTTCCCCTCCTTCATTGTTTCATTTGTTCTGAGTTGCTAATCACTTCCGACCTTCAGAAACTAAATACACTGTTTGTTTACAAATGCTAAGTATTCCTGGATCCCTTGTTTCCGCTTAATTACTGGCGTTTTGTTTAAAATGCTAATGTAAGCGATACCTTTGAACTAGCCCCCGTGCGCCTGATTGAATTTTTAGAGCACATTCCATTTGACTGACGCTTTGGAAGTTGGGAAAATATTAGGCGCTTTAAAAATTGAAAGAATTTAATTAATTGTGTTTCGTGGTCATCCAATTAATTTATACACAGTTGAGTGGTTTGATGTTGGAAAACCGGGGAAACGTATGTTAACAGTGGTCAATGTTGTGTTCTTCTCTTCATAATGGTGTTGGCAGCAGCATAGGGGTTTATTTAACCGTTGCTTAAAGTTATTAGTAATGTTTAGGCATACATTTTTGATGTTTGAACGTCACTTCACTTTCGGCAACGTATAAACAACGCGTAACGGAATAAACGCAAGAGCTCATACACCCTAATTAGAATATTAAATTATAAGACTAAAACAATATCTGTAATTTAATTTAATTAAACCACACCTTAAATTAACTATTTTATTTAACGCGCACTACACATAGAATAGCTATGAGCGTATTACAAATTTGGTTATTATTTAAATAGGCTTTATACTTTTGAGATAAGGATTAAATTTCCTTAAATAAAATATCTTATTACCTTGTTATGACGCAGTGGTTCTAATTTCAGTTAAATAAAAGATTTTTTCATGAGAAATTAACATATATAAATAATGACGGAAATCGATTCAGAAGCCGATTCTGAGCAAACTACTTTCAGGTCTTGCGCGTATTCTGGTACACGTTGTATATATACCCCTTTAAGTTTTCCAAAGCATTTTCTATTTACACGTTTCTTAAGAATTCTGCCTGCTTGATATTAGTAGACAAAAGATAAACGATCGCTCATACCCACCTATGTGGGTTCTACTCTAAACATTGTTAGGAGTGGGACACATGAGACATAACTATCAAAGAACCTGTCGTCCGCTTCCGTTGTCGCTACAGGAAACTGCCAACTCTCGGGGAAATAGTCTGCCGACGTAGTACAGACAATGTGGGCACGCGTGCCTATTGCTTTATAGATGAGAATGTATGTCCTTTAGAATGGTTCATTGTGATCCATGTGGCCAGTGAGTTGTGGTTTTCGGAGATTTAAAACCCACTTGCCACCTGAGCTTTGCAAGGGAGCTAGCCAAAAAAGGTGCAACAGTAAAATGGATTCATATTAGATAATGGATTAAAAATGCCGGCCAAGTACTTCGTAATTTCACACACAATGATGCAGTGAGTTGATTTGATTGTCATGGAAACGCTTTTTAATAATGTGTGAGCTTACTCTTCTCAGTATGGACACTTTTTCACGAGGTCTAATACGGTGAAGGCAAATCTAGCGATTGAAATCTATATTGTATTGTACCTCCGAATGCATTAATTTTGAAATAAAAATAATTATATTAAAGTTGAGGATTGATGCTAAGTCCTATGTTTGACGAAAACAATATAACATAACATTTTCTAGATAGAAAAAAAATCCAAAGTTACCTCTAAACCGAATATAAACCGCTGGTATTAAAAATAAATACTTTAAATTAGATCATGAAACTTTGCATACCTAATAACTGAACTAACTATAAAGCAGTTCTTATGTTTTTTTTTCATAACCATTGTTTTCGCCTTAAAAAGCAATTACCTAAACTATTCCAGGCTTGAGAGCCGACAGCACCCCTCTCAATCTCGCTCTCACTCAGGGCGCGAGTAGTATGGTTCGAGTAGGGCCTTAAAATCCAGTATTTTAAACGATAATTCTCTACTTCGGCACATGCGTTAAGAAATATGTTGGTTTCTAGAGCAGCCGTGAGTGACACGAGAGTCTCACCACACACCTGTCATGGCGGCCCACACTTCTACCCCTCCAAGTGACACGGGACTCCCCTACAAACTTTGTAACCTTGTCGTATTTAGTCAAGGGGGTTTGGACCGCGACCTCGCAAGAATAACTCGTGTTTAAGGCACCGAACATATAAGCTACAGAAGGCTGGCTTCATGCAATGAGCGAGAATAGGAAATGCACACATAGAATCGTATATACGGCGAGTCGGCGACCTCAAACGATCAGCAATCGCGCGAGTGCACTTGCACTCGCTGTACATAGACGCGTGTCTAATTAATCTGCAATCTGCCTAGCCTTTTCCCAACTATGTTGGGGTCGGCTTTCAGTTTAACCGCCTATCTGACCTCCATAACCCAGTAACTGGATAATAATACTATACCTCTTGGTAAGACTGGTTGTCAGACTTTCGGGCGTCTGACGACCCGTAACGACTGTCAACGATCAACGAATGACAGCTGGGATCAAAGTCTTAACGTGTTTTCCACGACACGGGGGAGTCTCGGTATGTACAGATGGTCACCTATCCACGGACCAACCCCGGCAAGCGTAGCTTAACCTGATGATTCAACCAGTGTGGCTGTTATTACTTAGCCACGAGCTCCTCGCTCGACTTACAAGCCTGTCTTTAGTGTGCGTGCGTTTTCACTCGTTGTACCGAGCCGACATGTCCTTCTGTACCCATTTATTTTGTGGCATTACCGAAACATGCACGAGTCACTTACGTGAACTTGAATGTCACTTAGGTAGTCTCGAGTTATTTTAAGATTCGAAGTTGGCTGTGAAGTAAGATTTTTGTTTATAAATGATATTGATATATTTTTGTTTATAATGTTTAAATATATACACACATCAACACGGTCTAGGGATATTTTTCAAAAAGCGAATTACTATCAATGTGTTAATTATTTATATGACATGTATATATTTAAAAGATACGTTATTTAATATTCTACCATTTTTTAATAATGGTTAAGGTACTTCGATTCAAATTTCAGGATTTTATGGAAAAAAAATGAAGCATAGACGGAAACCGTATATGAATTAACTTTTAATTTATGAGTAAAAACTGAAAAAAATAGAAAAATCATTTAATTTGTGTTTATAAACTTGAAGTTAGTAGTCTGAGAAAGCGCCCATGATGTTCATAACACATCGGCAACGATTCGGCATGCTCAGAACAAGGTTGTCAATGTCTTGCTGCGGAATATTGTCCCATGTCCTTCTGAGGTGCGCAAAAAGTTGATCTTCTGTAGCCAGATTTTCAGGAACTTCCTTCAGAGCTCTTCTTTGCAGCATATCCCACGCATGCTCAATGGGATTTAGATCTGGCGATTGAGCAGGCCAGTCTAAGGCCCTAACATTGTGTGTATGTAACCAAGCTGCTACCGTTCTCGCCGTGTGTGCCCGGGCATTGTCGTGCATGAGCAGGAAATCTTGCCCCATTTGTGTTCTGTGGGGCAAGATTACGGGCCCCAGCACCTGTTGGACGTATCGTTCTGCCGTCATATTGCCCCGCACCCAAACGAGATCCGTCCGTCCTCCAAGACGAATTCCTGCCCAAACCATAATTGTTCCTCCTTGGTATGGGTGAACTTCCTGAGGGTTCTGAAGACGGCTCCATCGTCCAGGAACTCGCCAAACACGCGTCCTTCGTGAATCTGGATGGAAGCCGAACCTGGATTCATCCGTGAACAGCACATTGGACCATTGCTCACGGCCCCAGTCCACGTGGTTCCGAACCCATTCTAATCGTCGTCCACGATTGCCGCTCCGTAAAGGTGGGACCCGGAGTGGTCTACGAGAGCGCAGATTGCTTTAATGCAGTCGCCTTCTTACAGTTTGGTCACTCACAAGCACTTGGTGTTCCACTCACAGCCTTTGGACCAATTGAGTCGCCGTTGCATTTGGTTGAGCTCGCGCAGTAATTTGCAAAAATCGGTCTTGTCTGGGGGTAGTGATGCGACTTGGCTTCCGGTGCCTCTCCGCTACTTCACCTGTGGCACGATAGCGTGTCCACAATCTTGAAATTACATTTTGGTGGGTCCCTATGGCCTCAGCAACATTACGCTGAACAGACCCAGCTTCCAGCATTCCCACAGCTCGTAACATCTCCACCCTCGTCAAATGTTGGCGTTGCATGGCTACAATACCTCAATTTTAACTTTAACTTTCGTTTAAAAATGAAAAAAACTGTAACTAAACGTAATTCGTATTGTTTTCTAAATTTCGCACAAATGAAAATTCCCTCTCCTACACATCAAGACATTTTTATGCCAGCGAAACAAAAGAATTTTCAAAAATTTGAATTTGGAATTAGTCTGAGATAAATTACAAACAAATCGGTGTATAAAAGATTCCAATGCGGCCAGTACTTTTCGAGTTATTTAATTGAGTATGAAATATCCCTAGACCGTGTTGATGTGTGTAGTTTTAATAGGTTTACGTATTTAAATAAATATTTATTCCACAACTTTTGTTATTGCACCTACCACTGTTTGTCTCTGCATCACCCAAAGGTTGACTGGTAGAAAATGCCTATGACATTAAGTCCGCCTCTGTACATTTGTAGCACACAAATGTACAGAGGCGGACTCTGTACCTTTGTGTGCTTAAAGTATTAAATAAATATTGATGTGAAAAAAAATGCTAAAAAAGGGCATTGTAAATTACATTTGTTTACTGACGGTTTCATGCAAGGCAACTTATACCCCATCAGCAATGCTTCATTTTAATAAAATTCGATAGTAAAATATCGAATTTCGTTAGAATGACTAATCTGACAAATAAAATGTATCTGCTTAGCTCCATATATGTATAGCGTTATGATAATCATTTAAAAGGTTAGGTAAACCCGTAACTATCTGCAATATTTGCGGTCAACTGTAGAAGAATACAAACATAATACAATATTGCTCAACCCCCAAAGCAAATATTATAGTGATAATTTATAGACTACTGACTGAACTTAAACACGACTTAATATAGGGAATATATATGCATAATTTGAACAAAATTTATCCGTTAGTAATTGCGTGATGCTGGAATATACATTTAGACAAACAGACAAAAATTATAAAAACTATATTTGCGGCATTAGAATCATGTCAAAATCAGAAGGCAGCAACAACTTAAAAAAAAACAAAAACAATGTAGGTTTTGACTTCGCTACAAAGATTTATTTCTTATTATTTCGTTATGAATTCGGTTGAATTTTTGTATGCAGAAAAAAATGCAGCTAATCCAGCTTCATTAGATATACGAAGTTGAATTGATTGCCGTATTGTTGCCTCTACCTTGCATAAATAAAACATTATGTTTGTTTTGATTGTTTTATTTAGGTATTTTTGTAACATTGCTCGAACCGTGGGACATACTCGTATTATGTATACGCTAGAAAAATGTACACATTTAGTGGATTTCAAATTCGTTGTAATAGGGATGATATAAAAAAAAAACATCATAAAAATTTACTTTTTGTCCGTCAGGGAGATTTTTTAATAAAAAATATTGGACACGTAATTTTTTTCTTCTTTTACGAAATCAAAAGATTGCTTCGCTACATTTGGTTAAAATGTGGCATGACGTCACGCCTATGTAGATTATATACTTAGTTGTGACGTAGTGAGACTCCCCCAACTTTAATCCGTTTTATCTAAGTAACTTTATTAATATGGTAAAGCAAAAAATACGTGACTAATATTTTTTATTATCTGACTGACGGACTAACGGCCAGTTTCTCCATCAAAAGTAACAGCCTTAAAGTAACAGTCAATTGTTCTTCACTACCGAACAATTGACTGTTACTTTGGCTTTGGGCCCAAACAGTTTTTTACTTTTTTTCCCTATTATGTCATTTTGTTAATGTCCAATAACATAATATATAATGAATTTGAATTCCATGGCGAGACATTTCTCGCCAGCCTTATAGGGTTTTACCATTTCATTTGTCATCATCCTCATCCTCATTTAGGTAGAAAGCAGGCAGACTTGTGACTGAGCTGTCTGCTTGCTGTCTGAATGCGGCCAGTCTTTTGAGAGGCATATTTTGCACGAGCATATACAGTACGAATATCTACGCATCATTTTACGAATGTGTATGAGTTATTTTGTTTACAAGTTATTGCGTTTGCGTAGATCATTTTTGCCTAGAGCAGTAAAGATTGGTGATTTTGAAGGCGCATTCAGTTCGGATGTGATCGGTTTTACGAATTTTGTCGATGCTACATTTAAGTTGTGTCGTACTGTACCGTATGGAATGTTTTTGCAGATATGCAAAACGAAAAAGTGTTTTTCTCGTAAAAGTAATTTACAATTAAAACTTTGAGAAAAGACTTCCTTGTCCTCCTTTATAATAGTATAGTTTCAATAATACTTTGTTCGTACTTCCTTATGATTTGATGTTTTAATTTCGTACGAATTTTCTCCCTTCCCAGCCTTCTCGTTTGGTTACTTTCACCATGATACCCTGGCCCTTTGGTTGCGTGATAAAGGTTCTAGGGTCTAAGGTCAGTGTCTCCGGTATGCCGTCTGCCAGTTCCACTCTGTACTCCTTGAGGAACGTGATAAGGCCAGACATTACTTGCATCTTTGCGAAACGCAATCCTGAAAAACAGTTTTTTTAATGTTTAATATACAAAATTAAAATTACAGAGATCTGATGATTCTCCTGTACAGAGGCATATATTTGTAAGAACCGTGCCTGTTTTTTGTTCTAGAAATTCCCAGTCCGAGAAGAATATTTTACTACCAAATTAATAATATCGATAAACACAAATTTATTTTTTCTTAGTGGCTTATATGCTTGCTGGATCAATATTGATAATATGACAATTACAAAACGATGCTATATTTAAGAGTTTGGGAGGCATAGTTTACTATTGACAGCCCCAGGACATTTGAAGAAGAGATCTGGAAAGCATCCTAGGTCCTATCCGGTCCATGTCATTGCCTAGGACGAGATGTGTGTGCATCGCATATGGCCCGATTAGCACCTCAACAGTCTGTACCGACCCTAATCTTAGGACATGGCTAGATGAATGATGACCAATGTTAATAAAGAAGTGTGTAAAAAATAATAATTACCTATACATAGCCTCGGACCTGATCCAAACGGAAAGAAAGTGTAAGGTTTAACATCGTCTTTATTTTCTGACAGGAAACGTTCTGGCTTGTACTTCTGCGGCTCCGGGAAATATTCAGAGTTGTGGTGCATGTGATAGACTGGGACATGGACTCGGACACCCACGTCTAGTTTCAGGCCGGTAGGGAGGACGTAGTCGTCCATGACCTCGCGAGTGAGGATAGCTAGCACGGGATACTTTCGAAGGCTTTCGTACATACAGGCTTCCAAGTAAGGTAGTTCATGCACACACTCGTAGTTCAGTTTGTTCCCGTGACGGCGCAGGAACTCGTCCACCTCCTCAGCCGCCCGTTGCTGCACCTCCTGGTGCTTCGCAAGTTCAAACAGAGTGTAGCTCATGGTGGTCGCCGATGTCTCGAAACCCGCCGCGAAAAACTGGACGCACTGCGCAACCAACAATTCATCATCCACCTTAAATTGTACCTTCTTGTCAGCGCCCGTCTTTGCGTTACTTATGCTGTCCCCGGTTATATAATCCTCATTTTTTAAAGTCAAGACCTGGTCCACGAAGTCGTTCCTCGATGATGGCTTATAGTCTCGGTTTTCGAACACTTCTTTCAAAAATTTTGAGAAGAATTGGTCTATCGTTTGAGGAAAAACTCGAAGCCCCAGTCGGTAGAAAATCGCAGGCCATATGGCCCTGAAATTCCATTTGAAAGCTCGATATGTTGAAGCTTCGAATATTTCGTCTCCCATGAATTTGAAGGGGTTATTTTTTTCTGGTCCCATAGTGTTGGCCTCCACTCCAAAAGCGGCGGAGCATATGCAGTCCATGGTGTACCTCGAGCTGATGTCTTTTATTCCGATGACGTCTGACATGCAAGTTTCATAGTCGAGCATATCTTCGAAGACGATGTTACACTTTTCTATCAAATGGTACATATTCTTCATCTTTGCGGAAGAAAAAAGCGGTGTTAGATTTTGTCGGACTATTTTCCATTTGTCGCTACCACTGAAAAATAGAGTTTGGGTGCCAAGTTCACTTTCAGAGTAATTGGTTGCTTCCCTGCCGTTGACGTAGTAGAAATCTTTAGTCATCACATGTTTGATGATCTCGGGACTGTGCACCACGAGAACAGGCTCCGTGCCGTAGAAAGCTCCGAAATAAGGTTGATCGATGAACTTTTGGCAAAGTCTCTGTACCATCTTGCCAAGATACTCTCGTTGCAAAATATATCTTCCGTAGTTGCCCAAAAGGGGCAGTGGTTTAACGTAAGGCACGTTTTTAATTTTCCAGTAATCAAACTTTCTTTTAGATATTAAATATAGTAAATAAAAGATTATGGCCAATAAGGACCCGAGAACGAGAAGAGCGTTCATTTTGGCACCCGTGTTGCTGACTACTGTGGGCAGTGGGCATCCTGTATCATGTTGATAAAAATATTATAATAAAAACTGGCCAAATCGGCTCACACTCGAAGGGTTCCGTAAATCCGTACCACCGTACAATATTTAGCAAAAAGCACCGAAAAGCACATTTCTTGTGCTTTAAATTTTAACGTAATTTTTTTTTTTTTATTGCAGACGCAGGGACGCGGACCAATTTTTGAATCTCTATTATCTATTGTAACTTAGATAAATTTCAAAATGCCCAACTAAAAAATGAGAAATGAAAACTTAAAAAAAAAAAAAAAACTAAAAAGTGAAAAATAACTATAGCTTCGGAAGTCAGTGTCAGTGGCAAAAATCAAAAATACAAAACCAAAGACACCGACTTCCGAAATTTAAGTTTTTTTTTCACTTTGTAGTTTTTTTGTAGCGGTAATAGAAATACACAATCTGTGAAAACAACTGCTTACTTATTACGGTTCATGAGATACAGCCCGCTAACAGACAGACGGACGGTCAGCGGAGGCTTACTATACACACATTGAACCCTTCGGATACAGAACCCTAACCATGTTGATAATCTAACCATGTTTTTATATACAACTTTGATCCGTCCTTGCATAGTTTCGATGTGTGGCGTTGTGAGGTTGATCATGTGCGTCCAATAAATGGGTGGGATGACTGCTAGTGTTTAGCATAAATTGGTCATTGCTTGAAAGGCGATGCAAGGTTATGATTATAATTCTGTGAACACATATTTGCTATAATTGCGAATCATATTTTAACCAACATACAAATACAACTTGACACTGACCTGTAAATTGCAAAAAAAGTAAGAAAATTTTAATTTCGCGGGTTACCACTGCGGGTCCACCTTATAGGGGATGCGCCAAGGTAAAATTCAAATTTTCTTTATGGATTTACAGAATTATTATTATAAAAATCATTCATACAACTCTTCTAAGTTCATAGAATCCTATTGAATACCTATTTCATGAAATCATTACACTTGAGGATTATTCTAACCAAAGGAGTTTTTTTGCTGAAACTAATGAATATAATTCTGTAAGGCCGTTTTTGCTACGGTTACGAATCTTATTTTATTCAACATACAACCTGACACCGACTTGCAAATTGCAAAAAAACATAAGAAAATTTGAATTTCGTGCGCTACCTTGGCGCATCCCCCTTAAGTCAGTAACTTTGTCGCTGGTCGTCTCCCGCCGGGCCTCCTCTGGGAAACCGGAGGTCTCACCTGGCGGAGACAGGCCGCCGGGGTGGCGTGAAAAAGCCTTAATTGCTGTGGAACAGTGTCGTGGCGCTTCTACTGAATCAGAAATTTATTTGCTATGAATGTAGGTAATACCTGTACCTACATTTATAGCAAATTCGTTGAAGATGTTGTACATAAATTAATGTGATCGGCTACAGTCTACTTTATGGCATGTAAATTATTAAGTTTTATGACATGTGAGTCTGTGTGTGCCGGACAGGTACGTGTGGTGACGATGGCAGCCGCTACTGTTGTTGGAGCCACGTGCTCGGACTAACCTGTTAGGGGAGGCGCCGCTGGCGGAACGCGTGAGGGAAAGGCAAAGTTTGCGCCCTCACGCCCCTAACCGCCGCCGTTGGAGACGCCCTGGGCGTCGGGAATCCCAGGCGGATTCCCGGCCACCATAGGCGCGGGCTTGCGGACGGCGAGCAACGGGCAGCTCGCCGTCCGATAAGGACCAGCCCCGGGTCGATGGCGCGTCGTGTTCCACGCGCGCCTCAAAGAGATGTCAGCAAAAATGACGGGGTCCAATAGGACCGATGCCTGCCAGGGTTGCGGGAAAGTCCGAAAGGGATACCGGGACCTTGGCAACAGGCAAATGAAGGAACACGGGTGGGTTTTAGTCAGTAAAAGTCTGACACGCCCTTCCGCTCCGCCCAGAGCGGGAGAAGTCATTGGATGATTTCCCAACCTCAAAAAAAAAAAAAAAAAAAAGGGGAGGCGCCGCTGACGCGTGCGCTGCGCACGCTCAACCTCATAGCGAGTGAGACGGACTTATTCTGTTGTTCTCTGAGTGAATTCACAAGGAATGCATTGTTTGATTGTTTTTAATTAGTTATAGATGTTAGTACCTATCTATTAAGTTAAGATAAGCGCATTTATCGCATTGGGTTTTCTTGTATTGGTAGATGTAAGTTGATGAATAAATAAATAAATAATTGTTTATTTTTTATTTTGTTTGTATTAATATTTTAATATAAATAAATTAAAATATTAATACAAACCAAATAATGTCAACAAAACAAAACAGAAATGAAAGTGAAGTCAATTAATAATATTATAGTCAGGTACTTACATGTTAGCCATGTATTTGGAATTAATTTTATCAATCATAATTTAGATAAATTAATATCATTTAGAAAGTCCTTCACTAAGTCTTGAAGGGACAGTTAACTTTATTCCTCAGTTACGAGCTTTATTCGACAGATACTGAATATCTGACTGTTGAAAAATCCAGAATCATGCTACGAGTATCTATGGAATAAACGCTATTCGATTCTTTATCTGAGGATTGAAAAATCGGTCCTTAATCGGTTACGAAAATAAGTTACGCAAAGACCTTGCCAGCTTCATTTTGTATTTTTCAAATAGATAACTATTGTTGTTCGGTGTGAAAGCTCTTACAATATTTAAACGAAACAAAACCCAAGAGATAGGCGGAGTCAACGAGAAAATACAGTAACCGGAGTCCAGAGTGCCTTAACAGCCCCAGAATAGTAAGAAACGGAGCGTGCGCAGTCACACACGATACAAACCATCGACTGACTTTATTTTCCGTCATTCAATATTTTTTGATACCATATTAAACATTGGTTGGTGTAAATGAAGGTTTTACAAGACATGCATTATTTTGCGGCCGTTAAGGCCATCACACACATTTAAGCCCAGCATAATTAAGTTTAGATTCAGCACTCTACTTGTAAAAAATGCACATAGGTATTTATGCGAATAAAAATTATGATTACATTCTCCTTTATTTATTTACATTTTTAAATATTTTTATAAAAAAAAATATTAAAAAAATATTATTATTATTATATTATAGGATCAGCACCACCTCACCTCATTGACACACCACCAATCATGCAAGCAGTAGGTACTTATGAATGAAGTGTCATTTAAATATTTCTGTTTTCCGTAAGTATATCAACTCACGGAGTCTCTATGTCATTTTAAACTTTTAAACTGCATGATTTATTTGTTTATCTCATACTAGCTGCCCGCCCCGGCTTCGCACGGGTAGCACTAAGTACCTACCCACCCGACCTACCCTATCTACTGCCCTACTTACCATACCCTACCCTACCATACCCTACCCTACCTACCTAGCTACCCTACCTACACCTTCCTACATACCTACCTACCTACCATACCTACCTACATACCTACCTACTTACCTACCCTACCTACACCTACCTACATAACACCTACCTACCTTACGTACAAACCTTGCCATGAGAATAACGAACACAACAAAAAAAGAATTATACAAATCGGTGCAGCCGTTATCGAGTTTTAGCGAGCCTAACGAACAGCAATTCATTTTTATTATGTAGATTTTGTAACCTTGTGTGGCATTAACTCGCTGCCAAGCAGCAGATAACGGATGGTTATTCATAAACATCTTTTCGTTATCTAATCTCGTCCGACCAATGAAATCTAGAATTAAAAATACTAAAGATATGATAATATTTTTATTATGTAACTAGCTTTTGCCCGCAGCTTCGCCCGCGTGGATGTCGGAAAAAATCCCACGGGAACTTACTACCCCCCGGCATTGAAAGCACCCTATGTGTTAATCCAGTTATCTAATTGCGTAACTTATTTTCGTAACCGATTAAGACTAATCTTTCATTTTGACAGTTCAACAACATTCATCGCGTTATTTACGTTGTGGAGCAGATTTTTTTTTCAAACTTATGAAGCAATGGATTAGAAATTTGTTTCAAACTGATTCAGATTGTGGATCCTGTATAACGCAATTAGGGTGCAGGTTATAAACTATCTGTGTGCCTTTCATCCATAGTCGTTGGGCCGTTTTTGCGCCAATCCGGAACAAACATCCAAATAAACAGACAAACAGACAAAAATACTTAAAAATATATTTTCGGCTTCAGACTCATTCCCACACTTCGTACTAATTACTTATTTTCAAAGTATTCAATGTACAGTTTTGACTTAGTTAGAAGAAAGAAAGAAAGAAAAATAGGTTTATTTGTCACAGAAACACGTGCATACAAAATAGATAATTGATCAGCAATATTAAACAGAATAGATCTACTTAAATACAAATATGAGATTACGAGTTTACAGATAGATAATCGGCAGCTGCACGTCATGACTGTGACAAGAAGGCTTCCACTCAGCATGATGCTGCGCTAAGGAGACCCACAGCACAGCGCTGATTTTCAGTGGTCACCCGAAAAAGACGTACGGAAATCAAGTCAGGTTCAACAATTTGTACAAAATAAAATTAATAAATAAAATAAAACAAACAGTACTTAGAATATAATGTAACTTTAAGTAAAGCGAAATAGATTAATAAATATTATTAAATCAGCAGGCATCACTGTGCGTACATAAATAAATAATGTGGGTACCTACATGAGAATATACAGTTTTTGTCTCGCTCCCACCCTTACCTTCGCGTCGTCGCGTCGCCGTCAGTCGCCAGCGCACGCGCTCACATTAATTATAAAGAACAAAGTTGCATTCCCCCATTCCCCTATTGCGTCTATGCGCGTGATGACGCGCTAGTGTGTGAGTCACCTAGTCGGGTCGGCCGACCAACTGCGGCGCGCGCGGCTCACGAGTCCTGTGAGGTCACGCGACTTGAGCTACTAACGCCAACCGACACACCGTCAGTGGGAAACTGGCTCGCGCTCGCATTTTAGTCGACGCTCACAGACTACAATAAATTATGAATTTACATCATTATGTCGACGCTTGATTAACGTGACTAACGTGAAATGTTTAGTGATACTACTTATGTTAATACATAAGTAGTATCACTAAACGATGTAGGTACTAAATTAGTACTACTAATGTAGTACTAATTTAGTACCTACATCGCTATCGGCATGAGGGAAGATGACGAGACGCGTCTCACGCATCGCTATGCCGCGGCCGCCTCGAGCCGTCTGGGTATTGATGTACCGTATTGATGTACGTAGTTACTATTTTATTATGTATCCCTTTTTCCGCAACACGGGCAATATTTCCGTTTTTTTATTGATGAAAAACATATATTCTATACAAAATTTTACAGCCCCCAATTCCCGTTTAGGGGGTAGTTTAGAAAAACAAAAAATGACAAACTTTATAATTTACTTCGATAAGTATTCGTGCCAAGTTTCAAGGAATAAGATTTATCACACAAACGAAATCCCCCCTTTTCACCCCTTTAAAGGTCGAATTTCATAAAACCCTTCTTAGTGCACGCCTAGGTCCGTATAACTATCTGTGTGCCAAAATACAAACTTTGACACCCCCCAATCCTCGTTTAGAAGGTAGTTTATAAAAACTAAAAATGACAAACTTTATAATTTACTTAGATAAGTATCCGTGCTAAAATTTCAAGTCTATTAACTCATGGAGTAAGATTTTTCATACAAACGAAATCCCCCCTTTTCATCCCTTTAAAGCTCGAATTTTCCAAAAACCCTTTCTTAATGCACGCCTAGGTCCTAATAACTTACTGTGTGCCAAATCTCAGCCCAATCCTTTTAGTGGTTTGAGCTGTGACGTAGACTACCCATTTTCACCCCGTTAATGGTAGATTTTTGAAAAACCTGAATACACATCATTCTTTATTTTTGGTTTTAAGTATAAATACTGAGTTTCGAGTTAATCGGACAGAACGTTAAAATTCTTCTATACAAACTTTGACACCCCCCAATCTTCGTTTAGGGGGTAGTTTATAAAAACTAAAAATGACACACTTTATAATTTACTTAGATAAGTATTCGTGCCAAGTTTCAAGTCTATTAACTCAAGGAATAAGATTTTTAATATGCACGAAATCCCCCGGTTTAACCCCCTTAGCGGTGGAATTTCGAAAAATCGTTTCTTAGTGAAACCTTACTCTTCATGTCTTCATGAAGAGTAAGGTTTCACTATTATACTTAAAACCAAAAATAAAGTCGCTATATAACCGCTGGTCCTGAAGACATGAAATTTGGAGGGTGTGTTCTTACACACCCTCCAAATTTCATGTCTTCAGGACCAGCGGTTTAGGCTGTGCATTGATATCTCAGTCATCCTTGCCTTGTATATAGATTCATCATTGAAATAAAATAAACTTTGACTTTGCAATGTCAATTCTAATGACTCGACTTTGTATATAGGTATGTTTTGTTTCAAGTTCTAATTCATATGACTGAATTACTGAATGATTACTGAGGCATAGTATGTAAGACTATTATGTGTGTTCGATGTACTGAAAATAAATCTTATAGTATTCGAAGTAAGAAGACCGGGGAAATATGACTTGATTGAATAACTGTCGGTCTTCCTGGTTTCCTTAAGGGTCTTTTCTATCTATAAAGGTACTGAATCATTAACCAAGTCGGACAGATTTATATGAAACGAACTTTTGCCAGCGGCTTCGCCCGTGTAGATGTCTAAAATTAACCCATGGGAACCTATTACCGGGATGAAAAATATCCTATGTGTTAATCCAGGTTATAAACTATCTGTTTGCCAAATTTCATCCAAATCCGTTCCGCCGTTTTTGCGTGATTGAGAAACAAACATCCAAACACACAAACTTTCACATTTATAATATTAGTAGGATAACCCCAAAAGAATTTAAAAAAAAAAGTAATAAAAACTAAAACCCAACTACGACTAAAAATATATAAACAAGACACCACAGACAGACAAATTATAAATCCGGAGTCACACGTAATATGTTCGATTTATGCACTAACACGTGTGACTCCGGATTTTTAATTTGTCTGTCTTATGTCATGAAAGATGAATGAGCGATGCACCACAGGTTGCAGCAATATATTCTTATAAAGTTTATTTCTTGATGTCTCCACCTCGAACTAATTTTCTCCCCTCCCAGCCTTCGCGTTTAGTTACCTTCAGCATGATACCCTGATCCTTAGGCTGTATCGTTAGGGTCCTAGAATCTAAAGTCAGGGTCTCCGGCATGCCATCAGCCAGTTCCACTCTATACTTCTTCAGGAACGTAACGAGACCAGACAGCGATTGCATCTTCGCGAAACGCATTCCTGAAATATAAACAAAATAAATTTTAAAGAATTTAATCGGCAGTTTTTGAAGTTCAATGTCACAAAAAAGCAGTCCCCAAAACACTTGGAAGTGGTAACGGCCGAATAGCCGAT
This sequence comes from Lithophane leautieri, assembly GCA_949152455.1. Classification (NCBI taxonomy): domain Eukaryota; kingdom Metazoa; phylum Arthropoda; class Insecta; order Lepidoptera; family Noctuidae; genus Lithophane; species Lithophane leautieri. The sequence continues at coordinate 13,405,127 of OX424478.1, forward strand.
AGAAAACAAAATGGCACAACGGCTCGCTCGTAGTTGGTCACAATTTCACCCTTACCTACGCAATTTTGGTCGGAGTGACTAGATCGTGCTCGTATCATTTTACAGGTATGTGGAACCTTGTATATATGCCTATCGCGCGGTAGACGTTAGGTCTTTGATGCGTTTGCATGTGATGTGGCGATGTAGATGCCGTTACATCATAGTTATATTCCTAGTAAGACAGAGATAGTTAAGAACCGCTTTCATATATCTATATTACGGTAGATAGCTAAGGATATAACTATATCACGGCTTCAACCATCTAACTGCGACATATACATACAGTCGACTTATATGTCCTATTGGACATATAAGTCGATTCCATAGCCCCCTGAGCCTAAACGTGACGAGCCTGGATAGATGATGGATGACGATGATGTAGTATTAATATTATATTTACCTATACATAGCCTGGGTCCAGATCCAAACGGAAAAAACGTGTAAGGTTTAACATTGTCTTTATTTTCAGGTAGGAACCGTTCTGGCTTGTATTTCTCCGGCTCCGGAAAGTATTCAGGATTGTAGTGCATGTAGTAGACTGGAATATGGACTCGAACACCTACGTCTAGTTTCAGGCCCGTAGGGAGGACGTAGTCGTCCATTACCTCGCGAGTGAGGTTTCCCAGTACGGGATACTTGCGGAGAGTCTCGTATATACAAGCCTCCAAGTAAGGCAGCTCATGCAAACACTCGTAGTCCAATTTGTTCCCGTGACGTCGCAGGAACTCGTCCGCCTCCTCGGCTGCTCGTTGCTGCACCTCCTGGTGCTTCGCCATCTCAAACAATGTTAAGCTCATAGTGGTAGCTGACGTATCGAAACCCGCTCCAAAGAACACGACGCACTGTGCCACCAACAAGTCATCATCCACCTTCAAATGTACCTTCTTGTCAGCGCCAGTCTTTACGTTACTTAAACTGTCCCCAGTTATGTAATCCTCTTTCTTTAAAGTCAGAACCAGGTCCACGAAATCGTTTCTCGGTGATGGCTTGTAGTCTCGGCTTTTGAACACTTCTTTCAGCAATTTTGAGAAGAATTGATCTATCGTTGAAGGGAAAACTTGGAATCCCAAACGGTAGAAAATGGCAGGCCATATGGACCTGCACACGAGTTAACCGCGATAGTTAGTAGCTTCGAATATGTCATTTGCAATCACCTTAAAGGGGTTATTTTCCCCTGGTCCCATAGTGTTGGATTCCACACCGAAAACGCAGGAGCATATACAGTCCATGGTGTACCTTGCACAAATTTGCCTTACTTCGATGATGTCAGACATGCTATTTTCATAGTCGAGCATATCTTCGAAGACGATTCCACAATTTTCTATCAAATAGTACATGTTCTTCATCTTTGCGGAAGAAAATAGTGGAGTTAGATTTTGTCGGACTACTTTCCATCTATCGCCGCCACTGAAGAATAGGTTTTGTGTAACAACTTCATTTGCAGTGTATTCGGTTACTTCTCTGCCGTTGAAGTAGTAGAAATCTTTAGACATCACTTGTTTGATCATCTCGGGGCTGTGAACCACAAGAACAGGCTCCGTGCCGAAGAAAGCTCCAAAGTAAGGTTGGCCGATGAACTTTTGACATAGCGTTTGTACCAACTGACCAGCATTCTGTTGTAGCAAGATAAGTCTTCCGTAGTTGCCTAAAAGGGGCAGTGGTTTAATGTAAGGCACGTTCTTCTTTTCCCAGTAACCGAACTTCTTTGTCGTTATATAATATAATAAATAAAATATGATTGATGATAAGGACGCAACAACGAGCAGGGTGAACATTATGATAGCGCGGTGTTGACAACTGTGGCTCGAGAGGTAGATGTGTTCCTTTTTATAAATATTTTTATCAACGTAATTCGGCAGACTTATCACTTAGACTTTGCTACGGAATGCACTATGAATTGACAAGAAAAAAATTTGCAACAACATAATTATGGACGCTATAGACACCAGTTGAGAGCTGGTTTTTCAATCGCGCAATCAGTTTTATCTGAAGATTAAACGAATATGACGGTATTCGTACATAAAATGTGCTAAATCACTCTATTTATACTTAACAATTTTTACATAAGAGATATCTAGCGATTGGAAACTCACTTACTATATATACATAGATAGATAACTTCAAATATCTGTTTAAGTAGCGGCCCAGAGAGTGACAGCATGGTCATGTTGGATGGTTGTGTTTGTTACTTTATTGGTTTTCATTTTTGTAATCCATAATCATTTTACCTGATTTATTTGGGAGCAATATTTATTCATCTATTTCGTTTTACTTAAAGTTATATTATATTCTGAGTACTGTTTATTTTATTTTATTTATTACCTATTTATTTTGTACGAATCGTTGAACCTGACTTGATTTCCGTACGTCTTTTTCGGGTGACCACTGAAAATTAGCGCTGTGCTGTGGGCCCCCTTAGCGCAGCATCATGCTGAGTGGAAGCCTTCTTGTCACAGTCATGACGTGCAGATGCCGATTACTTATCTGTAAACTCATTTGTATTTAGATCTATTTTGTTTAATATTGCTGATTAGTTATCTTTTTGTATGCACGTGTTTCTGTGGCAAATAAACCTATTTTTCTTTCTTTCAATTTATTTCATTTCCTTCTTACTTTCTTTTTCTCATCCTTTGTATTATTATTTCTTTTATTTCTTAAAGATACTTATAAATTACATTTTTAAATAATAGAAAATAAAAATACAAAAAAAATATATATAAGAACTAGTAGTCTAATATTATCTACCATTACTATTATTTTGAAATTTATTTTATATTCTCGGCTAGCCGCCAAGCGTTGATAACACGGACCTAAGGCAAGTGATTATCAGTTGGATTAAGAGCGATCACGTGTAGAACATTGCACAGAAGATGGTAGCGTATTTGTGTTTTGATGTGGGTTTTCTGATTCACATTGCAGAAACTTTCTCACGAGTCTGTATGTGTTCAGCATTGCTGTCTTCTACAGCAAATGATAGGTATTTGGAGATAAATTAAGGGAAGTAAGGGACTTGTGAAGTTGTTTAGTTATTACTCCTGTTGTAGATAATACTATTGGTACTATTATAACTTTTTGCAGATTCCAAAGTCGGGCTACTTCATCTTTAAATTCAGTGTATTTCCTCAGTTTCTGTGCTATTGTTGTCTGCGAGTTATGTGTATTAGGTATAGCAATATCTAATCCAGTTTTGTTTATCTTGTTTATATGTGAAATATCTGGTCTATTGAAATGGATTGTTCGATCAGTAAGAATGGCGCGGTCAAAATATAGTTTTGTTGAGGGGTTCTTTAAAACAGTTTCTGGATTGTATTTGTAGTATGGTGTCACGGAATCTATGACAAGAAAGGTAGAAAGGACATGACCAGTGGGACTATGGGCGCTTGCTTAGGTGTAGAAGTAAATGTGCAGCAAATATTGTTTTATTTTTGCAATTGTTGTATTCTATAGTTTCCAGATAAAAAAGTTTCACGAGTCTAAAAGATCAGGAAACTGAGAAAAATAAAGATAAGTATTCACTAAATAACTCTGTTTTTCGATATGAGATGGCGCTAGGCGTTTTGGTTATCGAGGTTAAGACAAGTTTTTGACATTGATTGTCCCTGAGATGAGATTGCGACTAATTTGAACGTTTTTATTTACGGGCATTAGACAATCACCGCTGCCCATAGACATCCACAACATCAGGGTATTTGCTGATGCGTTGCCACCCTTTTCCCAAATAAACGCTGCTTAGTGAAGTTTTGCTGGCTCACATGTAATCGAACCGCTGTGTCAGACTTTATGCCTGCTGTCTTGTAGTTAAATAGTATTGTTCCAATGCAGTTAAAGTACATACCTGATTATTCAACCACCGGGCAGGTCTCGCTTGCTGGGTTAAGGTTAGCATTGACATAATATGCCTTTGAACCCGCCTTACGAAATATGCCACAGTTTATGCACCTCATTATGATATCCCATTAATATCCATTTAAGGGGTATGCGCCAAGGTAGCCCGCGAAATTCAAATTTTCTCACGTTTTTTGCAGGTCAGTATCAGGTTGTATGTTGATCTAAATATGATTTGCGCACGTAACAAATATGGATTTACAGAATTATAAACATTAGAATCAGCAATACAACTCTCTAAGTTCATGAAAGTCCCAAATGTCATGATTTCATGAAATAGTCATTCAATAGACTTACATGAACTTAGAGAGATGTATTGCTGATTCTAATGTTTATAATTCTGTAAATCCATATTTGTTACGTGCGCAAATCATATTTAGATCAACATACAACCTGATACTGACCTGCAAATTGCAAAAAACGTAAGAAAATTTGAATTTCGCGGGCTACCTTAGCGCATCCCCCTTAATCGAAACGTAGAGCAAAACAGATGAATCCTTTTTATATAGCAATGGTAATCGGGCTTTGAAGATATCAGTTCGTAAAGAATAGCAATGGTCGTTAGAAATAGAACACAATAATCGCAATGTACACAACGAACATGTAAACACAACGTGACGCCAAGATCGGATGTGCAAGTAGGGATGGTGAATGGCGATCTGAGATCGATAAATGATACTCGATTTTTTCTCGAACCTAAAACACTAAAATCGAAATCATTTGACTGCCTCGTTGGTCTAGGGTCTAAGCGCTGCAGCGCTGTACCGGGGAATCGCACTATTGGTATAAAAAAAAGATTTTTTGATATCGACCTTTTTTCTTAGTAAATTTATTTGTCTATTCTTTATTGATATGTCATGCTCACTCATCTGTCTTATCTTCTTGTGGAAAAATATAAGTTCTGTCTAACTTTTATTTTTTATTATCATCTCCAATCAATTTCAACCACGCTCCAGCTGACAGAGCTCTGCACCGCTAGTGGGACACGAGCAGCCCCACTAACACGCACCCAGGACCTGGGTGCGATTCCCGGGTTAGGCAAAGTGTTATTGGGTTTGTCCATCTGGAATATCTCAGTAGCAAAGCCCTATTGCACGGGACTTACAAAATAACTAGCGAAATGAGGGTGTATGCGTCTGTAAACCTCTCCGTTCAGGGATTAGAAGCGTGATGTTATGTATTGTTATTATTAATCAAACACGGTTAAAAAGGGTATAATAAAATATCAATTCAAAAATATATATTTGTGAATCGATTTTTCGTGCTTTGACTCGAATCGATTAATTAGGGATTTTATGAAAAAGATTGCTACCATAATAATTATATTGTGCCTTTGGTGCCGCCACTAATGTCAGATGCATTATCATAGAAATAACAGCCCTTTATACACAGTGATTATTATGGTGTTCGATCGTGACAAATGTCAATAAAAACCTAACCTGTAGACGTGTAAATAAATCAAATTAATTGTAAACAAAACATGCATTATATATTCAATGTCATTTATTCTCTTGATTGAAAATAACTCGTTCTTAGTTTATTTTTCCTATACTATGTGTAGCGTATTATGGTTACCGGATGATTATGGATACAATGGAACGTCGAAATCGGGAAGTACTTATAGAATGCGTTTCATCATTATAGTTCCTATGCTGTAATGTTGGCACTTTAACAACGGACCTATTAGGTGGCGCCCGCGCCGTAACGTACAAATGTTCGTCGTACAACAGTGGAACCAACACTACGGCATATTTTGTAATTATTACATCAATTTCATAATTCTTTGGTGCATGTTGGGTGTACGTCAAAGAGGATGCTTCGAAATGTTGCCACTACACAAAACGTAACACGGAGGATGATATTCTCATATCCTAACCGATAAGTTTGCCAATTTCTTTTATTTATTTTTATAGTTTTTAGCGACTTCAAAAAAGGAGGAGGTACTATGTTCGGGATGATTGTTTTTTTTTTTTTTTTTTTTTTTTATGTATGTTCACCGATTACTCCGCCGTTTGTGAACCGATTTAAAAAAATCTTTTTTTGTTCAAAAGCTTATACTTCTGAAGTGGTCCCATTGTCACCAAGTCAGGATCTGATGATGGGATCCTAGAGAAATCGAGGGGAACTTTCAAAAATCGTAAGGGCAACTAGTGCATTCCTTAATTTATTCATTAAGTATTTTACAGCACTACAATTTTATGAAGGCCTGGAGTCGATCTGATGATGGAGCCGAAAGACAGTCAAGGGAACTCCTCAATGGTTTACAGCAGATACCTCGTGTTTGGGCTTGATTAATTTGTATTGATAAAAACTTTACACTTTGATGGGTTCTGACTGTCGTTAGGGGTCTGATGATGAAGACGAAAGACAGTCGAGGGAACTCCTCAGTGGTTTACAGCAGATATCTTGTGTTTGGGCTTGATTAATTTGTATTGATAAGAACCTTACACTTGGATGGGTTGTGACTGTCGTTAAGGGTCTGATGATGAAGACGAAGGACGATTAACGGAACTCCTCAACGGTTCACAGTAATTACTTTGTGTTTGGACTTAATTCATTTATATTGATAAGAACTTTGCAACCATATAGGTTGTAAGTGACATTACAGATCTGATTATGGTCACCTTATAATATGATGATGAGGGGAACTATACAGTGTAAGCAAATGTATAGTGTTCACCCTTATATTCTTGAGAAGGCACGGGAGTCTCATTAGCCAGCCGGTTTCGTATAACATCTAAACGATACTTGCGCTGTTCAGACGACTCGCCACTTAATCGTTTTTGAATAAGATTGAGTCGGCAGATCTTATCATTTATCATTTGGCGACTCCTGTGACAAATGAGAATGCATGTAATTTCTCATCTGAGATAACCTAGCATGACAAGCTAACGGTGATTCTTGGGAACCGGACATAGCACTCCGTTTGCGATTCTTAGATAGGCGTTCTTATTCAGCAGTATTAGTCTCTTTAATTCTGTTTTTCTTCATGCGGGTGGCTCCTTTAGTTGGTCTACCCATGATTACAAAAATCAAATTACACAAAAAATGGAAAAATAATAAAACTTTTTAAAAAAAATTGACCGACTTCAAAAAAAACAAAACAAAAAAGGACTACTGTACTAAAAACCAAAAGACAAAAAGTACTTCTTTAATAATAAGAGAAAAATTAAAAAATAACTTTAATTTCGGAAGTCGGTGGCCAAAAACTAAAATTAAAAGCAAAGACTTCCGAAATTAAAGTTATTTTTTAATTTTTCTCTTATTATTAAAGAAGTACTTTTTGTCTTTTGGTTTTTAGTACAGTAGTCCTTTTTTGTTTTGTTATTTTTGAAGTCGGTCAATTTTTTTTAAAAAGTTTTATTATGTACAGTTTTTGTATAGTATATTCTATTAAATAATAATCGTCCTAATATGGTTTACCCGAGCCGTACCGGACGACGTCATTACGACAGCGCCGGCTGTCGCTGAAAACCAGCGCTGGGGCTCTGTCCTGCATAGGGTCGCAGCATAATGCTGAGCGATAGCCGCTTTGCGTGGATGTGACGCATGTTTTCCCCAACCTTTTGTTATTGTTGTGTTTTTTTTTTTTTTTTTGCGTCATGTTTACCGCAAATAAACGTATTTTTCTTTCTTTTCTTTCTTTCTATATGAACTATTTGATAAACGCACTCTAAAAGAAAAGCGGAAGCAATTTAAATACTGTTTTTGCAGATATTTGAACCTTGGCTTTATTTGAAATAATTTATCCTTTACACTATGATAGTTGATTCTAAAGTCCATCATGATGTTGCTGCTGCACCCTAGATTGGCTCCAGACGAGGAAACTCCTCAGCTGTCAACGGTAGACACGAAATATATACGCATTCAATTATGATAGCCCGTTCTAAAGTTTACCATGATCTCAAAATCAACAAAAAATATTTCACATAAACCTACATGGGCACTTATGGAACGTCAAAAGCTAGGTTCCAATTTGCCTATGGAGAAGAGCCGGCAAGAAACTCCACGGTTACTCACGTTATTTTTACCCGACTACGGTGAAGAAAAAAGGAGGGTTATGATTTTGACCGGTATGTATGTATGTAAGTATGTTCATCTGTTCCCTCCTATCTTCTAAACCACTCATCACAATTTGACAAATGAAATTTGAAAAATGGTGCCCTCTAGTGGACATAAAGAAAGGAACTAAAAAACAATTATTTAATCGTACCATGTTGGGTATCAAATGATAGGGCTTTATGAGCACATTTCAAAAATATATTATATTATAAACCCAAAACAATAAAAAAAAAAGTAATAAAAACTAAAATCCAACTACGACTAAAAAGGTATAACAAACAAGACCACACCACAGACAGACAAATTAAAAATCCGGAGTCACACGTAATCTTTTTGATTTATGCCCTAACACATGTGTCTTGTTTATACCTTTTTAGTCGTAGTTGGGTTTTAGTTTTTATTACTTAATTTTTTTTTTCACTTTGTAGTGATTGTTTTGGAAGTCGGTTGTTCGCATAGCTTAGCTTAGCTTATTCGCATAGCTCGTCAAAATATAGAGAATAGCTGATTTTCTTCGCAATTTCAGTGTTGGTCCCATATTGAAAGTTGTTCGTAATGATGAGAACAATGATCTCTTAAGAGGATGCCCATGAATCACCCATCCAGTATAGAGATAGATAGATAACAATATTGAAAACTATATTTATAAGAAAATCAACTTTGGTAGACGGACTGGAGTGATTATAAAAAACCGGACTCCAGTGATTATAAAAAATAGCAATAAAATTAGCTAGCGAAACCCCGCAGACCAGAGGCCCTAGACAAAGTGACATTCTATCAGCGATAACGATGATGGAAAAGGCAAAAATGTATAGGACTGACATAAGCTATCGAAAAGCTATTGTCAATTCTGTTGAAAGTCAAAGTGGTGACACCCGGGCGTTTCCTCCCGCCTAATCCTACACTGGAACCACCCGAAGCTGCCATGTCCGGTGAGGACCTGTGTCAGGCGGAAGGTGAGGACGCCGTGGCGCCTCTCTAGCCACTCCTCAAAGAGGGGACTTATCGCCGCTATTGTGGCGTGCCCAGCACTGGGTCGCGACAATCGCACTCTCCATGCCGCCATGAGATCTTGCCGGAGCTCTGTCCGCTATGGCAGTCAAAAGAGGACGGGGTTGCGTGGCAGCACGGTTCGGGGAGTTTGTTGTGGTAGGGGTGTACTTCTCCCCGAACCGAACTCTCGTCGACTTCCACAACTCCCTTGCGGAGTTGAAAGTCGTCGTTGTCGGGTTCCGTTCCCTCCTCGGCTCGTACTGGGGGACTTCAATGCCAAAAATATGGCTTGTGGTTCCCGGCATACGGACAAACGGGGCAGGATGGTGGGGGACTGGGCTCTGGAGACAGGCTTGGTCGTCCTAAACCGGGGTTCCGTCCCCACGTGTGTGCGGATGCGGGGTGAATCAGTGGTGGACATCTCGTTCGCCAGCCCCGCTCTGTCGCCGCGTGTCATTGACTGGCGCGTCATGGAGTGGGTGGAGACGTATTCCGACCACCGGTATATCCGGTTTGACGTCTCCGCCCAGACTTCGAGCGCGCCGGTCCGACAGGCCCCGGGTTGTCCGCGGTGGGCGCTGAAGCAGCTGGACCGGGAGCTCCTCCTGGAAGCCTCGATCGTGCAGGTCTGGGTGTCATCACCGGACAGGCCTGCCGACATCAACGACGAGGCGGAGTGGTTCCGGGAGGCCATGTCCAATGTTTGTGACGTGGCAATGGCCCGGGTCCAGCCCGGACGTGCTTCGCGCCAGGTGAGCTGGTGGTCGCAGGAGTTGACAGCGCTACGCCATGCGTGCGTTGCTGCGCGACGCCGGTACACCAAGCACCGCAGGCTCCGTATCCACCCTCCGGATACGGAAGCCATTCAGACGGAGCTAAGGGAACGCGCCCACACCGGTGCCCCGTAAAGGGCCATGGACCGCACGACCCCCGCGTAGAGCCTCCGGCAGGAGGCGTTTGGACCCCCTAGATTGGGCCGGAGCCGCCTCAAGGCGGCCCCAGCCCGGTCCAGCCTTGGAGCCAAACGTCGGAAATGCTCCACGAAGTTCCACCGGCTGTCGAGGACGAGTCCTAGGTACTTCATCGTCGACTCGACGCCGATGTGAACCCCTCCTACCGTAATTTGGGAACCCGACGGTGGCGCGTTCCGAGGGCCATGAAAACACATGACCTCGGACTTGTGCAAGGCCACCTCGAGTCCCAACTGCCGGATTCTATCGACGATTGTCGCAACCCAGCGTGTCGCTAGATCGGCCGCCGCCTGGTGCGACCTCCCCTGCGCCAGGACCAGCGTGTCGTCAGCGTAGCAAACCACGCTGACGTCGCTAGGGAGGTCGGCGCGCAGCACCCAGTCGTATCCGATGTCCCACAGATGCGGCCCCAGGACCGATCCCTGTGGGACACCGCACGACATCTCTCGCCGGTTCCACATTCCCTGGTGACCGGGGTAGATGACAGCCCTGTCCGTCAAATAGGCCTCGACCATACGACTGAGGTAGGTCGGCATCCGGTGGTACCGGAGTGCCTCCCTTTTGCAACTCCAGGGCAGGGTGTTGAAGGCGTTGGCGATGTCTAGTGACACCGGCAAGACGACCCCGCCCCGGGCCACAGCATCCCCCGTCGTGAGGGCCCGTACACGCATGATGGCGTCCACTGTAGAGCGCCCTCTGCGGAAACCAAACTGGCTCTTCGCCAAATCTGGCCCCACCCGCACCAGCCGCCCGGCGAGGCGGTTTGCAATGACCCTTTCAAAGAGCTTGCCCACCTCGTCGAGCAGCACGAAGGGCCGATAAGCGGACGGAGAGTCCGCAGGGCGCCCCGGCTTCTTAATGAGGACCAGTTTCCCCGTCTTCCAACGAAGTGGGAACTGGCCCCTCTCCATGCATGCGCATAGGAGACCTCTTAGTCGAGGCCCGACAGCCTCCATGGCCAGAACCCAGGCCTTCCCAGGTAGGCCGTCGGGTCCTGGGGTGGTATTCTTGGCATTCAGCCTTCGTACCGCCACTCTCATTTCTACCTCGGTCACCTCCGGAGCATCGTCGTCGTCGTCGTCGTCGGCGATGTGGTCCGCGTCGAGCACCGCAGTAAGCGGAGCCATGAGTGGGGAGGTATGTTCCCCTCTCGAAGGGAACAGAGCGCTCACCACGTCCTCCACAAGCTGAGGCCGGAGACTCTGCGTCAGCGGGGGAGCCCATGAGCGGAGTTTCTCCCGTACCATTTTGTATGGGCGTCCCCACGGGTCTCTGTTCAGAGTCTCCAGCGTCTCCTCGCGGGCCAGTGCTCTGGCCCGCAGGATCTCCGCCTGGAGGGCGGTCTTCGCCGCTCTGTACCCCTCGTACAGCTCCGTCTGAATGGCTTCCGTATCCGGAGGGCGGATACGGAGCCTGCGGTGCCTGGTGTACCGGCGTCGCGCAGCAACGCACGCATGTCGTAGCGCTGTCAACTCCTGCGACCACCAGCTCACCTGGCGCGAAGCACGTCCGGGGCTCCGGGCTGGACCCGGGCCATTGCCACGTCACAAACATTGGACATGGCCTCCCGGAACCACTCCGCCTCGTCGTTGATGTCGGCAGGCCTGTCCGGTGATGACACCCAGACCTGCACGATCGAGGCTTCCAGGAGGAGCTCCCGGTCCAGCTGCTTCAGCACCCACCGCGGACAACCCGGGGCCTGTCGGACCGGCGCGCTCGAGGTCTGGGCGGAGACGTCAAACCGGATATACCGGTGGTCGGAATACGTCTCCACCCCCTCCATGACGCGCCAGTCAATGACACGCGGCGACAGAGCGGGGCTGGCGAACGAGATGTCCACCACTGATTCACCCCACATCCGCACACACGTGGGGACGGAACCCCGGTTTAGGACGACCAAGCCTGTCTCCAGAGCCCAGTCCTCCACCATCCTGCCTCGTGTGTCCGTATGCCGGGAACCACAAGCCATATTTTTGGCATTGAAGTCCCCCAGTACGAACCGAGGAGGGAACGGAACCCGACAACGACGACTTTCAACTCCGCAAGGGAGTTGTGGAACTCGACGAGAGTTCGGTTCGGGGAGAAGTACACCCCTACCACAACAAACTCCCCGAACCGTGCTGCCACGCAACCCCGTCCTCTTTTGACTGCCTCGAGGCACGGGGTACCGGGGTACCCACGAAGTCTCGGCCCTGAGCCGAGTGTTCAAAATCCAACGCTTTTATTTAGGCTTTCATTTACGGGTTTAAGTGACAGTAAAAACTGTCATTTGTGTTCCGTAGTCGTTTCTATTATTATAATTTCGTAGTACGGAACACTAAAAACAATACCACATAAGTCATATTTTTTGTTTATATCTGTATGGCTCAAACGATTTAAAACTTTAATTTATAATATAAAAAGTTGTTATAAAAACGATACAAAAAAAAAACCTGCTACGAAGCGGAGTTATATGTCAAATTGACCAAGTGTGCGCTTGTCAGAAGGAGCGGTAAGCACTATAAGTATTTATATAGGTACTAGATGCGCCCCGCGGTTTCACCCGCGTAAGTCTCGATCCCGTGGGAATATCGGGATAAAAAGTATCCTATGTGTTAATCCAGGTATAAACTATCTGTTTGCTAAATTTCATCCAAATCCATTTAGCCGTTTTTGCGTGATTGAGTAACAAACATCCAAACCCACAAACACACAATCTTTCACATTTATAATATTATTAGGATAGTAGGATTAGTAGGATTACCCAACTTAGTAAGCTTTTAGTGTCGGAATGATTACTGGTTATTTGCTGTGTATGAAAGTTCTGTTGAATCCATTTTGTAGGGAAAGGATTTCATAAATTAAAGCACAGAAAGACAAGGCTAAACATTTATTTTATTAGACTTGTCAGTATTTAATCAGAAAGCTAGTTGTCCGTTCACAAAACTAGGTCTTCATGGAGAAGAAGGACAAGAAACTCCATGGAAACAGTATTACAGTTTTCTGTCGGAATAATAGCAACATTATAAAAATAGCAAGGAAAAGAACATGAATATTCCGTTATACAATTTACATATTATCAATGTTGGCAATAGTAAACCATACACAACAACATAATGATATTAAGCAATAATTACGGTATAATATCAAATTACTTAACTTACGTAACATCTGCCAGTCTATTCCAAACAACAACGGCACTAGAACCAACCAACTGGACATCTATCGAGCAACTGAACCGATAACTTTTTTTTTTTTTTGGACTAGGGCATCTTGAAGTTGATTACTGAAATCATGACTTCTTAACCGGACTTTCCTGTGGCTGCCTTAAGCTTCTACACTCAGGGCCTCCAGCCAGGGGCATATAAACTATTCTAAATTAAAATTAAGTGTGCAATTAAAATTAAGTGTGCATTAAAATTAAGTGTGCTGAACCGATAACGTCCTTACAATCCTTTTTATATCCTACAAACGTCACTTTATGTCAAACATCTACCGTCATTTTAAAACAATCATAGATGATCATATATTTTGGTTTAATAACTTCCAATACAGATAATAATAAACAAATCTTATGTGATTGAATCGTTTTAAAACATTATAAGGTAATAAAATAATTTAATAAAAGCCGATTCGTTATTCTTAAATAAAATTCAATAGAATAACAACATCAACTAACAGTATTGTGACAATCGTTGAAACAGCTTATCATATTAAAATAGCAATATAAAATCTAAGATATGCTACAAGTATCATTAAATATTACGTAATAATTTATAGTATAAATGTAATTAACATCTTAATGAATTGTATAAGTTGTGTTATTTTTACGTAAACAATACCTAGTCAAATTAGGTACTTCTACATTGGTCCCAAGCTTCGTAAATGTGACAGATGTCACTATTGAACAAACAATATTTTTAATATTAAAATACTCTCAAAATGAATAATCTAACACGGCCAGACTGACAAGTACTTCGTTCTCGAAGTACCTTTAAATTTATTTAGGATCTCCAACAAAAAAGCCACATACACATTCAACTATAAATTAAAATAACAAAAACGGTTCTCTTAATATTACAATAATCTCATAATGAATAATCTAACACGCTCGTTTATCATCGATGATTCGGATAATGTTTATTTTTAGATTTTTAGCCCTGGATCACTAAGGATTCTTGACTAGATCCTGACCTCCGCTACCATATCCGTTTCTAATACCTTCCTGATTCGCATCATTAGTGACCCGCAATCACTCATTACGGATCCACGTTTTCTAGATCAGGATATATCGTCTGATCGTCATAAAATTTCAGACTAAACTTTGCAACAAAAAAAAAAAACAACCGATTTCCAAAAAAAACACGAATAAAGTGAAAAATAACCTTAATTTCGGAAGTCGGTGTCTTTGCTATTAATTTTTTTTATATTTTGCCACCGACTTCCGAAATTAAACTTATTTTTCACTTTATTTGTGTTTTTTTTCTTTGGAAATCGGTTGTTTTTTTTTTTTTTACTTTTTAGTTGTGGTACCTACCCCACACAAATTCGAATACCATTTACCTGCTATGTAAATAGCAGTGACGGAGTCAAATAAGATATCGTCTACATAGACTAAGTGGGAAAAATACGTAATTATTGAAACTAACTCAAAAACTACTCAAGCAAAATTAATAAAATTTATATGTGACCACCATGAGAGAATACACTTTCGAACAAAAAAAGAATTATTGTAAATCGGTTCACAATTGGAGAAAATATCGATGAACATACAGAAAAAAAAATACATACAGACGAACATACTGCCGTGCTAGCGATAAGTGCCGTAAGTATGTTCTGCATACGAACATGCTTACGGCACTTATCGCTAGCACGGCAGCATAGAACCTCCTCCTTTTTGAAGGAGTCGGTTAAAAAGTGAAGTAAATCATCGCAGAGATCTTGAAAATTGTAGACTCGATCAGGAAGGTATTAGTCAAGACGGTCCCAGAAGTCGCAAAACTTGCAGCAGCAAAAAAACGCATGAACTTCTGCAAGGGCTGCAATATAGCGATTTGCACGAAGTTTATTCTGTCTATGAGCAATCATTATTCAATTTTGGTTTTTTCTAAAACAGGTTATGTTAATGGGCAAAGAGAAAACTAAGACTCCTAATTAAGGTCCTTTTATGTCACAAGTGAAGTTGATTGAATAAAACATTGATGTTTTCATCCGTCGTAAAATTTACGAATGGTTAGTGATAAACTGATAACGTTACTCGAAATTGTGAGAACTATGTAATTATTATATTTTTTTACGTAATGTTAATTACTTATTAGGTTTGGAAAAACTGATAGGCATAGTATTCGAAATAGTGTGGGGTAGGTACCACAACTAAAAAGTGAACAACCGACATCCAATAAAAACACTACTGAATAACTTTAATTACGGAAGGCGATGGCAAAAAAAGAAAATTCAAAACCAAAGACACTTCCAAAATTAAGTAATTTTTCTCTTAGTAGTGTTTTTTTTTTGGAAGTCGGTTTTTCTTTTGATTTCAATTACGCCATGTACTCGTAGGTATTTTGTTTTGGTTCCACGTTTTCTCTTTGCTAATTTCCACATTGATACTATCTTAAAAAGTTTTTATTTTTATTTTTGTGTAAATGTTATGTATCGTGGTACGGACAGCCCTACACTACGCTATCATAAGTTTTTGTTATTTAGCAGACTTCATTTAAATTATATGTCAAAGGTATCTTTATTCTACTTAGCGTCACGAAAGAATCAAGCAAACGATACTTGCGTGTGAATAATACGATCCGATTTACGACTCATGTAATTGTTATAAGCGTTTAATATTACCATAGTCATGCTTGTTGTTTCGAAAAAAAAAGCAGTTTAAAGTATTCGGTATTTGAATAACCTGAATAAAGAAAAAATCAAAACCATTTACCATGCTATCTTCAAAACTGGTAATCTCGTCAGCTCTGTTGCTAAGGTCATTACTTTGTGATTATTGGAGTGGCTAGAGTCTGTATGTGTTGTTAGTAGGAAGCCGCGGGTCCGCAGTTGTCTACAACGCGGTTACCGACATGAACGGCTTTCTAGTTCTCGCGACTTTATTATCTGTAATCTTTTATTTATTATATTTAGTATCTAAAAGAAAGTTTGGTTACTGGAAAAAAAAGAATGTGCCTTACGTTGAACCAGTGCCCCTTCTGGGCAACTACGGAAGATATATTTTGCAACAAGAGTATCCAGGCAAAATGATACAGAAACTTTGCCAAAAGTTCATCGGTCAACCTTATTTTGGAGCTTTCTACGGCACGGAGCCCGTTCTTGTGGTACACAGCCCCGAGATCATCAAACAAGTGATGACTAAAGATTTCTACTACTTCAACGGCAGGGAATCATCCAATTACTCTGCAAGTGAAGTTGTCACACAGAACCTGTTCTTCAATTCCGGTGACAGATGGAAGATAGTCCGACAAAACCTTACTCCTCTCTTTTCTTCCGCAAAAATGAAGAACATGTACCATTTGATTGAAAAGTGTACCGTCGTCTTCGAAGATATGCTCGACTATGAGATTGGAATTTCTGACGTCATCGAAATGAGACAGACTACTGCGAGGTACACCATGGACTGCATATGCTCCGCCGCTTTCGGAGTGGAGTCCAACACAATGGGCAAAGAAGATAACAACCCCTTCAAATTCATGGCAAACGAAATATTCGAGGCATCTATCTATCGTGGTTTCAAATTCATTTTCAGGGCCGTATGGCCTGCTATTTTCTACCGATTGGGACTTAACATTTTCCCTCCAACGATAGACCAATTCTTTTCAAAGTTGTTGAAAAGTGTGTTCGAGAGCCGAGACTACAAGCCATCGCCGAGGAACGACTTCGTGGACCAGGTCCTGACTTTAAAGAAAGAGGATTACATAACTGGGGATAGTATAAGTAATGCAAAGACTGGCGCTGACAAGAAGGTACAATTGAAAGTGGACGATGAGTTGTTGGTGGCACAGTGCATCGTGTTCTTCGGGGCGGGTTACGAGACATCTGCGACCACCATGAGCTTCACTTTGTATGAGTTCGCGAAGCAGCAGGAGGTGCAGCAACGAGCAGCGGAGGAGGTGGACGAGTTCCTGCGACGTCACGGGAACAAATTGGACTACGAGTGTGTACATGAGCTGCCTTACTTGGAAGCTTGTATGTACGAGACTCTCCGCAAGTATCCCGTACTGGGAAACCTCACTCGCGAGGTAATGGACGACTACGTCCTCCCTACGGGCCTGAAACTAGACGTGGGTGTCAAAGTCCATGTGCCAGTCTACCACATGCACCACAATCCTGACTATTTCCCGGAACCGGAGAAGTTCAAGCCTGAACGATTCTTGTCTGAGAACAAAGACAATGTGAAGCCATACACGTTCTTCCCGTTCGGATCGGGTCCCAGGTTATGCATAGGTAATTATAATTTCTTACATAATCTACATATATTGGTAATTCTCTTTATTTGGTCTATCGATTACGAGTTTTGTTTTGAATGCATATAAAAAAGTTATCAGCCAAATGATTTCTTACGAAAAAATTATGGTCATTAATAAATTAAGCTCGGGTGGTCTTTGTACGAACCATTAAATACGTCAGAAAAGATTAAGGGCCTGTTTTACCACCTACGATGAAATAGCCGTTACAAATTCTGTTCCATTTTTAAGGTTCTGTAGCCAACAAGGGACCCTTATAGTTTCGCCATGTCCATGTCCATGTCTGTCTGTCCGTCTGTCTGTCTGCGGCTTAGCTCAGCAATTGTTGGTATTAGAAAGCTGTAACTTGGTGTATACATATAAATCACGCCGACAAAGTGGTTAAATAAAATCATGAACAAAAATATTTTTAGGGTACCCTTACCCCTACACTTAAAGTGGGAACGTGTTTTTTTTCTCGCCTATCCCATGACGTGGAGTGTCGTTGGAAAGGTCGTTCAAAAATATTGGGAGTTTGCAAAAACCATTTTTGGATTGAGGGATCCATTTGCGACTAATGTATAAATGCTTGGTTTTGCATATGTGAAAAAAATTCACGACAGTAGTATATACAAACGAAATTAAAAGGAAAACTATCAAAGCTAGTAGCTAGTAGGCTCTGCAAGTTACCGGATAATAATCGACCAACTTACATTTGCAGTTGCAAAAACATGTTCTCCCATACATTTTGTGTGGAAGAAAAAGCTTTTCAACTACAATTTTAAGTTTGGGCTTGGGATAAATTCAACCCAACTACAGAACCCTTCACTGTGCGTGGTCCGACACGCACTTGGCAGGTTTCTTATTTTATTCGGCGAGTATTGGCTATTCGGATACCATGAAACAATCCCTGAGTAAAATTGTTTTATCTAAATTGGCTTTGTTATGTCAGTTACTATCTCCGAAGTTATATTATAAATAATGATTCTTTTTAAAGACCATTTAGACAAAATTATAACAATATAAATATAATATGTATTTTATTTTTGGACTTTAGTGGAGCTTGCGGCTAAGTAATAACAGCCGCACGGGTCGATTCATCAGGTTAAGCTACGCTTGCCGGGGTTGGTCCGTGGATGGGTGACCATCTTTACATATCGAGACTCCTCTGTGCCTCGGAAATCACGCTAAACCGTTGGTCCCGGCTGTCATTTGTGTATCTTCGACAGTCGTTACGGGTCGTTAGAAGCCCGAAAGTCTGACAACCAGTCTTGCCAAGGGGTATCGTATTACCCAGTTACTGGGTTGTGGAGGTCAGATAGGCAGTCGCTCCATGTAAAATACTGGTATACAGCTGCATTCGGTAGGACTGGAAGCCGACCCCAACATGGTTGGGAAAAGGCTAGGCAGATGATGATGATGATTTTTGGACTTTAGTGCCAACTATTGTTCTTCGTCATTTGAATGTATACCATACTTACTATTTAGTTCATTATTGGTATGAATAATTCATACAAGACTTACAAAATACATTTTATTTTTTCAGGAATGCGCTTCGCAAAGATGCAAGTGATTTCTGGTCTCATCAGCATCCTGAAGAAGTACAAGGTGGAACTTGCTGATGGTATGCCAGACACTCTCACTTTAGATGCAAGAACGTTACTCACGCAACCAAAAGACCAGGGTATCATGTTGAAGATGATCAAACGCGATGGCTGGGAAGGGAGGAACTTCGTTCGAGATGGGAACAAGGCTTATTAAAATCAAGCCATAGATTTTTTTTTTTATTTCTATGTATATTCGAAAGTAGGCAAATGCTCTAGGGTATTGAAGTGTTTATGGTCAACACTGTTGCTTTTGTTGATACTTACCTAAATACATTTATTTGATCTCCTCATGAGTAACATAATTTTTAGGGTTCCGTACCGAAAGGGTAAAACAGGACCCTATTACTAAGGCTCCGCTGTCTGTCTGTCTGTCACCAGGCTTTATCTCATGAGCCGTGATAGCTAGACAGTTGAAATTTTCACAGATGATGTATTTCTGTTGCCGCTATAACAACAAATACTAATAAACAGAATAAAATAAATATTTGAGGGGGCGTCCATACAACAAACGAGATTTTTTTTGCCGTTTTTATACGGAACCCTTCGTGCGCGAGTCCGACTCGCACCAGGCCGGTTTATTTTTGTTTTTTTATTCCCGACTTGGAAACTCTTGACCAGCATCTCACCTGATGATCAGTGGCAGCAAGCTTCACCCAGAATCCTCAACCACAGAGGAACCATGGTTATCTTACCTCTAACTGTCGCAACACAACAATGCTGTTAACATTGTTTTTATGGCGACAGACTTAGACAAGACGGTGGTAGCTAGCGAGGCGGACTTGAAAAAACCCTACCACCAACCAAACCGAGCAGAAAATTTTGTCCCCACTGAGAATCGAACCCGGGACCTCTGGGTCTGAGACAGGTGGTTTAACCACTACACCACAGAGGCGGTCTTTGGTAATAACAATCGAGATAATGATATAATAGTATTATGTTATCATGTCGTTTAAGTTATTAGCATGTATTAAGGCTCTTACATACTGGCACGACTTGTTGCGCGACGCGACTTTTAACAAAACAATTTCTGAGAAAACTTCACGGCGAACAATGCGGCGGCGTCGCCTAGCGCGACAAGTCGCGCCAGTATGTAAGAGCCTTTATGCACATGCATGTACATGCTAATAACCAACAGAACGTCTCGACATTTCAGCACACCTGATTTACAAAATCAAATTATTTATAAACTTGTGAATTAACTTTAGTGGACTACAACGTGCTACCATGTCATTTGATGTAATTCGTGTTATATTACTTTATATATTATAAATTAAAGTCGCTTTCCGTGTTTGTTTGTATGTCCACGTTGTTCTTCTAAACCTCGCAATAGATTTTGATAAGGTTTTCACCATCGTTTAGTGAATTTATTCTAGAAGGTTTTTAAGTAATACGTTAATTTCGTGTGAAGGATCTCGTGGCTACGTAATAACAGCCGCACGAGTCGATCCATCAGGTTAAGCTACGCTTGCCGGGGTTGGTCTGTGGATGGGTGACCATCTTTACATACCGAGACTCCTCCTTGCCTCGGCAAGCACGTTAAGCCGTTGGTCTCGGCTGTCATTTGTGGATCTTTGACAGAAGCCCGAATCTGACAACCAGTCTTAGCAAGGGGTATCGTATTACCCAGTTACTGAGTTGTGGAGGTCAGATCCATGTAAAATACTGGTATTCAGCTGCATCCGGTCAGACCGGAAGCCGACCCCAACTTAGTTGGGAAAAGGGTTTTTTCCCCAGTTTTTGTAAAAAGGTTCCGAGATGGTCAAGGCTTACACACACGTGTTGCCATTACGGTTTTGTAATAGAATACCATACAATTGTAAACCTACATTATTGCAAATAAATGGATTTGATTTGATTTGATTTAATAATAGCACGTTCCCTCTAGGAACATCTTTAGGGTAGTAAGCGCATTCCCGAGCTTTTTAGAGGCGATGTTTCAATCGTCAGATCATATATAAATATGTCGAGTTTACCTTTTGTTCATTTGAACGCGCTAATCTCGGGCATTACCAGTCGGTTTAAAAAAAATCGTTTTGATTTTGATAACCTAATCTAACTCATGAGGCAGTCTATAGACTATTATTTAACATACTTTATGACTATTTCATATATCTACTTATTTAACATACCTACTATTAATTATGTTGTACATAGTACAACGCAATATTCCCAGCTATTGTTAGATACTGTCTTGTTAAAAAATGCTATAAAATTATGTAAAAATTGTGTGTAATTTCTGTGCTTATATTGTTTTTTTTTGTGCTCTATGATATAATAACGTTTTTACATGCTGTGCAAAAAACACAGCATTGTTATCGTGTACTTGGCTTGTATGTTAGCTTGTGTTTGCAATTAGTTGAACGAACAGTGTAACAATTGTACTAGACCAATAAATAACATCACGCTACGACCCTTAGGAGCCGAGAATAAAGAAAAATAAGTCAGAAAGAACGATAAGCGAAAACGAATTAATAGCGCGGGCGATGCGATATGATGCGACGGGGCGGGACGGGGGTACAAAACATTTCACGCGGACGAATTCGCGAGCAGAAGCTAGTTTTTATTCCTCAGATAAAAGCTATCCGCAGATTGAAAAATCGGCCCTTATAATCGTTTTGAAATCGTCAAGCTTGTAATTGATTAATAAGCGGTAAGCATAACTCTGATATATTAAATAATAATAATGGAAATAGGAAGAAGCCGACGTGGGAATGCATCGAGATGTGGTCGCGGTGGACAAGGGCCTCACCCCACTCTCCTTGGCGAAAGAGAACTGGCGCAAGCCTGTAGTGCTTGACACTAACGATCGCAGAGAGGTATGGCAGAGTAAGGAGCTTCACGGACGCTTTTTCCGGGCCCTGCATGGACCCGATGTGGATTTACTAGCGTCCGTAGCCTGGCTGCGTTTCGGTGACCTCTTTGGGGAAACCGAAGGTTTTGTCTGTGCAATTATGGACGAAGTTATCATGGCGAACAATTACCGGAGGTTTATTGTGAAGGACGGCACGGTTGACATCTGTCGGGCATGCCACCGACCGGGAGAATCAATCCGTCACATTATCTCCGGGTGTTCTCATCTAGCTAACGGAGAGTACTTGCATAGACACAACCTTGTAGCCAGGATTATCCATCAGCAACTTGCTCTGAAATACAGCCTTGTGGAATCGGAAGTGCCGTACTACAGGTACGTGCCCGACCCAGTCCTCGAAAATGGAAATATCACATTGTACTGGGACCGATCAATCATCACTGACAGGACTATTGTTGCCAATAAGCCTGATATAGTGGTGGTGGATCGAACAGAGCGGCGCACAATGATCATTGACATAACGGTCCCGCATGACGGGAACCTCGTGAAGGCAGAGAAAGATAAACAAATCAAGTATCTTGACTTAGCTCACGAGGTTGTCGATACGTGGGATGTGGACTCTGCGATCATTGTGCCGATAGTCGTATCAGCCAATGGCTTAATTGCCAAGAGCCTCGATCAACACCTAAGGAGGCTCTCGTTGGGCAGCTGGATTAAGGGCTTGATTCAGAAAGCGGTACTCCTGGACACGGCTCGCATTGTTAGGAGGTTCCTTTCTCTGGAGCCCTGACCGCCGGTAGCTTGGACCCTGTTCCCGACACCGGTGGGCTACTATTTCTTATATTTTTAAATGTTTTTATATATTTCTGTATTCTAATATTTAAAAATATAATTTATATGTAAGAAAAATGAAATAAAAAATAAAAAAAAGGAAATAGGAAAAGACCGTACTAAATGGAAAATGCTAGAGGAGGCCTTCACCCATGAGGGGTCCATATCTCAAACCTGAATCTAGAAACTAAAACTAATAATACTAACAACTAGAATTAAGCAAACTACTAAACCAAATACTAACATTTGTATTTATACTTATATATAATTTTATTATTTAAAACTGTCGTTTATTATGAAGATATGGAAGAAATAAAGGCTTATTTATTTATTTAAGCATGACTCTTCATAACCCGTCTACAGCAAAACACTGTTGGAATATCGATTATAATAGGTACTTGATTATTGAATCCTACGCAAACTAGATATTTATTACATATAATTCCAATGCTAAGCCACGCTGACAGGACTTATTTATTAGGTACATAATAGACCATGGCGCCTTTCAAGGTCAAATAAACACGTTTATGTGTATCGTGAGGTAACGGTGACTAGTACTTTGGATACGCTCTAGAAGATTCGAACAATGCAACAATCTTATACAGGGTTATCCTTACTAATATTATAAATGCGAAAGTAACTCTGTCTGTCTGTCTGTCGCGCTTTCACGCCAAAACTACTAAACCGATTTAAATGAAATTTGGTACACAGATAGTCTAGACCTTGAGAAAGGACATAGGCTACTTTTTATCGACATACCATGCGGGCGAAGCCACGGCCGGAAGCTAGTTGGTTATAGGTCAGCAATCCGTTTGACATTTAATATTTTAAAATGAATGAAATAGAAATATAATAAAATGTCAAATAACTCGAAAGTTGTTCACATCTGCATAGAAGTCAAAAGGGGTAATTTGGTTGTAAATTACTAATATACTTTTTATCCTGGTAAATGACATGGCGTAATGGCTATTAGCCTTAGCCATTTGGCTAATGCATTATGCTTAGGTATTAGCATTATTAGCTAATGGCCTTTTGGCCTCGTACAGGACTTTCTGCTTTTATTATGTTTTTTTTCCTCGCCTATCCTATGGTGTTGGGTGTTGTAGGTCGTTTAAAAATATTGAGTTTGTCATAACCATTTTTGGATTCAGGGAAATATTAAGCTTTAAAGTTCTCATTTTAGTTAGAGTCAACTGTCGTCCAAGTGTCGTACTAGCTGATAGGTTAGTTTTGGATGTGAAAAAACTCACAGCAGAAATTAAAAGGAAAACTATCTCAGCTAAGTAGGCTCTACAAGTTACCGAGTAATAATCGACCAACTTACATTTGCAGTTGCAATGTAGGTACAATGTTGCTACAAGTTTTTCAACTACAATGCTAAGTTTGTTCTTGGGATAAATTCATCCTAACTACGGAACCCTTCATTGTGCCTGGTTCGACACGCACTTGGCCGGTTTATTTATTTATGTTTCTATGAGTGTGTTCAGTTTAATTTGTGATGTCTCCCAATAAATACTTTTTCTTTCTTTCTTTTTATTATCAATTTTGGCTCTCTCTGGGCCCAATTCTGAAGTCCTCGCAGACGAAGTCGCGGACATAAGCTAGTATTGTCTGTTTCTTTGTTTTTGATGCACCTGTATCGGAAAAGTTTAGCAATTCCACGTCGAAACCTATTGACTATTTAGTAATTATAAGTAGGTACTTATAATTAGTAGGTAGTTAATAAATGATGATGACATACCTGGCATCATCACATGTTTACATCACATCCTCATGTTTACATCCTTATCGTTTTTAAAAGGCAACGGCATATAAGCTGATTGACGTTCATACAATTATGCAACCAGAGGGCCAATTCTCGTACTTAAAAAATATTCACATTCAAGTCGCAATCTGTCAAACTTGTCAAAAATGTTGGTAAATTGATGGTTATTTTGACAGATTGCGAATGAGATGCGAATATGAACGTTCTTAAAAATTACGGGAATTGCCCCTCTGATTACTGAGGGCTCGTATGTTCAGCGGCCGATCACCACTCCGAGTTTTAGAAAACAGTTTCATAAATGTTTTACCCCAACTGTTTTCAATAGCATTAATTATATAATGATAATATATTAAGAACGGTTCATAAAAAAACTCTGTTTAATTTTCGTTAAAAACTTAAACATAGCAACAACAAAAACGCCACTTAAGAGGATATTTTCGGTTTTTGTTGAATCCGAGACACACGTTATATGTTTTTTGTAGATTTTTTTGTCGGAGGTGGGTTTTAGTTTTAATATAAGTTTAAATAGTCAAAACTCTGTGTCAGTACCCAACCCGCGCCGCGGAAGGTAAACCTCCAAGCGTAAGGTGAAATGAACCCCTATCATTTATAATTACGGGTAGAATTGAAGATCAATGACTCAAGCACTTACAATGGCTTATGGTAAATCGCTCAAGGAAGGGACGCCAACGAACCTTTGAAATTATAAAAAAATGCAACAGACTTCCAAAAAAACACAAGAAAGTGAAAAATAACTTTAATTTCGGAAGTCGGTGTCTTTGATTTTCAATTTTCATTTTTGCCACCGACTACCGAAATTAAAGTTATTTTTTACATTCTAGTGTTTTTTTTGGAAGTCGGTTGTTTTTTTTTTTTAAATAGTTTTTATTACCCGACTACGGCGAAGAAAAAAGGAGGGTTATGATTTTGACCGGTATGTATGTATATATGTATATATGTATGTATGTATGTATGTAATATGTGTAAGTATGTTTATCTGTTCCCTCCTATCTTCTAAACCACTTATCACAATTTGACAAATGAGGTATCGTTGGAAGCGTCTTGATCGTCCGCTGGTTATAGGCTATGTGAAGTCATATTCAATTAAAAATGGCGCCCTCTAGAGGACATAAAGTGAGGAACTAAAAAAAAAAGTTTAATCGTACCATGTTGGGTATCAAATGAAAGGGCTTAATGAGTACATTTCAAAAATATATATATTATAAAACAAAAAGAATTTAAAAAAATTAAAGTAATAAAAACTAAAACCCAACTACGACTAAAAAGGTATATACAAGACACCACAGACAGACAAATTAAAATCCGGAGACACACGTGTTAGGGTGTCGTAAAGTTTCTTTAACAAAGCAGAACGAAATCTAGTTGTGATGCCTACCCCACTCTTTGAATACCACTATTTGCTATGTTAATAACAGTAATGGAGTCAAATAGAACATCGTCAACATAATTATACTCAGTAGGAAAAATACGTAATTATTGAAGCTAACTCAAAAACTTCGGAAGCAAAGTTAATAAAATTTATATGGGACCACCTCTGAAGCATGACCTACCAAACAAAAAAGAATCATCAAAATTGATTCATATTTGGCAGAGCAATCGCGTAAAATAAACACCAAAAAAATAAAAAAACATACAGACGAATTGAAAACTTCCTTCTTTTTGAAGAAGTCGGTTAAAAACATGTATAGTATTTTGGAACCCCGTTTATTATGATATCTACATTTATTAACTGACATTGGTACTGAGTTATTATAAATTAATTTACGGGATTAAAGCTATACATGTATATTTGTACGCCAAATGGCAAAACATAGAGAAACTACAATAAAACTACTATAACATCTTGCACACTGCATTTTTTTTTTAAGGGTGGGAAATCATCCAATTACTTCTCCCGCTCTGGGCGGAGCGGAAGGGCGTGTCAGACTTTTACTGACAAAAACCCACCCGTGTTCCTTCAGTTGCCTGTTGCCAACTGCTGTAACCGATATTTATAAATAAAGAATATTGATTGATTGATTGATTTTGAATTTTGCTGAGTATACATATTTTTGCTCGTGATAATGCACTTTGCATACTGACATGTACAACCACAAAACTCGATACCTTTCACAGAATTTGTTCAGCTCCTGCTATTTTCGGAAACCATATAATTACGCGAAACGGGTTATAATTGAATAACTTTGTAGGCGTTTGATACCTATATAAATTTGCCTAGCCTTTTCTCAACTATGTTGGGGTCGGCTTCCAGTCTAACCGGATGAAGCTGAATACCAGTATTTTACATGGAGCGACTGCCTATCTAACCTCCACAATTTAGTAACTAGGTAATACGATACCCCTTGGTAAGAATGGTTTTGTCAGACTTTCGGGCTTCTGATGACCCGTAACGGGTCAAAGATCCTCGAATGACAGCCAGGACCAATGCCTTAACGTGCTTTCCGAGGCACGGAGGAGTCTCGATATGTAAAGATGGTCCCCCATCTACGGACCAACCCCGGCAAGCGTAGCTTAACCTGATGGATCTACCTGTGCGGCTGTTATTACATAGCCACGACTCCAAGAGCTCCTCCTCGTTTGATAACTCTATAACCTCTATAATTCATAAAATTAAATTAATCTTTATTTTATTTTAAAATTATAATTAGATTTTGCTATACTGACAGAGATAAATAAGGTTGTTCTAATAAATGCTTCTTCTTTTTCAATTCTGCGCAATAATTTTAGTATACCTAACTAAAAATAACAAAGGCCTTGCGTAGGAGTGGAAAAGAAGCGCAGGCTAGCAAAAAAAAAACAATAAATAATTTCATAGAGTAAAATTATAGCTGACAGCTACGAATACAAAAAATATATTTATATTTATAATCCAAAATCCATTTTTGTTCCGCATTAAATGGCAACCAAAATTGTATCCACGTATTTTATAAACTAAAAATAATATAACCGATGCAAATGGCATGAGTTTTAAAAAATTGCTTTGATATAGAAATTATAGCAATTTCATAATTTATAAGAGCTCTTCTAAATAATTTATAACAATTTGTCGCAGCTACGACAATTTCGCTTTAAAAACAAGTACTTATCCCGCTCTGGGCGGAGTAGAAGGTTGTGCCAGACTATTACTGACTAAAACCCACCCGTGTTCCTTCAGTTGCCTGTACGTTGCCAGAGGGCACGGTATCCCTCTCGGACTTTCCCGCGACCCAGTTTACTATAGGCCTATTTTTCAATAGACGTTTAAGAGTTTAAAGTAAGACTCGAAAGCATAGTATTTTATCTTCTGCTTTCGTGTAACACTTACATACACGCAAATTCAGGAGCTACGAGCTACGCTTTGTCATAGCAAGCGTAGCAGGGAACGTAGGCCCTTGAGCTAAATCAGTTAATGATTACACTTAGACAAACGGTGACAGATCCATGAAATATAAAAACCGGCCAATTGCGAGTCGGACTCGCGCACGAAGGGTTCCGTACAAAACGTCCTTCAATAGAACTTCGAATACAGGAAAGTTTGTTATATCATTGAACTGGCTGATGCCCGCGACTTCGCCCGCGTGGAGGTTATTATATGCTAAAACCTTACTCGAGAACCACTATCCATTGGTAAAAACAGCATGAAAATCGGTGTAGTAGTTTTTGAGTTTATCGCGTACAGGACGACAGACAGACGCGGCGGAGGACTTTGTTTTATAATATGTAAGGATATGATCACGAATTATACACCATTGCTTTAACCGATTATTTACACTTTATGCAGATTATTTACACTGTATACTTTATGCACAAGTAAAATTACTGTAAAAATATTGTAGGTACAAAGGCGGATATAATGCCTGAGGCATTTTCTACCAGTCAACCTTAGGGTGATGCAATGTGTGCGGTCCATGGTCCTTTACGGGGCACCGGTGTAGGCGCGTTCCCTTAGGCTGCGACCAGCCCGCCGGTTGAACGCGTCCCAAAGGGTCATGGCCATTCGGCTTCGGGAATCCCAGGCGGATTCCCGGCCACCACAGGCGCGGGCTTGCGGACGGCGAGCAACGGGTAGCTCGCCGTCCGATAAGGACCAGGCCCGGGTCGATGGCGAGTCGTGTTCCACGCGCGCCTCATAGAGATGTCAGCACAATTGGCGGGGTCCGCTAGGACCGATGCCTGCCAGGGTTGCGGGAAAGTCCGAAAGGGATACCGGGACCTTGGCAACAGACAAGTGAAGGAACACGGGTGGGTTTTAGTCAGTAAAAGTCTGACACGCCCTTCCGCTCCGCCCAGAGCGGGAGAAGTCATTGGATGATATCCCAATCTCAAAAAAAAAAAAAAATGTGATTCACTTTATTGCAATGAGACAAAACATAGCAGGTGCAACATAGGGGATAAATAACTCAAAAAAAGAATAAAAACTACATAGAAACATACATACTTACCAAATACATACATATAAACAGAACCAGATTATCAGTTACTTATAACCGTTTTTGGTACACACGGTTACACATCAAGCTATACAATTCCAGTATAAGCTGACCTCGCATTGTACGGAAATCATATACAATGCGAGATCAGCATAAACTTGAAATGTATAGCTTGATGTGTAGCCGTGTGTACTCGGATTTGTGATCGCAAAATATTTACCATAATTATCATATCCTGAAACAAAAAGGACTTTTTTTAAGCTATAGGATGTTAAAACAGCTACAAAAATAAAATGTCGCAATTTTACAGTAGCAATTCTATATTTTATAGCCCAATAAAACATTCTCAACTACACCCCAGGGATTCTGGTTTACCAGTAAAAATGTGAGCAGTCCCTTTTAAATTCAACTTATGTATAGAATAAATAAATAAAAACTTGGAATAAAAATCAATCTATCAATTATAAATAATTTGGTATTAAATGAGAAGAAAACGAAATGCATAAGATTCACTTTACCGAATGTTAGAAGTAGTGAATGTCACGTTGTACTGAATAGGGAGATACTAGAATTCGTCGAAAAGACAGTTTTCCTGGGGATCACGCTTGATTCAAAACTACAGTGGGGTCCTCACTTAACATCACTTGCAGGGCGACTAAGTTCAGCCGCTTACGCTGTTTGGAAAATCCGCCAACTAACAGACGTGGATACCGCAAGACTGGTCTATTTTAGTTACTTTCATAGCATCATGTCTTACGGTATTTTGCTATGGGGACGGGCTGCAGATATTGATTCTATCTTTATACTGTAAAAGAGGGCTGTCCGAGCCATCTACAACCTCCACAGACGCGAATCCCTAAGGGAACTGTTTAAAAAAATTAACATCATGATGTTTCCTTGTCAGTATATATATGAAAACATTATGTATGTTCGGAAAAATCTACATCTTTTTAGTAAGATAAGTGACAGGCATAACTTTAACACTAGAAATAGGAACAAATTAGATCAACCACGTTTCAGATTGTCTAAAGTACATACTTCTTTTATGGGGTACTGTGTAAAATGTTATAATAAAATACCACCCGATATTCTTCAACTAAATAAGAAGAAATTTAAAACATGCATTAAACGCACACTATGTAGACAAGCATATTATGAGTTGGATGATTATATCGTAGATAAAAATGCTTGGCTTAATGCTGGTCCTGCTCCACAGGCACTTGGGCTCGCCCCCGGCCAGCGGGCGTCATATGCCGCTGCCGCTGCATCTGCCTCGGCGGGGCAGAACAAGGGCGGGGCGGCAAAAAAGGGCGGGGCGGCTAAGCAGGTGGCTCGGGCCCCGGCCCCGGCCCCGGCTCGGGCCCCGGCCCCGGCCCCGGCTCGGGCCCCGGCCCCGGCCCCGGCCCCGGCTCGGGCTCGGGCCCCAGCTCCGGCCCTGGCCCCGGTGGTCCCGGTGGCTAAACGACCACCCCCACCTCAGACCGCACCCGCACCTCTTATACATCCCCCGGTCGATGCTGAATGGCAAGTGGCCGGGGAGAAGAGGAGGGCGGGCAAGAAGGCAAGGGCGGCCAAGAAGAAAAAGGCCAGGCGGCAGCGGCAAAAGAAGCGAAGCGTCGCGGCTAGGCTCCACGCCCCGAAGTCCGCAGCTGTAGTGGTCACGCTACAGCCGGAAGCGGCAGAGAAGGGCGTGTCCTATAAGGACGTATTTGCCAAAGTGGCGGAGGTGGTGGACCTAGGGGAGCTCGGCGCCGCCGGTGGCATCCGACTGAGGATCGCTGCCACTGGGGCCCGGATGCTGGAGTTCCCAGGTCCGGCTGGTGGCTCGGCCGCTGACGCCCTGGCTGAAAAGCTCAGGGCGTCCTTGAACGCGGATGAGGCCCGAGTGTCCAGGCCCACTAAGTGCGCCGAAATGCGCATCCAGGGCCTGGACGACTCTGTGACGCAGGCACAGGTGGTGGCCGCCGTAGTTGGAACCGGGGGGTGCTCTGCCGAGCAGGTTAAGGTAGGCACCATCGGTCCCGACTCCAGGGGTATGCAAGCCATTACGGTGAGCTGCCCCGTCGCGGCGGCCAAGAAAATAGCCGGGGTGGGCCAAAGGCTCTTGGTGGGCTGGGTTTCAGCGCAGGTCAAACTGCTGGAGCCCAGACCTCGGAGGTGCTTCCGCTGCCATGTGGGCGACCACGTGGGAGCTAAATGCACCTCCGAGGTGGACCGCAGCGATGCCTGCTACCGCTGCGGTCAGCCCGGTCACAAGGCCGGCACATGCACGGCCACGCCGCACTGCGTCGCATGTGCGGCCGCGGGCAAGCCGGCCGACCACCGGATCGGGGGTAGGGCCTGCGTTCCCCCCGCTAAAGCCAGGGGCAGGGGAAAGCCCTCAGCCACCGTCACCGCCACCACCGTCGTCACCGCCGCAGTCGCCGCCACTGCCACCGCCGCTGCCGCTGCCACCACCGGCGTCGTCACCGCCCCAGCTGCTGCTGCGGCAGGGCCCTCACATGGGTCTCGGGAGGGGGATGAAATGGAGTGCCAATAACGGCCCCATTTCGCCTCCTCCAGGCGAACATCAACCACTGCGCCGCCGCTCAGGATCTGTTGCTCCAGAGCATGGCGCAGTGGTCGATCAATATCGCCGTGGTCGCTGAGCCGTACTTTGTCCCGCCCAGGGATGACTGGGTGGAGGACCTGAGCGGCTCAGTGACCCTTATTTCGTCGGCCGCCGCCGGTACCCCGTCCCTCGAGGCTGTCAAAAGAGGACGGGGTTGCGTGGCAGCACGGTTCGGGGAGTTTGTCGTGGTAGGGGTGTACTTCTCCCCGAACCGAACTCTCGCCGAGTTCCACAACTCCCTTGCGGAGTTGAAAGTCGTCGTCGTCGGGTTCCGTTCCCTCCCCGTGCTCGTACTGGGGGACTTCAATGCCAAGAATGTGGCTTGGGGTTCCCGGCTTACGGACACACGGGGCAGGATGGTGGAGGACTGGGCTCTGGAGACAGGCCTGGTCGTCCTAAACCGGGGTTCCGTCCCCACGTGTGTGCGGATGCGGGGTGAATCAGTGGTGGACATCTCGTTCGCCAGCCCCGCTCTGTCGCCGCGTGTCATTGACTGGCGCGTCATGGAGGGGGTGGAGACGTATTCCGACCACCGGTATATCCGGTTCGACGTCTCCGCCCAGACCTCGAGCGCGCCGGTCCGACAGGCCCCGGGTGGTCCGCGTTGGGCGCTGAAGCAGCTGGACCGGGAGCTTCTCCTGGAAGCCTCGATCGTGCAGGCCTGGGTGTCATCACCGGACAGGCCTGCCGACATCAACGACGAGGCGGAGTGGTTCCGGGAGGCCATGTCCAATATTTGTGACGTGGCAATGCCCCGGGTCCAGCCGGGACGTGCTTCGCGCCAGGTGAGCTGGTGGTCGCAGGAGCTGACAGCGCTGCGCCAGGCGTGCGTTGCTGCGCGACGCCAGTACACCAGGCACCGCAGGCTCCGTATCCGCCCTCCGGATACGGAAGCCATTCAGGCGGAGCTGTACGAGGGGTACAGAGCGGCGAAGACCGCCCTCCAGGAGGAGATCCTGCGGGCCAGGGCACTGGCCCGGGAGGAGACGCTGGAGACTCTGAACAGAGACCCGTGGGGACGCCCATACAAAATGGTGCGGGAGAAACTCCGCCCATGGGCTCCCCCGCTGACGCAGAGTCTCCGGCCTCAGCTTGTGGAGGACGTGGTGAGCGCTCTGTTCCCTTCGAGAGGGGAACATACCTCCCCGCTCATGGCTCCGCCTACTGCGGTGCTCGATGCGGACCACACCGCCGACGACGACGACGACGATGCTCCGGAGGTGACCGAGGTAGAAATGAGAGTGGCGGTACGAAGGCTGAATGCCAAGAATACCGCCCCAGGACCCGACGGCCTTCCTGGGAAGGCCTGGGTCCTGGCCATGGAGGCTCTCGGGCCTCGACTAAGAGGTCTCCTATGCGCATGCATGGAGAGGGGCCAGTTCCCACTTCGTTGGAAGACGGGGAAACTGGTCCTCATTAAGAAGCCGGGGCGCCCTGCGGACTCTCCGTCCGCTTATCGGCCCATCGTGCTGCTCGACGAGGTGGGCAAGCTCTTTGAAAGAGTCATTGCAAACCGCCTCGTCGGGCGGCTGGTGCGGGTGGGGCCGGATTTGGCGGAGAGCCAGTTTGGTTTCCGCAGAGGGCGCTCTACGGTGGACGCCATCATGCGTGTACGGGCCCTCACGACGGGGGATGCTGTGGCCCGGGGCGGGGTCGTCTTGGCGGTGTCACTAGACATCGCCAACGCCTTCAACACCCTGCCCTGGAGTTGCATAAGGGAGGCACTCCGGTACCACCGGATGCCGACCTACCTCTGTCGTGTGGTCGAGGCCTATTTGACGGACAGGGCCGTCATCTACCCCGGTCACCAGGGAATGTGGAACCGGCGAGAGATGTCGTGCGGTGTCCCACAGGGATCGGTCCTGGGGCCGCATCTGTGGGACATCGGATACGACTGGGTGCTGCGCGCCGACCTCCCTAGCGACGTCAGCGTAGTTTGCTACGCTGACGACACGCTGGTCCTGGCGCAGGGGAGGTCGCACCAGGCGGCGGCCGATCTAGCGACACGCTGGGTTGCGACAATCGTAGATAGAATCCGGCAGTTGGGACTCGAGGTGGCCTTGCACAAGTCCGAGGTCATGTGTTTTCATGGCCCTCGGAACGCGCCACCGTCGGGTTCCCAAATTACGGTAGGAGGGGTTCACATCGGCGTCGAGTCGACGATGAAGTACCTGGGACTCGTCCTCGACAGCCGGTGGAACTTCGTGGAGCATTTCCGACGTTTGGCTCCAAGGCTGGACCGGGCTGGGGCCGCCTTGAGGCGGCTCCTGCCCAATCTAGGGGGTCCAAACGCCTCCTGCCGGAGGCTCTATGCGGGGGTCGTGCGGTCCATGGCCCTTTACGGGGCACCGGTGTGGGCGCGTTCCCTTAGGCTGCGGCCAGCACGCCGGTTGAACGCGTCCCAAAGGGTCATGGCCATTCGGCTGGCCCGGGGATACCGCACGGTCTCCCGTGAGGCGGCGAGCCTCCTTGCCGGATTACCGCCATGGGATCTGGAGGCGAAGGTCCTCGCGCACATCTGGGAGTGGCGCGAGGAGGTGAAGCGCCGGGGTGTAACTCCGCTGCCGCGAGAAATCGCGGCACAGCGGACAGAGCTCCGGCAAGATCTCATGGCGGCATGGAGAGTGCGATTGTCGCAACCCAGTGCTGGGCACGCCACAATAGCGGCGATAAGTCCCCTCTTTGAGGAGTGGATAGAGAGGCGCCACGGCGTCCTCACCTTCCGCCTGACACAGGTCCTCACCGGACATGGCAGCTTCGGGAGGTACCTGTGTAGGATTAGGCGGGAGGAAACGCCCGGGTGTCACCACTGTGTGGATCGCCCGGAGGACACGGTGGAGCATACGGTTGAGGTGTGCCCTGCTTGGGCGGAGCACCGCCGTGTCCTCGCGGAGGCGATTGGCGGCGGTGACCTCTCGCGTCCGGCCCTGGTTCAGGCCATGGTACGGAGCGAGAGGGCATGGGAAGCCGTCACCTCCTTCTGCGAAGCAGTAATGCTCGCGAAGGAGGAGGCGGAACGCGTGAGGGAAAGGCAAAGTTTGCGCCCTCACGCCCCTAACCGCCGCCGTTGGAGACGCCCTGGGCGTCGGGAATCCCAGGCGGATTTCCGGCCACCATAGGCGCGGGCTTGCGGACGGCGAGCAACGGGCAGCTCGCCGTCCGATAAGGACCAGGCCCGGGTCGATGGCGCGTCGTGTTCCACGCGCGCCTCAAAGAGATGTCAGCAAAAATGACGGGGTCCAATAGGACCGATGCCTGCCAGGGTTGC
Organism: Lithophane leautieri; assembly: GCA_949152455.1. NCBI lineage: Eukaryota > Metazoa > Arthropoda > Insecta > Lepidoptera > Noctuidae > Lithophane > Lithophane leautieri. The sequence continues at coordinate 13,439,828 of OX424478.1, forward strand.
GGGAAAGTCCGAAAGGGATACCGGGACCTTGGCAACAGGCAAATGAAGGAACACGGGTGGGTTTTAGTCAGTAAAAGTCTGACACGCCCTTCCGCTCCGCCCAGAGCGGGAGAAGTCATTGGATGATTTCCCACCCTCAAAAAAAAAAAAAAAAAAAAGGCACTTGGGCTCAAGAGTTAAATTTTTTATATTTGGAAGAGTGGCTTCCCCTTTTTTTTTCTGACTTTATGAACTTAATGTTTTTTTTTTTTTAAATTTAAATTCTATTATATTAATCTCTCAAGTACATTGCGAACTATAGTTTTGTATAATTTAGAAGCACTTTTTCAATTTTGTAAATGTGAGTAGGTGCCATGGGGCCGTTTCATATGGTATCATGTTGTATGTTGAATTGAAAGAGCCTGGCAGATGAGAGTATGTCATACTAACTTAAATGTCTCGCTGATGGTGGCGCGTGTGTTGGATCATTCGGTTCCCTACAAAATGGTTGAGCTGGATGGTGCTGATCCACGTGTCATGTTCGTGAACGGGCGCCGTCAGTTGAGACTGGTCATCTCGTATCTGCCAGGGCTTATTTTTAATCTTATATTTTGAATTATTTTATATTATTTTTCGTTTGACATTGTTCTCACATATAGAAGCACCAAGAATACTGTACCCAGGATTTTGTAATATCTATATACATTTTTAAAAGAGTGTCCTTGGAGTTTCTTGCCCGTTCTTCTCCATAGAGATCTACGAATTTGAATGGGCAACTAGCTTCAACTTTTTGACTAACTGACCGACTCTTTGACAATTCAAAAGTGCCTGTAAATGGTTTAATTGAAATAAATGCTTTGAGTTTTTTAGCTTGAGTTTAATGGGACAAGGCATCGGACTCCTTTAATGAATTCATTTCTTATATCGGTGGGAGGGTGACCAGTTTGGGACGAGCCCTACAGAACTGTGCGGATATGGAGGAGCATACGAGTAGTTCGAACTGAAACGAAATCGACCTTTAAAACTTATATTAACATAATTAGGAAAAACGAAAATTTTATCAGCTTAGGGTACTCAACTGTTACAGCAAATAACAGTCACTGTGACTATTAATTTTGTTTGAAAAATATTATTTGTTTAAATTGATATATACATGATCAGTCAGAATGACTATTCACTTTTTAGATGAAGCAATCGGGCATAGATATTTATTTTCATCATTAAGTCACAGGGTGTGCAATAATTATTTATTTGTAATTAATATATTTCAGAATGGTCGGGTGCGTTAGTACCCGTAACCGGCGCGCGCTGATGTCTGAACTTATACGAAGCAAAAGGAGTATGTAAGGATCGTAGAAGGTGGCGTTCAGTAGTTTCTGCTTACCCTCATGGAAAGAAGGCGTGAGTTTATATGTAATTGACTAGACTAGACTGCTGTTGGTAGTTGGTGTAGTGTGGTCGCAAACGTGACAGACTGCTGAGCATGAGGTCCTGGGTTCGATTTCCAGTTCGGGCAAAATGTTGTTGCGTTTTTCCATGGTTGATGGTAATAACAGGCTCGCCCCCTGTTAAATGGGACTTAAACATATCTGGCGAAATGTGGGTGTACCTACTATAGGTGCACCTCTGCCTAACCCTTCGGGGTATACAGGTGTGATGTTATGCTATGTGTAATTTACAAGACTTTTCGTCTGCAGAGATGTTATTACAACATGCAGTGTTCTGTTCTATTTCTGTCATAAAAAAAATACTTTTTGCAGGTTTGCCTAAAAAAAATCCTCAAAATAGGGTAGTTCGGTTGTCAAAAGTAGTTTAACTGCGATATAAACAGTATGGCTCCAATATGAGTTCAAGGATACATCAATATAATTATTATTAGTAAATAAAGAAAAAAACACGATTACAAATCGCAAACAAAACCGATCCTCCATGCGTGTGCGCATGGAGGACCGGTTGAACTTTGTGAACTTTCGGAATTTTGGCAAGGAAAAAGCAAGCCTTTAGTCAACACCATATAAGCTGAGGGAACCACAACTGATGTATTTAATAGGATATTTTTTAATATTACTTTCTGTTAGTTTTTCTTTGTTCGGCTTCACTGAGATCAACCGGCAACGCGTCGATATCGATGCCTTCCAACAGCAGAAAGTTTCTTGCCGCAAACGCCCAATCATCATAGTTTTCTCGCCCTTTTAACTTTGGGACGTTCACTAGGTAGCCTGCAGTTGACATTTTAGTAATTTATAGACTTTAGATTATTTAAATTAATTTAAATTTCGTGGCTGGGCCCATAACCTAATAAAACACGGCTTCACATTTTGGTGTCCTACCACAGACTAAAATATACTTTATTGTCACAGATAAATAATACAGCTGTAGCTATGCAACTTATTTTGATACTAAAACTAACACTTTCCTATTTTACAAGCTTTTTTAACTTGCCTTGTTAAGTACTTAGTATGTATGTTTGATTCAAATCTTGCAAGCTGAATTAAGAGCCCTTCCTCTTATCCCACGGCGTTTAAATTTTACTAAATGGTTCAGTTCTGGAGACAATGCATTTTTTATGATGCATGACTTGACCCAGGATCGGCTCCAGACGAAGAAACTCTACAACAGTCTTACGGTACAGGACGAGAAATTTAATATATTGAAAGCACGTATCTAAGCATGGGGTGCTAACCTTTAAACCTACTTCGCAGTATGTTATTCTCATCCAAATGCAATCAATTGGTATCGGTTACGTAATACTTATTATCTAATCTGTGGTACATCGAAAGTCGCTTATGAATATAAAAATTATAAGATAAGAAAGAACCTGTTTGTATCCAACTACGGCGAAGAAAAAAGAAGGGTTATGATTTTGACCGGTATGTATGTATGTTCATCTGTTCCCTCATATCTTCTAAACGACTCATCACAATTTGACAAATGAGGTAGCGTTGGAAGCGTCTTGATCATCCGCTGGTAAAAGGTTATGTAACGTCACATTAAATTAAAAATGGCGCCCTCAAGAGGACATAAAGTGATAAACTAAAAAAAAAAAAATGAATTATACCATGTTGTGGATCAAATGAAAGGGCTTAATTAGCACATTTCAAAAATATATATCTAACAATTTAAAAACTTTTTACAGAAAAAACTACCAACTTCCAAGTCGGTAGTTCTTTTTCTTGTCTGTAGATTTTTGTGTCTTTGCTTTTCAATTTTCGTTTTTTGCCACCGACTTCCGAAATTAAAGTAAATTTTCACTTTTTTTTTGTAAAAAGTTTTTATTTTTCACTTTTTAGTTGTGCTACCTACCACACACAAATTCGAATAAGTACCACTACCTGCTATATAAATAACAGTGACGGAGTCAAATAAGATATCATCCACATAGACTAAGTGGGAAAAATACGTAATTATTGAAGCTAACTCAAAAACTACGCAAGCCAAGTTAATAAAATTTATATGGGACCACCTCTAAAGCATGACCTACCAAACAAAAAAAGAATCATCAAAATCGATTCATAATTGGCGGAGTAATCGCGTAACATACACACAAAAAAACAGACGAATTGAGAACCTCCTTCTTTTTGAAGAAGTCGGTTAAAAATGTGAATTTGGTTACGTTCACGGTTAGTATTAATGATGGTCTGGCAGTTTGAGTTCTTTATGCGGACTACTCAATTGTCCTTTCTTTGGTTTTGTTCATAGAGTCGTTGAGCTACTTCAGTTCTGAGTTGAGCTCCACGATTACTGACAAATGCTTGCACTGAGTGGACAGGTCCACTCAAACCGTGAGGTTCTTTGCTCAAAAGATCATTTCAGACACTAATTATGTCTCCAGACTTTAAAAGGGACGCGACCTCAGAGTTTGTTTCAGCCTTTCTTCTCAATAGGAAACGCCGCCATGAAATAGGTTTTTTTACAAAAAGAAAAAAAAGACTTGTAAAAGTCATTCCGATATAAACAATTACACATAAACAATTTCGACACCAAACAACAACAACAACAATTTATACAGAATAAACGATTTCGTTTCACAATCAGGAATACCTAACACAAAAGCAATTTGTGATAAAAGTCTTCAGCATAAACATAAAAGGTTTTTTCGGACAAAAAGGTTTCTAATTTCTTTTAAAGGTTTTCTAATTTTTCTATAAATTTAAAGATTACTTCGATGACAAAAAGGTGTGACGTACTCCGTCCAGGTTCTGTAGAACACGTCTCTGGAGCATGTGCCATGCGTGCTCGATAGGTGGAGGTCTGGCGATTGTGCAAGCCAGGGCAATACCTGGACGTTTTCCATTGCCAAGTACTCTCTGGTCCTCCGAGCTGTGTGTGAATGCGCATTGTCATGCATCAGCGTGAAATCTGAGCCAAGACTTTGTGCAAATAGGTGAACATAAGGCCCGAGGACATCTTCAACGTAACTTTCAGCGTTTATATTGCCATCTACAAAAACGAGCTCAGTTCGTCTGTTCTTCATAATACCCGCCCATACCATCACTGTGGAGTCACTATAAGGGTGCACTTCCTGGACGTATCTCAGCCGTTCAGCATTTCCAGGATGACGATAGACTCTTACTCTACTCGTATCAGGCCTAAGTCCAAACTTGGACTCGTCTCAAAATAAAATTTTATCTCATTGTTCCTGGGCCTATGTCAAGTGTTCCCTACACCATTCATTTCGTCGGGCGCGATTTCCATGGCATATAGGTGGGCACCTCATTGGGCGTCGTGCTCGTAGGCCGTATTCATGCAGCCTATTTCTCACGGTTTGGTGGCTAACTACAAACACCAAAATGATAAAAGTGAGATATATACCAAAATCAAGCAGCGAAAACGCATGAAATCGTGAAAAAATAATTAGCTTTTATTTTAATGAAAACAAAACACAGTCGAAATGTTTCTATTTTAAAATCAGCCAGTATGATTCCGAGAAAAAAAAGATTGTATACCAATTTACTTTGTTAAGAAAATTTGAAGTATCAGTAATTAAAACATGCAGTTTCTGTAAATGATGCGTGCTGCTTAGACTTTTTTGATGTGTGTACAATGTACATGGCTATCAGGGGGCGTACCACCACTGCTTACAGCAATATTATTTTAATCTTACTTCGTGGGGGAAAGAGATCGAGCTATACGTACTGTAGAGCTTCATCGCTTTCCTACTCTGAAGTAATATTAAAATAATACTGCTGTAAGCGGTGGTGGTAGGCCCCCAGGTCAATGTTTAAATCCGGGTACCTACTGTAACTCTTACCGTGCGTTTGCACTGGACAAACATTCGAGACAAAACATGTTGAAATCTCTATTTTCTGTCAATTTTCCATACAATTTTTGACAGGAACTAGAGATTTTAACATGTTTTGTCTTGAATGTTTCGCCAGTGCAAACGCACGGTTATGCCATACGGACGTTCTATTCTCCCCTTCTTTTGACGGGCTGATTATTGTCGGCCATTGACGATACCTCTTGTGTACGAGTATGTGATGTTTATGTCGTGGGAACCCCCTTGAATGCAAACAATGACTTTGCAAAATATCAGCATAATGTCCACTTATACCACCTATTAATAGTTTCTGCAATTTAACTAGTAAGTAAACGTTCTATTTACAAACAAACAAACCACTACACGTTACACGTAATGATAAAATTGCTCCTTTATTTTAATGAGTGGTTATTATTATTTAGCAAATAATTATTTAACTTTTTTGTCTTATTACATTTAATGGGACCTTGCCAGCATTGGTTTCGTGTTTAGTCTGGTCGTTAGTTGCAGTGGACCATGCCGCCTACATTGTCATGCAAAGTGAAGTTCAAGTGCGTAGTTTAGCCATGGGCTGCTGTGGAGCACCGCCTTTGGGTTTGAACGAGCAACATTGCACGCCTAGAGAAAAAATAAACGGAATTTACTAGTCACGCAGTATTACCTCTTTAGGTAGATATCTTCCTAACTCGTGTCGCTTTAGTTTACATTGTAGTAGTTACTAAATGTACTTAGGTACGTATTAGCAAAATTAGCCAGCTAATTGGACGCCTAGGCCATTCATTGAACGTCATTCAACGTTTAACAACTTGGCGTATTGAAATTCGGGCTGACTTTCAATACGCCAAGTTGTTCAACGTTTGAAGATGACTGACCAAGGCTCAGACAAGTGATTTAAATTTAGTTCAATTTTTTCTACTGCGGCGCTAGTAGTCACCAAAACAATTATGGCGTCAATAGCGCAAACTGTGAATGTTATTTTTCGTTCTTGTGTGCAATTTTAAGTGAAATTAAAGTGTGATATTGTAAAAATAGTATGAAAACATGGAGGTACATATAATACTCTCTCTACTCTTCTGCAAGTTTTCGTGAAATATTTGAGTCTAAACTTGTATTTTTATTATACTTTCACAGTTCTCATCAATACTCATTTATGTATTTAAAAACATTTCACTATTACTAGTTATTTACTGGTGGATATTAGTAAAAAGTAGTCGTACATAATTTGTGAACTCATATTCACCCTAACCAAACATCACAAATTCATCAATATCCAATTTAACTAAGTGGCTACACGATATTCAGCCACCTGGTTAAGCGGTGCGCTCAATCACTTGGCTAGTTGGCCTTTACCTATTTAATTGAACTTCACCTGTTTAATGAACCGACTAGGCGTCCAATTGGCTGGCAAATTTTACCAGATGGCTGCGACACATAGATTAGACAAAATGGCCCACCAAGCCACGTACTTATAATCATTTGAATATTTTTTTTACGTAGAGATTTAGCTCATATTGATCCTACCATATAATCCTAACTAATATTATAAATACGAAAGTAAGTTTGTTTGTTACGCTTACACGCTAAAACAGCGGAGCAGATTTGGCACAGGGGTAGATCATGACCTGGAATAGGACATAGGGTATATTTTATCCCGATATTCCCACGGGATCGAGACTTACGTGGGTGAAACCGCGGGGCGCATCTAGTATAGCATAACCGTGAGGTTAATTTACTATAATAATAATAATAAAACACTTTCCTTTATCTGGTAATTAAACCCAGCACCTCATGTTTAGCAGAGGCGTTTGCTACCACTACACGAATGAGGCAGTCGAGTTCTTTAGTGGTGAAGAAAACAGTGTGAAAATCCTTACTAATATTATAAATGCGAGAGTATCTCTGTCTGTCTGTCGCGCTTTCATGCTAAAACTACCGAACCGATTTAAATGAAATTTGGTACACAGATAGTCTAGAGCCTGAGAAAGGACATAGGCTACTTTTTATCGACGTACCAAGCGGGCGAGGCCGCGGGCGGAAGCTAGTTACAAAATAAATTAACATTTACACAATAGTACATTGTGATACGAGTGTGCTCTATTGGATATTACAGTTGAGGCGGTATTATTATCGCGGCGATAAGGTAGCCGAGAGTGTAATAATTAATGCACACGCGTTTCATACGACGTTTTTCAACACACTTGCGAAGAAAAAAACAGACTTGTAAGAACTTATGCTACAATAACGTAACTATAGAGATGATAGATTTATAAAGTTTAACTGACCTGACTATCCGGAGTTTCTTTTAAAAACTTCTATATCGGTTGGTGACAATACTTTAAATTTTGTAATTTTGTTATTAATTAACCACACAACGAAAACGATAATAAATATTTATGGAAAATGGCGCGCTGGCTGGTTTTGTTTTTCCATAGGTGTAAATAAAGGCACTGGCAAAACCGTTAAACAGCCTATAAAAAAAAATGTTTTGAAGAAGAAAAAAATTACAAAAAAAATGTTACTGTAACTAAACGTACCATGGTGCAGTCAAATCTATTTATTATTATTTACGCTCTTCTCCCCTACGTGAAATCGTCATTTTTAATAATGATTTTAACCACACAACAAAAATGTTTACAAATATTTATGGAAAATGGCGGCTAGTTTTGGTTTTTTCCGCTAGCGATGAGCGCGCGGTGTAAATAAAGGCACTGGTAATACCCCTGAACAGCCTATATAAAAATATAATAATGTTAATAATACATAATACGCAAATGGGGTTAGGGTAGTGAACAATATAGACTGAAATAGCCACAGACGATATAAACCCTTATTTAATAGTACAGTGCGGTAACATAAAGTAAAACGCACGCTTCCATAATACACTGCATTATGAACCTAAAAGCAGTTCAGAGCCAGTTTACGAGCAAGTGTGTTGAAGAAAAAAAAACAGCCCGCTATTGCATTATCTCATTGACCTTAGGAACTACAAGAACATTATTTAATGATATCAAAAATAAAGATATCAAGCATCCAAGCCAGCAGCAAGTAACAGATTTTTTGTTTACATTCATTGCAATAAATATGACCAGTAAGAATGACTAATAACTTTTTAGATCCTGAAGTAATCTGGCACAGATACGGTATTTATTTTCTTAATTAAGTTAAAGAGTTTGTAATAATTATTAATGGGTAATGGTTCGAGCCGTTTGGGATTGAAACCCTAGGGCCATGGGGTCAGAGTGCTCACTTAGTCTATCAAGACATCGCCAAGCTGGTCGACTCTTCACGTGACCAGAGGGCTGGCCTATTCTTCGGCCAAAGAATCAGCATTGTCATACAACGTGGCCATGCTGCCAGCCTTTTGGGCACTTTTCCTACTGACAGCGATGCGCACGATTTTTTTGATGCACTGTAGTGGTTATTTCCCCCCCTTTTTTTATATACTTGTATATATTACTAGACTCGCAACAATCTAAGAAGTCTGTTTTGACAGCTATAAAAATGCTTTGTGGAGCGATGAAAAAAAAAATTGGTTTCTTATAAACTTATTCTCGAGACATATCGATTGAACATACTTTGAGAGTTTATAATCGACGACATCTGCATTGCTTAAAACTGATTCTCAAGGCATAACGTTCTATTACATGTACGAGAACGAAACGTCAAAACGGACTTCTTAGATTGTCGCGAGTGTAGTATTGTAGATGGTTAGATGTATAATAATGTATATTATTGAATAACTGTAAAAAAAAAATTTGGAAAAACAAAAAACATAAATTGGTAATTAAATTATTTCAGAATGGTCAGATGCGTAGTACTTGTAACTGTCGAAGCAAAAGGAGTATGTAAGGATCGTAAAAGGTGGCGTTCTGTAGTTTCTGCTTACCCCCATGAGACGAAGGCGTCGGTTTATGTAAATGTACGTGTACACACTTTAGAAGACTATTTCGTCTGCAGAGATTTTAAATAAAACTTTTTAATACAATATGCAATGTTCTGTTTCTGCCATAAAAAAACTGCTTTTTGCAGTTTTGCCTAAAAAAGTCCTTCAAAACGGGGTAGTTAGGTAGTAACAAGTAGTTTAGCTTCGATATAAACAGTCATCATGTGCCTAGCTTTTTCCCAACCATGTTGGGGGCGGCTTCCAGTCTAACCGGATGCAGCTGAATACCAGTATTTTACATGGAGCGACTGCCTATCTGACCTCCACAACCCAGGAACTGGGTAATACGATACCCCTTGGCAAGACTGGTTGTCAGACTTTCGGGCTTCTGACGACCCGTAACGACTGTCAAAGATACACAAATGACAGCCGGGACCAACGGTTTAACGTGCTTTCCGAGGCACGGAGGAGTCTCGATATGTAAAGATGGTCACCCATCCACGGACCAACCCCGGCAAGCGTAGCTTAACCTGATGAATCGACCCATGTGGCTGTTATAACTTAGGCTCGAGCTCCTCGATATAAACAGTATGGCTCCAATATTAGTTCAAGGATACATCAATATAAATGACTTATTAAATCCTTCAAATCAGGATAGTTCGGTAGTTAGTTTTTAAAGTAGTTTGCGATATAAACAGTATGGCTCCAAAATGATTTCAAGGATACATACAAAAAAACATTCCAAACAAACATTTCAAAACATTTCTCATAATAAAGAAAAAACATGTTTCCAAATCGAAAATAAAACTGCACACACGCACGGAAGACCGGTTGAACTTTGTGTACTGTCGGAATTTTGGAAAGTAAATAGCAAGTCTTTGGTCAACACCATATAATCTGGGGGAACCACAACTGATGTATTTAATAGGATATTTTTTTTAAATGACTGTCCTACTTTTACTTAATATTGGGAACAAGAATAGAATATCCTACCTATAACCTTCATACATCCCTGATCCCCTCATCCCTCTCTTCTTCATTCATCCAAGTCACTCTGTATACTTTGTTTTGTTATTAAGTTTAGTTTTTTATAATAAGCTAAGTGTTGATAAAAACACACATAACCGAAGAAAAGTGCAAATTCATAGTACACGCTTGAGCTCAGTCACCCCACTTTTGGAGACATTCCCAAAAATAAGAGAGCTTCCATTTAAATATTTTGGAACTAACTGTTGCCCGTGACTTTATCTGCAATCCAGGATGAAAAGTAGCTCATGTCCTTCTCCCAGGTCATGGTCACCCATATGCCAAATTTCATCCCTTCAGCCGTTTTAGCGTGAAAGCGTAACAAACAAACACTGACCGGAATTTAAAAACGTTACGTAGCTTTGCTTTGGCTAAGCATAATTCTTATCACTTTTGCAGTAGTTGCTTATCGCTGTCGACTGGTAATGTCCTGTAACCAAGAGACTGGCGGCACGTTGGTTGTATGGCAATGCTTAGTTCAGGGCCGCGCCGACTCTCGGTAGCGCATATGTGCGAAACCAAGCTCCTCTTTTTTTGCCGTCGTGTTTGGTAGCAATTTTTTTTTCTTATTTTATCGTTAATTTATTATATATTTTATAGTTTTCGTAAACAGATTAAAAAACGGTTCGCTTCCGTTTGGCAATTACTGAGAAAAAGAAAGCGCAAATTAAATGATTGACATTCTTTACTCAAGATATTTACAAAATACTCACAAAATCTTTAATGCTCCTTGCGGTAGGAGTAAAACTGGCAGAAATTGTCACACGAAAAAGCGTTCATACTTGCAACAGTCGTCTTCTAATTCGATAGAGAGAGAGAGAGAGAGAGAGAGAGAAAGTGTGAATTTCGTCAAAATGAAAATCCAAGATACTGCAAGGCTGCGTCGGGAATCTCAGGCAGATTCCCGACCGATGGACGGATTCGACGGCGAGCAATGGGTAGCTCGCCGTCCGATAAGGACCAGGCCCGGGTCGATGGCGTATCGTGTTCCACGCGCGCTTCAAAGAGATGTCAGCACAATTGGCGGGGTTGGCTAGGACCGATGCCTGCCAGGGTTGCGGGAAAGTCCGAAAGGGATACCGGGACCTTGGCAACAGGCAACTGAAGGAACACGGGTGGGTTTAAGTCAGTAAAAGTTTGACACGCCCTTCCGCTCCGCCCAGAGCGGGAGAAGTCATTTGATGATTTCCCACCCAATAAAAAAGGTTGGTCAGTTATCGTGAAATCGCGTTAAATAAAATCAGTAACACGCAAACTAAATACAGTTAACGACAGGGCTAAGTACAATTAATGTGAACTTGAACCACAGACGTAAATATTGTCTTAGAGATTTGTACCTACATATCGATACCAGACTATGATGAATGCAATAGTGTAAAAAAAAAATGGCGCTAGCATTCCATTAAGTGTCAGGGGCGCCTCTGGCACTCCTATTGCCCTGGCACCTGTATGCGCCGAACACTTCACACATATGAGCGGCGCTCCTCTGGCTTATTTCCTGGCTATGGTAAAAGGCTAAGATTTCGTTGAATAAACCATGAGCATTCGGACCCCACCGCAACGGAAAACACTTGTATTTTGTTCTACTTTGGGGTTGAATTATCACTTAATTGTCAAGTGCAATCACTTGTCAACATTTTGTACAACACTTACTAACGGGAAATTCCTTAAAACTTCTGAATACATTGTCGACCTCAAGTACGCCGAACTCATTATCTATAAAACTATAAATACCCAAACACATTTCTGACATAATGAGATTCCTCGAAACTTCAACATGATCGCGTTACTATTGCTCACTACGCTACCTCTGATCTTCTACGCGGTCTACCTCACCTCTAAGCGAAAGTTCCAATATTGGGAGGATAAGAAAGTGCCACATTTACCACCGGTCGCGATTTTCGGAAATTTCTCCGAATATATTTTACAGAAGACGTACTTCGGACAACTCGCACAGCAAATATGTAGAAAATTCCCAAACATGCCGTACGTTGGCGCCTACTACGGCACGGAACCGACCCTCATTGTACAAGACCCGGAAGTCATCAAGCTCGTAATGACGAAGGATTACTATTTCTTCAGCGGCCGTGAAGTTTCCAACTACTCACACAGGGAGCTGTTCACACAAGCCCTGTTCTTCACATATGGCGACAAGTGGAAAGTGCTACGTCAGAACCTAACTCCACTATTCACCTCCGCCAAGATGAAGAACATGTTCCATTTGATCGAGAAGTGTTCTCAAGTGTTCGAGAAGATACTCGACCAAGATGTGCAGAAATGCAATGAGATCGAAGCGAGGATGCTCATAGCAAGGTACACGATGGACTGCATTGGATCCTGCGCTTTTGGCGTTGAAACAAATATGATGGAAAAAAAAGAAAACAATCAATTCACTAACATTGGTGATGTTATCTTTGATACTCATAGGTTTAGAGCATTCAAGAATGTTGTACGTGCTATCTGGCCGGCAATCTTCTACGGACTGGGATTCAGATGGATGCCGACAGAAGTTGAACATTTCTTCAATAATTTGTTGACAGGCATTTTCAAAGGCCGCAATTATACGCCGACGTCGAGGAACGACTTTGTTGATCTCGTGCTAAAATGGAAGACCAACCATTCAGTGGCAGGCGACAGTATGAAGAATATGAAACATGATTCAGGAAATAAAGTTAATTTTGATGTGGACGACGATCTATTGGTGGCGCAGTGCTTCGTGTTCTTTGCAGCAGGATACGAGACTTCAGCAACCACTTTGAGTTACACTTTGTTTGAGTTGGCGAAACATCCCGAAGCTCAAGAACGACTGATAAAAGAGGTGGACGATTACCTACGTCGTCATAATAACGTGCTGAAGTATGAGTGCTATCCAGAGACACCTTACATGGAAGCGTGTATTGATGAAGCTCTTCGTCTGTACCCAGTACTAGGAGTGCTTACTCGCGAGGTGATAGAAGACTACACGTTCCCATCAGGACTGAAGCTAGAGAAGGGTCTCCGTGTGCACGTGCCAGTATACCACTTGCACCATAACCCGGAGTTCTTCCCGGAGCCAGAGCAGTACCGTCCAGAACGGTTCCTGGGCGAGGAGAAGCAGAAAATCAGGCCGTACACATACATGCCGTTTGGTGATGGGCCCAGAATCTGTATCGGTAAGTGCTAATTTATTACAATTTTTCGGCAAAGTCATTAAAAAAAATATACTGATTATGAATCCCTTTGTTTTGGTGACCTTTGGGAAATGGTTGTATTCAAACTGTAAGAGAGAACGGATACTCGCTATATGTAAAGTTTTGTTTTGTTTTTTTGCCATTTATGACGAGATTTACGAGATTATGACGAGAAAATAAGAGAGCACTTGTCTTATCTAAGCATGGTGTGCTAAGTGTGCTACTCGCTGTGCTGCCCCGCCCCTCACACTCGCTGACCGTTATGAATGAATGATTTTCATTTTTTTTTAATTCATGAATTCGTTACTGCGCAGCCACTCGCGTCATGTTCTGAGCCACCATTAAGTATGAATCCGGGTGTACCTTTAAACCTACTTCACAGTATTTTATTCTCACCCAAACGCAATTAGGTACCGGTACAACTATTTCATGAAATCATGACATTTGGCACTTTCATGAACTTAGAGAGTTGTATTGCTGATTCTAATGTTTATAATTCTGTAAACCCATATTTGTTACGGCCGTTAATAATATTTAGATTAACATACAACCTGACACTGACCTGCAAATTGCAAAAAACGTAAGAAAATTTGAATTTCGCGGGCTACCTTGGCGCATCCACCTTAAAGCTTCCTAGGAGACGCCCTGGGCGTCGGGAATCCGAAAGGGATACCGTAGCCTCTGGCAATTTACAGGCAACTCAAGAAACACAGGTGAGTTTAAGTCAGTAAGTCTGACACGCGAGAAGTCATTTGATAAAATCCCACATAAAAAAATAAAATGCTTAAATCTCTCTTCTCTTAGTTAATCTCTCTTCTCTTCTTAATTTAATCGACATTTACTCCATAAAAACGTTGTGGGGTAATTACTCCACTGTTTAACACCGTACGTACAAAGTTAAGCATGATATATCATTATCATGCTTAAAAATAAATATTAAAAAAAACAAAAATAAATCTTATAAAAAAAAAAACTTATTGTTTATTTTCAATTCAAATAATTTACAATCATTGTCTTTTTCAGGTATGAGATTCGCAAGAATGCAAATGGCGGCCGGTCTGATAACGTTACTGAAGAAGTACCGCGTGGAGCTGGCTCCAGGCATGAAGAAACAACTGATGTTCGAGCCCAGAGCCTTCGTGACACAACCAATTGGGGGAATCAGACTGAAGTTTATTGAAAGAGAGGGTTGGGAGCAGAGGCTATTGAAGTCACCTTGAATTTGTTTTAGTTTTAAGTCAGCATCGTAATTCGTCACCATTATGTCTCTGGATTATAATTCTTAAGTTCATTATTTTAAGTAATGAATTAACTGTTATTTATTCCAAAATCGACTTTTGCATGAGTTCGATTTATCAATTTTCTTATTTTACTTTGTATTTGATATTTTATTTTATTGTTTATTTTATGTTTATCACCTTTTATTCCACTGTGGCATTTATTTTATCTCCGTAAGTGTGTCCATGGCATCACGGCGGGCCCTATCCAAAGAGTAAAGTTAGCCCTATCTGAATACCAGTGCTGCGGTATTAATTTGTTTATTTTTTCTCAAATATCGTGGCATTGTGCTGAGATAGGACCCTTTTAGGCCTCGCACAGGTTTTCTTCTCCTTTTACACGTTGTTTTTTTTTTTATTAATTGTTTTATTGATTTTTTTAGTTTTAATGTTTGTTTTTATTGTTTATTTTTCTGTGCGTGTCCCAAATAAAACATTTTTCTTTCTTTCTGTCTTTCTAGTTCGTCAGTTTTTTTATTAATGGAACAGTCCTTAAAAAAAACACATTGACGAACTCTTATCTTCGAATTAAGTAATCAAAGAGTTTATTTGTTTGTTTAAAATATAGGTAACTAGCTTCCGCCCGCGGCTTCGCCCGCGTGGTATGTCGATAAAAAGTAGCCTATGTCCTACCCGGGATGCCATCTATCTCCTTGTCAAAGGACATCGTCGTAAATGGTCCTAGGACCAACAAAAATCTGACTTATATAACAATTATTATAAATATATTTTAATAAACAAATTGCGAAAAACAATCAGACACGGACATTCTGCGTTTTATAATGAACAATTAAAAGAGATAAAACGATTTACGACTTAAAATCAAAAATGCTGCCATCTTTGACAGTTAGATTTAACACGACAATGGCGCTGATTCTGTTGTTCACAAACTAAAGTAAATTTAAGTTCAATGCATCTTTTTCTTTCTATTTCATTACGAAAAGGACAAAAGACAAATTTTACTTTAGTCCTGTCAAATTAATCAGCGCCTGTCACTACTCCCTAGAAGTTAAAACGTGATTAAAAACTTGCCTACTAAAATTACGTCAATTTACGTCAGGCGCTGATTATTTTACATTTTTTATTTGATTTATTTTTATTTTTTAGGACAGTGTAGCTATTGCGATCTGTAAAACCTGACTCGATGTGAGAAATTCACGAATATAAAAACACTATAACGAAGCAATGCTCAAACAACCATACATTTATTATGAAGGCTATTTCGAATCATATTTTTACGAATCACGAATACGAACTGAATACGAGGTAGTGCACAAACACCCTAAGTGAGATGCATTGTAGTATTTAAAATAGAATAACACGCTGGGTACTGAACGGTATCGATTTTGATTAAAATATGTCGATACAGATTTAGGATATGGGCTTTCCTAATCCTTGTCATGTCATGTCAATCAACTCAACTGTCAAGATATTTGTTGTACCTATTGTTGCATTTCTTCGTGTTTGCATTGTGTAGTGATTTTAATTTGCTTTGATTTTCGGAATACATTCGACGACCTACGATCTTGCTATTTTTTACGGACTCTGATTGCATTCAACATCGTGTTACCTGGCTATGATAAACGGACTTTGTGATCTGCTCAAACGACACCTGGAATTGATAACGGATTTCGCAACGGACTTTGCATACGAAATGGAGAGTGGATATTGCATTAATTGTAGCTCTGCTGGTGGTTCCATGGTGTTGGAAGATGACCAGATTCTTGCTGGCAAAGAGCAAATCATGCTGCCAGACATTATTCTGCACCATCTTCATCAAGAACCACTCAAACAGGAAGTAATCAGTTGAGATGTGCCAATTGTGGCATTAATTTGATAAGACAGAGAAGATCTTCGCGATGCTGCCATTCGTCTGCAAATACCGCAACAAGTTGCACCACATGTTTTCATTTATTTTAAAGTAATACCTTTCTATAATAATGCCACATATAGGTAACCTAAGTGACTGCCTCGTTGGTGTAGTGGCCGCAAAGGCTCTAAACCTTCAGGGACTACGGGCGTTACCATTATTTGGTATTTGAGTTTCGCAAGACATCAAAATAACGTCGTCCCACCTGCACATTTTTTAAATAATATTTTAATTACCAATGTAGAAGATGATGATCAATAATAAAGTCTATATCGAGGAAATGTGTTTTTATTTGAATATTTATTAAGTATCTTTTTTGCTTAAAAAGAACTTAGCTTGCGTTTGGGCATATTAGATCCACCTGGCAAAAACCTCTGCTTATGGCAACTTAAGAGCAGTGTGGTGGCCCAGTGGTATTGGCCCCGACTTGAAAAATGGTAAATAAAGAACCAAAAATGCGAATTTGGGTACGTACTTAACGTTTGCGGACACACAATTTCCCGGCTGTGACACGAATGTGAGGACTATGTGGATTTCTCTTTCTTTCTCAGTTAGTTTTAATGATGGTCTGGCAGTTTGATTACTTTATGCGGACTACCCAAATCCTTTCTTTGGTTTTGTTCATCGAGTCGTTGAGCTCTTTAAGTTTTGAGTTGAGCTCCATGATTACTGAAAACTCTGCACTAACAGGACAACTCCACTCAAACCGTGTGGTTCTTTGCTCAAAAGACTGATATTTTTAATCTTCTAGAATCTACTAATCACGCAGTATTACCTCTTTAGGAAGGTATCTACCTACCTATGTCGTGTCGCTTTAGTTTACATTGTAGTGGTAACTACATGTATTCTGTCTAGTTAAGTAAGTACTAATTATAATATTTGCATTATAAGTACTAATCTGTTCAGAACAGATGGCCGATGGGGCCGAAAGGTTCTGGAGTGGCGACCGCGTACCGGAAGACATAGCGTTGGAAGGCCGCCACAAGGTGGACCGATAACCTGGTGAAGTCCGCGGGTATGCGCTGAATGCGAGATGCACAGAACCGGTTGAAGTCGCGGTGCTTGGGGGAGGCCTATGTCCAGCTGTGGACGTCTTTCGGCTGTAATGATGATGATGATGATAAGTACTAAACAAATAGACATAAGTACTAAAATATAGATCAGTCTACTGGTCTCGTATCAGACATCTGCTCTATTGATGTGCAGGAGGAGGAGGTATTTCGATATAAACAAATCCGCTGGTCCAGATAATATCTCACCAATCTTTATAACCAAATGTGCCAGATGCCTATCCATTCCATTGACATTATTATTCAAACGGTCATTCGACTTGGGAGTGGTGCCTACAATCTGGAAGTCCGGCGTATATAACGCCGGTTCATAAAAAAGGACCTAAGAACAGAGTTGAAAACTATAGACCGACCTCCAAACTGTGGGTGTTCGCTAAAATTATGGAGAAAATAGTACACGTACAACTTTCTTCTTCACTGAAATTAAGTTTCTCCGAACACCAACATGGATTTTTAAAAGGTCGCTGCACCACTTCTAATCTCGTGGTCTGTAGTGACTATCTCTCAGAGCATATGTCCAAGAGGTCGACGTTATATACACTGACTACAGCAAATGTTTTGATCGA
Organism: Lithophane leautieri; assembly: GCA_949152455.1. Lineage (NCBI taxonomy): Eukaryota > Metazoa > Arthropoda > Insecta > Lepidoptera > Noctuidae > Lithophane > Lithophane leautieri. Next base: position 13,457,929 of record OX424478.1, read on the forward strand.
ATAGATCATGCGCTTCTTATGCGCAAATTGCTAGAGATTGGTGTGAGGGGTAGCTTGTACAGATGGTTTGTACCATGCGTTGAAAATAAATGCACGACTTATAGTCCTCAGCGGTGATGCCTCAAGATCGATGTACATTCTGTTGGGGGTTCTCCAAGAGTCCTTATTACGACCTCTTTTATTCAATATTTTTGTAAATGACATGCATCGCCTATTTTTTCCAAAATTCTAAAATTTTATTATACGCCGAAGACATGAAAATTCTGAGTCAAGTGTCAACCATTAAGGATACACACCTATTGCAGGAGGATCTGGACCGGTTCCATGATTACTGGGATCAAAATAGGTGGGATTTAAATATTTCAAAATGTTATGTGTGTACATTTGCTCGTAAGCCAAACTATGTTGTATGATTACAAATTGTCGAATACCTCAATAGCCAGGATCAATGTCATCAAGGATCTTGGAGTAATTTTTGACTTGAAAGCTTTTTTTGACGCGCACATTGACAATATAGTCAACAAGGCTTCTAAAGCGTTGGGTTTTTTGTTATGGTCTCCTCCGAGTTTAGAAATGTCAAAACCATGAAAATTCTGTATTTTGCTTTTACCGGGTAAGTAATATATGATATAATTTCAAAATCTCTAATATTTACAAATTATAACAACTGAATCTATAATTTTATTTGAGAAAATGATTAGATAATACAATAAACGATTGATATAATTTTAAAGTTACTAATTTTTATAAGCATAACATACATTAACTATAAAATCCTTTGATATACCACTCAAAAGACATAAAACTTATTTAGTCTAATATGATAAAACGCCTAGTAAAAACACAAAGCAAAATTACAGATATACACATTAAAACATTGTCTAATAATTAATAAGTTGTGAAATGTAGGTAACTTAACGAATATTATTGTTAGTTGTCTCTTTGTGTGCATAATCTTGCTCAATTAAATACTAATTTATTTGTTTAAAAATGGATTCATATAAGTGTGAGACATATACAAGTTTAAAGGGTGCAGTAATGTTGTTTGTGAATGGATACAGCTGGCTTCTAATTTAAGCTTAAAAAAACAACAACTTTTTGTAATCGTTTGCGTTTTTTTTTATTTGAAAGTCAATCAATCGAAGCATGAATCATTATAAAACAGTTGGTTGTGAACATTATGTGGTTTTTATTTCCCTGTAAAAAACATGCAAACAAGCATACACCATGCATGCAGCAGGCATGCAAACAAGCATACACCATACATGCAGCATGCAAGCAAGCATGCAGCGGGCATGATTTCTGTCACGGCTCCGGCGCTGCGGGGATCCGGCGGCGGTGCCATGCGAGCTTATCGTCGCAGATGTGTTTCACGCTCACCACCGCGGCTTCGCCGGCCAGTCTCAGCCGCGGCGGCGAGCGTTACAGCCACCTGCTCCTCAACTCGCGGGCTGGCTCGCCCCTCCGCGTCTACGCGATTTTAAATTTCACTCTAGGGGTAGGGCATACGAGACTGCGTGGAGTCGGATTAACAGTGATTCGTTTCTGTCACTAAAACCTAATTTTTAGCAAATGTTTTAAGACTAACAATCTATACATAGGTATTATAAATTAATTATTATTATAAATTAATTAGGTATAATAATACACATTATATAATACAATACTTAGGACATATGACTTTATTTCATGCAAAATTAGGAGATTCAATTATTATAGTAGGTACTCGATATTATGACAGAACAGTTTTAGAAGTAAAGATAATTATGTAAAACAAAATTTTGAATTTTTGAACATTATGGTTACTGAAGTTTATAGCTAACGTGTTATGGATAATGATTTTCGGACAAACAATTGTTGGAGACGAAAGTGAGTACCATGTCACTGACTTAAACCCCAACGTACCAATATTGAACGGGTGCCGTATTTTGCCGTATTTTTTTATCTGACTATGATTATTTTCTTTAAGTTTTTTTTTGTGTTCATTTCAAACGTACGAATCTGTTGGAAACCTAGTCCCCTTAGATTTAACATTTTCAAATTACATCATCGGGACAATGGAGTGCTTGACCATTAATGACTGAGTAACATCACTAGAGTCAAACTGACAAGCAATCAGAAACTATAATCCGTTTCACGTCGATTTTTAAACTATTTTACGCGAAATTATGCAAACTTAAAAATGGGATTAAACACAGGAAGACCTGCTGCAGCGTCAATCGTAATTTTTTTTACCTAATAAAAACAGATCTGGTAAGAACCTCAAACTGTAATTATACACCCCTTTGCAAAAAAACGGGTGGTTTTGATTTTTTACATTATTGGTAATCATTTAGTTGTAAAGAGGTTTTAATAGCCAAACTATGTTACTGGCACTTAACAAAGAGTCTGGGTATGAAAAACCGTTAATTCCAAATTCGAAACTTTTTTTAAAACAATAATAATCCCTTTTTCAGTTTGTGACTTTTACTAACTATTTGCGGGTTTGCGGTGAAAAGGTTATCCTGGCAACTAAAACTAACTTCTCGTTATTTTTAGTAGAATAATTTATGTTTGTCGCATAATCCAGCCTTATTGTGACTTAAAACAGATATCTTTGTGTCGATTGTAATGGCAGAAAAACCAATAAGAGCTCGTAAAATTGTACCGCTGGAAGAAGGGTGTAGCCAAAAAACGATATTCTTATTGATAATAAGAAATTACTAGTCATTTATGTTATGACTTATGACATAGTAAAAATATTAATATTATCGATAGAAAAGCCAATGACTGTTAAGGTGCCCGTTTTTTTTGCAAAGGGGTGTATATTGTAATTTTTTTTTTTCATATAATCTTTAATAACGCTTCAATACATGCATATACTTTGCATTTATGAAATGACGACCATAACAGGGATTGAATCAATTGAGTGCGGTATTTATTTTATTTATTTATTTAGTTTAGCCAACAATTGTTTACACAATACATATAAAATAACTTGCTTAATGGTAGGTACAAGTATAAGTGCAAAAATTACTTACAGGCTAACACGACATGCACCATTTTTGGTTTTACATAAGTAATGTTATAAAGCCAAAAGAGAATATTTACAATAATAGATAATCAATCATTTTTGGTAATACATTCGCAAAAATATCTAATAATATAACAAAAATAGCATTCTAAATAATTTACAATACAAAATAAAAAAGAAAAAAAAAGATTGCTAAAATTAACATTAATAAATTAAATTGGATCAATAAAAAACATAATTCAATTCAAATACGGTAGAAACCTAGAATTCACATTAGAATTAACATTCAGTAGCGACATCATTGTGAGAAAAGTGCTCAATCATTATTTTATAAAATTTCCCTATGCTGTCATGGTTTATATGAGTAAGATCACTGGAGCTGTTCAGACTTTTACATAGGCGTGAGATCGGTGAGTTAGCTCCCAGCACCGTTTTGCGCAGGGGTGGGTATAGTGGTGTGATAGGATTTCGCGGATAACGCGCTAGGGCACGAAACTTTAGGAGACTCAGTAGGTTTGGGCAGTCAATTTTATTTCTAAACAACTTATAGAGAAACAGGGCATCACATACTTCTCTTCGAGTTGATAACGAGTGCATTTTGAAATATTTGAGACGAGAATTATAAGAGAGCAGCTGTTTATTTTTACCTCTAGAAAATGCGAGGTGCCACGAAAACCGTTTTTGAACTCTTTCCAGAAGTAACTTATGTGTGGCGTAGTGAGGTCTCCATACAACACTGCAATACTCCAGGACGCTTCCTACATGGCTATAGTACAGTATTATTTTGGTACCAACTTATTTAAAGCCCCTTGTATTTCTCAGTACAAACCTTAACATTTTCGATGATTTCTTAATAATAATCTCTACGTGGGGGACAAAGGTTATTTTTTTATCGAACATTACTCCCAAATCCCTAATTACATCCACTTCTTGTATTTTTTTATTGCTTATAAAGTACTTCGAGTGTACAGGGTGCGACTTTCTCGAAAATGATAGATGGTAAAAAAATTAAATTTAGTTCCATTTTGTTATTCTCACACCATTTGACAACTCTGCTCAAATCATCTTGAAGAAGCGCGATATCGCTCGATGATTCTATTCTTCGAGCAAACTTTAGGTCATTGGCGTAAAGAAAGCACTCGGAAAAGTAAAAGCAATGGGGAAGGTCATTGATATATATAATAAATAAATATAGGAGCCAGATGTGATCCCTGTGGGGCACCGGAAGTCATGCAATAATTGCTGGCAGATCGAAAACCGTTAACAAATACTATCTTTTTGTTACGATTTCGAGATTCCGGTTAGACTTTATTAAAAAAATCTACCATTTAAAATGATAAATCGGTAACTGTTGAAAATAATAACCACAACACCGCTAGTAGATTTAAAACACTCGTCACTAACAATTCCTAAATAACTACGAACCAACATCGATTTACCATGCCGAAATATGCCGACTATCGGCGATTTTGCGGACGGACACCGACGAGCCCGGACGACGGACCGTGGGAAGGTGTACGTGCGGAGTATCGCAGAATTCGCAGACATCGGAAGCGCTTCGGTACGCGGTGCGTGGCGGTGTGTGGTCGTCTGCCGTGCGTGTCCGTCCGCAAAATCGAGGATCGTAGGATTCCACCATTAGGTGAATACTCTTATAAAACGAACTACATCTGTCTACCATACAGAAATAGAAATGTGGTCTACCTACAAAACTTTAATTATTTATGTGAACAAGACGAGCGAGACAAAACACTAATGATTATCGAACTACTACCAGTAATTAAAAAAACAAACACAAATACTATTTAATTATCGAAATACTACTAGGTATTATAAAAAGCTAACAAAACCTATAAATAGTAATTATAAAATAAAAAGTAAACCGCAGGCGAAATTCGATCCTGGCTCGCCATATTAGGATTAGCACCTACTTAAGCACATTAATTAACCACTGAGCTAGTGTGCCAATACTATGTTGGTTGGATTAATAATCTACTATCAGTTGCAGACAAAGTGGAAGGGACTCATTTTGAGCATTTGGTAAATTGATTAATTTTGTATTAAAAATGTTAAAATTCATGGTCTTCCTTTTATTTGTAACACTATGTTATTTAGCAAAAAATAATCCTTATGATGAAGCCTTTCGATCGGTTTGATAAAGCTACAGGGTAATTATTTTTCTCATGTAACGGGTTCGATTCCCGGTTCAACCACGTAATTATTTAAATATCTATGAATGCAGTTTAAATTGTTTTTTAAATTCAAATAATGTCTTCTTTCAGTAAAATGTTCCATCTACAATATTCAAGGTACTTTCCCTCCATGTGGCATATCCGTGGGACGCCCTGTATATTATTGAAATAACTTACAAACAACAAGAAAGTCGTTAGTCAAATCGACACGACATTCCGTTGCTCTCAGAGATTGGTCATCCACATATATGAACTCGCCTGTACCAACTACTGATAGATCATCTGCCTAGCCTTTTCCCAACCATGTTGAGGTCGGCTTCCAGTCCAACCGGATGCAGCTGAATACCAGTATCTTACATGGAGTGACTGCCTATCTGACCTCCACAACCCAGTAACTGGGTAATACGATACCCCTTGGCAAGACTGGTTGTCAGACTTTCGGGCTTCTGACGACCCGTAACGACTGTCAAAGATCCACAAATGACAGCCGGGACCAATGCTTTAACGTGCTTTCCGAGGCAGGGAGGAGTCTAGAGTCTAGATATGTAAAGATGGTCACCCATCCACGGAACAACCTCGGCAAGCGTAGCTTAACCTGATGAATCGACCCATGCGGCTGTTATTACTTAGCCACGAGCTCCTCATCAGTAGTACCTACTACTGATACATACTTAAGTAAATACATAGACAGGTCATCAATATCACTGTTATCAGTTTCAATACCGATTAAATATTGATACTTATTCCATGTAGATAAAGTCGATCAAGGCGAGACCTTTATATCACGACATTGTCCTGATAACGAAACACGATGGTCATCGCGTGGTTCTTAAGATCTATCTGTGCTATTATGAAGTATTAATACCATCATTATTCCACTGCGAAAACGGGATGGTGCTAGCGGCCTGTCTCTCTCTCACACTGAAAAAATGGTGGCATTCATACTTCTTAATACGGCACCTGAAGTTCTATCTGTCTGATAGTCCGCACTCTAATTGCGTAACAAACTTTCAATCAAATCTGAATGATTTTGAAGGATATTGATAATCCATTGCTTCGTAATGTTCGAAAAATTTGTCTGCTCCAGAACTTAAACAAGTTCGCCCTCAGTGTTTTAAATCTTAACTATTTGCAAAAATATATATTCTCAGAGGATTTGTCAAGTGAGAAGGCGAGGATATGACGTGACCATTGTGACGCAGCGAGTGGAAGGGGCGATACGATGTTAGAGGGGCGCTCACGCACCTCGGTCACTTTGGCTCGGGAGCTCGGAAGCGACGGACGAGTATAAGGACCGTAGATTTCAATTATTTCGGCGTCTAACGGTTTCACGGTATTGTGATTTATATTCTATTCTGTTATTCTGTTATTTCTAAAATAAATACTTCTAGGAAGTTTTGCTTTTCTTTTACAATAATGAAATGAGCTTCTGATCCATGAGAATATAAAAAAAAAAACGCCAATTTCATAAGTGGGAACCCAATATATATAGTGGGTTCCCACCTATGAAATTGGCGTTTTTTTCTCACAAATAGAGAACCTCGTCACTTCTATGATTTAAAATATTCATTTGCTTGGTATTATATCGAATAATGACCATCAAATAGACAACTACCAATAGTAAAAAAACCTTATTACTTATAGTTTTCTAAACATAAAAAATACCTTAAAAATTACTCCTCACTGTTAGCAGAAATGACCACTATTTGCTATAACTTAGCCAAAACTTTTTTTTGTCGCTTAATCTAAGTGGCATATTACATTATCTTGGTTTTTAAACATTACTGTTTAGTTTTGTAAGTTAATTATGGGGTGTCGTTGGAAAAGCCATTTAAAAATATTGTGAGTTTGTGGAAACCATTTTCGGATTCAGGGATTCGTTTGGAGAATATTAAACTGTATAGTGCTAATTTTTGTTAGAGTCAAATGTCCCCCCCCCCCTTTTTTTTTGAGTTAGGGAATCGTCATATGACTTCTCCCGCTCTGGGCGGAGCGGAAGGGCGTGTCAGACTTTTACTGACTAAAACCCACCCATGTTCCTTCAGTTGCCTGTTGCCAAGGTCCCGGTATCCCTTTCGGACTTTCCCGCAACCCTGGCAGGCATCGGTCCTAGCGGACCCCGCCAATTGTGCTGACATCTCTTTGAGGCGCGCGTGGAACACGACGCGTCATCGACCCGGGCCTGGTCGTTATCGGACGGCGAGCTACCCATTGCTCGCCGTCCGCAGGCCCGCGCCTATGGTGGCCGGGAATCCGCCTGGGATTCCCGACGCCCAGGGCGTCTCCAGCGGAGCAATAAGGGGCGTGAGGGCGCAAACATTGCCTCCTCTCCCTCACGCGTTCCGCCTCCTCCTTCGCGAGCATTACTGCTTCGCAGAAGGAGGTGACGGCTGCCCATGCCCTCGACGCGATGGTGCTCCGCCCAAGCAGGGCATACCTCCACCGTATGCTCTACCGTGTCATCCGGGCGATCCGCACAGTAGTGACACCCGGGCGTTTCCTCTCGCCTAACCGTACAAAGGAACCTCCCGAAGCTGCCATGTACGGTGAGGACCTGTGTCAGCCCCCCCCCCCCCCGCCCCCTGCCTGTTAAATGGTTGGTTTTGGATATGGGAAAAAATTGACGGCAGTAGTATATAACGAAATTAAAAGAAAAACTATCACAGCCAAGTAGGCTCCAGAAGTTACCAAGTAATAATCGACCAACTTACATTTGCAGTTGCAAAAACGGTTCTCTCATACATTCTGTATGGGAGAACAAGTTTTTCAATACAATGCTAATTTTGTTTAATAAATTCATCCCAAGTACGGAACCCTTCATTGTGCGTGGTTCGAAACGCACTTGGCCGGTTTTTTTATCATTCAATTTATCTTTATTAGTGTTTTCTAGCAAATACTTTTATCTAGATATAGTAGGAGTAGATTTGTTAAACATTTTCAATTTTGTTAATTACTTACCTGGTACTTGTTGAAAGGCCTACACTGTCCTCCCATACCTAATATTTAATAGCACTGTAATTCTAAAATATTGTAACAGCCAATTATTTTTAAATTTAAAAGAGTAACCGTGGAGTTTCTTGCCGGCTCTTCTCTGCTTTTGACGTTTCATAAGTGCCCATGTAGGTATAAGTGAAATAAAATATATTGATTTTTGATCTAAGTACATACTTTTTTAATAACACTCCATTGTATTCAGGGTTCCGTACCTAAGTACCTCAAAAAGAATAAAGAGGAACCCTTATAGAATCACTCGTGTGTCTGTCTAGCTGGCTGTCTGTATGTCCGTCTGTCACAGCCAATTTGCTCCGATTCTACTGACTGGATCAATTTAGCTGTATGAATTTCTGTGACCCAAACACGGTCGTGCTACGAAAATAAATGGATTTTTAATAGAGGGGTGACTTCTTGGTAATAAATTGGAAAATTATAAAGTGGAAAATTGTAAAGTTTATATTATTACTTTAATAATAATGTAATTCTCGATCAGGTAATCATACCCAGCACCCCATGCTTAACAGTAGTGCTTGCAACCACTGCACCAATGAGGCAGTCGAGTTCTTTAATTGTGAAGAAAAAAGTGTTACAATTACAAAATAAATTACCATTTATAGAAAAAAAAAACCTAAAATTCAGCCCGCTATTTTATTATCTGATTAACCTTAGCAACTACAAGAAAATTTACATCAAATAATGATATACAAAACCAAGATATAAATCATGCAACCAAGCAGCAACTGACAGTCACTGTGATTATTACTTATGTTTGAAAAATATTATTTGTTTACACTCATTGCTATAAATATGACCAGTCAGAATGAATTAAATTTTTAGATCCTGAAGCAATCTAGCATAGATATTTATCTTCGTCATTAAGTTACAGGGTGTGCAATAATTATTAATTTGTAATCAATATATTTCAGCATGGTCAGTTGCGTTAGTACTCGTAACCGGCGCGAGCTGATGTCTGAACATAGACGAAGCAAAAGGGAGTATGTAAGGATTGTAGAAGGTGGCGTTCAGTAGTTTCTACCTACCCCCATGGGAGGAAGGCGTGTGTTTATGTGTAATTGACTAGACTAGACTGCCGTTGCTAGTTGGTATAGTGTGGTCGCAAACGTGACAGACTGCTGAGCCTGAGGTCCTGGGTGGCGTAGGTCGGGATGGCGCCATTTCACCCATCCAACACCAGGACCTGGCGGTGGGCGAACCGCTGTCCAGTCCGTGATTTGTCTTCCCCGTAGACAAGCATATGACTGTGGAAAGGAATCAAAATTGTAAACGGGTGGGTAGGTTATGATTTTTATAACCTACGGTAATTATACGCTCGCCCTCTCTTAAATGGGACTTATACATAACTTGCAAAATGTAGGTGCATCTCTGCCTAACCCTTCTGGGAATACAGGCGTGATGTTATATTATGTGTAATTTACAAGACTTTTCGCTTGCAGAGATTTTATTACAACATGCAGTGCTCAGGGGGCTTAAAACGGCAACTTTGGAGGAATCATAATAGGAAAATATTATGAATCATCGTAAAATGTCACAAACTGACAATTCATATTAATTCATATTAAGTCGTTCTGAGTGAAATCCATAACACGAAATAATTCATCTGTTTGACAGTTTTTAATGGAGATTCGTAAAATGGTCCACAAATTAGGAATTGCTTTGAGAGAGAGCTTAGAGAGGTATTAATACAACATGTAGTGTTCTGTTTCTGTCATAAAAAAAACTACTTTTTGCAGTTTTGCCTAAAAAATCCTTCAAAAGGGTAGTCCGGTAGTTAGTTTTTAAAGTAGGTTGCGATATAAACAGTATGGCTCCAAAACGAGTTCATGGATACATAAAAAAAACATTCCAAACAAACATTTCAAAACATTTCCAAATATTTCTCATAATAAAGAAAAAACATTTTTACAAATCGCAAAAAAACTGCGCATACATTTGGAGGACCGGTTGACCTTTGTGTACTGTCGGCAATTTTGGCAAGTAAAAAGTAAGCCTTTGTTCAACACCATATAATCTGGGGGAACCACAACTGATGTACTTAATAGGATATATTTTTTAAATTACTGACCTATTTGTACATAATATTGGGAACAAGAATAGAATACGGTGTAGGTATGCATCCCTTTTATAAGTCACCCTGTAGTTTTATTACTAAGTTTAGTTGTTGATAATAAGCTAAGTATTAGTGTAAAGTCATAGTACACGGGTGAGCTCAGTTACTCCACTTTTGGAGACATTCCCAAAAATAAGAGAGCTTCCATTTAAATATTTTAGAACAATACCGAAGAACTTTTTGTTTAAGTGGCTGGAAGGAAAGCAACAACGAATCAGCTGATGGAAATGATCACCGACGCCTTTAGACATCTGCAATAAAAGGCAACTAGATGCATATCAGAAAAACACTTTGAATAAAAATGTAATATAACCGAACCTAACTTAAACTATTAACAAATAAAATAAGACGTCGAAAAATTCCTACGCATCGCTGTCGACTGGTAACGTACTGTAGCCAAAAGACTGGCGGCATTGCCACGCTATATGGCAATGCTTAGTTCCTGGCTAAGGTAAACGCCAGCCCTTGGGTCACGACCCTTGGGACCCCACCGCAATGGAAAACAGTTGTATTTTGTTCCAATTTTGGGGTTGAAGTATCACTTAATTGTTATCAAGTGCAATCCACTCCTATCAACATTTTATAATAATTATCAGCGGGAAATTCCTTATAACTTCTGAATACATTGTCGACCTCAAGTACGCCGAACTCGTTATCTATAAAACTATAAATACCCAAACACACTTCTGACATAATGAGATTCCTCGAAACTTCAACATGATCACGTTACTATTGCTCGCCGCGCTACCTCTGATCTTCTACGCGGTCTACCTCACCTCGAGGCGAAAGTTCCACTATTGGGAGTATAAGAAAGTGCCACATTTACCACCGGTCGCGATTTTCGGAAATTACTACGAATATATTTCACAGCAGACGTACGTGGGAGAACTCGCACAGCGAATATGCAGGAAATTCCCGAACGTGCCGTACGTTGGTGCGTACTACGGCACGGAGCCCACCCTCATCGTAAAAGATCCGGAAGTCATCAAGCTCGTAATGACGAAGGATTACTATTTCTTCAGCGGCCGTGAAGTCTCCAACTACTCACAGAGGGAGCCTTTCACACAAACCATGTTCTTATCTTATGGCGACAGGTGGAAGGTACTACGTCAGAACCTGACTCCACTATTCACCTCCGCGAAGATGAAGAACATGTTCCATTTGATCGAGAAGTGTTCTCACGTATTCGAGAAGATACTCGACCAAGATGTGCAGAAATGCAACGAGATTGAAACGAGGATACTCATGGCAAGGTACACGATGGACTGCATTGGATCCTGCGCTTTTGGCGTTGAAACAAATACGATGGAAAAAAAAGAAAACAATCCATTCACTCACATTGGTGATGTTATCTTTGATACTCATAGGTTAAGAGCATTCAAGTTTTTATTACGCGGTCTCTGGCCGGCAATCTTCTACGCACTGGGATTCAGAATGGTGCCGAAAGAAGTTGAACATTTCTTCAATAATTTGTTGACAGGCACTTTCAAAGGCCGCAATTATACGCCGACGTCGAGGAACGACTTTGTTGATTTCGTGCTAAAATGGAAGGCCAACCAGTCAGTGACAGGCGACAGTATGAAGAATATGAAAGATAATTCAGGAAATAAAGTTCATTTAGAGGTGGACGACGATCTATTGGTGGCGCAATGCTTCTTGTTCTTTACAGCAGGATACGAGACTACGGCAACCACTTTGACTTACACTTTGTTTGAGTTGGCGAAACATCCCGAAGCTCAAGAACGTATGATAAAAGAGGTGGACGATTACCTACGTCGTCATAATAACGTGCTGAAGTATGAGTGCTATGCAGAGACACCTTACATGGAAGCATGTATTGATGAAACTCTCCGTCTGTACCCAGTACTGGGAGTGCTTACTCGCGAGGTGATAGAAGACTACACGTTCCCATCAGGACTGAAGCTAGAGAAGGGTCTCCGTGTGCACATACCAGTATACCACTTGCACCATAACCCGGAGTTCTTCCCGGAGCCAGAGCAGTACCGTCCGGAACGGTTCCTGGGCGATGAGAAGCAGAAAGTCAGGCCGTACACATACATGCCGTTTGGTGATGGGCCCAGAATCTGTATCGGTAAGTGCTAATCCTACTAATATTATAAATGTGAAAGTTTGTGTATTTAGATGTTTATTACTCAATCACGCAAAAACGGCTTAATGGAAATGGGTGAAATTTGGCAAACAGATAGTTTATAACCTGGATTAAAACATAATTCAAACACATAACATGTAAACATGTTCTGAGCCGCCATTAAGTTTGAATCCGGGTGTACCTTTAAACCTACTTCACAGTATGTTATTCTCATCCAAACGCAATTAGTTGGTACCGGTTATGTAGTACGTACTTATTATCTAATCTGAGGTACCGGTGCGCTTTAGTAGGTATATCCAAACTCGAATCTATATAAAAATTCCAAGATAAGATAGAAACTGGTTTGGTTCTCTGATATTTGATTTGCTAGTACTAATAACATATTTTTTATTGAAGTCCGATTAAATATTTACTTTGTGATAATAGTGACGTACGTCATCATTTAACACAAAGTTATATAACAATCATCCGAACATAGTACCTCCTCCTTTTTTGAAGTCGGTAAAAATAGTTATGGTAATAATAAACAAATAGAAGACAACATAAACACTTGTCTTGTTAGAATTGTTGACTGGCGGAAAGATAATAACCTTAAAATTAACCTCTTTAAAACGAAAATTATGAATTTTAAAATTAGACAAAAAATACTGTCACACGCTCAACACAACAGAGATCAAATACTTGAAACTAATGTAACAAAATTTCTTGGCCTGCTTATTGATAACGGTTAGGTAATGGAGGACTCAAATCGGTCATATGTTTATGTAGCAAGCTAAGTTTTCCTACGCTCTCTATAAAACAGCGCTCCTAACAGCGTATCCTGGGTATGTCGGCTCCACTTTGCGGTAGGGGCTTATATTATGGGGCAATGCTACTAAGGTTGGGGAGGTATTATTAGCATAGACAAAATTTAGTCGAGCTTTTAAAATCAAACGAACTGATTCATGAAAACCTCACTTCCAAAACTTAAAAATATTCACTGTACCTTCACTTTAGGTATGTCTATGAAGCCTGTATCTTTGTAAAAAACAACATGTATTTATTTAAATCTGTCGAATGTAAACGACGCTCAAATAAGTTTCACCCGTTACGCAACAAAACCATATTATACTTATTAATCCCCGACGGAAAATGAGGCGTGCTATAAGTTTAACGTGTGTATCTGTGTCTGTCTGCGTCATCGTAGCTGCCAAACGGCTGAACCGATTTTGTTTTTTTTTGTTTTGTTTGAAAGGTAACTCGATCGAGTGTTCTTAGCTATAAAGAAAAATCGTTTGTTAGATGCTTTGTTATAGTCGGGGGTTTTTTAAATTTTAAATTTAATTAACTTGTATGCAATGGCTCCAATGCTTAAAGCTCCGTAGGAGACGCCCTGGGCGACGGGAATCCGAAAGGGATACCGTGGCCTCTGGCAACTTACAGGCAACTGAAGAAACACGGATGGGTCTTAGTCAGTAAGAGTCTGACACGCCCTCCCGCTCCGCCCGGAGCGGGGGAAGTGATTTGATAAAATCCCACACCAAAAATAAAAAAGTGCTTAAATTTGTATTCTCTTAATTCTTATCTTTATTTAATCGACATTTACTCCATAAAAACGTTGTGGGGTAATCACTCCACTGTTTAGTACTGTGCGTACAAAGTTAAGCATGATATTTCAATATCATGCTTAACAATAAATATAAAAAAAAACAAAAAGAAATCTTTCAAAGAAAAAGAAAATCTTTTTGTTTATCTTCAATTCAAATAATTTACAATCATTGTCTTTTTCAGGTATGAGATTCGCAAGAATGCAAATGGCGGCGTGTCTGATAACGTTACTGAAGAAGTACCGCGTGGAGCTGGCTCCAGGCATGAAGAAACAACTGACGTTCGAGCCCAGAGCCTTCGTGACACAACCAATTGGGGGAATCAGACTGAAGTTTATTGAAAGAGAGGGTTGGGAGCAGAGGCTATTGAAGTCACCTTGAATTTGTTTTAGTTTTAAGTCAGCATCGTAATTCGTCACCATTATGTCTCTGGATTATAATTCTTAAGTTCATTATTTTAAGTAATTAATTAACTATTATTTATTCCAAAATCGACTTTTGCATGAGTTCGATTAATAAATTTTCTTATTTTACTTTGTATTTGATATTTTATTTTATTGTTTATTTTATTTTTATCTCTTTTATTCCACTGTGGCATTTATTTTATCTCCGTAAGTGTGTCCATGGCATCACGGCGGGCCCTATCCAAAGAGTAAAGTTAGCCCTATCTGAATACCAGTGCTGCGGTATTTGTTTATTTTTGCTCAAATATCGTGGCATTGTGCTGAGATAGGACCCTTTTAGGCCTCGCACAGGTTTTCTTCTCCTTTTACACGTTGGTTTTTTTTATTAATTGTTTTATTGATTTTTTTAGTTTTAATGTTTGTTTTTATTGTTTATTTTTCTGTGCGTGTCCTAAATAAATCATTTTTCTTTCTTTCTAATTCGTCAACGTTTTTTTTTTATTGGAACTGTCCATTAGAATAAACACATTGACGAACTCTTATCTTCGAATTAAGTAATCAAAGAGTTTATTTGTTTGTTTAAAATATAGGTAACTAGCTTCCGCCCGCGGCTTCGCCCGCGTGGTATGTCGATATAAAGTAGCCTATGTCCTACCCGGGATGCCATCTATCTCCTTGCCAAAGGACATCGTCGTGTATGGCCCTAGGACCAACAAAAATCTGACGTATATAATAATTATAATAAATATATTTTAATAAACAAATTGCGAATGACAATCAGACACGGACATTCTGCGTTTTATAATGAACAATTAAAAGGGATAAAACGATTTTAAGTCGTAACTTAAAATCAAAAATGCTGCCATCTTTTGCAGGTTTGGCTTACGAGTAAATGTACACATATAACATTTTGAAATATTTAAATCCAACCTATTTTGATCCCAGTAATCATGGAACCGGTCCAGATCCTCTTGCAATAGGTGTGCATCCTGAATGTTTGACACTTGACTCAGAATTTTCATGTCGTCCGCGTATAATAACATTTTAGAATTTTGGAAAGAAGAGGCGATGTCATTTACAAAAATATTGAATAAAACAGGTCCTAATAAGGATCCTTGGGGAACCCCCAACGGAATGTACATCGCTCTCGATGCATAACCGTTGAGGACTATAGTCTGGCATTTATTTTCAACGCATTATACAAACCATCTGTACAAGCTGACGACCTATCATGGATTGGTAGCATCAATTCTGCGCTATGGTATCATATTTTGGGGTAACTCTACGGACAAGGAAATAGCGTTTTAAGCCCAAAAGAGGTGTATTCGGGCTATGTTTAAGTTACAATCGACAGAAAGCTGCAGACCATTGTTTAAAAAATACAAACTATTAACTTTACCGTCCTTTTATTTTTGAAGTTGCATCGTTTGTAAAGTCTATCCCTCAACTCTTTCCACGACAATCTGACACTTTTCCGCGTAACAGACGTGACAATAACCAACTTTGCTTGCACTCGGCAAAAACTGCCCTCATGGGGAAAAGCTTTTTTGTATGGCCCCGAAAATATACAACAAAATACCACAGTCATATAGAGATATGACAACAAATCAATTTAAAAACAAGATTCAAAATCTATTAACAGACAAGTGCTATTATAATATAAATAACTTTTTGACAGATACTTTTTGACATGCTTGAACCTTATACTGTTATTATTTCTAAAGTATTATTATTCTTATAAAATTTAATAATGAATGTTAGTGAACCAGTCTTTAGTCTATTGAATAAATTATATTTTGTTTGTCATATAAAAATGTTTACGCCTCGTCAGACAAAACATGTACGGACTTTTCAGCTATGTATATTTAAGATCTTGCATGCTCGATTTGTATGTAAACGGATGTTTGACAGTTAAATTATCCTTATCTTTATCTAAGCTACACACCAATCTCTAGCAATTATCGCATAAGAAGCGCATGATCTATTCGATCAAAATATTTGCTGTAGTCAGTGTATATAACGTCGACCTCTTGGACATATGCTCTGAGAGATAGTCACTACAGACCACGAGATTAGAAGTGGTGGAGCGACCTTTTAAAAATCCATGTTGGTGTTCGGAGAAACTTAATTTAAGTGAAGAAGAAAGTTGTACGTGTACTATTTTCTCCATAATTTTAACGAACACCCACAGTTTGGAGGTCGGTCTATAGTTTTCAACTCTGTCCTTAGGTCCTTTTTTATGAATCGGCGTTATATATGTACGCCGACTTCCAGATTGTAGGCACCACTCCCAAGTCGAATGACCGTTTGAATAATAATGTCAATGGAATGGATAGGCATCTGGCACATTTGGTTATAAAGATTGGTGAGATATTATCCGGACCAGCGGATTTGTTTATATCGAAATACCTCCTCCTCCTGCACATCAATAGAGCAGATGTCTGATACGAGACCAGTAGACTGATATATATTTTAGTACTTATCTCTATTTGATTAGTACTTATCATCATCATCATCATTACCAAGGAAACTCCTCAACGGCTTACCTTGTGTTTGGGCTTGATTAATTTATATTGATTAGAACTTTACACTTTCGTGGGTTGTGACTGTCGTTAGGGGTCTGATGATGAAGACGAAAGACAGTCAAGGGAACTCCTCAGTGGTTTACAGCACATATCTTGTGTTTGGGCTTGATTAATTTGTATTGATAAGAACCTTACACTTGGATGGGTTGTGACTGTCGTTAAGGGTCTGATGATGAAGACGAAGGACGATTAAGGGAACTCCTCAACGGTTCACAGTAACTACCTTGTATTTGGACTTAATTCATTTATATTGATAAGAACTTTGCAACCATATAGGTTATAAGTGAAATTACAGATCTGATTATGGACACCATATAATATGATGATGAGGGGAACTATACAGTGTAAGCAAATGTATAGTGTTCACCCTTATATTCTTGAGAAGGCACGGGAGTCTCATTAGCCAGCCGGTTTCGTATAACCTCTAAACGATACTTGCGCTGTTCAGACGACTCGCCACTTAATCGTTTTTTAATAAGATTGAGTCGGCAGATCTTATCATTTGGCGACTCCTGTGACAAATGAGAATGCATGTAATTTCTCATCTGAGATAACCTAGCATGACGACCTAACGGTGATTCTTGGGAACCGGACATAGCACTCCGTTTGCGATTCTTAGATAGGCGTTCTTTATCAGCAGTATTAGTCTCTTTAATTCTGTTTTTCTTCATGCGGGCGGCTCCTTTAATTGGTCTACCCATGGTGAACACAAAAATCAAATTACACAAAAAATGGAAAAATAATAAAACATTTAAAAAAAAATTGACCGACTTCAAAAAAAACAAATCAAAAAGGACTACTGTACTAAAATCAAACGAAAAAAGTACTTACTTCTTTAATAATAAGAGAAAAATAATAAAATAACTTTAATTTCGGAAGTCGGTGGCCAAAAACTAAAATTAAAAGCAAAGATACTAACTTTCGAAATTAAAGTAATTTTTTTATTTTTCTCTTATTATTAAAGAAGTAAGTACTTGTTTCGTTTGATTTTAGTACAGTAGTCCTTTTTTTTAGGGTCTCCTCTGAGTTTAAGAATGTCAAAACCATGAAAATTCTGTACCTACTGTGCTTTTGTCGGGTAAGTAATATATGATATAATTACAAAATCTCTAATATTTACAAGATATAACAACTAAATCTATAATTTTATTTGATATAATGATTAGTTAATACAGTAAACGATTGATATCCTTTTAAAGTAACTAATTTTTATAAGCATAATATTTATTGAATATAAAATCGTTTGATATAGCACTCAAAAGACATAGAAACTTATTTAGTCTAATAAGAAAAACACAAAGCAAAATTACAGATATACATATTAAAACATTGTCTAATTATTAATAAGTTGTGAAATGTAGGTAACTTAACGAATATCATTGTTAGTTGTTTCTTTGTGTGCATAATCTTGCTCAATTAAATATTTGTTTAAAAATTGATTCATATAAGTGTGAGACATACACAAGTTCAAAGGGTGCAGTAAAGTTGTTTGTGAATGGATACAGCTGGCTTCTAATTTAAGCTTAAAAAAACAATAACTTTTTGTAGTCGTTTGTTTTTTTTTAATTTAATAGTCAATCAATCGAAGTATGAATCATTATAAAACAGTTGATTGTGAACATATGTGGTTTTTATTTCCCTGTAAAAAACATGCAAACAAGCATACACCATGCATGCAGCAGGCATGCAAACAAGCATACACCATACATGCAGCATGAAAGCAATCATGCAGCATACACCATACATGCAGCATGCAGCAAGCATGCAGCAGGCATGATTTCTGTCACGGCTCCGGCGCTGCGGGGCTCCGGCGGCGGTGCCATGCGAGCTTATCGTCGCAGATGTGTTTCACGTTCACCACCGCGGCTTCGCCGTGCAGTCTCAGCCGCGGCGGGGAGTGTTAAAACCACCTACTCCTCAGCTCGCAAGCCGCCTCGCCCCTTCGCATCTACGCGATTTTAAATAACACTCTAGAGGTAGGGCAGATAAGACTACGTGGAGTCGGTTTGGCAGCGGTTCGTTTCTGTCACGCCGCTCCCGCATCACGCTCGATTCACTCGTTCACCTTCGCGCGTTAATCGTCACTGTTCTAACCAAACCTAACCTAAATGATTCACCAACATAGAGGGGACCTGGCACTCAGCAGCGCTCCCACCTGAACCTTCTAACCTAATAGAATAGAATAAGAATAGAATATTTATTTGCTCAGAATGTAGGTATTCACAATAAGGCTGTCACAATATATTAAAGAATCCTTGTACACTACCATTTTGGCATGCAAACATTGGTGCAGGTCATCATCGAACGTACAAACATTGATACACAACTAAAATTTATCAGCTAGAAAATCCGATACGGAATAATAACATTTATTTAATAACTATAAAGTTAGCTTCTTCTTGAAAGTTGCTACTGGTTCCTCTTTTACAGAATTAGGAATGTGGTTAAAAATGGCCGGTACCATACCAAAAGCACTTTTCCTCAACAAAGCAGTCCTATATCCACCTGTGCGTAACAAGTTTTGGTATTGAGATCGCAAAGTTACATCTCGGTATCTGGTTTCCGATAAAGTTACAAATAGGTGTTGATTACACTTAACAAAAAGAGCAACTTCTAAAATGTATAGGCACGAAAATGTCAATAAGTTATGACTTTTAAAAATCGGACCACAGCTGTCAGTAACTTTCAAACCAAAAATTGCTCGTAGGCAGCGTTTTTGGGCTTTAAAAATACTCTATCTTTCGGTACAATTGCCCCAATATATAATACCAAACCTTAAAATGGAAACGACAAGACTATGATACGCTAGTAATACTGTTTTGATATTAACTTTTTTTGTAAGATTATAAAGTGCATACGCAGATGCACTAAGTTTTTTAAAGATTGCTCCTGCCTGTGCCTTCCATGTCAGTTGACTGTCAATTAATATTCCGAGAAATTTTGTGACATCTACTCTGTCCACATTTTGACTATTATAATTAATATTAAGATTAATACGAAGCCTTTGGTAAAAATGCATTATCTTTGTTTTTTGTATGTTTATTTGTAAGTTGTTACTATTAAACCAATTTATTATAATTTTAATGGTGTAGTTTATATCGTTTTCATAATTTTCATTATTGTCGCATTTTAAGAGTGCTGTACTGTCGTCGGCAAACAGCACCATGGGATGGTGGATTTGGCGTGGGAGGTCGTTAATGTAAATTAAAAATAACAAAGCCCAAGGACGCTTCCCTGTGGTACACCGAAATTAATTTCTCTATTGGAAGACACGTATTTTAGTTCTAATTTAGACTTGACACATATTTTGTTTTCTGTCATCTGTTTGCGACCGGATAAATATGTTTTTATTAGGTTCAGGATATTACCTCGAATGCCATAGGCGTTTAGTTTTTGGAGTAGTATCTTGTGGTTGACGAAATCGAAAGCTTTCGATATAGCTGTGTATATAGCGCATATAGGCGTTTTTTTTATCAACATTCGACATAATAGTATTGAACAGGTCAAAAATTGCCATGTTTGTATTCCTATTTTTCCTAAACCCGTCTTGCTCATGGCAAAGTATATTAAATTTAGTCAAGAAAGATGATATTGCTTCATATATGACCTTTTCTATTATTTTAGAGAAAACGGGAATTAAAGCTATCAGCCTGTAGTTCAACATATCGCCTTTATGAACAATTACAGTTTTTAATTTATCAGGAAATGTTCCTGTTGTTATGCTAGCGTTAATAATATGAGTTAAAGGGCCAGCTATACTATTAGCAACAAATTTTATGACTTGAGTAGAAATCCCGTCAAAGCCAAAGCTCTTTTTGTTTTTTAGCGATTTAATTATTCTCATCACATCTTGAGGTATGACTGGTGGCACAAATATTGAGTTAGGGTTATGGTCTATTTTCTTAGCGCCGTGCATTGGATTATTAGGAATACTAGTAGTTTGGTCAATCAAATAATTATTGAAAGACTCTGCTATTTCTTTTGGATCCGTTATTGTCTGATTATTATTTCTTATCTGTGAAATTGGTTCCCGATTCATTTTGCTATTATTTATTATTTGCCATGAAGTTTTTGATTTTTTCTTCGAGTTCTTGATCAAATAATTTTTTTTCGGCTTTCTGAGTAAATTTTTTTTTTTAAATCTCCTAGATTAATT
The DNA here is from genome assembly GCA_949152455.1 of Lithophane leautieri. Lineage (NCBI taxonomy): Eukaryota > Metazoa > Arthropoda > Insecta > Lepidoptera > Noctuidae > Lithophane > Lithophane leautieri. The sequence continues at coordinate 13,479,097 of OX424478.1, forward strand.
AACAATAGCTTTTTTATTTTCTGGCGACGGCCTTAGTCTATGTTTCCAAAGTAAATTTCGTTGCCTAATACAACCCATCCGAGTCGGATTACTTTGAATCGGGGTGTTAACCATAAAAATCAATATTATATATTATATTTTAAACTAATATTTTATAATATATATTTTAAACGATAGGCCTAATTATTTTAAATTAAATAAGCGTTTCATCAATATTATATATTTTTAATCCATAAACAGGTATCATCAATATCACTGTTATCAGTTTCAACACCGATTTAATATTGATAAAAGTCAAAGTCAAAGTCAAATAATTTATTTCAAATAGGCACATAAAAGGCACTTTTGAACGTCAATGAAAAACAAACAAAGAAATAGAATTGATTCTAGTTGATACTTATTCGATGTCAATAAAGTCGATCAAGTCGAGACATTTATATCACGACACTGTCCTGATAACGAAACACGATGGTCATCGCGTGGTTCTTAAGATCTATCTGAAGTTCTATCTGTCTGATAGTCCGCACCCTAATTGCGTAACAAACTTTCAATCAAATCTGAATGATTTTGAAGGATATTGATAATCCATTGCTTCGTAATGTTCGAAAAATTTGTCTGCCCCAGAACTTAAACAAGTTCGCCCTCAGTGTTTTAAATCTAATTAATCTATTTGCAAAAATATATATTTTTAGAGGATTTGTCAAGTGAGACGGCGAGGATATCACGTGACCATGGTGACGCAGCGAATGGAAGGGGCGACACGATGTTAGAGGGGCGCTCACGCACCTCGGTCACTTCGGCTTGGGAGCTCGGAACCGATGGACGAGTATTAGGACCGCCCATATAGTAATCACGCCGACCAAGTGGTAAAAAACATAATGTTATACCTTGGGACAGGCGAGAAAAAAAAAACACGCAATATTTTACACACCCCACACCAAAGTAAGGGGTGTCGTTGGAAATTAAAAATATTATGAGTTTGTGGAAACTATTTTCGGATCCAGGGATTCGTTTCGGAAATATTAAGCTTTTAAATGCAATGTCCCCCTGCCCTGAAAGCTAAATAGTTGGTTTTGGATATGTGAAAAAATTCACGGCAGTAGTATATATAAAGAAATTAAAAGGAAAACTATCACAGCTAAGTAGGCTCCAGAAGTTACCAAGTAATAATCGACCAACTTACATTAGCAGTTCCAAAAACGGTTCTCTCATACATTCTGTATGGGAGAACAAGTTTTTGAACTACAATGTTAATTTTGTTTAATAAATTCATCCCAATAACTGAACCCTTCATTGTGCGTAGTTCGACAATCACTTGGCCGGTTTTTTATCATTCAATTTATCTTTATTAATCTGTTTTCTAGCAAATACTTTTATCTAGATTTAGTAGGAGTATAGTTGTTGAACATTTTCTATTTTGTTAATTACTTACCTGGTACTTGTTGAAAGGCCTACACTGTCCTCCCATACCTAATATGTAATAGCACTGTAATTCGAAAATATTGTAACAGCCAATTATTTTTAAAAGAGTAGCCCATGCAGGTTTATGTGAAATAAAATATTTTGATGTTTGATCTATGTACATACTTTATTAATAACACTCCATTGTTTTCAGGGTTCTGTACCTAAGTACCTCAAAAAGAAAAAAGCGGAACCCTTATAGAATCACTCGTGTGTCTGTCTAGCTGGCTGGTCTGTATGTCCTTCTGTCACAGCCAATTTGCTCCGAATCTACTGAACCAATTTAGCTGTATGAATTTCTGTGACCCAAACACGGTCGTGTTACGAAAATAAATGATTTTTTGATAGAAGGGTGACTTCTTGGTAATAAATTGGTAAATTATAAATTGGAAAATTGTAAAGTTTATATTATTACTTTAATAATAATGTAATTTAAGTTTTCTCGATCTGGTAATCATACCCAGCACCTCACGCTTAACACTAGCGCTTGCAACCACTGCACCAATGAGGCAGTCGAGTTCTTTAATTGTGGAGAAAAATGTGTTAAAATTATAAAATAAATTACCATTTATAGAAAAAAAAAAGCCTAAAATTCAGGCCGCTTTTTTATTATCTCATTAACCTTAGCAACTACAAGAACATTTACGTTAAATACCTATACAAACCAAAGATATGAATCATGCAACCAAGCAGCAAGTGACAGTCACTGTGACTATTAACTTTGTTAGTAAAATATTGTTTGTTTACATTCATTGCTGTAAATATGACCAGTCAGAATGACTATTATTAATATAATCAGTCAGAATGACTAATATTAATATGATAAGTCGGAATGACCATTATTAATATAATCAGTCAGAATGACTAATATTAATATGACCAGTCAGAATGACTAGTATTAATATGACCAGTCAGAATGACCAGTATTAATATAATCAATCAGAATGAATTAACTTTTTAGATCCTAAAGCAATCTAGCATAGATATTAATTTTCATCACTAAGTTACAGGGTGTGCAATAATTATTAATTTGTAATTAATGTATTTCACAATGGTCAGGTGCTGATGTCAGAACATAGACGAAGCAAAAGGAGTATGTAAGGATCGTAGAAGGTGGCGTTCAGTAGTTTCTGCTTACCCCCATGAGAGGAAGGCGTGAGTTTATGTGTAATTGACTAGACTAGACTGCCGTTGCTAGTTGGTGTAGTGTGGTCGCAAACGTGACAGACTGCTGAGCCTGAGGTCCTGGGTGGCGTAGGTCGGGATGGCGCCATTTCACCCATCCACCACCAGGACCTGGCGGTGGGCGAACCGCTGTCCAGTCTGTGATTTGTCTTCCCCGTAGACAAGCATATGACTGTGGAAAGGAATCAAAATTGTAAACGGGTGGGTAGGTTATGATTTTTATAACCTACCTTTCACATTATAAAAATCATAACGATTTTTTCCTGCAAACAATAATAATATTGACTAGCGATTATCTTTCGACCTTATCTTCTTATTATAACTAAGCAAGTTTTTGACTTCATTTCACTCTCCCCAACAATATTTAACTGAGTACCTATATTTAAGTATGTACTTTATGACCATCGTATTGAATCAATCTCAATGCAACCTCAATGCAAACTATAGCTAAGACAAGTTTAATACGCAAAAAAGTTTGCTAACTGTCCGTGTACAGTCCGCCGCGCTCGGCTGCTGGCAACGTCTTGTGTGTGATGAAGTGGCAAGTGCACGGATAAATAAATTATTATAAATATACAACGTTTGAAATAAGATTAGACATTTGAACATACCTTGTTACAGTCCGTTCAACCGATTTTGACTTCTATTATTGCCACACATTAGACAAACATTAAATTATCGAAAAAAACTTTAAAAAAAAAAATTACCAACTTCAAAGTAAAACAAAACAAAAAAGGACTACTGTACTAAAACCAAACGAAAAAAGTACTTACTTCTTTAATAATAAGAGAAAAATAAAAAAATAAAGAAATAACTTTAATTTCGGAAGTCGATCGGTGTCTTTGCTTTTAATTTTAGTTTTTGGCCACCGACTATCGGAATTTTGGCAAGAAAAAGCAAGCCTTTGTTCAACACCATATAATCTGGGGGATCCACAACTGATGTATTTAATAGGATATATTTTTTTAAATTACTGTCCTATTTTTACATATTATTGGGAACAAGAATAGAATACGGTGTACCTACCTATAACCTTCAATGCATCCCTTTTATAAGTCACCCTGTATAGATTGTTTTATTACTAAGTTTAGTTATTGATTAGTAAGCTAAGTATTAGTGTAAAGTCATAGTACACGGGTGAGCTCATTTACCCCACTTTTGGAGACATTCCCAAAAATAAGAGAACTTCCATTTAAATATTTTAGAACAATACCGAAGAACTTTTTGTTTAAGTGGTTGGAAGGAAAGCATCAACGAATCAGCTGATGGAAATGATCGGCTATAGACATCTGCAATAAAAGGCAACTAGATGCATATGAGGAAAACACTTTGAATAAAAATATAATGTAATCAAACCTAACTTAAGCTATTAACAAATAAAATAAGGCATCGAAAAATTCCTACGCATCGCTGTCGACTGGTAACGTACTGTAGCCAAGAGACTGGCGGCATTGCCACGCTATATGGCAATGCTTAGTTCCTGGCTAAGGTAAAAGCCAGCCCTTGGATCACAGGAAGTGTCAACCAGCCGTTTGGAGGTTTTGTGGAACCACCCATGAGCACTCGGACCCCACCGCAACGGAAAACAGTTGTATTTTGTTCCAGTTTTGGGGTGGAAATATCACTTAATTGTTATCAAGTGCAATCCACTCCTATCAACATTTTATAATAATTACTAACGGGAAATTCCTTAAAACTTCTGAATACATTGTCAACCTCAAGAACGCCTAGCTCGTTATCTATAAAACTACAAATATATATACCCAAACAAACTTCTAATATAATCAGATTCTGTGATAGTTCAACATGATCACGTTACTATTGCTCGCCGCGCTACCTCTGATCTTCTTCGCGGTCTACCTCACCTCGAGGCGAAAGTTCCACTATTGGGAGTATAAGAAAGTGCCATATTTACCACCGGTCGCGATTTTCGGAAATTACTATGAATATATTTCACAGCAGAAGTTTATGGGACAACTCGCACAGCAAATATGCAGGAAATTCCCCAATGCGCCGTACGTTGGCGCGTACTACGGTACGGAGCCCACCCTCATCGTACAAGATCCGGAAGTCGTCAAGCTCGTAATGACGAAGGATTACTATTTCTTCAGCGGCCGTGAAATCTCCAACTACTCAAACAGGGAGCTGTTCACACGACACCTGTTCTCCACATATGGCGACGCGTGGAAGGTACTACGTCAGAACCTGACTCCACTATTCACCTCCGCCAAGATGAAGAACATGTTCCATTTGATAGAGAAGTGTTCTCACGTGTTCGAGAAGATACTCGACGAAGATGTGCAGAAATGCAACGAGGTCGAAGCGAGGATGCTGGTGGCGAGGTACACGATGGACTGCATTGGATCCTGTGCTTTTGGCGTTGACACAAACACGATGGCAAAGAAAGAAAACAATCCATTCAGACACATTGGTGATGTTATCTTTGATACTCATAGGTTTAAAGCATTCAAGACTGTTGTACGCGCTATCTGGCCGGCAATCTTCTACGGACTGGGATTCCGAACCATGTCGACAGAAGTTGAAAATTTCTTCAATAATTTGTTGACAGGTATTTTCAAAGGCCGCAATTATACGCCGACGTCGAGGAACGACTTTGTTGATCTCGTGCTGAAGTTGAAAACCAACCATTCGATAACAGGCGACAGTTTGAAGAATTTGAAAGATAATTCAGGAAATAAAGTTAGTTTAGAGGTGGACGACGATCTATTGGTGGCGCAGTGCTTTTTGTTCTTTGTAGCAGGATACGAGACTTCGGCAACCACTTTGAGTTATACTTTGTTTGAGTTGGCGAAACATCCCGAAATTCAAGAACGACTGTTAGAAGAGGTGGACGATTACCTACGTCGTCATAACAACGTGCTGAAGTATGAGTGCTTTGCAGAGACACCTTACATGGAAGCGTGTATTGATGAAGCTCTACGTCTGTACCCTGTACTAAGTGTGCTTACTCGCGAGGTGGTAGACGACTACACGTTCCCATCAGGACTGAAGCTAGAGAAGGGTCTCCGTGTGCACGTGCCAGTATACCACTTGCACCATAACCCGGAGTTCTTCCCGGAGCCTGAGCAGTACCGTCCGGGACGGTTCCTGGGCGAGGAGAAGCAGAATATCAGGCCATACACATACATGCCGTTTGGTGATGGGCCCAGAATCTGTGTCGGTAAGTGCTGATCCTTACTCCTTACTCATAATATAAATGCGAAAGTAACTCTATCTGTCTATCTGTCTGTCGATCTGTCTGTCTGTCGCGTTTTCACGCCAAAACTACTGAACCGATAAATTTGGTACACAGATAGTCTAGAGCCTGAGAAAGGGCCTACTTTTTATCGACATACCACGCGGGCGAAGCCGCGGGTGGAAGCTAGTTTATTATAATTTTTCGGTAAAGTCAGTTACATATATTAACTTACGATGAATCACTTTGATTTGGTCACCTTTGAGAAATGGTTGTATTCAGTCTGTAAGAGAGAAGGGGTTCTTCAATATGTTACTCCACTATATGTAACGTTTTGTTAAATGATTTTGGCCATATAAGATGTAGAAAAATTAGAGAGCACTTATCTAAGCATGGGGTGCTAAGCTAAGTACCTTTAAACCTACTTCGCAGTATGTTATTCTCATCCAAACGTAATCAGTTGGAACCGGTTACGTATTACTTATTAACTAATCTTTGGTAGGTACCGGTGTGATTGAGTATATCCAAAGTCGCTTATTTAAATGAACATTAAAAGATAAGATATAATCTGTTTTGGTTCTCTGACATTGGACCTGTTATTACTCAGAACATAATTTGTGTTGTAGTCACTTGTATAAATATTTACTTTGAAATAATAATAACGCACATCATCATTATGAAGGAAGCTACCTTCATGATTATCAAACAGCGCGAGCGCATGACTAAATCCTACTAGATACTAACAGCTACAACAATCACAGGGGCATGGTCTTGATTGTTATTGCCAGATGGTTGGAATTGAAAACAAATTAATAATATAGGTACTGTAAGTTATATAAAACATTCAAGATTTGATAACGAAATACTGTGATTCAGTTAGGCCAGAGATTGACTTATATTTTTAGCTGCTAATAGTGTTCGCCAATAGGAAACAAAAAAAGCCACTTTGCTTGCCAGGTTTTTGATTTCGCAACCCAATGCTTCAAGCTGCTAATGGAGATTTTCTCCATTAAAACGTTGTGGGGTAATCACTCCGCTGTTTAACATTGAACGTACAAAGTTAAGCATGATATCGATATCGATTCAAATAATTTACAATAATTGTCTTTTCAGGTATGAGATTCGCAAGAATGCAAATGGCGGCCGCTCTGATTACATTACTGAAGAAGTACCGCGTGGAGCTGGCTCCAGGCATGAAGAAAACACTGACATTCGAGCCCAGATCAATAGTGACGCAGCCTGACTCCCCAATCAAACTGAAGCTTATTGAAAGAGAGGGCTGGGAGAAAAGGCTGTTGAAATCACCTTGAATTTTTTGAAGATTTTAGTTTTAAGTCATCATCGTAATTAATCACCATATGTCTCTGGATTCTAAGTAGACCAGAAGCAGATTTAGGAAATATATCCTTAAGTTCATTTATTTAAGTAATGAATAAAATGATCGACATTTGCTAGAGTTCATCATTGTTTAATTTTAAAGGAATGTAATTAAATAATCAAAGGGTTTATTTTGGGTGTTACCCTTTACTGCATGGATTTTTAGATTTGGCTCAAATTAATTTACATGCTTCAACGGCTTAATAGGTACCCCTTTTTTTTTATCAATAGTTTCCGACATATTTGATTCGAAACCCAAAATCTCATAGTTGATACCACATGCAGTCCAAGTAACGATATACACGACGTCATATATGGTACAGCATGCAGTTAAGGTAAGTGTTTTCGTATATGACAGCGTCAGCGATGGCTGAGCGATAGTGCCGTCATCATCTCCAATCGATGGTAAGGAATTCATAGTGCAGGTTTACAATAAAACATGATGATACAGCAAATCAGTTAGTATTTCACTTTCAGAATAATGATCACAATAGGTACAATACTAATAATGTTCACGCACTACTTTCTACTTTCGGATAAACCGACAGGAGAACTGGACTGCATAGGAGAACTAGAGGTCTGCATCTGTTCGTTGCCCTCACAATACTGACTCGTCGCTCAGCCACTTCTCCAACTAAACCACCCTTAACACGACTCTGCCCACGTCTGTCCACTTTAGTATGACAATAATCAATTGAGAGACTATTAACGCTCGACTTTTATATCCCCCATAATGTGTTGTTATTCGGATTTTAGACAGTATCTATCTAGGTTTCTCAATCTTTTTTTTTTCCAAAAAACCTACCTAAAATGAAGTTGTAGTGAATTGAATTTCGCACATTTTTATAGCATAAATGACATGTTTTCATATTGTTTTTTCTGTATTATAAATAAAAATATTTGTAATACTGTTTCAGCAAACACATAGTCTACTCGTATATTGTCAAGTTACAAATTACCTATCTATCTATCTATCTATCAATCAAAATATATAAAATTGGAAAAACATTAAGTTTTCATTCATCATTTTAGGTATTACGAAACATATCCTTCAATGTTTTCAGTCCACAATGGTTTTGGATTGACTTGATGCCTTTAAAAGTCAAAGTCAAAAAAATAATTTTCAAATCGGACTACTCACTACGAAGTTATGCGTGGTCAAACATAAAAAAAAAAAAAAAAAAAATATACGGGTCGACTTGAGAACGTCCTCCTTTTTTTTTCGTCGGTTAAAAAAAGAAGAGAAGAGAAAAAAAGAAGAAAAAAAGCGAGAGATAAAGAAGAAGAGAGAGAGAAGAGAAAGAGTAGAGAGATATTATTATACAGTAAATGATAGAAAAGTCTTTCGTACCAAGTCTTAGGTTGTATTAAGTACCATTTTTGCTTAAAGAGAACTTAGCTAGCTTGCTTTTGACCATATTAGATCCATCTGGCAATAACCTCTGGCTAAAGCAACTTGGGAGCAATGGTGGTCCAGTGGTATCGGCCCCGACTTACAAGTTGTAGGTCGTGAGTCGCTTTATTCTACTATTTAATCTCATCATCAATCACCATTGCTCTCAAAACGGTGAAGGAAAACCTCGTGAGAAAACTGCCATGTCCTAGAACCAAAAAATTCGAAGACATGTAAAATCCACAACCCCGCACGGCGCCCGCGTGTTGGATTATGTCCCACTCCCTCTAACAGAGAGGAAGCCTATCTTGTCGACATTTCCTATCTGACTACCCCTGAGAAGAAATGGCGAATCAAATTCACGGGTTAGTCTCTTTTATAGTTCAGACATAATCTTGGTCAGGCCATAAGAGAACCACATAGATCTAATGTTTGGAATGGTCTTTTGAGGAAAGAACCTGATTTGAGTGGACCTGGACAGTCAGTGCAAGCAATTGTCAGTAATTGTGGAGCTCAACTCAGAACTTAAGGAGCTCAACAAGTCGGCGAACAATACGAAAGGTCGTATGGTAGGTCGCATGAATTACCCAAACTGCCAGACCATCATAAACTAACCGAGAAATAAAAAAAAATGATCCACGTAGTCCTCAAATTCACAATAATTACAGTAAAATAATACTTTCTGACGTGTTTTCCCAACTGATCTAACGTTTTCGTTCATTCAATTTTGTTTATAATTATCTAGTTTATCTGTTTTCGATCATAGTGCTTTTGGTTATTATTGTTGTTAACAGTTTTACAGCCGGTTTTCTCATCATTCAATTTATCTTTATTTGAATCTGTTTTCAAGCAAATAGTTTTATCTAAGTACATACTTTATTATAAAACACTCCATTGTTTTTAGGGTTCCTTAAGTACTTCAAAAAGAAAAATCGGAACCCTTATAGAATCACTCGTGTGTCTGTCTGTCCGTCTGTCACAGCCAATTTGCTCCGAATCTACTGGACCAATTTAGCTGTATGAATTTCTGTGACCCAAACACGGTCGTGTACCAAAAATAAATAAATTTTTAATAGAGGGGTCACTTCTCGGTAATAAATTGGGAAATTATGAACTGGAAAATTGTAAAGTTTATATTACTACTATAATAATAATGTAACATTGATATAGTGGTGGTGAATCGAACAGAGCGGCGCGCAATGATCATTAACATAACCTCGTGAAGGCCGAGAAAGATAAACAAATCAAGTATCTCTACTTGGCTCACGAGGTTGTCGACATGTGGGATGTGGAGTCTGCGATCATTGTGCCGATAGTCGTATCAGCCAATGGCTTAATTACAAAGAGCCTCGAGCAACACCTATGGAGGCTCTCGTTGAGCAGCTGGGTTAAGGGCCTGATTCAGAAAGCGGTACTCCTGGACACGGCCCGTATTGTTCGGAGGTTCCTCTCTCTGGAGCCCTGATCGCCGGTAGCTTGGACCCTGTTCCCGATACCGGTGGGCAACTATTTTTTATATTTTTAAATATTTTAATTTTTTCATATTCTAATATTTAAAAATTATTAATTAAATAAAGGAATTAAAATGCTGAAACTTTTCTCGATCTGGCAATCATACTCAGCACCTCATGCTTAACACTAGCGCTTGCAACCACTGCATCAATGAGGCAGTCGAGTTCTTTGATTGTGAAGAAAAAAGTGTTACAATTACAAAATAAATTACTATTAATTATAGAAAAAAAGAAAACCTAAAATTCAGCCCGCTATTTTATTATCTCATTGACCTTAGCAACTACAAGAACATTTACATCAAATAATGATATACAAAGCAAACGTAAAAAATATGCACAGTCAGAATGACTATTAAAACCAGTCAGAATGACTATTAACTTTTTAGATGAAGAAATCTGGCATAGATATTTATTTTCATCACTAAGGTACAGGGTGTGCAATAATTATTAACTTGTAATTAATATATTTCAGAATGGTCAGGTGCGTTAGTACTCGTAACCGGCGCGCGTTGATGTCTGAACATAGATGAAGCAAAAGGGAGTATGTGAGGATCGTAGAAGGTGGCGTTCAGTAGTTTCTGCTTACCCCCATGAGAGGAAGGCGTGAGTTTATGTGTAATTGACTAGACTAGACTGCCGTTGCTAGTAGGTCTAGTGTGGTCGCCAGCGCGACAGTCTGCTGAGCTTGAGGTCCTGGGTTCGATGCCCGGGTCGGGCAAAGTGTTGTGTTTTCCGTCTGGAATTTGTCAGTAGCAGCCCTGAGTCTGGATTTGTGCCCGGTAGATATTAATACTAGACTCGCCCTCTATTAAATGGGAAACATATCTGGCGAAATGTGGGTGTACTATAGGTGCACCTCTGGCTAACCCTTCGGTGAATACAGGCGTTATGTTATGTTATGTGTAATTTACAAGACTTTTCGCTTGCAGAGATTTTATTACAACATGCAGTGCTCAGGGGGCTTAAAACGGGAACTTTGGAGGAATCATAATAGGAAAATATTATGAATCTTCGTAAAATGTCATAAACTGACAATTCATAATAATTATGATCTGCGTGCAATCCATATTACGAAATAATTCATCTGTTTGACAGTTTTCAATAGAGATTCGTAAAATTGTCCACAAATTATGAATTGCTTTTGTATCAAATTAGAGGAATTGCTAATGAAAGCTGGGCATTCAAGAAATTAATTGCTTTTAAAAGAATTGCTAATGTGGCCGTTTTAGGCCCCCTGTTCTTGGACCGGGCTGGGGCCGCATTGAGGCGGCTACTACCCAATCTAGGGGGTCCAAACGCCTCCTGCCGGATGCTCTACGCGGGGGTCGTGCGGTCCATTGGCCTTTACGGGGCACCGGTGTGGGCGCGTTGCGCGGGGCGCGGTTGAACGCGTCCCAAATAGTCACGGCCATTCGGCTGGCCCGGGGATACCGCACGGTCTCCCGTGAGGCGGCGAGCTTCCTTACCCGATTACCGCCATGGGATGTGGAGGTGAAAGTCCTCGCCCACATTTGGGAGTGGCGCGAGGAGGTGAAGCGCCGGGGCGTAACTCCGCTGCCGCGAGAAATCGCGGCACAGCGGTCAGAGCTCCGGCAGGATCTCATGGCGGCATGGAGAGTGCGATTGTCGCAACCCAGTGCTGGGCACGCCACAATTGCGGCGATAAGTCCCCTCTTTGAGAAGTGGCTAGAGAGGCACCACGGCGTCCTAACCTTCTGCCTGACACAGGTCTTCACCGGACATGGCAGCTTCGGGAGGTTCCTGTGTAGGATCAGGTGGGAGTAAACGCCCGGGTGTCACCACTGTGCGGATCGCCCGGAGGACACAGTGGAGCATACGGTGGAGGTATGCCGTGTCCTCGTGGAGGCGATTGGCGGCAGTAACCTCTCGCGTCCGGCCCTGGTACGGAGCGAGAGGGCATGGGAAGCCGTCACCTCCTTCTGCGAAGCAGTAATGCTCGCGAAGGAGGAGACGGAACGCGTGAGGGAGTGGCAAAGTTTGCGCCCTCAGGCCCCTAACCGCCGCCGCTGGAGACGGCCTGGACGTCGGGAATCCCAGGCGGATTCCCGGCCACCATAGGCGCGGGCTTGCGGACGGCGAGCAATGGGTAGCTCGCCGTCCGATATGGACCAGGCCCGGGTCGATATCGCGTCGTGTTCCACGCACGCCTCAAAGAGATGCCAGCATAATTGACGTGGTCTGGTAGGACCGATGCCTGCCAGGGTTGCGGGAAAGTCCGAAAGGGATACCGGAACCTTGGCAACAGGCAACTGAAGGAACACGGGTGGGTTTTAGTCAGTAAAAGTCTGACACGCCCTTCCGCTCCGCCCAGAGGGCCCCGTGTTCTATTTCTGTCATAAAAAATACCGTTTTCGTCTGCGGAGATTTTAATACAACATGTAGTGTTCTGTTTCTGTAATAAATAAAACTTTTTACAACAAAAAAACTGAAAAATAACTGTAATTACGGAAGTCGGCGAATTTGCTTTTCAAAAAAAAAAACATACAGAAGAATTGAGAACCTCCTCCTTTTTGAAGAAGTCGATAAAAAAGAACTTTTTGCAGTTTTGCCTAAAAAAATCCTTCAAATCAGGGTAGTTCGGTAGTTAGGTATTAAAGTAGTTTGCGATATAAACAGTATGGCTCCAAAATGAGTTCAATGATACATCAATATTATTATGTCATAATAAAGAAAAAACAAGTTTACAAATCGCAAGAAAAACTACGCAGGCACATGTAGGACCGGTTGACCTTGGTGTACTGTCGGAATTTTGGCAAGTAAAAAGCAAGCCTTTGGTCAACACCATATAAGCTGGTGGAACCACGACTGATGTATTTAATAGGATATTTTTTTAATATTACTGTCTTATTTTTACTTAATATTAGGAACAAAAGTAGAATATCGTGTATACGTACCCATAACCTTCAATACATGACTTTTATAAGTCACCCTGTATGTATTGTTTTCGTACTAAGTTTAGTTTTTGGTAATGAGAAGTGTTGATAAAAACCCACTGCGAAAAAAAGTGCAAAGTACACGGGTGAGCTCAGTCACCACACTTTTGGAGTTATTCCCAAAAATAAAATAGCTTTCATTTAAATATTTTAGAAGTAGCTGTTGCCTACGACTTCGTCTGCAATCCAGGATGAAATGTCCATCTCCAGTCATGGTCTATTCATGTGCAGAATTTCATTTAAATCCTTTCGGCCGTTTTCGCGTTAAAGCGTAACAAGCATTATTCTTGTCACTGTCGCTCGAATGCAAACTAAAAGCGAAAGCTAAACAACAATACCGTAGAACTTTCTGTTTAATTGTTGGAAGGAAAACAACAATGGATCAGCTGATGGAAATGATCACCGACGCCTTTCCACATCTGCAATGAAAGGCAACTAGATGCATTTCAGGGAAACACTTCGAATGAAAATATAATAAAACCGAACCTAACTTAAACTATTAACAAATAAAATAAGGCGTCGAAAAATTCTCACGCATCGCTGTCGACTGGTAACGTACTGTAGCCAAGAGACTGGCAGCATTGTCACGTTATATGGCAATGCTTAGTTCCTGGCTAAGGTAAAAGCCAGCCTTTGGGTCACGAAGTGTCAACCAGCCGTTTGGAGGTTTTGTGGAACAAACCATGAGCAGTCGGACCCCACTGCAATGGAAAACAGTGGTATTTTGTTCCAGTTTGGGGTTGAAATATCACTTAATTGTTATCAAGTACCACACCTAGGTATCAACATTTTACAATAATTTCTAACGGGAAATTCCTTTAAACTTCTGAATACGTTGTCTACCTCAAGTACGTCAAACTCGTTCTATCTATAAAACTACAACTACATATACCCAAACAAACTTCTGACATAATCAGATCCCTCGAAACTTCAACATGATCGCGTTACTATTGCTCGCCGCGCTACCTCTGATCTTCTACGCGGTCTACCTCACCTCGAGGCGAAAGTTCCACTATTGGGAGTATAAGAAAGTGCCACATTTACCACCGGTCGCGATTTTCGGAAATTACTACGAATATATTTTACAGCAGACGTTTATGGGACAACTCGCACAGCGAATATGCAGGAAATTCCCCAATGCGCCGTACGTTGGCGCGTACTACGGCACGGAGCCCACCCTCATCGTACAAGATCCGGAAGTCATCAAGCTCGTAATGACGAAGGATTTCTATTTCTTCAGCGGCCGTGAAATCTCCAACTACTCACACAGGGAGCTGTTCACACGACACCTGTTCTCCACATATGGTGACACGTGGAAGGTACTACGTCAGAACCTGACTCCACTATTCACCTCCGCCAAGATGAAGAACATGTTCCATTTGATCGAGAAGTGTTCTCACGTGTTCGAGAAGATACTCGACGAAGATGTGCAGAAATGCAACGAGGTCGAAGCGAGGATGCTCGTGGCGAGGTACACGATGGACTGCATTGGATCCTGTGCTTTTGGCGTTGACACAAACACAATGGCAAAGAAAGAAAACAATCCATTCAGACGCATTGGTGATGTTATCTTTGATACTCATAGGTTTAAAGCATTCAAGACTGTTGTACGCGCTATCTGGCCGGCAATCTTTTACGGACTGGGATTCAAAACCATGTCGATAGAAGTTGAACATTTCTTCAATAATTTGTTGACAGGTATTTTTAAAGGCCGCAATTATACGCCGACGTCGAGGAACGACTTTGTTGATCTCGTGCTGAAGTTGAAAACCAACCATTCGGTGACAGGCGACAGTTTGAAGAATTTGAAAGATAATTCAGGAAAAAAAGTTAGTTTAGAGGTGGACGACGATCTATTGGTGGCGCAGTGCTTCTTGTTCTTTGTAGCAGGATACGAGACTTCGGCAACCACTTTGAGTTACACTTTGTTTGAGTTGGCGAAACATCCCGAAGTTCAAGAACAACTGTTAGAAGAGGTGGACGATTACCTGCGTCGTCATAACAACGTGCTGAAGTATGAGTGCTTTGCAGAGACACCTTACATGGAAGCGTGTATTGATGAAGCCTTACGGCTGTACCCTGTACTAGGTGTGCTTAATCGCGAGGTGGTAGACGACTACACGTTCCCATCAGGACTGAAGCTGGAGAAGGGTCTCCGTGTGCACGTGCCAGTATACCACTTGCACCATAACCCGGAGTTCTTCCCGGAGCCTGAGCTGTACCGTCCGGAACGGTTCCTGGGCGAGGAGAAGCAGAACATCAGGCCATACACATACATGCCGTTTGGTGATGGACCCAGAATCTGTATCGGTAAGTGAATAGAATAGAATAGAATAATATTTATTTTTAAGTATATGGTACATTGAGATCTAAAATTAAACATTGATTCACATACTCGTATACTACCATTGCTGGTGTAGAAAAATTAAATAAGCTAAGTGCATGCAAATTGTAGACATTACAATAAAAGTTTTATTGAATTAATAAAATTGATTTGAAATTATATTTTTAATTTGATACAATAATATTGATTCAGATTAATTGAATAGTGTTATTTGTAATGTCAAAATATGAATTATTATGTCAAAAAGCATAGAATATTAATACAATGTCAAAAAGTATGATTTAAAAATTAATTAACAGAGTAGAAACACATGTCTAAGAGCCAAGTAAACATTTTACATTTGAATTTATTAATTGGTAACATTCTCAAGCCAGGTGGTAATTTATTATACATTTTTACTGTCATACAACCGGCATTTCTACTGTATTGTTGCAATCTCTGAGGGGGTACTAGCAATTCCCCGGGATTTTTTTTCTTCAGTCTTTGGGAGACTTGTTCATTTAATAGGAATAAATGTGGGTATTTTTTACAAATAAACAAGCCTAAAAAGTATAAAGACATGGGAGTGGAAGAATTTTTAATTCTTTAAATAACGGCCTGCAATGGTCTAAGTATTCTGCTCCGCTCATGGCTCTGATAAATTTTTTTTGTACTTTAAATGCTCTGCCCACATCCACTGAATGCTAATCCTTAGTGCTAGTCCTTACTCCTTACTATGAAAGTAACTCTGTCTGTCTGTCTGTCATTCGGTCTGTCTGTCGGTCGGTCTGTCTGTCTGTCGCGTTTTCACGCCAAAACTACTGAACCGATAAATTTGGTACACAGATAGTCTAGAGCCTGAGAAAGGGCCTACTTTTTATCGACATACCACGCGGGCGAAGCCGCGGATGGAAGCTAGTTTATTATAATTTTTCGGAAAAGGCAGTTACATATATTAACTTACGATGAATCTCTTTGATTTGGTCACCTTTGAGAAATGGTTGTATTCAGTCTGTAAGAGAGAAGGGGTTCTTCAATATGTTACTCCACTATATGTAAAGTTTTGTTAAATGATTTTTGCCATATAAGATGTACAAAAATTAGAGAGCACTTATCTAAGCATGGGGTGCTAAGCTAAGTACCTTTAAACCTTCTTCACAGGATGTTATTCTCATCCAAACGTAATCAGTTGGAACCGGTTACGTATTACTTATTAACTAATCTGTGGTACCGGTGTGATTTCGTATATCCAAAGTCGCTTATATATAAACATTACAAGATATGATAGAACCCGTTTTGGTTCTCTGACATTGAACCTGTTATTACTCAAAACATAATTTGTATTGTAGTCAGAAACATAATTTGTATTGTTGTATAAATATTTACTTTGCTATAATAATGACGCACGTCATCATTATGAAGGAAGCTACTTTCATGATTTTCAAACAGCGCGAGCGCATGACGAACTCCTTCTTGATACTGACAGCTACAACAATCATAGGGGCATGGTCTTGATTGTTATTGCCAGATGACTGGAACTGAAAGCAAATAAATAAATATGTTGGTACTGCAAATTATATAGAATTTTCAAGCTTGTATCACGAAATACTGTGATTCGGTTAGGCCAGAGATTAACTTATATTTTTAACTGCTAATAGTGTTCGCCAATAGGAAGCAAAAGAAGCCACTTCGCTTGCCAGGTATTTGAATTCGCAAACCAATGCTTCAAGCTGCTAATGGAGATTTACTCCATTAAAACGTTGTGGGGTAATCACTCCGCTGTTTAACATTGAACGTACAAAGTTAAGCATGATATCGATATCGATTCAAATAATTTACAATACTTAATTGTCTTTTCAGGTATGAGATTCGCAAGAATGCAAATGGCGGCCGCTCTGATTACATTACTGAAGAAGTACCGCGTGGAGCTGGCTCCAGGCATGAAGAAACAACTGACGTTCGAGCCCAGATCAATAGTGACACAGCCGGACTCCCCAATCAGACTGAAGCTTATTGAAAGAGAGGGTTGGGAGCAACGGCTGTTGAAGTCACCTTGAATTTGTTGAAGATTTTAGTTTTAAGTCGTCATCGTAATTCGTCACCATACGTCTCTGGGTTCTAAGTAGACCAGAAGCAGATTTAGGAGAATATGTATCCTTAAGTTCGTTTATTTAAGTAATAAAGATTTATTTAAGAATGCAAGAGTTCATCAACGTTTATTTTTTTTAAACGATTGTAATTAAATAATCGAAGAGTTTATTTTAGTTTATACCCTTTTACCGCATGGATTTTTAGATTTGGCTCAAATTAATTTACATGCTTCTACGGCGTATTAGGTAATTTAGCATTTTTTTTTTTTTAATAATCAATATTTATAATCAATATTTTCCGAAATAATTGATTCGAAACCCAAAATCTCACATTTGATACAATATGCAGTCCAAGTAACGACAAACACGACGTCATATATGGTACAACATGCAGTTAAAGTAAGTATTTTCGTATATATGCAGGGAAATGAGGAAACCAGGAATTTCACGAAATCCCTAGTAGGAATACCACGAAATCATGGTAGCTGTCGAATATTCTTGTTTATTACGTCTTCTCACTAAAAAAATTTAGTGATGTGTCGTTTCATTTAACTAAATCCAGTAAAATATTAAAAAATTACGATACAGCGAATCATTTTCGATTTCAAATTGCGATATGCGATACAGGGTTAAAATATAGGTAATATGAATCGATAATGTCATATCAACTCACATTACTTATATTTTTATCTAGTTTTAATAAATATTTATATAGTTACAAACGTAGTTTTTTTTAAATATGTCAGAATTATTTATGTTAAATTTAGATGATTTATGATGTGTATATCCATAACGCAACCTGTGGCTAATGTTTCCTTTTTGCCCTTTCCGTATCGGTAATTTTTGGCATATGGCTCGTTAAGGTAGAAATTAACAACTGGGAATGATTTTGTGAAAACGGATTCTTGCGACACGTGTTAGGGATACCTACTATGCATTTTCGGTAAAGTTTTCAGTGTTTTCAGTCCACAATGGTTTTGGATTGACTTGATGCCTT
Organism: Lithophane leautieri; assembly: GCA_949152455.1. NCBI lineage: Eukaryota > Metazoa > Arthropoda > Insecta > Lepidoptera > Noctuidae > Lithophane > Lithophane leautieri. Next base: position 13,497,584 of record OX424478.1, read on the forward strand.
TAAAAGTCAGAGTCAAAAAGGACAGCCGTTTACAGCAAATGACAGAAAAGTCTTCCGTACCAAGTCTTAGGTTGTATTAAGTACCATTTTTGCTTAAAGAGAACTTAGCTAGCTTGTCTTTGGTCATATTAGATCCACCTGGCAATAACCTCTGACTAAAGCAACTTGAGAGCAGTGGTGGTCCAGTGTTATCAGCCCCGACTTACAAGTTGTAAGTCATGAGTTTAACCCGCCTGCTCTCAAAACGGTGAAGGAAAATCTCGTGAGGAAACCGGCATGTCCTAGAAGCAAAAAATTCGAAGACATGTAGAATCCACAACCCCGCACGGCGCCCGCGTGTTGGATTATGTCCCACTCCCTCTCACAGAGAGGAGGCCTATCTTGTCGACATTTCCTATCCTACTACCCCTGAGAAAAATTGGGGAACAAACTCACGGGTCGGTCTCTTTTAGAGTTCAGACATAATCTTGGTCAGGCCATAGATCTAGTGTTTGGAATGGTCGTTTGAGGAAAGAACCTGATTTGAGTGGACCTGGATAGTCAGTGCAAGCATTTGTCAGTAATCGTGGAGCTCAACTCAGCACTTAAGGATGTCAACAACTCGGCAAATAATACGAAAGGTCATATGGTAGGTCGCATAAATTACTCAAACTGCCAGATCATCATAAAAACTAACTGGGAAAAAAAAGGATCCACGTAGTCCTCAAATTCACAATAATTATAGTAAAATAATACTTTCTGACGTGTTTTTCCAATTGGTCTAACGTTTTCGTTCATTCAATTTTGTTTATAATTGTGTAGTTTATCTGATTTCGATCATAGTTTTTTGGTTATTATTGTTGTTAATAGTTTGAGTAATATTTTCTTGAATGGTCTTCATTTCGGTATCGTCTTGTTTTCCAATTTGCACTATTATCATATTATAGACGAATAACGCTTGTCATATCAACTTATTTGTCATATTTTTTATTTGCCATAAAATAAGTTTCCATTATAACATGTGTCATAATCATTAGTTTCTATAAGTAACACATTACATAATCGATAGGTACTTGACATAAGCAAAATTTAATATAACTAGAAACGTTTATTATTTTGTACAAAAAATAATGTCATTAAGGGATTTGGTCCGGAATCAAATGATTTATTACAGCAAACAATCTTTAGACAGTAAACAGTTTGTTAAATTCGAAACGGATTCGAACGGACGGCCAGATTCCTTCTATTGTTGGTGAATCATTTGGGTTATTTTTAGGTTTCCTTGTACTGAACTAGCGTGTTGTGCTAGTATGCCCATACACATACAAACGAATATTATGGTGAATAAATGTTATGGAAAACGACATTATTGAAAATGAACAATATATCAAAAATGATAATGACAGTTGATCGATTATGACCAATGTAATTAGTGAAAATGATTTTATGTAACTTCACGATTATGGCAACTGAAGCGTTATTTCTAATGAAATTATGACAAATACAAAAAGGATAAATAAAATTATGGCATTTTAAATTATGGCAAACATTAGTAAACGCTTCATTTCTTGTTTCTAAGCGATTAGGTAGTACTGAATTTATTTTAAAATTTTCATCATCGCGTCCATTGTTTACGTACTAGTATTACTCTCTAGCGACTAATAGCAGAATAACTATGCGGGTTGGATTGCAAATCATGCGCGCGCAGAATAGGAATATTGCGTGGGCGCATCAATGTTGTAGTACCGTTGGATGTTGATAGATGGCAGTAGTGGTATATAGTGAGACGGTTAATCAGGTATACAGGTACCGTATTATGAAGTATTATTGCCACCATTTTTCCAGTGTGAGAGAGAGACAGAGTTACACAAGGCCACTAGCACCGTCCCGTTTTCGTAGCGGAATAATGATGGCATTAATACTTCATAATACGGCCCCAGGTATGATAACGTGACTTTAGTTTATTCTTTGTGTACAATTGCTTGTTTCGCATTACTTTCCTCAAGTTCTGCCTATCACCACATATTTGACACTGACTGACCTTCCAAAATGACTTTCTATAAGGTTATTTGTATCAAGAACACTATATTATTATTATTTTATTTACTTTTTTCTTCCATTTCTCTTCTCCCCTGTTAGCGTTAACTTAAAAGCGTTACATTTTGTCTTGTGTGTAATTCGTAAAAATAAAACCGATCGAAATTAAAAGAAAAAACATATTACATTTTTCACACTTCGATCTACATATTTCGATTACCTGCACTTTACCGCGTCCAATTAAATCGCAAAGACAAGTCTAAATTATGATCTAAGAATTGTTTTATTTTAGTTATATTAGCGTAGTGGAGAAGGGTCTCCTTTTTTAAATTTTTTAAGACGTCTTAATTATGATCTTATTATTGTTTAATTTGTGTTATATTAAAGTTGCGTTTATTTACCCTCATTGCCTATTGCATTTAAAGAGTAAACTCTAGTCATGGGTCGGAGTTGACACAGACAGACTTCTTTTTCCTGTCTTTCATTATATCTTTGTAGGATCAGTATTTCTTCCACCCATGCCCCATTCGTGTTTCTATTTCTTTCCTTTGTTATTTATTGTGATAATTTGTTCTAAATATGTATCATCTTCTACGTTATCGCAGGTTATCAACAACAAATATTTGGGTTTAGTCGTTTATGATAGATTTAACTCGGCTATCACATTGACTCGTTAGGCGATAAACTAACTGCGAGCATATTACTGAACCTTTATAATGCACTCGCGGAGTCCATAATTTTATATGGAATTACTAGTTAGGGCAGACCATTTAAAACTTACCTGGACAAAATATAAAAACAACAACTTCGTAAAATAAAATTAATAATTAAAAAAAACACTTTATGATGGTGTTGACGTCACAAGTTTCTTTAAATATTGTAATATCTTGCCAATACACACTATATAATATACGATAGTGTTTATTGAAGAACAGTTCACCAACAAAGAACTGCAAATTAAATTCAATCATAGTAAAGCAATAAGAATCGCAGGCCAATCAAAATTGGTAGTACCGAGATGCAAAAACTATTGCAGGATACGAAAGAACGCTTATTTAATACCTACTCTTAATGATGTTCCACCAAAAAATCATACAGAAAAAAAAAAAAAAAAAAAAAAAAAAATCACTTGTATTTTGTTCTAATTTGGTTAAAGTACCTAACACTTAATTGTTATCGAGTGCAATCGACACCTTTAGACATTTTGTACAACAGTCACTAAAACCTTCCCTAAAACTTCCCTAAAAATTCCCTAAAACTTCTGAATATTTGTCTACCTCAAGTACGCCGAGCTCGTTATCTATTAAACTATAAATGCCATAACAAACTTCTGATATAATCAGATTCCTCGAAACTTCAACATGATCGCGTTACTATTGTTCGCCACTCTACTTCTGATCTTCTACGCGGTCTACCTCACCTCTAAGCGAAAGTTCCAATATTGAGAGGATAAGAAAGTGCCACATTCACCACCGGTCGCGTTTTTCGGAAATTTCTCCGAATATATTTTACAGAAGACGTACTTAGAACAACACTCACAGCAAATATGCAGAAAATTCCCCAACGTGCCATACATTGGCGCGTACTACGGTACGGAACCCACCCTCATCGTACAAGATCCGGAAGTTCTCAAGCTCGTAATGACGACGGATTACTATTTCTTTAGCGGTCGTGAAGTCTCCAACTACTCACACAGGGAACTGATCACACAAAACCTGTTCGCCACATATGGCGACAGGTGGAAGGTGCTACGTTAGACCCTAACTCCACTATTCTCCCCCGCCAAGATGAAGAACATGTTCCATTTGATCGAGAAGTGTTCTCACGTGTTCGAGAAGATACTCGACGAAGATGTGCAGAAATGCAATGAGATCGAATCGAGGCTGCTCATGGCGAGGTACACGATGGATTGCATTGGATCCTGCGCTTTTGGCGTTGACACAAATACGATGGAAAAGAAAGAAAACAATCCATTCAGACACATTAGTGATGTTATCTTTGATACTCATTGGTTTAGAGCATTCAAGAATGTTGTACGCGCTATCTGGCCGGCAATCTTCTACGGACTGGGATTCAGATAGATGCCGACAGAAGTTGAATATTTCTTCAATAATTTGTTGACAGGTATTTTCAAAGGCCGCAATTATATGCTGACTTCGAAGAACGACTTTGTTGATCTCGTGCTGAAATTGAAGACCAACCATTCGATGACAGGCGATAGTTTGAAGAATACGAAACATGATTCAGGAAAAAAAGTTAATTTAAATGTGGACGACGATCTATTGGTGGCGCAGTGCTTCTTGTTCTTCGCAGCGGGATACGAAACTTCGGCAACCACTTTGAGTTACACTTTGTTTGAGTTGGCGAAACATCCTAAAGCTCAAGAACGACTGTTAGAAGAGGTGGATGATTACCTGCGTCGTCATAATAACGTGCTGAAGTATGAGTGCTTTGCAGAGACACCTTACATGGAAGCGTGTATTGATGAAGCTCTACGTCTGTACCCAGTAGTAGGGTTGCTAACTCGCAAGGTGATAGAAGACTACACGTTCCCATCAGGACTGAAGCTAGAGAAGGGTCTCCGTGTGCACGTGCCAGTATACCACTTGCACCATAACCCAGAGTTCTTCCCGGAGCCAGAGCAGTACCGTCCGGAACGGTTCCTGGGCGAGGAGAAGCAGAAAGTCAGGCCGTACACATACATGCCGTTTGGTGATGGGCCCAGAATCTGTATCGGTAAGTGCTTATTACCCAAATGCCCCAGAAGGAGGGATTTTTTTTTCGAAAGTATTTATGTATGTATATTTGTATGTATGTAATATATATATATATATCTATATATTTGGCACGCTCTGTAGCCTAGATGGCTTGATGGATTTTAGCATACGAGGTGTCGTTAGATTTGTTTTTATTGTGGGAGTGATAAAGGTTACATAATATTTATATGTCGCATCTACAAATATAAAAAAGGGAAATAATATATTACGCTAGGCCGACTATCAATAAAATGAAAGCAAAGTATATATTATATCATAGTCTCCATGTGTTGTAGCTTGCTTTAATATATATTATAGCAAAACATATTAATATATACTTGAACCTTCCTCGAGAACCACTCTATCCATTGGTGAAAACAACATGGAAATCGGTGCAGTAGTTTTTGAGTTTATCGCGTTCAGACAGACAGACAGACGCGGCGGGGGATTTTTTTAAATAATATTAAGTAAGAATAGTATAGTTACGTCTGTGAAGGACTAAAATATTGAATAAACAACTTTGATAAGTGCATGATGAACTCCTATGACAGCTACAACAATTATATTGCATGAATTTGATTGTTATTGCCAGATTGTCCAGAGTGTTCCTCACGATATAAGAACCGTGATTCAGTTAGTTCAGAGATTAACTTCTCTTTTTAGATGATAATAGTGTTCGTCAATAGGAAACAAAAGAAGCCACTTTGCTTGTCAGATTTTTGAATTCGCAACCCAACGCATAAAGCTGCGCTTATTAACATTATTTCCATAAAACGATGTAGGGTAATCACTCCACTGTTTAACATTATACGACCATAGTTAAGCATGATACCGATATCAATTCAAATAATTAAAAATCATTGTCCTTTTCAGGTATGAGATTCGCAAAAATGCAAATGGCGGCCGGTCTGATAACATTTCTGAAGAAGTACCGCGTGGAGCTGGCTCCGGGCATGAAGAAACAATTGACGTTCGAGCCCAAAGCATTCGTGACACATCCAATTGGGGGAATCAGACTGAAGCTTATTGTAAGAGAGGGCTGAGAGCAAAGGCTGTTGAAGTGACCTTGAATTTGTTGAAGATTTTAGTTTTAAGTCATCGCAATTCGTCACCGTATGTCTCTAGATTCTAAGTAGACCACTTATTTGAATGAACTTAATGGTATATTTCCATTTTCATCAATCACTCTTTTTTTTTAAACGACTGTAATTAAATAAATCAACTCACATTACCTAAATTTTTATATAGTTATATAAGTTTTGTAAATAAGTTTTGTAAAAATATGAAAGAATTATATATACGTTAAAATGTGTATCCATAATGCCACATGTGGCTAATCTGACATTATTTATGGAAATATCCACTTTTATGTCTAATCACTCGTTATCTACTTCTATGATAAGAAAAAAATGTTTAGTATATTGTGCTACGGTTGAAAAATAAAAGGAAATTACTTGAAAATCAAAGGTTGGCGTTTGTTATTTCTATCAATGGTTTCTTCCGGATTCAGACCGTTTTCATTTTTCTGTAATTTTGTTTTATAGCTCGTTAAGCTAAAAATTAACAACTGGGGATGATTTTGTGAAAACGGGCCTTTGCGACACATGTTCGTCCTCCGTACCAAGTCATAGGATATATTAAGTACCTTTTTGCTTAAAGAAAACTTATCTAGCTTGCGTTTGCGCATATTTGATCCACCTGGCAATAACCTCTACCTATGGCAACTTAGTAAAATACCTTGTAGGTCACGTCAAATCATATAAATCCCTGTAATAATATTTCTGGAAATTCAAACCGACCACTCAGATAATCGACTTGGTACTAAAAACTAATTTAAGTAATGGTTCTTTTTCCTTATAAGAAATAACAAATTACCACTAATTGGCCTAAAGAAGTGGTAATCATAAAAACATAAATAGAAATGTAAGGATCGTAGGTGGCTTCTGAAGTTTCTACCAACTCTCATGGGGAACAGGCGAGAAACTAGCCATGTCCAAGATGGGATTTCTGACGGAAAATGAAAACTTCCATCACCATTTGACCCCTTGAAAAGAAGAATTTTCAAAAATCCCCTCTTAGTGCAAAATTTCATGCATCTATTTTATACCTGATTTTTATCAAGTACAGTTGATAAAAATCTTAAATTCATTAATTCACTTGGACAATTTCTAGTACTTAATAATAAGGATCAAATTCGCAAAACACTTATGCGTTAGGTGTGTGTTAAGTGCGCATTCTCTCTACGGCCGGACTGAGTAAGAAAGTTGCCCAACAGTGGGTAAAATGTGTTTCTAAAAAGAGACGCCAAAATAAAGGCGTAAATATCAACTGAAACTTGTAAAAAAAGCGGCCAAGTGCGAGTTGGAATCGCACACAAAGGTTCCGTACCACCGTGCACCGTAAAATATACGACACGATTTTTTTTTTTTATATTTTAGTTAAAGAAATCAAGTTTCTTGTATCTTGAATAAAACTCAAAGGGATAAATTAAATATAATAATAATAAAATAAGTCAACGCCCCGCGGTTTCACCCGCGAAGTATCGATTCCGTGGGAATATCAGAATAAAAAGTATTCTATGTCCTATTCCAGGTCATGGTCTACCCATGTGCCAAATTTCATCTAAATCTGTTCAGCCGTTTCAGCGTGAAAGCGTAACAAACAAATAAACAAACAAACAAACTTATTTTCGCATTTTTATTATTAGCTAGGATTAGGATATATAGTTAGGATTTATTGTTTTAGCAGCCATAGTAGTACCTACACACTCTGTAAAAATTTCAAGTGTCTACTTATTATGCTTCAAAAGATATGACAGCCCTGTGATAAACGGACGGACGGTCAGCGGGCTTAGTAAGAAGGTCCGTTGACGAAACCCTTAAAATCAATCACTTTTCTCAATAAAGCTTGTCGTGACCGATGTCGCGTGACTTTGGTGTAACATTCAATGTTTCTTCAAAACCTAATTCGCGTGCGAGAGCGGTTTTAAAACTAAAGATAGCTCAGAAGGCTTATTTTGTACGCAACCCAGTAGCTTATTAATTTAAGAAGAATTTAAGACACAAGTTTCCGTTGCTATAATTAAAGTCTGATTTACACGGTGTGTTAAACAACGTCTAAAAGGGGTGATAGACGTGCGAGCAAGTACGCGTACTTATGGCTTGGCGAGCTTACTCGCCCGTGTGTCATGCTAAGTATTTTAAACTAAACTTAAATCCATTACTTAAACTTAACATATTTGTTACGGTCGCGAATCATATTTTAATCAACTTAAAACCTGATACTGACATGAAAATTACAAAAACGTAAGAAAATTTGAATTTCGCGGGCTTTCCTGACACTTTCGCCTTAAACGAACCGTGTAAATCATCAGGCTTTAAGTTAATATGGTTAATCCTCCCTGGGTCAAGGATGATCGAGTTAGCGAATACCAGGGTTGCATAAGTGGGAGAGAGCGTCGTGGGTTTAGTCGGTAGGAGTCCGTCATCTCATAGGTAGTCCTTAGTCTTCTCCAGAGCGTAAAACGTGTCCCGTTTTACCCGACTACGGCGAAGAAAAAAGGAGGGTTATGATTTTGACCGGTATGTATGTATGTATGTATGTATGTTCATCTGTTCCCTCCTATCTTCTAAACCACTAATCACAATTTGACAAATGAGGTATCTTTGGAAGCGTCTTGATCGTCCGCTGGTTATAGGCTATGTGACGTCACATTAAATGGCGACCTTTAGAGGACATAAAGTGAGGAACTAAAAAAAAAGTTGTTTCATCGTACCATGTTGGGTATCAAATGAAAGGGCTTAATGAGCACATTTCAAAAATATATTATTATAAGCCCAAAAGAATTTAAAAAAAATTAAGTAATAAAAACTAAAACCCAAATACGACTAAAAAGGTATAAACAAGACACCACAGACAAACAAATAAAAAATCCGGAGTCACACGTAATCTGTTCGATTTTATGCCCTAACACGTGTGACTCTGGATTATTAATTTGTTTGTCTGTGGTGTCTTGTTTATACCTTTTTAGTTGTAGTTGGGTTTTAGTTTTTATTAATTAATTTTTTTTTTAATGGCAAACCCATTGAAATATTTAAGCGCATCATATTGGGGCAAGGACCTTGCCATCTTCGAACCAGTGTGTAATTTACCTATAACCAGTCTTTTTCTTTTCGTATGTTTAGTGACTAACCTGGTGTCAGAGATTTAAAGCCGCCCATGGGCCTCTGACTTGGCTTCACATGCCGTTGAGAAATATCTCTCAGGCAATTCCTCGCGATATTTTCCTTCACCATTTTTGAAGCAACTGAATTATATAATACGCATATGAATCCGAAAAGTCTGAGGTGCGTGGCTTGGGTTCCAACTCGAGACTTTATGATTTGGCAGTCTGACGGCTACACTACTACACTATCATTGCTCTCTACAGGGTTACTGGTAACTCGACGTATTCCTTGCAGGACGTCATAGTAGGGTTAAAATGCAACAAATTAAGCCACCAAATGTTCTACCGAAATTCAGTAGTTTTTGAATTAGTTAAGAGTTTTAGTTTTTAATGAAAAATCCCAGATTAAACCATTTGAAACCAATTTAAAAATGATTTACGGCGCGACTGTACTAAAATTTAAGTTATTATCATAGTTGACGCCGTAGCAGATCTTTGTTAATAATTAAAAGTTCAATAATGCCTAAAACTTTGGCAAATATCACTTACAAAACATTTAATTTTTTGTAATTTTTAGCTCTAAAACTCTTAACTAATTCAAAAACTACTGAATTTCGGTAGAACATTTGGTGGCTTAATTTGTTGCATTTTAACCCTACTATGACGTCCTGCAAGGAATACGTCGAGTTACCAGTAACCCTGCATATCCAGGCATAAGATTGATGTGACTGTGAACTTAGCATAAGCAGCATTAGCATTCCATACCACCCCATGATCATGACCTTATTCAATAAGCAGAAAGCCATGGAGCTTCTGCACTAAACTACTAGCAACACAGATACACATAGATATAAGCTAATATGTGCTCTCAGGCTTCAGACAGACGGTCCAGGGCTGCGCGCATGCGTACCTACTCCCTTCTGCTGGACTCACCCTGACACGGTAGGGAAGCCATCATGGAAAGTATCAAAGGATAATGCCCGTATCAACAGGTTGCGAAGATGTTAATTGCGGCCATAAAATTGATGCTCATTTGTTCAGTGGATGTGATTAATAAGTGTCGGAATTTGTAGAAAACTTGTCGATTTATTAGTACTTGGCCTGTTTAAGCAGGATATGGCTTAAATAAATTTTGTTTTCTCAAACATGCTTGGAAATTCGAGCATTATTTTGACAACCTTCTTCGAGATAAATCAAAATTGCTGTACTGGTAAAAAACAAGTGACGATGCGGCCAGCAAAGTTACTATGAAAATCCATATCTGGCGTGTTTAGCGGCCAAATAAATTACTATGAAAACTCATATCTGTCGTGTTATTTAAAAATGGAACGAACTTTTTACTTCAGTACACGGCAACCAAGGAGGTAACTTATCAAAGATTTTATTTAAATTTCGAATTGGTTTGCAAAAATAGAACAAAGGAGAAACAAATTAACATATTGGCGCATGAAAAATAATAGTTATTCGTCATTGATTCTGGAATTTCTATTTAATTTACTCAGTTTGAATTTCGGCGCGTTGTTTGAGAAAAGTACTATACAAGCCTTGGCCGCAATCAGGAATTGATGGACTCACGCATGAGTGCCTCGGCTTCGCCTCGGCCCTCATTTTCACGATCGTCCATCAATTCCCTTATTGCAGGCCGCGACAGTAATGTACTATAAAACGTATAACACCTCATATACCCATATTCAAGAAAATAAATGATCTAGGTATTTTTGATGCTGATTTTGTATGTTCATACCAAGATCATATACAATTTTTTTAAGCGGTAACTTGAAAATCATCAACATGGTAGGTATTGATCGTTTTTGTAGCTTCGCCTATACTTAGATAAAAAATGAAATCAAAAGCGTTGGTAGGTTATGTTGTGAAGCAAAATAGTGTGGTAGTTACTTTTAATTGGGTTTGCCGCACGGGTCGGTTTATCAGATTTAGCTATGCTTGCCGCAGTTGATTCGTGGTGGACCATCTTTACCCCTCCGTGTCTCGGAAAGCACGTTAAGCCGTTGGTCCCGCTGTCATTTGTAGATCTTTGACAGTTGTTACGGGTCGTCAGAAGCCCAGAAGTCTGACAACCAGTCTTACCAAGGGGTATCGTTTTACCCAGTTACTAGGTTGTGGAGGTCAGATAGGCAGTCGCTCTATGTAAAAAACTGTTATTCAGCTGCATCCGGTTAGACTGGAAGCCGACCCCAACATAATTGGGAAAAGGTTAGGCAGGTTAGTTACTTTTAATTTAGTTACTGGCGATATGAAAATAGCTGAGGTGATAGACTTGGCCTAATCACACCGTGGCGGCGAGATAGGCAGACGACATTGTTGTCACCGCGGGTATAATGCCCAACAGTGGGTGAAATTGGGCTGTGGATGATGATAGTGATGAATCACGCAAAGGGTACCTAAACATAATCAGCATACAGTATTCCCACTGCTGGGACACAGGCCTTCTCTCGATGAGAGCAAATCAGGCACTGTGCGGGTTGGTAGATGCCACATGTCTTTGAATTTTTGGTTCTTGGACATGCCGGTTACGTCACGATGTTTTCCTTCACCGCTTAGAGAGCAGTAGTGATGAAATAATTTACACAAATTTCGAACCTACGACCACAACTCGTATGTCGCGGCCGTTATCACTGGGCCACCACTGCACATAGTGCAGCCGCACATAGTGTATAAAGTATTTATTGAGCCATTTCCTCAACGTTAGATGCTAACTAGTTAGCATTAGCTGTTTCTCCTGAAAAAGTGGGTAGAATGACGAAAAACGAGAAAGATGCAGTCTATCACTAATCTGAAATTACTAAGTCGGTAAATGCACTAGAAGCAAAGCAATAAAACTCTGAAAACTCAAACGCCTTGATAAATATTGATACCTACATAGTTGGTTTGAACAATACAGATATGTACTAAGTCCACCAGGCGTAGCAACACAACAAACCAATTTCGATTGAAAATCCAATTTCACTCTAATTCTCGAACAAATATTTTCCCAGACAAATCCCCAGGCTCCGACTACATTGTCACCCTAGTTGTCCCACTCCACGCCGCAAGCTCAGTGTTCTGACGCGTTTCAAGCGTCGAGACGGAGCAAAACATTCGCTAGTTTTCAGACAATAACATATCTAACAACTAAATCATATCAGTAACAAAATAAGAAGAAAAAATACTCTATTTTGTAACGATTTGTAACAGTTTATCCAGTTGTTATTAGTGATTGTGAAAATTTAAAGTGTTATTATGGAAACGTAGTGGGAGCAAATCGTGTTGTGAATTTGAAATTGCTTTTTAAAAGCATATGTGTTTTCAAAGTGAGTAGTTTTGTGATTATTTTTTATTAGTATTTGCAGTGTTTCGTTCGTGGATTAACTACGGATTTTCGTGCAAATTATTTCATGAATTTTCAGGGAGCCTGCACACTGCTTCTTATAATTTTCTGAATGTTTTACGCCTTTCCACAAAAATATTTCCAACAAAAGCGAGAGATAGAAACAAGTCGATTCGAAGTTTGATTTTAAATTCCATACATAGGTAGTAGGCCAAAAAAGAAACAAAAATACTTCAAAGCTAATTCCATTTTTAGTAAAAGGCTATATTTAATCCATTATTATCTTAGTCGTGAAAACAGATCAACAGTTGTAGTCATTTCGGGTGGGCGTTTACACGTGTGAGTTGATTCAATAGAAGTCGATGCCCGCATTTCAGGCCGAATTGTATTCATGAAAGGCTTCATTTCGGGCGCCTACTATACGCAGTGCGTTGGTTTGTTGCTATGAATGGTCTTATAGGCGCTTTATTTTGATTGAGGTTAACAAACAAATAAAGGAGAATCTTCGTATGGATACTCTCTCAAAACAATACTTTTAATAATACTATGAGTGAGGATTTAGAAAAGTCACAATGTTAAGAAATATTTTATTGGAAATTTAAAATAGATCATACGTTTTTTAAATGAATTTGATGGGTAATTAGTTTTAATTAGGTAATTCGTTTTCTAAATAAAAAATGGCGTTTCAAAAGAAATATTTTTCTTTATCATATCATAACTAGAAGCAAAACAATAAAAAAACAGAACTTGTGGTTTTTTGACTTGTTTTTTTTAAACTGTATAAATGGACTATCTTCTGCTAGTCATAAAAAAAATGGTAATGGAAACGCAGAAAATATCGATCACCTATCGGTCACTCGTCTGTGAATTCTCGAAAATGTGAACCAATGAAGTGCAATTTATTATCGTTTATGAACTCCTTTTGTGAATGCAACAGTTAACATCCCACAGGGATACACGCAACAATACTCCTACGCTTACTTAGGTACCTACCTATCGCTATAAAAGTAGATTTAAGCTCATTTCAGACTACGGTAAATATAGCCTATAGCATATAATTCATAGCACAAAAATATCGTTCGCCATACGTTTCCAATAATATCGTCCCCGTAGAGCGAAAAGTCAATAAGTCGAAAAATGGCCAAAATGACTTATCAATGTCACTAAAATCAACATTTTCTTCTCTAAATATTTGTCTAACCGTCTTTTTTGTAGCTGCCCCCGCTTTTGTTTTACGAAACGCTTTTCACGTGTTTTAGCTCTTATAATACAAAATTTATTTTATTTCCTTCAAATTAAAGCTAAAAACATAAAGGTTTGTAAAGGCCAACGTTATAACGATTTTTATTTTCAAAAACTTTGACTCTCATTATTTCAAAACACGATTTGACTTTTCGCTCTACGGGGACGATATATGTATACTCGTAGTATAGCAAAGTGTGAACGTGTTCTAAACAAATGTATAGTGAGCGATATTGTTGTGCTATGAACTATGTATATGCTAGGTATATGTTATTATATTATAGCGTAGTCTGAAATGAGCTTCGCTCCTTATTAAGCAGAATAGGTACCACACTACCATACCCTATAAAGTTGACTTTTGATATAAATACTTAGTTTATATAGGTATTTGTTTTTTTTTTTACCATGGTACCGAATACCTACGATTTATTCAGAGAAACTGTAATAACTATGATGTTGAAGCCAGACCAAATAAAAAACCAAGACGGAGCGCTGCGAAGAATACAGTGAAGCATGCTAAAACTACACCACCGCTCTGTGCATACACGCTCACACACATACATTTACAACTATTTACAATGACACTACAATCAAACTATACCAAACAAAGTGCACACATGTTAACGAAACCGGCCTCACGTCACTGTTGACAGCGCTCTGTCTTGGTTTTTTATTTGGTCTGAGGTTGAAGCCACCAACATATCCTTTAATTGAGACGCTTCATCATCATCATCTGCTTAGCCTTTTCCCAACCATGTTGGGGTCGGCTTCCAGTCTAAATGGATGCAGCTAAATATCAGTATTTTACATGGACCGACAAAATGAGTGAGTGAGTGCAAAATATGTTTTTTTATTGGCACATTAACAAAGTAGTCTCAAAACATCAGCAACTTCTACATAATATAATTATGCAAACTTATAAAATCCTTACATATTATTATAAAACAAAGTCCTCCGCCGCGTCTGTCTGTCTGTTCGCAATAAACTCAAAAACTACTGCACCGATTTTCATGCTGTTTTCATCAATGGATAGAGTGGTTCTCGAGGAAGGTTTAGTATATAATAACCGACATCCACGCGGACGAAGCCGCGTGCATCAGCTAGTTAAGTATTATATTTTTTCCCTCTAAAATTTCTCGGTAGCAGCCCGGAGTCCGGATTTGTGCCCGGTTGATGCCAATAGGCTCGCCCCGTATTACATGGGACTTAAAAACATAACTGGTGAAATGTGGGTATACCTCTGCCTAACCCTTTGGGGAATACAGGCTGTTATGTTATGTTATAACATTATGTAGGCTAATGATATTTATTGTCTGCTTCCTTTCCATTTAGGATTACGCTACATAAGTATTCAAACTCAAACTCAAAGCATTTATTTCAAATAAACCAATTACAGGCACTTTTTAATTGTCAAGGGGTCGGTCAGTCTGAAAGATGAAGCTAGTTGCCCATTCCAAAGCGTAGGTTCCTATGGACAAGAACGGGCAAGAAACTCCACGGAGACTCTTTTAAATCAGAATATTGCTTCAATATATTGGGTACATCATTCATGTTGAAATTATATATGTGAGAACAATGTAGAAAAACGTCCACATTAAAAGCGTCCCTAATTTAAAGATAAAAAAAAAACAAAACAAATCAGAAATGTAAATAAATAATAAATTAAAATTAGCCGTGGCAACTAAGAGATGATCAGTCCCTCAGAAAGGTAGAAATCGTGAATATTAATTTATTTTGAATTAATTAGTTATCAGATATACATTAATACTAATGTATAATAATATGTAATAGTAGTGGCTTTTGCGGACATGTTAATTATTCAGATTTGTTACAGTTGTAATGGCAATCATGTCATTTGGTTTAAATAGGTTTTTATTTGTAGTATCTTATATAGATTCTTTCCTACCTTATGAATGTGAGAACGTTGTAGGTTTAGTGGACTGTAGACTTTTTTTTGAACAATTTATATATATACGAGTATATATTTTTTTTAACTACCTACATGAATCTTTTTGAAAGGCCTACACTGTCCTACCATAACTATTAACACTGTAATTCGAAAATATTGTAAAAGCCAATTATCTTTTAAAAGAGTAACCATGGAGTTTCTTGCCGGCTCTTCTCCATAGGAAACGACCAATTGGAACCGTGCACCTAGCTTCTGACGTTTCATACGTGCCCATGTAGGCTTATGTGAAATAAAATATTTTGGTTTTGATTTTTTTTTTTTTAGTATTACTGTACAGAGTTAAGTAATCTTACTTACTATTGTAAATACCAAGTAACAGCAAAGTTAATTAGTAAAACAAACATCAAAGACGTCTTGTAGGTACTTGATACTGATCGAATTCTTAATTGCGATCAATGGAGTACAGTTTATTATTATTTGTAAGAATCTTATCATCCAAACCGCATTTTACGTTGTTCTTAAAATCAATCAATCACTCTGCCTAGCGTTTTCCCAACTATGTTGGGGTTGGCTTCCAATCTAACGCATTGCAGCTGAATACCGGTATTTTATATGAAGCGATTGCCTATCTGACCTCCACAGCCCAGTAACTGGGTAATACGATACCCCTGGTAAGACTGGTTGTCAGACTTTCGGGCTTCTGACGACCCGTAACGACTGTCAAAGATCCACGAATGACAGCCGAGACCAACGGCTTAACGTGCTTTCCGAGCCACGGAGGTCGGTATGTAAAGATGGTCACCCATCACGGACCACTCCGGCAAGCGTAGCTTAACCTGATGGATCGACCCGTGCGGCTGTTATTACTTAGCCATGAGCTCCTCCAACACCAATTAATTAGAAGGAAATTCCCGTGACGCTTCGTCCGTGGGATGTTCGCAAATTATAATAGATTGGGTTCCATTGATCGTAATTAGGAAGCTAAGCCTTTGTTGAATAGTTTTTCATTAAGTGGGTTTCATAAGTCAGCTGATTCCGGTTTGACTGGAAGGCGACCCTAACATAGTTGGGAAAACGCTAGGCAGATTGATTGAATAGGTATTGATGCAGAAGCAAAATTTCGATTTTTGTTCACCCAAAAAGTGCTCAACACGCCTAAAGAAATTTTCACTTCAAAAAAGGCCTACTTTATTTCCCTCCCATTCTTCACCAAAATTTTGGAAGATTATCTTCACACCTTTTCACCTGTCTTCGTCTACGTCTTTTTCCATTCTTCGGGTACTGTTCCGTCACTTTTTAAGTCTATTTTTCCGTCTTAGCTCTCATCATTAATATTCTTGTTTCTCATCGTCACGAGAATTTCCTTCTAATAAATATTGATTCGGAAGTAAAATTAACTATTTATTAATAATCGTGTTACTTGCTGAGGCCTCATTTGCAAGTTATTGCGGCTTGTATTTCGAGACTCACTTTTCAGGAGTCTACGAGACGGCTACGAAATTGCTACGAGATTACTACGAAGTTGCTACGCGACGATTATGGGACGTTTGTTTCTCTTTTGTCTCATGAACTGAGGGGCAATTCCCGTAATTTTTAAGAACGTTCACTTTCGCATCTCATTCGCAATCTGTCAAAATAACCATCAATTTACCAACATGTTTGACAAGTTTGACAGATTGCGACTTGAATGTGAATGTTTTTTAAGTACGAGAATTGGCCCTCTGATTTCATTCGTTATGGGATTTTCAAGATTTTTTGCTGTCCGTGTTTTCGTATTTATGTTCAAGATTTGTGTGAGCTTCCTACTCTAAATGATACATGTAACCGTGAGTATCCGATTCGTTATATTTTTTTATTCTATCAAAAATATATAAATGAAAACGCGCTGAATTATATCTAAAGGCATACGTCGTCTTTATCAGAAGAGGTCTTATTAACCCGTATGCGTGGGTTTGCGGGCTAGGAGATGTAATTAAATGGGAATGCATAATAGTGTAAACGACGTTCCACCGAGTACGTGAGGCGCGAGCGCAGATCAATCAACTCACTACCCTGCCAAGGTAGTCACCATTATCACCAATACCACAGTCGCCCTCAATGCTTGCCGGTTTTCCGGTTTCGATCCATCTCCGCGATCTTTTATTATTTTGGCGGGGCGGGCCGCCTCCTCAGTACTTGGGGTTACGTCAAGTTGACAGCTGTCACAATCGATCGAAAATCAACTACGTAAGTTTAGCGTCGTAAAACCTTCAGACGCGCCGTATCTTAATAGAATTTTAATAATCTTAAACAGAGATAAAAAATAATTGCAATGTTCATTTTTAATCATACAATGGGTACCCTGATCGCTATCTGCAATTTCTTCCAGATACCATAATTATATCTTACATCATTTAAATTAAAAATAATATAAGTTTTTCAAGAATTTATTTCCCTTTTGATATTTTTTATAATAAATGTACCTACGAGGCACTGCGTTATAAATACCTCGAGCACAACGTTGTAGTGAAATATTATACTACGTGTTGTCATCGATAACGTGTAAACGTCGATAGATTTTGTAAACAAAATGCATATTTGAAACACAAAAAATATCGACAGAAATAATAATAATATCAATACACAACCTTGTAGCCAGGATTATCCATCAACAACTGGCTCTGAAATACAGCCTTGTGGAATCGGAAGTGCCGTACTACAGGTACGTGCCCGACCCAGTCCTCGATAATGGAAATATCACATTGTACTGGGACCGATCCATCATCACTGACAGGACTATTGTTGCCAATAAGCCTGATATAGTGGTGGTGGATCGCACAGAGCGGCGCACAATGATCATTGACATAACGGTCCCGCATGACGGGAACCTCGTGAAGGCAGAGAAAGATAAACAAATGAAGTATCTTGACTTAGCTCACGAGGTTCTCGACATGTGGGATGTGGACTCTGCGATCATTGTGCCGATAGTCGTATCAGCCAATGGCTTAATTGCCAAGAGCCTCGATCAACACCTAAGGAGGCTCTCGTTGGGCAGCTGGATTAAGGGCTTGATTCAGAAAGCGGTACTCCTGGACACGGCTCCCATTGTTAGGAGGTTCCTATCTCTGGGGCCCTGACCGCCGGTAGCTTGGACCCTGTTCCCGATACCGGTGGGGTACTATTTCTTATATTTTTAAATGTTTTTATATATTTCTTTATTCTAATATTTAAAAATATAATTTATATGTAAGAAAAATGAAATTAAAAAATTCATATCAAGTACCTAAACATGAAAAATACATCAATTTAGTAACTTATTTCGCTTAGCTATTCCTAAAGAGTCATAAAAATGCAGAGAATTGCGCTTGGCGTGGCAATACGTCGTGTTCGGGTTCGCGACAAGTCAATCGCCATCCTCAGGATGCCTCGTTGAGAGGTGAAACTTGTGTCTTTTTCTTACAGGGCTTTTTATGACTCTTTAAGAATAGATAAGCGGAAAAGTTTTCTAAATATATCTGCATCTTTTGTATTTTATAATGATGCTCGCGGCTTCGCCCCCGTGGACATCGGTTATTATATACTAAAACCTTCCTCGAGAACCACTCTATACATTGATGAAAACAGCATGAAAATCGGTGCGGTAGTTTTTTGATTTTATTGCGGACAGACAGACAGAAGCGGCGGAGGACTTTGTTTTATACGAGTAATATGTAGGTAAGGATTCCCGCAAAGTCACGCCTGAATCAATGAACTACTTAAAGATGACACATAATAATAAAGTATAGGTAGGTACCCTGTGGATTCTTCAGACGAGGCAGTAAGGCCTAGCTAACTGTTCCATAACATAATCATAATATCACGCCTTCTTTCCCCGAAGGGTTGGGCAGAGGTGTACCTATAGTATACCCACATTTTGCCAGTTTTGTTTGAGTCCCATGTAATAGGGAGTGAGCTTATTGTTATAACCGGGCGAAAATCCAGACTCCGGGCTGCTACTGAGAAATTTCAGTTAGAAAACCCAATAGCACTTTGCCCGACCTGAGAATCCAACCCAAGACCTCATGCTCGCTTGTGACCACTAGACCAATGGAGCAGTCAGCTAACTGTTCCATTTTTCCAAAAATCTGTGAATAAAAACAGTTAGCAATTACTCAAATCTAGGTACCCTCACTAAACCGTCTTAAAAATCCAACCTGTGTGTTTCTTGGCGTATACTTATCGATTTTTACGAGCGTTTATGGTAAATCACATAAACGACATGTCTGTGACATACGTTTGTACCCACACAATACCCATTTGTTCGTGAGTTTGTCCACGAAAAGTTCTCTGTTGTTTTGTCCGCATGAAAACCGGTCCAACCGTTGTCATATCATTATCACAAAATTATGATATGATATTGGTTTCTGTAAATTGGTTCAAAGAAAACGTCTTAAATAAAGTATGTTTTTAAACTAGATGAGTTCGGAGATTAATATGCGACTACTCGGAGAAGACAGACCGAAACAAACTCAAGAGTCAGTCTTTTTTAACCGACTTTAAAAAAGAGGAAGTTCTCAATTAGTCTCTATGTTTTTTTTGGTGTTAGTTACGCGATTGCTCCGGCAATTATGAATTGATTTTGATGAATCTTTTTTTGTTTGGTAGGTCATGCTTCAGAGGTTGTCCCATATAAATTTTATTAACTTTGCTTGCGTAGTTTTTGAGTAAGCTTCAATATTAAGTATTTTCGACACTTAGCCTATTTGGACGCAATATTATTTACGTAGCAGGTAGTGGTATTCGAATTTCTGTGGAGTAGTTACCATAACTAAAAAGTAAAAAAAATACATTTTACAAAAAAAAAAACAACCGGCCTCCAAAAAAAAATCAATAAAAAGTGATAAAATAACAAATTTCGGAAGCCGGTGGCAATAAACGAAAATTCATAATCAAAGACTTCCGAAATTAAAGTAATTTTGAACTATCTAGTGTTTTTTACTTTTTGTAAAAAGTTTATTTTTTAAATTCAGGCCTATCTTGGGTCAGGCAACTCTTTTTGTTCAACCTCTTTACTCATTGGTCTACGTATATTCGTGTCTGTTTCCTTATTGGTCGACAGACATTAAACGTGGTTTGTGACCGCTAATGCCCACATTTGACGACTCGGCCCGGGCAGCAACGTAATTGTGTTGTCTGGTTATTGTCTCTGGTATAGAGGACAATGAGTTTAACGAATTTGGAAGGGAATGCTTTGTGTTTATGTGTTTGGTTGCTGGGGAGATAATGGGCAGTTGAAAAGGAAATGGAAACATGTCACTGGGCAGTGTTTTCTTACAAACAATATTACTGAGATAGGAATTTTCCTTTAATAGGCATAATGGCAAGTATATATCCTTACATAATAAAAACAAAGGCCTCCGCCGCGTCTGTCTGTCGTCCTGCTCGCAATAAACTGAAAAACTACTTCACAGATTTTCATGCTGTTTTCACCAATGGATAGAGTGGTTCTCGAGTAAGGTTTTAGTATATAATAACCGACATCCACGCGGGCGAAGCCACGGGTATCAGCTAGTATTCTATATAAGAGGTTGAAAGTGAATGATGACCAGGTTATATAAAAAAATACCGGTTTTATCTTCTTGATCACTTCCATCAATGATCAACAAAGCAATTCCCTCTAATTCAACGCATTTATTTGAAATAAACCAATTAGAGGCACTTTTGAATTGTCAAGGGGTCGGTCGGTTAGTTAGAAAGATGAAGCTAGTTGCCCATTCCAAAGTGTATACAGTAGGTCCTCACGGTTACTCTTTTAAAAATAATTGGCTGTTACAATATTTTTAAATAACAGTGTTTATAGGTATGGAGGACAGTCTGTGTAGGCCTTACAACAAGTACCAGGTACTTAACAAAATAGAAAATGGTGAACAAATTTACAGTCTACTCAGCCTACGACGTTCTGATATTCACATAATAGAAAATAATCTATATAAAAGACTAGCTGTGCCCCGCGGTTTCACCCGCGTAGGGATAAAATGTATTCTATGTCCCATTCTAGGTCATGGTCTACCCGTGTGCCCATCCTATCCTCTCTAGAGTAGGAACGTCGCGGCGGCACGGCACGGCGCCGGCTTCGAACGGTTCGCGTATTGCATTTCGTGATAACTTCGTAATTAAATGCCCGATTCGAATGAATTAAAAAGTATTTTACTACTAAATAAATACCCTTGATGTTAAAACTATTTATTTGTTTAAGAATTAATATTATGTTAATAAAATTCCTTCGCAAATAATGCATTAATTTCGAACAAATTTGATTACCATAAAAAAAGGTTATAGTTAGTCAAACTTAAAAGATAGACATATGCTGTCGCGGACTTTTTTTTAGAACTTTTAAAGAGGTACAATTCCATTATACATGATATTTACGTATCTTAAACCGTTTACGCAGCGCACGCAACGGAAGCTCTCAAAAAGGAATATTTTTTCCCGTTTTTGCAACATTTTTCATTTATGCTCCGCTCCTATTGGTCGTAGCGTGATGTTACATAGCCTATACCATACTAGATAAATGGACTACCCAACACAAATAATTTTACAATTACAACCAGTAGTTCCTGAGATTAGTGCGTTCAAACAAACAAACTCTTCAGCTTTATAATATTAGTATACATAGATAAACAAAATATTAAAAACAAAACTGTTTAAACCAAATGACATGATTGCCATTACAAATGTGGAATTTATTCTCATAAAGAAGTCAAACAGTTCACTTAAAAATATGAGATAAAAATAAAGCATGCAGTTATAAGGTAACATAATGACTCCGTGAGTCGATAAAAGGAAAACAGAAATACTTAAAACTAGGCTTCTAAAGATTCTAAAATCAATCCAAGGGTTATTTTAGTTATTTAGCATATAGGCAGGAATTTTGAAGCTAAGAGTTAGTGTTTTTCAACATAAACTTTTTTTTTTTTAATATTTTTATTTTTTGCATTAGCTATCTTACTTATCTGGCAACTTATTGTACAGAACCGCTCCTTCGTATAAAATGTTTTTCTTTCCGTAATTGCTTCTGGGTGGTCTGAGTTCGAGTTTATTGCGATTTCTAATATAATATCCGTGAATTCTTTTTTTGAAAGTCAATTGCGATTGTGTTTCCTTTGTTATCTAAATCTGAATAATCATGTCCACAAAGTACACTATTATAGAGGAGTTGAAATTAAATTGTGTAGAGTAGGCAGAGTGCGTTTCATCAAATAGTTCCATTGCCGCAATGTTGGCTCCACTGTTAAATTAAAAAAAACGAACCTATTAGGTATTTCCGTAGCGGCGCGGCGTGTTGGTATTGGTTCTACAAAAGTGGAGCCAACATTACGGCTTAACTATTTGATGAAACACACTCTATGCCGCTGAAACTTCATTATAGTATTAGCTCTATATGAGGCTGTCTGTGGCTATCGACCAGCGTGTTACAAATACACAACTGGCGGGTCTGAGCGTATTAACATACTGAAATTAACTGTCGTAATGAACTTACTAGCTTCTGCCCGCGCATTCACCCGTGTTTTTTTTTCTTTTAAAATAAAAATATATCCTATGACACTCGGAAATACTGTAGCTTCCCATTAGTAAAAGACTTTTTGGAAACAAATCTGTAGTTCCCAAGAAAAAAGTAAAAGGAAGAAAAAAATGTGTTTATCCTTACGTATTATAAAACAAAGTCCTCCGCCGCGTCTGTCTGTCGTCCGTCATAATAATAACCGACATCTACGTGGGCGAAGTCACGGGCAACAGCTAGTTAGCATTACACCAAAAAAACACCACAAACTCACTACCTCTTTATACTCAAACTCAAACTCAAAGCATTTATTTCAATTAAACCATTTACAGGCACTTTTGAATTGTCAAGGAGTCGGTCAATTCAAAGCCCCTTCCAAAGCATAGTAAGATAACTATGGAGAAGAACGGGCAAGAAACTCCACGAACAGACTTTTAATTAAAAAATTGTTACAAAATATTATGTTAGTGTAGATTAAGCAGCATAGCATTATCAGCCAATAATGTTCCCACTGCTGGGACACAGGCCTCCTGGGAGAGGGGTTGCCAGTGCGGGTTGGTAGATGTCACGTATCTTCGATTTTTAGTTCTAGAACATGTCGATGTTTTTGTGTCACCGTTTTGAGAGCAGTGGTGATGAAATAAATTACACAAAATAAAGTTGCCCAGGTTACAACTCCGCCGAGAGAAAGCGTTTAATGTTCCCATACTCGCATGGGGCATCAATACCTGCAGTTTACTCTGCCAAGCAAGCTCTAAGCTGTAAACCTATGAAGCTTTGTTTCATGAGACACAGTAAATTATCCATTGTAACGATCTTTCTGTCACACGGACATCAATAGGCAACGCCCTAAAAGTCCAATCAATGAGAAGTTGTTCCCACAAAAGCACAGCGTTAACAAATCTCCCCAAATCGTATAATGTTCCTCAACGCCCCATCATTTCACAAATACAATGAGCTCCACACACTCCTCAAATCTTCCCTCGAAAAGAGCAAAACATCTCTCAAAGACCGTATTATTGAAATTAGATCACCAACACCAACTCGCAAATGTTTGATCAAAGGTTGGCGGTGCTACCGAGCTCTCATGCGGACCGATTTGGGGTCGAACCGATCACTTAGCCCTTGAGCCGCTAAACTGGATAAACTAGCAACGGATTACTTTGCTTAGGTAGCGTGTATATAGGTAGGTACCGACGTCTTGTTTATATCTTAATTAGGAAGGTAATAGAAGAAAGATTTTCTTTGTGTAAAAATACTTTAAACTGAGTTTAAAGTATTTTTTAATAAAATTAAAATCTTTCTTTTTCGGACAATTATGAGATCCATACGTTGTTAGTAACAGGTTTGTACTTAAAACACTATTGTTAGTAACTTAAACCATAGACAAATAGAGAAGACAAAACAACAAAAACAGAAAAATACCCCAAAACAAAATTGTGATTAATTAAAATGAAAACAACAACTCATTAAAAAAATATTATAAAAATTGACAAAAAATTATAAAAATGTCAGAATCGTATTAATCGTTAATATTGGAAAGTAGTGTTCTTTTGTGAGATAATAGGCACTTGGACGTGGCGTTGCGGACTCCCACTACAAACAACATACAACGTAGTGATGATATTCAATTTGTTGGCAAGGGTTAATTTTACCAAAATTTTGAAAGTAATGCATTGTGTCGTATGTTAACTGGGATCGATTGTTATGGTCTATCAGACAGAGCATTTCAGGTAATAGATTGTTCGATGATAATGATGAAAACTATGGTCATAATTTCATCCACACTAATACCTATTATAAATGTGAAAGTAACTCTGTCTGTCAATTAGATCTGGAGGCTTAAAACAGTCACTTTGGCAGAATCATAATACGAAAATAATAAGAATCATCGTAAAATGTCACAAACTGACAATTCATAATACGATCTGCGTGCGATTCATATTACGAAATAATTCATCTGTTTGACAGTTTTCTATGGAGATTCGTAAAATGGTCCACACAATATGAATTGCTTTTGTGTCAAATTAGAGGAATTGCTCGAGATAGTTAAAAGAAATTCACACTAGGGCCTAAGCTGCCGTGATATTCTGTAAAAATATCACCGTGAAAACTTAGGTGAAGTAAGCTGTCAATCTCTAGCGTCAGGTGGAGTGACAGCGGACTAGGGCCGGCTCTTACCTTTTCACTCCTAAACATTATCTTATCTTCTAAACTTCTCATCACAATTTGACAAACGAGGTATCGTTGGAAGCGTCTTGATCGACCGCTGGTTATGTGATGTCACATTTAATTGAATATGGCGCCCTCTAGAGTACATAAAGTCATGAAATAAAAATCTTTTTTTTTTATGAGGCCATTTTGTTTATCAATTGAAATGGCTTAATTAGCACATTTCAAGTATATGTATATATACTTACTTGTAATCATTAAGTAAAGCGAGTGCGAGAGGGAGGTAGGTAGTTAGGTAGGTAGGTAAACCCAAAAAAAAATTAAATAAAAATAAAAGTAATAAAAGTAAAACCCAATTACGACCAAAAAAGTCAAGTTGACTTTTTTGTCGTAGTTGTAATCTTAGATAATTGTAATAAATAATTATGATTAAATACAAAATCCCCGCACACAGAGAAGAAGTACCGGAAGTTCTGGAACACATTTCTTTTCTGACTACGATTAAATCAAAATGTGTATTCTCTATCTGAGCTCGTACTGATTTATTGGTACCGACAAACTCGGACCCGCGCTAACTCAACCGTCTAAAACTCAATTGGTCTCAGTTCACGCCTCCCGAAGTCCCGATATTTCAGCATGAAGGCTTTGCTACGAAACAGAAACATACAGTAGGTCAGGTCCATCTGTCGAGCAAAAATGCACGCACACATAGACACGCTTCTACGTACAGGGAATGCATGACTACTTGCGACTGGCATGCGTTTGATATCGCCACACGTACATGTGTGCGTACGCCTGTTTTCATTCGTGTTTTATAGAACCGAGTAATTGACCTTCTGTGACTATGTATTCTGTATCGCTGGTTTTACTTGCTCTTGTAAATCAATTGAGATGTTTGGTTAAATGTCAAACGATAAACGATTTCACGATATAGTGGAATAGGCTAAATCTCTAGGGATAAATAAATCAGTCGTTTATGCGTAGGTTCCGTACCTATTTCTTATTGATTTTGTTCACTTTTATCCGATCACTGACTACGAATCTTTTCCCTTAGGCAATTGAAGAAATGGGTGACGATTCGAGGGTTATCGATTGAATTTTTTTTAAAGCAATTCAGTAACTGAAACCACAATTCAATGATGAATGATTTCTGAATTCATATTACAAATGGCTGTAAAACTAAATCCGAATCCGATTTAATTCTATTTCTCCAAGATGGCCGCTTCAAACCCTGCAGAATACCTAAAACTGAAACTACATCACTGCTTTTCTATAATTTCTACTTCCCCTTGTAACTGTCTTCCTCTTTATCGTATCACTTCCATTAAATACCGCGGTATTCCTATCGACGACGGCCTAACATTTAAGCAACTGTTGATTTAAGCAACATGTATTCAACCTATCTCGCAGAATACGAAAACTCATCCTCAACATGCGTAGACCTTGAGATTATCTACCCAGAGATACACTACAGCAAGTTTACCAAGCGCTATGCCAATCCATAATTCAATAATGCATCATCATCAATTATACAGAAGATGAAAATCTTGAATTTAATGCAATTTTCTGACTTATTTTAACAAGCCGTGTGTTATCGACAAAAAATCAATCTGCCTAGCCTTTTCCCAACTATGTTGGGGTCGGCTTCCAGTCTAACCGGATGCAGCTGAATACCAGTATTTTACATGGAACGACTGCCTATCTGACCTCCACAACCCAGTAACTGGGTAATACGATACTCTTTGGTAAGACTGGTTGTCAGACTGTCGGGCTTCTGACGACCCGTAACGACTGTCAAAGATCCACGAATGACAGCCGAGACCAACGGCTTAACGTGCTTTCCGAGGCACGGAGGAGTCTCGGTATGTAAAGATGGTCACCCATCCACCGACCAACCCCGGCAAGCGTAGCTTAACCTGATGGATCGACCCGGTGCAGCTGTTATTACTTAGCCACGAGCTCCTCCCGTGTGTTATCGACAAAAATTATGAAATTCCATACAAACTTTCATCCTCTATTTAGGGGATTTTCAAAAACCTCAGGTAGTGCTGAACTTCTTTGTATAAGGAATTCTTTCACGCTTCTACTACACCTAGCGGTTTGTCGGTCAATTAATTTAAGATTGAAGACAGAAGTTAATTTATTTTTCTGACTAGGTTATGAAACCGGATAGTATGTTCACCGGTGTCTAGCCGGTGCCTGCGCATGGGCAGCCTACCGGACCTGACGGAGCGGTCGCGTCCGGCGCCCGTCCGCGCCGCCGTGCGAACCGTATCCGACCCGCACCGGCACCGAACCATCCTTACACCGGTACGCTACTCAAAAACTCTAAATGATAACTGCATATCACTTCCGTGGATTTTTCATATAACCAAAATATTTTCACAGATCCCAGTGAGCACAATATACAAGAAAGAATGGCCTTGGAAGAAGCAGAAAACTCCGATCCGAGTAACGGGGTCTTGCATCGGACCTCGCCGCCGGGACTCGGCTGCGTCTTCAGTCGGAGCGGCGTCAGTTCGGCGACTGCTTGCCCGACAGCCCCCGAAGCTGCCCAAACCTCTCGTCAACCGGTTCACGCTCCTATGCATCTCCAGTGGCCTCTGTGCGACTGCTCTGCTGCCTTTCACAGCGTTCGCTGGCGCAGAAGCTGGAGCTATGCCACTGTCAATAATGCACACGGCAGCAGCAGTAGTCGCTCCATTCTCTCCCCTCATTCTCCAAAAGACTGGAACGAGACTAGTGATAGCAATCGCACACACCCTAGTCTGTGTACTGCTAACTGCTCACACTGTGGAGACTCCACTCCCTGTTCTTCTAGCATTGTACGGAATCTGTGGCGTGACGCTGTCACCGATGTCTCTGGCCTTATCAGCCTCAGCGACTTCCTTAGCCCAAGCGGCGGGCGATGAGGCAAGAAGAAAGGTTGCTCTCAGACGAGCAGTAAGAGCTTTAAGGGCTGCCCAGGACCTAGGACTGGTGTGTGGGTCACTGCTATTGGGTTTCGCCCTATTGATATGGTCTGAGGAGGTGTCGAAACCAGTTACTCCGGTGCCGACGAATATATCTGTGCCAAGATGGCCGCCACCTGAGGAATATTTCTTAGAAGATGATTATGAGGTTAGTTCTAATTTTGTACAATATTTAATAATAAATCATTAATTGTTAAGTAACATAAACTCAAAGATTTCATAAAAATTTTAGGTACTTACTATTCATAATCGATTGACAAAAAGAGTTCGACATCACTCCCACATGGTTACCTCTAAACCCAACCGAAACCTTGCAGCAGTGGTTCACAAAGGCGAATAATATTAGCCTGCTTGGTATCCCTATGTTGGTATCATAATCATAATCATTTGTCATATTACAGAATTGTATTGTTTTAAAATGAGGTCTTATATACTTATAGGTATATCTTTATCTACCTTTTCAGGAACGGACCTGCGGAGCGGCCGGCTGTCCAGACATGCAAACCTTATCAGGCACAGTGTTGGACGCCGATGGCAGGATGCTACTAGTGGCCATGTGGGCATTTCTGGCCCTTCTGTCGGTAGGAATAGGCGTGTATGGCGCGCCGACTGCACCCGCGCCGCCGCCTGATGCGCGCTCCGTGTTCGGGGACCCTCGGGCTGTGCTCGGGATGCCCATGGGCCTGTTCATAGGACTCCAACAGGGATTTATTTATACGTCGTATATTAAGGTACCTTTAGTTAGTAATATTATGTATATTAGATCTACTGCTGCATAGGCCTCCCCCAAACACCGCCTCTTGGACCGGTTCTGTGCTTCTCGCATCCAGCGGATTCCTGCGGCCTTCACCAGGTCATTGGTCCACCTTGCGGGAGACCTCCCAACGCTACGTTTTCCGGTACGCGGTCGCCATTCCAGAACCTTTCGGCCCCATCGGCCATCTGTTCTGCGAGCAATGTGCCCTGCCCACTGCCACTTACGTTTGGCAATACTTCGGGCTATGTCGGCTGAAATGATGATGATGAGATTAGATTTATATTATTTAAATCCGTGTGCCATTTGGAACGTCTCATCAGCAACTTCTCAAGAGCCATAGGATAGGAGATTCCAAAAAACGATGATAGTTACATATAGAAGTCTAATTAGGGTGTGCTTTGTCTATCACTCACTGAATTCATGATTTGTAAAATTATGTAGATGTATTGTAGGAACTGCAACGTGTAACACTTTATGCTTTCGCTAAAAATAATGTCAGATTACTAGTAAATTACTACGTGTAACACTATATGCTTTCGACAAAAATAATGTCGGGTTACTAGTAAATTACTACGTGTAACACTATATGCTTTCGACAAAAATTATGTCAGATTACTAGTAAATTACTACGTGTAACACTATATGCTTTCGACAAAAATATTGTCGGGTTACTAGTAAATTACTACGTGTAACACTTAATGCTTTCGACAAAAATTATGTCAGATTACTAGTAAATTACTACGTGTAACACTATATGCTTTCGACAAAAATAATGTCGGGTTACTAGTAAATTACTACGTGTAACACTATATGCTTTCGACAAAAATTATGTCAGATTACTAGTAAATTACTACGTGTAACACTATATGCTTTCGACAAAAATATTGTCGGGTTACTAGTAAATTACTACGTGTAACACTTAATGCTTTCGACAAAAATTATGTCAGATTACTAGTAAATTACTACGTGTAACACTATATGCTTTCGACAAAAATAATGTCGGGTTACTAGTAAATTACTACGTGTAACACTATATGCTTTCGACAAAAATTATGTCAGATTACTAGTAAATTACTACGTGTAACACTATATGCTTTCGACAAAAATATTGTCGGGTTACTAGTAAATTACTACGTGTAACACTTAATGCTTTCGACAAAAATTATGTCAGATTACTAGTAAATTACTACGTGTAACACTATATGCTTTCGACAAAAATAATGTCGGGTTACTAGTAAATTACTACGTGTAACACTATATGCTTTCGACAAAAATTATGTCGGATTACTAGTAAATTACTACGAGTAACACTATATGCTTTCGACAAAAATATTGTCGGGTTACTAGTAAATTACTACGTGTAACACTATATGCTTTCGACAAAAATAATGTCGGGTTACTAGTAAATTACTACGTGTAACACTTAATGCTTTCGACAAAAATTATGTCAGATTACTAGTAAATTACTACGTGTAACACTATATGCTTTCGACAAAAATAATGTCGGGTTACTAGTAAATTACTACGTGTAACACTATATGCTTTCGACAAAAATTATGTCGGATTACTAGTAAATTACTACGAGTAACACTATATGCTTTCGACAAAAATATTGTCGGGTTACTAGTAAATTACTACGTGTAACACTTAATGCTTTCGAGAAAAATTATGTCAGATTACTAGTAAATTACTACGTGTAACACTATATGCTTTCGACAAAAATTATGTCGGATTACTAGTAAATTACTACGAGTAACACTATATGCTTTCGACAAAAATATTGTCGGGTTACTAGTAAATTACTACGTGTAACACTTAATGATTTCGACAAAAATAATGTCAGATTACTAGTAAATTACTACGTGTAACACTATATGCTTTCGACAAAAATATTGTCGGGTTACTAGTAAATTACTACGTGTAACACTTAATGCTTTCGACAAAAATTATGTCAGATTAATAGTAAATTACTACGTGTAACACTATATGCTTTCGACAAAAATAATGTCAGATTAATAGTAAATTACTACGTGTAACACTATATGCTTTCGACAAAAATAATGTCGGGTTACTAGTAAATTACTACGTGTAACACTTAATGCTTTCGACAAAAATTATGTCAGATTACTAGTAAATTACTACGTGTAACACTATATGCTTTCGACAAAAATAATGTCGGGTTACTAGTAAATTACTACGTGTAACACTTAATGCTTTCGACAAAAATTATGTCAGATTACTAGTAAATTACTACGTGTAACACTATATGCTTTCGACAAATGTCGGGTTACTAGTAAATTACTACGTGAAACACTTAATGCTTTCGACAAAAATAATGTCGGGTTATTAGTAAATTTAAATAACAACTTTAGCTGGTAATTTACAAGATAGGTTATATATCAATATATTTTACATCTCAATAAACTGTTTTTCAAGCTCTCATATTTGACTTATAGCATTTCGATTATAAACACGGAAATCGATAGCGAAAACAAAACAATGATTTCAGTGGTACGGAGTATGCGTGGATGGATGGTGGTGTGCGTGGCGCTCTCTATGTGGGACAGGAGTCCTGCAGGCACTAGCCGCAGGCACCCTCTCCATGGCGGCAGCTCGTGGGAGACGTGGCGCCCTCGCGGCAGGAGGTGGCGCTGCGCACGCGTCGCTTGTGCTCGCTTTATTGCGCTGGAGAGCCGCTAAAACGGATCTAGCGCTGCCAGCGCTCGCAGCCGCTGCGTGGGGCGCTTGTGCAGCGCTTTGGGATGTACTGCAGGTATCAACTTTTGAATGTTCAGAATCAAAATCAAATAATTAAATTAGGCTGAGGTTTTTTTAGCGATAAGACCGCCCATTGTGGTACTCTATGTAAAATGTCTAAATTGTTATCTGTGATTCATATGGTGTACATAATAATGAGTAAGAATTCTATACTTCTCTTCCCCCAGTCTGGCATCTGCATAGGAGGCCCCGGCTGGCGGGGCGCGTGGTCTATGATCCTAGCTGCACGACACTCAGGGCTGGCACTCGCGTGCATAGCACGACAACTGCTGTGCGTACGCACACAACTGGCAGGCTTAGCGGCAGCCCTACTCGCTGCACTGGTGACGCACACCATGCTCGAACTTAGGTTGCGCAGAGGTAAGGCGTGTAACATGACGGCAATTTCTTTTTCTGGTAAATTGTGACAAATAATGTTCTATTTATGTCGTACTAGCTTCCGACCGCGGCTTCGCCCGCGTCGTATGTTGATAAAAAGTAGCGTATGGCCTTTCTCAGGCTCTAGACTATCTGTGTACCAAATTTCATTTAAATCGGTTAAATAGTTTTGGCGTGAAAGCGCGACAGACAGACATACAGAGTTACTTTCGCATTTATCATATTAGTAAGGATTAGCTAAAATTGGTACACACGGCTACACATCAAGCTATACATTTCCAGTTTAAGCTGATCTCGCATTGTATAAGATTTCCGTACAATGCTAAGTCAGCTTATACTGGAAATGTATAGCTTGATGTGTAGCCGTGTGTACCAAAGCAATTAATTTGTATACTTATTTCGTTTTAAAGGAGACGCGAACCGCCCAAGATCCTAGCGAAGACCAACAGCGACGCAACTGGCGGCGCTGGCACCGACGACGTCAGACGAGATTGACGAGGCTGACACCCACGACGTCGCCTGCCACGTCATCAGTTAACGTCGCTGGCGAGTGAACGACGTTTTCAGGAAACGTCACGACGTTTGAACGACGTTTTTAGAAGACGTCGCGACGTATAAATGACCTTTTCAATAAACGTCGCCGAATTTAACGACGTGTTGTGACACTGGACAATGCAGTTTACTGACATTACGACATTATACTGTTAACAGACTATTTGTCAACTTTTCAAAAGCACTGTTCTTTAAACGAGTGAGATCTATTTACCTTTCTACTTCTTGATAACTATTTTGTGAATGTTCTTGTGGCGTAAGATGCGTTTCTTAATTATTTTTATATGCTGAGAATGTTTTTGAATTTTTCCTGTATTTATCAAGATGAATATATAGAAAAAGTTGTGGTGTATGCTTTCATATTTTGTCAATCATGAATATCTAATATCTTACGCCATAGGCTGGTCGTGGCTTATGGAAGTAAGGGAAGGTACAGCACTGTACAAGTACAATTACTATTAGCAGGAGGTCGGAAAATGGACATGACAAAATAAGAATCACAGTTACATAATGTCACTTTTCTCTGTTAATGACATTACCAAAGAAAATTGACATTATTTAACTAAGCAGTTTGGCTAGCTCAGACAAATCCATCAGGTTATCCTACAGCTTGTTCTTACAGCTTGATCGCGATCTCTGCCTAGGCTTTGTAAGCCACGACCGTACAAACCACATCATTAAACTATGACATAAGGCCCTAACCCTAATCTATTGTTTTATAAAAAATAAATTTTATTTTAATACCTACCTATTAAATCCTTGACTGACTGTTCACTACTTTAAAGTCAATGTTTTATAAATATTTAGGATAAAGTCGTTGAAATGTTATTAGACTGATGGGGTTTGAACGTTAATCTTTGGATGGCTGCGTTTAGGTAACATCATGTCTCTCTATACGTACGGTCCACCACTGTATAAAAATTCTGGTTTTCGTTCTCATAATGACGATGCTTCTTTTAGGAACCGGCTAAACTCAACTATTGCTATCTTTTACTGTCTCGCAAAATAATCAATAGATGGAAGATTATGACGCAATATTTTAAATAAAGGCAGAATTGACGCCGATGCAAAACCAAACAAAACTTCACTGTCGTTTAAAACTAACTTAAAAAAAGAATACTGGAAGGTTATTTTTAAACACTGGTAAAATGTCCATAGGTACAAATGTTTTTGTAATAAAAACCATCATCTTATTAACTGGACCAATCATGTTTTGGCACTTTGCCACATCTGAAGCCAAAACCGTAATATTTCCATAACTAAGTACTTAGCTTGTTTAAATTACCTAGGCAACAAATCATCTTGTCATCTTCATAAGACAGGCGGCCACTGAAGTCATTAAATTACACAAAATAACCACTTTGACCAATTTCAAGTCACTTATTTACAAAATCTCCTACAATGTTATTACTTTGTAAACTAATTGACTTCGTCGTCAATTTGTCAAATTAAGTTTATAAACCAAATTAACAAATGTTGGTTATAAAATGTCATAAAATGATCAGACAATATTTTTTGGATATGCGATAAGTATAATAACGATGTTGGATGTGAGTGTTAGGATAAAGCTGTGTTTACGACAAAAATTTGAAAATAAATAATTGTTGACTGAATTCAATTTATTATTCATTTTATCCATTTTCTTCTTCACATACTTGTTTCTTCTAAGATACTTATATAACCGAAATTACATACATGTAAGGATCGTTGCAGGTGTCGTTCTGTAGTTTCTGCATAACCCCATGAGACGAAGGCGTGTGAGTTTATGTGTATGTTACATCCATCTTGTTGCACTTTTGTAGTATGGAAATACGATATTTTGGTTGATGTTCAGGGATTGAGGGCCACTTCAAAAGTAAATAAAACACACATCATCAACATTAACACATTATTTTTATTTTTCCAATGTTGTCTAAGACTAGGAACCCCGTCGCATCGTCATCATTTCACAACTTCAAAAGTTTATGTTTGTGTACAAGTCGATAACATAATGGTCAAAGGAATCTGCCACAAAAAAAAAAATATTTTATGCCAAAATAGAAACTGTAGAATTTAACACCACTAGAGTGCGTTTCATCACATAGTTCCTATGGCTTAATGTTGACTAAACTGTCGTAGGACCATTACAAATACCTACGTTAGCCCGCGTCTGGATTTTTATAACGGACGACGCGCAGTGTTCAATTGGTTAGTGTGGGTGTTTGTTAACGCAACGGGCACGTTGCGCGACGGCGCGCGTTCGGTCCGATGCAGTGGACCAGGTCATTTCATAGAAGTGTGTTGACGACGACCGACGCGTCGGCCCGTAACCCGTTGACAAAAACGGTCATTAACAAGAGGCCTTATACGGCGCTACCTAATAGGTCCGTTTTTTTATTTAACAGTGGAGCCAATTTTACTGCAAAGGAACTATTTGATGAAACGCACACTAATTAGTTCTCGAAATAAATGTTGTGGAATTTGACATTACAACGTCAATTCTACAGAGTGACGTAAATTAACACAGGAATAACTTTTAAATGCCTAGCTCTATAGGTGACGACCACGAAGCAGGGTACATTACATTCGTTACAATATGATAGTAGGTACATAGCACTACCGACAGGGATCATTTCTACAATCAAGTATTTAAAATGGCATTTCCCAATTATTTCAAATCTTTTTTTACATTTGTTTGTTTAATGCAATACTATTTAACGTTGGCTCTGGGTGTGAGTTAGTTAAATCTTCTGAGTGTTGCATTACCTACATATTTATTTTTTCTAGTATTTCAATTTCCTTCCCATGCATCGCTGACCTGTAATTCTTGGTAAGTTAGGTGGAAAAACACCAAATGTATGTCCCTAATAATTGATTGCAGAAACCATCTTTGCCTTTAATTATTATAAGTTAAGGTTAAAAATACTAAAACACATATTATATCATATTATTATTGTCTGCAATAATCGCTTTTTATTTCTAGCTGAACAAAATGTACAAAAAAAAATTTCGATACAGCAGTTTTTCTACGTGTCCAGCTATATTCTTTTCAAATTGAACATTTCGTCGTTTTTCAAGTTTCATATTGTATATGTAATTTAAACATCAACAAAAGATTGACTTCAGTCTAATATCAGTTTTTTTATGACATTGCAAGCACTCATGATTTTTATTTCTTTTCAAAAACTATACATCTAAAAACATTGAATTACTTTTTAAATACATAATTGACATCTAAACAAGTAATGCTGAAGTTAGACGCTTTAATTAAGCACCTATTAGAATAGTTCGTTATTTGTGGACATTTTAGCTATATAGCGTGCTATATCAGTAGCTTCTTTTACTTTCAACCGTCTACTGGTTATCATATTTGAAACTATACTAATATCTTTTCAGCTTTTCAATCACTCATGTCAGTTATTTCCTGCCAAAAAATGTTAAAGTAACGGAAAAGAAGGATATAAAAGAGGAAAAATAAAAATAAAAGAAACGTATCAAAACAAGTTTTGTCTTTATTAAAAGTCTATCCGTAAAATAATCTAAAAATAGCATCACAATACTAATTAATTAGCGCAAGGGGATTTCAATTATAAAGTTTACAAATTAATTAATAAAATCGAGGACGAAATAAACGTTTACAAAAACAAAACACAATTTCAGAACTAAAATCTACATGTATTCCATTTTTTATATGAATGCACGCTGATTACACTAACACTAACTCAACAACATATTCATTCACTATATTTTGTATTAGTTGTAAAATGTCAGCATTTTGACACCGTACAACGTTTAATGACACTGCGCAACTAACTTTCGGAAAAAGACGTCGACATATTATGTTATAAACATAGAACTTGATTATAAGTACCTAACTAAGTTGTAGGAACTGAGCGTAGCTACGGTATAACTCACAAAACGAATAGGTACATACAAGAATTATGTCGAGCAAAATCGATCGGTCTATTCGAAATAACGGAAATTTCAAAAAGATCCATCGATTCGCGTTCCTTATTTAAATATAAAAACTTATAATTTTATCAATTGTTTTGGCATTCAAGTATGTTTAAATACGATACCGCAGCTAAAATACAAAGTCATGTGAGTTATTAACAGGGAACTCTTACTAAAAGTACATGTTTCCAGAAATAGATAATTGTAGGACAACTGTAATAACCCGGAGTGTCGGACAAAACAGGGGGCTATCTATATTACACAATAAATAACACAATACAGGATTATAACTTAAGAGAAGTACGCGTGGAACTATGAAAATACGTTATTTCAACGCCATAGTATACCTACTCAAGAATCAGGTTTTCATAGTAAGTATCTAAACTAGTTGAAATGACTTGTTTGTTACTATGTTTTCTAAGTGTTTTCGGAGTATAATTCCCATCCTTAGGCTGTCATAAATATTGTGTAAGTGCTAGCCAAACGGATGAATATTACGGCATTATTCGCTACTGTTTCATACATCCATATCACGCGCGATACAATTTACAGAAAAGAGCCCTTATTTCGAAATAATTATCTCCAAAGAGACTCTTGGAAAGAATCTTGGAGATCCTATGACGATGCAGTTTTCATGTCGACAATTTTTTTTTTTTTTTAAATATTCCGTTATTCAATAACCTAATATTAATCAGATTATTAATTAAATGTTTTGTTTTGTAGAACCCTGTCCTATGAACAAAATATTTCATTGCATTCCTAATTTTACAGAACGACCGCAACACATTCGATTTTTGAATCGTTATTTTTAAATATTATAACATCCTACATTTTATTAACAGCGATCTAAGTTCGATTTTTAACACTATAGATAATATAAGCGTCGATAAATAATATGCATAAGTTAATAAATAAAAATACTGTAAGAAGCATAAACAATCAATACTGTTCGCCATTTTGTTACTTTTCATTCGGTTTATGAAAATTGTTGTCAGTGTTGCCATACGTTACGTCAAAATCATAGACAAGTACTGTTTATTATCAGCGAATTATAAGAGTTAATGTCGACGGGTATAGAGGTATTATTATACGTATGATACACGAGAGCTAACGCCAAATTAAGAAGAGTGTAGTCAATAGAAGGAGACAGAAGATCACATGGCCTTCTTCAACCCAGACCAGCTTGGTTGTAAGTGGGCCACTGTGTTACCATTTCTTTCTGTTCACAACTTTTCATTGGATTGCTTCTCTGTACAATATCAGGTAGGTATTAGCAACGCTGGCAGTTAGTATATTTTATGAACATTATACAAATATTTACAACTCCTGTCTGTTTAATATTATGAATAAATACAAGACATAGTAAGTACATTTTGTGGTTATAGATATAATATTAATGGGTTCGCCAACATTTTGTATCTTGAAATAAGTATTATACCTACTTACCTATTCCAGTTAAACTTTCGCGTTTAAACACGAGTTCAGATCCTTTACCATAGATGCAGCATACCAGATGCTACATACTGACTTATGTACACGTTATGTAGTTTATAATCTTGTATTATTTAGTTTTATTTTATTTCTTATGCCAATTTTTTGTATTTAGTCATTCCCACCACAGTCTGGCAATCTCCTTCTTCCAAACGGTTCATAAAACCTCTTTCAAATGATCATTTCTAGGCTTAACAATTTGGTATTCAAAGAGCCTGATAAACAAACCTAATTAATTGATAATAATTACGTCCTCTATAACTTTAATGACAAGATTATGATACCTGAGTTGTATTTATCAAACTCGATTAAATTACCTATAATAGTTTTAATATTTACCTACACAAACATTGTGTGCTTATTAGAAATATCTGTTCGAAATAGGTTTTAAGGAAAAAGTTCCTAGGCAACCGATTTACCAACAATCAATCACAGACAAACTACTACCAAGGATGGGACTCTACGCGATTATATCGATAGAATGTCAATCGAGCTCTGTGATGAATCGAATCCTTGTATCGATTAATCGCGTCGACTCGCCCCATGCAAACACGCCGCACTAACGCATCGACAGCGACTAGAAGTCTACTCACACAACGCCGCGTCACATGGCCTCTCCGTACATCCCGCAAAGTAAATTAGACTATAACACGTGGACTTAAGGTGTATATTTAAACGGGCGTGTAGCGTCCGACCGGCGGTTTGTAGAACATTTGGCCGGTAAAGACCCGGCGTATGATTTCTTTAAGGATTAAATTCTTCTCCTTCTTGATCTTCACGAGGAAGCCTCGGTTCTCGTTGGCTCGGCGGGACAGGTACGGCAGGACCTCCAGCACGGGGCCGTATGGGACGTATTTGTAGGCCGAGTAGCCGGCTTGGCCTGGAAAGATTGAAAGGAATTAGATATGTAAGCCTTAGCACTGACTGGACAGGTCCACTCAAATCGTTGTGGTTCTTTCCTCAAAATACCATTTCAGACGCTAATCTACGTGGTCCTCATATGGCCTGACCAGGATTATGTCTGGACTTTAAAAGAGACTGCGACCTCTGGGTTTGTTTCGGCCTTTCTTCTCAGAGTAGTCTGATAGGAAACGCCGACCTCATCTAGCTTATTTTTTAATATGACGTGTAAAAGTGATTCCAATATCCTATTTACAGAATAAACAATTTCATTTCATTTCATTTAGAAATCAAAGATATTCAAGTAACTAAGAGACTTTTCTGGGTTATCTTCAAACCCCCCATTAGTAAAAATAATCTTTTTTCTGATACCTAAATCAAATACCTCTGGGTACAGAATTTGGAATTGGTACCACCGGAACATGGTGAATGGTTATTTTTAATACGACTTGAGAAATTCTTAATCATCTCGCCTCGGAAAACACGTTAAGCCGTTGGTCCCGGCTGTCATTCGTGGATCTTTAGCAGTCGTTACGGGTCATCAGAAGCCCGAAAGTTTGACAACCAGTCTTGAGTTACCCTTAGCCTTTTCCCAACTATGTTGTGGTCAGCTTCCAGTCTAACCAGATGCAGCTGAATACCAGTATTTTACATAGAGCGACTGCCTATCGGACCTCCACAACGCAATAACTGGGTAATACTATACCGCTTGGTGGTGGTCAGACTTCTGAGCTTTTGACGACCCGTAACGACTGTTA
Source organism: Lithophane leautieri (assembly GCA_949152455.1). NCBI lineage: Eukaryota > Metazoa > Arthropoda > Insecta > Lepidoptera > Noctuidae > Lithophane > Lithophane leautieri. The sequence goes on from OX424478.1 coordinate 13,537,210, forward strand.
AAGATCCACGAATGACAGCCGGGACCAACGGCTTAACGTGCTTTCCGAGTCACGGAGGTCGGTATGTAAAGATGGTCACCCATCCACGGACCACTCCGGCAAGCGTAGCTTAATCTAATGGATCGACCCGTGCGGCTGTTATTACTTAGCCACGAGCTCGGTTCATATCGGTAACATTAATTGGCATAACTAACCTAGGGGGAAGGTGATGTGGTCGCACATGCCGAGCAGTTGTCCGAAGCACACGACCTTGTCCTCTGGCTTGATGTCGTAGTCCTTCATCAACTGGATGGCATACCGCACTGTGTCCTCGTTGTGGGAGGCCACCATGATGCCCAGATTCTCCGCGTTGGGGCCCTGAGGAATATTACAAAGTTAATGAGCTGTTTAACACCTTTCCCACAAATGAAGGTCGACCCAACTTAGTGATTGTTTAATACGGATGCACTAGCACAACATCGAATTATCATGGAATCAATTCACTCTATATGAATGTTTAAGAGATCCCGCGCACTAGACCATGACCACGACCTGAGGTCGCAGCGACCAAGTAAACTATAGAAACCTATACGAATCGCGCACTCGATCGCATACCATACAATAACACTAGACGGTCACGGCTGACCGGAGTCGTGGCCGTCTAGTGCGCGAGATTCCTTAAAGACACATTTTTAATACATCTATTATCATCTATCATCTATTTATTAATGGACTCTTTCATCTTAATAATCCAGGGCTTCTCGAATACAGCGAATTCCTACTAAATCGGCTCTAAGTGTGCGCTTTCCGGTGCATGGACTTCAGAACCTTTCGGCCTTATCGGCTATCTGAAGGCCAATTCTTGTGCTTAAAAAACGGTCACATTCAAGTCGCAATCTGTCAAACTTGTCAAAAATTGTGGTAAATTGATAGTAATTTTGACAGCTTGCGAATGAGATGCGAATGTTCTTAGAAATTACGGGAATTGCCCCTCTATTCTGTTTTGGCCGTAGTGGAGAAACTTTGGGGGGGGCTAGGTCCAGCAGTGGACGTCTTTCGGCTAAATGTAAATGATGAAGAAACTCACCTTGACCCTGCTGAGGATCTCCTTGAGACATTTGTGGAAGGACGTGGTGGTGGCTTCCACGGACTCGCAGGTGGGGTCGTCGTAGCCCATCGCCGCCGCACGGGCGCGCTCCTGTGGACGAAGGGAGACAAACATTACATCCAGTTGTTGGGATTTTATAACGGTGCTATTTACAATGACTACATTGCATTGCCTCAGTGCATTTTGAATGAGTTCATCCTTACGAAGCACAGCAGAGTACGTTAGGTCATTGTTGGTTCCGTTTCTTACGTGATTTCCTATAAAACAGTAGCTTTACAACGTTTGAGAACAAACGCTTATTAAATGTAACTGGTGGGGGCATAGTATATATATATCGTCAGTGGAAAGGCGAAAATGCTAAAGCGCCAAAATGTTACTTTTAGGAAATGAACTTTAAAGTTCATTTCCCAAAATTCATTTCCCAATTTACTTTTGGGAAATGAACTTTAAAGTTTTAAAGTACCATTTTGGCGCTTTAGCATTTTCGCCTTTCCACTGACGATATACATATAGTACCTAGATTTCCAACAAACGATTTTCTTTTCTAGTAATACAATGAATACTAGTTTTACGAATATAAATACAGATACCGATTGTACTATTCGCCGAATACTAATACGAATACCTGATTCTAATAGTAAATCAGGTACTTTTGACTTTAATAATTGCGGGCAGCTATTAAAGTCAAAAGTCAAAGAAGGTGAAAGAAAATTGAACACGCTAAGCAATATAAATATTTACATGCAATTTAATAATTAAAATTAACTGTAGGTAAATTATTATTTATACAACTTAAACAACATAATAATTGCAAGTTTTTTGGCGACAAATGATTCCTATTTTCTGTCTGTTAATTTTCCTGCTTTTGAAAATAGCCTTTCTGAGCCTACTGTGGAAGGTTTCATCGAGAAACATTTTAGCAATATCTCGCAACGCAATATCTTTATGGAGTTTCTAGGAAGTCAATAATAAAATTACGAACGCTATGAAAGTATTCGGCGAATACGAATATTCGGCAATTTTATGGTATTCGGCGAATACGAATCTGCTGACAGCCTCAGTAAAGGTGAATCTACTGAGTACTGACAATCTCACCTGCTCAATGTACGCGCCGCGCACGAGCTTGGCTCCCCAGTAGAAGTTCTGTCGCTGCGCCTGCTCCAAGTCCGTGAGGATCTCCTGGTACGTGTTCTTCATGTAGGTCTGGTACGTGTTGAACACTAGGAACTTATCCTGAAGGAGAACAGAGTCAATTAATTTAAATATCTAATGAGTAATGAAAGTTGGGAAGAGAGTAAGGTATCTGCCGGAGAGCTCAATCTTTGTCCACTTTTAAAATTCTGGTGAAAAAATACTTCCTCTCTCCTTAAACATCATCATTATATAATTCCTTGCTCTTGTTTATTATTATATATGTATATATCTAACTATTTATACATATATTTTATATATATTTTTTTTTAGATATAAATTAGTATATGCTTTATGTGTGTATATTTATGTGTGAGTGTGTTTTTTTATGTGTGTATTTATTATATATGTAAATGGTACACCACTGACTACCTGCAGTACTGTCTCTCCTTCTCGCTTTAATTCATCCAAAGGTTGTCTGCACAAGATCGCTTTTAGCGATAAGACCGCCCATTGTGTCACCCTATGTTAAATTTCTAAATTTGTCTGTTTTTTTTATGGTATACATAATAAAGACTATTCTATCTATCTAAAACTTTTAACCGTCATACCGTCGTACTGTAGTAGGTATGGATAAGTATATGATTATGAATGAATGAATATATGAGAAAATGAGTTTATTTATTTGTTTGGTACGCTTTCACGTTAAAACGGCTGAACGGATTTGGATGAAATTTTGCACATGAGTTGACCATGACCTGAAATAGGACATAGGCTACTTTTTATCCCGATATTCTCACGGGATCGACACCTACGCGGGTGAAACCGCGGGGCACAGATAGTATAGTATGAATCTCGAGTTCTCGACTCAAATACGTACATATTATATCGAGATCAACATAAACATAACATCACGCCTGTACTTCCCGAATGGTTAGGCAGAGTTACACCTACATTTCGCCAGTTATTTTCACAGTCCCATGTAATAGGGGGCGAGAGAGATCAAATGAAATGAAATTGTTTATTCTATAAATAGCATATCGGAATGACTTTTACACGTCATATTAAAAAAAATAAGCTAGATGGAGACGAAATTTCCTATCTGACTGCCCCTGAGAAGAAATGGCTAAACAAACTCACGGGTCAAAGTCTCTTTTAAAGTCCAGACATAATCTTGATCAGGCCATATGAGAAACATGTAGATTAGTGTCTGAAATGGTCTTTTGACGAAAGAACCACACAGATTTGAGTGGATCTGTCAAGTCAGTGAAAGCAGTTGGAATTGTGGAGCTCAACTCAGAACTTAACGAGCTCAACAACTCGACGAACAATACCAAGGAATGGACATTTGGGTAGGCCTCATGAACTACTCAAACTGCCAGACCATCATTAAAATATATATGTTTTAGCATTGTTCTAGAATATTACGGGCCTTAGTAGGTACCTAAATGTCCCTTAGTAAATGGCCCTTAGCAGATTTCCCACATAAATATCAGCTGTTTGCTAACAGCAACATTGGAAAGCTGGCAGGTAGGTTTTTTACGATCACCAATCCGCATGAAGCCTATTGATATTACTTCCTTTTTTTATAATTTTTGAATTGACAGTGCAATTTTATAAAAAAGAATTAGCCAGAACACTAAATAAACAAACCGATCACTTAATTTTTAAAACAATCATAAAAGAAAGAAATGACAAGATTCTTCAAAACTTACTTTATTATATCTCCTCATCATCTCCAAGCAGATCCTGGAGATAGCAGGCTGGAAGTATGTCTGCTCCGCATCAATCATGATCCTGACATCTGAGTCATTAGCGACCTTGATGATATGGTTTAGTCGTCGCAGCATGTTGCGGAACATCTCCTCCTCTTTGGGCGAGATCTGAGAGATCAGGCGACGCATCTGACCGGTCTTCGGATCCGGAACTCGGAACGAGTCGGAAAGGTTCATGTCTTCGTCCAGAATGTTCGACCAAGGGAACAAGTGGACGATTCTGGAATGGAAGAGTTTTGTTTAAGGTTTTTGAAAGATGTTTTGTGATAAATCGTGTAAGTGTTAGATTGTTGGACTCGGTGTTTAAACACATCAAAAGCCCTAGTGTGAGTTTCATTTAACTATCTCGACTTTACGCATCGACCGCGTTCGGCGCTCCGATTGGCCCTTCACTGGCCGTCACTGGTGAAGGGCCAATCGGAGCGCCGAACGCGGTCGATGCGTAAAGTCGAGATGGTTAAAATAAACTCACACTATGGCCTCAGATAACTTGAGTTTAGGCAGCAGATTTGCGTAAACTGGGGGTTAATGGTAATAATAATCATCACTAAGACTATTACGTCAAGCTGTACCTAGCATAAATGTCTTAAGATTATAGGCCATTATAATTTTTATTTGACGACGGTATCATTTAGCCTACGAAAAATATTCATTACATTTTAACATTAGCAATCAACGAACGACACATCACATAGAAAGTACTAACTAGAAGGAAATTAGAAATCGCCACGCCTTTTTTTGTTATCCTCTCGCTCACTCCCCCATTCACTGTGAGAGACACGCGAATAATTTACGCGTAAAATGGCAACTCTCGAATATTAGTTGCTTCTCGTTCTTTCACACACTGTGTAAGTGAGAGGTGAATAGTTGGGCCACTTCTAATACCATTCTTTGTGAATTAGTGCAGTAAACACACTAGCAACATTTACGAGACAGCGCTTACAAATGTTAAAAGGTGTCGCCACTGACCGGTCCCCCGGAAATATGTGGACCACACTGAAATTACCAAACGTAGCTCTGAATATATGTACAGTAGGTACCATTCTGTTTACCAGCATCGTGGGCAACCAAATAATACTTAATCATTATTTTCTTGCACTTTTTACAGTACTAAAACGGAAAATATCTAACTACCTACCATAATTTTGGTTATTATGGGGGAAGCGCTAATGTATCCCGCGAAATTCTCTACTTTACTTACGTTTTTTTACAATATGACGGTCAGTGTTAGGTTGTTTGTTGATTAAAAAATGATTCGCGATCGTAACAAATATCTATTAACAGAAATATAATAATTATTATGGTCAATACAACTCTCTAAGAGTTAGGGTCGGTTCAGACCGCGACGTGAAACGACGCGACGCTAGCGCACTTTTTAACAATTGTCAAACTTATTTTCATCACGAAAAGGTATAATTTCAGTACGAGGGTTGACACGTGTCAAAGTACGCTGAGATGCGCAGTGCTGCACAGCGCGTGTACCTTATTGTGTAGTAAATAAATTCGATATTGTATCGGATCATAACAAAGTGCGTCTCGGTGTGAACTGACCCTTAGTATTTATTGGCCTCAAATGTCATGATTTCATTAAAATTAAATAGTCATTCAATAGTGTAATGTGAACTGAGAGAGTTGCATTGTCGATTTTAATGATTATAATTCTCTAGATACATATTTGTTACGATCGCGAATCATATTTTAATCAACATACAACCTAATATAGACCTGCAAATTGCAAAATAACCTAAGAAAATTTGAATTTCGCGGGCTACTTTGGTGCTTTCGCCATAAAAAAGAACCCTCTTAATTCTAAATTTGAATAACTTATAAACGAGAAAAGGGTATAATTTAAAACTTAGCGACGATTTAAACAAATCAGCATCATTAAAACATTGACGTAGGAAAAGGCGACGGTCCGGTTACCCGGCCGACGAAAAAAGGACGTGAAGCATCCATAAAGTGACCTTTAGAAGGATATGAAGATTTCCATTGACACCAGACAAAATAAGACATCGAAAACCAGTATCAACAAGGGACCAAAGAAAACCCCGGAAACTCCTCGAGTTTTCTGATCATTCTAACAAATATCCACAGTATAATAATACCAACCTATTATTGTCCCATTGCTGGGCAAAGGCCTCTTCTCATATAGAGAAGGCACTAGCATTGATCACCACGCTCGCTCAAGAGGAGTTGGCGATTTCAGACTTATTAATACTAGCGACCCGCTCCTGCTGCTCACGGGTTTTACGACTTGACGAAACATTAAGATTTCTTAGTTATAACTTTAATATTTTTGGTATTATACACAGAAGCCTTCCGGAATAAATTCTCTAAACGATGGTGGAAACCTCACCAAAATCTGTTGTGTGGTTTAGAAAAACAATGCCGACATGCAGACAAACACGAAAAGCGACTTTAATTTATAATAATATACAGATAAGTCCAGGTTTCCTCACGATGTTTTCCTTCACCGATGTCCATGATGAACTCAGAAAGTACATATGAATTGAAAAAGTCCATTGGTCCTTGCCCGGATTTGAACCCACAGCTTGGTGCATGAGAGGCAAGGCCTAAACAATAATGACGATTTTAGTCTGTTTGACTCACCCCTCCTTATCCGAGGTGATCTTTTTCATGAACTCTTGGACCTGCGGCTTGGCGCTGTGGTCTCCGAAGTACCGCTGGAAGTCCTCGATTGTCTTGTGATGCGTCAGCACGTTGCCAGTGCCGCCTCCTATCTGCTGCATGTAATTGCGGGCGCGCATGATCACTTCTGACAGTTGCAGCTGGAAGGGTAGGAGTTAGGGTTAAAATGAGACTTGAATTTTTTTCATGTATGCTAGTGCAGTATGTCAACTATGGGCCGACCGTTGAACTGAGTCCGTTCCTGAGGTAGCTGCATGGTGCGGGAGGGGTGTGGTATCGTAATGCGAGATATTAGCGATTCATCAACTTGTGACAACTGTCACTACTTCCGCACCGAACGGACTCATTTAAGCGTTCAGCCTATAGGTATGTTGTGGGTCTGTTGCCTTTACGTGCTGAGAAAAGGCAGTGGACTTAGTTTTAGTCGGCAAAAATTCTTTGGGGAGAATGGTTCAGGGAATTATTACCAATAAAGATAAGGACGGGCTTTTTTTTTGCTACCAGAAGTATCTATACAGTAGAACTAATTCATAATTCTCGACATTCAGCTCCCGCATAGCGACCATAGAGAAACTCAGCGTTAACGACACATAAAACTATGATAATCATACGACAGAAGGTCTGATCATTGCTGGTTTCTACAAAAGATGACAATGGCCCAGTGGCGGTGTTAGCCGACGTCGGCAACCAAAGATGGTTCGCGCCTGAGAGTTATAAAAAGTTATAAAAGTTCCCGCCGGACCCCGGTCCTGGAGGCCCCCTATATTTCGAAGATTTTTTTAATCAAATCCCAAAAAAGGCCAAGATATGTTCAGTTACTAAGAGGCAGTTTGTATTTGGAGGCCTGACTACATTTATGCAAAATATAAACGTAGCACGGTAAAATTTTGAGCTCACTACGCTCTTTCTTCCATCGTACATTTTTTTAATTTTCAAAATTATCTGCAAACGTCGACAAAATATCTCCTATTCCTATATCTGAGCCTGGGTGCTAAAATTAGCGAGCGAGCTCCGCTCGCTCTAGCATCCTATATTCTTCTAATACTCAAACCTTTCTGCATAAGTCAACAACGATAAAGTATCTCCTAATTCTGTATGTATGGTCAAAATAAATCCGTAGGTACCTTTCCGAGGTAGAGTGCTAAAATTTCCGAGCTTGCTGCGCTCGCTCTTGCGTCCTGCATTCTCCTAATTCTCAAACTTTTTTGTATAACTTAACAAAATATATCCTATTGCTGTAAGAATGTTTAAAAGTAACCTAATTTTAACCAACCGAGGCAGCGTGCAAAAATTTTCGAGCTCGCTTCGCTCGCTCTTGCATGCTTCTTTCTGCATTAGAAATAGAGACTGGTGTTAGCTATGACATAATCTTAACAAAATTAAGTGAAGCTAAAAGCCGAAAAGAACGTCTATTTTAATTTGTGTATTATGTTTTTTGGAATTTTTGTCATCTTTTGATTAGCAATAAAACTCATAATAAGTATACTCATACATTAGTATATAATTCAGCACATTCGATCTATCGTTTTTCGTTCGACTGGGAAATGAAAGAGGCCTCGCAAAGATGATGTCGCCGACGTCCAAAGTTGGTCTAGCGCCGCCACTGCAATGGCCCTAAAAAAGTGTACGTAAGTAATAATAATTAAAATTGTGATGAAAAACTTACAAGTAACTGCGGCCTGCCGAGCGCAGTCAATTTGATTGCCATTAAACCTGTACTTTCGGTGATACCTGAAAAGAAAAATGGAGATAATTAGTACATATCAATTTGAACTTTGTCTTTCACAATAATGTTCTAATTAAAATGATCAACGCGATTACATAATAGTTGACAAGTTGGCACCGAAGACGCTAGTTGACACGACAATAGCACGAAGATGAGAGTGTATTTTGATTGAACCGGTGTCAACAGAATTAAGACTAGGAGACTATTCTTATAGCTACAAAGAATTCCCTTCTAGGCCATGAAGCCCTGGTTGGCGATCAATCAAGACCCAAACACAGTGCGCAATGCGGATATTCCAATTTAACGGTAGTGTCCGGCGTAGAAAAACACCGTGACATTACGTAATAACATTGTGTGCGTTGTCCTAGTCGTTACGAGCGTAAGATCAAGTAAAATGATGAATGGATTAAATTTGCCACATGATGTGACTAGAAAGGTGGTGAATATTGAAAGAAAGAACAAAAAACAAATAAAAAACAAGTTGGGGGAAAATACGCGTCCCATCCACCCAAAACGGCCATCGCTCAGCATAATGCTGAAACCCTATGCGGGACAGAGCCCCAGCGCTGGTTTTCAGCGACAGCCGGCGTTGACGTTATTGAAAAGGCGGCTTAAGTGATATAGATGTATGGAAGAAGAAGATTTGCTCCGCCAACTCTAAATAAATTGGTATTAGGTCAAGCGGATGATGATAATGTATGTTGTCCAAGCTGAGACATAGGTTTTGAGGAACGCCTATTTCGACTTTGCACTACACTCGCGACAATCTAAGAAGTCCGTTTTGACGTGTCGTTCTCGTACATGTAATAAAACGTTATGCCTTGAGAATCAGTTTTAAGCAATGTAGACAAGTCGTCGATTACAAAGTCTCTAAGTATGTTCAATCGATATGTCTCGAGAATCAGTTTATAAGAAACCAATTTTTTTTTCATCCCTTTTCAAAGCATTTTTATAGCTGTCAAAAGAGACTTCTTAGATTGTCGCGAGTCTAATGAAATTGTTTGAAAAAACAGTTTAATAAGAGATTTTGCTGCGAAATGCGAAAAGTGACGAAGGCGCAAGCACGTTATATACGGTCTAGATTAAATTTAAAGAACGAAAGAAAGAAAAAGCAGGATGGGAAAGGATGGAAGACCGCTGATGGATAGTCAACAGTGACCAATTTTCACCAGTTAAATTCGAAAATTGATCACAGACAAAAGTAACCTTCCGCCCTCAATCTGAGGTCTAAAATAAACAAGTCCTCACCAGCAACAGCATCAATACTCTTCAGGAAAGCCTCCATGTTCTTCTCACAAGAGGCCTCGTTGAGGTAGAAGTATGTCCTGGCGCTGGTGACCTTGTACCGCCTGTCTGCGAACTTCTGTTCCACATGGTACTGCTTCAGCTGACCCTCCTCTGCCTTGTCACCGCATGCTGATATTGAAGCACTGAAAATTGATGGTGGGTGGTTAGACAAGACCGAGAAATAAGATTGAAAATTAAGTAACTACAGAGTTATTTAGGTTTGGGCCATTTTTGTTTTAGATTAAAGCAATCTCAGGTTTGAGTCGGGAAAATCTGTCTAGTTAGAGGACATCTGATAAAGCTTTTCTAAAATTGATTCTGTAATTTTATTAATATTCGTATATGCCTACTTCATTCAGTCTTTCGAGCCGATTCATATAATCCCTATTTACCTTATCTAAATCAACCATATCAAAATCAAACCCACTAGATAACATTTCAATCATCGTGATCTACAAAAGATCATGAGTTGCTATCCCAGCAACCCTGCGGACTACACATAGCTTGTTCTCTAAAAATACACATGTCATGCTAAGGAATTCATTCCGCACAATTCGGGTCGTTAATATTGTGTATGGGTAATAAAGACGACTTTACAAACGCTAAAACTTATACAACTAGTATTTTGCTGCCAACATATTTATAATCAGGCACTGCAACTCTACTGCTGTCGGTTGAAGTAGATTCAAACCTTTTTGATAATATACCTCTTTGCTATTTATTCAAACTATAGCTTTAATATTTTATTTTCTCTTGCAAGCAAAAATACTATTCTAGTCGAGCATAAGACCAGCAAAGAAAACATAGTTCCTCCAGGACGATAGATATACGACCTCATCTGATAAAAACCATAGCAAAATCATGGATGCCGATAGCTTTAAGACCGAGGTCTTCTAGAAATTCCATGAGGAGACCTATACCCACGAGTCGGTAAAAGTGAGTTAAAGAAGAAGGTTCAAACTTCCAAATCATAGTACCTAATTCTCATACAAATTCATTCTTAAAACAGTTTATCAATCACTAGGTACCACACGCCAAGACGAGTGCCAAATGTAGTGTCATTCATCAAGTGAGTGACACTTTCATTGCTATTATAAAACACTATAGGCATGCACGCTTTAATTTCATGACAATAAGACAGACTAATTATTACATTGTTAATCTGTGCTAAGAACTATGGCCCTCTTCGCCGAATTTTCAAATTTATCTCAGTATCTAGTCACATCAGTTGGGTCATACTATTTCCACAGTATAAATATGGACAGAAAGACTTTTTAGAACGTCATAAAAGTAAGGGGGTATTACACTATCATATCTATGATCATAGATAGATCTATGATCAAAGATATAATGATATTTTAAATTAGACATATATTATTATGGGTAATTTGTGAGTTTCGTAGATAGGTAAATGATGTAATGTGACAGTATAACATCCTCCTAAGGGGGATATAATCATGGTATGTCTATTTTACAATTTCATTATATACTAGCTGATGCCTGCGACTTCGCCCACGTGGATGTCGGTTATTATATACTAAAACCTTACTCGAGAACCACTCTATCCATTGGTGAAAACAACATGAAAATCGGTACAGAAGTTTTTCAGTTTATCGCGTACAGGACGACAGACAGACGCGGCGGAGGACTTTGTTTTATAATATGTAAGGATATGTGTCATTGGAAAATTTGAGGGTCAGAGATACGACATTTACTGATAAGTATTCTGGGAACGGGGCCTGCCTAAAAGGTACGGGGACATGCCTAAGCTAAAGGTCAGATAAGAAAGGGTTTTTAGTTATTATTATACTAAGACTATTTGCACGCCTCACAAATCTTCACCGTGTGAGAGTGCTCTACTCTCGATATGTCGCCTTGTCAAATTTTTCCAATATAACATCGTTTCTATGCTCTCAACATGGAATACTTAGATACATCGTAGAAATTTCTTCAACCTTTCAAAGTTATTATTGTTATTTATTATTTTCGCGATAACATGATGATGAGTCTTTGTCTCCTAATTCTTTTTTTTTTCATTTTAGGCAGTTTTTTTGAGCTATTTCTTTGGATAAGTATCAAAACTCAGATCTCAAGACAAAAATCTGATGTTTCAGCCAGATGGAAGGTGTAGCTACTTGGAGACCTTTATTAGTCCTGTTGTTATCCTCAGAAAGCGACTACTTTAGCCTGGTTTAAGTTGAACGCTCATAAAGCGCTAAAAGGTTCTTTTGGCGCGTGGGTAAAATCAGAACTAACGCCACCATCTTATTTTTATAATACACCAGCTGATGCCCGCGACTTCGCCCGCGTGGATGTCGGTTATTATTATATTAAAACCTAACTCGAGAACCACTCTATCCATTGGTGAAACCAGCATGAAAATCGGTGCAGTAGTTTTTGAGTTTATCGCGTACAGGAAGATAGACAAACGCAGCGGATGACTTTGGGTTATAATATGTAAGGGGATTTAACAAAACAATTGCACAAATATGTACCAACAGCGCCCCTCTGACAACGTCATTAGAGCATCAAATGATCCCTGTAGCAGTGTAATATCATTGTATAATACTATATTCCATGAAAGGTAAGTCTTGCACCCTAATTACGTAACACGCGATCACGATCATAATCTGAATCATTTTGAAGGATATTGCTAATCCATTGCTTCATATGTTCGAAAAATGTATCTGCTCAACAACGTAAATATCGCATTAATAAATGTTGTTGAACTATGAAACAGATTTTGATAGGTCGTGATGGGTAACATTTTTTTAATTTTTGACATTATAATTAATAATCCCTGACATTGTATTTAATCATTCTTAACATTATAATTGATAACCCCTGACATTGTATTTGATAGTATTTAACGTCTCCTTATTTTCGATATTGTACGGTTTGTTTTTAATTTTAATTCTTTGAAATATTTGTACGCTGGAAACAGCAGAATATTATGGACATCATATTATGTGTAACACCTATGTAACAACAATATTCTAACAAATAAATTTTTTACTTACTTACTTAATATAATTATGACAACGGCAATGTCAATGGCCTGCTCATAAGAATGGCGGAGTCATTTGCGTCATTTCAAACATTTTTCATCTCAGCTTTTAAAACTTCAAACAAATATAAAACTACCCACGTTAAATTCACAGAGAAGAGATTCACGTGTGAAATAGTGTTTGTACATCAATTTTGTGATCTGTGTCTGGCTTAGTCATGATCACGCGATTTATTTAACCGATTTTTTATTGACACGGCGCCAGCTTATATTTTGATTGGACCCATTCTATAGACAGTTCTAATAATAGTGGCGGTACAAAAAAGTGCCCGCCTCATAACGCACAAATAAAAACAGAAAAATAGTAAAAACAAAACGAAGTTCACTAGCTGTCATAGCGCATCCCGCTTATGGTGGAATCCCACGATCGGCAATATTGCAGACGGACACGCACGGCAGACGACCACAGACCGTCACGCACCGCGCACCGAGGCGCTTCCGATGTCTGCGATACCCCGCACGTATAATACCTTCCCACGGTCCATCGTCCGGGCTCGTCGGTGTCCGTCCGTAAAATCGCGGATCGTGGGTTTTCGGTATTAAAAGAATAGTTTTTCTACATATTAGTGTACTCATTATTAAATCATACGTGCGATATGCCTATATTAAGAGGCAAATCAAAGTTCAAGATAGCACTTGTTTTTGGCAAGTTGAGAATAATGCACTACCACAAACGCTTCTGGTTATGAGGCGTGCAACATATTTTAATCGTCAATGGAATTCAGTAAAGTTGGCTAGCGAACGTTTCTGATGATGCCAATCATCCCCTTGACCTATGGTCCATTCCTATAATTAACGGACCGTTATTGGTTAAAATTAAGACTCTTGTATCTGTACCGATAATGAAGCAAAGACCTCATAGCTTTTCAAAGTAGTCCGTCCCTTATGGAAGTAGCTATCACAGGTAAAATTAGCTTACGAATCCATTTATATACGTAATTCTAGCTGTTGCCCACGATTTCGTCTACGATCCAGGATGAAAAGTAGCCTTTATTCTTGTCCAGGTCAAGGTCTACCCCTATGCCAAATTTCATTGAAATGCGTTCAGCCGTTTTAGCGTGAAAGAGTAACAAACAAACAAACTCACTTCCGCATTTATAACATGACCTGCATTAGCACATAGGATACTTTTTATTCCGATATTCTTATGGGATCGAGATTTATGCGGGTGAAACCGCGAGGCACAGCTGGTCTATTTATAAGCCCAGTTTGCCAATTAAAAAAAACTACCAGTAGTAAGCAAAACGATTCGTTGATGTTTATAGGAACCGAGCATTACTCAGCCTTTCCGATACCGCCAAGCAACGAGTAAAAGCTCAAGTCTATAGGAGGACATACAATACGTCAGAAAATCAACTTTATTAGTTTAAATATGTTCACAAATTAGATAGTGACGTCAGACACGAGTGTTCTCATTTGTCGACTCGAATCGAATGAAGCCCTATCTAGTAACTGTTAGTTGTAATTACACGAGTGATATGGTGCCTACTAGCATGTATATCGCAAAAAGTGCGACAACCTATCTATAAAAAAGCGGCCAAGTGCGAGTCGAACCACGTACAATGAAGGGTTTCGTACCACCGAACAATATTGAATACTACTTAATTATCGACCAAAAAAACGCCAAAAAAAACACGTTTCTTGCATGTTTAGGGACTCCCTGTAATTATTAACTATATTTTATTTTTATTAGTTGTTGTTAAAGCGGTCATAGACAAATTTCAAGTGTCTACCTATTACCGATCAAAAGATTCAGCCCTGTGACAGACAGACGGAAAGACGGATAGCGGACCCTTAGTAATAGGGTCCCGTTGGCACCCTTTTGGTACGGAACCCTAGAAATATTGAGATATTTTCTAGACCCCACAGGACTTTAGTCGGTCTTAGATAGATTTAAAAAAAATACAAAGTAACTGTCTAACTCAAAATAAACGTAACTACACTATTTTACTTAAGACCTACAAACAAATAAAATACAATGTTTAAAACACTACGTAAAAATGAAAATCTACCTAACAATGTTTCACCTAAAGAAACCATTTACAAGAACAATGATCGAACTAACATGGCAATAAGAAAATAATGTAACGATCGTGAAAACAAAACGCGAAGGCCAACCATGATGAGACGTCTACGTCATACGTTTTAATGACAGTTACGTAATGACAGCTATAACATGTCAAAAATACCTTGTCCCGTCGGCCATCAACGAGTGACAAGGCTCAATGAAACAGGACCTTGGTCCACAGATATTTTCGTCACGCTACAAAACACTAGTGGAATGATAAAAAAGAAAAAAAAAAGAAAACCCGGCAACGATAATGTCTTGAAAATTGCTTGATTGTTTTAGTAATTCCGTCAATCGTTCACTGGTTAAACTGCCACTGAAATGAGGGGGAATACTTTAGTAAAAAATAGTAAACATCAAAAAAATACAAAGGTTATACAAAAATCTATCTACTCGTAATCTCCTCAGACTAGAAGTGTGAGGAGGTTTTGTAATTCATTCACTGTAACAGAAAAAGCGTACAGGAATTTGATTAAAACAAATTAAAAATGAAGTTAATAGATTATATATAGTAAATATTTATAAATTGGACGCTATCAAGAATCACATAGATTCGATAATTAAACAAAATCAATACAATGAGAACAAAATTAAGTCCAAGACCGAACTTTTTTTTACTAAACTCTATGCAAATTAGAAAAACGTGATATCTATCTTTGTAGTTCGAAACAAAGAAGCAGAAGGTTGGACATTAACACAACAAAGAGTTTGTGAGAGGTAAACGTTTTTCTTGACAATAATGCGAGCCAAGCGAAGCCAAGGCGGTCTCCACTCTATGAGAATGAGATAGGAGTTCTGTTAAGGCTGTACCCTACCTCAGATTTTACCCTACCTCACCATACTACTCGCGGCCTGAGTGAGAGCGAAACGGAGTGGGGCGCTAGCGGGTCTCAAGCTTCGAAAAGTGGAGGTAATTGCTTTTTATGGTGAAAATAATGGTAATTAAAAAAAAATGAAAAACATAAAGCCTACTTTATAGATAGTTCAGTTATTATGCAAAGTTTCATGATCTAATTTGAAGTATTTTTTTAATACCAGCGGTTTATAGTTCCGTTTAGAGGTAACTTTGGATTTATTTTCTATCGAGAAAATTTTATTAATCGTGTTTTCGCCAAACATAGGACCTACCATCAATCCTCAACTTTAACATATATTTATGTCAAAATTAATGCTGCAGTATTTTCGGCATAACAGAGGATCATGGTAAGCAATTTGAGTTAGGGTGCGCCCTTAAGAGTTTTAACTTTATGGTTTAGGTTGTTAGTTATGGTATACTTCAGGGCTAAACGAATGCGAGGTTAAGTAATTGGGGTTTATAATTAACTGACTCATAGATAAAATATTAGGTTTTTTCAAAATATGAGACTAAGAATTAATTATTCAACACTAATTGTAACAACATTTTGTTTTTATTACTTTAATTGAATTAACAACGTTACTTATGTTAGAATGAAAATATTTTAATCAAATTTTTCAGCCAATAAAAATGGTTCCACTTTTTTAACTCCACGTAATAAGCCGTATGTCATGTCTTTTCTTTTTCTTTTAATATTTACCCTCGCCGTACACAAATAGTCCCTTTTTTTGCTGTGTGTTTTTAGCTCATTTCTCCCCGTTGGCATCAGCCATCATCGTTCGGCCACACTTGATCTTCGCCTTGAAATCGTTGCCATGCGCGGCACACCATGACTTATAAGGCCGTAACCGACATACGGTGAAATTGTTGTGTTGCTCACAATGTACGCTAATTGTGTTCACGTTTTTATGGGTTTTAGTAAAAGAATGAAATGTTTCACTGTATTGGCGACAGTTGTGCAAAAATGTGTTAGATTGGATAAAGTAATTAATAATAATGACATCATTTATAACTATATTTTTATTCTAATATTTAAAAATATCAATTTATAAGTATGTATGTATTGAAAATTAATATGAATATATATTTTGTATTATTTAATTTTACTTGAATTATCATTTTACGTAGGTAGGTACCCTACCCCATAACGCCATATTTGTTTCATCACAACGAACTCATTTTTTTTTTTTTTCGACTAGAACTCTTTTGACGTTTCTGAAACCTTGTTCAATTTAATCTTTTATAAAACTCATGACAAGTATAATTATGATTAGCTAAGGATTAGCTGTTATATCTGGCAACCAATAGTTAAAATAAATTTACTGCCGATCTGAAGGAAAAATTTCGTAATTTTTAAGCACATTCGCATACGCAATCTGTCAAAAATACAATCAATTTACCAACATTTTTGACAAGTTTGACAGATAGCGACTTGAATGTGAACGGTACGTTACGTACGAGAATTGGCCTTCAGGTGCAATGACAGCTCTCTTCAAGCACCAAATTTTCACGGTGAGATTTTGCATAATAGCACGGCGGGTTAGAGTTTGGTCATTCAGCAAAGGGTGTAAGATTGTAACTACAGTTTAACACATGAAAGATTGTAATGTAGGTACCTATTATTTTTCAGTCAGTTTATTACTGTCTTGTAGATACTTAAATAGAGAAAATATACAAAGTTAATTGACTTGTCTCTGAAGTTAATAGTCAATTAGTCATAGAAGTAACGAGTTTAGTCAGAACGTGAGGTTTTACAAAGGTTTTTATGTTTATTTTTTATTTTTATTTCGTTACTGTTATTTAAACTTACCTATTCTTCATTTGAAATAAGATCAGACATTTAAATAAGCCTTTTTTACAGTCCGTTCAACCGATTTTGACTTCTATTGCGTTGGTGGCATGACAAATGGCAGCTGCAGTAGACAGTTGGTATTGTGTAACCTTTTTTGCTTTTAATGCCATCCTTATGTCTACGGTACAGAAGTCAAAATCGGTTAAATGGACTGTAAAAAGGTTTGTTTAAATTTCTAATCTTATTTCAAATGGAGTATAATTATTGTTAATCTAGGAACATGCATACAGAACCCGGTACGTAGAAACTACTAAAAGTAGGTAATTTTCCAATAAAAAATGAAATCTAAATGTTAACTAAGTAATAAAAGTTCAGAACACGCAATCACGAATATAGTAAGACCCCAATTACATGAAATATTTCCATGCACACGAAAATCTTCGCAGCGTCGTCATTGTTATTGATTTAACTGTTTTTCGTATTCACCCCTATATACGAGTACATTAGTAACCGGTCACGTTTTGATATTGGGGGATAGTCTATACTTCCACGAGTACGTGTATAATAATAATAACCGTGTATTTCGATCAATAAAGGATCATAGTAGGCACTAAATTAAAAAGTACAATTAAAAAAACTCCAAACAAACATAATAACAAACTTCGATTGCTCTGTGGAGCATAAAGCAATGGTTCAGGTACAGACAACCGAACCTCTGCGCGAATGCCCTCAGGATACCGCTGGAGCTAGCCCGAAACTTGCGCAACAGGGATGCGCACAGTTTTCGCATAGTTGTATAGGAACAGTCTACTCGCGACTCGGTGAACATCCCTGATGCGGAATCGGACAGAATCGGGGCAGCCTCTCTTAATTCTTGAAAGCCCGTTCTGTTCAGAGGCCCTAGTGTGAGTTTCTTTTAACTATCTCAACTTTACGCATCGACCGCGTTCGGTGCTCCGATTGGCCCTTCACTGACCTTCACTGGTGAAGGGCCAATCGGAGCGCCAAACGCGGTCGATACGTAAACTCGAGATGGTTAAAAAGAAACTCACACTAGGGCCTCAGTTGTCAAATCTCAATACATCGATTGGTAGATGTTTCGGATGATAACAAACAATAGCTTCCATGAGATTGACAAATATTGAACTGATCAGGGACTTGTCCAAACATCCAGAATGTCGAAGTGCCTAGATATACAGTCGATAGTGTCCCAAAACTTTTATAAACAGGGGCCGTATTATGAAGTATTAATGCCATGATTATTCCACTGCAAAAAAAAGGATGGTGCTATCGGCCTTCTATAGCTCCGTCTCACTCTCACACTGGAAAAGTGATGGCATTAATACGTCATAATACGGCACCAGTTCATAAATAACAGCAGTATTTGTATTATTTGTATCTAATATTTACCTCACTTCTCGCTTCTCAGCCTCCTCCTGTGACAGATCCTCCTCTACGGAGTAATCGAGGATTGACTTCACTCCGAAAGAGCGTAATCTGAAATGTCAGAAACATTAACATTAGCATAATACCTATAATCAGCCCACAATGTTCCAACTGTTGGGGCATATGAACAATTAGTTAGACGTTAATTTCTTCTTCACGAGGTTCTGGAGACACCTTACCAATTTGAAGGAAGACAGAATTATTGTTATTTGTGATTTAAGTGCAACAACGGTCTATACAGACCATCTCTATGACAGTTTAAAAAGGGTTATACAGATGGTTACGCATAGACACAGTCGATTATTGACGAGGCACAGGAAAACTGCAGATAGCTCTGAAGAAAATTATAGCCATTTTAGTGAACATTTCATTAAAGCTATTCAAGTGGCCACCATATGGCCCAAGCAATATAACAAAAATATAGGTATCGCATCGATACGAAAAAAATAAAAATGGGGGCTACGAATGAAAATTGCAGTCACAATGTAGCAGATGAACATTTTGCAGATAGTATAAAAATAAAAGTTATAAAACTAAAACCCAACTAAGGCAAAAAAGTCAATACAAAAATGTATAAACAAGACATCACAAACAGACAAATTAAAAATCCAGAGTCACACGTGTTAGGGCATAAATCTAACTGATTACGTGTAGTTCCAGATTTTTTATTTGTCTGTGTGTTAGGGCGCCATATTAAATTTAATGAATCGTCACAAAACCTATGACCAGAGGACGATCAAGAAGCTTCCAACGATACCTTATTTGTCAAATTATGATGAGCAATTTAGAAGTTATGAGGGAACACATGAACATACATACATATCGGTCAGAATCATAACCCAAAAAAACCGCTAGGATGAAAATGGGAGTGAAAACCGTAAGCCAGCGGATATTCAATTTAATCGGACAGCTCGTACAGCTTATTTTCATGTTACCAAGTAATGAAATGACAATAAAAATCCTGTCATTACTTATGCGTTATTGCTAATTACAGCTCGTAAAGGCAAAGTGTTTGTGTTACACGTTACTCTATATGTAACGATCATCGAGGTGAAGTACTTATTTTGTAAAGGGTAGTCTCCAAAACCATAGAATTTTTCTCCTTAGTAAACAATAATGGTAATGGCGACGGTAATCTCAATTGTTTATGCCCAGAATTTTGCTACGACTTTGGCTTCTTCTGTAGCATCCATCAGTTCCTGTACCACAGTAGACACAGACAGCCCCAAAAAGATGTATACGTGGACAAAGAACCATTTTATTGTCTACAACCAATGTTTCTTGGAAATTTATTTTACAATGTTGTGGAACAAAGGTTTTGGGCAATCAAATGGTTCCTTTTCCGTGTATACATCTTTTTGGGGCTGACTGTACACACAGCTACAATTCAATCTATACATTTCCAGTATAAGCTGACCTCGCATTGTACGGAAATCCTATACAATGCGAGATCAGCATAAACTGGAAATGTATAGCTTCATGTGTAGCCGTGTGTACCACCATCATAGTACAGATTTTTTTTTGTTGATTCTATATTTTAATTCTTTGATAGTTGCTATATATTTCTGTTTTGTACTCATGTTTATATTAGATCTATTGTGTTTTATTTAATTGTTATGTTACTCGAGTTAATTATCTTTTTGTATGCACGTGTTTCTGTGACAAATAAACTTATTTTTCTTTCTTTCTTTCTTTACATTTTGACTCGTCGCAAACATGCATGACGTATTTCGTAGTATCATCATCAGTTCAGAGTCTTTTTCGTCTAAGAATCCATCTCCCGATACAACTTTCCTTGCCATTAAGTAATAGGTACTTTTGACCTTAATTATTATTTTCAGCCGAAAGACGTCCACTGCTGGTCATTGGGCTGCCGCAAGTATCGCCACTTCGACGGATTCTGTGTATCTCATGTTCTAGTATCCAGCTGACCGATCGGCTCAACGATGACTTATCATGACTAGGAGCGACAGATTCATTACTAAACATAATAATCCATTAACTAGAAAGCTATATTTGCTCAGTATTATTGCTGTAGCAGTAGCAGCCCGGAAACTGGATTTGTGCCCGATTGATGGCAATAGGCTCGCCCCCTATTACACGGGTCTGGCCCCTATCATAGGTACACCTCTGCCTAACCCTTCAAGAAATACAGGCGTGATGTTTCTATTTATCACAATAAACTATTTTGTATTTTTGTATTTGTGTATGTAATGTATATTTGCCCACCGGCGCGCGTGTATGACCAGCGCGCATAGCATAACCACCGTAGAAACGGGTTTTGTCGACGGAAGAATAGATAAAATGACAGTTTGTGATTGTTCATCTGTCATTTTGTCTATTCTTCCGTCGACAAACCCGTTTATAAGGCGGTCGTGCTACGTCTGCAGATGTATGAACGTAAACAAAGTAAAAGGATCAGAGGAGGTGTACAATAAAGTATATATAAATATAAATAAGGATCGTAACAGATAGCGGTCTGCAGTTTCTGACTACTCCATGGGAAAAAAGCGTGAGTTTATGTATGTTTTACCTCTCGATAGTTGGTTTGATGGTGTTCTGATCCTCGCCCGCGACGAATTGGCCATAGAAGGTGGCCTTCATAAATAGCTCGAACAGCCGCTGCCCCACCACCTGACGCATCCGCTTCATCAACTGTGGACATGGAGAATGTTGGAATCAGAACTTTGTTGAAAGTTATACAATCGACAAGGGATACAAGCAACGATTCAGAATCATCAGAGATTCCCACAAATGGGATTGCCATTGGTCGTTGGCGTCATCTTCCTTAACATTATAACTTAATAGTCCAAAAATCATCTTCACCATCATCATTGACCTCTCCTTTATATATTTATTATCCATTTATTCGGGATCAAATCAAATCATTTATTCCTTCGCAAACATGGGTAAATTGTAATTGTCATAAAGTTTATTTTCCATGTTTTTCCATCACATGGGCATGCAAATCATATTCAATTTTAATTTAGTTAAGACTTCGCAATGATCATGTTTTTCTCTTTTTGTTCTCACACACTATTGTTTACATTTCTTTCTCATTTCTCCTTTTGCAGGTCTGCTGGAAGAAATTTCTTAAAAAATAAGCAGTACCTTTGTACTCATATTATAATAATGTCATATCTCTATGTATTTTACTGTGTATACATCCTTACATATTATAAAACAAAGGCCTCCACCGCGTCTGTCTGTCGTCCTGTACGCGATAAACTCAAATCTACTGCACCGATTTTCATGCTGTTTTTCACCAATGGATAGAGTGGTTCTCGAGTATGGTTTTAGTATATAATAACCGACATCAACGCGGGCGAAGTCGCGGGCATCAGCTAATAAATAAATATAATCCCATTTTTACAAATTTTACAAATTAATTTCAAATCATTCGAACCACAATAAACAGAATAGGATAATATATGATTGGCGCAGTATACTTACGAGTAGTTACTTCTTTTTCTTCCATATCTGTCTATCACTCGTCATCTCAGTGTTCTCTTCTTTCTCATATCTTGCACACTATCCAATCATATCTATTATATGTCATATCTATATTAGCAGTGGTGCCAAAGTTTTGCTCAATGTAAGACAATTTGTCCTTAGCACAGACGAGACGAATAAATTTTATGTAATAATACTTTATTCATCTTTAATTATTATTAGGTACCTATTAATCCATGGTCCTAAGTGATCCTAAATATCATTTGATACATTAATGGCGTGCGAGTAAATGATGACCGAGATAGAAATTACAATAATTATATACCATTATCCCATTACTGCTATATTTACATCGCTACCATAAATATTATTTACTTCACTCTTCTTCAATTTAGATACAAGTATTTTCAGAGTTGTTTATAACATAAAAGTACCTAGTAATGCATATAAAAGTACCTATACTTTGCCAAGTTTTTCCAACCACTTTTTACTTCAATAAAGTAAAATTAATGACATAGAAAAGTTTGGAGTTGCAAATGGACTTATAAAAACAGAAAAATGTAATTCTAACGTCTATTTTTATGTAATAATAGGAGTGAAATTGATGAACTACCTATCTGAGAGGCAGTAGACCTGGGTAAGGATCTAACGATAAAATAACTAAGGTAATGGAACTGAAAAACACAAGCGAGTAAAAAATCCTTATTACAGTGTAGGACCAACCTATAGATTTTTTGGTTATAGATTTTACAAAGGCATTCGACACGAATGACATTGATCAACGATCAAACAATGTTCGTTCGACTATTTCATACTACCGACAGAGCTACCATTTTGCGTATAAACTCGCCATATTGATACAACAGCAAACCCATTGTCAAGGTTATAAAAAGAAGTCTATTACCAGCCAAACCACTCGTGAAAGCAAATATAATCCTTACACAATTAACATAATGCATATGTTCGCATATTCGGAGTTGTTCTACTTATGTCAGCTGTTTAAATACTGGTTCCATACAAGTTGTTGCTGATGAGCATAAAAAAGTAGTTCATCTACCCACGCTGCACTTACTAGTCACATGACGAAGGCACCTGTCCCACTGCCTGCGATTAACGAGAAGCGAGGAGAGCTAACAACTAAAAACGAGTTGACGAGCAACGAGCAACTCGCTGGTATACATAATATGTACACACGGCTATCGAAATCTACTACGGAAATCCTATACAATGCGAGATCAGCATAAACTGGAAATGTACAGCTTGTAGCCGTGTGTCTCGAGTGTTCTGCCCGTCAAGCAAGTGTCGCTGTGGGAGAACTCTCTGCTAGCTGTTACCGCTGCGACAAATGACTACTCGCTGCCGGTGAGAAAGTCAACGATGAAATATTAATTTATGTATCTCTTTTATTACACGGGACCGACAATAGTTATGAATGTTCCTTGAGCAAGAAAACCGTTGATAGCTAGTCGTTATCTCGGGCAGTGGGACAGTAGGTGCCTAACAATTCTATTTATATTGCTCTAGAATTCAAATTTCATTGATACGACTAAAGTGCCAACGATAGTGATCGAACGAGTCGATCACTATCATTGGCACTTGAGTCGCATTGCCAATTTGCATTTTTGGCAATTCTATTTAAGGCGCTGCACCAACAGGGACAACGTAAAACGTCCACTTTTTCGTCGCAGTTAGCCGTATCGCTACATACTCGTATAAGCCAAAAAAAATTCAAAAGGCATATACAGACATTTTATGACACAAGAAATATTAGAAGAAATATTAGAAATATTTTGTAACTATAAAAAAGGGAAAAAGAATCAACTAAAGAAATATGTAAAATTGTTCTAACTTATGGTTTTTTTTTAAATTAAATTAAAACTGCCAAATAACTTTCATATTATTGGCGAACACGATTCAAGAAGATAGATAGAGAAAGATTCAACAAAAATTAAAAAACATCGTCGTTTTCAACCGTATTTGTATACCGCGATGCACTACTGTCGCTTCACCTCCTGCAATAGCTAAGCTTTTCTTCTTACCGAGCCTTAAATTAAATAAAGAAGTTTAGCCGTTTTCGCAAAATATTTAGTTCCTATTTCATTCCCACTTTTCTCATGTACGGTCGCGGTCTGAGAATGTTTACCACCTTAAGGCTTATAATTGCATGCACACATCTATGTCACAAGGTCGATGATTCAAAATTCAAACCTATTTTCTTTGTTAAATGTCATTATGGTAATGTGTCATTTTGGACTTTACTGCAAACAGTGTGGTAAAGAATCTTATTTGAAAACTGATAAACATTTTTAGACATCGATAGTACAAGCTTAAATTCTTCTTCAGGAATCTTATCTTTAGAATTTCAATTCACTGCAATAGAAGTTTAGCCTGAGCATGACCTTTGTAGTAAAACCTATCGGTCTACTACTTGTTAGGCCTGATATGAAATCACCAGTAAACCACCCTGTAATACCTATATACCGGCGCGTGCGCAAGTTCTAAGCGAATTTTATTCGACTTACATTTTTTGTGCATGCCGCGTTGCTTGATTGAAATCTATTCGGTGAACTAAAATCAAAAAGACATAATTATACTCAAAATATCCAGTATTCCACATAGAACTGCTCTTCTGGGAAAAAGTTTTTTGGAATGGCATCTAGAATTTACAATAGGATACCTGTGGACATTTTAAGCACCAAGGAACTCCCACTATTCAAATAGATTGCGTAATTTTCTAATTGACAAAGCTTACTACACGATCCAAGAATTTCTTTATAATTAGTACCTACTACAATCTGTCACCGTACACCTAATTGCTATCTTGTAAGATTTGCTTTTTATACTGCATGTTGAAATAATTATTGTATGCCTATTAGGCAGGACATATGGAACTGTAATTTACCTAACATCTGTCTGTATAACCTATGCCCACAATAAAAAGATTTGATTTGATTTGATAATTAGTAACAACCCAGTTCCAAGTTAATTTTTACAACTTTTTACCAAACTAGGAAAATCAATATGGATTCCAAGTTTTTCCCAGCTTCGTTTATTACAAATTAATCCAAATTATGTATTGTTGGAAGGTATAAAAAATGACGATAACACCATAATGATGTGAACCGATACCAAAGAGTCCTCATTAATCATCAAGATAAGCTATTTTTATATGAACCCTGGCGAGCACTATCTACCATTTCCTTCATATAATATGTAAAAGCGAGTACTTATTAAATTGATAGTGTACATAAATAAAGATGTTTATGTATTTGAAGACGATGCCAAACGGTAATTTGCGAACATATTTTATACACCTTCAGTTTTCAAATGAATAATATGAACGGGCATTGCACCTAAAACGATCAACCCGCACTGGGCCCACGCGGCTGATTAAGGCCACTCCTCTCACAGAGAGAAGCTCCGAGTCCCAGCAGTGGGAACATCTATAAGCTGGTAAATGCTATGCAATCTAAGTATAGATACGTATTGCTCGCAGAACGAATACTCGATGGAGACGAAAGATTCTAGAGAGGCGACCGCGACTGAAAGGCGCAGCGTGGGTAGGTCCCCCAACAACGTGGACCGGTGACCTGGTGAAGGTCGCGGGAATCCGCTGAGAGAAGTACAGAATCGGTCGTCGTAGCCTATGACCAGCAGTGGACGTCATTCGATTGAACGATAATGATAGATACAAATTTCGCTTGTTTGTATATGATAAGCATGTGCAAAATGAGATGGTGGGGGCCGGATCTCTCAACAGAATCAGAGTAGCCTTAGCAATGAACACGTAACGAGTTTGCGCGTCGCTCATTCGCTCTATGGAACAATGACTCATATTTTATGAACATTTCGCATACGATTTAATGTTATTTGAGTGGTTCAGGCCGATAAGTACTAAAAATAACACCAAATCTTATTTGGAATGCTAGTCGCAAGAATGTTTTAATCACTTCAAACTGTATAAATAACTTTGACATGTAGCAGTAACTGAAAAAAATCTAAGATTCTCTTCAGAAATATTCCGAACATAGACCTAAGCAAAAAAGGATATAAGGTTCAAAGTTACTTAATATAATAGCTAATGCTTAGTTGGACCATCTAAGCCGTCCTTCATTCGACCTTCCCCAAAGTCAAATTACAAAAACTTGTTATGCGGTAACTCAGTTATATTGAATAATAAGAAACTTTGGCGGCATCTACATCGCCACATGCAAACTACGTATCAAAGGCCTGACGACACACAAAAATCCTGGCGTCAAGTAAATCCTGCATCGCGCAATGAGTTAACCGCGCGATGGACATATACAAGATTCTGACATCAATTGCTGGGCAGTTGCCCGCCAGACACAACACCCGTCCGGAGGATCCTCCCTTTTCTATGGTGGATGAGTGAACTTTACACCCTGTTCCTCATACACCTAAAAAACTATTTATGTATTGATTTGTAGGTTGAGTCTGCCGAAGGAGCTTGGGGACTACCACAAGCAAAGAGAGGTATAAGCCCAGCAGTGAGTGAACTCGGACTGTGGATGATGACAATGATGATGAAAACGGTTCTGATGATCAAAATGGGTAAAACCATGCCGAGATAAGACCAAAAAAGAGGTCAACGATGACGCCTATTTGCCCAAACTTTTTTTTGTGTTTGTTACGTAATTACTCCGCCAATTAAGAATTGATTTTGATGATTCATTTTTGTTTGGTAGGTTATGCTTCAGAAGTGGTCCCATATACATTTTATTAACTTTGCTTGCTTAGTTTTTGAGTTAGCTTCAATAAGTAATACCTATTTTTCTCACTTAGCCTATATGGATGATATTTTAAGTTCCCATCACTTTTTTTTTACATAGCGTTATTCGAATTTGTGTGGGGTAATAACCACAACTAAAAAGTGAAAAATAAAATCATACAAAAAAAAAACGATATCCATAAAAACAAAAAAAAATTAAAAGTAACTTTAATTTCATAAGTCGATGGCAAAAAACGAAAATTGAACCAAAGACCGACTTCAGATATTAAAGTTATTTTTCACTTTTTAGTGTATTTTTTTTGGAAGTAGGTTGTTTTCTTTTTATTAAAGCCTATTCTTGTTTGTGTTCTTTCTTTGCGTCATGTTTACGCAAATAAAGTATTTTCTTTTTTTTTTTCTTTCTAAATGGTTGAAAAAGCAAGGTTTGAAAAGAAATCTTCATCAGACGATTGTCGAATTAAGATCTAATTAATAAAAACTTGCTTGGGCACATCCTATCAAATCCTGAGCAATAGCTTATGTAGCTAGTTAGGTCTTCTTTACCCAGATTTTTAGTACCTTCAAAACCCCGTCACAAAATCCAAAAATTAAAATTTGTTCGTTTTTAGTTCACCAACGTTACATGTGCCTTCACAATAATTTCTTCAAATTTGTTCCTTACATAACTAACATTGAAAAATTGCTAAAAGAGCCAAGTTTACTGAATCCAGCACTGTTTGTACACCGTGGTTCGGATTACGAAGTAGTAAACAAAATTCCAAGCTGCAAGATTGATAGGTGGGCTACTGATACAGGTGGCTAGCTAGTGGTACATAACGAACTTGTATATATTATGTAGTTTGTTTTATTAGAGAGAGGATAGTCTTAAGAAAAAAAAAAACTAAGTGAAGAAAATACGTTTATTTGCGGTAAACATGACGCAAAGAAAGAACACAAACGCAAAAAAGAACAAGTTGGGGTTAATCTATGCATCACATCCACGTAAAACGGCCTTCGCTCAGCATAATGCTGCGATCCTATGCGAAACAGCCTCAGCGCGTTTTTGTTTTGTTGCACGTTACTCCCTGGCTAATAATATCAAAAAGTTTATTTTCTTATTTCGTATCAGCACAATGACAGCTCGTACAGTGGTTATTGGCCATATTATTATTGTTTGTATTAGGTAATCCAGCAACATGGTACCGGGAATCGCAGCTCATGGTCGGCCGTATATAGATTTAATATAAGGATTATTATGATATACATTACTCGTAAAGGCTATCAAACTAAATGCTTAAGATGCTCTACTAAAACTTAAAAACCGAGTACAAAGAAAAGAAGATTCTACAAAGTTTATCAGACATTAAATAAATCTAAAGGAGTCAACAGCCTTCAGAGGTTCTGCTAGAGATGGGAGATCTTAAATTAACAGGTGTGTGAATCCATTGTTCCCATTTTGGACAACGATTCGTAAAAGGCTCTGTAGCCATGCTCTAGCCGAATAACCAGAATGGCCGGGCATTCCGCCTGTTAAATTCTACTGGATTCGATTTTGGAAGAATAGCACCTTAGTCAATAAATAAGTTAGATTGAGAGTGCATGTTTACATCTACTACAAAAACTGAGACACTTGTTCAACGCGTGTTCAACGTCAGTTTTATGTCAAACTTCATACAGAAATGTCATGTTTAAAAGGTGTTTAGGCCAAACAACTCATAAACACGGTTTTGTGGTAATAAGGTTAGTGTTTTACTATTTACAGTATAGGTTCTAATCAATTCATATAATATACTGCAATGTAGGTCAGTTCAGACCGCGACGTAAAGCGACGCGACGCTGCGCGCACTTTTTAACAATTATGAAACTTATTTTCGTCACGAAAAAGTATAATTTCAGTGCGAGCGTTGACACATGTCAAAGCACGCTGAGATGCGCGGTGCTTCGCAACGCGTGTACCTTATTGTCTACAAGTCATAACTTATGAACTCTGTAGAAAATTTGGTAATTTATAATGAAATTGGGGTAATCTTGGTACTAAAAATGTGAATTACAAATTCGAATAACGTTTTTTATTTTTTTCTGGTAATGTCGGATCGGACAGGGTTTTTTTTTACGTATTGTGTATCGATACCCATCACTTTTATATATTGTACATCGGAGGAGCTCCCGGCTAAGTAATAATAGCCGCACGGGTCGATCCATCAGGTAAAACTACGCTTGCCTGGGTTGGTCCGTAGATGGGTGACCATCGTGCCACGGAAAGCACGTTAAGCTGTTGGTCCCGGTTGTCATTTGTAGATTTTTGACAGTTGTTACTTACGGGCCGTCAGAAGCCCGAAAGTCTGACAACCAGTCTCACCAAGGGGTATCGTGTTACCCAGTAACTGGGTTGTGGAGGTCAAATAGGCAGTCGCTCCATGTAAAATACTGATATTCAGCTGCATCCGGTTAGACTGGAAGCCGACCCCAACATAGTTGGGAAAAGGCTTGGTAGATGATATCGATATCCATCATGTCTGCGGAGTTTTGCTAGATAATTTAATTTGACCCTGCACACAGAAGTTATACCTCTCCATACAATTCCAGAATCCATACATTTACTAGCATAATCCTTTACCATTTTAGTAAGTGTCGTAAGATGGGCCTTAAAACTTACAAATAACTTACACACGACTTCAAGTGCATGTTTTTCCTTTTGGCACGAATTGGCACTGGCACAAATTAACAAGTTTTTTGTTGAAATATTATTCATGATCTGCCAAGATTGATCTTACTATTAGTATTATAGTAAATATTGCGTTGCTGCGAGCAACCAGTTAAAAATACGTTATTTTTTCCGCAATAGTCGTGTGACGAGAAGGTGACATAGATACTTTTGGTGGGATGGCAGCAGTCCACTTTTAAATTCGAGTGGACTTCGCTCCACCTGAAACTATCTATATTGAGCTGGCTCGTGACACACAGGAGGGCGCAAGACGGCAGCTCATCTCATACAGATCTACTCCTTTACTAATTAAAGAAGATTATTCGCCGTCTATACATTTTTGGGCTAAAGGTGGAAGTGCCAGCCAAACAAATTAAAGCTATATTCCGAAAGATTTTTTATTACTACATGCTATTACTATTAATTATTTTAACTACAAAACATACTGAAAACAGTATGTTTCAAAATCGTATAACATCGCAGGAAATTGCCCTACAGGTTTGGCCCAATAGTGAAAAGTGGAGAGAATAACATGTTCTAACGGAATATATCTTTTTTTTTTTATTTGGCCGACACTTTCATAATTTAACCCAAAATGAACGATCTCCTTTAACTTTTATTTCCAGTATCTGTGAAGTTTCTTGCCCGTTCTTCTCCCAAACTATTACGGGTTGGAATGGGTAACTAGCTTCATGTTTCTGACTAACCAACTTCTTGACAATTCAAAAGTGCCTGTAATTAGTTTAATTGAAATAAATATATACCTACTATACTACCACAAAACCGTGTTTACCAGTTGTTTAGCCTAAACACCTTTTAAACACTACATTTCTGTATGTAGTTTAACATAAAACTAACATTAGACACGCGTTGAACAAGTGTCTGAGTTTTTGAGGAATATAATTTTATTTTAAAAATTCTTATGAAAAATGAGTCAAAACGCCTATGAAAGAATAATCGAATCGTTGCCAATAGGTTTGGTTTCTATTTTTAGTAAATCTTATCAACACGAGGAAAATACCCACAGATTTTTTTTAACATAATGATGCTGTTTCTAAGCTTGCTGTTTTTTCGTAATACTTTTATAGTACTTATGTTTTATTTCTAGCAAATCTTTTTATAGATATATCCACATTTTAATTAGGTTTACTATACCTACGATTATGATCTAAAAGTTGTGTGGTTAATCTCTCAACGGAGCATTATGATAGACATTCCGATTTCCGATATTATTTGTTACAGGTCTTTAAATTTTTGGTTCTAGGACATGTCGTTTTCGTCACGATGTTTTCCTTCACCGTTATGTGTAGATAAGTACCTATTATGATAGAGTCCCACATATTTACTCAACAAAGTCTAATTAAGAAATACAATACCTAAAGGAAATACATTATATTCATAATGACGTAAGTCATATTTTGTGGTCTAATTATTTGTCATAATAACTACCAATTTTCCTTAAAAGTAGGAATAATATCTACAAACAAACGTGCCTAAAGATGACGAATGGATTTACCATAATAAGTTAGTATTTAGGTAAGCCAAATATGGTGTTCATCGAGACATAAAGATGTCATTGCCAAGCAACCACAGAATAATACTCCGACAAAATAAACTCTTTCTGGACAAAAAAATCGATATGAAAAATGATACTAGGTACCTAACACAATAAAACTTGCTTGGTTGCAAACTTGGTTGTTAATGGTTTTTAACCCACGACGGAAAAAGCCCCTCTTTTTCCTTTTAAGTACCTATGTTATAAGTTTAACGTGTGTATCTGTGTGTCTGTCTACGCCATCGTAGCTGCCAAACGGCTGAACCGATTTTGATTTTTTTGGTTTTGTTTGAAAAGTGACTTGATCGAGAGTGTTTTTAAATATTAAAAAAAAAACTTTTATTAGATAGATGCTTTGTTTAAGTAGGGGGTTTTTAAAATTTTTAATTTTAAGGGTACTTGTTATAAATAAATAGATGAGACACCTAATTGGATTAATGAGCTAGATTGTGAGCAAAAGGTACTTTAGTAAAATGGCGTGAAAATTGGGTCAAACCGTCACAGTAGAAAGAAAAGCCTGTAAGAACGGGAGTAAATTAATGAAAATTGTTTGAAACTTCAGTCTATGTACTATCGCGGAAAGCCATAACTAACCACCGTAAGGACTATTCTTGCATGTAGTGCTTGGCGGCTATAGAACCCGGGCGATAACGTAGCGATAGTACTTACTAATTTAATTACTCTAAGTAATTAAATTAAATTAAACATTTCTGTAGTTATAAGCGCGCTCGCGCAATCGTTCAGATTTGTTTTTGTATGACCTACGCTTTGTAGGATTTAAACATTGATACTTGATCTCTACTGTTTCATTTAGCTCCAACAAAAATCGGCCACCGATTGTATACCGTTTGCGGACGCTCTAAGACAGATTTTACCAGAAAATTGTTGCCAGGGTAAAGATAGTAAGTATAAACGTTTGGAATTATTATTTCTCCCATTACCTCCCCGATGGATAAGTATGTAGGTACTATTCAGATAAGATGCTTAGTAGGATTGTCGGTATCGCTACCGATGTGATAGGTACTAATCAAACGTAATATTATGATGACGTCACATCGATATAATGTTATGAATTTATTCATGTTGTTTACATTTCAGGTCACAGTCAGATATGAATGAATATGCGATAAACGTTAACGTGGGTACGATAGACAAGTGTTTATTTATTTAATCATTATATCAAGCAACATTACTTCCTTACATATTATAAAACAAAGTCCTCCGCCGCGTACGTCTGTCGTCCTGTACGCGATAAACTCAAACACTACTGCACCAATTTTCATGCTGTTTTCACCAATGGATAGAGTAGTTCTCGAGTAAGGTTTTAGTATATAATAACCGGCATCCACGCGGGCGAATTCGGCATCAGCTAGTAACTAATAAACTTTAATTAACATATCGCTGGTTCTAAACTGTTGCCTAAAGAAGAAAGCGGAATTTAATGATAAACATCACTATAGGTTCATAAACTCACGCCTCCTGCTACGATCCTTACATACTAATTTTGCTTCGTTTACGTTCATAATTCTGGTCATACACGGACGCCCGTTGTGAGATGAACATCTGGTTACTAGAAGGCTGCCCAACATAAAAATTAACTAACAAGCTGTCAAATCTCGTGTAACTGCTACTGTGATTGGTTGCCTAAAATAGAAACAGTCAATTGACTTGAGATGGGTATAACAGATTACAAACCGTAAAAAGTAATTTAGTTACAATTCAATTCAATTCAATTCATTTATTCAATAACAATTTACATCGTGTCTGAATTTGTATAACTAAATATTATAAGAAACATGCATGCAATCTATATGTAAATCATTCCAATAATCCAAATTTCATTATAATCAAAATAATAATAAAAATAAATAAAAAATTAGTATCAAAATAAATGTCATAATAGTCAATTCTTAAAATTCAATAAAAAATTAATTTCAAAACAATAAAATTTAATTTTCAAAACAATACTATTAATTGGCATTTAGCTATGAACTCTTAGATTTGTATAAAAGCAAAAGAGACATTCATCATCATCATCTGCCTAGCCTTTTCCCAACTACGTTGGGGTCGGCTTCCAGTCTAACCGGATGCAGCTGAATACCAGTATTTTACATGAAGCGACTGCCTATCTGACCTCCACAACCCAGTAACTGGGTAATACGATACCCCTTGGTAAGACTGGTTGTCAGACTTTCGGGCTTCTGACGACCCGTAACGACTGTCAAAGATCTACAAAAGAGACAATCAAACCATGAAATAAAGATAAAAGAGTTAAAGGCCTATATATGTATATAAATAACTAGATATAGACCTCATTTCGTTGAAACCGTTCAACTCAACGCTGTTCTAATTCCGTGAGAAAATGCCTAGAGCCCACGTGAAAACGTTTCAAGTTTCTTAAGAAACGCAAAAGTCTCACACAACTGTATTTCAAAGCTAATGAAAGCTCCATTCTTTCTCTATTATTTCAAAGCTAATGAAAGTTCTTTCGCTTTCAGTTTTATTTCAAGTCTTAAAAGAAGATTTAATTATGAAGAAACAAGAAAGCAAATAAGGCGTATGTAATCAAGCTTTGAATTAATAGAATCTACCAGAATATAAAATTATGTCATTCGAAAGAGTCCTTGAAAGGAATCCAAGAATAAAAACGAACTTACACCTAAACTCAATTGCAAGGCAACAATACGAAAACCAATAAACGTTATGTACCTAACCGAAGTTTCGAAGTGTCGGGAAACACAAATTTTAAGACAAGACGCATGCCAAGAAATGCAGTTGAGCAAAACTAGGAGAACGAAGAAAAACATCTTAAAAATGGACCGGTAATTAGTAAACTTGATTGGCATTTAGAAGCTGAAGATTTTGGCAATGTGGATGGACAAGTAGGTAATTTGTTGCGATGCGGGATATAAACATGTTTGTGGAGACTAGAGAGTGCCTTGATAAATAATATTTATTTCGAAAATTGGTTAAAAATAACATTTTCACTTGTTTTAAACTATATGAGGTCAATGTTTCCCAGCCGACTTCTCTGAGAAGAAACACCGACAAACTGAAAGTCCCTTTTAAAGTTCATACAATATCTTGTAATGGTCAGAGAGAACCATATAGGTAAATGTCTAAGGTTGACTGGACCTATCCATAGTGTCCACGACCATAGGACTCCTTTAAGATCTTTAAAATTACACACATACTTATAAGTTACATGAAGCCTGTTTTCAGAAAAGCGAATAGCACACCCACAATGCACCATGTAATAAGAGGTTGCGGGAATTCGCTGGATACTCCCAGCACAGAACCGGTTGTCATGGCGATGGTTAAGAGAGGCCTATGTCCAAAAGTCTTTCAACATAGTAACGTAATAAGAAGCTAGTCTATTGCTATAACTCATGACATTCAAAATTCTACCATGACCAATGAACAGATCTATGTAAACATAATTATTGTTTTATTCAAAGACAGCGTTTATAATATCCTCGGCTAAAAATAGTAGCGTAGAAATGCATAGCGTAGCATAAGACCTTGCACTATGTATACATTTAAAAAGATTACCTACTCAACCGATTCTGGTAGACAGAGAGTCGCCTGGTGACTCATTTGTGGAGATGGTAAAAGGGATTAAAATTAAAGTAATAGGTTTTGTTTCTGACATCGGATTCAGACAGGTTTCTGGTGCGTCCTTGAAGTTGTTAGAGCTAACGCAATTAGAACAGCATGTGGGATGGATGATAGAAGCACGGTAAAAGGCTGATTTTGGGTAAAATAATGAAAATTGGCAATTTTCATATAAGCTTCAAAACACCAGTAGAATACCCTGTCCTAGGTAGAACACAAACACTTTTTGGAGCCTTCGATTACACAAGAACACATCGACATATTTTAGAAACACACTTGCCGTGCGAAGACCAAGAGAACCTTAGGTACTTTTATTTTCGATCAACACTGACGTCATGCGTCACTTATCTCCTTAGCAACTAGAACATTTACATTTACATAAACACACACACATTTCCATTTACAGCTAGAAAAGGAACCGGTTTTGTGCATAATTTGACGACTTCCCTATCTTTTGGTTAAACAAAATGCAGATGAAACTAGTTTGTTCTGACAGCTAACGACTTAGACGCCCGTGTTTTTGTCTTTACAAAGATGTGCTAAGTTTTAGTCCAAAAAGACATATAGGATGGGTATATGAATAAACGAGCCGACCGGTTTTGATGATGCAACGTCTTCAATATTTACATGTTCTTGATCTTTGACAAAGCCTGGCCGTTTTATTTGCGTTCTTGCTGTATGGTGGATGTATTTTCACTTTCCTCAGCTTCTAATCTGAATTTTGGTAAGTTCCATCTTCAATAGTTCAGTTATTTAAGACATGAGTAATGGGTTTCGCAATTTAATTCCAATAGGATAGCAGAAACTGTCTTTTCAACTCTTTTGGACTTCCGGCCTCCGATCTTCGGAAAGAGTCCTGTTTACTTCTCAAATTCTTATAGGACACGCAACTATCTATTTTATGAAGAGACCTTAACCATACGCAAATAACGAATCTATCAGTAGGTATGGGAAAGCGGGCAAGTGCACTCAATGTTATGTTATCTTGATTGTTTGTTTGACAACTTCCTTTAATGAGAGTATGTTTGCCTTCCTTAGAGTCTATTGTGATTGTGACAGTCGATCAGTGAGAAGTTTTCACTACTAGCCAATTATTATTTATTATTATAATGACATTATTATCACTAAATCAGACTACGGACGAATATTGGTCTCTTTGTACTCTCAAATTCTGTACCAATGTCTGACAAGGTTCGTTTACGGACCGATTCTCTTAATCATTTTGTATTGGGTCTCAAAACAGTACCTTGAGGCACTCCAAGTGTTACAGCTCGGTATTTGGGATTGAGAGATCCATTTTTGTTCGTGTTTTACAAGAGGCACTGATACGTAAAAGTGTAATTAGCAATTTTTTTTAAATTAAAGTGGTACTTTTACTTTAGTGTTATTCAATAAAGTGAGGGTATGCCAAGCTTTACCAGCTTACTATGAGTTCATCATTTGAAATAATTTTAGCAGTAAGAGTCACCGGCCTTTTGGATAAAATGCAAAATCGGCACATATAAAACGAAAGTCTCAATTCTCCTTACTTATAAAATGGCCATTGCATATTGTAGATGAGCTGGCAAAGCATTGCCATTGAAATCATGCGTTTCATTGTCGAGTGTATATAAAAAACAAATCTCGTTTTTATTCTGCAACTACACATTCGCATTGCCAAAATGTATGTCGATAGAAAACTAAGTACGACGACGGCTGATTGTACCGTTATATTTATACTCTACCAATAACGTGATTAAAAACTGCGGTAACGTTAAGAACAATATTATTGAGGTCACTAACCGCTACTTCTAACTGGGTCATGAGGATTATACTAGCAATACTCGATCAACGTGGATCAAACAAATTAGGTACAATACAGCGCAACTTTCTTGCGCCTAGTGTCAGCCCTGTGCCCAATCTATCCAAAATAGAACTGTGTTGTTCAAAGATAAGACTGAATTCACCTTGACACTGCTATTTTTTTAGCTCTGATGAATGCCAATCATCTTGTTTTTCAAAATTGCATAACAGTTCATTTTCTACTCTATAGGTAGGGTTTATACGTTCTTAAATCGATTGGCGGTGATGTTTCAACTTTCAAGACGGTTAACATTCTTCATCTGTTTGAGGTTAACATGCTTCTTCAAACCCGTTTTAGGGTTTTTATCGTTAATGCGAAGTTCATTGACAGAGTCGTCCCTGTTATGTAAGATGGGTGTCTATAGTTCGAGCCCCCTTTTTTTTATTTATGTAACAATTGCTTGCTGCAGTTTCAGTTTATACCAAAGCATTCATTTATTAATTCAAACTATTTATTCCTGTTTAGTTTTTTTCTGCATCCGTATTGTACCTAAGACTTCCAAACTTATATGTATTTTTTTTCAATATGGCTTACCTATAACCTATACCTACCACCCAGTATCTTTGAGTAATCAAGCAACATTATTTACGTTCTCCAATCCTGACTACGGAATGTGTATAATTGTGATTACAAAGAGTTTATTTTTACAGGGAAAGTTATAGTTTTTATTAACTACTTATGTTATTAAAACACTGCAACGCTTAACCTGAGACTCATACCTATTTCTCATAATTGTTCTGGAAAGACTTATTTCTATGCGTTCTAGAAATGGATGCATCTCAAAGTAGGTATACTTGCAATTATCACACTGTTTAGTCTACATTAGAAAATGTGACAACATTTAGACTCACCATCATTTTTTTTTTTACCACAACGTGGATGCTCTTGTCCTGCATCTCACTTGATGGTAAGTGATGAGTCAGTGAGTTATTATGGATTAAGAATAGGTATAACTCAAGATCTTATGTCCATAGAGTCGCTATTGCTTTAATTTGTATTGACGACAAGACGCGGGGTTCTCATAACAATAAAAATCCACACAGATTCTAAGGACATCCAACTGCCTCAGTGCCTCGGGAAAAATTCCGTGCTCTACTCCATTATACTACGCAAGCTGATGTGCCAGCTAGTCGGGCGGTTATAACCGCTGCAGTGCTAACAGCCATTCAATTAGTATGCAATGTATAAAGAACTGATAACGTTTGGTTAGAGCCGAATGAGACACGAGGAGAGCGCGGCAGCTTTGGCAAAGTTTTTGACATTTTATATTATGGGACACGTTCCGGTGGCCCACTGGGTGCAGTGTGCAGCGGTCGATGTCGCGACGCTTGGAGGAGGCCTACATATGTATTTGTATTTTGCCTTTTTTTTGTATGTAATGTGCGTTTTGTTTATGCAGAATAAACAACATTTCTTTCTTTCAATGGACACCTTCAGCTGAAATAATGATGATGTGACAAAACGCTGGTCAAAGCTTTTGATTAATTCTCTTGTTTTTAAGCGACTATGATAATGTATGAACTAAACCAGGATCTAATATATCAGTTAATCTTACGATCTCGGGGCGTGAACACCTTATTCGGTGTTACAATGATTACAGTTCGCAAGAACAGTTCACCCAGTATGCGCCAGACACACTCTGGTGCCATATCTAACCTACCCTATGTATCTATTGCTTTTAGCACTTCCAGTTCAAGGAGGTTTTACGAGCAATCAAAGTGGAAATACCGGCAAAATGTGTTCGTATTGCCGTTCGTCCGTTTTGTCCGGACGTGGCAACTAAAAGAAAGAAAGAAAAGAAAGAAAATACGTTTATTTGCGGCAAACATGACGCAAAGATGACTAGCTAATCAGCTGACAAACATGTCTCCACAATGGAAACATTTCCACAGTATTAACCAAAAAAATGTAAGTTATCATGTACCAACCTCAGATCAAATAAAAAACCAAGACAAAGCGCTGTCAACAGTGACGTGAGGCCGGTTTCGTAAACATGTGTGCACTTAGTTTGGTGTAGTGTCATTGTTAATAGTTGTAAATGTGTGTGTGAGCATGTATGCACAGAGCGGTGGTGTAGTTTTAGCATGCTTCACTGTATTGTACGCAGCGCTCCGTCTTGGTTTTTTATTTGGTCTGAGGTGCCAACATATTAATCACGAATCTGAATAGCACATCTGGTTTTTTCTGTGTGCGCATGGTGAATATCTTGCAGAACTAGTAAGAACTGGATTGATCTGGTTCTTGTTCGACAGACATTTTTATTTTGTGAGATTTGCAATTTGATGGTTTTGCTTAATAGCCTATTTTATAATAGGTATTTCTTAGTTCAACCATTCAACTTGAATTCCAGATTTTTTACAATTTCTATTAACGTGAATCTGGATATTTACAAGATAAATAGATATTTGTACAAGACAATATCTTACAACGAACAAAAAAAGAATACTTATACGATTCTACAATTAGTTATACAAAAACAGGATTTCAACTGTCAACAGAATACAAAAACCCAAGCAATTTTAATCGAATTAGCGCAATCCAGTGAACATAACACTGTAATTATAATTACACATAGTCATGACAAGATACAGCCATGAATTATGACATAATAAAAAACATAAAAATGTGCTGAATGGAAGAACCTACTTATTCATTATTTATATACACACATTCAAATACATAGAGATACAACATAATTATAGTATGAGTATAAAGGTATACTAATGTAGGTGTAGGTGTGTACTATTGTGTTACTTTAGAATGAATACACACCTCTATTCATTCCCTTCAGCCCCCTTAAGGAATAAACACAGCACATTGGATAAGGGACGTAACCTGAGAGCAATATTGGTCCACACGGTATCACAGGTGTATGACTTGGCAAGGATTTTTGTAAATTTACGTACTGACTCCAAACAATCAAAACAATCCTTACTATATAATATTATAAATGCAAAAGTAACTCTGTCTGTCTGTCGCGCGTTCACGCCAAAACTACTGAACCGATTTAAATGAAATTTGGTACACAGATAGTCTAAAGCCTGAGAAAGGACATAGGCTTACTTTTATCGACATATCATGCGGGTGAAGCCGTGGGCGGTAGCTAGTAAAAAATAATAAAGGAAATACGAAAATATTGAAATGGACCATATAAAGAAAGAAAGAAAGAAAATAAATTTAATTGACCCAGGTTAAGGCACACAATATACTCACAAAAACCAAAAAATTTAAGAAAAACATTAAAACAGCAGGTATGGACTGCTATATAAGTGGCTCATGTTGTTGATGAAACAATAGTAGGTAAAGGAAACAGTGTTACGAATTGGTTATAATTAATTGGAGGGCAGCGGCTAAGAAAAAAGGATTTGATTTTCATTCATTGTCCACCAGTCAATTCACACAGATTTGTAAGCCTCATTTTGGTGGCATGCAAGACAATTCCCGCAAGCATGAGTGCGTCCAATTCGCGCAATTATCGTATCGTACTGCGGTGACGTGATTGTGATCTGTCATGTTTTTTTAAATAAACACCTGTGTATTTGTGGTCAAACACAATCATCTTGCTTACATTCTTATTCGTACTTATAATAACCTAAGATTTTCCTTGTGGTTACAAACGTACAAATATAGATCTATATTTAGATACATAACCACCTTTGATTCTCGTAAATTTGAGACTTGCTTTATTAAAATTCTTTCAATCTTGAAGTTGGAATGAATTCTGCATGTGCATTATTTTGTCTACTACAGTTCTTTCTCTTCTTCTTTTAATGTGACTTCTTTACTATTGATAACTTGCTTCCTCAAGATAACATTCTCTGTCTCGTGTGTCTCTGGTCTCAATCGTACTTTGAGCGTCATCATCACGTCCCAGTGCCACGTGGTCAAATGTTTCGCGAATTTCTGTCCACGATCTACATACAAGCATGGCGTCCTAAATCACTAGCTTTTGAAGTTTGCGACCGTCCGCCAGCGCTCGAGACGCAATGGACGTATTTTAACGGTGCTTTTATTGCAACAATAACTGACCGACTGAACTGTAAACATGTTTGACGAAAGCGAGGTCGCGATGCTAAAGCTATTTAATGGAAATTGGATTCTAGTTAGCCTGTAGTTTGTATGAGAGAATGCAAAGAGGCAGATCAGCATATTTCATTGAGGTATAAAAAAGGCTAAGATTATAGGCATCTGGTGGAAGGCCTATGCTATATCGACCCATGATTAGTGACGTAAAACGGTAGAAACGTTAATAAGACTAATTAAATGTTTGTTTTAAATAAATAATTTGTCTTATTAACCTTTTAAATAACCATCTTAAAGAAGGAGGATATAAATAAGCTATGCTTAAAAAAAAATGTCTGTTGGTACCTATCTCAAAAAGATAAACCATAGTTTTACACAAATCATAAAATATTTCAACCAATTTTTCTTGGTTTTTCTGATGTTAGCATCAATAGGAAAAAAATATTTAAAAAGGTAAATTAAAACAATGAGGACTTACATGTTTTTGTAATGATTTATCACAAAATACCCAATAAATATATGAAATAATTATATATTATCCTTGTAAACTGGTATTTCTGTACTTTATTTAATCATTTTAATGTCTGTCCTCTATTTAAACATATAAATCTTATATTTTCCTGATTTT
This sequence comes from Lithophane leautieri, assembly GCA_949152455.1. Classification (NCBI taxonomy): domain Eukaryota; kingdom Metazoa; phylum Arthropoda; class Insecta; order Lepidoptera; family Noctuidae; genus Lithophane; species Lithophane leautieri. The sequence goes on from OX424478.1 coordinate 13,578,644, forward strand.
CTGAGTTCAATAGACCTTAAGGTAAATTGTATCACGCATATTTCACGTGCAAAACGCGTGGTGGTATACATCATCACCATTTAGAAGATATAAGCCTACGTATATATACATCAAGCCATAAACCATTCGTTGATAACTATTCGCTAGGTAGCTATTTTCATACAATGCTAACTAAATAATGGTAAGAATTATGTTTACAAATTACAAGTAGGTAGTCAGACATAAAAAAAAAACACGTTCTCTACTTCTAGAGAAACTAAATAAAATAGTAGTATTTTTTCGCACTATCGCATTGTACCTCACTTCGCCTTGGTTGTCTATTACTATCTGTGTACTACCAGACATTAATCAAATTACTGACCAATTTGTCAATGTATCTATCTACGTTTATATGTGCGCGAGCCCGTATGAAAATAAGTAGCAGTTTACACGTGCAGCTACCTTATTTTATTCTATCTACTTAATTTCAGGAATGCTTCTATAGTAACATTCCGCGAATGCCAAATCTCACACCTCTGCCTAACCCTTCGGGGAATACAGGTGTAATGATGATGTAAATTACTCTTTATCGTACCTTTCAATGTGCGCTAAACATTTATGAGCCAGTTTAAAGCATATTTGCATTACTTTTCCCAAAACTCTGGTTTCAGCAAATACAAGCAACATATCACTGTAAAAAGATAAAGTGCGTAAATTCACGAATAGTGAAAGATATAAGCAATAAAAAGATAACAATACGTCTCCATGTCTATCGTACGTCTACGTTTCAGATTTAACCGGCTTCCCTGGCAATTTGTTTACGTTTAAATATTTAATCAGATTACCTACACACTGACACTACTATACTATACGTGCCTATCTCAAGGTAACTGTAATATTTATTGACAATGTTTTATAATTATGCCAGATTTTACTGCTTAAATCGGTGTAGTTTTCAGTATAACTTATTTTAAAAATAATATAAAGTTCACTAAATTTATTTGTTTACGTTTCAATATTTAATCAGATTACCTACACGCTGAAACGTGCCTATCTCTAACTGTAATGTGCATGGACAATGGTTTAAGATTATGTCAGATTTTACTGCTTAATCTTTGCAGTTTTCAGTATTACTTAATCAGAAAAAAATTGTAAGTTATCTTCCCAGAATCTTAAAATTCGACTTAACAATGAATGCTGCCGAAGTGAATTGAAGTATTAGGTCAGATATTTTTAAAATAAATTCGCATCGTTATTAATAAAAATCACACATATTACGACAGACTGGAATATTGGCCAATCTTGGATAATGGCGGTCACGTCCCACCTGCCCGCCATTTTCTTTTAGTTCCGAGAATCCAAGAAAATGGCAATTTATACTCGCCATCTCGGAGCTAGATAGCCATAGAAAGAGAAGTCTTAGGACTAAAAGACGTGAAATAAGGGGATGGAAAATAAACGAGTGAAGACCAGCCAATATCGTAACTTGTATCCGAGCAAGAGATCACAACGGAACATCGTGCAAGCTATAAAAAGCTTAGTGTAGTCTGTCGCAAGACTTAAAAACTTGCTTTATGACATGAGATTATGTGAAGACGGCCATGACCGATTATTGTGAGAGTTACTGACGGAAGGCTTTTCAACGTATTTTACACACACTACGATGTGCCGACACAAGTTGGGAACTCACATTTTTTGTAGGTAATCGGTTGAAAAGGAAATTGTCAACGTAAAAGGTCTAATAGAAAATGACGGAAAAAGTGGAACTCAAAACGGCCAGTAAATAAAAATAAAAAAATATCTAGGAAACAAAAAGAAGACGGCCCTATATTTTTGCTTGACTTCAGTTATCAATTTGATTTTAATAAGTAACTGCATAACCTATTAGAAGTGTACGATAAAACAAAAAATAAAATGAAATAAAACAATCTTAAGCATATTCTACTCAAAGACATCACTAATTGCTTTATCGTTCTATTAAAACGAATTTAATTTGATGTAGGTAATTTTTATGGCTTCTCACACAACGGTATTTCTTTACAGTCAATTAAAATGAGTGAGTGAGTACCTAAATAATACCCATAAGTAATTAAAATGCTAGATGAAAAGTCATATATGAGGAGGTAAGTATTGTCAAGCTTGTTTACCTTTTGTGGAGAGAAACCTTTTTTAATAGGCTTGTATTTGTGTATCCTACAACAATATATATAGATAGATCACAACTAGCAGCATTATAAAAGGATAAACGATAATCACCGGGGCTGGAAAATGGATAGGTGATAGCAGTAACAGAGCACAGGAGGTCAATGCTAAAGAGCCTTCTCACAAAACCCTGAGCAGAGAATCAGTTGCACTATTCAATTAGAGATGATATTTGATCACTAAACGTAAGTACACCCCGATTCAAACTTAATGGCGGCTCCGAACATGAGGCGAGTCGCTGCGCAGTAACGAATTCACAGGTCAGCGGGGGTGAGAGGTGGGGTACTGCGCAGGGAGTAGCGCACTTCCGAGCCGCCATTAAGTTTAATCGAACTACGGCAAACTAAATATCCAAACCAAGCATTTGTCATTTATGAAGCATGTCGCGAAATGTGTTCACTTTGTTTGTAGATCTAAATCACATAAGCGTCAACTAACAATGGATTTAATTAACGATGCGTATCCAGATTTAATCCGTTGATGCGAAACGGTAATAAATCGGATTAGCTAAGCCCCCCTGGACCTAGAGATTGTAGGTAGGTGGTATCCATGGTATCCGTGGTATCCACGTACTAGGTATGTGAGGCAGGAACTCTTCATTAGTGGCTTTTGTAACGGACATTATTTCGTCAAAATCAGGGGTTTATTCTGCTGTCTATTATTAATTCCAAGGTTTGTGCAATGAATTAAAATAAAATTGGACGGTGAAGATTATCCAAGCTTGTCACAGACAGTCCAAATCCATGACATAATGTCTTGTAAAGTTGCAAAAGGAAGTGATACTTACAAAATATCAGAAATGCCATCATTTGTAGTTACGACTACTGTCCAATTTTGTCACAGAACCAGTAGGTACGAATACGCGACATTGTGTCTTGCGGCAAGACAATAGACTCTTCATAGGAAAAGTTGCACGGTATCTGGAATTCAGGGGGCCAAGTCTACTAATTTACAAACGTGTCAGTGGTCTCACAATGATGAGTTTTTGACAGATTTGCCATACAAAATCTGTCAAAAACTCATCATTGCGAGACCATTGACACGTTTGTAAATTAGTAGACTTGGCCCTCAGGAGTGACGTAAAATACTCATGTCTACGTCACTCGTTGTTTGTCACCAATCTGTCTGCTTAGAGTGATTATCTATACCTACTTAGTAATTTTCTTTTTGATTGTTCATCAGGAGGCCCATTTTCAGCAAGAGATTGACAAGCTAAGGCATTTTTGGTTAGCATTTTAGCAACCACGAAAAAATTGTAATCATACTTGCTTAATATATTATTTTTACATACAAGCCTTAATTCGTACAAAAACATGGTTATTTTTTGTACCAAGAAGTGGAAACATGCCTTATTAAAATCCTTTTATTTTTAATCATAAAAAAGTAATCGATAAATGTTTATATTTTAGTCATTTCCAATACTTATCTTAATAGTGTATTAATACCAACTACAAATACCAAGTAGGTAGGTACTAAATACTACAAATAAATAAAATTTAAGAGTCTCTTGGTAAAATAACAGCTTTTCACTAAATGCATATGAAAGTACATACCATAATTATACCAAAAACATATTTTTTTTAATTTTGTCTGTCTGTCTGTATGTTCTGGCTAATCTCCGAAACGGCTGGACCGATTTTGACGAGCCTTTCACTGGCAGATAGTTGATGTTATAAGGAGTAACTTAGGGCACATTTATTTTGGAAAAAAGATGCGTCTACGCGAGCGAAGCCGCGGGCAGCAGCTAGTTTGTAATAAGAGAAATGGTAATTCAATGGTAAACTAGTTACAACTACCTTCATATAGCCTGTGCATGCAGGTTTTAACATGTTACACTTTTTAAATAAACCTGCTGGTGGAAAGTCCGGTCATTCATTTATCTTGAAACTAGCTTCCACCCGCGGCTTCGCCCGCTCGGTATGTCGATAAAAAGTAGCCTACGTCCTTTCTCGGGCTCTAGACTATCTGTGTACCAAATTTCATTTAAATCGGTTCAGTAGTTTTGGCTTGAATTCGCGACAGACAGACAGACAGAGTTACTTTCGCATTTATAATATTAGTAAGGATTAATCATAGTGAGCAAAAAATAGAGCCTAAGTATCTACAAATAATTTCAGCGTATAATTAAATATTGTCAAGTAAGTGGTAATGCACAAATTCTGAGTTTTGTGTTTGAAAATTCGGCTATTAAATAGCAGGATCTACAAAAAATCAACCTACACTCATGCGCCGATCATTCTACCGCCTAGCCAGCCTATACCTAGGTAAGTTGGTATCCATGCACCATGATACCGTGTCAAATGCTAGTGTAATCAGACGTCTACGTCGCGAGCTACGCAACGCAGACGTCTGACTGCCGCCAGTCCGCACCGGCCGCTGGGGCTGGCCCGCCGGCACGCATGCGCGCTAATCACCGATCAAAAATCCATTCCTACCACCCATTCATTCCTCTCGCTGTTAGGTAACACGCTTACCTTCGCCCTCCCCAAACCACATGCTGTCCTGGTTACTCACTCACAGCGTCTCTATTCCCCAGACACTCCCAAATTTACATTAGTTAGAAAAATAACTAAGACCACGCCGCCTAAATCTAAAAACACTCTCATCAATCAGTAACATGTAACACAGACGCAAGGACGCCAACCGAAGTTAATTTAGAGCTGAACGGTTGCCGGCGAGTAAACATTGCTATGCAGACCTTACGTAAGCTAACAGCTGAGGTGGAGCGATCTACTCACCATGTCATTGTTCTCAACCAGCCAGTTCACCCCGCATATTTGGTACACGAAATACGCCCGCACAAGTTCGCTCGTCTTCTTACTTTTGAACGCATCTTTGGGGCTGTTAAAGTTGAGGTCGAGATCGTCCCGCGACGGAGGCAAAGAGGACAGCGCGCGTACTTTCCTGGGTGAGTTCACCGCTAACCGTCTGAGCAGAGCCATGTTCGGAGCTCCGCGAAATACAACACGTACACAACACGCGGCCGTCGTCCGCGACTGACAACTGACAACTGACACTGACGTCGGCTCGATACCTAGTCGACGGCGCGCGCAGCCGATCCAATTTTAAATCCGTCGGAGCGTCGCGGAGGTGTGTCTTGGACAGGCACCGCGATTGGTCGCTCACGCGGCAGCACGCGAACCTGCCGTGACGCGACACATTATAAACAGCATTGTGCGGTAACCTCAAGGATCGGAACTCAAGGGCAGTTCAGCCGGCAACGCAACAAACGGTTAGCCGAATACTTTGATACAACCTCATCAACTTCACTAAAAATCTTTACAAACTGCTCCATAGCCATAGAACAATCTATCTCCTACACAATGTTCCCTCCACAATTTTCCTGAACATATTCCATCGCGTGCAAAATTTTCATGTAAGCTATAAAAATGATAATGAAGGGTTTATATAACCCGCCTGGGCGAGAGAGGTTACGTAAAGCGCCAGGCAGAGTTCAAGAACCTGTGACGACCTGCCGATGGATCGCAGCGGTCGTAGTTACTCGTCATGGTTATGTAGCCGAGCGACTGTGTAACGCCTGGCACTTTTTTCAAGGCAGTTCAAACTAACTACATAGCTAGTAGCTATTCAGAATTAACAGTAAGGCAAAATTTACACGTTAAAACTTTATTACTTCATTTAACAACCACTCAACTAATTTATAAAAAAACTCCATTATAAAATTAAAAGGTGTGGATCTTGAGAGGCACACATCCGATACCCATCATGACTGCGGAGTTTCGCTAGCTACACAAAAAAAACAACAACATTACAAAATTGTTACATTGTCACGACAGGTGCAGTTTCTATATAGCACTATGAAAAACCTTCTAAAATTGTCAAATTGGCGGATTGTCTCCTGTCGATATTAATAAACAGGCCCCAGGTGGTCTACTTGATTGAAGATAAAAAGAAATATCTGGGATAACTTTGCAGAACGGAGCATCTATCCTTATCCAAAGCATTAGTATTGGGGTCCAAATCCAGTCTTAGATGATTTAACTTGGGCTTCAAATATTTTATCAGAACGACCCTCAATGACATGCAGCGTCATCTGCATGACCAGGACCGGCTGCTGCAACTTCTGGATTCGGAGTCATAGCTGCAAAGGCAACAAGGGACAAGGCTGCAAAGGCGAAAGTATTGAATAAAACCATAAAAAAGCTTGTTAAAACCGACCGTCAATGCCATTCTCAAGAAAGTGATTTAGGCTTCGTAAGGCCGTTTTTTATACAGTTCATCAGGTTATAACTTGAATCAGTATAGACAACAGTATTGAAATGACTGCAGTAAAACAGCCACCACGAAGGCACGAAGGTGACTTCTTCTCGTGACAATTCATCAATAAATTTTATCCGACCTAACGTAGCGTCTAAGGGTTACCACATTTATATTGGAGGTTTAAATAATAGACACAAAAATACTTCAATCTCTTTGAAAATCATCTGTAAAATGTTCAAGTTTTTAAGTTATTGAAAATGAGTCGAACCTTAGCGTTAAATGAATTATCCTGAAATCACGTCATCGTCTGACATTATCCTGTGCCGTTTATCAAAAGTTACAAGTCTACACGTTCACAAGTTACCTAGAATGTTAATTATAAGTGTCAAAATATAAGTACTTGTGAACTAAATAATGACATTTGGTAATACGAGGCTTGTAAGTTTTGATAAACAGGGCACTGGTTTTCAAACCTCTAATGCTACGGCTACATTGTCGCAAAAAAGCGAACTACCTACACTTCGCCAGTTCTCTGATTATAGCGAGACGTCGAGCCGTGTGCGAGAGAGAGCGCGGGAAGTGTGGTTCGCTTTATCCTAACAATGTAGCCGTAGCATTACAAACGCTGAGTGACTCGGGCCTCTTCAAGAAGGATCTCCTATGTAGGTTGGTTGATAGGACGGTTACAGACTTCTCGTACAAGCGCTGCTGCTGTGCTAGTCACCAACCTGGTTATTTTGGAAAATATTATTACCATGTAAAGCAAGTATAGTTATTATATTTTAAAACATTGTAAGAGCTCGTTGCTATTTAATAACAGCCGCACGGGTCGATCCATCAGGTTACGCTACGCTTGCCAGGGTTGGTCCTTGGATGGGTGATCTTTACATACCGAGAGTCCTCCGTGTCTCGGAAAACACGTTAAGCTGTTTGTCCCGGCTGTCATTCGTGGATCTTTGACAGTCGTTACGGGTCATCAGAAGCCCGAAAGTCTGACAACTAGTCTTACCAAGAGGGTACCCAGTTACTAGGTTGTGGAGGTCAGATAGGCAGTCGCTCCATGTAAAACACTGGTATTCAGCTGTATAAGGTTAGACTGGAAACCGACCCCAACATGTTGGAAAAAGGCGAGGTAGATTGATTTTGTAAGGTCCATTTGAATAGTATTAAATCTACTACTCTATTTTTTGTAACACCGTATTTTTTTTGGAAAAATAATCAGACATAAGTACCTAAATATATAATTCAGGATAAATAACATATACCTAATATAGAATAATATTATGTAGGAATCGTAGGAATGATTGTATGGTTATTATAACTGAGGGTTACTATAAGAACACCTATTATAGCATTGGCAACACATCGGTGACTCAAAATATGACAGATGGTGAGTATGACAAAAAACAAAAAAAAGTAATAGAAACTAAAACCCAACTACGACTAAAAAGGTAAAACAAGACACCACAGACAGACAAATTAAAAATCCGGAGTCACACGTGTTAGGGCATAAATCAAACAGATTACGTGTGACTCTGGATTTTTAATTTGTCTGTCTGTGGTGTCTTGTTTATACCTTTTTAGTCGTTGGGTTTTAGTTTTTATTATTATAATTTTTTACCCGACTACGACGAAGAAAAATGTGGGTTATGATTTTGACCGGTATGTATGTATGTATGTTTGTATGTATGTATATTCATGTATTCTCGCATATCTTCTAAACTGCTCATCACAATTTGACAAATGAGGTATCGTTGGAAGCATCTTGGTCGTCCGCTGGTTATAGGTTATGTGCCGTCACATTAAATTGAATGTGGCGCTCTATGGAGGACAAAAGGTCATGAACTTTAAAAAAAATGTCTTTAATGAGGCCATGTTCGGTATCAAATGAAAGGGCTTAATTAGCATTTCAATTTTTTTTATTTTATTCATCCAAATTTTTTTTTTCCTTTTTTAAGAAGTCGGCTAAAAAGTGCGCGTCGCGTCGCGTCTCGGTGTGAACTGACCCTTACTGGAATGACTACCTAGGTACCTATAACTATTGAATCAAGGTAGGTAAACTGCATTATCCTGAAAGGACGTGAGACAATATTTTCACTTGAAAAAAAGCTGTCAACAGTTAGAAATATGCGTAATCGAAAAAACAACATCACGCGATCCTATGATGTCACCATTAGTAACTCTTGACATCGATCATTTTAGCCTATTTTTCGTATGTTTCCTTCCATTACTCATGAATGAACTAAACTACTAACATTAGGTAAAAACAATGACGCAGATCCGATTTACGAATTCCAATATAGAAATGCCTATTGAAGTACAGTTAACAAATAAAATAAGCATAGGTAAAGGCAGCACGGTAACCCGAGTCCTGTATTTATCCATGTTGAGATGAGTATTCAAATCATCAGAGTAAGTGCTGTGTTAAAAAAAAATACGAACACAATATTACCTGCGTACTAGAAATACTTATTGTTAATTACTTGTCTGCTTACCAATCTCTTTTGCGGACCATACTTAGTACAGTTGCAGAACCGTGATGCTGCGAACACGTGGTGCTAATGAAAAGGGGGCCAAAACCGGCCACATTAGCAATTCCTCTAAAAACAGTTCATTTCCTAAATCCCAGCATTTAGCAATTCTTTAAATTTGACATAAAAGCAATTCATAATTTGTGGACCATTTTACGAATCTCCATAGAAAACTGTCGAACAGATGAATTATTTCGTAATATGAATTACACGCAGCTCATAATTATGAATTGTCAGTTAGTGACATTTTACGAGGATTCATAATATTCTCATATTATAATTCTGCTAAAGTGACCATTTTAAGCCCACAGAACATAGCTAGAACATCCTATGGGTGGGTACTTCATGTTCCTTACCTCTCCCCCTCACATAAAAACTAACTAATATCCTAACCATCCAACTTATCCATACTAATATTATAAATTCGAAAGTAACTGTCTGCCTGTCTGTTACCTTTTCACGCCTTTAATTTTTTTTTGAGGGTGGGTCATCATCCAATGACTTTCCCGCTCTGGGCGTGTCAGACTTTTACTGACTAAAACCCACCCGTGTGTGTTCCTTCAGTTGCCTGTTGCCAAGGTCCCGGTATCCCTTTCGGACTTTCCCGCAACCCTGGCAGGCATCGGTCCTAGCGGACCCCGCCAATTGTGCTGACATCAACTTTTCACGCCTAAAACACTGAACGGCTTTCGACAAAATTTGATATGGAGATAGATGGCATCCTGGGGAAGGACATAGGCTACTTTTTGTTAAAAAAATAATCATATAGAGGGTGATATAGGGGATGCAAGTTACTATAGGAAACCCAGCATTTAGTTAGTAAAGTAACCTGGTAGTAAGTTCCCGTGGGACGATATCCGACATACACGCGGGCGAAGCCGCGGGCAAAAGCTAGTAATATTATAAATGCGAAAGTGAGTTTGTTTGTTACGCTTTCACACTAAAACGGCGGAACGGATTCTGATGAAATTTGGCACAGGGGTAGACCATGACCTGGAGAAGGACATAGGCCTTTCATCCTGGATCACAGACGAAGTCGCGGGCAGCAGCTAGTATAAAATAAAAATGAGATTGTTTATCGTGAGAGTGTAAATGCAGTAAAAGACCAAAGGCGTCGGGCTCTCGATCGATAGGTCGCGAGTTCAAATACCCGTCCGTTGCCAAGGGAACCTATGTAATGCTGTCGCAGACATGTACTATTGTACCTATATAGTTACATATATATTGTATAGCAAATGCAGGCGTATTTGAAAGTTCAATCACCTTGCCGAGCTCCAAGATAGTATCACCCCTTATCAAACAAAAAGGTGCGCGAAATGATACTGAAACACATTTTATTTTATTTCGAAATGGATGTCTTAGAGATCACAGTGATCCTTTGGTCTGGTCATAATCGATTGTTCTGTTTTTGATACCTATGTAACATCTGCCGTCTCGCTCGGTAGGTCCCATTTGTTCTATGGAACATGACGTAATAGAACAAATTGTGAAAATATTGTCCCTATTTGTACTATAGAACTACATACTAGCTTTTGCTCCTGTTTTTATTTGTCTGTGAATGCACAGAACTAAATGGAAATCGCTTTTCCCAAATTCTTCCATGATGAGATATATAAGACGTGAATGACATTAATCACTGACGTTAATACCAGGTACAGTTCACTATCAAAAAATTGAAACTACTCGCTACATAATATTTTTATTTTGAAAAATAAAAGCAAAACAGCAGTTTAACAATACGTGTTTCTGTAACTACAAACATCATTCTCGAGTGGCCAGTTTACATATCAACTTCAAGAAGTTTATGTACTTAGTTTGTTCTATGGAACAATTTGAGACAAAAAGTACAAACTGTTATAGAACAGTTTGTACAGTTGAGAAAATATTGTTCCTATTTGTACTATAGAGTACAAATAGGAACAATATTTTCTCAATTTGTTCTATTACGTCATGTTCCATAGAACAAATCGGACCTACCGATCTCGCTTTCCTTGCAATCTGTGTGAGAGAATGGGACGGAAGTGTGTAACTGGAAGCCGGGGAAGCGCCCGCTATTTGATTTGACCCATGAGCGCGCGCAGTGCTAGAGTTGGCCGTCAAATGCTAAGTACCTGAGTATATTTTCCTTGGGTGATACTAACCCATTTTCCAAGAGGTTGGTACTGTCAGCCAAGATGTCAGATGTTACACATCATATTATGCGACTACAGTAACGCTCGTTCGTTTTTTTTTTTCAGACAATTTATTTTACAAGCTTTCATCCAGTGGAAATTTCATATCACCTACTAGTGCATAGAAGATTTTTGAAGAATAGCGACGCGTTTAATTCATTAAAACTTTGGGTACCTACAAATGTTAGAGGACGAAGCAACTTAAGGAAAAATCATATCTAAACATAACATAATAGACTTTTTTTTTTTTGAGGTCCGAAGTCATCAAATGACTTCTCCCGCTCTGGGCGGAGCGGGAGGACGTGCCAGACATTTACTGACTAAAACCCACCCGTGTTCCTTCAGTTGCCTGTTGCCAAGAGTCCCGGTATCCCTTTCGGACTTCCCCACAACACTGGCAGGATAACATAATAGCCTTATATTGTAATATACAGTTCAATTTGTTCACGTCTAACCTTAGTTGTCTAACCACAACCTAATCGTCAGACGAGTAATACCAAACACTCATACAAATTACCCACTGAAAATAATATCATCACAGGGAAGTTAACAATGAAAAAATAATGGTTTTCATTAACAGTTCAGTTAAATGGAAAATCCGAACCAAAATAATTGTTGTGATTTAAATTGTAATGATTTCCTCAAGTCTACCGTTGTATCTGAAATTAGGTCAATGACTATTTACTGAAATGTGCGTAAGGAAAATATTCTTGTGTTTTCCAAAGAGTTCAGTACTATTGATATAGAAATTAACTGGTTCATATTACACATTTATGGTATACCTACTTAGTCTTGTGCTGTTTGGACATGTTAAGAGGAAATAGGGTCGGTCTTTTCTCCATACAAAAAGTCATAATTCGAGATCGGCTCTCGTCTATTTCCTCCTCCAATATTTGACCATTTTGAAAGATATTTTATAAATTGAATAAGAAGGATATTTACTGTGCCCCTATGTTTTTCTTTTTTCATTAATAGTTATCAAATTTGTACAATAGGCCTCCGATAACAGCGGAAAACGGAAATAAACCGATATTAACCGGTATTTTTTAAACCGGCTCCGAGCCTTGGTAAGAGTCGCATGGCAGAGCTTCAAATACTTAAGGGAAAAAAAAAATGAATACATAGGTACAGAATTCCCCATCATCTAAATAAAACAATAAAATAATGTATACATAGATATTTTTATTTGAAAAATATTTCGTGTAGCTAACAAACTAATCACAATATGGCATTCTACATCCGAATTAATGTATTTATACAAAATGCTCTTACTGCAAATAATATACATCGGCCATAGCCGTAAATGCCCGCACATATTCGCACACATTCTAACAACTGCAAGCTACGCGAATATGTACAACCGCCAACGTTCGCGATCGGCAACTTTTCACCCTTATATCCATAGAAATAAGGCTGAAAAGTGGTCGTTCGCCTACGTGCATCGACAATTTAGAATTTGATACATTACTATTCTCGATCACAATCCAATTCTTTTTATTTACATTACCACCACTTGAAAAAGGGTACCGCAACTCAAAATAACGTTATCATTATAGGGTACTTTCTATTTAAATAACGGTAAAAGTACCTACAGTGTACGAAGAACTCGTTTCATATCGGTTGTCCGAAACCTGATTTATTCATTCGGGACTGCTGGAGTCAAACCGGTTGTAAAAACGTTTCGCACACGTGTCCCCGCAAGAATGCACCTTGAGCATATGTCTGCGGCCTGTCGTGCGAGATATCGACTCAGAAAATTACTTTTTAAAGAACCAGGCGTATTTGGCACAAGTGATAAAATAAACTTATCAAAAAGCAAGTTGACTGGTCCTTTTGTGCTAGACCAAAAGGCTAAGAGAAAGGAATTAAATACGCAAATTATTATGTCTAGAAACCCAGACATATTCGTTTCTTTTTTAAATATCGTAGCATTATGCTGAGATTGGATAGGCGGCTTTTTGGCCTCGCACAGCTCTTCTATTTTCTCTATTTTTTGTTTTCACTATTTTGTTAGCTTTAATTATTAATATTGTTTTCATGATTTTGTTAGTTATAAAGTTCTTTGTTTATATTGTTGTATTTCTTGAGCGTGTCCCAAATTTTTCTTTCTTTCTTTGACATGTCTGACGACTTAGAAAGCTTTAAAAATCGCGCCAATCACATCTTATGCTCGACTTTTCGGTCCTATTTGTTTCTCCAAATATTTTTGCTAAGAAAATCAAAGATGCCGTAGTATTTTAAGTCCTATACCCTTCTTCAGAGTACAGCCTCATCTCGTCATACCAAAACTGCATAAGAGTTATGAACTAAAACGTTCGTTAACTCATTGGCTTTCGTTTTAACTTAAAAGGAGAGCTCAAATATATGCAGAATAGTTTCGAATCAATCTCTAGGAACTTAACTATCAAGGATATTGCCATTCAATTTTATTAATTTTTCCATACATTTTTAGTATGTATTTTCAAATCAAACCAATTTTGCATACATTTGGTTGAGGCTGCGGTTGATTCAAAATAATCACAAAATAATTTACTGGTCTCATGTTTTTGATTCACATTTTCCTCATAAAAATAATATAAATCGTCATTGGTGCCGCCGATTCTGTTGTTCGAAAACTAAACTAAATTTAAGTTTAGTGCATCATTTTCTTTCTATTCCATTAAGAAAAGGACAGAAGATAAATTTTAGTTTGATCCTGTCAAATTAATCAACGACTGACGAAAAATGACGTAATTTTAGTAGGCAAGTTTTTAATCACGTCTAAACTTGTATGGAGTAGTTACAGTCGCTGATTAATTTGACAGGACTAAACTAAAATTTATCTTCAGCCCTTTTCTTAATCAAATAGATAGAAAAAGATGCACTGAACTTAAATTTAGATTAGTTTGTGAACAACAGAATCGGCACCATTATATTATATATTTTGTCCACAACTGGCGAAGATTTGAGCACTGTGTGTGTACAGGACCTGCTTGATTTACTTAAAATAAGAAAAGGTTAAATGCTGCTTCGATTAAGTTTTCAATTCATTAAAAGGAGTATTGTATACAATGAATAACGAAAATCATTCAAGTAAACAATAACCTCGTTGTGACAACTTATTTTTAAACTTGAAAAGATGGCCACTTTATTTTCCTGTTATAAGGCGCCAATTGTGAACAACGTATTATATTTTTCCCATCACATACTTCGGTATAAGGCTTTAAATTGAGTAAATAAGAAAAAATCTATATGCCTCAAGTATTTGCAAGGAAAATATTAGTTATAAATTCAAAAAAACATTGTGTGCCGGCGAAAAGCATGTCCTCTTATACTAAATATAAGTAATATATTTTAATATATAGGTGACTAATATAATTTGGCCGCGCTAAATAGGCCGCATATTACGGGGTTTAATTCTATTACTTGGCGACACAGACCTGACGAGTATAGATATCTAAACAGGATAAAGCAATAAAAACCGTATTTTTTAAATTCATACCTACGTTATTTTTTTATTCGAGGGGCTTGCGGCTGACGCCCAATTTCTTCGTCAAAAGTAACAGTCAGCTGTTCTTTTGCACTATTCTATTTTCAATCCTCGGCCCTGAGGCGAGGGTTGTTAATCCAACAGCACGGAAGAACAGTTGACTGTTACTTTGGCTGTTACTTTTGATGAAGAAACTGGCCATAAGAAATAGCAGCCGCACGGTTCTATCAATCAGGTTAAGCTACGCTTGCCGCGGTTGGTCCGTGGATGGGTGACACACTTTACATACCAAGACCCCTCCGTGCCTCGGAAAGCACGTTAAGCCGTTGGTCCCGGCTGTCATTTGTAGATCTTTGACAGTCGTTACGGGTCGTCAGAAGAATTATGTTACCCAGTAACTGGGTTGTGGAGGTCAGATAGCGACGCTCGATGTAAAATACTGGTATTCAGCTGCATCCGGTTAGACTGGAAGCCGACCCCAACATAGTTGGGCAAAGGCTATGCAGATGATGTTATTATTTTATTCCTCATTAGCTGTCCCGTTGTCCTGTCCAATTTTCAATAATTCGCATTAAAAAACCCATAGACAAAAGGACGTAAAATTTTTCCCGAATTGATTTTTTTTTCCGGGATACTTCGAATTTATTCTTTCCATAAAAACATAATTTTGAGTATACGAATATTTTAAAGCAAAAAAATATATAGAGGTCGACTTGAGAACCTCTTTTTTTTTTTATTGGTTAAATAATAGCTAAATTGGTCCAGCAGTTCTCAAGTGGTGCGCTTAAACGAACAGCATTAAATTTTTATTTATGTAGATAGTTCATGCGTCACCGTTCAGTACAGTTTTATTTTCTTGAAATGATGACTGAAAAATCACTCGAGACTCCTCCGAGCCTCGGAAAGCACGTTAAAGCGTTGGTCCCGGCTGTCATTTGTGGATCTTTGACGGTCGTTACGGGTCACCAGAAGCCCGAAAGTCTGACAACCAGTCTTGCCAAGGGGTATCGTATTACCCAGTTACTGGGTTGTGGAGGTCAGATAGGCAGTTGCTCCATGTAAAATACTGGTATTCAGCTGCATCCGGTTGGACTAGAAGCCGACCACAACATGGTTGGGAAAAGACTAGGCAGATGATGATGACTGAAAAATCATACCTTGATTTTTGTTGTTTTATCACTTGATATCGACACCCGTCATGCCTGTGAAGTTTCGCCAAATAGTTTTATTTGATTCTATACATATAAGAGTGTCAACAAGCTGACCAGTATTATTGCTACACTGAAATAGCTGCTTAGTAGCCAATTTTAACAAAAAGCCTTATTAAAGGAGATCCTATAATAAGGTTCTTTGTTAAAGTTGGCTCAAACCGTTTCAGCGTAGGTCACTGTGGGGACGCTCTAATAACTTCTTATGTTTTAAAGCATAGTTTGAAAAATAACTTTTAAATGCAATTTATTTGCGTTAAAAATAAAATAAGAAAGTTTAAAAAGTGCTGAATTAAGGGCGATTCACACATATCAATGAAGCCACAGTTCCGACACAGCACCGGCACAGTGCAAAATATTTTTTCATACATTCTTTATGAACGCATCCCCAGTCAGTGCCGACACCGGCATGAGAATGTATGAAAGAATATTTTGCACTGTGTCGGTACTGTGTCGGAACGGTGGCTTCACTAATATGTGTGAATCGACCTTTACAGCACAATAAATATGAAGGCAGTCTCTCAAAAACCTTATAATGGTAAAGGCGGAAGTAAAGGTTTTCTTTCATTATAATAAAGCCTAATTAACGTGGCCTCTAATTATATGTTATATGGTAAAAGAAACACATCTAAATATATCTTACAAATACAAATATCTATTACATCTTAAAAGTAATAATAAAACTTAAATCTATTCTACATCTAATATGTACAACTCATATATTTTTAATGATATTGTGATAATTTCCGCACTTTATCATTCATTAAAAATCACTTTTCGTATTTTATAAGCATTGTTTATTGTTTTAAAAATACTATTTAACCTTTTTGAACGCCAGCGTCATTTATTTAAGACAAATAATTTAAACGCTTATAAAATAATGTGAAATTAATGATTTTGGTGACACTGTGGCGGTCACACCATAAAATGATCTCTCAAAAGTACTTAATATGTTAATTATAAAAAAGTATTGCATTATTATTGGTGTTTGATTAAGGCGATTAAATATAACCGATACTAACATCCATCTGCTAAATTATACAACTCTTATACTTTATAAGGACACCGATACACTATACATGGTATTATGAAAATCTTTTAATTTTGCCCCTACTACTCAATTGAAGACAAAGATCCTAAGTCCAACCTTGCGTTCACTGAGATTCTTAAATCCGACAATGTAATAAATAAAAAATATAAATTCGTTCTTCAGCTAAGTATAACCCCTAGCTGTCAATAAAGGAATAATCGTAAAGTGATCACATAAAAAAAATTGCTCATATGCAAACATACTCTTTGCGTATATTAACTTTTTAAAGCCTTTGCAAATGATTCTGTACTTAAAATTGGTTTTCTCGCACCACTGTTTACATACCAATGAAGAATATCGCACACGTAAGAATAACACAAGGACAACTTGCCTCTGCTCAGTTACATCGAACCTCTCTTTCCCTCATTCACTCTCTCGCATATATACAAAGCCGACGTCATACGAATCATGTCCAAATCTCAAACCTGTACAAAAATAACGCAGGACACACATTATGTATTTTTTCTTTAATATATACAACTTCTAAATTTAATAAACGTCTTGGTGTTACCAATTTATTGATATTAATAATAATTAATATTATTTGTTATATAAACTAGAGTATAAAATTTGACTCCAATCAAAATACAACACATTCTGCTATTAAATGAAAATTGTTACTTTATAATGTAAGACTCACACACATAGAATTATATATAGTTTTTTTAATAGTATTATAGGCACAACTGAACAATATTGAGTGCCTTAAGCTTCACTACCACTACTTAAAGTAGGCGAGGGGTTTTAGTCCTACAAATATATCCGTATTTCACTAAGGGACCGCCTTCCCTTTCATATTACACGCAATTATCTAAAAACCAATCCTTTCCAATTTGAATTTAGTGTTTTTAAAAAATAAATAAAGCTGCCAGATTTAAAAAAATAGAATTTCGCCAATTAGACTTTTTTTTTTTAAATTTCGATATGATTTATGACTAGTGTTTTCCAATCGCAGATTTTTTTATAATAAAATTTATGAGAGATCGAATATGTTGTGTTTTGCGATCTAAGGCAAGCTACATTTTGTAGTCTTATAAAAGAAATAGGAAACCTCTATATAAGGCAAGTGTCCACTGGATCGTAATGTCCTAAAAGACATTTATAGAGGGGTTAGTATAAGCTATGTTTGGCGCGCCAGTATATGGAATGACGACAACAGTGGACCGTCTTAGCGACTCGTAAACATAAAAGCAATACAATACAAACTGTTATAACTACACTCCTAGTTGAGGAAACTTAGAACACAGAATGGCGAAATTAAAAAACATTCTACTATATCAGTATTAGTCGGTTGAAGGATACTGAACCACACACAATAGAAGTTTTATATGTTATTACGTCAGCACGCGTAGCATGACAACCATAGAAACAGGTTTTGTCGACGGAAGAATAGACAAAATGACAGATTGTGATTGTTTAACTGTGATTTTGTCTATTCTTCCGTTGAAAAGACCCGTTTCTATTGTGGTCTTGCTAAGCGTGCTGGGGGCGTTTACACCCCCACAAGGTGTTAAAACTTTCATCATAAACTGCACCAAGTTTCTCTCAAATAGAGGTCAGTTTATAAATCATCTTTTCCATACCTGCATATTCTCTTGAAACCATTATTCAGCTTTGTTCTTCACTAAAATTCCGTATTGTAAGACATTTCCTTGGAAATTCCTGAACACAACATCACTCAAGGACATTCTTAAATCTACCTTACATCGTAGACATAAGGTCTAATATTCTTAGTTGCTCCTTGAAAATGTCCTTGACTGAAACATTACTCATTTACAAATTGGAACGATTTGTTCAAGTGAAGTTGCGATAAGTCGATTACATTTTCCATAATCAATTAAAATTATGCGTGTTATTTGAGTCAGGATTGAAGAATCGTCTTACAATAGGGGCATTTATCGCTTAACACTGAACCATCTATCCCTACTCTACGCCTAATAAAGACTGATCATAAATTATACAACTGTATACTCTATTGTCATTGACCGTAACTTATTGTTGGCTACGCTTCGTTCATTGCACTAACTATGCTGACTGCTAACTCCTATGATTTGCATATGATGACGGCGCGATGAAACGAGAAACTAATTGTTTGAAGTATCTTACAAACTCCGTAAGCAAAACCGATAAGTATGCAGACAATTTACGTATTTCAAATTTTCAATGTTTTTGCTAAACCGCTTCTGTAAAACTATTCAATTAAATTTGCCGTTGATTCAATGTCAAGATTTGTTTTGTCAACCAATCACAACATATAAAATGTCCGCACCTTAGTTGCAATTGGAAAGATTTTGAAGGAAATTGCTAATCCATGAGCAGTGATGGCCCAGTGTTAACGGGCACGACTTACGAGTTGTAGGTCGTAGGTTCGAACCCAGACATGCGTTTTACTTTGTGTAAATTATTTCATCACCACTGCTCTCAAAACGGTGAAGGAAACATCGTGAGGAAACCGGCATGTCCTAGAACCAAAAACTCGAAGACATGTGACATCTATCAACCCGCACTGGGCCCGCCACACAATAACATTTCCTTTTCAAATGCTCGTATCGCATACTCTTAAGTCGATGGTACACCCCGATTCAAACTTAATGGCGGCTCGGAACATGAGGTGAGGGGTGGGTACTGCGCAGTGAGTAGCGCACTTCCGACCCGCCATTAAGTTTGAATCAAACTTTACCTAAACTCTAATAAAATCCTTTTTTTCCAATTGCTGTTATTTTCATTTCAACGAATATCAACTTTATAGTAATGTAAATTAAGTTGATTTCAGAATGACTTACTATCGAAAAAGTCATAAAAATGTTTGAAGCCGTAGCGGAAACTGAACTTTATGCGTCGATATTAAAGTGGTTTTTCCAAAAAAACATACTTGTTAACATGTTTGGAAACTAAATCGCGAACGCAGTATACACAGTTCCTTCGTTTTCCGATTGTTCCCGATTGTCACCCGATCTCATCGCGCCGCCATATCGTTTCACCTCTACGCACCACATACCGCTAATTTCGACGCAAACACTTACATTAGTAGGAAGTAATCACGCATACACTACGCTATCGTTAGTCCCGACCTCCGTCGAAGCACTTTCTAGAGGTCACTTGATTCGCTGCCCGCTACAAGTATATTGTACTGTGTCTTACCAGGCAGGGAAAGGTTAACCTGAAACCAATAAAAAATAAAAGTTAAGAGTGTATTAAAATAAACTCCATAGAATGACTCCATGAATTCATAAGCGTAGTCAGGATATTATGGTGTTCCCTCTGCTGGGACACAGGCATTCTTTCTGCGAAAGGGAAAGTGGGCGTTAATCAACCAAGTCTGGGTTGGTGGACGATTTTCAATGTGGTTGGTATCTTAATAGCTGATGGTCATGGATCGGATGCATCGGATACAGTTCGAGGCCTGTGTTCAGCAGTGAACTATTCTATCACAAATTAGATAGCGAAAATGCACACACATTTACTGAACTTTATTCTGTGTGGTTTACTGTTTTAGATAAACCATGAAAACGGTTTTGTGGGGTTTAGATTTAAGTATAAGACTGCTGTTAATTTTAGTAAACAAAGAACAAACAGACCTGCTTCACGTATAACGAGTGCGTGTGCACTCTCGATTGATATTCTTTTGCCTGTCTCTGTGCGCGAGCGTGAGTTTTCGTTAGTCGTATGGAGTCGACCTTTTGTATTAGTGTATTTTGTGGCATCGAGGTGCAATCGAAGAGAGAAACGTTCAGAAGCGAACAGTTGATTAATAAGGCCGCTATAGCTACCTAGTCCGAGTCCGTGTCGTCGTTGACCGACGAGCGCAGCTTGGACAGCGTGCGGCGCGCGGCCGGCGTGTCGTCCTCCTCGTCGGACGAGATCACGATGCGCTGGCGCGGCCGGCTGCCCGTCGCGCCGCGCGTCACGCGCCGCGCGGGCGCCGCGCCTGGGGGGGGGAGGACATCTCATTCTACCACTCTTAGAACCGGGCCAGGTATTAACGTGCGGTGTGGCGCAATAAATTCGTCGCATCCCGGATCTATAAAAGCCCAAAAGCCCGGCTTGCCCTGACGATATCAAGCAATGTAGTCGATCATTTATGTCATTTAAATTCGACAGGGACAAATAGTATGCTTTGCAGTAGATAATGTTGATATGTAGATCTAATAATAGGTAGTTAACAAAATTATAATTTCGAAAAATATACCACCATTGTTATCTACCAAGACAATCTGTTTAAAATATAATATTTACTAAACAAGTAATACTTTTGCGAAACCAGTTCATCATCAGTTTTAGAATTTACGAAAAACGAATCATTTTGCTTACCAATGGTAGCATTTTTTATTACCAAATAAATAACTATACCTCCATAAGGAAAGATTTACTATGCAAAGCTATGAAGTCTTTGCTTCAACAGTACGAAAATTACAACAAAAAAATACTGGTATTCAGCTGCATTCGGTTAGGCTGGAAGCCGACCCCAGCATAGTTGGGAAAAAGCTAGACAGATGATGATGAACAGTCCGTAAATTTTATGGGATAGGCCATTAGTGGAACCAGTAAAAAGTATAAACAACTTCCATCAGTACTCACCAGCGACTTCTTTGTGCTTGACCTTGGCCTCTTTCTTGGCCTGTTTCTCCTGTTCTTTCTTCTCGATCTTGGCCTTCTTCAGCGCCTGGCACTTCTCTAGCGTGGGCTTGCCGTCGAGCCCGGCCGTCACTAGGAGGTCCAACATCTTCTGAACGCGTTCCTTGTTTTTTGTGCAACCTGTAATCATTATATGATGATTATTTAACTGGGTGTAGCCGACTGTACGTTATTTTCGGATATTATAAAAACCGGCCAAGTGTGAATCGGACTTGCACACGAAGGGTTCCGTACCATTATCTATAAAAACGGAAAAAAAAACATGTCTGTTGTATGGGAGCCCCCTTCAATATTTATTTTATTCTGTTTTTAGTATTTGTTGTTATAGTGGCCACAGAAATACATCAACAGTCTAACTATGACGGTTCATGACATACAGCCTGGTGACAGACGGACAGACGGACAGACGGACAGACGGACAGACAGACAGACGGACAGACAGCGGAGTCTTAGTAATAGGGTCCCGTTTTATTTACCCTTTGGGTACGAAACACAAAAAATTATTTTAAGAGACTATTTGATTTTACTTCTGACTCTCGACTTCTGACTTCTCTTTCCCTTCTTCAATGTTCTTATACATAACTGGCGAAATGTAAGTATTATACACACACCTCTGCCCAACCCTTCGGGTAATACAGGCGTGATGTTGTGTGTTGATTTTACTTTTAAAGTCATAAGACAGGCATTAAAGCATAGTTTTTCAGAATGTTTAACGTTTATAAAGTTGTCTATGGGGCACACAACGTATTCTGTAGAAAACATATTTGTATATTTAGGAAAACGGACATCAGTCCCAAGACCAGTTTCTTGACTGACGCGAGTCAGAGGACTTGTTAATTGGTGGGAGAGCCATCATGAAATAATGTTTTCTTTACTGACGCTGTTATTGGACAGAAGTGCCAGTAGTGTCATATTTTTATGATAAACTTCTTTGGACTCCACCACTCACCAAAGAAGTTAGTCTAGTGGTTGCAGGCGCTACTGCTGAGCATGAGGTCCTGGGTTCGATTCCCAGGTCGAGCAAAGTATTATGTATATATATATCTATATATATATGTAAGCGGGCACGCCCTTTGTGTCTGAAAGCTTTTATTTAGTTAATTTATGTTTACATTTACTTATTTATTTTATTTCTGCTTGAGTGCATATAGTTCTCGTTTTATAATATAATTTTTTTGGGTGGTATATTGGCGTGTGCTAGCTGACATATGGCTAATAATCAGATTTATATTTTATATTGCGTAATGTAAATGATTTTTAATAATCAGATTTATATTTTATGTTGCGTAATGTAAATGATTTTGGATACTTTTGTATAGAATCAATTGTTTCTAACTGAACAGACAGCTGTGCTGCTGGGGAGTTTGTTGCGCCACTTCTTCCCAGCTAAAGCACTAGGAAGTGGTGAAGGGTGGGCGTTTTGGGGACTGTCTTATGTAATTTTGACGTTCGAAAAGTGCTGATTCTCAGCCTAGTTTGAATAAATGACTTTTGATTTTGATTGATTTTGAAATACAGAAGCAGCCCGGTGTCTGGATTTGTGTCCACAGTTGATGGCAACGGATTGCCTCCTATTACATGGGACTTAAAACATAACTGGCGAAATATGGGTGTACTCCAGGTACAGCTCTGCCAACCCTTCAGTGAAACAAGGCGTGATATTATATTATGTTAAAATTTAAATTATAAACAGTTGACATACCTTCAACAAGCTTCTTATAATCGAATCGTATCCCAGCTGCCTTGCAGAACTTCTTCATATCCGTGATGCCGGGCTGGCGCAGCTCGGGCGGCACGGGCGGGCGGCCGCGCTTGCCGCCCGGGGTCCCCGGCGGGCCCCCCTTGGCCCCGCCGGCCCCCGGGGTCCCAGGGGCCCGCGGACTGTTCTTGGTCCCCTTCGGCCTGCCCGGGCCGCGCTTCAGTGGCGTATCCTGTATGTGATAGGCGCTTATTTCACTCGGTACGATTGATTATGAGTTATGGAAGGTGCATGTGCTTGGAGGCGATACTTCGATCAACAATACTTGTACATTGAAATCCTTACTATAATATATAATATTATAAAAAGTAGAAGAAGCGCAAGTAGCTCTGTCTGTCTGTCTGTCTGTCGCGCTTTCACGCCAAATCTACTGAACCGATTTAAATGAAATTTGGTACACAGATAGTCTAGAGCCTGAGAAAGGACATAGGCTACTTTTTATCGACATACCACGCGGGCGAAGCCGCTGGCAGAAGCTAGAACTGAATAATTTAAATATGCAATTTTTTTTTTTAAATATCAACAACTTCAGCTTATAATTAACCCTAATGCGCGGTTATAAAGTTATATTGGGCCACATCATAAAATTTTTGGACAGTTGGGTATTTTTTTCCAGCCGTTTTTAAGGCGCCGATTTATTACCCGACTGCGGTAAAGCTAAAAAAGGAGGGTTATTTATTTAATGATATAACCATGGAGCCAATAAATAAATAAATAATAATAATACCATTTATTTCAGGCGACACAGGCCCATAGAAAAATACCTTAACCTAGACATAAACATTTTTATGATAAAAAAAAAAAAAAATTGAGCATCTAGAGTATTATTAATCAAAGGGGGCGATAAATGTAGTGGCGAATGCTATAGACAAACTAGTTTTCTAAATTGCAATGATGTTGTAGGTTTGCAATGATGTAAGTAGAACGCAGTGAAAAACATTTGCTGAAATAATGTTTATTCCAAGCTGAAGATTCAATGAATGTGACAATGAAATGATAAATGCGATGAAGATGGAAAAATATTGTTGTTTATTTGGCATAGTTAATTTGGTAGTCGACGAAACCAACAATTGCGCATTGTATATTAATCAGCATTACAGATTAGTTTTTTTGGATTGGACTTTTAGAGAAAAACTGAGTTACGAAAAATGTGTCCAAGGCGTCATGCGGTCGACTTTGGAGAAAAAAATAACTGCATTGTAGTTTTCTCAAACAACAACAAATAAATTTATTTGGTGATAAATGGAAAATATGACTGTAGTGTACTGTACCTCGTCACTTTCTTCAGAATCGCTGCCGGAAGATCCTGAGGAATCGTCTGATGATGACGAGTCTACCGTCGTTACCTGGGGCAATATTTTAAATATAAGTAATTACACAGATATTAAACATGTAAAAATCATTGGCAGTATGTGCCAAACCGAATGGTGAGGAAGCCTTTTGGTAGACAAAAAGTCGTTTGTTTTTATTTCAATTTATAGATATTGTAAAGAGATTAATCTAACACAGACCGCTCACAGGTTTCTTTAGATTCCTGTCAGTATTTTTAAAGATAAATATTTAATTGATTCTATAAAAACTTATTGACATTCTATTGAAGTAAGCTTTTTTTAAATTAATAAACCTCTTGTTTTTGGGCTTCTTATGATGCACATTTTCTTAATAAATGAGCTTCTTTCTGAATGTTTGCCCTTTCTCACATTTAGTAGCTAGAATACTGACCACAGCCCTGACAGTGGCTGAAAAATGTAGTAAACTAATGTCTGTTCCAAAAGAATTTCATGAAAGTGTAAGCAAACCCTGTTCAGGTTAAATTACACTTTCACTCACTAAAAGGAATAAGTATCACATTCATTTGTATTTAGAAGGGTTCAAACTAATATCTCGCCACTTTTTCCAAAAAAATATTGTTTGTATATCATCAACGAAATTTGAGGTTATAAAGTTAACCTCAATCGTCAAATGAAAAACATTTTTAAGGTGATTTGAAATTAGAATTTCGGGTTTAAGTATCCAAATAATCAAATCAAAGCACACAATTTATAGGTGGCACTACGAATTGGCACCCACGGCTATGCTTTCTGATCAATTTGTTTATATTTTCATCAGTACAGTTCTTTTGGCACAGACAATACTCGCCAAACGAACCTCGCTGGTAGCCGGCATGAGCCCCCGAGCCTGCAGCTTGGCGGCCGCCAACTTGGCCGCGGCGGCCTTCTGCGCAGCGATCTGCGCCGCCTGCGTCGCCAGCTTCTCTCTCTCGGCGTTCGCGTCGTAATAGTTGAACAGAACCTCCATGGAGACGGGGACGTCGCCGAAGTAGACCTCGTTGGGTATGTGGGAAGAGTCCAGGCAATCGTCGCTCCATCGCCTTTGTAAATGGAATTGATGAAGTTTTAAGTTTAACCGCATCCATATAATAACTATATTACGGTGAATAGCTATATCTCTAGGAGTATAACTATATCACGGCTCGAACCATCTTACTGCGACAGAGATGCTGAAGAAAAAAAGTTAAAACTTAGAATTTAAACTGGGTAAGAGAAATTTTCAAACTACTAATATTTTTACTCGATAGATTCTATTCTATGTTATGGGTTTGGTTTCCGGACTTAGTCCTTAAGGTGGACCATTGTGCGTGGGCCATGGCGGCCGTTGGGGGTTATTCCATCCAGCCCACCTCCCTCCAGAAGTTAACTAAATTACTACTATATATACTCAATAGATTTAAGCGAGTAAAAATCAACATTCACAGATCAAAGGATCGATGAAGTTAAATCACCCTTCCAACCGTTCCGTAATAAGATAACCAACCTTCATTCAGAGAAAAAAATGACTGGTTTCAAATTACCAGAAAAAAAAAACTATCAATATTAGACAATAATTTTATAACTGGTATAAATACTAATATTTTTTGAGGATGTCTACTCTATATGTATATGTAAGGGACTTATGTCTTTTTTTAAAGATGTGAAATTAATTAAAAATACATAATTAACTACTAATCATTTTGGTCTATAACATATTCCCTGTAAATTTAGAGGTATGGCTCTTGTGATACAGAAACTCCTAGTACAAGAGCCAGGGTTAAACAGACGTTTGTGCCAATGTAGTGGAAATTAATAAATCTACTAACCTTCTAAACTGTATCCCAGAGAAGTCCTTCCTGAATGGTCTGATAGCGTACTGGTAGCCCGTCGCACGCGGGCGCGGGGGCGGCGGCAGGGAGCGCGGCGGCGGGGCCCGGGGGCCCGGCGGCGCGGGGCCCGGCGCGCGAGGGGCCCCGGGCGCCTTGGGCTTGTTGGTGGAGCCCTTCGGTCGCCCCCTCTTTTTCGGCTGTCGATAGTGACGATTTTATTCTCAAGATTTAACGGGTGCAGTGACCATGTGCGACGTGTATGAATAATTTACTGATGAAGTCTTAAAGAATACGACAAGCGAACTTATCGTGCAAATAAAACACGATTTCTGATAAGAACATTGCTATAGTTTGACCTCACCGCTGTTCTGCGCCATGGGTATGTGCGAGACGAGGGGCAGTACAGGGCGCTCATTCGTCAACGCCGTGTCAACGCTTACGCTACCCTCACCTCGCCGCGCATTCTTACGGCGCGGAATAGCGGTCGGTCAAACTATAGCTAAGTAATTGTCATTGTAGGTTTTATAAAGCAAGTTAATTCTATTGCAATTAAAAACACATCCGGGTATTCATAAACGTCGTTTTAAGTAATGATTGACGTCTGCATAATCATACATTGTTTTAATGTTTAAATGTCTCTTATATCAACGTTTATAAATTAACCCTAATATCGAATGCACGAAATCTTCAGGCAAGTTTGATAAAAAAAAAGTTGAATTTCGTAACCAACTCACTCTATGAAAAATACCATCAAAAGACTCACAGTAGATGACAGAATGATGAAGCTGATGATGATGAAAAAGGGTTCAATTAAAAAATTAGTATAAAACTAGTTTACCTCACTGCCTGGAGTCGGTATTTTCCCAGGTATAGAACCTGATTTAGGGAGCTCTGGACTGCTGAACGGTTTCCGGTCCTCTTCACTGAAACAACCAATGAAATGTCAAGGTTGAATACAAATCCCCATACACTGTAACCGCACTTCTTATTTAAAAGGGATCGTCGCGTTTATATGTCAGTTTTTGTTCGGTGAACCTTAATGCGTGGTCGCGCCGACTCAGGGCGCTTTCCGGTTTTTCGCACAAAAAGTGACATTTGTCCGCGAAGATCGCTTTTAAATAGGTCGCGACCTGAGGCTATAAAACTAGCTGTGTTGCCGCTGCAACAAAGTTACGGCGTACAAAAAGGAAACTAAATCAAATTCTGAATAGCGTGCGCACGCACGCTTCGCGGCTGTCGTTTCTAGCTGACAGTTGCGTCTTGACAACTGACTTTGAAGCGGCGTATGAAAAACCATCAGTACGCCATAACTTTTTTGCAGCGGCGACACACCTTGTTTTATATGCTCAGGCCGCGTACTTATTTAAAAGCGATCATTATGTCACTTTTTGTGCGGAAAATCGGAAAGCGCCCTTTGTATAATAAAATTGGAAGACCCTTGCTTTTATTTAGTATTTACCTCTTGTCACTGAGTGTGGTCGGTTCGGCCGCGCGTTGTAAGTCGCCCACGCCGCCTTCCGCCGCTCCTTCAGCCTTGCACACTTCTGCGCAACAAACGAAACGACGCTGATTAAAGATATTTTGCAAAGTATAGTCACTAAACACAAGGAGGCGGTCTCCCTCGCACGCCGCCCGCGACGGACAGTTGCGACGGTGGCAACGAACGTTTTGAGAAACCGGTCGTCTGTTGTGACGTCACCACATGCTGTCGGTAGCGTCTGATGTTTTAAAGAGACTAAACAAATGTTAGTGCTATCACAATACCCAATTTTCGAGCTACTAAAGTAGGTACCACCCGCAACCCGCACTGGGCCTGCGTGGTGGATTATGGCCCGTTCCCTCTCACAGAGAGCAGGCCTGTGTCCCAAGCGTGGGAACCTTATAGGCTGATATGCTAAAGTAGGTAATTGAAGCAAGTTAATGTACGTAGCAACTGAAATAGGTAATGTAAGTCAAAGGTCAGTATTTGGACAATAGATGTCAAATCATCATTTCAGCCGAAAGACGTCCACTGCTGAAAATAGGCCTTCCAAAGCACCGCCACTTCGACCGGTTGTGTGCTTCCCGCATCCGATATCCGGTAGATGAATGTCAAATGTCAACAGATAAATATTCACTTACCAGCTGGCTTATCGATCAACTTGTTTTCAACTCCGATGATTGGGTGACTATCATCTGAAAAATATAACAAGGAAAATTATTGTTCTGTAATGTTTTTTTGTGTAGTTAGTGTCTGACCTGGTGTCAGTTTTTGTACCGCCGAAGGGCCTCTGACTTGGCTTTACATGCTGTCAAGAAATATCTCTCAAGAATGCCGGTTTTCTCACGATGTTTTCCTTCACCGTTTTTGAAGCAAGTGATACTTATAAGATACGAACATGAGTACGAAAAGGCAGAGGCCGCAATAAGCTACCAATACTTACTTAGTGTTACTGTTGAACAAAAATATGTTTCCGAAATTTTTTTTTGAACTTTTTGATGATTTTTTAACAGTACTGGCATTCTGAACTCAATTTACACAGGCAGGTAATTGATATTTCTTTAAGTGGTTCTAGAGATGCCGCGATACTCGCTATTATTCGGTATTCAGCATTACTCGACATTCTTTTTTATTCGTTAATACCGAATTAGAGTGTCTATTACTCGACATAAACTTTAGTGTTTTCGGTTTTCTTTTTTCGTGTTTTGCCACCGACTTCCGAAATTAAATTTATTTCTGACTTTGTAGATTTTTTTTTGTAAAGTTTTTTCTTAAATCAAATCTGCCTCAGAAAATTGTCTTTCTGAACTAACTGAGCTTGCTGGTGTGATTAAGTATAGTTTTGCAAGCTTACTTAATTAATGATTAGTATTGGTTGCCCACCATTCATATGGGTTTATTTCTTTAACTTCATTGTTTAGATTTTTTTTTATTACAAAAATGATTGACAATTTCAAGAGACTATTACAAATGTAATATAATTTGTTTATATTCCTATTTTTATGCCGAGTAATAATGGCGAGTATTCGATTATTCGCCATAGGGAATGACGATTAATCGGTATTCGAATATTCGCTATAACAACTATTCGCGGCATCTCTAGAAATAACATCTATTTGAATATGTAATAGGTACCTTTATTTTGCAGATCAGCGGGCTTCTGTGCCACATCCAGTGATAAAGATTTTTGACCAACATCTAAAATGAAATAATTTATCATTCCAACTGAAATTTATTACATTTCATTTCAAGAAATCATAGCAAAATATGAATAGAAGTGAAAGTTCAACTATTTGTCTTTTTTATGTAGATCATAAATATGATTGAGAGGCAAATAAATAATATTAATAATGGCCGATTTTCAATGGTCACAAATTTTACAGAAAAATTTATTTGGCCGTTTGACAGCTTTTGTACTTATAGAAAATAATTATTGAAATTGACTATTCAAAAGTCAGCCCTAAATCCTAACTAATATTATAAGTGCGAAAGTGAGTTTGTTTGTTACGCTTTCACGCTAAAACGGCTGCACAGATTTGGATGAAATTTGGCACATGGGTAGACCATGTCCTGGATTAAGAAATATAATACTTTTTATCCCGACATACCCTCGGGATCGAGACTTATGCGGGTGAAACCGTGGGGCACAGCTAGTTGTTTATAAGTTTAACGAGTATACATTTATAATTGTTATAATTGTATGATAAAGACCAAAGAAACTATGGATGGACTCCTTCCAACCTCTCCATGGCCCTACCAACGTATACGTTATACACCATACACCATAAACAAAACTCTAAATAAATATGTACTATTAAAAAAAAAACTTACCAATAGGCTTATCATGTCTATGCGCCAAGTCATCAGGCTTGAATATATCTGTCTTTATCTTTATTTTGGGTTGATCTAGATCCCCACCCTGCAACAACAAGTCATTACATTCAATCATTCATTCAAATGAATGAGTGTTTACTAATCAGTACAGTGGAACCTTTTTACGCAACAGGTCAATGACCCTCTTAAATGAAAGAATTTAAGAGAGCTTAAAGAAGATGTTTTGAAAACATTGAAGAATAAACTTTATTTCAGTGTCATAAAGTGCAAAAAAGATAGGAGCTCGTGGTTAAGTAATAACAGCCACACCGGGTCGATCCATCAGGTTTAGCTACGCTTGCCGGGGTTGGTCGGTGGATGGGTGACCATCTTTACATACCGAGACTCCTCCGTGCCTCGGAAAGCACGTTAAGCCGTTGGTCCCGGCTGTCATTCGTGGATCTTTGACAGTCGTTACGGGTCGTCAGAAGCCTGAAAGTCTGACAACCAGTCTTACTAAGGGGTATCGTATTACCCAGTTACTGGGTTGTGGAGGTCAGATAGGCAGTTGCTCCATATAAAATACTGGTATTCAGCTGCATCCGGTTAGACTGGAAGCCGACCCCAACATAGTTAGGAAAAGGCTAGGCAGATTGATAACGTGCAAAAAAAAACTCGAGATGGCGCCGATTGATGTCTGCATCGATGTTAGTACAACTTTGAACTTTATATCCCTAACAATAAAGTTTAGTATTCAATATAAAGACATCTTGCTGCTGTGCGCTTCATTCGGTCTGTGATAAGCTTAAGACATGTGCTATATCTTAGAGGTTTGTCGATCTTTATGACAAGGCGAGAAGTCTCATGTGTATGGTTTAGCAGCTTTTCTTGATGTCAGAAACATACTCTCTTTTTAGCCGACTTCTTCAAAAAGGGGGAGGTTCTCTTTTTCGTCTGTGTTTTTTTTTTTTCTTAAGACCCGATTCACCCGATTTTTCCGCCAATTTATAAATCGATTTTGATGATTCTTTCTTGTTTTTGGTAGGTCATATAAATTTTATTAACTTTGCTTGCGTAGTTTTTGAATTAGCTTCAATATTACGTTTATTTTTCCCACTTCGTATATGTAGACGATGTTTTATGTCCGTCTCTCCGTCACTGTTAATTACAGGTAGTGCTACTTATTCGAATTTGTGTAGGTACCACAACAAAAAATAAAAAACTTTTTACAAAAAAAAAGCAGACTTCCAAAAAAAAGTGAAAAAAAACTTTAATTTCGGAAGTCGGTGGCAACAAAGGAAAGTTGAAAAGCAAATACACCGACTTCTGAAATTAAAATTAATTTTCACTATTTTTGTTTTTTTTGGAAGTCTGTTTTTTTTTTTTTTTGTAAAAAGTTTTTATATAAGCGCTTATACAACAATCAACTGAAGAAAAGATGATGGGAAATCAAATGACACAAATTAAACAAATTAATAAGAATGTGCAGGTTTTTTACCTACTGTTAAAGTTATAAGCATTGAATCAATGAATAATCAACAATAATTTTCTTTCTGTAGTGGATAAGCTACATATTTTTGATCAAAAAAATAGGAAATCCATTAACTACCGAGTACTAAAGATTTCCCAGCCAATAGAAAAGGGGAATGTGGGTGAACTGTCACGTTGTCCCACTTCCAACATGTGGATATTCGATTAGGTTTTTACCCTATTTGGAAATAATTTTTTGTAACATTTGATATCTTTTGAATTTAGATGACCCATTACATAACCAAGGTTCCATTGTAGTTTTAAAATATGATGTTGAAATATTAACCAAAGTACTGGGAATGTGGACATTGAACTCTCTCTGCCGTGCCTGTAGAGCCTGATTGAACATATACACACATTATTATATTACACAGAAAGAAACAAAAATACAACAACACCAAACTTTTTAGATTCTAGATTGTTTATGGTATCATGTGCATACAGCTTTCCAAAGTATGTGCTTCGCGAATCATCGCCAATCTTCGGAAATACGAACGCGCGTTAATGATATCTAATATAGAGCTGTTACAACCATGGAAATACTAGAGCATATCGCATTAACATGTTTACAAAATTATAGATTAACAACTCTATGTAATTAGAAATATTTTGAGAACTTTTGAGTTACAAATGACGATCTGATTCCAGAGTACCGACAGAGAGAAAACTTCATACAAACACGCATTGACAGGTGGATCAGTTTCGTACCACCGCGCTTTGTACGCCAAAAAAAAGCATGCCTCTCGGGGAGGTTACTCTAGGGCGCGAACATCGTGATAATTCGGAAACACGAATATTACCGAAGCACATACCTTTTCTGGTTCATCTGTAGGTCCTCGTAACCATGGGCGATTTTTAGACGCGGCGACTTTGTGTATAGACCATTTTTTATCGCGCACTGGATTTTCCACTTTCGGCGTTGAGCCGAGCATTGAGAATTCAGCAGAGTGCATCCCACCGCGTCATAAAAGAACAATTGGATTTTCAAATCTCGGTGCTGAACAACGCGTTGAAAATCCAGTGCGCGTTAAAAACAATCACCGCGTTAAAAAATCGCCCGTGGATACAATGACTACTTTGCCATTGAAACCATAAACAATACACAAAAATTTGATTTAGTTAAATGTTTAGTTGCCAGAAACAAATACTGAAGTATGTAAGTATTGTAATAATTTAATCAAAACATTATAAACAGTAACAAAGTGTAACAAAGAATAACTTTAAAGTTGGTAATCTAGAAAAAGTCGGAGTAAAAGTAAATTAAAATAAGGATAATTTATAAATAATTTATAGTTCTATGATTATTTTTCACTGAAGCCTCAGCTCATGCATGCACTAACAGCCAGACCCAGATTTAAGCAACAAATCAATATTTGACAAGTAATAAGCCAATAAAACTATATAATATACTTACCATCATCTCATTCTCAGGATGCGGTCGTTTCTGAGCATCCGTTGGCTCAAGTTTGATCTCAGACTTTAGCTGCTTCACATCAAGAGGTTTCTGGGTATCAAGCGGCGGTAGCAGGTGTGGCTGCGGAGGCCAGGCCGGCTTGTGCACCCCCACATCTCCATAACCTTGAACTGACGAAGTGCAGTCAAGTCACAATACACAAAGGTTAAAAATAAAATTTTATTGTAATTATAAAAAAATTGTACTTAGTATAGCTTCAAGATGAAAGACATTAACAGGGAGAAAACAGGTTTATCAATATTTGTTGTTATTATAATTATAATATTTGTAGTTTTTATGTTGCCTATTAGATCAAAACTACTTATTATTATTCAACAATACTCTGTGCTAGAATAATTATGTTTAATTGAATATTACATACTTTTTGCAGATAAAGTTAGAATAAAACAACTTCCATAGATAAAATTATTTGAGACAACAATCTTTAAAATCTGTCAAAAATAAACATACAAATATGACCTTTATTTTCTATTACATAAAATCTCTTATAGTTTACAAGCTGACAATGTTTTGCAATATTTTTTAGCATAAAAATATTGTGAAAATTTTGACATGTAAACTCACCCATATGGGACTGTGGCATGTGCAACTGTGCCTGTGGTGGCTGTTGTGGCGGGAAACTCTGGTGATGCGGGTAGTTTTGGTGAGCAGGTGGTGCATAAGACAGGTTCTGAGGGGCATAGCCCCCAGGCGGCGGAGGCCCATACGGCGAAAACGCTTCCGGAGGCGGATAATGAGTGTTATACGCACCAGCATACGGCTGATAGGGTATTTGATGACCATTATCTACAACAATGAAAACAACGTAAAAAACTACCGACTTAAAACCAATTTCCTACGCGTTTCGCGCTCAAAGTTTACTTACCTATATAATTTAGCGGCAAACCGTTCCCCTGGACAACACCGTGGCCCGGTTCGCCCTCCATTCGCAATCGCTTCTGATTCATGGCTCTTTCGGCTTCATAATTCATCTTGGTAACTAAAAACAACAACCTCTTACAATAGCACAGTACGCGATCGCAATAAAACTCATTTCTACATCGATATCGCAACCATATAACGCATATTAAAAATTCTCGCGTTAATTGTGACGGACGCCAACCGGACGCCAGCACAAAACACAGGTTATATGCTCAGCAAAAGCAAACACAAGCGTACCTTTGTTGGTCAATGATTGTTATTGATTTTAGTTTATAGACGCACTTAGAGCATTCCCCGCGATGATTTGGTACATAATAGAGCACTTTATCAAGTCAAAATAACTGTTGCATACAAAATATGCATCAAATTATCGGCCTAATGACAGTAAAATTAGAAAAAAAACACAAGTGAAGCGGAGTTCGAGTATTTTTTTTCTCATTCTTTTGTGATTTTTGGTTGTGGCAACATTTTTTTACTTTTTTCATATTGTGCGAGAGGGTTTAGTGAATGTTGAATCCGTTTCTTTTTTCTCCATATAAAATATTAGCAATTCTCAAATATTCCTATCAGAGTATTGATAAACTATGCCGTTTATTAAAATTTTGTATCAATATTGTTAGAAAATTGTTTTAACAACCCGTGGGTGTCATCAAATATTATCTATGTAACCGTGCATTTGCACTGGCGAAACATTTACAACAAAACATGACGTTGAAATTAGCAATGGGCGTTGAATCAACGAACTAGTTGACCCAACCGTTGATCTCCTGTCAACGTATTAACGTTAACTGTTTATGAATTAACTAGTTGAATTCGTCAACGACGTTTATGAGTTTGACTCGTTTATTATTCAACTAGATTCGAGAACGCAAACGCAACGAAAACTTCCGTTGAAAATGACATCATACATGGCGAGCGACGGTCATGTCATAGAATTTGAACTCTAAGTAACGCATGAAAGAGTTGATTTTTGAAAAAGTATGACGACATTGGTGGACTGGCGCGCGCCGCTCGTGCCGCCTGAGAGAAACCGGTTCATACTGGTTTATTGCGAATTGTATTTAGTCAGTCCTGAGCCTGAAGCAAAAGTTTGAAGGGAAGGTCAACTAAGTAGAACCATCAATGAAACGTTTCATAATTGAATCAAAATGTTTCAAAATTGGCATTATATCACGTTAGGAGATGTAGCTCGGAGACTAATTCAGTTCGTTGAAAGTCGCGGTGTTGAATAAAAACCTTTGAATGAGTTAACGGTTTATTTTGTAAGTTGACATTAGTGCACGTTAACTCGTTGACGAATTTAACTAGTTGACGAACGTAAATCAACGTTGACGTTTCGTTAACGGAAAAATCTTCAACGACCCATCGCTTGAAATCTCTATTTTATGTCAATGTTTTGTTGTGAATGATTCGCCAGTGCAAAAGCACAGTAAAACGCACTTTTTTTTTGTATCAGTAACACTGAATTATTAACTTGCCATTTTTTGAAAATGACTTCTATTCCAGTACTAATTTTATAAATCAAGAGTTAGTCATGAATTGAATAAAACTCCATTATTTAGATTAGTCTCCATTATAATAATTAACTGCGTTTCCGTTCCAGGGGTCAGTAATATTGTTTATATGAGAACTGTTGTCCTACACTAAATTATAATATTTTTGATATTAGTAGAAACCTCACGGAAAATATTATGGTAATTTTATGGTACCCCTTTTCTTGCACCCCCACCTCACCTGACCCCGCATTTATTTGCGTCAGCCACAGCCAGCGTTGAATGGAGTGTACTCGGCTACTCACGAATTTAGTTGTTTTTGAAAAGTTTTTTTCAATGAGTTAGCAGCGTTTTGTTTTGTGATATCGAACAAAACCATTTTGAGGAGTTATATTTAAAATTTGTTTTTAATTTTAAGGTAAGTTTAAAAATAACTTCAAACTATTTCACCACAATAGCTGAAGTTTGAAAATCACATTTTGGTATATTTTCACGTAAACTATCGAAAACCAAAACAAGAAACGGTGACGGCGATCTCAGAACTTGTATTATAATCTAGTTTTAATTCAGTTTTATTACCAATATTCATAACTTTTCTTCATTAAGTACGACGACTGAGTTTTCGGTTCGTAAAAAAGTTATCACAAATAAACCTACCTCAAAAATAAAAAGAAAATCGTTCATACTCGCCGATTGAGTTTAGATAATGAGCGATTTGTGTGTGAAATATAATAAATGTCCAGTAGTTTTAGTTGGAAGGTGGGAAATTCCCAAGTTATAGGTTAGTATCTAGATTACTTTTCAACTGCAAAAAAAAACTTACAGCAACGCTTCAGTACACTATCACAGTAAAAAGTAAAAAGTTTTGTTAAAAAACATTCTGTTGATTTCATTTTAAAACAATGTTTTCAGCACTAGAATGCTGTTTCAAGATAGGTATTTTGATAGTTTTACAAATCCAAAAAGAACAATGACTTTTCCAAAAAATTATTAACTTTTTAAAATTAATTAACTTTTTACAATTATTACCTTTTTTTAAATTTAAATTATCAACTTTTAGGATTCCATACCCAAAGGGTTAAACGGGACCCTATTACTAAGACTCGGCTGTCAGTCCGTCTGTCTATCTGTCTGTCTGTCTATCTCCAGGCTGTATCTCATGAACCGTGATAGTTAGACAGTTGAAATTTTCACAGATGATGTATTTCTGTTGCCGCTATAACAACAAATTTAAAAAACAGAATAAAATCAATGTTTAAGGGGGCTCCCATACAACAAACGTGTTTTTATCCGTTTTTATAGATAATGGTATGGAACCCTTTGTATGCGAGTCCAACTCGTACTTGGCCTTTTTCATAATGTTTTATTTGCTAGGATAAGTTAGCACTAAATATTATTTAACAGTGATATCGCCATAATTGTAATCATCTATCTATTTCTACAAATAGAACCCTCTACTCCTGATTCTGAAATCATGTTCAGTTTTATCTATTATCACTGCTCGTCAAAATTATTAAACTCTTT
This sequence comes from Lithophane leautieri, assembly GCA_949152455.1. Taxonomy (NCBI): domain Eukaryota; kingdom Metazoa; phylum Arthropoda; class Insecta; order Lepidoptera; family Noctuidae; genus Lithophane; species Lithophane leautieri. The sequence continues at coordinate 13,615,783 of OX424478.1, forward strand.
TTTTTTTCTATACAAAAATTACATATGTTTTGCCATAAAAATAACCTAGTAAATAATCTAGTTACTCTCACTAAATCATTATCTGCAGGAGGACCTTCACTGTTGTCATTTTGCCTCTGAAAAATATTAATTATTTAACATGTTTTTTTAAAAAAAGGTCAGTCTCAGCTGTTTTTGGTCTAGTAAACTAAAATCAGAGTTTAGTTATTGACTTTGGTTAGTCATTCACAATGGATTTTACAGTGATCACTTAAACGGTACACCTCATAAGCTTTTCAGAAATTAGGGTCCAGCAGGGCTATTGCGTATCTCTGTTGACAGTTCATAGTGATGATCACTTGGCAAAGTGTCTATCGATTAGCTGTCAAACAGTTAGTTTCGTATTGGCTATCTTCAGTGACTAACTAGGATGACGTCATAAGCACTCACTATCGCTGATAGTCACCGTAACACATTTTGACAGATGTTAATGTATCGATACTTCTAAGATTGCGATTGCCTAAGCTTAGTGGACATCAAATTGATAATCATTTAGTTTGTCGTAGCTTTCGTGAAAGACACTACTCAAAGGTAGTGTTTTAGAAGTTCTAGTGATCATCACCGAAGTCGGTATTAAAATAAGCGTGTAAACTTTACGTCTTTTGTTGTTTTATTGATTATTATTCGTGGCAAAATTATGGCACGTCTGTTATTGCTGGGATTTGCTGAAGAAGAGCGAAAACGAAGTCTTCTGCGAATTAAGAGACGCCGCTTACGTGATGCTAGTAACCCATTGCAGTTGCCAGAGAGAGAGTTTATTGCGAATTTTCGTTTGAGTAAAGCAGGATTCCAACAGGTTTTGGAAGAACTCCGCCCATATCTCCCACAAATTCGACGAAAAACAGCTATTCGCAATGAACTAAAAGTAAGTACTTACTTACTTCCTTACTTTTTTGTAAAGTAATGTGATTTTTTGTGACAATATGATTTAGCTACAAGTTTATCTAAGTACTTATAGCATTAACAACTTGTTTGACTGAGCAACGTAATGATGTTTTTTAATTGTCTGTTGCAGATCTTGGCTGCGTTAAACTTTTATGCCAATGGGTCATATCAACGTAATGTAGGTGCCTCATATTTGTGCAACATGTCCCAGCCGACATTTAGTAAGTGTCTACATGAAGTTACTGATGCACTCAATGTCCGGGAAGTACTCCTTACCCACATAAAGTTCCCTTCATCCCAGCGAGAGAGGGAAATCATTATGAAAGGGTAAGTTTATTGTATAAGTACCTGTATTCATAATAATATTACTAGTTAATTATTTATTAATACAATACCAACAGCTTCAAATTATATTCTTTATATATATTATATTCTTAATTCATGTAACTTAATTAATAAGCTGTTGAGTTTCGAAATGGATAAATTAATTAATTTAATTTGATCTGTGATTGGTTTCAGGTTTATGGAAAAGTTTGGCTTTCCAGGCATTATTGGGTGCATTGATGGTACACATGTGGCCATAATCCGACCTACAGAGCATGAGGAGTCATTTTTTAATAGGAAAAATTATCATTCTTTAAACGTTTTAATAGTAAGTAATAAGTAGTTATTTAATAGTACATACTTATGTAAATAATCTTTTTAAAAAACGACTAAGAACTTTATTCACAAATTATCATGTGAATAATATTTACCTACTATATATTCAACAATTGACTAAGTACTTTAAAATTAAAACTTGTTTCAGATTTGTGACGCACATTTAAATATACTGCATGTTGATGCATCATTTGGTGGTGCTTCACATGATTCCTTTGTCTGGAATCAATGCCCCTTAAAAGCTCTTTTAGAAAGACTGCAAAGGAATAGAGAGCGCTGTTGGCTATTAGGTATGGCATTATAATTATTGTTACTTACATTATTTTGTTTGGTTATTGATATAGGAATGCTCATAATGTATGTGTTAAGAAATATGAGATGGAAACTAAAATGATTAGGAGTTCTATTGTGATATTTGTTATGTGGAGTGTTCACTAATAACCTAATAGAAATATTTATATTATTTTATTAATATTTTAGGTGATTCTGGATATGCACAGCGCCCTTGGATGATGACACCAATCTTAGGCGCGGCTGTGGGTTCGCCAGCAGAATACTATACAGAATTTCATTGTAAAGTCAGAAACACTGTTGAGCGTTGCATTGGAGTTCTGAAAGCACGTTGGCGGTGTTTGTTAGCACACAGGGTACTTCACTATGACCCAGTTACAGCAGCTAAGATAGTGAATGCATGTGTTGTTCTACACAACATCGCCAATGCACGGAATGTTCCAATCCCTGAGCCTCACAGTGATGATCTCTACAATGATCTACAAAGTCAAGTCTTTAGAGAGGTGGCAAGAAACGAGGCAATTACAGACAACACTAGGGATATTCTGGTCCAAAGATTATGGAATGCTAGAAACAATATATAATATATTGTTTCTAGCATTCTATAATCAATTATATTACATTAATATTCTATTGTGTTTAAATATTTTAAAATTCTTATTTTCTTGTATTAATATTCGTTTTTTTATTGATTATTTTATGTGAATAAAGTCCAAAAAATATGGAATGCTAGAGATATTTGTTGTGTGTAATATTGCTCGTAATAATCTAAAATTCTTATTTTCTTGTTAGTAATAATATAATTTTTTATTGATTATTTTATGTGAACATACAACTACTTATATTTGTTTTGAGAAACATGTTTAAAAAAAAACAATAAATAATATGTGTGTCAATTAATAAGGTAATGTTTTATTATTTACAATAATTCTTATGTAGCAGAATGTATGGTTACAATTAGCCTTGGAGTTACACAGTCGCCATTTACAGGGTCACTTACTAATACATATATGTACATACATAGCTATGTACATCATCCTAGACGATGTACATAGCTATGTACATCATCCCGTATTTCCCTCATTAACTGGACCCCCGCTTCCACTGCGGCTGCAAGTCGCTCTTCAGCAGCAATACGTCGACTTTCGATTTCATATGCCCAGCGAGGCGGCCTTTCTTCTCTGGGAACTGTAATTTATAACATTTTTACATTGACTTCAGTTTTTGAAAAAAAGCCTGCTGAAAACTATTTTATAACACGATATACTAACGGTGCCTTCGTGACCTCGAGCTTCGGGCCGGTGTCGGTGGAGTAGAAAGCTGAGTTTGTCCTATAAACAAAATTAATTTTTAATTTGGCTTTTACCTCTCCTACTTTTTTTAATTTACATAATAGGCTTGTGTTTGACTACAATATTGTTTCAAAATATACTTGCTACTTTCTCTCGACGAAACCTCTGGTTGGTCGTCTGATTGTATATTCTGCGCAGGAATGTCTCTAGTATCGGAGGGCTGTGTGTGTGTCTCCCTGCCCACCGATACTGATGACATTCCTACGGCGGAGGGTGGCGGCGTAAAAGTCTGCGATTCGGGTTGCAGCCCTAATGAAGATGGAATGTCTTCATCAAGCCATTCCACTTCCATCATAGACTCTGAAGCTATATCTTCAGAGCCTATAATGGAAGAGTAAGGAGCTGAGGACGGAGTGACGGTTGTTGATGTACTGGGATAAGCAGGATCGGGTGCTGCAATCCCAGATTCAGCAAGGGCCTCGGACTCATCTACTGATGGTATCTGTAAAATATTCAATGCTTTTTTATTACCTACCTATTTGGTCAACATTTCACTTGTGTTTGATATTATTTATACGAAAAAACGTACAATGATTAATTATGTACCTACCCATGAAATAATTTAATAATGATACTTAAATACCCATGAAAGACATAATTATTGAATAATTTTGAAACTAACATTAGAAGGTAGCCGCACTCCACGCAACCCCTCCACCGCCACTGGACCTATTAGTGCTAGCACTCTATTCTCTATTTCATCCCATCATGACCTATGCGGGTTCCGTCTTTGCTCATGCAAAACCCCATCATATACATTGGATGCAAACACTCCAAAATCGATTCCTTAGAAAGGCCACGGGAGCTCCCTTTTATGTTCGTAACGAGATCCTCCATCTCGACTTAAAGATTCCCACAATCCGCCAGTTTCTCAAACGCCTCTCAAAGCGTTACTTCGAGTCAGCCGCCACACATCGCAACCCTCTGGTTGTCGAGGCCTCCCGATATCGCACATCTACTATTAGCGTCATTCGCCGTCCGCGGCATGTTCTCACTGAGCCAGACGACCCCATAACTCTCCTCCAGGAGAGCAGTAGGGAGACCAGTACAGTGCACAAATACAGACGCCTCCCGTCATTCCGACCTCGCCGTCGAGGCAAAACACGTTCGCGTCCGTTCCGATTATTAAATTCACCCCCCCGTTCTTTGTCCGATGAAGTAGTGCCAGCCCGCGCCGTAGCTGAGCACGTAGCTTTAAATTCCCCGTTTAATAATAATGATGATCTAAACCTTTTGATCCAGCCTGTCCCAACAACTTGCTGTCCCCCCGCCAGTGATGTCGCCCTAAGCCGAGGTTCGTACCCCACAGGGGGTGCCCTTAGCGAGCGCACACTTAATTTTAATTTAGAATAGTTTATATGCCCCTGGCTGGAGGCCCTGAGTGTAGAAGCTTAAGGCAGCCACAGGAAAGTCCGGTTAAGAAGTTATGATTTCCGAAATCACACTTCAAGATGCCATAGTTAAAAAAAAAAAAAAAATCTCTATTTCATTTAGAGGAACAAGCTTGTTAGGCCCTCCACCAGTTGCTGATGCATTTCTCCTTGAATCTGCAGCTTTGCCCTTCGTTTTCGCCTTAAACTCTATCCAGTGCTAGATAGAAATAAAATAAAAAGCTTTAATAACTTTGTCTGAAAAATATTTAAGCCTTCACTAAATGAAGCAAAACTAATAAGAACGTAACGTAAACAAACATGAAAGCTATTTTTAGAATGTATTTTTTGGTAAGTAGGTAACTACTTGTTGAGTCTGGGTTCTAAGTGGGGTATTTTTAAGTGCACTTAAAGGTCCAAAGGTTTTGTTACAAAAAAATGGATGAGAATGTAACATTACGATGAAACAAATTTAGTTGTACCTATTTATACTATTAATAATAAGTAATAATTCATAATTATTTTTTGTGGATGGAAATAAGGTAAATAGATACATAAGTAATATTTTTGGTTGATAGTGTGTTTCTACAGTTTGTTGAGCGCCTTCAGCTCTGAGATGAGCTCCTCGGTTACTGACAAATGCTTGCACTGACTGGACAGGTCCACTCAAGTCTGTGTGGTTCTTTCCTCAAAAGACCATTTCAGACATTAATCTACATGGTCCTCATACAGCTTGACCAAGATTATGTCTGGACCTTAAAAGAGACTGCGACCTCTGAGTTTATTTCGGCCTTTCTTCTCAGAGTAGTCAGATAGGAAACGCCGACCTCATCAAGCTTATTTTTTTTTTAAATATGGTGTGTAAAATTTATTCTGATATCCTATTTACAGAATAAACAATTTAATTTCATTTACAGGATATTTATTAAGATTAAACTCACTCTTCGCCATTGGTCTGGTGTTTTAGTAACTCCATCTGCTATCGAATTGAGTTGAAGCGATACGGACTCCCACGCTTTTTGGGTGGCTTGAACAGCCCGTGGCCCCCCCGGGAAGCGACCCAATGCTATGTCGCGATGGGACTCCGCAAACTCCACTAGTATTTCCATTTGCCTTATGGAAACTTTTCTTCGTGCAGGCATCTTAAAAATACATAGGTTCTACATCATTTATACTCTACATCAGCCTAGAAAATTATCTTGGAATACTTTACAAAAAAACTTTTGTCTTTACATCTTGCACATTAAAAACAGTCTTATTTATTTTGTTTGTGGTTTTATGTACTTACCTTTACTTTAAGGATTTATTATCACAAAGTTACACTTTATTTACACAAGCAAACGCACACACTATTTAACTGAATTCCACTAGACTGTCGAGTTACAACTGCAAAAGATTGAATTTACCGCCACCTTCACGTTTCAAGTGTGTATAAACCGCATAATATAAAATGGTCCCTAAAATGAAGTATTGTAACGCTCAAAAGGCCTTACTCAACTTAGCCGCATAATAGTCGATAAAAAATAGAGGTGTCAAGTGCTCGGACGAAGAGCACCGTAGCCGGTCTGATAGTCACCGTAACATGATGTCCACTTACGGTAATACGCAATACCAATGTTATGAAATTCTCAGTTGTCATCAAAGTTCGGTGTACAACTGAAGCCAGTTAGTCACTGACAATGAAAAAGATAGCCAATAGCCCTGCAGGTCTGGTCTCCATCTCATCTATGACGTAAACAGTTACTGATAAGGCTATCAGATATTACTTAGTAGTTATATTTAACTTAATAAATGATGACTCATTTTTCTAGCTATGTCAATAATGTATTAGGTAAATAGTGTACAAATGAATTTTTTGGAATATGAAAAATCTTTTTTACAAAAAAATAAACCGACGAAAAAAGAACTGAAAAGCGAAAAATAAAAAATAAAGCTTTTAGTGTAACTAAGCTCCTAAACTAATTTAAGTAACAAATTTTGAGGCGGCGCCTAGTACACTCTAGAATTATGTACTTAATTAATTTGTTTGTTTGTCTCCGCCTCAAAATTTGTTACATAAATTAGTTTAGGAGCTTAGTTACACTAAAAGGTTTATTTTTTTATTTTTCGCTTTTCAGTTCTCTTTTCGTCGGTTTAATTTTTTGTAAAAAAGTTTTATTTTTCGCTTTTGAGTTACCATCCACTCCAGGGTACTCCAGGGGGTTACTCCAGGTAAAAGACCTGGAGTTGATGATGAGTGGTTGTGTCATCAGAACTATGTATGTGTGCAAAATTTCAACAGAATCGGTTCACACTCAGACCAACAAAATTTGTTGGTCTGAGGGTTCACAGTTGAAAATTCAGTTGGTGAAAAATCAATCAACCCCATTTTTTCTACCTTTAGGAGTGGACTATAGTTTCCAATTTTAAATGGGACCAACTTCGAGGTATACCCATCCCAATAAAAAAATAATTTTTCAAATCGGACTACTCAATCGAAAGTTATGCGTGGTCATACATAAAAAAATAAAAAAAAATACATACCGGTCGACTAGAGAACCTCCTCCTTTTTTTTCGTCGGTTAAAAAGAAACAAGGCTGAGATGAGATGTAATGAGATTTAAGACTGTGTGGAGCCAGTCAGAATGGTTTCTAGCTCTTCTGGCTTCCTAATCCCTAAATTCAGAGTTTCAACTTGCTTCAAAAACGGTGAAGGGAAACATTGAGAGCAAATACCTGATAGATATTTTTCGACGGCATGTGAAGCTAAGTCATAAAAGGCATATATATATATGAGGCATAAAAACTCTGACTTTCATAAAACATGTGAAAAAATTTAATGTGAATAAGCGTATATTTTTTATCATAAATTTTTTCCTCAACAGACAATACAATTAAACATCATCGTTGTTTTGTATTCTCTTAATATTGTTTTTCTATTTGTTTTAGAAATAACCATGAATGATTCTCCCAAGTTTTATGACCTGGGGTACCCGAGTATCAATGATCAGGAGTTGATGTTGTAAGTATATTTGTTTTAATCCTGTCATAGTCTAACTTTTAGAGTGTTTCTTTAAAACTTCCTGTTTTTCTTTTTATTGCATGCCTGTTTAGCTTTTAATTTTATTCATTAACATTATGTAATTTGATTGTGCATATGAAGTTGTCAGTGCACATTGCATTAGTTTTATAAACAGTTTTTATAATTATGTGGAAAATGTCGTGGGTTATACATTTACTCAGTCTAATTTTGTATAATACTGTAATGTGTAACTGTTTATTTTGCCAAATAAATAAAATAAACTCAACTCACAATTTATCAAATATTCTTGGCTCTGTCAATTCCTGCCTGAGTTTTTTAAACATTGTTATTGTATTTGAAGAATACACACACAATTTTATAGTGTAAGGATATAACAATGTTATTGGCATAAATGAAACTTTGAAGCAATATCCTAATTTTTCAATCTGACTAACATTTAAGTATACATAAGATGGAAGACCACATTTTACTTTTCAGGGGTATGTCTTCGATTGATTCTGTGGAATATATTCACCTGGAAGATATTCCACAGTCGTTTATTCCATCCCCTGATTCGGACACTATGGACATAGCATACAAACCAAGTCTACCAAACGAATTTCCTGTAAGTCATTTGAATTATACTCAAAGTATGTAATTGGAAACAAATACATTTTTTCAACAAGTTATACCTACCAAAGCCTAATTGACTCTTCTCATAGTAAATAAGGTATAATCTAAGTTTTCTGAGTGGGTTTATTTACAGGAAAAAAAAATGTTAATCAAAAGTCAAAGCATTTATATAGATAAGACATTTATAGAAAGTGGAAGCTAGATGCTTGTTCCAAAGTGTAGCTCCCTATGAAGATGTCCACACAATGTACAAGCAAGAAACTCCATGATTTTATTTTTTAATTATATATCTGATCAATAGTTCCTAATATTCTTTGAATGATAACTATTTGAGAATTGTTAATGTCTCCATTTTTATCTTCCAGTTTATTGACCCTCATAATAAAGTACAATTTATTTTTGTTAAATACTTTGTTACTTTGACTTAGTGTTATTGGATTTTTCTGTCAGGAATTTCTCAGTGGCAGCCTGGAGTGTGCATATCTTCCCGGTTGACGGCAATAGGCTCGCCCCGTATTACATGGGACTTAAACATAACTAATAAAATGTGGATGTCCTATAGGTACAGCTTTGGGGAAAATTGGCGTAATTTTATGTATGTTTATTTTTTTTCAGTTTTCTCCCCGGGGTCCTCCAGAAAGGAGCAGCTTTCCTGGGGAGTTCAACTTCAGTGTGGAAGTTAACAGCAATGATGTGCACAAGAAAACTTTCTTGGTAAGTGATCTCTTGCAATGATGGCGGTTTTAAACAATGTGTTGAAAACAAGAAAGAGTTACCTAAGGTGTGTATTTTAATTGTTTGAATATTAGCCTACACCCAAGGTGTAGCCTTGGGTTTAGTTTCTACCACAGCTTTTACTTATGTAAAGAGTTTACCCATCCAAAGATTAATTTAGTCATTTAGGTATTCAAGATTAAAAAACCATATCTAACGAAGTTTCTTACGTATTTCCTTCAACATACTTTTTTAATTAAGGTCCCGTACCTCAAAAGGAAAAAACGGAACCCTTATAGGATCACTTGTGTGTCAGTCTGTCTTAGCCAATTTGCTCCGAATCCAATGGACCGATTAAGTTCATATAAGTGCCAACGTCATGATTTCATGAAACAGTCATTCAATACACTAATATGAACTTAGAGAGTTGTATCGCTGATTCTAATGTATATAATTCTCTAAATCCATGTTTGTTACGGTCGCGAATGATATTTTAATCGATATAAAACCTGATACTGACCTGCAAAATGCAATAAACGTAAGAAAAATTGAATTTCGCGGGTTACTCTGAAGCTTTTGCCTTCACCTTCTTGCTTTGTCGCCAGTACTCACACCAGCTGTCTCGCATCTACGTGTCCATGAAGTGCAACTTCAGCATACAGTTCAACTGGGCGTACATGAAAGCGCCCCACATGTATGTCAGGGCTAATGTGGTCTTCTCCGACGAGACACAGGCTGAGAAACGTGTGGAGCGGTGTGTGCAGCACTTTCATGAGAGTTCTAGTGCCGGTGAGTGACAACAGACTATTACATACACCATTCAAAGAAAATGCATTTATTGGCATAAATACAAATAAAACATTCAAAATAGTTAAAAAAAAAATGCTAAATGGACCTCAGATCAGCATAATGTCAGATGGCAACACTAGGTATTATCACCTGACACAGATATTCAGATGGTATGTACCAAAAGTATCAGATACTGCGGGCATCAACTAGTGGATCATAAAATGTACCCGTGGATGCCAATTAGTAGTGTCACTTACAAATTGAGAGATTTTATTTTTGTAATGGAATACCTGATTATACCTGAAATTCTAATTAAAAATAATTTTAAAGAATTTTTCACTTGACTGAATCTGCCTAGCCTTTTCTCAACTATATTGGGGTCGGCTTCCAGTCTAACCGGACGCAGCTGAATACCAGTATTTTACATGGAGCGACTGCCTATCTGACCTCCACAACTCAGTAACTGGGTAATACGATATCCCTTGGTAAGACTGGTTGTCAGACTTTTGGGCTTCTGACGACCCGTAACGACTGTCAAAAATCAACGAATAACAGCCGGGACCAACGGCTTAACGTGCTTTCCGAGGCACGGAGGAGTATCTATATGTAAAGATGTCACCCATCCACGGACCAACCCCGGCAAGCGTAGCTTAACCTGACTGATCGACCCGTGCTGCTGTTATTACTTAGCCACGAGCTCCTCTCGTTTTTCATTTAACTTCAATTTTTGATTTGATTTCAATTTTTCACTTGACTATTGAGATTAATTTAGTCAACGATTTTTCAATTACAATTTAATAATGCTATTCCCATAATAATTGTTGGAAAAAGTGGTGAGATATACAGTTGAATCCATCTAAATACAGATGAATGTGTTACTAATTCCCTTTAGTGAGTGATTGTGTAACAATTCAACCTGAACAGGGTTTGTTTACACTTTCATCAGTTTACTTTTAGAATACATTATTTTCTACCATTTTTATACCATTATTTTCAAACTACCCTTCATTTCAGGCATCCAAAAAGAAATCGGGAAGAATGTTCTCCATTCCTCCCGAGAGATCGGCACCCAGGGCGTCTATTATTGTGGCAATGTAGACATGGCCGACTCCTGGTATTCAGTCCTGGTAGAATTCCAGAGGACCAGCCCCGATCCATGCTCGCATGCATATCAGTTCTCTTGCAAGAACTCATGCGCCACCGGAATCAACAGACGCGCTATTGCCATAATTTTTACCCTGGAAGATGATGTGTGAGTTTTCTGCTAGCTATTTTTTATTTATTTACCATCATGTTTTAAAATAAAACATTAAAAAAATACGCCTCCTCTACTAAATGAAAAAAGAATCACGTAAATCGGTAAATACTTTCAAAGATATTTCAGAAAATAGATGAAAATGACCCCATGGCTCAGAAACTGTTGAGCCTAAAATTTTGACAAAACATAGAGAGTAGTTCTATACTTGTAGATTATGAAGTCTATGGTCATAAAATAACATGGTAATTCACTCAATATTGTGCCTACACACGCCTACACATCAAACTATACAATTCCAGTTTATGCTGATTTCGCATTGTATAGGATTTCCGTACAAGGCGCAGTCAGCTTATACTGGAAATGTATAGCTTGATGTGTAGCCGTGTGTACAAGCTTACATTTGTTGTTAGAATGTATGGAGGAACATGTTTTTCAACCACAATGTTAAGTTCTTGGGATAAATTCGTCCTTACTACGGAACCCTTCAGTGTGCGTGGTCCGACACGCACTTGGCCGGTTTTTTAAGTCGGTTAGAAGTAGAATTGTGGTTGGTATTTCTTACATTAATAATGTTCCTGTTTCAACCTTCTATGCTTATGATATCAGCTTCCAGATTTGGCTAAAAAAGCATTAGGTATAGTTCGATTCAAATTTAATGGCAGCTCGGAACAGGCGAGTCGCTGCGCAGTAAAATTTCATGTGTCAGCGGGGGTGAGGGGTGGGGCAGTGCGCAGTGAGTAGCTAACTTCCGGGCCGCCATTAAGTTTGAATCGACCTGTATCAATTTTAGTATCTTCCTTTCCATACCCCGCTAGTGGCCATATTTACGGTCGCCAGAAGGTAGGCGTCAGGGTGTGTGCGTGTCCGCGACGGGACATGTGCAAGGATGAGACAGCTGAAGGCGTCTACAAGACTGGCAAGAAGAGGATCCCCTCAAACCAGATCGAACAGCCCGTAACCAAGAAAATCAAGGTGGAGAAACTCATGGATTTCGATGACACTGTTCATAAGCTGCCACCGGTAAGTCTTATAGTATGATAGCCTTTCATATTACCTATTAATTAACCTATATAATTATATAATTCATGTATACAAAATATTGTAAACATTTTTGAAAAGAGTAACGATGGAGTTTCTTGCCCATTCTTCTCCATACGAAAGCTACCTTTTGGAATGGGCAACTAGAATCAATTCTATTTCTTTGTTTTTCATTGACGTTCAAAAGTGCCTTTTATGTGCCTATTTGAAATAAATTATTTGACTTTGACTTTATTTCAATGTTGGCCCAGTGTCTTTTGAGTTCTAAGTTTTTGGTCCATTTATGTTTAGTATGGGTATAATTGCAAACCTAACTAATATTATAAATGCGGACTTATCATACCAATATTCCCTAATATTTTGATGGCGTCGCTAAGCTACCAGACGGGCCGGGCGCAAAACTTACCGGTTTTAATTAGAAAGTCCTTGAACCCTTAAGAAGCTCGGGAGCAGTGTTTCCAGATCAGATTTTTTTTAATCCGTAGTTTGACGCTGAAAAATCCTTAGATTACCTCAGCCTGTAGATAAGCAGTTTTTTTTAAGTTGATTTCTGTAAATTTGGGAATTATTATCTATTTAACATGAAACCTAAGTAGAATTTACGTGAAGTGAATGCATTGATCAAATTGCGCGGAAAGACAATCTCTCTCTACCCTGATCAAAGGCCCTGCGTGGCATGGTAGGGCCTGCGTGTGCATGCATTTAACGGTTAACAGTGGGACGCTAATTTTTTCCACAAGTTCACAGCTTTGATTGTCTATCTCTAGACATATTTATATCTCTGCATATAGTGATAGAGTTGGTAAAAGTTGTAGTTATGAATTTTTAAAATCCCATTCCTTCCTCATAGTTACAAATCGTCGGTACAAGAGCGATGATCTGCGGACTCAAAATGATGCAAGAGATGATGGAGCTGGCTATGGAATGCCGTAAGAACGACCCAGAGGCCGTAGGACTTTACGAAAAGCCGATCGCTGACCTCAAAGAAAGCATCAAAAAGTTGGAGAAAGACAAAAAACCACCACAGTAGTTGTACTGTGGTGATATTGTCTCGTTGTACACACGGCTACACATCAAGCTATACATTTCCAGGATAAGCTGACCTCGCATTGTACGGAAATCCTATACAATGCGAGATCAGCATAAACTGGAAATGTATAGCTTGTTATGTAGCCGTGTACTAGCTAGTAACTTGTTCTTTTAATATAGTTATAGTTATTGTTTCACACTTACCGAATGTAAGTGTGAAGTTTATTTTTTATTATGTTTTCATTTTTGATACGCCCAGTTTTAAGCTAACACTTCGTATTTTGATATAATCATGACTTTTTAACTTTACAAGTACAAGCAGTGCCTTGGTTATATCAGAGAATTTACATTCTTTTTGTCAGTGACCCGCAAAATACGTTATTGTTACTTGTTTACTTTTACACTTATGTTATTGATTTTGCTGATTCTACTTTGTCTCCTTCCAACTTAAAGTCAGACTTTTTCATATTCAGGCCAAGTATAAACGAAACCCAACTGTCTGATCAGTAATTCTCATGTCAGTGTGATAAATTAAATGAACACCACAGTTAGTCATATCAGTTGATAAAAGAGTTAAGATCTTCATCTCTTTTATGTGATAGTTAATTGATTCAGGCGTAACTTTGCGGAAATCCATTATAAAATACAATAGACGTAGATATATTTATTAACCTATTCCACTTTACTATTCCACAAGAATCATTGAAAAAAACCTGTAACAAATCGACACGTGTTTCACCTCTCAACGCAGCATCCTCAGGATGACGATTGACCAGTCGCGAACCCGAACAGGACGTGTAGCCACGACGAAACACGTGTCGATTTCTTACAGGGTTTTTATGACTCTTGAGGAATAGTTGAGCGGAATAGGTTACTAAATATATCTACGTCTATTGTATCTGTTATGTCAACCAAATTACAGGCACTGCTCTTTTAGTTACCTCAAAAATGTTTTAACAATCTGGTCCCACCCTAACTTAGACGTATTCATAAGTGTTAATACAGTAGGAATCGCTTAATGCAATGTCTTATGAGATTACCGACTTGATGAGCTTAAAGACAAGTTAATGAATCTTATCATAGTTCCCGGCCTAAGGCAAAATTAGAATTTATCATTGGTGTATGTTTACATTTCTTACCATGCAAACTTTGTGAACAGGTATATTATCATTTAACTGCCCACCGAAAAATGTGGCACTAATAATTTCGAAACTTATCTTAGTTTGCTAATGATGGCATTTTATTATTGCATTAACACTTTCACTGTCAAGTACATAGAATGCATACAAATTAGCATGCCATAAAATGTGTCTCATATATCTATAACAATTGATCAGTCGAGTACATCGGCGCGCCGCCTATAGCTATATATATGTACGACCCGGAGGCGAGTTGTGGGCACGCGAACGAATTATTGTTGCACTCGTGACTCGAGTGCTGGGCACTGAAAGTGTTAATTTTATCGATTCCATTCTTTGATTTACATCATTTTGTTAAATGCTGCCTATACCTGATTGATCATTAAATAACAACGAGAAAATTATGCTGGTATGATAGTCCGAAAATGCTTTAAAATGCACAAGTTTATTAATGAACAGCACCGTCATTGGCTTTAAAAAAGACTGATATAATATATTTTAATTCAATTGGTGGTGGACTTGGGTAACAACAAAATGACTAAGTACAGATTTTAACGTTTTATTTCATTGTTTTTGTCTGTACATAAATAATTATGTTGTTATACACTTTGCGAAATACCAGGCTCTTTTAAAGACCTCGAAAAATTCCAATAAGATTTTAACTTTTGTTTCGCTAAGTGTATACCTATTTATGAGGCAGACATACATTATAAAATAATTATGGTAAGATAAGTTGAATAAAAAACGGATAAACATAAAAAAAAAATACTTTAAGCATATTGTTAACTTTATACTTAATTTTGGAGTTAGAATTTGTTTTTAGAATATCATGTTAGTCGAAGCTAGAAAATAAGTAACCATGTCTTTTTCAAATGTTTGTATTTTTTATGTATCACTGATAGATATATTGATATTTATGCTGTTTAATAATGTCATTAGCCCTGTGCTTGAAATAAACTGTTGATTTATTATCAGAACGGATTCTGACATCTACTTACGACGTATTTTAAAATTATTATGTATCTTTCTATATACTAATCTGACATTGTCACAGAAACTTATAATAACATAATTCAATAAAGTGCTCTTACTGAAATATATAATTATTTATTATCTATAAAACATGAAAGTGATTCTGCAATTTATGTATAGGTGCTATCACTGTTATAATAATTGTTATATATTCTATGCAAATTATGATGTCCCAATGTTGGATCATAGGACATTGCACAGATCTTAGTATACTGTGGTTACATTATTTTTTTAAAGTGATTTATTACGTATCCAATGTATAAACCGCGAGGTTATATTTGGAAATGGAAATACATAGTACAATACAAGTTGTATTGTTAGATTAATAAGAAATAATTAAATATGTTTAGTTAAGTAAGGAATTATTTTAAGATTTGATTTTTTATAAGTAATTTTTTAAATTTCATTTTTTTTATGTAATTTAAAATATATTATGGACATTGTACCTAAAGGCCTGTATCACGATCGAACAAAACATGGTGAACACGAACATCGAACACGGAACATTTGGTTTGTACAATGTGGACGTAGATGAGTAAAGCGAACACAAACACCATACTATACACCAGAGGCCCTAATGCGAGTTTCTTTTAACCATCTCGACTTTACGCATCGACCGCGTTTGGCGCTCCGATTGGCCCTTCACTGACCTTCACTGGTGAAGGGCCAATCGGAGCGCCGAACGCGGTCGATGCGTAAAGTCGAGATGGTTAAAAGAAACTCACACTAAGCCCTCAGTTCGACTGTTCACGCTCAACCGTCCCGCTCTCTTTAGTAGCCACAAATGTCTCCGAAAACAACGAAATTGGATCGCCACGATCGTTTTTGATGACCACCATAGAGTAAATTATAGGGTAATGAACACAGTGTCTGATGTTCGCTAGCGGTACGCATACGCTCATGCGAACAAAGTGTTTGATGTTCGTGGTCACTATGTTCTTATTCGTTCGTGCGTACACGCCTTAATATATTTTAAATTAACCGCCTTCTTTCAATAATTGAAATACAAAGATAAATAAATAAATACGTACGTAAAACAAGTCTTGTTTCCTTTTGGCATCTTTACCTTCCTATTTTGATTGTATCACCAACTGGAAATGTGACCTTCACCCCAATGTTATGGGTACTGGTCATTCTAGGTTTTTCAATGAGTTTTTGGGAACCAGACATTCCTATTCCTTACCTGAAGATCGGTTTTTCGAATATTCGCAATAGCCCGCATAAGTGATATTATTACAGACATACTAACAAAATTTTATTCCCGTTTGCCACCTGTGGTAATCCATACAGACTGGGAAAATTCGTGGTTTTTCCAAGAATTAGAAATGTTTCAATTGAGAGCAAATCTGATTGGTATTTTTGGAATTACGAGATTCCCAATTGAAACAAAAAGAAGGTAATTTCATCACATACACTGATAGGATAAAAATATTTTATATAAGGATGTTTATCTTACTTTATTTAAAATAGGTATGCCAACAACAGAAGTACCTAACTACCTAAATTATATTGCTGTTGTCAGTAAAAGTATTCGACTTCAGAAGACATTGGACTTAAATTTTTAATTAAAAAAATGCAAGTACTCGTATGATAAATTTACAAAAGTTTCAAATGTCCAGTGACTTTATCAATAATATCTTTAGGTGCAGGACCAACACCCAGTACTGTGATAGAATTAGGAGCAATCTGTGTTCTGCCAGCATCTCGAATTAATGATGTAATCAGCCCCATCTTCTTTGCATTATCACAGATTTGTTTTACTTCATCTAAGGAGTCTGTTTTAAGGGCTACTTTGGCTTGACCAGTGTACTTCCATAGGCTGAGTGCTTCAGGGTCTTTATGCTGAGCTTTCTCGAAGGCTCCGACTGCTGCATGACTACACTGGGCTGCAATCTTTCCCTTGCTCATGTTGAGGTCAGTTCGTACTACTAGTACTAGTTTGAATTCTTCAGATGAGTTGTACTGTAAGGAATTGTGAATAATTATTAAAATTACTGAGAACAAGATGTCAGCTTAATTATTAGGTATAAGTTTAGGTACGTCAATAGGTTGTAACTTGCAACTCCGCCCCTAAGACAACTCACTGACTTAAGTTTTTAGCAATAATTGCATATCAGTGGATTTATTAATCATATACATACTAGATGAGACTAGAGAACATAAAGTGTGGAGCACTCAACAGATATTAATGACGACGAATGTTAAGTATTATTATTTAAACAACGGAGTAAAACAATAATGTGAAATTAGAGTAGGTTATGCTCACCTTGCTTGCATGCTTTAGAGCTTTTCCGGCTTTCGGACAAGCTGTAAAATATTTCTTCAATGCGAGTAACGATAACCCGATGCAAAGCCCACAGCCTACGCCGGTTATGAATGAAATGTTAAGCTCCATTTTCCGTTTAGGTGAAATGATTGTGTTTTTAAATTCAAATTTGTCTTGGTTCAACTTTAAGTTATATTAATACAACCTTTACGAATTACGAAAAGACAGAAAAACAATCGTTGAAATCGTGGTAAAATCCCGAACCCAGATGATGAAACTGACAGTGGCAGTGACACTTGACAGTCAGCAGTCAGTACAATTGCAGTACACACGTGCTACTAGCATTGTGAGAAAGAGACATCACCACACGTCTTAAACCCAGCTAGAAAGAGACTTCCTCTACATAATGCCTGAACAAAACATTTTTCTCACCGGAATGGAAAAATTGGGTACTAGTTACGACTACTGTAATCATCGCCATAAATAAAAAAACAAAAAATATTTGGTAGGATTTAGCTAAAATCATAATTTCGACACATTGCTAGGCAACGAACATTATTGACGTGATTTACGCGTGATCGTCACAACAATAACCAAAACTTTTTAATTTGTTTTTGAGATTGAAATATTAAATAATCCTTTATAATCATGCCTAGTAAAACCAAGGATTTGGCACCCATTGCCATCCCACATGGCCCTCCTGTGGAGTGCACTGCGGAATATTTCAAATCCATGATGGAAAGTGAAACAATGGTCAAGTGAGTGGTCTTAGAATATCTCGGTAGGAACGCCTTGGATTGGCTAAACCTTTTCCATCAAAGACTGTTGGTTTCCCTCCTTTCTCGTCCGTAAGTCTCAGGCAGGAGTCACATCTCGTCTCTGTCCTACCACCATCCCATTATGAGTGGTAATGGTTCATATGACCATCAACAGGCACATGGGGGAATGTCACACAACGTTCATTTGCAACTCGTTCACAGCGGACTTGTGGCTTCATTTTTCACCACTCCGCCTGGTACCTTTCATACGGTTAATTTTCTTCTAGAAAATATCCAGTATGGGATGTGGCACGGCCCACCCCTCAGGTCCTGATGGAGCAAGCTCGCCGCGACCTAATGGATGCAGACACAAAACTGGCGATCAAGAGGGAGCAAGCGGCACAAAACAGAATCACTATGGACGCCAAGTGGGAGGAACTGAGGAGGAAAGAAAATCTGCTTAAAGAGTCTTTTATCAGCTTTAATAAGGTACCTATAATGGGTGAATACTTTTCCATTAGCTTCTGTATCTTCCCGCTAAGAAATTACTTTGGGTCACAATTCTGAACTTAGGTTATTGTCAGTCTGAACTTACCTACCTAAATCCCAAAACCACCGCAAGAAATAGCTCCTAAAAACTTTTTTTATATTATCAAAACAATTTATTGCTAAAGATAAAACGTCTAATACCTTTATATACCTTCCCGTTCGTCAAAATACCGATAACTATGAACATGAAATCAGCGATCACTAACACAAAAAAGCTACCCAAAATTTATTTTACCACCTACATAGTTCATAAGAGAGAACCAGGAGAAGCGAGACCGCGCTGAACGTAAGATGCAAGCTGACAACGAGGTCTTAGAGCGAAAGACCAAGGAGACTGAAGCTATGAGGCAGAGAGTCATCGAGATGGAAGAAGTGAAGAAGTTAATGGAGAAGCAAATCAAGGACTACACTATTTATGAAGTAAGTTTACTGTAACGTGCCGTAATATCTACATAATACCCAGCTGCCGTTTATTTTGACGTAAAGCCGTCATTGTTCCAATGCGGGATAGAGATGGAGCTATAAAGATGAATATCACCATCTCTTTTCCCAATGGACCAATGGTGACGTAAAAAATACGAGTCAACCCTAGGTCCTATCGAGGTGGCACTACACTTGCAAGTGTTTGCGGGGTCAAAACCTGAAATACCAATTAGTCAAGTAATTTTGTATGTCTTATGAAACTTTTTGTAATAAAATGTTCTTTATTTAGGACTACCTCATGTCGATAGTACACAATTATCCTGAGTTCAAACAACCTCTGGACGTACTCAACCGTTATGAAGCTTTAGGTAAGGAATCATTCTTTACTACGTACTTAAATAGCTTTTTCTGTATCTCCAATTTTAGCCTTTTTGATTCAAAGCTTTTTATCCGACTGCTCGACAGCAAAGACAGGGTTAGGTATGTTTTGCAACCGTATCAATGTATCTTTGCATCAAAGAATATGCTTTACATTATCATTTATCTGTACTTAGCTATCTATATAGACGTCAAAAAGTAGCCTTAAAAAAAAAAGGGTTCGATGAGACGATTCCAAAAATATAACAGCCAGAAAGAAAAATAATAAAAACAAATCTGTTAGTGAACTAAGAATGCTTGAAAAGACGGTCTTTTTTGAAGTTTTAAGTTGCCGTCGAGTTTTTATATTTTTAAATGTTATTTTCAAGTTCTTACCAAAAGTTCCTTACCTCACGGTCTTGGAACAAAACAAATATCTAGGTATCTCTTTGTGAAGACGATGAAAATGATGATGAAAGATCATGTTCCTAGCGGCGGCCAAATCTACGCTGGCGGATCGTCAAGAGCATGATCTTGAAATGTTGGAGAACGCTCGCCAGGAGATCGCATCGCTGACAGAGGAGAAAAAACTCTTCATCATGGGGCTCAACAATACGCTCGCTAATCTAAGGGTATGTAATACAAAAAACGTTTACACTGTGCAGCCAACCACACAACTACGTGGTAACACTTTGTACATTGTACAGTCAAGCGCACATCAGTGGTAACACTTGTACACTGTAAAGTCAACCGCATCTCAGTGAACTAAAATCACCCATACACCTACGACATAAAGGCGCTGCAGTCAATTAGTGCCGTAGCTAGGGGCTAACTAGACGGGTGACTGCCAGGGGCGCAACCTTTAGGTGGTCGCACTTTACAGACGGCACCCTAATTGCGTAATGCACTATCGGTCAGAATTAGAATCGGCTTGAAACAAATTAATGCCTAATCCATTGAATCATAAGTTCGAAAAAAAAATTGCTCAACAACGGAACTTACGAACTAATGAAGCAATGCATTAGACATGATACCAAATAATTGATTGCTCGTGTATTACGCAGTTAGGTTGGTACGTATTGGGGGGCGCAAAATGAAAATGTTGCCAGAGGTATTCACCGTTCATGACCCTAGCTACTACTCCGCTATCAATGTCGAATTGTTACTACTGGATGTGCGGTTGTCTGTACTTAGGATTTTTTACTGTTTGCTGGTGATGCAAGCTACTGTAATCAGCTGAGAGTTTAGCAAGGAACTTACACCTACAAAAAACAAACAGATTGTTAAAAAAAAAAATTTTTTTCAACTGGTCTATTCGACCTTGGCGACTCGATCCCGCGACATGGTCCCCGATCACTCGACTCCAACGTTGGAATCATTTTTATTTTAATCATAAAAATCGTCGGCTTAAGCAATCACTCAATCAAAAGTCAATTATTCAGGATGAAAAACTCTTCCTTCACCACTTCCTAGTGTTTTAGTTGAGTCGCCCGCGGTTGTCCGTGATAGAAGAGCTAGATTTCTGAAAACATGACGATTCTAGACCCTACTTAGTTTTCATAAAAAAACTTCGAATCTTATAATAATATCTCCTCAGTGGCGCTATGACAAAATCCGAAACAGAGTGATTAAGTGGGAGCTAGCATTGAACCGACTGAAGGAGACAGCAGCGCAGCGCCACGTCGAGCTCTGCCATGTCCGCTCCGCTATATGGAGCCTCTACGCTAAGATCTGCAGGCAAAAAGGTAAAACTATCGAAATAACGAATCGATTCATTGGTCATGTGTGTTTAGGGGTATGAGGAACAGGGTGTAAAGTTCACTCATCCACCATAGAAAAGGGAGGATCCTCCGACCAGACGGGTGTTGTGTCTGGCGGGCAACTGCCCAACGATTGATGTCGGGTTCTTGTATATATGTCCATTGCATGGTAAACTTTAATTGCGCGATGCAGGATTTATGTGACGTCAGGATTTTTGTGTGACGTCAGGTCTTTAATGTGTAGTTCGCATGTGGCGATGTAGATATCGCCACATGTGCATGGGCGTACGCAGCTTTCAGCCAGTCTTGGGTACCAGCGGGTATCGTGTTACTTAATAACAGAACTGGTGTGGAGGCCAGAGTGGCAGTCGCACCATGTAAAATATTGGTATTCGACTGCATTCCGTTAGACTAGTAGCAAAATCAAAATATTTTGTTTCACATATATGTACATTATGACTTATGAAACGTCAGAAGCTAGGTGCACGGTTCCAATTGATCGATTCCTATGGAGAAGAGCCGGCAAGAAACTCCACTGTTACACTTTTTAAGTCGACCCCACGTTGGGAAAAGGTTAGGCAGATAATGACCCAGCTTTTCACCTGAGGTGGGGTAAATTAACCCAAGGCCTCCCCCCCACACATCAAGAATTTATTGTAGCATTTATTCATAGGTACATAACTATGACTAAGTGTTACAAGAAAATTCTTACACTTCAGTCAGACAGTCCAGGGCCCCCTTCCACCAGCTATTAGAGCAGTATTATTTTAATATTACTTCAGTGTAGGAAAGAGATCACGCTCTACAGGACGTATTGCTCCATCTTTTTCCCCCACTGAGTAAGATTATAATAATACTGCTGTAAGCGGTGGTGGTAGGCCCCCAGGTCCAGGGAAACGGCAGCGGCAATAGAAATACACAATCTGTATTATTTCAACTGTCTACCCATTACGGTTCGTGAGATCTAACCGTCTGACAGACAGACGGGCGGACGGATGGACAGCGGAGGCTTAGTGCTTAGTTTCGTTCAGGTATGGAACCCCTAAAAACATGATGGCTGCGTTAGTTCTGATGTTTTCTTCACAATCATTGCGTAGTGGTGTACGCTGATATGATGACTTTTGTCTTCCAAATTATTCAGTGTAACTTGCCCATGATAAAACTGGTTCTTTTTAACCCCCGACGGAAAAAGAGGGGTGTTATAAGTATAACGTGTGTGTGTCTGTCTGCGCCATCGTAGCCTCCATACGGCTGAACCGATTTTGTTTTTTTTTGGTTTTGTTTGAAAGGTGACTTGATAGTGTTCTTAGCTATAAAAAAAATATCGTTTATTAAATGCTTTGTTTTTGTCTTTTAATTTAACTTTTACAAAGGTCTCATTATCGACGTGGCGGTCGACGACTTCGAACAGCAACTGGTGGTCATCATGAGAGCGTTGCTCGAACTGCGCAGGATTTACAGACTCGCTCAGAGGAGGTCCAAGGAGAAGTGAGACAAACAGATATTTCTTACCATTCCAGATTTTAAATAGTAGCATTGAACTGTGATGGCGTCTGTGACAGCTTACTCGTACTAATTATGAAAATATAATATGGCCTATACATTCAATAAATTATATTAGTTTCAGCAGTAGGTACGTTATTACTGCGGCCCATAAGTACTACAATGTATAATGGCATCTGTTTACTCACATTTAGCAGTCAATATTATAGGTTTTTTTTTTTTAACTAGCCATGGTCAGTGGCGCCATTATAGGTATGGTGGAAGTGTTCGTTCGGGGACACTACTACCATAATCCTAACTTTTAATATTATAAATGCGAAAGTGAGTGTGTTTGTTTGTTTGTTACGCTTTCACGCTAAAACGGCTGAACGGATTTGGATGAAATTTGGCACATGACCTGGAGAAGGACATAGCTTTTTTATCCTGGATCGCAAACGAAGTCGCGAGCAACAGTTAGTAACTAATAAGTGTAACTAGGTCATTATGTGTCGCGGTTGTATTGCTGTGTTGAAGTTTAAAGGGAGAAAAAATTGGTACCTTTTCTCTTTTTTTTCTGTGGGGAAATTCTCATGAATATCCCGTCTGGGAAGAACGGAGGGTTATGTCGGACTCCTATCGACGTACCTAAAACCCCAATGTCCCTTCTCCCCAGTTCTGTCCTTAAGGCCGTACCCTATCTCAGATTTTATCTCACTTGCACCAAACTACTCGCGGCCCGAGTGAGAGCGAGACGGAGTGGAGTGCTGGCGGCTCTCAAGCCTCCAATAGTTTAGGTAATAGATTTTAACGGTGAAAATAATGGTAATTAAAAATAAAACACATAATTAGTTAGTTCAGTTATTATGCAAAGTTTCATGATCTAATTTGAAATATTTTTTTAATGTAACCAGCGGTTTTTTTTATCGAGAAAGTTTTATGTAATCCTATTTTCGCCAAACATCGATCCCCAACTTTAAAATTATATTTATTTCAAAATTAATGCTGCAATACCGCCTAACGGAGGATCATGGTAAGCAATTTGAGGTAGGGTAGGCCCTTAATAGACGATCGATGTCGGGGGACACTATCACAGCCTGTCGAATTGCAATTGATTGACTGAATTTATGTTTACATTTTCAGAGGAGATGCAGAATCAAAACAATCGTCTCGACTTTAAAATACCTACTTATAACCTACTTTACTTATACCATAACTCTGAGATGCCAATGTTTTGTCTTTCAATAACTAAATTTTATTAATTTATTGTTAAACAACCACTGTGGAATTATATTTGTGATTTGTTTATCTATTAATAAATGTTTTAAAGGATCCACTTACTTTTGACCCGATAGCCCCACGCGGAAGGTAATTATTTGCCTTCCTCTTTCCGTATCCTTGGTTCCTTATATATAGATAAATATGAGTTATTATTGACCGTAGCCCGATAAACTCCCTTAACATGCATTTATACAGATGATTACAAAAAACAAAAAAAACCGACTTCAAAAAAAACACTAAAAAGTGAAAAATAAGTTTGATTTCGGAAGTCGGTGGCAACAAACGAAAATTGAAAACCAAAGACACCGACTTGCAAAATTAAAGTTATTCTTCCCTTTTTAGTAAGTTTTTTTTTTAAAGTCTGTTGTTTTTTTGTTGTCCATTCAAAAGTACATGGAGGCTACATACCGACCTTTTGGTATAATTAATTAACCATAATGTCAATTAATTATACTTACAATTAAAAACTAGAACTTGCAAACTCAGTTAAACAGGGCAATTAGCTGTTCTAAGTATTTGAACCTCTTTCCGATAGTAATTAAGCACTTTATAGAATTTAAATGAGCAAAGTTGGAAACAGAGTGCTTGTTAATATTTATGAACTTTTCTTGTGACCCCTTCATACGTGACGAAAGAAAGGGTTAATTAAATTAAGGGAAATATTTTAATGATCCGATAAAAACTTATTAATGTTCTGATGATACACTTTTTAACATTAATGAACCTCTAAAAACATTTGCACTTCAAATGAAGCACATTTTTTTAAATAATTGCGCCTCTTTTTACTTTTTTGGCCTATTTCACAGTTGGTCGTAATAACTAAGCTAGGGTACCCTGACCAAACGGTATAGGTTAGGTTGGAAGCGTGGTCAACCACGCGCGAGCCGAATTGGACGTAGTAACTAACCTAAGGGCACCCCGACCAAATGGGTTAGGTTAGGTCCAAACTGTGACCAACCGCTAAAAATCATTTAAACACGTAAGCACTTTCTTAGGAAGGCAACGAAAATAAACCACGACAAGGCACTCATTAAAGACAGGATGAGTGTCCAACGTATACATTTCCGCGCTTAATTGGTACCTATCTAGGTAATTTCCGTCAGCCATATGAATCCGGCTCTTTAAATCTTACAAACATATATAAGCTTCTACTTAACAAGCTCCCAACTTCATATGGGTATCTAACATCTATGATGTCGCCCACCGAACCCAAAACCACATTAAATTCTGAAAAATCAGAGCGTTACATGCAATACATCGAAAGACCATTGAAGATCTGTGCCTGCTGGGATCTGTTCCCCAATTCTGCCAACGAATGGAGAAAAATCATCAACGTTATCTATTTAGGGATAGTGCTCTTTGTTCTTACACATTTGCCGATGGTTTTGACGGTACATTTGTACACTGAATGGCAAGATATCATGTCAAGTTTGGCAACTATAGCCGATTCGCTCCCTCTTATAGTGAGTCTAATAATTGTCGCGTACTATGCCATATATCGCAAAGATTTGTACAAGTTGCTTGAGTATATGGATAAGAATTTCAAGCATCATTCAGCAAGGGGGTTGACGAATATGACGATGGATCAGAGCTGCATGAAGGCTCGTAGTTTTGCAAGGATTTATACGGCTTGCACTGTGTTTAGCGTCACTATGTATGCGATGATGCCTGCTATTATTCACTGTAAGTAGTGGATGAGTCTTCAGCCGTGTACAGACCGGCGTTACGGGGCGTAATGTACCATTCGCAGCGAGCATGTTACGTTACGCCGTGTTCTAAACTCGGTGTAACATGCGCTCGTTGCACGCTTTGTAACATGTTACATTACACCCCGTAACACCGGTCAGTACACGGCTTTTGGTTGTCTCGAATGGATGCAAATAATTGTCGAAACGTGGTAGTTGGTCGGCGATGTCTGTCGTAGAACCGAATGATCGTTGGGGCAGACAAACTCTCGACTGAGACCGCAACATGGCAAGCGTAGCGTAGGACGCCCAAGGCGGAGAACCGGGTATATTATATATATAATTATGATAGCACAGTTTGAGCGAGACCTAATGACCAGCAGTATACTGCAAACTGCAATAGGCTGAGTTGATTGAAATGACGAAAGATTCATACTTATTAATTTAAATGAGTGTGGAATGAATGGATAATAATCGAGATTCTTTCACAGTCTGGACAAAAGAGCCCATCCAGGGTTGGATCTACATGGACGTGGTTCGATCTCCTTTCTACGAGTTTTTGTTCTCGCTCAATTGCGTAGCGCAACTGTACGTTGGACTTGCTATGGGGCAGTTTGGTGAGTGGTACCTAAATTGTAGGTAATATTACAGTTTTCATCATTTTCCTGCCCTAATTTTTCCCAATTTATTTATGGTCGGCGCGACATTTCTTCCATACTTCTCTATTAGTCGTCATCTCGTTAGGTAAGTACCTACCTATATAGAAATATTGGACAGTTCATATTGAATTAGTAGAGAAGCGACTAAATTTCTTATTAAAATTTGAATTGAACAGGAGTATTTTTCGCCTCGAATTCGATGCTGATCTGCGGGCAGCTGGACCTGTTATGTTGCAGTCTCCGCAACGCGCGTTTCACCGCGTTACTGCAACATGGCGTGGAACACGCAGCGTTGGTCGCAACGTACGCGAACATACTGGACGATGAGGAACATAACTATATCTACAGTGTTTCGGAAATGAAGGACTCAGAGTATCATTATGATCAGAAAGTGGTATGGAAACTTGGTTTTTATTACGTCTACCTCGTGAGATTAAAAATTAACAATTACCTCGCTACTTATCGCGGTTTGTCTGTTTTAGAAAAACAATTTCGTGGGTGTGAAGACTCAGTTTGGTATGTACTTAGGTATTGAGGTAGAAGATGCCTAAGGCATTAAGTCCGCCTTTGTACCTCTTTTTTGAGTGCGAAAAGTTTAAATAAATAAATAAATAAATAAGATAAGTAGGTACGGTACTCGGTCGAAAAATTATGACACATCAAGTTTAAGCAAGAGACTGTCAAACAAAGAGTGACAAACACACAAGGCTCTACCAAAAACAAAATGTCTAATGTTCCATCCTTACATATTATAAAACAAAGTCCTCCGCCGCGTCTGTCTGTTCGCGATAAACTCAAAAACGACTTCACCGATTTTCATGCTGTTTTCACCAATGGATAGAGTGGTTCTCGAGGAAGGTTTTAGTATATAATATTAATAACCGTCATCCACGCGGGCGAAGCCGCGGGCATTAACTAGTGTTACATAATAATGACCATGTAGGGTAGATACCGCGTTTTCCTTCTAAAGAGTTGTTAAATTATTTTTAAACCTTCCACAATTTCAATTTTGGTCCTTTCACATTCAAAATATATTATTTCAAATAAACTTACATGATGGGCACTTATGGAACGTCAGAAGCTAGGTGCACGGTTCGTTTCCTTTACCCATCTTCCTGTATCCAGATCCAGACATATACAGCTCCGAATACGACGATGCAACATTAGCCGCACTTCGCGACTGCGCCTCTCTCGGCCAAGTGTTATACCAATACAAGGCTACTTTTGAGAAGTTCGTGTCACCTCTCCTGGCTCTCAGAGTAGTGCAAGTTACTCTGTATCTGTGTACGCTCCTGTATGCTGCTACATTGGTAAGGGGTAAGGCGAAAGGGCCAGGGTAGCCCACAATTCAAACTTTCTAACGTTTTTTTTTTGTAATTTGCAGCTCAGTAGTTGTATGGTAAAAATAAAATATAATTATGCACCCGTAAAAATATGTACCTACTTATTTACATTTTTTTTTGAGGTGCAAATTACAAAACACGTAAGAAAATTTGAATTTCCGTAGGCTACTTAAGCACATTCCCCTTTTAATAATTATAACCAAGGGCTTACCAATTGGTAGTTTGCAGAATAACCATTTACTGGGCAGCCTCGAATGTGATTTTCCAATCGGGGCTTTGCTGACGAAAGAATAGAGCTTACAATACGGTGACCTATTTATTTTCCGTAATTTCTCGTAAAAATATTTAAAAAAAATATGTAAATAAATAATAATTATCCACTCCACTCTGATGAATCTCTGCTTAATGCAACTTAATCCACCTGGGGTTTCTCAAGGCTCTATGATCGGCCCACTTTTATTTTGTTCCGCAGAACTTCGACATGATGACAGTGGAGTATTTGGCAGCAGTAGCCTTGGACATTTTCGTGTACTGCTATTATGGAAACCAAATCATTTTGCAGGTATACAACCGGCTTCATTAAGCATAGTGGCTAATGTACAGGTAACCACATGTTTTTGGTAATACTGTGACCTTGAGCCCGCCTAGCGTATAATAAAATAAGAGGCCAGCATAAACCTCCAACTGTCACTAATGACACAATAGAATTTTAATTGTTATCCGCCTTCTAAAGGCCAATCAACTG
Source organism: Lithophane leautieri (assembly GCA_949152455.1). Classification (NCBI taxonomy): domain Eukaryota; kingdom Metazoa; phylum Arthropoda; class Insecta; order Lepidoptera; family Noctuidae; genus Lithophane; species Lithophane leautieri. The sequence continues at coordinate 13,644,317 of OX424478.1, forward strand.
TTGAGTGTTTTGATTCCACTGACGTTTGGCCTAATGTGCTTACTGAACTTTATACCTACAGGTAAGTATAAGGTACCTTTTTATTTGATAATTTTTTTCATCACTATGTCAGGCTGACCGCGTCTCGACGGCAGCTTACCAAAGCATGTGGCAAACTATGGGTGTCCGTCCACGAAGAGTTGTGCTGAACATACTGCTGGCTAACAGACGACCAGTCGTCGTGAAGGCTGGCCGTTTTCTACCAATGGACCTGCATACTTTTGTTGTTGTACGTATTTTTCGTGTGGCAGCACTGGTTAGGATTGCCATGTCTTTCAACTTTTATTCTACCAAAAGTTGTCAGATCTACGTTTTTTAAGGTGAGTTAGTGTAGTTGACTAAAATGATGTTTATTTTTCAGATTATAAAGACTTCGTTCTCTTATTATACGCTGCTAGTCAACGTCAATGAAAAGTAGAAAAATATTTCAAAGATCATTTGAGTGCACTTCAGTTGAAAATTGGTTTATTTTAGTATTATTCGGATAAAAATATAGTTGTACTATAGTTACACCTCTGCCTCACCCTTCGGGGAATTTAGGCCGTGATGTTATATTATGTTATTCTGATAATTGTCGATTGTGTAGAATGTAGGGCACCTTAAATAAAACATTCAAAATTTTTAGAAGTATTTTATTTAAGAAATTAATATACAATTCTTTTCATACATAGATCAATGATTCAATTTGATCGGCAGTCAGCCGCGGATATCAGTCGAACACATTCAATAGCAATTAAATAAAAGAAAATCTTTTTGTTTCTACCCTTTACTCCTATGCGACCTTTTTATTTTGTCCATATGGTAACTATCGGTGGAGTTTGGCAACACTGACGAAATTAACCGTTGATTTTAGGATTCGAATATCAAGTTTGTAATACAATTTCATGTTACAGTAAACGGTCATTAGAGAAATTTCAATTTCATTCTCAGGGTAGCCTTGAAGAGATGTCAGCACAATTAGCGGGGTCCGCTAGGACCGATGCCTGCCAGGGTTGCGGGAAAGTCCGAAAGGGATACCGGGACCTAGGCAACAGGCAAATGAAGGAACACGGGTGGGTTTTAGTAAGTAAAAGTCTGACACGCCCTTCCGCTCCGCCCAGAGCGGGAGAAGTCATTGGATGATTTCCCACCCTCAAAAAAGGGTATTCTTGAAACAAATGACAGCCCCATCAACGGTTAAAATCATCGGTTGGTATTCTAAACATATGGAAGCAACCACGTCATTCGCGCGAAGCATAGTGCGAACTAGGACCGCATAAAAGGTAGGGCGACAAAGCAATGCTACACATAGTCCTATTGACCGACCTGAGGGGACGGTGTAACGTTTATACATCTAAATACGCCCACATATCGACCACTTGGCTCCTATTTAAATGCTTACCCACCAGTTCCTAATTATACAAGGGATCGTTTTACTTTCCAATACATTTTGAATCTAACTGGTACCCTTAACAGATTCTACAGGCAAACAGTCCCTTAAAATAAGCTATGAAACTATTCGTCCAATCAAACGGTCAGAAGACTAGGAATTTGGTTTAGTAATTCCTCATTCCGATAGCTATGTAGTTAATACAAATACTGTAAATGTACCAGTTACACTTTACAAAGATAAAAACACTTGCTTCTTGAAAATGAATTTATTGCTTAAAGTCACATAATCAAACTTAGCATACTTTAAATCTAGATCGTTCCTTATACCACGATGTGTGTTTTCTTGTGAGGGAATGTACGTATTTGCCATCTATTGGGACATGTAAGTACATACGTTCTAGCATCTTACTTGGCTAATTTAAACCAAATGAGTTCAATACTGTGGGCGTTTTGTTCATTATATTATCAACAAACTACGGCTTCGTTACGATATTTATGCTTACTACTTATCATAGATACTTCCAATATTTCCATCATTGAATTCTGTCATTCAATTATACTGCGACTCAACTTCGACATGAATTATAATCGCGTCACCCTTGTGGTCAATGATGAAATAATCTCAATAAGAAAATAACTCTACCTTTGCTGTCGCGCTGTCGGGTAAAATGGGGGGTACGACAAAAATGTCGAAGGAGGGGGGAAAGTCGAAGTTGCAGCCGCGGGCGTTACCTTACATTAATTGTTGAATATTGAATACGACACAAGCATTCTGGGAGCAGTCAGTCATACATTCACGCATTTGCACAGACATCATTACGCGCATATGAGTGCATCCGTCCACATGTGAATCGCCCACGGAGAGCCCCAGAGCCGAAGGATAGACCGCCATTTTGTTTATGAATAAAAAATTATTTAACGAGATTAGCCGTTTACAAAATCCTGAAAACTCGTTTAATGATTAAAAAAAGAAAACATGGGACTTATTTGCTACTTCTGATTGAAATGTGACTGGCTGGTATTGCCGTAAATCAAAATATGACCATTAAATTCGACTGTAAACTTTTGAAAGCAAGAACTATGTTAATTCTCGCATCAGCTTGTCACAAAAATGGCCTACAGATGATATTTAAGGCGGATTTAACTGAACGCGATCAGCACATCTAAACCGCGTTCAAAAGATGTCAGTGTCATCATTGTGGTGGAATATTGACACTGACAGCTCATAAACGTAGTTTAGATTTGCTAATCGCGTTCAGTTTCATTGGTGAAATTGGCACTAACTTGGTCACTTTTTCAACTTACGGCATTAGCGTTTTTTTTAACAGTGTTAGTTCTATCGCATTCGTCGGAGGGACAATTGTTCAGCAATTGATCAATAGTAAACGTGCGTTACAGACTTATTGAGATAATATAATATGTAGTAAAGACAGCGAAGTGACATTTCCGAAGGTAGAGCAACAGGAAGACAGACTTCCTTACAGTCATTTTGTATTTAAAATCTAGTTTTTACTAGAGTTAGTAATATTTTGTTACTTAAAAAAAAGTAAACCATCAATTTTATAAATCTCACTTCGCTGTCATTATAACATTTTTACATAATCTGTGAAAAATTCAACTTCAGAGAGCTTTAAAAGTAATACTTGACACTCACAAGATTTAATAGACAATAAAAAGTGTACAAAATGTATTCTATTTTATAAAATAGAAGAGCGAAAATAAAATACAATACGACATATCTGTTTTTCTTAATAGTCATTCAGTAGACAAAGAATGAATATCTGAAGCTAAGCTGAAATCGTTTGACTCTTTACCTATCATAAGACTAAAAAGGCCTTGGACCGACCACTGTATTTATATATATACCAGAAATATCATTATTTATAACAATATTTTTGCTACATCATAGTGAGTAAATCAAGCCTTCTCACTACAAAGCTACACCTTATAAATATGATACAAAAACTTATTTTATCATCCATTGCGCGATTTTCAGTTGTAGGTTCACAAACAAGGTCAAAACGCGCAACGGAAGGTAAGATTAGCAAACTGTCGTATTATAAAGTCCCTTAATGCTTTCTAAGTTACTAATATTTGTAAGGTAGGTAATAAGTAGGTACGTGGGAGTCCATGCGAGTCGGCGACGGGGCGACGCAGGCGCAGGGTGGGGCGATTAACTGGCGATCGGGAACAAACACAAAATAATACGTGAGATGATATCATACATTGCAATTTGATACATGAATCTTGTATTCTTATTCCGACTTTTTTTTAATACAAATTCATTGAGATATTGAGAACAGTTCTTAAAATATATTTTTTACATTTAAAAAGATACTGCTGTTGACGATATACAGATATGAAATAAAAATAATAAAAACAATGATAATGATATAAAACTAAGGACAGACAAATAATGGATTGGCGGCGCGAGCTTTTACAAAAAATTTCTACTTGATGTGTCTACTGTTTACATTTATCTTTTAAACTTAAAACAAGTTGTAAGAATTAGTTGTATACAAAAATTGTAAGAAACTTGTCAAAAAGGTGATCAAAACATGTCTGAAACCCTTGTTTCAGACATGTTTTGTTTACCTTTTTGATCCATAAGTACATGTTTCATACACGACATGGTTTTGGCAAGTCTTTTTAAGACATGTCGGTGTAACCGCGAGGCAACAAAACCTGCGACACATCTCTTGGAAAGCGTTCGTTAGACCTACTAGTATCTCCAAATAGGGACACCTATTTGGAGATATACACTCCACGTCAAAGCGCGTACGCAAAATACGCGCTTTGACGTGGAGTTGCGGATACCAGCCCGTTTTACCTATTACCTAGGGACACCTAGAAGAAAAATGGGTCAGAATTTGTATGAATATATCTACCAGATAAGTTCACCGTATCTAATCCAGGGGTTGATAAACCTACCACAAACTACCACAGCACCTACGCCTCGCGCCGCCATAAGAAATCATGCACTTCATATGACCTTTAAAATGTCATACTACAAATTAAATAATTATTATTGTTTTATTGTAATTAAATTATTACACTCTTTCCACACAATTCCCACTAAAACCAAAGATTTACATCGTTAGATATAGCCCTCACCGTACTTAAGTCGCGCTATTCAAATTTTATTGCCAAAAGTGACCATCTTTTGAGGCCGTCGGGCGAATCTAACGATTTAATTTTTTTCACCAAAACCAATCTATTTTATTTTTATGGACAAGTTTCAATGTATAACTATAATGGCAGGTGAATTTTCATGTATTTCAAAACATTCTTGATGTATCACAAAATTATATTTTCAATCGTTAGGCGTTATTCGTAGATTATTAGTTTTGTGCGAGTATGCAACCCCAGTGAGTGTTAACAGTGCAAAAAAATGTTGTTTGTTAATTTATGGCAAGATGCATTTCAAACGTCACACAGCGTTTGGTACCTTTTGTGTAGCGGCTTCATATAATGTCTCTGCGATTATAAAATATTATATAATTATTTAAATCTTAAGAGTAACACAAATATACATCGAATCGGTACGTGGACCGCACCTTCACAGATGGTGCAATAATAATAAACTAATATTATAAAGATGTAAAATTGTTTGTTTGTTCGTTAAAAGTAATCTCTGGAAGTACTGATCTGTTTCCAAAAATTCTTTCACTGATAGACATTTCACACTATCGTCGAATGACATAGGATTTATTTTATTGTATAGTTTACTGCCATACGAGCAGAATCGCTAAGAGCCCTTTTTGAATTTTATGGGTTAATGTGTCAGTTTGTGTCATTTTCACGAGAAAACGCGTCTGGTCTGGTCCGACTGACGTAAGAACGTAAATATCTACGGTTCATAGTACAAAAATCTATTTTGTAAGTAAAACTATTTTGTACTTTTTTCAATTCACCATGATCTTAAGGAAAACATCTCAACTCATCGCTGAGAACATTATATCCCTAATAAAAGACACTTTAAAGGTTCTAGATCACTGAGAAATATCTTTCCGCCACTGCCGGCGTTAATCCCCTCTTCCTGCCACAGATGTGTGTGTATTGTATGTGGATTTGAGTATGTGTGAGTGTCTGAGACTGTATTGCCATATGACAAATCCTCTCCTTATTATACCCATGAATTTTAAAACGACTGTGTCTAGGGTGACAATTCCTAAGGTATTATTTACGAAATTCAAACTACCGAATTTAAAGGGGAAATGCTTTATTTTTTTACATGTCACTTAAACAGTACACTTACATTTTTAAAGCCCCAGCTGTTAGCATTACATGACTTAAAAACTATTTATTCGCATACAATTTCACATTATTATAACCAATTCAATTTGTACTCAAATTATAACTAAATTTGGCATAGTCTGGCAATATAGCAATGATAAGAATTTATATTTAATCTTTCAGATTTTGGCAAATAATTTTATTTTAATTTGACAATACGAGAGTAGCGTGGTGCATACAAAATTGATAACAAAAATTACGTGGTGCACGTTACTATTCTTATTTGACGAATAGAATTTGACTCATCACCTCTAGATAAAAAGGGGTCGTGCTAGTTGGCAAACAATCGTACTATCATGCAATCGAATATAACGATGAATTGCGTCAAGTGTCTATTCACACGGCAAAAATAATATGGTTTCGACATAAAAGCCACCACAAAATTCAATTACGGAGATTAGTAACATTACTGGCCCACTCGTAAGTTCGTTCGCGAATTACGACCCCTCACGATATTACGTATCCATTATCATGCCCTATTACCAAACTCACACCCACTTTTTCCCTATAATTTCCATCGTATTATGTCTACACAGCGTAGTAAGTATGGCGTGATCAAACGGGAAATGCCCATTGGGGTAGATGGAGTATAGCAGCCAGTAGACATGTCACAAGATAATAATGAGATAAGGACACACTTATAGACCCAGCAGTAAGAGTAAACGAGACAAAGATATTTTCTGTATCTCCTTGCCGTATGCATACTTTTTGTCTGACCTCAACAACCCGGGGCCCAACAAAACAGCTGTTACCGTACGATTACTTTGGAAACCCGACTACATTAGATAGTACCAGTTTACAAGTGACTGTCAAAGACTATTGCCTATCTCATAAGCTATACGCTGACAGCAAATCTATACAATACTCTATTTACGCCCATTGGAGGAACAGAGGTGTCGCGTCATAACGCTAACTTCTGATTGGTCCATGAGCACATCATTCTTACTACTCTGTGCACGTGTACAATGTTAGTGCAACAGTTGTGTATGTGTGTGTGGACTCACTTCTTTTTGTTCTTGGGCTGCGCGCGCGGCGGCGTGTTGGGTCGGCCCATGTTGAGGCCGGAATAGAGCTTGCGCTTGTCGGCCGGCTTTAGGATTTGGAACGAGCACATTAGTGTCTCGTCCACTGACATGAGGGCTCCTGGAATTAGAAAAATGGGTGTAAAAAACTTGGAACTTAATATATCAGCATTGTCCTCCTGGCGTAATCCCAGATTAAACGACTCTACGATGGACTAAACCAAAAAGCTAAGACTACAAATAAACGGTGACGAAGTTGTTAAAAATTTCTATCGGAATCTTTTGTCTGGGGAGATCGCAGTACCTCCGCCTTTAGAAAAGTTCAGGGTTGGCTCAGACATTAAGCAGTATATAATAAGCAATAGCCGGACTTTGTAAAAACACTCCAGTTGGCTATTGGTAACTATTCATCCTCACCACCATAAGGGTAATTTCAAATACCATAACACAGTGATTCTTATCTAGGCTGTGAGTGATGTCCAGGCTGCTGAGTGGCAACCCGTCCATATCCCATTTATTTTATTGACTACTAGCTTCCGCCCGCGGCTTCGCCCGCGTGGAATGTCGCTAAAAAGTAGCTTATGTCAGACAGACAGAGTTACTTTCGCATTTATAATATTAGTAAGGATGATCATCATTGGAAGCCTTGTTCCACCCACAGGTAAGTATAGGCCTCCACCTTTTTGTGCCATGCTTCCCTTGTCTGTGTTAGTCTATTCCAGCACCCGTAGCATGACCACCGTAGAAACGTGCTTTGTCGACGAAAGAATAGACAAAATGACAGATAAACAATCACAATCTGTCATTTTGTCTATTCTTCCGTCGACAAAACACGTTTCTAGACATGCTACGGATGCAGATCTTACCCGGTATTGACTGAAGGTATTTTACTTTATTGGGATGTATAACAGTTACACATAAAAATTTACATGGGACCGATTTATTTTTTAAACATTTGCGCAGTTCGCACCGAGACGCGACGCGACGCGCACTTTTTTATGATCCGATACAAGATCGAATTTATTTACTACACAATACGGAACACGCGCATCTCAGAGTATTTTGACACTCGCACTGAAGTTATACCTTTTCGTGAAGAAAATAAGTTCGATAATTGTTAAAAAGTGCGCGCAGCGTCGTGTTGTTTCACGTCGCGGTCTGAACCGACCCTTCATTTTACAGAAAATGCGGTCTGGAGGACTATATACACTATATACTATATACACTATATACTATATACACTATATACTATACACACTATATAGTCCTCCAGACCGTATTTCGGCCACGGCGGCCAATCTCAACGGAGACTAGCCTTCGGCACGCCACGGGAGATATAGTATACAAGAGACACAGGTGCACTCTCTCTTCCCTCACTCTTGTCCGATGGGACAGTATCTCGACATGACCGGAGAGAGATCAGGCGCAGGACCAACGCCACGGGGGTATCACACCACCAACTTCCAAACTCCGGGCTGTTACTAAGAAATTCCTAATGGTAAAACCCAATAACACTTTTGTCCGATCCGGGATACGAACCCAGGACCCCACGCTCAGTAGCCGCGCTTGCGACCATGAGACCAACATCACAGAAAAGTAAGAAGTACTTATAGGAATTTTTAGGTGAAAAAGTACTCTACAAAATGTACTGACCTGCGTTATCAAACTCGCCGCAGTAGTTGGGCGCGGAGAAGAGCGTGACGAGCTGCCGCTTGGCGAAGAACTCGTAGCCGTCCTCCACGACTTGATGCGCGCGGCAGATCAGGTCGAACTCGTGCTTCGACAGGAACTTGCCTACCACCTGTAAATAGAAACGCATGTATATAAAAAATTGGGTGCTTTAACTCCAGGAAAAACTTCAACGTTTAAATAGAGTGGGACGCGGATCGAAACATATACGGTAAGTAACAAAAACCCTGTCGTGTAAAAAAAAAAAAAATATTGAAAATAAAAAGTTATTGCAATTAGAAATTCACATTTTTAGTAGGTACCAAAATTAACCCATATTTATTATAAATTAGAAAATTTTCTGAGTATGATTCTTAACATTACCGTCACGGATCGGACAGGGTTATTTTGCACGCTGTATAAATTACCTTACGCCTCTTCCCATGGGGGTAAAAAGGCAAAAACTACAGAACGCCACCTGCTACAATCCTTATAAACGTTGTACAAGTTGTGGTCAAATTTAAGTGTGTGCCTATAGACCATCAAAGTGAACAACTTTTTCCATGGGACCAATATCGAAATGGCGAAAAAAAATTCTGCCGTGTAATGTATGGGAACATTTGGGTCGAATAGGTGCTGAAGTTTCGTAAGGTAAAGTTGATAATTTTTTTGCAATTTGAGGAGTTCGTGGCTATCTAATAACAGCCGCACGGGTCGATCTATCAGGTTAAGCTACGCTTGCTGGGGTTGGTACGTGGATGGGTGATCTTTACCTTCCGAGACTCCTCCGTGCTTCGGAAAGCACGTTAAGCCGTTGGTCCCGGCTGTCATTCATTTGTGGATCTTTTTTTTTTTTAATTTATTTATTAATCACCAATTTGCACTAACAGTATAAGACACCAAACATACAAGTTATAGGCTATTATTAGACAATCAATCGTCAGAAGCCCGAAAGTCTGACAACCAGTTGACACCTTGCTGGTACACCCTGTATACTCATTACCGACTTCAAAAAAGGAGGAGGTACTATGTTCGGATGATTGTTTTTTTTTTTTTTTTTTTTTTTTTTTTTTATGTATGTTCCCCGGTTACTCCGCCGTTTGTGAACCGATTTAAAAAATTCTTTTTTTGTTTAAAAGCTTATACTTCTGAGGTGGTCCCATTGTCACCAAGTCAGGATCTGATGATGGGATCCTAGAGAAATCGAGGGGAACTTTCAAAAATCGTAAGGGCAACTAGTGCATTCCTTAATTTATTCATTAGGTATTTTACAGCACTACAATTTTATGAAGGTCTGGAGGCGATCTGATGATGGAGCCGAAAGACAGTCAAGGGAACTCCTCAATGGTTTACAGTAGATACCTCGTGTTTGGGCTTGATTAATTTGTATTGATAAAAACTTTACACTTTGATGGGTTCTGACTGTCGTTAGGGGTCTGATGATGAAGACGAAAGACAGTCGAGGGAACTCCTCAGTGGTTTACAGCAGATATCTTGTGTTTGGGCTTGATTAATTTGTATTGATAAGAACCTTACACTTGGATGGGTTGTGACTACCGTTAAGGGTCTGATGATGAAGACGAAGGACGATTAACGGAACTCCTCAACGGTTCACAGTAATTACCTTGTGTTTGGACTTAATTCATTTATATTGATAAGAACTTTGCAACCATATAGGTTGTAAGTGACATTACAGATCTGATTATGGTCACCTTATAATATGATGATGAGGGGAACTATACAGTGTAAGCAAATGTATAGTGTTCACCCTTATATTCTTGAGAAGGCACGGGAGTCTCATTAGCCAGCCGGTTTCGTATAACATCTAAACGATACTTGCGCTGTTCAGACGACTCGCCACTTAATCGTTTTTGAATAAGATTGAGTCGGCAGATCTTATCATTTGGCGACTCCTGTGACAAATGAGAATGCATGTAATTTCTCATCTGAGATAACCTAGCATGACAAGCTAACGGTGATTCTTGGGAACCGGACATAGCACTCCGTTTGCCATTCTTAGATAGGCGTTATTTTTCAGCAGTATTAGTCTCTTTAATTCTGTTTTTCTTCATGCGGGCGGCTCCTTTAGTTGGTCTACCCATGGTGATTACAAAAATCAAATTACACAAAAAATGGAAAAATAATAAAACTTTAAAAAAAAAATTGACCGACTTCAAAAAAAACAAAACAAAAAAGGACTACTGTACTAAAAACCAAAAGACAAAAGTACTTCTTTAATAATAAGAGAAAAATAAAAAAATAACTTTAATTTCGGAAGTCGGTGGCCAAAAACTAAAATTAAAAGCAAAGACACCGACTTCCGAAATTAAAGTTATTTTTTTATTTTTCTCTTATTATTAAAGAAGTACTTTTGTCTTTTGGTTTTTAGTACAGTAGTCCTTTTTTGTTTTGTTTTTTTTGAAGTCGGTCAATTTTTTTTTTAAAGTTTTATTTTGCTTGGTACGAACAGTTTTCCTATCCTAAATCCATTGGATTACACAGCTGTTGTGAGGTTTTCGCACGAAGGCGTAGCAGCTTGTTGTTCAAAACTTCGAACTACAGCCATAATCATCGACTTAATGACACCGCAGTCAAAATTACCACCACTACGCGGTGTCTACAAAACGGCGGAATAAACGACATTTAACAATATACATGTTTTTTTATTGGTCTTAGAATCCTAAGTACCTGCCTACCCCCAGGTACCAACCACGTGGTACAACACGGACTAGTGCTATCTAACACAAACAGAGTAATCAGTGACAGACTGTGATAGTGCATAGAGGTCAGTCATGCGGACGCGTTGTAAGAAGCAGTGCATGCGCAGATAACAATGTACCACGAGATCACCTTTTGAGCTTGTTTGTCTAAGATAGGGTTCAATTAATTTATTTTTCTTAGTATGGTGGAAGAATTTCTAATTGAAACAAAAATTTCATTACTTTCATATGTTTGACAATAACAACAATGTTGACATAAGACAATAGAGATGCATTTATCAATTTATCAACATCATTTTAACCGAAAGACGTCCATTATTGAACATCCTGTCTTTGGTTTTCAATTTTCGTTTTTTGCCACCGACTTAAACTTGACTTAAAATGACTATGCTGTGGTCGGCTTCCAATACATTATCGTTTACTAAGTGAAGTTATTGAAGAGCAACCTTTTGCAACCCTACATGGAACTTTCTACAACCTATGTACGAGGGTCATTCAATAAATACTTAGCCTACAAAAAGTAAACGAAAATTTTGGAAAAGTTGGAATTTATTTTTCAACATAGTCTCCTTTTAGTTCGATACACTTAGCCCAGCGATGCTCCAACTTTTTTAATCCGTCCGAAAAATAGTTTTTGTCAAACTCTGCAAAATAGGCCTCCGTGGCGGCGATGACCTCCTCATTCGATCCATATCTATTCCCGGCGAGTGATTTTTTCAGATTAGGAAACAGAATGAAGTCACAAGGGGCCAAATCTGGAGAATACGGTGGATGGGGCAGCAATTCGTTGCGTAATTCGACCAATTTGGCCATGGTAACGGCAGACGTGTGAACCGGTGCGTTGTCGTGGTGAAACAGCACTTTTTTCTTCGCCAGATGGGGTCGTTTTTTCTTTAATTCGGCGTCGAATCGGCCCAATAAATCGGCATAGTAAAGCCCTGTAATTGTTTTACCCTTCTCGAGGTAATCGATGTAGATCACACCTTGTGAATCCCAGAAAACGGTGGCCATAACTTTTCCGGCCGATTTTACAGTTTTCGCCTTCTTTGGAGCACGTTCCCCGGTCTGGATCCATTGTTTTGATTGCTCTTTGGTCTCTGGTGTGTACCAGTGGATCCAGGTTTCATCGACGGTCACAAAACGACGCAAAAACTCCGCTGGATTCCGCTTAAACACCGCCAAACACGTCTCCGATGTGGTCTCACGGTTGCGCTTGTTTTCTGGTGTGAGTAAACGCGGCACCCATCGCGCCGACAGCTTTCTCATGCCGAGTTCCTCGTGAAGAATACGATGCACTGTTCCTTCTGAAATGCCTACAGTCTCAGCTAGCTCCCGAACCTTCAATCGGCGATCTGCCAATACGAGATCATGGATTTTTTTAATGTTTTCCTCCGTAGCAGCTGTTTTCGGTGCACCTGGACGTGGTTCATCAAAAACCGACGTACGGCCACGTGCAAACTCGTTGAACCAATTCTTGACGGTGGCCATCGATGGAGAAGAGTCACCGTACACAGCATCCAAGCGCTCTTTGATTTCGATGCGCGGTTTCCCTTCCAAAAATAGGAATCGAATCACCGAACGATATTGCTCTTTTTCCATTTTTGTAAAACCGATCGACACGTTCGCTTCCATAAGTTGTCAAATTAAAACAAATGAAGGGATTGGAATGAAAATTTGAAAAAATAATTAAAAAAGAATGTGCTACACTGTGGTAAAACTCTTTTGAAACTACAGCGCCCTCTGGCGATGAGGCTAGGTACTTATTGAATGGACCTCGTATGTCCTTGCTAGACATGAACACTTCGAACAGTGAGTCAGTTCAAGCTAGTCTGTAAAGGAAAACAGTTTAGGTATTGCAGCATCTCGCACCGCAGCAATATGAAGCAAGCTTTCATTTGGCACGTGTAAGACAATGTGGGGCACGGAATGAGCTTCAACGCTGAAATATTCGACTGCCGTGCTCGAGTCATTTCGCTTTAGAATATTTTAGAGACTGTTTTATTGCCTAACTTTAAGCTTACCGCAGTAATTTTGTGGTAAATCTCAGATAAAAGAAGAGGTCTGTGGGACGTACTCTTAAGCGAGTAGGCCTCGTGATATATATTATGTATCTAGAAGGTGCTCTCTTAGGGTAGGCTACCTAATGTTCAAAGCTACGGAAGCACTCTAAATCCATTATATCACAAGCAGACATATGAGTATACGCCACATTATCCACTTAGCATTATATACTCATCTTTTTTCACGTTAGGGGTTGTATTAAGATTTATGTTACAGTTACAGCCATATTTGCTCCAGTGCTAGACAAATATGGAGCTAAACGGATCCTCATATTACGCCCTGTAGTGCTGGCGTCGCTTTTTGCTAGGTCTAAAGATTTTCTAGAACAATAATGTCTAGAATGTTTCCTCACCTCAGTTCCGAATGTAAAGCTGACACCGCGGTCGTTCTCGCCCCAACCGGCGGTGTCCTTGTCTGGGTCGGACCACAGCAGGTCGCAGAGCAAGCCCTGGTCGGGGACGTCGGTCGGCCGCATGATCCGCCGAATCTGTTCCATCGCCTGCAGGTCTGGAGATAAGCCGCCATGGCAGCAGAATATCTTCTCGTCAACTGGAACAAGAGAGAAGAAGGTTTAGTATTTGGAATTATTGACAACATAACATAAAAATGAAGTATTTGTTCCCCGAAGGTTAGGCACAGGTGTACGTATATATTCATAGTTCACCCACATTTTGCACTAAGTTCTATGTAATGGGGGGCGAGCCTATTGCCATCAACCGGGCACAAATTCAAACTCAGGGCTGCCACTGCGAAATTACATGGTCTTTGCATTAACGAGTAAATGCGATGATGAGGTCGGTATAGCGCCAGAAAAAACATGACTAAGGCTCTTAGTCTCTTAAACACTGTAGGAATGGGTAAAACTATAGACACAAACGTGGTCCCACGATGATAATCTTCAATTCCTTCTCAGCCAGTGATAAATAAAGCAGTTTTTTTTTTTTTAATAAAAAGAGAATATCATATTTTTGCACAGCTTCAGCAGTCGCGTCGCATGTAAGGATCGATTATGAGAATATTATGATTCATGACATATACAGAGGGCGTCGACACCGTCTTCGAAGGTACCTTTGTAAATAAATAATATCTCGAGGGATATAGTAACCGTATTTGGAGGTATACTGATGTACGACTTGATAGAATGTTTGATCTTAAACTAATGTATGAACCACAAGAATCTACTAAAATATTTACTTCAAAATTTTGAGCCATGTCTGATCTATTACAGGGTACTTGTGATTTGAAAGAGACCAGTCATCAGTAGCTTTAATGAAACTTCGTACTGAAAGTAAAATTACGATATAATGAATATTGCTGGTATATCAGTTTGAAATCCTAGAAAACTTTTAAATAGACCTGAGTGAAAATTTGATAGTACCGCAAAGTTATCTAACGATGTGACGAGTAGTAAACATCATATTTATAGGGGTTATCAGCGCCGGCCGTCCGGCGCCAAACATTAACATGATCATTCAACGATGTTAGATCAATTTCATTATGCAACTGAGCTTCTGGTTAGATCCTAACTACATTCTAGCACGATCCCTAGAAGCCGTTGAAGTGGTCGCCTACTGTCTGCATACATATCAAGCTTATATTGAAACTTTGTCTTAGACTTTCTGATCAGATGAAAGAGTGTTTTTTTTTTTTTTAATCTTTGCTGCTCTTTTATGAGCGACTGTATCTGCACAATTTGAAGTCGAGACGATGAAAGTTCGATACAGTCTCAGGTCACCTTGCTTTAGTTTAAATTACACAAGATTTTAGAAATACTTAATTAGTTTTGGAATAGACCACTATTATTATGTCCCTTTGAGATTTACAAAGGATGGTTTTCGCTTGGGTAAGCATCTGGCCAACCTCTATTAAGACCTTTCAAGGTATGACAATAGATTTCAATAGATGGACACATCTCGATCGCCGAATTTTACAATACAGAGACTGATAGCACAATATAAATATAATTGTGCTGATAGGTAAGTACAGTCACGTACTTTAATTGATGAGCCACTTTCAAACTTTTCAATTTTGCAGTTTCATACATTCACGAGATTACACGATTAAACATGAACTCAAATCGCATGCTCGTAAATAAGATGACCAATTACTAGTAATCGGAAATAGTCTTGTCCATAGAGGTTGACTAATAAGTTCTCAATGATAAATAAATATAATGTTTATCCAATCTATTTGATACTGACCTCCTTTGAATCAGAGCTCATTGACTTGATAATTCTGGAAACCTATTTGAAGGCAGAGACAGTTGAAATGTCGATGTCAGAGACGTTATTTTCGAATTTGTCGAAATGACTAATAAATATTTCTCCGTCTAACGTTACTATGGCTACGCTAAAATAATCGTCGCTAGGTTTCGGTTGCTAGACCTGCAATTGGTTGACTTTGGGTAGTCACTCTGCTGTCAAGTTTGTAGTTCTGGCTCTCAGGTTAGCCAACCGTATTAAATATCATTTTCTTCGTCTATAATATGAAGACATGACTTTCCGTGTCTGGATGTACGAGTATAACCGACTAAGCCCGATTTGCATTACACGGCTAAAATACGAACAGTGCCAAGTGGCTCATCAATTAAAGTCCGTAACTGTACATAAGGACAAAATTGAATTGGTAATGGAAAAATTGCTTCATCCTCTGACTTGACATTGCAGGGTACGATAGTGAATGAAAATAAGATTCAGATTTGAGTCCAAAATTAAAAATCGATGTACAATTTGTGTTCGCGTGCTCCTAGTAACTGCTTTGGATCGAATCGAGCCGTGGAGAGGCTTTTTTGATCTTCCCGGGAAATTGGAGCGGATGATTCTTGACTAGGTACTTCACTTTCCTAGAACTCTCGACCGAACCAGAAAACAGGAAACGACAACCTTCAAAGGTGTTTCTAGTATATTAAAGCAACACAAGTAGACGAGCAAAAATGTTGAAGCATTTTGGCACAGCTAAAAGAAATATGTAGCTGTTAGCAAGTAATGTACAACCTGGTACTTTAATGCCCCAGGGGGAACACTACATAAGACGGTGAGACATTTATCACCACCCCCAGCTTTCAAAGCATAATGCACACATAAAACACAGGAGAAATACTTGCTAACTTCGATATTTTGGCATCAAAAATAGCATACGTTTCGGAAACAGACGACAGAGGATAGATTTATGATCATGTATTCCTAACTAATATTGTGGTTATGTTTGTTACGCATTCACGCTAAAACGGCTGAACGGATTTGGATGAAATTTGGCACATGGTAAGACCAAGACCTGGAAAAGGACATAGGACCTTTTTTATCCCGATATTCCCACGGGATCGAGACTTATGCGGGTGAAACCGCGGGGCGCAGCTAGTTAGTGATTTATACCTATACAGTTTAATTATGTCCCGGTTCATGATTTGGTCTAGTGGTTGCACAAGCGTTGCTGCTGTGTCGAGCAAAGGTTGTTATTAGGTTTTTCCATCTGATATATTTTCTCAGTAACAGCCCGGAGTCTGGATTTGTGCCCGGTTAGTAGCATTAGGATCGCCCCTATTACATGGGACTTAAATATACCTGGCTAAATATGGGTGTTCTATAGATGCACCTCTGCCTAACCCTTCGAGGATTACAGGATATTATGTTAAGTTTCAAGATTTCTAGGAACTACGCATAATCAAGGGCGTAAGTCGAGTTTGAAACAAGGTAGTCAGGCAATAAAGAAACATCAATCAAGAAACATGCTTAGTAAAAGCGTACCCACATAACCATAAACATGAACGATACTCATGAAACTTATAGAGGACTTTAGTATATTCCTCCAGAAATGCTAAATTCATTAAATTGAGACCTGGGAGCCGTAATAAGAACTTTGCTCTGAATATAGAAACCATTTTGCAAGTGAGGTCGTAGTTTAAATAAATTACTGACGGTATTGCTGGGAAGATACGCCTACGTTCTACTGCCTGAAATATAAATGCTTCATATATAGACAATACCACTTTAGGGAACCCTAAACTATATTTTTGGGGTACATAATCATTTAGTTCTGAGGCTTACTAGGTTTTATCTGGGTCAGTAAAGGGCAGACATCTACTAATATCTCTCATAACTATTAACACTGTAATTCGAAAATATTGTAAAAGCAAATTATCTTTTAAAAAGAGTAACCATGGAGTTTCTTGCCGGCTCTTCTCCATAGAAAACGACCATTTGGAACCGTGCACCTAGCTTCTGACGTTTCATAAGTGCCCATGTAGGTTTATGTGAAATAAAATATTTTGATTTTGAATAATGTTACGTTTTCGTGAATATTATCTTTTAAAAAGAGTAACCATGGAGTTTCTTGCCGGCTCTTCTCCATAGAAAACGACCAATTGGAACCGTGCACCTAGCTTCTGACGTTTCATAAGTGCCCATGTAGGTATATGTAAAATAAAATATTTTGATTTTGAGTTTGAATAATGCTACGTTTTCGTGAATATACGGTCAAATTATTCATCCCGCAAAATTGATGGGCACGGCTTGAAAATTGTCTTGAAGATACTTAAAAATGCGCGTTTCTTTGCACAAGATTTTCGGGAGGAGCTTAACGAGATAAGAAAGATGTAACAAGTGAAAACGGGATTGAAGCATTTTTAAAGACGTTCTCGAAGCGATCAAGAGAGTTAACAAAGTTACGCAAGGTCGGAGGCGAGAGGAGAATTTTCGGATTAACTTGTATTTTACCGTAAGCGACAGTGTTAGCGAATGAAATCGTGGCAAATGCTAATTAGCACATGGGTACTCGTACGCGCTACGTACGTACACACGTTACACCTACGCAAAAGATCAATAGTGTCTCCTAAAATTGCATGACATTGACGTAGAGTATTGCGTGAAACTGGGGCGGGTTTACAATAACTATGAAATACATATGCTTTTTGAAACAATTCTAGCAGAAACTGCCGGGGAATCCTTCAAATTCAGGCTTTTGAAATTAATCAGGCTTGTCAGTCTTTAAAAAAAGGATTTGGCGTAAAATTAGGTAACGCAAAAAAACTGCCTGTACACACGGCTACTCATCAAGCTATCTATACATTTCCAGTATAAGCTGACCTCGCATTGTACGGAAATCCTATACAATGCGAGATCAGCATGTGTAGCCGTGTGTACAAGCTTCAAATACGATAACGCTATCGCATTTATCTGGACACGTGCCAAATCTCTTCCATCGCACTCCACGCGAAATGAATGTGTTTACGTGTGTCAAAAGTTATTTTATAAATTCATATAAATAAATAAATTATGGTGCTCGTGGCTAAGTAATAACAGCCGCACGGATCGATCCATCAGGTTAAGCTACGCTTGCCGGGGTTGGTCTGTGGCTGGGTAACCATCTTTACATACCGAGACTCCTCCGTGCCTCGGAAAGAACGCTAAGCCGTTGGTCCCGGCTGTCATTCGTGGACCTTTGACAGTCGTTACGGGTCGTCAGAAGCCCAAAAGTCTGACAACCAGACCCAGACGTATGACCCAGTTTCTGGGTTGTGGAGGTCAGATAGGCAGTCGCTCCATGTAAAATACTGGTATTCAGCTGCATCCGGTTATTGATTGACATAAAAAATAACGGGTAATTGTAAGATTTAGATGGTCTGGCTAGGTTGTTAATTAATGGATCTCGAAGTCAAGCCATGTCAATGTCCTTGTTTTTTCCGAAAACTGGCTGCAAACTATAGTTGGTTTAAAACCGTAACTACGTTTTTTTAAACCGTAACTGTAGTTGGTACAGTTCTGTAAGGTTTTAGAGCAATATTAATTAATTAAGTATCTAATCTTGATGGGTATTATCATGAAATAGGTACCCAACCCACACTGGGCCCGCTGATGGATTACGGCCCACTCCCTCTCAACGATAGGTCTGTGTCCCAGCAGTGGGAGCATTATAGCGTGATTAGGTACAGCTTGATGCTGAATAGGAATTGAGTATGCTTAGAACGATTTTTATTTTGGAATGGCACGTCACAGAGTCTGAATCGCCTAATAAGAACATTTATCGAGGTTTCCATTTATTTTTATGAGTGGCACTCATCTGCAGTACTAAAACCTTTCATTATGCTCAAGGGCGGATCCAAGATTTATTTCTGGGAGGGGCACATTTGCCAGACATATAAGTGTCTCCCATAACTTTTTTGCAGTATGCTGGTTTTGGGATTTATTCTTTTTCAATGAAGATATAGTAGCCTACTTCTTCAGTGATCTTCATTGAAGCAATGTCTTGATAGGAATGCATTCAGGTCAGTCCATTCAGATAATTCGATTTTATTTTACTAAAGCTGTTTGGGGGGGAAGCGGGGCACGTGCCCCTGTGCCCGCCCCCTCAGGATCCGCCCTTGACTATGCTTTTATACTAAATGTTCTGTGTCAGCCATTTTGTTTAATTTAAGTGCCAGATACTCAACCTGCGCATACTTAAAGGCTCTATAACTGTGGACAGCACTTAAGTAGAACATTAACAAGTACGTTAAGCTCAAATGACCGATAGAAGAGTCAAAGGAGATTATAGACAAGACAGTCTGACCTCTAAATTGTTATTTTGTCATAAAAGATGAATCATCTGTTTTGCATATATCACGTGTAAGCGAAACACGTGAAGTATCTTCATAGATCAGTAGAACTAATTGCTAATTTGCTATATTTACGTCGTACAACTAAACGGGATCATTTTTAAACAGAGAGACGTATTAATAACTCTTTAGTAACAATTAGCAACGACAAGGTTGTTCTAGGAATTCATTTGCTGTAAGGTTAGTGTTCTGTATGACCTTCAACGAAGATGAACAAATTCTAAACCGAAAGAATTTGTTCATCTTCATCGGAGGTCATAAAATCGATTTTTAACCAGTTCCTTCTCTACTCATGAAATTAGCAGTACTTAAGTACCTAGCATCTTCTTGAATTAACTCCTAAGTTAATGCTTTCATCAACGGCTGATCTAGCAATTTCGATATTATTTTAAGTCCTTCTGCAAAGCAAACATCCCGTCCATATATATCTATATCTTCCTAGCCTTTTCCCAACTATCTTGGGGTCGGCTTCCAGGCTTCCAGTCCGGATGCAGCGGAATACCGGTATTTTACATGGAGCGACTGTCTATCTGACCTCCACAACCCAGTAGCTGGGTAATACGATACCCTTGGTAAGACTGATGGTCAGACTTTCGGCCTTATGACGACCCGTAACGACTGTGAAAGATCCACGAATGACAGCCGGGACCAACGGCTTAACGTCCTTTCCGAGGCATGGAGGAGTCTAGGTATGTATAGATGGTCACCTATCCACGGACCAACCCCGGCAAGCGTAGCTTAACCTCATGGATCGACCCGTGCGGCTGTTACTACTTAGCCACGAGCTCAACTTAATTCTAATTTAAATTGAGCGTCTGTTGATGCGTTTCAATTGAGAAGGAAGTGTATGATAATGCGTAGGCGCCGGTTCGAATGTCTGACCGACCACGAGTATGTGCACGCGAGTATGTGTCGATCTGCGTGCGCGCTTCTTGCGTAGTTTTACTACATGTCGAATGTGTCATTGGTTTGGCTTTTTTATTTGTAATGGAGCGTCTGGTTTAATATTTCGTCCGTTATTTGGCATTTGGTCTTCCACATGTCCGGTCCACAGGGAACCGATGATTTCAAGGCAGACATTTTAGGCTTTCTTAACTTTTACTTACGAGTTTACGACACCTATTGCAGTTGTAATTGGCAGAGTTTGTTCTAGAACATCAGACATAGGAATTAACGACCTCTCTGCTTTATCAATAAGTTTATAAGTAGTCGATGGTAGTAACTATACCTTCATTTACCATTATTTTTCACCTGTTTCTACCTACTTACGACTTGCAGATCATACAATGTGAGCTAATTATACCGAACAAGCTCTCTTGGCGAATAGGCACAGACGCACAGAACAAAACGCCCAAAGCCCGACGACGTTTGAAACCTCCATCCACTTCCATATTCATAAGCTTATTACGTGAAAATAAGCCACAATGGCATAGTAAAGGTTACCACCAGTAACTATTTCTGTATTCCGGGGATGTTTGCGAGGGCTCACGACCTAATTAGGGAAGTTTAATGTTAAGCCGAATTTGGCCCTTTGAGCTCGGAACATAAATTATATCGCAATTTATATTCCTTGTATTCCCATTGTCTCCGTCATCTGTGTCCTAGTCATGGGGATATAGAACGTCATAAAATTTCCTTACCGTTGTCCCCTTACCCTGTATTCCCGTTGCCCCCTAATCTGTGTCGGTCACGGGGACAACAGAACGGCATAAAAATTCCTCAAGTGAGTTGTTGATAAATTCTGATTCTGTATTAGGCTTATAGTCATTTCCATAGATAAAATGGCTTCCAGAGGGGCAATTCTCGTATTTTAAGAACGCTCGCATTCTAGAATAATTTATAGTATTTTGTACGCTAAAATAAAGTTGCAACAGCCCACGCAAATGCTTCCATAACATATCATAACATCACGCTTTGTTTCCCCGAAGGATTGAGCAGAGGTACACCTATAGTAGGTCGCCAGTTATGTTTAAGTCGCATGTAATAAGGGGGCGAGTCTATTGCCATCAACCGGGCACAAATCCAGACTAACGAAAAAAACACCACTCATTAAAAAAAAAACAAAATCACTTTGTCCGACCCGGGAATCGAACCTAGGACCTCATGCTCAGCAGTAACGCTCGCGACCACTAAACCAACGAGGCAGAACAACGGACACTAGACCAATGCTTCCATCATCAGTAATTGAGAATGCAAGCCAGCCACAGACTCCATGCATCAAATTTGACACCATTAATCGCACCAAATTTGTCATTCTCGGCCCGTACCTAAGCCCGGTGGGCGGTGACGTCAGAGGCAGTAAAAGTGGCGCGGCGGGACGGGTCCAGTACTTCAAACGGGAGTCATACGTCATCCTGAGACGAGTTTTATTTATTCAATAGGCCAGTGTTTTTGTTTTCGTTACAATTTTCCTGTTTATGATGGGTTTATAAATATTGATTGTACCTAGATATTTATATCAGAGCGGAAGACAGGAGATAGTGTTTCGTGTTTGGGGCCGACTTTAGCAATATTGTAAAGTTATTTAGATGAACTTCTAACAATCTAATATTATTTCGCAGGCAATGCACTTTCGACTTTAAAACGTGTCATACGTTTTAAAGTCGAAAGTGTATTGTCGTATTCGGACCATCAATCTTCTATTCCTGGAAACATCGAGTCGATGAACTGGAGAACATAATTTAGATCATTGGCTGTCAATCAATTACTACAAACAGAACTTCGCAACCGAATGACGTCAGAGCGTCAAGATATACCATCCACATACTTCACTGTCTCGCTTTAGGACTAGAGACTGAAATAGCGTTGATTTTGTCAGTTGGAACTTGGAACGGTTTCCAAAACATCCAGACAGATCAGATGTCTTTATGAATATAATGGCGAATTACGAAAGAGATATCATGAAACTCATTAGTAAAATCACAGACTTTTTCTAAGAATGTATCAAATCCTATTATCCTACTAATATTATAAATGTGAAAGTTTGTGTGTTTGGATGTTTGTTACTCAATCACGCAAAAACGGCTGAATGGATTTGGATGAAATTTGGCCAACAGATAGTTTATAACCTGGATTAACACATAGGATACTTTTTATCCCGATATTCCCACGGGATTGAGACTTACGCGAATGAAACCGCGGGGCGCAGCTAGTTCAAAAATACATTTTCTTTTTATGCATAGAGCCCGTACAAAAATGAATCATAATAGGTACCAGAATTTGTCTACAGCAAAACAAGAAGCCAAAGATCATTAAGATCATTGGCAATCAATCAATTGACACTACAGATGTGATCACACGGTGAACGGTGAACTACACACGCTCAGTAGTAACTTTCATCTACGAAAATAGCTGCTACTGCTACCAGAGCTTTCAATGTCAAATTGTACGATGGACGTGCGGTTGACTGTATCATCCAAACAAACTTGTAAGACACCGTCATTTGTCTCTGGCTCTGTTACCACATGTAGTAGTAACTGAGCCAGCCACAGTAGGAAGTGCGACGCCATGCCATATGGTGCGAGGTAGGTAGGAACTCTCTTCCCATCCCGTCGGCACTTTAGACAATGACACTCAAGAGATAGCAGGGAGTAACAAGCGACTGTTGTCGTGTTACGAGTCTCTATGTTTTGTTTGACAAGAGCTCAAAATATATTTTGTTTTTCTTCTACCGTGTACCCACACTGTGTAGTACAGTATATCGATCTGCGAATAGAGTAAAATGAGGTGGTAATTCTAAAGCGGTCGGGAGTCTAGTCTTGATGGCTTAATCTCAACGATTTGATGTGTAAGTAAGCAACTTATAACCCAGTGAAGGCATTAACGGCAACAGCAATATTAAAGATAATTGAAGAAAGAAATCAGACAACAACGTCTAGAAAGTTCAATCCATTAATACGAAAATTTTAAAGTATGTTTATAAATAACTGCAGCCATCAACTCAATTCTAGGCATCCAGGCGATTCCAAATAAACTAGATTGAACTGCAGAATACAAGCAACAAAACAAACGAGTTTCCATAGAAGAGCAAAAAGTCAAGGTGGAGCATACAGTAAGTCACACCGCATTGCGACGTATTCCAACTGACAAAACTGTCCGAAGTTTTTCGGGATATGAGTAATAAAACCACAAATATCCAATGTTCGAATGTGGTCCAAGGCCACCGGTGTGCCTCGTGACCCTGACATTCATCGGGAACTCCAGGAAATTGATGTGTACCCACCAACCGGGGCAGGAAGGGGTAAGGAAATTATAAACATAGTGTGGGATGTCAACACAGCCATTGTGGATATTGAGTTTTGTCAAGCTTAATAGACTTTCCAATTGATAACAAAAACAATATTAGGGGCAAATTGAGGAAACAAGGTATTTTAATTTGTTTAACAATATCAAATATTAAAGGATAAATTGAATAGATGAGACGATGATTATACAATATTGTTAATATTCCTGGAAATTCCGTTGTGAAAGAGTACCTGACACAACAAGGTTTCAAATTTCGTAATAAATGGTTGAGTTCATGAAATTACGAAGTCTAGTTGGTTTGATCAGGTGTTATTAGAAATGTTTATCAAGAAATTCTATAAACCGTAATCATTATTTGCTTTAAAATATAATATCGGATGCTGAAAGTGACCCCTCCCTTATGGTTAGGTTAAAGTAAAAGCTATTGGGACAGACATCGGAAAAAGTCCAGGAACACGTGTTGGCAATTTAACAACTAGAAAAGAAAAGAAACTTAGTTTACGGCACCCTAACGAGCAGTATCAAAAGGAAATAAGATTTCGTGCAAAGTTTTTATGGGCACTAAAATTGATTTACGTACAAAGTATTGAAAAGCTCATAACTTGACAATGTAAGATCGATTGGAACTTGACTACTGGTCAATCAGCCAATGCTAAATGATGAAGGCGGACGACCTTTCCACAAAGCACACATTTGTTTAGTGAAGAGCAAGACTTACGCAGCGCTAACAATACAAATTATGTAGAGCATGCCAAAACACTAATTTCAAGGTTTAGCGAACTAAAGAATTGTTTTACAAAAAAGAGATAAGTGAACCGTTTAAAGGAAAACATGATGAAGTAATAATATTTAATGATTAAAAGTACTAGCCTTCAGAGTTCGGACACTATTTTATATTATTGTGGGTTTAAGAAAATATTAATTTGTGTTTTAAACTGTTGAAGAAACTGTGGTAGGCGCAGAGAATCTTAAATTAGTTTTGACTTTCTAACTTTTATACATCTGGAATCCCCCTGGAAGCCCTTAGCTATTGATGAAATCACCTTGTACAAACATAGTACTTTTAAAAGATACCTTGTAATAGATCTCAATTCGTCTGTTTACAGCTCATTACAGAGAAAAGATCCATGATAAACATTAAACGCCTCACCATTGGTTGAATCGGCATTAACGTCAGGATTTTAAGCAGATGCGTTGATCGATACGTGACAAATGGGCGATCAAAATCCTATAAAATCAACGAAACTACGCAACGAATAAGCTATTTCTTCGTCGGTTGATGTTCTGAGGAAAATTTTTAACTCAACCTTAAAGTTGTATGATTTACAGGCAGCAGGAGATGAATCATATGATTGTAAGAAGTACGCACGTGAGCGTTTTGGTTTGAAACGTTGTGTAATTCTTGTTTAGATTTATTGAGATGTTATTCAGCACGATTCACAGCAATATTAATGTTTAGTAAACCACGAAATCACGTTATAGTTCCTTTTAAATCTTGAATTTTGGCTATGCTATTAGATATGACGACTTGACATGAGGTTTGATTGACCATCCACTTTGTTCGGCATCCGAAGCTGTTTTCTGTTGGCTTACAGCCAGTTTCTTCATCAAAAGTAACAGTCGACTGTTCTTTTGCACTGTTGTATTTTCAATCCTCGGCGCTGAGGCGGGGGTTGTAAATTCAACAGCGCGGAAAAAGAGTTGACTGTTACTTTTGATGAAGAAAATAGCCGTTAGACACAACAAAACGATGTCGACATTTCACTTAAGGGAAAGTTAAGAATATTTTTTCCAAGGGAAGTGCACGGATATGGTAAAGGCAGCAAAGTATGAAAATCAAAGACCATGACACCAGAAAGCAAACCAGTTCTTCCATAGATAATATAAACAGAGAAGGATATGAAACCGTCGTTAATAATAACAATTTCTATATTTATGGTGTGCTGGTGCCTACCATATTTTATGCAAAATAAAGATATTCTTTTATATATTTTGGTGGGATTTCACTTCTTTTTGTATGGAAGTAAATATTGGGTGTGGCAGAAGAAGCATGAAAGTAGAATAAATGCTGTGGAAATGCGTTCCTTGCGAAGTATGTGTGGTGTGACTATGAATGGTAACGGTGCGGTTTAAAAGAAGATATAGTGACAAAAATTTAAAAGAGTTTGCTTAGATGGTTTGGTCATGTTGAGAGGATGAATGAAAGGAGACTAACAAAAAGAGTGATGTGAGTGGAAACGCAGGGAGGGGACGCTCTAGGAGCACATATAGTAAGTATAGTGACCATATTGGTGATGTTCTTCAAAGGTCAGGTGCGTAGTACTCGCAACCGGCGTAGGTGTATGACCAGATGTATAAACGTAAACGAGGCAAAAGGAGCATTTAAGGATCGTAGCAGGTGGAGTTCTGGAGTTTCTGCCTACCCCCATGGGAAGAAGGCGTGAGTTTATAAATGTGTGCATAGCATTTCTAGAACGAAGAGAGAAAAGCCATTTCCTTCGGATGTTTGCTAACTGATATACAAACAAGAGTAACGTTTGTTCTTCCGTGTCTTAATGGAAGCCTGTCTTAGTAATGAATTATCTACATTAGATATAGTGCGAACGATTCTTAGCTAAGTATCAATCTTGCCTAGTGAAAGTTGCTGAGGAAATTAATGATAATGCTGAGCTTCGATAGACATTTAATGTCAATAACAACATAACCTAGTTACTTTGACTTGAAAGACAGAATAAACCATGTCGACACGGCAATTATTGATTCGTCTCTTGCTGATGGTGTGCGGGTTTGGAGATAGCAAAGCAAACAGCTACAAATGGCATGTATAATAGAAGGTAACGTTATCATTATCTTTGATCTCGAACTTCACTTGTCCTATGATCCTATGTCTTCATTATTCGAGACAGACTTATTTTCTCTCAGGAGCGATTTCCACGACAATTCAATTACTTGGAACACAAGGTTCTGCCATTATTTTATTTATTATCATCTCCTTTTCTCTACCCATGGAATTAATTTCATATATTACTCAAAAGGGACAACAAGAGAGGCCATAATTATTATCTCCAAAAGAAATTATGTCAGACCTCGCATTTAAGATTAATTTGCGAAATGAGAACGACACGCTTAGCTGTCATATTTAATGATCTAAACTAAAGAAGAGATTTGGCTCAATTAGTGTACCGGCCAAGTAAAAATAACTCGGTGGCTTAAGTAAATCCTTTTACGTCACCGTTTCAGGGACAACTTTGTAAACGCTTTCACGTAATTAATCACCTACTTTTTTTTTCTATTTCTTTTTTGTTTTAGGTTTTAGAGACAATAAGTGACGGTGTTTTTCATTATTGTAACTCACTATTGGGTCTTATTACCAGACTACGGCGATGCAGAAAGGAGGATTATGATTTTGACCGGTATGTATATATGTATGTATGTGCGTCTGTTCGTAGGAAGCGTCTTGATCGTCCGCCGGTTATAGGCTATGTGACGTCACATTAAATTGAATATGGCGCATGAAGAGGACATGAACTAAAAAAAAAAGTTGTGATTGTGTATCACATGAAAAGCCTTAAAAGTTAGCAACAAGAACAATAATAATAGATTGTATCATAAGGGAGCAAAATAATATTTTTACGGCGAGGGCACTTTTTTGAATCCAGAGCGGATTCTTTAGTAGAATCCTGAACGTAGCGAGGGATTCAAAGTACGTCGCCCGAGCTAAAAATATATTTTGCGCCCGAGAGATACACTCTACTTTTCATCACCTACTATGAGAAAATAAAAGGCGCCTCATATTTTAACCATGCTTGCTCAAGACGGGTTGGCTATTACAGGCTTATAATTGTTAATTACAAGTTCAGGTTTCCCCATCATGTTTTCCCTCACCGATGTCAGTAATGTCAAAAATAAACTCAGAAAAAAAATAGTCGACTTCCAAAAAAAAAAAACACTAAAAAGTGAAAAATTACTTTAATTTCGGAAGTCGTAATTATTCCGATAAATTATGTATCTTTTTGTGTAGTAAATAACACAAAATCCTGCATCGCGCAATGGGAGTTTACCGCGCGATCAACATTATACAAGATTCCAACATCAATCGTTGGGCAGTTGCCCGCCAGACAAGACACCCGTTTGGTCGGAGTATCCTCCCTTTTCAATAGAGGATGAGTGAACTTTCCACCCTGTTGCTCAATCTCTAAATGCTGAATCCAGTTAGACTGGAAGCCGACCCCAACATAGTTGGGAAAAGGCTAGGCAGATTGATTTTATTTTACGTCGGTCCTAACACTTCCCAATGCACGGCGCGACTATGGGCCGTCGTACCAGCCAGTCTTTATTCAAACAATATTTGCGTACGATTTCTTTGGCGCTGAACACTAAGATGTTCCAAATTCAAAAAGTGCGCGGCAAAGATAATTGCGGCGCACTTATTCTTTGCCGTGCATTTATAAAGAGGATTAATAGTACATTACTGTCGCGGCCTGCAATAAGGGAATTGATGGACGATCGTGAAAATGTGGGCCGAGGCGAAGCCGAGGCACACATACGTGAGTCCATCAATTCCTGATTGTGGCCAAGGCTTGTATAGTACTTTTCTCAAATAATGCGCGGAAATTCAAACTGAGTAAATTAAATAAAAATTCCAGAATCAAAGACGAACAACTCTAATTTTTCATGCGCCAATATGTTCATTTGTTTCTTCTTTGTTCTATTTACAAGCCAATTCGAAATTTAAATAAGATCTTTGATAAGTTACCTACTTGGTTGCGTGTGCTGAAGTAAAAAGTGCGTTCCATTTTTAAATAACACGACAGATATGAGTTTTCATAGTAATTTATTTGGTCGCTAAACACGCCCGATATGGATTTTCATAGTAACTTTGCTGGCCGCATCGTCACTTGTTTTTGACCAGTACAGCAATTTCGATTTATCTCGAAGAAGGTTGTCAAAATAATGCTCGAATTTCCAAGCATGTTTGAGAAAAAACTTATTACTGCCCGCTAAAAGTTTCTTATAGAAAACACCACCATTGGGTGCACTTAAAGGCGAACCAAGTCCTCCTTTTCGAATAGATGGGATGAAAAACAATTAAATATAAAACTAAAACACAACTACGGTAAAAAAGTGTTTCGTCTTGGTTATACCTTTTTAGTAAATTTTTTTGTCGTAGTTGGGTTTTAGTTTTATAATTTTTTTATGCTCTATTCAAAATTCCATCCTTACATTTTGTTCTATTATAAAGTTTTACTTGATAAAGTTTATGATTTCACATTCTCAGTAAAAGCATGTTTTTATTAGTACTATTAAATACAGCTGCAGCAAAGTTTTCAGACAGAGTTTTGGCAAGCGTTCTTTATATTTTGCTTTTAAGCAGAATCTCTAAAATTCCCGCGAGCACTTGCTTCACAGGTGTTTCAAAAGTTTTTCAATTGTCTTCTCCACATTTCGTAACGTTACGATAAACTTCCCGTATTTTAGTCATAGTACAAAAAATATATTTTGGGGTCTGCGTATAATGTAGCCCTTGAATAGACACACGGTTTTGAATATTGAAAACAAAATTAATTGCTAAAATCCACGTGAAACTCAACCAAGCAGAGTCAGTGTTAGCTTCGATCTCAATCATGGAATCGGAGCAAAAATGATGAGACATTCACTGTTATATTCCAGCAAAACATTACCTACGTTAGACTTTTCGTCGCGAAAATAACGTGGTGGGTATTATGCCTTTCATGGTACAGATATGTAAATTCGTATTCACCAAAGCCACAAAATAAGCAGCAACAGAAGGCCTGATTCTAATACACATTAAGTATACCTACGAGCAAGTAGCAGACTTGATGCGTGTGAGTGTCTTCATAGAACACCATTGTGTGCAGTAAACAAACGGCCAGGTAATGTGTTTGCGAACGTGCGCGACGACGTGTATCAGCAATTAGCCGTATATGTCTACTTAATGCCAATCTGTACCTACTACGCCGTATGATAGGTCAGCAGAAAACATCATATTTATCATTTCGCTCACTGATAACACTTAGTTTCAGGGTGCTACTATTTCATGGAGTGCAACTTCTGTGCCTTATATGCCAAGGAACCCTTTCGTGAGGAGTGGGTGTTCCTTCCGATGCGTTGCAGTAGCCGACTCGTTTTCAAGACACGTGACCCAGATTCTGAATACCGTATGAAGACGTTCTTCCATTCTGGCGTCTAGACTCTTTGTGTCAATTAGAACAGGGCTTTGAATTGCGTTGAAAGCTCGGGTAAGATGTTTTGTCTACATTTTAGCATTCGTTTTATCTCACCATAATGATTTTTTTCTGAATTAACTGACACTTAGTATGAGAGCAAAGTTAAATACAATTAGGTTGCTTGGTTAACACTATCTTCATTACAGCGTCGTTCTTTACAATTCCAATGGATTTGTTCGTAGAGGCATAATTATCCATTCAACCGATATCAAAATCTAGTGGCATCGACATTCTTTGTAATATCTGTTTACCATGTGGGCTTTTCACGACACTCAAGGGATGAAATAGGGTGGAAACTTCTTAGTGGAGGACATAAACCACTTTGTAAAAGGTTGTCCTCAATTCTCTTCAGTGACCGTCTTGAAAGGAACATATTAAAGAATGTAAGATGTATAACATCATAACATTTGGAAATATTTTCGTATGCTCATCCATCCGCTTGTTTAACATTTGCAGTTCATTTCATATTTCTATACGGGTGGATATAATTAGAAATGTTTATTGTAAAACATCATCAGTTATGCAGTACGGTCGCTGTTTGTTTTGTTTTCGGGAAGGTTAACAATGTTTAATGCCCAGGGGAAAATTCATATGTGTACATCTAAAAGTAGGTAATCTATTATTATTTAACCGATTTCACATAATTTTTTTGTTTCCTATTTATGTGATAGAACACGTAGTTTCATAGTGTTGTCATCTCGATATAACTGTGTTTTTCAGTTTCATTTTTGTATTTAGAAATCTTTAATTTCTTCAGTATATCCAAGTTACTGAAGTTGGATTGCCTTCTTAACTATTTACAGATCAATCTGTATAAATGATACATACAGCATTCTGTATTAATGATGTGACATGAAATAAATGATACATATTAATGATGTGATAATTTATTAAGTAAAACCTTATTTAAACTTGAGACCGATGACACCACGTCATAAATATTTCAAAGGTCTTCTTTTGACCTTGGTAGTTCATGTTTTTAACCTTGATAGATAAGAATCCTGCCGAATTAGTTGCTTATCTTCTTTATCAGTATAAATGTGCGAAAAATGCCTCTCCTACCTGTAGTATGATAACATAACGTCAAAATTTACACGCTCAATTTATTGACCTCTTTTAATTTTTATACCATCATTCAATTCGTGAACAACCTAAACACTGTCTTGATAAATTGGCTGTAGGCGTACGAGGCAACAAAAAACGGGTCCAGTGTATGGACATAAATTCTCATGTGTATAGAAATCACAACAAATGCTGTGCACACACAAGAAAGGAGGGATAACTCGAATATCTCAGTGGATACTAGAGCGTTTGTGTAAATATTTCTCCTGTTAACAATATCTCGTTAAACAATGGCGGGCTGTCGAGGGCCAAGTGTCTACACGATGTTACACTCATAATACTATGAACTCCGTTTAGGCCTTTGCGAATATCGATCCAAAAAGACTACACTCAGAATTAAGTTGACAAGGGATGCGAAAAAGCAAAGATTTTAGCAAAGTGAAGCGATGGTTTTGGACTTGAATCAAATTGTATTGTATGGTCAATTTCAGAGCGGAATCGAGACGTGTTTCAACTGGCAGTCCCAGACAATGCAGCTACGGATGTGAAATTCCGGTTGATAGTACCGTAGGCACTATGGGGATTTTATCTATTTACGTAATAATATAATTCTAACATATTTTGAAAGCCAGATCTATTTGATTACGTACAGCAAAGAGATGTGCTAACAGACATTTTGGTCAAAAAAATCTCTGAATTATGCCGTGTCTGTAGGCGCCAGAATTTTGTCTTTCCAGGTCTCTTAAATTCTCAATTTGCGATTACAATGGCATCAATTTTCCTTTGTAAACGATGTTAAAGGTAAACTTTTCTAAAAACCTTTAAAAACGATAGCTTCTTTTTTCGGCATCAATCTCAATTTGTGGTTGTTGTCAGGGGCAGTCGATATTAGAATCGCTTGAAAGGTTGTTATGATAATAAAGTATATTTTCTTTTAATAAAGTACATTTTTCAGCACTAACTTTTTCTATCTTAGTTTTGCTATTTTGAGAACTTTCGTAAGCTTGTAACTAAATTCGTGCCTGGAGTATCAATTTTAATTTTCAGATTCGTTATCTTGAAGAACCAATCAGAGCCTGAATACATATTTCTCTAGCGAGAGAGCCTTTGAGATTAATAAAGGGCGCCGAAATTGGAAGGTGATCGATATTATAATATTTCTCATTAACTCCTTGAAGGTTTGCAGCCCCGCGCCGTTCCATTTTTATTGCTCTCAGATTTGCACACTCTGCGATATTATGTTTTTTTTTAACAAGGCTTGCGACCTTTTACGAGCTTACCTTTTTCGGAGACGGCCATATTTTCATGCTTGGATTCGCAAATGAAACTAGATTGCAATTATGCTTGAATTCATTCAAATTTTAATTTGCGTCGGTGGTTAGCCCACTGGAAAGAATGAAGTAATCAAAAGCTTTTGGTGACTAGTTTGTGAACGTACAGCCGTGAAGTTCATCAAGCCATTCAATTATTGTACATAATTTAGGTTTTACTGCATGACCTTCTACCAAACCCACACCTGTCAACAAAACTAATTCAAGTCATATCAATACCGAAACCCACACAGATGAAGTTCATTGTTCTAATGTCAAAAAGTTGATTACTTCACGAAGTGCTTATAGTTCGATGGCACGTCCGCACGTGACTCCATGGAAGCGTGGGTCTATTACAGACTTGATCGAAGCATTTCGGAGCAGTTACGCATTGATACGGCTAAGCCAAAGACCCGCAGTGTTTTGATTTTACGAGCGTATTGAGTCAGACTTTGAAACGAGACACCGTGTTGGGCTTAAGTTTAGACTTTCGAATACGAATTGTAATCGATATTTGAGTACAGAAAGACTCGTTTCGGTTGTCGTTGGAATCAAATAAGATCTTTATAAATAGGCGGTCTTTACATGTTATAGAACATTGTGGGTATTATTATCTTTGCGTTATCGGGATGTAGAGAAATGTTGACAGTCAATTTCCTGTTGCAGATAGGATCTGAGCGAAAGGTCATAAGGTACTCGATTCTGTTTGATATGAAGTTTAATAAGTAATAACACATCAGTTGTGTAATAGGATTCCGGTTAGCTTAGTCGGTAGATATAAATACCTGATATTGTATTTCCTTTGATGAAAATAAAAGATTCTGACTTCCCTCAAGGATTTTTACACTTCACCTTCTAACAAATTAGTTCGATGTAAATCTACATAACAAACATTGTTCTTTTGATAAAAACTATAAACAATAAAAGGAATGCTTTAATTAATTACTTTTTTGCTTCTATCTTTCTATGCCAAGGTTTCCCTTCACAAGCAGTTTTTCTCTAGTCTGCGCTTGTCACAGCCTAAGTTACCCCAGTTTTTGTTGCAAGTGTAGCGAGTTTCCTAACCTAGTTTTTGCTCAAGTGTGGTTGTAAAGACCCTAGTCTGTGTCCATTTCTATCCAGTGTCATAATCAGATTGTCGTGTTGAACAGATGAACTCTTTGTGGTTGTCCACTCGACTGTGAAGCGTTTGTAGTAAACGATTGGCATGGATAAAGTAAACTACTAGTTGGCTGATTGCGTAATGTCCTTTGGTTTTGAATATTGTTGCCATATTAGTTTTAGATACAGGCGTCTTGTTGCAGAAGACTTTGGGACTGGGCCAAAGAAGTTCTTCCAGATTCTAGCTTAATTGAAACGTCTGTCGAGTGGTATACGAAACTCTTTTGGCACGCTATGAGCACAATATAATTATTAATAATGAATGTATTGTAAAATGAATTAATAATATAAACATTTAAAAGCATGCCACTGGACATAAATATTATACTCTAGCATTAAATACATTGTAATGTTTTGCATGTCATAATGTCTGACATGTATTATGAACTTACTAGCTGCGCCCCGCGGTTTCACCCGTGTAAGTTTCGATCCCGTAGAAATATCGGGATAAAAAGTATCCTATGTGTTAATCCAGGTTATAAACTATCTCTTTGCCAAATTTCAAACAAATCCATTCAGCCGTTTTTGCGTGATTGAGTAACAAACATCCACACTATATCCAACACACTAACACATAAACTTTCACATTTATAATATTAGTAGGATTACTGACTTTAAGACCAACACTGTACCAATACTTATTGCAAATAAATAATTATGATTATAAATCGAGCAATAGCGATAGATTGGGTGCGTCTTAAATTGATGAAAGATGTGATTCTAAATCAACTTCAAATCTGGACAAGCGATAGTATCAACTAAACTGCCACAAGACAACAGGGGGCCAAGTCTTCTAATTTAAAAACGTGTCAATGATCTCACAATGATGAGTTTTTGACAGGTTTTGTATGGCAAATCTGATGTTGAAAAACTAATGTGACTCGTGAATAGCACAAGACAAATTAAGAAAAAAATAAAAGCAAGCGTCAGGTGCTCGCGAAGGAGGAGGCGGAACGCGTGAGGGAGAAGCAAAGTTTGCGCCCTCATGTTCCTAACCGCCGCCGCAGGAAACGCCCTGGGCGTCGGGAATCCCAGGCGGATTTCCGGCCACCGTAGGCGCGGGCATGCGAACGGCGAACAATGGGTAGCTCGCCGTCCGTTAAGGAACAGGCCCAGGTCGAAGGCGCGTTGTGTTCCACGCGCGCCTCAAAGATATGTCAGCAAAATTGGCGGGGTCCGCTAGGACCGATGCCTGCCAGGGTTGCGGGAAAGTCCGAAAGGGAAACCGGGACCCTTGGCAACAGGCAACTGAAGGAACACGGGTGGGTTTTAGTCAGTAAAAGTCTGACACGCCCTCCCTCCCGCTCCGCCCAGAGTGTGAGAAGTCACTTGATGATTTCCCACCATCAAAAACAAAAGGTAGTCTTTATTTTCAAGAAATTGATGCCAATTTAAATTTTAATACCAATATTACCAGCTATAAACAAAATTATCATTTATCAGATGCATATAAAAGCATCAATGTCTGTAAAACACCTGGGAACCTTAAATATAAACAACCTATGAGTAGGTCCACCTGCTGCGCGTGCCGTGCGTACTGGGTGATGGCCAGACGTAGTGACATCGATTAGTATATCGTCAGTGAAAAGGCGAAAATGCTAAAGCGCCAAAATGGTACTTTTGGGAACTTTAAAAAGTACCATTTTGGCGCTTTAGCATTTTCGCCTTTCCACTGGCGATATGAACATCATTCATTTTAAAGATTTTGTTGTTTAAAGTGATGATAAGGGATTTAATATTGTACCGTATTTATGGAGATTAGTCAGAGATCTAGTAGTATCTATCAGACAAAGTTGACGAAATCTGCTAAATTACAAAATCAGAGTAAATAATGTATAGTCCCTTTTTTTTCGATTAGGGCCATGTCATTCAAAATTCAAAAAACACACACAACAAGACACACACCCCAACTCACACACAAAACTGGCGAAATGTGGGTGTACTAGGTACACCTCTGTCCATCCCCTCGGGGAAATAAGGCGTGATGTTATGTTACATTCAAAATTAAATGAAGATAAGCACTTTTAATCAGTTTGAATTTTTTCGTCTCGGGTCCACATTGTTCTAAGACGAGAAAGGTATTAATTGGTGAGGCGTCAGCATGATTCATGTAATAAATAATCGTCACTAAGCTGATAATTTTAGTAACATACATGACAAAGTTAAAATGAAAGGGCCAGAATGTAAAATTACTAAAGTTTCGGGTCCACCCAAGGGTCAAGGTATGTCACCCTTAGCCGCCGCAGATGACACACTAATTTGTTTAATTTTCACATTCCTATTCTAAATGGAAAATCTAATAAATCCTGTGGAGGGAGATGACGTAGCTTGGTGCAGACAAGGAGGTACTTTCTATTCCATTGATCTTGATATCACTTATCTTAGCGTTGGCTGGCTGGACTTATGCCTGACTGAAATATGGACATGATATTGAATATAATATGAATTATTATCTATATACCAAATGCCTCGTTGGTGTAGTGGTCGCAAGGGCTACTGCTGACCATGAGATCCTGGGTTCGATACCCGGGTCGGGCAAAGTGTTATTGGGTTTTTCCATCAAGAATTTATCAGTAGCAGCCCGGAGTCTGGATGTGTGCCCAGTTGATGGCAATAGGTTCGCCCTCTATTACATGGGACTCAAACATAACTGGCGAAATGTGGGTGTACTGCAGGTACACCTCTGCCCAACCCTTCGGAGAATACAGGCGTGATGTTATGTTATTATCAATATCATCCTGTATTGTATGGATGTATATGATACGTTTGGAATTTGCTTCTGATCTATCTTGATGACTTATTGTGATAAGTCTTTGTTATACACAAGGACAAAGGACTTGCCTGTTACATACAATGATAGTTGGATGAGGAAGTATTATTTCTAAAATCTTCTTGTACATTTCTTCAACGAAAACTAAGTAACTACCTACTTATAACATGATATCAAAATAAATGTGAATATATTGTGTTTTGTTGGAAAACATCCGTGTTCTATTTCCCTCGCCCACAGCGGTTTCTGTGGAGTTGATTTAGAATGAAAATATTACAACAGCACCTAAAATTACAACAGTGGTTCTTGGAAAAGCAATCAAAGCAGGTAAGAAATTGTATGAATCCCAATAAATAAACGCTTTTCCCTTGGAATATCACAATGATTTGAAAGGATTCTTCCCCGAAAGGTTACATTTTCCTCTACCTTTTAGCCCAATTCAAGAAAGGTCAAGAAAAATCTTCAAAGAAAGAAACCTTACTAAAACCATATTTTCCCTGAGGCAACGTGACCCAAACACTTCTCAGTTCTTTCCGTTGTAAATGGCCAACTTTGGACAAACAACTGAGGAGGCAGAATTTGGACATGGCAACAGTTGCCTGTTCACTCTTGTTTTTTCAACACGAACCGTAAACAAGCTTGTTTGCGAAATTAATAATGTATTTTTTTCTGTAATAAGGTTTTACAACGAAAGCCTTAAGGCGACGGAAAATGGGCTCCAAGAATGCGTAAAATGGCATAAATTGCGCCGAATTTCGTATGGAAAGTAGGCTTAATATTCTCCTACACAAACTAATTTCAAATTCTCCTGTATGCGATACGCACTGTTACTTTGACTAAGCACCTCTCCCTTTCAAAGCTGTATTACTTCTAACTCAATTCCTACACGAAACAACAAGCGGGCAATCTTCGTTTTCACTCTTCCTTAAGACTATTCCTATAAAAATAGCGCATTGAAAGTGATGTAGCCTTGTTGGTCACGTGTCTCTGCCGTCACATCTGCCTCACAGCCACGCGCTAGACCGAAATAGACCAGGCTAGCCTTAAGAGGCCTTGAACCTGTCCAAGAACAGATGCGTTCAATTAATACAGACTATATGTAACGCTATATTGCAATCAACACGATACTCCAATGTTATTACACTGAACGTTCAAGTTGCTATATACTTACGAATAACATTCCACTGTTATTATTAAATTTCCAAAATAAATGTTAGGAGTATATATGGAGGAGCATCAGTGATTTATCACTACATATATCCTTACATATTATAAAACAAAGTCAATAACACTGTTCTACTGAGGATAAAGTCAGCAATTCAAGCAATATCTTGAAAAGGATGGGAGGTCATAAAACGAAGAGCCAAATGCATACAAATGGTACAAAATTTCGAGAGCAATTCGCACATGTAGAGCAATTTTCTTGACTATTCAGAAGCTGATTCGAGAGATAAACGAATAAAAGGCTTTTTGGCCGTATCAAAATATTGAGTGACGCAGTACTAAATTATGCCCGTTTGTTTTTACTAGCCTAGTTGGACTTGTGAAAACGTTCATTACCTACCCAAATACACAACAAATCAATTAGGCAGAAGAGGTACTTCTAAAATCTAATCAAAACTAGTCAGACCTGACACAAACATTCGCTAAATCAATTACTTTTCCATCGGGCCAATTCTGCCTGTTACCTTCTTGGTGGACTGGGTCGGATTATCTGATGTTCACGAGGGGTGATCGAAGGGTACGATAAGGTGACAGTGAAGTCGATTGCGGCCCGAATTTGTAACTTTGCTAATTTTGATAGAAGCATTTGATTAAACAATATTTATTGGACGCGCAAATTAAACCAGTTTGGACAATTTTCAATGACACCTAGATCAACGGAATTAGTAAATTGAATTAATTAAATTAATTTGCTTGAGTACACAGGCATTTTTAAGTAAGTTGAAAATATTTGTCCACTATCAGAAAGAACTGGTATAGGACGTTTTGTTTGCATAATATTTATTAATTTGTGTATTTTGGATGATTGTCTTTTCTTCGAAAATATTGAATCCCTACATAAAACACCAATTAATTACCTTTTCTAAGTACCAACATCAATAGTTGAATCGATACTACAACTAGCTGATGCCCGCGGCTTCGCCTGCGTGGATGTCAGTTATTGTACACTAAAACTTTCCTCGAGAATCACTCTATCCATTAGAGAAAACTGCATGAAAATCGGTGAAATAGTTTTATCGCGAACAGACAGACAGACAGATAGACGCGGAGGCGGAGGACTTTGTTTTATAATATGTAAGGATGTAAAAATGAGGGAATCGGATATATAAACTTATCAAAATCCCTATGCAATCTTCGATACTCAAAAACAGACTGTTAGTGTCATATCGGGGCAAGTGTGTTTCAATCATGATCCTTTAGAACTATCCCAAAAAACCTCTGACACAGGCAAATAAGCACTTTCATTAATATACCTTCCACGTTGAAAACCTCTCTCCACGAAGAATCTTCGATCATCAGCAGTGATCGGAGTAGGTAGATTGAACTGGGGCCATTGATCCGAAACGTATATATTAATATGGACATTCCTCCGGAATTGGTGGATTATTAAAAAAAAACCGGAACTTTTGTAGGAATTGTATTCTGCCAGAGTGGAAGGAGTCATTTGATGATTTTCCATCCTCAAAAAAATCGGAAATCGGAATTCGATTGTTTTTATTATTCAACAGATAAATAATGAATTAATTTAGTTTTGATACCTTCCTTTAAATTTTGAATTGAGTAGTAATAATATCACTACCAACATTAACAATATTTAATTGAATCCGGAAATACCGGAATTACTTACCGGAAAAATGGCTTATCCATGTTATTCTTTCTGTGTGCATTTATGATACAAGTACCAAAAATCAATCTACCTACTCCGATCACTGATCATCAGTGAAGATAACTCCTCTAGCGAATAACAAGGGGCCTTGAACTACGCTCGTAAACAACCCAACAGTGTCAAACAATTATGATCCCTTCGACCTATCCCAAAAAACCCCTGTGACAGGCGAATAAACAAGCACTTTCATTAATATCCCTTCACACCCAACGTTAAAAACCTCCCTCAACAAAGAAGCGTCGATCGTCAACAGAGATAGGCGTCGCCTTGTAACATAGTACCTACTGTGCTACTACTCTAGGTAGTGACAAGGGGCCTTGAACTACCCTCGTAAACAAGCCAACTGTGTCAACCTACACTTATATTTTATTTCTGCTACCCATTAGCTAGATTACGTGATAAAAGCTGTCGCCGTTGAAACGCACGTTGTCTCCGCGTTTTGTGTCTTCAATAGGAAGCGCTAGTTGTGTTTGCAGCGCGTATAAGCCGCATCATCATCATCTGCTCAGCCTTTTCCCAACTATGTTGGGGTTAGCTATTCTAACCGGATGCAGCTGAATAAGCGCTTCAACAACTGTGGGTAAACAACGCCGTGTGCATCGGCCTTTACGTTAATCATAACTTATTTGATGGTTGTAAAAAAAAAATTGTCATTATTGACCCAGCTGCTGGGCAAAAGGCCCTACTCTCTTTCCAGAGCTGCCAAGCTTCTTTGATATACTGCTTGATATTTTGTAATTTGTGGTTCTGCTGTCAAACTGAAGCTGAATCTGCTGGGTTTTTTGCGCCACTTTTTCTTCCCAGCTAAAGCACTAGGAAGTGGGGAAGGCGGCTTGGGGGGACTGCTTTATGTAATTTTGACGTTCGAAAAGTGCTGATACTCAGCCTCGTTTGAAAAAATTACTTTTTATTTTGAAACCTAATTTCGTATGTTATGTTTGAGTCATAGAAATAACAACAGCCAGTGAAATCACTTGACATAAGATTGAATTTCACCAGTTTCTTAAAGCCAATTAAATTTGCTGTCACTTATGCCTCATGATTGGATCGGCTGTTATTGTTTCGGCGAGTCAATTATTGCGGTTCAACGCGCAAAATTGACACTTCAAAGGTCAAAGTCAAATAATTTATATATATATATATAAATTCGCAGGCTTCCTTAGCGCATACCCTTACCAGAAGTTTGACTGCGTCTAAGTTAATTTCTGTTGTGTTGATAAGAAAACGCTGTCTGTAGGATATGTCAGCCGGAAAACCCGAAGCTCATACGCGATTCATATAAAATAATACATAGATATGACATAAGAGTACTGTGACGTAAATCATAGGTTACCTAGGCCGTAATGGGCCATGAATTATGCTCGTAAATCCGTCAGTCGAGTCGACCTATTCTGCATTATACATTTGCTTGCCATTATCTAGATTACTATACTTATAGGGTAAAATCGAGCTTACACTGCACTATAAATCAAGTTTCTGCTTATGAACAACCGACATTAAAGTGTTTTTTTTTTTTTTGCGTTTTGTCTTTTCCTCTCCTCTACCTAAGTTGGTCTTTAAATCCTTATACGAAACTGCATATAAAAATAAAACGTAACAGCGGACGTTTTTCGAGATGGGCATTTTTCCATTAACTGTAAAGGCGTTTAACAATTACTCAAAAAGTTTTTCTGTAGCTACAATGCTTGAGATACCTCCCCTTACCGCCCCGTTTACAACATCTAAGCTGTATTCTTACACAGCTTGTTGTTAAGGTCGCAATATTCTTGCTTCTTAGCAGGAATATTGCGACCTGAACAACTCTTATTGATCTTGAAAAGTTACTTCGAATGTCAAATATATGCTGCCCTCGAAAACTTCTGAGAGACGTGTCACTTTGGTGCAAATAATACCTGTCGTTTACACGTTTTCACTTTTACACGTTGTATGTATCATGGGTATAAGGTAAATATTGTATTCCGAAACTATATGAAAAGTATATGAGGTTATTTGAGGCAATCGGGTTATGTGACCATTACGGATCTCCAGGATCGTTCGTTGTGGCGGTCCGTGGGGGCCGATATTCTGTAATGGATATTACTGGCACAAATTGCTGGATATTAGGTTCTATAAATTGTTATTGCGCTGAAAATAGTAAATTAACTTAAGGTCATGAAGGTTCCTAGAAAACTAATCCTGTAAATTGACGGTCAACCTTGATGGGCGCTGAATAGAAGCATGTTTTAGGTAAGTAGCAGAAAATAGCATGTTACGTAATACCACAGACTAACTGGATACAGAATTACAGACATACAGTTGATTAAGAGGAAGTAATATTTCAATCTGTCTTCAAATGCAATGCCCTTCAAAGCTGTCAATGTCAAAAGCATTGGAACACAATGTGAAGTTGGTTCCTCCACTGGTACGATTAAACTTTAGCCAATCGAAGCGTTTTATGATCTGTTATTATTTTGCGACAGTTTTGTTTGATATTATTGACGATCTTCTCATGATCGTGCTAATCTGTAGGAAGGATACGGTTCTAGGACGTCTAGGTAAAGTCGTTTCAATAAAGTTTCTTGATCTTTACATTAGGTACTATTAGTTTCCTGCCAGGGTTGCGGGAAAGTCCGAAAGGGATACCGGGACCTTGGCAACAGGCAAAAGAAGGAACACGGGTGGGTTTTAGTCAGTAAAAGTCTGACACGCCCTTCCGCTCCGCCCAGAGCGGGAGAAGTCATTGGATGATTTCCCACCCTCAAAAAAAAAAAAAAAGTACTATTAGTTTCAGGTCGATGGCGCGTCGTTCCACGCGCACCTCAAAGATATGTCAGCACAATTAGCGGGGTCCGCTAGGACCGATGCCTTCCAGGGTTGCGGGAAAGTCCGAAAGGGATACCGGGACCTTGGCAACAGGCAACTGAAGGAACACGGGTGGGTTTTAGTCAGTAAAAGTCTGACACGACCTTCCGCTCCGCCCAGAGCGGGAGAAGTCACTGGATGATTTCCCAACCACAAAAAAAAAAAGGTAGGTACTATTAGTTTTTTTTTCTTCATTAAATCTCAACAATGACGACGCGTTAAAACGAATGTTATGCAGATCAGCAAGCGTAGCATTACCCCAATAGAAACGGGTTTTGTCGACGGAAGACTAGACAAAATGACAGATGCAGCACAATCACAATCTGTCATGTTGTCTATTCTTCCGTCGACAAAACCCGTTTCTATGGTGGTCATGCAAGGCATGCTACGCCTGCTGGTATCCATTCTAATGTCTGCCAGTATCCTAATACTACATAGATTATGATTATTATTTTCAGAGTAGAACTGAGAAAATTTTGTCCTCCAATCCAATTTCATCGTAAATTCTTAAGAGTACCCATTTAACAATAATTTTAGTTTATCAAAGTAGGTCAGAAGTCTAAAGCTTAAATGAATGTTAATTTTATGAATATCAAGTGAAATTCCCTTTATTTTACGGAAAATAAATATAAAACCAGCTCAAATTTACGTTAAAAAAACTCTTACTCTTTCCATTAGGTATTAATAATTTCAATTATCTTATTCTTACAATTCCTTGGCAATTAGAATTCTCCGAGTTTTTTTATTCCTTTGTTGTGTTAATCCGGTATTGTGCAGCTCTAAGTATAGTTATGATAGGTAGCGTGTCTGTTCGTTTGTTCTTATTAATGGCTGAAGGTTCTTCCTTATCAGTCAAGTTAGTGACTGTCACGATTTATCGATGTGTGTAGGCTACGTCACATTTCTTATACAATTAAAGGTTGACAGGGGCGTGTCATGCCTCGTGATTTAAAAGGGTATCATCTTAGCTATGTTCCATACATAAATTCACACCTTCTTCATTTGTGGGTGAGCAGAAAGTACAGAACGCCACCTGCTACGTTGTTTACATACTTCCTTTTGCTTAGTGTACGTTCACCCATCAGGGGTAGTATTATGAAGTATTAATGCCATCATTATTCCGCTGCGAAAACGGGATGGTGCTAGCGGCCTTGTCTAGCTCCGTCTCTCTCTCACACTGGAAAAATGGTGGCATTAATACTTCATAATACGGCACCTGGTCATACAAGCACGCCGGTTGCGAGTATGACCAGAGGTATGTTCGATACTGACTAATCAATAAGAAAAACAATAATGAATATTAAGAGACATTCCTTACTTATCGGTTGAGAGCAAAAATGACAAAGCTTTTAAGATTATGTCTTATCTAGAGAAGAAGTAAACTCACCACTCGAAACTACCCACTAAACCTAAAATGTTACTCTACCCTCCATTTACGACCATTTCCACCAATCAGGGCTGCCAAACGTCCGATTCGGGGCTATAGCGATATAGCCCTCATACCCACGGGCGATTTTTTTTATCACACACTGGATTTTCAACGCACTGCTTAGCGCCGAGAGTTGAAAATACAACAGTGTATTTTTTTGACACTGGTATGCACTCTATTAGGTTCTCAATTCTCGGCTCAGCACCGAGAGTTG
Source organism: Lithophane leautieri (assembly GCA_949152455.1). Taxonomy (NCBI): domain Eukaryota; kingdom Metazoa; phylum Arthropoda; class Insecta; order Lepidoptera; family Noctuidae; genus Lithophane; species Lithophane leautieri. The sequence continues at coordinate 13,688,253 of OX424478.1, forward strand.
TAAATACAGTGCGCGACAAAAAACCTTCGAGTTCAAAAATCGCACGTGCTTCCTGGGCTTACTGAATCGCACATAGTGGTTCGTTAGGTAGCGTTTCGTATGCGCACCACGACGAGGTAATCGAAAGGGAGAAACGTGACCAGCCCTAGAGAAAGTGCGGAATATTTTTGGGTACCTATCTATATCTGGGGTTTAAGGGTTCCGGGACTGTAGGAATACGGTGGAATGTTTTGGGGTACAGGAAGCTTGAATGTGGTTATTGCTTTCATGCTTCGAAGCCAAAACCAAAAGTGGAACAGACTTTAAAACATGGCCAAATTCAAACATAAGGTGTACCAATTGAATGCTATGAAAATATCTACTTGAAAAAAGCTATACAAGCATGTTGAAAGTAAGATCAACTAAAGTATGAAAATATTACACCAAAAAACAATAGGTACCTACAGTTAGCGCGATTATTTCCGCAAGCATCGTCACTTGCATGACTGTCTGTATGTGTAAGCAATCGATTCTGAGTAATCGAATATCCTGTTTTTGTAAGACATCTCGGCCGAGCGACTCGAAACAAGACACTACTTAAAGGAAAATAACAGTAATCGATACTCAAGTCATTATGCTGTTATAGTTTTTGTTCCAATAAATTATTTAATCAAGAGTTTTAAATAAAATAAAACTCAATCAGAAATGGAATTATTAGAATTTTAAGCAAAATTAGGAAATATTCTTACGAAAATGGTAATTCATCAAAGAACAGTCGTTTAAATAAAACAATACAATTCACTAAAGTTCTATTATTCGGTAACAAATAACTCCTTAGTAAGAAGTGAGTATGAGGCGAAACGCGAAATACCAATATACCGACTGAAGTGCTCTACTTTTGGAGGAAACCCAATAAAGCCTATTGCTTCACGTTTTAAGAATCATTTATTTCTATTTCGACATAATCTGTATTGATCTCTCATTCGCTTTCGAAATGAGGTCATGGTGGCAAAGGGAAGACCGTATTCAATAGGAAACTTCACAGTTCAGTAGGTTCAACAACCTCGATTGACGGCAGGCAGCAAAACAACTTTTGTCTAACGAAATTAAGCTCGGCTTTTACCAGAATCCGCTTACAGACCGAATTTTCATTTAATTGCGTCGCTCAATTAATGTTCCAGAAAGCCTGGCACACTTTCACCATGAAAGACTATTGAAATGACTGTTTTGTTGAAAAATTTTGTAAAAATATAGTGTAATTTCTGTACTTACTTGTTTTTTCTGTGTGTTCTACTATGTAATATTTTTTGAATGCCGTGTCTATCGCTTAATATTGTGCACTTGGCTTGTATGTTGACTTGTGTTTTCAATTGGCTGAACAGTGTTACGATTGTAGATAGGCCAATAAACAAATGAAGAAGACTACAAATTAATCATCCTTAGGTCCTGGTTGGGACGAGGCGAACTTTCGCTACAATTGGACCGTGACAGTCTCAAATGTTGCAATGGTACCTCTGCAACACGTTTTTAGGAATGACATTAAAAAGTAATTATACAAATGGGCTTAAAACGTGTCTCTGTGCTGAAAATTTTAGGATGGCAGTAGCAAATGGATCTGCTCTAAAATTAGTTATGATGAAATAAAGCTAAGTGTTTTTTAATAAAATAGCTTCCTCCACATGGCGGAAGCTCTATTTTTATTTGGGGTGAAAAATATAAAACATTTCTTGTAAAATATGTAACACACTTCCTGCGTTTCGAGATAAGTTTTACAAGTAGCAGACAAAGCGAATAGTTTCAAGGAGATAACTGAAATATTACCTTGTTGTTTACCAGCAAAATCTTAACTCCTGGAGGAGGGTGTAAACAGGTAACTTTGCCAAACGATTTTCAGGAAAAAATAAGGGCCTCTTCGGTTGGTACTTTATGTTTACCATAATAGCATATTTATCCCAAAAATTCCAGATAGCGTTCAGCAATAATAGTCGAAATATTCGCATCACATGATTGAATAGTCTGTTGTGGAAACACAAAGCGAAGGAGAAGTAAATAAAAGCTTTGGGTCATACCATCAATAGAAGTGCCATTCAACCTTTATTTCGTATAAAACCCGATACCGGTTTGTGGTCGTTTCGCGTACGTGTAGGCACACGTACGCGAAACGACCACAAACCGATCGACAATCGTCCTGCAATCAAATTACAAGTTTGGAGAATCCCTGATTCGTAATCCAGAAAGAAAATTTAACATTTCTTTTTAGGTATTAAAAAGTTGAACACCTTAGGAGCAAATTCGAGATTTTCATCGTTTTAAGCATCTTAACTTCTTTCAAAAATAATCCACTTGGAAATCCTGTTATCACTTCGACGTTAAAACGTCCAGAATTCTGCGCCCAAAATTAATTTTTCGTCCACCTAAAAATAACCTCTCGAATTTCATATTCCCATCCAATTAACCCAAATAAAAGTTCTGAACGTGTCTCATTTTCCAAGTCATCATTACGTACTTAACGTCCGTCAGTCACCCAGTTTTGAACTCGGCTTGGGTTCAAGAACCGGCAGTAATACGATTCATAATTTGCACTGCAGAGGTTTTGCATACTTCTGTCGCCATGGCAACCGTGCCATTGTGCATTGTGTTACCTTCGTTCGAAATATAGAACGCATGGAACAGAGGGACTGTAGAGAACTGGCAACACCAAAGCGACAAATGCAGATTCGAATCAGTTCAATTTAAATATTGGTTGTCAAGACAAGTCAAGTTGTTGGAAGCTGCAAGTACCTACTAATATTTTCAGTGGTAATGTTTAATTTATCTCGTAATCCGTGAAGGTCACTAGCTATATTTGCAGTACTTACTGTTGTTTAAATATTAAATCAAAACATCTGTCTACCGCAGACGATTGACCAATACCAGTATTAAAGATTGCAATCCTTACAATATTATAAAACAAAGTCCTCCGCCGCGTCTGTTTGCCTGATCGCGATAAACTCAAAAACGACTGCACCGATTTTCAAGCTGTTTTCACCAATGGATAGAGTGGTTCTCGAGGAAGGTTGTAGTATATAACAACAAGTGGGTGAAGCCGCGGGCAAAGTGCTAGTCAAACATATTTGGAAACAAGTTCACTGATCCTCACCATTTGATTGGACACTTTTATAGAGGCTGTAATACTGTTAATCGTTGAGTAAATCTCTGTTTTATATATTCTTACGAATTTAACGGTTCTGCTGTATAATATATGCAACTCCCTTGTGTACTAGTACCACATTGCCTTATTTCAATGCAAATAAATGCATAGAAAACTGTTTAATATTCATTCTATCAGTCTCGCATCACATGTGCTCCAATCAATATCTAGATTTCTTTGAGTTGAATAAACTTGTTTGTAGCCTTTTTTCTTTTTATATGGAAATTGAGGAATAGGTTGCAATAATGCGTGCGCTGGCGTTGATTGAAGGATAGGAATGGTAAAGTTTGTCTTTTATTTTTGGAATCATCTCCTATCTCCATGTTTAGGTTCACTAACATTTGTTTCGTTGATCAGGGGGCCTAAAACCCTGCCAGGGTTGCGGGAAAGTCCGAAAGGGATACCGGGACCCTTGGCAACAGGCAACTGAAGGAACACGGGTGGGTTAGTAAAAGTATGACACGCCCTCCCACTCCGCCCAGAGCGGGAGAAAACATTTGATGATTTCCCACCCTCAAAAAAAAAAGGGGGACCTAAAACGGCCACATTAGCAATTCCTCTAATGGACCTACCACACGCACAAGCTTCACCACAGTTCTGCCTGCGCATGCTGCTCGCCTGATACAGTTTTCTTCTGCATGTGATACAGTTTTACCAACCGCACGCATGGTGTTCCGTGTACAAACCGGCCTGCGCAGGCAGAACTGTGGTGAAGCTTGTGCGTGTGGTAGGCCCATAAAAGCAATTCATTTCCTGCATTCCCAGCTGTCATAAGCAATTCCTCTAATTTGACACAAAAGCAATTCATAATTTGTGGACCTTTTTACGAATCTCCAAAGAAAACTGTCAAACAGATGAATTATTTCGTAATAGGTATGTATTGCACGCAGATCATATGAGTTGTCAGTTTGTGACATTTTATGATGATTCATAATATTTTCCTATTATAATTGTGCCAAAGTGGCCGTCTTAAGCCCTGTGTTGTATTTACCTGTGTTGTAGTATTCTGTCAAGAATCGTTGAGTCAAAATCCTGAAAGCCACAAACGCGCTGGCAGCGTTTTTAATAGAAAATTGTAATCGAGCAAGTTTACACAATGTTAAACCGAGAGCAATTCTCTACGTGTCATTAATTTGTAATGCAATTCATGGCAAATTCAAGTCTGAGACCGCATTCGAAGTCGCCATTTGTTTTAAGTTTCCAGACCTATAACTTCAGGTAAATTGCCAAGCTGGGCTAAATATTGCGATGTCAGAATTAAGGCCAATGTTGTTATGAGAACTTTAACTGAGATTAAAGAAAAGACTGCAATTTGTTCTCAGAATCTGTTTGAATTTCCAATAAAATATGAAGTTTGTAGAATGTGCTCTATTTGATGTTGATATTCTCTGCAGAGAATCGTCGAGAGGAGCTCGTGGTTAAGCAATAACAGCCGCACAGGTCGATCCATCAGGTAAGCTACACTTGCCGGGGTTGTTCCATGGATGGGTGACCATCTTTACATACCCAGACTCCTCCGTGCCTCGGAAAGCACGGCCTTTGGTCCCGGCTGTCCTTCGTGGATGTTTGACAGTTGTTACGGGTCGTCAAAAGCCCGAAAGTCTGACAACCAGTCTTACCAATCGTTTTACCCAGTTACTGGGTTGTGGAGGTCAGATAGGCAGTCGCTCTATGTAAAATACTGGTATTCAGCTACATCCGGGTAGACTGGAAGCCAACCCCACCAAACATAGTTGAGAAAATGCTAGGCAGATTGTTTTTTTTTTATATTCTCTGTTAAACTACGGATACAAAACCCCTCGACATTGTACAATATGCTTCTAATATTCAAGTCTATCGTCTAGAACCTTCTAATCCGTCATCAATATACGTCAAAAGCCCCATTTCCGTTAATGCAGCACCCAATTCATTCGCAAATCTTATGTTAATGTAAACTTGGTTACATAATTTTTTCCGTATTTATCGTTAGTTCCGGCGCGCGGCGTGAGGTCGCTAATTTATTCACTTTTACTTGTCAGCGACCGTGAGATGTTCGTACGCATCTTGAAAACATTATCTTTTAGCAGACTTGATTTATACCATAGTTCTAGTTTCTCTTTTCTCATCATTGTGACTTCCGACACGTATTCCTTTTGAAAATATACCTAATTGTCATGTTGATTGAGATTGAGACAACGCTATCAGATCCCAAGATAACATGCATTGGTTTCACTATCTAGCTAATAAAACATAACTCCATCTTGCACAACGAAATCAGTTATGATTTTTAGGGTTCCGTACCCAAAGGATAAAACGGGACCGTATTACTAAGGTTCCACTGTCCGTCCGTCCGTCTGTCTGTCACCAGGCTGTATCTCATGAACCGTGATAGTAAAGACAGTTGAAATTTTCACAGGTGTATTTCTGTTGCCGCTATGACAATAAATACTAAAAAACAAAATAAATATTTAAGGGGGCTCCCATACAACAAATGTGATTTTTTTACCGTTGTTATAGGTGGTACGGAACCCTTCGTGCGCGGTTTTTTTTTCTAAATACGTTGACAAGCTGTTCTACACGAAAAAGCCTCTATGCAGACCTACACAGACTTGATTTTATTTCCAATTCAAACAATGGGTAGTCTTAATGAATAAGATCAAAGATGTCTGCGCCAATTGTTCCCTCGGCACCGGATCTGTTCAAGTAATAGATACTCGACACGTCTCATGATAGTCTTTATTGACTTGAAAAGCTCTGAATACAAGCATTTTAGCAATACAGTTTACTGTTGTAATTTGCGTGTTTCTCGAAGTTTTATTGTTCAATTTGCATGTGATTGTTAAGAAGTTTACATAAATTTGAATGCAAATAATATTTATAATCTTTTGGTCACGAAATTAATCAAAAAAGAAATCGAGGTAGAACCAGTAAATGTCGAAGCGTTACTTGCAATCGATCATTGGAATTGGTACTTATACATTATCATGTGACCTATGGATAGGGAACCCTAGCAGATTGGATTCGGTGCATGATTTCTGGGCGAAATTAGTCAGATGGAACCGTACCCTAATTGCACACACTTTCAATCACAATCTCCATAATCCATAGCTTCATATTATGTTCGAAAAATTTGTTTGCTAAACAACGTACCTAAATAACCCAATGAGTGTTAGTGAACTGAAAACTAATTTAAAAAATAACTTTTATTGGTAATTTACTCACACGCAGGCAGTTCCCTCGCGCTGCTCAAAAATAACCAGCGAGAGTGATCAACCAAATGATGAATTACTTTACTGCGGACCCCTGTCACAGTTATAACGGACCCCTTGGGGGTCCGTGGACCCCACTTTAGAAACTCAAGCAGCGATAAGGTATCCTGAAATTGCAGTAGACATCTGGCGTTCGCATTGATGGTTAGTTTAATGACATTCCAAAATGCGTTCAGCGATATCAGATTACCAATGAAATAACTCATCGTTATGATAAGCCAAATCGATTCTATTCCATTTAGTTTGAATAAATCACAACTGTTAAATTTTGGCTAGCCTATTCCACTCAGTATACATTTCAAAGCAGTCAACACTACGCTTCTCAGTCAAGCAACAGTTTGTCAAAAATACTAAACACCATTCAAGAGACAGGTGTCTCAAACACAACAATATATAATAATGTTCATATGATTACTATCTGTCTATAAACACTATAGCATCAAAAATAAAAAAATTGAAAAATAACTTTAATTTCGGAAGTCGGTGTCTTTGCTTTTAATTTTAGTTTTTGGCCACCGACTTCCGAAATTAAAGTTATTTTTCAATTTTTTTATTTTTCTCTTATTATTAAAGAAGTACTTTTTGTCTTTTGGTTTTTAGTACAGTAGTCCTTTTTTGTTTTGTTTTTTTTGAAGTCGGTCAATTTTTTTTTTAAAGTTTTATTATTTTTCCATTTTTTGTGTAATTTGATTTTTGTAATCATGGGTAGACCAACTAAAGGAGCCACCCGCATGAAGAAAAACAGAATTAAAGAGACTAATACTGCTGAATAAGAACGCCTATCTAAGAATCGCAAACGGAGTGCTATGTCCGGTTCCCAAGAATCACCGTTAGCTTGTCATGCTAGGTTATCTCAGATGAGAAATTACATGCATTCTCATTTGTCACAGGAGTCGCCAAATGATAAATGATAAGATCTGCCGACTCAATCTTATTCAAAAACGATTAAGTGGCGAGTCGTCTGAACAGCGCAAGTATCGTTTAGATGTTATACGAAACCGGCTGGCTAATGAGACTCCCGTGCCTTCTCAAGAATATAAGGGTGAACACTATACATTTGCTTACACTGTATAGTTCCCCTCATCATCATATTATAAGGTGACCATAATCAGGTCTGTAATGTCACTTACAACCTATATGGTTGCAAAGTTCTTATCAATATAAATGAATTAAGTCCAAACACAAGGTAATTACTGTGAACCGTTGAGGAGTTCCGTTAATCGTCCTTCGTCTTCATCATCAGACCCTTAACGACAGTCACAACCCATCCAAGTGTAAGGTTCTTATCAATACAAATTAATCAAGCCCAAACACAAGATATCTGCTGTAAACCAGTGAGGAGTTCCCTCGACTGTCTTTCGTCTTCATCATCAGACCCCTAACGACAGTCAGAACCCATCAAAGTGTAAAGTTTTTATCAATACAAATTAATCAAGCCCAAACACGAGGTATCTGCTGTAAACCATTGAGGAGTTCCCTTGACTGTCTTTCGGCTCCATCATCAGATCGACTCCAGGCCTTCATAAAATTGTAGTGCTGTAAAATACTTAATGAATAAATTAAGGAATGCACTAGTTGCCCTTACGATTTTTGAAAGTTCTCCTCGATTTCTCTAGGATCCCATCATCAGATCCTGACTTGGTGACAATGGGACCACCTCAGAAGTATAAGCTTTTGAACAAAAAAAGAATTTTTTAAATCGGTTCACAAACGGCGGAGTAATCGGTGAACATACATAAAAAAAAAAAAAAAAAAAAAAAAAAAAACAATCATCCCGAACATAGTACCTCCTCCTTTTTTGAAGTCGGTAAAAAGTGTGTAGCGTGATCCGATAAATATAGCCCCCGCGTATATTCGACCTTCGTTTTGCAGTGAGCGAGTCAACCGATCTACGCTTGTACACACCGCTACACATCAAGCTTTACTTTTCCAGTTTATGCTGATCTCGCATTGTATAGGATTTCCGTACAATGCGAGGTCAGCTTATACTGGAAATCTATAGCTTGATGTGTTAGCCGTATGTACGAGTATATAGAGAATTCAGGAGTAAAACGGTTGGGACGAAATTTTAAAAATTTAGGGTTTTGAGTGTGTTATTGTTGTCTTAATTTTGATTGAGTGGTCTTCTTAGTTAGAGCAGAAATGACTTAGTTCCTTCTTAGCAATTAGAGGACGAGCAAAAAAAACGTATCCTGTTCATTTGCATAGCCTCGAAATGCAATACTCCTTAGTACGAAATAATTTCCACCGGCTACGCGGCTGTCGAATGGAGTCCAACTAAATTGGGATCATTTTACCCCTTACACGCAAAAAAAGGTTCAGAAGTTGCGAGTGACGCAATTTTTGAACCTAGTTGTGTTGGTAGTAGTAGTTTTCACCCAGTACCACCCACTACTTAGTGTCTCTGAAGAATTTTGTCTGTGTAGGATCAGTAGGCTTGTAGGGAATGGGTACACATAACTCAAAGCATTACTTATAGGCATAAAAAAGCTGATCCAACTTTTCCGAACAAAAAATATTCACACATAACAATGTCCACGAACTAACAATTTTAAGCTGGATTCTGGGCCTATCCATATAACGGGTTCACAGTCGACTGAGCGACTAATTAGCTCAATCACCAAACTGAAACCGGCATGCAAATACGGGAGAGGCTTACAAAATATCCGCTGTAATAGGGATGGTGGGTCTGTGACGTGATTACAGACAAAAAAAACCGGCCAAGTGCGTGTCGAACCACGCGCAATGAAGGGTTTTGTAGTTGGGATGAATTTATCCCAAGAACAAACTTAGCATTGTTGTTGAAAAAGACAGGTGGGGACAATCAAAAGTTACACCACATTTTAGGTTATTGGTTGCCTGCAATACCTTATACTAAAAACAAAGTTCAATGCTTGTTTTTCTCTTTTCAGTTAAAGGTTTTTGCAGTCGGGTTTTTAGTTTTTTTAATAATTTGTTTTATTTCAAGTTTTTTAGTTTTATTAATCTACGTATTTGGAATATATTCATTACTAGCTATTATTTGATACCAATATTGTTATAATTAAAAAAAAAAAACCTTGCCCTCCCTTTTTTTTGTATTTGCAGATGAAATATATAAATTTTTTATAGTCTCTGTCACTCCCACAATTAAGACGAACCTAACGAGACCTCGTAAGTTAAAATCCATCAAGCCGTTTAGGCTACAGAGCGTGCCAAACAAATAGACATACATACAAACTCTCGAAAAACATTACCCTCCTTCTGGGGCAGTCGGGTAAAAATATTGTTTCTGTTTATTAACACATCTCGTTTATTCAGTCGGCTTGATACGTCACAAATCTAGAGGCGTACATCAATCATCAAACTTTAAGGCGCTAAGTCCCGTTTAGTACCGTAAAACGGTCACTTTAAAAAGCCTACTCCTCATTAACGGCTTGGTTAAACGATCTGAAAAAAATATATGTTTGCCATAGATTCATGTACAACATTTTTGTTAAAGGGTTTTTGCGTATAGCTAATAGTTTTGCCTTAAAAAAATATTTACCAAAACGCTATTTTTGGCTAATATTCGCTACTACTTCTAAACGGCTTTGAATTTTGGAAATATTTTTACACTGAAAAATTGATGGTTACAAGGACTACAAAATTGTTAGAGCATTTTTAAATCAATCAATATTTGCAAAGATAATGACCCCATTTAGAGATAGAGGTTCAGAGGTGCTCTGCGCGGGGCGCGGGCGGCAGTCGCGCGTTAGCATTGAGACGGGATGGCTGTGTCGCTCGCTGCTCCGCCCCGGCTACGAACCGATACGCGCGTTTGTGTGTATTAGTGCAAATATTTACGTTCGAATTGTATCAATGTGCGTTTATAGACTAGCTCGCTGCAGACAGCCCAATTCAATTGCGCGCGTAGGCGCTTTATTGTTGTTTTTTTTTTAAATGTGTAATTACGTATAATGCTCTTTTTATTTACATTGACAAAATTTACATACAAATTAACAATTTACAATATAAGTAAACCAAAAAAAAATGTAAATATAAAATATAACATAACATCACGCCTGTGTTTCCCGAAGGGTTAGGCAGAGGTGTACTTTTAGTTAGTACACTCACATTTTGCCAGTTATATCCCATGTAATAGGGGCGAGCCTATTGCCATCAACTAGGCACAAATCCGGACTCCGGGCTGCTACTGAGCAATTTCAGATGTAAAAACCGGCCAAATGCGTGTCGGACCACACAAAATGAAGGGTTCCGTAGTTGGGATGAATTTATACCAAGAACAAACTCAACATTGTAGTTGAAAAACATTTTTTGCAACTGCAAATTTAAGTTGGTCGATTATTACTCGTTAACTTGTAGAGCCTACTTAGCTGTGATAGTTTTCCTTTTAATTTCTTTATATACCTATAACTACTACTGCCGTGAATTTTTTCACATATCCAAAACCAACCATTGGGGGGAGACACTTGACTCTAACAAAAATCAACACTTCAAAGTATAATATTTGGCAAACAGATCCATGAATCCAAAAATGGTTTTTACACACTCATAATATTTTTGAACGATCTTTCCAACGACACTCCACACCATGGGAAGACAAGAAAAAAAACCATACAAACTTTACGTGTAGGTGTAGGGGAGGTACCCTAGATTTTTTTTTTTTCATGATTTGATTGTATCGCTCAGCGTGATTAATATGTTCACCCGTGCTAATTACAGCTTTCTAGTACTAAGAGTCTATGATCTAAGTCGCGGACAGACAGACGGACAGTGTGAAACTATAGGTAAGGGTTCTTTGTTGACTACGGAACCCTAAAAACGCAATAACACTTTGCCCGACCCATGAATCGAACCCGGGATCTCATGCTCAGCAGTAGCGCTTGCCACCGCTAGACTAAGGGGGCAGTCGTTGACATAAAATATTGTGTAAATCTATAATAAAAAATTATGTATAACTATCCACGTCACCACATACAAATGCAATTCAGTAAAAACCAATACGAATATTATACGAAATACGAAGTCGCGAACACACATTCATAAATCAGAACGTACTTCACAATCAATTATAAACCTTATCTCATCAAGTACAGAGTGCATGTATTATGCACTGTAGCCTAGGTATAACTTACTCACACGAAATCACTGGCTTGTCGCAAGCTACCTTACAACGGCTGTACTCGTATTACGCGCGCGAAGCAACCGCTACAAAGTATCGTTTTGTGATATTTACATTGCTTGTCCAGTCACTTAGCGACACACTTAGGTAGTGGTTATGAAGCAATGTATTCATTACAAAAATAGTACAGTCGCTATGATATATGAAAACAAAAATAGTGTAGTAAAGGCAAGAAATATTTTCCGATTTGTTGTTTATCATGATTTTCACGACAAATATAATAAAATACCCACTTGTGCTGATAATTATGATAAGTAAGTGGTTCCTTAATTTATAAACTTTTTCGTACTAATACATAATTTGTAAACTTCGCGGTCTGAGCTGACCCTTATATTTGTAAGCTTACGACCTTCTATTTTCAAGAGACACATCATCATTGTCATCAACAAATGGTTCTAGTTCATAATTTCAACGAAATATTTTTTTGAGTCAAGATTACTTAGCGGGCAGCTACATGTGGACGTGTATCAGTGAGCCGTGAGTTCAAATCTCACTCAGTACTAAAACTTTTTGTAAGATTTTACTTGATTGGAAGTAATGGGACGGAAGTATAATACATTCATTGTGACGTTACATTAAAAAAAAAAAAAACATGCATAGTCTGAATCATATTATTAGTTTTCAATACAGTCTGCTGAATACTGATACCTATAAATAGTTAAATAATAATACAATTACTAATATTTAACTTCATAAAAATAAATAATAAGCATTAGAATATAAAAAGTTTTTGCTTAAAATACAAAAAAAATGTTTTATTTCAATGAAAACAATTGTGAAATGGATCCGAACCCAGACCTCATTGATCGCCAATCCATTGCTTTGCTCATACAGCTACTACCACATAAAGTAAGTTCGCGAATTTTAGCAATCGAATGGTAATAACAGGTTGCCACTATAAAGCGTAGTCTAATATTGCAACAGAAATACCTATACTGTTATATTTTGCGTAGTATGAGAGTTCATTGTGTGTTCTCTGTGGAATGTTGAGACATCACTCATACACGTAAACGCACTGGCTGTATCGTGCTCGAGTTCATACGTTACGTACGTTACATTTAAAAAAGAACATGCATAAAGTCTAAATCATATTATTATTAGTTTTCAATAAAGTCTGCTGAATACTGATACCTATAAATAGTTAAATAATAATACAATAACTAATACTTAACTTCATAAAAAATAAATAATAAGAATTAATAGATTATAAATAAACATAAATACGTAACAAGTTTTTGCTAAAAATACTAACAAATAAAATATTATGATTTCAAAGAAATTAAAAACCAGGATGCGAACCCAGACATCATTGATTCCCAATCCTTTGCTTACTCCATGCAGCTACTTGCACATGTTAGACGAGATTGAATTTTAGCAATGCAATGGTAAGAACAGGTCGAGACTATGACGTGAATTCTAAATGCAACAGAAATAAATGTAATGTAGGTACTGAAGTTATGAGCGGATGCTGTAAGTACATGTAGGTAGGTATATAGATACGTATGTAGGTAAGTACTCGTATGTAGGTAGGTATGTAGTTAGGTATGTAGGTAGATATGTAGGTAGGAAATATTTTAAGGGGTCATTGACACACGGCTACACATCAAGCTACACATTTCCAGTATAAGCTGACCTTGCGTTGTATAGAAATTCTATACAATGCGAGATCAGCATAAACTGGAATTATATAGCTTGATGTGCAGCCGTGTGTACTCATCATTATGAACAACTTTCACTCCTTAAGGAACCAACCCTGAAATCGCGAAAGAAAAATCATCTGTTCCCTAGATTTTGACGAGCTATGCGAACATAAAATAGGGGACAGTAGATTTTTTTTCGTGATTTCAGTCTTGGTCCCGTAGTGAAAGTTGTTCATAATGATGAGTACAATGACCCCTTAAAATACTTCGTGTATGAAAAGATACACCAATATTTTCTTCCAAACACATGCTAAAAAATAATGTCCAGTAAAAACTTAAAATATTCGTAACTTATGTATCTATCTATACTAATATCAGCCTTACATCTCCTCTCCGCCATTTCTTTCTGGAATCGTAGGTAAAATTGGCGTCCTATGCGCGCAAGTCTGCGCCCCTGCATTTTCTTTGATCGGCGTTTTAGTTCAGCGCGCCACCGCGCGCGTTTTACGTATTCGGGGAGTAGGGGTTTAGCTCCGCCCAGATGCGGAAGGTCAAGTGACGAAACTATGGCCCTTAAGTTCTTCAAGTACTACAAAATTAATTCTAATCTTAATCTAAAAGCGGTGTTGAAAGCCGTACTGTAAATAATCTGGTTATGATATTTATATACAAATTGACATTATTGAATATTACATACAAAATGATATGATTACTTTGTAAAGTATTGTATTATTTTAATCATTGTAAATATGAGGACTATGTGGATTTTTGTTTTGATTTTTTTTTTCGTTCTCAGTTAGTTTTAACGATGGTCTGGCAATTTGAGTATTTTATGCGACCTACCCAAATGTCCTTTCTTTGGTATTGTTCGTCGAGTCGTTGAGCTCCTTAAGTTCTGAGTTGAGCTCCACTATTACTGACAAATGCTTGCACTGACTGGACAGGTCCACTCAAATCGTTGTGGTTCTTTCCTCAAAAGACCATTTCAGACGCTAATCTACATGGTCCTCATATGGTCTGACCAAGATTATGTCTGGACTTTAAAAGAGAATGTGACCTCGCCTTTCTTCTCAGAGTAGTCAGATAGGAAACGCCGACCTCATCTAGCTTATTTTTAATATTTTATAATATGACGTGTAAAAGTGATTCCAATATCCTATTTACAGAATAAACAATTTCATTTCATTTCATGAGAATTGGAGCTTAATGAAAAAGTGACGTAAATGTGCGAAAATGTCAGACAGGGTCGGTCGTTATTATGTATGAAATAAAGTCGTAAAATTCATGAGATACTAATAAAGTAGTCTTCCAATATCTATAGCCGCGTGGACATAAAGTTATATTTATGTTCTATTTAGAGCTGTTCCAGACACATAAATCTAGACATCTCAGAGCTATATTTAAGTCTACTTAAAACAGATTCAAGAGAAATTCTAACGCAAAAACTTTCCCTACTTTTTACCCGACTACGGCGAAGCAAAACGGAGGGTTATGATTTTTACCGGTATGTAAGTATGTATGTTCATGTGTTCCCTCATAACTTCTAAACTCCCCATCAAAATTTGTCAAATGATGTATCGTTGGAAGCGTTTTGGTCATCCGCTAGGTATAGGCTATGTGACGTCAAATTATATTGAATATGGCGCCCTCTAGATGACATAAATTCAATAACTATTTAAAAAAAAGTATAATAACGACTTGTTTGGTATCAAATGAAAGGGCGTAATTAGCACGTTTCTGCGTTTGTGGCTTCACATAGCCTATAACCAGCGGACGATCAAGAGGCTTCCAACGATACCTCATTTGTCAAATTATGATGAGAAGTTTAGAAGTTATGAAGGAACAGATGAATCAGACATTTGTTCTCGGATGGAGTTTTCATAGTAATTTCATAGTAATTGTAAAGGCTTTCTGGACCTAGACAGACAGTGTATAAAAACAAGTACAATATTCCAATCCAAGAAGCGTTTACACAGCTTTCACCATCGTTGCCCTATTGCAACTAACATGGCGGTCGGACTAGATATTTTTAGGTAACTACATATAGGCAGGAACCGCACTTTGGTACTTGGAACTATGGAGTCTAATGGGGATAGGTAAGTAATAAGCAAGCTAAGTGATTAATCGCACGCGACCAGTCTGTTCGAAACCAATTAATGCAGCGATTTTCTTGCACGTTTTTCCCGA
Source organism: Lithophane leautieri (assembly GCA_949152455.1). Classification (NCBI taxonomy): domain Eukaryota; kingdom Metazoa; phylum Arthropoda; class Insecta; order Lepidoptera; family Noctuidae; genus Lithophane; species Lithophane leautieri. Next base: position 13,703,661 of record OX424478.1, read on the forward strand.
TAATCTACAATTGTGGGCTGAAAAAAACCTTTTACAAAAAAAAAAACAACAGACTTCCAAAGAAAACACAAAAAAAGTGAAAAATTACTTTAATTTTGGAAGTCTTTGCTTTTCAATTTTCGGTTTTTGCCACCGACTTCCGAAATTAAAGTTATTTTTCACTTTTTTTGTTTTTTTTTGGAAGTCAGTTGTTTTTATTTGTTATATGTTTTTATTTTTCACTTTTTAGTTGTGGTACCTACCTCACACAAAATCTAATACCTAATACCTGCTATGTAAATAACAGTGACTATCAAATAAGATGTCGTCTATATAAAGTGAGAAAAATACGTCGTTATTGAAGCTAACTCAAAAACTACCGAAGCAAAGTTAATAAAAATTGTATGGGACCACACGAGAAGCACCAGCTTTCAAATAAAAACAGAATCATCAAAATCGGTTCACCCAATCGAAAGTTCTGAGGTAATAAAAATAAAAAATACCGACGAATTGATAACCTCCTCCTTTTTTTGAAGTCGTTTAAAAATTTCCTGTAAGAAGTATTTTGCGACATCTTTTTTTATATAAATTAGTTTGTAGACTCACCTATCGCAGCAACCGGTAAGCAGTTGAAGCAGTCTGTGAATGTTTTCCATAACTTGATGTTATATCTCCTTTTACATTCGTCGTAGAATCTGTTGGACAAAAGAAAACCTTCATGAAACCATGAGCATACAATTTAAATATTGAATTATGTGAAAATAATAAATAGAAAATATTGTATAAAAATTTAATATTTTACACTCTCCTACATCTTTTTGGTCTAATGTAGCAATTTTATTAGTGTTGGAAATGTCCGAAATATTAATGTTCAGCTTTTGTATTTTAATTCACTATGGAAGAGCACTGACTTCTGAGATACAGGTTTTACGTAGTTTGGAAGTTAGGAGTCCATAGAGTTAAGCTGCCTAATTATTACCTATATTATAAACGTGTGCCTTAGTTTTAAACAGATATTTTTGTATTAGGCTACATATCATTTTAGTCCAAATAAACGTTATTATAAATAAGTAATGGTCAGGTCGGGAGATAACGCAGTAAATAAGGAAATGAAAACCGGCCAAGTGCGAGTCGGACTCGCACACGAGGGGTTCCTTACTTACCACCGTACAAAAATTAGCAAAAAACGCAGAAAAATAAATCACGATTATTGTATGGGACCTCATTTAATTTTTATAATTTTTTGTTTTAGCGGCTATAGAAATACACTATCTGTGAATTTCAACGGTCTACCTATTACGGTTCATAAGATACATCCCGCTGACAGACAGACGGACGGATGGACCGCAGAGGCTTAGAATAGGGTTCCGTTTGGCACCCTTCGGATACGGAACCCTAATAAAAACGAATTAACATAGTAAATACTGCATAGTTCAGCAATTAATTAATTAATTGAATTTTTCGTAGATTTAAGCAAATTTGTATTTAGTGTTTTACCAAAAAGGTAATAAACTATTAAGTATTTATTTATTTTTATTATTGCATTTATAAAGATTTCATAAATTTTCCTGGTAGATAGATCTATGTATGGGATATTTACGAGGAGGTGAATGACCAGGGACAAAACTTATTTATAAATTGCGCGTGCAATAAAACCGTAATAACTTTGCCTCGTAAATATGGATTAGGGATTCCCTTTGGCAGATATATGGAAATATGTTATAGTCAAGTATCTTTCTATGTATAGCTCTTCGTACATAACCCATAGACTAATAAATCTTTGTGTATCTATGCTAATAATAAAGCTGAAGAGTTTGTTTGTTTCTAAAAGTTTCTGGAACTTATCAGTCGGATTTGAAAAACACTTTTTGCATTTGATACTCTAATTCTTGAGGAAGGCTGTATGCTACTTAACATCACGTAATGATAGCCACAGTTACATACAGTTCGATTCAAACTTAATGGCAGCTCGGAAGTGCGCTACTCGCTGCGCAGTACCCCACCTCACCCCCGCTGTCCCATGAATTCGTTACTGCGCAGCGACTCGCCTCATATTCCGAGCATCGGGTTGTAGTTCCCGAAAGATAATTGCCGACCACCACTTGGGCGAAACCGCTGGCAAAAAGCTAGTATTACGTAAGTAAATGATCAGAATAACCCACAAGAAGACCCCTCAGCCGCCATGACACTGACTTTCTACCTCTTATCATGTAATCCATCAGCTAGTTCAATGATTATGTGAATACTACGACAGTCATCAGACCTCGCTCACAGGTTGGCAAGAGTTCAAATATGACGTCATAGTACACGTCACATTGACGTTCTGTGGCGTAATAATGCCGCGGTAATTAATGCTGGAAATGGAGCATTAGGTCCATTATGGCTAATGCTTTCTTTGCTTGGTTTTTCTCTTTACGATGATATCAATTTAAAAGGTCACCCTGCTGCCATTCAATCTGATAAAATCTAACCTTCTACTATTGTTAATTGTAGCAGTGGCCATTCAGGCTCCCGCAGACAGGCGCGACGAAACAGCGCGACGCGACTCTAGTAGAACAATTTCTATGAAAATTTAATGGAAATTGTTCTACCAGAATCACGATGCATCGTCGCGTCACACCTGTCTGCCTTTAAAAGTGACTAAAGATCAATCATAAATCAATGGAAATACGAATGAGAAATTACAGCTTATTTTAACGAGGGACCCGTCCCTGCTGCGCACGGTTTTTTACTACTTGTCAAAACATAGATTTCTTTATTACCTGTTAGTTACATAATGTATTATACTCATAAACCTTCCGAAATAAATAATATTAAATTCTAAATGTTACTGAAGTCGAGTACGACGCGGTTAGACAGACAAAAGCGACTTGAATTTATATTAAGTACCTATAGATTCTTTGGTGTGAAGACTGTGAAGCCAAAATATTATCTAAACAACCACAAAATTCGACTGAAACTATCATCAAACTGAAGTTTCATAAACGTGTCATTAAACAGTTAGAGCTCATAAACCTCATTAGCTCTCTAACTGTATACTTACATAAATACATACCTACGAACACAAATATTGACTCATCAATACGTTATGTATTACCTAATGTTTGACACGTGTTTACCACGAGATAACATTTAACCACGATTACTGTAAGAACTGACACACATCAACGACTTTTGACCTACCAACCGTCGCGCACCGCTAGAAAACATTTGTGTATTGCAGATGTAGGTACCCATAGTTTGACAGGTCTTGAATTCGACTACACCTAGGGCCGGCGTACACCTGGCGAGGCGCAGGGCGGAAGGCTTGCAGTGCCAAACAAATATCAACGTTGCATACCTAAAAATAAAGTTGAGAATAAATAACCTGAGACGCGTGCCTATTTCCGCTTGGACGCGCTCTCGAGCTAATGAAAGTTTATTTATTTCAACTGGTCGATATTTGTTTGGCAGTGACAAATGCGCTGCGTTGCGTCTCGCCAGATGTACGCCAGCCGTTAAGTGGAAATATTTGCGATTATTGAAAAACAATTGACAGTCCCCGGGCTTTAATTTCTGCATAATAATATTGTCAAGAGCACGTGCCTAAAAGATACACACCGCGAGCAAAATGTGTATACTTTTGGATACACAATGTACCAGACACTGTGTGACAAAAAGAACATGACGCTGAAGGTGCTAAGGAATAGTACATTACTGTCGCGGCCTGCAATAAGGGAATTGATGGACGATCGTGAAAATGAGGGCCGAGGCGAAGCCGAGGCACTCATGCGTGAGTCCATCAATTCCTGATTGCGGCCAAGGCTTGTATAGTACTTTTCTCAAACAACGCGCGGAAATTCAAACTGAGAAAATTAAATAGAAATTCCAGAATCAATGACGAACAACTATCATTTGTCATGCGCCAATATGTTCATTTGTTTCTTATTTGTTCTATTTGCAAACCAATTCTAAATTTAAATAAAATCTTTGATAAGTTACCTTCTTGGTTCCCGTGTGTTGAAGTAAAAAGTTCGTTCCATTTTTAAATAACACGACAGATATGAGTTTTCATAGTAATTTATTTGGCCGCTAAACACGCCAGATATGTATTTTCATAGTAACTTTGCTGGCCGCATCGTCACTTGTTTTTGACCAGTACAGCAATTTTGATTTATCTCGAAGAAGGTTGTCAAAATAATGCTCGAATTTCCAAGCATGTTTGAGAAAAGTGACTTATCTCAAATGGATATTGAGAAAAAAAAATCAAAGACGTATGTTATGTAGTGTTTGGTCATTCATCATTTTCCTGCCCTTATCCCAATGTATTTGTGGTCGGCGCAACATGTCTTTTTCTTCCATACTTCTCCATTAATCATCATCTCGGTAGTCACCCGTTTTCTAGCCATATAATCTTTCACACAGTCCATCCATCGTTTCACACGGTACATTCATATCTCAAGAATTGTTTTAAAGTACAATAAATAACAAAAGCCTTTGACCGTATAGTCATCGACAATCGGCTTGTTAGGAAAGAATTTATGGCAATACCCCAGAGAACCATTGTATTCGTACCTACTACAGTTAAGAGTCAATTCCCCGTTCTACACAACTTACGTCTAAATACAAAAAACTACAAAACTTACGTCTAAATACAAAAAGAAAACATCACATGTTTAGGTTTAACCCTAACCTAAGAAGGGCTTGTTACTTGGGGATGGGATTGCGAAATGAAATTGTTTATTCTGTAAATAGGATATTGGAATCACTTTTACACGTCATATTATAAAATATTAAAAATAAGCTAGATGAGGTCGGCGTTTCCTATCTGACTACTCTGAGAAGAAAGGCCGAAACAAACTCAGAAGTCGCAGTCTCTTTTAAAGTCCAGACATAATCTTGGTCAGACCATATGAGGACCATGTAGATCTCTCTGAAATGGTCTTTTGAGGAAAGAACCACAACGATTTGAGTGGACCTGTCCAGTCAGTGCAAGCATTTGTCAGTAATAGTGGAGCTCAACTCAGAACTTAAGGAGCTCAACGACTCGACGAACAATACCAAAGAAAGGACATTTGGGTAGGTCGCATAAAATACTCAAATTGCCAGACCGCGCTTAAGCAGAAAGAAATATGTCAGCAAGAAATATGTTGGTATTAAGAATGTTCATTTAAAAAATAAAGTCGACGTAAGTAATTAAAAATGTAGTCGAAGTACTTAGTAGTTTAGATAAAAGCAACGTTTACGAGCAAGCATTTAACTGTAGGACAACGTGAATTTTAAGAAACGTGCTGTCAAGGTCACGTAATATCAATGCTTTTCCCTATATACTATAGAGAGCATATATGATTATTATTATAGTATTATCTAGGCCTCTAGGGAAATGAGCAGAATATATCATTCGATGGGTCATGCTTTGAATTATTTGGTCTTATTTATGATTCTATGTAAAGGTAGGTAGATCTGAATCAAGACTTACCAAATCCAATTCATCGGAAAAGACTTGAAATATGCCTCAGTCCGCGTATTATTTTAATAATTTATTAACACACAGACATTAAGTTATGATTAAAGAATACAAAAGTAAATAAAACAGAGGTTAAGTATTTTAAAAAAAATTGGTTTTTTAGAATCTAAAGACAAAAATATCTAAGACGACAGCAGCTAAGGGAATTTCCACAAGTTTTACAAAAAAGAAAAATGAGAGAACTTAATATTCTATACTCAGACCAAACCGCCTGATATAAAGCGATGGATGACGGTCTAAGATGGAACGAACGTGCCCAGAAGATGCCTGTTCACTTTTGGCTGACGGGTTACAACATGTGGACCACACAGACGCTGGCAGAGAGTGCTTAAATTGAGACTAGTAATTTTTTGTTTGCACGAACTTTACCTCACTGTATTTGTTCATTATTAATGTTTTTATGCACGATATTTTAAATATGATTGCTACTATGAGTCATTGACACAATTATTAACGTGCCAACGTACGGGAAACGGTTATAAGCGATTTTGTTATTGCTCATTGTAATTAAATTGGTGAAGTTGCTTTTTGAATGTTAACGCGGTTGAAATTCTTCTTCCGTGTTTACTAATGTTCGCTATTGTTTGTGTTAATTAGGTAATAATCTAGGATTATGAAGCAAGTGCTATGCTAGCGACCCGGAAATGAGGCCGGTATTCATCAAGCAATCCCAACATTGCCTCTGAAAGCAAGATCTCAAAAAAACTGTTTTTGTTAAATTACAGTTTTTGAAATCAGTCAGTTACTTTTTTTAATTATTTTTTCAGACTTCTTGTCGGGAGCTTTCACAGTGGTTCGTTAACTGATACAATGCTATTAAAATGAGAGTCGTTTTACAAACGAACAAGTTGATTCCTACAGCGTTATGCAGTGTACAGACTCGACTAACGAACTTGCAATAGCCAGCCGAATCAAGTTTGTTGTCCTTCACTGACCATGTAGTCCGAGGCTATCAAATCCTATTCATCGCCTTTGCCGTACATTGGCTGAGGCCAATGTGCGCCGTAATTAACGCTCGTGCAGACTAGCGCGACACCGGTAACTGTTCTACCGTGAAATATTCTCAGAAATTGTTTTGTTAACGTCACGTCGAGCCTGTTTGCGAGAGCCTTTATTCTGTTTTGAATTAAGACGGTGGATATGACCTAAATTTGTATTGGCAACTTCAATCGCAGAGTGAATCTGAGTGTAAATCATTTATCGTTTCAGTTCACTTCGTATTTACTGAAATACTCAAAATAAATTGCTATTTCGTCATCCGACAATTTACGCGGTTTAACAAAAGATCGATCAATTCTTCTGGTAGTCAAATTGAACATCCCATTAGTCAACCTCGTTGATCCGGTCGTACGCGTGATTCAATGAATATTGGGTAGACCGACTGGTATTTGGAGCACATAAAATTATTGTGCTCCCTGAAAATGTTAAAAGCTTTTGATATATCAAAGTTACAGATATATTTTCGAACATAATATCATTTAGATGCGTTGATTGTGAATAAAATACAAAATTCAGAAATGTTTTCGAATCTCATTTGACATTTTTCTCGGTAATTGGATCATTCGTAGTAAGTGAACATTTTGTTGGGATTTCTAATGTTAGAATCTAAATTAATGTCCGTAAGTATGATTTATTACTCGCTTATTTATTTCTGAGGAGATCTGTATGGTGATTAGTGATAAATGGGGTCTTTAGTCATGAACACAATAAAATAATACGTACGAGTACATGATGCCAAACCCGTTTAGAAAGAAAAAGAATAGTCCAAGTTGACAGAGGAAATTCTTGTATAAAAATTGTTTAAATTGACAAGGACTGGTCGCCAGCTCATCATCCGTCACCAACTTTTTTCCTCAATATAGCTTAAGAGTTAAGAAATGATCAGAATAAAAGTAGCCTAGACATACGTTATCCTTGTGCGGAAGTCTGCGACAGAAATGGATAGGTATCAACATTTTAAATCGCACATCCGAACCAATCAATCTGCCTAGCCTTTTCCCAATGTTGGGGTCGGCTTCCAGTCTAACCGGATGCAGCTGAATACCAGTATTTGACATGGAACGACTGCCTATCTGACCTCCACAACCCAGTAACTGAGTAATACGATACCCCTTGGTAAGACAGGTTGTCAGACTTTCGGGCTTAACGTGCTTTCCGAGACACGGAGGAGTTTCGGTATGTAAAGATGGTCACCCATTCACGGACTAACCTTGGCAAGCGTAGTTTAACCTGATGCATCGACTCGTGCGGCTGTTATTACTTTGCCACGAGCTCCTCACATCCTCCTCGCTTGAACATCTTAACCAAGAAGGTGAAATAATGCTTTTTTATTTGAAACCAAGAGTTTGGTTCCACCGGCTTTTTACCCAACTACGGCGAAGCAAAAAGGAAGTTAATGTTTGATGTATACCCTAACACGTGTGACTCTGGATTTTTAATTTGTGTCTGTGATGTCTTGTTTATATCTTTTTAGTTGACTTTTTTGTCGTAGTTGGATTTTAGTTTTATAACTTTTATTTTTTCATTCCCGGAATCCTGGAAAACCACAATTTCATTCCCTGCATGGAACGTTGGAAAGATTTTGTACTTGTAATATTATCTAGTAACTCCAATTAAAATGCATTTTCTAAAAGGTGTTTCTGCTTCATACCACTTATTTCGGATTCTTCGCTTATTAAGAGGAAATAGGGTCGGTCCCCTCTCCATAAAAACGCTCTCCACTGATTTATTTATTTATTTATTTATTTTATTATTTATGTACACACAGTAAAATACATAGAGATACAACATAATTATACTATGAGTACAAAGGTACTGCTTATTTCTTAAGAAATTTCTTCCAGCAGACCTGCGAAAGGAAAAATATGAAAGAAATGTAGACAATAGTGTGTGAGAACAAGAAGAGAAAAAAAATTATTATGCGAAGTCTTAACTAAAAATATTAAATATACCTACACATATACGCAAGAAAATTAATATATACTTAAATAAATACATAAAGCTTAAATATATAAACATAAATACCTATATAATAATATACTCACAATTGAGAGGAAAGATAATGCTCTTTTACACGAAATTTAAACAGAGAAACAGTTTTTAAATCACGAATGCTAGGCGGAAGTGAGTTCCACAATCTTACAGCATGGACAGAGAAGGAATAAGAATAATAGCTAGTTTTATGAGGATGAGACTTAAGGAGGGATCTAAGGTGTGATCTACACGGTGCGTCACGAGGACGAGCGTAAGAAAAACGCTCACGCAAGTAGGACGGGTAGGACGGATTTATCTCTAGTTTATGACCTTAGAGCAATGATTTATTACAGTAAAATAAATATCAACTAGTTCTATGCCTCTATGTTTTCCGTTTTGATGATACATTATCTTTAGAAGCACTAGAACCCTCAGAAACTGCTCAAAATTGCCTGTTTAGACCGCTGTCATCAGATAACTATTGTACCAATTTTAATGAAAGAAGAAAAACAGGGGCATAGTAAATATCCTTCTTATTTTTATAAAATATCTTTCAAATTGGTCCAATATTGGAGAAGGAAATAGACGAGAGCCGAACCTCGAATTATAGCTTTTTGTATGGAGAAAAGACCGACCCTTTTTCCTCTTAACTAACGAATCTGAAATCAGAATACCCAGACAAAAATTGCAATTCCCTAAAACCCTATTCCCTTTTTTCCGTTGGGAAATCCTCATGGATACCCTGAGTCTAAAATCCCACTTACCTTTCTATACCATGAGGCCGGGCGCGGGAGATACAAAATTTCCAACATTTTAAACACTTCTAAAAATAATTTCTCAATACAATATGACATCACTTCATTGTTTGAGTCTGTCAAGATTATTCCTATCAATCAATGGAATTATCATGGTTAGCCAGCCTTATCTGGTGGATAACTCTAGATAAGAGTGTGGCGTCATTATAAAAATAACACAACACCTAAAAGTTGGATGATGACAAAATAAAATTATTATGACGACCTCCTTGAATGAAAACTGCGAACTTGACTCGTTCCTTTCGCGCGATTTGATTATCAAACTCAAAATACTCATAGCTTTCTTTATTTTTTTAGCTCATATAAAAGCCATTGAACCCGCCACTGTGAGGAATTCTAAACATAAGGTGCAAATCAATATAATTGTGATGAAAAAATTTCAACAATTACGATTGTGAGTGGGTTAAGAATATGTGCATTATACTATCTAGTGTGGCTCTAACTTAAAAGAAAAGGTAAAAAAAAAACAACTTTTCAAAGACTGACAGTTGCAGCTGGAGATTGAGTAGTAACTATGAAAATTACATTTATTTGCCCTTTTTAAATTATTATTCTCAACACGAGGTGATTGACTGATTAGGTATATAATATAGTGACATTAGATATTTTGATCGATGAAGCTTTTTCGAAGGTACCTTCGAAAAAGCTTCATCGATCAAAATATCTCATATTACATCTTTGTCAGACAGATGGTTGTACTCATAATCAAAATGCATGGGACGTTGGTGTTCCATCACATGGAACATGACATGCGGCTCAATTTGATGTTTCCGAAGATAGCATAAGTGCAAGAGGAGTGTTTTACGTCAGATTCAAGTTGTTTTTTTTTGGTCAAAATAACCTTAAGATTTCGGTCATTTAACTCAGAAAAGCAGGTCATTTAAGTATCGGATGCTATGGAAGAACAGCCAGCCTGAAGTAGAACTAAGCTGACCACAGCGATCGAACGAATCCACCCGCACTGATGGGTAGATCATCTATCAATCACTGTTACGCCTGGAAGGCACGACTAAAAAGTGGAGTGGCGTGACGACATCTGGACATATTTTGCAATATGCAGGACAGACGTGGTCAGAAATTGCACATACTAGCGAGATTTTGATGGAGGAGAAGAGAGCTTTGCCCAGAAATGAGACACAAACACTGGGTACTAAAAAAAACAACAAAATCTTCACAATGTTTTCTTTACGGGTGCTCCTCGGAATGCCTCAGAAATTTTCGTTACTCGTGAAGTTTTGCTGTCAGTTATCGAACGATTAACGTCACCAAATGCCTCGAACTTGACTGCTTACTTCTTATCGACCTCGCACTGAATGAATCAGAGTTCTGACTCACTGGTGTTTACCACATACATGTAACAACGGTAGGCAGGGTGACTGATTACGATCCGTTGGGGTGAACCTGGCGTTTGAGTCATTGATTTGAAGTGTGTTTTGTTTAAATTGGAGCTCGTGACTAAGTAATGACAGCCGCCCGGGTCAATCCATCAGGTTAAGCAATGCTTGTTAGTGTTGGTCCGTGAATCTTTACATAATCAAAACTCTGTCGTGCCTCGGAAAGCACGTTAAGCCGTTGGTCCCGGCTGTCATTCGTGGCTCTTTGACAGTCGTTACGAGTCGTCAGAAGCCCGAAAGTCTGACACTGGCTAGTCTTACCACAGGGTATCTTATATATTACCCAGTTACTGGGTTGTGGAGGTCAGATAGTCAGTCGCTACATGTAAAATACTGGTATTCAACTGCATCTGGTTAGACTGGAAGCCGACCCCAACATAGTTGGGAAAGGGATAGGCTAGGATTGATTGATTTAATTAGCAGTAGTAACTAAAGTGGGTACCCGGTTTCATCACTAATGTCGAAGCATGAACGCGAAGATTTTTACTATGTACTTACTACCTGGAGTTAGCATCCAAATACGAGTATTACTGAATTTGAAATGCCAATGTATATTGTGATAAGCACTTCCCGTAGTTGATAAATTATTCATGTTTTTTTTTAACTACATCTGTACGTTAACAGATACGCGGATTTTCATTACGACTCAAGTATCTGCAAAAAACAAACTGAAGTTCAACGGACTTCAACAAAAAAGCCTCAAGCTTGACCCGAGGCGTTAGATCTGACAACAACAAGTATTTTGTTTGAAAAAAGCTTTCAATTAGAAGCACCTATCTACTATGCTATGTTCTATCTGACTTCATCAGTTTGTAAAGAACTTTAGGAATGTAACTATTGATAGGCAAAAAATACAGGCTGTACCTCGAATTCGGAGATTCGACAATAGTTATATAATAGTGGTATTAAAACTTAGTATCACATGAGTGTTTTAATACCTAATTATATACAGTTGCATACAAGACTTTATCTACACCCATGATATTTATATTCTTTGCAATCCTAATAACGAACAAAAATGGCGGGATACGACGTGTTAAATTACGGTGCTTCGGTAGTGAAATGCCCGTGCATGACAATGTTCTTTTTTTTAAATGAGTTGCATTATGAAATTTAGTACTTACAACATTTTATCACCCGTTTGGATGCTATTATGGTTATTATGACACTGGTTGTTTTAATGTTTGCAATAAGCTAGCTGTTTCAGAAACTTTTCTAGAGGATTTATAGCATGGGTGTAGATAAAATCTTTAAAACCATGCCTGGTTTGCCAGTATCGTGCGTGCCACCAATATTGGACACAGCCTGCCAAAACAGGTATGATGTACATCCAGTTTTGTATGATGATGTCAACCCACAGGCTTGCTAATACGCATCATCTTTTGACAGCCGTATATGGATTTTGGATTAGGATTTTTAAATTGCGTCACTTTTACAAACTAACTAGTGGTATTATAAATGCGTAAGTGAGTTTGTTAGTTTATTTGTTACGCTTTCATGCTAAAACCTCAACGGATTTGGATGATTTTTGGTACATGGGTAGACCATGACCTGGAGTGGACCTATGATACTTTTTATCCCGATATTCCCACGGGATCGTGACTTATGTGGGTGAAACCGCGGGGCGCAGCTAGTTATTGAAGAGTTGATACAATGCTTTTGAGGACCCATGGCTGGGTGATGTGTTAGAGCTCTTGTATGGAACTAACAAGGGTAGCTTATTCCGAAAAGTAATGATTATTCTCATGTTCTTTCTCAATTTATTTGGGGTTGGTTTACTCCCATAAAACCCTCCCTAAATATCTTAAATGAATAACACTGACACACAGTACCAGCTATACTCACACACACTTAGATAATAGGTTTATCTAAGTGTGTGTGAGTAACAAGGACCTACATTCTAAACTAACTTGAGTGTCAGACTCGCTTCTAAAAGCCCTTCAAACGTATTCAAAAGCATATAAGACAGTGTACACAATATGCAGACAGACTGCTGTCTACTGGTTTTGTTAGACAACCGTCGGTGCATGACGGATGCGTGCTTACTTCCCATGACACGTACTAAACATATGCGAGCGATTTCTTTGCCCTGTGGGGAGTTTCAAGGATATTTTCGGAAAGGTAGGGTATCGTTTACTAATTCCTTTTGGGAGTATCGATTAAGGATGAGTGAGTGAAGTTGCCGATTCCTTAAAAATATAAATAGAATCGCTTTCGGATCGGAACTAAAGTAAATGTTTATTTTTGGAATTTATATAGATAGGTACTCGCTTATCGAAGAGGGAGAGATAAAACTTGATTAGGGAGACGGAAACTTAACAAAAAACTTGGAAATTCAAGCCATTAGATGAATGTAGCAAAAAAAAATCTACGTCCACTCATTACAATAAAGAAGTAGACATGAAAGTAGCGTTTAGCCATGTATGGAGACAGCTCGCTGGAATTGGTAGTCAATCGTCCAACGCATTAGGACATTTCTCGTCATTAGGCTTTCACAGAACTCTCTTAGGACAGAGCTGCTTATGATTTGATAGTGCAAAATTCTAAATGTGTTGTCGGCAATAAGACAATACAAAATACAACCTGGCTTGTTTGTTTTTAATGCCTTTTGCTGAACGGGTTAAAGGCCTCAACATATTTGGTGCAATTAAGCAGGACAAAACTTTTTGGGAGCATTCTTACAAAGAACTTATGGTGCGGTTAAGCAAGAAAAAACTTCTTGGGAGCATTCTTACAAAGGACTTATGGTGCGGTTAAGCAGGAAAAAACTTTTTGGTAGCATTTTTACAAGGGACTATGGTGCGGTTAAGCAGGAAAGAACTTCTTGGGAGCATTCTTACAAAGGACTTATGGTGCGGTTAAGCAGGAAAAAACTTTTTGGTAGCATTTTTACAAGGGAATATGGTGCGGTTAAGCAGGAAAGAACTTTTTGGGAGCATTCTTACAAAGAACTTATGATGCGGTTAAGCAGGAAAAACTTTCATGGGAGCATTCTTACAAAGGGCTTATGGTGCGGTTAAGCAGGAAAAAACTTCTTGGGAGCATTCTTACAAAGAACTTATGATGCGGTTAAGCAGGAAAAACTTTCATGGGAGCATTCTTACAAAGAACTTATGGTGCGGTTAAGCAGAAAAAAACTTCTTGGGAGCATTCTTACAAAGAACTTATGATGCGGTTAAGTAGGAAAAACCTTCTTGGGAGCATTCTTACAAAGGACTTATGGTGCGGTTAAGCAGGAAAAAACTTCTTGGGAACATTCTTAAAAAGAACTTATGATGCGGTTAAGCAGGAAAAACTTTCATGGGAGCATTCTTACAAAGAACTTATGGTGCGGTTAAGCAAGAAAAAACTTCTTGGGAGCATTCTTACAAAGAACTTATGGTGCGGTTAAGCAGGAAAAAAATTCTTGGGAGTATTCTCACAGAGAACTTATGGTGCAGTTAAGCAGGAAAAAAAATCTTGGGAGCATTCTTACAAAGGACTTATGGTGCGGTTAAGCAGGAAAAACCTTCTTGGGAGCAATCTTACAAAAGACTTATAAATTATGAATACGATGTTATTGGTAACCTCGAAGATTGCGTTATGCCACGATCCCTAATGTTCCGACTAGTCATCAAGTAAAATATTAGGAAACATGCCGATGGACCGTTGTTTCTCTTACAGTTTACCGAAATAACACGTTCTGTCACGAGCCATTTAACCAGTTACGTCGACTACCGAAATATTTGCTCAGCAAAAGAACGTTTCATTACTCTTTTTTGTAACTTAATCTTGTTATGCACAAACTCTTTATGTAATTTTACTTATTCTGCATTTTTATTTTGTTTATGTGGCAATTTCGTTACTGTAGTGTATATTTCACTTTTAGAAAATTTATTTTTTAGTTACTATTTTAATATCACAAATAATTTTTTAAGCTAGTAACATTTTTAACAAAATTCACTTTAGTTAAATGAGTTCAATATTGCGTTCTTCGAATTTCACTTTTGCATTTGTCCTAAAAGGACAAGGCTCATGAGTTAATTACAAAGACTATTAAAGTAGATTCAACTTTAACGATTAAGTTAATTATCAAGACACACGGCTAAGAGTTAAGACTACTAATTAATCCTAATCCCTTTTAACAAGTTTATCTTGGGTCTAATTAAAAACATTCGTCCGTACCCTTTAGTTAGAAGGCTCGATGAACATTATAGACTTGGGGCCGTATTATGAAGTATTAATGCCATCATTATTCGACTGCGGAAAAAGGATGGTGCTATCGGCCTTGTATAACTCCGTCTCTCACTCACACTGGAAAAATGGTGGCATTAATAGATCATAATACGGCGCCTGCCCAACGGAGATAAGAGTTCAACATCTGCCTATCTAACCTCCAGAACCCAGTCACTGGGTAACACGATACACCTTGGTAAGACTGCTTGTCAGACTTTCGGGCTTCTGGCTACCCGTAGCACAGATAGCAGTTATATGCTGCAATTCCTGATCTTCATTTTCATTTCAGGAAAGATGAAGCTATTATAGGTCGACCGCTTAACTGAATCCGTTCCTGAAGTAGCTGCTTGGTGAGGGAGGGGTGACAGTTGTCACAGGTTGACGAATCACTGAGCTCTCGCATCACGACACCACACTCCTCCCGCACCAAGCAGTTGCCTCAGGAACAGACTCAGTTAAGCGGTCGACCTATAGTATTTATCTTGCTTGGCACAAAGAGATACCATAAAAATGTATGCATCTTCTATCCTAACTAATATTATAAATGCTAAAGTGAGTTTGTTTCTTTGTTTGCTACGCTTTCACTATAAAACGGCTGAACGGATTTAGATGAAACATGGCACAGGGGTAGACCATGACCTGGAATAAGTACAACGGATACTTTTTATCCCGGTATTCTTACGGGATCGAGACTTACGCGGGTGAAACCGTGGGGCACAGCTAGTACATATAAAAAAAAACGCTTTTCGTGTCTGTCTGTGTGACTGCCTTGTTTTTCTAAACTATACAATGAATTTTGATGCAGTTCTCACCATCGCGAGAAAATTTATTCCGGAAGGATTATGTGTATTAAACGTATACATAATAAAGAAATATCGATGTTTTGTCAAGAAGTAAAAACCTTGCCAAGCAGGGGCCGGTCTCTAGTTTAATATTCTATGATCTTTATCCAAGACATAATACGATGACATTGGGCGTTCCACGGGACTGAACATTCACATATTTGAATATGTTAACTTTTCAACCATAATTTACATAAAAACGTGAATTTATGATACAACTAAAGACAGCTGTTTAAGACGTTATGCGATACAAACTTTGTATCTATGGTTAGAAGAGTAATAGAAAAACAAGTAATAATGGTTTCTTTTGTCTATGATGTTGTATCATGCAAGAGTTCAATAAACTAAAAGACGTTATTTTGCACACTTTAAATTGTTTAGCGTTTATTTTTAACGTGTCTTTCAACGATAAATGGTATCAGTATTTAATCAGTGCTAAACTGATTAGCAGATAATAATTTGTCCATAATCAACACATTTTTTTTTTAATGACAGATAATAATTGTCATAATTTTGTGACTGAAAAAAAACACATAAAAGTGCTAAATTACTTTTATTTCGGAAGTCAGTCTCTGCTTTCCAATTTTCGTTTTTCGCCACCGACTTCCGAAATTAAAGTTTTTATTTTTCACTTTTTAATTGTGGTACCTACCCCACACAAATTCGAATACCAGTAACTGCTATGTAAATAACAATGACGGAGTCAAATAAGATATCGTCTACATAGACTAAGTGGGAAAAATACGTAATTATTGAAGCAACCACAAAAACTACGCAAGCAAAGTTAAAAAAAACATACCGACGAATTGAGAACCTCCTCCTTTTTGAAGAAGTCGGTTAAAATTTGATGTTACGGATAATGATCCTTCCTTTTGGACAAAATTTGGGCCTTTATATTTTTTTAAATTATTTTTTATGTTATATAATGAAAATGTTTGCATACTGAATGGTGAAATATGGCAGAACTCTGATGTATTGTGATACCTACTACTACTTATTATGTATTACCCATATTTGCAAATAAACTCTATTCTATTCTTTATAAGGTAAAATTTCGGGTTTTCCCAGACCATAAAAGATAGGCGATGGTCGTACTATCCGAAATTTTGCAGGTAGTGAAATTGAGGGATCCTTTTGTGTAGTGAGTAATAGCCAACACCCGTCCCGGGGCCTGACACACGCATGTCGCATCTATCAAAATATGAGAGAAAATTTGCATGTATTATAAATACGCTAGATATAACCTGCAGCGTATTTTTTGAAATATGTGTTCGATTTTGAAATAATAACCATAATAACGTTTTTGAAATAGAAGAGAAGAATTAAATAACGCTTGGGATAGGATCTTGTGCTTAGAGCCTAAATAAACATCTGGAAATGGTTAAACCAACTTTATTTCAGTTTTTTAAGGACCGGTTAATTAATCGGTTATACTAGTACCCTTTGCCTGAAAATGTTAGAAGCTTTTACAGACAGTTCAAATATCATTCAGGATTGTATTAGGAGAGAAAACTGAGTGCAAGGATTTTTTAATTTCATTTTTATGGTTGTCAATGTTACTAAATAAATAATTATGTACTCACGGCTACACATCAAGCTATACATTTCCAGTATAAGCTGACCTCGCATTGTATGGAAATCCTACACAATGCGAGATCAGCATAAACTGGAAATGTATAGCTTGATGTGTAGCCGTGTGTACCAACAAATAACCAATTATACGCTTCCTTACATATTATAAAACGTCTGTCGTCCTGTACGCGATAAATTCAAAAACTACTGCACCAATTTTCATGCTGTTTTCACCAATGGATAGAGCGGTTCTCGAGTAAAGTTTTAGTATATAATAACCGACATCCACGCGGGCAAAGTCGCGGGCATCAGCTAGTAAGTAATAAATTGACACTCACCCATAAATCCTATTAATGCTAGCGCACTCATGGTTGCCACGTAAAAGGAAGAAGTTCTCAGGGTACTTGATCTTGTAAGCGAGGAGTAGACATATGGTCTCCAGGGACTGCTTCCCACGGTCCACGTAGTCTCCAAGGAACAGATAGTTCGACTCGGGGGGGAAGCCTCCGTATTCAAACAATCTGAGGAGGTCGTAGTATTGCCCGTGAATGTCACCTGTGGGAGAAAAATGGGGTTTAGATATGGTTATAATAATATTGGTTACTAGCTTCTCGCCGGGACTTCGTCCACGTGAACTTCTCGTTCCCCCGACCCACCCCGTCGCATCGCATCGCCTGCGCTTAGCGTTCTTTCTAACTTTTCGGCCCCTAAGGGTCCTAGCGTGATGTTAAATAGCCTATAGCCTTCCTCAGGAATTGGGCTCTCAAATGCATATTTTTTTAACCGACTAAGTAATTCCAGAGATTAGAGCGTTCAAACAAAATAAATTCTTCAGCTTTATTATTAACATAGCTGGGCACCGTTAATCAAATAGTTAACTTCGTTAATCGTTAATCCGCTACAACAAAAGTTAGCTTCGTTAAACGTTACATTTCGGAAGAATTAACGCAAGTTAACGTTAATCCGTTAATATGTGTAAAATTGCATCTTTATATCGTTGCGTTAGTGAACTTATAAAACCTGTTGGTTTAGGTTCTGGAAGTTAACAAAAGGTTAGGAACAAAACAAAATACTTGTATAATTCAAATGTGTAATTTAATCGTCGGGCATAACATAAGGTGCATTAGGTGCATATTCCCCTTCTTGAACATTAACATG
Organism: Lithophane leautieri; assembly: GCA_949152455.1. Lineage (NCBI taxonomy): Eukaryota > Metazoa > Arthropoda > Insecta > Lepidoptera > Noctuidae > Lithophane > Lithophane leautieri. The sequence goes on from OX424478.1 coordinate 13,722,115, forward strand.
TTAAAGTTCTCGTCTTAAAGCGAGGCTCGTTTTGGTGTTAAAATGTCTTTAACCGTGGAAAAAAGACGTTCAACTGCAGCGCTTGAGGGTATAGCAGTATTGTATTTAATGAATAGATTAATGAATATCTGTTCCCCGAGGAATGCAGCATCGTTGAACGAGTCTTTTGATTTCATGTCCAGCCACATTTTAACGAGACTGCGCTTTACTCTTTAAAGAGTTGGGAGCTCTTTGGTTTTTCTATAAACTGAGTGACAGAATTAAAAATTGGATTAACGATTAACGGACTTCTGCATATTAACGGAAGTTAAAGTGTCCGTTAACATTTTTTAAAGTTAACTTAAAAGTTAATCCGTTAATCAAAATGTTAACTTCGTTAATTAACGATTAACGGATTAACGAGTTAATGCCCAGCTATGATTATTAATAGGTATATTATAGTGATAATGTTGCATAGGGTGAAATACAGTTTTTATTGTCTTGATCAGCTGTTGAATGATATTGCAATTAACAATAATGATACTTTTATTAAAGGCCTTAATTTATTTTCTGAGGAAACAATCAAACATTTACAGCCGTCAGCGTTAGATTATTGCAATTTATAATATTAGTATGGATTACAATCCATACTAATATTATAAATTCGAAAGTAACTATGTCTGTCTGTCTGTATGTTACCTTTTCACGCCTAAACTACTGAACGGATTTCAACAAAATTTCGCAAGGAGATAGATGGCACCCTGGGGAAGGACATAGGCTACTTTTTATCGACATACCGCGCTGGCGGAAGTTAGTAACAAATTAACAAAATAAATAAAGTTTCACGAGTGGCGAGTTACTTAGGTACTATAAAATTATAAAAACAGAATAATCTCTCTCGCAATAACAATAATATTGTCAATGAAATGGTTATTAAAATATGAGTCATATGATTTAGCATAATCAGCCTATAATGTTCTCACTGCTGGCACACAGGCCTCCTCTCAGTGAGAGGGAGTGGGCCGTAATCCACCACATGGGCTCAACGTGGATTGGGTACCCATTTATTTAATGATTATACATAATTATATTAATTAATATCCACAACTCACAAGTACCAATTAATATTTCTCTAGAACTTTACAGAACTGTCCCAACTATAGTATGCAGCCAGTGTTTTGCAAACACAAGGATGACTTGACTTCAAGAACTATTAAATATGGTTTAACTTCCATACAATTATTTCTCATAATAATATTTATATTCTGACTTCCTTAAACTATTGAACGAAGAACTTGCACTACAAAACAATTTAATTTAAATCCCTAACATCAGAATAATCATATCTGATGAATGAAAGTGGAAACTTCTAATGGTCTGCTTCAGAAGGGCAATGCAGCTGGTTAATTGAAGAATTCCTTCTACACTATAAAAGAATTCCTTCAAATTTAAATAATCTGTGTACTAAAAATTTCCATGTCATTATGTTAAGCTACTAATAAACTACCATTGTAAGAACTTTGTAACCATATTTATCTGCAAATAAATCTTTGACTTTGCAAGAATCTTAATTACTTGTTGAACTACTGTCATGGAACTTTCACTCTTTGTCATTTACAAAGTTGTTCTATAGATCTTTGATAGGAACTACTACTTTCTAAGTGGAATACAATTATGAATGTCACCATCATTCTTCTGCCCTTATCGTAATTTATTTGTGGTCGGCGCAACATTTCCCATTCTTCCATACTTCTCTATTAGACGCGATCTCGGTAGTCACCCCCTTCAAAGTCATTATCATCATTTACACAGTCCATCAACAACAAAAAGAAAAGAAAACAAAAGAGCAAATTATGAAAAGATCCAATAATGGACAGCGAACTGAATTGTTTCAGGCGCACCGACGGCGGCGAAGCCATCACTTCTCGTAGTGTTTTGTGCATACCCACTTGGGAGAATTGCTATTAGGGACAAACATGGCATAACGTGTACGGGATTAAGAAGCGCCTGCGGACTGCTAAGATTGCCTAGGGTGCTATGTCCGCAGCCGCCCCACGATTCGGCTCGTATAACGTATACGTTGGTAGGGCCATGGATATGTTGGAGGGATTCCATCCATAGTTTCTTTGGTCTTTATCATACAATTATAAAAATTATAAATGTATAATCGTTAAACTTATAAACAACTAGCTGCGCCCCACGGTTTCACCCGCATAAGTCTCGATCCCGAGGGTATGTCAGGATAAAAGTATTCTATTTCTTAATCTAGGACATGGTCTACCCATGTGCCAAATTTCATACAAATCTGTGCAGCTGTTTTAGCGTGAAAGCATTACAAACAAACAACGAAACTCACTTTCTCATTTATAATATTAGTTAGGATTTCCTTTTCATTGGGAATTTTAAATTTATTATTATATTTTTATTCCTTTTATCCATATTTTTTGTTTTGAAATAGATATTCTGATCTCTGGTTAGGTTTAGGACCAATGTATACACCACATTTGTTCCAAGAATGAATGTGGTGCGAGTGTGGTGGAACTGCTGCCACATCTTGATATTTTAGGAGTATGAGGAACAGGTTGTAAAGTTCACTCATCCACCATAGAAAAGAGAGGATCCTCCGACCAGACGGTTGTCGTGTCTGGCGGGCAACTACCCAACAATGTCGGGTTATTGTATATATTATGTCCATTGCATGGTAAACTTTAATAGCGCGATGCAGGATTTATGTGACGTCAGGATTTTTGTGTGACGTTAGGTCTTTGATGCGTAGTTTGCATGTGGCGATGTAGATACCGCCACAATATAATGGTATAATAATTTAAAACGTTTGCTTATCCCCTAATCTGCCTAGCCCTTTCCCAACATGTTAGGGTCAGCTTTCAGCCTAACCGCATGCAACTGAATACCAGTATTTTACATGGAGTACCTGCCTATCTGACCTCCACATCACAGTAACACAATACCCCATGGCAAGGCTGGTTATCAGACTTTTAGGCTATTTTCCCACACTTACAAATGGCAGCTTTTGCTTATCTATTATCAATAATTACTCTACAAGTGATTAAAAACCTGTCAGTTAGTAATAATTGTGTATTAATTAATCTATCATTGAACTGAAGAATTGCCAAAACTAGTTTAAAAAAAAATCTGCTACACCAAATATGAGTAATACGTAAGGAAATGACTGATTTTTATTCAATTAATCATTTAGATAAGATCCCATCAAAATGTGACTGATAACTGTATAACTTTGTTCTATAAGATATGACGAATTTGTCTAACAATATCTGATCTTTTGGCATTTGCTTTAGTGATATTAGTTTTAAAAAGGAAATAAGGAATATGTGCCTAACAAGGCAAGTTCCAGGTTAACACAGGTTGAACGTAGGTAGAAAGTGCTTAGAAAGACATTTTATTTAGCTACCATTTGCTTGAATTGCTATTTAAGTTTAAAATTACTCAAAATAATGTCTAATTTTGTTAAATTTCATCAAAATTTGTCTAGTTTTATGTAATTGAACCAAATTTTAGGATTGTATAATTATTAGTATTGACTTGACACTTGTATGTGTGGTGCAAACTGATAATATAAGTTAAGAAGAGATTCAATGGAAAGCTATGGATTTTTTTGAACCAGAATAATGGTAAAACTACATCTTTTTTTCATTGACAATGGCTTTGCTTGCTTGAGTAACAATTAACGTATTGAATGAAGATACAATTCTAACTATAGTTCTCATGACCAACTCATACTTTTATACACAAAACAAAACTTTATTTATATGGATAAACACAAATAACCCTGGCCTTATCAAGTGCATAATAAATGAATAATATGACCTTTACATAATTAGCTATTAATTATTAGCTTGAGGCCAATAAAATTGCTTGCAATTCTTACATTTTTATGGAATATGGACTATTCGACAACCTGTTTTCCTTTGTACCTACTTATATAGGGTAGTTGGTCTAAGTAAAATAGTTTACAATAAAAATAAAATGATGTCATGCTTTCTTACAGAATTTGTGTCAAGAAGCGCTCACAGAAATCAGAAAGACTAGTTCAAAAACGGCTACTCAAATAGTACAAAATTACTCAAGAAAAAGGTTAAATGAGGGTAATTATCAAGGTGTTCGATGAAATACCTTACACATAACAATGTTCTACAACGTTAATAAGCTTTTATAAGGTTCAACAATGACATAAATGGTTTAAAATGTAGTTTCATCATTTGGAAAGTGGAAGGTAGCATTGGAAAGTAGCCGTATTGGTTATAAAATTAACTTACCGCAAATTTTAAGCGGCGCTTCCAGTTCAAGTAATATCGGTTGTGACAAGAATATTTCCCGCGATTTCAAGCATAGCCCTTTGATCTCTATTTCCGTTAACTGTACATTCATTCCAGGCTTTTCGCCCCGAACTGAAAACAAACGTAAACATATCACCAACACGTTAAAAACACAACTTAATCACACTTTTATCACTTTTCTACACCAATATTGTAAATATTTCACTGATTCTAAGGTGGAACACTAGTAACATTGTTTATTTCAATCCGTATCAACATTTACCTTTTAACAATTTTTTTATTACATTATCGATGTTTAACTCATCTGTATCTCTGTCTGCCATTTGATATAATTGTGGTGCACGGAATATAGCTAAATAGAACAGGTAAACGAAGAAAGATTATTAAGATATTTGCCGATTTGTGAAAGGTACAACCTATTTCAATTCTCGGCTAAAATGAATTTCAATGGCGGAGACATCACTCACACACACAAACAAGGGAAACACATCATCGGTGTTCCCAGCTTAAGATTTACGCTTTCCCACAATTTTACAAAAAATATATAAATGGATATAAAATAAAGGAATAGAATGAATGTCATCGATTTTTATTTAAATAGGCATGGTTTGTTTTCCATGAGATAAACTTTACGAGCGCACCGAGTAAATTGCCAAGTAATTGCAATCGTTTGATCCATTGCTGCATCGTCATTACTTAACCTCTAGTTAAGCAATTAGAATGTAAGATATTTAAGGATTCACTCTATGAATCTTGCACTTTTGAAACATAGAAACACAATTCGTTGTAGTTTCCTGGATAGAAAAAAATCCGAAGTAATCCCTAAAAACAAAATAAACCTTTAGTAGGTACGGCTTATATAGTTACGGAAGGTAATCAGTTTTTTAATAATAACAAAACTACATGTTTTCTATAACATAAAGGTACATTTTCAATTTATGTGTATTTGTTTTAATAATACGAAGGAAATACCTAAGATATCGGTCGGATCACCCATTTTTATTCCGCTGCCCATCACATTCATTAGCGCTAGAAGCTCGGTGCGCTCTTGAAATAAAATAATCGAAGTAACAACTCTTCTTTCTTTTTCGTGTGGTTAGTGTCTAACCTGGTGTCGACAGTTTTTATGCCACCCATAGGCCTCTAACTTGGCTTCGCATGCCATCAAGAAATATCTCTCAGGCATGCTGGTTTCCTGACGATGTTTTCCTTCACCGTTTTTGAAGCAAGTGATAATTATATAATACGCACATAAATCTGAAAAGTCAGAGGTGCGTGCCTTGGGTTCGAACTCGAGACGTTTGAATTGGCAATCACACCACTAGGCTAACACTGCTGAAGCCATTGTTGGTAAGAAAAATTGTGTTTTTTTTCAGATATCAATAAATAATTATATTAAAATCCGACGCACATACGCAACGAAATCAATTTGATTAGTAATAAACCGAAATATATCATAGTACGGTTTAATTTAGTGTGATGATAACACACTAAGCGTATACTAAAGACCTTATTTGCGAGATTTATGGGACTTTTTTTCTTACTAGAAACACAGTGACATTTCAATGTTGCAATTACAAAAAAAAAAAAATGTTGTCGTCGGATAAAACAAATTTCTACTATTTTTTAAATTAACGAACGTCCTATGTGCTTGTGTGTCCTAATCCTAAATTTATATCACCTATTTTTGCGACAAAGCAGAAAAAGTTATTTTTTTTGTAATTTCTGCAAGTTTTGACATAAATACCTAATGATTATCCGTAGATATATGTATTATAATTATACATAGGAGCTGAAGAGTTTTTGGTTATTTGATTGAACGTGCTAATCTCTGGAACCAGTCGGATTTTTGCAATTTTATAGCCCAATAGCGCGGGCGGGTGATGCCAACGTGATGTGACGTGGTGGGTCAAAGAAGTTTTATAAAAATGTGTCTATATTGTGTATATGTTCTGTGATCATAGGACTCCCAAGCGAACGAAGTCGCGGGCAGCAGCTAGCATAGATAATAAATAAAATGCTGTTCGCTGGTAAGTGCATCAATTTTGAATTTGGCTGGATCGATTTTACAATTTTAACGTACTCCGAATCAGGTTTTTACGATAGGAATATTGGAAATAGGAAAATTCGGGAAAAGTGCATTTTCTATGGAATTTTTATATGATTTATTTTGGACAGGACAACGTCTATCGGGTCAGCTAATTAATAATAAAATAACATTGGAAATACTTCACTATAATATTTATTTATCATTTTTTACAATACATAGGTACTTAGGTACTTCCACAAAAAAACTCAGAACTAAATTTGCCAAAAATAATACAATAATCAGCTTAGCTGTAATAGTATGATAATTATTTAACATTGATTATAATATAAATAGAAAAAAAATATTATTTGTAGTACCTACTTTCTCTTTCTTCTTATTTAGTCTTTCTTTCCTCGGAATGGGTGGCGTTTACTGAAAAGCAACAAAAAAACATTAATTTTAAGTACCTACCTACAACGCTAGCACTAGGCAGGCGCCATCTTAATAATAAGCTGATACATCATTTTGACCGGTATGTATTTTTATTACGTTTTCAAGATATTTTATACCACCGTTTGTGTTACTGAAATCAAGCTTTGCGATAGGTGAATAATAACGAACAGTAGTAAGATTGTTTTATGAGCATACATACATACTGAAATTGTTAGTACAGTCGCGGAATGAAAAGGTTGATCACCTTAAGATCTGTTTTTGCTTGCTCAGTATATGTTATCAGTATCTGCTTTATCGACCGATACCTATGACACATTCCGTCATAATGAATGTCATTTCACTACATGGCCCACAGATACGTCTACTATGAGAATTGATCTATTTGCATTTTGGAAAAGCGAGTTAAAATAAAAAAAAATAAAACTATTTATCTCATTCATTCTTCAATTATTTCAGGAAGCAGAAAAGAGGACCGCAAAATATCGAACTTTGGTTTTGCGATCAGAACATTGAAAATCATATATGTGTAGATTTCAATCTAATCTTGTAACTTGTAATTTGTATAGGAAATAAACAGTTTTTTTTAATATTGTAAATATTTTAAGCACGTTTTAATAATTTAATAACGAGTAAAGCTTGCCGTGCTACTTAAATCACTGGTGTATACCCGTGTTCACAGAAATCAAACGAATTTAATGCTAGTAAAATATATTTCAACAAAACAAAAAATCACTTCTGTGAAAATATGTCGATTGGGATTTATTTGCGTGTCGTCTATAATGCAATCCCATTGAGTGTAAGGCGTTTCGTATTACTATTGGACAAACTTCATACATTTCAGAGTAATAATTGGTTGACAAAAAACCGTTATCTTCATATTGTCGTCTCATGTCGACTCTTTGTGCAGCACTAAGGGGTGGCGACCAGAATTATGACGATGATCAATCAGTTCACCTTCAGCATATCTTCGAATCCAGAATGTCACAGTATACCTGGTAAAATTTTGGTTCCGCGATATTTCACTGATAGTGTAGCCATCTTCGTGTTGATCAATAATAGCTGCTCTTTCTTGAATATTTAAATTTCTCGGCATTGTAAAATAACACGAATACAAGTGACATTGACAGGAACTGTTATTCACATTTATAGTTTTAATTATTATAAGCGAAGAGGATGTAATCATTAGATTTACCAAACTTGACACAACGTAATGGCAAGCTCAAACTAATAAAAAGGTTTTAGTAACTATTAATAGTCAAGGAACATTCGTCTTAGTAAATTTGAACTTTGTTGTCAAACAGTTAAACACAATTTTCAATACAACGCTCTCGTCTGTTACACAGTTTAAAAAGGTAACATGTGCTTGCAACGCGTAAATGAATTTATTTGAAAACTGATCAACCTTTTCATTCCGGGATTGTACAATCGCCAGCACATCAAGCTACTACGATCTGTCAAATTTCTTTAGTAGATTTTAATTTTAAACTTTATCGCTGAAACATTAGGTTTAAGGTTGATTGGGAAAGTTTGACAGTTTCGGGTAGCTTGATGTGCTGGCGGCTGTACTACTTGGGCTTTTTTAATGAGTGGCATAATACAGAGCTTTCGTTATTATTCGATTGCGTAGTTTTACAGGCCATCATGCCGATAATCTGTAGGTTATGGTTACTTACGCAGGAATAGTGAGGGTGTATATTTCGAATTTGGTGTTAATATCCTCGAGGTGGAATATATAATCGACGTATTCCTTGTCGGCTGGTATGGCGGGCGTTTCGAACACCAGGTTCATTATGTAGTCCTCAACGCAACTAAAACGAAAAAAAAAAAACAATCGTACAATGGTTAAAATTGGAACTAACGCCTCCATCCTGGTTTTTGTTTGATAAGTACAATTTCTGTGACAATTTCACAATTGTTTACCAACAACGCTTCCCTTTACCAATAGGCGTTGAATCAACGAACTAGTTGAATCAACCGTCTATCTCCAGTCAACGTATTAACGTTAACTGTTTATGAATCAACTAGTTAAATTCGTCAACGAGTTAACGTGCACTACTAAGGCACTACTAGTTGACGAACGTAAATCAACGTTGACGTTTCGTTAACGGAAAAACCTTCAACGACCCATCGCTACTTCCCTGTCAATGTCATTCAGACGCCAAAATATCCTTGTAAGACTATCTAAGACCCTAGATACACCTGCATTCGAGGAATGTTCGCCGATGAGGGGGGACGCGCTCGATGCGCATATTACGCGCGCCCTTGGACGGCAGCGCTTGATGTACTTCGTTAAATACTACCATTCCTACTACAAATAAATAAAATTTTACTGAGCGCCTAAAACGCAGTACAAGTCGCACGCCTCGGGCTGCTGTCATAACTGGTCCCTGGCCGTAAACTGTCATGATGACCTTCAGGACCAGTTGTCAAAATAAAACTACTTTCAGCATTCCAGGGTTTTGTTTGATAAGACTAAAAAGAAAAAATTCTCAAGACCATAATTAGGAGGCTATAAGAATAAACGGAGTAGTTACTAGACGGCTTTCGCAGGTACAAACCCTCCCACTAATGATAGATCGCAATAAAAAGCATAAACCTACCTAAGCCATACCTAAACCATAAAAACAAAACCCCTCTCGGCGACCTGGGAATGAGGCCCAGGACCCGGTGACATGAATGAAAATTTTGTGCCGTTCGCTGACACTACGAACTGGCCCATACCACTTTGCACCTTAGTATTACGGCACTGGATTCCAAAAGTTCTTCTGTTAGGTAATTGTAACGTTAAACTTACTAAGCACAAGGCTGGTAAGGCACCAGCTTCTCAATCCTGTTCGGTCTTATGAGCGTTACGTGCGGATCTGCTACAAGTTTTGTCGTTGGAGCCGCGCCTTTCGGCTGGCCTTTAGGTGTTGGCGCTGGTGGCTGACAGGAAACATTTATGATAAGAATAAATAGAAAAATTATAACAACATACAAAGAGTGACGCACCGAGAATAGTCAACAAGACCTATGGTCGACAACTACCTTTGTAAATTTATTGGTGGCACTATAGGTAGGGTGCCACAAGGATCTTTTGGCTCTTGACAAAAATTGATAGGAGAGCGTTTTTGGTAGGTAAATATTTGTGAACTTATAAGGAAAAATCAAGATTTTTGCCTAGCGCCAAATGATCCTTGTATAGCTCTAAAGGAATGATAGTAAAAAAAAAACCTGTCACAATAAATTACATTCAAGTTATTTCTCTACTTCGCTACGTTCATTATAATCCGTGTCACACTATAAAAAATATACCTATCAGTACAGTAAAGAAGAACTTAAGTTATATTAATAGAGTTATCCATTTAAAAAGTGTAAAAAGTCATCACCTTGACAGCGCCGTAAACAACTTCTATGAGACTCTTGACTTCACCCTCCAGGATCCTGAGAAACTTAGAGACATTCCACTTGGTCACTTCCTTGTGATTCCCGAGGAGAGGCATCAGCGTGGTGAATTCGCATTTCGCTAATCTGCATAGATTGCGAAACAACGTAGAATATTTTTAATACTTATATTAGGTAAATCACATTTATTTATTACTAGCTTCCGTCCGCGGCTTCGCCCGCGAGGTAATATGTCGATAAAAAGTAGCCTTTGTTGTTTTTTACCCATGGGCAAAATTTCATCCATATCCGTTCTGCCGTTTTAGCGTGAAAGCGTAGGTAACACTAACAAACAAACTCACTTTCGCATTTAAAATATTATAGGACAGCGTGCCGCTTTAATGATGACATTAATACGATTTCGCGTATTCGTTTTATGAAAATATTTGCATGTCATTAAACGTTATTATTTATTGATTTATTTTCAATTTTCTAAATTACCATCTTGGAGCAACATTTACTTAAAGAACTGTACCAAAGAGGTCATTTGCCGGGGTCACGGATCATAAGTAGGCGAATTGAAGGAATGCCACGCAATTTCTTAGAAATTATGCCATCAAAGGATCGGACCGATAGAACGTAAGCCAGATGGTAAGAAGCTTCATGAATGAATCTTTTACTCAGAGTGATCTCAATTTTGGTTGTTTTTTTATTATTCAGTTTGTTTGAAAATTTATTTTTTCAATTTATGAATTATTTTATTTTATTATCATTTTTATTATTACTGGCCACTAGCCGTAGCCCGTGTGTTAAATTAATGTCGCCATTGTAGCGGCACGTTGTGTAAGTATTATACCTATATAAGTTAGAAAGTTAGTATAATACTCTCCTTCTTCGTCTTTTATGAAAATACTAGCTACGCCTCGCGGTTTTGCCCGCATATGTCTCAATCCTGTGGGAATACATATATCTATGTCCTAATCCAGGTACACATACAAATGCTGATCGGCTCTTCTGTACACGGTGTGACGAGTTTTCAAGACCAAAGGTGCTAGTCAACCAAAGGTTTTGCTAGTCATCAAAGAAAAGTAGTCCGAGTCGTTGGCGCCGGATACGGTGAAGAGGACTATAGTTTCTTCCTAATATTATAAATTCGAAAGCGAGTATAACAAAAAAAAAAAAAAAACTTTCATTTCGACCAACAAAAGGGTCATAGACAGAGAAGACACATTTAAAAATATTTTAATATTATTTTTGGTTGTTTGTTACGGATTTGGATGAAATTTGGCAAATGGGCAGACAAGACCAGTTATTGTGCTATTCTGTAAAATCGCACGTGAAAACTTTGGTGAAGTGAGCTTGGAGTGAACTGTCACTGCCTTAGCATCAGTAGGTATCGATGACACTTACTGCTCACTCCACGCTCACTTCACCTAGGTTTTCATGGTGAGATGGTTACAGAATAGCAATGCTGGAGATGGACTACTTTTCATCCTGGTTCGCAGACGAATTCGCAGGCAACAGCTAGTTTGATAATATATCTTAGGGTCCCCGCACACGGGCCACCGGCCACAACCACAAAACGCCGCCACCGGCATATATCCGGTAGTAGGCGCCGTGGCGTTTGTGGTTGTGGCCGGTGGCCCGTGTGCGGAGACCCTTAATGGTGCTTACCTTACAAGGTCGTCAATACCCCTCAGCACTTTTATCGTGGTGGCATCGGCCAAATTGTTGGCATCCTGCTTCCGTTGTGTACTCGCTCGTAAATTTTCCAGCTCTATTGTCATGGCCGCTATTCTTTTGTCTTGCTTCTCCTCTCGTGCCTCGTTTATATCGCGCTGGTCAACTAGAGTTTGAAGCTATCATTAATCATAGCTATACAAGGATCTTTTTGCGTGTGGCCAATATTGAAACTAACGCCGCTATCTTGTTTTTAGTGGTCCGTATCCGAAGGGTGCCAAACGGAATCGCATTACTAATCTGAAGAAGGCTGTATCTCATGAATCGTATTATTAAGATATTTGCATGACATTTCCACAGATTGTGTATTTCTGTTGCGGCTAATTTATCAACAAATTACAAGGAATGTTCGGCGTTTTTGGCTAAGTACACGCCGCGGAGCCGTGTTCGTAAAATGCGGTGGTCGGGCACGTCATGACATGCTATAATGTTAGGTACTAAAGTTTGTGTTAACAATATGGACACTTAAAAAAATACAATTTACAACTTTCAGCGCTGAGTTTAGCGTTGAAAGTTCAACAGCGCGCTTTTATTTAGGCTTTAATGTACCTGTGTCCTCTAGTGTTAGTGAAAACAGACATTAATTTATACTTATATAACCTCTCATTCATAAACGTTGCTTAGGTTAAGTACTGATTAGCGTCTGTTTAACCATTCATTTTTGGAATTTAAACGACTCTTAACTTTAAGCAACGTTTATGAATAAGAGGGTAAATTTGTATTATGTGGTGGATGGAGACTCCTCCGTGTCTCGGAAAGCAGGTTAAGCCGTTGGCCCCGGCTGTCATTCGTGGATCTTTAACAGTCGTTACGGGTCGTAAGAAGCCCAAAAGTGTGACATTAGCCCCGGCTGTCATTCGTGGATCTTTGACAGTAGTTACGGGTCGTTAGAAGCCCAAAAGTGTGACATTGGTCCCGGCTGTCATACGTGGATCTTGGACAGCCGTTACGGGTCGTTAAAAGCCCGAAAGTCTGACAACCAGTCTTACCAAGGGGTATCGTATTGCCCAGTTACTGGGTTGTGGAGGTCTGATAGGCAGTCACTCCATGTAAAATACTGCTATTCAGCTGCATTCGGTTAGACTGGAAGCCGACCTCAAAATAGTTGGGAAGAGGCTAGGCAGCAGATTGATTGATTAAATGTGTAATAATAAGTAACAGAAAAGGTTCATCCAAAAAAACTCACAAATCCTCTGCCTCAACGTTTCCACTTCTTTCCTGAGTAAAATAGCCTCCTGTAGAACTGCGCACAGTAGCACGAAACAGGAGAAGTTCTCAATCTCACCTATTTGAAAGCGGTTAATGATCGTGGGCACGTTTTCGGAACCAGCGTAAGCCTAGAAAACCAGATTAATTTGAAAGCTTGATGTGCTGAAGAAGCCGAATCTGAAATTCTGAATGTAGTGTAAACTTTAGTTACTATCTAGGTAATTTATTTATTAAAACTTTATGCACAAGTAAAAAATACTGTACAAAGACGGACTTTAATGCTTTTTTTTTTGGGTGGGAAATTGTAAAGTTTCTTCTCCCGTCTGGGCGGAGACTCTTACTCTCATTAAAACCCACCCGTGTTCCTTCAGTAGCCTGCGTGTTGCCAGGGGACTTTCGGACTTTGCCGCGACCCCGGCGGACTTTAATGCCTGAGACATTTTCTACCAGTCAACCTTAGGGTGGGGCGGAGCAAAACATGGCAGGTGTAACATAGGGTATAGACAACTTGAAAAAACATAAGTACTAATACATAGATACATACATATAAACAGAATAAACTTGATCGGGAGAAATAACGATAGGTAGAGGAGAAAACAAATCCAGCAAATCACTACCTAGGACGATTTTTGCTATGCGTTGATTTGCGGTGCGGCCACCTCAAATGTGCGCTTAACAGTCTTTATCTTTAATAAATTAATTTACTTCAACTAATTTACGCCCATTGCCAAACATAAAATAACATAAATAGTACAACGATCGACAAGCAGTGGGGGCTCAGTGAAGACGGCCGCGACTTACGAGTTGAACCCTGACAGGCACTTTGTTTAAATTATTTCATCACCTCTCTCAAAACGATTAAGGAAAACATCGCGAGGAAACCGGCATGTCCTAGTACCAAAAATTCAGAGACATGCATCTACCGATTCACACTGGGTCCGCATGGTAGATTACAGCCCTATCATAGAAAGGAAGCCTGTGTCCCAGCAGTGGGAACATAAAATAGGCTGATTATGCTATACTATGCTAATACGACGATACAATGTAAATCGAAAAATAATTGTTATCGTTTTTCATTTAAAATTCAAATTTTTTACTTCACTTACAAATATTTCAAGAAGCAAAGCGTCGTGTCTAGCGATGTCTTTTTCGCAAGCCTGCATCTCCTCCAGTCGCTTCATCTCCTCAATCTCATCTGCCTCACAGATTCTCCGAGAACCTTTTACTCGTAGGAACTCTTCCAGCTTTGCCAGATGATTCAGTTCACCTTCGAAAGATTGCATCTCCTGCAAAAATGTTTCGGAAAAAAATGTTTGTCCAAGTTTTGTAATATATGTGGGTGCAGTTGAAAAACAATCCAATCTCTGAGTGTAAACGAATAGAAAAAGTCCTGCTTTCTTCATAAACCGTTATAACGCGTTAGAAACCTTTCTCAAAAACCCTTGTAAAAGAAGGACATTAACCGTAAACACCCATTCAGTACGCTGCTGGCAAGTTTTAACTACTAAAATCGAGCAATTCTCGAAAATTTCTATACAATCTTAGAATTGCCATAAACTGCTCGGTGTCACCGATATCAAGAATTACGTTATGTTGCCATTGCAAGCGCATACATTAGAAAAAGTTCCGCTTTGTACTTCGTCTCTATCACATACCATACCGTACCAGTGTAGATATCTTTCCAAAGTTTGACATGTCTGTCATAGTAACGCTTCGATGCGGAAGACGAGGGACAGGATGTTGTGACGAAAGCTTGGCAGAGGCCTATGACCAGCAGTCGACTGCGAAACGTTATGTTGATGGATTGACCCATATAGTAGCTCATTAAATACGTACGGCAATATCTCTATTCAGTTGGAATAGTCCTTTCCACTTCAGAGCCTCTAGTTTTCGGCAGCACTCGTCCCTGTTTGCGAAGGCCACGGAGGCTATCTCGAATATATCCATGAGGTACAACTTTCCTTTCAGCAGCTTGCCTATGGTGCGATTCCATTGGATGTTGAAGCCGTTCCTGGGTAAACCGTAATTTTGCGTAATTATCTTACACTCAAAGTGAAACGACTGAACACAAAATTAATGAAAAGTGAAAAATTTATTAATTAATAATTTCAGCAATCAGCTTCTTTCTTTCACTCACCTACCGCAAGATTGAAAACGGAAATAATGGATGACTATTTAATTTTGACGGAGTCGTGTGAACTTGGAATGAAACAAAAATGAACCTAACCAGTAAACCATATATTCAAATTCGGGCTATGTCGGTTACCTTGGTGCTCCTGCGGATCCTGCTTCGATCACGTAGGGGAACTCCAAGCATACAGCTTAAAAAGCATACTATCTATCAACAATAGTTTCGTCACTAATACCAGTACTAACCTCTCAACTAGTAGTCTGTGTATCTCTTCTCTCACTCGTCGGTTATCCGTATTGACCACACAGAATCTCTTGGTGGCCAGGTCTAGTCTGTTCTCCATACGTCGAAGACGGTTGTTGGCGTTCTCTATCATTCCTAGTTCCTATAAATTAATTTCTAAAAATTACGAGACTCTTCCAAAGGGATGAGTTTTAGAATTCGTTCGGATTTTTGTCTCTGTCACTAACTGTGACTCATTGTATACATGTACTATACGACATACGATGTACAGGTAGTAGAGATATTGACGCGCAAAATGTAACCATGGTTTCCCACGAAAAATTTCTGCGCTAGGCATCTGTATTCTAGATTTAAAGTTTTCCTCGGATATTAAAAAAATAAAAGCTGTTGCATAGAAGCGTGTACGCGGTCAAAATGCATTTCTTTTAAATCACTGACGAAAAATTTCGACGCAGGGATAAAATTAAGCGCATATTCCCTCATTTCGATATATTGCACATTATAAAGAATCACTCTGTACAACTTCACGGTATACTCCACGCTTTACTTCACGTCCAGTTCCAGCCAGCGTCAGGCACTAGTTGTCTGGCATTTTTGCTGAACTGAGTCTATTTGGCGCAGCCGCGAGGCACGCTTCCCTTTGTAATTTCTTACTATAACTACCTACACTTTTTATTTGTTTCCTTTTTTTAATTGTTTCTTTTTTACTTGTAGTTACGTTGTTGTCTGTGCTAAATAAATGTATTTTCTTTTCATTCTTTCTTTCTTTATCAGTGCTAAAACATGCTCTCTAGCAGGAGGTCTATATAAATTGAAAATCAAATAATATTAGTCAAAACTTTATTGAAGCCGGAATTCACCAAATTTTTTTTACTGTAAATTTATTTGGTCCTTATAGACTGACCGAATTAATACTACGTATCCCTTACTTGCGTTTTCGAGTACTCACATCTGCCTCGGTAGGGACTTTCTTGGAGAGTTCCATGACATTCTTCTGCGCGAGGTAATTGAGGCAGTCCAGCTCTGCTTGCTGAGCCCTCTCGTCTCTCAGCTCACTCTCCAGCTGCTCATACTCCACTATGGACTTGTGAGTCCCACTCTTCACGTAAGCGTCGCGAATTGCATGCTGACCTTTCCTGGCAAGCTGAAGATGATTGTATAATGTAAAGGTAAAGGCTTGACTAGACTAGGCTAGGTTAAGTAAACCGCACGGTTTAATTGTATTTGTAACATACCTACCCTATGTTAAAGAAACAATAAAAGACCAACTGTCCAAAACCCTAAACAGTGTTATAGACGCTGCAAATAATTTGCTTCAATGTTATTGTGTGCCACACGAAAACACTTGCATCGTGTACCTAAATGGGGGCTCGAGTTTAAAAATATATATATGTGGCAGGGAAATGAGGAAACCAGGGATTTCACGAAATCCCTAGGGATACCACGAAATCACGGTAGATGTAGAATATTCTTGTTTATTACGTCTTCTTACTAAAAATGTTTGCAATTCAACTCTTTATTATTGGCTTTTGTGGACATGATAATTATTCAATTTGTTACAGTTGTATTATCAATTTACTAATCACGTCATTTGGTTTAAATTGTTTTTTTAATTATTTGTCTTTTATGTGAGAACGTTGTAGACTTAGAGGACTGTAGATTTATTGAACATTGTTACCTGGTACTTGTTGCTTAGCCTACATTGTCCACCTATGCTTACTAACATGGAAATTTGAAAATATTGTAAAAGGAGTGTCTTGCTGGCTCTTCTCCATAGGAAACGACCAATTGGCCCGTGCACCTAGCTTCATCGTTTCATAAGTGCCCATGTAGGTTTATGTGAAATAAAATATTTTGATTTTGATTTTGGTTGTGCCCTTCCGGCGGGCAACTCGAATTTTATTTGTACTGCTGTCTCTAGGCGCTGCGCGCTGCTGGCGCGACGATTCCGTGATCTGTGCTCTATGACATTAATAAATAAAAAGAGATTTGAACAACTAACATTGATGCACAGCAGGGTTTCTTTAAGCTCATACGTCAGAATGTTGAGCTGCTTCTCCTGTGGCGCCAGCTGAGGTATACCACCAGCTCGCTTCTCCACGCTGCATTGTGGCGCAAGTTTCAGGTACTGTGGGCAGCAACAGACAGTATTATTATTTATTTTTACTTTATCATAAAACGGCTATCCGCTTATTAGCTTAGTTCAAGAAAATTGGACAAAAATCATACACTCATCTAACAGAACTCGATACATCCTACATGATCGTCTTCCATCCGTTCGCATAAATGTCACAGTTAGGTTTAGCGTCAAAGTTGCATCAGAGTAATGAAGATAATTGATACTGTTAGTGCTTCTGGAAGTTATAAGAGGTAAAAGATGTCTTAAAGCAGAGCTACTAGTCCAAATTTGCCTTCTTTAGATACAGGTCGATTCAAACTTAACGGCGGCTCGGA
This sequence comes from Lithophane leautieri, assembly GCA_949152455.1. NCBI lineage: Eukaryota > Metazoa > Arthropoda > Insecta > Lepidoptera > Noctuidae > Lithophane > Lithophane leautieri. The sequence goes on from OX424478.1 coordinate 13,740,032, forward strand.
ATTAGCTACTCGCTGCGCAATACCCCACCCCTCTCCCCCGCTGATACATGAAATTGTTACTGCGCAGCGACTCGCCCCATGTTCTGAGCCGCCATTAAGTTTGAATCGAACTACTTATACTAGACTGGTGACCCGACATACGTTGCCTGTCCAAAAAACATTTCATAAAAAAATCCCATAGATATCAGCACCCTTATTGCGTAATACACGAACAATCAGAATCGGAATCGGTTCGAAACAAATGTCTAATCCATTGCTTCATAAGTTCCTAAGTTACGTTGTCGAGCTGATTTTTTTTTCGAACTTATGAAGCAATGGATTAGACATTTGTTTCAAACCGATTCCAATTCGGACCGATCGTGCATTACGCAATTAGGGTGCAGGAAGGTCATCAAGCTATCCCGAATATGATTTTTTTTTGGTCTAGGAAGGAAATTCTTCCTTCTTCTTTTTTGTGTGGTTAGTGTGGCTAACCTGGTGTCAGAGTTTTTATGCCACCCAAGGTCTTCTGATCTGGCTTCACATGCCATCGATATAATAATAATATATATCACTCGGGGCGGTTTCCTCCACCGAGCACCCATTAGATCATATTCCATCATTTACCTCTGTCGCCAAGTATTGTCGCTGCGTGTAGCTGGATCAACTTCTTAAAATTCATGGCCCATCCTCAGACCAAATAAAAAACCAAGACTCAGAGAATTGTGAATAATACAGTGAAGCATGCCAAAACACCTCCGTTCTGTACATACACGCTCACACGCACACATTTACAATCAAACTACACCTCACTACACACTGTTTACGAAACCGGTCTCATGTTACTGTTGACAGCACTCTGTCTTGGTTTTTTATTAGGTCTGAGGGGCCATCATGGATTTCTATCACTGTGGACACGTGGCGATAAGTGCTTAAATCTACGTCAGAGAGTCAGCCTCGCTGCCAGCTTGATGACTGCTGGCTTCCTATAATATTAATACCACAGAATGAGCCGAAGTATTCTACATGATACGAAAGAAGAAGCTTGCTTACAGTTCTCACGGCATTGCTGAGCTCTGCTTCTGGGTCCGCAACCTTCTGTTCCACCTGCTGTGGTTTCCGTTCCTCTTTGGGCGGCATTTTGATAAACAATTACTAAAATATAGGAATACAATAAAAGTAAATAAGGTTAGAATGTTCAATAAATAAATGTTTTGCGTATGACCAAAGAGTAGAAAATTAGTATTTATGGGACGTAAGACGTTCACGTTGACATCTTAGGTGCTTTTGAAATGCTTAATTCTTCTTTATTTTTGATGTTCTTTGTTGAGGTTGCCAAACAGTTTAAGAAGAAAGGTTTTTTAGCTTTCTGAATTAAGACTTTTTCATGATTGATTGTGTGAAGTGTGATTTCTTGCAAGCAAGGAACATATACTCACCTACGGCGAGCTTGCAAGTGATGAATCATGCTCTATCCTACGACCCTGGAATGCCTTGACGCAATATACCTACAAACTTTCATTTGCAGTTGGAATGTATGGGAGAACATGTTTTTCAACTACAATGTTAAGTTTTTCTTGGGATAAATTCATCCTAACTACGGAACCCTTCATTGCGCGTGGTCCGACACGCATTTGGCCGGTTTTTTCTTTACCTACCAATGAATCTGCCTAGCCTTTATTCCCAAATATGTTGGGGTCGGCTTGTAGTCTAATCGGATGCAGCTGTTACCGTATTTTACATGGAGCGACCTCCACAACCCAGTTACTGGGTAACACCGATACACCTTGGTAATATTGGTTGTCAGACTTTTTCATTTTCCCTAATATGAGACGATACTTCATCATTTAGGATAGGTAGGTAATAAAAATATGATTTTCCGTTTAAACTCATTCTTTATTTATTAATTCCATAAACATAATATAATTATTTATAATGATATTTCTAGTCACTATTAAGATCTTATAAATTACGATTATTTAAGTACTTATGAAAATGTGTTTATTAAGTACATTTGTACTAATAACACGATGGATTGGTTCATGTAGTAAAATACCTATGTATTAATGTACATAAATAATTCAAATGGATTTATTACATATATTATCTTGCAAAAAAAAAACTTTTTGTCCTTGCAACCAAACGTTACCTTACTAGGTAGGTAATGAAATAAGTACTGCTTTAATGTTTCTCTCCAGAATAACAAACAGTCATTTTTAAATGTTAAAAATGAAAATGTTTCATAAAGAGTTGAATAAAATTTTCTTAATTTGGTAAAATTAAAATGGTAGGTATCTACTCTACTAAATTGAAAACCGTTTGTAAGTATTTTTAACGCATCGAAGAATTTTTGCCGGTTTTGTAGTAGCTAATGTAATAAGTCCAAAGAATTTATAAAAAATGGAATGACTAAGAAGTTATACTCGCCATAACAGTGTTTTGTGCTAAATAGAAAATAAAATAAAAATACAGAAAACTATTGGTAAAATAAAATGTTTTGCAAATTAGATTCCGGATACAGCAACTATAAAATCAATATTTTAATTCAGTAATTATTAGTTCAGTCTTAAAAATAAATTAAGTACAATAATATCTCTTCCAAATAAGTGATGACAATTATTTTATTTTAAATCTTATTCCAATGACATAAAGTATAAAGTTGATCGTGCAACTATATACACATAAATACATTTTGCAATAATTTATATTGCTTTTGCATTATCCTATTGCATTGTTGAGTAAAATATTAATATCATAGAATATAGAAAAATGGAAAATATTATATACTGGTTTAAAAAATATATAAAAATTACAACAGCGCCCCTACCGGTTAATTGTTAACTAAGCAAGATAAAATTCGAAGGTATCCTATTTTTCCCATTCTTTTATAGTCTATAAATCAAGTTTCACAAAATAATATATGAATTAATGAATTAATATTTCATTGTAATTTAATTAATTTAATTTATAAGTTCATTTGAGTTTAAAACATATAATTATTATAAATATATTTTTTTACTTTGCCTAGGATCATTTGATTAAGAGGTTTATTTTAATTTTTAGATCCGAACAGACAGGGCCAAACATATTTTTTGTAAAATCATAATTTATGTTGGTGTTGACAGTAGTTTTCGACGACAAGAAATGGATATTTAAAAGAAAAAATAACATGTTTTGCACTGTTGTATTTTTAGGTATGTTTTCAATTGAAAACAAATATTCAATGTATTAATATGTGAGCAACATATTATTTTATATACTTGAGCACGTTTATAATATAAATATTTAAATATATTATTTGTAGAACAGTACGATATTTATTTTTGTGAACCTATTCTTACTGACAATCGTGTGGTAAGATGTTACACACATTTTCATTATTTTACATGCATAAATGCACTATTAAGAGAGCTATATTAATTCTCCCGGCTGGTATTGTTATGGAAGTAAAAGTGCTCTCATTTATTTATTTCTAAATCTTTAGAAAACTGTTGTCGAATTTGGCTAGATCACTGTCACGCACGAAAGTCAAGATGATCAAACTTTTTTAAACGATAGATAAACTATGAAGTCTACTTTATTTCTAATATGACTTCATAGTTTACCTACAATAGAAATATATTTAATATACAGACCATGCTTGTTCGACGAACAATTAATTGACTGTGTCCTAATAAGTGATCAACGCGTGAATATGCGCTCTCCTCGTTCATTTTGTTTGGCCGACTGACGGAGCGCGCCTTTCGGTTTACCGAACGAAATGTGTGACAAAAATGAACGTGACGATTGCATATTCGCGCGACGATCGCTTATGTTAGGACAAGGCTTTATCTTTACAATTTTCTTTGATGTCAGTGTGAAAATACAACATAATATTTTCTAACGCTGTATCGGTATATTATTAATATAAAATCAATTGACATTTCTATAGAAAAGGCACTTTACAAGGCCAGGTACTCTTAAGGCACAGTATAATATTAAGTACCAACTACATTACTATTGCAAAACAATTCAAAATGTATGTATATATTTAAATATAATTATGTGATATTTTACTAAAATTCGTGAATTATTCTACACACAAATTATTCTAAAAATTCCACCAGATCTTGTTAAATTCGTCTGTTTTATACTACTGATCAATGCCCACAATGGCCGGCGAAGGCGTGCCATTGTCTTGGTTATTTTACACAATTTTTAATCAGAGATATCACGGTCACAATGACGTAATCAATAAAGATCAATGACAACACAATGGCGCCGATTCCCTTGTTCAGCAAGGGGATAAAGCAGTGTCCTACGGCTCTATTGAATCCAAAGCGGAGAATTGACATTTCTTGCTGACAGACAGCTCGAGAAAAGGCCGACAGATGGACTGTTCGAGATTTCAAATTAGTTTATTTCAACTAGGTACTGATTCTGATTTTTCGACTGACTAATATGCGCGGAAATTTAAGGTTAACTAAAATTGACAGCTCTAATATATCTTTCTTGACTTGTTAGAGAGAAGAAGATGGAAATAGCCCAAATAAAGTGTCGCTTGTGCACAACAGAACTGGCACCAATATCAATATTCGCCGGTCAATGTGAACAGACGTCAAAGTGGAGCATACCAGTATTCTGTAAAACATAAGGTAATGTAAATAATATGGCTATTAAATGTTCTTCATTATTTAGCAATCTATTTCTATTATAACTAAAGGCCTGTTTTACCACTTTTTAATACTTAATATAGTTAAAGAGACTGAGTAATACCAGATTGGAAAATATTACTAAAACCTTGTTTTTTAAGGCAACTCTAACATTTTAGCAGCTTGCACTTACATTTATTATTTAAAGTTACAGCAGTACCCAACTGATATGGCTTACCGTTGTACCTGCGCAGAAGATGATTTTTCAAAGCGCGGGAAATGCTATTGACCAATCGGCACGCACCACGCACCGCGCTTCTTTTTCCTGTACCGCTATTGGTCGGCAGCTGCCGCCATGTTAGCGCGCGCCGCGTGGCATGTTAGTCAGCCGCCATACTTGAGTGACTTGCGAGTGAGACGGAACTAACTGCTGCAGTGTATTATGAACCTTATAGCAGTGATCTAAGGTTGATTGTAAGTTTTAGCATTCTTTCGTTAATCTTCGGGGCCATACTTTCTTTTCTGTGCGAACAAAGATTCACGACGCGCCTTATTAGTTGGGTACCACTTGTACTGCATACCAATGGTACGGTTAGAGTCTTGCGGCCCTCGATACTCCCCATTCACCTGTTATGTATTTTTTTTCGATGTAAGTAAGTTATATTTTGTCAGTGAAGTTCTAACAGAGCGTAAGTCATTTTATGAGTGTTTTGAGATTTGAATGTCATTGGATAAAGCTTTATGCCGCGCATCGTATCGACCAATCAAAACACGATAACCTGACCAATACGAACGCGTTATTTGACAAATAGTTACACTGCGTATCTCAGTTGTTGGCGCCAACACTGCTTATGTCAGCTATTCATGTATAAATTCGTCATGCATTAAGTGCTCCGATGTTGTGATTTCGATTTAAGGTATTATAGGGGTCTTGATGTTTATTCCCAATAATATCGATTTAATGTTATGTGGTCACGGTTTCGTTACGGGTCGTCAGAATCCCGAAAGTCTGACAACCAGTCATGCAGTCGCTCCATGTAAAATACTGCTATTCTGCTGCATCCGGTTAGACTGGAAGCCGACCCCAACATGGTTGGGAAAAGGCTAGGCAGATGATGTGGTCACGGTTTGGTTACATTAATTTCACTCTTCTGTAATGTAGCCATTTTTAACTTACGTACTGTTAGAACTTCACCGATTTTTGTATTCACGTGTTTCTGTGACAAAAACCTGTTTTTTTTCATTCGAAATAATTAACGAAAATAGTTAGTTACACTCACAAACGATTGCAAGGAAATTTGTCTACAGCCCATACCTAGAGGTATAACAATCATTCCAGCTTGCTTACTATCAACTCAGATTTTTTCTAATAGAAAAATCGAATTATAATTTCGCCTGAATCGGGCTTTTAACCCGTCAGGCTTGCAAGACCATGCAAAACCAATACGTGTTTTTAGGGTTCCGCACCCAAAGGGTAAAACGGGGCCCTATTACTAAGACTCCGCTGTCCGTCCGTCTGTCTGTCTGTTACCAGGCTGTATTTCATGAACCGTGATAGTTAGACAGTTGAAATTTTCACAGATGATGTATTTCTGTTGCCGCTATAACAAAAAATACTAAAAAACCGAGTAAAATAAATATGTAAGGGGGCTTTCATACTACAAACGTGATTTTATGCCGTTTTCATAAATAATAGTAGGTACGGAACCCTTCTTTCGCGAGTCCGACTCGCATTGGCCGGTTTTTTTTTTAAATTCTTTACTAGCAGGTAGGTTCTACTCAGCCTCTTTGAAAAAGACATTTGTATTAAATTATCGCAATTCTACCTAATTAGTATTTTAACTTGGTAGAATCAGGCGGTTAAACTAAGTTTACACTTTAGGTGCACCAAACATCTCACTTGAAGTGAAGATTTACGTATAATTATATAAGTACCAACTATACACACATAGTTATGGTAATCTCAATTTAATAAAACGTTATTTACAAATAAAGCAATGGGTAGTAAGTTAATTTTTAAAATGGCTGATGTATTAAAATGGCGGATTATTATGACTTATTTTACGTTAGACTTCATTTTTCGTTTCACATCGAATCGTATTTATAATTTTATCGTTAGTCGGACACATTATGTTAAATCTCTTGGATGTTTGTCCGTCTAGTAACTTAACTTATCTGTTGTACTAAATCCGCCCTACCGGGTAGAAGAATGCCCAAATGTCATTATACCAGCCATTTTACAGTGAAAAACTAAAAAGACACAATAAAACATTAAAAATTAAACGTAAACTAACTATAAACAATCTAATTAGGACACTAACTAACACTGCGATAGTGTATACATCACACGGTTTATAAAATAAAATTAGAAAATAACCTAAAAACTCGGTGAACGCGGACGCGTCCATACGGTAAGCCAAGATGGCGGACGCGGCAATTAATTTTGATAGATTTTTGTACAAAAGTATTAAAAATAAACTGTAGGCAGCTGGTAATGTTGATGGATGGTAATATTTGATGATGATAAGGTAGAGAGTTGATATGGTAGAGTGGTCTATGGCTTCATAGAGCCGAACCAAGAGTGGGGTACAACAGATCACCGGTGAAAAAATCCGAGGAGTCGAGACGTTCTGGTGGGGGGTGGCTGTTCGGGGAGCTTCCTTCGCTTCTCTTGCGTGGTCAGCTTGTGTTTCATCTGCTCGTCGATGAGCTCTTGCATATCCATCTGGAATTTTAAAGAGTTTTTAAGTAACATTTTGGAAATATTACCCAATTCAGGCAGGTCTTATTACAATAATCATGATGAGTCCAGCTCAGACCACATAAAAAACTAAGAAGACGGAGCGCTGCGAACAATACAGTGACGCATGCTAAAACTACACCAAAGCTCTGTGCATACACGCGCTTACACACACATTGACAACTATTTACAATGACACTACAATCAAACTACACCACACTAAGTGCACATATGTTTACGAAACCGGCCTCAAGTCACTGTTGACAGCGCTCTGTCTTGGTTTTTTATTTGGTCTCAGGGGTCCAGTCAAATCCTGTGGGCTATGTGGGTATGTTACAGTAACATTGTATCAAAGGACCAAATATTATCTCTAAACAATTCCAATATTTCGTTCAAATACTAGAATGCAACTTTCGACCTTACACTTGAAAAGTATCAGAGCAGGGGTCGTATTATGAAGTATAATGCCATTATTATTCCACTGCGAAAAAAGGATGGTGCTATCGGCCTTCTATAACTCCGTCTCAGTCTCACACTGGAAAAATGGTGGCATTAATTCGTCATAATACGGCACTTGCACGGCGCTATTTCATTTAGTTCCACAACTCAACAATTATTTGTTTGGTATTTTAACGATTCTTTTACAATTAGTCAAGCCTCATCAAAAAAGGTTTAAAAGACTTCAAGTTAATTCGGAGTAAAATGTCAGATCCAGTACTTATGATTAGGAATTAGTAGACTGCGAATGATTTACGAAAGTACATTTCATATATTCTCGGTATGATTTACGAGATTTTTTGGAAAAAAGTCCTGCCTTCCTTTTAATTATTTATAGTGATTTTATCACGAAAAGAAAAAAGATGGATCTTATTAAAATGTATGATTTCTAAGTTTACTTATAACAAAATACTGTATAATTTAATTAAAAATTCTTTTGCTACTACTAGCGCCATCTAGTATTAGCTACGTGTACCAATGTTCAACTGAGAATAAATTAGTCGTTGAAAAACCGCCACTGCGTTTTAATAGATCTCAAGTGATAGAGCACCATACATAACTTTATCAGTAAGAAAAAGAGAAGAAGCGAGCGCGATAGTTCTTGTCACCAACCTACACTGAATCGTCAAGAAAAAGACCGTTTAAAAAAAAAAAAAACATCGTATAAGAAAAACCCTGTCCGATCCGTGAGGGTTTTGTTAAGAATCATACTGAGAGTCTATTTAAATGGTATTTTTTGGAAAAAAGAAAAAAAATCGCCGTTTTTTTTTATGGGGATTTTTACCGGTTTTTTATGACCACTGTAGAAAATTTGCTAATTTATAATGAAATTGGGGTAATTTTGGTACTAAGAATGTGAATTTCAAATTGCAATAACTTTTTTATTTTCAATAACAATAAATTTTTTTTGTTTTTTTTTTGCAGTACCTATGTGCCCCTTTCGGATCGGACAGGATTTTTGTTACATGCTTTATAAACATCCTAATTGATAACCTCCTCCTTTTAGAAGTCGGTTAGAAAGCACAATTTCTTGACTTTGTATTTAAGAATAACGTAAAACCATCCAGGTTTTGTTACGTACCTGCCACTGCTCCAGTTGCTGCCCAAGGTCCACCTTCTGGCGAACAGCTTCGTACAGCTGACTGTTGGCTTGCATCAGCTCCACCCTGGTCTTGGCGAGGGCCACCTGGAAAGTAAGTAGAACATGTATTGCGACCTTCTGTAATATGGCTAAAGATTTGCACGACTGGTCCTAAGAGGAAATTAAAGCAGAATTTAAGCATAACGGACTTCTATGTAAAATTATATAAATTCTGTGGCTTTTCTCATATTCTATTTGGTCCTGCTTGCCTGAATGAAGAAGTATTGTTTGCTAAAAGTATTACTGTATCAATCATGTAGTGGTCGCTCGGATTTTAATTGCCTACGTATTTTATGGTCTTATCTGGTCTTTCTTTGAGGAGCTCGTGGCTAAGTAATAACAGCCGCATGGGTCGATTCATCCGGTTAAGCTACGCTTGCCGGGGTTGGTCCGTGGATGGGTGCCCATCTTTACATGTCGAGACTCCTCCGTGTGTCGGAATGCACGTTAAACCGTTGAACCGGCTGTCATTTTTTGAGCTTTGACAGTCGTTACGGGTTTTCAGAAGCCCGAAAGTCTGACAACCAGTCTTGCCAAGAGGTATCGTATTCCCAGGTACTGGGTTGTGGAGGTCAAATAGGCAGTCGCTCCTTGTAAAATTATGGTATTCAGCTGCATCCGGTTAGACTGGAAGCCGACCCTAACATGGTTGGGAAAAGGCTAGGCAGATGATGATTTTCTGGTAATATTTATCAGACGTCTTGGACCTGACAGAACCTTGTAGGACACTCAGACCAACTAAAAAACCAAGACAGAGACAACAACAGTGACGTGAGGCCGATTTTGTAAACATGTGTGCACTTAGTTTGGTGTAGTTTGATTGTAGTGTCATTGTAAATAGTTGTAAATGTGTGTGTCTGAGCGTGTATGCACAGAGCGATGGTGTAGTTTTAGCATGCTTCACTGTATTGTTCGCAGCGCTCCGTCTTGGTTTTTTATTTGGTCTGAGATAGGCCATAATAGGATGACCTCCAAGGTTCAGTTCTGGAAAGGGAAGTGAAGGTCCTTACCTCAGCAGCCTTCTTCCTCTCCATGGCGTCGTCTCTCTCCTGCCGCGCCTTTGTGACGGCCTCATCGTTCTGTAGACTGCTGTAGTTGGCGTCGTTCATCAGATTGTCACGCTCCTCGGCAGCCGCGCGGAGTTCCACTTCAGCCACCGACAGCTGGAACAGGAGAAAATTATTTTTCTCAAACATGCTTGGAAATTCGAGCATTATTTTGACAACATTTTTCGAGACAAATAAAATAAATTTACCAAAAAAAAAAAAAAACGATTTGGCTTGCAAATTGAACTGTTAGTAAAGAAGAAACAAATGAACAATTACAATTGTTCGCCATTGATTCTGGAATTTTTATATAAGTTACTCGGTTTGAATTTCCGCGCATTATTTGAGAAAAGTACTATACAAGCCTTGGCCGCAATCCCCTTATTGCTGGCCGCAACAGTAATGTACTATTAATATTAGTTATCGTACCACGCTGCTGATTAAGAAATAATTCTAAGAAAAAAAACTCTTCTTTTGGGCTCTCTAAACTAAGTTTTTTTTGTCACTCTTCAACTATCATCACTTGCTGTTGTACCCGCGTGGTAGATTACCGCCCACTCCCTCTCGAAGAGTCCAGAGGCCTTTGTCCCAGCAGTGGGAACATTATAGGTTGATTATGTTGTACCAAATTAAACAGTTTTTACAGAGAAGTTGCCGGCCGTTTTTGCAGGTTGTATCACTAATTATGAATACAATATTTTGATTTACTGATAAACAGATTTCCTCAAGGGATCGTATCTAAAATTAACGTTAGAAACATTCTAAAACACGGACAAAGTAAAGCTTCGTGCGAATGCTAATGAGTGCGCGACTGATTCCTTTAAGGAACGCGGATCATGACTGTAGTTACACAAACAAAATTTTGTTAATGGACTGACATCTAAGCCACGCACGTGCGAAATACGTACTTAAACAACATTACAGATCTCTGTACATCTGTAATGTTGTTTTCATTCATAACAATGATATTTCATCAACTCCTCTCACAAACATTGTTTTCTCCGGATCTCTCACGGTGGCTTATTTCCGCATCAACTGATCGTTCCGCGAATTGCTCGGGCGCAGTTCAAGCATTATTGTTTGTGTTCGTGAAGCAACGTATTGTGATATTTGTGTGTTATCAAGGAAATGAGAGCATTATTATATTAAAGAAACTTAGATTTTAATTTTTACAATTATAGTCTATTCGTCTGATTTCTTGTACAAAAAGGTATATAGCGTGTATGATTTCTTGTACGAACTATTTTTTTTCTTTCATTATTTCCTTCTTTATAATCATTAAATTAATTTAACTAAGAAAACATCTGGAGTTCGATCAAAAACATGGACGCCGATTTGTCTCCACAATAATGAATTCGGTCCTATATTCCGCAGTAAAAGTCATACCCAAATTAACTAAAGAAACGATAGGTCATAGACAAAGAAAGGCAACATAAAACACTTTATAGTTGACATTAAATGGCTCCAAACTTTCAACATTGAACAGAACAATAACAGAATATATATAAAAAATGATCGCGGCCGTAATAAATGACCAAATAAAAAAAAGAAAGTGGGCCATTGCATGTTACCCACACATTTATAGTAGATCATAGCTAATGTGAGAACTAGCCTTAATACATAATTAAAAGTACGTGTAAAAAAGAATAAATTCTCTTTGTTGTAAGGCTTGAGACACATTAGCGGTATGGGTATGCGGTTTATGGTGTTACAAGAATGACGTTTAATTAAAATCGACGTTGTAAGAAGCTGCAAAGTCGTGATTGTACACGGAAAAGGTTTTTTCCAGTTTCAGAAACATTCTGAATCACCATTTTCAAGAATTGATTGAATAAGAAAATTATTATAAAATTCGTAGTAGGTAAGTACTTATCTAAGTTTTATCTGAATTATAATTTGAATGTTTAGTTAGATGGCTGGGATAACCGCTTCAAAACTTCACGCTCGAAAGACCAAAGCGATTACTCGTCGCACATCCGTGGTTTTCTTAAAAATAACTGTGTCACTAGCTATAAGGTTTCTTCTTCTGTGTAGGTAGGACCTACCAAAGAGACATACAATTTCCGATACACACACACCCTATACATAACGACTTGAAACTGTCGAATATAAGTTACCCAAAAAAAAAAAAATTGTTTTGGACATGGGACCAACCAAGCCAATCGTCCAACCGCTGCGCCAAACTCGTAGGTATTTTTAAGTTCATTTACCCTATTCTTTGTTTTTAGTAAACTATACTTAGATATCCGCCAAAAACTAAATTAACGATCTATCATTTTAAATACAGAATCAAAATGGCGTCGGTACAAAAACGCGCGAATTGCTACAAAATGCCTGCACTACTTCCGAGCTGAGGTGATTATCCTTTGTGACGTGTGGCTACGTCACTAGGGTCACGCCATGCGGTTAGCTTGCGGTCTAGTGACTAGGCTAGGATTCTAGTTCGCTACGTTTGATTAGGACCTAAGGTTAAATTTTATTTAGAACACAGTACCTATTTTCGTTTCAAGATCTGATAAGTGCAATGTTTGTAGTGTGCGTTACTCCAGCAAAATAATGTCGAAAATAGTCATTTAAATTTACTCCAGTGTAAGTGCAACTTTAAAAATGTGCGCAAAAATTACAGAAGTTGGGCAACTAATTATCTGTAAGATGTAAATGACTATTTTCAACATTATTTTGCTGGGGTAACGCACACATTTTTTTAGGACCTTTAGTTTATTCGAATTAGTTGTAGAAATTCGAGGCTATATATTTGTTCGGGACAATACAATGACTGATATTCTCGTCTGTCCATGCCATGTTTCTTCAACCGATTTTTTCGGAATTCCTTGTAAATTATGGAACCTACAAAAGGTTGCGTCTATGGTGGCACCTCTACAGCGCCACATGCGAACTATGCTTTACCGCGAAGTATGCAGCGCTTAAGCAAAGTTATCCGCTTGATTAGCATAGGTATATACAACATCCCGACATCAACCGTCGGGATGTAGTCCACCAGACAAACACCCGTCTGTGCTACTGCCAACCCGCACTGGGCCTGGGTGGTAGATTACAGCTCACTCCCTCTCGAAGAGAGAAGGCCTGTGTCCCAGCAGTGGGAACACTGTAGGCTGATTATGTATCTACTGTAAAGCGTTATAAGCGAATCTCGCGTCTGGACATTACCATCCAATATAATCTTTGTGTTGTTGCAAACAATAGATTCGTTGTTGATTCAATTTTGTCTCAACCAAGGTTAACCTAACAAAAGTCTAGATCTTGTTGTCGTATGAGTAACACGCCTACCCACACCCACACGTGGGCAATAAAAGTCCTCTTACGGCCGTCCTTGGGCAATCTACATGTTGTGAGGAGTACAATAAAAACTGGTTCTTGTTTTTTGGAAGGATTTGGAAACCGGTGAGGTCATGTAGTGGAACAATGCGGACACGCTGTGGTTGAAAGAAGTCTAGATTTAGCGTGTTAAATGTACGACTTTTTATTTAACAAATACTGTATAGCTATTTGAAGGGCTTGTGGTTAAGTAATAACAGCCGCAGGGATCGATCGATCAAGTAAAGCTACACTTGCCGCGGTTGGTCCGTGGATGGGTGACCTTATTTGCATACATATCAAGACCCCTCCGTGAGTCAAAAAGCACGGTAAGCCGTTGGTCCCGGCTGACATTTGTAGATCTTTGACAATTGTTACGGGTCGTCAGAAGCCCGAAAGTCTGACAACTAGTCTTACCGAGCGGTATCGTGTTACCCAGTAGCTGGGTTGTGGAGGTCAGATAGGCAGTTGCCCCATGTAAAATACTGGTATTCAGCTCCATCTGGTTAGACTGGAAGCCGACCCCAATATAGTTCGGAAAATGCTAGGCAGATGGTGACTGCATAGCTATTTACAATCATTCGATAGGCTTTCGAGTAGAAAATTATATATTTTCGGCCACTTGATTTGCCTAGTCCACAAAAGCAAATACATAGCTATTGGAATAATAGTCTATTCGGTTTAGACTGTCAACATTTTGCGGGTTTTGTATTTGGGAGTAGAGTCTTTCGATAACATTGATTAATATTCGATGTAGCACGGAAACGTATCGAATTGATGTGAATAGCTACGCAGGGCTTTTTTTATTCGGGTATTTTCTTACTATGGGTTACGGTCAATATGCAAAGTATTAACTGGTGGCAAGGTGGCAGTTTGCGGTAATGCGTCTTCAAGTAGGTACGGTCCAACTAATCTTATGCCAATAGGCAAGTTGGACCCAAATTGGTCACGTATTAAACAGAAGAATATTCCTTACATAACAGCATTTAAACAGCAAATGAGCTGAACGTCTTACGCAACAAATTAATGTTCGTATCGGTGGGTGACGCAAAGTGCATTGCGGTGCACTGTCGAGCCTTCGCGTTCCGGGTTTTTATTGAACGTATAACACATTTTTGTGAAAATACAGTGTAGTGTATAAAAACGATGTGACGTAATTATTGGGTTTATATCCGCCAGGCGTGACGGTTTTTTTTGGGTGTTGATTTTAAAGGAATTTTATTTTTCAGACTGCCTCGTTGCTCTATCACAAGCGCTACTGCAGAGCAAGAGGTTCTGTTGGTACGATTCAAAGATCAGGCAAACTGTTATTGAGTTTTTCCATCAGGAATTTCTCAGTAGCAGCCTGGAGTTTGGATTTGCGCTCGGTTAATAGGCTCGCCCCCTATTACATGGGACTTAAACATAACTGGCGAAATGTGGGTGTACACCTATAGCTAAGCCTTTGGGGATTACAGGTGTGATGTTATATTATATTTCTTTTTTCAGCTTGTGAATGTTTAATGGCGGTTGTAGACTTCCTTTACAGGTTTCCAAAACCTATTTAAAAAGTTTACCAACCCATTTTTGGTCTTGTAGCTCATCAATCCGAGAAGTAGATATCAATGACTTTAAGTCATTAATGAACTTGTTTTCTGCATCACGCATACTCACTCTAAGATCAAGATAACACAGCAAATCCTCGGCTTATTAATACACTAGATCTTTTCAAAGATTCCTCAATCAATTTAATTAATTATCTGCTAACCGATATTATCATTGCTCTCAATTGAAGCCAAGTAGAGAGAGTCTTCATTGGTAAAGCACATTACGAAATTGGGATTGCATTGCAGTATTAAGATAATACTTATCAGATAAATGGTTTAAGTTAGAACAGCATATAATTCAGAGAGTAAGTAGCATAAATGATCCCAAAACGTTTCGTGCTTCCTTATTTAGCAAATTGGTTGAAAACCTTCAAATATGTTGGTATAACCTTTTCGGGCATTCGGGTGCAACGTCATGGCCTTATAGAGGTATGAGGAACAGGGTGTAAAGTTCACTCATCCTCCATAGAAAAGGGAGGATCTCCGACTAGACATCTGGTGGCCAACTCAACGGCCCAACGAGTGATTTTGTATATATGCTAGTCACGCGGTAAATTAAATTTCTATGCAGGATTTTGCGTGATGACGGAGAATAGTTTTCTTTTGTGGTTCAATTAACCGTCATATTTCGCAAGGTTTTGATCCAATTAGCGCCCACATGTCTGTCAGTCTGGCCAATAACTAAGGAAACCACTTAAATTCCTTACAAGATAAGCCTTATAAGTCTATTAGACGATCACGTTTTACTTAGTAATATCTACCCTTGACTTTTGGTTTTACGCACAAGTTGGGGACCAGCTGTCTGCCTAGTAAGAAGGTAGGTCTAATTAAGTTTACCTCAATGCCAATAAAACCTACGTTTTGCGTAATTCTTGGGTCTTTTCTTTGGCATCGGTTACTTAATTATTTTCATGTATTTTTTTTTTCTAATTCTTGTTTTAGTTTCAAACTTTTTAGCAAGGAGAGCCAGGTGGTAACTGGCCTTAGCGCTTAATAAACGTATCTATTTACGTTCCAAGTTATGCAAAAAACTATTATTTATTTTCCTATAAGAATCATCATCTGCCTGGCCTTTTCCCAACTATGTTGGGGTCGGCTTCCAGCCTAACCGGATGCAGCTGAATACCAGTATTTTACATGGTGCGACTGCCTATATGACCTCGACAACCCAGTTACGAATTAAGTTTAGAATTTCTCATTTGATTTTCCTATAAGAATCAAATGAGAAAATTCTGAATTTCAAAAATACTTATAACGCTACTTATGACAGGACCCAATCATACATAACCATGTTTTAACCCAGCTCATTCGTTTTACAACCACCAAGCTCTATTTACCTCAAAATAAAAAAATAAATCGTTCAACTACCACAAATGATGATCGGGTGGCTAAACTCCATCCGATCATCGAACTCACCGAATCGATTTCGCATTAAATCGATTTAGATCGGCTTAGAGCACAAACGGTATTTCAATTGGCCTAACGTGCAGTAACTGTGTTGCTGATGCACTGAGATCGAAAGTTAACTGTATCGATGAAATTGACAGCTCTTTGTCTTTGAGGTTAGTTAGTGATGAATGACCACAATGTTCTAGCTTTGATGTCGCTTTTATTAACAGTTTACTTCTCAATAAAACATGCAGCTTTAGACATGTATTTGCTGAGTATTGTAAGAAGCTATCAGTCTATTGCTCTCCGCAGGAAGCAGGTATTTACGCCCGACAGGCCCATTTAAAAGGAAGAAAGGGGCAAACCTATTACTTTACAGGGCACAATTCTAGCAAAATACTGCTGGGAAATATGTAGGTACCCTCTTTTAGGGTTCCGTAGTCAACAAGGAACCCTTATAGTTTCACCATGTCCGTCTGTCCGCGGCTCAGCTCAGAGACTGTTGGAACTAGAAAGGTGGAATTTGTTATGGGTACACAATGTAAATCACGCCGACAAAGTGGTAAAAAAAAAAAAAAAAAAATTTTATGTATTGAACAAAGTTGACGAGAATAGTATTTTAATGTGTACGTGATAAAAAACGCACGCGCGTAGTACGCGTGTGTAAGACGAATATTGCCCTCGATGACCTGCGTACGTAAGTAACTACTACAAACAAATTAAATCAAAGGATTTGATTTGTTTGTAGTACTTACTTGTTTAGTCACACAGCGCTACTGTTAGTTCCAAAAGTTAAAAAATAATCAATGTACCCGAAAACTGCTCTATCATTGGTCATTGTAATGTCCTTACGGTAAAAATCGATGCGTATCAGTCAATGCCTTATTGAAAACCTCTTTGTTGTCATTTTTTTATTGTCCGAGGCCCACCGTTACTCATTGTGAGCTGATTGATTTTAGCACGTGGTTGACTGTATAAAGTATAGATTTGTTTTTTGAGGATGCTTGCCGTCAAGGGTTAATCATTTTATAACATAACTACTTCCCATGCATCAGCATGAAGATACCACTCTGTTGTACTGTTAAATATTCATTTAGTTAGAACACACTTTAGTTGGAACTCCACTTCTTAATCTTCGGAATACTTATCAGTTTTGTCTAAATAGTCATCTTTAAAGTCAGCCAATCTTATTACTATACCAATCTTTAATTATTTTTGGCCGCACCACTAACATCGCCATTTTTTAACAACTTCGGTTCTTTGATCACCAGTATTTTTGCTAACAACCGTATCCGTATCTTTACCAATCTAACATGCTTTATACATTTCTACATTAATATCTTGAGTTATGACTTGGCTAACTTTAGCCTGCAATACGCAGCTCCACTATGTAGGCACTAGAATAACCAAAAAATTTACTCACCTTAGAAGATAAGTCAGCAATAATCTCATTCTTCTCATCGATCTGTCTCTCTCGTTCCATCGCCCTGCGCGCGTGTGCAGCTATCGAGTCTCGCACGCGCGATCCTTCGAGCGCGGCGTACGCCGCGACTGCGTCTGCGCATGCCGCAGCAAGCGCACCGCGTCGGAGCGTCTCGCCTTCCTCGCCGTCGAGTGATGTGAGGGATAAGTCGGAGTGGAGTCCTGGAAGAAGGAATTTTGAAGTTAGAAATGTATGAAGTTGACCCCTATTACATGGGACTTTATCATAACTGGAGAAATGTGGGTCTACCATTAAGATATAGTTACGGTCTACAGTACACTGTTGTTATAATAAATGTATAAATCAAATATAAACCTAAAAGTTTGAGTAGATTCGGCAGCCAATATCTGCCGAATCTGCTCAAAATATTAACCACTGCTAGGCAATCCTAGCAGTGGTCAATATTTTTAAACCTTGCTCATACTTCTGCTATGACTGATTGCAGAGCAGCAATCGGCCGCATCGTGAAGGACATTATTATCCCAATTGATTTTCCGAATCTTTATCGGGTTGACATATTTTTAGTCGGATCATAAGACCAGCTGTTTTATATTTTCATTTAAATACAAGAAAATTATGTGAAAATTATCAGGCGAGTTCAAAGAATTGTAAAACAAAGGAAACTAACAAAAAACGATTCCACATTAATTTATTTTACTAATATAACTATTCATAACGGATATTGTTGCAATAACAACCGAGATATGAACCAATGAATAACCAGAGTGGCACACACAGCTACACATGAAGCTATACATTTGCCAGTTTATGCTGATCTCGCAATGTATAGGATCTCCGTACAATGCGAGGTCAGCTTATACTGGAAATGTATAGTATGATGTGTAGCCGTGTGTACCAGATGAATAAAAATATTATTGGAAGCGACATTTTCCCTGTCATAATATTGTTATTGTATTTTACTTCTTCCATTGCCACTACGATGAGTATCCGTGAATATTCGTGGTTAAAATCGTCATGACCCTACTGCCCTTATCTCTATTATTTGCCTTTTTTTTTCTTCCATTCATCTCTATTGGCCGCCATCTGAAGTCAGTAGTCACCCCTTTCTAGCCATACCACCTTTCACAAAACTTGCGTAGACAAGTAAACTCTTAATTACAAACATCTATATCCCAGGAAAATATAACAACACATTGTAATGATACCACTTTCACCGTCTAACACTTTCCCATAGCTAAATAGTTGAACAATTTCGCGTTTTGTCCACGCCGCATCAGACAATGCGGAAATATTACAACCAGATCAAGTGAGTTGATCGATGATGACTTCTTAATAGTTAGAGAAGTAATAATGCTTTATAACGTTGTGGTTTAGATGTAGAAAATGCTATTTGTGTTTTTATTCTTTGTTGTAGGAAAAGTGCGATGGTGTAGTTTAAAAAGGCAGTTGCTTAGACGCAGCAAAATTAGATTTGGTTGGTTTGTTTCGGTTAGGTGGTTTGGTTGGTTTTGGTTGGTTTGGTGTGCTATGTTCGTGTTCTTGATTTTTCGCCTCTATACATTTAGTTTTATCTTTAAGTTTCAGGGGCACGTAATCGATTGACCTAAGGGACCTCTATGTCTAAACGATTGAACCAACTTTTTTTCTAATTTTATTGAATTCTCGCAAGGCTTTTCACGAAGTAGACAAGAATAGCACTATACCAAATAAGTACATACAAATAAATCAACTTACAGTGTAGAATATTCAAGAACAACCACCGAATAAGCAGCAACGAAAAAAATTGCACTTGTTTGAAAACTGCATTCGATGTAGTAACCAACTACAATGGTTACGAAATGAACCCGCTATTTGCACCACACCTGATTTCGGCTGATATTGAGAGACGAATAAAAACTGCCTCGAAAGGCTATTGACCTGGGATTTAAACAGAATTCCATGTTGGAGATGCAATTTTGAATACAGAAAAATGAGGAGTAACAAAAATATTGGTAAATAAAGACCTAAAAGAAGCAAATGAAAAATAATGGAATATCGCTGCATCTAAATCGTTTCATGACGAAAATATTTGGACAGGAGCCCTTGGGAGGTCCTAACTTTGAGACTCCAGAAAAAGACTGGTTTGCCCTTACTTTAATTACCGTACCTTGTAATGTGACTGCGTGCTATCACTATTTCTATCTGCAACACAACTATGTACGTATATATTAAAATCGATGGAACTGTTCATATATCGTTACTAACATCCTGAAGTAAAACCAATATTGACCTTACCAACTTCAGTTCTAGAAATGTCAGGCTAAAAATTAAAGCTTCTGAAAGAGTTATAGCCCCACGTTGCTTTGAAAAATGATGTCATATACCGTCACGTCAGGTTGGAGCGTGGCACGCCGTGACACTTCGACCCACGGCATGACGGCATTCAAACGCCGCATGTTGGTAAATAATGCCAAAGCAATACGAGCTTGCTCACGATTTGTAATAAATGACTTCCCATCGAAAAGGGATGCAGAGAATTAACAGGGAGTCAAGAAAATGAGACAGTGACCAATGCTTGTCATTCAAAATTATATTTTATCGACATGCTATCGTCATTGCTCAAGCTGCGCCGCTCTGACGTCAAAACCATACTATACTAATAGCCATAAGAGCACTAACTACTAAAATTAACTCTTCTGAATAACTAACTAAAATTAACTCTTCTGAATGAGCAGTCCTGACTGTCCTGAGTAATGTATCAGCTTCCTATATAATACTAATTTAGCAAGAATGTCCCTAAAGATTGATTGGAAATTGTAACTCTTATTGAGACCTCTGGACTCTTTCCAATACCATGAGGCTATTGACTCTTTCCAATACCATGAGGCTATCTGTATAGGTACATACATATTCAAGGTATTACCGGCACCAAATGCGTACCTACTAATCTTGGTCATAACCGTTAATTTCTTCGTAAATAGGCCAAATAGGTTTTTGAACATTAATAATTTACAACGTAATTACACAAAGAAATCTAACTTCAAGATCGTGATTCGGATCGAATTTTAATGCTTTTCATACATCGTCTAATACTCTAATGTTTCCGTAAGCCAACGATCCAGGAACCGATTACGAAGGTCGAACACAATTGTCTGCAGAATTGCGTATACTGCCGATGTGTTGCCACTGCACAAATAAGTTACAGTAAACCAACCGGCCAACACCAATATTCTCTCCACCGAATTTCCGTCTCGGTGTGGCGGCCAATCTCGATAGAGTTTAGTCAAGTACTCAGGAAATATTGAAGTGCACAAGTGTGAGCGCAGAAACAGGTGCACTCAATGTTTCTTGACTCTCATAGTCTGATGGGATGGCAATCCAACTCGACCGACCAGCTTTACGTGCTTTATCCGACCAAGAAAACAAAGGAAAAATGGAAGTAATTGTTTGAAATCGTTAAAACACACTGATCAATGCGCATTGCTGATGATGAAATAACATTAAATTGCAAACTTGTTGATATTATGCGTAAAGCTATATATGATAGCTTTCGGCTATAATAAGATAGCAATTAGAGTCCTAAATCCAATAAGATATAGTCCAGTGTTTGTCAAAAGTTCTGTTTAAGCTGAACAATACAGAGAAAACTTACAAACAATAGGTTTAAGCAAATGTAAGGCAAGGTTACAAAGTTCCCTTCATAGTTTACAAAACGAATCACGTCACTACCACTGGGGGCAGAGCAGTGACTCGTCGATGATTAACCAACATTGTGTCAAAGGATAACAGTGATGTCATGTCATTCAGTAACAGGTGAGCACGGTGAGTTCATAAAGTGACTTGTTACAGCCCATAATAATAACATCCTGAATAATCCGGATTGTTATCTTTGTTGCCATCATTATGTCTATCTATAACATCCCTTTTGAACTCTGATTTGACGTGGAGCCTCGGTTAGGAATAACAATGGCTAGTAAAAATATTTATATTATCTCTTAGGAAACAGACTACAAGTTTAAAGAGAGAATAGTCATATAATGTATAAAGAAAACCTGGTTCTTTACGGATAGCATTAATCGTGATAAAAATATCAGATATCATGTAATAATTCGGCACTTGCTGAGAAGAATACTACGTTTGAGAAAGAGTAAAAGGGAAGTTATATCCCATCTACATTGTACAAATCCGATCACATTCAGCAAAGACCTTAATTGATAAGAAAAAAAGAAGAAGCCTCCTGCAACTCTGGTCCAGTCGCAAGATTGGCTACTGAACGTGAGGTTCTGAGTTTGATTCCTATGTCGGGCGTGGGTGTTCTATTAGGGATTTTCCCAGAAGCAGCCCGGTGTATTTGGGAGCTTTTGTGCCCGGTTGAGCTTACTATACACCTCTGCCAGACTTTTCGAGGAATACTGGCGTAATGTTAAGAAATAAAGAAGAAAGTGTTTCAACAGTTGAGTTCGAGAGAATCTTCCGAAGGCTTTTCAAACTGAAGCTTCTGCCACTCATCTACGTATCGTTGCCCTACAAAACGGTCACGCGAGCTGAGGCTACATTCAACTGGATATTTATGCCGTTCCGTGCAGGAAGCGTGCTTGTGGACCATTTATTTAGTTAACAACTTTTTATTTAAAAGTACATACTGAATTTGGATGTTCATTTGGATAATCAAAGAAATCGCGTTATGTAAAAAAAAACCTCTGGTGGTAAAGGCGGTCATCTTTCTCTTGCAAGGGTAAGGTCCCAACTTATTAAGGGTCCATCCATACTTCTCTATGAGTCGTCATCTCAGTAGTCACCCCCTTTCTATCCATATCAACATTCACACAGTCCATCCATTGTGTTTTCCCCTACTATTATATAGCTGTAGGTGGTCGAATAGAAGGTTACATTAGATAGTCTTGTCCAAATATAATTCCTACATTGATATGGGATCCAGCCTTTTTAAAATACATAGTTCCTTATATATTCACTGTTCAACATAGGCTTTTCTAAAAAACAAATTACTCGTAGGTACTCTAGTTAAATATGACGCAATAACTACAGGGGTGGCAAATGTTAATAACCTACCTAGAATATGACGCACTTTAGGAGTTAATTCAACGTTCACTGCTACCTTTTTATTATTTTCGCTGATGGTCTTCTGAGTGGTCTTATACTTGACTACTAACAGCTGTGTCAATGTTTCTGACTAGCCTGATGATATCATCAAAATGTGAACTACACACACACTACTGAATAAAGAATACTATTAAGCATAGCCAGGAAATGTAGATGTTGTGAAAATTATGCATGAATGCAGACCATCACCATCTTCCTGCCATTGTCCCATGAAACTTGGGGTCAGTGTAACATGTTTTCATCTTCCATTCACTCCTATCAACCGTCACGCTATCATTCACTCCCGTTTCTTTCACACACCTCACACAATCCATCCATATTTTGTTTGGCCTTCCTTTCCCTCTCCATTCGTCATTACTTTTTTAGTCACACGCGTTTCATCCCTCCTCAACACGTGACCATAATAAGCCAAACAGTTTTGTTTCAACTTATTGTCACTGGAGCCATAATCAGACTTCCTCGTATATACTCAATTATTAGTTTATCCATTCTCATCTCATCTTATGGATATGTGGAGTCATATCCAAGTCAACATTATCAACTCCGAAGGAAAGAAAAGTGTGCCTTTGATTAATAGTGCTTCGTTGAAAAAAGTGTTCGATACGAAAAGCCATTTACAAACTTCGAAAAATTCATGTTCATGCCCATATATAATTTTTACGCACTTAATCCAAATACCCTGAACACTGAACAACACCGATCGATGTGGTCGCGTGATGTCCAAACTAGTTATTGAGGTTATTAGGTAATTTTGTTTGACGTATACGTCTGAAAGCTTCGATTTTTACTTATCATGGTGTAGATACACAAAACTGGTGTCGATCACGACTTTTTGGTATGAATACACTGAACTTCTTTGGTGTAAATGGAGATTTCAATCATTGGCAGTAGAAGGTGTACCAGTACCTTTATAGTTCTTGGCCTTGTGATTGGCTATTAATATAAGACTACCTATTATTTTATACTTATTGCTATTATCTTTATAATCATAATTTTATATGTCAATTTCCTTTATTCTATTGCAAAATTCGCTTCGATTCAAGCCGTTGTATTCCATCAGATATGAACCAAATCATAATATTGAAAAAAAACTTTTAACTTTTAACACCCCGAACCATCATAATGGTAATTATTCAGCCATTATATAAATTTTTGGCTTGGCAATCATCTTGTTACTGTAAGATTTAGACACAAGTAAAGTAATCGCTTAATACTAATGCGAATGCCTGTGTCCCAGCTGTGGGACTTTAAGTCATTGTAGGCCAATAATGCTTTATGATTATATCACCACGTACCTGAATCGTCATCATGTCCAGTATTAAGCTGTAACGCCAGCGTTCTCAGCTGCTTATAAACCTGGACAGCCTCACTCCTCAGCCATCCGTCGTCCTGGTCTTCAGGTTCGGATTCCATCTCTGCATGGAGAGACCTGGCCGTGTCTGTGGTGTCGATAGGGTCTGGGGCTCCGATCCTCTCAGCTAGAGTGTCGTGAGATCTTTGCAAGCGCTCTAGTTCTTTCAGTGTATTCTGGTAAAGATGTTCCTAGAATAAAAATGAGAGTAAGTAGGGATACTAATAACTATTGGTTATTATCAGTCTGCATTGTCTCATGCATTGCAAGACAAAGGTTGTCTACGTTCGACTTTTTCGTACACGTGATTTTCTTTCCTAAAATATTATATACCAATAAGAGAAATCTAGATACATTTATTTTGAAACCTAACGAAACAGTGTTTTAAGATGGATTAAAAATCCCTTTGCCCCAATTTAACAAAATAATTAACATTTTAAAATTCAAACTGGCTATTCACAATTCAATAAAAACATCAAAAGACGTCAGTGAAGGTTGGGGGGCATATGCACAGAATAACAAGTACGTACTAAAAACAGCTGTTCTGAAAACAAACAAGAAAGCCTTGGAAAACCTACCACCTGAGCAATGTATTGTGCAATTTATACCGTTATTTGAATAGTCGCGTTCATACGATTATAGACTTAACTAAATTGCAAGCACATCGGCATTAAGAAGCATATGGGCAATGGTACCAAGATGTAATTTAAAAAGAATACTGCTTTTTTCGTAATTCAATAAATGCGAATAAGTTTGATAAAAGTACAACCTATCTCATAACTTCTGACATCAAAGACGACCAACAAATTATAAAGAACTTATGAAAGAAAACCTAGCCTACATCTAGCCTACAGAATTAATTTAGATAATAAAACATTAGATAATAGGAAACGTTTGGTCCCCTATGAAAAGATACAAAACTAAGCAATAATTCAGCAAAACTCCTAAAATTCTAAAATCATAGTTTAAAAAACTTTGTTGTTCTAATATCAGTCTGAAGTAATAGACGAAGAAACTCTAGGCTGCATTATAGACCTTGACTAACCTTGCTACGAATAAAACCACACGTCGTTCAAAAGGTTCCGTATGGAAGGGCCATTACAAACAGACCAGCACAATGTTTCGAGTCCAAAGCATTGCCCAACAGAAAGACCTTCAAGCCGAGATTAGTTTTTAATTACTGTCCATTGTTCTTGACTAATCCGACGGATATTGTGAAGTGAAAGGATTACTTTGTTAGGGTTGGACTTGAATGAAATGTCTAACTAACCTGAATTGTTTCATCAGTAGATTTTAGATTTCAAGAAATTACTTGAAACCTGAATCTTCTACTTCTATATATTCATCCCCGAAAAAAAGCATATTCGATTTGTATGTTTGAAACTATTTTTAGATTTACTTCAGTGTTGATTTATATCTTTCAGCTGCTCATTATGAGGACATTAAACTCACCAGTAGACAGTCTTTTCCAGTATTTTAAAGTTAAACTGTGTCAATTTGTTGTTTTTTTTAATACTAGCAGTCTAATGTGTATCTTTTTCCTTTGTAATACATATACTACATATGTATATCTACGTCCTCATAATATCAATACATATCGTCGCCAACTACAAACCCTAAGCAAGAGCTTAGTACGTAATAAGATGATGCGTTGAGCACTTCCCATACAACTACTTACGAAGCCATACAAAACTGATGATATTTCTCACAATTGAATTATATTGCAAGTTCCACAGGAAATCATGTTACGCATTAACAAGACCGACGACGCTACGAAATGAAGACATGAAAAGACGATGGAAAGATGAATGTAAAAAAAGTAAGTAAGTAAAATAAAGATAAATAGCTATCTCTTAATAATGAAGGAAAATAATCCACATAATTAATTTTTAATAATTTAATTAATTTTTAATAATTAATTTTTAATTTTTGTCTTAAAAATCCTAGTACGTTTCTTTTCTTTTTAAAATTTTAGGTACATAGTTTTTAATTGTGGAAGCTTGTAAATGGCAATAGTAAGCGCTATTGTACATAACTTACTTTATATATATTAGTCTGTAAGCTTTCTGAAGAATAAATAAATAAATAAGTAGGTTAGATACGTAGGTTTCATTCGACCTAGGAATATAACTCAAGTGAATGTTGCTCCAAATCAACAACCATCAATATTTTTATTTCAATAACGGAAGTCCTTGTATCAAGACACTTGAGATATTGAGTCCATTGCACAACACTGCACATCCATCATTCTGTTCAGATCTAAATCAAATTAGGTACTCCCAATCTTGTAACCGACGTCATTAGAGTTATGAAAGTCAATTCAATAATAACATTATTACAATAGAGCTTACTTTGGAGGTCGCACTGACTACTTATGTTGATTTTGATCACAGTAAAGCAAATGATTCAATAGAATCAGCTAATTGTGCAAGGATTATTTTGAAAGTATTGAATTTATGGAAAGTCATTCATTTTCTAGGACACAATATCAATAACATCAATCATATCATAACATAAAAAGCCTCCACTGTAAAACGAAAGGGTCCTGTTCCACTAGTCTCTATTGGAAAAGGACTATTACTTACAAATGCACGTTAGGGTTATAAAATTCTAAACACGTATTTCCTGGAAAGGGTGGAATATACATATTCCTTGCTTATAAATTCCTTACTTTACAAAGTGGCCGCCACCTTGAATCTGTATACTAATATTTAGTTTTAGGAAAAAGTGGTGTCGTGTTCACTCCTAAAGCTACATTTTTGGTAATATAATCTTAGTTAAAATTTCTGAGTGCTTCTAAAACTGACAGGGCGAAAGAAAGTCTATTATGAGATTAGTTCTAATTACCTATTGACGTATCGTTAACGACAGGGTTTAATTACATTAAGAGTCCATGAAATGGGCTATGTCATTGAGGTCAAAAAGATTTAGACATTAGTTTATCTAGGATTTTTTATTGTTTAATATACTCCTTACTCATGCCACATTCCACTTCTTTACATAATCATCATATTATTAAAAAGGTGTTCAATTTTTCATCACCAAGATTTTCCTGAACCCCTTTTTGTTTTAATTTAACATAAGAAAAGAATAATCTCTGTCTCCATACCTGTTCTTTCAGCTGCCTCTCCAAGGCAACGATCCTGTCATTTGCCTCATCAAGCTGCTGCATCAGATTATCCTTATCGTGTAGCGATCCCGTCAGCCTTTTCTCCAGGTCTGATTTCTTGTCTGTCACCATCGCCAGCTCTGCTTTCAAGGATTCCAGACTATGTACATGGTCCTGTTGGATAATGAGTTTGATTAGAATATTATGACTTTTCTCGGACGTGTTTCCTGCCGGAGTCGTCGTTGCCTGATTGTTTGTAATCTAGGAGTATTAAAGTCGAGAATGAATAGGTTACTCTTAGGCAAGCGTGCACCACCATCGACTGAAATATCATTGCTTACCCAACAAACATAGTGTTCAAACGCGAGCATGTCTATTATAAACAAATGAAGATAGATTCACTACGCTTGTTCTATGGATAGATCTAAGGATTGCATAATTAGCATTCTATGCACCACTCACCAATTAACAGATTTTAAGGTTCAGATTTCAGGGTTATTAATTAGAGAAGTGCAATTGCATTTGTTAACTTTAGACAGGCAAAGATTCTTATGTCCTAGTTCGTTGGAACGAATTCGATGAATTAAGTCATTCTGGTGAAAGTTGAAATAAATATCAACACTCGGTTATTCAGTTGACCAAGAATTATTGCCTATCTCGCTAATTGCCTCGTATTTTAATTATCATACGATATTATGCTATAATAGGTATTTTACACAAACCTGTAAGCTGGTTTTCCTCATAGAGCATTGGTCCTTTAACCCCTCAAGTTGGGCCAATAGGAGTGCTTCTGTGGCTGATGACTCTTTAAGCTGCACTGTCAGTCTGGAGTTCTGGGCCGTTAGCTCTGCTATTAGGCTCTGCTTTTCCTCATCGCGCTGTGAACAAAAATTAGTATTCTTAAAAAGTTTTCATAAAATCCCTTTATCATAATTATTACGTCCTAAGTTATAAAAAAATAAGTTTTGCAATGGATGCCGTTAAGTCACAATTCATAATCAATTTTTTTGCCGAGGTTTTATAAGAATTATTCACACACTAAAGTCTAATTTCATATAACTGAACAATTAGATACGTTAGTTAGTATGAATAATTGAGTATGTGTGTATAAAATTATATTCTTATTTCTGTGTGGTAGGAAAGCAAGCAGTAGATGAACAATATATATTTATGATACAATATAATTGATGATAGGTATATTATTCATGTGGACGGAAGCATATTTATTGACCTTTGGCTGATGGCAATCAAGTAAATTGATCGATTGATTATTTTATGGTTAAACTATTCAATTCTAACAGTGTTTCTAGCAATATTAAGTCATTTATCAAAGATTCATTGATCAAACCTATATACGAAAAGTAGAAATGACTTAAAAGCAGGTACTATAGACGTTGTTCATCTCACATTTCTTAAATAGTCTTCTACTCAGGACTTGGAAACTAGACAAAAGCTCAAAATAGAACCTTATACCTCAAATAAAAGCATTGTGCGACTGAGTCATATCTGGAAGTATTTATGTGATACATAAAGCCCAAGGCCAGAACATTTTCATGGTTGTGATACGTGAAATCATAAAAAGCGTAAAATAGCAGTTCTGGTTAGTTTATTTATATCCATGGAAAATTATTGTTTTCAAGACTCGGCATACCATTCATAATGTATAATATATTATAATAGAAGATTTGTATTAAAATGTTTGTTTGTAAAAATATCTATCATGAACGATGGTATCTTTGTGGTGTTTGATAGATGAAGCAAAAAGAGTATAAAAGAATCGTATTAGGTAATTTTAAAGTTTCTGCTTAGCTCCATGGGAAGAAGACGTGAGTTTTTTTTAAGTTTACCGACATACATACATGTATAACTGTAATTTTGCTTTTTAAACGAACTATGACTAATTATTTTATTACCAGTTATCGACTATTAACAAGTTAACTCTTGAACGAAACAAACATTGATACTGATCATTATCATTTCTGTGAAGCATTCATCGCCTTTTATGAGCTACGTAAAACCTATCTGCAAAAATTTCCTGAGTCTTCCCAGAAATAAAACGTAAACATTATCTAATCTACATCCAGATAAAATATAAGAGCCGACCCTCGAAATCCGCCAGTAAACACAGCAACGAGCGAAACAAATGACTAATAAATAATACACTTTACTGATACCGCAATCAAACATTTAACCATACTTCTAAACTACATTGTTCCTAACATCAAGCGTGGTTAATCATCTTAATAGGTGTAACAGCATAAAGTTACAGCAATCTCAACTTTCATTCACTAGTTTTAGAGATCATTATATCATCTAGATAATTTGCGAAAGAGTTTTTTTCGAGTCATTTTGGAAGGACGCCAGATCAAGACGCGTGACGTATTTCAACATTGACTTTTGGTATGATGTTTGCTTATATTGTAAATCTGCATTATTGGCATGATAGAGTAAATATTGAAGAGAAATATGGTGCATTGCCATTTGACAATAACCTTTTCCTTAATCCATTAATAATTTTCAATTGTATACCTAATTGGGCAAAAACTAAATATAATTATGCATCGTATTTACAATTGCTTTAAATGGTAAAATGTGCATTCGTTTGGAAAACCACAAGGTGAAAACTATGAGTAAGGCTTGCACCTTTTTGTCGTTTGTCATCTAACTAGTTACGCAGATATTTATCACCATGTTCAATTACCAGATAAGTTGAATGCATCTTCCAATCTAAACGATGCTATTCAAAATTATTACGCAGAACAATATTTACCTTACAACATACAACTTTATGCTCGTTACCCAACTGTTCGGCTGAATACCAATTGCAAACACAGGTAATTGCAGAGGATGTGATGGGACGGAAGCTGAGCTATGACATCCTGGCAGGAAGACCACGAAGGTCTCCACATAATGCCTTGAACTAGAAGAATCTGATGGTTTTTAATTTAAAGTGAAAAGGACGCATTTTTCCCATGGTCAACCTGTGAGGATGTGAGAGATAATGAAGGTTGTGAATGTCATTGTATAGTGTGTAATGTACAATTTTACGCCTAGTTAATTTTACACGAGAAAATAGCAATAACTCTGGCCACACGATTATTTTCTACGATAAAAATTCAAAAGAAGATCTGGTTTAGATAAAGAAATAATTCTGGATTTTAATAAGAAAACCATGATTCGCAGTCATAAAGTGTCTATTCAAAATCCATTTCTTTAAGCTTATCACCAAGTCAATATGATAAGAACGAAAGGTCATAATGACAAATGGCTGCTAGACAATCAAACGAAAAGTGCTTCAATAGGGTGTGGCGCTAATTGGCTAATTGGCCCTGAAAGCTTTCAGGGGCCGGTCCGATGACTATAAATTCCCTAGAATTGTGTAATTCTAACGTGTAATGTCACTTAGACCTTGACTTTTCCGACATTTTCGTTGGCGTAACGTACCCTGGCGTACCCTACGATTATTATAATTATATATTTGTCGTTTCCTGGAAAAGGGTACGTTGTTTTTAGTGTTAGAATTTTTTGTGAAAATGTTAATGTCCCAATGGGAACATCACCTTGTTTACTTTGACAAATAGATACTTAAAGGAAACATTGCTTATGCTATATTCAGCCTACATTTCTATGATCGAAAATATTTTTTTGTTGTTTGGTCACATAAATTTATAAAACAGACGAAATCGATAAGAGAGCGAGGCTATCAAGATCAAATGATTTGGAACCAAGGTTGATCGCTGGCTGGATAAGTTAGCAACTTCTCATCTACATAATATGTGAGTCAGTCATTGTATAACAATCACTTCGTCGAACTCATTACATTAAGACGATGTGTCTAAATTAAATTGTAACACCGTTATCAACCTGAACCAGGCTCTGGGTACGGTCTAGTGCATTTAAAATGTTCTTGTATGCAACAGAGATTTTGATTTCATCATTTATAGGCTGGTTGTGTTATGAAACACAACCAGCCTATAATGTTCTGTGCAGGCCACCCATCAAGAAGCGAGCCGAAATCCACTAGACGTGGTTGATGGATGTCATTAATCTTTGAATCTTAACCTACACATAATTTCTTTTATTCTTAACAAATTCCAGTTTAAATGTTAGACTGCGAAACGTTTATTCATATATAACTATTAAAAACAAGCACTAATGGCGAAGTAATAATCTCGAGATTTCTAAACACTTTCTTAACGTCACTTACAATCGATGCAACATCTATTTTGTACACATTACCTATAATATTTTCAAGAACTTTGAACTCTTCTGTAATAAGTATGTGTTGTCCCAAATAAATAAAATTAAACATAACATTGCACGTAAATATATCCTCATCAGAATGATTACGAAAGTACGGAGAATTTGACAGTCGACCTCTCACGTACTCGCATTTCTTTGAGTATTGAGGTTTTTTGCGTAAGTATCGGAATCTAACGGAGTTTCGTCACTCTTGTCAGTTACGTCCATTGACAATTGATTGGTGCAAAAAACAGCCCTATAGTGATGGACGGGCTTTTACGAAACGTGCGCTGGGCTATGCAAGCGTGATTTTGAAGTAAAAACATTAAGTTTGAATTCGAGTACGTTTTGCAAGAAGTCCAGTAAGAACAACACAGTTAAATTCTATTATATTAATCTCTCAAGTACATTGCTAACTATAGTTTTGTATAATTTAGAAGCACTTTTTCAATTTTGTAAATGTGAGTACCATGGGGCCGTTTCATATGATATCACGTTGTATGTTGACTTGAAAGAGCCTGGCAGATGAGAGTATGTCATACTCACTTAAATGTCTCGCTGATGGCGGCGCGTGTGTTGGATCATTCGGTTCCCTACAAAATGGTTGAGCTGGATGGTGCTGATCCACGTGTCATGTTCGTGAACGGGCGCCGTCAGTTGAGACTGGTTATCTCTTATCTGCCAGGGCTTATTTTTAATCTTTTTATTTTTAATCTCATATTTTGAATTATTTTTCGTTTGACATTGTTCTCACATATAGAAGCACGAAGAATACTGTACCCAGGATTTTGTAATATCTATATACATTTTTAAAAGAGTGTCCTTGGAGTTTCTTGCCCGTTCTTCTCCATAGAGATCTACGAATTTGAATGGGCAACTAGCTTCAACTTTTTAACTAACTGACCGACCCTTTGACAATTCAAAAGTGCCTGTAAATGGTTTAATTGAAATAAATGCTTTGAGTTTGAGTTTGAGTTTGAGTTCAACTTTACTTTATTATCGGTCCTTCGATACGGATAGGACCAAATTTGAAGAGTTTCTTGCCCGTTTTTCTTCATAGGAACCTACTACGCTTTGGGATAAACCAGATTAATATTTCTAACTGACCGACTCTTTGACAATTCAAAAGTGCCTGTAAATGGTTTTCTCGAAATAAATTCTTTGATTTTGAGTGTTCAGAGATTAAATTGATGACCGAATTGTGATGGTAAGGCCAACATTCTTTTGTAATCTTGAAAGTTGTGTCCTAAAATGCCTAGAAGAACTGATGACGTCTCCATTAGTAGACCACAATGTTAGAGGTAAGGTCGAACCAGCTGTTGCCCCATCAACCATGCATAAACGGATTTATTTGACATTCAGACATTTACAAGCCATTTATAACATAAGTTAGTTAACATTATGCACGTTAAACGAAACCTGTTGAAGGACATTAGGGTAATCCTTAGCACGGTAATAGGATTACGATAAAACGAAATTAAGCTCCGACACGTTTTTTTAACAAAAGTAAGGTTTCGGTTGTGGTGCGGTGCTGTTGTTAGCAGTTTGGCTTTTTTATTGTGACATTTTTCACGATAACAATGAATTGATGTAATCTTATTTTGATGTTGGCTTGACAATATCTCTCAAAGCTCTAAAGCCATTTTTAAGCGACGATTAAAAAAAAAACTGTCTAAAAAGCATTGTGGGTTTGAGGTCAAGAATCTGCAGACGGGGTTCGAACTCTCAACATTACAAGTAAAGATTGATAAGGAAGCAAAGGTTGTTAAATGTATTATTTACCCCACTAATGTAACTCTGAATCAAAACAGCAAAAAAAACTCAACCACGTCTTTTAAGACTTACGTCAATGTCACTTGTCATGGCTGCTAGCTTATCCTTGTGTTCTTTCGTGCATAACACTATGTTGACACATACATGACAGTGTCAAAGTGAAGCCGAAAAAAAGTAAGTGGTAATATAAAAGTGGGAAAGTGTAAGTGACTTGGTGGGAGGCTTTGCCCAGATGTGGAACAGTAACGGAAGGCTCGAGGCTCTAGCCTTCTATAAAAAACCGCCGATCGAGGAAAAAACGCCATAAAAAATACGTTTCTTGTATTGGGAACCCCTTTAATTATTAACTTTTTTATTTTTATATTATTTGTTGTTATAGCGGCAATAGAAATACACACTGTGAAAAATTCAACTGTCTAACTATTACGGTTCATGAGACACAGTCTGCTAACAGACAGACCGACGGACAGCGGAGGCTTAGTAAAGCTTCCGTTTGGCACCCTTTGGAACCCTGAAAATTGGTTCTTGTTTTTTTTTTAAATTTCGCTGTCAACTCGCTAACACAAGCAACTCGCCTCAGCCTTGACTCAGTTCACTAATAGTGGTAATGTACATTTTCAATGTTAATTACATTGAAACTACGAAGTTTGGACACAAAGCCTTTTTGTGCCAATTGTAGGGTCAAGGCGACAGGCGTATTGTTTTAAATTGTGGCCATTCTGCATTATACACGGTAAAACAATGTGAGAAAACTAATATTTAAACTGTCCTTTTATTGTAGTCTGAAAGGGATAGGGATATCTAAACTAAATTGTGACACAGGCTTAACTATAGCTTATTAATTTAAAAATTAGATGATATTTTCATCTATTTACCTAATCTCTGCTCTTAAAGGTTCATGCACACACGTCATTCACGTCAACGTCAAGTCGTCGATCAGTCACGTCAAAAAAATATAGTTACGGAGAAGGTGTACCGTTGGCTACAGTCATCAGTAACATCAGCAAGTCAAAACATGTACTGCTACAAACGAAACGCGTTGCTATGACTGACTGACAGCGACGGCTGTTCACACACGTCCCTGAAATTGACATGACTGATCGGCGACTGGACGTTGACGTGACTTATGTGTGAGCATGTACTTGACTTTCGGCTAGTATGTGACCTTTTGTTTATTTTGTAGCTCTTTGAGCTGATCAGCCACTTTTTTAATTTCTTCCGTATTCAGGACTTCGCAATCTTACGCCTTTCTATGTAATGGACAGTCTGGAAAGCACGACAGCTAATGTCGCTAATTTCTTATCTTGCAAAATTATTACGGTCTAAGCTTCATGAAGACGTAAACAAATTACTACTTACTTAAGACACTCTTGCGCATACTATTACGTGAAATATAAGCTAATAGCAGTATCCGTAATTATAATCATCATCATATTAGCCTGAAAACGTCAACAGTTGAGTGTATAAGACCTGAATTCCTCTTACGCTGATGTCGGTCGCGTATGGTCGGTCGCGTACGCGTAGCAGCGTAGTACGCGACATCAGCGTCGCAGTATGGTGCTTTAAAGAACACAATATATAGTATGTACGTGCGACCGACATCAGCGTAAGAGGAATTCAGGCCTTAGTGTAAAAGATATAATATATAACAATAATTTAATAAAATCAGCAGACGGATTAGTGTTATCGCCATATATTGCTATGAGCAGCCAATTAACGTATTTCTGGAGTTGTCGATTCGCCCACAAATAAATTAACTTCGTGCGAATCGCCTACAGAAAAAATAAT
Organism: Lithophane leautieri; assembly: GCA_949152455.1. Lineage (NCBI taxonomy): Eukaryota > Metazoa > Arthropoda > Insecta > Lepidoptera > Noctuidae > Lithophane > Lithophane leautieri. Next base: position 13,775,164 of record OX424478.1, read on the forward strand.
ATTATTTAAATGGATTTCAGTTGTTATACTTAGTCCTTGGCATGTCATGTAATGTAATGTAATTGCAAATGCAAATGCAAATTATTAAAGTAGGTAGTTCTGTATTCTTGACTAATTGTACTAATATGGACTAAATTGTCTGAAATAAAAGTTATTTTATTTAAAAGAGTCGATTCGTCCTTTTCTGGCGAGTAAATTCGTGCATGCTTGTGTCATAGAAATAATAACAAGCCTTATTGCGTTAATATTTCTCCAAGATCTGACGCTGTAATAAAAACATAAAATCATAATAGAAATGATAATAATTCTCTCTAACGACTGGTTGACAAACAAATGGCATTACATTATATTGCAAAACAGCCATTATGCGTAGTTAATGTCCAAGTTATTACGGCAGGTGTTCGAACTGACTGCTTTAAATGACACTATTTATTATCTACTTAAGTGAATGTCAATCTGAATAGTTGTACATACTAATGTTCTTAGTAATAGTTGTAGTTGTATTCGATGCGGTTTTCTGTGAAAAGGACCAATTTGAAGGCCGTAGAATGGTGGAAACTAGGTCCTTATGGACAACGATAAAGACATTAAGCTATGATTTTAACAGATTATGTTTGTGGATATTAGCGTGGCTATTTACTAATAACATTATGGTGAATAATTGTTATGCTTACCTACTAATCGTAGCAAAGTATACAGGCTCACGCAGAGGCGCGACAAGACTGGTGGAACAATTTCTATGAAAACTTCATTCGTTCTACTAAGATCGCGTCGCACCGTCGCGGCTTGCGGGAGTCTTTAACCTCATTGGTAATTTACTACGCACCTTGCCAAAAAAACGCTACGCAAATTGCCCATGAAATTGTATAAAAACTTCCATGTCATAACTCTCTAACTACTTAGTAAAGGTAATAGGCCACCACGCTTCGATTATTATTATTATTGATTCGCTTTTCAAATCTACATCAACAATAAAAAGACGCCGTAGACTGAGCTAGAGAAATGCCATTGCGTTCACTTAAGTTTAAAAAAAAATATTTTTTCACGAATTTGATATGGATAGCAAAGCGTAATTTTTTCTTTTCCTAAATCTATCTTTGAGTCGCCTTGGTTTTGAAGGTATTTTATAATTTTGGCCTGTAGACATTAGGTACTGAATGGTTGGTTGATACATTATAAATGTTTGCATGCTTTCTCTCTGGGTTTTGTGACCACAACAAATGCTTTCAGTTGAATGTGTTTCAGCATAAGTATTAATACACATACATACATAAACTTATACGCCTTCTTCACATGGAGGTAGGCAGAAACTACAGAATGCCAACTGCTACGATCCTTACACACTTCTTTTGCTTCGTTTGCGTTCATATATCGGGTCATACACGCACCTGACCTTTGTGAAAAACATCACCAATAAGGTCATTATATTATATACTTCTAGGGCAAAATAATATATCCTAACTATAGGCTTGATATTATAAATGCGAAAGTGAGTTTGTTTGTTACGCTTTCACGCCAAAACGGCTGAACGGATTTGGATGAAATTTGGCACACGGGTACGAAACCGCGGGCAACAGCTAGCTACTTATCAGACTTTCCACTCGTCATCAACATAGAAAACAAAGACATAATTTTAACGTAACCCTTTTTAATCTATTCATTAAATGATTTCTAAACTAAACTCGTCCAGTTACACCATGTAACAACCTTTGCATCCTAAACAGACCTTTAGTATTAGTCATTTGAGTTCATAATGTATTTACCTAATAGACTTATGGTCTATTTACCTGATCATGTATTCATGGGAGGTCTGTGATGGTCCTTATTAAGTAAGACTTATGTTTTACGTAGATTACTTCATTGCAGTGACTAAGAGGTTGTATAAAGTGAATCAGCTGGAGCATTAATTGATAATGTTCAATGTTTGTGTTGTCATGTTATTATGTAGATAATTATAAGGTTGTAGAAAACAAATTATACTCAAGATAGGCAGTTAGGACACATCTGTCGCTTTCCAGAATGTAGTTGGATTGAGATTGGTTAGTAAGAAACCAGCACTGAAATTAAGGTGATGGTCGTACTAAGCTCAGACGGATTTCTTCATAACAAGCCGATGAAAAATCCATACTAATATTATAAATTCGAAAGTAACTCTGTGTCTGTCTGTATATTACCTTTTCACGCCAAAACACTAAACGGATTTCGATAAAATTTGGCAAGGAGATAGATGGCATCCCAGCGAAGGACATAGGCTACTTTTTATTTACTCACCACGCGGGCGGAAGCTTGTGTCATATAATGTAGATAATGTTTGATATCTACACTAGTGTTATAAAGAGAAAAGATTTATATTTTTGTTTGTAATGAATAAACTCAAAAACTACTGGACCGATTTTAAAAATTCTTTCATTAGTACAATGCTAAATTATCATTGAATAACATAGGCTAAAATTTATAAAGATATTACGCGGGCGAAGCCGCTGCGCTGGCGCAAGCTAGTTTCAGATAATTTTGAAAACCCTGAAAACCGCAACTTTTTGGTCCTTTTACTAACCTGTTTAACCGAATTGTCTCTAGAGTCGATCTTCGCCGAGAGCTCTTTGATATCATTCTGTAGCTCCAGCATCCGCGCCTCGTATTCTCCTTGTGTTGTGTCCAGCCGTCGTCTCAGCAGGTGTTTTTCTTGTTCTAGTTCCTGAGGAAGAAGAGAGGGAGAACAATTAGTAAAAAAAAGGTTAAATAAAAAGAGATACTTAGTAAATTGTCCGACAAGTCTCAATATTTTTTTTTTTTGCCTAACTGTCATAGTGTATCAATTGTGTCTATTATTTTATTTTAAAAAGAGAACGTGGATGATCATAAAAAAAATGCTTGCAATGACTTTTACTTTAAAATAAGGAATCAAACTGCTGCTGCTAGATCTGAAATTGATATGAAAATACATCCATGAAAACTTCAGGACCAAAGGATCATTTACTTTTAATATTAGGTATCTTACTCTTGAAGTAAGTACCTAGGTACCTACGTCAACATCCTTATAATTTACTTATGAGTTATAAAGTAAACAGTTTAATTAAAAGGCACTGAACGGTTTAATTGAAATACAAGTAAGAACAAAAAAGGTTTTATCATTTCCGCGCCGGAAGAACAATGTGAACGAAGCATTTCCGGCCGCCATCTTCATTCCCATCCATTGTCTCTGGCTGTAAAGTGTGCTATTAGAAAGCATAGTTTACGCGTTATCGCAAATAAAGTTAATTATTGTTGGCTATGGGAAATAATAATATTTGAATCACTTAAGGAAAAGATTTGGTTTTATGTTAAGATTCGTTTAGGTTTTTACTTTTATTGCAAACTTGAAGTACCTAAAAGCGAGCGTAGATAATTATCAAATTGAGTGTCATACAAGAATGTATGGATATTGTACGCAGGCAGAGATCGAAGGAGGAGCTCGTGGCTAAGTAATAACAGCCACACGGGTCGATCCATTAGGTAAAGCAATGCTTGCCGGGGTTTGTCCGTGGATAGGTGACATATCAAGACTTCTCTGTACTTCGGAAAGCACGTTAAGCCGTTGGTCCCGGCTGTCATTGTCGGATCTTTGATCGTCGTAACGGGTCGTCAGAAGCCTGAAAGTCTAACAACCAGTCTTACCAAGGGGTATCGTATTACCCAGTTGCTGGGTTGTCGAGGTCAGATAGGCAGTCGCTCCATGTAAAATACTGGTATTCAGCTGCATCCAGTTAGACTGGAAGCCGACCCCAACATAGTTGGGAAAAGGCTAGGCAGGTTGATTGTACGCAGATAGAACCAACTGACCAATTCAATGAATTTGACACAATTTTTCTGTACGTAAAGGAAATATTGAAAGTATTTGTAGCTTTCTTGATTTGAATTTATTCAGTAAAATCAGTGTATATTTGCAGTTACCAAGAAGTCAACATCTATTGTCGAAAACTAAAGTTTTGCACAACAATACTGAATATAATTAATTAGAAACGCGTCAAGTCGCCATATTAAACAAATACAAGAGCTATAACAAAGCATAATACATCGTCACAGAAATTACGGTCTAGCATTTGTGTAAATAAGCATTCTTAACAATAAAATTATCAACGTACGCACGGCCACACATCAAGCTATAGATTTCGAGTATAAGCTGACCTCGCATTGTACGGAAATCCTATACAATACGAGATCAGCATAAACTGGAAATGTATAGCATAATGTGTAGCGGTGTGTACAGAGAGTTTTAACAGATTAAAACCAAACCAAACAGCAGTGACGAATCTTTTCTTTACAACACCGCGTTTCGTCAGATAGCAGTAGCCGCCATATAGGTTACGGCCGCAGTGACGACCGTCATGAAAATAATGACAGCGGGTTTTAACTTTACGGTGTCAAAAAACGCTCTTTATGGAAACATACCAACTTACTTTCATAAAGAACGTTTCAGTGACGTCTTTCAACGGCAAATTGCGGACGCTAGATGCCGGCTATTGTCGCCTTAGGAAATCTTAGCTTTAGATCAAATTTCTATTAACGTCTTCCACACTCAGACCAAATAAAAAACCAATACAGAGCGCTGCGTACAATACAGTGAAGCATGCCATAACTACACCTCCGCTCTGTGCATACACACTCACACGCACACATTTACAACTATCTACAATCAAACTACACCTCACTAAGTGCACACATCTTTCCGAAACCGGCTTCACGTCACTGTTGACAGCGCTCTGTCTTGGTTTTTTATTTGGTCAGAGCTACCACAATCATACTTCTCGCTTTGTCACAAGTTCAAAAAAGACAGCTAAATATCAGTGTATTTCACAATTCACATTCTTCATTCATGTCTTCCTAATTATTTGGCAAGTGAGAGTGAGTTGATGACCGATACTGAAAGTGAGTCGATGTGGGCTTTATCTCTGGCGCCACCGAAAACTGAGGCGAATACAATAAAAACTGTAGAAGTAACTTCTCATCGTTTTGAAGCTGAAATGATAGACGCTAGAACTATGACTGAAGAAACATTTCATACAAGATATATCCTCCTTCTGGGACACTCGGGTAACAAGGTATTCCTAACTACTAAATTCTTCTAAATCTTTAAAAATGTATATCTAGAATATTTTTATGTCCAGCACTAGACCACGACTAGCTAAATTTATTGATATCAAGAACTCATTAAACGGATATCAAGCTATGCATTCAACATCTATCTATCTTCTATCTAAATATATATAACTCAAAGGTGACTGACTGACTGACATAGTGATCTATCAACGCACAGCCCAAACCACTGGACGTATCGGGCTGAAATTTGGCCTGCAGGTAGATGTTATGACGTAGGCATCCGCTAAGAAAGGGTTTTGATTAATTCTACCCCCAAGGGGTCAAAATAGGGGATGAAAGTTTGTATGAAACTTTGTCAATTTTAAACCGATCGGAAAGGACATAGGCTGCTTTTTATCGACATACCACGCGGGCGAAGCCGCGGGCGAAAGCTAGTATCCAATAATACTTAGTAGCAAGACATGATAATTTACAATTTCCTACTATTAACACCGGATCAGTGTATCTAGCTAAATGGCCGGATCTACGATAATAATACAGATTTAGTTTAACTGTTAGATTTAATCTGAACGTTGATACGAAAAGCCTGCTTGAATGCGTGGCTCTAGAAAGTGGTCTACTGTATCAAAGTACAGTACGACATGTCATAAATTTTAAAATTTGCATTCATTAATTTCAATTTTACTAATGTATTTAGTTATATGACTTTAAAAGTTATTGCGTTTGCGTAAAGATAATTTTCACCTAAAGCAGTAATAAATATTGGAGATTTTGAAGGCGCACTCAGTTCGGATGGCGATCGGTTTTACGAATTTTGCCGATGCTACATCGAAGTTGTGACGTAGGTACTGTAATTTTTTAGTTGTTGATTTTTGTTTGAAGCTAAACAAAAAAATTGATTAATATCGTTTTTTATATGGCATCATCTTTAAACTACAATACTGTGTTCAGTGACAATGATAAACTTCTACTGTGAACTCTTTGTCATTACTTCATACCAAAAATATACCAATAGTAGCAGTACCTACTAAACGGGTCCCATATCTATTTCTTGATTCTCATCTATTTCAGTTGGGATCCGAATCAGGCAAACGATTTAACTTGGCTCTCCTAAGTTACTCAAATTATATTGCCTGACATGGCTTATGTACAGCAACGAAATAGGATAGATTAGATAATTCTTATTTATAGCTTTGGCTTCTTCCTCGTGATACTTCTTGTTCCCGACCCACCCCGGCGTCGCATCGCATCGCCCGTCCGCGCTATTACTTCGTTTTTGCTAAGCGCTCTTTTTGCTCGGCTCCTAAGGTTCTCCTAGCGTGATGTTAAAAAGCTTTTAGCCTTCTTCGAGAATTGGGCTATCAAATGCAGAAATAATTTTTCAAATCCGACTAGTAATTAGAGATATCAGCGCGTAGAAACAAACAACCAAAGTCAAAATTAAAGACAAATAATTTATTTCAAATACGCACATAAAAGGCACTTTTGAACTTCAAAAACAAAGAAATAGAATTGATTCTAGTTGCCCCTTTCAGAAGGTAGTTTTCGTATGGAGAAGAATGGGCAAGTAACTCCACCGTTACTTACTCTTTTAAAAATGTTTTACAATATTTTGTATACATCAATTTTATATAATTATATGTGAAGACGATGCCTCTTCAGCTTTATTATATTTATATGAGATGGAATATGAAAGAAAGATATATCTATCTTAAAAAGTTCCCGGAGTATGAGAGATGTAAACGAAAAATAACTTTCAAGCAGTACAGACAGAATCATTTAGATCTACAATACGAACACAGTCAAAAGAATAGCTCTGATCAACACAACACTCAATTAATTACAGAGCAAAGAACCATTTTGACATTAGAAACTGCATGGAAACTAGGGTTGTCGAAAGTCATTGTTAAGAAGCGCACTGACCCAGTTCTGTGCACCAAGTTGTCAACTTATGTGAACCCCTGAACCATACCAGATAGTGATGACTATAGGTACACGAACTGGGGCATTTTCACATCTCTTCTAAAACTTTTACTTTAACAATACGGCTTTATCTTTAGATGTCTGTTCTTAAGAATGACGGAGAAAATTTTATTGTCTAGGACGAGTCGCGGTTTTGATGGCCAAATTGGTATTTCTTTTTGTTATGTTGGTTATGAATGACAGATTGAAATTTTTGTGGTTATTTTAAAGTCAGAATATTGAAAAGGCATGAAGTTACATATTATCACAATCAACTCTATGTTTTGTGATAATTTATAATATGATAGAAGACGGTAGATTGGTACCGAAATTATGGCTTTTCTTTCAAAATTTAAGTAATCGTAGTAATCTAAGTATTCTTGTTGTATTTAGATTCAGAATCAGTTAGAGAAGTGAAAATCCAGTAACTCAGTCTATAGAATTCTTTCAAGTAAGTTTCCTACAGAACGCTAGATGATCGATTAGGAATTAGGATGCTCACGCGTCGCTCATGACGCGTTATGCGCTAGAGTCGACTGTCAGTCAATACGCCTGTCATAATGTGAAAAAATCTCACAGGCACGAATTTGTTTTGTCCAATTTTTCTTGACAACTGCATTTTTTTATGAAAAATATAATTGGATGTGTACCTGTCTTGTAATGAATTCTTTCAATGTGAAAAAAAACTTATAATTTGTAATGTTTAGATAATTTGACAGCCACCCAATAGGCTCAATTTACGTAGCAAACATTCTATGTTTTTTTTTTATTTGGTTGGTAAATTAAGGTCAATATTCCATCTATCATTTATCTACAAATCTAATCCGCCTCTGTCTGTCTCGGGCGCACGTAGCCTACAATACATCAACTCTGGCGGCATACATACCTACTACGCAACTGTCTGGTCCTGCCTGATATACTTTCACTGATACTAATAATGCACCAATAATTCCAATCATAATAGAGAATGAGTTCGAGCTGTTTTTTTTTTCGTAAAATTGAATAAGACTCAATTACTTACTGAAATTGACCCGAATTTGACCCGAATTCAGCACGTAGCAAAACTCACGAAAGGCGCGAAAATGAGTTTAATTGCAGGTTAGTTGGACCCGTTTAAAAAAATCAAAGACTTGAAAGAGAATATATGCCCTATGTCACCAAGGTTTTGTCTTTGGTGACATAGGACGTGCATAGGAGCGGCGATAAGTACCCTCTTTGAGGAGTGGCTAGAGAGGCGCCACGGCGTCCTCACCTTCCGCCTGACACAGGTCCTCACCGGACATGGCAGCTTCGGGAGGTTCCTGTGTAGGATTAGGCGGGAGGAAACGCCCGGGTGTCACCACTGTGCGGATCGCCCGGAGGACACGGTGGAGCATACGGTGGAGGTATGCCCTGCTTGGGCGGAGCACCGCCGTGTCCACGCGGAGGCGATTGGCAGCAATGACCTCTCGCGTCCGGCCCTGGTCCAGGCCATGGTACGGAGCGAGAGGGCATGGGAAGCCGTCACCTCCTTCTGCGAAGCAGTAACGCTCGCGAAGGAGGAGGCGGAACGCGTGAGGGAAAGGCAAAGATTGCGCCCTCACGCTCCTAACCGCCGCCGTTGGAGACGCCCTGGGCGTCGGGAATCCCAGGCGGATTCCCGGCCACCATAGGCGCGGGCTTGCGGACGGCGAGCAACGGGCAGCTCGCCGTGCGATAAGGACCAGGCCCGGGTCGATGGCGCGTCGTGTTCCACGCGCGCCTCAAAGAGATGTCAGCACAATTGGCGGGGTCCGCTAGGACCGATGCCTGCCAGGGTTGCGGGAAAGTCCGAAAGGGATACCGGGACCTTGGCAACAGGCAAATGAAGGAACACGGGTGGGTTTTAGTCAGTAAAAGTCTGACACGCCCTTCCGCTCCGCCCAGAGCGGGAGAAGTCATTGGACGATATCCCACCCTCAAAAAAAAAAAAAAAAACAAAGGTCGTGCATAGGACCAATTTTGTAGGTTGTATTTTTAATTGAATTTTTATGTATTTCTAAATTGTCGGAGTTCGATCGAAGTCCTAAGATTTCTACATACCATGATAATAATATCGATATCTGCATGATCTGCCGTTAAGTAAGGAAAGTACACTTTTATGCACTTACCGAAAAATGAACCTAAATAAAGAATGTTATTAGAGTCTGGCAAACGAAAGTAGATCCATCCATATAATTGAAATTTAATTTCATTTAAACAAAATAAAATTTCAAGTATCAAAACGTGTTAACGAACTTTGTATAGGGATAAACAGTCTTGTTTTTTTAAATTTCGCGCGTGTTTTCAGGATCAACTTTCGTTTGCCAGACTCTACATTCTAAATGTTTTACGATCTAATCTAACCAGAATCTATGAAACTCGGAATAATCACTATGAATATTAACAAACTAGACCATTTTTACATAGACTAAATACAACATTTTATGGTAATTGTCACTTTAGAGCAATTTCTGACTAAATCCCGGAACTCAGACTACTATAGTTTGAACCTATTCAAATGAACCATTTGTCATGAGTACATAGAATATTGCACATTTATGTTCAGCCTGTGGCATTGGCCTGTCATATCTCAAAGCCATCTTTTAGCACTAAAGTCAAGGCTAAATACTAAATAAATGGCCAGGAAGTGTAACGAACATTGTGGACCACGACTTGTCAAACTTTTTTTGGTTCTTTTTAAAATTGAGTCCACAATATGAGCACAGTGTGCTACAAGGATTTTTTGGCGCTGGAATGATATTGATAGGGTGCGCTGTCGGTAAATATTTGTGAAATTGTATTGGAAATACAAGATGGCGGCGTTAGTTCCGATTTTGACCATGTGCCAAAAGATCCTTGTACTAAAATATTTGTGTAGTGTTAAGAGGCCCTAGAGAAAGTGGCATTCTATCAGCGATAACGACGATGGAAAAGGCAAAAATGTATAGGACTGATATAATAATATTCTAGCGTATGACACTCGTGGGTTGCAGCTGAAAATCAGCGTCAGGTGGTACACTTTGTGTTTCCATCTGACATTATGCTGAGCTGAGGCCCTTTTGGCATTCTAATGGTTGTTTTCTGTTTTTATAGTTTTAAGGTGTATTTTTCTGCTACAATGCCAATAAACGCATTTTTCTTTCTTTCTTTCTATAAGCTATCGACAACCTTATGTCAATCCTGTTGAACGTCGTTGTAGAAATACGAAACGCTTTGGAAGCGATCGTCACTTGTCTAGGCCCTCAGGTAAGGTTTACCTTTATATGCACTTCTCTAATTGATTTTGAGAATAATTCATATTATTAATATTGAATAGAATCTTCAAAAAAGTCGTGCTACTTCATAGGACTCGAAGTTCTTCAGTGAAGTTTTCAGGGCGAACTTTAATTACTTATAATTATTATAATTTAATGTTAAATGCAAAAATGTATAAGTACAAGTGAAATTATGGTGCCAATACTCCTTAAAATTTTCACATTTAAACCTACATAGCAGGGGGCCTAAACCGGCCACATTAGCAATTCCTCTAATTTGACATAAAAGCAATTCATTATTTTGCGGACCATTTTACGAATCTCCATAGAAAACTGTCAAACAGATGAATTATTTCGTAATATGAATTGCACGCAGATCATATTATGAATTGTCCATTTGTGACAGTTTTCATATTATGATTCTGCTAAAGTGACCGTTTTAAGCCCCGCGAAAAAGTTTTGGAATCTCTGTCCGTTGTAAATGACTAACTTCTCTTCGTGATGAGTTGATGAGCTAATCCTTTTATTTTTTTATCGGTATGTCACGAAGTTATAAATAAGCATGTGCTAATATCAAATTAAATTGTAATTTGTGCAAATTGCAAAGTGAATGCGATTAAATACCATGAAAATGTTAATATTTTTATTGAATAAGAATTTCCTTTATAAACTTTAAAATAACATCCTTACATATTATAAAACAAAGTCATCCGCCGCATCTGTCTGTCGTCCTGTACGTGATAAGCTCAAAAACTACTGCACCGATTTTCATGTTGTTTTCACCAATGGATAGAGTGGTTCTCGAGTAAGGTTTTAGTATATAATAACCGACATCAACGCGGGCGAAGCCGCGGGTATCAGCTAGTCTATTATAAAGTTTGAAATCGCTCACCCGTCTAGAGCAAGCTTGGTGATCAATGCTCATGCCTTCTCTGTTTGAAAATAAGTCTTTGCCCAGCAGTGGGACAGCAATACGCTGGTATTATTACTTTCGTTATGAATATTTGCTTAAAAAAAACTTTTTAGTTGTGGTACCTACCCACCACAAATTCAAATACCACTACCTGCTATGTAAATAAAAGTGACGGAAACTTAAAACATCTTCATTGTAGACTAAGTGGAAAAATACGTATTATTGAAGCTAACTCAAAAACTACGCAAGCAAAGTTAATATATAATTTATATGGGACCACCTCTGAAGCATGACCTACCAAACGATTTCATAATTGGCGGAGTAAACGCGTAACAGACAAACACAAAAAAAAAAACATTCGGATCAATTGAGAACCTCTTCCTTTTTGAAGTCGGTTAAAAAATTAAATAGACTTAACACAATACAACCTTTCGCTGTACCAATTTCCAACACTAAATACTTCGTAAAAAGCAGCAAACAAATGAATCAATTACTAACAAAGATTTATTAACAAAGATTATCAATCCAAACAGCCATTACTTTCTTTCATTCACAGAGTCATTCGCGCTTAATCTTTTTTACATCCCAGTAACCACAGAGTATTTATTTCAGCGTAAATAATCGTAATTATGTACGGTCACCAAAATAGATCGGTAAACAGGCAGAGTATATGATTGATGAGACAATTGTTACAACGGCTATTTTTGAGCTGTGTTAATCTGATATTAATTAATTAATTAAAATTAGATAACGCTTTGTGGAAATACCTAAAAAAATAATTTTCGTCATACTTACCATAAATTAAACAGAGTTTTAAGTAGGTACCTACTCAAGTAATGCGTGTGCTGAGTAGTCTAATCTTTGACATAGTACAAGTCTCTTCATCAAAATCAAAAAAAGAATAGCACACGCAATTAATACTGTCAGCGTATAAATTAATAACTTGCTTGCATAGCAACCTTTTTGTTGACGGTACTCACAGTAACTGCACATTCATCTTTAGAACTAGGCGGCCTACATTCCTGGCATGAATTAGGGACGTCACTGATTACAATCGGTGCTGCCAATACAATTAAAAAGGTCGCAAGTCATGGGTGATGGTGATGGCGGGAGGAGTTTGAGAAACGGTGCAGCTGAGGTTCGAATTTTGAATCGTTCTTTTTTATTTTTTTGTTGTATTGTTTTAAATATACTGTGGTACCAGTAGAACCTACGTACGAGTCACATTTTTGACAGATGAAAAAAACAACCCTTCCTTAGCAGTCGAGTAAAAAAGGAGTAGGTTCTTGAAGTTGAGGCGTATATTTTTATGTTTTTAATGGTTACCTTTTTAGAGAGTATGTAAATACTAGAGTTTTAGTTTGATATCGTTCAGACTTATTGATCTTGTCGATAACCAGCTAAACAATAAGATAAGAATTTTTCTACTGAGAAGCAAATTAGCCGTGTGGATAAAACTTAGACACACTTACTTTATGAGTTAAATTAATTAATTAAAGACATTTTCACTTACTTCTTCATTTCATTAAACCCTCGTACGCTAAAACCCAACACTTCCGCATTACCCATTAACATTTTTACCTCATTCCACTTCAAAAAGCAATCAAAATTCCATAAACCATGGAGGTTCTACATCCATCATTAAGTCCCCCATAACTTACACCACAGTACTAAGGTCACACGAACGCTTGGGCAATAGCTTCCGTAAAAACGAAGCATTGTTTCATTGCAACATGCGCCTGAGCAAGCATTCAACTATTTTGTTCGCGTGAGAAGCAGATAGGCCGGTCATTGTGTTATATTGATTATCCAATTTTTTATTTTTTATGTGAATGCACATTAAAAAAAAATTGGATAATCAGCAAAAATCTTTTCTACCCACAATGGAGTATGTCCTGAGACTCCTAAGTTCCATGGAAACATAAAAGTCTGGCATTCTCAGAGACCCTGAAGGTGCTTCTCCAACAATTTGAGGGGATCTTTAAAAAATATGTTGATAATGGTCCGACGTTCTATGGCCGATTACCTAGGCCAATTGAGTTGGAGAAGGACCGTAAGATATTTCACGGATCACCTCAATCGGTATATCGAACTGTACTATCTCGGAAAAATATGCTTTACCTCAACCTCATCAAAAGATCGCACAAAACCTAAAAAGATCTCATCTCCTTAAGAATTTGCCGTCGCAACAGTAATTACAACCTCACAGACTATTAGCTGAGTCTGTAATTATGGACCACGGCTGGTAATCAGTTAGCGATCGGTGTTACTAACTGTTCGTAATAGATGTATAATAAACGTTGCTTTTTAGAGACAGTCGGGATGGTATAATGTGTATGATGACTTCTGGCAGTGGCAAATGATGGTGGGATGACTGGTGTTGCCAATTAGTTTGGGGAGGTCAGCTCTAGCGGGTGAAAATTTGAACTTCTGATATTCAACTAGTGTAGTCTGGGTAGACTGGAAGCTTCAAGATGGGATTCCTCACTTGTGACCCTCCTATATGACTTGTGAGCAACCAATTCAAAATTTTAAAAATCCTAACAAAAAGCCGGGCATTTGCAAAAAAGTCTGTCAGGTAAAGATGGTTTTGACTACCAGTTTGTCTCTTTCAAGTGGTATGTTAATTTTGTTCACAAGACACTAAGACGGGGGTCGGACCCGTGCTTCACATTCAGAGTATTTTATTCATGGAATATAAGTTAAAAAGCTTAGTGTGTCTTAGGTACATCAATGCCCAAGACCAATGGAACTCTATATAGTCACCTCTAAAAAGTTCCATATCCCATAGATATACGGTAACATGAGATTGGATAAGCTCCATTAGCTTTTTCATCGAACTCTTTGAGTAGTTATACGGCAGTGAGTGCAATAATCTATCTATAACAATGTGTCACGAGCATTTTCCCATGATTTCCCCATTTTCTGCGAATGACAAACAGTTTGACAAAGTGTTTTAATTAGCTTACATGGATGAGAATTACGTGACTTAATGTGCTACAAAAAGATCTTAAGTTCTTCAGGAAATGTACAAATCCATTCTTAGTAGGTTATATGACGGGTTTTTAGTCTTCCGCATCATTGTGAAACTACCAGGCGTTTTCAAATTATTGGCCTATCTGGCTCATGCTGCCAATCTATTCAATCTGCCAATCTGCCTAGCCCGGGGGTCGGCGTCCAGTCTAGCCGGATGCAGCTGAACACCAGTATTTCGGGCTCTGGCTGCCAATGTCTTATTAATTCCTGGTCTTCTCTCAAGAACTCAACCGCTCGAAGAGCAATCTTTCGCGTGAATTACTTGTGAAAAAAGATGATCAAAGAATCTCTGAGAGAAAGTCAATAGTAGGGAATGCTTATCAACGAAAAGACTGTTAATTTTTATCAGTTTCTAATATGACCGTAGTTAACACGCGAAGCAAATAGGGTCTTGACCGCATAGATCCAGTCCATTCGCCCTGATGCCTCTGGTCACCAACCCTAGTGGCCTTTTGCGACCAAAGGTGACCCAAGCGTTGAAGGTGGCCTGTACTTGACCAGGTATCAGAATAGAATGCCTACATTCCTAAAGGCTTACAGAGTTTTAAACAATCGACTATAAGTCTTGAGCTTTAACATATAATGGAATCCACACAGCGTACAATGTAGCTATTCATTAGGTATAGTGCATGCAAAATCGATGTGGTATTACAGTAAACAAACTGTCGTGGGAAAAGCCAGAACTATGGTTTCGAATTAAATAAAAACGGTGTAATTTATCGTTATAACTGAAAACCTCAAATAGGGTCATTCTACTTATCATTATGAACATCTTGTATTTAATCAATCTGCCTAGCCTTTTCCCAACTATGTTGGAGTCGGCTTCCAGTCTATCCGGGTGCAGCTGAATACCAGTATTTTACATGGAGCGACTGACTATCTGACCTCCACAACCCAGTAACTGTGTAATACGATACACCTTGGTAGTCTTATCAAGGGGTATCGTATTACACAGTTTGTGTTTGTTTGTGTTTTTTACACAGATTGTCAGACATTCTGGCTTCTGACGACCCTTAACGACTGTCAAAGATCGACAAATGACAACCGGAACCGTGCTTTCCGAGCCACAGAGGAGTCTCGGTATGTAAAGATGGATCCACGGTCCAACCCCGGCAAACATTGCTTAACCTGATGGATTGTCCCGTGCAGCTGTTATTAATTAGCCACGAGCTCCTCCTCCTAGCCATGAACATCTTTTACTATGGGACGAAAATTGAATTAAGAGCACCATGTTCAGCAGAACATAAGTTACCAGGAAACCATAAACCCGGAACAGTTCTACCGTGTAAACAACTTGACTCTTAATTAGCAGCCACTTACTGGAGAGAGCTAAAATAATGCAGAAACATGCTAATTTCATACAAGGCATAAATTACCTCAAACTCACGTACACCTATCAACGCAAGTTGCAACGTTATCACTATAATCTCAGTGTGAAATCCGAGGCGACTTGAATGGACGACTGTACGCACCGATTACGTTTCTTCTCACGTCTTAAATAAAGTATAATAGCACAGATAATGTGACATTCATGGGCAAATAAGTCCAAGTTATGGGTCCCGGATGCTTGGCACATTCTAGGCTGTTTTAGCTAATTGTCTGCTTTGCCACTTATTAATTATTATGTTGGTGTAGGCTTCCATATATTGAGATGTGGCTGACTGAATATGCTCGTTTACATGAGTCCATGTTGTTTCCGACAAATCACAATCAGACATTCTTTTATGTCATAAAGTGGCAAACAAGTCGGTGACTCATCAAAATGGTAAGTGTTCCGGCGCCCGTGTACATCCAAAAGCACTGCAGGATCCTGTTTATCAAAGGTTACAAGTTACCTAGAATGTTAATTTTCGTTAAATTCATAGCTCATCTCCATATTCATAATCAGCCTTAATGTTCCCACTGCTGGGACACGGGCATCAGGTAATCTCTCTCTTCTGATCACATTTAAAAAAAGAAAATCGATTTTAAACATTTATTGCGGTACTAAGCACGACACTTGTAAACTTGTAAGACGGAATAGAGAGTCGCCGGACACTCTCAGGATTTGTTATGATTTTCTAGAATTTGTAACTTACAAATAATTTTTTGATAAGCAAAATCACGAATAAATGTGTAAAAATATAAGTACTTGTGAACTAAATAATGACATTTGGTAATACAAGGCTTGTAAGTTTTGATAAACAGGGCACAGGTCTCTTCTGTCTTTGGCCTCGTATTTTCTTCATAAATAAGGTCCACCCTACCACCTAGTATATCCTAAAAGGCAACTAAGGAAATGCATTTAACAACCAGTCAGGTGCCTGATATTATTTCAGGAGTGATCACTGAAATTTCCTTATTATATAAATCTGTTATATTATCTGTCTCTTCTTCCTCATTAATTCCTTCTCATAATCATGACCTCAATCTCTGCCCTACTCTTTAGTATCACTACGATCTTCAAAGCCAACATTATGTCCAACATTATCCCACGCCAGTATTGGATAATGTGATTACCAAATACTGCTGGTAATACCGTAATACGTAAGGTACGTAAGACATGGTTTTTGCGACTCATCGCCAATAGTTTACAGACATTTACTTAGCACTTAACACTTCTAGTAAACGATGATGAAGTGGGTAATCATTATGTTTTATCAGCGTGATATGTAGATTAGTTTTTACACATGATATTTAGTTTTGGGAAAACTGTGGCGGCACCTACATCGCCACATGCAAACTACGCATCAAAGACCTGACGTGACACAAAAATCCTGACGTCACATAAATCCTGCATCGCGCAATTAGAGTTTACCGCGCGATGGACATATGTACAAGATTTCGACATCAATCGTTGGGCAATTAGTTGCCCGCCAGACACGATACCGGTCCAGTCGGAGAATCCATCCTTTTCAATAGAGGATCAGTGAACTTTACACCCCGAAATCTACTGAAACGCAAAAACCGGCCAAGTGCGAGTCGGACTCACACAGGAAGGTTTCGTTCCACCGTACAATATTTAGGAAATAACGCCGAAATAAACACGTTTCTTATATCGGAAACCCCTTTAATTTTTTACTATATTTTATTTTTATTATTTGTTGTTATAGCGGCACTAGAAATAGCTACACAATCTGTGAAATTTTCAACTGTCTACCTTTTGCGGTTCATGAGATACAGCCCGCTGACAGACAGATGGACCGCGGAGGCTTAGTAATCGGGTTCCTTTTGCCGTTAGGTTTCCTTCGGGTACGGAACCCTAAAAAATGCTGTCATAAACTTTGTTAATATTAGGAGTTCTTGATCCACAACAACAAACAACAAATCACAACAAAAAATAATAGCAAAACAACTGGCGAAAACACAAATACATAACCGGCGAAGTGTCCATAGGTCCATAGGTACACCTCTGCCTACCTTATATAGATTCTTTTCTACCTTGTGAATGTAAGAACGTAGGCTTAGTGAACTGTAGACTTTTTTTTTATGAACTTTACCAGAAACTTTTTGAAAGGCCTACACTGTCCTCCCATAACTATTAACACTGTAATTCGAAAATATTGTAAAAGACAATTATCTTTTAAAAGAGTAACCGTGGAGTTTCTTGCCGGCTCTTCTCCATAGGAAACGACCAACTGGAACCGTGCACCTAGCTCCTGACGTTTTATGAGTGCCCATGTAGGCCTATGTGAAATAAAATATTTTGATTTTGATTTTTTGATTTTACCCCTTCGGGGACATAAGGCCGAATAATTAATTAATTAAAATTCATTTATTACAGATAACAGGGATCCATATTATGTTAGTATTACAAAAACAACTTATATTCTAGTGTTAGTAGTAGTTAAAGTTAGGTATAAAACAAAATAAAATACCATGATGCACACTCCACGCAGAGGACGAGCAGGCAAGAAAACATGTTTCCTACCTGAGCAACCTCCTGATAAAATGCCGAATATTTGGAGTATAAATAAATAAATAAATAAATAATCATTTATTTGCAGACATTGAAGTCCATAGAATTACATCAGTATCACATCAAAACAAAATCATTAATTACAACATAATCGAAATACATCACAAATTACATAATAATATCATAATAGAAATGAATCATACAAAAAACACAATACACACATAAAAATTACAAATAGGCATAATAATAATAACATAATAGGAATCGATAAAACAAAATGCACGTACAGTTATCAAGAGCAGATCTGTGTGTATAGCTCTCCGCCACAGCTCTCAGGATATAGTTGCGACTACCCCGCACTCTGCTCAGCAGCGACGCGGTTTTTTTTCGGATTATAGCATGAAAGCCATCTGTGTGGGTCTCAGCAAACATTTCCGAAGCGCTGCAGAAACGGGGCAGTCGCAACAACATCCTGAATGGATTATTATATTGTACGCGCAGGGCATCCAGCGATCTCTTGGTGTAATTGACCCATAGATTGCTCGTATAAAAGCTCTGACAGTAGGCCTTAAAAAGCGTAATTTTTACTTGGTCAGAGCACCGAGCAAATCTACGGGCCAACATGTTACCTCTGACCGCTAAAGCCCTACGCTCCCTCTCTATGTCTATATCATCCCTAAGGTTGTCGGTGATGAAATGTCCAAGATATTTAAATTTGGACACCCTATTTAACGGGAGCCCATTCAATAATGAACCAAACCGATAGGAACGAGATTTCACTTGTGGGTAAATTGGTACTCGATGAAATTATTAGAGTACTTTGTAACTTAAAATATCTTTAACTATTTAAACAGCTAGAAAAAAAAACAACCGACTTCCAAAAAAAAAATACAAAAAAGTGAAAAATTACTTTAATTTCAGAAGTCAGTGCCTTTGCTTTTCAATTTTCGTTTCCCAAACAAAAAATAATCATCAAAATCGATTCATAATTGGCGGAGTAATCGCGTAACATACATACAAAAAAACATATAGACGAATTGAGAACCTCCTCCTTTTTGAAGAAGTCGGTTAGAAATATGTTTGTAATTCAGTATCTCTAGTTTCATCTCCAGAAATCGAACGCTAATTTCAATTAACCTATCACAACTAATCACTATAATTAATTTCCCGTGATAATCGCACTAATTATGATAGTCATTTATCAGTTTTAATGAAGCGGTATATACCGCATACGTTACTTAGAAGTAAAAGTGAAAAACGTACCGTTTTCCGCTCTCTCGATCCCAATAGAAATAGTTTTGTTTATCACGGTACAATTACCGAGATATTCACACATGTTGCGTTGTATAATTATTTTATTTGTTACATTATGTGCTGTGAAATTAAAAATCAATTAGAGATTACGTTTTTGAGTCGTTTAATGATTTTTTGTTGTAATTATGACTATTGGGCCAATGTGATTGTAAGGTCGTTCTTTGATTTGAGCAACTTTTTTAGGTTAAAAGTTTATTCAACTCAAGATAAATGCAATTATTATCAATTAATTCTTTATTGACATAGAGAAGATACTGAATACTTGAAAACCAGACATCTCTATTTTTTTTAAAAGAAAACTTATTAGAAACGAAGTTTTTAATTGTGTTGTGTATTGCTTAACCAATCAAGATAAAATCTAGCAATTTAATCCTGTTCCTGAATTAGTAACGGGGGTCCGCTAGGACCGATGCCTGCCAAGGTTGCGGGAAAGTCCGAAAAGGATACAGGGACCTTGGCAACAGGCAATTGAAGGAACACGGGTGGGTTTTAGTCAGTAAAAGTCTGACACGCGCTCCCGCTCTGCCCAGAGCGGGAGAAGTCATTTAATGGTTTCCCGCCATCAAAAAAAAAAAGAGGGGGTCAAAAAATTAAATCTGCTGTTCCCTACATTTATGTTCGCATAACTGATATTTTTCGCGATTTCAGGATTGCTCCCATAGTGAAAGTTGTTCATAATGATGAGTACAATGACCCCTTAAGAGGATTAAGTCGACTAAAATTTTACCCTGCATATTACACCCTGTTTACTAATTCAGGAACAGGATTGAATTACTAGATTTTATCTAAACCGTGCAAAGCAGGAGCGGGGTGCTAGTTACTTGTAAAACAATTCTTAAACAAAATGACGTCAGCCCACTTAACTTACATCACACATCTTAATGATTTACCTCAGAGAGTGTTACTAATTCTTACGCACTAACTATCCTAATTCAAGTGCAGTGCAATGATTCAGGGAAAGTTGAGAAACTTGTATTTTCCGAGATCTTAATGATATGGCCGTGACTAGAGTTACTGTTTCGACTTGAAATTATGGCATATCATTGCATTATCTAATGAATTATCTTTTGATTACATAAATGTGTGTTTAACCGGCGAAATTTCGCGGATTTTTGTCCAGTACTTTAACTAACAAAGGACGTTCCCGTTAACCCGAAAAAGTATAGCGTCCATACATGCTAAAAAACGGGAACGCCCTTCGTTAGATAACATCCATACAAATAATATAAATTCAAAAGAAAATTTGTCTGTATGTTACTTTTTCACGCCTAAAGCACTGATCGGATATCGACAAAATTTCGCAAGGAGATAGATGGCACCCTGGGAAAGGACATTTTTATCGACATACTGCGCGGGCGGAAGCTAGGCTAGTAATGTATATTTTTTTAAATTCATATTTTTTATGGCTCATCTTTAAATCATGAACTATCCGAATTACAAAAAAATATTTGACCTAGGTCTTAAGGGGAGGCCTGAAAATTGAATCGCTGTTACAATGTATTAAAGATACTTGCAGATCAGGTTAAAACCTTACTAGTCAATAGCATTAGGTAGACCTAGAGAACTGAGATATAAATCTAGCATAGTCTTTCCACCACCATTGTGGTCTAAAGGCTAGAGTTATCCGCTTGCTTTGTAGATTGTTCTAGAAAACTCGTAGACGAGACGCTTGGCGTCAGCCAGATGACTAGCACAGACCAGGGAAGTATGGCACAGAAGGGACGAAGCGTATAGCTATCAGTGGGTCGAACAATGATGGTGATGATGAGGTGCTTTTGCCCGCCCTAGTCGGATAAATACGACAAATGTTTGCGTGCCCGTGCCGCTTGAGTCGTATTTATACGACTGAGAAAATATGTTATTTTCATAGTTTTTATTTAATTGCACATCCCTATTCGTCGTCGACCAAAAAGGTTGTTGGAGGCAGCATCTACCAAGCGGTCCACACTGCAGAAGACCGCATACCTTGGAGACGCGTCATATGTGGTCGTGATCCTCAGCATTGAGGGAACGACAAAGAAGAATTCGTCGTCGATATTTATTTTCAATTTATGAGCTGTAGGGTACGTCGATTCTGTAAAATTCAAACAACAACTCGCATCTCACATCGCTATTCACTCTCACTTCGCATAAGGTTCAAAATGTGTTCGGGTTCGAGTTACCTTACTGAATGCCACTGCTTACGTCATCTGTCAAAATCTCACGGTCAATTTAGTTCAACTCGCTGACACGCTCGCAAGGGTAGCGCTAGTGTATCAACCGAGTTTTTAAAATGCCAATCAAGAAACTCACAGCGGATTCAGATTCGAAGTTTAGAATGAGGTCTTACAGAATCACACCCCTGGGCGCTGAAGGCACGGCAATTGATATAAAACGAAGCCGTTAAAAGGTTAAGCCCATCGGTTATGAGATTGTACAAGATATTTTATGAACCTCTTTGAAATCCAGGTTCTCCACCAATCAAAAAGCATCATAAAGCTTACTCTGCTTTAAAAAAGGAGATACAAAAGCCCAGTTTCCCAACATGAATATAAAATCTTCCTCATTTAGCAACAAACACACATGGTCGTGAAGTTTCGACGTCCCTTCAACAATACGATGTCGCAAAGCAATCAGCAGCTCGCAGCACGAGCGGCCTTAATTGATGGTGTCGTGTTACAGCGCAATAACGAATTCTATTATATATGCAAGTATTTCTCACGTTGTATAGTAAAATACAAATTAATGATGTTTTTGGGCAAAAAAATGTAGGAATGGATGTAGTTTCTGTGACACTGTGTGTGTGTGTGTGTGTGTGTGTAGTTTCTACACGTGCTGGTCATCATCAAGAGTCTTCGGAGTCTTTATGAGAGACAGAGACTGTACAAGTAGGGGAAGACCAAAGGAGGGACTGTGTGAAAGATCAAAATCAAAATATTTTATTTCACATAGGCCTACATGGGCACTTATGAAACGTCAGAAGCTAGGTGCACGGTTCCAATTCGTCGTTTCCTATGGAGAAGAGCCGGAAAGAAACTCCACGGTTACTCTTTTAAAAATAATTGGCTTTTACAATATTTTCGAATTACAGTGTTATTAGGTATTGGAGGACAGTGATATTGCTAGTAAGGGGATGACTACTGAGATGACGACTAATAGAGAAGTAGTAACCGAAATAAATTTCAACTCATTTCAAGTGATTTGATTATTTGTTATCTTAGCACTTAATCACAGCAATTAACATTTTTAAAGTTGTATGAACCTTCCAAAATTTTTTTTAGGTGAGACCTGTATTCTTATTAAAGTTATTTTATTCAAAGTGAGTAAAAAACTCACAAGATCTTCTAGTATTTACATGCTAATAGAGAATGCATGCTATTTAGGAAATGAAATGAAATTGTTTATACTGTAAATAGGATATCGGAATCACTTTTACTCGTCATATTAAAGAATATTACAAATAAGTTAGATGAAGTCGGCGTTTCATATCTGACTACTCTGAGAGTCAAACAAACTCAGAGGTCACAATGTGTTTTCAAGTCTAGAAATAATCTTGGTCAAACCGTATGACATGAAGGTACCAACTTGCCTAGCTTTAAGTTAACATGAGAAACAACTTAATTTTTTTATAGCCATGGCCATATCCCATGTCGTGTTTGGTTGCACTTTAGATCGACGAACTTTGTTACATAGAAAAAACCTTTTAATTCACTTATATGTAGCCACTTTAAAAGCTATTATATTATATTAGCAGCTTTAAAAGCTATTATATTATATAAGCTAAGCATTTTAATAATGAGAATTTAGTTTTTAGTAATTTGTATTGTTTCAATATTGGGGTTTTCCAAACGAGTAATTTTTTTTACTGACTTACGCAATTGTTTTTGTAGATAGGAGTGCTGTTTTACCTGGAATTAAACAAATATTTTGTTAATAAATTAAGAAGGAGCATCAATCAAATATAAAAGACACGTTCTAGTTGAGGAATAACGTAATTAGAGACTTGTGATTGAAAAAATTGTTATAATTAATTTATACCGCGAGTCTTGTCGAACAACTTCATGGAAATTGTTCTAACAGAGTCGCGTCGCGTCCGTCTGCGGGAGCCATAACACTTCGATTGAATACCTGCCTACTTACTATCTATCTATTTTTAACCTATTGGTAAATATGGACAATATCTTTCAGCAGAGACCTTAAACAAGTTAAATTAAATTAAAAAAAACCCCGAGAAATACAAAGCATCTAATAAACGACTTTTTTATAATATCTAAGAACACTCTGCATCAATTCACCTTTCAAACAAAACCAAAAAAATTAAAATCGGTTCAGCCGTTTGGCAGCTACGATGGCGATGGCGCAGACCGACACAGATACACACGTTAAACTTATAACACCCCCCTTTTTCCGTCGGGGGTTAAAAAACGAGTTCAGTAGCTTAGTCAAACTACCGACAACTGTAGTTTGTGCTTCTTGTGCGTATGCGCTGTACAACGGACCTATCAAAATTTTTACAAACTGATAATTTTTCGTGAAACTACTTGATATAATCATTTGTTTATTGCTCTTAAAAGAAGGCTCTGTTAGTAGAGTCGGTCCACTTAATCAATTACAATATTCAACCTACGTAGATACATTATCTATTATCGTTCTAAGCGGAACTATAAACTCGGAGCAAAAGATACCAAGAATAAAGCGTTGTCCTTGTAAAACAAAGAAGTGCATTGATTGTATCTATAAATTACAAAAATTGTTCATATTTTGTTACTACTGTTCAAGTCGGTACTTATTCTGTAAATTACTGGTTATACATAGTTTAATATAGTCAGTTTCATTTCCAAGGAACAGGAAGATAATTATCAAAATATCAATAGGTTTAATTTTGACACTTCATTCATTTATTTAATTTTTCGGTTTTTTTAATTTTGTTTTTATTTCATTGAAATTTTATCTTAATTTTATTTGTAAATGTATATGCTTATTCTAAATATGAGTCTCTGTTACTCGAAATAAATGATTAGAATTTGAATTTGGCCTCCTTTTCTTTTATTGCTTTTATTTTTATTTTACTTTGTTTTTATTTTTATTGTTTTTTTTAAATTAATATTAATTAAAAAAAAACAATAAAAATTATAATTCTATGACTGTGTTTTAGTTTAATTTGTGATTTCCTGTGTGAGTCGCAATAAATACTTTTTATTTCTTTCTTTTTGTGCCATGCTTCCCTGATCTGTAGGAGTCTCCTCCAGATCTTCCCCAGGTACCACACACCATGGTATATTATTAGCCAGTCAGCAACCTGGTAGCGGGTCTGCTTACCTGTGCTGTTGAACAACACCTAATCAGTTTCTGTTACTAGGTAAGCTGTGACCTTCATCTTTTTGTTACATGAAATTGAAGAGTAAATTTCTATACATGTCCTCCGTAACCTGTGTCCGTAACATTTAAACTACGATTTTTACCTTGGCCAAAGACTTGACTGAAATAATCTATGCAAAAAACTCCCAAATCAACCAAAGTATTTCCCGAAAAGCCACGATTCAATTTGTAATACGACTTTTATGATCTCAGTAGGGTGGCACAAAAAACGAATGCCATAAAATTCACAGCATCGTTAACATGGTCACGATCTGCAGTAACAGTTAGATCATCTGGAGTCGTGCTGGGAAGGAGCTTATCTCGAACTGTTGCGTTGACTGCGAAGCTTGACTGGCTTAACTGTTATTTCATTTAGGAGATAAAAACTGGGCTTTTGTTGTGTTATGTCAGAGATGAAGATGGTCTTATTTTGATGGTGTAGTTTAAGTCATGACAAGTTTAATGGAGCAGATTTAATCACGTTTTTAAAGAGTTTTTGATTTAATCTGTTCTTTGGAGTTGACTAAAAGAGTGTTTGTTATTGTTGTTGTTATGTTGCTCAACCAACAACAGCATTAGATAAGACAGCTCTGATTAGAGACTTTACTAGGTTTTCAGAACTTGTAGTTTTTCGTAATTGAAATTCAAATCATTTAATTTCGAGTAGCATAGACTCAAAGAATAGGCATATGCAAATAAAACTAAATGAAAATATAATAAATAAAAAAAAACGTTTTTTTTTTAAATTAAGTTATTAAATAAATATAAAACTAAAATATATTCTTTTGACGCTGACGCGTAATGACGCTGATTGATGTCTTCCTGACCAGTCACATTTTTCTACGTTTCTGAAACTCTTTCCTTCAACATAAACACCGTATTTTCGCACTCATAACTTCCCCCTTTTCTCATCTCCATCAGTCTGGCTGTTTCTTATAGTAGCTTTTCATAATCAATAACAGGCAAAAAGAGAAACAAAAGGCACTTCTATACTGCCTATTCTTATCATCCTTCAACCAACACTCCTTCTTCTGTCTTCTCTTTTCCACAAGAATCTACCTATGCCTCAAGGCAGTTGTACACACCACTACGTCACATCAAGCGCACGTGTAACACGTTACAGTCGTATATCTCCATCATTAGGTTCCAATCGATAGCCTTATCGGCTAACAATACGGCCACAATCACACACAAACAGCATTGTTCGATTTTTTGTGTTTTTGTTTCTACATTTACAGCTGCGAAGCGGTTTGTGTGGTACTAGGGTAAAAAAACAGTGTTTTCTAGAGTCCCATGACAGAATTTGTTATGAAAGTACTTACATTGTTAAATGATAAAAATATGAACAAATTAAGTGAATGCCTCGTTGATCTTGTGGTTGCAAACGCTACTGCTGTGCCTGAGGTCCTGGGTTCGATTCCCGAATAGGGTAAAGTGTTATTGGGGTTTTCCATTTGGAATTTCTCAGTAGCAGCCCATAGTCTGGATTTGTGCTCGGTTGATAGCAATGGGCTCGCCCTCTATTACATGGGAGTTAAACATAACTGGCGAAATGTGGGTGTACTATAGGCATGTACCACTGGCCGCTGCCTATTCCTTCGGAGAATACAAGCGTGATGTTATATAAGGTTGGGAGTAAAATTAAACAAAACAAAAAAATGCCCCAATCTGAGACATCTGTTGGCGCGATGTGTCTGTTTATCATTCCTGATACACTGAGCTCTAAAGGAAATAAGCACACATTGTTTGTAAAGTAACCAGCTCGTGGCTAAGCAATAATAGCCGCACGGGTCGATTCATCAGGTTAAGCTACGCTTGCCGGGGTTGATCCGTGGATGGGTGACCATCTTTACATATCGAGACTCCTCCGTGCCTCGGAAAGCACGTTAAACCGTTGGTCCCGGCTGTCATTTGTGGATCTTTGACAGTCGTTACGGGTCGTCAGAAGCCCGAAAGTCTGACAACCAGTCTTGCCAAGGGGTATCGTATTACCCAGTTACTGGGTTGTGGAGGTCAGATAGGCAGTCGCTCCATGTAAAATACTGGTATTGAGCTGCATCCGGTTAGACTGGAAGCCGACCCCAACATGGTTGGGAAAAGGCTTGGCAGATGATGTTTGTAAAGTAACCAAGTTGATAACATTTACATTTACTTACTAACAAATGCTTTTGTTAGTAAAACACTAAAATTTATTTCAACACAAGCCGTGTACCCGATCGGATTTCCCATCGGCAAAAATTACGAACTTCCATACAAAACATGCTCATTTAGTGATTCATTTTCAAAAAGAAAGGATTTAATTAGAGGGGTTTTCTATTTTGCGCCATAATTCCTTAATGAATAATTCATTAATGAACTCTTGTGCAAAAGTTCATGCTGCTAGACCCCGTTACCTGTCAGTGAATTTAAGATTTTTGTCCTAAGTAGATTGATTTGAACTGATGCAATTTATGACGCCCTAAGCCGATGCCCGTACCCCACAGGGGGTGTCCTTAACACTAAGGACACCCCCTGTGGGGTACGTAACTAATCGAGTACACACGTACTCGATTAGTTTATAAGGCTTATGTCTGGATCGTTGAGCATCCACAGGGTAGCCCCGTTTAGCAGCCGACAACCTCCTAGGACGACATTAGATAAGATAAGATAAGATTAAATTTTATAAGATAAGTTAAATTTTTTACACATTCGTCCAAACGCCACATTATTTTCCATCAATGGATGCCATAATACTTATCCTTTTATAACTCGAACCTGTAAGTTATTCACAGAATATCCTAAGGAATCTGTTTGCCGTAAGCGCCGGATAAGAAAGCCTCTGATATATGGACCCCACCGGTAATCACTGGCTAATGGTTAGTTTCTAGATAAATGGTCCGTTAACTGCATTCTTAAAGCGGTTTATGAAGGCGGGTTCTTTGTATTCTAGTAAATAAAGGTGCTTTTTACAACAAAAAAAAGTGAAATTTTAGGCGTTTTATGTTAATTGGCGAAACCGCTTTTCATTTATAACAACTGACAATTAAGATTTTGCCAGATGACCGTCACAAAATTTAGAGGTATTTCGTATTACATACATACAACAAAACTCAAGGAATGCCAAAGAAAAGATAGATGGATTGTGTGAGGAATGATATGAAAGAGAAGGGAGTGAATGATAGCGTGACGGTTGACAGGGGAGAGGGGAAGAAGAAAACGTATTGCGCCGACCACAAGTAACACGGGACAAGGGCAGGGAGATGATGATACATACATACATTCAAGCTTTCTTTCCATGGGGGTAGGCAGAAACCACAGAACGCAACTTGCTAAGATTATTACATACTCCATTTGCTTCGTTTACGTTCATACATCTGGTCATAAACGCACGCCGGTTGCGAGTACTACGCACCTGACCTTTCTGAAGATCATTACCAATAAAGTCACTAGATATATGCAAGCAATTAACTTCTTATAATTTAGCAAGTGGTAGTATGAATAGTGATGACTATAAGAAAAGGGCAGACCAAGACAAGATGGATAGATTATATGAAAAATGATATGACGAAGATGAGGAATTGAACACAGAGATGACGAGAGACTCAAACTCAAACTCAAAGCATTTATTCCAATTAAACCATTTACAGGGACTTTTGAATTGTCAAGGAGTCGGTCAGTTAGTCAGAAAGTTGAAGCTAGTTGCCCATTCCAAAATGTAGATCTCTGTGGAGAAGAACGGGCAAGAAACTCCAAGGACATGTGACACATGGATATAGGTATTACAAAATCCTGGGTAATCTTGGGTGAGAGGAGATTGGTGTCTTGACGTAGGTACTGCGCTGACCCCAATTTAACAACTGTGATGAAGACTGATGATGATTGGGTAATTTGCAAGAAAAACTTTATAAAGATATTCGCTATCTTCCTATTGTTTGGTTATAGAATCCTTTAACCCCGAAGCTTAGGTAATGAATTGACCAAGTAAAGCTGATATTGTAACACATTTTGAATGAATGAAATGCACCGACCCCAGCGTGGCTTAACCACACTCGATAAATCGAATGAACCCCAGGATTTGCACTAGCCCCTGGAGCATCATGGTTCATGGGGTTACAGAAGCCATTGCATATCAAAGAGTAGACTGGGGGCGCGGGTAATGGAAGGGAATAGACCGTGCCCGTCGGGATATGGAAGGATTTGCAAGCCTACCGGTATTTATATATATTTTATATATTTATTGTAACACATTTTAAGAGAAAAATATGAAAGAACCTAGATAAGGCTTATGATTATGTATTGAACGAGCCCTAGATGTCCTTTGGCTCTTCTCCAATCCTACATAGGTACAACACAGACACATCAATCTAAATTACATAGTGATGTGACGACAATTGGGTAATATGTCAGTTCAGTGCCTTATTTGCTGAGTCAGATGACGGAACTCTGCACACAATGTTACACAATGATGGATTTAATACCAACATTTCATGAAATGTTGAATGACACGTTTTGTGTAAACATCCGCGGAAAATTGGTCTCACAAAGCCTCGAAATGGAATAGATTTTCTAAGAAGATGAGTAATTGGATGTCTGTGTTTCGTGGCCAAGCAAAGCTTACTTATGCTGAACTGAACATAATCATATGCCTCTCCGAATTACTATTAAACACAGGCACCTTGCTTGGCCGAATCAATTCGTAAAGAAGAAACCTTGCAAATTATTTTTACTTACAAGAGCATTTCAGTCGGAATACCTCACTCTCTTGAGGTTTGGTAGGTACAATACTTATAGCAACTGTAGCGAGAAAGAAAATATTTTTAAGGCGCAAAATCGCTGTATTAAATCTATTTTGAATCTTAAAGGGACAGACAGCTGTATATATGTTTAAAAAACAAGTAATCTATTAACTTTTGCATGTCTATCATCATCATCATCATTTCAGCCGAAAACCTCCACTGCTTCTTCATCTTCAAACAATCTTGATTTCTATGTTCTCGTTCTTTCGTCCTGTAGGTAATTGTCTCAACTTCTCCATACTCCATTTGAAATAAGATTAGATATTTAAAACAAACCTTTATACAGTCCATTCAACCGATTTTGACTTCTATAGGTACCGTTAGCATAACGATGGCAATAAAGGCAAAAAAGTTACACAATACCAACTGTCTACTGCAGCTGCCATTTGTCATGCCACCAACGCAATAGAAGTCAAAATCGGTTGAACGGACTGTAAAAAAAGGTTTATTTAAATGTCTTGTCTTAATTTCAATGGAGTATAGTTTTATCCTTACTTCCTGTAAAACTCGTCAAACACAAAACTCTTACGTAAAGCATCAAACTACATTACATATAAGGTACTAGGCAGGCATAAAGACACATACATTGCATAGCATTACGCAAGTTCCAGCCAATTGATATCACATTACGGACATCGGGCGTCGCAGTCATTGACGGATTGTATTTCATAGGCTGGATAACGTGTGCTTGGGGTTTTCATTTTCATCGTAAGGTATGATGTGAACTGGAGTGAACTTAGAATGATATGTAAATAAAAAACTTTTACAAAAAAAAAAAACACCAAAAAAGTGAAAAGCCTGTGTCGTTGCTTTTCAATTTTCGTTTTTTGCCACCGACTTCCGAAATTAAAGTTATTTTTCACATTTTTCTGTTTTTTTGGAAGTCGGTCGTTTTTTTTTTGGAAAAAGTTTTTATTTTCACTTTTTAGTTGTGGGACCTTACTCTACTCAAATTCGAATACCACTACCTGCTATGTAAATAACAGTGACGGAGTCAAATAAAATATCTTCTACATAGACTAAGTGGGAAAATTACGCAATGAATTAATGATTGAAGCTAACTCAAAAACTACGCAAGCAAAGTTAATAAAATTTATATGGGACTACCTCTGAAGCCTCACCTACCAAACAAAAAAAGAATCATCAAAATCGATTCATAATTGGCGGAGCAATCGCGTAACATACATACAAAAAAAAAAACACAGACGGATTGAAAACCTCCTCCTTTTTGAAGAGGTCGTTAAAAACGATGAAAATTTAAACAAGATGGAACTAAAACTTCCGTCATGCTGAAGAGGCTTTGATTTAAGTCATCATTATAACCATTCTGCCCGTACCCAAATTTATTTGAGGTACTCACAGCATTTGTTCTTCCAAACATCTCTATTGCTCATCATCTCAGTAGTCACACCCTTTCTTATTGATATAAGTAAGTACAATCTAAATATTTCTTCATCATGGTCAGGATTTCCAAAGAAATAATATGACCAATATCATCATGTACACAGACAGTCTTTGACAGTCGTTATGGGTCGTCAGAAGCCCGAAAGTTTGACAATCAGTCTCGCCAAGGGGTCTTATTAGGTACCCTGTTACTGGGTTGTGGAGGTCAGACAGGCAGTCCCTCCATGTAAACTACTGGTATTCAGCTGCATCCAGTTAGACTGCAAGCCGACCCCGAAATAGTTTGGAAAACGCAAGGCAGATGATGTTAACATCATATAAAATATGCACAGTACCGGTTGTTCAAAAAAAATAGCTCAAGTTTTAGACAAAATTTGGCTTTGTAGAGATGTCCAGTAAAAACTTAAAATATTCGTAACTTATGTATCTATCTATACTAATATCACCCTTGCATATCCTCTCCGCCATTCCTTTCTGGAATCGTAGGTAAAATTGGCGTCCTATGCGCGCAAGTCTGCGCCCCTGCATTTTCTTTGATCGTCGTTTTAGTTCAGCGCGCCACCGCAAGCGTTTTACGTATTCGGGGAGTAGGGGTTTAGCTCCGCCCACATGCGAAAGGTCAAGTGAGGAAACTATGGCTCTTAATCGCAGCGCAGGGACCCAGTTACGCACATTTCTTCCAGAAGTATACTCGAGCATAGCCGATGCATTTCACTCGTTTCTTCAATTATTTTCAAGATTTGATTGGATTATCGGTGTTGTTTGTTTTTATTACTGAAACACGTGTTTTGAATACTTTGAACTTTCCAATCGTTCAATTTTAGTATTGCAACTACACGTTTATTTACTTTAAACGCGGAAATACAACAGGTGATTAATAAATATTCGTCGGCAAAGCACATTTCGCCATATTTTTGCATGCATATAATAAATACCCAAGAAAAGTGCTTTTAGTAGTTACTTTTAATTTAGTATAAAATGTAAATAGTTAGGTAGTATAGTTTGTAAGTAAATAATTGTTTAAAAAAAAAGTGCTAGTTTAAATTAAAAAAACCGGCCAAGTGCGAGTCGGACTCGCGCACGAAGGGTTCTGTACTATTACCTATAAAAACGGCAGAAAAATCACGTTTGTTGTATGGGAGTATTTGTTGTTATAGCGGCAACAGAAATACATCATCTGTGAAAAGTTCAACTGTCTAACTATCACGGTTCATAAGATACAGCCTGGTGACAAACGGACAGACAGACAGCGGAGTCTTAGTCGTAGGGTCCCGTTTTACCCTTTGGGTACGGAACCCTAAACAAAGTCTAACAGCCATTAAGAAAATACAACTGGGAAATGAAACTAAAATGCTAAACAAACAGTAATACTACTCTGTTATTTAAATATTGTTGCAGTGTTGAGTCGATTTAGAAATAAAGTATCAAAGTACTACGAAGTAATTTACTTGTCAATACTGATTGCGACACCGCTGTTAATTCCCTAGACTTTGATTGATGTGCATTTTGACTGCAATGTATAAGTTTATTGCTGTGTAACATCTTTCCTCACGCTTTCTTGCAATCTGTGGGAGTAATTCCGTAAAAAGGGACGGAAGTGTGTAACAGGAAGCCGGGGAAGAGCGCGCTATTGGATTTGACCAATAGCGCGCGCGGTGCTAGAGTTGGCCATTAGACGGTACACTACCAAACCATTTTCCGAAAAGTTGGTACTGTCAGCCAAGATGTCAGATGTCATCATAATGCGACTACAGTAAGGCTCGCTCGTTATGTTCTTTTAATATAATTTTGTTCATACAGTTCTAGTACTACAAATCAGTCACTTTCCCAAATATTAACCAAGTAAGAGCAGTATTTTAATCAGAACATTTACAGATATGATCGTATTGAATTGAATACGATTTGATACGATTCCGATTGTCTTTCGACTGAGCTGATAACTGATATCACATAATGACGAAGAGAAATTTAAAGTACGAGATATAATCCAGTGCCAGTTTCTGTGGTCAAGTTTTAAATTACGACTACATCTCTATGTCTTTATTATAATACTAGCTTTTGCCCACGATTTCGTCTGCGACCTAGGATAAAAAGTAGCCTATGTCCTCCTCTAGGTCATGGTCTACTCATGTGCCAAATTTCAACCCAATCCGTTCAACCGTTTTAGCGTCAAAGCGTTACAAACAAACAAACTCACTTTCATTTCGCATTTATAATATTACTAGCTTCCGCCCGTGGCTTCACTCGCGCGGTATGTCGATAAAAAGAAGCCTATGTCCTTCCAGGGTGCCATCTATGTCCTTGCCAATTTTTTTCCAAATCCGTTCTGTGGTTTAGGCCTGAAAAGGTAACATACAGACAGACAGAGTTACTTTCGAATTTATAATATTAGTATGGATAGTAAGGATACCACAATACACAGTGAGTTGGTTTGCAACGTTACCTAGATACTTCTAATAAGTAAACTACACTACCTGAAGTCCACAGAAGAGATTTAGTTTAACTATAATTTCCTATCCATCACGCTGTAAGTATTTCACCAAAAGTTAAGCAGAGTTGTGCGGAAATGCCTATTGCCATTATCAACGCACAAATCAGACTCCGAACTGCTAGGTAAGTAATGAAAAAATCTTATTGGAAAACCGAAAACCCAATACCACTTTGCCCGACCTGAGGATCGAACCTGGGACATTTCACTCAGCAGTCGCACTTATCACCTGTGAGGCAGTCTCATATTGGTCACTTTTTAATCAGCTCCACTTTCCACACTCCACCACTCAGAAGTAAATTAACTAACTGGAACGTGCCTTCACCTTCAAAGAGGTAATATTAATAAAATACTTACTCGTACCATCATTCAAGAGTATTAGACATTGGCAATGGTATTATATCCCAGTTTATGACGCCTACACGATGTAACTCGGTATACGATACATACGACGTATTAGAGTGAAAGCCTTCATATCAAACACTTGGTCCGCTTTCCCAGTGCTTTTTTCAAACTGTAGACGTTCCCTATTTCCCTATTTTCGATCCAATTGGTCTGATGGACCAGTCTCTCTTTCAGAACGCTATTATCATGCTTAACTTAACTTGACAAATGAGCACAGGCGATTTATTCTGTAAAAATCTAACCGTCAAAACTTAGGTGAAGTGAGCTGGCAGTCTATTCTGGGAGAATCTCACGGTGAAATCATAGGTGAAATAAGCTGTCAATCCCTAGTGATCCAGGCCATCAGGTGGAATGACAGCTCATTTCACCTAAGATTTCACGGTGAGATTTTTCAAGAATAGATCGGCTGTTGTTCCATATGATGACATGATTGACATTATTGACAGTTAACTTCACCTAAGTTTTCACCAAGCCCAGCAGTTCATCAATCCATGAACCCGTGAGTCCTTAAGCTGTTCAGTTATTTATTTATTTATTTTTACTCTTACCACATTAGTTTTAACAGGTGGGAACCTAATAAGACAACGTAGACACAATTTTTAGAAATACATGATCTGTGAAAACTTCAACTGTCTAACTATCACGGTTCATGAGATACAGCCTTATGACAGACGGACAGACAGACAGACGGCGGAGTGCTAGTAATAGGGTCCCGTTTTACCCTTTGGGTACGGAACCCTAAAATGATAAAATACATGTTTTTTTTTTGGGGTCAACGACCGCTGCTCTTTTTGTTAATTGAAGTTCAAAAAAATCTGTTATCATTTTTGTATTATCATCTCGGCAGGTAAAAAAAAAAAAAACCTAATTCAATTTGACCCTGTATAAGACATTATTTATCTTATTTTTTGCATCTGCTTGGCAAAGCCCTTTGTCCTTCAGAAGAAACAAAAAAACGAAATAAAACATCACACTCTAATTCTTAGCACAGCCTTCACGACTATGTAGATCACTCTGTGATCGACTCGACGCCGTCGATCAAGATGCAATAGGTCCATTCTGAATATTAGTCCTTTGGCCCGTCAAGACTAAGACATTCTTCACTCCTGATAAAATTCGGAAGAATTGTACTTATTTATTCAGAATTTTTTATATGGTTGGTAATCGGACGAAGACTACAATATTTTTGCAAAAAAAAACAAGATATAGTACGGCGGAAAACTGTTCTTAAAAAAAAAAAAAAAAAATTGGTCAGCCTTATGACTACGTATATCACCAAGTAAATAAATAAAATATAAAAAAATAACTTTAAAACAGCTGAAATTCAGTACTTTCCGAGCGTACATCAAAATCAAAATCAAAATATTTTATTTCACATAAGCCTACATGGGCACTTATGAAACGTCAGAAGCTAGGTGCACGGTTCCAATTGGTCGTTTCCTATGGAGAAGAGCCGGCAAGAAACTCCATGGTTACTCTTTTAAAAGATTGGCTTTTAAAATAATTTCGAATTACAGTGTTAATAGTTATGGGAGGACAGTGTAGGCCTTTCAAAAAGTTTCAGATAAAGTTCATTAAAAAAAAAAAAAATTGTAGTCTACAGTTCACTAAGCCTACGACGTTCTCACATTCACAAGATAGAAAGGAATCTATATATAATTAATAATTACAACTGACTCCAGCTAAATAAGCTCACCCTTCAGGCGTTGTGAAGGCACAAGACTGCCTGAAGCCCAACCAGGAAACAAGAATTTTCACTTATAGGTACATAACTGTGGAAATTCTAATGTCTTCTAGTAAACATGATGGGGTTTATTCATAAACAATGATTAAAGTTAAGTGACGTTCAAACGTCAAAAATGTACGGTTAAACAGTCGCTAATCATTACTTAACATTAATTCTTCAAGGACATTCTAATTAACTACAATGGTTTTTGGTACGCGGGTGTACCGCGCGCGGTCATACAGCGGTTTATGAATAACAGGGTATGTTTTATTCACGGATTTATCAGAAACTAGCTTTTGCCTGCGGTTTTGCCCGCATGTGGGTTGGCTAGGGTTATATAGGCTTTACTCAAAATCTTTCTAACCTTCTGTTTTCAACCTACATATTGACACACAGCATCTTTTTTATATTGGCCCTAACACGACTTTTATCACCGCGTCGTCGCCGCTATGCATAGTATATACACTTCCCAGCATGTTTTTATGACTTATAGGATACGCGACTAGTCTGACATGTCCGTTAGCTGTCACTAACTGTAATTTGACACCATTTGTATCCATTACATGGTTTTTGTGTAGTGTGGAAAGGAAACACTAACTACCGGTAACTAATGTGAATACTGAGATGGATTAATTAAAAACTTTTTTACAAAAAATTAAACCGACGAAAAAAGAACTGAAAAGGGAAAAATAAATAACCTTAATTTCGGAAGTTGGAAGCAAAAAACGAAAATTGAAAAGCGAAGACACCGACTTCCGAAATTAAAGTTATTTATTTTTCGCTTTTGAGTTACCATCCACTCCAGGGTACTCCAGGGGGTTACTCCAGATTAAAGACCTGGAGTTGACGATGAGTGGTTGTGTTATCAGAACTATGTATGTGTGCACTGACTTATTAGTATTACTTGTAAAGATGTTAGGAATATTGTAATATCGTATACTTTTACAATGTTTGTAAATATGTGAGCACCATGTACCTATCACATAACTGATTTATTTGTCATTGCTCCATTTATAATTTTTTTTTGCCTTTTGTGGGACAGTAATCTTATTGTGGGTGCATGGTCTTCACATATAATTATATAATTCATGTATACAAAATATTGTAAACATTTTTGAAAAGAGTAACGGTGGAGTTTCTTGCCCATTCTTCTCCATACGAAATCTACCTTTTGGAATGGGCAACTAGAATCAATTCTATTTCTTTGTTTGTTTTTCATTGACGTTCAAAAGTGCCTTTTATGTGCCTATTTGAAATAAATTATTTGACTTTGACTTTGACTTTGAAATTTCAACAGAATCGGTTCACAGTTGAAAATTCAGTTGGTGAAAAATTCCAGAATCAATGACGAACAACTATCATTTTTCATGCGCCAATATGTTTATTTGTTACTTCTTTATTCTATTTGCAAGTCAATTCGAAATTTAAATAAAACCTTGATAAGTTACCTCCTTGGTTGCCATGTGTCGAAGTAAAAGGTTCGTTCCATTTTTAAATAACACGACAGATATGAGTTTTCATAGTAATTTATTTGGCCGCTAAACACGCCAGATATGGATTTTCATAGTAACTTTGCTGGCCGCATCGTCACTTGTTTTTTACCCGTACAGCAATTTTGATTTATCTCGAAGAAGGTTGTCAAAATAATGCTCGAATTTCCAAGCATGTTTGAGAAAATGATAATTATTCCTCATTGATTCTGGAATTTCTATTTAATTTACTCAGTTTGAATTTCCGCGCGTTGTTTGAGAAAAGTACTATACAAGCCTTGGCCGCAATCAGGAATTGATGGACTCACGCATGAGTGCCTCGGCTTCGCCTCGGCCCTCAGTTCCACGATCGTCCATCAATTCCCTTATTGCAGACCGCGACAGTAATGTACTATTATCCAACATACCTCCATGTAAGGATTCTTCACTATATCATGAAACCGAATGTATGAAACTTAGGACCATACTCAAGATTAAGTGCGTTTTTGTCACAAGACGGTCTTCCAAAGTACTGAAAAAATTACATTATGTTAGTCTTTTAGCTGTTTTTTTTATACTAGCTTTCTCCAGCGGCTTGGCCCGCATGATCGCTTTAGAAATTATAGCCTATGTTACTCAGTATCACTAAACCATTCTAAAAATATCGGGCCAGTTTTTTTTTGAGTATATGTACAAACAAAAATTAAAAATCTTTTCTCATTATGATTTTAGTGTAGGGTAGATTATTATCTACCACTTAATAATTCCTACTAATCGATCAAGAATAAATAATAAGGCAACCGCCCCAATTATACGTACACGCTTCAAAATAGAAACAAGATAAATACCAAAGCAATTACAAGTAAAATATAATTGGTAGCACATTAAGTGAACGGGAATTAAGTGAACGGCTGACATTTGTGGCTACCTTAGTGACTGGTCACCTATTTATGTGAACATGACCTATTCTTGAGATCGAACGTTCTCTTAGTGATAAATGGAGATGGAATTCGAAAGTCTATGTTTGTCATAACGTTAAATATTAATTGTTTCTTACTTCATCATGTTCATTGTTTATCTTGTATCTATCGTTTATAGTTTGTTCAATTTCGTATTTAACTTGTGTTTTCTGCTATATGGGTCGGTTGTGACAAAAGACTGCCTCGTTGGTCAAGTGGTCACAAGCACTACTGCTGAGCACGACGCCCTGAGTTCGATTCCCTGGTCGGTTATAAACGGTATTGGGTTTTTCCATCTAGAATTTCTCAGTAGCAACCTGGAGTCTGTATTTATGCCTGGTTGATGGCAGTAGGCTCGCCCCCTATTACACGGGACTAATTCATAAC
Source organism: Lithophane leautieri (assembly GCA_949152455.1). Taxonomy (NCBI): domain Eukaryota; kingdom Metazoa; phylum Arthropoda; class Insecta; order Lepidoptera; family Noctuidae; genus Lithophane; species Lithophane leautieri. The sequence goes on from OX424478.1 coordinate 13,813,567, forward strand.
AGGTTTAATAGGGGTGTACTATAGGTACACCTCTGACTAACCCTTCATGAATCGGGCGTGATTTTATGTTACGTAATAAAATAATCAAAGTAAAATTAAATAATGGCTTTAGGTTTATTTATAAAAACTCACAAGCAACAACAGAACAGTTTAAAACTCACGAGCAACAACAGAACAGTTTAAAACTCACGCGCAACAAGAGAACAGGTTTAAGCATCGTGCAAACTGGCGCGATATCGCGGGCGCGACAGGCGGCACAACCCTTGTCGCGCCCGCGATATCGCGTCTGTTTGTGGGAGCCTTTAAACAGGGCTCTACAAACCGCAGGATGAATCACGAAATCAGTGGTACACGTTTTAAGACTGAAAAATGATTCAAGTTTTCTGAAAACTATAGTCATTAGAAAAAGCTTATAAGAAATATTTTAACCTACATGAAATATTTTGATTACTGCTGTAATGTTGTCATCTCATAGAGTAAGAGAGACATTTTATTTTACGACTTGATGCCACAGTCATTGGCCGCTATATCCAATGTTTAATGGGCTATCAAAGTTCGAGTATTTTTATAGACAGCATCTGTTTTTTCAGCCGGTTTATTCCGTAAAAATCTCACTGAAAAAACTCAGGTGAAGAGAGCTAGCGAAGAACTGTCAATAATGTCAATCCAGTGGAATGACAGCGCACTTCACCAAAGTATTCAGATTTTTTGAATATATCAGCTGGACTGAATCATAAAGGAGAATTTTTCTAACAAAATTAAGAACTCAAGGACATTTTCGAAAAACAAAAGACCATCACGTAAAGAACAATGGCCAATCATAGACTGTCAGTGTCACATTTTCTACCCTCATTCATTATAATCAGACCATCAACAATGCTATTTGTTTATATACAAGTCAGAACGAGACAAAACATCTTCCCTTTCATTTGATTGACGGCACATTGTCGCAATTTTTCGAGATAATAAAGACTGTATATCTCATAACTTCTAGTGTCTTAAAAATAAGGATGATATTTAAATGGCAAGATGGGAAATAAAGAACTGAGAAGACAATGTAACTGGGACAAGCGAAAGTGATCCGATGACAAGAAAATTGTGACGGATTTTCGAAATCAGTTTGTTTTATTATATTTTGGAGACATGAATGCAAGGTCAACTATAATAGGTGTTATTATAGCTACTTAAGACGCTATTGTACTTCAAAATGGCATTTCTGAAGGATGAACTGAAATTATAGAAATCGTGAGAAGTTCCAAATGAGTAAAACTTTAGGAAGTCTCATTTTGTAATGTTATCGAGTAATGCATCGGGAGGCTTTAGCTTAAATGCAGCTGTACTTAAGCAACACATTTCAGATGATAAGGTAGACGGGCAAATGACTTTAAAAGTTCTGGGAGAAGGTAGATTAAAATGTCCTCAAGTCAAGTTAGTAATTGAAAGAAAGAAAGAAAGAAAATAAATTTATTTGACCCAGGTAAAGTACAAAATATTTATACAAATAACAAATTGCTCTATAGGAACAAAAAAACCAAAAAAGACAAAAAGCCTCGTTCACATGTATTTTGGGAAGACACTGAAAAGATAGCCGATAATTGATTATTCATTTGGTATCAGAATCTAAGTACTTACTTAAATCTGTCCCATTGTACTTAGTTCTGACAGAGCTCTGAAGAGCAAAAAATGTAATGGAGAATCTATAGGATAGCTAGTCTTCACAGCCCTGCATCCTAATTGCTAATATACGATCAGCAGTGTCTAATCCATTGCTTCATAAGTTCCTAAGTTCCGTTGTTAAGCAGTTTTGTTTTCGAACTTATGAAGCAATGGATTAGACATTTGTTTCAAACCGATTCCAACTCTGACCGATCGTGTATTACGCAATTAGGGTGCTGTCCCGTATTACCATAAATGTCAAAGCAAAAGATGGTCGCCATTAACATTATTTTCAAAATGACTCAAAAAGGATCAGATACCATTATTACGTACTTCTCTCCACCCAAAATTCTATCCCACATGCACCAAATACTGAGCCTACGAGTCCACTACCATACATAACTTTACCTTATTCGGCACAGTCGGGTAAACAACCTGTATGACTCACATGCCACAGATAACATAATACAGAAGGCCGGCTCCATACAAACAGACGCACGCACACAGACGTGTACGTACGGCGATCTCGCGTTCGCTGTACGTGAAGCGTGCGGTTTCACTCGTGTTATGGAGCCGTCACACAGTTTGTTACCTTTGATTTTGTATCACTGTTAAAATTAAAGTGACCTTTGTCAAATTATAGTAGGTAATCTTTATTTGCGATTTATTAAAGGTTTAAGGTTGCTGCTGTCAGAGGTAAAATAACTGTGAAAGGACTGTAGACGTTTGCGTACAGCAATCTCAGCCCATCTCAGTCAAATGCCAGTCGCGATTGCGCTTGCACTCGCTGTACGTGAAGCGTGTCTATGTGTGTGTGCGTTTTCGCTTGTTGTATGGAGCTGACCTTCTGTAAAACTCTGTGACCCACAGACTATGTTTCATAGACACATTAATTTAAGAACCGGGTCAGGTAAACCAATCATTCGATACATAACTGTTACTTATTGGCAATTTTACACCTGGCTTTTAGAATTTTGTAGTTCATTTAACTTGTTAGTACCTTTTGTTTTGTATTTCGGTTATTGATTTAATTGAACTGGGGAAAAATTGGTCCTGGTCCTGACGTCCATGAAAAAGTTTCCAAGATATTTTCTAAACATTTGGCCAAAAGTAAATAGATTTAGTAACGAAAGTTTTAGGAAGTAATCAATAATCTAGCTTTAGCATTATTATCAAATTATTTTAAAGAATTTACAAGTCTACTTTTTATTACGTACTTCCTTACTTATTATAAAACAAAGTGCCCCGCCGCGTCTGTCTGTCGTCCTGTACGCGATAAACTCAAAAACTACTGCACCGATTTTCATGCTGTTTTCACCAATGGATAGAGTGGTTCTCGAGTAAGGTTTTAGTATATAATAACCGACATAAACGCGGGCGAAGCCGCGGGCATCAGCTAGATATTTATAAGTCTACGATTTCTTTTTGTATTGTCCACAAAGCATTGAAAATGAGTAACGTTGAGGTAAATTAAAGTTAAAATCGCATCTTTCTTCGCACTATTATTAGAAGGACGTGATTTGTGCACGGTATAGCTAGAGCATAAAATTGGTATTAAAATCTTACAGTTTTTATTTGTCCAAAGAAGTTGTGTTCTTTTAGAAACTACCGACAAGATCAGAATGTATTTGTAAATAAAAAATTTGAATCGGTGAAAATAATTGCTAATGCAACAATCATTTATCCATACTTTTCTCATATTATCTCCCATCGGATCAAAGGCAATCACAATGCTTATTATATTACCAAAAACACTTATATAATTAAAAAAAAGTAAAAGTCCTGTTTAGGACTTTTACTTTTTCTATCATCAATCTACATAGAACTGAATTCAACAACAAAAAAGGCAAACTCGGTTGACAACAAAAGAATCAGTCAGCTATATCAGGATCTTCATAAAAAACCACCACAAGAAATCTACCAAAATGTACCTAAAACGGAACATTGCGTCTAACGAACCAAAAATCGACTCATGCGCAACCGATTCCTTAATCGATTAATCTAGGCTTTAGACCAACGGTACTAGAAACAGATCATCCATGATGACTGTTCACCTAATAAAATAACGGTAAGCTGGAACATACGGGAATCACAGAATAGATAGATACAGAAGGTTTGGCTCCATGCGTTGAGCAAAAACAGGCACACATAGACGAGTACGTGTGGCGCTCTCAAATAAATGCCAGTCGCGAGTGTACTTGCACTTGCTGTACGTGAAACGTGTCTATGGGTGCGTGGGTTTTAGCTCTTTGTATGGAGTTCACTTTCTGTTCTATTGTTCGCGAATGGTTCAAAATAACCAGTACAAGATCGCGTGAGAAGTAAGGATTAAACTTTCGATTTTAGCCAACCGTATTGTTCTATACCTACCTTAGTCGGATTTGCACGCAGAATTCGGAATACACTGTTAAATTGTGTTTAACTTCACGAACTGAATCAGTAGGTTTAGAAAGAAAATACGTTTATTTATTATTATTTATTTATTATAGAAATTACAAGTTCCTTAAACATAAACAAAGCACACATTAGACCTCTGGGGTATGTCTTAGCATGCCATGACCTGAGATTGATCAACGTGCTAAGTTATAATGGTGTTGATGTTGTTGTGTTGATGTGTTTATTTGCGGTAAACATGACGCAAAGAAAAACACAAACACAAAAAAGAACAAGTTGGGGGAAAATATGTGTCAGATCTACGCGAAACGGCCATCGCTCAACATAATACTGAGACTTTAATTTTTGTGATGGCAATACTTTTCGGTAGGCCCAGAAAGAGGTTTCGGCTTGAACTGGACGTGGACTCTTTTTTAAAGAACTGTGTGAAGACGGCAATAGGTGGACACAAACGAAAAGCCAGGTTGGGAGGCTCTTATCTCGTGGGAAGGCCTGTATCCCGTGGAATTGTGCTTTGGTATGCAATAAATGACATAGCTGAACAAAATACCACTTCATTCATAGTCAGGCTATAATGCTCTTACTGCTGGTACACAGGCCTCCTCTCTGTGAGAGGGAGCGGGCCGTAAATCCATAATCCACCACGCGGGCCCAGTGCGGGTAGGTAGATGTCACATGTTTTCGAATTTTTGGTTCTAGGACATGCCGGTTTCCTCACGATGTTTCCCTCATCTCATTGGTGGATGATAATATTACAAAATCTTTTTATTTCTTTGCCCTCAAACAAAGTCAAGCTAGCAATGAACCAAAATTGGATAACAAAGACAAACTATCTTTTGTGTTGAAATTAAGTACATAAAACGGATTTTCAAAAGATGACCAAGTCAAATATGACAATATTTTGTTTTTCTTTTGGCCTCACCTAAATTGCCATAAGAATAACCAGTAAATCTTTGCAAAAGAAGTATTTTCCAATAATGACATCATGTACCTATGTTGTGGTTTTCGTGAGATCCTTTTTGCATTCATATTTCTACACGATCTCTTGGATTAGTCATAACATTATGAAACCTGTTCATGATCGCGCTCACCTTCATTGCTTAGCCCCTGTGTGAGGTTAGCAATAATAACTATTCTGATGAAAATAAAACTGAATGGGTTTTTACTAATATACTAACTATGGACACTGAATTTATACTCATCAGTCTATCCATAATATGAACGTTAAAAGGATTATCATAATTCAATGAAAAACCCATTACCATTACCTACTTATAAATAATAAACCCTATTTGAGAAAATGCCAATCATCATCATTATCAACATCCTCTCGTCCAAATTCCAATTCTTATTTAATTCAAAAATCACAAGCCCAGTTTTTCTGTATTCAATTCAATTCACTGAAGTTGTTCAACCTACTCGTAGGTCCTTCAAGTTTCCTTCCGCGGTTTGTGAATCACTTTTCTTGACTTTGTGTCTACACTTCTACACGGATGTGTATGACCTCATACAGTCACAATAGTGATCACAGACATTAGTCTGAGGGGCAAAATACAAACCTACACCATATTGACCTAAAGTCATGTAGAATGCCGATTCAAGTTCATGTAGTGGTTCACTGACACCTGGGGGTCTTCCAACATATCATAAGCTAGAGTTAAATTGTGACCTTACTTCACTCTAAAAGAGAAATGAATGAAATTTATTTTTTGCAAGAATTGTAGTCCATTACAGATGGTCGGGTTTTTTAATAGTTTCTAAAGATGAAGAGAGAAGAGAGATGTAAGTGAGTAGCTATGAGACGTATATAACTCTATCTCTTTTTCGCCTGAGAACGGTTACGGCTTTGATACATCCTAGTAGGGCTTTTGATCTCCAAAGTGCTAGTTTTGGGGGATATTGACTGCTGACTAAATAAAACCAATAAAGACAAAATACGGCAATAAAAAATAATAATTACGCAGCAAAGCAAACAAATTTTCCAGTTTCCACCCAATCCATTAAAATTAATTAACTTAAAAGTGTTTACGTCACTCGCAAACCTTGAGTAAAAAGCCTTGCACATACATTTCATCAAAGATAGTATAATAATACTCAGCCAATCAGCGGGTTACTTTGATTTTGCAATACTATTCGCAATTATCAGTTCATATCAAATTACTGCAATTAGTACCTACTTTATTCTGACAGTGATGGGTCATTGAGAAATAAAAGTATGGGTGATAATGGTGTTGATTATGAGAATTAATATCATCATCATTTATGCTGTCTCAAAACTTGTGTAGCAGTTCGGTGCATGTTAAGAAGAACAAATACTTTGAAGAAAATATTGTGTGGGCAAAATGGACAATGGACAAGAATCGAAACAACGAAATTGAAGAACGGAAAGAATGAAAGAAGAATTGGGAGGTAAAATAAATGGAAAAATGATAATTAAGTTACCTACCTATAGACTACATAATTAAATTATACACGTAGATATTTAGTTACAAAACACATCAGATTCATCACAAGATTCAAATTACAATAAAAAATAATGATACTGACATATGTAATCAAACTGAAGCAATATGAACCAAGACATATATTTATAAGTATATACAACACAAAATCGGAACTATTAAGAATTATAACATTGAATGTCACGTATTTTTTATAATGTAAACATATTCACGTGGTTCCCGCCTGCTTCTCCTGATTGCCACACTGACGAATTACTAAAAGGTGATAAAGTAAATTTTATATTGAAGGACCACTAATGTGACTAATATTGTGATGTAAAGAGTCATTGGACTGAATTTATTTGATAGTGAAGCGCGTTTGACAATATCTTTGAGTTTTCTCATGGTAACAAATGATTTCATAATGCTACGAGTATGTCGACTGGTTGAATATCAAAAAGAAAAGAATCAAGCAATAATTTTTGCAGCATATAACATTAGCTGATCAAGGTCTTTTGAAAAGAGGTTATACTTTCAATAATCTTTGTGAGGAAATTCCTTAGAGGGAGTTTCACATGATTACAGCCGCAATGGACGATGAGCCGATGTTGCTTCGTCAATGCGGTTTCGCTAGCCACTTGGATTAGATGATCGTCTTGCTGTCTATCAGAATTTTAAACTTTTATAGCCTATAACTACGTACCCCGAGTATTATCTATATTGAATTGTAGATCAGTTGGTTTCTCCTTTTGATTAGAAACACCTACTTTTTGATCTTTGTAATCAAAGTTGTTTTTTTCGTTAATCACCTCTTAGATATTTTATGTTACCTAGACATCGGAGATGTATGCGCTACTCTCAGAATTTTAAGAAATAATTTTTATCTCAAATAAATAACAGTCATGATTCCGAAGTAACCTATCACGAACAAATAGAAAGTTAGCTCTCAACACGATCTAATGTCATTGAGGACATTAGGATGCTAGATTTAGATACCGACATACCATCTACATTATAGATACCAACGAATGTGAGTGAATGTAAACCCGTCACTAGTGTTGAAGCACAACACAAGAAACTAAGATACAGACGTACATAATCCCCATTGATAAATATATACAACACAACCCAAGAGTAAATTGAAAGAACCTCCTCAGAAAAATGCTGCATTGAGAAAAATTTGTAGAATCTAGGTAAGTGAGTGAGTGTTAATTAAGTTTAAAAGCATGCTCTCTTTGCTTCGCAGTGCTCGACAATTCATAATGATCTCAGTATATATTTTAAGTTACCTAACTAAGTACACATTGTGAAGTGATAAATGATTGAGCATTCAGTATCCGGTTATGGCAATATTTTAAAATTTCAAATTCGTTTTTTTAACTCACACATAGTTCTTTAATGTACCAGTAACATGGTATGAAATTCTAATTAACAGAACTTCCACCGATTACACAGCGGCTCCCAAACTATGCACAGTCTACATCTTGGTGAGACAAAGACTACAAAATTTTAATACGTTCATACTTTGTTTTTTTTCTCGTTAAGATCTTCTGCTAGCCCACGATTCTTATGCTAGCATAACAAAAAACAAAAGTGTGAACGTACTCAACAAATATGTTAAAACAAATCAGTAACTCAATAGGAATCTTATACACGAAATATTTACAAGAAAATTAAATGAAACATGGTCAATATAAAATACCAAAAGGTAAAACATATTTTACTTTGCGACAAACCGCAGTACTATGTACAAGAACCACTGAACATAAAAAGCAAGAGTTATCGATTGACTGAAACATTGTGCGAACTAGCAACCTACGCCTACATTATTAAGTAGAATAAACCTACCAAGTTATTGTTCTACGCAATACCAGTAGATATAATATTAATGGATGTTTTTTATCTACACAGTCGATGATATGAACAATGAGGAATATTAAAAGATACGCGCGAAAAACATAACCCAGTCCGGGTTAAAATTGAGCATCCAGAGACAAGTGACAATCGTTTCCTAAGCGTTTCTACAACGACTTTTAACAGGATTGACATAAGGTTTTCGATAGCTTATGTCAGTCTATACATTTTTGGCTTTTCCATCATCGTTATCGCTGATAGAATGTTACTTTATCTAGGGCCTCTGGACACATTACCTACAGCAGTGTGTTTTCTTGTTTTCAATTGAAATTCTGTTTTTGTGTTTGAATTAATAAGACTTTGACCATCAAGAGAAGTTAAAGTTTTAATCCACACGTTGCAGTTTTGATAGGCGTTTCCTTGCTTATGGGAAATGAAGGGCCGACGAATAAACCACACATGACAAATACTTTCAAATTATAAATGAAATCTAATAGGTATCGCTATCATTTTCTTTTTATATTGCGTAACACAGTTTCAACCACAGCCCGAGATTTTTGAAGGATATTTCCTAATCCATTGCTTCGTAGGTTTAATAAATTCGTCTTCTCCACAACGTAAATAACGCGATGAATGTGGCCGAACTGTCAAAATGTGCTGCAGATGTAATTTAATTTGATTGCAGTCTAGCATCAGACCAAATAAAAAACCAAGACGGAGCGCTGCGAACAATACAGTGAAGCATGCTAAATCTACACCACCGCTCTGTGCATACACGCTCACACACACACATTTACAACTATTTACAATGACACTACAATCAAACTACACGAAACTTAGTGCACACATGTTTACGAAACCGGCCTCACGTCATTGTTGACAGCGTTCTGTCTTGGTTTTTTATTTAGTCTGAGACTCTAGTATGCATTCTGCTAAGGCCCGACTTAAGAGTTAAGGTCGAAGGTTCGAACCCCCGGCATGTCCTAGAACCAAAAATTCGAAGACATGTGACATCTACCAACCCGCACTGGGTCCGCTCCCTCTCACAGAGAGGAGGCCTGTGTCCCCGCAGTGGGAATGTTGGATCCCCGCAATGGCTTATTATGCAGCTGAGATGCATAATAATGCATCTAAGTCAGAAAATCTTCCGACAGTAGCAGCTAAATCTAGTAAGTTCGATATTACAGACGGTGAAACCGGTTTTATAACAAACGGAATTCTGATCGCCGAGTTATTCGTTCTACATACGGGTACGAAAGAAGGCCACGCAAAATTTTAATTCGCAACGCTTTACCGAACTACTGTTTTAGTAACTGTCTATGATATTTAGTTGAACGATTAATTTGTACGGTAGTTATGGGGATTTGTAATGGAAGAAATAATATAGCCAAAACTGCTGGAAACGTTGAATGTATTATTTTATTTCCGTATTTAAACAAATAAGCATGAAATGGTCGAATTAGAGAAGCGCTGATTAATTTAGTAATAACAACCCGACTATGGCGAAGCAAAAAGGAGGATTATGATTTTGACCGGTATGTATGTGGGTTCATGTGTTCCCACATATCTTCTAAACTACTCGTCACAATTGGATAAATGAATCGACAGGCAGACAAATTAAAAATCCGGAGACACACGTATTTGGTTGATTTATGACACGTGTGACTCCGGATTTTTAATTTGTCTGTTTTTGATATCTTGTTTATACCTTTTAAGTTGACTTTTTTGTCGTAGTTGGGTTTAAGTTTTATAATTATTTTTTACGCGGGTGGGAGTTGCCGATCTGAAAAAAAATTACGAACTTCCATACCTTTCATCTCATATTTAACCCAATTAGGGAGTGAATTTCCAAAAAGCCTTCCTTCCACTATTTATGCAACTCTTGTGCAAAATGTCATACTACTAGACCCAAAGACTGTACGTTGCCTGTCAGTAAATGAATGAAAATATTTGACTATAATATTCTTATTGAATACTGTTGTTGTATGTAGTAGATATTCTCCGAATCTCAATACTCGCTGTCTCACGAACCACATAAAGTTCAGGGCAATTGTTTAACTATTGTGTCTGATTTGCGGACAGCGAAAGTATTAAAGCATTCCTATCAAACTAATTAATAAAACCCAGCTGTTGAATTAAAAACACACACGACTATATCAAGCACAAATTAATTCTTGTTACTCGTCCAAATATACATACAAAACTGACTCGCAATACAACTAAAATCAAAGCTGAATCTAAAATGAAAAGTGATGCTCCCGACAGTACATCGACAAACATGAACACATTAGCAACAGACTTCAAAGGAACACTTACACTCATAGCATACGTAATGTTATTTAGAAACACCGACACAGAGCTTACTTGAATGCTAATATAGACTAAAGGTGCACTTACACGGAAAACATATTTCAATTAATAGAATACTTATTATAGATAATGCTCCGCTCTCTGAAGTACAGCTATACACAGTGCAGTAATCGCGGAGTGGGGCGCGTCTTCGTGGATGGCACTATTTGTACTTAACTGAATTATTGGTAACTTAAAATATATGACAAATAATAACAACAACGCTAATTTTTACGCTGTCAACATGTAACTTTGCTCTCTAGCAGGTGTCTCTACACTGCCACACTATCAATTAATCTGCCTAGCCTTTTCCCAACTATGTTGGGTCGGCTTCCAGTCTAATCGGATGCAGTTGAATGCCAGTATTTGACATGGAGCGACTGCCTATCTGACCTCCACAACCCAGTAACTGGGCAATACCCATTGGTAAGACTGATTGTCAGAATTTCGGGCTTCTGAGGACCCGTAACGACTATCAAAGATCCTCGAATGACAGCCGGGACCAATAGCTTAGCGTGCTTTCCGAGGCACGGAGGAGTCTCAGTATGTAATGCTGGTCACCCATCCACAGACCAACCCAAGCGTTGCTTAACCTGATGGATCGACCTGTGCGGCTGTTATTACTTAGCCACGAGCTCCTCCACACAACAATACCACTGCTGGAAAAGTTGACCGTGTAAGCATAGCTTTACAGACTATTAATAATTGCATCAAGTTGCACTGATAGATGTAGAGTGCATTCATAATTATGGTGAATGTGAAAGAAAGAAAGAAAAAACATTTATTTAGGACAGATAGGGCACACAACACAATGTAACTACAAGTAAAAAAAAAAGAAACAGTTTAAAAGTGTAGGTACCTTGCTGATGGAGTGTGCTCGGAACCGAGTAAAACGTGAGTTATTCGTGAATGATTGTAAAATAAATAAATTTGATGTAGGCATAATTCAATCCATCTTATCTCTACCATCTTCGGAGATTATTAAAAAGTTGTGCCATTTAATTATTGTCCTCAACGAATAACTCTAATTCATTAGCTAGTAAGTAATATTATTAAATACTTAATAAGTAAGCCAATTAATTTAAAAGGGTACGATGGGGCTGACATAATTATCTTTGATAAAAGCCCCTAAACAAAATCCAGATTAAAAAAAGTAGGTACCTAATAAATTAAGAAGGAAGTCTGCCTCGCAGCCTTGCCTTTTGAAAGCTCTATGATATTGACATGGGTTCCTATAAGCTGGGAGCTTTGGAGATAAAAACAATTCTAACATGTTTGGTTTGTTCATTTCTAGGGTGACAGGAACTAGTTTGGCATTTAGTTGATAATTATAAACATCTTCTTCGTTGGTTTTGAGGGGAGAGCCGACTGGTGGTCCTAGTTTCGATCTCCAGGTCGTGTGCTCCATTATGAAACTTTTAGTAGCAGCCCGTAGTCTAGAACAGGGGGCTTAAAACAGCCACTTTGGCAGAATCATAATATGAAAATTATTACGAATCATCGTAAAATGTCACAAACTGACAATTCATAATATGACTTGCGTGCGATTCTTAATACGAAATAATTCATCTGTTTGACAGTTTTCTATGGAGATTCGTAAAATGGTCCACACATTATGAATTGCTTTTGTGTCAAATTAGAGGAATTGCTAATGACAGCTGGAAATTCAGGAAATGAACTGCTTTTAGAGGAAGTGCTAATGAGGCCGTTTTGTTTTGACTGTTCGGGAAATGCCTACACTACACTCCTACAATTATGTTTGTCATCACTTTTCTCCCAAGTAGATGCTGAATGCCTAGATCGTTCATTTAGTGTGTTCTTATTTATTACTTACTAGCTGATGCCCGTGGCTTCGCCCGCGTGGATGACGGTTATTATACTAAGACCTTCCTTGAGAACCACTCTATCCATTGGTGAAAACAGCATGAAAATCGGTTCAGTAGTTTTTGAGTTTATCGCGAACAGGACGACAGACAGACACGGCGGAGGACTTTGTTTTATAAAATATAAGGATAAGGATATATGTTAACAATGGCATTACACCACTCAATACTCAATTCTAATATTGCACTCCATATCTGTATCATAGATGGTATAACAAACTAAAAGACCACACCCTATTACATCGGACTTGAAACATAATTACTTAGCGAAATGTGGGTGTACTAAAGGTACACCTCTGGTATACCTCTGCCTAACACTTCGGGGAATGTAAACGTAATGCTACTTATGATAATTATGTTAACACTAGCAACATCAATGAGTTTAAAGAACTGAGTAAGACTGATTTCGAGCCCAAACAAGATTCATTCATAGTCAGAAGTTTTAATTCAGTACCACCGACAACCGGAAAGATTGGTCAGTCTGATATCCTAAATAAAATAGAATAGCCAATAGAATACAATTGGTTCCGCTGTTCTCAATCAATCTCATTCACAAAAAACGCTTAGATTGTGAGATTATAAAAACGAATGAATAAATAACTCTCTAAGGGACAAAACCAGTTTTTGTGGTCATTTTCAACAATGGATAAAAAGTATCCTGTGTCCTATTCCAGGTCATGCTTTACCCATGTGACAAACATCCAAATTCGTTAAGCCGTTTAAGCGTAAAAGCGTAACAAACAAATTCACTTTCGCATTTATAATATTAGCTTCTAAATGCGAACATCCTTATTCAAAACTGTCACCAGAACTAAAGATACCAAGTCCCGTTCTCGTGAACTTTCTCGGCCACTCCTCTAGGCGGCGACCATAGATTGTATATTCTATACCAATACACTTAGTTACAGTATACCAATGAGTAAGTGATGATGTCACACTGTGACTCAGTCGGAGGCTGCCCTCATACCGGACCTGAATCCGAATGAGGTTTTATTCGGACCGAGGAAAAGTGAGCCGAGTCTTGTAAGTTATGTTGATGCCATGTTTTTTTTTATCATGTCGTCTTGCGTTTCGATGAGTTGGAGTTTCACGGACTCTTTCGCATAATTTCCGGTAATTTATCTTGCGGATAGTGGCTTATTTATTACATTTTTCTGGTGGAAAGTTACTTAGTCCAAAAAAAATACATTATTACACGCCTCAGTTCAAATTCATTTTTTATCACGCTCACACCATACAACTCGCGGACTGAGTGAGAGCGAGACGGAGTGGGGTGCTGACGGCTCCAAGGCCCGAATAGTTTAGGTAATTGCTTTTTACGGTGAAAATAAAGGTAATTAAAAAAAAAAAAAACATATGACCTGCTTTATAGTTAGTTCAGTTATTCTGCAAAGTTTCATGATCTAATTTGAAGTATTTTTTGAATACCAGCGGTTTATAGTTCGGTTTAGAGGTAACTTTGAAATTTTTTTCTATAGAGAAAATTGTATGTATGTAATCGTGTTTTCATTAAACATAGGACCTAGCAGCAATCCTCAACTTTAACATATATTTATTTCAAAATAATTGCTGCAGTATTTTCGGCATAACGGAGGATCATGCTAAGCAATTTGAGGTTGTATAGGGTATTAAGAAGCTTCTGATACTATTTGAAAAATAACCAAGTTTTCTTTTGCCATGTATCTCTGCCTAACCCTAAGGGAAATGCAAGCGTAATGTTACGTGTGTATGTATTATAATTATCATAATTTAGTTTTTTAATAACTTTTATTATGGCAACCCTAACTTGTTATCTCAATAAGGAAACAGATGCTCAAACCCTAAACTTATTTTTACCATTATTCAAAACGTTCGCCATTTGTCATAGACAAAACGGTACCTACTTCCTTCCGCTCTATCAGCTGTCCTACCTACAATGTTTTGATAATAAAAAAATGCGCCACCGGGGAATTGAACCCCGATCCCTCTTGTGGTAACACGTGCTATTGATTATAATGAAGATAAAGAACAGTGATGTGTGTTCTTGTGCGTAAGGGGCGTAAAATCTTATGGCATATGTTTTTAATTTTTAAGCAAACTGATGTAAGTACTTTTTAATGGAGTAGGTAAGTGTGTTTTATTTATTTATACGTTCGAAATCATTGGCTCGTTGTTTTCTAACAAAACTTTTTATTATACATTTTGCTTCTGATAATTTTATTTATTGATTTTGCAATAAAAAAAAAACCAATTGATTCCATCTGCGTTTTCTTAATACTTGATTAGTTTATATACTTTTTATTTTTTTCACTTAAATTCAATAAAACTATGTAAGTATATCATCTTAGACGGACACTCGTTCACGCTCCAAATATTGACGAAACAACTTATATACAGTTTTTTTCTTTCTAGTATTTCATTTTTATTGTTTAGGATGTAAATCAGATACTTAATTAATACTTTCTTTAAAAATAAATTGAATTGTAAAAACACATAAATAAAATAACAGAACATAAATTGTGTCTTCAAGTACTTCTAAAGCAACCAAGAAGACAAACAAGATAAACCAAATAGGTAAACAAGATTTTAACCGCGCCATTTTAGCGGCTCTGTACTGAAAGCAACTTGAAGCTCTAGCGTCGGCCGGAAGTTGTGAGAGGAAGCTCAAGGAAAGAGCTTTTATCTTAATTGCCACCAAAATAATATAGATTGAAGATAAGAGGATAAACAGATGCCAGTTATGCTCGAGAACGATATTAATTAAGTTGATGTAAGATTTGGGGTGTTCTGTTTGTTTATTTTCTTACGCTTCGATGATAAAATGCCTCCGCCGTCTAAGCACTCGACAAAATTAAGCACCTAAAACTATACGATTCATGCTAAATTATCGAAGTTCTATAATCAAATTATAACTTAATTACTTGATTTAAAATACAGTGCAGCTTACAACTGACCATATAGATTCTTCACTATATGTGTCGCGGGTTCCGCGGATTCCGTTTAGTGAACAAAATGTAAACCTTACCGACGGATACTTTATAATTATTAAAATTACATCACAAATATTGATTGATTCAGTAAATCCCGCAAAGCAAAACTGCAAAAAAAAGATTACATAAATTGATTTTCCACATACGATTATGAAACTCAATGATTCATTAAAAGATTTCCTTTCAATGAAAATTAATTACCTATTGAGTAGAACAATAGTTATACAGCTGATTATGTTGTCAGTTAATGGCAACATGGAAGTCATTATGTATGGTTATAATTAAAACGTCACATTGACAGGTAATAAAGTTATAACAGGCGCCAGAGACGCGCGCTCTACGGCGGCGTACACTGCGTTTAGGGCGTGCGCCGAGCGTGCTTTCTCGGCGCGTAGGACGCTCGTCAAACGCAACAAGATGTCCACATTTTGCTGAAACTTTGAACCTTCAACACGCTCAGTACAACTGTGTTTCTTGTATGTTGATTACTGTTACGTAGAAAACGACAAGGCAACATAGTAAAAAGGAAACGACTACGTAGGTATAGTATTCGCCTGAGTGGGACGCGCGTCATAAGCGCGTTCGACGCGGATATTATTATTGAGCGCCCGAAACACAGCGTAAAAGACGCGCCTCTGGCGCCTGTTATACCTAACTATTACATATAGTCCCTATGTGAGAGTGATAATGAAATCGTTACGAAGTAGGTAGGTATATAAGGAAGGGAGTGTTTGAAGAAAAAAATATGATCTTCTAAGAAAACAGCGAGTATTGAATTTTTTGAATTGAAGTGATTGAATTAAAAAACATAATTTGACCAAGAATAAAATTAACAGTGGTTCTTACGCTTGTATAGAAGTAACCTGAAACTTGAGGACTGTTATAAAAGATACAGAAACAAACAATTAAATTAAATTTTTGCATTACGGAGGAATTAATTCTAAGACAACATCAGAAAAAAACGACCTATTTTTATAACAAAATGTCACTGAACACACTAGTTCACTACATTAGCGCATTAAAAGCCAGCTGTGCCATTGAACCTAATTCCGCCAGATGAAAAAAAAACACTACCGTCTACTGGGTACTTTATAGGAACATACCTACTCTTGTCATTATTAGACAAAAACTTGACAGCTGCCTTGCGCACGCGTCAAGGTGCGTTTACTGACATTTCAACAAAGGACCAACTTGATCTCGTGTGCAGCTGCCCTAAATTCCTAAAGGGTTAGCATTTCACTTGATAGTAGATAAATGGCATAAGTAAAAAAATACTATATTTTAATACAAATTGATTAAATGATGCTCATTTTCCCGATATGTCAATGCATTAATTGACCTTTATCTTGACCATCTTTGAGACCAAATTGCGGTCATTTTGAATTTTTAACGGATCAGTATAGCGAACATAAATACACAATGCAATTATTTAAAGAATGGTCCTTCTAATAAAATCTCAAGAAAACAAAGAACGCTCTATTTATATTTTATGTATTTCAATCACAGATTTAAAACAAATTCAAAGTCATGTACAGGATATTAATATATGTACAGTAGTGCTTCACAATACATACTTTTAAAGATAAATCAATAAAGATGCTCTGTGAACCCAAGTAAATCTGCCACATTGACACTGGCTATAAATTCTATTGTTGACTTCTAGACACCTTTGTAAAATGTACCTATGTATGTCACAAACACTATGGAATCAATTAGTTACGGTAACAGACACGCATTTGGGTCACTCATGAGGTTAGAAATCGTTTTAGTTTTGTTGTTTTTCTCGTATCGGTCAACTACATAATAGTGTTGGTTGTGGTTAAAATATTAGCCCGTCAGTAAGGTTTTAGCGGGGTTAAGTGCACAAAGACACGTCCAAAATGCACTATAAGGGCCTTTACTACCTCAGCTATTCTCTATTTATCTTGCTCGCACCATACTATTTACGGACTGAGTGAGAGCGAGACGGAGTGGGGTGTTGGCGGCTCCAAAGCTCGAATAGTTTAAGTAATTGCTTTATACGGTGAAAATAATGGTAATAAAATAAAAAGAAACGTAAGACCTGCTTTATAGTTAGCTAAGTTATTATGCAAAGTTTCATGATCTAATTTGAAGCATTTTTTTAATACATCCTAATAACGTATTTTCGTAATAACGTACATCGCAGTAATGAACTTTCGCAGTAACGTACATCGCAATCACGTACTTTCGTAGGAACGTACATCACTGTAAGGAACTTCGCTATAATGGGTTACACCCGGTTTATAGTTCGGTTAAGAGGTAACTTTGGATGTTTTTTTCTATTTATATTCCCGGGTAAACTGTAAACTAGCTAGAGCTAGGGGTAACTGCTACTTTTAAATCAAATTGTTTTGAATTAGGCCCTTCTAAAGCCAGCCCTGGTGTCCTATAAATACTTCAGCCTTAAGTCCAGTACCAAGGACATTCAAACTAATTGTATGCTAATACAATTAGCGCAAAGAATACTAATGCTAGGATTCCTACGATCAAAATATTTCAATACTTTTATAGGCTTCGAATAATTTATTCAAAATCAGTTGGTGGGAAAATCGGGTGCTCGTTTGAAATTTTCCTTGAGTATTGTTTGAAAATAAATATTGAATTGTACTGTATCTTAGAAGAAGATATTTAAAGATTTCTAATAATTTCTGGCAATGGACGGCACTGCTTCGGCCCAGATAGAGGTGGCGAGATGTCCTGACCGCGAGGGCTGGTTCGTCCAAGGGGCTTACCACCACCGCTTACAGCAGTATTATTTTAATCTTATTTCAGTGTAGGAAACAGATGGAGCTATACGTCCTGTAGAGCTTCATCTCTTTCCTAAACTGCTACTGCAGTAAACGGTAGTGGTAGACCCCCAGGTGGCGCGGCAAAACAGTTCCTGGAAAGATTTGGCACTTGGGAAATAGGCTTGAAAATAAAAATGAATTTACCTGAAGAGGACAGAAAGAGTGAAAAATAATGGGAAAATATGAAGGTTTACCAACAGAATATCCGGTGCTATGCTCAACCTGCCTCGCTAACGGCTAGTAGTGAAAAATGCTTTTATTTGGTTACCAAAAACAGTGGCTATCTAATCGAGGTAAAAAGTTATTAATCAGTTTTAAAAGCATTATCCAATATTTGAAAATGTCTACGACGACCAATGTTGAATCATATCAATTTCAACGCATTGTCATTATGATACCTTGTCAAAACTATACTAACCTAACCGCGGACTTGACAATATAATCGAATTTCAATACCAAAAAGATCAAATTGTATCTAATTTACGTCTTTGTGTAACCAGACCTCGCCAGACATGAAGGTTGTTTCATAAGGTTTGACTAACAAGTTAATAAAATATAAGTTTTTATGTCATATTATTTAAGAGGGTGGAAATCAGTGTCTAAATCGCTGCCTTACTGGTCTAACACGACTCTTTGGTGACACCACCAGGTCAGCCAAAGAGTTATCGGATTTTTCCATTAAGAAATTCTCATTAGTAACTGAAGTTGGAGTGCTCACTTGCTCAGATAGGGTAACAAGGAGTTCCCCTTAGATTTAAAATTAACATAACTAACGAAATGTGGAAATTCCAAATAATCTATAAATTATTATGACTTTTGCGTAGAACGTCTATGGTAAAGAAACCATAACAAAAACGTAAGTATCTTTAATTGTATTGTGAAAGTGTGCATGCTCATACAGTAATGGGTTCTGTCGCCATCGCGTATGGCCACCGTAACTACGCGCTTCCTCCTGATGATTGTCACGAGTTTCAACATGGACGTCTTGCACATTCTTGTGTTATTTTATTTATAACTAGCTGACCCGACCGACATAGTCCCATAGAAAATGCACTTTCAGTATTTCCGAATTTTCCAATTGTCCGGCAACTTATTTTTTTTTTCTGGAAGTTCGTTATTTGGACTATTACCTACCTTCTAACAGTTTAAAACAAAAATTTACCTACCAAATCGGTCCAGCCCTTTTGAAGTGATGCGCTTACCATCGAACAGATTTTTTTTTTTATTATATACTTACAAGCACAGATAAATAAGAGGTAAATAACATTTTAATAAGTTTTAATATTAATTTACTTTCATTGCAATTTTCAGTACCTGAATGTTGAAATACCCTTGAATCAATCAGTTCAAAATACAACCGTCAAAACCCCCGCCAGTTATTAATGTGAACTGTCAGTTTGACTTCACTTTTTTAATAAAATCTAATATACTTTAGTTATGGCCTGTAACCTTGTGGTTTATCATTTGAAAATGGAACAAGAATAAAAAAACATGGCAGCTCATATCAATAGAGAAACGTCAAAATGCATGACATGTGACGTAGTTCTTGTTATTTATACTGAAGTGGCAACGCTCTAGTTATTTCGATGAAAATATAATATTCGTAACTAGGAGCAGGCCGTTAAATTAGTTACCTCATAATAATGAAGTTCTGTATAGTTTCAAATGATGATTCAGTTAATATTATTTGAATAAGTATATTGGTACAATATTGTTAAATCTTCATTTGATCATATTGATTTTACTTTGATTCCTACCCTTAGGTATTAGAGGTTTTTAAATACAAAATTAATTTTACGAGTATGCACAGACAATTCCAAATAAATCGAAAGGATTTCATCATAATAAATTATACGTAGATATATAGCAATAAAACATAGACAACGGTAAACCGATAATAAAAATGTCCAGAAGATAATAATATAACTGCACTTTACTGTTACTTTGTCGTATGAAACGTTTTCTAAGAACACTTTATTGAAACATATCACAGTTATGGTTTTATTTCTTTCAACACTTGGCTCTTACATATAATTTTTTATTTTTAAGTCTCCTTGAAAGAGCACAGTTACAAAAGTTCTTATTTTAAAATTACTTACGCAGGAAAGTGTAGGAGGTTGAATTGAAGCATTGTCCTTACCTGGAAAAAGAAAAAAATAACGTTTTAAATGTTGCCATTAAAATGACGAAATAAATTATTAGGTTTAGAAACAATGATAATGCCAAAAAAAGTAATTCGCATCGTTCTAGAAGAGCCCATTAGAACAACCGCTGCAAACATTCTCATTCAGACAACAAAGTTCACTGCCATTTCATGTCATTTTCAGGAAAAGAAAATACTACGCCTAGTAACGGTCTTGTCACACATGCACTATTATCATATTTTAATCTCCTAATACCAAGATAAGAGATGAAACGTAACCGTCACACTTAATGTTACGTTACGTTAACCCAATAACGTGGTTATCTAGACAGTTTGACACGCAATGACTGCGGTTAGCCGCTAAACCTGACATAACTAAAACATTCCTCGCGGTTTTTTTAACTGCAGTTTTTCTGACGAGATTTTTGATGCCGGATAAATGAGGTCAAGTGCGTTTTTGGTGCTCGTAACATTAGTTAAAGGAGGTATAACACAATAAACGGAATGCAAGTACCGGTAAAATTACAGGCACATGATATTTTCGCTTTTTGGTTTTTTTTTCTCCTAAAAAGCGGAGATCGGTCACAAAATAACGACTGTCCAAATACAGAACGTTTTTTGACACCTTCAATGTCAAATGTGGAAAGCTATACATTTCCAGTTTATACTGATCTCGCATTGTATAGTATTTCCGTACAATGCGAGGTCAGCTTATACTGGAAATGTGATGCTTGATGTGTAGCCGTGTGTACGAGGCATAGCGGTAAGAGGTTACATCAACGTGATATAAAAAAAAAAGTAAGTATCTAACAAAACTGTCACTTATGAGTCAATGTAAAGTCAGACAAACTAATTGATACGCAAGTGGACTACCAACTTAAATTGTCCGTATAATCAAATCACAACAGCTGCTGTCATTCTTCGACAGTTGTATGCAATGGCTTTAACACGGCAAATTGACGTAGTGTGTGTACATAGTCTTCATTTATTTTTTCGTTGCTTATTTATTTATTTCCTATGTATGTATTATTTAGGATATGTATGTATATGTGTATCTATTTTAGCATATTGTATACTTATTTTTTTATTTTTTTGCACCTACGACAGCCCCATTTTATGTCCAGGCAAATCACTGTCCATTCCAAGGTTGCCTGGAAGAGATCGCGGAAAGCGATAAGGCCGCCCATTGTATATTTTGTAGTGTTTGTTTTTTTTTCCTTTTGTTATATATTTTTGTGGTGTACAATAAAGTATATATAAATAAATAAATAAATAAATACATAATTTAGTAATATAGTAGTTCAATCCCCGCCTCAGCGCCGAAGATTGAAAATACAACAGTGCAAAAGAACAGTTGACTGTTACTTTGGCTGTTACTTTTGATGAAGAAACTGGCCGTTAGCATACCATCGTATGTGGAACAGCACCACACAGATAATACTTGTGAATCAACAAATCTGTTGGTTAACATTGACCAACAACATTGCATGTCAACACAACCGTACGTACTGATTGAAATTCTACCAGTAGTGACAGTGATATCGAGGTGTTGAATAATTTTACTTTTCTGATTCTCACATGACAAAGCAATATCAACCCTATCTTCTAGATAGATGATTTCATTTTCCTCTGTTTCAATTCAGTGGTAAAAATGCTGACCGTCAAAGCAAATTTCAGCTGTATTGTTAATAAAAAAGAGTCGTTTTTTCTGTATACCTCATTCATATGTTTAGTTTTACGATTGTTCAACACTCGTGTGAGTATTGCATTATTTGATATGAAATATGAATTTTAAAAAGGAATAAAAAAAGTAATTTCTGTTTTGTAGCGTTTTTCGCCAGGTGTTTTATTTTAAACTTGAAACGCATTTCAGTGATTTTTTGTCAGTTTCAAAACAACACTTGTCTTTAAAAACATTACCCTATTTTTGGGCTATGTAGCAATCACAAAAAAAAATTGTTTTTTTTTTTTTTTCCAATAATCCCAATGAGCTATGAGCCAAAATAGCCTCTATGTGGAGTCTTGACTTAGCCATAAGAAGTCACAGCAAACCCTGTAAAAAACGGCAGGACGAGCTAAACAAAACAAACGACCAGTGGCCCACATTAGCTCAGGATTGCAAGCACTGGAAGTCATAGGAAGAGGCCTTTGCCCAGCAGTTGGATGATACAGGCTAACAGTTATTACTGTTAGCCTGTATCATCCAACTATTTCCAACATAAGCAAAACTATTTCAGTCTAGATGCAAATCTGGAATCAAAATGTTTTAGTTCACATAAACCTGGGCATGGGCACTTATGAAACGTCAGAAGCTAGGTGCACGGTTTCAATTAGTCGTTTCTTATGGAGAAGAGCCGGCAAGAAACTCCACGGTTACTCTTTTAAAAATAATTGGCTTTTACAATATTTTCGAATTACAGTGTTAATAGTTATGGGAGGACAGTGTAGGCCTTTGAAAGAAGTATCAGGTAGGTACCTACTTAAAAAAATAGAAAATGTTCAACAAAAAAAAATCTACATTCCACTAAGCCTACAACGTTCTATTCACCAGATAGAAAAGAATCTGTATAAAAGATAAAGAAGATACTATAAATAAAAACCTATTTAAACCAAATGACATGATTGCCATTACAACTATAACAATCTATTTTCTGTCTACAATCAGCCGAATCTAAATTATGATGTTTATATAACTCGTCGCACAGTGGAACGAATGTATGGGAGCGGTTGGACGTAGACATGTCCGAAAAAAAAGAGTAAAATTATGCCAAACTAATGATGCCATCTTATTCGATTACTTAATGCCTTCATAACTTGTGGTGATGAATTTCTTCATAACTCCCATATTTCGGGAGTAATTTGAGAAAATGTGAAATTTTACTATGAAAATGAGTGTATCGAGCTCTCTCCCTCCTGATTCCGGGCTTGTTTCAAGTAGCGGTCTCTAATATCATAATGCTAATACTAAGAGCTATATTTAATACTAAGACACATAGTGCGCCAAATGTGCACTTTCTGGGATAAAGAGTGATGTTTATTTTATAACACAATTTTTTAATTTTTTGTTTATTTTGTTGATTAAAACCGTTTTTCTAAAGGTTTACCTTATTACAATAACATTTCTGAGCAGCCAATTAGAGAAGATATAAGCTAATTAGGATATATAATTAGGGACTTAAGGTTTACATATAAAACTGATGCACTAATGATTACTGATAAGAACATTGCTATTATTTAATTACTAAATGGCTCTTAATACACTAATTTAGCATGCATCATTTACTAATTATCACAATAACTAATTACCTTGCAATATTTAACAAAGGATACCTGGGATACCTGGATTTTATATAAATAGGTCACTATTAGTAACTTTAAAATCAGTGTTGATTTACACCTCGTTGTATCCAAGCTAATCTCGCAATGTATTTTCCAAATTTTAATACAAATCTTGATATTCACGTTGCTTTATGCGCACGCGCACATAAAGATTTACGCGACTTTAACTATTTGTTCAGTGTTTTAAAAGATAACAGTTGTGTTCAGTTATGTGAAAGTGCTGAAACAAGTTTAAAAGACTGGTGTCGTCGATTTTGCTACCGCATTTATGCAAAATGGACACAGTCTGGAAGAAGCACAGATAAGTTTCGGAAGAAACATGAGATTTGGCTACAGGCTGCAATTCAATGGCCGGAATTACAGAATGAAAATATGGAACCTTCTACAGAAAATATAAGTGACGTCATCGAGCCCATAATTTCTCCTGCTAAATCTGATGCTTCAACTTGTACACATCCTAGTCCTCGTAAATCTTTTGAGGACCTTAGTAACCGGCAAAAAAGAAGACGCACCACTGAAGATAGTCTTTCATGCAGCAGTAGCAGCGCTGAAATTATGTTTTCGGCCGAAAGGGCGCTTCAAAAGGCAGGACAAAGCGATACAGCTTATGTTATGAAATACTTGACGGAGAATCCAGAAGAGGCCTCAAAAATCAAAGCCTTCATTGAAGGTAAATCAATTCAGGTACGGGAAATATCCCCTTTGAAGGCATTGGCTCTTTATGTATCGATGAACTTATCGAAATGGCGCTATAACACTCTTCGGGATTTCAACACTCAAGAAGGAGCTCTTCAATACCCGAGTTACTACATGTTGGTTAAAGAAAAAATTAAGTGCTATCCGGCCAAAGAAGATCTCACAGTTACAGAGAGCTCTGCAAAAATCAAATTACAAGCCTTGATGGATTTAACCTCAAGAAGACTTATTAGGTCGTTAGAAACCCCTGTTGATCCCAATCAACAACTCGTATTGACCAGCAAATGGGGTTTTGACGGATCATCTAGCCAAAGCATTTATCATCAAAGGACGAGTGAAGATGAGCAAATCGATCTTGCTAGTAATTTTATGATTAGTCTTGTACCACTGCGGCTCGTCTCAAAAGGTGTAACAATTTGGGAAAACGAGCGACCATCTTCCACTTCATTTTGCCGGCCAATATTGTTTAAGTTTATAAAGGAAACCAAAGAAAATGTGCAGAGAGAGATGGCTGAAATCGAAGCAGAGATTGAAGCCTTAACTCCATCCACCATCACTGATGGAATTAGTGTCAAACACCAACTGCTGTTGACAATGATTGATGGTAAAATTCATTCCATTATATCCAATACAGCAGCTTCAGTGTGTGACATATGCAAGGCTTGTCCTAAAGAAATGAATAATTTAGAGTTAATCAAAGATAAACACGCAAACGAGGACATGTATAAATATAGCTTAAGCACCCTTCACGCTTGGATTCGCTCAATGGAATGCTTATTACACATTTCCTACAAATTAGACATAAAATCATGGCAAGTAAGGGGTGATATAGCAAAAAGGCAAGTTGATGACAGGAAGAAAAGAGTTCAAGAGGCTGTAAGAAGAGAAACGGGCTTACTTCTCGATGTTGTGAAACAAGGCAGTGGATCCACCAACAATGGCAACTCGGCAAGGAGATTTTTTGAAAACTACACTAAATCTGCTGAACTGACCGGAATAGATGCTATGCTTTTAAGAAAAATCTGTGTGATCTTGCAGTGTATTTCATCAGGAGAGAAGATCAACGTAACTAAATTCCGAGAGTTCTGCTTTGATACTGCTAAGCTTTACGTGGAGTTATACCCATGGTATTATATGCCTTCTTCACTTCATAAAATTTTAATGCATGGGCCAGACATAGTTCAGAACATGTCAATTGTGCCCATTGGTTTTCTATCCGAAGAGGCATCTGAGGCTAGAAATAAAGATTTTAGAAAATATAGAGAGGGGCATTCTCGAAAGCATAGCAGTATCTCATGCAATGAAGATATTATGCACAATCTTTTACTGTCTTCTGATCCACTTGTTACAAGTATCCGTCCAAAAGGAAATAAGTTTGTAAAAAAATCTTCTTTTAAGGAATTTTATGAGCTTACGGATTCTGAGAAAAGTGATATCGAATTTGTTAACATAAATGATTTAGCGGACATCGATTCTGAATTTGAATTAATTGATGATGATGATGATGACGAAGATAATTAAATGATGTTATTGTTTTAAAATGTGTAACTTAGTAAATTAGAGCTTACATCTTAATTATTTATTGTACTTTTAATGAAACTAGGTAATTTATTATCAACTTACTTAAAAGTCATACTCTCATCAGTTCTTGTGAATATTTTTGTTAATATATATTTCTGTATATATATAATATATTTATAGACCTCTTAATAAGTCTGTCTGCGGTTTAAAGTAAATACAAATGGGGAAAAAACGTTTTTTTTTTTTAATTTTCATTTCCTTTTATCCCAGAAAGTGCACATTTGGCGCACTATGTGTCTTAGTATTAAATATAGCTCTTAGTAATAGCATTACGATATTAGAGACCGCTACTTGAAACAAGCCCGGAATCAGGAGGGAGAGAGCTCAATACACTCATTTTCATAGTAAAATTTCACATTTTCTCAAATTACTCCCGAAATATGGGAGTTATGAAGAAATTCATCACCACAATTTATGAAGGCATTAAGTAATCGAATAAGATGGCATCATTAGTTTGTCATAATTTTACTCTTATTTTTCGGACATGTCTACGTCCAACCGCTCCCATACATTCGTTCCACTGTGCGTCGTCGTAAATCGTTCGTCTTTACCTCGTCTGCATAAATAATATTCCACTCGAGCAAACATTTGCTGATTTATTGCTTAGTCAAATACCTAGATAACAAAAATAACTAGGTTGGTATTGTTCTAGGTATTATTGGCACTATTGGCAGGCAAAAGAATATGGACTATTTACACTTATTAATATACTTATTCAATATGATACGTGAATATTTTCGGCTTATAGGTCAAACTGCAGGCTTATTTCTCTCCGACTCGACAGACGCCCTTATCAATGGGCTCTAAATATAGCGACTACGTCGATTCTTTTGGCTCTAATTGGCAAAAACTAATTACTTTTATAGAAAATAAAACAAATCCAGAGTTAGATTAGTAATTGTTCAAAATAAACTCTTGAAACACAATAGTGGTAACATCTACGAAAAATAAATTAAAAACAAACACAATCAATTTTATTAACCTACACAATATTGTTAACTATCAAAAATTAATTAAAAACAATTCAATTAATTCAAATAGGGAGCATGAATTAGAATTAATATTACACCTATTATAAAACGTTACAGGCACAAAAGAAAAACCAAATGCAAAAAAAGAACATCTACATCAATAAACCGACGGCAAAATAAGCGCAGGCGCACAATAAAGATTACGACAGCTAATAGCAGCGATTGCAACGCATGAGGAAATGGACGAGAAATAACCACCCATTCACGTTCCCACACTGCCTGTGCGACTATAACTATAACAATAGCAATTGACAAATATAATTAGAAATTAGATACTTTTTAGGTCGATAAAACTATGGACTACCTCAGGACAAATAAAAAAGCAAGACAGAGCGCTGCGAACAATACAGTGAAGCATGCCAAAACTACACCTCCGCTCTGTGCATTCACGCTCACACGCACGCATTTACAATAGACCTACACCTCACTAAGTGCACGCAAGTTTACGAAACCGGCCTCACGTCACTGTTGACAGCTCTTCGTTTTTTATTTGGCCTGAGTGGACTACATAATTATTATAGACAGAAATGAAATAAAATTTACTACTTGTGAAACTAAACCTCCAAACGATAGCTGACTCATCTCTATTTAGCAAAAAGTCGGTTTCATTCGATTTTTTTTTTTCGTAAAAACAGTTTCGACCTAAATCATAAAGCGCGTGGGTTTTTCCACATTGTCATTGATAAAATCAAGTGACAATGTCATAACTTGCATACAAAGGCAAACGAAGACCATGATTCAGCAACCATTTATGGTTTACAGGAGGCAGGATAATGTAGAGGAAAACTGGAATACACTACCTGAACTTAATATTTAAACGCATTTGGTAAGACTAGGTAGACCAAACAAAAGGGAAAAGACTACAAAAGTGTACTAATTATACTGCAGACAATCTTTGGAAGACTAATATTTAATGCTCTAAGGAATTTTATAATCAATCGCAGTTCGAGACAAGATAGAGCCCATTTTGAGACTAAATAATGTAGGAAGCATACAACAGACAGTCATCAGCTGCCTAGCCTTTTCCCAACCATGTTGGGGTCGGCTTCCAGTCTAACCGGATGCAGCTGAATACCAGTATTTTACATGAAGCGTCTGCCTATCTGACCTCCACAACCCAGTAACTGGGTAATACGATACCCCTTGGCAAGACTGGTTGTCAGACTTTCGGGCTTCTGACGACCGGTAACGACTGTCAAAGATCCACAAATGACAACCGGGACCAACGGTTTAACGTGCTTTCCGAGGCACGGAGGAGTCTCGATATGTAAAGATGGTCACCCATCCCCGGACCAACCCCAGCAAGCGTAGTTTAACCTGATGAATCGACCCGTGTGACTGTTATTACTTAGCCACGAGAGCCACTTAGCTTCCATACAACAGACAGTGTGGAAGACAATTATAAAGAACCCAAGGTTGACAAAAGACTAGAAATATAAATCGTTCCGCTACAAACAGACAAATAAAGAAAGATTCCAGGATTTAAATAAACTAGAAGCCAGAGAAAGACAAGAAAAACAAAGTTTACGAAGTACGACCATCTTTAAAATCAGATACATAATGGAACAATTCACCCACCACTGTCACCAACCAGAGCCACACTTCAACACTATGGACAAGGACGAAAACTACAATCTAATTTGAATACCTCTTATTTACAGTATGTTTCCTATGGTGTGTAAAAAATGGTTTCTGTTACCCATTTACTCACAATAATTATTTATAGCTTAGATATAGCAAACTCTTAAAGGATATATACTATAGTTTTTGCTTCTTTCATTGCCACTAAAGGCTACTGAACTAAAATTTAATCGATTACTAGAATCGAAACGTTCACTCGACCTTGGCTATCGATTGAATCAAAATGATTGTTCTTACCGTCATTAGGATATAATTTGTCCATTTCAGGTGTAATACCGGATCTAGTTTTTGTTGGATTAATATTAAGGTAATGTATATCTGTAATGACTGCGTTGAAATTGTTATTTTATGATTTAGGTTTGCGTAAATTATTATTTAGTTCTAATGATCGTATGGCTTTAGATTCATCATCCATTGTGCGCTTTTATAATTTCTAACTTGGTTATATTATTCTAGACGTCCACGTCCATAAAATGTATGGAAATTCGTGCACGTTAAAATATTATCGTTGACGGTTTAAAAGCGTCTTCATATGTTTCCATATGTATTGCATCCCTGTTTCATCGTGATTCCGTCACGTTAAAAATTATAATAGCGCACATTGGATTGGGCAATCTCCCAGCGTTTCTTTTCATAATATTCTTTGTTCGAATCATTGTATTTAAATTACCATTTGTCAATATCATTGCCATGAAAAAGAATCAACTGAACACATCTCCTTGAATTTGAGCGGTAGTTTTTGTGCAGTTTGGAAAATTCTGCAATTATCACTCCCTCTACATGTCATCACATCATTTGCACTAAATCACTAATTACGTAAACATACTTACAAATGTAAACCAGCACTAATACCATAGCATGCATGAAATATGCATTAGTCATTATAATTATAACACGTTCTAAGTACCCTTGCAGTGTTGCGGTTATCAGATCAAATCAAAACTCATTTATTCAAACTAGGCTTAGAATCAGCACTTTCCGAACGTCAAAATTACATAAGACAGTCCCCCAAAATGCCTACCCTTTACCAATTCCTAGTACTTTAGCTGGGAAGAAGACGTGGCGCAACAAACTCCCCAGCAGCAAAATTAGGTTAAAAGTATTAGCCATCCCCTCTTCAAAGACGGAAGACGTAGCGTTGGACGAGCTCCTACAAGGTGGACTGATGACTGCAGGAATCCGCTGGATGCGAGAAGCGCAAAACCGGTCGAAGTGGCGGTGCTTGGGATAGGCCTATGTCTAGCAGTGGACGTCTTTCGGCTGAAATGATGATTCCTCTGCATGAGGTCATAAGTACCTAACTCATACACAGTTGAGGGGATCTACCATAGTAGGTACTTCAATCGCTGTTCCATACTAATTTGATCGTGTAAGTATTGCAGTTTTGTATGAGACAGCAGGCAGTATTTTTTAAAATAACCAACGAAAAATAAATACTTTCCAGAATCATCGCTGAATTCAATTTGCACGTTGTTTGCGATGTCGCTTACATTGTGTATACAAGATGCCTAATTAATTAGAACTGAACTATTCGATATAGTTACGAAAAAACTTAGTCAAAAACACGCGCCATAAATAGCCAAGTAATATTAAACAAAGTTAATTATTTCAAACGAGTTTGCAGTGGGTGTGACTTGCAACTTGTCTATTGTTAGGTTATTGAACTTACTTCAGTAAGTTTTATTATTTTTTTACCTTATGCAGTTGCACCTTTTAGAATTCTAGCCATGTGCTTGCAAAGGATGATCATTTCCTGTGACATGCACTAACTAGGAAGAAAGTTGTCGTGCTATCCTAACTAAAATTATAATTGCGAAAGTGAGTTTGTTTGTTACGCTTTCACGCTATAACGGCTGAACGGATTTGGATGAAATTTGGCACATGGGTAGACCATGACCTGGAATAGG
Organism: Lithophane leautieri; assembly: GCA_949152455.1. NCBI lineage: Eukaryota > Metazoa > Arthropoda > Insecta > Lepidoptera > Noctuidae > Lithophane > Lithophane leautieri. The sequence goes on from OX424478.1 coordinate 13,844,261, forward strand.
ACATAGGATAGAGAGATATGTTTTATCTCGATATTCCCCTGGGATTGAGGCTTACGCGGGAGAAACCGCGGGGCGCAGCTAGTACAAGAAAAAATTTACTCTATAATTTAAACAATAGTTTGTTCAGAAAGGCCAAGAGAATTGACAGCTTTATGATCTTGTATAGAAGCTGTTAGTGTATCTTTAATAATAAACAATATTACTTCATGATCCTAGCTTAGCCTTTTCCTAACTTTGTTGCAGCTGATTATTTTACATGAAGCGACTATTTGACCTCCACAATCCAGTAACTGGGTAATACGATACCCCTTGGTGAGACTGATTGTCAGATTTTCGGGCTTCTGACGACACATAACGACTGTCAGAGATCCACGAATGACAGCCGGTACCAACGGCTTAACGTGCTTTCTGAAAAACGGAGGCCCAGAGTCCTCCGTTTTTCAGAAAGCACGTTATGCCGTTGGTATGTAAAGATGGTCACCCATCCACGTAACAACCCCGGCAAGCGTAACTAAATCTGATGGATCGACCCGTGCGGCTGTTATTAGTTCACCACGAGTTCCTCATCTAGTCCCAAAATAAGGCAAACATTAATTTGTTCAAATCTTGCAAATAGTTTTGGTCTTGTAAAATAAAAGGCATACATATGACCTGGTCGCTCACCGAGTCGCAAAAGCTCTGCCTTGGGGTTCGCCAAAGAGCAATGGAGCGCAGCATTCTGGGCGTAAACCGAACTGACAGAATACGAAACACCACGTAGCGTTCCAAAACAGGGATCCTAGACGTAATCAAAAAGGCTGCCAAGCTGAATGGGATTGGGCGGGTCATGTCAGCCGCATGCATAGCGACCGCTGGGCAACAGTCTCCACACGGTGGGTGCCTGAGGATGGACGGCGCCGCCGAGGCCGGCCCAGGAAGAGGTGGCGAGACGATGTGGACGCGTATCGCAAGGGTTGGATCGAGGTGGCCCTGGAAAAGGATGTTTGGAAAGATTTGGGGGAGGCCTTTGCTCAGAAGTTGGGCAGTGTAGGCTAACATAAAAACATATATTAAAAAAACATACCTATATATAAACAAAAACACAATAGGTACTATTCATATATTTCCATAGATAAAAACAATCGATTCCAAATGAAATTGAAAATATACATTAAATTCAAACAACTTACCGATTCCTAATAATAGTCCATTCAAACTATACAAGTCTAAATATCAGTGTCATCAATTAGTCATTATACTACTAACGCCAGACAAATAGTCTGAAAGGTTACCGAAATCTAGGTCTTTGCCTAGACCGGCGCAAAACTAGACAATTATACACACGTAACTCTGAAACTGGGGCACTGACAATAGCGTGAAAAAGTTTAGTGTACAAACATGCTAAATGTTTAGAGAAAACAAGCCTTTTGAAGAACGAATATGAATGCATGCATGCATGAAATAAATTACTTATCAAAGATTTAAATGGATAGAGGCAGATTAGCCCTCACCGTACTTAGTCATGGGAAAAAGTGTCCTTACTGAGACGAGTAAGCTCACGCATCTCACACATAGTAAATAGCGTTTCGCTGGTAATCAAGTCAAATCGCTGCATCGTTGAGTGTCAGAGGTGTCGAAACGAAATAAAACACGACCGGTACCGTGTCAAAAGATTGTCGTGTTTTATTTCGTTTATTATCGTCGGTGTTTATTTTCGTTATTTAAATCGTTAAGATTTGCCCGAATCTAACGATTTAAATCTTGGTTAATAGTTAGTATTTCGGACTTGCATATACAAGAGAAGATAAAAAATGTTTGTGCAGGGACACCTAAAGTTTATTTCTTTTTTCTTTCTTTATATAAAGATAGTTCTCGAACTCTTATGCCCGTTTTCAATAACCTTAGATACCTAAATGAATGCCTACACAAAAGCACGCTGTTGGATTTTCGACACTTGGCCCTGGGCCGAAAATTTAATATCCTATTAGACATTATTAAGGCGTCGTCTAGTGTAAGTGAAAACGAGCAACGCATAGCCTCGTTGGTCTAGTGGTCGCAGGCGCTACTGCTGAGCATGAGGTCCTGGGTTCGATTCCCAGATCGGGCAAAGTGTTATTGGGCAGTCAGTAGCAGACTGGAGGCTAAATTTGTGTCCGGTTGATGGCAATACGCTCGCCCCCTGGTAAAATGAGGGTGCACACTGAACAATAGGTACACCTCTGCCTGATCCTTCGGGACTGCAGGCGTGATGTTATGTATGTATTTAAAGCCATGAACATCTAAAAAAAGGTAGTAACGTACAAACCTGTACTGGAAAACAGTACTTCTCATCTTCACTTATTTGAAACATTGCATGAAGCCCTGCCTACTCTGTATGCGTATATAGCGTGAAGCATGCAATCCGTCAGCTCAATGACCTGGACATGCGAACGAAATTAGCTTAAAGGTTATCGGTAAATATCTAGGTCTCTGCCTAAAATGTGAATAATTTTAGCTGAAAATTATTTGAACACGAAACATTCAGTGTTTTGTATCGGGCATTATTTTGAAATAACTCTGTAATTAGGAAGTTAATAGAAAATAAAAGGATACCAAGATGTCTGAATCAAGTTCAGAAGGGTTAGGCAGAGGTGTACCTTTAGTACCAACATTTCGCCAGTTATGTTTAAGTCCCTAATTGGAGGCGAGCCTCTGCCAACAACCGGGCACAAATCCTGAATCCGGGCTGCTTCTGACAAATTCCTGATGGAAAAACCCAATAACACTTTGTCCGACCCGGGAGTCGCACGTAGGACCTCATGTCCAGTGTCCTCTTCTTTTACTTACGTATAGGTATTTAATTATATCTAATTATGCTTCAAGCTAAATTAGAAGGAAAAATTTTAAAAAATAATAAATAAATAAAAATAGCTTTTGTCAAAAAATGTATGCCCTGTTTGGGATTTTATAAACAAAAGTACTAAGAAACTGCACTTAGTAGCTAAGTTACAATTTAAGTTAGCACTGCTAACTTAGTCACAAGGTGTTAAAAACTTCACACGTTGTGTGGCGTCAGTACATGCTAAACATGTATGTTTAACTTGGTTCATTGTTATGAGAACAAACTTATACTTAGGCATTTTGTTGTTGTTGTTGCATTTAACACTTTTGATTTTATCAGCAAGATTTCTGTCTGCCATTCGTGTAGCCAAGCTGTCATTCGTGGATCTTTGACAGTCGTTATGGGTTGCCAGAAGCCCGAAAGACTGACAACCAGTCTTACTAAGGGGTATTGTATTATCCAGTTACTGGGTTGTGGAGGTCAGATAGGCAGTCGCTCTTTGTAAAATTCTGGTATTCAGCTGCATCCGGTTAGACTGGAAGCCGACCCCAACATAGTTGGAAAAAGCTAGGCAGATTTGATTATATGAGCAAGATAAGGTTCTTAAGATAGCACAGATTTCCCCAGGCATGTTCTTATGATAACTAGGTACTTCTATCCTATTCCATGTAAATTATCAGCAAAATTTCGCTCGCCCCCTTTTACATGGAATTTAAACATAACTGGCGAAATGTGGGTGCACTTCTTCCTAAATCTCCTTCGGATATACAGCTGTGATGTTATTTTATCAGCACAATAAGGCCTGTAAGTTGCCTGTAAGGTTGCCAGAAAAACCCTATCCAAATCTAATCCTTCCATTCCATATATATTTGCATGTTCCATCAATCTGTTAGAAATTCAATGAGTTGATGTTGTATCTAACATCAACTCATTTATCACTTAGTACTATAACCCCGCTAACACGTCAAACGAGTGCCAATTTCATGAAAAAGGTCAAATGCCGAACAATAGCAAGCCTTCAATACCAGCATTACAGATTGCCCGATAGTGCATGAGAAACTTAGTCTAAAAACCTCTGACGAGGTCATCGGACTGGTCGTGGAAACGCTAAATCACGATAAGTCACTTTATTCTCATTTTTCATTGTGGGTGAGACTGTGTGTGTCAGTGAACTTATGGGAATGAGGTGTGTGTGTGACTATGGTATCCTAGTAACGGATCATGTGTGTATTGTTGAGTTTTTAGGTTTCCGCTTTTCGTTTCTTTTGTGGTATTTGCAATTGTGTCGTTTTTAGGTGATAGGAACTAGATCAACTGTGGATTAAGTTTACTGAATGGCAGTGCTAAAGGACCCACGGGATTGGTCGTTGGTAACAACGCTTGGGGACGACCTATGTTCAGCAGTACCATCTTTAGGCTGAACAATGATGAAAATTATTATATTGTAACAAAACAAGGCAAAGATAAAGAAGAAATTATGAAAGAACACAGAGGTATTTCTCATATCGTTTAATAGTGAAAGTAACATTATAGTTTACTACTTACTGCCCCAGTTAAATTGTGGTATGTGAAGAATCGTAGTCAATCTGCCTAGCCTTTTCCCAACTATGTTGGGGTCGGCTTCCAGTCTAACCGGGTGCAGCTGAATACCAGTATTTTACATAGTGCGACTGCCTATCTGACCTCCACAACCCAGTAACTGGGTAAGACGATACCCTTGGTAAGACTGGATGTCAGACTTTCGGGTTTCTGACGACCCGTAACGACCGTCAAAGAACCACGAATGAAAGACGGGACCAACGGCTGAAAGTGCTTTCCGAGGCACGGTAAATCAGCTTATTTCCCGCAAGATTGATGATTGATTATAATGTCAATCAAGCTGCCTGGCCTTTTCCCAAATATAATGATGATGTAACCAATATATTGTAACAATATTCTGATTCAAAAGAGTGTCCGTGGAGTTTCTTGCCCGTTCTTCTCCATAGGAACCTTCGCTTTGGAATGGGCAATTAGCTTCATCTTTCTGACTGACCGACCCCTTGACAATTCAAAAGTGCCTGTAATTGGTTTATTTGAAATAAATGCTTTGAGTTTGAGTTTTTGAGTTTACATTATCAAATCAAATCCAATTCGCATGAATGTAGGTTTACAATTTTATGGTCTTATAACTATAAGACCATATAACGTTGGGGGTCGTCTTCCAATCTAACCGGATACAGCTGAATACCAGTATTTTACCTGGAGTGCGACTACCTATCTGACCTCCACAACCCAGTAACTGGGTAATATGGCACCACTTGGTTAAGACTGGTTGTCAGACTTTCGGGCTCGGTATGTAAAGATGGTCACCCATCCACGGTCCAACCCCGGCAAGCGTAGCTTAACCTGATGGATCGACTCGTGTGGCTGTTATTACTAGCCACGAGCTCCTTGTGTGGTCGTTGGTGGCTGGTGGTATGTCGAGTATCTTAGTAAATCAGCTTATTTCTCGAATGATCGATGATAGATTATAATGTGTGAACATCGATGTCTCATCACGTGCACTATTCAATTTTACATCTAAATTATTTTCTTGGGGCAAGAAATGTTCATTACAAAGTGTGTGAGCAATATCTTGTACCTAATGTAAGCTATTTCATACACCGCTAAGTAATCATGGGAAATTGCCTGCGTTAACATTATTTTATAAAAAAAAAAGTTAATTTAAAATTTTTACTTGCAACACAAGAAACACAAAAAATTAAAGAATATTTTTTTTGGTGTTGCAACATTTTGTCCATGCTGTCAAGGATTAGCTGCTAAGTTTAAAAACGGTGTTTTATCTGCAATTTATAAAAATAAATCCAATAAAACCGAAAATAAATCAATGAAAAACGAATCAAAAAAAAATATAACCTAAAAAAACTGGACTAACAAGAATACGTCATAACATTTTATCGATCAGGCTAATAATAGTAATGACAGTGAAAGTAGAAGGTCGGAGGCCAACTGCCTGTTCTTTACCGTTTACCATAAATTGTTAGCACTACTAAGAAATTGAATCATTTCGATCGATACATGAAGAATAATCGTCATGGTTCTATGGTTTTTTTTATTTTTACAACTGTTATTGTTTTTAACTAATAAGCGATAAAAATACCAATTCATTTTGCAAACATGCACTTCTTTACTTTTATTGGTTGAATACGAGGCGTTTATACATCTGAGGGGCAATTCCCGTAATTTTTAAGAACGTTCACATTCGCATCTCTTTCGCATTCTGTCAAAATAACCATCAATTTACCAACATTTTTGACAAGTTTGACAGATTGCTACTTGAATGTGAATGTTTTTTAAGTATGAGAATTGGCCATCTGGTCATACATACACGCCGGTTGCGAGAACTACGCGCTTGACCTTTCTGAACAACATCACCGATAAGGTCACTTTATGTCCTTCTTCTAGAGAGTTTCCTCTGTTTTCACTCACATCTGCCTTGTAAATACCTTTTGTTAGTCGCCTTTATTCATCCTCTCAACATGACCAAACCATCTAAGCATACTCTTTTTTTGTCATTGATTCTACTGTAACAGTCAATATGATAAACTAATATTTTCCACAAAATGTATCTATTTCGTGCTGTCAAGGTAACAAAATAACAAAAAAGTAGCTTACTAAGGAAATTATAGGTTGGAAAGTTGTAGGACATTTAGGTTAAACAAAATTGATTCTATCTACTGCCGACATTTTGGGGTCAACGAAAGAATAGCCCAGTAATTTATGGTAGAAGGCCATTGCCTATCATTAATTTAAGACCGTGTTAGGCTACTGTCCTCGTTAAGGCTCTTTTAACAACATAAAACATAACATCACGTCTTTATTCTCCGAAGGGTTAGGCAGAGGTAGATTTAAAAACATAAGTTTCCTCATATTTCCTCACATCCTCGGGGAAATAAGTAATTAGAATATAAGGGTCAGGTCAAACAGAGACGAGACGTGACGCGACGCGACGCGACGCTGCGCGCACTTTCTAGGATAGTGATACAAAAGATAACTTTATTTACTACACAAAAAGATACATATTTTAATGAGATAATTCGGAAATGCCCCGCAGCCTGTGCGCAACAAGAACTTTGCAGGGAGAGTTCTCCACGATGCGCCTCGCGACTTCGGAATGAGTCTCCCGGCGCGGCGCGGCGGCGCGTTGCGCAGCTCGAAACCACTAGCCTCTTCAAGCATCGTCGCGTCACGTCGCGTCTCGGTGTGAACTGACCCTAATCGCGTGTCCAACATATGTAAGACCAAGTATCAAGTTTCGATTAAGGATACAGTAAATTACTACTTACCCCAAATTAGGTCCAATTGCGTGCAAATAATCGTAAATATCCAAATTGATACATGTAATTTTAAACCTAATCAGGACATATTACGATTAATAATTGCCTAACAATTGAGGTTGATACAACACTTATAAGCTATTTGTAGAATTATATCGTGCGTGAGTTTTTGTTGGGCCTTGTACGATTTTCCAATAATGCAAGCGAATCGGAAGGAAACTTTGGTATAGTGTAGCTCTGCGTTGTATGTACTGACTAGAGTAACTTTGTAGCTATAATAGGTAGGTATTGTACGAAGGCTTAGAAAACTTAGAAATATTATGTATTAGTTGCTTGGTTATTAATGTAGGTTTCATGTCTATGATTTCCCTGGGGTAGCATATACAACGCGGCGCAGGCACAGGGGCGGTGCGTGCGTACATTATTTTAATTGTCAATGAAATGTCGTCAAATATAATACACGCCATGTATACGTAACAACCGTAAGTATGTACTTATGGCATGATATCCCAAAACGAAATGACTGTTACGTAAACATATTCTGTACTTAAAAATAAATAACTAATTAGATTTTTTGATCTAAAAGAACCGTTCATATTTGTGGGGCAATTCCTATCTATATCCTAAATATCTGAAACTACTACCTACTATCTGAAATTTGACACATGGGTAGACCATGATCTGGAGAAGGACATTAAAGATACTTTTTAACCCAATATTCCTACGGAATAATTATAAAAACGGCTTTCATAACCAAGAACAAAAATCTTTAGAAATTTTAACACAAGCGAAAGACGACCCCCCAAATTACCAAGGCAAATAAACGACCTTAACATCAAGAGGTCATATCCCAAATACCATTACCAATTAAAAATACACCTCTTTAACAAGAAAATAACCTACAAAACAAAACCTGCAAGTTCTACAGCATATATCAGAAATGAGTGTTCACATTTAAGAATGTACAGACCATCAAACTGAACAACGTTCTTCATGGGACCAACATTGTAATCGCGAAAATGTAACCGTCCCATACAAAACTTCAATACCTACTCGACCCAAAATGTATGGGACAGCTGATTATAAATTATTTCTTTGCGATTACGATGTTGGTCCCATGGAAAAAGTTGTTCAATTTGATGGTCTGTACGGCTAGGGTTGCCAGATCCGGTTTTTATATTTTAGACGAAGGATATAAGAAGAAAATAAAGGATATCAAATATTATTTTTAAAATTATGTCATGGTGTCAGTATTAGTAGCGACATTTATTAATTAAAAAAACATTTTTAATACTCAATGTAACGTAGTTTATTTTGTTATCCCGAATCGAAGCCAAGTAGATAGTACGACTTAATTAGTCTTTTTGTATTTAAAAGTATACAAGGTATTAGTTTTGCTCTAAGAGCTTCTTCGTTTTTTATAATGAAAGTATTGTCCTCTATTGAAGATTAGAATTTAAGGGATAAGATCAATTTTTAGGTCTGAAATAGAGAAACACCTAGGTCTGGCAACCCTATCTGTACCACACTCTTAAATATGACCACACATTTATGATACACCTTGTATAAACTATAAGCCACGTAGACCACGTCCTTGGACTTAACAGGGTCATTTATTTCTACGTCAAATGCCACCCTCGGCCATTACAATGGGCCAATAAAGGCCAAGCTGATAAAAACCTGACTGATGCGTGTAGGCACGTAACTGGTCTAACTTCTAGGGAACAATGGCAGGATACCTATAGGCCGATAGCCTGGGAACGTTTTGAAGGAATGTTGATTAGGGAGTAGGACACTGCGTTTTTGCTATCTAGGGATTGCAGTTAAGTGCTGCTGGGTTTCATGCCAATTAGTACCTAGTATAATAAGAACGAGTAGGTATTAGCACTGAATATGTTTTTTGAACATGAATTGTGGGCCAAATGTCACTAATGTCCTAAGTAAGTCTGGATACAATTGTATTGGCTCGATGCCCGAATTTCAAAAAATCATCGGTTGTCGAAATAGCGGTACTAAACTGCTGAAAATATATAAATAGATATTGTTTTTACTGATTATTTTATAAATCCACAAGTTATTTAAAAAATAATGCGATATAACGGCACGGTAAAATTCTTTAAACATCAATTTGGCAACGATGCAACGGTCAGCCTTTTCATTAGATCGAAACTTAGTCACGCTTTAATTCTGACCTCGAAAATTTAATATTATTGAATGGACTGGTCTGAAGTAAGTTATTTGAGGCTTGTAATCCTCTTACGCGTATGTCGTATTGTATTGATGTTATTCCTTGTGATGTGTGTGGCGATTCTCCACAAAACAAATGTGTCTCTAAATAATTAAGTTTTCAACATGTGGCACGCTTGTGGCACGGTCACTTGTGAATGTGACAACCTGACAACTGGCCGTGTGTGGTCTTGCCAGGAAGAAAAAAACCACAATATATCACGCATTGTAAGATAATTATTACCACAGCCTAACAAAATTTACTCCTTGTTACAGTCTATCAACGCGAGCGTAATAGAGGTACCAAAAATTTAGAAAATATTTTAATTACGGAATTAATTGTAAATTCTGGCATTGAAAGACTGAATGAAGAAATGTCAAAATTGATTACTTATTTTGTAATAAATTTTGACATTTCAACACACATTTCTCAAGTCATGTCAAATGGTTGATGACTGTAAGTACTATTTCTAAGATTTGTAAGCAATGCAATCATAAAGTATACGATACCAAAATATTGCCAATCTGATAATCTGATTAGTTTTGGTTACTTATCGAAGTTTTGGATATTTTTTCATCATCGCAAATCAAGCGAGAACATTGCAACAGTTCTGATAGACGCCTTAACATCGCGAGTCGTGATGAAGTAACAATAACGAGGTTTGGATTTTGAAAACCCTTTTGTTTGGTATTTGATTGTAAATACCTATTTAGTCTGGTAAAAGATTAACAATACAAAAGAAAGAGGTATTTATTTAAATAAAATCTGGTTTTGGTAAAATGTGAAATAGGTGCGGAAGGAGAACCGATTGTGGCAGGTAGCCCAGAACAAAATATTAGGTATTAGCTTCCGCCCGCGGCTTCGCCCGCGTGGTATGTCGATAAAAAGTAGCCTATGTCCTTTCTCAGGCTCTAGACTATCTGTGTACCTACCAAATTTCATTTAAATCGGTTCAGTAGTTTTGGCGTGAAAGTGCGGCAGACAGATAGAGTTACTTTCGCATTTATAATATTATATGTATTTAATAAATATATATTATATATAAGTAAGGATTTGAAAGGCCTAGATCTAAAGAACGAAAACTGGAAATATAATTTTAAGAGCGTTCATTCTAAAAGTTGGCAACATCGCAAATAGTGTCAAATATTTACCTGTTTTGATTAATTTGGCAATATTACTTGGATTTAAATAGGAAATGTCGCTAACTAGGGAACTAGACTATTAATAATGAATAGCAATTATAACACAGAATTTGATGTTGTAACCGTTTTAGGTGCAATAAAGACATTTAAAAAGTTTCCAAATACTTACTATTTTAAATATAAAACTAAATATTAGGTGTTACGATATTGCTTAACTAATATTGTTTTACTTTTACGTAAAGGTAGGTTCTAAAGACAATCGATTGATCGATTATTCAACTTTTTAAATATTTTTGACAAAACCCTTCACGGTCGTGAAACACAACTCTTCAAACTGCGAAGTAACCCGTAAAATCCATTTCGTTTCAATCCGTAAAGTTTAGGTAAATATCAGAAATCAATCAACTGTTTCGGCAATTTTCTGGACAACATGAAATTGAAACATATGAAATTATATTACATTGCCTTTGTGCAGTTTTTTATTTGAACATATAATTTGGAATAATGTCATAATCAGCAAAGAAGGAGTTTACTGCTTTTTTATTCATTTGAAATGATTCTACAGCTAATAAAAACGGCTGATGTAATCTCATGTCCTCACTTGATATTTTAGTGTGATACCTACCAATAATAAAAACTTATCAAGACATTGGCAAAACATTAATCTTCCTACGTATCGATTCCTCACTCAGAATAAGAAGCAGCTGGTATTTTACGAAACTAATCCAAACCTTACGGAAATAAACCATCCAGAATACCATTCAACCTAAAAACAGCTATATATCCATCGCTCACACCTAATTTATTTATATCATTAAAAAAAAAAACGCAAGTAGAACATTCCCTTCCATATTGTCCGCCAGGTGTACCGTTAAGGGCGACCGCACACTGCACTTCAGACATCTGTTTCCGACATATGCGACCAAATGCACTTTTTTCTATGCAATTGAACTGCGCTTTTGGCAAGCAGCACTTGTCTTGGGTAGCTTTTAATGATTTTTTTGTTAAGATACTTGAGAAAAAGATGTAAGCTTTGCAAATTGGTTTTCAAATCTTTTTCTTTCGCTTGATTTTAAAAGGCTTCAGTGGGAACGTTCCCTAGATTGCCAGTCGCTTTTTAACCGACGAAAAAAAAAGGAGGAGGTTCTCAAGTCGACCCGTATATATATATTTTTTTTAATTTGTTATTTTTTTTTTATGTATGACCACGCATAACTTTGTTGTGAGTTGTCCGATTTGAAAAATTCTTTTTTTATTGGGACGGGTATACCTCGAAGTTGGTCTCATTTAAAATTGATATATAATATATAATCCACCCCTAAAGGTAGAAAAAATGGGGTTGATTGATTTTACACCAACTGAATTTTCAACTGTGAACCGATTCTATTGAAATTTCGAACACATACATAGTTCTGATGACACAACCACTCATCATCAACTCCAGGTCTTTAACCTGGAGTAACCCCCTGGAGTACCTACCCTGGAGTGGATGCTAACTTAAAAGAGAAAAATAAAAAACTTTTTTACAAAAAATTATTCCGACGAAAAAAGAACTGAAAAGCGAAAAATAATAAACGTTAACAAATTTTGAGGCGGCGCCAAACAAACAAACAAATTAATTACATAATTCTAGCGTGTATTAGGCGCCGTCTCAAAATTTGTTACTTAAATTAGCTTAGGAGCTTAGTTACACTATAACGTTTATTATTTTTCGCTTTTCAGTTCTTTTTTCATCGGTTAAATTTTTTGTAAAAAAGTTTTTTTAAAGTACTTTTTGTTTTTTTCTGCATTAATAACTTTAATATGTCGTATTAGGTTCTTGAATACCTGCACAATCATTGCTTAGCATGATATTCAAATAATATTTTCACTAAAACCTACAAGATAATTAGCCAACGGTCAGAGTAATCCATAAATACCAAATGTTTTAAGACGAGCGCTAATCCTGCCAACAAACTGTCATGCAGTTTGGCAGGTTTATAAAATGTATACAAGTTTTACAAAATGTATCCATGGTCCAAAATAAATGTTGTTTTTTTTTTATAATTCTACAGTATTTTTGTACTGTGCATGCCATCTAAAAATAAACAGTTTTTTTACCCGACTACGGCGAATAAAAAAGGAGGGTTATGATTTTGACCGGTATGTATGTATGTAAGTAAGTATGTATGTATGTATGTATGTGTGTATATATGTATGTATGTAAGTAAGTTCATCTGTTCCCTCCTATCTTCTAAACCACTCATCACAATTTGACAAATGTCGTATCATTGGAAGCGTCTTGATTGTCCGCTGGTTATAGGCTATGTGACGTCACATTAAATTAAAAATGGCGCCCTCTAGAGGACATAAACTTAGAACCTAAAAAAAAAAAAAATTGTTTAATCGTACCATGTTGGGTATCAAATGAAAGGGCTTAATGAGTATATTTCAAATATATATATGTTATAACCCCAAAAGATTAAAAAAAAATTAAAGTAATAAAAACTAAAACCCAACTACGACTAAAAAGGTATAAACAAGACACCACAGACAGACAAATTAAAAATCCGGAGTCACACGTAATCTGTTCGATTTATGCCCTAGCACGTGGGACTCCGAATTTTTAATTTGTCTGTCTGTGGTGTCTTGTTTATACCTTTTTAGTCGTAGTTGGGTTCTAGTTTTTATTACTTTAATTTTTTTTACAGTAACATTTTAAATAAATTACCATATTAACGATACTCCTATCATCATTCACATTGACCAACAAAAAATAAATAACTAAGAAATTAAAAAAAAATTGCTCCAAATGTTCACTGAACTAAAAAAACGTTAACAAACTGCCGATTTAATGACTGATATCCGCGTTAAGTCACAAGGGCGACTAATTAAACAAAATTAAAACTCATGGCCACTCCTTTCTCCCTTTAAAACAGACATAATTAAAAACCTCAAAAGAACAATGGACTATAAAACACCATATGACCCGGTCACAGTGTAAAATAGTTACATGACATATATGATGATGACAGGTTATGACTATAGTTAGCCATTTTAGCCAACTATTTGCTAATAGAATGTGACAGGTGGACCTGTTTTTAAAGGTCGTCATATAATAATCAACTTTTATTTTGTTTGTGAAGTAAAATGTCAATGCAACGCATCGCTGATTATCCATATTGTATTGTGTTGACCTTACTAATAAGCAAGAACTTAATATTATGTTAAAAATATGGTTATTGACTGTGTGTGCAATACTTTATTTATTCATGCTTAAATACTAGCTCACATATACATATATGGAACATCACAAAAAATACAAGTGGCATATTTTTTGCGGAACATCGGACGATATTGTTTCTAACTGAACAGACAGCTGTGCTGCTGGGGAGTTTGTTGCGCCACTTCTTCTTCCCAGCTAAAGCACTAGGAAGTGGTGAAAGGTGGGCGTTTTGGGGGACTGTCTTATGTAATTTTGACGTTCGAAAAGTGCTGAGTCTCAGCCTAGTTTGAATAAATGACTTTCGATTTTGATTTTGATTTTGATAAAATCTCAAAAAACCGTGACGAAACTCCTCAAGCTCTCAATGAAATGAACCTTTAAAACGAAATAATAAATCGGTCTATTTAATATTTTTTCTGTAAAAGAATACCTAATTAAACCCCCCAACTTGCTCAAAACGGTTACAGCCACGACTCATCACAGTTTATCCGAGGTCATAGTACAAAAGCAACAAATAATAGTAACATTGACAGAAACATACAATGCTCACACAACATAAAATAAAAATCAGAGCAAAAATCGAGGTAGGTAAATCACACAGATGATACGATTATAACTGTGCATAACAACCATTCGTACAATGAACACAGGGTCCCTGACACCAGGTTACCCATGTGAAACGTGCCCGGAAGCCTAAAACTTGTACCAGATTTATCTACTGGGAAAATAATGAATGCGTTTTTTTTAGAATGTGGTAACTCAGTGGGTGAGGATCCCTATGTCCTTGCGAAAGTGAATTTTGATTCAATATTTAAATAAATAAAATGAGTCACGTTCTTCTGGGTTTATTTTTACATCATTTAGTAAAAAAACATCATTTTGTCAGCGCTAAATTGGCGAGTAATTTCTCCATTTTACTTGGTAAAACAATGATGTCATCAATGTTTCTCTGCAAGGACATACGGGCATTTTTTACGTGGCGAAATCACGACACGATTTTTCAATTACGAATAATGATAAACCTGTACCTATGAAGTTTTCGTTGCCGTTACTTGAAGCTGTGTAAAAGAATTTAAAAGGTGGAAGGTAGTCTTGTTAGCAGGCTATGTCGTCAAATCCTAGAGTTGCTAAGAAAGCACAGGCTACCTCCTCTCTAGAGTTGTGTGTAGCTAAAAGTAAGCAAAGAATAATTGCAAGAGGATATTGCCTTTACTGTTAAAACAAATATGACATATTTGGGATCAACCCACTTGGCTTAAGAACTGAAACAAATGAAATTAAATGAAATTGTTTATTCTGTAAATAGGATTTTGGAATCAGTTTTACAGGTCATGTTAAAAAAAAAATTAAAAATAAGATAGATGAGGTCGGTGTTTCCTATCTGACTAGTCTGTAAAGAAAGGCCGAAACAAACTCAGAGGTCGCATTCTCTTTTAAAGTCCAGACACAATCTTGGTCAGGCCATATGAGGACCATGTAGATTAGCGTCTGAAATTATATTTTGAGGAAAGAACCACACAGATTTGAGAGGACCTGTCCATTCAATGAAAGCATTTGTCAGTAATAGTGTAGCTCAACTCAGAACTTAAGGAACATAACTTTACTAAACTTACAATATCAAAAACTCAGGCATACCTTCTCTAAAATAATTCGATAACAAAAATAAAGAATCAATTAATTACCCACAAATGACGCCGACACCAACCTTTCCATACAAATACTTCACACTATTGATCGTTCTTCGAAAAAACCATTAGCACTTCCACAAGCTTACCATAGCCATCGAATATCGATATGTCAACGTGACTAGTTCAAGGGCAAATGTATGATTAATGTGAAATTATCGACCATAAAGCTCACATTCTACTAACGATGTATTGATATTTTCAAGGTAATATAGCTGCTAAATGATAAATGACGTCGTAATTTTATAAAAATTGTTGTATCAAAAATGGAGGAAACAAGTGTAAGTGTGTTTGGACGTGATGTTCCTAGTCATACTGCTACTACTATATATTTTTATACTGTAGCTGTAGTATACAGTTCTTCAGTTGCAAATGTTCCTGTTGGATTATGATAACTAAAAATATAAGCACACTATTGCTTGCAAAACCAATAGCTGCTTTTATAGTTTTTAATGTCTCAATAAAAAAAATCCTTAATAGTAATCCATTAAGTAAATTATCAACATATAAGCAATCGAATCTTATTCAAAGATGAACTTTAAAGAACCATGAGCTATCTATCTAGCCTATATTGCCTCACAGCTGACCAAAAGTCTCCCTCTCTCTAATCTAACAAACTTCTCCAACGAATATTAGATAATTATTCATTTTGCAAAGAAGCATCTACATAGCTAGAGAATATGAGATATCAACATCACAGCACATTCAACTCTGCACCAAGACAATAAAATCAAAAAATCAAAAAAAAAAAATCAAAAATCATTTATTTCTCCAACAATGTTTACATAAACAGCTTGGTGATTGGAGCCTCCCACTCACAATACCCATAACAAAAACGGCGCACTAACTGAAACGCAAGATAACATGTAAACCAATAGATTTCACGGCCCCGACCATGCAGGGAACGCGGTGAAACCAGCGCGTGCGCCTCTGTTCCGAATAGTGATGGACGTAAGCGCATGTCTCGACTTTAATGAACATGGCGGATCAGTCATAGTCACTATAGATTTAAACATAACAATACGCTTATATTCTAAGGGGTAGGTGGAAGTAGAGGTGCATAGACATCACACTTTATTTTTTCGAGAACAGACAGACATGTGTGATCCTGTATTTGTTTGCTAAAGCCTATAGAGATAACTAAAATAAACCAAATACAAAATCAACTAATGCAATTTAAAATCCCATAATACGGAATTGAATCAAAATCTTCAAGGTTTACAAGCTGTTGTTAGTCATATATGGTCTAACAATTCATTATCTTTAAAGAAGCATCTTAATCAAATCAGTCTTTAAATCATCAATTATTATAACAATCCTTGTAGTATAGGAGTCATCGATTTTAGTGTCATGGTCTTCCATAATAGGATACTCGTACACTATAATATCGATATTATGACGATGTTGAACAAAAAGCTGTTTTCCTAGCTAGATGAGGCTATTAAATAGTCAATGTGACATTTAAAACACCCACGCTATGTGTTGGTCATCTTATAAAGCCTTTACAGGTTTAATGACTTCAGTAGATAATTATAGCTGCAATATAATGAGGTATTAATCATCACGACATGATAGACTTCATATTTCATAACGGTAGTAATAATACTCATCATAATCTAGTATGGGGCCTAGAATGTAACCTAGAGGGACGCCCAAGCAGAATTGCTTAGAAAAGGGTTCTGAAATAAAAACAATCGTTGAAATAAAAGACAGAGCGAAACAGAAGCATACGATAACGAGTAGTAAGAGAAAAAAAGAAGAAGGAAGAAAAAAAGACTCAATAATATTACTATGTCATTAGGTTTGCCTAAAGGAGACATTACTTGTTCAACCTTCTTTGTGTGAAAAAGATCGCTCAATCGATGATCATACAACGGCTCTGTAAATTATGCGCATTCTTGCAAACTTTACTCTTGCATCGTCTTGCAAGCAAACCCATCACTAATGGCACGCAACTGCCTTTCCTGATTATCAATACTTATTAGCGTCACGCTATTAACAACATTTTGTTAGTTATGTAATGTACTAACTAATGGATGTTTTAAATTCTGTACATAGATTCAATTATCACTTTCTTTTTTGTTTGCGTTATTACGACCTGCCCTGTTTATCCCTGCCCTGTTTATCAAAAGTTACAAGTCTACACGTTCACAAGTTACCTAGAATGTAAATTTTTCATTAAATTCATAGCTCATCTCCATATTCATAATCAGCGTTAATGTTACCACTACTGGGACACGGGCATCAAGTCATCTGTCTCTTTTGACCACATTTAAAAAAAGAAAATCGGATTTAAAAATCGTCTGCGGTACTAAGCACGACATCGACACTTGTAAACTTGTAAGACGGAATAGAGAGTCGCCGGACACTCAGGATTTGCTATGATTTTCTATAAGTAATTTAAGTTGTAACTTACAAAGAATTTTTTGATAAACAAAATCACGAATAAAAGTATAAAAAAATATAAGTACTTGTGAACTAAATAATGAGACTTGTAACATGTAATTTACAAGTATCGTTTTTTTTTTATATTATTGTTTTTTTTACAGGAAAAATGCTTCTAATACATGGCTTGTAAGTTTTGATTAACAAGGCACATATCTTCCAATATTGTCTTCATTATTTTGCTGAGTTTTGGTAATCACTTGTCATATGGCAGAAGCAAAATTATCCCAAGAAATCATGGTTTTAGAAAAAATGGGAGTTATATTGGATTTGAAACTTCTCATCACTGCATGATTTTTCATTACATTTCTTAATTGAAACTGCTGTTCCTGTAGTCGCATTAGTCACTATTATATTATAGGTATTACTTAGTAAAACGAGTGCAATTACTGGTCATGGTCTTTCCATAAAATTAATTACTATGCTAATTCTCCACCAATCAGTACTTTAACACATAGGTACACGGTTTGGTTTACTTAAAGCTATAAATGACAAGTTAAAAGCACGGTCACTTTATGTCATCATCTGCGAGCCTTTTTGCAGCTATGTTGGGATCGACTTTCAGTATGACAGGAAGCTGCTGAATACCAGTATTTTGCATGGAGCAACTGCCTGTTTGGCCTCCACAACCCTGCTTACTAAGATTTTTTTTTTTAATTTATCTTTCGCGCATCATCTTCCAATCTATAACAAACACGCATTTGCCACATCTTGTTTTACGCATTGCGTCTTGTACTGACGGTATATGTACTTTGTAAAGTCCCATATCGAGATAAATACAGATTATTTGAGTTTATCTCACTCTTATTGCTATCAAAGGTGGAATCTATATTGTTATAGGTATTATCTTGAGTGCTAACGTGTTTCTTCAAGATATGGGCGTTGCCTCTAGATTGTGAAATCTGTAAGTATATTTGGAAGGTTAAGCCTTCTCTAGATCAGCCGATGTATTCTGAAATACCATAAAAACTTAGGTGAATTTAGCTCGAAGTGAACTGTTAATATTGTCAATCCCTAACATCTGGTGGAATGACAGCTCCCTTAATGCAGATTTTTGAGAACAGCCGCTCTGTTCCGTTAATATCTCTGCGTGAAACTTAGGAGAAGTGAGCTGTCATTCCACCTGATGCTAGGAATAAACACTATTGACAGTTCACTTCAAACTCATTTCACGTAAGTTTTCACAGTGAAATTTTTACAGAATAAATCGGCAGATCGGTTGGTGTGCTACTGCACTACTGCACCGATTTTCATGCTGTTTTCACCAATGAATAGAGTGGTTCTCGAGGAAAGTTTTAGTACATAATAACCGACATCCACGCGGGCGAAGCCGCGGGCATCAGCTAGTTACGAAATAAAGGTAATTTTAATATGGCTGCTCCCATTAAATATCTGTGCAATATTGCACTTAGTTACTATTGCACCATACTCAAACCCCGAAACCGGCCCTATTTCAATTAACTTTCGCTGGACGGCTCATAAATTTACCAGACGTGCAATCCATTGTTCATTCAAATTTTATTCAAACGATTTTCCACTGCCGTGATCCATAGTACGAAGATATGCGACTATATGCTAATGCGGTTTGTAAAAAAGCCTTAGTTGTTCGGCAGAATTGAGCAAGCGCTTCAATTTCTCAAATTACAATACCTTTTCACTATGAAATGCAAAGTAGAAGCAGGTTTTGTGTGGAATGTCAATGAAGTATGTTTGTTTTTTTAAAGACAGGAACAAATATCGTTGGACAGGACGTAAAACAATAATTTTAGGCAGGTGACCGAGGATTGACTAACAAGATTCAAAACTAGGCAGGGATTGTGGATGACTGAAAGACAACGAAAAACTGGTGATATTCCATTTGAGAATTGGTATATGTTCGAACCCCAACGTACAATAGAAAAAGTCTTTAATCATTCAACCAGCTATATTCCATTTCATCACTAGCAAATCGAAACGCTATCGACTTTATTTATAAGCGTACGTTTACCTAATCACTACATAACTTCGTAACGTTGATAAATAAGGGGGTATATGGCTGATTTGTTTAAAACCCAAAAAATACCTTTAAAAGTAAATTATATCAACAAAACAACAAGACCTTTACAAGCTTCAGAAGTTATTCTTATAGCATTTCATTACGAAATACCTACAGGTGGATGTAGCTGCCAATTCTTCAAGTATTATAACTAAAGTTGTTCATCTTTCTTCGTATAAACACGATACCCCACGTCTTAAGAATGCAACTACAAATGATGTGTACTAGACGTTTGTATTTACATAAGAATTTCTTATTCCGTATCAACACCCACGCGATCTCTGAGAGAATATGCGTAAACTATCGGTAAGTGTTTCGTTTTTACTCTTCTTGTTACATTTTCATGATATAAATATTTTTTTGTAAATATATTCATTTGATAATATTTCATCAAATACTTCACGATAAATTCATATTTTTATGTTATAAAACGTAGCCTATCCAGTATCCCGAATCGCCGAAAGAGATCCAAATTCTAACGAATAAATTTTCACACATCACTCATCTATATATGACCAAGAACATTGAGAAAGAAACTACATACCAATATAGTTATTTATAACTAAAAAATGATCAAGACTATCCGCCAAAAAAAGCGAAATTCATTAACTGGTTAGTCTATAACGCCATAAGCTGACAACCCACATACTTCACCATAAAAGGAGACTAGAGGCATAGTTATAGTCACTCCATATCTAACAAATTGATCGGCCTATTTAACTGCCGGAACATTATGACATATTTGTCAAGTATTGATTACTTCGACGGCAGTTTGATTGGATTTTTTTTTCTAGATATATTGTTTTTAGGTGTACTAAAGACTAACAATTTTTAAACTATTGGGTATGATGAGGTATAGAGAACAGCTTCTTGTTCTTCTAATGATAACGTAGGTAACCACTGTCAAACCTGACGCCCTAGACAAAGTGACGTTCTATCAGCGATAACGATGATGGAAAAGGCAATAATGTAAAGGAAGAATTGACATAAGCTATTGAAAAGCTTATGTCAATTCTGTTAAAAGTCGTTGTGGAAATACAAAACGCTTTCGAAGCGATTGTCACTTGTCTAGGCCTTCTGTATTACCTGAAAAGCATCTTCTTCTGCTGCTAGCCTTTGGCCTATGTTACTTGTCATCGGTATTGTTTTTCTCTTCCATTCTCTCCTGCTAGCTGTCAAGTTATGACACACTCATTTATATCCCTCACACACAATCCATCCATCTTATTTTTTGTCTTCCTCTACTCCTTCATCCGTCGACCAGGCAAGTATGGTATCACAGTATTCACTTTTGAGATTATCACGGTTAATGTAAAGCTCATGATCTGTTTGAGAAAAACTTTACCAAATAAACGAGTTGGCAGTATTTTTATGTTGCATGCAGAAACAGTGGGTCAATTCTGTAAACATTTCACCATGAAAACTAAAGTGAAGTGAGCTGTCAATCCCTAGCGTCAGGTGGAGTGACAGCTCACTTAAAGCTCACTTCGCCTACGTTTTCACGGTGAGATTTTTACAGAATTGCACTACTATACTAGCATCTACATGCGTAGCATGACCACCATTGCAACGGGTTCTGTCGACGGAAGAATAGACAAAATGACAGATTGTGATTGTTTATCTGTCATTTTGTCTATTCTTCCGTCGACAGAACCCGTCGTTTGTTTGTGCTGCCTAAGGCATGGAAATATAAAAAATCCTAAAATATTTATTGGACTACTATTGTTTAACATGCATTCAGGATTCCAATTTCTTCACAGTTTTTGTAGATATTATTGTTTAACTATTGTGAGCACGCAGTTTCTCTAAACCTCCTTGGTTTCCTAACCCCTTTTAACCGGAAGTAGTGGTCTATGCCAAGACGTGCAGCTGTTGTTCCTTTATGTGCGACAATCAATTTACATATATTTACACCTAGAGTATGTATATCTATGTATAAAATTCCAGCAGCTATATATTTCTGTCATATTATAAGTGATGGATTACTCGAATGATAATGTGTCAAATAATATACGATTA
This sequence comes from Lithophane leautieri, assembly GCA_949152455.1. Classification (NCBI taxonomy): domain Eukaryota; kingdom Metazoa; phylum Arthropoda; class Insecta; order Lepidoptera; family Noctuidae; genus Lithophane; species Lithophane leautieri. The sequence continues at coordinate 13,866,135 of OX424478.1, forward strand.
CATAAAAGTAGGTAATATTATGTGCTTGATGTGTTATGTTATGATTACGTACCATGTACCTACCTATGCTATAATATATTATGATTTTTTTGTACATGTGAAGTACTGTAGTTTCTGCCTACCTCCATGGGAAGAAAGCGTGAATTTATGTATGTGAAAGTCAGTATTCCTATAACTTTTTGATAAATTAACTGCAGTGTATAATTTTCAAAGTCACCTCATAACTAGTCCCATGAATCAATCTACATATTTTTAACAGACTTCAAATATGTCCTTTTTGGCGCCCTAGAAGGACATTATGGTGACTTCATTGGTGATGTTCTTCAGCAAGGTCAGGTGCGAAGGGGTACCTATGTAACGATCGAACCAGGTGGCGTTCTGTGTCAGCACAATTGGCGGGGTACGCTAGGACCGATGCCTGCTAAGGTTGCGGGAAAGTCCGAAAGGAATACCGGGACCTTGGCAACGGGCAACTGAAGGAACACGGGCGGGTTTTAGTCAGTAAAAGTCTGACACGCCCTCGGGAGGGCGTGTCAGACTTTCCGGAGGAGAAGTCATTGACGAAATACCAAACTCAAAAAAAAAAAAAAAGTAGCTTTCTGTAGTTTCTGTCTAGTCCCATGGGAACATGGCGTAAGTATTTATGTAGGTATGTATGTATGAATACAAAAAAGGTGGTTATCCATTCAGTGTTTTTTTTTACAAACTACTGAGTGTTGCTGAAAATATTATCGTGATTAAATATCTAACTATTCGGCAAGAGAATTGCAAAAGCGTGATGATAAAGCAAGGAGTTATGCGTCGTGCGATCACTGATAATGATAAACATTATCTGTATCAAGATGGAAGTCATCTCGTGATATCATGGCGATGGAATTACAGAAAATACTTCTATGTCGATAAGATACAAAATAGGACCGATTTTAAATCCAAATACCTACCTACGGATAGTTTTATGGTTTTACTACCAAATACCTACCTACTCCTCATAGCAATTGAAATGCGTTACTCGTCCTTTGAAAAAATTCGGCAAGCAATTTTTTAATTTTTTATTGTTATTTATGTACACACAGGGCGATCCCGTTAACCCGCAATAATATAGCCTCCATACATGCAAAAAAAATTATCACAAAAAAATATATATATAAGTAGTGAAATATTCACAAAACTATTAAATTGATACGTAAAAGAAACACTCTGTACCCGCACACTTGTATTTCAACGTAGAAGGACAAGTGTGACAAGTGTGCGTGTACAGAGTGTTTCTTTTCCGTATGAATGTTTTTTTTTTGTGAATACATTATAATATATTTTTTTCTTGTATAGACGCTTTTCTATTGCAGGATATCGGGAACGCCCTTCGTTAGATAACTATTTGTGTAGATAAGGTTGATCTATAGCTACGTTTCACAAAGGAAAAAAGCCTTTTCTAAGTTTTCTAAGCCAGAAAAAATCTGATGACAATGAAGGTTGAATACATCTTCATAACACCTGTTGTAAGTTTATGAGAGTTGAACATTGAATTAGTATTTTATTTACACACCGTTTAGAAAAAACAATTGCTTTTATTCGCACCTATATAATGAGCACAATGCTTTCATAATAATCACAATAACAGGTATTGTGAAAAAGTTAGTTGATGAACTAACATCTGGATCAAAACATCTTTCTTATCAATGCGTACTCTGAAAAATATTATTGTTTTGCGGTTGGTTCATGTACAGTAGCTAAATGCATTGTATAACAGATTGATTGACACACAGGTCAGGTGAGGTCGCATCAGTTTTGTATTTCGGCCCTTAAAAAACGTTAAAATAAACTCTCAAAATAAACGTTATTCTATTCTATTCCCTTATAGCCAGAATACTGAAATATAATGACAATAATTATTTTCTCAAACATGCTTGGAAATTCGAGTATTATTTTGACAACCTTCTTCGAGATAAATCAAAATTGCTGTACTGGTAAAAAACAAGTGACGATGCGGCCAGCAAAGTTACTATGAAAATCCATATCTGGCGTGTTTAGCGGCCAAATAAATTACTATGAAAACTCATATCTGTCGTGTTATTTAAAAATGGAACGAACTTTTTACTTCAGCACACGGCAACCAAGGAGGTAACTTATCAAATATTTTATTTAAATTTCGAATTGGTTTGCAAATAGAACAAAGAACAAATTAACATATTGGCGCATGAAAAATGATAGTTATTCGTCATTGATTCTGGAATTTCTATTTAATTTACTCAGTTTGAATTTCCGCGCGTTGTTTGAGAAAAGTACTATACAAGCCTTGGCCGCAATCATCAATTCCCTTATTGCAGGCCGCGACAATAATGTACTATTACAGACAATGGCCTAGGCCTAATGTAGTCCAATTAGGAAGATCCAATGCTAAATTAACAATGTTTAGCCCAAAAATTTTGTATCACGATTTACGAAAAGTTTACCTGTGAAAAATGTGCGTGAAAATCAGTAAACATGTTTATTAAACATGTTTGTTTAAATGTCACAGCCTTCCCTTGAGTGGGGTCAGATCGTCACCCTTGAGGCAACCTTGGTAACCCTTAGGTAATAGAAAACTTAATACACGAACGAGAAAGTTGAAGTATTTATAGCTTGGCTTTATGTACTCGAAGGCTGTTAACATGACGATCCTTTAAAACCGTGCTGGCTGGATGAAAGTGTCAGCTGTAATAAATGAGTTGTCGCTGGATTTGTTTTGATCCAGAATGTATCATGGGAAATGTACGTATGTCGGGTCCATTTGATACGTAATGCGAAAGTGTTTTTAACTAAATTCCAAAAAGAAGGAGGTTCTATGTTCGACTTCCTTACATATTATGAAACAAACTCCTCCGCCGCTTTGGCTGTCGTCCTGTACGCGATAAACTCAAAAACTTCTGCACCGATTTTCATGCTGTTTTCACCAATGGATAGAGTGGTTCTCGAGTAAGGTTTTAGTATATAATAACCCACATCCATGCGGGCGAAGTCGCGGGCATCAGCTAGTTATGTATATTTATTTTAATTTATGTTCATCGATATTTTTAAATAAAAATGTAAATTGTCGACCGATTTTGTTTTTTTTTTTTCATTTGGTAGAAGAAACTAGCGCGGAGGTCCTATGTAAATTTTATTACCTTTGCTCAGGTAGTTTTTCAGTTAACTTCAATAATACGTATTATTCCTACTTGGTCTATATGGATGATGTTCACTGTTATTTACTTAACAAAGAATGGTATCCGAATTAGTGAAGCGTAGGTACCACAGCGGAAAAATGAAAAAAAAAAAAAAAAAAATCTTTTTACAAAAAAAACCAACCTACTTCCAAAAAAACATTACACTTTTTTCGAAGTCGCTTGTTTTTTTTTTGTAAAAAGTTGTTATTGTTTGTTTGCTCTACTTTCACACAGCAACGGATTGACGTCGTTTTATGCACAAAATTGTTTAGGGGCTGGAGAGTGACATAATGCTACATTTGATTCCTGAAAGATTCACTGATCCTGTTGGACAGACCACAGTAGCGCATCTGCGCGTAATAGCTGGTATTTTATTCTTTCAGATACTAACACGGTGGTAATGTCAAAAAAAAAATCTATTTTGCCAAAACTTGAGCTCCCAAAACGCAAATTTCACGAAACAACAATTTAATATCAGCATGTAAAGTATTTTCGTAGAGAAATCGGAAGCGTAGTTACTTTCATATATTGTGTAGTTACCCAACGATTGCACACTTTAATTGTATTTGTTGTACAAAAGAAATTGTTCACTTTGTACATACTTCATAATGGTAACACCGGTAAATAATCTAATTTTTTTCTGCGTATCAAACTCCTTATGATTGTATGGAGTGTAGGTAGGTAGGTAGTTAGTTAAGTGTGAAGGTCTACCCAAACAGATTTAAAATTCACTTCTTGCACTAATCAATAATATTTTTAAACTAAAGAATAAAGATAGAATAACACTTATTTGGACACAGTTCGTGAAACACAAAATACAATTAGGAATCAACAAAAAAAAAAAAAATTACAAAACACACGCGTCTTAGATGTTCTTATACCTTTAAATCCTAACAAACTAGGACGTAATGTGAGTTTGTTTGTAACGCTTTCACGATAAAACGGCTGAACGGATTTGGATGAAATTTGGCACATGGGTAGACTATGACCTGGGTTAGGACATAGGATACTTTTCTTTCCTGGACCGCATACGAAGTCACGCGCAACAGCTAGTAGGTATATTAATACCTAGACTGAAAAAAAAGAATCGCCTCTCGCCATCAACTTTACGAATACGTTTGATTTACCAAAAATAGCAGTGTTTTGCTAATTTCTATGTTTCTCGACTAAAATACATTAAAGTAATTCTCTAGGATTTACCAATATCAAAACCTTAATTGTTTATTTTGAAATCCTACCACTATCACTTTTCAAAAACGTTTCCAAGTGAGTTTCAGAGCATAATCAAAATACCCTTAAGGGTATTGCCGGTTTCTTAGGAAAGCGGTTCCGCCATAAAACGGCCGTCATGAAAATCTGTCATTTTCACCAGTTTTTGACATTAAGGTGTCAAAAAACGGTCTATATTTTGATAGCCGTTACTGTGTGACCGTTGTCTTCCAAAACGAATGGAATTATAAAGATATACGATTCAAAAACATAGTTTTCAATATTTTTCAATAAGAGCCGATTACCACAGAATATAAAACCTATCATTGTATAAGACAATTGTGTAGAATCGCTTAAACACGTGTAAAAACTCAGGTCGGTTACCTAACACTTAACAGTACGAGTAACTAATTGGATAACAACGTAGTTTGATCTCTCAACGTTTATGCTAGTGAAACCGTTTTACGTTTTATATACATGTGTCACGCCAAGGGTAGTTCTATCTAGAGCAGTTCTTTGGTGAAACTGAAAAAGTAGGTCGATGGTATAGAGATTAGTTTAAAATTTTAATAAATGTTTTGTGAGAGTTTGTTCGGTACAACCAGCATTACTAGTATCTTACCGCCAATCACCCGTTTTAAAAGTATTATGGGCGGCGATTAAATTACAAATACCTAGATACAATCGAACAAGCTCTTTGGTAGCAGGCAGATAACTTGCAACTACTTTAAACAATTTTTTAAGTGTTTTCAGTAGTCAACAATCCTTTTACGCCACTCTCCTAAGCCATAAGATCAAAAAATTAAATTACATATACAATTAAAACGAATTTTGACAGTGTAGCGGAAAATGAATATATTTTGCCTGTATACCAAATAACTGGTTCGACTGTACATGTGGCATTTGAATTTTGTGTACCCCAGAGTCAAACACATCCTTTGGGGTGTTTCAGGTCTGTAGACGTAAACAACGGTAACCGTGTACCGTCAGAAGAGTGCTAAATGCCTGCTGCAGAAAAACACAAAAGTTAAGTACAAATCAATCAATCTGCCTAGCCTTTTCCCAACTATGTTTGGGTCGTCTTCCAGTCTAACCGGACGCAGCTGAATACCAGTACTTTACATGGAACGACTGCCTATCTGACCTCCCAACACAGTAACTGGGTAATAGGGCCCTTGGTTGTCAGACTTTCAGGTTTCTGACGACTCGTAAAGATCTGAGAAGAGAGATCTGAAGAGACTGTCAAAGATCCACGAATGACAGCCGGGACCAACCAAAATAATGTTGATATCGGTATTTACGAAACAATTCCATTGCTTGAATTTGTGTCATTCGTTGTCTGGCTTGTGAAGTACGGTTAAATATGACATTCAGACAATCGTTGCCCAAACAATAACCCATTAGAAATGACGTCATACTGAACTGCAGTTATGTCAAGTTAACGACTTGTCATCATACGTGTGTGGAATCTCCTCAATTAGTCAAACGTCTAGACGAGCTCAAGACTTGGCCAGTATATGTTGATATTTGTGGAGACGCTTATCGCAAAGAAATTTCTTTAAAAAAAACTAACTAAGACAGTTTATGAGTTGAAGCAAGCCCAAGTGGATGACTCGACGACCCAGAACTGAAACATCTGGCGAAGACTGACGAGGAGACCCGACCCCAAATGAAATGGGATAACGCTAGGCAAAGAGAGAGAGAGAACTAACATAGTTTCTAACTAGGTACCGTAGGTCTTTCAAGCTTGGAAATAAAAGGTTTTTATTTATTTAAATGTATATAATTGGGTTCTTAGTAAACGTTGAAATTCTGTCAACTAGTCTTAGCAAGGGGTATCGTGTTACCCAGTAACTGGGTTGTGGGCATCAGATAGGCAGTCGCTCCATATAGAATACTGGTTTATAGCTGCATCCGGATAGACTGGAAGCCGACCCAAAAAAAATTGAAAAAGGCGAGGCAGATTGATTGTGACGACGTTAAAGAGAGATGTGGAAGGAGAGTAAGGAGGTTTTCATCCATCAGTAAGACAACACAAACTAAATACATAAATATTAAATTTTATTGGTTGGCCAACAAAAATACGGCCCACCAGATGTTGAGAGGATACCATAGGCATAGCAGATACGTTACCATCTCGGAAACAAAGCTCTGAAATGTCTCAAGTTCTTGTAATTACTCCGGCAACCCATCTCAAACGGAACAGCAACACTGCAAGACCCTGAACGAGCTCTACGACTAATACGCAAATGTCAAAAAAAACAAATCCAGCCCGCCTATTTTGTAAAAATCTCACCGCGAAAACTGAAGTGAAGAGAGCTGTCATTCCACCAGCATTGCTATTCTGTAACCATCTCACCGTGAAAACTAAGGTGAAGTGAGCATGGAGTGAGCTTTCATTGTCATCGATACCTAAGCAGTTCACTTCAAGCTCACTTCACCTTAGTTTTCACGGTGAAATGGTTACAGAATAGCAATGCAGTACTTTGAAATGAACTTTGCAACTTCACCGCGGGCCAAGATATGCTAGACACATCGTCAGTTCAATTATTTATAAGTTAGAAGTGACCGCGAAAGGCCGCAGGTTCAAAGTCGTTACAATGAAGATATTCGTAAGTAATTACTGGTTTTGCTGAATTGCTGCTCTTAATATCGGTATGTGAATTGAGCTGTAACTTGAAGACTAAGTGTTTGGTGAAAAATCGGACGGACATCGACGAGTCCGGACGACGGACCGTGGGAAGTTGTACGTGCGGGGTATCGCAGACATCGGAAATGCTCGTGGTGCGTGGTGGTCTGTCGTCATCTGCCGTGCGTGTCCGTCTGCAATATTGCCGATCGTGGGATTCCACCATAAGACGCGTTATACCGAAATCCCAAGATCCGCGATTTTGCGGACGTACACCGACGAGTCCGGACGACGGACCGTGGGAAGGTGTACGTGCGGGGTATCGCAGATATCGGAAGTGCTTCGGTGCGCGGTGCGTGGCGGTCTGTGGTCGTCTGCCGTGCGTGTTCGTCTGCAATATTGCCGATCGTGGGATTTCACCATTGGAAAATTGCAAGGTTACGATGCAGTTGCAGTTCATATATAACTTTTGCATACAAGACCAGGAGCAGTTTTAAGTGCTTCGGGGTCAAATCCCCGTTTTTTTTACCCTGCCTGAATCCATTCACTAGTTGTTTAGTACCTTCTGAGGATAGCACCTTCATCCTCGGTCTTGCACTCATCTTCGTCTCTCTCTCTTCGACAATAATATAAATATGACGCCTGTAATTTCCCGAAGGTTTAGGCAGAGGTCTGCCTATAGTTACACCCACATGTCGCCTGTTATGTTTAAGTCCCTTGTATGTAAAAATCACACATATTACCGTTAAAATAATAAATGGATTGATGGACACATTTTTTATTCAGATAAAATATCGCAACACAAATGTACGAGTAAAACCTAAAAACTGCTGGATGCCAAAGTGATTTCTGATTACCCATATCTAAACTTCTTTACCACTCGGTCGCGTTTCCTTCGTTTCTCAATCGCAGCTTAACCTCAGTACCTCGACTGGCGACTGTCACGGATTAGCATCGTTAGCCATTCCATTAATTTTGACCGTCGACCTTGTGTGGCTGTAGTCTTGTCAAAAGCGTGACTTTATTGATGCAAAAACTCGTCGAATTCATAAGGTCTTATTACAACAAATCGTCTGTTTAGCGATTTAACACTAAAAGGCTATTTCTCTGCCTTGATGATTGTAGCAGAATATAGTCTGTTCGAAAAATAACAAATAAAAGAGTAAACAAACCCTGTTCAGGTTAAATTCTTAAGTAAGTAATCATTTACTAAAGGGAATTCGTTCATCTGTAATTACATCACGACTTTTTCCTACAATTATTATTTAAAAAAATCATCGAAGGAAATTGAGGTTATAAAGTCAAAAGAAGAACATCTATAAAGCTATTCAAATAATCAAATGAGAGCACTCACTTTGTAAGTGGCACTATAAATTGGTACGTACGTTTGCTGATCCATTTGCTTACATTTTCATCCGATACTTTGGAACAGACTATAGGTAGTAGTACCTATTAGTGGCATAATCAGCAACTACAGTCAAGCGTCATGTCTATGGCGTGGTAGCCACTTAACATTCATTCGATCGCTTCTTTGACATCAATGTCGTTTCACTTTCTTAAAATAATAACCCCTCAAACTTGAACATCGTTAATCTCTAAACATCTAAAACACTTCCGATCAAAAGATATCGAACAAAAACCTAATTACTCAAATGCATCGGATTCGTCGGCTGAGCTAGATGTACAAGGTCGTGCCCTCAAAACGCCACTCTCACTTTGCACAGACAGACTGACGGATTGCTTCGTGGATTTAAATACCAACGAAGTGCTGTACGATAGCGAAGACCGAAGTTTTCTTATAGGAACAGAATATATGAAAACAGCTCATGTAGTAGTGAAGGATGAGCCAGTCAACAAAGTCAGTAGTGGAGTTGACTGTCCAGGATGCGCAAGATATAGGGAATCATCCGTCTTGGAAGATGTTCAAAAGAAACCCAAAATTGGAAGCAACGTTATACGAGCGTAAGTATGTATCCGAATATATTCCGTAAAATTCATCATTAGAAGTATGCTCACCGCACTAGTTTTATTGCAAGATTTCGAACCAGACTTGTAAATACTCTAGGTTGGATTGAAGTCCTCTCTCGTCTTCTAAAGATATCATTTCTTCTATAACCATAAAAGTGTTAACAAATATATTATGTTCTATCGATACCAATCACTACACAGCACTAGAATATTTCGTGACTATGAGTCACCAGAGTTTTACATGCTTGTCGCAACATTGATCCCTCATGCATGCTGATGAGAGAACATTGGATGTTAGGTCATGTAGCTTGAGGATAATGAGCTCTGTATCTAGGTCAATAGTCTGGCTCATTTTGTTGGTCACCTGTGAGCTTAGTGTAAATGAGGCAATAGTACCTAGAACTTATTCTAAAGTTTTTACCATTATGCCTGAGCAGTGAATTTGCAAGTGCACAAATCCTAGCAATATCCACTACACAAATTCGTCATTATCATCATCCATAGCCAGACTTCACCCACTGCTGGGCACAGGGGGCCTACCACCACCGCTTACAGCAGTATTAATATTACTTCAGTTTAGGAAAGAGATGAAACTCTACAGAACGTATAGCTCCATCTCTTTCCCCACGAAGTTAGATTAAAATAATACTCCTGTAAGCGTTGGTGGTAGACCCCAGGCCTCTTTTTTCTTGTGCCAATCCCCACGCTCCTGTGCCGGCCTCATCCAGGACACAATGGCAACAATGTCATCCGCTTATCTAGCCGCCTACTCAAGATCGGTCTTCCAAAATGCATTAGGAATATTATGTCCCATTATTATACTTGAAACCTAGCCCATAGGCCAAAGATTATAGCGGAAAGTTCCGTCTGGCGCCGGGTGTCCAAATGTGGAAACCTGACGCTTGACGGTTTTTGACAGTTTTTAACGCCTGACTCTATAAAGGTTAGGGGTGGTAATCAGTCTTCAGATCGCGTTTCTTTTTCTCATTCCTCTTTAGAGATAGCCACGGTCAGAAGGTGGTTTATTTTTACTAACCCAGGAAAATAGGAATTTGTGGGACTCCGAATGTTGGAAGCAGAGAATCAGCCGTTCTGGCGATCCTTGGACCCCTATTTTCAGTAGCAGATATTTTTCGACAAATTATGATGATAAGGAAAATCTACAAAGTAGGCGTTTAAATCCATTCTCAGCCACAAAATCGTGATATATAACAAAGCTACAAAATATTTACCAGTCATATTTAGATCTTTGTAAGCAAGACAATGCAATGCATTCCATATTCTCTATTGAGATCGAAAACAATAGAGGTACATTACAGATAATATGTAAGTATATACAAAATTATATCGCAACTAGTCTGTCTGTCTGTTTCAAGTATTTGAAACCAGTCAATTTAGTACCATTATATGCGGTTCGGTGAGAATATCGAAATAATAGGTTAAGGAAATGTTATGTCATTGTGCATTGTGAATATTTGTTGAAGTCAAAGTAAAAAAGTACTGTTTTAGAACTTTACAAACTGATTGCTTAGTTAGAAGATTTATGAGGACCAAAATAATAATCTTTTAGCTTTACGCCCAATCATTATCCTCTTACTTTCCTTTAGGGGTTGGCGCTGCACGTCTTCTTCCATTAATAGCCGTCATGTCAGCAGTCACCTTCTCTCTAGCCAAAACATCTCTCACCCTATCTTTCCATCGTTTCTTTGGTCTTCCCCTTTTATAAACCCATTCACACTAGGTAACGACATTTTCTCATTTTCCAATGTTCTCTGACACCAAAATTAACTAAAACCTTTTCTACATAGGCCATTCAACAATAAAAAGAACTTTATCAGATTTGATGTTATATTTAACTACATACTCAAAGCAATCTCACATAGCCGTGAGCATAATCTAGAGGTCAAAATCACAATAATTTTTACCCGCACGGTCGAATGACCTCAAAACCCATCGGTCATAACAAGTTCTACTTTATCCATGGTGAATTCTGATGGTTAGGTGTTTAGCTTCCGTGGCAATCAGTACTGGGTTGCATTGCCAAATATCTTCATTGCATGGTGCGTAGCAGCGTGGTTATAATGTCTTGGAGTATTTTAGTTATGTGACGTGTTACATATTAAATTGATGTGTATTGTCTGTACGTTTGAGTTTAAAGCTTCCAGAATAAAAAGTAAATAAATGCTAAGTCAACTCTTTAAAGATATGGTTTAGGCTTGCACCACTAATTACTAAAGGTGTTTAGCGCTAAACGCATTTAATAATAAATAAATTTATTAATTTCAGATCAAATTACAAGATCCATTTATATTGTTAGTAAAGGTCTTAACGTAATGATAAAAGCATCAACACACGTTTCTGTCAACTGTTTAGAGAGAGACAGTATGATGTTGTTACTGTATTTTGTGTTTTTAACCGACTTCAAAAAAAGGAGGAGGTTATCAATTCGTCTGTATTTTTTTTAAATGTTTGTTATCTCAGAACTTTCGACTGGGTGAACCGATTTTGATGATTCTTTTTTTACTTGAAAGCTGGTGCTCCCATGTGGTCCCATAAAATTTGTATTAACTTTGCTTGCGTAATTTTTGAGTTAGCTTCAATAATTACGTATTTTTTTCACTTAGTCTATGTAGACGACATCTTATTTGACACAGTCACTGTTATTTACATAGCAGATAGTGGTATTAAAATTTGTGTGGGATAGGTAACTAAAAAGTGAAAAATAAAAACATTTTACAACAAAAACAAAACCGACTTCCAAAAAAAAGTGAAAATTAACTTTAATTTCAGAAGTCGGTGTCTTTGCTTTTAAATTTTCGTTTATTGCCACCGTCTTCCGAAATTAAAGTTATTTTTCACTTTTTTTGTGTTTTTTTTGGAAGTCGGTTTTTTTTTGTACAATGTTTTTTGTTGCCGTGTTGTTTGTTGTTTGTTGTGTGGTGTGTGTGTTGTGTTGGTGTTGTTTTTGTTAGTTTTAAATGCTCCTTTTTTACTATTTGTATTTCCTGTGCGTGTCCCAAATAAAATATATTTCTTTCTTTTTCGTTGATTCAACGTAGTGTTTGGACAAAATTAGGGTTTTGTGGCGCAAGCTAGCCTACATATCAAGCAAATCCGAAACATAATACACTCATTTTATGTAGCGAGAGGCTATGAAATTAAAGAATACCAACAACGATATACAATTTTCTATTCAACAAAACTGTTCAAAACCACAACAGTAAAACAACCTATAAACTACACCCGTGACAACTGACAACCACAGCATAAATGAATAGCAACAAAAATCCAGTTAGTAAATCTGCACACATCTCCAGGAAGTGTTTCTGAGCGAACAAGGGCTGCGGTAACATGGAACCGGTCGTACCGGTCTGCGGGTCAAGTGATCAGGCTGTGGCAAGCAAGTTTAACATGTTTCGATTGACATTATGGTCTTATGGTCATATGTTTAAGAGACTTTGATACATATTGTAAGAGGTATAATGTGTGGTGTATTTGTGGTTTGTTTGGGAGTTATTTTTAATGTGACATTTTGACGTGTTCTATCGGAGGACGGTTTATGTTTTTTTTAAATCTTATTTTCGGTGACTAATACGTCAAAGTTGGGCAGTTTTAGGATTTCCTAGTAACATCATTGTATAATTTAGACCATACAATACTCATTATCATATCGCTATCGGGCCGACACGGGCTATATGACAAAAAGATCATACAGACATGTCAGATGGCGCACTGAAAAGATTTAAAAAAATATGTAAGTATCAAGAGTCATTTAATCAAATTAGACTAAGAATCAGCACTTTTAGAATGTCGAAATTACATAAGAGAGTCCCAAACCGCTTTACCACTTCCTAGTGCCTTAGCTGGGAAGGAGTGGCGCAATAAACTACGCAGTATTTGATTAGCCAGTCAGCAAGGTTGCCAGTGGATGGTTGACCATTAACTACGGACTTCACTAATGAAACTGAACGCGATTAGCACTTCTAAACCGCGTTCAAGAGCTATCGATGTCAAAATTCTACAGCAAGTTCGACACTGACAGCTCGTGAACGCGGTTTAGATGTGCTGAATGCGTTCAGTTGCCTTTAGTCACAAAAGAAAAACATGAAGTCATTTAGCTGCTTGCTTCCTAAAGATCAGCGTGAAAAAGTGACGGGTTGCTAGCCTTGGAATATTACTTTATTTTCAGTTGAACCTTTTATAATGACTCAGCTTATAATGTATTTCGTGTCAATTTCTTATCTTTCTGTGCTCGGTGCAACTAACATTTGTTAGTTATTCATTGGATCTTAATAACCCTTCAGATTGGTTTTCTTTTAAACAAAACGCCCTCATATTCTCTCCAATATGGAATTTAGCATTATATGAGAGACCTTCTCAAAAATGGACTTTAAAAGACTAGGTTACGGAACCAACCAACCATGGTTTGGTATTCACCAAAAGCTAGAATTATCAAATCGACGTTTTTATAAAAAAAACTGTTTTAGCACCATATTTTATACTATATAAAACATACAAACTTGCATTTATTTTATATTTAAAACTCTGGCCTGAATAAACATCTGACCTCAGACGAAACCATTTTTATAATTCGTATAAAAGCAAGTTAGGCTTTGTTGGCGCATGATTCACGATAACGGTATAGAGTCCGACGGCTCTCACAGTGAAGTTAAAAAAGCATTTAACTTGTTTATATGGTATGTTTGTGTTTTTAACCTCAAACGGGATGATTTAACGGCAATGCCCTGGCGCTTTCCTTGAAAGGCTGGTGGTCACGTGGCCCTGTATTGCTCAGAGGGGCAATTCCATAGCTTTACATCGAGCAATATTTTTAAAAACGTTCGCATTTTAGTCTCATTCTCAATCTGTCAAAAATACCTCATATTTCCCTACAATTTGACATTGATTGTCGCTGAGATGTATTAATTTAATTTATTTATTTATTTATTTAATATACAACTCCTTAGATCTATCTTTACAGGATGAGATGAGATTGTGACCAGATTTTGAACATTTTTAATTAAAATAATAACCTTAAATTGACGTTCTGCTCATTATCCTTAGAAAAAACCTAATCTGGACTTACAAAGAAACTCCTGATTAGTTTATGTTTCATGATATTGTCAAGCCATAAGAACGAAACCGACTACCCACCCGATGTGCGCAGTCATCATCATCATTACAGCCGGAAGACTGGACGTGACTGGACATAAGATTTTGATCTGAACTCAATCTGCCTAGCCTTTTCCCAACCATCTTCGGGTCAGCTTCCAGTCTAACCGGATGCCGCTGAATACCAGTATTTTAACATGGAGCGACTGCCTATCTGATCTCTACAACACAGTAACTGGGTAATACCCCTTGGTAAGACTGGTTGTCAGACTTTCTGGCTCCTGACGACCAGTAACGACTGTCAAAGATCCACAAATGACAGCCGGGACCAACTGCTTAACGTGCTTTCTGAGGCACGGAGGAGTCTCATTATGTAAAGATGGTCACCCATCCACTGACCAACCCCGGCAAGCATAGCTTAACCTGATGCGCCGCGGCTGTGTTAATACATAGCCAAGAGCAAGATTTTGATCTGGACTATGCCTGAGCAATATTGGCTTACAGAATACAAGTTGCAGCATCAATATTTACATGGCCTACAGATAATCTGGGTCGATCACAAATTCACAATACGGATGGAAAATTAGCATAGCCTAAGTTCAGCAGTGGAAACCTACTTGATACATGGGAAATCACCCACCACTAAGTATCAACTGTAATCAGCAGTGATCGGAGTAGGTAGATTGAACTGGGGCCATTGATCCGAAACGTATATATTAATATGGACATTCCTCCGGAGATGGTGGATTATTAAAAAAAAAACCGGAACTTATGTAGGAATTGTATTCTGCCAGAGTGGAAGGAGTCATTTGATGATTTGCCATCCTCAAAAAAAAAAGGTAGGAATTGTAATAAAATGAGCAAATAAATAAAATAGCAAATAAATAATGAATTAATTTAGTTTTGATACCTTCCTTTAAATATTGAATTGAGTAGTAATAATATCACTACCAACATTAACAATATTTAATTGAATCCGGAAATACCGGAATTACTTTCCGGAAAAATGGCTTATCCATGTTATTCTTTCTGTGTGCATTTATGATACAAGTACCAAAAATCAATCTACCTACTCCGATCACTGGTAATCAGTGTCTAACTAATTAATATTATCGTGTGATGAAAGTATTTTCATGTTTAGCAACATGACTGTGTTATTGACTTAATTTTTATGCCATGACTCATAATAATATTACTCATATTGGTACAAACACTTATCGAGCTTACAATTGTAGTGTATTATTAACATAGTGGTTATCTATTGATCGAACGATTATCCATGCACCTATGATGGATTCAAGTTATACTAGATCCGTAATGATGTCGGTATTTTCCATGAAGAACTAAGTACTATCTAAAAGAATGGTTCTGAGAGATGGTAGGTCGGTAGAAGTAAACAACCAGAAGGGTGGATGACCTACGAACCCGCGGGTTAGACCTGGATGAGACTCACCCAGACTAGGGAAGTATGGCGCAAAAGGGAGGTCTATCCTCAGCAGTGAGTAGAGCAAGCCTGCTGATAATGATGACGACTGGCATGCTGCACCATTGCATCCCAATTATAGAAGGATGCAAGGGCGGATCCAGTGGGGGCAGGGGCGCGTGCCTTCCCCCCCCAAATGGTTTAAGTAAAATAAAATCAAATCCTGAATCCATATTATCTATCAAGACATTCATTCAATGATGAACGCTGAAGAAGTAGGCTTCCGACTATAATATCTTCATTGAAAATGAATTAATCCCAAAAACAGCATAGTGCAATACAAGATATGGGAGACACTTTTTATCTGTTTGGCCCATGTGCCCCTCCCAGAAATAAATCCTGGATCCCCGATATCCACGTGCAAGACAGTAAGGTACTGTTGATATTTGCTACCGACTGGCACTGTGCAAATAACAACAGCATGAAGCCAGTTTAACAACCTAAAACAACTTCCAGCAGTCATTTTGAGCAATTTGAGCTATGAAACGTTAGTAAGACATGTTAAGAAAAAGGCAAAGCGTCCTGCGTATACTTTTAATTAGGAAATGAACACCATTTGTATCCACTATAATTATATTATATTTTCATAATCCGACAAATATTTTCTATCATTTTTGACAAACCAAAAACAAAACATCTTCCACTAGACATAACCGTGCGTTTGCACTGGCGAAACATTTAATACAAAACGTGTTGAAATCTCTAGTTCCTGTCAAAAATTGTATGGAACATTGACAGAAAGTTGAGATTTCAACATGTTTTGTCTTGAATGTTTCGGCAGTGCAAACGCACGGTAAGAAGAACACAATACATGCTAATAAGGTTTTTATATAAAGCTCACAAAACCTCTTTAATTGAACAAGACAAAGAAAATATATGATTCAGACTGGCCAGTATACAATAAAACGCACAGGAGTATGAAAACGAGAACATTGGTGGTAAAAACATAAGATTCGTGTTCTTTTAAACCTTTTAGCTTTCTGACCACTGCTCTTACTGGAGTCCTAGAAGAGCAATAGTGGCCCAGTAAAAGCAGTGGTGGCCTAGTGGTAACGGCCGCGCCTTACGACTTGTAGGTCAAAGTTTCGAACCCAGCCAGGTGCTTTACTTTGTGTTAACTATTTCATCACTACTGCTCTTAAAAAAGTGAAGGAAAACATCATGAGGAAGCCGGAATGTCCTAGAACCAAAAATTCGAAGACATGTGACATCTACCAACCCGCACTGGGCCCGCGTGGTAGATTACTGCCCACTCCCTCTCACAGAGAGGAGGCCTGTGTCCCAGCAGTGGGAACATTATAGGCTGATTATGCTAGCGTTCTGACTAGAGAGACAGCAACATGCTTTCAGAAGTACAGCGAAGTCTGACCCATCCAAGGTCTGGTGGCAGCGAGCATGGTAGAATCTCAAGATCGATCTCTGTATACATTCAGCCACAAGCCACAATCAATCGATCTTATCATGACAAAGATTTACTGCCTCGTTATTGCATAGAAACTATTAATTATTTTTAATTAATTATTTCCCGATAGCCAAGGATACGCTTGGTGATCATGTTGTGAGTTTGATACTCACTCGTTGCAAAACTAACGAGAAGAACCAACATATTTAGCTACGTTGTAGGATTAGTAAGGGATAAACCAGAGTATGGGCAGATAGAAAAAAAAACGACATAGATTTATGTAGGACCAGCTGCGTCCCTCGGTTTCACCCGCGTAAGTCTCGATCCGTGGGAATATCGGGATAAAAAGTATCCTATGTGTTAAACCAGGTTATAAAATATCTGTTTGTCAAATTTCATTCAAATCCATTTAGCCGTTTTTGCGTGATTGAGTAACAAACATCCAAACACACAAACTTTCACACTTATAATATTAGTAGGATATATATACTGGATATATATATAGGATATGTATATATTATATTATTATATTATATTACTATATAGTACGACTAGCGACCCGCTCCTGCACCGCACGATTTTTACAACTTGAAAAAACATCGATATTTCATAGTTAAGTGTAACTTTAATATTAATATTATACACATAAACCTTCCAGAATAAATTCTCTAAAGTCTATTTTTTTATCTCGTAGACTGAAAGACTCGCAGACTAATTTGACATTTCAAGTGATTGTTGTTTGTTTTTCAATTTGGAGTTTATCATTTGCACCTGTCAAATTAGTCTACGAGATTAAAAAACAGACTTTAAACGATGGTGAAAACCTCTTCAAAATCTGTTGCGTGGTTTAGAAGAACAACGCGGACATGCAGACAAACATGAAAAGCGACTTAGTTTATAATATGTATACAGGGTGAAATTTTATTCGTTTGAATCCTCTTAAGGGGGCATTGTACTCATCATTATGAACAACTTTCACTTTAGGACCAACACTGAAATCGCGAAAAAGAATCAGCTGTTCCCTACATTTAAGACGAGCTATGCGAACATAAATGTAGGGAACAGCTAATTTTTTTATATAACGGTTAACTTTTTCTAGTCCATCTAAAAATTAACATCAAGCTAGTTACAGCTAAACGCATTCAGTTACCAAATGATTAGCATCTTCGAAGTTAACACAGTTAAATCATTATCAGCTAGTTATTCAGGTTATAACCTTACAATAGTTGTCTAGACGCGCCCGATTCGGCAAACTTATTGACCTGGTTATTGTGAACAATGACTTTAGCTGTCAGTTTCCCGTTTAAAGGGTCATTGTTGGAATAGTAGGTTAGTTTTGGCATTTGGAGCGAAAACATGGAGCTTAATTTGGTACCCATGTATAGTTGTAATTCTCTATTTTGTCTGGCAAAGTATTCTAGGATAACCTGTAGTACAAGACACATTGAACTGCTCCTTCAAAAACATGTCGACTACATATTAAGGGGTTTATTTATAAACGTTGTTACTAAAAGTTTAGTAATGATTAGCGACTGTTTAACCATACATTTTTGACGTTTGAACGTCACTTAACTTTATGCAACGTTTATAAATAAACCTCAAAATCATTCTAATGAAAACAGCAATTTTCAAAATATCGCTTTTAAACAGACTTGGCGGGCTGCCTTTAGTAAATATATTATATAGTGATGACTAATTCTATATAATGAAATCATGGCTATTAGCAAATTAGAAACATTAACAATTCCCAATCCACCAGCACGGGTGGAATCCCCGAAACTCATAACACAAGAAAAGACAGTCCGTAATTGAATCATCAACCTTTACCGACCGACCGTAGCAAAAACTTAACAATAGATAGACTTTATAAGCTAAGCAGGTAGTACAAAAAGGATGCTCATCTGTTTGAAGGTAGCCACTGCAATAGGAAGAAGTTTTTCTAACAAAGATTCATCTTTTGTCATGTAGATTACTTTCGGAGTAAACATCTTTCTTTTAAGGGTAATTTGGGTTTTTAATTCCAAATTCGAAGGATTTTTACCGCGTTCCTATATAGAGCTTAACTTTTTTTGATAACGAAGTCGGCCCAAAAAAATTGGCGAGGCGGGATGGTCGCGTCGCGAGGGTTGTGCCGACGTGACGCGGGTAAAGAGTTCGTGGAAGAACTTGGAGTCCTTTGCCCAAAAGTGGGACAGTAAGGGTTAAGAAAATGGGTTTATTTGAGCACTAAGTACCTCGCCCTTTGTTAGCGATGATGAGGTCGACGATGGAGCACGCATTTCGGGAAGCAACTTATTCACTCGAGAGTTCTAGATTTGAACCGTCTCATAACAAAACGAAATCGGGGCCCACTGGAACGTTTATTAACCTCCGGGATCGGGCCCCTCAGAGACGAACCCGATGGCTCTATATAAAAGGTTTGGTAATGTTACGTTGTAGGACTTCAATCTTCGTCAGTTTATTTACTTTTCCAGTAGTACTATTCATGGTATCACTTGTCATATTTTAGCCATATAGGGCCTAGGAACAGTCTTGTGACAGCAGTGAGAGCAATATTGCGTTTTTATAGAGTAGCAGTTAGGAACGAAAAGAGGCTTATGCAAAATGCATAAAGTCCATATTTCTAAACCATTTTACTATAGAATGCCAACTTATCTGCATTGCAGTTTTATAGATACCGTATTGTGAAACAATTTATATCGCGTGACATGTGACACATAGATGCATACCTGCACATTTTATGAGTCCGTAAGGCACGTAGGTGCTAAAGAGGGCAGGTTTTTCCATTATCAGATAGGTAGCATCTTTTATCCACACATAACATTACGCACGTATTTCCCGAAGGATTATGCAGAGGTGTACCTGATAGTCCCACATTTCGTCACAGTCCCGTGTAATACGAGGCGAGCCTCTGAAGTAGGCCGAAAATCAGACTTTTTCAAAACTAGATTTGAACAGCTGTCAGTGGAAGGGATATCAGGCATTTGAATCCAGCCCTAAATTAAGTATGTACTTGTATCTAATTATTTTGTTTAATTCACCTGAGACAGAATTATGCATTTAACCACCTAGGTACTGTGAGGAGGTGGTATGCGATGCGCAACTTCGTATGGTACAGGCTGGCTAGAGGGCAGCCGCGAGTTTCGAACGTTCCAACAATTTGGTTTGAAATATGTTAGCAGTGTTTTTTGTTTAGGTTCGTCAGTCTAATCTTAGCTATCGAACAGTGTACGCGTCTCTTATAAAATTAAATATTAGAATAAACTCTCTTGAACCCTCTACATCTTTGAAATTATCTCCTCACACATAAGATAACGCTCTCAAGCGTTATAGTATCTATGAATAATTTTTTGAATAAAATATTATATAATATTTCAGATAGGTTTAAAAAAACAGATAAATTCCAGATAGATCAGCCGATCTGATCTCTACATCTTGCACGGATGTCACCTTGGAAAACACTGGTACATCTCAGAGTGATAACGTGATAACGATGTAAGCATCAATACTTGAATAAGATAACAACATAACGATATCACAATAACGGTGGTCGTGACTGACGTTGGAATTTCCGAAAGGTATTATGGAAGAAAATGTATTTTTCTGTCTCGTAGGTGACCGAACTTGGTCCTACAGATTTTAGACAGATCTGACTGATCTTACTTTGTAAATCCACTGCTCACAACAAAAAAAACAAGGAACATTATTAGTTACTCAAGTAACTAATAATTATCTCTCAAAACAAAATAGGAAAACATCGTGAGGAAACTAGCTCGTTCTAGAACCAATACTTGCAAGACTTGATGTGAGTGTGGTGTGACATACATCAATCCGCACTGGGTCCGCATACAAAATTAATTATCCAACCAATTATCTTTTAAAAGACTAACCATGGAGTTTCTTGCCGGCTCTTCTCCATAGGAAACGACCAATTGGAACCGTGCACCTAGCTTCTGACGTTTCATAAGTGCCCATGTAGGCTTATGTGAAATAAAATATTTTGATTTTGTTTTTTTTTTTTTTTTTTGACAACACTCCCTCTCACTGTTACGAGGCCTGTGTCCCAGCAGTGGGAACATTATAGGCCATTATAGGTAATGCCATGCCTCAGACCAAATATAAAACTAAGACAAAGCACTATCAACAGTGACGATGTGAGGCCGGTTTCGTAAACATGTGTGCACTTAATGAGGTGTAGTTTGATTGTAAATTCGTGTGTGTGAGCGTGTATGCACAGAGCGGAGGTGTAGTTTTGACATGTTTCACTGTATTTGTTCGCAGTCTTGGTTTTTAGGGTTCCGTACCCAAAGGGTAAAACGGGACCCTGTTACTAAGACTCCGCTGTCTGTCTGTCTGTCCGTCTGTCACCAGGCTTTATCTCATGAACCGTGATAGTTAGACAGTTGAAATTTTCACAGATGATATATTTCCGTTGCCGCTATAACAACAAATACTAAAAAACAGAATAAAATAAATATTTTAGGGGGCTCCCATACAACAAACGTGATTTTTTTTGCCGTTTTTATAGATAATGGTACGGAGCCCTTCGTGCAAGAGTTCGACACGCACTTGGCCGGTTTTATTTATTTCGTATGAGTGCTATGCTAGAACGATCTGGAGATGGCCACCATATACATATGGTGGACCTATACATAGCTATCAGATACCTAGGTATTACACTGATCAAATGTTGATGAGTGTTATGCTATGACGCACTCGTTGTACAGTCACGAGCAAAAATATGTATACACTTAGCAAAATTCAATAACCATTTTTTCGTGGAATAACGATTGGAACTTTAAGCTGATACCTATTTCATAATAATATAGGTTCCAAAATACTATGATCGTTATAACATAAAATAACAATCAATACAGTAGGAGATAATCACTTTTAAAAGTTGCTAAGTGTATACATATTGGAGCTCGTGACTGTACCAGTTAACGAGAAAATAATTACTTAATGTTTTTGATATTGCGTGTTGGGAATACTTTCATATCCAACGCTTCAGGTTTTTAACAAATTATTAATCAACGGCGATGGCTATTGAAACGACGGGTTTTCAGTATCTAAATTGCACTTTTAATCCCTTTTAATTCTTTGAAACATTACCAAAAGTTGTATCTCTAGATACAGGGCAGTGTGTCAAGGCAAGTTCGGAGAATAAAAGGGCGGCGCCAAGACTCTTAAGTAACTTTAAATAAAAATGTGTAGAAAGAAACATGTTATCATCTAATCAATCCATAAGATAAGACCTACTTACCTCATCCGCATTTTCCACGTCATACAATCATTTCTATAATAAACGATGTATGAATATTGACGCGAACAAGTAAAACGTGCTCAAATCATAAAAATAAATAATCGTGACTGTTCTGCCATTTGCAAAAAATATTAATTCATCGGATTCATAAGACTCGATAACTTATTTTTATAAATATCGATATTTGAGTAGTAACTTCAACTCGTGGTTTGCGTCAAGCACGGTTTACCTAGCATTTATTTATTTCCGTACCTCTGGTTCTCGAGTCTCGAGTTTTATTCAAACCAACTCTTCTGTTAATATTAATTTGCAGCATGATAGTGAAAACAAATTATAGTCAAGAGGGTAAAAAAATCGTAACGCCTCTTTTTTTACATTTATTTAGCAAACTTCATCAAACTACAGTCTAACAAACGTCATCATGTAACACTTCATGTATACCACCTGGATGCACGGTAGTGCAACGCAAAGTTTTCCTACTTTCCACAAAAAGGTAGTTCACGTGGAAAATAATTGAGTGTGTCGCCCAATAGCATTATTAATTCTATTGTTTTCTATTTATTACGTCAATATACAATTTAAACCATATTTTTATTTTATTGTCATATTTATCATAACGATTATAATCATAATCATTGCCAGCCAATACGATTTCCAAACAGTAAAAAAACGCAATTTCAACCTAATTGCACAAAGTAATGGAATGGCTAAACGAAAACAGGCTGCTCAAAAAGGGTTTTGAAATTATTTTTAAAGTAGCAGTTTAGTAAATAATAATATTGTTACGGAAATAAGTACATTATTAATTGCATATTCATATGTTTTTCGGTACTGAATAAGTAAAAGGTTTGGCTAACGAAACCTTGTAGTAGGTTCCTACGAAAATGCCAAATTTTTGTCAATTCAACGAGAATTCCGCCGACACTTTTCTACGTGATTGCTTAATGTATAACAAAAAGGTATAACGACTACTGGTTGGGTTGCTAAATGGTAATTAGTCGTTAATTTGCATAATTTTTTGTACCTACTGGTTAGCTTATTGAAATCGTGGTCATCAGTCATAAACTCGAAAAAGTCGATAGCTGCCAATTTCAAAATAGTTTCATGCAAACATCAAAATATTTCGTAAGCTCCATCATATCCAAACGTCGGGAATACGAAGATGAGAATAACAAGAAACTTATTCAACAAAATGAAAGTGATCCAACACCAAATTCACTTCAGTCTAACTAATACATTATCAACGTCAGTAAATGAAAGGACATAAACAAAGAATATAAATTGCACAATTTTAACAACGGCAAACCAGCCAGTCTTTCTAAAAAATAGAACAACGACAACAAAAACATAATTAAACCGTATCAAGATCGAATTAAAGTTGAAAATCGATTGTGGGTAATGTTGGACGACCGCAAAAATATCAGTGCACATCGCGTGCCTGAATCAGTAACAAACAGTGAAATTTATTGACTCACCTCAACTTTTTTGGAGTACTCTTCCGTCACGCGCTCCTGTTCTTTCTCGAGCTCCTTGTTTTTGTCTAAAAGGGCCTTCCCTAACTCTGCGGCCAGCAGTAGGTCCGACTCCTTCTGCTGGAGTTGGGACCACAGGTCCTGCTCTTGACCCGCATCCATCGTCCCTGTCGACTGCCTTGTTGCTGACATCTCTCTAACATACGCTTCTAAATCCTCAATAAAATGCTCGTCTGAAAAACTGAGTGGCACAGGAGTCCTCCTAGTACCACTTTTACTTCTACTCCGTCTGTGCTTGTTGATAGGTGTTGATGTTCTTATGTCTCCTTTACCAACAAATTCAGTTTCATTTGTTATAAAGTTGGGTGACTTGTTGCGATCCGGTGGTTCTGGCTCAGTGTTGTGTTTTCTACTTCTACTAATATTTGCACTAACTTCACCAGCCATTTAATCGGACGAGTCTATTCAACAATTAGTGGAACTAACTTTGCACAATTTTGGAGTAGTTGTTCTTTTTGAATATTTTGTCGATCGCCTGTTGGAACTTGACAGTTTTGGGTAGTTTTATTTTGAATATGCTCTTGTTTATATCGAAATCCTTTTTTAATGCCATTATAACAATTGGTGTATCACAATAGTAACATTTCCGGCTCACTGGCACTCACAACACTGCACTGTTATGTCGATACACTCGCGGGAAGGCACGGCACAGATGTTGCCTCGACAACGGAGCGGACACAACAGAATGCCTGAGAAACCTTCGAGGTAGAACAGCCCGCAACGGCCACAGATTAAGAGAACGGTGAGAGATGGAAGTAGGTAGAAATCAAAACTTAAAACAATTTATTCTACTGTACTGAGCTAATGATATGACTAGTCAACCAAATGTATGGAAAAGGTTTTTTTTTACAAGAAGTTAAAGTTAAAAAAAAATATGTTTGGGATATCATCATCATCATTTCAGCCGAAACGCGTCCACTGCTGGACATAGGCCTATCCTTAACGGTTTGAGATATCAAGGGACCTGTAAAACGTAATATGAAGAGGGTAGATTGTTTTGTCTGGGTATGTTCTTAGCACTACCCGTGAGCTTAGGGCGATCATGATGACGACGCTTGCAATAGTGCCGTTGTAGGAACCTAAACATAATAAGAAAACCGTTAAAACATTATATTTATTTTCTTTAATAATAATAATATATTTTTCATATTTGTTTTTATTAAAATATTTAAAAATGTAATTAATATAATATCCTATTTAAAATGTTACAAAGAAAATAATAATAATCGTTTAGCATCATAAAATAGTTAAGTCTATTAGTCAGACAAGTGATAATTCAATACATTATCAAGTCATTTGTTACAACTAATTACAAATGCAATTAGTGATGATAAGACCAAAATAATTAAGAATCATAAAGCTATAAAAGAAATGCAAAATGCTTTATATTTTAAGGTATCTACCTAACAAAGTACATAGGTACTTAAGTACCTACTTTTCATAGCTTAGGACGGAAAGTGTAAAACCTTAGACTTCATGTCTTGTAAACATGGCAAATCTTAGAATAACTCCTAACAACAGGTTGGAGATAAATCAAAACAAACTGCATTCTTTACCAGTTTCATAAAAAAAAAGTTAAAAACCGTCCGCGTATGTAATAACTACACCGTCACATAAAAACCTCTCCCTAATCTAATCTTTGGTGTAAATCAACACGTGCGTCAGAGCGAGACGCCAACAGAAAGGTAACATAAAACCAACATGCTAGACAAAGACAGCTATACAACATCAAGGTGATACAAAGAGAGTGGTCAAACAAAATGTCGAAACATTTATTTTTATTATTGTTAGTTAACGTCAGGAAATGATCTCATAGCGATCCTATAAAATTCGCATCTAAATTAAACCAGTTTATTTTTCGTAAAAAGTAAACCTTGGAAGTATTTGATAATCTCAGAGCTACTGAGAAAAATATGCCCGCAGACCGCAGATTGAGTTTCTTAAGCATATAGAATAAATTCTGTCGTAAAAAGGATGTCTTTTCGTTAAACCTTGATTCTTTTAAGCAGATATGGAAAGTTTTATCAGATTTTAATGACACAGTTAATGACAAACTAAAAAATCAATGGTTGTAGTTATTTTTATAAACCTAACTGACAGAATACGAAATATCATGCTGCGCTCAACGGGGATTCTAGACGTAGGCAAAAACGCTAAAATGGGATTGGGCGGGTCATGTCAGCCGCATACATAGCGAAGCGACGGCTGGGCAACAGTCTCCACACGGTGAGTGCCTGAGGCTGTACGGCGCTCGGCGCCACCGAGGCCGGTCCAGGTAGAGTGGCGAGACGACCTAGACGCGTACCGCAAGAGTTTAATCAAGTTGACCCTGGAAAAGGATGCTTGGAAGGATTTGAAAGTGCAGGACAAAAAAAAAAGATTTTTCAACTTTGAAAAATAGCTGAAGGAATCGTCGTAAAGATTCGGCCTCATAGTAAAATATGATTAGGAGGATTTCCCCGACCGGCGTAACACTTTTTTTTTCTCTGGCCTGCGCTTTTTATTTTTGGCCCAATATGAATGGTCTCCTTTCTCAGTAGCAGTCAGAATTCTTGAATAGCTCGCCTCCTATTCGATAGGACATCAAGATAGGTTTGGATGTCCACCTCTGCTTACCTCATGGGAGAATATAGCAGCGAGGTTATAATATTATACAAAACATCCACATAGTTTTACATTCCGTAACCGAGCGACAATATCGATCCAACGTCACTGAAATTCAGCTGAACAAACATCGTCAGTCTGTTATTCAATCATTAACTATTCATAAAAATTTAAAGAAGAAATTTAAAAAAAATGGCCGTTTTGATAGCACCTGCTGATGATATGGAGATGGAGAAGATTGCAGAAGATGAACTGTCCAAGTTGCAGAGACAGGTAAGTTTTTACCTTCAGTTTTTTATTGGGATAAGAAATTAGGACCAAGTATATCTTGTACCCCAGTAACTGGGTTGTGGACCTCAGAATAGGACCAAGTATATCTTGTAACCCAGTTACTGGGTTGTGGACGTCAGAATAGACGGACGCTCCATTTAAAATACTGGTATTCAGCTGCATCCGCTAAGACTAGAAGTCGACCTCAGCATAGTTGGAATAAGGCTTATGATGATGAAGGAATTTGGACAAGGTAAGGAAGACTGTCTCCACCACCATGTGGGATTAAGAGACGAGAAGAGAGAGAGGTATAAGCGGGCGGGCCATCCGATGGTATGTGGTAACCGCCGCCTATGAACATCTGTAATACTAGATGAATCATATGTGCTTTTTCAGTTGTCACCTAGGGACAAAGCAGAAATGATTCAGGTGACTATAATAACACTGTCAACCACCTTTCAAATACAAGAACTAGGTTTAGGATAGCTGTACGTCGATTCTGTAAAATTCAAACAACAACTCGCATCTCACATCTTTATTCACTCTCACTTCGCATAATGTTCAAAATGTGTTCGGATCGAGAGCGAAGCGAGCGTCGAAGTGACGGGAGAATCTTCTTACGTCATCATATACTTTATCTGTCAAAATCTCACGGTCAATTTAGTTCAACTCGCTGACACGCTCGCAAGGGTAGCGCTAGTGTATCAACCGAGTTTTTAGAATGCCAATCAAGAAACTCACAGCGGATTCAAATTCGAAATTTAGAATGAGGTCTTACAGAATCACACCCCTGGTCTAGATTTTTCGCCGGTAAATGGCTCACCGGCGACAAATCTCCCCTTGGCCGCGACATCACCTCTCGTGCGACCTGCGTCTTTTGTCTGCGATCGCGCCGAGAAGCTCCTTGAGTCCTTAAAGTTTCTTGCCCGTTCTTCCCTATAGAGATCTACGTTTTAGAATGGGCAACTAGCTTCAATTTTCTGACTAACAGACCGACTCTTTGACATTTCGAAAATGCCTGTAAATGGTTTAATTCAAATAAATACTTTGAGTTTGAAATGTTAGAAGTTATTTAGAGCGTGCCATAAGGTGCCATGAGTCGCTGCGGTGCGACTTGCGGAGAGGAGAGTGGCAGGAACATTCGAGCGCCCTATCTCGTGGCCCCGGCCTGACACCTATTGGCTATAACACGGTCCTGGGTACCTGATTCCTGTATCTACTGTCATGAGACTTTCCTATGAATAACGTTACTGGCGCAATGGGGTTTATATCCTTCGCCTATAAACAAATACAGACGTGATGACGTCAAGTATTGTTCACAGTTCAGGGTTATGGAAATAGACCGAGCGACAGTGCTGAGCAGTGTGCAGCCGACCCTCAGGATGCAGAAGAACATCATCAACACCCTCAACCAGGACCTGGAGAAGATCATGATGGAGCTTAAGGTAACGCCTACGAATAAGCTGTTAAACCCCCACAACTTATTCCAAATATTTGTCTTTGTTTGCTCTTTTCGCGGCGTAACCGTGAACCGATTTTATGTTTGGAGCTTTGGACCCTGAAGAAGGACCAGGCATGCAGAATTCTTAAATTAACCCCTAGCTCATCCAGTCCAACAAACCCTTTCCACGTGGACGAACTCGCGGGCAAAAACGCAAGTTTTTTTACATTTTAGAGAGGCCACAGAACAACACACAGATAACAGACCACGGGACACGGGAGACACGGGAGTAAAAGCTAAGATATTTTTGAGTGCATAAAGTAACCTCTTATGCCTGCTCTTCACAATCAGCGATGATCGTTCACGATCATCGTTCTCTGTCCTGCGGTGAATGAGCGAGCATAGACGATGATCGGCGACTACAAACGAGTAAGCCCTCCACGCAATCGTGCTCGTTGGTACCTACTCGTCTATGGTCACCGATTGTGAGGAGGCGCCATTATTTATCCCACTTTTTTAACGGTGACATTTAAATACAGAATTGTAGGTAGGTATACGAAAATACTTAAAGTAGGTATGGTGCTATTTACCTATACTCCATTTGAAATAAGATTAGACATTTAAACAAACCTTTTTACAGTCCGTTCAATCAATTTTGACTTCTATACCGTAGGCATAGGGATGGCATTAAAAGCAAAAATGGTTACACAATACCAACTGTCTACTGCAGCTGCCATTTGTCATGCCACCAACGCAATAGAAGTCAAAATCGGTTGAACGGACTGTAAAAAAGGGCTTATTTAAATGTCTAATCTTATTTCAAATGGAGTAAAGTTCTATGGAAGAATTGAAGAAAAGCAAAACATACGCGCCCAATTTATGATCTCAACAGTTCACCAGAAGCACCTCCAACCTCATGGAAGGCGCCAGAAGTCGGGAGAAGCTGATAGCTCTCCTGAAAGACCACGAGAAGTACTCAACAGAAGTGCGGGAGCACAGAGAGAATATCAGGGAGTTGGACTTCTTGCTGAAACAGGTGCAGAAAGAGATCAAGTCGTTGAGGACCAAAGTCACCGGGTTTGAAATTGTAATAATAATGTGTTTTACTTTCTTTTTAATAAGGTAGATATTCACTTGTGAACAAAAATTGCTTTCTTCCAGAACTGATGAGTAAATGTACTGTTATGACTGTTCGTTACAGTATATTTGGACACCCATGACAGAATACAGAGTGAAAAAAAAAAAACTGCTGATTTTTTTATTCCAATTTCACAGTTAGTCCCATACTGAAAGTTGTTCATAATGATGAGTACAATGACCCCGAATTTGAATTCGAATACTGCTGATTATGTAAATACACGGTGACATTGACGTCACCGTGTATTTCTGTGGTGTATATCCATAATCAGCTGTATGCTCCCGGCGGCACCGGCACCATGTGAACGGTTCCACCTGCATGATTCCACTCTTAGGACTTCGACGATGTGCCACAGTCACAGCAGGCCTTAAGAATCTATTATATAATCGCATATATGCATTTTATTTCCCCTGAACCTATCATATTCTATCCTTCAAGCGAAACTCAGCAATCAATACCATAAATAACATGGTGGCAGTATAATTATGGTGGAATTACCTACTTTCCCAGGCAATTTTTTTATCAAATAGACGTGTTCGTATTCTAGTAGTAATTTTGACAGGTGCAAATGTCAAATTCCAAATTGAAAAAAACAAACAACAAACATTTGAAAAGTAAAATTACTATCTGAGATTAAACCGGCCAAGTGCGAGTCGGACTCCCGCCCGAAGGGTTCCGTACCATTATCTATAAAAACGGCAAAAAAATCACGTTTGTTGTATGGGAGCCTCCTTAAATATTTATTTTATTGTTTTTTCATCTGTGAAAATTTCAACTGTCTAACTTTCCAGGTTCATGAGATACAGCCTGGTGACAGGCGGGCGGACGAACAGCGGAGCCTTAGTAATAGGGTCCCGTTTTACCCTTTGGGTACGGAACCCTAAAAAGAACTTTATCTGCTTAGTTCTAAGGAAATATAGTTATTTTTCTTTGATACCAGGCTTACGCTAACGTGCTGACCGGTCAGACGCTGCTCAGTCAGCTAGAGAACCGACTGGACACAGCAATGAAAAAGTTCAACATAGTCAATAGCGAAAACTACTCCATGAGGCTTGAGATCGACCGGCTACTGAGGGATCGGTAAATATCAGAAATACTTAGTAACTTGTTTCGAACTTGGGG
Source organism: Lithophane leautieri (assembly GCA_949152455.1). Taxonomy (NCBI): domain Eukaryota; kingdom Metazoa; phylum Arthropoda; class Insecta; order Lepidoptera; family Noctuidae; genus Lithophane; species Lithophane leautieri. Next base: position 13,896,490 of record OX424478.1, read on the forward strand.
TACAGAAAGGTCATCATTCTCCTGCTCTTATCTCAATTTATTTGTGGGCGGTGCAACATGTCTTTTTCATCCACACTTCTCTATTAGCCGTCATCTCGGTAGTCACCCCCTTTCTAGCCATATCATCTTTCACACAGTCCATCCATCGTTTCTTTGGTCTTCCCCTACTCTTATAGTCATCCACTTTCCTCACGATATTTTCCTCATTCTTCCTCATCACATGCCCGTACCATGACAGCCGATTCTTCTCCACAAGTTACTTATTAAATTGTTTACGCCAGAAGAACACATCAGCTTCACTAAGGTGTGAGATGAAGTCTTGCGCTGAAGGCGGCTCCCCGACATGCCCCTTCCAGTCAGGACACCAGTACTCCACGAATGACGTCATGTCAACGTCATTCTCTACCATTCGTCATCTCGGTAGTCAGCTTTACGAAGATAGGCAATGATTCCCGAAGCGCAAACTTTTCTTTGGAAAGCTGTAAGTACATGATGTTCTTCTCCCCAGTCAATTCTTCAACACGCTTTGGAAGAACCAGTTAAAACGGCTGATGGACGGCAAGGCGATGATCATCGAACTGCTGGAGCAAGCCATCTCCACGTACGACCAGCGTGAGGAGTGGTGCTCCAAGCTGGACGCCCTCAAGGAGAAGGCGGCTATTGATTATAGGAAACATTGTTTGGTTAGTAGCATCAAATATCAGAAAATAGACGCAAACTCAAAGAAAAATATTTAGGTGTTGCTTTGTTAATAAGCTGCACGGCCAGGGCAATAAATCTGCCTAGCCTTTTCCCAACTATGTTGAGATCGGCTTCCAGTCTAACCGGATGCCGCTGAATACCTGTATTTTACATGGAGCGACTGCCTATCTGACCTCCACAACCCAGTAACTGGTTAATATGATACCCCTTGGTAAGACTGGTTGTCAGACTTTCGGACTTCTGACGACCCGTAACGACTGTCAAAGATCCACGAATGACCAACGCCTTAACGTGCTTTCCGAGGCACGGAGGAATCTCGGTATGTAAAGATGGTCACCCTTCCACTGACCAACCCCGGCAAGCCTAGCTTAACCTGATGGATCGACCCGTGCGGCTGTTTTTACTTAGCCACGAGCTCCTCCGGCCAGGACAATAGGCACATAATATATATACATTTTTAATTAAGTACCTCATACATACATATGGTTCGTTTTGCCATTATTTTTATTCTGTATTGTCCCATTGCAATGCAAATAATATAGCTCCTAGAAATAGATAAACATTTTTTTGTTATATCTTCAAATAAAAATGAAAACTTTTCCGGGACCGGATTTTACATCAGGTTAGGTGGAACCATGATCGTCGCAGCGTAAACTGATAGCAGCTGCTTAATGAGAGTAGTATCAAATGGCAACCGGTACGGTTAGAGGGGCCTGATGTGTCCTGCATTGGACTATGCTAATTCTTAACGATTTTTGTAGGAAGTCCGCGAACTCCAGCGTCAATTAGATCACAGTTTGAAACTAGAAGAGTTCCTCAGAACTAAGGGCACTGTCAGGCTGACGGCGGCGGACGCTAAAGCCGAAGCCAAGAAGTTGGAACAACAGGAGGAGGAGATGAGGATCTACAACAATTACGTCAACATCCTGGATGCTATCAGAGTAAGGAAGGGACACGTCATAACACAACGCCTGTCGTACAAGTGCAAGTACACGCATATTTTGCCAGTCATGGTATAAATCTCATTTGTATTTTGGGAGCAATGTTATTGCTATTCAGACAAATCCAGACTCCAGATTGTTTCTGAGAATTTTGTAATGGAGAAACTCATTGTGCGGCCTGTTTTTTTTTTTTTTTTGAGTGTGGGAAATCATCAAATGACTTCTCCAGCTCTGGGCGGAGCGGGAGGGTGTGTCAGACTTTTACTGCCTAAAACCCACCCGTGTTCCTTCAGTTGCCCGTTGCCAAGGGTCCCGGTATCCCTTTCGGACTTCCCGCAACCCTGGCAGGCATCGGTCCTAGCGGACCCCGCCAATCATTGTATGGCCTACAGATACAGTTCGATGGCTCGGAAGTTAGCTACTCGTTGCGCAGTACCCCACCCCTCACTCCCGCTGACATATGAAATTGTTACTGCGCAGCGACTCGCCTCATGTTCCGAGCCGCCATTAAGTTTGAAACGAACTGCACCTAATATTATTACAGTAGGTACACTAGCTCCTTCCTAAAGGTCTTCTTTTCACGACTTACTTTTAGGACTTTAATTTACTTGGCTCTAGAACCAGTATTATTTTTCTAGTTTAAATGGTTTCTAACGGCCATACCTACATTTCAGGAGTTTGCCGGTGAAGAAGACGTGGACAAACTTATCCAAGAGTTCACTCGTCGCGAGGAAGAGAACTACGCGCTGTTCAACTACATCAACGAGGTGTGCACTGAGCTGAAGAACCTCAGCGATAATGTCAAGATGCTGAGTGTTAGCATAGGTAAGAACTTTTCAGTTTTGTCTTGTGTGAGAACTTGGTCATTCACTTACAAATTGGCATTACTACATTTCAGAACAAATGCCTCTTCTCAAAGGAAAACAAGTATTGATCGCTACCCTCGCTTATACTAGATCTTGGCAACTCCACCACGCTTATATTTATCATAGGTTCAGTTATAATTAAAGTATGTTTTAATAAAAGAAAGAAGTGCCAAATTTAATATTGGCAATAAAATAATGTGAGGCAGGAGTGTGGTTTTAGCCGGTAAGAGTCCGGCACTGCCCAGACTGGTTCGTCTTGAAGCAATCTGGGCGTCCAAGAGGATTTCCCACACCTGCCAGAAAAAAAAAAAAAAAACACCACTATCTGAATAAGAGCTTACGAAAATCTGACTGCCATAGAATGTTTTCATTTATATCTTCCAGATTATCGAAGTAGTTACAGAGTTGTTTAATTGCAAGGCACCTAATTTGGTAAAAAAAAAACATTCTAACGATTTTTTTAATTTTTTCTTTCTTCCTAGAGGAAGAAAACGCCAAACATCAAGCGAAGCTCTTGCAGCAGCAGGACAGCATCGAATCGCTGCGCAGTACGTTGGAGGAGAAACGCAAGGCTACGGCGAGCGTGCGCGCCACGTGCGACAGGAGCTCGCAAGTGCTGGCCACACTGCTGCAGCAGATACATGCTTTGGCTCTGTTAGTATGACATTAAAATAGCTTCCATTAAAATGTGTCCCTGGTAGGTAGGATTTCTCGGATAGTTCCGATCTTCAGTGTACATGCGGCGTCTCTCCACAGACCATGGCCCATCTTTCATCTTGCGCGCATGTCACGTGTACACGTGAAAACCTAATGACTGCGTCAGCAAATGGTGTTTTCATTCTGCATACTGGGCCAAACAAATAATCTTACTTTAAAAATGTAAACAAAAGGTTGCCTTCGACACGCTACGAATAGGTAATGCTGGCACTTCACTTTGATATTCGTCAAAATATTCGCGTTACTTGGGTGATACAAAATATGCCTTATACATTTTGAAATAAAGTTAAATTTTTATTAACGAAATAACACGAATATATGCGCAAATACGCGAAGTGAAGTGCCAGCATGTTACTGTGGCCCACAGGTGCACTCTGGGCAGTCACAGCTTGCTAATTGGCTGATAATTTTACCATCGTACCTATGAGCTATTCTTGATAACCACTGTTCGACTAGATTTTGACAGTCCCGTCAAGTCAGCTGATATGTCATAATCAGCTGACTCGACGGGATGTTGCGAATTAGGTACGTCATGAAATGCAGCATTTTGAATCAACTTTAAGAATTCGAATTTTAAAAAAAATGTTACCGCGCCTCTTTTTACCCGACTGCCAAGGAAGAGTTTTATACAATAAGTTTGTGTGGACTTTATCTTTAATTTTATGTTGAGGTTGGTCAAACCGCGTCAGTCTGATGCGAAAGTTGTAAAAAATACGAATTATTATACCTACCCAAAAGGTAGGCAACTTTTATGTAACCTAAACTGTTTGAAATGACAAGAGCTATTTCACAGAAAGGCACTGGCTACCAGATAGATTCACAAATATTACAGAAATAATCTGACGGTTAAACTAACCAGAACTTGTCTGGAGATGGAGACGAAAACTTCTTTTTGGAAGGGGTAACTAGAATCAGTTCTATTTCTTTGTTTTTGGCGTTAAAAAATGGCCTTAAATTAAGTATTTGACTTTGACGTTACTGGCCATTCCTAGGTATGATTCGCGTCTAATGTAGGTACTACACAGTAGAGAGAAATAAGCAGGTATCAATTCCATTCCTTTATTGAACTTCCCAGATCTTCGGAGTGCGACTCGCTGCCTCTCCTGAAGCTGCTGGGCAGACGGTTTGACATCAACGTGACCAACGCGCGGCTGTACATCAAGAGCTTGGAAAAGAAGGTGCTTGAGATCATCGATATAATCAGAATTGATGAGGTAAGCAATTCAGAAGTTAACGTAACAATAACGCCTATTTTTCCTAAAGGGTTAAAGTATGTACCTCCACAACCACCCACATTTCGCCAGGTATGTTTAAATCCCATGTTTTAGAGGATAAGCCTATTTTAAAAAATCTGTTTTGGCCGCAATAGCAATCTAGGTGGACTCCGGGCTGCTACTGAGAAATTCTTAATAAAAAAAAAAGGGGCCGATTCACACCGGAACGGCAGTGACCGGCAGTGACGCGACGAGCCCACCCACGGGCAGTTAAAGGTTGGGCAAACAGTTACTTTTTGCCCAATCTTTAATTTAACCACACGTCCGGCAGTCGTGCTAGCGTCCGCTATGCCCACGACGCAATATTTTTATAATTGTTTTCTTCTTCATGTCGCGAAAGTATTTCAAATTTTGTTGGTCCAAAAAATTGCCCCTTCCACGTCGACGTCAGTGGCAGCGCAGAGGTCTTTTTTCTGCATGTTTTGTGTCACAGAGGACAGGATAAGAGATAGAGCATAATTCGCGACACAGCTCCAGATTGTTTTCCTAAATCAACTTTATATCGTTCACAGTTGATCCAGCGTCAGATGGAGTCCAAGGAACGCACGCCTCCGTCCACACGTCGTCGCCGCGCACGTGCCGCAGCCAATCAGCGACCACGAGAGAGTGTCCCCGCGCAGTAAAAATTATGTGATATAAATCTGGAAGGAGACTGCCATCTTCGGAACCATAGATTTTCTTCCGAATTATACTATCGACTATAATAATAGACCTCAAACGAACTGCGCATTCGTATTTCCGAAGATAGACGATGATTACCGAAGCGCGAAGTTTAGCTTTAGTAGCCGTCAAAATAAACGGTTTTAACATTTTTAACACCCGACGGAAAAAGAGGGACTGAAAAGAGGGTCTGTCTGCGCCATTGTAGCTGCCAAACGGCTGAACCGATTTTGATTTTTTTGGTTTTGTTTGAAAGGTGACTTAATCGAGAGCGTCATCATTTATTAGGTGCTTTGTTTATGTCTGGGTTTTTTTAAATTTTTAATTTAATTTAACCTGTTAAAGAATCCTTCTTTAGCCCGAGTTAAAGTAAGTAGGTATAATCGTGCAATAATAATGTTATCTTCGAGGCCTTCCAGCAATATAATAATCGCAGAAACATAATAATAATTTTTATATTAATAACTACGCCGTAATCTTACAACACACATTTCACGTCACTAGTAGAAGAATCAATAAAAATCTTTATTAAACAAATATGGTTTTATTTAACTTTATATCCTTAAAAGACATATATACAGAATTTAAATCTTAGAATGACATTGATAGAAAAAGAGGAAGGTTACGCAAAGGCCCACAAAGGCTAAGTAAGAAAAGGACAGAGAAACTTTAAAAAGTAGAGGGAAGGAAATATTTGCAATTAAGGATAAACGGCTGAACAGATATAGATGAAATTTGACTAAGGGTTGGGCTTGATAGCACATAGGTTTTCTAATACATAACGTAGTTTATATAACATTCGTTCGAAATTACACTATAGAGTAAAAGTTATTTTATTTATTCACTAGCTTCGCCTCGCGGTTTCACCCGCGTAAGTCTCGATCCCGTGGGAATATCGGGATAAAAAGTATCCTATGTGTTAATCCATGTTATAAACTATCTGTCTGCCAAATTTCATCCAAATCCATTCTGCCATTTTTGCGTGTTGAGTAACAAACATCCAAACACACAATTACATAAACACACAAACTTTCACATTTATAATATTAGTAGGATTATTACTCAAAATATAATATTTTAAGCAATAATGATTAGGTCCATTATAAGTATGTACACATTTATTTATGCTTATGAACATCAGTCATTCCATATGTAAAATAGTTTTAATGACGTTACCTGAAACAATAAATAACGTAATAAGTAGTGCTATCATTTGAAAGATCAAAGTTTCTATGTTTTTTATATGTTTTAGGTTGCTTATAACCTGACACTGACTGTTGATTAAAATATGATACGCGACCGTAGCAAACATGGTTTAACAGAATTATAATCATGAGAACACAACTCCGATTACTTAGATTAAAACTCAAAAATCATGATTTCATGAAATAGTTTTTATGATTATGATTCCATAAATAAATATTTGATATGACCGCGAATCATATTTAGATCAACATACAAAGCTGATACTGACATGCAAATTGCAAAAAACGTAAGAAAATTTGAATTTCGCGGGCTGACTTCAGGTCAGCTTTCGCCTTAATGATTATTATCTTTAACAAGACATTATAATTATCTTAATTAACATTATTGACTATTGACTAATAATATATCAGGAAAATTGGTAATATGTCAGCAATCCATGAAGGGATTGGGGTTGTAGGAGAGGTCATTTGTAACCAAATTACCCTTTATGACTCCTATGCAAATGTCAAGTAATTACGAGTAATTTTAAATTTTTATTTCATTCTTTTTAAAATTATAAAAATATTTTTCCAAAAAAAAAATTACAACCTACTTCCAAAAAAAACAGTTTTTATTTTTTTGTAAAATGTTTTTATTTTTCACTTTTTTGTTGTGATACCTACCCCACACAATATCGAATATCACTTCCTGTTATGTAAATAACAGTGACGGAGTCAAATAAGATACCGTCTACATAGACTAAGAGGGAAAAACTATTGAAGCTAACTCAAAAACTATGCAAGCAAAGTTAATAATATTTATATGGGACCACCTCTGAAGCATGACCTACCAAACAAAAAAGAAATCATCAAAATCGGTTCATAATTAGCGGAGTAACCTCTTAACAAACACACACAAACAAAAAAAACCTACCTACGTATTGAGAACCTCGTCCTTTTTTTTAAATCGGTTAAAAACTCAAATTATTCGAAAATAGTTGACATTTGTATAGGGGTCATAAGGGGTCATTTGGTTGCAAATGACCTCTCCTACATCCCCTTAATGCATTGCCGACGTATTACCAATAACCCTGTATGTTCTCTGCAAGCGGAAATGGACATTCATCTAACACACGCGCCCAGTGCGAGGAGGTGGATATCGGGTCAAATTTTTTAACGTGTGACTGTGGAGTTCCGCACGCGTAGCATGACCACCGTAGAAATGTGTTTTGTCGACGGAAGAATAGACAAAATGACAGATTGCGACGGAAGAATAGACAAAATGACAAGATTGCGATTGTTTATCTGTAATTTTGTCTACTCTTCCGTCGACAAAACCCGTTTCTACGGTGGCCATGCTACGCGTGCCGCTCGCTAGGTTCATTTGACTTTGTAGAAACACTTCAAAAAAACTTGGCTTACCTTTATTTCTTGTATCAGTCTCGTATCCTAACAGGCAGTCCCCGTGCGACCACACTGCTAGCTATCATCACATAGTTGGTGGAACAACGCGCGCGACACACGGCCCGGAGTAAGTCTCGCTCTGGTGTGAACTGGCCTTTCTGTTCGCCTGATGTTGTGTCTGGAAATAGGAAAATGAAGGGTTATTTTATGCTTATGAAGCAAGAGGCCTTAGGCACGGGACACAAGAGGCGAGGAGCGCGGGCGTGGCGACGGTACGGCGCGGTCGTGGCGACGGTATGGCGCGGGCGTTGCGCCACTCCTTTCATATTTCATACAAAATGTATAGGAAAGACGAGGCACGGGACATAAACTAGCGGCGGGGCGCGGGCGAGGTGCGTATCACCTGCCCACCGTACATTGACCTATACTCGTTTACTTTTTTTTTTTTATAAATATGAAAAGAGCTACGTAACGCCCTTGCCCCACCGTCGCCACGCCCGCGTCCCTCACCTCTTGTGTATGTCTCGCGCCTTAGATAACAGAGGATTTCGGTGATGAACTCTCCAAAAAAAAATTCGGCTTTTGTCCCGATGAAAACCAGGCTGTGGTATTTTTTTTTCAAAGCACAGAATTGTCTCCATTTTTTTTCTCTGATGTTCACCATAAGATAGAAGACGTGATTCTCACCTAGCACTCGACTGCTCCACTTAGCCTTGCCCACACTATGCCAGGGCACCGGTGCGTCAGAAGGTACGTACAGCGACACCAGCGTGCTCACCACTTTGTCCACTTCTAAGTCTGTCACCTCCCACAGCATGCCCACTACCATCGGACTGAAAAAGAGTAAGATAGATCCTTAATGTTTTTGAATAGGATAATAATAATATCCACCGTACCGAATACCGGCCACAGGCAGCCCGAAACGAAATCAGGCGCAGGAATACAGGCGCTACGTGCTTTCAGAGGCACGTGACACTGGCGACACCGCTAACATCCAAACTCTGAGCTGCTATTAAGAAATTTATATTGGAATTAAATAACCAATAAAACTTTGTCCTACCTGGAAATCTTCATACTTCAGGACTTCATGCTCATGATGTGCAGCCGCGGGCGGAGCCCTGGGCGCCGGCGCCGCGAGCCGCACGGAGCTGCAGAGACACTCACCAGCCCGCTATGTGCAGATGATGATGTGCAGCCGCGGGCGGAGCCCTGGGCGCCGGCGCCGCGAGCCGCACGGAGCTGCAGAGACACTCACCAGCCCGCTATGTGCAGATGATGATGTGCAGCCGCGGGCGGAGCCCTGGGCGCCGGCGCCGCGAGCCGCACGGAGCTGCAGAGACACTCACCAGCCCGCTATGTGCAGATGATGATGTGCAGCCGCGGGCGGAGCCCTGGGCGCCGGCGCCGCGAGCCGCACGGAGCTGCAGAGACACTCACCAGCCCGCTATGTGCAGATGATGATGTGCAGCCTCGGGCGGAGCCCTGGGCGCCGGCGCCGCGAGCCGCACGGAGCTGCAGAGACACTCACCAGCCCGCTATGTGCAGATGATGATGTGCAGCCGCGGGCGGAGCCCTGGGCGCCGGCGCCGCGAGCCGCACGGAGCTGCAGAGACACTCACCAGCCCGCTATGTGCAGATGATGATGTGCAGCCGCGGGCGGAGCCCTGGGCGCCGGCGCCGCGAGCCGCACGGAGCTGCAGAGACACTCACCAGCCCGCTATGTGCAGATGATGATGTGCAGCCGCGGGCGGAGCCCTGGGCGCCGGCGCCGCGAGCCGCACGGAGCTGCAGAGACACTCACCAGCCCGCTATGTGCAGATGATGATGTGCAGCCTCGGGCGGAGCCCTGGGCGCCGGCGCCGCGAGCCGCACGGAGCTGCAGAGACACTCACCAGCCCGCTATGTGCAGATGATGATGTGCAGCCGCGGGCGGAGCCCTGGGCGCCGGCGCCGCGAGCCGCACGGAGCTGCAGAGACACTCACCAGCCCGCTATGTGCAGATGATGATGTGCAGCCGCGGGCGGAGCCCTGGGCGCCGGCGCCGCGAGCCGCACGGAGCTGCAGAGACACTCACCAGCCCGCTATGTGCAGATGATGATGTGCAGCCTCGGGCGGAGCCCTGGGCGCCGGCGCCGCGAGCCGCACGGAGCTGCAGAGACACTCACCAGCCCGCTATGTGCAGATGATGATGTGCAGCCGCGGGCGGAGCCCTGGGCGCCGGCGCCGCGAGCCGCACGGAGCTGCAGAGACACTCACCAGCCCGCTATGTGCAGATGATGATGTGCAGCCGCGGGCGGAGCCCTGGGCGCCGGCGCCGCGAGCCGCACGGAGCTGCAGAGACACTCACCAGCCCGCTATGTGCAGATGATGATGTGCAGCCGCGGGCGGAGCCCTGGGCGCCGGCGCCGCGAGCCGCACGGAGCTGCAGAGACACTCACCAGCCCGCTATGTGCAGATGATGATGTGCAGCCGCGGGCGGAGCCCTGGGCGCCGGCGCCGCGAGCCGCACGGAGCTGCAGAGACACTCACCAGCCCGCTATGTGCAGATGATGATGTGCAGCCGCGGGCGGAGCCCTGGGCGCCGGCGCCGCGAGCCGCACGGAGCTGCAGCCCGACAGCACACACACGGCGCGCCCCCCCGCGCCCTCCACGCCCGCGCCGCCCCCGCCGCCCGCGCCCAGCTGGCAGCCGTCGCCGTGGCCGCAGTACCTGCAAAAAAAAATATTACATGGTCGTTTTATAGGTGAGAAAGAATACCCTTGGAGTTTCTTGCCCGTTCTTCTCCATAGGAACCTACTACGCTTTGAAATGTGCAACTAGCTTCATCTTTCTGACTGACCGACCCCTTGACAGTTCAGAAGTGCCTGTAGTTGGTTTATTTGAATTAAATGCTTTGAATTTGAGTTTAAGGAAGAGGGAACCGGACGCTCCTCTTGTAACCAGGCCTCTTTCTGAATAATATTCTTCATCTTAAACCGAAAGCAGTTCCCCTCCCAGTGTAGACACCTCCACGACTGACATCATGCGGTTCAGACTCTTCTCTCTATAAGTCACTAGCTGCGCCCCGCGGTTTCACCCGCGTAAGTCTCGATCCCGTGGGAATATCGGGATAAAAAGTATCCTATATCCAATTCCAGCTCATGGTGCAGATGCCCTTTGCCAAATTTCATCCAAATCCGTTCAACCGTTTTAGCGTGAAAACTTAACAAACAAACTAACTCACTTTTTCTAGTTAGGATTCTTTTGCCCTTATCCCAATTTATTTATGGTCGGCGCAAAAAGTCTATTTCTTCCATACTTTTCTATTAATCATCATCTTGGTAGTCATCCCCTTTCTAGCCATATTATCTTCCACACAGTCCATCCATCGTTTCTTTGGTCTTTCCCTACTCTTATAGCCCTCCACATTCATACTGAAAACTTTCCTCACGAGATTTTCCACATTCTTCCTCATCACATGCCCATAGCATGACAGCCGATTCTTCTCCACAAGTTCCTGATTAAATTATTTACGCCTTCAATACTCACAAGAACACATCAGCTTCACTAAGGTGTGAGATGAAGTCTTGCGCTGAAGGCGGTTCCCCGACATGCCCCTTCCAGTCAGGACACCAGTACTCCACGAATGACGTCATGCGGTTTTCCATACGGTCCAGATTCTTCTCTGTAAGTTGTTGTTTGATACAAGGGTAGAAAACGTGTGGGAATAATCCCCGAAATTCAAATTTTCTTAAGCTTTTTACAATTTGCATGTCAGTGTCAGGTTGTATTTTTATTTCTATACGATTCGCGACAACAACAAATATGTATTTACAGAGTTTTAAACATTTAAGCTATAAACACAAAAATACTTTATTCCACTGACTGTAACTTTAGTATTTATTATAAGTGATTTTGGAAAACTGACTTTAATTTCTACTTATAAAGTTTACTTTCAGCAGTAATATTTTTAATACCTTTTCAATAGTACAGTTAACCACGTCAGTCGTAACACTTCAACAAAGATTCTATAAAAACCGCCATTTATGCTACGAAATAAAGCAGCCGTCAAATTAAAGTTATTAATCTATGGAACTGCGGTAACTGTAACTACTATCCGTTCAGAAATCAACCAAATCCACACAAAATTAAAGTTCATATTTGATAAAGTTCATATTGATTTAAACAAGGTTTTAGAACAAGCATTTGAAGACCATACCTGGATTGATGACGTATCTGCCGACGTCACACTTGGCCGCGAAGTACCCATCGATGACGTCACTCTCATGTATCTTGTACAGGTAGTACAGGAAGTGAATGTTCTCCATCCGGGAGACGGGATGCTGGTTCAATATGGGGAGAGTCTCCCATGGAAATGTGTCTAGCATCTGAAATTAAAGAACAGAAGAGGTTAAATGATATGTTTATACGGTTGTCTGTTTGCTTACATACCAGCTTTTAGTTTTGTCGATTTGTTTACCACGCCATCGCATATAATTTATATATTTGATGTATACAAAATATTATAAAACAGTTTTAAAAGAGTATCAGTGGAGTTTCTTGCCCATTCTTCTCCATACAAAAGTTACCTTTTGGAACGGGCGACTAGAATCAGTTCTATTTCTTTGTTTTTCACGTTTAAAGGTGCCTTTTATGTGCCTAATTGAAATAAATTATTTGACTTTGACGTTGACTACCAAGAAATACAGATTGACTAAAACATTCTGTTGCGCAGACGTTCAGAGGTTCGTGTATTTAGATGTTTGTGCTCTCAGCACCAAAATACGGATCTAATATGTCCTTGACTAAAAGTTATCTACATAAAGATAATGATAAAGCATTCTCATCTGTATTTCTCATACATTAGTCAAAATACTTTAGTTCCGATGCTCACATATGGCCCGTCTTCTTCTTTTCGTGTAGTTAGTGACTAACCTGGTGTCAGAGTTTAAAAGCCGCCATGGGCCTCTGACTTGGCTTCACATGCCGTCGAGAATCTCTCAGGCAGCCGGATTCCTCACGATGTTTTCCTTCACCGTTTTTGAAGCAAGTGATAATTATACAATACGCACATAAATCCCAAAAGTCAGAGGTACGTGACTTGGGTTCTAACTCGAGACTTATGACTTGGCTGTCTGAGGGTCACACCACTAGGCTATCACTGCTCCAGTCTACATGGACTGCTACAAATCCAATTTTTTTTTTTTTAACGGCAACCGGTGACTTCACTAAACTTTACGCCCGTGCAAAACTTCAAATAAAAAAATAAAACTTAAAACTCCCCTCGAGTCACCCAGATCTTACACGGAGGTTCTGTACAAACCAGAAGACTTAGTAAACTTTTGGAGGGAGGTGGGCTGGTTGGAATAACCCCCAACGGCTGCCATAGCCCACACACAATAGTCCACCTTAGGGACTAAGTGCGGAAACCAAACCCGTAACATAGAACATAGAAGCTTAAAACTCACCTCATCTACAATAAGTATGACCGGATGTCTCTTAGCCTTCTTCAGACCCCATTCATCATTATCTTTGACCTGAGACGCAGCCTGAGAAAACCCCCGAATACCATCAACTAAACTAAAATGATGAATCTTCTCAAAACTCTTCGACAAACATTTTAAACAAAGTTCGTTTAGAAATCTAAACTCTTTGGTGCAACTGCCGCATTCTATATCCAAAACTTGCCGAACGTCTTCAGTGCTGCCATGTTCGGTTAATATTCTTCTGATGCAGGATTTAATTTGTTGTGATTGCAACACTGGGCAACATTCTATTAGGTTGTAGAGAAGGATTTTTTGTTTTTGCGTTAGTCTGATGAAACTGGAAAAGAAATTTCTAGATTAAGAAATATTTAAAACGACTAATGTCCACTGTAAAGGGCGCTTTTGTATGTTGCAATGGTTTGCTCACATTGACGCCTAATTGATTGTACCGAAACTTACGTTGTCGCAGCGTCGCAAAATACACTATATCACTACTACTCTCTCTACTCCTGCACTACACTCACTTCACTTACTTTTTTACTCTCTCTACTCTTGCACTACACTCACTTCACTCTCTCTACTCTTGCACTACACTCACTTCACTCTCTCTACTCTTGCACTACACTTACTTCACTCACTTCTTTACTCTTTCACTGTACTTATCTATATCACCACAAGGAAAGGGGTTCAATTATCTTCTATTTTTTGTTTTTAATCGGCGTACTCGCCTGAATGCATGGTTTGCAATGAATGAGGTCTACGATGGAACAAACGTGCCCAGAAGACAGTTGTTGACTTTCATTAATTATAAGTATGAATACTTACCCCCAATCCAGTATAGTGGTGTCAACTAATTTGACTACTTTGTCTTTCAAAGTCTTGTCGACTAACTTGCCGGTGAGCAAACATCCCCAGCCTCCGAGCCATTCTTTGTCCATCACATTGATTACACTCTGAAAATAATGTAATCCATACTAATATTTTAAATCTGTCTGTATGTCACCTTTTCACGCCTAAACCACTGAACGGATTTCGACAAAATTTGGCAAGGAGTTAGATGAGACATAGGGTATTTTTTATCGACATACCACGCGGGCGAAGCTGCGGGTGGAAGCTAGTAATATTATAAATGCGAAAGTGAGTTTGTTTGTTTGTTACGCTTTAACGCTAAAACGGCTGAACGGATTTGGATGAAATTTGGCACAGAGTTAGAGCTTGACCTCGAGAAGGACATAGGATACGTTTTATCCCTAGACCCCCAGGGGATCGAGAACTACACGGGTGAAACCGCGGGGCACAGCTAGTCTGTAATATTTATGGTGTACATAATAAACAGTATTCTATTCTATTCTACATTTATGTAGAAGGAGATCTTTGCCCAGAACAGATTGCAAAGCAATCATAATGATAATAATGAGGTATTCATATCCTACAGTGCACTGCACTCTGTTAGTTACATGAAGGACGAATCAATTGTATAAATGATGTCATTTAACAATGCAAGCCGAACCGCGAAGATGTCAATATTTGTATGTATTACCACCAGAATACACGCGAAATTTCGCGGAATTATTATTTATATTTTTATTTCATATTCTTTTTGGCACCTCTTTAGGTCATGAACTATCCGCATATCAAAAAAAATTGGCTTAGATCTTAAGGGGGAGGCGAGAAAATTGATTCGCTGTTACAATGTACAATAGATTCGAGATTCCGAAGGATTTTTAAATGACTGTCAATGGTCGAACATCACGCTTGTATACCCTGAAAGGATAAGCAGAGATGTAATAGTACACCCACATTTCGCCAGATGTTTTAGATTCCATGAAACCGAGGAGTCTACTGCCATTAACCTAGCACAAAATTCAGACTCTAACCTTTTATTGAGAAATTCCAAACCCAGTAACACTTTACTAAACATAAGGATCGAACGCAAGATCAAGCATGCAAAATGCAGAAGCCCTTGCGAGGATTCTTTTTCGTGCGTTGGATTTTCAACGCAAAGTTGAAAATGTGTTTTTTCAACGCACTGGGATGCACTCTGTTGGATTGTCAACCCTCGGCTCAACAACGATAGTTGAAAATCCAGTGCGCGCTAAAATCGCGCCGCGATATTTTTACGTCCGTGACGGACGTGGGGTTACAGAAAATATAGTTTTATTTATTTATTTAATTACATACTAACTTTTGTCCGCTTCTTCGCCGCGGTGGAGGTCAGTAATTACCCCACAGGGTCGTAGTACTGGGATTTTGTGAATAATAATAAAATAATAAATAAATATCCTATGTCCTAACTCTAGACATGTCTATCCGTGTGCTAAACATCCAAGTTCGTTCAGCGGTTATGGTGTTAAAAAGTAACTGACAGAGAAAGACAAACAGACAGACAACCAGACAGACAGAGTTACTTTCGCAATTTTTAATTCGCATAGTTTCGCGTATTACCTTCATTCGTAAATCAATATCCTCTCTTCGACTCCAATAATTCAGTACAAGGCGCTTGTTGTTCAGGAACTGAGCATTATCTATAGTTTTATAGTTTTCATCTAGTAAAGAGTATAGTTCGGTGAAAAGAGGTCTCTCGCCTTCTGGAATTGTTAAAGAAACAGTAAATATTCAAATGTTCCAGTTAGTCTGTATCATCCCACTGCTGGGCAAAGGCCTCTCCCCATGATGTCCAGTGCTTGCGATCCAAGTAATAATGTGAACCACTGGTTGTTTGTTTTGACCAGAGGCCCTAGATAAGGTGATATTCTATCAGCGATAACGATGATAGAAAAGGCAAAAATGTATAGAACTGACATAAGCTATCGAAAAGCGTTGAAAGTCATTGTAGAAATACGAAACGCTTTCGAAGCGATTGTCACTTGTCTAGGCCCACAGCTCGTCCCGCCATCTTCTACGGGGCCTAATATTAAAATTTTGTCTGTATTTATTACGTACAGTCAACCGCAACGGTCACAATTTGACATTAACAACGCATTTAAGTCGTAGCAGTAAGGGCGATTTTTGTAGTGCAAGTGTTACTCATGATGTGCGGTTGACTGTATGTAAAGTAACTTTTAATATAATTGTAAAAATAATGCTTACGTACAAAAAAAACCTCTGTATAATTTCCACGGAAACATAAGGCACCCATTCAGCGTCCTAATTGGATAACACATGATCAATCACAATCTGAATCATTTTGAAGGATATTGCTAATCCATTGCTTCATCATTTTCGTAAAATTTGTCTGCTCAACAACGTAAATAACGCAATGAATGTTGTTGAACTGTCAACATGAAACAGATTGGGGTTGATCATGTGTTACGCAGTTAAGAGTGCTGGTCATTTGCTTTAACTGTCTAAAATCATAGCATTTAATTCGTTACCAACACCTAGAATCATGAGTGAAGAGTGGCCATTCTTTACCAGTAATCATACAAAAAAGTCAACCAACAACAGAACCACAGAATAGATAGGTACTGAAAGCCGGACCTATACAATGAGCGAAAACACACGCACACATAGACAAGACTACGTACAGCAAGTGCAAGTGCACTCGCGACTGGCATTGTTTGAGATCGCCGTGCGTACGCGTCTATGTGTACGTGCGCCTGTTTCCGTTCATTGTAAGGAGTCGACCTTCTGTACCTATCTTATTTGTGATGGAACCGGTATATTCTGCCATAGAAAACTTACCTTTAGTAACATTAGCAGGTATGTGGACAGTCATGGGACCTAAGCCTGCATCCTCCAAGTAATCATTGGTGAACATGCTCAAGAATATTGAGTCTACATCCGTTCTATACTCAATCAATGATTTTAAGTTCTCGTTAGGATTGTACGGTACGGTCAATTGTACTACGGTCCATTCTGGAATGAGAACATTAGAAAGTGAAGCAGGTGAACTTTGATTTGGTAACTAAAAACTTTAACATAAAAAGACCTGCCAAGTGCGAGTCGAACCACGCACAGTGAAGGGTTCCGTAGTTGGGATTTTGTATTTCATAGTATTTCTAGAAAAAAAACTATGAAAAATAAAGCTATTACTGCGATTGTAACCAAAAATAACCCATAAAGATCTCAAAAACGATTGAGTTAAATAAAAAAAGTCACTTGGAAACATTTATAACCCACTAGCTTACTCGTATGTGCATTGAATTATCAAATCATTTTGAACAAGCATTTTGAGAAATATTTTATTTTACACACACTAAAAACTGAAAATCCAACAAGAAATAAGAATCAAGGTATATTTTACAAAGACACATGATGATATAGTAAGACAACTTTACAAAACTTCACATTACCTTTAGGTAATTCTTTCAGAATCTTCTGAAAGTTGTCAACATTATTCTCTTTGGAGAAGCGAAGATATTTCTTGTGTAAAGGCGCCTCCTCTTCTATTGCAAATGACTCCAAAACATTTGTTATGTTGTCTGTACCATCTGAGAGCAAATCTAAAATCTTTGCTTCCTTCTTTGATCTAAAAAATATCATTATAATTTTTTTATAATCATCAAGGATATTATTATAGTCCGTTTATTTGAGTTCTGTACGCAAAGGGTGCCAACGGGACCGTAGAATCACATAGAACTGACCAGACGGACAGACAGCAGCTTTGGCTGTCCGCCCGTCTGATCAGTTAGCGGGCTGTATGTCATGAACCGTAATAGGTAGATAGTTGAAATTTTCACAAGAGTATGTATTTCTATTGCCCCTATAAAAACAAAAAATAAATTAAAATAGAAATTAAATGGGGTCCCCTGTAAAGGCTATTTTAATGTTGCTTTTCTACAGTTAGTAATGTTCATAAAGACAAAACAAATACTTACATAGGATTTGCATCTATTAAATCTTTTACAGGTTTTATGTAACAGGTTATTTTGTGCAGTTTACTCCCTAAAAAAAAAAAAAATTATTTAATTAAAACTAACAATACGCCAGTGCCAGGAGTTTTACTAACTTTACTTGAATGATTCAGCACATCAAATGCAAACCTCATCGTATATCACACAATATTATCAATGGCACCTTATTTTAATTTTGTTTGTAAATCCGCCATTCATTTAGAGAAAATTAGCAGAGTTTGCAAGCGCAACTGTTAAGTACGTTCGATTCTCAGGTTGAGCAGAGTTAATGTGTTATGCCATCAGGAATTTCTGAGCAGCAGCTGAAGTCTGGATTTGTGGCCAGTTCAGGGCAATTAACACAACCTCAAGGCTCTTTGGGAGGGACATGGGATTTAGCATTACTGGTGAAATGTGAGTATCCTATAAGTACTTCTCTGCCCACCCCTTTGAGGATTACAGGTGTGATATTAATATTAAGATGTTGTTGTTTATAGAAAATATAGAAGTAACTAAGGAGTTTGGTACCTTTTATTTATAAATATTATACATACCAGCGGCCTTTAGCTGTTCATCTCTATAAACAGCCATAGTCCTTAGTGAAGCTGATGATGCCTCACTCAAATGGAATGCACATCCCACGTCATCACTGTCCGCTAGACATTCTTCAGCCATAAGTTTCCTACCACCTTGAAAGGCAGAATAATTAAAAATATCTTTACACATTACTCATAGAAAAAAACAACAAAGATCTTTTGTCTTGGAAATACGTGATAGATTAGTTCACTCATTTCTACAGTTATCTTTAGCAGTTGATATTAATATTTAGATATGATTATTTTAACATAAAAATGTGATGCCAAAAACTTACTTTGATAATTCGGCCCGTTAGGAGTCGGAGGCACTTCATGAACATATTTATTCAATATGTTTTTGAACAAAGGCTTCGTAAAGTTAATCTCATTTGTAAATATATCGAAATCTTCCATAGTTTTAGGCACTTTTCAACTTTTATTTGAACTAACGAATGTTTGTGCTGGTTTGTGCAATGTTTTCAAAATTCAAATTTGACATTACAATTTGCGTTCCAAACTTCTAACATTGTTTATGAACACACGCTTGTTGGTTTCTGTTTCATAGTGCGTAAAGGTGACAAAGATAGAAGACATGCTCTTGTTATAAATGCTAATAGCTGTTTTTATTGGAACGCGGTTCTCATTTTGACATTTCGAAATCCGTTAAATACTGCGTTCCGATTTACAAAGGCAGGACGATAATTCTGGAAGACTGAAGCAATAAATTATAATGCTTATTACTAGCACTATCTGAATCACGAAACATTTTATTTATAATTTTTTTTTCTGAAATTAATGCAGTCTTGTATTTTTTTTTTAATAGTAAGTAAGTAACAACACGTTACAATTCTAGAAATTGCGTGCTGATTCATTGCAATTAGCTTGGTGTACTTATGTATTTCTGTCGAACTTTCTATTTGCCGTCTATTTATGAATATTAATTAGACATCGCCATTGATATGCCATAATGTATTATGCAAACTGCATTGCTGTAAGTACACACCTGTGTGTACGTTACCCCAGCAGGAAAGTGTCTCCTAGAGTTATATGAATGGAACATTTAATTGGTGCCTTAGCTGCTGTAAATGTGCCCCCACATAAAAAATGTGTGCCCCCTTTCGTTTTGGAAAAAAACGGAAAAAACGATTCCTGCTGGGGTAACGTTTTTCTAGCAGGAAAATTCTAAACGAATGATCGGAGAGAGAAAAATTGTGCATGGCCAGATAGCTTATATGTGTGCCAAAATGTGCCCCCAAAAATAAAATCTGTGCCCCTTCAGGTTTTCGAGATATTGCATTTCCTGCTGGAGTAACGTTTTGCAGAATCGTATATCTCTAAAACCATTGCATGTGCCCCTGTAGAATAAACATACACGAGTAGCTCTTAATGTGTGCCCCTCAGTGCCCCAATTAGATTTAAGAAAATATTTATAGTTTTCAAGTTATCACGGTTTTATGAAAACCCGAAAAAACATCGCAGCGTCTAAATGAGAGAAGGTATAAGTTCGCTGAAAACTGTTTTCGGTCCTTCTTGACGCTAATAATAACCATAAAAAGTTTCAAAACTGTTAATGCATGCGTTTTTGAATAATCTTGCTAAAAGTCAAAACGATGGTGTCATAACTTTGACGGCAAAATACAAGGAACCGGCTCAATCCCAGATGTGTAGGTGTAAACCAAAATCTTGTGCCTTTAGTCAAAATTATATGGTGAAAATATTCAGCTTGGGATGTTTCGCATTAAGTAAATATTAACAAAAAACCAAAATATGTAAACAACGGCTGGTTATCCGACCAAATTCGAATGACTACTAAAAAGCGACGGATTCATACATATCGATGACCTTCTTTACTTTACTCACTAACCGGTTCACACGTGTTGTGCCTGAGTACACTGAAGTAGAAAAGTAATAAGTAATAAAATAAAGTGGTTATTGGATTATATTCCACTAGCTGTTTCTGTGACTTTACACATGATTAAGTACATTATAAATAGTAGCCTAAGTGCTATTCCAAGGTAAGCTATCTTCTCCATTCTAAATTTAATTAAAATAGATTCAGTAATTTATGTGTGGGAACGAAAGAAATACATCCAGATATTTGCCAGGTCTTTGATACAAAATTTGATTGGCCCCGATGTTTAAAAAAAATATAGTTCATGAAATGTGTGATGAATACCTACTACGAAAAAGAGGTAGCTCTTTTTTGTATAAACATAAAAAGCCCGTATTTGTCTTTATTATATTTTTAGACTAAGATGAAAAACTGATCAGTGATTTAAATAATAATGACTACACAACGTGCAAATAATTCCTAATATTTATAGGTAGAAAATTTGATCTGTGATTTGATGCAATAATTACTTTAAGAATTAAAGTTAAGGGAATAAAAATAATAATTTCCACATCAACAAGCTGTTTCATTTAATATGGTCACAAGGCGCATTTAATATATATTTTTAATTAGCCCCCAAAACTTTTGAACGTGTCTGTACGGACAACAGCTCAGGTATAATACGTCCAATAAAGAAGGTCATCGATATGTATGAATCCGTCGCTTTTTAGTAGTCATTCGAATTTGGTCGGATAACCAGCCGTTGTTTACATATTTTGGTTTTTTGTTAATATTTACTTAATGCGAAACATTCCAAGCTGAATATTTTCACCATATAATTTTGACTAAAGGCACAAGAATTTGGTTTACACCTACACATCTGGGATTGAGCCGGTTCCTTGTATTTTGCCGTCAAAGTTATGACACCATCGTTTTGACTTTTAGCAAGATTATTCAAAAACGCATGCATTAACAGTTTTGAAACTTTTTATGGTTATTATTAGCGTCAAGAAGGTCCGAAAACAGTTTTCAGCGAACTTATACCTTCTCTCATTTAGACGCTGCGATGTTTTTTCGGGTTTTCATAAAACCGTGATAACTTGAAAACTATAAATATTTTCTTAAATCTAATTGGGGCACTGAGGGGCACACATTAAGAGCTACTCGTGTATGTTTATTCTACAGGGGCACATGCAATGGTTTTAGAGATATACGATTCTGCAAAACGTTACTCCAGCAGGAAATGCAATATCTCGAAAACCTGAAGGGGCACAGATTTTATTTTTGGGGGCACATTTTGGCACACATATAAGCTATCTGGCCATGCACAATTTTTCTCTCTCCGATCATTCGTTTAGAATTTTCCTGCTAGAAAAACGTTACCCCAGCAGGAATCGTTTTTTCAGTTTTTTTCCAAAACGAAAGGGGGCACACATTTTTTATGTGGGGGCACATTTACAGCAGCTAAGGCACCAATTAAATGTTCCACTCATATAACTCTAGGAGACACTTTCCTGCTGGGGTAACGTACACCACACCTGTTGAAGCTTGCATTAATATTTAAAACATCGATGTTTTAATAAGTACTTAGGTAAGTACTTACCCGCATCGTTGATGCAAAATCGAACATTATACTTTCACAACCATGTGTACAAAGTAGCTACTAAAACAATCCCTAATGTCACGTTTACAAAACTGGTATTTCTCCGTGGGGTAAGCTTTATTTTTGGTTGACAGTGGGTAGGTAAGTACCTAAACTAACCCCGATAATAAATTTTTATTACCGATTTCCAACAGCTCTGTATTTTGTTACATTCCATTTCAAACGCAGAACAGCAACTGTGCTGAATCGAGGACCTTACGCTCGCTGGCCGCGCTTGCAACATTTGAAGTTTTGAACCAAGTGGCCCTATAAATTAAATGGATACTCGTACTTTTCGGGTAGGCAGAAAAGAGATTATTTGTAAATTAATAGAACATAGGTATTTTACAACTTTTTATTTCATAATAAACATAAACAATGCGCAAATGAGTTAACCGTCGATTTGCCACATTACATTATTACCGACTTTCACGTCGTAAGCAATTATACTCTTGGTAAGTAGGGTAAAATAAAAGTTTCTAAAGATTTTTAAGTTAAAAATAACTGAAAATGGTTACGCTTATATTGACTAACAAAATGCTCCTTACAAATAGTACAAAAAATATTAGTGGCACTGATAAACATTCTACAAAATCATACAAAATGTGTACACAGAATATTTTAGTAAATTGTGCAAATGTATAAGGCACAAAATGTATAATTTAAACTTCGAACAAGAAATATGGCCGAAAAACTTTAAAAAATACAATTGATTATGCTTATAAAAGTGCCTAATAATTTTATAGATACAAATAAAAGGAGGTAAACTTGAGTATATGTGACGGAAAATGCAAATACAAACAGTGGACATTCTTTGCATTTACTAACGATTTGAACATGTTAGTGAGTGGACATTTCCAAAATAAAGGATTCAATACTGATGATTAATACATGACGGAGTATCTACACCGGTAGGTACATGTATTGCTATATTTAATGAGGCCTAACAAGATGGATCGTCGGACCGCACCGAGAGAGCAACTCGTCATTTAAACAATTTGTATCAGGTAGTTACTGAAACTTTACAAAAAAAAGCAACTAAAAACATTATCACGTAAATTGCACTTATTTTACACGTAATCGCATACCACCGGGTATCGCGACCTATTTGTTAAGCCTCATGTAAACAACGATAATATGCTCAACTGTAAACATGCCGCCAACTCAGTTTCATGAAACTGATTACTGAATGCCCGAAACGCTTAGAATAATGTCGCGTCTTAGGAATCGTGTCGAAATCTAGCAAAACTCGTTGCCATGGTTCATTGCACAAAAAAATTGACTTTTGTCGAAGGAGATATGATATTATATGCTTTTACTAATAATACCTACCTAAAAAATATATTTTATCACACATGTTTATTGCGTTAAGTCAAAGTTTTGAAACTAGTGCAGGAAGACCGTTTTTGCGGCACGCCTACAGTAGCAATAAGTTTTTGTTCAGTGTAGAAAGTAAGGTACAATTTCAATACAAAGCAATGTAGTTTTGCTATAGGTAATAAAAAAAGCAAAAAGCATTTTAAAATATCACTTAATTTTTAACACATTTCTACTTAACCATAACACAAAAATAAACTATTCGAATGAATTCAACATGTTTAGAAATATTTTCGTTTATCTATTACGAATCTTTTCGTAAACCACGTGTGTTGAAGACGAAAACATTAATAGATTCTGAGACTGAGAACTACTTATCTAGTTAGTGTTTCGTGGTAAGTTTAGTTCATTTTATAAATCTTGTATACCAAAGTGTTATTCACACAACAAATCTCATCTAAACTTTGTGTTACAGAATTACTACTAAATATGTATAAAAACCTACTAATTCATATATTAATTGAATATAAAGGCATTCGTCGGATATGACTCGAAGGCACATTTTTTAAACAAAATTTAGGATATAACCGTCGCGGTTATCCATCACAAGTACGTTATAACGTTAATTTGCATATCTACGTAACAAACGCGTCTACCGTATGTCTCTATAACATTCTACGTGAAATAAAGTTTTAAATCCATTTCTCCAAGCACCTCATACTACGATAAAACATCTCTTTCAATAACACTAACCCTATACCACTTTTTAATATTTTTTTTAAACGTGATTAATAATTATTCTACTAGTAAATCTAACGTTTTATAAATATTTTACAATAATAATAAAACAAAACTTTATTGTATACACCTATTATTGCCCTCTTCGATATAGGTTCAGTAGTGTCGACGCTACTAAACATAGCGTATAAATAAATAAATAGGTATATACAGTTGACTTACTAAAGATAACGGAAAGACGCTCGATCATATCGTGATTCGCAAGATTTAAAAGATTATG
The DNA here is from genome assembly GCA_949152455.1 of Lithophane leautieri. Lineage (NCBI taxonomy): Eukaryota > Metazoa > Arthropoda > Insecta > Lepidoptera > Noctuidae > Lithophane > Lithophane leautieri. The sequence continues at coordinate 13,920,921 of OX424478.1, forward strand.
CATGCTTATCAAAATTTATCTTATTTACAATTCAGAGTAGATCGAGAAAAAAGGCCTTGAAATCTATCACATTTAAGTTTGGGATACTTAACAGGCAATAGCCAACATAAAATAAATTACTATAAAACTTGAAAAACAGCAAATACTGTCATTTCCAGATGTAGGAATTAAGTAGCTGTTCTATTATGCGAATTACTGTTGCATTTATTCGAGTGTACGCGTTCGTCTCCGCTCAAATGAACATATAGCGTAGGCGTTATACACTTGGCAATGCACGACCTCACAACACGCTTAATTTATTCTATCTCGTACAATCGCACCGCTATCATACCCCCGCAGAACTAGTTCAAAGTAATAAGTGATTTAAGAAGCGCGGGGGCCGGCGAAATACCATCAAACTTAAAAATATATAAAATGATCACATACATACACAGTTCCGAAACTAAATTGTGGCACTCAGAAAATGGAAGTACAATAATAGCCTGAGTGTCGATCAAGACATGTTGTTGATGCCCACCCTCTTGCTCAAAGGGGACGCATCAAGGATCCTTTCGTTTGCTTTGTCCTCCTCCCTGAAGTGAATTCGCGTGATCACAATGTCCCCTGTGCTAAGAGTTTGCGAGCCAACCTCGGTTTTCTTAGTTTCATTGAGATCATTGCACTTAATTTCATCATAAGTGGAATTATGGCATCTGCAGCTACAGCTTTTCCTATCTGGCTCTCCTAAGTTCAAAATTTGGCTTAGATTGGACCAATCCTTGTTTTTGAGCAATGGCAGTGTTTGTTCCATTGTTTGTGAGAATTTATCCTCCAACTCTCCACTGAGGGGAGCGACAGCCGATAGAATAGCCTCAAGGCGATTAATTTTCTCTACTTTATCCATGTTTGTATCTGATAAGATTTCATCCATCATCTGCATGGATTCTGTGAGACTTGGTGGCTGTGTGGAGTGTGGGGATGATATTGGATCAGAAGGGTTGGACTCTAAGCTGGCCATTTCATTTTCTCTTTCATCATCATCTGAATCAGAATCCTTTTCATGTCCAATAGCTTCCAGTTTTTCCAATTTCTTGGATATTTTGTGACAACCCTTCAATTTCTCTTTTTCCTCTTCAGTGAGTTCAATGTATCTGAGCAGTCTAATTTCTCTGTTGCTCAGGACAATATTCTTAGTTGTTTCAGCCAGTTTCTGCTTCAGCTCACCAACTTCTGTGTTAATTTTTCGTTGTCTCTTGCGCAATTTAACTTCAGTTGGCTGAATATGCATAAATACTTGCTCATTGCTCAGTTCTTCAAATAGCTGCTGATTCTCAGGCTTAATATTGCTTGACATGAAAGCATAAATTGCTGGATTGACCAAAGATAGGACATCTGAAGCAGAATAAATGATCATATCTTTTGTCAATGGTCTCCTTGCCCAGTAACGTTGGTCCCTGCGATACACATTTTTCAATTGTTCCTTCATGGGGTTCATAGGTGCATTATACAATTCACATAAGGCATTGAGACTTAGATTCTTGACTTTGTATACAGGCACACATTGTTGTTGCAACTGTAACACAGCATGAGCAGCTTGTGTGTCGAAAACATTCTTCAAAACAATCTCAAATTGATTGTGTAAATTGACTGAATCATTCCTACAGTCATGTATAATTTTAACAACATTTTCACTCTCTAGTAATTCCTTAATTTTACCCTCCACTACCATGCTTGGACATGCCATTATATCTAGTATGTACACTTCGCCATTCATGGTGGCTATTTGACACAATGTCAACACTCCTTTGAGGCCAAGGTTTATTCCTTCACAGTCAAAGGAAACAATGTTTTTTGCATTGCGTTTGGGCACCATAATGCTTTCAATTAGCGTGGCACATTCCCTTACATTAGCTATGACAGTTGTGCACTGGAGCACCTTCTGGCGCCATGCCTCACCCATCACATTATTCCTTAAGCTTGGAGTACCATTTGTTTCTTCAGCACTTCGTGCATTCAAATGATTGTTGACCCTGTCACGGACCATGTTCTCTGCCAAATTCTTTATGACAATAGAATTGATTCTTTGCTTCAGAGTCTGGTTTGCAATGTTAGCTTGAGGTCCTCGGGGAGATTCAATAGGACTGAGTATTCTGTTGTTTGCCGGACTCTTTTTGCCATCTGATGGAGTTGGACTCTCAACTGTGGGGGGAATTGGGGACATAGGCTTCTCCTCGACCACAGGCTTTGGTACATCAGTCTTTGCTTTAGCTTTTGCATTAAGATACATAACAGGTATTTTTGGTTTACTAATAAGTGTGACCAAGTTCGATTGAACGTGGAACGAGTCTGAAAATATTTTTAAGAATGCACTCAAATCTGCAGGCGACTTGAACATTTGATACCAATACTCTTGTGGGAAACGTGACACAATGAGATGGAAGAGCTGATCAACCATCACAGGGCCTTTAGCTTCTATGCACTGTGCAACATAGTCTAATAACTGTTGGGCAGTATCTGTGTTAATATTAGCTACAGGTAGATTGTGGAATTGTTCAGAATTTGTGTGTGCGTTACCTCTCCTATGATTCTCACTGACTAGAACGACGTTGTCATCGATGATCTGGAAGGCGTCAGGATGCTTCAGCAGGAAATCCTTGAACTCCTTGATCCTCTGGCCGGAGATGTGACGCACCTGCGGAGAGGCCTGACTGCGGTGGCCGAGGAGGCTCTTGATCGGCACCTCGGTGCCCTCGCCGTACTGGACCATCTTGCCCGCGAAGTACTCCTTCGCTTCCTCGATGTAGTCGTTGTTGGATGAGGCGCCAGCCCCACAAGGGTGCTTCTGGAACGTGTTGATATCAACATAGTCCCCGTCTATGCTGAACAACGCCGGGTATTGAGCCAGGAACTTCTTCAAGCCTGACTGCGACCCGCCAGCAATCTGTCGCATCTCCTTGGTGAATCCTTTGGCACCAAACTGGCAGGAAAGATCGTGCAACGTGCGCGGCTCGCCTTTGTCGAGCAGGCGTTCCACAAAGAACAACAGAGTAAGGTTCCTAGCGAGCTCATATTCCATTGATTCCATTTCCCTGCAGTTGGTGCCAATGTGTTTAACTTAAACTAAATTTTTTCTACGTATATGTGTCACCCACAACACCATGAAATTTTTCTTTTCTATCCGCACCTGAGCCATAGATTATAGATGAAAGTGTTGAGCTGATAATACCAAAACAAACTACTAAAAACTCATGACGTTGAAAATAAATCAAAGTAAATTGTTACGTAATCGCTACGTAGCATCATCAATTCTATATAATCTTGATAAAATTTTATGATTTGCGCTATGACAATCAATATCAATTAGTAATCATTGGTTAAGTAAGTCGTTAAATTAAAGTATGATGCAACACACAAACAACAAATTAATTAAAATGTTTTGTACATTTACTTGATAACTAGGGTAAATAGATTTAACGATGCTCTTATGTTTTATTTGTAGCTAGTTTAGTAACTTTAGTTTTCCAACGTACATCACTTTTTCATAGAGTTTTTAGCTGTTTTTCTTAACGGTACAAATGCACGCTAACTCGTAAATGTAAAACAAAATTAGTGAAATACCTACTAATTAAATACACAAATATGAGATAAATAACAAAAGCATACATCAACCTTTAGTGAAAATAAAAACCATTTGGCATTCTAATTTTGTTTCTTGCCTATCGCCCGATGGTATAACGTGAGTACAACTAAACGCAAACGCTGTGTCAAATTGAAATAGATGATGTCAATGTCAAACCACAGTGTCAAAGTGTCAAAAAAACTGTCAAACGGCGATTTGTATTCATTGGCCTCGCGATTTCTGATTGCTGTAATCAGTAATAATTGCTTTTATTTCTTCTCAATCATACTTCCACGAATAGCAATTATTGCAGCGCTGTAACTAACGGTTTTCTGTAACAATATCCTACTCTAATAACATCATGGTAAGTAGTTTTTATAAGCATTGATTACTAACACGGAACTTCTACAAAATGTACACCCACTTTTTTCAATTGATTTACAATAAGCCGCTCGGAATGCATCCACTTACTATGCTCGCTCCTTCAGAGTATAGAGATCATCAATTTAAGATTAACTACATTGGATAATTTGAACACCTAACAAAAATAGTGATCACAAAAACTAAACGAGACTAAAAGTAAACTATCCAAATTACAATTTTAGAGTTGACGGTGACCTCTATGTATTGTAAAGACAGGAATCCCATAACTTACGAGCTTCAAGTTAGCCTCAAATCCAGGATACCAATTACCATTGGCTTTTTCTCAGCTTGTCCTAGTACTCGGTGACCTGCACATCCCTCACCGCTGCAGCAGCCTACCTCCGAAGTTCAAGAAGCTGCTACTTCCTGGTAGGATACAGCATATACTGTGTACGGGCAACCTTTGCACGAAGGAGTCATATGATTATCTGAAGACGTTAGCTAGTGATGTACATGTTGTTAGAGGAGATTTTGATGAGGTTTGTATTGGATTATTAAATTTTTAACCTAAGTAATTTAAACTGAATGTTAGACAAGTTTTCTACAACTGAAATGTGAAATATCATAATCTCTATCTGGTAATTAATGGTGCTTTTAGATGAGAACTTGCTTGTTAAATCAATAGTCATCTTGTTGTTGTAAAAGTGTAGTGAAAGTTGAATTTTTGGTCATAATTTACCAACTCTTAATTATTTAATATTAAACTTCCAGAACTCCACCTACCCAGAACAGAAAGTGATCACCGTTGGCCAGTTCCGTATCGGTCTCATCCATGGGCACCAAGTTGTACCCTGGGGTGATGAAGAGTCCCTAGCGCTAGTCCAGAGGCAGCTTGACGTAGATATCCTCATATCTGGCCACACTCACCGGTTTGAGGCGTACGAGCATGAAAATAAGTTTTATATCAACCCAGGATCCGCTACTGGAGCTTATAGTCCACTGTTCAGGTAATATTTTGTTAGCTTTTTGTTCTTCCTCATTAAAAGATGTAATTTTGTCTGTGATCTGCTTACCATTGAAATCGATGTATGAGGTTTAAACGAACTAATCTCTGAAACAATCAGTTGGATTCGGAGAATTCCTTATAGTCCAATTCTCGAGGAAGGTTATAGGGTATTTAACAGCACACTACGACTCCAAAGGAGCCGAGCAAAAAGAAAAAAATCTAAAAGAACACTAAACTCCATTTGAAATAAAATGATCAAGCTGATATGCCAGACAGCCTAATTCTGCAGCCATCTTTTAGTTTACCATGTAAATTTTTCCAACTCTTTTGTTATTACAGGAATGCCACCCCATCATTTGTGTTGATGGACATCCAAAGCTCAACTGTGGTGACATATGTCTACAAACTGCTGGGAGACGAAGTTAAAGTGGAACGAATTGAGTATAAGAAAGCTTAATTATTAATTATATTGTAAAATAGTTGTAATTAATATATTATTACATAATTATAGAAATTGTTTACATATTCTAAATAATAATTATTTTATACAAAAAATAGGTATGTTTTAGATCTTCGTGTCAATGAAGGAATGAAATTAACTAACAAAGGGCGTTCCCGTTAACCCGCAATGGTATAGTGTCCATAAATCCTATAAAAATATTACAAAAAATAAAAAAGTTACTACTTAGTGAAATATTCACAAAACGATTAATTTGATACGTAAAAGAAATACACTTCGTCAGTCGAAAGGCCAAAATGCTAAAGCGCCAAAAGTACCATTTTGGCGCTTTAGCATTTTCGGCTTTCCACTGACGACTTGTATTTCAACGTAAAAAAACAAGGGACATATTTTTTTTTTTCTGATCATTTTTTTTTAAGCAAGTCCTTGCCAGGTCCTTAGGTGGGCCTTATACTGTTGCAGGTCAACGGGAACGCCCTTCGTTAGATAACATACAGTATAAGCCTCGTGGACGAGGCTGTTTTGAAACCGCATGTAAAGATACGATACGATACGATTTTGTGATACTTCCTAACAAAGTATTTTGGTTTGTGATAGGCCGATTGATTGATTCATACTTTTATAAAAAATGGGGGTATAAGGCAACTTGTTATTATTACTTACCTGTGTTTTATAACACCCTGTGTTCAGCGTGTTATACGTGTTATGTACAGGTGGATTCAATAAAAAATATGATAGTTTAAATAAAATACCCGACTATGGTAAACTTAAAAGGCAGAGTTATGAATCTCACAGTCTATGTATGTAAACTCGCGACAATCTAAGAAGTCCGTTTTGACGTTTCGTTCTCGTACATGTAATAAAACATTATGCCTTGAGAATCAGTTTTAATCAATGTAGTTATGTCGCTGATTACAAACTCTAAGTATGTTCAATCGATATGTCTCGAGAATCGGCTTACAAGAAACCAATTTTTTTTTTCATCGCTACTCTAAGCATTTTTATAGCTGTCAAAACGGACTTCTTAGATTGTCGCGAGTTTAAGTATCTGAGATCTAAGTTTCCTGCCACACTCAGTAAAATTCAATAAATAAGACGTCACAGGGGAAATTCAATATGGTGGATTCTAAACATCGTGATATATATATTTCATGTAACAATTTCCGTCGTCGGGTTTTAGTATATTAATTCTCTTTTCAACTATAGTCCAAACCGTAGTTTATTGGTACTGTGAGCACGAATTTTAATATTTATTCAATATATCTCGCATTGTATAAGATTTCCGTACAATGCGAGGTTAGGTTATACTGGAAATGTATAGCTTGATGTGTAGCCGTGTGTACATAAATTATATACTTGGCTGGCTCATTTATGTTACATTTTCATATTACTGTTCACTTTTCATTCGGCGCTAAAAAGCGCTACGTATTTAAAAACGAATCTAGTAAGCAATGATTTTCAGATTGTTATATCAGCAAAAGTAATGTCTAAGTCTTCACTTTTTATCAATTTATAATGATTTATTTTATTGATCGTAAGTTAGTTGTATCTAAAGTTAGTATGTAATTTAGTTTTAAATTAATTCATATGAGAATGGCCGTTTGTCGAAAAATAGATATAAGGTGCAACAAAATTAACTTTGTTGTATTTTATTTAGTTAGTAAATAAGTCAATATTGTACATAATTTGTGCATGTAAAGTCAGGGTAATCCTTACTAATATTATAAATGCGAAAGTAACTCTGTCTGTCGGTCTGTCTGTCGCGCTTTCACGCCAAAACTACTGAACCGATTTAAATGAAATTTGGTACACAGATAGTCTAGAGCCTGAGAAAGGACAGGCTACTTTTTATCGACATACCGCGCGGGCGAAGCCGCGGGCGGAAGCTAGTATGTTATAAAGCAAATTGACTACCAACTTAAATTGTGCTTATATTCAAATTACAACGGTTATTCTTTGACAGTTTTATTCGCGAAATTTTTTAACGCGTCGATTTTATGTGCCTCATTGGATTTTCAACTCTCGGTGTTGCGCCGAGCATTGAGAATAAAACAGAGTGAAACCGAGTGAGTAAAAAAAAAGTGTGCTGTTGAGGTACCCCCGTCAGCACACACACACTTGTATAATATGATAGAAAGAGACAGAGAGAGAGAGAGAGAAAGTTGCATGGAGGGGGCATAACGCTTTTTTGTTACGTGACGATTTCTACCAGTCCTACCGCAAACCGCGCTAAGGAACTTCACTCCAAAACACACTGTTTGATTTTCAACTCTCTGCCATAAGCAATGCGTTGAAAACCCAGTGCGCAATAAAAAACCGATAAAGGATGTCAATTTGCTTAACAATAAATTCTCCTGATTGCACATATATTATAGTAATGAAATTATAATGTATATTTGAATCATAATAACTTAGGATTGTATTAATCAATGAATCAAATCAGCCTATCACGGACCATGGCCTATCCGCAGTCGCGCTAAAAGCTATACCGTAGCAATTTAAATTGGGCAAGTTGTTACTTGCACCATGCGAACACTTGCTGCAAGTCGACCTGCTGTAAGTACCAAATTTAGGCCGCATTTCCGCATACAAGAGAACTTTTTTGATAAGAAAATGTGTCACAGACTATCTGAAATGTTGTGTCATGTTTTTTTAATGTGCTGTTATATTTGGCTTCTTTAAAAGTTACGTAATAAATATTTATAAATATCTAAAAAATCTTTTTTTTTAAATTAGATTCAACCTTCTTTTTTTCAATAAAATTGTCTCTCAGCTGGGATAGGTGAATTGGCGGGGTCCGCTAGGACCGATGCCTGCCAGGGTTGCGGGAAAGTCCGAAAGGGATACCGGGACCTTGGCAACGGGCAACTGAAGGAACACGGGTGGGTTTTAGTCAGTAAAAGTCTGACACGCCCTTCCGCTCTGCCCAGAGCGGGAGAAGAAATTTGAAGATTTCCCTCCCTCCAAAAAAAAAAAAAAGCTGGGATAGGTGGGATTATTTGAAATTCGGTTCAATATTGGTTTCTAACCTGTAATATGATTTTGTCTTAAACTTATAAATAACTAGCTACGACTTATCAACACATCGAGATTAATTAGATACTAGCTGATGCCCGCGGCTTCACCCGCGTGGATGTCGGTTATTATATACTAAAACCTTCCTCGAAAACCACTCTATCCATTGGTGAAAACAGCATAATTATACTTACCTACTTATTTTTGAATACATACCTTATGCTTATTGAAAAAACATATCGGTTCTATTGGTTTGATACATAATCCTAATATTTATTTGGAAAAACTCCCAACGTACACACGGGCCACACGGCGGCTACAAGCTATACATTTCCATTTTAAGCTGATCTCGCATTGTAAAGGATTTCCGTACAATGAAGGTCAGCTTATACTGGAAATGTAGGTCTTGATGTGTAGACGTGTGTACACATTCCATTAAAAAAAGTGATTTGTTGTTCGCGTTATTTGACGAAACTTTTACTGCTTGACCTCCTTTTACAGAAGCGTAATGATAGCACGCTCAAAAGCCGTGATTTGACTAGTCAAAGCAGTTTTACTTTTTAGGTTGTACACCTAAATAGTCAACTGGTACTGATAAAACTCTAATTGCGTACCTAATAGGTACACGATCAATCACGATCTGTTTCATTTTGAAATGTTCACCAGCATTCATTGCGTTATTTACGTTGTTGAGCAGATACATTTTTCGAACATAATATGAAGCAATCGATTAACAGCTTCCTTCAAAATAATTCAGATTGTAAAAATAATTCAGAAACAGTCACTTTGGCAGAATCTTAATAGGAAAATACTAGGAATCATCGTAAAATCTCACAAACTAACAATTCATAATAATGATCTGCGTGCGATTCATATTACGAAATAATTCATCTGTTTGACTGTTTTCTATGGAGGTTCGTAAAATGTTCCACACATTATGAATTGCTTTTGTGTCAAATTAGAGGAATTGCTAGTGACAACTAAAAATTCAGGAAACGAATTGCTTTTAGAGGAATTCCTAATGTGGCCGGTTTAGGCCCCCAGGTTATACTAACCCCCGATGATAACTATCTAGAGCATTTCCTGTATCTGTATTGTTTTTAAACCACTCTAATCAATCGAGGATAACCCTTCCAAAAAACACCATTTGTTTGTAAACAAAAAAAAATAACTAACGAACATCGCTAACATCGTTTACGTGAGAAACACCACGTTAAACTCAAATCGATCTGCCTTGCTTGGTATAACTCTGACATCAATTAATTAATTTGTTCCATAAAATCCTAATGCATGAGATGTTATTTGTTGATGCTGACTTATTGTAGGTACATTTTATTAACATTGGGTAACATTTAATATTTGCGCACCATAAGTAATGGTGGAATGTGAAGGGCCCATTATAGTTATAAGACCATACAAATTGTAAACCTACATTCATGCGAATAAATGGGCTTGATTTGATTTGCCTTTTCCCAACTATGTTGGGGTCGGCTTCCAGTGCAACCGGATGCAGCTGAATACCAGTATTTTACATTGAGCGACTGCGTATCTGTCCTCCACAACCCAGTAACTGGGTAATACGATAGGTACCCCTTGGAAAGACTGGTTGTCCGACTGTCGGGCATCTGACGACCTGTAACGACTGTCAAAGACCCAGGAATGACAGCCGGGACCAACGGCGCTTTCCAAGGCACGGAGGAGTTTGTATGTAAAGATAACCCATCCACGGAGCAACCCCGGCAAGCGTAGCTTAACCTCATGGATTGACTCGTGCGGCTGTTATTACTTAGCCACAAGCATCACCACGTTAAACTAATCACATTATAAATAAATAAGGAAAAACTAAATCTGTCGTTATCACTAAGAAGAAGTATTCGATGTTAGTTTAGTAATAGTTTATAATTAACCTAAATTGCAATCGTGTGGTCTACGTGGTGCCCTGTGCGTAGGGCCGGCACTGGATGATAACGCTGTGTGCAGATGGAGCCAGTTAATTAACAATTCATTAATAACTCGTTTTTTTGTTGGGTAGGTACAGTCGAACAACCTATTTGGTATACAGACAAAATATATTAATTTACCGCTCCTCTGCCAAAATTCGTTTTGATTGTGTGTGTAATTTAACTTTTGGAGCTTATGGATTAGGATAATGACGGAAAAGGATTGTTGACTACTGAAAACACACAAAATTGTTTAAAGTAGTTGGAAGTTTATACAAAGCCTGTACACCAAATAGCTTGTTCGACTGTACCTAATTATTGTTTCTGTAATGCTAATGAAACAGAACGGAACTTGTGTTAGGTTTTTATTCAACCTGCTCTGTTCCACTGCTGTGTAGAGGCATACTTTTCTATTCGCCTTTATCTGTTGCCTTTTCCGGGTACTCAGTCAAGTACGAATCTATGTATTTTACTGTGTGTACATAAATAATAAAATAAATGAATCTAGGTCGTCGCGCCAGCATTTTTTAGGCCTACCGCGGTGAAATTATAATTAGAGCCAAATAATTTGAATGATTAAAGTCGGATTTACATTACGAAACTATTTAGTTATTCGATTTTAGTTATTGATTGATAGTTTTAGGTGTAAATAGTTACACGTGAATGTAAATCTGGCTTTACGGTGCTCCGTAGGTACCTAAGTGCTACGAGCTACGAATCTCGTAGCACGAACTAAAATCTTTTTTTTTTTCCCCTAAACTTGTTACCTCTGAACACAGTCTTATAATCTCCTAATATTGGCTCAACTGTCTACTTCCTATCTGTTATGATAACGGATTCACGTGTATTCAACTGGCTCTATACGAATAACTCATATTGCCAAGCAGTAGAATTGAAATTTGTGTGTTTTCTTTGTTACTATGAGCGTTTTGCTGTGTTTATGCTCTTGAAGCTGTTGCAATGGCATTTGGATAGTTCTTTTATTTATTTATGTACTCCTGCTTCGCATGGTTTTTACGACTTGTCACGTCGTCAAACATTGAGATTTCTTAGTTATAAGTATGTAACTTTAATATTAACGCGTGGACACATAAACCTTCTGGAATAATTTCTCTGAACGATGGTGAACACCTCATCAAAATCTGTTAGGTACGTGGTTTTGAAGAACAACGCGAACATACAGACAAACACGAAAAGCGACTTTAATTTATAATAAGTATGTGTAGATTACATGGTTTTTGGCTTTCCTCGCCTTTCTACTGACGAGTGTTTTCCTACATTCTTGAATCGGCTATCAAAACTTCAAAACCCTTTGCCACATCAAGAGAAAATTAGAAAATATCAAAGCAAATATTAAAAACCAGTTAAAAGTTAATCTCCATCATAAAAAAAGATCCAGGTACTGCATGTCCTGGTTATGTTCAGTATGATTAAGTACTTTGGTACAACTGAAGTCTATCAAATAGTTCCTTTAGCTGTGTAAAATGTCAATATTTGATAGACTCCAATTTGATTAAATCCAGAAGATGTTTTCCACACTTCAACCAGACGATTCGGGGTAATAAGTCTGAAGGATGGGTTTTAATGATCCAACCAGACGGGTGTTGTGTTTGGTGGGCTACTAGTCTGATGGATGTTTTTGGTACCTACCTACACTCCAGCTGGAAAATATAGAGAACTCAAAGCCAGTAGAGGAGATTTTATCCCAAATAGGGCTCTCATAGGAAGCCCTAAAAACACCAACGCGTTCTTTCTAATCGAATATTGCGCTCATGTAGTAGTCTGGTTTTAAAATTATAGCTAGACTTTTAAATTGAAGCCCTTCGTTCAAAAAAGCGTTGCATTTGCTGCACTGCTAAATGGTCATAGACCATAAACACTGCCACATGTATTCAACTATCCACTATCTAACTGGCATAAACACTCCCTCCCTTTACTCCTCCGAAGGGCCACGAACCACGAATAAAACCGCCGCGCGTTCTAAATTCAATTCAGTCCAATTGCTATCGAGAAGTGCATCGCGCGCGTATGCGTTCGGAGATGTCGAAATAATTGTTTGAAAAAAGAAAGCTGTTTGTATATGTGAACTATTTGAATTGAGAACTGTGTACAAAATGGCGATTTCCATCGTGCGGTTGGGATTAAGATCTGTTGTTAATTTTGAGAGGAATGCAGCAGTTTTATCAGTGAACAGTGTCCCGAAACAATTTAAAGTAAGTAAATGATAAGTGGTTTTATTAAATAGGTTGTTTGATCATTTGATTATAATTATGTCAAGTGTCATTGACTTCTTGCGGGCATTGCATTCTTGTTGCTTGGAGCGTTACTTTGCCTCGGCGCAGTTGCGATGTTTAGGATAAAAACGAACGCAAGTCTGAGAGAAATCTATATAATGTTCGGAAAATTTATGGATGAAGAAACATATTGCTGGATAGTTTTTAGAACTTTATATAAATAGATTAGCTTTTCTTATAGGTTTGTAGGCACATTAAGTACCTACCTAGGTACACCTACTGGAAAAGTGGAATTTAAAAAGTTCTCTTCTAAAGTTGCTTTTGTTTAGCCAACTGGCTGTCTGATTTTCAAGAAAATGCACTTTTAAAGCCAGGCAAAGAAAATCACACTAGAATCTGAAAACATTCTAGTTATTGTTGCTGTTATCACCAAATATTTTACATTGTTGACAATATTTAGGGTGTTATCGCATAATAATATCATGGTATTGTGTGCAAAGGTTGAACTCCTCCCATGACAGTCCTTGATAAGAAGGCCACACTTCGGGACGATACGTTAGCTTTAGCATACTTATATTAGGTTTAGTACTTATTTACTTAGTAGACAAAAGGACATTTCAAAACTTGAGAATAAAATTGTAAAACGTTACGGTGCGCGTGCGCAGTGATTGCTTGTTTGGGCACGAAATTATACTTACCTTAGTTAGGTGTACTTATCTTACCTAGTCGACTTAAAAAAAGTAAAATTGTAAAACGTTACGATGCGCGTGCGCAGTGATTGCTTGTTTGGGCAGTTAATTGTACTTACCTTAGTTAGATGTACTGACCTTACCTAGTCGGGGTAGGCAGAGCTATCATTTCAAACTCAAAGCATTTATTTCAATAAATTAAACCATTTACAGGCACTTTTGAAATGTCAAAAGTCATTCGGAAAGATGAAGCTAGTTGCCCATTCCAAAGCGAAGAACCCTATGAAGAAGAACGGGCAAGAAACTCCATGGACACTCTTTTAAATTAAGTTTAATTAAGAGAATATTAGTCAACTATTCGCCAGTTGTTATAAATTCCCATGCAATAGGGTTAGTGTGGCGAGACTATTGTCAAACGCTGGGCCCTAAAAAGACCATGACAAGTAGGGTACCTCGCTAATGTTGATAAATAAAACTCATAAAATTTAAGTTAAGCATAATTAAGTAAAAGACTGGTTGGTTTACTGATAACCTGTTATCTCAATGTCCCTTAATGATTGGTTGATAAATTAGTTAAATGGTCCTTATACTCTTAGTGACAAAGACGAGGTTTGTTTGATATTTATATTAGGTCGGTGTGGTCTGTTTTTAATTCCTTATCAAATTCCCCTTTTACGAAGTCATGCAGTTGCACTTATCCTTAAATGTGTAGTTAAAGTAAAGCTTTTATTAATTTTACTGTCTACACTAATCTTCAATTTATTTATTTATTCGCGACTGACGAGTGGTAGTGAGTCTTAGGTTCGAAGCCAAGCAGGCACTTTGTATAAATTATTTCTTTACCAAAGTTCTCAACTGACCAACAGTGAAGGAAAACACCGTGAAGCCCGGCCATCGCCAACGTTGGCCGTCAGAACCAATTCATTTTCTGAGAAGTTGGTACCTATTGTCAGCCAAGATGTCAGACATTTTAAGTGACTACTGCAAGCCTCAATCGTTTTTTAACCAACTTAAAAAAAAGGACAAGGTCATATTTTGTTTTGTCGTCATTAGAATGACATCGATTCCCAGCATTATGTGAAGATTCACCAGCTATTGATTTGCCCCTGTAGGTACCTATAGGTACTCAAGTAACTGAAGTTTTGATAATTAACCGATTTAAAAAAAAAGGAGGTCGTTATCAATTTGTCTGTATTTTTTTTAATGTTTGTTACCTCAGAACTTTCGACTGGGTGAACCGATTTTGACGATTCTTTTTTTATTTGTTAGCTGGTGCTTCCCGTGTGGTCCCATATATATAAATTTTATTAACTTTGCTTGGGTAGTTTTTGAGTTAGCTTCAGTAATTACGTATTTTTCCCACTTAGTCTATATAGATATCTTATTTGACTCCGTCACTGTTTTTTACATAGCAGGTAGTGGTATTGGAATTTGAGTGAGGTAGGTACCACAACTAAAAAGTGAGTCGGTGGCAAAAAACGAAAATTGAAAAGCAAAGACACCGACTTCCGAAATTAAACTTATTTTTCACTTTTGTTTTTTTGGAAGTCGGTTGTTTTTTTTTTGTAAATTTTTTTTTATTTTGACAAGTTATCTCGTAGGGTCAATGATACGATTACTTAACTTAGGTACCTAACCTTGAATTAATTTTGATGTTGTTATTGTATCTTTGTTTATGTACTGCTATGTGGCGTACGTGTGCGAGGTCGTTTTTTATATAGAATCGATTGTACATAATATGTTTTTCGTGAATGGTAATCGTGAGTACCTACCTACCTGGCCCTTTGCAAGGACACAAACTATTATATAGGAGAAAGGATATACAGCGACATTGTAAATAATAAAAAATATACTTAACTGCCTCGTTGGTCTAGTGGTTGCAAGGGCTACTGCTGAGCATGAGGTTCGTAGGTTCGATTCTCGGGTCGGGCAGTGTTATTATTCCATCTGGAATTTCTCAGTAGCAGCCCGGGGTTTGAATTTCTGCCCGGTTGATGGCAATAGGCTCGCCCAGTAGAATGCTATCTTAACACAGTAACCTAGGCTATAATTTATAAACATATCATGCGGGCGAAGCCGCTGACGGAAGCTAGTCTGCTATAATATAAAAAACAGGCAGTTGTTTGCAAATGTTAGTTTTTTTACACAATATCATCTTCATCAGCTTGTATCGCTGAGTTTTTCACTCTTTTTGCAATCCTGTCTACTCTACCCATAGATTTTCCGGAAATCTATGTGATCGGTGGAGTTATTCATGTGGAAAATTTCCCTTACAATCCCCTCTATGTCAAAATACAAAAGGTATTGTTTTCATACAATCACCAAAAAAAACCTACTGCTGTTTGAATACAATGACTCATTACGTTTGTAAACTACCGTATATTTAAGTAGGTAGATAGGTACCTACCTAGTTTATACAAGTGAAAAGTAATTCTGTTATGTAACAAATCAACCGTTGATTTCCGTACTTGTGTGAAACTACAGTAGCCTATTTATTTACATTGCCGAATCAACGCGTCTAAATGATGTGTGTCTGTCTAGTATTATGAACGATACATAAGATGTTAAAAAATTTACTTTACAAACTTTAAAAGGTGCTTTAGAGCATCGAACTGAATACCTTTTCCTATAGGACCAACATTCAAATCGCGAAAAAAAAAAAGAGCTGTCCCATAAAGTTTAGAACAGTAGGTTTTACTTCAGAATGGAATAGCAGATTTTTTTTTTGCTACTTCAAACATGCACAAATAAAACCTATTTCATAGTACCATGCATTGGTACGACCAGGGAGTGTGGGATTTTTACCTCACTAAAATCTCCCTGTGGTCACCAAAGTACCTGTGGTTGTTTTTTAGGGTTCCATGCCCAAAGGGTAAAACGGGACCCTATTACTAAGGCTCCGCTGGCTGTCTGTCTGTCCGTCTGTCACCAAGTGTATCTCATGAACCGTGATAGTTAGACAGTTGAAATTTTCACAGATGTTGTATTTCTTTTGTCGCTATAACAACAAATACCTACAAAAAAAAGAATAAAATAAATATTTAAGGGACTCCCATACAACAAACGTGGTTTTTTTTGCTCGATATTGATAACGGCAACAGGTAGACGCTTGAAATATTCATAGAATATTTAGTTATATATTCACTTTTAAAATAAATAATTAAATTAAAATGAAACAAATATTTAAGGGGCCTCCCATACAACGTGATTTTTTTGCCGTTTTTATGGAACAGAACCCTTCGTGCGCGAGTCCGACTCGCACTTGGCCGGTTTTATTCAGATGTACTGTGCCTACCCAGAGATTATAAAACAGGCCCTTAATATCGAAATTTGGCTGGTACGTAATATTTCTATTACATAAGTCGGTAAGTATTACTTAACACCTACGCCGCCATGGTTTATTGACCCCGGCACCGATCATGTGTGTCAAATAAGATTGTTCAATGCTACTGTGTGTTGAGGCCCTTAATGTGGGTAACAGATAGACAAATATTTTAAATCTTTATTATGAGCTCTGGAAGTACTCGTCGATGTGGTCGAAGTGGCGATGGCGGTGCTTGGGGGATGCCTACGAGTATGTCCAGAAGTGGACGTCTTTCGGCTAAAATGATGATGATGATGGAAGTACCTAAGCAATGAAAAGTTTAAAACATGGACATGAAAAATGGCCAATCAAATTGCTGGTTGGGCTGAATGTAAAAATCGAAACTATTAGTAACACCTAAGTATATTCGGGATTCGAAATCGCCTTTACATTTCAAGTAAGTATTTTAAAAACTCCGACCCATTATCCACTGAAAAATTATGACGGCCTTTCAAAAATAATAATGAATTTGAATATATACAACTTCCAACCACTCGAAAGATGCCTCTCGAACTTGATCTCTCATTTCATTTTATTATTTTTCATACCTACTTATTTTAACTGTTGTGTGTGAAGGACCATTCTATCTGTTATTTTGTAACAAACTATTATGAAGGGCTTAGCTTACTCGCACCTACTCCAACGAAACTGGTTAGACCGGAATACGATATAAGATCTATCGCTCCATCCATTTGTAGCATAGTTGTTGTATGGTCGAATTGGTTGTGTCTTATCTAATAGTTTGAACACGTTTGGTTCAGTTAGTTTGTAGCCTACTTTCAAAATGAACACCAGAAATAAATAAAAATGTTCAAAACAGTTAGAAAGCTGAGATTTACACCTGGTTTCTGAAAGGTTTTATTATTGGTTAACAGGGTGTAACAAGTTAAATAAAATTAAAAAAATTAAAACCCCCGACAAAAACAAAGCATCTAATAAACGATTTTTTTTAGAATAGCTGAGGGCACTCTCGATCAGGTCACTTTTCAAACAAAACCAAAACTATCATAATCGGTTCAGCCGTTTGGCAGCTACGATGGCGCAGACAGACACAAAGATACACGCGTTAAACTTATATCACCCTACTTTTGCCGTCGGGGATTAAAAAGACCCATCACATAGCCATCAACTACGCATTCTGTACATCAAATTAAATAACATTTGAAATTACCCCCAAACGGTTTAAGTAAAATAAAATCATCTGCATGGACTGGCCTGAAATCCTGAGTCCTATTACCTATCAAGACATTGCTTCAATAATGAACGCTGAAAAAGTAGGCTTCCGACTATAACAAAATTAAAGTTTAAATAAATATCTTCATTGAAAATGAATTAAGTAATCCCAAAAACAGCATAGTGCAATACAAGATACGAGTATGGGAGACACTTTTTATCTGTTTGGCCCATGTGCCCCTCCCAGAAATAAATCCTGGATCCGCCCTTGACTTGCGACTTTTTACACCCGTTAATAAAATGATTTCATTTGATTGGCTGTTGCTTTTCAGTCAGTCAATTTCAGCCTCTCTGGAGTTTCAGTCTGTATCTACCCAAACTATTTTTTGTGATGTATTTTTTTGCCTTTCAAAATGTGGATACATATTGAGCAAGTTCAGCACAAAACAATTTTTTTAAACAATGTACCTTTCCGTACATTTATGATACTTTTTCATTCTTCCATCTTTTTAATTAGCTCGCAAGGAAGCATTTGGTAACCCTTGAAAATCTATGTAGATGTACTGGATAATTTTATTATTTATTACGATTTATCTCTAATTCAAATGTGTTATCAATGTGTATAGAGGTCAAATTCTATACTGTTAAAATGATTGCAAGAGTTATCATATGATGAAACAGAAAATTTACTCAAAGTAATGTCTTGAAATAAACTGTATAAACATAATTTCATAATTCTTTTTTACGTTTTAATTGTTAAGCTAGTTGTTAGGTTAATTTTCATAGTAGTAGTACTTGTACGACGATCTATGTTTAATTTGTTGTATGTCACTGAAATCTTGGGGAACTTCGGCTTTTAAGATACGAGTACAGGCTTCTTGCCTAGTTTAGAAGTCAGATGTTTCGACTTTAAACTGTGTCAATTTTGTACAACCTAATCATAAGACTCTATCTTGTACTATTTGGTTTTGTGTAAAAATAAACTATTATTTATTTATTTATTTAAATAAATTAATGTCCGAAATGCCGCCTACAACAGGGGAAGAGCGCTGATGTTTGAAATACACATATTTTGATGTCTAGTTCAGACACAGATGTTCCAGTATCTGATCATAGTTTTATGGGTTTTTTTTTAGTGTGTCATCTTGGTATCATCACATTATCTAAATGTATGTATGGTTTTGAACAAATAAATTATTTTTATTCTTATTCTAATTTCAATGACTTTTTAACCACACAAATCAATTTGACCTATCCAAGACCTGTCACAGCTCACGTAGACCCCTCTGATCAATCATCTCGATTTATTTAAAGTATCAGTCAAGAGAATTATGATTTCTGTCCGTGAACTAATTCGCAAATCGTTGCGACGAGGTCGCAGGATCACCCGCATTGACACGAGTTGTTATGATTTGTTTTTCAATGAACTGTTAGGCTGTAAGGTCAATGACCGATAAGTACACATCATTTTAATGGTATTTCACAGAATCGTTACAGACGGATTGAAGATTGCAGTTTGCTATTGTTTATCAACCTGTCTCGTAGGTGTACTGGTCGCAAGCGCTACTGGTGAGCATGAGGTCCTGGGTTCGATTCTCATATCGGGCAGTGTTATTGGGTTTTTCCATCTGGAATTTCTCAGTAGCAGCCCGGGGTCTAAATTTCTGCCCGGATGACGGCAATAGGCTTGCCCCCTATCACATGGGACTTAAACATAACTGGCGAAATGTGGGTGTACCTACTATAAGAATACGTCTACCTAACCCTACAAAGAATACAGGCGTATTGTTGCATAGGTTTTATGACGATACGTAGGTGGACTGGGTGTGGTGGCGTAGGTAGTTTAGTCAGTCTTTTAGGCAGTCTTGAAACAGAATCCCAAATTACATTTGACTTGCGTCTGTTTGTCCCATAGATATCCGGTTTCTTCTATGTTTACCAAAGTGGGAGCCCCACAAATAAGCGTGATCAAAGGCGTTTGATAACACCTAATAATTTGTAATCAACAAACCGTACTAAATAGTTATTATCAAAAGTTATAAATACAATGTAAACAGTATTGATCAACAGGAAAACGATTTCGTTCCAGTTTCTTACTGACAAAGTGACAACACAAACTTGTAAACAAATATTATTCAACCTCAATTCCATGTGTTGTGTACGGCAAATGGCATGTAAGTAGGTAGATACCTACTTACATAACAATTGACATACTTAACTAGAATTTTCATGTTCATGTACTTATTTGGAAGACGGTTTACGTAAGTATAAGTATATAAGATACACCCTGATACACTATGAAAACCACATTTATAAATAGATAAGCTGATGCCCGCGACTTCACCCGCGTGGATATATACTAAAACCTCATTCGAGAACCACTCTATCCATTGGTGAAAACTGCATGAAAGTCGGTGCAGTAGTTTTTGAGTTTATCGCGTACAGGACGACAGACGGACGCGGCGGAGGACTTTGTTTTATAATATTAGGATGTAAGGATTTAAGTACAGAACGACACAACTTAGATGTAGCATTTTGAAAATTTGCATTCATTCATTTCAATTTTACGAATGTATTTGGTTATATGACTTTACAAGTTATTGCGTTTGCGTAAAGTTCTTTTTTGCCTAAAGCTATAAATATTGGAGATTTTGAAGGCGCACTCAGTTCGGATATTGATCGGTTTTACGAATTTTGCCGATGCTACAATGCTAAGTTGTGTAAGTACTGCAAAACTTCAATTTACTCATACTTAAACCAACTTTACCATTCCTTTATTTCCTCCATATTCCTATAGGTATAAATGCACCTGTACACAGCCCTACCCATCTATAAATAAACTGCAAGTATCTACACTGGCTGCAGACTGGACAATTAGGTAGACCTGAGGCCCTAGACAAAGTGACATTCTATCAGCGATAACGATGATGGAAAAGGCAAAAATCTAAAGGAACACATAAGCTATCGAAAAGCTTATGTCAATCCTGTTGAAAGTTGTTGTAGAAATACGAAACGCTTTCGAAGCGATTGTCACTTGTCTAGGAACTCAGGCATGTTACGAAAGTCGTTTTACTGGAACCGGAGTCGGAGGTTTTAAATTTGATGAATCGGAGTCGAAACTGGAACCGAAGTTGGAGGCGGATGTAGAAGAAAGATGTGTTAAAGGAAGGCTTAATCAAACAATAGAAATATATACTTAATTCTGTCTTCTTAATTTGTCTCTTTAATCAGTCTCTTGAAACAGTCAAATATTACTTAATTATAATATACTTACCTAAGTAGTACCTACCTAGGGAGGTGATAATTTTACATGCAGCAATTGATAAAACTTAATTTAAATCAAATCCAGTGACTCTATAAGTGGCAAATTGTACGGTACTCCGATTCAAAATAATCGGAACCGAAGTCCAAAGTGTAATATAAATCCGAAGTTCCGACCTTTCGGAGTCGGAACCGAAGCTCCGTAACATCCCTGAGGTAGACCTAAATTACATACAATACATACACAAACTTAAGTACCTATAGCTATTGACTATTGATGCCAAATGTCACACTGTGCACATAAGCTGCGCTTGCACACGGCCGCTGCATAATGCGGTCATCGATCTCGACTATCGATGTGAATTGGCCAAGTTTTACTGGACAAGTTACAGATAATTTTGTGTAATTATCAGGCATTGATAAGGATAACTCAATGGTAAGCTTTGTTTTGTGGTGATCATTTTAGAGATGCATTAATAATTGTGTCTAGGTACGCATAATTTATAATCGCGCAGCAAGCAAAGCTACACAGAAAGAAAGAAAAACAAGTACAAGTCTGTATTTTAATCTGGTAGACTAATTTGACATTTGATTGATTGTTTTTTGTGTTTTCAATTTGGATTTTGACATTTGCATCTGTCAAATTAGTGTACGAGATTAAAAAACATACTGTACGTAGAAGCACCCATTTCCGAGTCTCACAGTCACATTCAATGTTGGAAGTTTGATTATCCCACGGTGGGATAGTCAAACGGTGGGATTCCCGTGTGACAAAGTGACAACTTTCGTTAACCATACAAAATAAACTTAATATACCTAAATTGCTAACAACACTGCAACATTCCAACGTTACTAACAACGTGTTCTGCAACACAACAAGTTGCTGAAAAATGTTGTGCAATTTTTGTAACCTATAAACATGAGGCTCAACATTCCCGAATTTCCTTCCAGTTATTCCACACGAAACCAGCCTGCAACGGCAGTGTGTGCTACTTGGGCGATCTGCCCCGCGACCGGGAGCTCCAATCAGAGCGCGGCTCCATTCTGCGACGATACAGCAAACAACATGGCCGCCCGGAGGAAGACCGACGGAAACAGTCTGACAGCGAGTCTGATTTTGATTCCGATACTGAGTGTAAAGGATATGATAGGGTGAGTTCATTTTCATAACTGTAGGTAATAGCAGAATCGTTTAAGACCAACATCTTATAAGTTTATATCATTTATGAAAGCTTTCCTTGTATACCTGTCGCGTAAGTATATGTAAACGTTTTAAATTAATAATTCTGTTCCTCTTTCAGTCTGAGTTCTGGCGCCGCAAGATGCGCACAGTTCACAACATCCTGGATGTCGACAAGGACGGTCTGATCTCATTCAACGACTTCCTACTCTTCGCTGAGCGGTTCAAGTCTCTGGGACACTTGACTGGTCAGCAGGCTGAGGACTTCACCAGTATTATTAAGGTAATTTTTATTTTAAAAACGCTTTTTTTTTTTCTGGACGCGATAAGCACTAGGTATTGATCACGAGGGACCTATGTCCAGAAGTGGACGTGTTTCGGCAAAATGTATGATGAATTTTAAAATTTCTTTTATTTTAAGAACCCGGCGGGGCTTGTGGCCATTTGTGGCTAACTGATAACAGCCGCACGGGTCGATCGAAGGTTCGCTTACCGCGGTCGGTTCGTGGATGGTCAAAAGTCTGACAATCAGTCTTACTAAAGTGTATCGTGTTACCCAGTAACTGGGCCGGGGACTGGCAGTCGCTCCATGTAAAATACTGGTATTCAGCTGCATCCGGTTAGACTAGAAGTTGACCCCAACATATTGGAAAAAGGCTAGGTAGCTTGATGTTTTGGAACCTAAACAATATGTAGTTAATTAGTTAAAAGGAAAACCTTTTAGAACACCAACCATGCACCCTAGACAGCCAGACCCGCTACCCACCATGCTGACGGGCTAATGAAAAGATACCTACTCGTACATACAGCAAACAGTTGTTTAAAGTTTTTAGTTATGAATGAATTGACTCTAGTCTGGTAATAGAGGTATAGCCGCCAGACATTCTCAATTCGTTTTATTTTTTTGAAGATTAATTATTAAAGTATTGTATTCTAACAGATGACCAATGGATGGATGGTTCGCAAATCCTTCCTCATCCAGGGGGCACGTCTCTTCCCTACCATTAGCGCACCCCCCTGGTCTACTCCTTGATATTCAATGGCCTCTGTAGCCCCATGAAGCATGAGGCTCCGGGGGCTAGTGCAAATCTTAGGGTTCATTCGATTTATCGCGTTTGGTTAAACCATGCTGGGGTCGTTGCATTTCATTCATTCATTCGTCTTCTAACAGATGACCTGGGAGGAGCAATGGGGCGCTATCGACCCGTACAACTTCGTGACTGTGGAGCAGTACCTTGAGGACATGCACCACGTTCTCAACGACAAGTCGCTCAAGAAGAAGGCGCATCGCTGGCTGCCGTACTTGTTCAAGGTAAGACTGTTCTTCATTCTTCTCCAAAATCAGAAAAATAATGACAAATGTAGGAAAAAATTAACTATTTCCTACTTGAACTGCGTCGTTGGTCGCAAGCGCTACTGCTGAGCATGCGGTCCTGGGTTCGATTCCCGGGTCGTGCAAAGTGTTGTTGGGTTCTTTCACCGGGAAATTCTCAGTAGCAATTCGGAGTCTAGATTTGCGCTCGGTTGGAGTCAATAGGCTCGCTCCCTATAACATGGGACTTAAACATAACTGGCGAAATGTGGGTTTAGGTATTATTATGCAGCTAGACCTCTGCCTAAGCCTTGGAGTATTACAGGCGTGTAGTTTGTGAAGTTTCGCCAGTTAATTAAACGCGGCTGTTCGAGTTCAAAAATCCAATCAATCCCATTATATGACATGAAAGAGCCACTATAAAAGTTGACCAAAGTTAAAACGCTTGAACTCGAGAATCAAAATTGATAAAAAAATTATGGTACCCTATGTTTTTCAGGCAGTTGACAAGGACAAGTCCGGTTTTATATCGGTGCACGAATTCAAACTGTTCTTCCAGTGCTTAGGACTCGACAATGAAAAAGCTGCCGTCGCCTTCGCTGTCATAGATGTTAATGGGGTAAGCATGTCTTTTTTACCCGACTACTGATTTTGACCAGTATGTATGTATGTTCATGTGTTCTCTCATATCTTCTAATCTCGTCATCACAATTTGACAAATGAGATATCGTTGGAAGCGTCTTGATCGTCCAAGCAACAATCAAATAACAACCATACAGTTAAATTAAAATCTTTAAATTAATATTGAAATCTCAATTTCTTTTCCAGGATGGCAAGGTATCACAAAAAGAGTTTGTGAAGCTCGGAAAGGAGTTTTTCTGCACTGAAGACGAGAGGAGGGTGTCCAAAATGTTCTGGGGACCCCTGATTATCTAAGTCATTGTAATATTAACTTTATGTTTAGGATTTAAGAGTCATTATCGACTGCCGTTTTAAATTTAGTTTTTTTAAGTGCGTGTAGTTTTTTTTATATTATGCTTTGTTTATATGATAAGTGATAAGACAGCTATTTTATATGTATCTACTGTGACCGTATAATAGGGAAGTGTTACGTTAAAAAGGTTAATGTTTCCTATGATAGCGCATGGAGGGAATCTCGAATTAGGGGATATTCCGAATAAAATATTTTATTTCTACTAAACCATGGTTTCTGAACGCCTAGACAATTATCAACGTTATTATAATACACTGCTACAAGGATCGTATGGCGCTCGGGTGACGTTAATAGGGAGGCGCTGTTGGTAAATATTTGTTCAATATTTTTTTGTGAAATGTATTTTCTCGAAAGAATCGAATCGATTTACAGAATAGTTTTTTAAGGATTTTTATTTGAGTACAATTTAATAAAATATTAAAAACAAAATGGTGGCGTTAGTTCCGATTTTGGCCGCGCGCCAAAAGATCCTTGAAGCGCTTTATCTTGATTTTTGACAGCAGGCACTTTGTAAATGAAGTTTATATGAGTGTTGCCCTTATAAAAAAATGCCTTGCGTTTAGTAGAAAGTTTCAATAGATCAAAACACCTCCAATCCGGATTTCTCCCCCGTATATGTGTTTTTTAGCTCTGTATCTCAACTGCTGTATTAGTTTTAGACAGTTGGTACCTGTACCGCCTATGTTTTGACTTTTCCTACTCATTATTATATGCTATGTTATTACTTAGTCGTAGTTAATCGTTATTACTAAGGTCTTATGACGCTAAATATATATAATAGAAGCTAAATAATAATCATTTAAGTCATTCCTATATTACGGACCAACATTCATGATTTGAATGTGTAAAAATACAAGATGGCGGCGTTAGTTTCGATATGGTTACGCGCCAAATGATCCTTAAATAAATAAATCTTACTAAATAAAGAATGTTTATTTATTTCCACAAATCACATTCATATACTAGTTATATGTTCATATTACAACATTCATTGTTGTTCGTATTATTACGTTTTTGACACATCTCGGGACCCTGGGGTCTCAGGCCTTTGGAAGGCGTACGAGGGGCCGAAGCCAACTCGCAGAGGCCCGTTAGACATCCATAATGAAATGGGGCACTAACCGACGATTATCCTTGTTCGCATTATGCAATGCAGCCAAGGACAACCCCCGGTTGGTGTAGGACTATTGCAGAACATGGAAAAAAAGATATTGGACTATGGGTTTAGGTGGGTTGGTGGACTGGTTATTTTGAACTATGGAAAGACTATGGCCCCTGCCTGACCAATGTTTTTAATATAAAATACATAGATAAAATGGCAGGGGGTGACTTGCACACTCAATAATGGGCCCCCCAAAAATGGTCGCTAGCACAGTGTCGTAGCGACAAGGGGGCAACATGTCCTGAGGTGCTTGAGAGGAGTGGAGAGGTATTCTACGGCTATCAGGACAATCCCGGAAGTACGGTCAAGATCCCTACCAGCATCTTACTGGAATACTTCCTTCCTCCAAGCACGTTTGCTCTAGCGAATCTCCACTCAAGCCGGCCAATCAAGGCAAGAATAAGGTGGGAGCTCTGTTCCTCGTCAGTGTTCACTCTAGCCGGCCAATAAAGGCAAGCCAGAGATGAGGAACGAGACTTCTCCCGGGAGGTAGGGTCCGTGGGGTCGCTACTGCCCAACAGCTCGCCACATGCTGCCCTGCGGGTTTTTGTATCTCTCTTGGTCTGGCTCCTCACCTTAGACCCGTTCCGGCAAAGTAAACTCTACCAGCAGAGACCTAGGGTTCGGAGCGCGCAAGCCCCACCACAACATCAACGTAGAGATACGGCGGTGGGGTTATTATGTTTATTATTGTGTTGTATTTTTTATGATGTACATAATAAAGAGTATTCTATTTTATTCTATAAGTTGACAGGTATATTGTCAAAATTTTGTAATTTGTGCGAGATTTGAAGTCTAAACTAAGCCTAGGCCTGCACCTACTTTAGAACTCCAGGCCCGTCATATTAACGGTTGTCGACGTCCCAGATAAGGATAGTGCAACACAAATATCGAAGAAGAGCAACGAAATCCATGACACAAGTCGATGTTAGCAACAAAACAACCTTAAAGCATACAAAGATACTATTTCGTTTCCTTTGTTCCAGGCCTACAGATTTCAAGTTAATCTATCCATGGTATGGTAGCGTTTACGGTAGAGCTGTGGCCAGAAGTGTGACTACGCGCGTCTATTGTTTAAATGATTAGGTGAGAAGTCACGCAACTATTCTCGCCAGTTTCAACATGCGCATCGGAGCGAGCGAATTTTTCCGCTTGACGCGTGGGGTTCGCCTCAGTTTCGCCAGAGCTTATGACAGTGATTTCTACATACACATTACACACACATTGACTTCATCTGGTGTAGTGAATGTGGTAAAAAAGTTTCTGAAAGTTTAAATTGGATTAGACGTGTAGGGTTCGATATTGGGATTTATTAGGTATTTCTCAGTAGCAATCCGGAGTTAATTAAATAAAAAACAAAGTCTGTTAGCCTATATATTATGTAAATATTTAATAAGCTTGTTTGAAAATAAAAAGTACTTACTGACATAAAAAAAACCAAAATCAAAAGTCACAGTCACAAACACACTCAAACAGTCCCCCAAAACACCCACCCACCACACCTAGTGCTTTAGCCGGGAAGAAGTGGCGCAACAAACTCCCCAGCATATTATACTCGTACATATTTTAGGGCTGGTATAATAACACATTTGATTTCAAGATTCAAGTTACTTAGAACAAATAAAAAACCATGTTAAAAAACCAAGACAGAGCGCTGTCATCAGTGACGTGAGGCCGGTTTCGCAAAAATGTGTGCACTTAGTGATATGTACTTTGATTGTAAATGGTTGTAAATGTGTGCGTGTGAGTATGTACCTATGTTCAGAGCGGAGGTGAAGTTTTGGCATGCTTCACTGTATTGTTCGCAACACTATGTCTTGGTTTTTTCTTTGCTCTGAGGTACATGAATATAAAATTATCTGGTGCTGTCCAACAAAAATTACGTAGGTATAATAAAATACTAAGAAAAAGTGATGACAACAATGGACAACTTTTTAAAACTTCAGCAGCACACCATTATCAACAGCATAATTAGAGCCTGTCACACCTCTAGCTTTATCACTAGCCAGGAACATGATCACATCAGCTACTTCCTCTGGTTCGGAGATCCTCTGAAGAGGAGTTGCATTGCAATTGTCCTCCCAAATCTTATCAGTTACCAAACCCTGTAGCATGTTAGTGCGGACGGGGCCTGGACTCACTATGTTCACTCTGATGCCTGAAGCTGCCAGTTCCAACGCCGCTCCGTGAGTGAAGTTCTCCAGAGCAGCCTTAGAAACACAGTACATCATCAACTGTGACGCTTGTACGTACGTTGTGGCGAGTATGCTCGAAATGTTGATGATGTTGCCCTTAGTCTTCGCCAAGTATGGCGCCGCCAAGCTCGTCAAGTGGACCACAGCCCGCAGATTGATGCCTAGCACTTCATCGAACGTTTGCATCACATCTGGACTTGTGAGCGACGTGATCTTCAGTATGGCAGCGTTATTAACAAGGACATCGAGTTTCCCGAACTTCTCAATTGTTTTTTTGACGATAGTTTTCGCTTCTGCATCATTGGCGACGTCAGCTTTAATGATGAGGGTCGGAGCGTTATGTATCTCGCAGCGTTGGGCCACTGCCTTGAGCCCGGCTTCGTTTCTGCCGACGATGGCGATGCTAGCACCTGCTTTAGCGAATTGTTCAGCGGTGGCTGCACCGATGCCGGCGCTGCCTCCTGTGACGAGGACCACTTTGTGCTTGAAGCTCATGTTGCACGACTGTTAGGTACGAGGACTGGTAGTGTATTGAATGAAGGCTTAGTCTTACTCAATGATCTAAATATAGATGTATTGAAGACACGTGACATGCGTCATGAGTCATTGAGGCACACAGTTGGTAAACCGGTAAATGAATTTATATTACATATATACGACTACCAGGTACACATGCTCAATAATAAATTCCACGTGAGTTAGTTCATTAATCATCATCATCATCTTTAGTTAATTAATTAATCATTCAATTTAGTTCGTAGAGTAGAGTTCGTTCGTAGTAAATACTTAGTTGTGCTTTATATTGTATATAAAAAAATTATATATAATAATAAACAGAAAAATTTAAATAAAAAATAAAATATATTAAACATAAATGAGGTACATTTATCATCATTAAAATAGTAGAAAAAGAAATTATGTTAGTAGGAAAAAATAAAAGTAAAGAAGAATAGATGAAATAGATGATGATGATGGGATTATTGGTATAAAATAATAAAATAAAAAATCCCAATAAAAAATGCATTGTGGCAAAAGAAAAATACTTGCCTGTGCCATTCTTGGAATATGACCTTCCGGGGGCACAAATTAGGAGCTCTGGATTACGCCTACGACAGATACCAGTCGCTTCATTTAAAATGTTAATAAACAACTGCATTTCGCAAGGTAGGACACGACACTGGTGGAACAATTTCTATAGCATTTTTGATCAAAGGTGATAAAACACTAACGAGGCCGACTATACAGGGTTACTGGTAACTCGACGTATTCCTTGCAGGACGTCATAGTAGGGTTAAAATGCAACAAATTAAGCCACCAAATGTTCTACCGAAATTCAGTAGTTTTTGAATTAGTTAAGAGTTTTAGTTTTTTAATGAAAAATCCCAGATTAAACCATTTGAAACCAATTTAAAAATGATTTACGGCGCGACTGTACTGAAATTTAAGTTATTATCATAGTTGACGCCGTAGCAGACCTTTGTTAATAATTAAAAGTTCAATAATGCCTAAAACTTTGGCAAATATCACTAACAAAACATTTAATTTTTTGTAATTTTTAGCTCTAAAACTCTTAACTAATTCAAAAACTACTGAATTTCGGTAGAACATTTGGTGGCTTAATTTGTTGCATTTTAACCCTACTATGACGTCCTGCAAGGAATACGTCGAGTTACCAGTAACCCTGTATACCAGAATAAAATTATTACACAGCTCATATGGTAGAATAAATAATAATAATAAGGCCGAATTCTAAAATCTACCTGAAAAGATGTTACTTTTCTATTACTACTACTCTCAGTATAACTTCTGCCCACAGCTTCGTCCGCGTGAAATTTCTTGTTTTAACATAAAATATATCCCATAGCTGTGTCCCACTACTTCGTTTTCACTCAGCGTACTTTCTGTCATTTTTTGGTTTTTGCTCGGCTTATAAAGGTAGCAGCGTGATTTTAAAATCGCAAGACAATGAAGTACTGCTGCGAAACAACTTTAGCGAGTCAATCTTGATAATTGAATTTGGTAATGAATTGATAGTACAACCCTAGTATTTTAGAATTATATGTATGTTACTGGAAGTCCGTACAATCCCTAACGGAACCACGGATAATGAAAATTTCCCCGCGGTCCCGGTGGGTTGGCCCATTACCGGGTCCACGGGGAAACACTTTAATAAAGCACTTACTGTATACTATGTTACGAGTATGTGTGAGTGTGAATGTTAAATTGCGTCGATTATAATTCCATAAAATGCTGTAAGTAGGTAATTATTAATTACATTGAATGTATTTCATGGAATGGCATTTGAATACAATGCAGTGATTATTCTCTAGATTGTATTCAAAGGCCATTATCATTTATGTTTTTATCGTGTAATATTACAACTACGTAAGAATAGTCTACCTCGTAATTTCTATACAATTTTTGACAATCCCCAGTAAATTTGGAACTCGGTGAAGTTTCAATTTTAGTTTAAATATTACCTAGTACTTATATGTAGATAAGAATCTTCATAAGTTGTTCATCTGCCTAGCCTTTTCCCAACCATGTTGGGGTCGGCTTCCAGTCTAACCGGATGCAGCTGAATACCAGTATTTTACATGGAGCGACTGCCTATCTGACCTCCACAACCCAGTAACTGGGTAATACGATACCCCTTGGCAAGACTAGTTTTCAGACTTTCGGGCTTCTGACGAAGTGACGACCCGTAACGACTGTCAAAGATCCACTAATGACAGCCGGGACCAACGGTTTAACGTACTTTCCGAGGCACGGAGGAGTCTTGATATGGAAAGATGGTTACCCATCTTAATTTTACCCATTTCTCCCATGTAGATAAGACAGTTTGTGCTCGAAAAGAGCGTTTTCAAAGCAGCGAAATCGTGCGGAAAGTGCCATTTTTTCGCACTAGTGCTTTTAACTTTTCAGTTTTATTTTAATTTTTGACTCCGTCGTCAGCCCGACGTTGTTTTTGTTTTAAATCATACGTGACAAGGGACGACGGCGGCGCCGTGTGCGGGCGAGCCCCGTCAGGAACGAAGTTCCTTAGCAATCAAACTAATACTTCATTAAACGCGTTATTAATTACCTACTCTAGATTTCGATTTTGATCAATATAAATATTAATTTCATTTCCTCGCAAAGTGTATAGTAAAACGTATGATACACGTGCGTAAGATGATTTCCGACTCGTGTCGGCTGATACACTCGCTCGTGAATCACTTATATCATATCCGCACTTATATCATAAATAACTATTTTCATTGGGTAGCCCAATTCTTGAAGATGGCTTTTTAACATCACGCTAGGACCCTTAGGAGCCGTGCAAAAAGAAAAAAAAGTCGAAAAAAAACGCTAAGCGAAAACGAAGTAATAACGCAGGTGGGCGATGGGATGCGACGTGGTGGGTCCGGAGCCGAAACTTCATGCGGACGAAGACGCAGGCAGAAGCTAGTAGACAAATAAACCTTGATGTTTTATGACGTGTAAGTGATATTGAACCATAGGGTGGTAAAGGAATTACGACTTCGAGTATACCTGTTTAGCAAATAGTCATGCTTTAATCAAATTATTATAACATAACATTCCGCCTGTAATCCCCGGATGGTAAGGCAGAGGTGTACCTGCAGTACACCCACATTCCGCCAGTTATGGTTAAGTCCCATGTAACAGGGGGCGAGCCTATTGCCACCAACCGGGCACAAATCCAGACTCCGGGCTGCTGCTGAGAAATTTCTGATGGAAAAACCTAATAACACTGCCCGACCTGGGAATCGAACCCAAGACTTCAGCAGTAGCGCTACATTAGTATTAGACTCACGTGATTCGGGATAGCGTTCATTCGGAATAGCTTGATTCGGGGTTGCGTTCATGCGGAATAGCGTGATTCGAGATAGCGTTAATTCGGGATAAAGTGATTCGGGATTGCGTTCATTCGTGATACAGTGATTCGGGATTTCGAGTTTCGGTCTAACGTTTAAGAGTCGCCGAGACAATTATAGGCCGCTTATAATTTATACGTCTCAATAAATGACCTTGACCTTACTACATCAACAGGAAAAGTTTTATTTTATCCTGTACCTAGTTATTCGAAGCATTTATTAATAAATTATAAATGCGATTAATTATAAAACCTCTATCTGCTGCACGTGACTTCGTCTGCGTGTATTTTGTATTACATTATTTTTTTAGTAGGTAAAGGACCTTGATATTGCGACAGCAACAGCTTGAATTATAAAAAAAACTAGCTGATGCCCGCGACTTCGCCTGCGTGGATGTCGGTTATTATATACTAGCTGTACCCCGCGGTTTCACCCGCGTAGGTTTCGATCCCGTGGGAGCATAGGGATAAAACGTATCCTATGTCCTATTCCAGGTCATGGTCTACCCGTGTGCCCATCTTATCGTCTCTAGAGTAGGGAACGTCGCGGAAGCGCGGCGCGGCGCCGGCGTCGAACGGTTCGCGTATTGCATTTCGTGATTACTTCGAAATTAAATGTCCGATTCGAATGAATTAAAAGGTATTTTACTGCTACCCTTGATAGAAAAAAAAACACTTGATACAAATAAATAGTTTTAACAAACTATTTATTTGAATAAAAATTAATATAATGTTGATAAAACTGCTTCGCAAATAATGCTTTAATTTCGAACAAATTTGATTACCATAATAAAAAGTTATAGTGAGTCAATCTTAAAAGATAGACATATGCTGTCGCGGACTTTTTTTTAGAACTTTTAAAGAGGAACAATTCCATCATACATGATATTTGCGTAACTTAAACCATTTACGCAGCGCACGCAACGGAAGCTCTCATGAAGGAATATTTTTTCCCGTTTTTGCAACATTTTTCATTTATGCTCCGCTCCTATTGGTCGTAGCGTGATGTTATATAGCCTATAACCTTTCTCGATAAATGGACTATCCAACACAAAAATATTTTTTCAATTCCAACCAGTAGTTCCTGAGCGGGTTTTATTCCAATCAGTAGTTCCTGAGCGGGTTTAATTAGCGCGTTCAAACAAACAAACAAACTCTTTAGCGTTATAATATTAGTATAGACTAAAACCTTACTCGAGAACCACTCTATCCATTGGTGCAAACAGCATGAAAGTCGGTGAAGTAGTTTTTAAGTTTATCACGTACAGGACGACAGACAGACGCGGCGGAGGATTTTGTTTTATAATATGTGAGGATATTAACTGATTGGTAGGTACCCGAAACAGTTAAAAGGCAAAAAAAAACAACATTCAGACATCTTAATCCTAACTAAATAACACTAGCTGTGCCTCGCGGTTTCACCCGCGTAAGTCTCGATCGCGTGGGAATATCGGGATAAACTTATCCTATGTCCTATTCCCGATCACGGTCTACCCCTGTGCCAAATTTCATCCAAATCCGTTCAGCCGCGTAACAAATAAACAAACAAACTTTCGCAAATATTAGTTACGATTAGGATTGTTATTGAATCTTTGATTAGAATCTCAATTATGACAAACAATTTCATTTTTAGGGTTCCGTACCCAAAGGGTAAAACGGGACCCTATTACTAAGACTTCGCTGTCCGTCCGTCCGTCTGTCTGTCACCAGGCTGTGTATTATGAACCGTGATTGTCAGACAGTTGAAATTTTCACAGATGATGTTGTGCAGGCCTTTTTATGATTTTTGACCTTTTGTCTATGTTTTTTCTTTATTACTTTTTTATTGATATATCACACTTTTGTTTTCTACCTTGAACCAGCGCCTTTGAATTCCAACATTAATAGATGTATTTCTATTGCCGCTATAACAACAAATAGTTTTAACAGAATATAATAAATATTTAAGGGGGCTCCCATACAACAAACGCGATTTTTGCTGTTTTTATAGATAATGGTACGGAACCTTTCGTGCGCGAGTCCGACTCGGACTTGGCCGGTTTAGAGTTTTTTTTATTTGTTTAAAACCCATATTTCCCGTTGTCATTTTGGTTGAATTTAATTAAAATATAATATATTGAATTTTATTGAAATAAAAAGAGCGTTGTACTGGTTTCTGAAAAAAATTAAATGTTTTTTATAATAATATTTTATAATAATCTTTATTAAGAAACAATACAACATGAAATCAGTTCTAACAGTCACTTAAGAGTTAAGGACATTGCTCATTATAACAGCACCGCTCTGACACGGAAAAGAAATAGTCATTCAAGTTAAGATTTTAAATTAATTACATTAAAGTCTATTTTACGTTGGCTATACAGAATAGTGGACGCCTCGCGAGCCGTCACACGTCAAATAGATTTTAATACATTTTTTACAGCAGATTTAAAATCATAACTTGAATGACAAGTTATTTGCCGTGTCGGAGCGGTGCTGTTATAATGAGCGATGTCCTATACTCAATAAGACTCTTTAAATATTAGCTTCAAATTATATTTTCGTCACAGCGGTTATTATTAGATGAGTTGTTATTTTTGTCGAAAAATCAATGCTTTCATGAAAATTGAAAAAATAAGTACAGAATTTAAAGAAAAAAAATAGGGACCTAGTCACTAAGGGGTTTATTTTTAATCGTTACTTAAAGTTAAGTAATGATTAGCGACTGTTTAACCATACTTTTGACGTTTGAACGTCAATTAACTTTAAGCAACGTTTATAAATAAACCCCAATAACGACATATCTGTACTCAATTTGAAATAAGATTAGAAATTTAAACAAACCTTTTTACAGTCCGTTCAACCGATTTTGACTTCTATACCGTAGGCATAAAGATGGCATTAAAAGCAAAATACGTTACACAATACCAACTCTCTACTGCAGCTGCCATTTGTCATGCCAAAACGCAATAGAAGTCAAAATCGGTTGAACGGACTGTAAAAAAGGCTTATTTAAATGTCTAATCTTATTTCAAATTGAGTATAGTTAAGCTACGGTTTCTTGGCATAGCGGTAGCCGTCACATAACTGCCGCATTGAGAATGAGGTTTGAATTTACGGTGTCAAAAAACGCTCTCTAGAAAATACCCCAGTTTGCTTTCATACATAACGTTTCAGTTTTATAGGTATGAGGAACAGGGTGTAAAGATCACTCGTCCTCTATAGAAAAGGGAGAATCCTCCGACCAGACGGGTGTTGTGTCTGGTGGGCAATTGCACAACGATTGATGTTGGATATATTATTATGATCGCGCGGTAAACTCTAATTGCGCGATGCAGGAATTTGTGTGACGTCAGGTCTTTGATGCGTAGTTCGCCGCATGTGGCGATGTAGATGCCGCTACACAGTGACGTCATTCGCCGGTAAATTGGAGACGCTATGTGGCGGCCACCGCTCTTCGATGAACCCGTAGTTTAACTTTCAAGTGCCAAAGGTAGTAAGATATTTTTTTTTTTACTAATAATGACAATTAATTTACTACGAACAAGAAATACAAAAGAGATCATTCATTTTGGGTTGAATAATGAAAGGGTCAAACAAAAAAAAAAAATATATTCCGTTAGAACATGTTATTCTCTTCACTTTTCACTATTGGACCAAACCTGTAGGGCAATTTCCTGCGCTGTTATACGATTTTGAAAAATACTGTTTTCAGTATGTTTTGGTTAAAATAATTTATAGTAATCTAATTCAAGTAATAGTTTGTAGCACAAACTTGTAAACAATGACGAGAAAAACGTAATTTTTCGGAATATAGCTCTTTTTTTGTATGGACGATGAATCCCTGTAAATGGTGATCTCCTATAAACAAATCTAAACAATGCTGAGTTGGTCTTTGAGTAGCTTCGTTTCTTCAATGAGCGTCGATATCTGTCCGGTTCTGAAAACGAAACGGAATAATAGGTAGTCCACATTTTAGATATTTATTTACATGCATAAAGGGGGTGAAACTACAGAACAAAATGGCAGAAATAAAAAGAAACTACAGAACGCCACCTGCTACAGTCCTTACATACAAATTTTGCTTCATTTACGTTCACACATCAGAGGCCCGAGACAAAGTTAAATTCTATCAGCGCCGCGATAACGATAATGGAAAAGGCAAAAAATGATTCCCATAACCTATCGAAAAGAAAGAAAGAAAGAAAAATGCGTTTATTGGCCTTGTAGCAGAAAAAGACACCTTAAAACTAAAAAACAGAAAACAATCAGTACAGTGCCAAAAGGGTCTCACCTCAGCATAATGCCAGATGGAAACACAAAGTGTACCACCTGACGCTGATTTTCAGCTGCAACCCAAGCATTTGTCAAACAAAAGCTTATGTCAATCCTGTTGAAAGTCGTTGTAGAAATACGAAACGCTTTCGAAGCGATTGTCACTTGTCTAGGCCCTCTGGTCATACACACACACCAGTTACGAATACGCACCTGACCTTTCTGAAGGACATCACCAATAAAGTCACTTATGCCCGTCCTAGAGGGTCCAATCCTGGCGTTTCCACTTACATCTGTTTTCTAAATACCTTAGATATTTAATTGACATGCTGTTCTGAACCCAAATAAATTGGGATGAGGTCAGCTCGATGACTTATGACCGATTCTTCTATTTTACGGACCGTTATTGGTTAATATTAAGACTCTTGTATCTTTACCCATAATAAAGCCAATACCTCATAGCTTTGCATAATACACCCTTTCATATGGAAGTAGCTATCACAGGTAAAATTAGCTTACGATTCTATTTATATGGCCACTTTGGCAATAAAAAAAAGCTAACATTGGTATACAAAACGATTCGTTTTTGTTTATAGGAACCGAGCATTAAGATATTTCATAATTTTATAATGTCTTACCAACTATTGTGTTAAATAAATGTTTGATTTATGAATGTATCAAGAATTTTAAAAAGTTTACCGACACTAATTTCTTAGTATTGTGGATGCAAAATGCAAGATTGAGTGACGAATGAGTGAGTAGACTAATTTTTATCCCGAAAAACTGCACGATTCTTGTGGTGTATCTAAACTGTACTATAATACATAATATAACTTACTGCTGTTGCAGAATAGAGGAGATCGTATCACTGTGAGATTTGCCGAGCGCGATGTCCTTTTTCTTGTATTCAGAGTGCCATTTCTCCAGCTGAAAATAATAATTAACATGTAACTTTGTGACAATTTCCAGCAGGTATATTATTAGTAGAATCACTTACAAAGGCTGGATGGTCATAAGAGTAGGGAAAGAATAATGCTCCGTTCCTATAAACAAAAAACAATGACAGAATTTTCGCAGCCGCCATCTTGGATTTATATTTTAATGTAACTATGGGCTTTAGCACCCTCGAAAACTATGAAAATGACACCCATGACGAAAGATATTAAAATTTTCAGAGCCGCCATCTTGGATTTTCGGTTTGACCATATTCACACTTTCTCCTTCTCTCTCCGGCATGGAGTGTACTTGGGCCGATGTGTACAATTTTATCCCACGACCATCGATCACTAATAAAAAACTAGATACACAATCAGCGTCAAAAAATGTCCTCACCGAATGACCGCCCACTTGAACATTTGGGTGGTCTTTTCGTCTAGTAGCATTCGAACGCTCCGACGGTAAACATGCCTCAGTGCTCGTTTAAAAATTGTAAAAATCACACGTCTAGGACGCTAAAAAAGGATGGAATTTCATATTTTTGGTAAGTATTATTATTATCATTATATAATTGTTAACACTGTATTGTAAATACTGATATTTTGTCAAGAAATCATAGTAAAAACATTATTTTAAATTAAGTCGTAATAAATAGCAGGCGATATAAAGCAGCTCAATTGTAAAGACTCTTACGAAACGTATTAATCATACTATCGCATGCCCACTTAAATTGTTTGGGTTATGCGTGTTGACTCTGTTCCATTTGTTGGAGACGCTTTATATTATTGTTCTTATTTTTTTTTTTAGTATGCGTGATTTAATTTTTGTTTTTTATTTACTCGACTGCACGATGCAAGGGAGGGTAATGTATTTATCAGCCTATGTAATAAAACTTAACTTAAATAACTGCCACCAACTGCATCAGCCTGCTTGAAAAGTGACTTGTTTGAAACTTTTTAGTTGTTTTTTATCAGGCGGGATTTTTGATATTGTAAATTTTTTTTTTAGCTTTCCTCGTGATCCAGTGAGCTGTGGAGAATGGATATCCGTTACAGCACGTCAAAGATCCGAAGAATTTTTCAAGCCGACCCAAGGAAGCGTTGTATGTTCGAAGCATTTTTTTGAAAGTGATACATATGTGACTACGAAAGGCATCAGAAGGCTACACAAAACCGCTGTACCTCGAATAGTACCAACTTGGGATCAAACCTAATGTAATACCGTTTGAATCATATATCTCAATCGGTCGATCCGTCTTCGAGTTATCGGTAGTTAACAAACATTAAAAAAAATATATACTATACATATATGTATAAACACGCGACGAAGTGAGTAACCTCCTCCTTTTTTTGAAGTTAAAAATACCATTTATCATATTACAGTACAAACAAAAAATATTGTTCTAGTTCGTCTCCACTCATTCCTTGTCCTAGCGGCGAGCCTCGGTCGTAAAATTTTATTGCTTTTTGTAACAGCTTTGTGAATTCGACTTTAGATATTGCAGTTAAGGTTGAAATTACATTAATGTATATTTATTTTAACTACACACACACACAATACAATTGGCGACATTTTTAAGAGAACTTTTGCATGAGATTGTGTATCTAGTTCTTTATTAGTGATCGATGCCCACGACACTGTAATCACTTTACTCTTTTCTTTTGTTTTTTTTTGCCGACGTTCACTCTCTCCTTTTCGTTTCTCTTTGAATTAGAAGCAGACAGTCCGCAAGTACTTATAGACATGTTTAGCGTTACGATTTCTGCCAGTTTGCAAGCCGCGTTAAAGAACTTCGTTCCAAAAAGCGAATCGTTTGGCTTACCAATGGTAGCATTTTTTATTGCCAAACTGGGAATATTAATAGATTTGTAAGCTAATTTTATATGGGACCAACACTGAAATCGCGAATTAAAAATCAGCTGTTCCCTACATTAAAATCTGCTGTTCGCTGCATTTATGTTCGCATAACTCGTCAAAATGTAGGGAACAGCTGATTTTTCGAGATTTCAGGGTTGCTCCCTAGTGAATGTTGTTCATAATGATGAGTACAATGACCCCTAAAGAGATTTCGTGTATGAATAGATACACCTTCTGGATAATATTAGGATGATAATGAGTTACAAACAGACACATCATTTCTTGATGCATGTCGTGATTCATATCCGGATACAAATTGGATAGTTTGCAGTTTTTTTTTTTTGTTTTATACGTTCAAAAGTGCCTTTAATGTGCCTACTTGAAAATAAATTATTTGACTTTGAATAAGCTAGATAGATTACACAGAGGAAATGATGTAGTCAAGCATGTTTTGCAACGTGTGGACTACCAGACATACCAGTTCTTTCATGGTGAACTATAGCTTATTTCGCTCGTATCGCTTACCTCGACAGTCTTGTGCTGCGCGTGTTGCTTGAGCATCAGTATCTGGTCGGCGAGTCGCTCGCCGCTCCGCTTGTATCGCTCGAGCTCCGCGAGCAACTCCCGCTCGGCCGGAGTCGCTGAGGCCGACGCGCGGATGTTACGGATTACTGTCGAGCATCTGTAAGTTTAAATAAAGGGTAAATAAAAATGTATTCAGTGGATTGTGCCTTTATAGGTCTACGATAAATTATATAAATTAAGAAAAATGGATGTACATTATAGTCCTTCAGATCGTATTTCGGGTGTCGGCCAATCTGAATAGAGAACCAGCCTTCGGCGCGGGAAATGTTATAGTGCACAAGTGTGTGCGCAGACACAAGTGTCATCAGGCCGACCGACGGGACGGCAGGCCGACACCGGCGGAGCGAGGCCAGGCGCAGGACCAGCGCGACACGTGCTTGACGTACAACACATACTGATGACTGCTTTCCTATTTAGTATAATGAACGGGTCTACTGACGTCCCTGAGCTGGTGGCCAGGATTGGACTTCGTGTACCATCTGTGTATCTTCGGAGACCTCATCTCCTATATGTACCTATTGTGAAAACTAACTATAGGCAAAATACATATATCTTAAGAGCATGTCGATTCTTCAATCAGGTATGTTGAGCTTGATTTATTCACGAATAGTGTCCGGGAATAAAATAAAAAAAAAGTAACTACTTCTTTGAAGAGTAACATTGTTGTATTTTATATTTGTTTTGTTTATTCTTTTCAGTTGATTCTTTACATCACTCTCACGCGGTTTGTACCGTTTAATTAGTAATTTTATACAAAAGTTTATATAAGTGAAAACTTGTAATTGGCTTTATTCTACATATTACTTCTGACTACTCGAATGTATTGAATGTAAGTTTTCTTAAAATTAATAAATTAAAATAAAATAAATAAAATACTAAGCATGCAAAGGGGTACTCAAAAGAAACCGATGTAATCTGCAACCGGTGCAATCTTCAGATATGGCGACATGATTTCTGTTCTACCTATATCTAAGCTATATAGGGGAGTAGTGGTGGCCCGTAACGGCTTAGAAGTTGTAGGTCGTGAGTTCGAACCCAGACAGGCGTTTTACATTGTGTAAATTTCTGCTCTCAAAAATGGTGAAGGAAAACATCGTGAGGAAACCGGCATGTCTCAGAACCAAAAATTCGAAGACGTGGGATATTTATCAACCCGCACTGGACCCGCGTGGTAGATTACAGCTCACTTCCTCTTGAAGAGAGGAGGCCTGTATCCCAGCAGTGGGAACTTTATAGGCTGATTATACTTATATCTAAGTTAAATAGACATGAACTGGCCGATTTCAGACTTTAGGGGTATGAGGAACAGGGTGTAAAGTTCACTCATCCTCCGAACAGACGGGAGTTGTGTCTAGTGGGGACGTTATATTATGTCAGATGCGAGGTAAACTCTGCTTGCGAGATGCAGGATTTTGCGTGACGTCAGTGTGAAGCGTAGTTCACATGTGGCGTTGTAGATGCCGCCACAGTATCGTATCGAGTTACTTCAGCAAAAGTATTGATAAAACTAGTCTGGCAAAGAATAACTTTTTTTACCGATTATAAAATAATCATATTGACCTGTATTTGAGGAGCTCGTGGCTAAGTAATAAAAGCCGGGGTCGATTTATCAGGTAAAGCTACGCTTGCCGGGGTATGTCCGTGGATGGGTGACCATCTTTACATATCGAGACTCCTCAGTGCTTCGGAAAGCACATTAAGCCGTTGGTCCCGGCTGTCATTTGTGGATCTTTGACAGTCGTTACGGGTCGTCAGAAGCCCGAAAGTCTGTCAACTAGTCTTGCCAAGGGGTATCGTAGTACCCAGTTACTGGGTTGTGGAGGTCAGATAGGCAGTCGCTCCATGTAAAATACTGGTATTCAGCTGCATCTGGTTAGACTGGAAGCCGACCCCAACATGGTTGGGAAAAGGCTGGGCAGACGATGATTTACCTGTATTTGAGATCATCTTGATGTTTCTCAGCTAACATACACTTCTCCTTGAGAACCGTAGAATCAAGCTGGACATCGTCTATCTCTTTCTAAAAAAAAAAAAAACAAACAGTAATATGCAGTTAATAATAATATCACCACCGCGTTGGTCTAGTGGTTGCAAGCGCTCCTGCTGAGCATGAGCTCCTGGGTTCAATTCCCGGGTCAGGCAAAGTGTTATTGAGTTTTTCGATTAGGAATTGCTCAGTAGCAGGCCGGAGTTTGGATTTGTGACTGGGAGATGGTAATAGGGTTGCCCCCGCGACTTAAACATAACAATATATATACACTAAGCAAAATTCAATAACGATTTTCTCATGGAATAATGATTGCAACTTTGAGATGATACCTATTTCATAATAATATGGGATCCAAAATTGTTCGTTATAACATAATGATAACATTGCAATCAATACAGTAGGAGAAAATCACTTTTAAAAGTTGCTAAGTGTATACATATTAGTGCTTTTGAGGTACACCTCTGCTCAAACGTTCGGGAAAAGAAGGCAACCGTTCGGGAAAAGAAGGCGTGATGTTAGGTGTAGTTAACATTATTGAACAGTAAAAGTATTACCTCGAGTGACTTGCCATGTGTTTATAACGCTCACCTGCAAGTCCCGCAGCCAGCCCCGGTGCTGCCCGCCGAGCGCGCGCAGTGCGTGCAGCTTGCGCGCGACTTGCCATGTGTTATAACGCTCACCTGCAAGTCCCGCAGCCAGCCCCGGTGCTGCCCGCCGAGCGCGCGCAGTGCGTGCAGCTTGCGCGCGACTTGCCATGTGTTATAACGCTCACCTGCAAGTCCCGCAGCCAGCCCCGGTGCTGCCCGCCGAGCGCGCGCAGTGCGTGCAGCTTGCGCGCGACTTGCCATGTGTTATAACGCTCACCTGCAAGTCCCGCAGCCAGCCCCGGTGCTGCCCGCCGAGCGCACGCAGTGCGTGCAGCTTGCGCGCGACTTGCCATGTGTTATAACGCTCACCTGCAAGTCCCGCAGCCAGCCCCGGTGCTGCCCGCCGAGCGCGCGCAGCGCGTGCAGCTTGCGCGCGACTTGCCATGTGTTATAACGCTCACCTGCAAGTCCCGCAGCCAGCCCCGGTGCTGCCCGCCGAGCGCGCGCAGCGCGTGCAGCTTGCGCGCGACTTGCCATGTGTTATAACGCTCACCTGCAAGTCCCGCAGCCAGCCCCGGTGCTGCCCGCCGAGCGCGCGCAGCGCGTGCAGCTTGCGCGCGACTTGCCATGTGTTATAACGCTCACCTGCAAGTCCCGCAGCCAGCCCCGGTGCTGCCCGCCGAGCGCGCGCAGCGCGTGCAGCTTGCGCGCGACTTGCCATGTGTTATAACGCTCACCTGCAAGTCCCGCAGCCAGCCCCGGTGCTGCCCGCCGAGCGCGCGCAGCGCGTGCAGCTTGCGCGCGACTTGCCATGTGTTATAACGCTCACCTGCAAGTCCCGCAGCCAGCCCCGGTGCTGCCCGCCGAGCGCGCGCAGCGCGTGCAGCTTGCGCGCGACTTGCCATGTGTTATAACGCTCACCTGCAAGTCCCGCAGCCAGCCCCGGTGCTGCCCGCCGAGCGCGCGCAGCGCGTGCAGCTTGCGCGCGACTTGCCATGTGTTATAACGCTCACCTGCAAGTCCCGCAGCCAGCCCCGGTGCTGCCCGCCGAGCGCGCGCAGCGCGTGCAGCTTGCGCGCGACTTGCCATGTGTTATAACGCTCACCTGCATCTCGCAGCCAGCCCCGGTGCTGCCCGCCGAGCGCGCGCAGCGCGTGCAGCTTGCGCGCGACTTGCCATGTGTTGTAACGCTCACCTGCAAGTCCCGCAGCCAGCCCCGGTGCTGCCCGCCGAGCGCGCGCAGCGCGTGCAGCTTGCGCGCGACTTGCCATGTGTTATAACGCTCACCTGCAAGTCCCGCAGCCAGCCCCGGTGCTGCCCGCCGAGCGCGCGCAGCGCGTGCAGCTTGCGCGCGACTTGCCATGTGTTATAACGCTCACCTGCAAGTCCCGCAGCCAGCCCCGGTGCTGCCCGCCGAGCGCGCGCAGCGCGTGCAGCTTGCGCGCGACTTGCCATGTGTTATAACGCTCACCTGCAAGTCCCGCAGCCAGCCCCGGTGCTGCCCGCCGAGCGCGCGCAGCGCGTGCAGCTTGCGCGCGACTTGCCATGTGTTATAACGCTCACCTGCAAGTCCCGCAGCCAGCCCCGGTGCTGCCCGCCGAGCGCGCGCAGCGCGTGCAGCTTGCGCGCGACTTGCCATGTGTTATAACGCTCACCTGCAAGTCCCGCAGCCAGCCCCGGTGCTGCCCGCCGAGCGCGCGCAGCGCGTGCAGCTTGCGCGCGACTTGC
The DNA here is from genome assembly GCA_949152455.1 of Lithophane leautieri. Taxonomy (NCBI): domain Eukaryota; kingdom Metazoa; phylum Arthropoda; class Insecta; order Lepidoptera; family Noctuidae; genus Lithophane; species Lithophane leautieri. Next base: position 13,964,681 of record OX424478.1, read on the forward strand.
CATGTGTTATAACGCTCACCTGCAAGTCCCGCAGCCAGCCCCGGTGCTGCCCGCCGAGCGCGCGCAGCGCGTGCAGCTTGCGCGCGACTTGCCATGTGTTATAACGCTCACCTGCAAGTCCCGCAGCCAGCCCCGGTGCTGCCCGCCGAGCGCGCGCAGCGCGTGCAGCTTGCGCGCGACTTGCCATGTGTTATAACGCTCACCTGCAAGTCCCGCAGCCAGCCCCGGTGCTGCCCGCCGAGCGCGCGCAGCGCGTGCAGCTTGCGCGCGACTTGCCATGTGTTATAACGCTCACCTGCAAGTCCCGCAGCCAGCCCCGGTGCTGCCCGCCGAGCGCGCGCAGCGCGTGCAGCTTGCGCGCGACTTGCCATGTGTTATAACGCTCACCTGCAAGTCCCGCAGCCAGCCCCGGTGCTGCCCGCCGAGCGCGCGCAGCGCGTGCAGCTTGCGCGCGACTTGCCATGTGTTATAACGCTCACCTGCAAGTCCCGCAGCCAGCCCCGGTGCTGCCCGCCGAGCGCGCGCAGCGCGTGCAGCTTGCGCGCGACTTGCCATGTGTTATAACGCTCACCTGCAAGTCCCGCAGCCAGCCCCGGTGCTGCCCGCCGAGCGCGCGCAGCGCGTGCAGCTTGCGCGCGACTTGCCATGTGTTATAACGCTCACCTGCAAGTCCCGCAGCCAGCCCCGGTGCTGCCCGCCGAGCGCGCGCAGCGCGTGCAGCTTGCGCGCGATGGCGTCGCTGGCGCGCTGTTGGCGGGAGATGTACTCGCCGCGGAGTTTCAGCGTTGCTTGCGTTAGGAACTGGAGGATTTGGATGATTTTATTAAAGATACAAAAACATATTCTGTTAGTCTTAAAATGAATGAAACTGAACACGATCAGCACATGTATACCATGTTTAATAGCTCTCGGTGTCATCATTTTCGTGGAATATTGGCTCTGACAGTTCTATAACGTGGTTCAGATGTGCTCATCGCGTTCACTTTTATTAGTGAAATTGGCTCTATGGGTATCACTAAATAATTTTCGTTTCAACAGGATACTATAAGGCCCTTTGTAGACACGTGTTTCTTGCCGTGAAAAACTACGGTTTATTCGCCGTGACCAAACATGGTCGTCAGTGTTGTATGGATCACTATGGAAGCTTGTTCACAGACAAGTTTTCTTTTTCGCAATTTATACACCGTAGCGTAAAGAAACCGAAACGGGTACAAAGGGCCTGACGAATAAAAATATATAGCCATGTGGCAGACAAATAGACCTGGGTTCTGTAGGCACAATTTGGGTAAGGAATCCTAAAAAAACAAAGTACATGTTTGAATGGGAGTTTATAGTATCACCATCAACAAAATAGTGGTCTTTGGCAGTTTATTATAGAGTACTGTTTCAAAAAATGTGGAAGTATTTTACCTCTAAGCACTCTTTAGGACTGGGTTCCGCTTTCTTGCTGATTTGCAGGATCGGTTGAGACACGTCCCGCGTAAGAATCTCTTGTATTATCGATGTGAACGTCAGTTTCTGTCTCTGGAATTACAGATACACATAAAATCACGTTTGTATTCCCTGATGGTTTAGGTTAGTTACATGCAACAAATAAACGGACATGTGTTTTCGTCATCAAAACTGTATCCTCCCACACTTAAAGTTCAGCTTCCGCTATAAAAAAAAAATCTTTACGCAAAGGCAATAACTTGTAGTCATATAAACGCAATAACTTGTAAAGTCATCATATAACCAAAAACATTACTGAAATTGAAATGAATGGATGCAAGTTTTCAAATTTATGCTACATCTAAGTTGTGTCGTAATGTATGTTATTTTTACCTCTTTCAGTATATTGTTGATATCATCTTGTTCTAACGTCGGGTTCTTTAGCTGCAGCTCTTTGTATAACTGTTCTTCTAAGTCGAATGGCTCCAAAGTCCTGTGGGATGGAAAGTTATATATTTTTTCTTTATTCATCTACTTACATATTTTTCAAAATAAGAATACCGTTAATGTCAACACGGAACAAGAATCTTATTTAATCATGTGTCATACTTAGTTAAACTTATTTTAGTTAGTAATTTTATAACTTTATTGATTGATTGGTTTACGCGTGAAAAGGTTACATACAAACAGACAGACAGAGTTACTTTCGAATATATAATATTAGTATGGATAGTTAGGATAGTATACTCCTTGTAATAAACCTTCCAAATTATCCATTTATTTTCAAAAACCTTTGATAGTACAGCAGAATTACATTCGATTTTTTTGCCTATTCTAAGTATTTACAAGTCAAAGTAGCAAATTGAAGCATTTTCAATGTATCTATAGGATTAAACTGGTACATTCAACAAACTAACAGTCAACACTGGGTTCGTTGCTGTGGCTCAGGGGAGCCAGCTAATGCTGTGTTTGCAGGTATGTCCTTCTATTATCCAGCAATGGAGTAACGGATCGGTGCGATTTTTTGTGAGATATTTTGTGAGTCAAAGAATGCTACTTACCTAGCCACCAGCTTGCACTCGGTACACAGCACCAGCAGCTTGGGTAGCGGCGGTGACGTCAGCGCCAGGCCCACGGGCGGCGCGCCCGCGCGCGCCGAGCGCGTGCACAGCAGGTGGCGCGCCACGCTCGCGCGCGCGCACATCGCCGACAGGACCGCTTCCATCTCCGCTGCGGATACGACAGACAACGATATTCAACACCATTCGAGACCTAACGACCTCCTAGAAAGCTACGAACTATCCAATACTATTATGTAAGCAATATGTTAGTATATATATTTGTAATCCATTTTATAGACCATTTTCTATTTTACTGAGTACCTAGTACATATCGACAGGCCTACACCTGTCCTCTCATACTTATTAACACTGTTATTTGAAAACATTGTAAAAGCCATAATTTTTTTAAATAGTAACCTTGGAGTTTCTTTGCGGATCTTCTCCATAGGAAACGACCAATTGGAACCGTGCACCTAGCTTCTGGCGTTGCATAAGTGCCCATGTAGGTTTATGTGAAATAAAATATTTTGTTAAAACGTTCTCGAAAACGGCTCTAACGATTTCAATGAAAGTTGCAATATACATAATAATATACAATATAGGTTTATGGGGGCGAAAATTCGATCATCTGGGAAAATTCTTTTTCTCTTTTCCACCCGAGCAGAGCTCGGTCACCCGGGTACTAGATAATGAATTGCCTTATTATTAACCGAGACTTAATGACTAAATAAGCACTTGACCTACGTTTGCTAAGCATGAGACGAGAGCATAAAACGGGTTATTCAGTTTTCCATTCGGAATTGAATAAAAAGGAGTATGGATACACGGTGTTCAAAATTAGCTTGCAAGAAAATCTTTTTGAACCCCTGCCTTACGACACAGTTATGCTGGACAGGTGGTAAATGAGAGTTTATTTTGTCGATCGCAAAATAACTTTTTACCCGAATACGGCGAAGCAAAAACGAGGGTTATGATTTTAACCGGTATGTATGTATCTATGTAAGTATGTATGTATGTTCATCTGTTCCCTCATATCTTCTAAACGACTCATCACAATTTGACAAATGAGGTATTGTTAGAAGCGTCTTGATCGTTCGCATTAAATTGAAAATGGCGCCCTCTAGAAGGCATAAAGCCATGAAAAAAAAAAAAATCTTCGCACCATGTTGGGTATAATAAACATGAGAATGTATCGTGGTTATCTAATCTATGGTTATTAATACCAAGTGCAGCTAAATTAAAACTATTTATGCTAACAACTTACTTTCATCAGCCAACGCATAGTCCACTAGATGCCCAAGCATAGGCAGAGTAATCGCATGTACCCCGCCAGCGTGCACGCATGCATACGTGTTGTTTGTGCACTGAAAGTAAATTAATATGAACTTTACTTACATGTAAATTAAGTTAATTTTAGAATGACTTGTTGAATGTTGAAACGGTCATAAAATATTAAAAGTTGCATCGGATATTAAAATCTTATTTGAATGCAATACAAAAATATGAACTTTATTTCTATGTAAATTAAGTCGACTTCAGAATGATTAGTACTGTAGAAAATGACACAAACATATTAAACCTTATGTGTAAGCATTAAAGTAACTTTTACAAATCCACATCATATAAAGTATTTCAACTTACCGCATACAGGTGTACTGGATAAGAATACTGCAGATCATCATCTGGGTTCAGTACCATGTTCAATTCTACAGCTTCGACCACATAGAGGGCGTGACTTTCACCATCTTCTTTCTCTGATGGCTGCAAACAGAAAAAATACTTTAATTAAGAGAACTTTTAGCATGATTCAGCTAAACAGAACTGAATTTTCAGTCGCTGTTAACCCGTTCACTGTCCCATAATCACATTTACACTGTTTTGGTTGTTAACACGCTTTTATTTAATTGTTGTGTCTGGTTCAGACAGAGAGCAAGGCGAGTCTTATTTTGAACATCACTTTATATACAGGGTGTAAGGGACAGCCCTCCGCAGACTGATGGGATGAATTCAGTATATCATACGAGTACTAAGGCGACCGGTACATGAAATTATTTCAGGAACGTTATGGGTACCCAATTAACCTGATTTGTTTTATTACCTCACGCGCAATGTATCGTTACCGTAGCAAAACGCACGTAGCCGCACTCCCGGTCTCTCTCGTGCCAGAACGAGTTCTGGCACGAGATAATTGAAGGACATTTTACATGCCATAAATTTTTATGGACATTCGTGTCGAGACATGACATAGTCACACAGTCATGTCATAGTCATGACATATTTATAGTTACGGTTTTTATTCATGTACTATTTTTCATTGTTTTATTTATTTTTATGTTGTAATCCCCTAATTTATATATTGTGTCTGTAGGCGTGTCCGTGGCATCACAGCGGGCCCTATCAGAATACCAGCGCTGCGGTATTTATTTATTTAAATATCGCAGCATTATGCTGAGGTTAGCCTTTTTGGCCTCGCACAGGTCGTCTATGTATTTAGTTAGTTTTAATTATGATTTTATTTTAATTTAGTTTTTGCTTTATATTACTGCTTGTTTTTCCTGTGCGTGTCCCAAATAAAATATTTTTCTTTCTTTCTTTCTTTATCCATAAAAATTTATGGCATTACTAGAGTCACCGCTAGATCATCCGGTCTCTGATCAACTGTCCTCTCTCACCATAGCTTCAGAACGTGACATGTTCTAACTTACATTTGGCAGCAGCAGGCAGTGGTACAGTGCCGCGGAGCAGGTCGCGACAACGACCAGTGGCGGGGTGTCACCTCCCCCTAGGGCGGCGATAGAACACGACTCCGAGCCGTAGTTGTCGTCAGCAGGAGGGTACATAGCCAGAGGACCTGATAGTTTCGGTTGGAGGGGGCTGAAATGAAGAAAGGAGAAATAAAAGGCTATTGGTTATTGAATTAAAATAAATAATTTCTCATTCAATAACTATATTATTCACAAAAAAAAAAAAACTAGTTAGAGATAAAAAATTATTAAATAAAACCAATTGAATACTTAATATTATTAATAATTTAAAATGAATTTATTCATATTTTTGCTAAAGCAATGAATTAGGGTAAAAATATATGATAGGTACCTATATGGTAAAAATATAGAACTAGAATCAATTCTATTTCTTTGTTTTTCATTGACGTTCAAAAGTGCCTTTTATGTGCTTATTTGAAATAAATTATTTGACTTAGACTTTAATAAAAAAACAAAAGCGAATGCTATTTTTAAAATAATACTTTCATATAATATTACAGTAGCCAAGTTTCGGTCTTGTGTTTAAGCATCATTTACACGATGGGTGCGAGAATTCTTCTGACAATTATCGCAACGACATTCTCGGTACGAAAATTCGTGCAAACGAATACGATCACCATGTTAATTTGTGACCATTTAGCGTATTTCTTAAAGATTCTCTAAAGCGGTATTACGAATGGCATTTGGAGGAGAGGCTAAGTAATATTAGCCGCACGGGTCGATCGATCAGGTTAAGCTACGCTTGCCGCGGTTGGTCCGTTGATGAGTGACCATTTTTACATACCAAGAAAGTGCCTCGGAAAGGGTCGTCAGAAGCCCGAAAGTCTGACAACTAGCCTTACCACGGGTATCGTGTTACCCAGTAACTGGGTTGTGGAGGTCAGATAGGCAGTCGCTCCATGTAAAATACTAATACTCAGCTGCATCCGCGTAGACTGGAAGCAGACTCCAACATAGCTGGGAAAAGGCTAGGCAGATATATTGGTAAGATGGCTCTTGTTGGTTTTGTTTGGTGTATACTGGTTTGACTACAGCGCGACCTCAACGTGGGCGAAGCCGCGGGCAAAAGCAAGTTGTAAATAAAACTTCATATAATATCTTCATTGTTTTACCTCTTACGATCCAGCTCACACTCCATCATATAAACATCCCCGTTCCCCCTCAAGATCAGCAGGGTCTCGGTGTCCGGTATCGGCGTGAAGTCTACCGCCGTGTCGCCCAAACTGTCCAGTAGGTTCCGGCCGGCAAGTTGCCCTGATGGCTTGATGCCGATGGTGAAGATCTGCACCAGCTTTGGACCTTTCTTTAAGGCTATGTTGTAGAGCCTGCAATGGGCAAGATTTGGTTGAATTTAGCAACTTATTTCTGATTTTTTAATCTAGGTAAGTCTAGAATACTGTTAATGTTTGTGGATACCTCTATGGACACCTTAGTAGAATAGAATAGGCATTTATCTTGCAAGTATGGGTAGCAGACATAATAGGTGATAGTTTATGTGTAATAAGTGAATATTATTATTATTGCAAATGATGATTCGACTTGATCCGACATAGATAAAGACTCAAAGAGGGTTGTTGATCCCGATCGCACCATTAGAATAGACCTGGATTATACACTGTACAAATAGCAAAAAAAAAATTTTTTGCAACGACACGCTGAAAAACCTAAATCTACATTTTTCCAGAGAAAAGACGAATCTCTTAAAGCAAAATTCTTCTGTCTCAAAATTCTTTCACGTAAAGATGTTTGAGGTCTCCGATCGTAGAAAGCATTGAAATCACTCCAGGATTGGTATCACACGCAAAGGAAATTAGGTATACGGCCCATTAACCGCGAATTTTTTATATCTCGAGGATTTAAACATCTTATCTACTTAACTATGCTGTGTAATAAGCAAGAGTGATCTTACCTAATAGTGTTATCAGATCCCAGCACGAACACATGTGACAGTGACCCTGGATGCCAGTGTACCCGTCGCACTTCACCCTGGCAGTACAGGAACCTTTCGTCCAGCGAGTAACTCCTGTGAAGAGAACAATGTCAATTATAGTACCTGGTAGTAAAGCAGCGAAGTTAATTTAAACAGAGGATATGGGGGGCCTAAAACGGCAACATTAGCAATTCCTCTAAAGCAAATCATTTCCTGAATTCCCAGCTGTCATTACCAATTCCTCTAATTTGACACAAAAGCAATTCATAATTTGTGGACCATTTTAAGAATCTACGTAGAAAACTATCAAACAGATGAATTGTTTCGTAATATGAATTGCACGCAGATCATATTATGAATTGTCAGTTTGTGACATTTTGCGATGATTCATAATATTTTCCTATTAAGATTCAGCCAAAGTGGCTGTTTGCCGTATTAAGCCAGCCAGCCCCCAGAAGGTAAGAATTTTGTAAGTTGTTGGCAACAAAAGGCGATATATCGATGCGTTTTAGTTAGCGAGTATCGAATTAAGAATGATATGTCTTTACTTTATAAATCAGTGTGCTTTGCCGAAAGTAATTCCAATCTAAATCAATCAAAAACTCTTACATCGTGAGAGCGTAAGCCATAAGTTGCGAAATAATTACGAGACAAACTAATATTATTGCAATAAAGAAATGTGGCAACAGAGAAACACTCAGAAAAATTTCGGTAAATCGTCCGAAAAAAAAAAACGGTAACATCCATTACATCTATGATAAATAAGCGGTAAGACTGCGGTGCCCTCACGTGGGCCTTCTAATAATTTGATTATTCGCCAGCCATTTTGTTTTTTTTCCTCTTTTTTGGCGGGAACGCGGTCTGGATTAATCGTGCGTTTAGAACTCGCCTTCTTGTCGGATTTTACTTGTTTAATATTAAAATGGGGTCTGTGATTCCGAACTCAAGGTAAGGTGAAATGTAAGGCTAAATGAGCCACATTTTGTCGGTAGAGTTATGTAGTATATTTTTGCGGTTGTTATTTGGACTATATTAAAAATTGGATTGAAATTGTAATGCACAGTAGCTCGAAAGGTCGGGAAATGGACACAGGATCAATCAGGATTGGAGTCAGTTCGAAACAAATTTCTAATCCATTGCTTCATAAGTTCGTTAGTTACGTTGTTGAGCAGATTTTCTTGCAAACTTATGAGGAAATGGATTAGACATTTGTTTCAAACCGATAAAAATTCTGACCGATCGTGCATTACGCAATTAGGGTGCATGTCTGAACGGTAACATAACAAGTATAGAAATAATAAGCTTTCCACCAGTAGACGTATTTTCCTAAAGTTAAGCTAAGGAGTCTCATGTTTACAGCAGAAATCCATTTCTCAATCGAGCCCAACCATGAGAAGGTCGTTTTTAGTTTACTTAGCCTACTCGTACTCTAAGCTCTTTTGATTTCTAAAGTTGACAGACATGATAACACGATTCCTTATGACCGGCCATTGTGTTACCCTATATGAAATATTTACATTTATATCTACGTACCCACTTCTTCATTCATTTGATTTACATAATGAAGAGTATTCTATTTTTAAATTCTGGTCTATATGATCCTAAAGTTCACCTCCAGATTAAGTCAGACAGGTTACACAAACCTTCACAAAAAGCCCGGTATTTCAAAAAGCGTTTACTTCACAATTACAATGTCTATCAATAGGTCCCGCCACTGGGGCACAGCGCATGCTACACGTCCAATTTGATGCTAATCCCATTGCCGGCCACGTTCGGGATTCAGTTACAGCAGCCCGTTCATTGTGTACAACTTTGCGTTCATTGGTTGCCTACTGTTTTTATTTAACAGTATTTTCGATGTTGGTAGTAGTGGCAGTAGAGGAACCGCAATGGTTTTGAGATGTTAGCTTATGTTGCAGTGCCATCTTCTACCTTTTCCAAAGAAAATACTCGTAAAAGGTTGTATTTGGCTTCTTTCCATAATAATGCTTTATCATGAGTTCTAAAATCCCACAGTGGTTTTGGGATAAAGCCTTATGTTGCAGTGCCATCTTCCACCTTTTCCAAAGAAAATAATCGTACACGGTTGTATTTGGCTCCTTTCCATAATAATGCTTTATCATGAGTTCTAAAATCCCACAGTGGTTTTGGGATAAAGCCTTATGTTGCAGTGCCATCTTCCACCTTTTCCAAAGAAAATAATCGTACAAGGTTGTATTTGGCTCCTTTCCATAATAATGCTCAGGTCATATAGGTATTACAATTTGGAAAACGCAGCGTAAACATTTTGTAATTTTAGATTTGGTGTGTTTTCCACTGAAGCTGTTGCATAACTACATGAAAGAAAATGTGACCTGAATAAAACAATTCTACTTGATACACATGAATCTAGAATGAATAAAATTAAAATAGAACCCAAAGAAAACTGTCGCTGGTCAGCAACCAAAATATAAATCAAACAATTTTTACATACCAAAGAAAAGGGTAACCATTAGGCGGTCAACTAAAAAAAATACACATACAGTGAAACGTAAAAATTACAAATGGGATGACATTAGAACAAACGGGGTATCCGACCCGGTTCGTAGTGTCTCCGGAACAAAAACCGATAAAAAACGGCGAAAAGGATCCGATCCGGTAAAAAATAAGAATCAGACAAAGCGGCCGGACGGCCGGTAACCTCTATACGTGTCCAGTTTTTTTACGAGCACCCCGCAGCCCTTTTGTCCTTCCGGGAGGCCTTTTTTTAAATAGATCAGGGGCTGGCAAGTAAAGACCGCGGCCGACGTCCACCCTGAAATATTATTGTGGATTTTTCTGCTTGGCATTCATAAATATTTCCCAGGGAGAGGCCCACAACCCCCTCCGTCTACCCACTGTAGGGGATTTACTCGAATCGGCGTAGAATTATAAATTCGGTTAATAAAATATGATACGATAAAGCCGCTTTTTTCTCTGGCGGACCTCTATTATATTTTGTTTAATTTAAATATGAATAATTAAATTTAAAAAGGAAATCTCGGGGCTAATGAAATTTTTGTTTTCGAGATAATGAATTGAAAACACCGAGTGTCGCTCGCTCAGAGCTGTGTTATTCTTTTCTCGCTCATTCAGATTCATCCTTCGTAGTCTAAAAACGCCCTGGAAAATATAATATTTTTTAAATGTATTAATTATGAATACGAATTATATTTTTTCCATGTTTATCTGACCCTTTATACTATCGTGGGGTCCTACACGAGCGAATTGTATTTTTTAAGGCCTACAGAGTAATTAGAATTAATTAATTTTTTATAACTCGCGGTAGAATTAGGAAATTTCGGTATTTTCAGTGCCTAGTTAAAGTTAGGGCTCGTTATGTGAACAATGAACTACTTCCATAACGGCCTCATCGCTTGTAATGGGTGTGGGAACAGGCAGTCATAACATAATCACACTTTTAATATTCTACACTCATCCAAATTGTCGGACACAAGTAAAAAGTATAAAAAGAGAGTGCGGTCGAGACATGGGTCCCCAAAACCTCGAACAACGCCTTTAATCAACACAAACGCACTCGGCGATCAAACGGCCGAGAGTTAAAAAAAAGCATCGATCCAGTCTGCCACAACCACAAGGGATTAAAATCGTAACGAACGTATAAAAATATTCAAATACAATACTAACAAATTGATACAAACACTCATTAGGTGCGGATCGCGGAAGGCGCCCCCCTGCCCCACGCTTGCGGCCCCGCCGGCCGATCTCTCCCGACATTACAATCCACATCCAACGTACAAATATTATCTAAAATTCCTTCTCATTTATAATCCTTTTGTGTCCTCAGCGCGATGTCCTCCGTCAAATCCCCCCTCTCCCCACAGGGGTCGGGTGGGGGTATTTTTATATTTTTAATCGCGTTGGGCATTATCCAAATGGACATTGGCGGGTGCGCCGACTGCCGGTGCCGTCTAGATGATAAATTCTCCTTTCGTTCGACACCGGCCGCAATGTTTTGTTTTGTCCCTTCAGTAATGTCTCCTTTATTGGTATCGGAGTGAAAAAAAATACCCTCATAGTCATTAATTACAGTAGATTTGTCTGTTGGTGACTGGCGAGTTCTTGGCGACTATTAAAAATGCTCCGCCATCTGTGGCTTCTCGTCGGCTGATTTTTTCGGCGTCTCGGCAAATGAGGATTGATTGTGGCAATCGTTTGATGCAGATTCTTATTGAATGCGATGACGGCTTCGTCTGTGATCGATGGTCTCCCTTTGTGGCTACAATTAGGTTACATTTTTTTGTGGAGAAGAAAGACAAATTATGTCAGTCCAATATTTTATCATATTATGAAAAATTTAAGATTTTAACGTCTTTAAAACTTTCGAAGAATTTTTCCTTTAATGATGATAAGAGATAGTTACAGGTTTCTAATATCATAAGTCGGTACATAAAAATTGTACCCAATTTACAGTCACTGCATAATTCAACATACTCCTTTTAATCAATGCCCAAAAGCTAACAAACGATCAGCAAAAATTCGCCCAAAAACCAGCCAGCTACGGAATCGTGAACGTACATAAATTTAGACCGTGCCGTATAACCGGCTCCCACGACGGCCCGGTCCGAAGTTTCACACCATTAATTCTTGCGCGCAGTCCACTGCACTTTTTCTATCGTTCCTCAAAAACTTCCAGCAAAAAAAGAATCGCTTTTCTATATGCAAAACAGGGTACTGTGCTCAAACCACCGTTATAATAAGGATCATCTATACAATATCAATTTCGTCTAATATATTGGGGTATTTTTATGTTTTATTGGAGCCAGGATTTTGGTCCCATTAAACTTTTTTTCGAATTTTATGTCACGGAAGATATTGTTCTTCTTGTTTTTGGGCTTTTAAATAAAATGGGGTGGGTTTGTGTAATGTGTTGTTTTTTGAGTTATGTTGTAAGTTATAGGTAAGTAATCCGAGTGGTTTTGTTCAAAGTGATATTTTGAATATTTGGAGGTCGATTCTGGTCTCGATGTGGGTGTACTATAGGTAAACCGCTGCCTAACCCTTCGGGAAATACGGGCGTGTTGTTATGAGTTCTGTTATTCTGGTGATCATAAGGTTTGTTGTCTACGGTAGGTAGGCTTACCGTCTCTGCCTGTATTGGTGAATATAATAAACCGATCTGGAGATTTATGTCTGTCATAAATTACAGCCAACTCCAGGAGGACTATGTCCAGAAAAGGCCTCCCCAACTTGCACCAGAACACTAGGTCTTACGTCCAGCAAATCCAGTTTTTGATCAAACTTCTTCGGCTAGTATTAATAAACCATTACTTCTTCTATTTCATAATTTGCTACCTACTTAAAGCACGGTGCAAATTAAGGTAATGGTAAGCCGTTCGCTGAATAATATAGTTTATGTTAATGATGACAGCCGGGCGGCGTCTGAAGTAATTGACGCAAATCGCGTTAATTATCAAAACTGATTGTGGAACTTCTTGCTGATTCTAATTTTTGACCTTGTAAATATTTGGCACACATTCCTGTTAATAACTTACAACGGAATATTTTTTATATTAATTTTTATTTTACTATAAAGCTGCGTGCCTTTTAATCTGTGCTAAATAAATGAATTTCCTTTTTTTATACAGGAAAAGTTTTTATCCACTGCGGAAATTTTGACATATTAACCTTAAACCAGTTTTATTAAACATAATTTTTTTATTTAAATGCGTCTTCATACAAAAAAATAAAAAAATCGTTAACGAAAGATGTTTATTTTAAAAGTGGTTGTATGGCTAAACGGCGCCGGCGGCGCGCGGCGAAGCGGAACGCACGAAAGTACCTACCTATCAGCTGTGCGCTCGCTCGATTCGCCGGCGTAGGTATTTACGTGGGTTACTGGCCCTTGGATCTCGCTCAAAGAAATCAAAAATGCTTTCTTCGATTTCGATCGCCAGTCGGGGTCTGCCAGACCCTCGTGCATGATTCGGGGTTCTGAACTGTCCGTGATCAAGCAGCCTTTGAGTGGCCGCTAAAATGGTCCTTTCATTAGGGACCGCGGGGTTAAGGAGGTATGCTCTCCGTCGCATACATTCTGCGAGCTGCTCGCAAACTTTCACCCTCAGTACATACACTCGCATCATCTCGTAAAACTCGCGGTTACTGAAGTCCGACATCGTGACCGGTAGGTACAAGCACGACACGTGCGGCGCGGCCCTTGCGCGGGAAAGCGATTAGACGCGACGTCACACGACAGCGCGTGCGATGAGCGAACTGTCGGCCACAGCGCCCGGCGCCGCCGCCCGGGAGGGGGTTGCACCCCCGCGCAACACCGCCGCCTGTGCGCCGGCCGCCGCACGCGCCCATTGATATTATTACGAATAGTTTGTGTCCATATTTTGCTGATTTTAAGTAGGATAAAAAAACAAAAAAAAGTATTGAATAAATAATGGAAATGTGTTCTATTACTGATATTGAACCACCAAAAAAAATTTGCGCACTGGTCAAAAACTTTTCCTGTATATTATGCAGTAGATAGGGGATTATGTATTTTTTTGGTATTGCAGGTTATTCTTATGGAATTATGGTACAACTTGATCTATGTAAATTCTGCTAGTCTAATTAAAGACTGACGTATTCATATTGCTTTATTCTTGTACCAGCTGATGCCCGCGGCTTCGCTCGAGTGGATGTCAGTTATTTTATACTAAAACCTTCCTCGAGAACCACTCTATCCATTGGTGAAAGCAGCATGAAAATCGGTGGAGTAGTTTTTGAGTTTATCGCGAACAGACAGACAGACGCGGCGGAGGACTTTGTTTTATAATATGTAAGTAAGATATTTTCTAAGGACGAAAAGTATTCGTATATGTCTCATCATCTTCTTGCCCCTGACCGAACTTAATTTCACCCATATAATAGATACACGAACCATCCGCTAGTAATATGGATGACCAATGCAATCGTCACTGGCGTTCAAACTGTTAAAAAGTCCCAGTTATCCCATAAGTTAACCAGGACAGAAAAATCGCAAGTCAACCGTGTCCGAATCACTCGTTAAACTCTGTTTATCTGTTAAACAAACAGTTGATTTTGAACACAGTGTACGTTTCCCAAACGCTTGCAAAAGCGAATCGGGGAGTGTGTCGTTTACGCGTTTAGCAGGAAAACGCCGCGTCAAGTGTCGAACCGACGTGTGACGTAAAGTATTGGCTGCGAAAATGATGGAGTTAACGGTTTTGATACTTGACGTTTTTTTGGGTTTTCTTTTTTTGTCCTGGTTTTATGGCTTAGACAGCCTATTTTGTTCTTTTAGCATCATTAATCTACTTGGTCAGGCGTACGATAGCTGTCTGCAATAATAATAATAATATATTGTAACAATATTTTGATTCAAAAGAGTGTCCGTGGAGTTTCCTGCCCGTTCTTCTCCATAGGAACCTACGCTTTGGAATGGGCAACTAGTTTCATCTTTTTGACTGACCGACCCCTTGACAATTAAAAAGTGCATGTAATTGGTTTATTTGAAATAAATGCTTTGAGTTTTGAGTTTGAGTTTGCAATGAATTAGTCCTAAATAAGTGATGGAAAAATGATAATTATTTGTTTAAGAAGTTGAAAGACGCAATCCATTTTTTCAATATTCTAATTTACTTGTTTATGCGGCTGGACTTCTTTTACTATCTATCAGACACTTCTCTCATTAGTTTCACGACATGCTACGTCCTTATGCTTAAAAAAGAATTGGGCTAAGAAACAGCATCAACAACGCCAAGTCGCACAACATTATTATCGGGGCGAAACAAAGATCACTTCGTCCCAGGCCAACGCTTCGCAATTTTTATTCCAGCTCCTTTTTTTGGCCACAAACCTCCTTTTTGCCCGCAACCGCGTCCGCGGTCGAAACTGTTTAATGATTTGAAAAACGTGTTCTATCAGCCTTTATTCGGAAACAACCGAAAAAAGGCGACAACAAAGGGTTCAGAGTGCAAATATAGACTCATCGGTAACCACTCTTCTACCCCTGAGCCCTTATAACACTCCATTTTCACCTTTATTCCCTTGACTTAAGATGCACGTTAGATTTTTTGGTACGCAGCTTTTGTTTGTTGAAGTGTACGCACAGATCTCATCGGCAATTTATTATATTTTGTCCGTTGGTGAATTTACGATTATTTGAACGGCCGGTGGTATGTGCGATTGGCTGTTTCTAACGCCGATAATACGTGGACGATATATCGAGGAATGAACAAAAGGTTTGTGTGTTATGGTAATGAAGCTCGATGAATAATATTGAAAGGCAAATACAATAAATATAAATTGTTTTTATTTTGAAGCCTGAAAATTTGATCGTCATTCCAAAACAAGTCAGTGCAACAGAACCATATTATTTATGTCGCCTTTTGCTGTACAAGTTTTTTAAAACAGATTATTTGAAAAATTAAATTATAGTGAAAACATTGGAATATTCATTATAATCCAAGCTTTGTTTTTATAAATGAATGATGCAAATTAATAATTAATTATGCAACATACAATGTTTTCATTAAAATCCAAGGTCTGTTTTTATAAATTAATGAAAAAAATCGTAACATATACAAAAGAGATTAAAACTATTATGCGGTAAGGTTAAGTTAGCAGCCCATGGACGCTACCAGTAGTTATTGGAACTTATTCCTTAAATCACATTCTAAAACTAAACAGCTCTGGGATTCTGTAGTTTACTAAACTATTCACTAACTATTCTAACTTATAAATATTCTTTTTTTTTGTTATATATATATAATAAAGAGTATTCTATTGGATAATAGAAATAATTTATTATGAGCGCTACACCACATTAACATCTTAATTACATTAATTAAAATAAAATATTTAACCCAATACGGCAGAGGTCAATATAACTCGTACGTAAAATTTACGATATATTTACATGTGTGATAAAAAATCGTGTTCTACACGGGGTCGTCGGTTCAATTCCCGTGCTCGTTTTAATTAAACAAACCGAATATAATATACGGTGGCAATTTTATACGTGTGCGGCCGGCCTAACGACACTTTATAGATGAGTTGTGAACACATACCATTTGTCGGCACATATTAATTTATTATTGTTCAAATTTATATGTGACGGGAATACGGGATATTTATGGATTATAATAAATTTTGACATGGCTGGCTTTTTGTAATGGAAATTGGCGGAAGAAGAGGAGTGAGTTTTTGATTTCCAGAACTTTTTTTGGGTTATTATAATCTACCATTAAATATATTAAGGAAATAATATTTGACTTGAGATTTTTTGCCGGTAATTTATTAACAAATGCTAAAAAAAAAACTTAGATATGAATCATATTTTACCTTCAAGTTATCAAAGATCAAAACTTCTTAGGGCACTACAAAGCTAGTCGGAACTACTTATGGATTTGTATACCAATATTTTAAATAACATTTCACCTCCATCGAGTTTGCGTAGTAACACCAACTAATGAATAGGGGAGTTTGAATAGAAAAATAGAATTATTAATTTATTCTATTTTTGTGCGTGATGGTTAATATGCATGCGCTGTTTGGGACAAGTCTCTGGGGCTTGGAACATGGATTCTATTATTTATAACGTATTTAATGCTAGGGATCATCGTGTGTGAGCTATTTTTATTAATTATGCATGAGGACTGGACCATTTAAATGTGGTAGCCATGTTTATCTGAATGTTTGGATCGATTTTTTGTTATATTTTTGCCCGATATAGATCGTGACGCCGCGAAATAATTCACTCTGTTTTGAAGTTAGATGTTTGTAGGTCATAGGAGCACCTACGTTAAAGGAGAAGGTTCTAATAAGTCACCAAACATGATCAGACCTTACTTAAATCCAAATCATCATTCGCAACAAGAATGTTAGTATAAAAATATTGATAGTTATAGAAGATGCCAAAGAAATATGTCCGGAGCGTTGCGTTTGACATTGGTTTTGTTTCCCCTTCCCTCTAGAAAGATTTGAAGTTCCCCATTGAAAACCATGTCCTATAGAAAAGTCGCCCCCACCTAGTCACCAAAGCGACATGTTTCATTTTCATCCCTAAAGCCTTCCACGTTCTCAGCAGATTAGAAAATGTACGTGCATATTGTAAAATATTCCACCTAGGACAGGCTTGGGTTGCTGTCAGGTATACCTGAGAACAGGCGTCACTGTTCAAGTCAGGTTGTCAAGCAAACGCCACCCTGACGGATGAGAAGACTTTCTAGAGGATTGGCAAAGGAACAACACAGCAGAGGTGTTAAAAGATGTGTGTGTGTTTCGTATGGATGGAAGTGTTTGGTGTTATATCGGTGCTCTCACACCGCTGTAATTTTTTTTCTTACAAACATATGTAAACATTTTTTATACAAACATTCAAAATAAGTCAAGTGATCAAATGTTTGCAGTATGGGAGCACCATTAGACTGTAAGGAGGTTGTGTGAAAGTAATTCTTAATCATCTTTTGCGATCTGACCCTGTTTCGCATGTTTTTAACGACTTGACAAAATATCGAGATTTCTTAATAATAATGTAAGTTTCGCTGTCCCTCATGACGAGAATCCCGTGAAAGCTGAGAAAGATAAAAAAATCAAGTATCTTGACATAGCACATGAGGTTGTCGACATGTGGGACGTGAACTCTGCAATCATTGTGCCGATAATCGTTACGGTGAATGGCTTAATAGCGAAGAGCCTCGACCAACATCTCAGGAGGCTCTCATTGCGCGGCTGGGTCAAGGGCTTGATTCAGAAAGCAGTACTCCTGGACACGGCACGCATAGTGAGGAGGTTCCTCTCTCTAGAGCCCTGACCATCGGCAGCTTAGACCCTGATCCTGATGCCGATGGACTACTAGTTTTTATATTTTTAAATGTTTTTTTAATGTTCTTTATAAAATATTAAAAAATGTAAAGATTATGTTTTTAAAAAGAAATAAAGAAAATGTAAGTTTTATATTAATTTATTATTACTCCTAAGCCTTTCGGGATAAATTCTCTTAATGATAGTGAAAACCGCATCATTATCCGTCGCACACACAGAACGCGATCACATTAACTTTTGTTTGTAATACCTTACCCGCCTGCAATACCTTACAAAAACAAAGTTCAATGCTTGTTTTTCTCTTTCCAGTTATAGGTTTTTGCAGTCGGGTTTTTTGTTTTTATAAATAATTTGTTTTATTTAACTTAGTTCCTTTAAAACTTTCTCGGCCGTCTTTCCTTCCTTACACACACAAGAAGAACCATCAATATACGAACAGGTAAACAGTATCAACTCAACCCACCGGTAATCAACGCACCGAACGAAATGATCACAATAAAATATTTGGGGTGAAAATGGCTTTCACCATCCGAACCCCGACTTTTCACCTTACGCCGGAAACAACAAACATTTTTCGCGAGGAACGCCATGGATGTTGGCAATATGGAAGTGATTGCGTTCGAGCGACTTTTAATAGTTGAGAAACGGACCAAATGGGCGATTACTTATTATTACCTACTTACTATTTGCGTGTGTTTTTTATTGGTGAAAATTTGGTGGTGGTTTTGATTAATTTGGCAAAATTACTGTATGGAAACATGAAATATGGCTAACTAGAGAACGTAACACCGAATATTTAGCTCTAGATGCAAAAAAAAGTATTTGGAAACTTTCCAAATGCCTTTAAACGGTTACAACATCAAATTCAGTGTTATAATAGTAATTCATTATTAATATTCTAGTGAGCGATATTTCATATTTCCATACAGTGATAATGCCAAATTAATGAAAACGCGTAAAATATTTGACGCAGATAGCTAACTAATAAAGCAATCGTCTTGACCCGAAATAGGAGTTTCTTACGTCTTTTAGATGTGGCTTAAACTGCGATTATGAACGTATACGAAGCGACTATTGCATCATAAAAGGATTTGGTAAATGCCATGATACATTTGAAAAGCAGTTCCCTAGGTATGAAAAGAATGTTCCATGAATAGATAGATACTGAACAATGTGATTTCTAAAAATAAATAACAGACCTTTTGTTTGGCTTGTTTAGTTCATCTATATCCGTGTAAACCTTTTAATAATTAAATGTATAGCGATGTGGGAGTCCTGTGTTTCACGTAAATCGTCGATCCGGGATAATACTGATCAATATTAACGATCGTCGAACACTTCGTGCGGTTCCGCCGCGGTTCGGCCACGTTCGCAAATTGAATTAGTTATGCCCTCTGATTGGCCCCGTGTTTTATTCGTCACTGATTGCGTGTACGTTGATGACGTAATAAGTTCGTTCGTTGTTTGAAATTGGGTGTTGATTGGTAAAGATCGGTTGTGTATTTGTGGGGAATTCAGTATGTTGTACCCTCGTAGTAATCAAATGAATGGGGAATACAAACAATTTGAATAGAAATTGTCGCATACAATAATCTAGGTCGTAAAAACCGAACACCTACTCGTACCTATGATTTTAAAACTGGCCAAAATCTACGGACCACAAGAAGATAACCGTTTTTTTTTAATTCCTTCTAGGATCAAATATTTAAAGTATTGCTAAGCGCCCTATTTGTTCCTACTAAAGGAACTATGTCCTTAGTACAAATATTATACATCATGTATTTTCTCGGAACTCATAATGCGCAAGAGCTGTTATTTCAAAATTAGGATCTCCTCGTAAACTACTGTAATTAGAATTAAAAAAAAAATGGATCAACGAGTTAGTTTTTCCATTTTAATCAATTACTCTTATAAAAAACTAGGTAGGAGATGTTTATTTCTTAACAGCCTGTCTATCTCAAAAACGGCCCAAGGATTATTTAAACAACGCCTCCAAAGACCAAAATCGCTTACGCGGTCCCGCCCACCCAAGACCGTATTAACTAAAAACGCGAAAAACGTCCACACGATTATAATACAAGAGGGGGTCAACTATCTGCCTTTTGAATTCACCCTAAATCGCGTTCATACGAACTGAGAGCTTAAAACTAATACATCTGGGTGGCGTGTGACTGGAGTGGGGGGGTGTCTGAGGGTGGCATGTAGAGGGGGGGAGGTCGGTGTTAATTATTCACATTTTAATTTACGGAGCCCGGCACTGGCCAGTCGCACCGGGGAAAAATGTCTTGCGATCATTCGACAGTTGTATGGAGTGTGTGTGATGGCATGAAGGATTTTTTAATGGTAATTAGTGTTCTAGATGTCATTTTTGATGGACATTGTATTGGTTTGGAGGGAGAAGCTGATAGTATGTAAGATGAAGGTGTAAAGTAATTCAGAATATGATGAAATTCGAATGCTCGTAAAGACGGTCGAGATTTAATTTTAATTTAGTAGCCAAACAGCTTGTAATGGCCAGATAGAATCCATAGAAGTTTGAAGATAATGATAGTGTTGTAGTTTTCTTATAGAAAAGTTAAAATAGGAAAACAACATCAGAAATCATCATTATTTAGTTTTAAAAGTACGAAGAGAAGACAATTTTATAAATGAGTGATTGAGTAAATTTTGTTTCCAGTATCCAGAATTTCAGAATTCACTGGAACCAAAACTACCTACAAACTCCCTATCATTTACCAAAAATATTTCGCGAAGGCCGCCTCCGACGTCCTCAGGTACATTATTCAAGCTAACATTCAAACGCTACGTTCAACCCCAAACGTATTAGACATCACTTTCATGACACATGCTATGAATAAACGAAACAAAAGCAGCCCCACCTATGAATACAGCCATCCCTCTCTATCACTAAAGCGGAGACAAGGATAGACATAGTGCTCCTATCCGATACCGATGAGAAAAACGATCAGAATACGGACCCACGATTGCTATCTAAATAATTCAAGCGTGTATTCAGTCTCTGTAGCACTTTGCAAAGTTCTACACTCCATTTTTCAAAGCGCACCTAACCCTTATTGTCATCAGCATAAAGGTTACTTTCAAATGTGCCACAGTTTGGAAATGTTGGTGAAAATGCGGTGCAAACGTATGGAGTTTTTACAGGCTCTTATACGAAAATGTCGAACCGAATCGGTGTTCTCATAAGCAAAATGTATGGGACAGAAATTTAAATTCGTGTATGCAGGAGAGGTTCAGAAGATTGGATGTTTAATTAGTTTGCCGTATGATTGCAAAAGTGTATGAAGCGAATTGCTTTATGAAAGATCATAAATATTTTCTGTATGATCTATTTGCTGACCCATATAGGCCATTTCTTTATACAAAGAAATGTGACCAAGGGGAGTTCATTTTTGGCCCTTTTGGTGCCTCGGAAAGCACGTTAAGCCGTTGATCCCGGCTGTAATTCGTGGATTTTTGACGGTCATTACGGGTCGTTAGAAGCTCGAAAGTCTGACCACCAGTCTTACCAAGCAGTATCGTATTACCCAGTTACTGGGTTGTGGAAGTCCGATAGGCAGTCGTTCATGAAAATACTGATATTTAGCTGCATCCGGTTAGACTGGAAGCCAACTCCAACATAGCTGGGAAAAGGCTAGAATAGGATATTGGTAACATGGCTATTGTTGGTTTTGGTTGGTGTGTACTGGTTTGACTACAGTTATTTTTTTGATTTTTTAAATTTTGCCAGTGATTTAATCATATACTCTTATAGCTAGTCAATATATTACAAAAACAGAAGTGACAAGCGATTTTGAACCATGTGCGCTGCAACTATGTATTAACTGTCACCTTGACTTGCTCTGCAAATGATTATGGTAAGGCCCCAAGAGACACATAACTCTCTTAACCAACATGGAACCCTGGTACTTCTGTTACAACTACAGCATTCCCCTTTACATTAACCCAGCAAGCACTCTCAAAAACAATGAATACGAATCGTAAAAACTGAATGACAAGATGCGGTGAGATAAGGCGCTCTAATAACGCGTCAGTGTCGATCATTGTGCGAGATGAGGCCGATTTGTAATGTAGATGTGTACTGTATGAGCCCTTTTATGATAGCTCTCTCCGAATTTATTACACACCTCAATGGAGTTATGAATATGGGTTTTTATTAGGTTTCTGTCTGATGTATTTTAATTGGGTGTTTGGATTTGTTCGACTGTCTTATCAAGTATTAGACTACAGCAGTAAAGTACAAGTATATTAATTTATGAGCCTCCAAAGTCGTTACTTTGGCTGATATGAGGTTATATTGTTTTAACAAACGAGTCGAGATGGCAGTATGTTCTTTCCCGCGCATAGGGATCCGTTTGTCACCTTGAGACATCTCTTATCTTAAGATGATCTCTGATATCGTCTCATCTCACAAGTTAATCTATGCTTAGACTATAAAATAAACGGTTAAGTTATCCGCAGTTTAAAATTTTCTGCATCCCTAAAATGTTGATGAATCCTTAAACCAAAACAGAGTCCAAAATAATAACTAAGAAAACTCATCTTCCATGATCGGTGCAGCAAACATAGCCAGGTATCGAGCGGGTTCATTAAAAGGGCAGCGAGGGTGGGCCTTATCCAATATTTATTAACTTATTTCAAAGAAAATCGTATAATTAACACCATAGCTTCGCCCCTGGAGCTAACACCACGCGAGAACCTTCGACGGTGAGCGATAGAGTTGATAACACAGATGCGACATGATATTATGAAATGAAGATATTAGTAGTATGGGTCTTATTTATGGCCTTGTCTCGCGGTAGTTATAATCTAGGAGTCATCAAGTCTCGGGTGATTAGGTTAATTTGAAGCAAGCGTCGTCGTTTGCATCATTAGAGGAGGTCAAACACGAGCCAATAAATTATATAATAGTAAGAAAGAAGATGCTTTGTCGCGCTTTCACGCCAAAACTACTGAACCAATTTAAATGAAATTTGGTACACAGATAGTCTGGAGCCTGAGAAAGGACATATGCTACTTTTTATCGACAAACCACGCGGGCGAAGCCGCGGGCGGAAGCTAGTATTCTATATGCAAAGAAATCCTTACATCTTTTGCTTAAGCAATTAACTTCCACCTGAACTGTAGGCACAAACAAGTCTGTAAGTTATTTGCCAATTATCCGTCTGTCGGTTCTACTCGCATCACTCTTAGCTCTCAATTAGTATTCAGTCTCTCTCCTTACGTGTTCCAAACTTAATGAGAGTATGTGTTGGAGTCGTATTTTTGAAATTCAGACCCTTTGAAACAACATGGCCATCGCAAAAATATGTTAATGTCACCTGTGAAGCGGCTATGCGAGCAAAATTGATTAAGTCTCTTGCTAAGTAATGTATTTTTGATGTTAAGTGTGGATTATGATTACTTTCGGGTCTCTAAATATTGTAAAAGTTACAGGTAAATGTATGGATTAAGAGTGAAAAGCTATAGAATCTAATAATGTAGTTTGAAGATGGTTTTATACGTACTTAAATAATAAATATTCACAAAACTATTAAATTGATACGTAAAAGAAACACTCTGTACACCCACACTTGTCACACTTGTCTTGCTACGTTGAAATACAAGTGTGCGTGTACAGAGTGTTACTTTTACGTATCAATTTAATAGTTTTGTGAATATTTTACTATAAGAAAATAACTTTTTTTTTAATGGTAATATTTTTTCAGCATTTATGGACGCTATAAGCCCGAAAGTCTGACAACCAGTCTTACCAAGGGGTATCGTAATACCCAGTTACTGGGTTGTGGAGGTCAGATAGGCAGTCGCTCCATGTAAAATACTGGTATTCAGCTGCGTTCGGTTAGACTGGAAGCCGACCCCTACATAGTTGGGAAAAGGCGAGGCAGATTGATAGATGTATGGACGCTATACTATTGCGGGTTAACGGGAACGCCCTTTGGTAGTTAACATACTGTATAAAGACACTTTTAAATTTTCGTCCACGATAATATCATCATGATAAAAATTATAAAAGTGTAAATTGACACTACTGACTGAAAGCGTGAAAAAGACGATAATAACGCTTCATCTACAATTCCACACATAATCTAAAACAAAAACGAACACTCTCCGAGCCAGAGGGTGCAAGATCGAGCTATCGATGCACCCCATTGCCTCCGCTTTGATCTCGCCGCCGCCGATCGGCTAACTGGATTATTTAACGAGTTCTCACCCAATTCCGTTAATTGGTCGGTAATCCGGTAGCTAAATGACAGGTACAGGGCTTACGCCAAGCTAGGTACAATAGTGAGTTTGATTAGTGTTCGTGTAGGTAATTAGAATGTGTTATACGAACTTTTTGGCGGGACTTATGGTAAATTGATCTTTATGGGAATGTTTAATGGCTGGAGGTATAATTTTTTATTAGCGATGATGTCTAGTTCTATATTTGAATGGTTATTTTATTTATGTCCGTCACATATTTTACACGACTGCCTAAAAAGGAGTATAATGCTTTTTTAGGAGTTGATTATGACGATGAAAACAGCTGTCATATTTTTCATTTCTTCAAATATCATACTGAAGTTCGGTCATAGTGACACCTGTATTTATTTTAATCCATACCTGATCATACACGCAAGAAAACTTGAAAGCACAAAAAATATGTGGGTGCTTAGGCTATTCTACCAAGCAATAGAAAAATAGAACAACATAAACAACACACATCAGTACAGATTGTAGCAGTTACTACTTCCATCCATTCTACAGCAGATACAACTTGTATCCATTCTCTACAAACAAAACCTCTTTTTAATTCATCACTGGCTAAGCTAAGAGCGGCCACAGATCTCGGAGCTTACACAGGCAAGGCGAGACACGCATGCATACGATTGTCGCAAAAGGTTATTTCTGCAAGGCGCTGCGGGTTTGTGGCCACGCCTGGCCTGACGTACGGACTGACGTTGTGGCTTGTTACGTGCTTCTTACGGGCTTTACGACTTGGGCCGTGACAATGCGTAGGTGAGGGAGAAATATTGGAGTGGTCAATTTTCGGGTAGTTCGTATTTTGTGCGGACTTTCAGAGCAAGACGGGTTTTGCTGAGAGTTAGCGTTGGGGTACCGCTTTGACCGTTATTTGTTAAACTAAAGAAATTGTTAGAAATACATGACTTTGCACAAAGACCCATACAGAGGAATCCAAGTCAAGGGGTTAACGTAAAAATGTGTGCAATAAATAGTTGATTGATACAGACTGATTGGGACATACATAACTTTCACAAAGTTTCTCACACCTAGTGATAGTAGAACTTTAAGTCAACTTTCTTTGCCCTACCAACTTGAAACTTAGAACATCATCAAAACGAACTCCATCCATTGTGCTAACAGTTCAACTAAGAGTTCCTTACCGATATATTCCGAATGTAAGTTAGAAGCTAGTCCGTAGCGAAATAACACTAAATCTAGACCAACTTCGCGCGTGTTGGCTGTATATTTTAGAACTTTCTTTGTGTAGAAATGGTTCTAGCATTAGATGCTAGTAAGAGAAGATTTAGACTGAAGAATTGTATCAGCCCGTGGTAGGTGAGGGGAACGACCCAATTTGAAAATAATTGTAGCTGATGGCATATCTTCAGCTACAATTATTTTATACTCCATAGAGTAGCGCTGTGTATTTCAAACTAGCTGCGAAAAATTATAACAGTGTTATAGCAAACCTCTTTGCGCAGAAGGGTTATCTATGGTGCATTGTGACATGAGCCATTAATAAATCTATTAAAATAGCTCAATATGAAAATGATCTCCAACTACGCTTTGATGATCTATCACCTTGCAACAGAAGTGTTTTTTAATCCACACACTCCAAACACTGTCCAAAGGACGCACTCATCAATAAACATGTGTTAATTAAAATTAATTCACACATGTCTAAGCGTTAAATTATTCACAATTATAATTGTAATAATCAGGAGTCAGACCTAAGACCGTCCGAACCAAAAAGCCGGAGCCGGCCGTATTAATATTATCACATATCCGGGCAGTGGAGCTCTCTGGAAGAATTTTTAATGCTATGCTTTAATTATTTTGCCGTTGGCCCGGTTGGGCGCCAGTCTAAGTTCCATTCACATTAGAGAATTCATTTTTGCTACGGCCGCGCCTACGTACTGAATTATTAAGGTGCTTGCCGAAAACTGAAAATTGCTGAGATCACCGGGTGCCAGACGGTGTGTATTTATGAGTGCGTAAATTTTCTAGAGGTATTCTGTAACCGTTTGTACATTATGAAGGGGGCTAATTAACCGGCCGAGTTCGGGCCCTGTTAATAATGGAGGAGATGCTACGTAGTTCTAATGTTAGATGGGTGTGGGTAAAAATCTAGGGTCTGTATAATTTTGATAAGGTATACATTATTGACAACAGCTGTCCAATATTATGTCGACGTTCGTTCTTTCTGGCGTTTATTCAGTCCCTTGTGTTTTTATGTTTTGTTTGTTACTTCGACTAAAATCTACGACTTCATTTACTGATACGTTTGATATCTTTGGACATTTTAAAACAAATTATTCGAGTTTAGCAAAAGCAAGTTTTTTTGTACAGATATCTGATATCTGTAAAACGAATCTGCTCTAAATACCGTAGCGAAATACGCAATATAAACACAGGCGAAAAAAATGTTAATTAAAATTAAATCTTACCTAGTGAAGCCGCATCACAAAGAAACAGACGAAACAAAAATGTAATATGATTAGAAACAAATTACACACGCGGCCACGATAAGTCCGGCTCGCGGGGGCTAACCAACCGTGGCCCCACGTTGGGCGCCACTCTGCCTTTGTCCGGCCACTTTCTTTGTATATTGTACCATTTCATGCAAAATTTAATTTCGTTTTCAAGACTCGTGCGGAATGATATTACGGTCGGCGGACGCCACCGCCGTTTGTAATTTCCCTCCTCAAGTGTGTGTGGACATCGTGCCTTTTTCATCGCATTCCGTTTCGGTGGGTGGGCACGGCACCGGTCCGGTACCGTTACGTTTATTGCGGCGTTGTTCGGAATTAAACAGTCGGATTGCAACCGCCGTTAATTACTATACACAACTACGGCCAGGTGGTTTATTGGCTGCTCTTTTTAAAGCTATGTGCATGATTTTGCTGGTTAATCAAAGCTCCCACTGGAGTTTTGATACTCTCATTTATAATATTGCACGATTTGCTTCGTTAGAAATGAAATTGGAAATTAACTTTGTGTCTGTCACCATTTAAACTAGAAATAAGACCAGCATAAAATATCGTTTATTACGATTTAAATACGTAGTGGTTTGTAACAAAATATCATCCATGTATTTAAGCTGATGCAAAGGTCATCTGTAAATAACCTTGAACGCAATCCAACTATTCAATCCCAAGTGATAAACATAAATAGTGCGGTTGTAGTAAAGTAAGTTCAACAATTCGGACAACTTTATACGAAAAACTAGAAGAGCAACAAGTCTCTATAGTCACATCATTTTCGTGACCCGAATCCACAGGGACCTGACAAAAGATTCAATAACCCCTATCTTGTAAGGAACTCCCAAATCCTTTCAACCCTTTAAGAATTGCATCCCCAATTTGTTATCGATACCGGTAACACGGTCCAGTGGCTCAGCGAGACTCCCTGAAGGGATAAAAAAGGGATTCTTCCTGTGATCTACCCGCAAATCGGTGTACACACAATAGGGGGCGATTAAGGTACTTAGGTTCGACGTGAGAAAGGGATTTTCTTTTTCTTCAGTTTTTTATGGTGTTTGATCGGTTTTGGGGAGGAAGTGCCGTGATTTTATCTTGGTATTTTGTGGTTTGGACATTTTGTTTAAGGATTTCAGAAAATTTTGTGCTATTTGTTAGACAGTTTCGCGATAAAAACGAAAGATTTTTGAAAATACACCATACATACAATTTAGATTATCCGTTTTTTTTCATTTTTTTTCTGCTTTTATAATCCTGCATATTCATTGATTCAAGTCCAGCTCATTACAGTGCTAATCATCATAATGTATAATATCCTATAATATAAATTCGTCACTTAATCCATTCCAAAGCCCCTGAGCAAAGACAACCAACACCATACAAAGATATTTAGTGGTACACTCAATAACTACCCTAACATCCCACAAACATGTTTACACTGGCGATCCATGTCCAGTCTTGTTCAAACAGCCTCGTGCAAACTGGACGGGGCTAGATATTTGCATATCGGTCTCTTACATGTTTATTGAGGCGTCCGTGAGATTATGTTGTTAATAAAGTTTGGCTAAGATGTGATGGTCATTTTGTGTGATAGTTTGGTTAAGGGTTTATGGTAAGTTTGTTTCTGTGCAAGGATTAATTTGGGAAGCTGATTTGTCATCCTTCTATCTTTATTAAGTGACTATCCTTCATATTTAATTACTGTTTGTGTGATTTAAACATTGCCTGGTCACAGGAACCTTTACATATAAGATTTAGACTTTGCATCGGTACAGTCTAGAACATGATTTAGCCAGATCAACCGCAGATCTAAAACAACTTGATTGGCTAAAAGTGTTAGATAGGTATCCTGACACACCACTCTAAAAGAATATCACAACCGACCTCAAAAATTAAGCCACCGAAAATCATCGATAAGAAGAAAATCTCACGTAAAGACAAAGAATAAGGAGGTATTAGCTGGGTGTATTGCAGGGTCCCGAAGCGTCCGTACGTGTGCCTCGGATTAACCGGCAAATTGGTTTAAGCCAAAAGCCCGGATCACGCCGCAAGAGAATCAATCCCGATCGCTGGAGACGTGAGGGCAAGGATGGAAGCGGTTAGAGGTAGAAGAGTTCAGATTGCAGTTTAAAAGGAAAAGAGATTGGTAAGATTTAGCATAATTTCTACCAATGATGAACTCGTGAAATATGTCAGAAAAGAAAAGATTCCGGGCTGAAATTATGATAATGAATCATGATAAGTTCCACGGACGATTGGGATCAAATTTAAAGCATTTATTTCAATTGAACCGATTACAATTAGGTACTTTGAATTATCAAGGAGTCGGTCAGTCAGAAAGATGAAGCTGGTTCCCCATCCCAAAGCATAGTAGGTTCATATGCCAAAGAACGGGTAAGAATTATAAGACTTTCCAATCAAATTCATATTAATTGTAGATCTAAATAAATGAACCAATAATTTTTTACATAAATCAAATACAAAAATAATAAAAAACAAGAATATTGTACAAATGGAACTTTATTCGACAATACGACATCTTCTCCTTACTTTCTTGGCACGATTTCGATTCCAATAGATTCTAATAAGATTAGTGTTGTCACACGGGTGTTAGATAAAATAGTTTGTGGCCTATAATTGGGGTTCAGGTCGGGCCGACCGATGTCAAACATGGCCATTCCAAAACACACCCTAAACCCTCTAATCAAAGCGTAATTTGGTGCAAAAACATTTTCCATGGTCATCACTCGCATGACTAGACAATATCGACTTGGAAGGTGATCTCTCAACCTTAGATACCAAAATTCGACTTTCTAGCGTTGAGTTTAGGTTTGTTTTTGATTGTGAATGTCGTGAATAGTTTTCTCCGATCGAGTCCCGTTTACAAATTGGATCGGTCGTCGGGTAAATCAGGGTTACCCAGTAATTGAGACTTACAGGATCGTTCGGTTTGCGGGTAGGTCGCCGCGGTTGAAGGATTAGGTTGCGATGTATCGCTATCTATCGATCTTGGGTTAATGTATGGGATTTGTCTTTGATGGTTATGGTAGTAGATTATGGTGGTTTGTTGTTGCGACTTTAGTTTTGTTGCTACTTGTTGTCCATTTATGGGTTCGTGATATGATGCAATAAACCTCTACAGACGGATTACTGACTTCTTGTTTTAAATGAGTTTTGCAATTTAAAAAATAATTGCTTAGCAAGTATAAATTTATTCAAAATATAGATTTCCTTCTATTGCCTGTTCTAGACTTTAGTAGACAGACATAAAAGCCTTTTAATCCCAAACAGAATCAATCCCTTACTTTCAAACTAACATCAAACAAACTTCCTTGGACGTAGGTAGGGCTTCCATTACGTAATTACGTAATTACGCAATTACGTAATTACGGACAGATTTTAGAAATCTCACAAATACGTAACTGAAGAGCTGCAGTCCGTAATAACGTAACTATAGGATAATATTAATTAATTTAGGTACCCATTTATTTAGTTCTATAGTTTCTGCCTACTCCATGGGAAAAAGGCATGGGTTTATCTGTGTATTTACAATTTACCTTAATTTAGTTAACCTACGACTTACATTATGACAACACCAAAACCCTTTCTGTGGGTATCCCCCGAATTCCCGGAGTTTATTTTATAACTTCCAATTTGAGTCCGCAAGATTTAATTTCTTAGTCGTACAGAATAGAGTTCATTGTTGACCAATCGGGAAACGAAGGGAATCCCCGTTGGTTGTGGATAGTTCGGTACGTAACACAATCAAAGTTTATAAGTGTTTCGCAAGTATTTGATCTACCTCGTAGATAATAAAGTTTAATATTGTGGATTGAGCAAGCTAAGGGAACTCCCTACATTTTTCTTTACTTTCGTGAATTTAGAAACAATCTCAATACTCGGTACTCAGTCGTCTTACGTACACCTGCGAGATACTGTCCTGCCTGGTCTAAGCTTATTTTATTGACTTTTGTGATTTTGTGTATGTGCCGCAAAGTTTGACGCTTGGTTTTCAAAAGCTTTTCATTACAAGTTTCTAAGTAGATATCACCATACACGAGTAGAGATACTTCAACGAAAATGTAAGTACCTATTTTAACATTACTTTACTTGTCTACTTACTTTGTTTCTAGGGTATTGTGTGAGAGTTTATACATATAATTTAGTAGTTGATTTTATATTGTTGACGGCACGGTTGGCGCAGTAGTTGAGTGATTGGCTGCTGCGCTGCGGGTCACGGGTTCGATTCCCGTACGGAACAAATATTTGTATGACCTACAGATAGGTGTTCCGGGTCTGGGTGTCTTGTGTATGTTAGTTTACATGATTGTGAGTGCACCCACGATACAGCAGTAATTCCTAGTGTGGTGCGACGTTTAAAAAAAAAAAAAAATATGTGCGATTTTATTTTATTGTTGCTTGTTAGATGTCTGTGCAAATAGACATTGATTATGAGTTCACGGTACGTATGTAAATGTATCCCGTTTTAAGTGTAGTGCCTAACTATAGATGCTATTTATATGTATTACCTAACTATTAAATTATGAAATATTTATATATTGTTTAAGATCTGCAGTAAAGAAGACTATTTATAAGGAGTTTTTGAACAAACGCACACAATCAGCTATATGGGAACACTTTTTGAGGGCTGAAAATGGGCAAAGTGTCCAATGTAAACATTGTCAAAAAAATTTGAAGACTCCTGGTGGTGCTACTGGAGCACTACATACACATATGCGTGCTAAACATATTGGCGAGATGTCACAAGAGCAAGATGCGCAAAGGGCAAGTACTTCATCGTGCTTTCAAGCAAGAAAAAGTTTAGAACCTCCATCGAAGAAAACTAAACTAACGGATTACTTTTCCACTGAGTATTCCTTGGACGTTATAGTGACTAGAATGGCAGCATTGGATGGCATCCCATTAAGCAAATTTTGTACTTCTGAAGATCTAAGGTATGTTTTCAAAAAATCTGGCTATGATCTACCGAAATCTCCTTCAACTATTACCAAAATTGTCCTGGAACAGAGTTGTGCCATAAAAAGACAATTAATAAATCAGTTTAAAGATATGAAGTCCCAAAAAAAACGGTTTACTATAACGTTTGATGAATGGACCTCTACCCGGAACCGGAGGTATATGAATATAAATATTCATAATAAAGACCTAGAACCAGCTAAATATAAAAATTTAGGACTAGTAAGGATAAAGGGTTCAATGCCAGCTCACGTTGGAACTGTACTGTTAGAAAATCATCTAAATGACTTTTATTTGAAACTTGAAGATATAATTGCATTCACAACGGACGGAGCCAGTGTTATGGTTAAAATGGGCAAAAATTTTGATGGTCACCATCAGTTGTGTTTTGCTCACGGAATACAACTTGCAGTGCTGGACGTATTATATAAGACACGGAAAAGTACAACTACTGAACCAGAACTAGAAGATGAAGCTTCAGATACTGACACTGAAGAAATTGAAGAAAACGATGGCGGACTTTTCATAGAAGTACCTAGAGTTCTAGAACCAGAGTTTCTGTACAAAGATATTATAGTAAAAGTAAGAAAACTTGTTAAATCATTCAAAAAATCACCACTGAAGACCGATTTGTTGCAAAAATATTCTTTACAAGAGCATGGTAAAGCCTCGATCTTATACTAGACTGCAAAACGCGATGGAACAGCTTATCAGATATGGTTGGACGATTTCTGAAATTGAAATCAAGTTTATTTAAGGCTTTATTAGACTTAAAATCAAATATAAGTTTCACAGACACAGAAATAAAAGATCTACATAACATTCATCATAGTTTAGATATAATAAAAACTACAGTGATGGCATTGTGTCGCCGTGACTCGAATTTGTTAGCAGCAGATGCTGCGCTTCAGTTTATGTTAAATAAGCTTGATGCTCAGTCCAATGGGCTCAGTGACAAGCTTGCTGTATCCCTTAGAAAAAGAATAAAAGAAAGGCGAACAAATGTGTCTGGTGTCTTGCAGTATTTGCATAATAATGAAGAATATTATAAAACCGAAGAAACAGAAACTTTTACAAAACCGACGTCGGATTATATTAGAACATATGTTGCAAACTTATTAGAAAGGCTCAAATTTACACCGCCTACAAGTACACAAATGAGTTTAGATTCCGAAGCAGATGACAATGATGCTAATGATGGTTGTGGCGACGAGTTGACTGTTGCACAGCAACTAGAAAAAGAAATACAGAAAACTATGTCTACAGTAAACAAATCTGGAGTAAACACAGATCTTGAATCCATCATCAGAGTTGAAATGTGTATCTACGATAGCACTGGCGGCGGTCGTGAAGTTTTCCTAACAGCAGCTTATAATTATTTACTATGTATAATGTCTACTAGTGTTGAAGCAGAACGGGCATTTTCTTCTGCCGGCTATCTTTGTTCTAAACTAAGAAGTTCCCTTGGTGACAGAACATTGCATTCGTTATCATTTATGAGATCATATTATCAAGAACAAAGATTGGAAAAATAACCATATTTTATATTGTTTCTTACTTTTAAACCATTTGTGCGTGGTACATGTTTTGTTTGAATTGTTGATTGAGTTTAGTCAAAATCAAAATCGTCAATCAAATCAAAATATTACATTTTAATTTGATTGACGATTTTGATTTTGAGTTTAATTTTAAAATTATCATTTTAATCTGTAATTTACTTTTAATTCCTTAATATTATAATTTTTTTCATTTGAAGTTGTTTGATTTTTTACTTCTAAAATACGTAATAAGCCCAGAATTTATCGTGCTTTAAAAAATCAAAACAGTTAAGTACGTAATTACGTAGTTACGTAATTGAAGCATCAAAATGCGTAACTAGTTACGTAATTAGCAAATCCGTAATTTTGGAAGCACTAGACGTAGGTTCTATTCCCGTGCGAATCTATTTGTTTCGTTTGTGTTTAAAGAGGATCGACTGCTGTTTGACGTCTGTCTGTGCCAATAATGGACGTTTAATTATTTGTTACGTTAATGTTTTTAGGTTTGAATGTTGAATGACTTGGCTATCAGTGATAAAAAAAAAAAAAACAGATTAGTTGAGAGTCTCACTGCGATTCGTTTAATTTCGAGGAATTACTGATTTGAACATTCTTCAATACGGAATCAAAAGCTTGTCACTATATTGTCAAATCAAAGATGTCACCTTTGAGGATATCTGTACTTAATGCACGAAACAAATCAGTTTTCAAGAACTAAACATACAACATACTCTCCTCTAACAAATCAAGATACAAGCTCCCAAGTATACCTGGACTTACATAACCAAAACAGAAGCAAACACAGTAAATATTCCAACATAATATTTAGCGGGAGATTCGCTTCGGAAGCTCGGAAATGCACCGAACGGCGGCGATAAGGGGTTATCAAAGAATATACGAGCCCACTCAAGCTGAAGATGCTGCGACACAGAGTAAATTAGTTGGGAAAATTGTGTTTAAAGATTATTATAAAGGTGAAGGCAATTTGTGATTGCTCATGTTTAATAGGGTTTTGGTGGCATAGATTATTTTGTATTGTCTTGTCTTGTGAACTACTACTTTTCGTTTTGTATTTTCTTCGGATATTTAAGGTATTTTGCATTTTAGAGAATACTTTAATCTTTTTACTTTCAAATATTTTTAATAAGATAAATAATATCTTTTTAAAAATGATCTTTTAGCTAAATGGTCCGCTACAGTACATAGGTACCCCAACGACTGATTTCTCGTAAGTGTCGAAAATGTTACACTTACGATATTTATGTTCAATATTAGAACTTGCATTCCCAAGATTTCATCCAACTTTTCTCCACCCAACTTCAACGCCCCGTGCCAAAAATCATGCTATCATCCATGTACACTGGAGTATAAACAAAGTGTAAAACTCAAATCCTCGGTGCAAGCGGCAAGACTGAACATCTTAGCATAATTAGCCGAAAGGGGCCGTTTATTGCTAATATTAGTAGTAAGGATTAATACCAACGGGTTCTGAGCTGTGCTGGGACTGCTAACTGCTATTACCATAAGTCAGGCGGGATATAAGATGTATTTGGTGAACTTGGTGCTTTTGCAACTTTTTTGTAGGTAGAGGGATGTGGGATTAGTTTTATGTGATTAAGAAACTGAAGAGTCTACGACAGGATTTGATTTGAATAAGAAAAGAAAGAAAGAAAATACGTTTATTTGCGGCAAACATGACGCTAAGAAAGGACAAATTCACGAAAAAATAACAAATTGGGGGGAAATATGCGTCACCATCACGCAAAAAACAAAAAAAAACTTAATATAACATTCGATACAATAAACTAAACACTTACTTCTTACTTGAATAAGTTTACAATTTAGAAACTGTGATAACTTTAACATAAATTGGAATATGGCAAATAAGAAAGTTGCTAACGATAATCTGCATAACAGTAAAGAAAATAAAAATAATATATGTATAGTATTTTAGCTAAAGATTTTAATACCAGTAACATGTTTAGGTACTGACTAAAATTTAAGTAATACTGAAAAAAATAATTCTTGAAAGGAGTCTTGTATAAACTCCAAAGATGTTAGACTTGATCATTACATATTGCTTGTGTAAGTAATAGCCTAATTGAATCCAAAACCCGATGAATGATTACATACAAAGTGTGTGTTCACAAGACCACTAATATCAAAGCAACATTTTAGATCAGTCGCGATCTTTACCGTCTATATAAACGACTTGCTCCCCCCTAACAGAATAAAAATTAAATCAATCCTCTAAACTACTTATCATAAACTTGGAAACAATTTTGATACTTGGTCGGCGCTCAATCGAAACACTTAATTGAAAGTCATCGACTCGTATAATACTCGTCTTAGGGACGAAGCCACAATACGTATCGGTACGTATAAATTCTAATGCAGAAATCCAAAAACATTACAAAAGCCACCCCCTTGAGCACCCGTCTGGATGGTGGATGCGGGCAAATCTTCGAATTAATTTTACTGCCGAAATATGCAAATTTGGAGATATAGCCGCCTAATAACATGTACAAAAGAGTGGTGACTCCGAGCGCGAAACACTTAAGACTATATTGTGGTGGTATTGGGGCAGCTTTGTGCCTAATTGGAGTTTGCCTCTGAGAGTTCATCATTTACAATGATGGCTGGCTTTGTTGTGGCATAACTTCTTTTTTTTTTTTGTTAGCCTACACAGTCCCACTGCTGAGCAAAGGCCTTCCCGAAATCCTTCCAAGCATCCTTTACCAAGGCCACCTCAATCCAACGCTTGCGGTACGTGTCTAGATCGTCTCGCCGCCTCTTCCTGGGCCGGCCTCGGCGGCGCCGTCCATTCTCAGGCACCCACCGTGTGGTGACTGTTGCCCAGCGGTCGCTATGCATGCGGCTCGACGTGAACCGCTCAATTTCATTTTACCTTGGCAGCCCAACAACTTCTTATGATGTTTGTAATAATGAGAGGAAGATCAACTGAATCGAAGCTATGTATATTGTGTATGCAGAGTGCATTTTGGTTATAATTGATTTGGTTGTTATTGAGATGTATTTGATTGTTCATGTCATATATCTATCTATAGGATAGTCTGAAAACAGACCAAAATCATTCAGTCAACTTTAAATTTTAACTTCAAGGATTTTCCAAAATCTTGACCACCGCTTTTCATCAAAGAACAGTCCCGTCTACAAGTTGTCATCTAAATAATAATCTATGCCTTAATCGTTACCTCAGGCTAACATTATAGCCGCTTCGAGGAGCTTAATAGGTTACAAAATTTACCGTGATAGTAGAAAATACACGATGCTTACGTGCCAGCTTTCTCGGGAACTTATCAGGCTTTATTAGATTTCAGGTGTTTAGTTTCTTCACTAGACGTGGTTAAGCCTTCATTTTATAGTTGAAATTTGTTGCACTATATTGGCCTTTGTTTAAAACTTTGTTGGGGGCGAATTTATTAGTAATTTTTATGGTTATGGAGTTTCAAGGAGATTTTGCCGCGTTGATTTGTTTTATGGGTAAAGGCAAGAGGCAAAGAGGTAGCAAATTATTATAATACTTGATATTCGCAAGTGCTCATAAATACGAGCGGCACGCAAAAACTTAGTGATAAAATTACAGTATAGATTTTTCTGAAGTAAATTTTAGTTTATATTGATAACATCGACATTAAATAAATACTCCAAGTTGAAAACGGTTATTGGTATTAGGTAGTTTCAAAAGACTTTACCGTCTCATTTCATCAGCTATCCATCATCGATATATATTGAAGACATAATCATTGTATTAATAAGAAATGCTATCAAGAAGAATCACTTACTTGCACAACACAGTCTCTTTGCCAGAATCAAAGAGGCCTGCTCTTCCCCATCTAGAAGGCAGTTCGGCGATGGTGACTCCTCGAGACCCCCACACGCAGATTCGGCTGCCGCAGCCACTGGCCATGATCCTCTCCACATGGAATGATGGCGGGATGAGGAAGAGGAGTTTCTGGACAGAAAGAAGTAAGATCGTTAGCATGGAACTTTAATTCCGTCGATTTGAACACTCACTGTATGCGCATCAAACACAATAGCTACAAAATCGCCTTGTACCATATTTA
Organism: Lithophane leautieri; assembly: GCA_949152455.1. Classification (NCBI taxonomy): domain Eukaryota; kingdom Metazoa; phylum Arthropoda; class Insecta; order Lepidoptera; family Noctuidae; genus Lithophane; species Lithophane leautieri. The sequence goes on from OX424478.1 coordinate 14,002,015, forward strand.
GACCATGGGTAGGGCCATCAGGAAGGGTTTATGATTTAAAAGATATATATATGGAAGTATGATGTTTTTAAGGTGTAGCAAATACTCGAAGATGAAGAGCTAATTTAAGCCGCTTTAAATATTGAGCATTTCGACAAAATGGATAGGTGAGAGCTGCCTAAACAACCAGCACTCAACTTATCACATACGCTCAATATGCTACCAGATCATGTAAAGACATTAACGCTTTACAATATTATGTACATTCCGGTCTTGAAACAAGCCATCAAGCCCAACAAGCAGCTCTGAGACTCGATCTCGATTCTATTTCACACTCCGCGATCAAGGCAACTTTTTCAATTTCCTTTAGAAATAAGCGCTGTGCGGACCGCGGGCGGCCGTCAAACGATAAATGATTATAACTATGACGTCAGGGGAAACGAGGCAAGGCGCCGGTGTAATGAGAAATAAGACGAAAAAATCCGACGAAGCCAGGAAGCCGAGAACGCTTCCTACTTTATTTTTTGTTCCTTTTATTGATTAAAAAACTTTCCTAATCATATTTTTCCTTCGTCTCGGGAGATAGTTAGGTTATCGGCGCTGCTGTGGATTCTCAAGTTGATTGTTTTTGTTTTTGATATATTTTTTCGGGAATTCAATTTTGATGGATGTGTTTGTCTTTTTTTAATTAAACGAGATAAAAAAAAAATCGTTTCTGTGTAGTGCAAAGATTTCTACATCTCTTAAAGCCAGTCAACATAGTGGTTTATAAGATTATGTCATCTACATAAACTAAATTGCCTTAATCTACAATGTCTTGATTTTATAAATAATATAGAAATATCTCTACGCTATCTAAGCAAAACAGACCTAAATCAATGCACAACGAAGCGCCATCCAAACCAGATATTAATACTCTGATCGCGATACTAACTATTGCAGTTTCCAGTACATTAACCGCCACGCAAACTTGCCAAGCACAGTCCCTGTTACAAACTGTTCAATGTACTTTAATGGTCTATTAATATTTGGGTGGTCAAAGGTTTGTCATTGGCGTTGGGTTTGGATGTTTGTTGTTAGAAGATGGGTTCTTAGTTCTGTTAACTGTTGAAGGCTCTTTATGGATTGTTAAAAGATTACATTAATGTTTTAAAGCTGATAGTTTGAAAACACATTTTACTTTTAGCTAACAAGGAATTGCCGTAGGCGTAAACATTCAAATTGATCAATATTCAAAGAGAGCAACCCCCAGAAATATATCTACACGAAAAACAATAGAAGTTCACCCTCTTCGGCCATTATTTAAAACATTGAAAAACCCAAAATGGTCACAGTGCATTAGCGGGTGATTATCGAAAAGAATCAAAGTGGGTTAACCCTACCGAATGGAACCCGGAACGTTTTGACCCACGCGGTAACATTCAGTTGGGGTCAAAGTTACAGCGAGTAATCTTTTTCTTAGATACATCTTCTCAATAGGAAGATCTTTATTTTAATACACAAAACCTTTAAAAAAAATACATAAAGATAGAAGAGGATTAAGGTAAACAGTACCTTTGTTAGGGTGCCCGTGGAGTCTCTTGCCCGTTCCTCTCCATAGGAACCTACTACGCTTTGGAATGGGCAACTAGCTTCATCTTTCTGACTGACTGTAATTGGTTTATTTGAAATAAATGCTTTGAGTTTGAGTTTTGTTATAATATAAAAAAAAATTAAGGTTTTTATCATGTAGAAGCTGGGCCTAACATGTTCAAAATTTTAAAATTGTTTACTTCAAATGTTCATGGAATATCAAAGCAAGAGCTTCGCTTAGAAGTGAAAGAGTAATTAATAGACATACATATCTATGTGTTATTGGGTGGCAAACCGATAGATCCACCTATCACCCTCCCAGTGATAATCGTTGTCTATGGATAACTGCAATACCAGAAGCATCGCATGCCATCCCAGAGACAAATATCTCACGTGAAAGTTACACTCCAGTTCAATATCAGATAGAGTGAGGACACTTTCATGGAGGCGTTTTTATGAAAGAGTCGAGAACTTTTTTTCGTTTTTATTCCAAGGAAAGAAACACACATAACTTGATTATTACCCGACTGCGCGACAGAAAGGGTTATGTTTTTCATGCGAATCTTTACTCCCCTTGAAGCACCCTAACGGCTGGATGGATTTTAATACATGACGTGTCTATGACATGTTTTGTCTATGTGGATGGTTATAGGCTACGTTTTGTTTTTATAAAAACAAAATGGTGGATTAAGGACGTCAATAAGTAGTTTTTTTTATTTATATTTTTATTCATCTACTTACATGTACCGTTACAGGATAAGTACCCCAATGCGATAAATGCGCCTATCTAATCATCTATAAGTAATTATAAACAATCCTTGTGATTTCACTCAGAGAACAACAACACAAATAAGTCCGTCAGTCGCTATTAGATTGTTGAAATGTGAGATATCAAAATAAAAAACTTGAGGAGACAATTCCAACGGTTTATCACAGTAAGTAAAAGGTTGAAAATAATTTCTTTAAAAATGTTATTGCTTATTTGCAAGTATGTCCCCGTCAGTGGCACCCCACAGTGTGACCAACTCGCACGCTGTGGTCACAGCGGGGCGGGCATAAATTCAGACGACGAAAACCTCCGACAGTTCCGAAGCGTAGCCTACGCGACGCGATAATGGCTTCGAATTTCACGCCTAAAATATGGACCAACACTTTTCGAAAAAAAAAAAAGAAAGGATTTTTGAGGTTGAAATATGGGTTATGGTGAATGGTATTTTTTATCACGATTTCTACTATCAAATATTGACGAAAGTTGTATTTTTGCATATTTTAATGGTATCAAAAAGAATATACTGTAGCCATACATAACATTATCGAACATTGAAAGAATCCTCACATGGTACTGAAGCGTGACTACGCTTAATATCTAAATAATTACATCTAAACGCAAACCCTAGATACCAAAAAAATAAATTATATATGCAAATTCACAAACCTACAATAAAAATAAGACCCAAGGATTACTGTGGTTACGTATTAAAATTCCTGATAGGTACACACATAGCTGAACCTCGAACAATTAAGCGAAGGTGGGTGTCTAAGGGGATCCCGCGCGGGGGCAGGGTTATTCGCCATATTTAATAAAATAATAATATTATGAAAAAAAAATTAAATTATTCAACCCGCGTACGTCCGTGTATCGCGATCGGTGTCCCAGCCAGATATGTATAAATTTTTTTTTCGCCATTCTGGTTTACGTGACCGAGGAGGCTCGCAAAGATTGCCAGTGCGGTGCATGTATTCAAATAATTGTTTGTGTTTTTTCATTTTAATTCTTCCACGGGTGGAATTTTAATGATGCGTTGGTATAAAAGATTGGAGGATGCTAAGCGTTTATATAAAATTTTCGCAGCAGGATTAAAAAGGAAAATCGCCTTTGGATTAAGAGCGGGCGGTCAGTTTTCTTTTTATAGATAGGTACGAGATTCGTGTTTTAGTTTATGTTTTTGCAATTTTGTGGGAATAATTTATGTAGAACTAGCTGATGCTCGCGGCTTCGCCCGCGTGGTTGTCGGTTATTATATACTTAAACCTTCCTCGAGAACCACTCTATCCATTGATGAAAACAGCATTAAAATCGGTGCTGTAGTTTTTGAAATCATCCTGAACAGACAGACAGACAAACGCCGCGGAGGACTTTGTTTTATAATATGTGGTGATGTGAAATAGGGCCGAAAGACACTAGATTATATCAAAACTACTACTGTTTGTGCTCTTGGTTACCACAAGTAAAGCGCGCGTAGCTTCGTGAGATTAAAATACTATATCAGTTTTATAATCATGTACTGTATAGAAAGACTATCGAAATTAATATAAGAGTTATCCCAATGCGTCACTAATGTCAAATTCAAATATTTGATTTCAATTACAGGCACATAAAAAGCACGTATGAACGTCAAAAACAAGACAATAGAATTGATTCTAATTGCCCCTTCCAAAAGATCATGGTAGTGGAGAAGAATGGGGAAGAAACTCCATAGGTACGCTTTAAAAATGTTTTAAAATATTTAGAATATATTAATTATAATATGTGAAGACGATGTACCTAGAATAAAACTACTATACGGATAAATAAATGTAGGTCGCACAATCCTTAGAACCTCAAATCACTAAATACGTTTAGCGCTTTCAAAAATCAATCAATCTACCTAGCCTTTTCCCAACTATGTTAGGGCCAGCTTTCAGTCTAACCGGATGCAGCCGAATACCAGTATTTTATATGGAGCAACTGCCTATCTGACCTCCACAACCCAGAAACTAGGTAATACGATACCCTTTGGTAAGACTGGTTGTCAGGCTTTCGGGCTTCTGACGACCCGTAACGACTGTCAAAGATCCACGAATGACAGCCGGGACAAACGGCTTAACGTGCGTTCCGAAGCACGGAGGAGTCTCGGTATGTAAAGATGGTCACCCATCCACGGACCAACCCCGACAAGTGTAGCTTAACCTGATCGTTCGACCTGTGCGGCTGTTATTACTTAGCCACGAGCTCCTCTGGTCTCTTTCTTTCAATCGTATAAAATTGATAGACACAGAATGCTCTTTTAAAAATGTTACGCGCTAAACGCTATTAGTGATTTGTAGTGCAACCGGGCCCTAAACATAATATGATGTGAAAAATTAAAGTGTTTTCTTTCAATCTTTCATATAAGAGCTGATTATTATCAAACGCAGACACCTTTTATCAGAGGAATAAAACCGAAGTCTGACATTTTTTGTAAGGAAAAAATATCAAAAATTCAGAATTTATTCGCAGTACTTACAAAACATAAATTCGGTCGAATTCTCCATAAGAATACAAAATTATCCGTTTCTTAGACCCTGGTCCTATACGACAAATTTTCATATAAATTTTTGAGATACTTAGCTGTGTTTTTTATAATATCCACATTTTTCCATGCTTTAGATAAGATGGGTTTCCATCCATAGATTTCTTACACCAAACTTTTTAACACTATTACAAAAACAGTATATTACAGCCGTATAATAATTAATAAAATGCACCTAAACTTCTCACATAAACCGATCACAGTGCACCACTAGTTATTATGAATTAAACCCCGTAAGTCGACACGTTATTAAAGTTAGTAACGCTACCCGACGCTAGATGGCGCTAGAGGTCGTAAGTCGTGTTTAAAGGGATTTGTTTGGGAGTTATTATAGGCTGATTTGTCTGGTTGCTGTACTGATAATATGAGTTTTATTTGTATTATATAATATATTTTGTCCTATTCATAAATAATGTTACATAAGGTTTGATAAGGTATAAGTGTACCGCGAAGTGTGTTTATCGCTTTGGAAATCACTCCGAAGTATTCAGGAAAAACACGTTTTTTTTTAAGTTTTTCACATAATCATTAGAGACTTGAGAGGGCAATAAATAAGCTATTTCAGCATTCAATTTTTATTAGTCTTAAAACGAAAGGAAAGTAAGCTTTACGGAAGTCATACAAATCGACTTCGGAAAGCTCGTAGGCCCCTGCTACGACCGCTACGGCGTAGACTTCTACGCCGTAGCATTACTTGTAGAACATAATTATGCTACGATATCAAAGCTAAGAGGTACTTTGTGGATACCACACGGTAATCAATGTGTACGTAGAAGCTTTTTTTATTTATTACTTGATTGCTTTATTATACGTAAGTTTAATATTAATGCATCAACACCCTTCTGGAATAAATTCTTTAAATTATAGTAAAAACCACATCATATCCGTTGCGTTGGTTTGAAGAACAACGCGGTCACACAGACAGGCACGAACAGCGACTTCAATCCTAACTAATATTATAAATGCGAAAGTGAGTTTGTTTGTTTGTTACGCTTTCACGCTTAAACGGCTGAACGGATTTGGATGAAATTTGGCACATGGGTAGAACATGACCTGGAGGTCATACTTTTTATCTCAATATTCCCACGGGATTGAGACTTACGCGGGTGAAACCGCGGGGCGCAGCTAGTTAATAATATGTGTAGATTTTAGTATCTAAATGATAAATGATGTTATTTCTGTAAGTAGGTTTGTACAAACACTTTTACACGTCAATCATATTTTTTTTAAACTAGATGAGGACGGCGTTTCCTATCTGACTACTCGAGAAGAAAGGCCGAAACAAACTCAGAGGTCAGTCTATATTAAAGTCCAGATATAATCTTCTAAGCGTATCCGTAAGCGTTAATCAAAAACAGGTAACATTAACGGTTATGAAGACGAGACGTGTTTCCACTACAAATCTAAAAAGAGAAACCCCCATTCATAAAGTTTAATTACTCTTCAATTTAGAACTATATGGAAACTAAAGAATGAACACCGTATTGAAAAACCTCGTCCACCTTTGTGAACAGTTTCTAGGAACGACAAAATGACCCCTGACATTAGACAAACAGGTCTTTGCTGTAGAGTAACTTTGTGTCTTAAGTTTTTCAATCCTCATTAGAGTAGTGAGTACTAGGAGTACTGGAAGGAAAAGGTGTCAAGATATATTTAATTAGGGCAGTACTATGCAGCATAGGATCTAAGCTGTCATTGGTTGGCTATGAAGGTAGGTAAGTCATTAAAATTAAACTGGAAATAGTTTAGTCTAGAATATTGGAATACTGTAAATCTTTGTAACTCTATGGATACTTAATGTTATCTGAAATAAATTAATAATTATGTCATAATTGTTGTTGTTATTGCCTTTATTCATATGACGGCGCATTGCTGGCGCCATCTGTTAAGATATAGATCGGAACTAGATTTGAGAACTGTCAGTCTGGAGGAGCGCCGAGGCGATGGTCAGCGCGGCCATGTTGAACGTTCCTGGGCTTTTCGAACGTCAACGGCCAGCGCACCACGTATCCGAGGGAGCGCTTTTGTTCCGAGTAATCTTGTCCCTTTTTGATTCAAAGAATAATTAAAACCGATTGATTATGTGATTTCCTAATTACGTGTGAATAGATTTTAGTGAAATTCTGTAAGGAAGATATTTTGTGTTATTTAATAACTTTGGATTTTGACTCGGGTGATTCTTTGTTGGTTCCTACCCAAATTTCTACTTATTGAAGACATGACCGATACTGATGAAGACGGGCGCCTGTCTATACATAAATTATGTTTTGAATATAAAAACATTTGAAAAAACAAAAATAATATCTATTATTATTATATGCCTGTATTGTCTCACTGCAAGAGTGCAGTTTTTCACTCTTCCTTATTTCACCGACCAATCTCCCATAACTATTACATTCTTGTCCTCTACTCTGAAGGAACCTCATGTGTCTTCAATGCTAGTTCCAACTGTTATTATCATGTCATGAAAGTAACAGCTTGTCTTTAGATTATCCTACAATCAATTAATTTGTTGATAAAGCAATCAGCAGTATCACAATCATTAATGACAATCGTTTTCATTTTGTGAACACGCTATGTATTAAAATCTGTGTTCATGATATCGCAACTCAATGCATAATAGATAGATAGATAAAACGTTTATTTGATGCACACAAAAGACAGCACAACATACAAAAACACGTTTAAATAATAACTAATTACATTAATAAATAGCTAAAAGGTGACAATTAAAAAAAAAAAAAATTATCCTATAAAAGAATACTAAACTAGACACAGTGATGACAATATTGTCTATGACACACTTTAAAAAATAACGAAACATACATAGTGCAGTGTGCGTCTCAACGTTGCACCAAATGGGAGTCCAACTCAGCATGTGTCAGGCAAATATACCTGACGCATGAAATGTTGTAGAAAGCTATTGTCATTAAAAGTATGTTAGCCAAGTAGATTGCAGATTTGATAGCCGTTTAATTTTGGATCTACTCCTTTCAATATAAAATAGCCCTGACCAGCATTGCTATTCTGTAACCATCTCAAAGTGAAAACTTAGGTGAAGTGAGCGTGGAATGAGTTCTCAATGTCATCGATACCTACTGATGCTAAGGCAGTGACAGTTCACTCCAAGCTCACTTCACCTAAATTTTCACTATGAGATAGTTACAGAATAGCAATGCAGCTTATAACACGCACCTCCAAAAAAAATAACAAAGGAAAATTTTGCAGCCACCATTAGCGCCTTCTTCCCAACTTCTAAGGTCCACCTGTCCTAAAAACACCAGGGTGCGACATCGAACCGCGAATAGTTACAAAACTCTCGGCATAAATCAGCCAACTCCAGCGTTACGTACTCTCTTCAGAACCATTAGCATTTTTTATGCATAGGAATCGATCCAGCGACCGGCTAATGCCTCCCACGATACATTAATATCTTAGTTTTTATGACTCTTCTGCAACAATTCGTCTCGTATCGCTGCGTATAACCACCTTCTTTTCTACACGCGAGCTTCAACTTTATATTTTATACCTTAAGGTGTGAATTTCGCAGGCAATGGGGTGGTGGGATGTGGATTTACACGCGGATTAAGTCGCGTTTACAGTTTAGCTCAAAAGTTACGCTATAATTGTGAAGTGTACAAATATTTTGACTAAGATTGGATTAAGGTGTGTGTAAGGTGATTTTTTGTCGTGGCATTATGTATTTAGTAAAGACTGACTTATTTTTAACTAGCCACCTGCCCATGCCCACGTGTGCAATGACGATATTTCAAAACATCGAAATTTTTGTGATATTTCTAACTTAAATATGAATTAATTATATACATAAACCATCAGGAACAAATCCTCTAAATGATGGAAAAAAACCGCATCGAATAATGTTCAGCATAGCTGCTCTTTATAAGCCTAAGACCAGGGACTTAGACGGTAGAAATCACTTTTAACCGATCTTTTTCAAGAATGATTCGGCAAACCTTTTGGAGGCCCCGCTTTTGATACTTTGGAATCAGTAGGCAACTAATAATTTGGAAGGATGCTAAGACAATAAAAAAAAAGTACGTATATTCTAAGTCCTAAGATCCGTGAACACACCTTTACTCGAATCGCAGTTGATAATAGGTGGATCTGGCGATTTCCTTAACGCCGCCATTTTTCTTTCACGGCCACTTTGAGATTAAAAGTTTGGAAAATGAAACGTTCGGTGCTACTTCGCTATTTTTAACGTATCGAAGCACCGGGCGTTTTTAAAAGTTTCAAGAGAGAAATTGTGTTTTTTTTTCGTCGAAAGATTTCATGGAGTGTTGGACGATTTGAATTTGGCAGTTGATTGCTTTAATAATGATAATAGCCGGAAAATGCTAATCATTTATGCAATATTAGTGTTCAAAAAATCCGAAATTTTCACTAACTTCGGTCAAATATTGACATTAAAAAAAAACTAAAGAAATATACTAAAATTAAAATATTATAATCGTGGCTTGCAATTATGATCGATTTATTAAGCGGCTTCTTAGTACTTCTAAGTTAACAGAATGTTTTTTCACTACTTTTTGATGCACATAGTATTAAATCTCGTGCTTTTTTGTCTTAAATTCCATGTTGTTAGATGTTTACCAAATCGCCAATCATACTCAAACTCAAAGCAATATCGCCAATCATACTCAAACCAAAGCATTTATTTCAAACTAGCTGCGCCCCGCGGTTTCACCCGCGTAAGTCTCGATCCCGTGGGAATGTCGGGATAAAAAGTATCCTATGTGTTAATCCAGGTTATAAACTATCTGTTTGCCAAATTTCATCCAAATCCATTCAGCCGTTTTTGCGTGATTGAGTAACAAACATCCAAACATCCAAACACACAAACTTTCACATTTATAATATTAGTAGGATTATAATTATATATTATTTATTATAGTAGGATAGGATAGTAGGATATTAGTATGATAAAACCAATTACAGGCACTTTTAAATTCTCAAGGGGTCGGTCAGTCAGAAAGATGAAGCTAGTTCTCCATTCCAAAGCGTAGTAGAATAGGTACCTATGGAGAAGAACGGGCAAGAAAAACGGACACTCCTTCTAATCTCACTCTTTGTCAAGTTCTCACCATCCTTAACATCCTTCGTAGATCATCCTCTATCCATAACTTACTCCAGATCATCCATTTGCTTCTAAAGCAAAAATACGAGCGATATTATGTTAATAAACGATACAGCAGATTTTCCTCTGGCGGTCTGCCAAGTAACGTTATCGGGAGCGTCCGTAGAATATTATGAATGACCAATACTTTAGCTCGGATTAAAAACTTATTTAGTTATTCTAATGGCGAACACTTGGTAATTTTGGCACTCTGGGACTTTTAGGATAAGAAATGGTGGGTATATTAGCATAGTTGAGGACGCCGTGACGGGAAAAAGGAGATATAGTGACCTTATTGGTGATGTTCTTCAGAAAGGTCAGGTGTGTAGTATTCGCAGTCGGCGTGCGTGTATGACCCGATATATGACCGTGAATGAAGCAAAAGGAGTATGTAAGGACCGTAGCAGGTGGCGTTCTGTAGTTTCTGCCCCCCATGGGAAGAAAGCATGAGTGTATTCATTATTGTAGCATAGTTGCTTTGTGTAAAGTAAAGAAAGAAAGAAAGAAAGAAGAAAGAAAGAATAAAGTTTATTTGGACACAGTTCATGAAACACAAAATACAAATAACAAAAAAAAAAAGTATTGTATTGTTTTTAAAACAATAGTGTGTGCCTCACGGCTGCGCCAAAAAGGTTCATTTCAGCATTAATGCCAGACAGATACTGTCTGACGCTGGTTTTCGAATGAACCCATAAGGACAAGTGACGGGAAGTACATACAGTTTCAACATACCTAATAAATAATTATAATATAAGTAACTAGTAATAAAAATACATATTAAAATAATATATAATTATACATAATTACAAAAACAAAACAACAAGAACGGTCTCAGCAAAAAAACCTGTTTGTTTTGGTATTATATCGAATCATCGAAGTGTGCACGGTGCACTCACAATGCGCTACAGGCCGCCGAGTGCGGTGGACAACCCACCGGCACGCGACAGTTAGGTATTTAGTTTGAAGAAGAGAGGAAAAACTGTGAGTGAGTGTGAGAAATAATCACAAATAGTTCATATAATATTTTCGGGTGAAAGTGAAAAGTACCTACCTATAACAATAATTATAGCTGAAAGAAGAAGGTAAGCGATGTTTTTTTAATACGATAAATAATTTATTTGGCTGATCAGTATTGTAGTTACGTGATAAAGTAACTTACATTTGCTTCCTTTTTTCTTTTTTTTAGATTTGTTCCACACCTTATGTACACAAAAACAGACATCGTTTGCGAACATCTTCGGCCAAGATTTTGGTTGATAGAACGAGGGTGCATGATGCGATCTCGATCTCGGCGCCAGCTGTTTGTCACAGTCACAAGTAGGCCAGGCACAATAGGTAGAATAGAATAGAATAGAATACTCTTTATTATGTACACCATAAAAATACAGATACAAATGTAGAAAATTTAACATAGGGTGACACAATGGGCGGTCTTATCGCTAAAAGCGATCTTTTACAGACAACCTTAAAGGGTAATAGGGTTAATAGGTAAGGACGAAAACAATGCTTTAATATTGACCAGAGTACGAGATGTTGGTGAAGGAAGAATTAATGTGTCCGTATGCTTCTACAGGTCTCACAACTGCGACGGCACGTAATAGGCGCTGCGGATGGCACAGCAGCGTCATCGAGTCGGGACAATTTAGGCAGCAAAGGACATACCCAGAATATACTTTCGTGACACGACAGGAATTATGTTTTAAGCTAAGTACTGTAGGCATTTCATATTAGTGAAACATTTAGGGCGACCATATCTAGCTTCTGTTGCGAATCTATCAGATACTGCCGTAAACGTGTTCTGAACGTGTGGATAGTGCCCAGTACTCTTAATGGTGGCGGGATATTATTCCATACCTTAGATGCAGCATAACGGAAAGTGCCTCTGAAAAGTGTGATGATAGTATTTTTAAGTGGAAAAGCAATAGAGGTTGCCGTGTTTTATCATAATATGATAACCAAGGGATTACCCAGTAACTGGATTGTGGAGGTCAGAGTCACTACCTGCAAAATCATAACTAATATAAATCCGAAAGTGAGTTTGTTTGTTTGTTACGCTTTCACGCTAAAACGACTGAACGGATTTAGATGAAATTTGGCACATGGGTAGATCATGTCCTGGAATAGGACATAGGATACTTTTTTATCCCGATATTCCGACAGGATCGAGACTTACGCGGGTGAAACCGCGGGGCGCAGCTAGTACTGGTATTCACCTGCATCCGGTTAGACTGGAAGCCGACCCCAACATAGTTGGGAAAAAGCTAGGCAGATGATAACGAAGTAGAAAGGTAGCAATAAGGATATCGTTACCCATGAGTATATGAGCTTTGGTGTAAGAATAAAAGAAAAAGATCTTGTTTCGCAGGAAGATACAATATTTCAATGTTAAGTGAAATTATCTGTTGGGCACATGTTTATGCACTTAGGTGATAGAAAGAGTCTTGGTAACATGACAAGTCCTATCCAAAAACTAGCTTTCCCATATTTTTATCTTCTACTCTCAGATCGGGTATGAAATTATCTCATCATACTGTTAATACGACGTATCTAAGCAGCGCACACAGCCGAGCCGATATCCTGGCACGGAGCCATTTTGTCAGCGTTATATTTTAGGTTTTGTGTAAAACCTAACATAACGCTGGCGTACTGCTTTAAACATTTTGTATTGTAATTAAAAGGTGGTGGACAACAAATTGCTGTCACTTAAAAAAAATGTGGACACGTCGGAGATAAAAAATTGAAGAGATTTTGTTTTGTGAATTAATAACAAGGCTTTCGAAGGCAATTTAGAGCCAAAGACATCCCGAACAAAACGCCATTACTCCTAAACAATACAGCACAAACAAAATTTTCCGCAAACATGAACATGGGATATTATTTTTAATATGAAAAAAATAAACGTTGAACCGTTCGCGAAATCGTTGTGACCATCTTTCCATTACCGCAAATTACCGGGAGAGGCCAGGGCTAAATAACGTCACGTATTTAATTACGAGCTCTGCGGAGCCTCAAAAGTGACGCTTTTGAATTGAAAGCTAGAGTTTTGGGAGACATTGGCAAGGGGCCCTGGGATCGTGATTGGAACTTGGTCCTTACGATGCCCAATACTCTGGCTACACCAATATTTCATATTTATATTCAAAATGTTATGTAACTCGTAAATATGTTTGTTGAAAGAAATGTGTGACAGCAGCGTATTGATAAAATAGGGACAAAAGGACCAACAATTACTCATTTTCAAATAGAAGATTTCGGGTACGAAACCCGAAGTCCTCTATTTCTAATTATCAATCAGGAATCATGACTGTTCTCACAGACTTCGTGATACAAGTATATCATCAACATACAACAAACAAGCTTAACATCTTCTACATCCGTGTTTCACAACAGCCGGAGGTCAATCGAGTCGGCCATTCTAATGTTTACTGATAAAAAGAAAACCAATTTGTGTTTCCACCCCCGACCGCCCCTGCCACAAAGGAACGCTATCTAGCGATAAATTATCGAAATTATTGCATTAAAAATTCCATCTAGTAAGTCAAAGCGAGCCATTATGGCCGCTCTGTGCCGCGTTTAAAAGAAAAACGACGTAACTACATTGTTCTTCGTACACTTTGTGACGGTTTAGTTCCGTATATGTAATTTTTCTTGGTAAACGTTATGGGAAACCGTTTTTCTCTTGGAAGAGGCGAGATACTTTGATATATTTAGGCTGTCGGTCTACAGTTTTTTGTTTTAGGATTTAATGAATGTTTCGAACGAATTTTAAATTGGTTGCTGTTGCTTTTTCTCGGTATAAGTAGGTTTTTTTCGTTTTTGTATGATAATTGCAAGATTTTGACGAATTTACACCTTTGTAATCGTTTCTGTGAACTGCGTGTTTTTAATTAAGGCAAGCTTTTTCTGCCTCTGTTAGGATGAACTTAATTCCAAGAACTTGTAACCAATTATTATTTTGACAATGTTGATTCAACGCATTGATGAAGTTGGAGTGGTTGAAGTGGTAATGCATGGGTGAGGCCTAGGTCCAGCAATGGACGTCTTTGGGCTGAAATGATGATGATGATATATCAAAACAGCAAAAATTACTTTTGAGAATAGTCGTCTGATAATAGAAAGATCGTTAATGATTACAATCAGTGTAAAAACATTAATTATCTCAACCCATTAGCACAGGCCCGTAATACCTTCCATACATTCCCAGAAGACTCGACGAATAATCCAGAATTCTGGTACAAAATCCTGCACCATCGATGCATAACTACGTTGCTTTAGCATGGAGGTGCAGCCAATTTCCTGGAGCGCCTCATTCCAGCTAATTTTCATATTAACGAACACGTCTGGCTTGTCTCGAACGATATGACTTGTTCATGTAATAAGCTATTGTTCATAACTGGTAAGTTTTCTTTGTAGAAATAGATGGAATTATGTTAGAGACGGATTTTTGAAAAGTTATGGTCTAAAGCCAATTTATCCTGTAGAAATCTCGCAGTGAAAACTTAGGTGTGAGCTGTCAATATTGTCAATCGCTAGCATCACCAGGGTCATTACGTAACACACTTACAGTAGCAATGGCTTTCTCAACAACATTCATTGCGTTATATTTATGTAGTTGAGCAGACGACATTTTGAAGCAGTTTTACTAGTGTATTAAGACTAAATTCTGGATTCAATGGTTTTAAAGGATCCGTAATCCGTATTTATACAGTGTGTCCGGACATGGACTAGCGATATTCTAGGTAGGTACTTAAATATAAATTATTTTACAACATTTTTTTATGATTTCCTGTTTAGGGTTCCGACAATTGCCTTGCAAAAAGCACAAAGCTTGCGCATTCGCTATGTTCAAACAACAATAACTCTTAAAGTATTAGACATATCACTGTCCATGTCCGGACACACTGTATAATACGGATTACGGATCCTTTAAAACCATTGAATCCAGAATCTGTCTTTATTAATACGAAATCTTTATTAGATCACCTTTTTGTCCGCCTGTCAGTTTTTCTCAGAAACTATGTAGGTCTTGATAATGTGCAAATTCGAAGACATGTGACATCTACCGACCCGCAATGGACCCGCGTGGTTGATTACAGGCCTGTGACCCAGTAATGGGAACATTACAGACTGATATGCTATTTTTCTGAGATTTCTGTGGCAATTTACGTGATTATTTTATTCAAGTTTACTTCGATATGTATCTCCATTTATAACATAGCTACGGTTTACTTCAGAATACATTTATTACCCATCAGTTTCCTGATGTAAAGTACTCGGAAAAGACCTTTCCGTTAAGAAACTGCTTCGGGAAACTACGATGTGGTTTATGCGATAACGTACGAATGTTTCTTGTGGGATTTTTTTACGATAAATATTTTGTAGTAGTGATGTGTCTGGCGTAATTAGACCTTGCTTTTCATCAATTATTAAAATATCGGTCAATTGTAGGGTATGTTAATAAATATATATGTGGGTATGGAAAAATAAATCAGTTGTCACTTGGAATCGCAGTTTCATTCATCGCTTCACGCTATTATATTTCATAAATACAACTGGCAAAGGCTCATTCGATGACAAACCATTAATTTCTTGTTTTCACACAATATTTTACTTTACTCTTGATATCAAAATCACGAACCGTGCAGTCAAATTGTTTCTTGAACAGCGTTTATAATTTTTGTTAATGGATTTCATGAGCAGCTGGTCAGCCGATGAAAAAAAATCCTATCACTACAATAGATTAGAAGCAATAAGGCACTTGTTGGACTTTATTCACTACTTTACCTCTATCGGACCAACGGCAATTAAATCCGAATGTCCTACAAAGACCTAGCGAACAATTTAATTTAAAACAAGAACGCCGGAAACACCCGAAATCTCCCGATGATGTAGTCCAATATTGCACGCCTTGTTAATATAAATTTTGCACGGGCCATAGTCTGGTATAACGTGGAAACTGTAAAAAATATAAATTAAATTCGCCTGTGTTGTGTTTCGGTTCTGTATGTATTTTTTTATATTGGCAAGCTAAACTTTTTATGAGGGGCTTGTGGCTACATAATAACAGCCGCACGGATCGATCGAGGGTTAAGCTATGCTTGTCGCGGTCGGTTCGTGGATGGGTGACTAGCCATTATATATCGAGACCCCTCCGTGGCTCGGAAAGCACGTTAAGCCGTTGGCCCTGCGTCTGATCTCTCTCCGGTCGTGTCGGATTGCCGTCACATCGGACTATGAGAGTGAGGGAAGAGAGAGTGCACCTGTGTCTGCGCACACATTTGTGCACTATAATACGTGCCGCGCCGAAGGCGGGTCTCCGCTGAGATTGATCGCCATGGCCGAAATTCGGTCTGGAGGACTTTTACTATTACTGTCCCACAGTTGGACAAAGGCCTCATCCCATATAGAAAAGGTATGAGCATTGATCACCATGCTTGCTGAAAACAGGTTTCCTCACAATGTTTTCCGTCACCGATTTTAGTAACATCCAAGATACAATTCGGAAAGCAGGTACCTACATATGAATTGACAAAGTCACATTGGTACTTGCCCAGAGGTGACTATCTAATTAACTTAAATTGACTGTATAAGTATTCGAATCTTGACTGGCACTCCTTGCATTTTACATGTCTCTCGGCTAAACAATACATTTCCCTGAAAACTCAATAATCATAAAATTACTCTGTATAATTGGTTACTAATTTCCAGCAGATCCCTCGAACAGAAAATCGCTGGCGACTAATAAGCGCGTCCCCGCTAATTCATCATTGTTTTTTTCACTAAAAACACGACAAAAACACATTTTTTCTTAGCGAGCCTTCCCTCGAGGGAGGCAACACCTACAGGTGAAATGTGGATAAAAAACATCGATTTGTTTGTTGGTTATAAGATTTTTTTAAATTGTTAGTATTGTATTTTGGACAACTTTCTCTAGGGCTATATAGATGAAACTTTGTAGGACCTACATTACCTACACAAATCCTTCTTTCTAATGACCATAATCTTCATTTGGTAGAAATAGCCGATGCTGCTGCGATGTTTTGTCATTATAGCCTTTTGGCTCATGTTTATAGCTGGACTAAATTGGCTTTAAACGAACTTAATTGTTGTATTCATAAGGCCAGTTCTTGACGTTCAAAATTGCCTTTTATGAGCCTATTTGGAATTAACGATTGACACAAAAAGACTAAAGGACAAAAAATAAAAAAAGCGTCACACATAAAATTAAATTATCGTCAAAACAAAAGGAGCGAAGCCGTGAAGAAAGCACTAGTGGGTAATAACGGCGTCGGCTCCTCGTACTCGTATAGATTGAGAATATTTTAAAGTGATGTGCTCGTAGCAAATAATGAAATTATGCCGGGAGGGGAGAGTGGGGCGAGACGGCCCATCTTTCGCTTTTTCCTTCTTTTGTTTGTTTATTCGTTATTTATCGGTAGATCGAGGAGCCACGTTATAGATTAACATCAAAGGCATTTTACGGCGTATACGATCTCGTTAAAATTGAATGGGCTCCCGTAATGAGGGGGAATTGGTGTTCGGATCAGGTATATTTTTGGAGCTTTTTAATAAACTTGAAAGAAGTCGGAAATGTATGAGAAAGGTTTGGCTCAATTGCGTTAGGAAAATGTGAGAAGTTATTCAAACATTTGCACAGGATATAGAATTAATAGTACTGTAGGTATTGCTAAGGACAATCGCGACTGGCTAATCAGTGGCTCAGATCTTTGTACGGGTAATTAGAATGGTAAGACACTCTAGACTTTCAAACTAATAAATAATGATAAAGCTATAACTAACTAATGTTATTGGCAAATATGTTAACAAAGGAACATTTGTTTTAATCGATAGCCGCCCGGGCTCATAGCCCGCTAGCATGAGTGCTTACAAACCGGACCTGATCTGGTTTAGTTATTTAGTACTAAGATAGGATAAGCTATTATTCGTGGATCTTTGGCAGCCGTTACTGGTCGTCAGAAGCCCGAAAGTCTGGCAACCAGTTTTGCCAAGGGGTATCGTATTACCCAGTTACTGGGTTGTGGTCTGATAGGCAGTCGCTCCATGTTAAATACTGGTTCTCAGCTGCATTGGGTTAGTCTGGAAGCCGACCCTAACATAGTTGGGTAAAGGCTAGGCAGATTGATAAGCTATAATGCTACTGACATTGTGGACCTCACTGTAGTCTGAATAAATAAAGTTTATTTATTTTATTTATTTAATATCTGCCACTCAGCACACCACATAAAATTCTTCAACACACATATAAATACAAAAGCAAGAAAATGTGATCAAAATCGTCCGCAGACCACCCGAACAGTCGTTATCGTGCTTATTGTTGTTTTTAATGAAATGTGACCGAAATGATGGCCGCCGAAGCTTTGTCCGTCGGATCGGTGTCCATTATCCCCCTTTTCCCTCTTAATATCGTGAAGGACCCGCAATAAAATTTGCTTCGCTATTCGCACGAGGTTGCGTGAAACTGATCGTGTGACAACTTTAGAGTCGGAGATAAAGTTTGTGATGCGTTATATGTAACGTCCTATTTGGATTGCTCTGTTTTTGGGCTAAGGGGATGGTGGACAAGTAATTTGTGTAGGTGGACAAAGTTGCCTATGGTGGAGGTTTTTAAAGGTATGAAGTTTCTTACCCGTACTTCTTCATAGAGATCTACGTTTTGGAATGGGAAACTAGCTTCAAGTTTCTGACTAACTGACCGACTCTTTGACAATACAAAATTGCCTGTAAATGGCTTAACTGAAATAAATGCTTTGAGTTTGGTTAAGTATGAACAGATAATTAAGCACAATATTCCGTATCTACTAGAAAAGAAGAGAAAAGGGGAACGTTGTTAATACGATTCCAATTCAAACAAAAACTTCGGAACAAATACCCCAAATCTGTTTTCGACTATCGAAAAAAAAACAAATGCAAATTCAAGGGACAAGGACCGAAAAAACACGCAGAGGAAATTAATAAAACACCCACTAAAGCGAAAACAGGCGGAAAAATAGAGGCGGGGGACGAATAGAGGAAAAAAGCGGCGACCAGCAACGTGCTCTTCATTACGGCGGAATGGAAACACCGGATGAATTGATCAATCAGAAATTTTATGGCCGAGAATCACTCAACGGAAAATAATTCCCTAGCCGTTTCGTGCTTGGCTCATCGCCGCTGTTTTAATTTCGCCCTCTTGGGGAGATCGAGTGTCATCCAATCTATCTGACGACTTGGAAAAAAAAATGCCATCATCACCCCGCCCTCCCCTTTCGAGGAGACAGTCTTAAAGACCGGCTGGCGATTATGTCCGTGGGAGCTTTGAGACGATTGTGTGATAAAGTTACTTGTTAGTGATAACACTTATTAGTAGTTGGAATTTCTCAGTAGCAGCCCGGTCGGCCGGGCCCGGGCTGAGTTTATATCCGGTTAATGGCAATAGGCTCGAACCATGGGAGTTAAATGTAACTGACGAAATCATTATCTGATAGCCTTTTCCCAACTATTTTGGGTTCAGTTTCCAGTCTAACCAGATGCAGCTGAATACCAGTATTTTACATGGAGCGATTGCCTATCGGACCTCCACAACCCAGTTACTGGTCATAGTTTTGGGCTTCTGACTACCCGTAACAACTGTCAAAGATGTACAAATGACAGCCGGAACCAACGGCTTAACATGCTAAACGTAACTGACGAAATGTGGGTGTAATATAGGTTCACCTCTGCCTATCCCTTAGGGGAGTACAGGCGTGATGCTATGATTTTAGTTCCAAGTGCGTTATCAGCATTTGGTAAAAGGTCCAGCGATGGTCAACAATAAGTTTGAGGTCTTATATATTTTATTCAACAGACTCACAGTGCCTTGCCTACAAATTACAGTAAATTAATAAAAAATAATTGTGATTGCAAGCAAGCAAGCAGTTTCGTAAATTATTAGTCCAAGAGCCTTCAGATGGATAAGTATGGCAAGCATGTGTGACTTTTACCTCCTCCGAAAATAGTATCAAACAAGTATCTACTGCAACCATTTTATTTGTAACTGAAACTATTTGATATCTTCTTTTCGGTTAGACTGGAAGCCGACCCCAACATAGCTGGGAAAAGGCTAGACAGATGACCTGCTTTATATCTTACTCAAGACTCCTTTGAGTTTCACAAGAGATTCAATCTTCATAATTGTTTACAAATTATTCAACACCAATGTATCGATGTTTAGATTAACCTGAACAAGCAATTTGACGAGTAATCGCACCCCATCAGCGTCGTAATATCGCATTCTGTTTGCAATCACTAATTAATCAAGATCAAACGGAAATAACAATCGCTTGCACATTCATCATCCTGACAGACGTCTAATGTTTTATGGAAGAAAAAAATAAACTGTGGGTAGTAGGAAGATGTAATATTTACCTTGACGACACAGACTTAATAAAAAATCAAGACAGAGCGCTGCGAACAATAGGGACAGTTAAGCATGCCAAAACTACACTACCACTTTGTGCTTACACGCTCACACGCACACATTTACAACCATTTATAATCAAACTACACCTCACTAAGTGCACACATGTTTACAAAACCGGCCTCACGTCACTGTTGACAGCGCTCTGTCTTGGTTTTTTATTTGGTCTGAGCTTGAGGAAAATAAAATTTTAATTGGTTTTTAATAACACACTAAATGTCACATAAGTTCTTGCCTGACATGACACGAAGAAATAAGACATTAAAAATTTTACTGGAATTGATCTGCCTGGTTTATTGGCAGATAAACCCAAAAATAAGCGTACTCTATGTAAATCAATTCTAGAACAGAAAAACATATTTAAACGAATTATTTAACATTCACGCTGTCTTAAAATATTCTTTTTTATTTGCATTAACAAGCCGAACAAAAAAATATGCGTCAGCTGCCTCCGATTATCCCAAAAAATACACCGTCCATCGCTTATTATCCGAAAATTTGAAAGATAATTTTCCAAAGGAAAAGATGGAAAGGCATTAAAATAGCAATCAAACTGGCAATTTTGGGGTGAAGTGTGCGAATTCGAAAAAAGAACTGCGTACCGATTTGCGATGCAAACCTGCTAAGATGGCGGCCTATATCAGATTTGAATAAAGATCTGCCGTGGACAGGGACTCGTTCCGAATTCGTGAATAATTGAAAGGCCGTTTCTTTATATTGAATTTGTTTTTTTGACGGTCAATTTGTTATGCGGCTTGAATTGGAGGACTGGAGAAATTTGCAATTGCCTATTTGTGTAAACATAGGAGACAAGGATCAAAAATATTTTACATTTAATTTTGTAAGCTATTGAGCAGCGGTTATTTGAAATGTGTTGACGAAGGAACCGTGATCAACTAGATCTTGTCAAATTATATAGATAATAAAAGGACACTTTTTCTCTTAAGGGTTTACCCTGCACAAAAGGTTATTGGCATATCATATTTGATGCTGCTAGCTTATTGAATAATTTCTAAACTAGACTATTTCGGTCTTAATTATCGAACGCACGAATTTACAAAACCATAAAAAAAATCGCGTATCAAAACACTACGCTTCCAAAATAATTGATTTCCATTCCCCCGGGAGCATTCAAATGAGGAGTGCAATCGCAATACCTACAGCACAAGCAAGTTGCAATCTTAAAAAATAATAGGCATTAAACATCACCCCATGATCAAGGTTTACAGGGACTCGAACGATCAGCCCTGAAGCCATCTTCATTAATGAAAACCATAAAAGTGGGGTTCCGCTGCTCGAAGGACCGTAGCGTAAAAATTCGCGTCAAACGACCAACGCCTTATTAAGCCCGCGGGGGACAGGTGGGGATGAAAAAAATTATAGTATTTAACGATATTAAGTTATTGAAGTTAGATTGGTAGCTAAATTGGGTTGGGCGGTGATCTGGATCGATTTTTGTGGATGGTTGCGAAGATTTGTTTTATGGGTACGGTAATAAAAGTGGCTTTTGGGTTATTTAAAAGGGACTCTCAAAACGGTGAAGGAAAACATCGTGAGGAAATCGGCACGTCCTAGAACCAAAAATTCGAAGACATGTGACATCTACTAACCCGCACTTGGCCCGCGAGGTGGATTACGGCCCACTCCCTCTCACAGAGAGGTGGCCTGTGTCCCAGCAGTGGGAATATTATAGGCTGGTTATGTATGTATGTTATGTAAAAGGGTCTTCGACACTAGTAATTTTTGAGGATGACAAACTAGGAATATTATAAGACTGATCTGCCGTGCTTCTGGTCTTCTTTCATATTACGGCTCATTCAAAGCTCTGTTTTAGACACAATTAATAATAACTTTCTACAAACACAACGAAATGCTTGTATAAAACTTAACATTTGACATTTGGTGGAAGTCCCAAATTAAAGTGCAATTTGAAAGTACAGTCACTAAAATGAGTATCATCAATGCTTCAGTGCCAGAAGTAACTCATTACTCAAAGCAAAAAAAACTATCCATTTTTAACGAAAAAACTCAACAAAAAGCATTGAAAAATCCGCGTTCCGATATTTTAATGATACAGAGAAACATTCGCGTTATTAAAACATACAAGTGGCCTATTAGTGACGAACATGTTTCAAATGAGGGTAAGCCAATGCGAAAAATTGTCGGGTAGGTACATAATAAAGGTAGGTTTGCGAGTCTCGCCCATTAGGAGGCTACAAGGTTCGTCTCAACTGACGTGCAGAAAGACAGTGTTGGTATTACGTAAGTTGAGTTTTAAATGCTATTGCCTTTTTTAACCGACTTCTTCAAAAAGAAGGAGCTTCTCAATTTCTATTTGTATGTTTGTTACACAATTGCTCCGCCAATTATAAATCGATTTTGATGATTGTTCTTTTATTTGGTAGGTCATGCTTCAGAGGTGCGTTGTTTGAGTTAGCTTCAATATTATGTATTTTTTTCCACTTAGGGGTTTATTCATAAACGATGATTAAAGTTGAGTGACGTTCAAACGTCAAAAATGTATGGTTAAACAGTCGCTAATCATTACTTAACTTCGTCACTGTTATTTGCATAGCAGGTAGTGGTATTCGAATTTGTATGGGGTAGGTACCACAACTGGATAAAGAAAAAATAAAAACTTTTTACAACAAAAAAACAACCGACTTCCAAAAAAAGTGAAAAATAACTTTAATTTCGGAAGTCGGTAGCAAAAAACGAAAATCGAAAAGCAAAGACACCGACTTCCGAAATTAAAGTTATTTTTCACTTAATACTTAATAGTTTTTTGAGATGCCATCCAAAAGTTACTTAATAGCGGAAAATGTTTTGGCAGCTGTAAAAATAAATTTTGAGCAACTATAGAGGACATTTAAAATTATACTATAGGTGAAATACAATTTCTTAGTATGCTCGCTAGGCCAATTCTGTGGCTCGATCTCAATAGTAGATTCTCAATACTATTATCAGATTTCGAACAGTCGAAACTAAAATATTTATCATAATAAGTCATATCAAAAAAACGTTGCTACTTTTTGCGGCAAATAGATTGCATATTGCGCATTGCGCATAAAATACTATCTGGTCTTCCTTTACGATTAGCTAGCTTTAACAGTACTAACCGCAATAACACCAACAAGAATTCTTGTCTCGCATCAAAAGAGTCATTTCTCCTTGCTTCATATAATCAAACCGAAGCCAAAACACTGGTAATTATCCCTATACCCGATACACGTTATCACCGCAACGATACGTAATAAAACCCCAAGTATCATGTTTTTGCGTAACAAGCTGACTAAATTACGACAATTATTCAATGTAACCGTGTTATCGGCAGTTGTAAAATCGGGAGACAGTGGGGGAACCTCATTAAGGTGAAACACGGGAGGAGGCAGCCTCCACAATTTTGATAATGTCGCCGGTATAAAAAGTCCCGGGCAAGTTGAATGATGTATTGGTAGGTTTGCCTGACTCGGGTCGGATGGGTTTGGCCGCTATCTCTCAGGAAAGGTGGGAGTTTTCTAGAATTTGCAATTGTTCTGTTATCATCGTGGAAGGGCGAATTTGAACAGGGTAATGACGAATGGCATCTTGGTTTGTTTTATTGTAAGAAAATATACCTACAGTACATTTTATTTACACCATTCTGAGAATCAGCACTTTTTGAATGTTAAAAGTTGCAAAGACAGCCCTTAAGAGGAAATAGGGTCGGTCTTTTCTCCATACAAAAAGTCATAATTCCAGGTTCGGCTCTCGTCTATTTCCTCCTGCAATATTAGACCAATTTGAAAGATATTTTATAAATTGAATACGAAGGATATTTACTGTGCCCCTATGTTTTTCTTTTTTCATTAATAGTTGTTATTTATTTTACTGTAAAAAATCATTGTTCTAAGGTTATAAAACCAGAGAGAAAACAGGCAAGAGCGTTTGTATGGACCGACCCTATTTCCTCTTAAAACGCCCTTCAACACTTTCTAGTGTTTTAGCTGGTCCAACAAACTCCCCAACAACATATTTGTCTTCTAAATTTGCCAGATACTGTAACAGAGTAGTCCAAGTATTAAACTTATATAGACCAAATTCACTGATAGCTTAGTTTCATAAATTTGTCATAAATACCACTTGAAAATTCCCCTCTCCTCCGAATTCATCCTAAATTATAACAAGCCCAATCCATTCTTGTGTTAATCTCAAAGAATATTCTGACCTAGTGATCTCACATGCAGCCGTCAGCTTGAACCCATGTCATGGCATCGCAACTATGATCAAAGCTTATAATTGACCGGGATCCCGTCTGCATCACTGCCTATAGTACAATGTAAGAGGATTCGAATTAGTAGTATTAACGATTGAATACTCAAAGGATTTGGTAGTGATAGTGGTGGTAAATGAGAGGGGTCGGCGAAATATGAATTAGTGTTTCTGCGGATAATTACAAAATGAACATTTTTAGTTTGCGAAAAGCATAGTATTTACTAAAAAAGAAAACTGAAGTTTTAACACTTTAATTCGTTTTACAATACATTTAAGATTTCGGGACACAGATATACCATTAATTTGTTATATTCATAGACTACCTCCATTACATTATTCCATACCACCGAATTAAACTCCAACAAGAGATTCCGAAAAATCGTTACTATTGATAGTACGTTATTGGCTTCTGAATCTTTGCCTTTGTCCAACGCATTAGTATGTAACATATCGGTCAGTATCTCGGAATATATTTGAATTTGTATCTAACTTCTTACTAAAGCATTAACCGTTTATTTTATATTTCGTACTAGGATTCGCTCGTGGAGTGTCGTCTAAGTGACGAGAGCTCTCGTGTTTAGACTCCGTTAACACTTGGGAGGCTGGCGTGGATTTCCTATTCCTCTTTCAAGTCCACTCCATGATTACTGGTTGTTTTTATATAAATGTTGGTAACATTCTGTTGACTATTGCAAGTTCATGTTGCCGTTGAATGTAGACCCTTTATCAGATTAGGTGTTTTCTGATAAGTATATCATCTACATAAATGACAGACCATAAAAGAAATCTGTTTTTCTTATACGGTACCACTTGTTATGTTTTCCTTAACGAGATTGATTACAATGATCGTACCGGTCTAGGACTGCTTTCAGCAAAATTCCACAGCTTTAGATATTTGCTTTGAACTCATCCCACTCTTAGATTCAAGTCTGAACTTTCAGCAATTCTCTGTGCATCTTCAAACAAGAGTGGTGGCTACATAAGTAAATCATGCTTCCAATAAAATTACTACTTAAAAAGCCGACTTCCAGAACCGAACATTCTCACCGCGGCCAGAATAAATGCATCGTCATTAGGCACGGGTCGCTTCATTAGTTATTCATCAGGACTCTTCAGCGAAAACGCGCGTTGCCAATTTGTACATATATACAATATTTTTTTAACGAGCCCGTTTCATGCTTTTACGAGAGTATTGAATATGATATATTTTTTTAAAGTAAGTAGGGTAGTTGGGAATTTTTTGTCACATACTTTGATCTGTGTCGTCTTTAGCTTTGTTGGCTTTAACTAGTTTAAAACTTGTAAGTTTAAAGACTTGTTCTATCTCAAAAACAATAAAACTTATCATAAATGTATTCAACAGGTAAAAATTATGTTGCAATAAGTTCGGAAAAATTGCTCTTATCCTAAATTGCAGCTCATTGAACGAAACTGGAACGTCGTACATACCTTTTTCACGGACCAGTTTACCCAAGATCCATCAAAACCTATTTATTCCTACCCGCATTTCAAACAACGAGCGAAATACACAAATAAGGTCTTGCAAATAAGACGCCCGGTGGTAGAAACACGAGGGTATCTAGGAAAAATAAATTAAACAATCACCTTGGAAGGCAGGGGATTGATCCGGGAGCATTATTGTATCTATAAACATTTCAATTGCGGTGAGACACGCTTATCCGGGTTGCAAAGATCGCAGAGGGTCTGTGTGGAGATGTGGAAGAAAATTTTGGAGGAAAACCTTTGGGACTTTCATTTTGAAGGAAAGAGAATGATTAAATGTGTTATGTTCTATGTGCATTTCCACAGTGACCTTAGGTATGTAAGGATTTTGACGACACTTCAGGTAGATAGTTTTCAACTGCAGTGACTTGTTATGCCCCAGAGAATAGATTACTTCTTGTGCCGATACTTCAATTATTATCAAGACTGAGCAGGGCCTTCTACGTCACCACCAATGAATTATTTACAGAATTTTCACACGGTCCCTTAATCCTATAAAACGTTTAGTTATTCAAAAAGATACCGCTGAAATAATTTAACAAACATTTTTGTCAGGTCTTGAGTAGCAAAAGACGTATCTTTCACCCCGAATTTAACACAGAAAGGCCCAAAAGCGGGCTTCAAGACAAAGTACTGCCGTTCTTATCCCTCAACAAATAATCTATGTAAGGCTCGTTCTCACGGCCGATATATATGCAGATGGAATTATTACCGACGACGGTGTTAAATAAAACGCGAACACCGGCGTCGGGTCTCTTCAACAGGATTACTGCCTAGTGATGAAAAAGGGAAAATCATTTATTTTATTACCTGTGGAAAAATAATAAGCCTTCGGAGAGGCCGAGGTCAAAATTTCTCTGGAATTACGTGAGGAATTTTGGAATATAATTAGAAGACTGTTATGTGTGCCGGTTATATATTTTGTTTTTTCTTTGACTGGGGAAATATAGAGAATTTTCGTTAAATTTACGAGGCGGCAAAGATGAGATGAGGCAGTTGGTACTGCATTTGTAAATAAATTTTAACATCACAGAACAGTGATCTGTCTAAACAACCTATTAAATTATTGAGGCTACCTTAGAGCATTAAAATCAATCATAAAGCAGTTCTAGTAGATATAATGGTGCAATTAGAATCCTAAATCTTTAGATTTTAAATATTGATCTCATAACATTTCCTCCATAATGGAAGAAGTAAAAATACATTGTGATTTCTCCACTGACACCCCTTCCTCCAGTCACTGCCAATCATAATATTCTTTACAAAGATACAAAATTCATCCCCATTCTCACATCACCCTTACGAGTATCATACGTTTCAAACAAAATTATACATAAAGTATTACGTATAAATGTTGGCGCGTTCTTCTTGCAAATTTTGTTGGTATACAGATGATTATCGATTGAGTTGCTCAGTTTACAAGTTGAGGAGGCTGATAATACGATACCAGGAGCTACCTAACAGGTAGCGTGGGATTTGTATAGAGTGGGCGCGTAGGTGTTGACGATTTTGGTGCGACTATTCGCTTTATTCATTTAATTTAACAGTTTACGTAAAATTTAAAAACAAATAAGTAGACAAGAAAAAGGAAACGAAAAATACGTACACAGGTTGTGCATATTAATAAAGAAATCAATAACAGAATACCTGTGATATGTGTGAAACTTTCACATTAATGACTATAGTCTTCACTCAAGAATGTTCTAATCTAAATAAAATTACAACTCGGTAACAGCAACTCTATATCCATATGCGGGGTGCGGTACCCGTGCGTTTTTCGCGGGGTATTATCAATTATTAAACATCAGCATGGAAATAGCACCCGTGAGTCCGTCTCCCCCACATTGCGTACTGGTATAAAATATTCCTGGATTACTGCTCAGCCCGCTTCGGCACCGTGAAATGGTTTTCGGTTTTGTGCATGTTATTAGCAGGATTTGCATGTTTCTGATTTATTGTATTTTTCGGCGGGGGCTGGAGTTTTGATTAAGATGTCAGTGTCTTCCCTGTTCCAAGTTTTGGGGAGTCTGAAGATGGTGATCATACAATATTATAATATTATTTTATTTTATGATGCACACAGGTATTACTGGAACAGAAATCATTTCTTTATAAAAACACAAATGCAAATAGTTGCTAAAAGCTGCTGTAACAGTACTTTTCTATAACTTTTTTAACCCAGCACCTTAATGAATAGCGAGGAGAGGCCTATGTCCGGCAGTGGACTGCCGTAGGCTGATGATGATGATAATGAACGCCTTAAAATAAACGACTTCAAACCTCGTTGCCCCTAAAAATGAACCAAGCTGGAAACAAATTCTCGCGTACACAATCTATCTCAGTATCAACTAAGGGAGTTTGTTACTAAGATCTAACTGTAGTTCCTAATCTGTTGCGAGCTGCGATCAAGCGATAGTGTGTGGCACTGAAGTAAACAGATCGTTTGATATTGTGGTGAACAAGTGGCTTGGTAGTTTGAATACAAGTTAATGATTGCCAGAAAGTATGGAGACCTTATATATATCTTTTTGTGCGACTGACGAAATCGAAAATGAGTAAGGACGGATGGATTGAAAGAGTGGATATAAGCAAGTGCATATTTTTATGAAGAGATATTGGGAAAAGGCAATGGCCGCTATCCTACCTCATTTTGCATAGCTATAGTAACTCCTCGGCAACTATGACTACCTACTTAGATTTTGGATACAATATCTTGAAACCTAAGCGTGCACCCAGACCGCGTCGACTGACGACAACATGACATCAATATTTTGAGAAAATCTTGAAATACAGTATGTTATCTAACGAAGGGCGTTCCCGTTAACCTGCAATAGTAAAGCGTCTCTAAATGCTAAAAAAATATTACTATTAAAAAAAAGTTTTTTTTTTGTAGTAAAATATTTACAAAAATTATTAAATTGATACGGAAAAGAAACACTCTGTACACTTGTTACATGCAGACTTGTCACACTTGTCTTTCTACGTTGAACTACAAGAGTGCGTCTGCAGAGTGTTTCTTTGACGTAGCAATTTAATAGTTTTGTGAATATTTCACTACATACATAATATACTACATACATACATTTATATACAAAAAATTTTTTTTTGATTAATAATATATTTTTTTGGCATGTATGGACGCTATACTATTGCGGGTTAACGGGAACCTTTGTTAGTTAACATACTGTATATTACTTTGAGGACACGTGCAGTCTGAATGCACCCTAAGTACTAAACCGCAACAGGTAGCCGAAATAGCTTCATATCTCATTGACAAGACGATGCCATCGGGCCGGTATTCCTCAATTGGCTACTATCTCATGCTCAAGCCAGCGGTTGTAATCAAACGCATCGCACGGCTGCTTGCCTTGCTTGGTATTTGAGCGACGGAGAATTAGCTAGCAGAGAATAGGCAAACTTGGTAGTTATTGCAAAACCTACAATTCCTCTAAAGGCCTATAACTTTACCTCGCACTGACCATCGAATTTATCTTACAACTAAATCAGCATAGGCATAATATTTATTCGTCATCTTTCATCAAGATGTGAAAGAATCCAGAATCAGAATCCACTTTATTTTCTTAGACAATCGTTTCTAATTTCCCGTTTTTGACAAACACAAATGAACACACTAAAAATACTTCTCTAGAACTAATTAAACTACCCAAGTGTGTGAGGATCCAATACACCCTAAAAACTCCCACAAATACCTGGACTTACCTTCCATTAAATTTTCTAGTCCATTTCCGAACGGCATAATTAAATTTGTCCGTTTTGCCTTACGGGCGACCGTTTTTCCCGACAGTTCCTTACCGTAATATCAGTTGAATTTGATTTTACTGTTGTCAGATCTTTTGTTCTACGTTATAAAGAACTATGGATTTATCAACTAAATTCTTTGGAAGACAAGGAAAATAACAGTTCGCATTTAAAGAATAAAAAATAACAATTCAATTATCAATAGTAACTACACATTTTATAATTTCAATCAGCAATATTCCATAACAGAATCCCCAAAATCCATCGCGTTTAATACCTCTTAGAAACATCTGTTCTGATATAATCAAATTAATCCATCTAGGAACAGATCGAAACGTCAGACTGGACCAGTAGTGAAAATAATTTCAACCAGAAACCATCCAATATATTTAGACCCCCATCGCACTAAACAATTCCCTGGTCAGTACAGAATTTGGATGGCTTTGATGAGGTCTTGATAAAATGGTGTCGGGTGTGCGAAATGGGTATTATGATGGATGGTATGCCGACCGAATGGTCTTTTGACGGGTCCATCGCTCAATCGTCGACAATCACTCTTTGACATGAAGTGAGTGCTAAGAAACGATTGGGGCCATTATTTTCTATGTCACAGTAGGAGCCTCGAATTGTTATGATGAAAATGGGAAAGAGATTGATGTTCATCGAAATATCACATTCTTCGGTAGTGCATTGTCTTAAAAAAATATTAGTGAACACCAATTAGTTTGTATTACATTAAAGCATCAAATACATATATAGTTATGACAATGCATACCTTCAAGCAGCTTATGATAAGCGAAACACGCGACCAGAGGAATGGTATTTAAACAATGCTAATGAAGTTAACGACCTACTTCATTAAGATCCCCTCAAAAAGGATTAACTATCAACCGATAACAATACATCAAAAAGAATATTACTACAACCGAAAACACGATTGAACCGGACAGCCAGATACAATCTACATTTAATTAACGGTCAAACCCAAACGCCACAAAACATCAAAGGCTATCTAAATACGCTCAGAGCAAAATCGTCTAAACATCGGCATTAGGGACCCTCTAACAATTTGTGTCTTCGTACGAGGTGAAATTTTCACCCACGTTTGTCCAATAGTCTATTAAAACCTTACTACCAATAAGACTCTATCCTTTGTTTATAATAAACACTTTCCCTATCTGCGTCCTGCTCGCTCTAGTCTTTCTTTTCATCTTCGTGTCTCGTTCTCCCGTTTGTTTTGTAGTAGCATTCTAGTGCATATCTAGGGTAGAGCAGTACAGAATACTCCCCAGGAACGTTAACGACGCACCCCGAGTATGCCTGAGGCCGATTCAATTACTACTGTCGTATTATTTCGACGAAAATATGTATGTGTGTTGTACGTTTGTTGTGGTGTATATTAAATTCTGTTTCGTGTTTATTGGTCACCGTCGGCGATGTTTGGATAAGGGTTGAACGTTACAACACCCGTATATTGGTACAAATTGTTGGTACCTGTTTAGATTAATTCTGGGTGCTCGTATGTCCGAATTTCTCGATATTACGTTTGATATTAAGTTCAAGTTTGCTAAGATAATCTTAATTTAAATTTTGCTCATGTGAATAAAGTTTCGTTACACAACTGTGAATATTAAGCATGAATATTGCATTTTGTATAGAACTGGTTACTATGAAATCAAAATCTAAAGACAATAAAACTACTGAATTTATTTCTGAATCTACCTGAATTAAATATAATGATACGAGTATCACATGATCGGTCCTATAGTTAAACATCGACTATCATAATTCCCATTTGCGAAGATCACGACGTCATTATAACTTAATTCTAAGGGCAATATCAGAGGCGAACTATAATAGGTTTGATCAACTAGCGGCGGCCCGCAGGGTACAATCATCGGCCCGATATCGCCCTTAAACAACTCGATAAGGTGTTATCGGTGGCCCTTGCTGCTATTTATGGGGAGTTAATAGTTATCCCTCAATTTTGGGCCCGAAGCTTTGATTTTCTTGATTGATATTATTAAAAGCTATATGTATACAGGATAGATTGCACCTTGATTTTTTTTGTTGAAATAGATTCATGTAAAATATTGGTATTCAGCTGCATCTGGTTAGACTGAAAACCCTATAGCTAATAATATAGTTGCAATGCAAATAGTTATGAAAAACAAAATGCAAATGCAAATAGTTGCCGCAATATAGTTGGGAAAAGGCTAGGTAGATAATGAGACGATGATGTGGATAGAACTCAGATGTATACAACATTATTATCAATAAGTAGAATCAAAACTAATCGGTATTCAATCACATGGAAGTATTGAACATAATTCACATTACTATAACTATCAACAACCGTAAGCCTACAGATACTTACACTAAACGAGTACCCACTACCAAATAAACACAGCCACACACAACACAGCGACGATGCGTGCGGTATATTAATTTTTCAACGAGTGCAGTGGTGCTCTTGAAACCGTCGCCGCTGGCGTCGCAGACAGTCGCGAGTGTTGTAGACGCGACTGTCTGGTCGGTGAGCTACGGAACCAGCGGAGCGAACACGGAGCGAAATGGGAGGCTGTTTATTATAAAATTGTTAGGAGCTAATTGAACATGTCTTTGTATAAAACCGAATTCCATTTGATAAAAATGGAAATAAAGCTGTTTTTGTTAAATTTATGGACAATCACTAACTGAACGCACGTTCATCTGTATTAAGTAAATTTATGAGGAGCTTACGGACTGATACTTTTATGATTTTTGCTATGCGTGGTACACTAGTATTTTTTTTCATAATCGCTACTCTTATAGCCTTGTTACGGAGGACGCACAAATACAGTAACGCAATGCGAGCAAAATATGGATTCACCGTGAATTCCCATTCACAACATAATCCCATGTTAACATTTTTGTGTTTTCGATATACTACGGTCTTGGTTATAAACATTTACTGGTTAACAGTCCCAACTAAATTGATTTTCATAGCGACAATTTTTTTATGAAGTACATGAAATGTTAGCACAAAAGTAGTGGCGAAAATACTTAATGTGGAAGTCAAATCGTCATTGAGAAATCAATCATCGAATCCAGTAGCTGCATAATCAATTTCCTATATAGAATTATGTGTATAGGTACATACTCTATTTAAATGATTAGTTATGACTTAATGTGTAACGTTCGACTACACTATACAAGATTTTTATCGAGCATTGTTTATCGACGACTCTAAATATTGAATATATTTTTAACCAACCACTCCATCCACGCGAGCCTAGCAAATAATAACATGGGATGCTTTATTTTCGATCTGTTTTCCTGGGGCCTAATTTGTTTAGTCTTCTTCCCCCATTATTGTCTTCAGCCGTGGGGCCCACGAATGATCAATTATAGAGGTTTTCATATGCAAATGTCTCGGGAGCAATTTTAATTATGTGTTTTGATTGCATTATATATTGATTGTGTTCGTTACCAGAGGTTGAAGGGGGTGAATATAAATGTATGTGATTAAGTGTGTATTGGTTGGGACTCATTTCTGTAAATTAAACGTATGTATGTACGTATGTACAGGTCTTGGCGTTAATATGATAAATTGTGTTTTAGATACACATGAAATTAGATGTATATTTGTGTAGGTAGATTTTCTTTGTCACTTTTACAAGTCAATTTGGTCAAAATTTTAAAACTCGAAGACTAGGCAATGTCACATACGCATGTGTGGCAGAGACATGATCTATCAGGCCCATTTTTTTAATACATAAGGCTTTATTTATAAACGTTGCTTAAAGTTTATTTATGATTAACGTCTGCTTAGCCTTGTATTTTTTTGACGTTTAATTAAACGTCTCTTAACTTTAAGTAACGTTTTTGAATAAACTCCTTGATGTGCCATATCCACGACTGCATAGTCTATACTGTTCGTATACATTACTTTATTCTTGAAACGTTAATCCTTAGATTTCCCTTGATGGACCGTCCTGGCCAAACAGATTACAATTCGTACATGGGCAATCATAGTATCCAGTTCGAGATTAATCCTATAGTTTGATACAACATACCTATGTGTCCACATCAGTAATTTATGGGCATACGTATATAACATACCTGTGAACAAAGAAAAGATAATACAGATAAGATTTAGTAAAAAATAAATTTGAAGTTGAAACACGAGGACGACACATGAAATTGAGATTAAATTTTAATGCAGGCTGCTTAAATCTCTCTGAATCAATCAGCTTCAAAAACAAACGAATTCTTCTCTCCGATCAAAATCGCGACTCAACAAATCAATTTCACGTTAAAAGCTATCGCAAACTGGGGTTAACATTTAAATCAGTTTGCTCAATTTATCCCTAAATCCGTTACTCCCGAACAAAAGGCAAACGTCTAAGATTAATATCATCCCAATATCGGATCGGTAGAAGTAACGGGTTTGAAAATCGAGAGCGCCCCTTCGTGTCAAGTTGCGCGTAACGAATCGGTGAATTTTTGATCTTAGGGGGTGTCACCGGCATTATTAACACTTAATATTTAGTGGCGGGGGATGAAGTGTGTTTAGTTACCGGTTTCCACTGTTTTGTGGATGTGTGGTATGTAGGCAATGGTATGTTTTGTGAGAGCAGGTTTGGCTTATTATAACATGTCGAGTCAAGATTAAAATGAAAAAGCTAAAATTTTTTATCCTTAAAAATAAACTTCGCTTGCTTTACTTTACAATGATAACACTTGACAAATTCATGTGTATTACTGTTATTGTCCTGCAGTAGAACAATACAGGCTAGATAGATTACGATTACAGAGTTTCAAATAAACCAATTACAGGCACTTTTGAATTGTCAAGGGGTTGGTCGGTCAGTCGGAAAGATGAAGCTAGTTGCCCATTTCAAAGCGGATTAGGTACCTATGGAGAAGAACGGGCAAGAAGAACATCATCAGCCAACAGCAGTCCCCTGCAGGATATCGGAATCATTAGCATTTTAATACCTGTTTTATACCAAATGCTCAAGGCAGTTACTTCACAAAAAAATTATTCACGACATTTAATTTCTCCATGACCTGTTAAGAAAAGTTTAACTGTGACATTTACCAAACTTTCCCTAACACTAATTGCTTACATATACAACTTCGTTCCAAAAACAAGAAAAAACACCTATAACATATTTCGCAGTAAAATTACGTCGAAAATATTCGGCTGGCGATAAGTACATAAAAGCTTAAAGTTTAAACCTCCTGGAGAACACCCCTGCTATTAAGCGTAAGAACGGGCGCAGACCGCCAAAGTGTCACAACTCAGTGTAATTAATATTTTAATTGGGCATTTTGTGCGCTGTTACTTAGCTGATATTGCTCGATAAATTCCGTGCCGCTAATAATGTCTAACCCCCTCCGTAAGTGCTTTTGGTTTTAGATTCTGTATGTGTGTCGAGGTGTGGTGATAGAACATTATCAACTGTCAGTGCAGTTACAAAAGATATTTTAAGAGTTACTTAGCTCATTAGCATCTATGCATAAAAGAATAAAATCAGTTACATACAATCCGTGTTGTATGAAAAGCTTTTCTTCGGCTTTGCAGCATCCAATACTGTTTGGGTCCAAAAATGTTGTTTAAATCAAAATACAATTTATGTAAGTTATACAGTAAGCCGGATCAACGACAACAGTAGCTACAGAGAAGTAGTCGTTAGTCTAGCACTGATCTAATCAGAATCTAAACTTTATTGAAAAGATTCCTCTAATTATGTTAGAGGAATCGATAATTTGCAATGGTTCATTTATGTTATGCATAAATGAACCATTGCAAATTATCGACTCAAATCAAATCACAGACGAGAACTTTAGTACCATTTAAAAATCCGTTCTTAACACAAGGGTGAAAATCATTGCACCCTTCAATGACTATAATCACCTAGCAATAACTGTGTGAAATCAAACATGCACATACAAAACTATGCTTTGATCTGATACTTTTGTTCAGACTAATGAGACACCTGAAGTGCGAAGGGCGATAGAAGGCCATGAAATCAGCTGGATACACGAACACAATGTGGTTTTTTTTAATTGCCAGCGTGAATATATGTTAAGAATGGTATTAAAAACCTTTTGGTGAAGGGTGCACATTAAAATAGATGGACCCTGGGACCCTTTACTATCATCCTGTCGTTGCGTAATATTTTTACAACCGACTTCCCAAAAAAACACTAAATAAGTGAAAAATAATTTTAATTTTGGAAGTCGGTGTCTTTGCTTTTCAATTTCCATTTTTTGACACCGGCTTCCGAAATTAAAGTTATGTTTCACTTTTTTAGTGTTTTTTTGGGAAGTCGGTTGTTTTTTTTTTTTTGTAAAAAGTTTTTCTTTTTTCTTTTTAGTTGTGAAACCTACCCCACACAAATTCTAATACCACTACCTGCTATGTAAATAACAGTGACTGTGACAAATAAGATGTCGTCTACATAGACTAAGTGAGAAAAATACGTAATTATATTATTGAAGCTAACTCAAAAACTACGCAAGCAATGTTAATAAAATTTATATGGGACCACACGGGAAGCACCAGCTTTCAAATAAAAGAATCAACAAATCGGGTCACCCAGTCGAAAGTTTTGATGCAACAAACATTAAAAAAAAATATACGTACGAATTGATAACCTCCTCCTTTTTTTGAAGTCGGTTAAAAAAGACGACTGTCAGCATTGAAAATGATTCACAGCCATGGATCATTAGTATATCAAGGTATAAATTTGTAGAACATAACAGCTAACGGGATAGAGGTGAAGATGTAACTGTAACCATCAACAATGGAGACTGAAACGATTACATACAATCATGGGCCTAGGTGTAAGAAGATGAAAGTGGTGTCAATTAATAACTTATATATTATCAAGCTTTCACTGAAAATTCTGCGGATTTTGTCAATCTGAGAACAGAGATATAAGAGATAAAGAGATTAAGTAAAAGTGAGGTTATGTTACAATCTATAACTAACAGCTGATTCCTGAAGTGCAAAATGTGTTCTTTTGCACTAATAGTTATTATATTTACTAGAAAATGTTTGAAATATCATATGAATGAACGTCAACGACTTCAAGCGGGAATCAGACTGAGGTGCAAGCCATTGCCGAATTACTGACAGAATTGTTTCATCGTGTAAGGGTCGTCGGCCCAGTGTATTGCAGTGACCAGTAAATATCCCACAATTCACACAGCGATCCATAGGTATAATATCCAATCCACAAGCCGGCGGTAAAATCCAAAATAACAATTCCAAGTCAAACGTGTGAGCGATCTTCGGTGTCCAAGGTGAAAGCAAGGGTCTTACAAGGTACGCAGGGTCAGAATCCGTAAAATACAAAGCAGTGGTCGTGAAAAATGGCGAATAATCGGGAAAGCACTCAAAACGCATCGGAAAACACTAAACGAGTGAGCAAACAAGAACAGTCGGCAACTGTCTAGTGTCAATGTCAGTCAGCTGTCATGTCAGTGACATAGACTAAAAATATAAGAGAGATTTGAATCGATATGAAATCGATAATCATTAATATTGGTTTTTCAGTAATTAATTGATATTTGATTTATTAATATGACTGTAATTATATGCACTATATTGCATATAAGTATATATAGTGCATTTAATTACTTCGAGTTAATTGTTTAGTGCAAAAGTTTTATTTTCGTAACTGTGTAATCGATTATTGAATCGATAATCTCACGAAAACTATCTTTCTCATATTTCTCCGCTTCCAGATTGAGAATTGAAGTGATTTTTCATATTCTTAGATAAAAAAATATGTCTAATTTTTTAGATCATATCTCAACTTATTACATTTGGGCCCACCGTTTTCCATCTCCTTTATAACATCAAAATTTTTACACTTCTCTTCTTTCTTTAATCAACTTCTCTAAGACGAATTTACTGGTAGAGATGGGGCTGTTCCATCTACTGATGGTATGGACCATGCTATACCTACCTTAATCAAGTTATTGATCCACCGAGACGTGGTTGGATAGCAGAGTAACAGAGTAATATTAATTATAGGACTTCAGGGAATTGCCAGCAGTGTTATAAGAAACGAAAGATATAGGGTTGTTCGTATTTCCTTACGGATCCCGAAGAAACTGAAAAGAAAAAAAATCTGGATTAATGGCTTGATAGTTCGGGGTTTAACTTTCCAGGGTGCGCTGGTGGATCAGTACAATTTACATAGCGTTACTCGTGGATGTTTCGTATTCATCTGCCGAGCCTTTTTACCACTATGTCAAACTACTATGTCTTTCAGTAGAACCGGATGCAGCTGAATACCAGTATTTTACTTGGAGCGACTGTATAAATCGATAAACCTTAGTAAGACTGGTTGTCAGATTTTTGTATTACAATTCGTAAAGCGATTAATATCTCTCCAACCTAGGTGCCATACACAAACACTTAACGCAGTTTACGATCCGCGGTAAGCACGCGTTAAAAAGCGGCAGCGATCGCGTCATATCGCTCTCGCCTGCCTAATTGGTATCTTTGATCGCTTTACACCGACTTTTGACGGGAATTACGTCGCTTTCGGTGGCGTTTTTAAATTCATCTGATTCATTACGTACGGTTTATTTTGTATTTTTTAGGGTCTGTTTCACTATTTCCAAATAGGCACTCACTGCTTTAATTAAAAATGGATCAGAATTGGTCTCAAATTATCTCCCAGATAAATTAATCGTTCATCCGGTGGCGGCTACACTGCCAGTAGAGTTTGGAAGTCCATCGAATGTACTTAATATGCTTTTCTACGTCATGATTTATACCTGCTTCAAGGACCTTTGTAAGGTATTTTTTATAGATGGATTTTGAAGAGTCCGGCGTTCCATAGCATCGTGTGTCTCCTTAAAGCACGATGTGTCAATTTACGCACGAGTACCCACTGTAAGTAAGTTTACACACATATATTCCCTGATCCAATTAGTGAGATGATAATGAAATGGGGCGAATCTAATCGCGAACTCGACGATCCCGGGTGGTCGCTAGAATCAATAAATCATCTCGTCTCAAAATGTTGGCGGTTGTTCGTTGGATACACACGGATGACTGTTTTAAGGAACTTGGTCATGTACAAAATCTTACCTCATATCGGCAACGGGCCAAAATTATTTATATATACACACATCAACACGGTCTAGGGATATTTCATACTCAATTAAATAACTCGAAAAGTACTGGCCGCATTGGAATCTTTTATACACCGATTTGTTTGTAATTTATCTCAGACTAATTCCAAATTCAAAATTTTGTAAATTATTTTGTTTCGGTGGCATAAAAATGTCTTGATGTGTAGGAGAGGGAATTTTCATTTGTGCGAAATTTAGAAAACAATACGAATTACGTTTAGTTACAGTTTTTTTTCATTTTTAAACGAAAGATAAAGTTAAAATTGATGTATTGTAGCCATGCAACGCCAACATTTGACGAGGGCGGAGATGTTACGAGCTGTGGGAATGCTGGAAGCTGGGTCTGTTCAGCGTAATGTTGCTGAGGCCATAGGGACCCACCAAAATGTAATTTCAAGATTGTGGACACGCTATCGTGGCACAGGTGAAGTAGCGGAGAGGCACCGGGGGCCAAGTCGCATCACTACCCCCAGACAAGACCGATTTTTGCAAATTAGTGCGCGAGCTCAACCAAATGCAACGGCAACTCAATTGGTCCAATGGCTGCGAGTGGAACACCAAGTGCTTGTGAGTGACCAAACTGTAAGAAGGCGACGGCATGAAAGCAATCTACGCTCTCGTAGACCACTCCGGGTCCCACCTTTACGGAGAGGCAATCGTGGACGACGATTAGAATGGGTTCGGAACCACGTGGTCTGGGGCCGTGAGCAATGGTCCAATGTGCTGTTCACGGATGAATCCAGGTTCGGCTTCCATCCAGATTCACGAAGGACGCGTGTTTGGCGAGTTCCTGGACGATGGAGCCGTCTTCAGAACCCTCAGGAAGTTCACCCATACCAAGGAGGAACAATTATGGTTTGGGCAGGAATTCGTCTTGGAGGACGGACGGATCTCGTTTGGGTGCGGGGCAATATGACGGCAGAACGATACGTCCAACAGGTGCTGGGGCCCGTAATCTTGCCCCACAGAACACAAATGGGGCAAGATTTCCTGCTCAT
Source organism: Lithophane leautieri (assembly GCA_949152455.1). Classification (NCBI taxonomy): domain Eukaryota; kingdom Metazoa; phylum Arthropoda; class Insecta; order Lepidoptera; family Noctuidae; genus Lithophane; species Lithophane leautieri. The sequence goes on from OX424478.1 coordinate 14,042,152, forward strand.
GCACGACAATGCCCGGGCACACACGGCGAGAACGATAGCAGCTTGGTTACATACACACAATGTTAGGGCCTTAGACTGGCCTGCTCAATCGCCAGATCTAAATCCCATTGAGCATGCGTGGGATATGCTGCAAAGAAGAGCTCTGAAGGAAGTTCCTGAAAATCTGGCTACAGAAGATCAACTTTTTGCGCACCTCAGAAGGACATGGGACAATATTCCGCAGCAAGACATTGACAACCTTGTTCTGAGCATGCCGAATCGTTGCCGATGTGTTATGAACATCATGGGCGCTTTCTCAGACTACTAACTTCAAGTTTATAAACACAAATTAAATGATTTTTCTATTTTTTTCAGTGTTTACTCATAAATTAAAAGTTAATTCATATACGGTTTCCGTCTATGCTTCATTTTTTTTCCATAAAATCCTGAAATTTTAATCGAAGTACCTTAACCATTATTAAAAAATGGTAGAATATTAAATAACGTATCTTTTAAATATATACATGTCATATAAATAATTAACACATTGATAGTAATTCGCTTTTTTTTAAATATCCCTAGACCGTGTTGATGTGTGTATTTCCACGGCGTCTATTTCTGTTTTTGACAGCTATGGGTAGCTAGCGTGTGCTCTTCTGTGGCTAATGTGTCCTATCTTGGCTGTGAAGGTACGTGCACAGTGCAGACGCGTTAGAATACCATCTTGGTACTGGAATCGTATGTTGGAGGGGCTTACTCACGGCAACGGCACATAATTTGTCAGCAACGTGGCTATTTTAATTAACTTTAAGATTCAATTCAAAATGGGACGGTTTTCAGTAATTTTTGCTGGTGAGCGGTGGATTTTTAACACGCGTAGACTGATATTTTCCAATATTTATCCTGCGAGTCGAAAGATTAAAGGTGACAATCTACCAATCCATGGATCGGTTATTGGCAAGCTTCACCCAATAAATGGATTCAGATGTCGGAGATGTGTGATTTGTTCTTCAGATATCGTAAATTAGATCAACATTGATTCTTTACTTTAAATGACCATACTGTTGGCAAAAGCTCGTCAAATTCAGAACCAGTATCGCATACGTGTATTAATGAAACAAAGTTTCCTGCAAACACTTGTAGGCCTAAGTCAGTCGCAAGTGTAACCACAAAACGCCCACCCGGGAATGGCTCGTATGTTGTACACAATGGTACCCGATGGTACACAGTGGTATACTGTGCGTTCATGGTGCCATGGTTTTTATTATACGTGTTATATACAAGTTGTAATGTTTGGATGTTCGAAGCTGACATTTTCTAGAGGGATTTTTGGTCCTTACGGATTTAAAGGTTTTGTGTTTGATTGTGGTTGAGTAACAGCGATGAATGATTAAATAACCAATGTAAGTTTAGTCTCTATTATCCTTCTCTAGTCTTATCACTAGACCGTACTATCTCCAGTACCTGGGCGACCGAGTTCTGCTCGGGTGAAAATAGAGAAAACAAATGTTCCCAGATATGAGACCTTGCTAGATCAATTTTTCGTCCCCGTAAACCTGCAAAAATATTGCAACTTTCATCGAAATCGTTAGAACCGTTTTCGAGAAATATTAATAATTTACAAATATTGCTCATTTAATAGGATTGGATGAACCATTCTTATTCAGTAGTGGGGTCTTCCTTGCGTGGCATCTTTCATGGCCGTTGTCCCTAGACAACTGTGGACTTCCATCAAGTTGTTGCCTTTTGGGACTTGCCTTCAACCTGCACCTGACTCCGTAACACACTAGAAATCATCCAATTCCCTTTTATTTTCACAATATCCATTGCGGTATTTTCTATCCCCAGCAGACTATTTTTTCAGACATATGAAGCAAAGGTCTTTGTAAAATGAAAAGGATTGTCATTTATTTAATTTTATTAACATAATATTATTATTTAAAGTTATTAGTATCGATGTATTTGCGATTATTATTGGGAGTTGTTGTCTTACTAAATATATTTATTTACTAGCTGCGCCCCGCGGTTTCACCCGCGTAAGTCTCGATCCCGTGGGAATATAAGGTAAAAAAGTATCCTATGTCCTATTCCCGGTAATGTTCTACACCTTTGCTAAAAACAAACTCACTTTCGCATTTATAATTACGATTTTTATCATTATTCTGCTTTTCGAATGTGACAAGTAATTACAGTGCTGGATGCAAGTGTCATCTGACTGTCATATTGACATTAGGTAGCAAGGTAGTGGTTATTTCCCCCCCCCCCTTTTTTGTATACTTGTAAATTTTTTTTAGTATTGTAGTGTTAGATGTATAATAATGTATATTATTTAATTATTGTAAAATAAATAACGGTAGCAAGTGTTTATAAGTTTTATTTATCCAAAATCTGAGTACAAATCTAAGATGAAGCGGAGGTAAAGTTACACCGACACAGTTGTCTCCGTGTCTTGAGTTGGAAACGTATTGTGTTCGACGACGTTACACCATCGGCATCTTGACATAATTTCGACCCCCGTTGTGGCAAAAACCGAGTATGACCGAAACATTAGTGATGTAGACGTATCGATAGTTTTTATGGGCCATTTAGTGATTTTAAATTAAGTACGACTTTTTAAGACTACTTTTTGAGAGTTCAGTTCGTCCGCTTTTTGTTTTGTGTTTTTGATTTTGGACAAACAAAAGTTACACCATATTTCAGGTTACTGGTTTGTCCCCGCCTGCGATACCAACATTCTATAAATTATGATGGTTGTTTTTCTCTTTTCAGTTAGGTATGTGGTTTTGCAGTCGGATTTTTTATTGTTTTTATTTTATTTTAGTAAGTATCTTCAGTTATTGTCATATTACTTGCACATATAAATTAAACAAAGACCATTGAGAATAAAACATTGCATTGAAGATTTACCAGCTAATCAATGTTTGAACATGCGACAAACTACCTATCTAAAAAAAATATTTTAGGTACCTATATTAAATTCGAGAAATATTGTTAATATGAAAATTAAAAAAAAAAACAGTTACATAATTAGTCCAATTTCGTTGGAATTAATCCAAGATGTCGATACAAAGCGTCCTCCCAGCGCTATCTCCTGTCCACATCGACACTTATTTACCCAAATCACCCCATCCCTAAACTGAGACAAAGTGTTGGTGTACATTAGCGGGTGGCGGGGTGTTTTTATTGCCTCCCACGCCTTAAAATATTGTCTGATTCATTAGAGGATATTTCACATTTAAGTTTCGTGTGTGCTCTTAGCTTCCCTGTGAGGATATTTCCAACTTTTGAGTGGCAAACGGAGGCGATCATTTAAAAAGGGGAAAGGTGGGGGGTTATAACGACACAGTTACAATTTTCTGAAAGGATATCGTTACGTTCGCGTAATAAGACGCTAAGATTCCGTTATACTCTTAATTATGGTGGGGGTGGGTGGTGTAAGGTAATGACACATGTATGTAAATATTCGCTGTAACGACTCGAGGTGGCGACGTGTTCACGCCTTAATGGGCGCTCGGTTGTTTTCTTTGATTAAAGAATTTTATTACCGTATATAATTCACGATTAGACGTTAAAGGGTTCGGGAGGCGCTGCGTTTTCTTAAGATAAAATGTTCGCGTAATGACGGGTGCGTGATTCCGAATCGTAATTGTTATTGCCGACGGTTTGCGGGGCGGCTGTTGCTGTGAATTGGACAGTGTTCCTATTTTAATATTGGAAGTCGATACTGAGGGCCTAGACAAGTGACAATCGCTTCGAAAGCGTTCGTATTTCTACAACGACTTTTAACAGGATTGACATAAGCTTTTCGATAGCTTATGTCAGTCCCATCATCGTTATTGCTGATAAGCGATAAGAGCAGTGGTGGCCCAGTGTTAGCGGCCGCGACTTACGAGTTGTAATTCGTAGGTAAGAACCCAGACAGGCGCTTTACTTTGTGTAAATTATTTCATTATCACTGCTTTCAAAACGGTGAAGGAAAACATCGGGAGGAAACCGGCGTGTCCTAGAACAAACAATTCGAAGACATGTGACATCTACCTACCGCACAGGGCCCGCGCACGCTTTTTCTTTCCTCCTGAAAAGTTACTTCTTTTAAACTTTTAAATCTAAGGTGTCGAAATATGACATTTTGGGACAAAGAACTCCATGCCTAACCTTTGAACTACCGATAGTTTGAGTACTAACAAGCAATTCACTCTAAGGCGTCGAAATATGACATTTTGGGATAAAGAACTCCATGCCTAACCTTTGACCTAACGATAGTTTGAGTACTAAGAAGCAATTCACTTTAAGGCGTCGAAATATGTCATTTTGTGATAAAGAACTCAATGCCTAACCTTTGAACTACCAATAGTTTGAGTACTAACAAGCAATTCACTCTAAGGCGTCAAAATATGACATTTTGGGATAAAGAACTCCATGCCTAACCTTTGAACTACCGATAGTTTGAGTACTAACAAGCAATTCACTCTAAGGCGTCGAAATATGACATTTTGGGACAAAAAACCCCTTACCTAGCCTTTGAACTACCGATAGGTTGAGTACTAACAAGCAATTCACTCTAAGGCGTCGAAATATGACATTTTGGGGCAAAAAACCCCATAACTAGCCTTTGAACTACCGATAGGTTGAGTACTAACAAGAAATTCACTCTAAGGCGTCGAAATATGACATTTTGGGACAAAGAACTCCATGCCTAACCTTTGAACTACCGATAGGTTTGGTACTAACAAGAAATTCACTCCAAGGCGTCGAAATATGACATTTTGGGATAAAGTACTCCATGCCTCGCCTTTGAACTACCGATAGGTTGAGTACTAACAAGCAATTCACTCTAAGGCGTCGAAATATGACATTTTGGGGCAAAAAACCCCATAACTAGCCTTTGAACTACCGATAGTTTGAGTACTAACAAGAAATTCACTCCAAGGCGTCGAAATATGACATTTTGGGATAAAGTACTCCATGCCTCGCCTTTGAACTACCGATAGGTTGAGTACTAACAAGCAATTCACTCTAAGACGTCAAAATATGACATTTTGGGATAAAGAACTCCATGCCTAACCTTTTAACTACCGATAGTTTGAGTACTAACAAGCAATTCACTCTAAGGCGTCGAAATATGACATTTTGGGATAAAGTACTCCATGCCTCGCCTTTGAACTACCGATAGGCTGAGTACTAACAAGTACCTATCTCCTTTTCTACCATCCATTTTCGAACAAAACCTGCTGTAATTTTTCTGCTCTCATATATAAATTAGCGTCCCATCTGAACTATATACAGGGTGTACACGCGTCCTCTACACCCTCCTTTTGAATCTTATAACCCGCTCGCGTTTTAAATTTTAATGAATATAGATATCTTTATTCGCTTTGAGCGAGCCTCGCCTGCTCAGTGAGAGAGCTGATTAAGGTGTGGTTCGGATGTAGCTGATTTTTTATAAATATTAAATAATTTTTAAGGTTTTTTTTCTGGTTTCGGACCTGTATTTACGAAATTAGGGCCATTTGTAACACAAATGAGTATTTGATAATTAATGGATTAAGTGCAAGCAGTGATAGCCTAGTGGTGTGACCCTCAGACTGCCAAGTCATAGATCTCGAGTTCGAACCCAATCCACGCACCTCTGACTTTTTGGATTAATGTGCGTGTTGTATAATCAGGTATCTCTAGCTTCAGAAACGGTGAAGGGAAACATCGTGAGGAAACCGACATGCCAGAGAGATATTTCTCAACAGCATGTGAAGCCAAGTTAGAGGCCGTTGGGCGGCTTTAAAACTCTGACACCAGGTTAGTCACTAACCACACGAGAAGAAGGGATTAAGTCATTTGTGTTACAAGCAGAATTTCAAATAATCATACCTACCTTACCTTAGTTACAGAAAATGACAATTATTATGAAGAAAGGTAGTTTAAACGTAGCAAGCGATACGATATCGGTACGATCCTTACATACTCCTTGTATGTAAGGATCGTAGCAAGTGGCGGTCTGCCTACTCCTATGCGAAGAAGGCGCGATTTTATGTTTATTTTTGGTATTTTATAGGTGTCTATAGGACCACAAAAACGTAACTATAAAGAAAATGATTTCTACCACAAATAACACCAGTACCCCATAACTGCCGAACATTCGCCGCAATCCCGAACATTGTTTGCTCAGTCGTGCAGCGGGAACCCATCTTAAATTGTGATTAAAACATTCGGAGCGCGCCATTAAATCTAATATGCAACAGAATCATGTGCGATGTCTGTATGTAGCATGCAGTTTTTTGGTGTAATAATCATAATTAGTTACAACGGTTATGTCTAACTTTTAGCTGGTAAAGAAACAGGTTCATGAATAGGATTATTCGTTTATTAAGACACGATATGGATCTGATTGTGTCGAAATTTTGGGCGAAATGGTTGTTCAGTTGACAGACGTCCACTGCTGGACAAAGGCCTCGTCCAAGCATCGCCACTCCGACCAGCAGGCGTAGCATGGCGATTTCTATTTCTACGAAGAATAGACATAGCTTTTTCTATACAAAGTGAAATTTCGTTTCTTCATTTTTGACATTGCACCGTAGAAATTCATCTACAATCTGTCATTTTGTCTTTCATTTATATCGATCTTTGTCTAGGTCTTTTAATATGTAGACTATTTCGGACGAAAGTTTTCTATCCTTACTGTCAAAATCACACTGACAACTGAAATTTGTCTAAGGTAGTGAAGACAATTTGATTTTGGAAACGCCAGTAGAAAACTTTCTACTCGCCGGCCACAAAGTATAAACGGTTATCTACAAAATCATGATTTTACAAGGGAGCGTTTTGAACGCAATAGTGTGATAATTGATAAAAGAACAAAGCTATCTTCTCCTATTTTACATAATTTAGTTAATAGGGCATAAATATCAAGGAAATAGTTAAGGCTAATATTACTGTAAAATTGTTACTTCGACACTTTGAAATTTGACACAAAAATTGTTGTAGTTGACGTGACTTAATCAATAAAAAATGAGAATCAAACAGAACAAAAATCCTATGACAAAACAAAGAATTCTGAGTCTAATTATGTAAAAGAGTGAATTTCGTTAAAAGTGCAGTTGACTCTTTTTACTTAGCTGCCGTCGTACTGTCTACACGGAACGTCATTTTTGTCTACTCTTCCGTGTCAAAACGGTGCTCATGGTACGCCTGCTGTTCAGTGGTTCTCTCATCCAGCGCACCTATTCCAGCGGTTTCAAATCGTTTCTAGATCAATTAGACCTTAGATAAAAATCTACAGGTACGTAAGATACGTAGGATGCATAGGAAACTATGAGAGCCATTTTACCGATGTTGTTAGGACCTTAGCAGGTGTATGTGGACGTATGGTGCAAACACCTGAACATCTATGGCCATTTGAATTTAAGTGATGGCCAGAACCACGCAATGCTGACAGGTCATAAAGGCAACTGGTAACTTTAAGCTGATGTAGAGACTTTTCCGGACAAGAAGACCAAAAAAAACGGCATTGTTTAATCAACGAACAAATTACACTTACTAATGAATAATTTCGTATAGATTGCCCCAGAACGACGGCAAAGTTTTTTGACGCCACTTTTTATTGATAACTTCAAACTGAGAGCATTTATTTAAAATAAACCAATTACAGGCACTTTTTAATTTTCAAGAGGTCGGTCAGTCAAAAAAATGAAACTAGTTGTCCTTTCCAAAGCGTAGTAGTTTCGTATGCAAAAGAACGGGCAAGAAACTACACGGACACTCTTTTACATCCAAATGTAGTTACGAAATATTGGTTCCATCATCCTTGTTGAAATTATACATGTGAGAACGACGTAGAACTTTAAAAGCGTCGCAGAAACTAAAACAACCAATTCAAAAATTAATTTAACATAATCCATGGCAGCTAGGAGATGATGACGTCACAGGCGATATCCAAAAACTGATAATGATTAAGCGTTCTACTTAGCGCCGTCACGCGTCAAATGACCGCCATAATGACGTTCAATAACCGCTCCTATTTTCAGACAAAAATTCAGTAAACATCGTTACAGTGTCGTCAATTAGTCGGCAAGCCGTGGAAGCCATCACTAATTACTGGCTATCGCCGATGTGTAGCCGCGCCTTCACGTCAAACGCGTCATTGTAATTGATGGTACGCTTTCTAATTAAATTAATTGTATTGAACTAGTATAGTTTATGAGTTAAGTGGTTCGGTTTATAGGGCATGTAAGTTGGTATTCACTTCGGCATGAATTACCCTGCTTCAGCATAATCAGCCTATAACGTTCCCACTGCTGGGAAACTGGCCTCTTCTCTGTGAGAAGGAGTGGGCCGTAATCCAATACGTGGGCCCAGTGTATGTTACATGTCTTCGAAATTTTAGTTCTAGAACATGGGCGGTTTCCTCACGTTATTTTTTCCTTCACCGTTTTGAGAGCAGTGGTGATGAAATAATTTGCACAAATTAAAGTGCCTGTCTGGGTTCAAACCTACTACCTACAATTCGTTATTTCCCTGCCTATTTTCAAGACACTAATTTTCAAGCACGCAGACCTAAGGACCAAAAATTATGTGAACTAAAAAATAATCTTTTCCATCGTCAATTTTTACATAAAAATAACATAAGGCTATAGTGTCGTCAGCACCTTAATTGCAAGTACCTAAACGATATCATAAAATGTAAATAATAATTTATTTAAACGTAAAATTAACGACAGTCATAACTCATGGGCACCGCCTGTTATTCAACCATGCATCGATTAGGGTGCACCCTGACATTATATAATAGATAAAGCATAGTGTCTATTAATCACACAATATAATGAAGAGCCCTTTTCGAAGAACTATGGTTTGTAGCCAGCTATAGAACACACATAGTTTGAAATTATTTATTAGTTGAAAATCAGACAATATGACGAAAACAAGTGTAAAAACTGGAGAAAGCAACAACCAGTGGTCCACATTAGCCCTGGATTGAAAGAGCTGGAAGTCATGGGTAGAGGCCTTTGCCCAACAGTGGGATGATGCAAGCTAACAGTTACATATTTATAATTTTTATTTGAAACTGGACCAGCTATGCAGGTAACATATACAGGACATCCTAACTTAGTATAATTAATTATGTAGTTCTATGATAAAAACAGGAAGTGGTCAATATCATTGTTTTTAATGGTTGTTTGTTGCGCCATTTCATGTTGACTGCGAAATCACTAGGAATTAGTGATATGTGGATTTTGAGGGCTGTATTTGTAACTTATACGTTCAAAAAAGCTATCCTAGCTAATATTATAAATGCGAAAGTGAGTTTGCTTGTTTGTTACGCTGTCACGCTAAAACAGCTCAACGGATTTGGATGAAATTTGGCACATGGGACCTGGATTGGGACGCAGGATACTTTTTTATCCCGAAATGCCCACGCGATCGAGACTTAGGCGGGTGAAACCGCGGGGCGCAGCTAGTATTTTAATAAAACTTATTTTTAGAATATCTAAGCTACTGACTTGTTTGTCCTGTGAATGATCATAACTCTAGTCTGGTTACAATTTATTTAAACATTAAACAATCTGACTAAAACGAATCTGATCTGAATCTGAATAAAGCACTCTTCCTCTCCTACTTATTTAAAATTTTACTGTGTCCGACAGGGTCCATGATTGTTTCTATTTATTAACAATTTCCACTTGTATGTGTACATTCATCATCTGCCTAGCCTTTTCCCTACTATGTTGGGGTCGGCTTCCAGTCTAACCAGAGCAGAGATGCAGCTGAATACCAGTAATTTACATGGAGCGACTGCCTATCTGACCTCCACAACCCAGTAACTGGGTAATACGATAACCCTTGGCAAGACTGGTTGTCAAACTTTCGGGCTTCTGACGACACAAATGACAGCCGGTATCAGCGGCTTAAGTGCTTTCCGAGGCATGGAGGAGTTACGGTATGTAATGATGGTTACCCATCCACGGACCAACCCCGGCAAGCGTAGCTTAACCTGATGAATCGACCCACGCGGCTGTTATTACTTAGCCACGAGCTCCTCTACCTGTATGCGTACATATGGATTGCAATAAAGATTAATTGAATTGACAGCACTATATGACAATAATTTCAGGGGTAACATCGGGCGCACCTAACCTACCATTACCAATTTCAGGTTACCAATAATCAAATCATTCGTATCACTTTCAACAAACAAAATTCCTTCGTGATGTCAGTAATTTAACTTCACCCTATCGATTAGGGTGTAGCCTATAATTATCTAATAGTTACTATTAATAATGTCGACAACAGCGATGCGATCGTCAATTGTCATGGGGATTCGACCTTTTATGATTATTAGTTATTTGGATGTAAGTGAATTCTATGTCGATGGTGTTGAAGGTGGGTATGGATGTTATTATTAAGTTTACTTTGAGGGTTGTATTTTTAATGGGTGTAAATGGTTTAATGGGGTAGGTAAAATCAAAAGTCATTAATTCAAACTGCGCTAAGAAAAAGCACTTTTTGAACGTCAAAATTACATAAGACAACCCGCCGAAGTGGTGAACCACTTCCTAGTGCTTCAGCTGGGAAGAAGCAGGACAACTGTCTGTTCAGTTTGAAGAACAAAAGAGTTAGGTTAGCATAAAGCAGCAGCATCCCGAAGATTTTTTTTTTTCAGGGCATAAAACCTTTTGGCACATGACATGTCACATAAGTAAGTACTTAAGGACCAAAATTACAAAGCTCTGGAGCACTGCCACTTGCAGCGTTGTTCGGAATCATACCTTTAAACTCTCAGAAGCTTCTGTGTGTTCTTAATTTGATTTTTTTACATTAAATTTGAATATACTTCCATAGGGCGCTCAACCTATACCAGCTAAAGTCGCAACTGAAAAAGTAGTGCCTTCAATCAATTTTATTGAGAGCTATTCAGACATCGATAATATTAATCTATTATAAAGAAAACTCTTATTACTTTCGAGTGGAAATTGTGTGTCTTATCCTTACATGTTAGAAAACAAAGTCCTCCGCCGCGTCTGTCTGTCGTCCTGTACGCGATAAAACTACTGCACCGATTTTCATGCTGTTTTCACCAATGGATACGAGTGGTTCTCGAGTAAGGTTTTAGTATATAATTTGTCAAGAGGGCGAAGCCGCGGGCATCAGCTAGTTAAAGCACAAAAGTAATTTGGTGTTCATACTGTAAGCTTATTTAGTATATCAAATGAATAAATAAATAGATTCATATAGTACATTACTGTCGCGGCCAGCAATAAGGGGATTGATGGACGATCGTAAAAATGTGGGCCGAAGCGAAGCCCAGGCACACATACGTGAAGTCCATCAATTCCTGATTGCGGCCAAGGCTTGTATAGTACTTTTCTCAAATAATGCGCGGTAATTCAAACTGAGTAAAATAAATAGAAATTCCAGAATCAATGACAAACAACTATAATTTTTCATGCGCCAATATGTTCATTTGTTTCTTCTTTGTTCTATTTGCAAGCCAAATCGAATTTTAAATAAAATCTTTGATAAGTTACCTCCTTGGTTGCCGTATGTTGAAGTATAAAGTTCATTCCATTTTTAAATAATACGACAGATATGAATTTTCATAGTGATTTATTTGGCCGCTAAACACGCCAGATATGGATTTCTATAGTAACTTTGCTGGTCGCATCGTCACTTGTTTTTGACCAGTACAGCAACTTCGATTTATCTCGAAGAAGGTTGTCAAAATAATGCTCGAATTTCCAAGCATGTTTGAGAAAATTCAATATCTTCAATCATACTCGACGACAAAGTCAAGCGACTCCCCCAACAGAACGCGTATCGAATTATTTAAACATATTTCCCTGGACGCTATGTTACTGTGCAGTATTACTTACTGGGGTGGTCAGGATTAAATACTCGAGATGACGGATACGCACAGGGCTGACACTTATGGCATGCACTTAGTGTAGCCCAAGAAAACAATTTTCCTACGTTTTTGCAAACTGCAGCCCTATTTTCGGACGTGTGTTGATTTTAATTTGATTTGTGACCATTATAATATTAACTGATTAATAATCATTTAAATCATCCATCATTCTGCTTAGCCTTTTCCCAACTATGTTGGGGTCGGTTTCCAGTCTACCCGGATGCAGTTGAATACCAGTATTTTACATGGAGCGACTGCCTATCTGACCTTCACAACCCAGTTACTGGGTAATACGATACCCCTTGGAAAGACTGGTTTTCAGACTTTGGGGTTTCTGACAACCCGTAAAGACTGTCAAAGATCTATGAATGACAGCCGGAACCAACGGATTAAAGTGCTTTCCGAGTAACGGAGGAGTTTCGGTATGTAAAAATGGTCACCCATCCACGGACCAACCCCGGCAAGCGTAGCTTAACCTGATGGATCGACCCGTGCGGCTGTTATTACTTAGCCACGAGCTCCTCATTTAAATCATCAATACCTAATAAATATTAAAACCTTAAACCATGAAGTTTCATCTCTATTATCGGTACGTAAGATACAATCTTTTTTAAACTATCTGTTTATTTTCCTTTCAATGTATCATCCTGTTTGAATAGTTTAGCGCAACAATTCCTTCCTTAGAATTGTCATAGATATAAATTGCGTGTAAGAAACCGATATTTCCTCATAAGCTACGGAGGAGGTCACATCTAGATAAATAACATATGTCCAGCCGCCCTCTGTGGTGCCCCCTAGTGGCCGGCGGTGGCTAATCAAATATCTTTTCCTGGTCCCGAGTAGGTGACAATACGCGACACGAAGGGATGCTTGTCAAAGTTCTATGCATTATTTTTACGTTGAATATAATTCAAAATGTGAGGAAACTATTTAAATTCGACAACTTAGATAATTTAGGGACGTTCCAAACAAAAAAAACTCCAAATGATCATTGACAACATGACCAGTAAAACAGCTTGTTTGAATGCAAAGACTGCAATGGTACTAATATTTATTTCTATTTACCGTCATAAAATACCTAAATTGTACCTCGTATCAGGGTTTAGACAAGCTACTTAATATTAGGTAGGTATAGTTAACCTTTTGTGTACAGAAAAAAGCAAAAAAAGTCATAAAATAAAAGATTGAGTGCCTCTGTCTCACGTCTGTACGAGGACCGAATGGCAAATGATTAATAAGGCTAATACCATTAGTGGTACGGACGACACATTCGATTACTATTGGTAGCACTATGTAGGTATTATGACGGAAAATAACAATGTCATTGTTGTAAAGAATATCGCACTGTATATTATGCGTGTAGGTAAATGACATGAACGGCTAGATGAAAGGACCATGGAGGATAACTTAGTGTCTTTGTTAACTACTAAATTACACCCACCCTCAACTCCTCAAAATTAGAAGCAAATATTTGGGGTTATAGAAATATCATCATTCTCTTGTCTTTTCTCAATTTATTTGATCTTTCACACATTCCATCCATCGTTTCTTTGATCTTCCCTAACTCTTAGACGATTACCCTGTAATCGCGAAAAATCTGCTGTTCCCTATATTTTGACGAGCTATACGAACATAAATGTGGAGAACAGTTGTTTTTTTTTTCGCGATTTCAGTATTGCTCCCATAGTGAAAGTTGTTTATAATGATGAGTACAATCACCCCTTAAGAGATTTCGAGTATGAAAGATACATCCTATATAAACGCTACTACGTAACGTTATCGTACCTCTATTTTGAGTAACGTTTCAAGCCCCTGCAGAGAATTATATGGTCCTTTGACTCGAACATATTTTTAAGATCATTTTAATAAAAACCTAAATTAGACGAAAGGCACTCAACAAACAACTACAGCCAAACAACACCAAGTAAATATTGAACCCATGATAAATGACAGAACAATGAATGGAAAGTATCACCCGGGACCATATATTACGTGATCTTCGTCTTACAGCCTGTCGGGGACACAATTACTCAAAACTAAAGCCGTGTCACCGATATAATGGACAATGGACACGCGATGCAGGAAATAACCTGAGATGACAGAAGTGCTACTGTCTACGTAATTGTTGATGAAATTTACAATATGGAAAACGAAATCATTGCATTTGGAGTTACGATTCTTATACACTTAAACGATAATTTATATAAGGTGTATCTTTTCATATACGAAATCTCTTAAGGGGTCATTGTACTAGTCATTATGAGCAACTTTCACGACGGGACAAACACTGATATCGTGAAAAAAAATCAGCTGATCCCTATGTTCGCATAGTTCGTCAAAATGTATGAAACCGCTGTTTTTTTTTTCGCGATTTTGGTGATGCGAACAATGAGTATAATGACCCCTTAAGAGATTTCGAGTATGAAGAGATACACCTTATATTACTGGAATAGGTAAGTAAAAAAAGAAATAGATTGAGTTGGGTGATTGAATAGAAAAAATACTTGGGCATCTAAGGACCAGTATTTTTACACAAGATAATTTTAATTTATCAGTAACCTACCCTTTATTTCTAACAAACTAAACACAATCCCGCTATAAAGAATGTTCAATAATAGAAATAGGATAAACAATCCCAAGCTATCAATTACAAGACCAATTTACTACTTCAGATGCCAGCATTTCCCTTCACGACATTCTTTTCTTCCAAGATCGACACGAAGTACACCCTCAAATTCCTGAGAAAAATTCCACTTTCCTATTTACAAACAAACAAGGGACAGTCGACTGTATAATCATTTATCTCGAGTTTAATAAAAGGAAGATTATTTAGTGCTGTGGACGAGGCAACGCTAATGTCGCATGATTTAATCCCATTTCATTGGGAACTCTGCCAGGGATAGCTATCGGGGTGAGGATAGTGAACACTGAATAGATTTTTTTTTGTGTAGAAAAGTTATTAAATATTTTTTGGGATGAATTGCTTTGAGGGAAATTAGGAAAAGGGCTGAACATCCTCAACTATTAGAGCCAATAAACCAGACATGCGTAAATGGCGAAAGTTTTTGATGTCGTTTAAGTTATTGTAAAAATAATGAAGGAAAACAATTCATATTGCTAAATTAATAGCTGGTCAGTCCCCTAGTATGTGTTGACAATAACCTCAAGACGACCACTAAACCAAGACTCGGACATAACAATAGAAAACCGAACACAATTGAACGCGTGGTAATATTTCCGCTAAACCCCATTATATTAGTAGATTAAAGGCCACTTTACTCAATATTCCATAAAATATTGCCTCATAAATAGACGGGCAGCTGCAAAGACGTGATCAGACCAGGGGTCGGCGAGTGTAATCCCGTTAAAAATTGCCAAACAGAAAACAAACTGACAATGGCGGGTGGGTATACATCAAGTGCCTTAAAAAGAAGGACGAAAAAAAAAGGAATTCGTCCGAAAGTAAACGGTAGATGACGTCCGAAGACAGATTCCGGGCGGTTCCGGACGACAGATACGAATGAAATCGGATGGGTGTAATAGAGACTGGCATGGTCAGGCTAAATGACCGACATCCGGCCGTAGACAAAAGCGAATCCGCCGTAATAAAGCAGGATTGATGAAAAAGCGCTAAGCCACGCCGATATAACGGCAAGACGTAAGATATAGGAGATAAGCGGAGACTTACACTTCATTGGGGGCAAGTTCTGGTCGAGGTAAGCGCAGAATTACTTAATTAATTAAAGATTTTTTAAGTTATAATTCATTCATTTAAGTCATCGGAACTTATGATAACATAATATAACACAAGCTCATTTATTTATCTCATTTAAATGAAGATTTTACTTAAGATTTCCCTTAACATGAAATACAGCCGATAAACAAGTAGATTAGTAGGTTAGAATTGGACTTTGCTGTTCAAATTATAAAATTGCATCGACAAATGTTCAAAATCAAAATCAAAAGTCATTGATTCAAACTAGGCTGAGAATCAGCGCTTTTCGAACGTCAAAATTACAAAAGACTCCCCAAAATGCCCACCCTTCACCACTTCCTAGCGCTTTAACTGAGAAGAAGAAGTGGCGCAACAAACTCCCCAGCAGCACAGCTGTCTGTTCGGTTAGCAAAACAAACATGTCTTCCAATCCAAAAAGATATTCGCCAATGTTTGCACCAAACAATGAGACTTCACTCCGGGCAGCTTTAACACAAAGCTATTGCTATTACAGAGATCGCGAAGAGCGGACCATCGAACACTGCCAAGCTTTACCGGACTCACTTTACCGGGATTTCGGATATGACGTAAAGCACTCACTTAGATCTCCCTCCACCCCCTGACCGAGTTTTTCTCCTTCTATTTATTAGCTTAGGATACATTTGAGGATGAAAGGAGATTCGGCGGGATTATTTTTCGGCAATGCAATATGAGGGTTTGTGACGTCGTTAATTATGGTGCGCTATTATTGGTGGATAGTTTTTCGTCTCCAAGGTGTTTTGTTCAGGTTTCAAAAGCAGTAAAATGGGTGTTTGGTATTTGATTGTTGAAACTATTCGATTTAATTGTCACAGCCTTTAACGCCTTGAAATTTTTTTGGACAGCAAAGAATTGATGTTAACTCCCATAAAACATAATATGGAAACACTATTTCGATAAATTAACACTATTCGCGTAGTTTCACGGCTATATGGACACGATTACAAAGACCTTATCTCTAGAAATAGAACTTAGTACTGTATGTTTAGACTCACTTTTGAACTGCCACATCCGCCCGTCCGAAGAAAGCCCATATTTTCAAAGCCCCCACAGCCCTGTCTTTGACCAAGTGAAATGCTTCACAAAGATATCCCGACATAATGAGAGCAAAACAAACACGTCACCCAACCATATCGTAATTTATTAACAACACAAAAAGCGGAATGGCTGCAATATTTACAGTTGACCCGAAATTACTGTTTCTTAACTCACAACCTTTGTTGTAAAATGAAATAGCATAGAGAACATACCCTGAAGGGACACCTGCCAACCATAGGGTCACAGTAACATATATTAATAACGCGTTAATTTATTAACAAGCACTGTTTATCCAGGGATTAACTGAGAATAGTTTTAGTTGAACAACAAAGGGCTGAAAGGGTTCAAAGCGAATTTCTTGCTAACATATTTACCTAAGGTGTAGTAGGTGATAGTAATTTTACGCGCGAGAGGTCCGAGCTTCGGACGATGGCAAACATGCTCCCCGGGACATGCCTAAAATTTCCACGTAATTTATAGAACAAAATGTTTCAGAATCAAAATCTGTTTGTTTGTTTGATACTGTAAACGGTACATGTGATTGTTAATGAAAACTAACAAGTCTCACAATCAAATACACGTTACTCATGTTAAATTCAAATGTTTGTTCGTGCGAAATGAGATTTTGTTACAACTTTTGTACGGTTTGCTAAACTGAAATCAGACGGTGTTTATTTGTGAACGTGTGGAACAATGAAAGTAACTATGTTTTAGAACAGTTGTTGTGGATAGTATTTTAGGTCTTGATTTTGATTCAATTTTGATTAACAGATTGCTGTTCAAGACTACCTTTATTTTGGTCATCCTTATGTTAAGCAACGGTTACCTTCTCATTAAGTTCCTCATAATATTTCCAGACTTTTATTATATAGAAATTCAGTTCTCATAACGACCAGACTATCAAAGCAGGCAAAACTATCTACAAATCACAGCAAAAATCACAAAGCTGAATCGTTAACTTTGTTACATTCAACATTTTCACTACTTGATGTTTTATTTGTGAAGTCTCTAGTTAGTGCTTACTTCTCAGAAAAAAGTCTGGGGGTATCGCAAAAAAGCTATCGCACAGCCAGGACAAAGAGCCGGTTCACTAACATAATTAAAATCTCCCGATTCAAACTCCGAGCGTCGCCAGCAATTCCCTACTTTTTAATTATGGAGAAATATCCAAGGATAACATGGTGCTGCGTTTATTCACAGAGAGTGGGTAGGTACATATCCCCGGGACAAGTCGAGGTGTAGCCAAAGAAAACACTGACTGTATGCATTTGTTTTTTATCGTTCTGGATAATGTTCTTTTTTTGTTTGAGAAATTCTCAAATTGAAAGCAAATAAACAATGCATATAGACTGAGAATTCGGTATTATAAACAGATATTTAAGCAACTTGATTATAATTTATACGAAAAATACAGCTATTGTTGGTAACAATGGGAGGGTGACCAGTAAAATAACGCGTACATGAGCATCTATGAGGATTATAAAGTAAAAAAAAGACAACAATATATAACATATCTATAAGAAGCAGAAATTAACGCATTCAATCCCAAAACACGGAACCAACTAATTATTAACGCCAGTGAAAAACCCATAAATCCTCACACGGGTCACTTTCGATACGGACAAGTCAAACATCCACCCACTTCTCCTGAAGCCAAAACCTTACAGATTAATTTACCATTTACATTAATTAATACCACTTGTAACAATAGTTTTATTTGCACTGTCCGCCCGTGTGCGCCGACAAAGAGTTTTCCCAGTATTATTTTCTATACAATCGTTGTTGGACGAGTTTAATTTGGTACGAAATCCCCGTCGGGGTGGGTAGTTGTTAAATAGTGCACAATAGATGTGGCCCGTGGCTCATTAATGATGCATCGCTTCGGTTCGGACCTTCGGAGGACCTTTTGTGGATGCCTTAGGTTAGACGCATCGGGCGTGAGAGGTGGTGTTACGTAATAAAAGTTTTAGAGTGATTTCAAATTCATCGGGTTTTGAATAGTTAGTGTGAAATATTGGCCGATGGTTGCCCGTGTGGGGTGTCTTTCTGGGGTGGCTTTCTCGATGGAAATATTTCATTTATCTACCTCGATTTGAGGAATTTTATAGTGGAAATGCAAACATATAATGGTCGTGTGAAATAAAGTTGAATTACTTATTCAGAATATAGGTAATACTAGCTGAAAGCCGCGGCTTCGCCCGCGTGGATGTCCTAGAGATCCACTCTATCCATTGGTGAAAACAGCATGAAAATCGGTGCAGTAGTATTTGAGTTTATCGCGAACAGACAGACAGATAGACGCGGCGGAGGTCTTTGTTTTATAATATGTAGTGATTCATAAAATCGTGATACAAAACCAACCAATTTTCAAGGCAGATTTATAAGTGTCCCCATTCATTCGAGATTATGTCTTAGCACCTATTAGCATGGCTGCCGAAATCATTATCCGAGAAAAAAGTCGCCCGCAGGGAGAAATAGAGAAAGAATCAGATTTCCGAGTGGAAACCCTTCAGCTTCCTGTGAAGTGGCATGATAATTATCCTTTAATGATCCGTTCGGAGTCACCATTGGTGAGGCCCGGTATTAATATTCCATGCATTTGGTGCTGGTACAGATTTTGCAGTGATCATGAAGACAATTTTTTTTTTTGGCGGGTCAATAATTCTTCTGGTGCTAAAAAAGTAGGTAAATAAGTAATAATAACTGTCCATTTTTAAAAGTTGAAATCGATACCAACTACTGTAATTACGATTCTTCTGTTAACGTTGTTTAGTACGCACCTCGAAGGACCAGACTAAACAAAAGTGGCTGGTGGATCCAATCCTACAATCTAACTTTTAATAATATTATAAATGCGTGTATTATGTTTGCCGATAGGTTGGTTTATCCTTCTTTCAGGCAGCCACGAATCATCAGATCGATGTGTTTGTTTGAATAGCGATAGCTTATGAACTCCGGTCCACAAACTATCTCTAAAAGTGCACGGTTCCTATGGGAAAGACCACAGAAGCAAAGCCGCAGTTAAAAATTAGTATAAAATAATTCCTACCTAACTACAAATCCTGCCGATCCTGTCAACAAGTCTGTACATAGCCCACGGAAGTGCGCTTTCGAGTCGATTGTTTCACGAGATTTTAATAACGGTGCAACGCAAAGAACAAGTCGGGAAACCATTGTTGACTTCAAGATGGTCGGGCTCTCGTCAAACCCGACGCCACTTCGCTCCTCCGAGTTTGATTTTATTAGGTTCATAATAATTCTGTAGGGCCTACAATTCATTCGATATTCGATTGACGGGAATAACATTTTAAATTGGAAAGAATGAGAGCACTGACAATGTACAAGAACTTGTGAATTGGAGGGAACTTACAGCCGGTAACTTGTATGAAAACGTAAGAATAGATTAAAAAAACACAGAGAAAACTATAAAGAAATTATTTAATAAACAAAAAACCTATAACCGAAAAGAGCATTGAACTTTGTTTTTTGTAAGGTATTGCAGGCGGGGACAATCAAAAGTTACACCATATCTCAGGTTATTGGTTTGTCCCCGCCTGCAATACCTTACATAAAACCATTCCAGCAAGCCGTTTAGGCTACAGAGCGTGCCAAAGAAATAGACATACAAACAAACAAACATTCATACATCAAAAACATTACCCTCAAAAAACATTATCTCGAAAAACACTACCCTCCTTCTGGAACAGTCGGGTAAGGATACCTTTTATCAGTTTTCAAACCAAATAAGAGCATCGTTATAATCCCAACACATTTCAATTCTCAAGTAATCGGCCTCATAACATAACATCATGAACGCTTGGCCGACGCAGTAGGTTCCAACTAAAGTCACCCCATACACCAACAAAGACATTCCCAAACTTACTACAATGTCTATAAACTGAAGTTTCTTTTGATGAGATGCATAATCCCTGGAATGTGGCCTCTGTATGAGCGAGGGTCGAATCAATGAAGGTGGCCATAACTCACATAGTTCCCCAACTATCATAACAAGATCCTGCGAACTATTCGGACTCTTTGTCTTTAAACTCGATGCTCCTTTAGTGCCAATAAATAATGTCATTACCTGTTCATGAGATGCTGTGAACCATATTCGGGAACAATAAGAAGATTTGGGACGCTATTATATGCATATAAACAGAGCGAGACATCGGTCGCGGTTTATTAAGGGATCCTTATGTTTCTGGAAGGGGTTAGGGCGTAAAATTAATGAATGGATCCTCCCATATCTTCAAGTTAGATGACCTTCAAGGCCTTTGGAGAATAAACTAATGTGGTATAAGCGTAGAAGTGCATATCGTAAAGTGGTAATGACTTTATAACTCTCGGACTAACATTATATTGAAAAGCGATGCGAAGCGAGGTGTATAAAAGTGATGGTTAATTACAACGATGGGTCAGATTTGAGAGACATAATATTTTACACGAATATTAGCCTTTTGCTCATGCAGTCATGCAAGAGGTGCGAGACAATATTCAAATTCATGTAGTCGTCGAAAACTATAAGAAAACCTGCAGCTCTTTAAGCATCTCCAACCAAATTAATCATAGCAAAACAAGTTATAGAAATAAAAATTCTCAATCGCATCCAGATTTTTTCCCTCCCAACCATAGGCAGCGGGGGCAATTACCAACATCTCGGACACAACGGCGCAGACGTCCTCGACTCACAATGGTCTCCACTAGACTCTCGCTGTAACGAATCCACTACTGCGTACTATCAACCAGTCCCTCGCGAAACTGGAGCGGGATTGTTTGTGTGACACTCCTACCACAAAATAGATGGGTACAGAAGGCCGGATCCAGACAACGAGCGAAAATAACCGCACGCACACATAGACGCACACGTACAGCGATCTTAAGCTAATGCCAGCCGCGCGAGTGCGGTTGCACTCGCTGTATGTAGATGCGCCTCTATGTCTACGTGGATTTCCGCTCTTTGTATGCAGTGGAACTTCTGTTCATATCTATTTTGTGCTCCTACACTACCAGTTAATGATGTATGGGGGTTCATTACACGGCCGGTTTTGTTTCGCACGCTTTTAGAATTTTTGAAAGATTATCTTAGTGATGATAGTTGCTGTTTGTTGTGATTATAATATTCCTTTTCTCATAGATAATAGTGTGCCTATGTTCATGATGATACAAACTTATGAAATAAGGATCGAATGATAATTATAGCTAATGATGCAGACATTAAGATCATCGATAACTTTAAAACAAGATACCTCAAATTATTTTGATAATAGTGTACCCACTGCCAATTAATCAGTGTATGTCGTGACAATATTCCCTCCAATAATTCACAAACATCAAACCCATATTGTACGAACAAGGCGACAACTACACAAAGCCTTTATTGGCCCGTATCCCGCACAATCCATCACAACCGTTGTTTCCCCCGTCCAAGGGTCTCTTGTACCCTGATCATTATTTAAAATATAGATGAGTGTTTTCTTTCCAATAATCGAGACCAGGATTGAGGGTTGAACACAATAGGCAAGGTCCTTTTAAAAGCGCCGCATATAGCGGTTGTCGGGGGCCTAAAGGACCGAGTCGCGCTTATTTGTATTAGTAAATTGAAGGTACACTGTCCACTCTATTGAGAGACCCGTCGTTGCATTCTTCGTCTCCCTTTGGCTTTTCTTTTTGGGTACCATGAATAGTCGGAATATTTGTTTCTTTTTTAATGTATCTACTGATTATAGGTGTTCCATCCGTTAAACTTCAAGTCAATTTTCAAAATACATTACATGCCAGGACCAATTTTGATATGGAGTCCCTTCTCAAATAATTAGCGGCTCACAGAGACTTCCTGTTACGCAATCAACAATATGCAGTTATTAACGAAAGCAATCCCACCCCCAGTCTGACTTTTTTTCCTTTTCAATAGCCCTGGAACCATCAAAGTTCGTCCAACTCACACCTGACCGGTTTTATATATTTCAAAAGTGGAATGGGACGCGGGGGGATCAATTAAGGTGGTCTTTGTGAACATTATATCGACGCGCATTGAAAAGAGTTGTGATTTTCTTTGATAGCACGCAGACGTGGTTTGCCGAGTGAAAAATCAAAGGACCTGCTATGGTGATGCATGAAGGGATTTATTAAGATTTAATGTCGGCAACGACACTCCGAGGCGGGAAAAGAACGAGTTTCAAGTGCTCACCGCGATGTACGTTTTACATGACGCCATTTTAGATTTGTTCGTGTAAATGTGGAGTGGCAAGGTGAACGCGCTGCTACGCTCAACTGTGCTGGATTTAAAATAAATATTTATATAGTTTGTGTGGCGTAATTAAATGCTGGGATCAATTTGTTTGGAAGCGTTAATAAGGTCTTCGGTTTGAGTATTTCTTAAAGTTTTGTCCTTTTTGTGAGTTATGCAAGGATTCAGTAGAAGGAATTAGTAGATCTTTTGAACGCAACATTAACTTGAGTTTGTTATAATAATATAGCGAATGACGCGTGGTCCAACTTATACTCCTTGAATAAAACCTTGTCTTATTTCTGAATACTTACTTCCTGAATTCCGGTAGAAAATATTGAAAAATATTCGTAGGAGACTGAATTCTTTAATTACTATTTAAATTAAATAAATGGAACTTTTAAGGCCTCTAAATCGTATTCCATTCACTGTTCTTTTATCCTGGTCCTTTGATTCGCCTAGCGTCTTTTCTCAATGGGGCTCGATGGAGCGACCACAAACACTATCTACGATCATCGGCTTAACATGCTGAGTTAATGAACACCCGTGGGCTTACATATTCACAATAACCATGTACGGACATAGAGAAGGGTGGTAAGTGGGAAAGGGGAGGTGGGGGGCGGGCCGTCTTAGAGAGCCTTGAGATACTCACACGGGTGTGCACGTTTTAAAGTTTTATTAGTAATTAATGTGAGATAGAGATCTAGTGAGGAAAGGAGAATAAATTGTGTGCTTGGCTCTTTGGTCTTTAAGGTTTTGTCTAGTACCTATAACTAATCGTTTAAAAACCTATTAGTTCAGGAAACACAAATTATTTTTAACTGGATCATTTCCAAGAGATAACAATGTGGCTTACGGACCAACCAAGTTAGCAATAAAAAGCTTTTCGATATTTTAACTCGAACTAAGCCCTTTAAGAAAACAACCGACTTCCAAAAAAAACACTAAAAAAAGTGAAAAATAACTTTAATTTCGGAAGTCGGTGTCTTTGCTTTTCAATTTTCGTTTTTTGCCACCGACTTCCGAAATAAAAGTAATTTTTCACATTTTTTGTGTTTTTTTTTTGGAAGTTGGTTGTTTTTTTTGTTGTAAAGTTTATATTTTTCATTTTTTAGTTGTGGTATCTACCCCACCCAAATTCGAATACCACTACCTGCTATGTAAATAACAGTGTCGGATTCAAATAAGATATCGTCTACATAGACCAAGTGGGAAAAATACGTAATTATTGAAGCTAACTAAAAAACTATGCAAGCAAAATTAATACAATTTATATGGGACCACGTCGGGAGTATAACCTTTCGAATTAAAAAATATGTTTTTAAATCGGTTCACAATTGCCGAAAATATCGATGAACATACGAAAAAAAAATACATACAGACGAACATAGAACCTCTTCCTTCGGTCGGTTAAAAAGTATGCAAAGCCAATCATAACACTAACTGCTTAACAAAATAAACTACAACTGTGAGCATAGTTTCGGCTTGCCAAAGCTAATTGTATCACGCTCCTACATCCCGAAGACTTCGCTACCGCTTTGAC
This sequence comes from Lithophane leautieri, assembly GCA_949152455.1. Lineage (NCBI taxonomy): Eukaryota > Metazoa > Arthropoda > Insecta > Lepidoptera > Noctuidae > Lithophane > Lithophane leautieri. The sequence continues at coordinate 14,066,588 of OX424478.1, forward strand.
CTCAACTTATCGCCGAACTTTCCCTAACCGAAACCCCTAAATATCGCTGGCTGTACAAATTAATCCAACTATTGGCACATCAGACAATACACATGAGATACAACTAATAACTTGTGACGTCAGCAATGTGCAGTTAATTCCAGAATGTTCGTTAGTAAAGGGCCCCAAGATATATCGTCTCAATGGGACTTGTTTATCTTCTGGTGGGTTATTAAGACCATTGTGTCGATATTCTGATGGTACAAGTGAAAGTTATATGGTTGTAAGTACTTATATGGTATTGCTTAACTGGAGGGGAGGATACGATTTTATTAACTTTGTTTAAGATATCTGGTTTTGGTAATTAAATATTGCCCTTTCGAATTTTTTGCTTGTTAAAATGACAATTAGGGAGCTACTTTAAAATAACATAGAATGTTACAATGGTTTTTATAATGCTAAAACGTACCTGAAAGGACCATTGGCCTACTTTCTATTAATTCTAATCACAAATGTCAATTACTTTACAAAACTTATATAACCATTAACAGATTCACGAAAAACTCCGTTACAACTTCCCCATTTTTCTTAGTCCAATATCTTCCGTTATCAGAGCACACTAAACAAAGTTTACTATTCTACCCTTCTATTGTACCCTCGATAAATCAGCCACCCAACACCACACAGGCCACACACTATCGAGACATTATTAATTAAAATCCTTGCAAGAACACACCTGTCCCAGGATACCTCCTTGGGGTACCCCGTAGCAATCGGTTTAGACAAAGAACCGATGTGCCTTGGGCCGGTAACTTGAGGGTAATCCGTACAGGACTATCGATACGTACTGTATGTTTAATAGATTCTGTGATGTTAAGTTTGATTAGTTTTAGGATAGCAAGGTTTTAGTTTAGCTTGGAGAAGTATGGTTGGTTCAATTAAATGCTACACTAAAAACTTTATTCAGTATGGGAGAAAATTTTAGTATATTTGGATATTTATATTACGCACATGGCAAAACCTTTCATATGATAATAAGTTACAAATCGGTTTAGGTTCGAATTCTTATTTGGGGTTTATCTTTAAAAGCAAAGAGTGAACGAAAATATACGAACATTTACGTCTCCTTGAAACTATAGTGTACATTCCGTTATGTAGTTTTTTCGAAAGAAAACGATACAATCCTTCCCTAGAATCTACCGAAACCTACGATACTAAACGTAAACAGATGCAAAAATCAACACAAACCATTAATTACAAACCAATCCTTGGTACACAATAAATAAGGCCACAATCGGAACAAATGGACAGGCGGCAAATTAAACCCACGCTGTTCAATCCACATACATTAGGCACATCGATCTAACACGTCTAAACAAAGGCCGTGGCGAAATGCTTCCGAACACGCGATTGTCTTAAGTTCACCTCCCAAATCTTTACCTTCATCCTTTTTAAGAATTTAAACCTTGATGATGAGTCTTTAAGTTTAGAATCGGTTGGAACTGTGTTAAGAACTTGCGGGACGGTGTTGTTATACCGAAGTGTAAGGCAAATGATAATGTTATTGCAATAAGATGGACTCATAAGGATAGCGTCTTATAATTATAAATATATTTCATTAAAAATAAGACAGAATGAACAGTGTACTTCGATGGAAACTATGCTCATCATCAGAAAACATCATTTGAATTAGGTTTAAAAGTGAGAGATCATAAATCATAGATCTATTCTTTATCTCCAATATTTAATATCATTTCACTAAAAGATGTCCGGATGGTGACAAATCCAGATATGAAAATATATCCTTTATGCCAATAATTTATTTCCAAGTTGCAAATCGGTGTGAAACGCGGCCATCCTTAATGCGGCCCGACCAAAAACAAAACAATCCGATGCTCACCTCCTCGCGTCCGGTTCCGTACAGTAAATTTACATTCCCCACCATCCATCCCCGAAGTCCATCCGGGTTGGTAATAAAACGATCTTAAGGTACGGAGGAAAATATCTTAGAGTGTAAGCTGCAAGTTGTAGACTTTCAGCGCTATGATCTTTTTCATATAGCATAAAGATTGGACGGAAGAAATGTGCGACGAGGTGCCATCGACATTACAAAAATTATGGGTAGAGTGATTAATTGGATTGTAGCTTTAGGACGTTATAATAGAGTATTAATTTGTTTATAGGCAATCTCTTCAAAATTATACCGATAGGATACGATTTTATTAGCACTGCAGTTCTAGAAACTCTTAACTAACAGGGTAACAATGGGAGGCAGAAAAAAAGATTTGTTGGAGAATTTGAACAGCTTAAAAAAACAGGCAAATAGATTAGCAGACAGGACTACATAAAAACAAAATTATGATTTAGAATTAAGTACCATTTACCCCAACAAAAAAAACATCATAGTTACTGAATGATCTTAAAAATTTAATTAATGTTAGTACTACATCTACCATTATAGCTGCGTTTATATGTAATTAGCATGCCAATTTTATTGTCAAACTATTGTGAAACAAACGGATATTTGATATAATTATAATGATCTGCCTGAGCCATAACGCTTTGAAAATTGAAGCAGTTTTTTTACTATTTTAGTCCCTCTTGATTTGTCTCAGAGCCTAAGATTTCCCTCGCTTATTCTCAAGACTTGAGCCTGTATCTCGATTGCCACACGGTCCTCCGGAGCCTCGAGATATACGCCGAAGGGTACCACTCTTCGTCCGTGTGTTTACAGGCTGATGCTATCGCGTAATTGTGACAATATTTGCTTTACACATTTATGTATGGAAGGCGGGTCAAGTTAATTGTTCGACCCAGGTGTAGTGCCCCCGAAATTACCTATTGAGTAACTGATTAAATCGAAGGTCTAAGTGGGTCACTTAAGTTGGTTTTAATTAAAATGTTACACGATGTAGGTATACTGTCTGGACATTAATTGGTCCCAGTTTAGGTCAACGCGTGATGTTACCGCTGCTTCTATTGGCCGGATAAAGAAACACGTGATTATAAATAAGGTTTCCTTTAGTCACGTTTTTGAGAAACCAACAAAGAGATCTCTACCTATAGGAACAATATTTTTCAAAGTTTTACGCGACAGAGGCCTGCGAACAATAACTAAGCGTCATTCTTTTATTTCCATTCAACACCATTCCAATTTTTTTCCTTTTCCACATAACAATATTCTCATAATCTTCCGACAAAAATCCAGTTAGAAACCACCCCGTAACTTAACGTTCGCAGCGATTTAAGACCGTCTTGGCCCGAAACTGCGAAGGTGAAAAGTACACCTAAGTTCAGATTAACAATCGGGCAGGGCAAAGGGCAAGGGCTACTCGGACCGAAGGACCGGATCCAAAACAATAAATCCGGCTAGAAAGACCATGGCAGTAAAGCTATGTGTATGTAGGGACATTATATCAACATTATTATACGCCAAGTGACACTTTCTGAAGATGTTTTTGTGAAACTCGGAATCTATTTTCTTTTTTGAACAGATTTATTTAATAACTAGCTTCCGGCCGCGGCTTCGCCCGCGCGGTATGTCGATAAAAAGTAGCCTATGTCCTTTCTCAGGCTCCAGACTATCTGTTTACCAAATGTCATTTAAATCTGTTCAGTAGTTTTGGCGTGGAAGGGCGACAGACAGACAGACAGTGTTACTTTCACATTTATAATATTAGTAAGGATAGTAAGGATTTTTGGCAAAAACTAAATTTTTTTCATTTATATCTGCGAATGAAACCTCTATTAAGTACTTGCGATATTAAGTAGTTCCGATGAAATATTAATTAATACGTATTATAATTAATTATCATTCTTACGTGTTCCAACACTCATAGCCACAGCAATAGTTCTCTTCCCAAATGGACCTTATCCAGCTTCCACTAAATCTCGGGCACTCTGGTCACTATAAATCGGCCAATGAGATGTAGTGATTTAATCGGAAAGCTCAGGGTCCCTCAGGAAGCCCATTAAATCGTATGGTCAGAGGATAATTAATTCCGTGGTAACGTTTCAAGTGAGATTAATGGCGGTCGGATCGAAAGCTCTTTTCAATGGCCGTTCGTAACATGTTCATTGTTTTGTTTAGCTATTAATCAATTTGGTTAATTGATTTTCTTTGGTGTTTCAGAGATTTTAGAGTATAATTGTTTAGAATAGAACGGAATTTAGTTTTATTAGACCGTAGAACAGTAGACGGTAGACAATTTAAATAGGTTATCAATAGATTATTTATTTGGGATACTTTTTTTTTTTTGTAATTTTGCCCTGTGCAACTGCTGGTCAAAGGCCTCCCCCAAATCCTTCCAATCACCCTTCTCCAAGGCTACCTCGATCCAACCCTTGCGGTGTCCAGATCGTCTCGCCACCTCTTCCTGGGCCGGCTTCAGCGGCGCCGTCCATCATCAGGAACTCACCGTGTGGAGACTGTTGCCCAGCGGTCGCTATGCATGCGGCTGATATGATCCGCTCAATCCCATTTCAGCTTGGCAGCCTTTTTGCCAACGTCTAGAATCCCCGTTTTAGAGCGCAACGTGGTGTTTCGTATTATGTCATTTCGGTTTGGGATATTGAATCTGATTATTTTACAATTATGAAGATTTAAAGATTTGTAGCCAAAGTAATAAAATAAAAAAAGAATTATTGATCTCTTTTCCGGAGCGCGTGTACATAATTATGTATTAAACTAGCTGATGCCCGCGTGGATGTCGGTTATTATATACTAAAACCTTCCTCGAGAACCACTCTATCCATTGGTGAAAACAGCATGAAAATCGGTGCATGAAAATTTAAGAAGTTGAAAGAAGTTGCGGTAAAGTCCACGTGGAGTTCGGAAATTATACCACGGCATCATACCACCGGGATAAAAAGTATCCCATGTCCCAGGTCATGGTCTATCCATGTACCACCAAAAAAAAATCCATCTGAATCGGCTCAACCAATAACGCGTGAAATGGTAACAGACAGAGAGATACTATCGAATTATATCATCTCGGAAGTCATCCCCTTTCTAGCCATATCATCTTTCACACAGTCCATCCATCGTTTCTTTGGTCTTCCCCTACTCTTATAGCCCTCCACATTCATGCTCAAAACTTTTCTCATGATATTTTCCTCATTCCCCAGTATGTTACAGAATTATACCTATTTATGCAAATCATCAATACAACCCTCTCAGTTGAACTTGCTCTATATTGAATAACTATTTCATGAAATCATGACATTTGAGGTCAAAGACAGTTGTATTGATGATTCTGTTAACACATGTTTGTTAAGGTCGCGTTACGCCCCGCGTCTTCACCCGTTAAGTCTCGATACCATGGGAATATCGGGATAATATGTCCTATTCCAGGTTATGGTCTAACCATGTGCCAAAATTCATCCAAATCCGTGCAGTCGTTTTAGCGTGAACGCATAACAAACAAACAAACTTCCTTTCGCATTTATAATAGTTAGGATTCTAAAGTAGCTGTCTGTCTGTCCGTATGTTACCTTTTCACGCTTAAACCACTGAACGGACTTCAATAAAATTTGGCAAGGAGATAGATGGCATCCCGGGGAAGGACATAGGCTACTTTTTTCGACATAACACGCGGGTGAATCCACTGGCGGAAGCTAGTATTTTGATAAACATACAACCTGACCCTGACCTGCAAATTGCAAAAAAAACTTAAGGAAATTTTAATTTTGCGGGCTACCTGAATGCATCCCCTATAATACAAAACGTATGTATAATAACCTTGTAAAAACCAGACAAGTTGATAGTTAAAAGTGAAATATTACCCCTTTATTCATAAACGTTACTTAAAGTTAAGTAATGATTAGTGACTGTTTAACCATACATTTTTGACGTTTGAACGTCACTTAACTTTAATCATTGTTTATAACTTATTGTCTAAACAGAAAACGTGGATCAATATGATAGACTTAAATTCAGTAAAATAATGCAAGACTTACTTATACTTAGAAGGCTTCTGAGCTTCCACTGAAGATGCCATAGAAGTGGCAAAGCATTGGGCTGGCAAAATTTAAATAAACCGTACCATCGACACGGAAGAAGTAAATAATGTTTGTTCTTAAAACAACATACCTGAAAAGATAATGATACTTTTGTGAATAAACAAGATTTAAATTTTATGAAAACATAAAAATTCCTTTTTTTTAATCACAATGTTGTAGCTCTTTATCTCTATGGTAAGTGATGATCAAGCCGAAGGTTGAAGCGAGCTTCACCCGGAATCCTCAACCACAGAGGAACTGGCTATCTTACCTCTCTCTAACTGCCAAAACACAACAATGTTAACAGCATTGTTGTGTTTCAACTATAATACTTAGATAAGATGGTAATACAGACATTTTAATGTAGGTAAATTATCATTCAGTTGTTAACTACATAACATAACATCACAACTTGTTTTCCGAAGGTTTAGGCAGAGTGTAACCATAGTACACCGACATTTTGGCAGTTATGTTCAAGCTCCATGTACTAGGGGGCGAGCCTATTGCCACCATCGGGCGCAAACTCCAGACTCCGGGCTGGTACTGAGATATTCCAGATGGAAAAGCCCAATTACCCTTTGCCTGACCTGGGAATCGAACCCAGGAGCTCATGCTCAGCAGTAGCGCTTGCAACTACTAGACCAATGAGGCAGTCAATTCGTTAACTACTCAGGGGTTTATTTATAAACGTTGCTTAAAGTTAAGTAATGGTTAGAGACTGAGATTCTTCAAGGACATTCTAATTAACTACAAAATTAACTTCAATTTACTGACCAATAATAAGCAAGATAGCAGTCACTTTGCTAGTTCGAAGTTACACATATCAACATTATTTTAATAGGACATAAAACAATAGATTTACCTACCCTATCACCACAAGATTTGATAAATATTATTTTGAGGCACGTTAGCTTCGAAAAGAAACAAAAACAAACCATTAAATTGTTTGAGAGTGTTCATAACAAGATAACATAACCTCAAAATTGTTCGTAGCAAAAAATCATGCCGGCATCAAATACAAAGCTAAAACAATGAAAATATCTACAGTATAACTGCTACAATACCTGATAAGGAGTCTCTTCACCATTTTCTTCCAAATGCTTCAGATTTAAACTCAATAAACAGTTCTCTTTGCAGTTCCAAACATAAAACACATCATCCTTCAATTCGATCAAATTTCGCAACTTTCCACTGGGATTTTCACTCAAACTGTCTTTTAGATCCTTAAATATTTTATGGTTTGGTAATTTAGTTTCGTACAAACGGCTATCCATCGTGAAATAATTAAAATAAACTCTTGTTTTGGCTAACGACAATTTCACAAATTATCTTTGACAGATAATGTCGCGGTATTTTGTTGCGTTTAGTTTCTTCAAAAAAACACGTTTCGTTAAACTTTCTGAGTTAAAATAATGATGCGTTGACAAGTGAGAAGAGTTTTTCAATAATAATTATTAAAAATTTTATGTAAGTAAAAACGACTTAATTTACTTCTTCAGTAAATCTCATGAGACACAATAGAATTTCGGCCGTCTAAAGGCCAATCAACAGTTGAGCAACAATTCCTCTGCTGTAACGCTGGCTCGACTGTGAAATAAAAAAAAGGAACTAGGTAGCGCCGCAGCGTATTCGCATTGGTCCTACAACAGCCAGCATCACGTTACGGTATAGGAACTATTTGATGAAACGCACTCTAGAACCCATGATGATACGAGTAGGTCTGTTTTTGCGTGGAGGCCATGAATTAGCAAATGTACCTATGGCAGGACGCCCTCAGGCTAAGTGTCGATGATACGAACAGAGTGGTTCACAGAACATTTATTTTGTTCTGTGATTGGCTGGTAGCAGCTGGAAGAGAGTAGCCGAGATTCGAGTTAAATGGCTTGCAAATGAAGAGGCCTATGTCCAGCCAGTCCAGCGGAGGACTGTCTACCTATGCTGATGATGTGGATAAAGACATGACTTATCGACTTTATCACGACTATGGATACCAATTACCTATTCTTTATTTTAAGTACTTACTTATGTTTTTTTAATGTTCAGTACATAATTTAATAATTTGAGGAGCTCGTGGCTAAGTTATATCAGCCGCAAGGGTCAATCCATCAGGTTAAGCTATGCTTCCCGGGATTGTTCCGTGGATGGGTGACCATTTTTACTTAGATCGAGACTCCTCCGTACCTCGGAAAGCACGTTAAGCCGTTGGTCCCACCCAGCTATCATTCGTGGATCTTTGACAGTCGTTACCGGCCGTCAGAAGTCCGAAAGTCTAACCTGATACCAAGGTGTATCGTATTACCCAGTTACTGAGTTGAGGAGGTCAGATAGGCAGTCGCTTCATGTAAAATACTGGTATTCAGCTGCATCCGGTTAGACTGGAAGCCGACCCCGACATAGTTGGGAAAAGGCTAGGCAGATTGACCGTCGCGTCGATACGTATCGTCGTCAATCGATTGAGTAATGTGTAACAACGCACACAGTTACTCAGGTAACTGGTTGTGCCACACACACAGAGCTGTACGAGTATATCACTTTGATTCGCAATGGTATCACGTAATTTCATCTCCCTCAGCGCGGCCCATGCTTTCTTATAAATAAAACAACGTATAGGAGGCAATAAATTCCATTCTACAAGATTTCGTACGTGAATTTTCGTTGTAATTTAATATTTTGTATGGTTTAAAGGTTTGTGGATTGTTCTTGGCATTGAAAGAGTGGTACCGTTAGTCGAATTCCGAATAGGAATTTGCTTCGTTTAAACTGCATCTTTTTGATACTACGAGTATTTGTTACGAGTAACATTGTTGTTTACTGAAGTAATTAATTTGTGTTCCATGAAATGTAGCTAATCAAGTAAAAATTTTAATTCCAGTAGGTACGCACATCTACACAACAAGCTATACATTTCCAGTGTATGCTGATCTCGCATTGTATATGATTTCCGTACAATGCGAGGTCAGCTTATACTGGAAATGTATAGCTTGATGTGTAGCCGTGTGTACAGCAATATTTATTGTTGCTGATGTAAAATAAGCTCGAGTATCAATATCTATTCCTACTGTAAATATATTATGATGAGCTCAAACAATAAATCCAAATAGTACAATTGCTAATATATAGCAGAAGAGCTTATTTTCTACCTGATTAGTATTGACGATGGTGGAAAAAACTAGAGATGCCGCGAATACTCGCCATTATTCAGTATTCGGCATTACCTACTCGACATTTTTTTTGTTATTAGTCGAATACCGAATAATAGTATCTATTATTCGACATTCGACGAATAGTTGTCTAAATAAAAATAAATTACTACTTAATGCATAGAAAAAAATAATTAAACTTTTATTAATGTTTAAGAACAAAACACAGTTAGTATTATTATCTTTAATAAAAAAAGTTACACAAAAATCTGTCATGGAAATTAAATAAAATTAATATATTTATATTTAAAGTCCAGAAGTCTTTTTTTTATAAATATTTTTTTAGATTATCGTAATGATAGATAAGTTCAAGAGACAAGTGTAATATTATTATTTGAGTATAAACAATTTTTTATGTTGAGTAATAATGGCGAGTACCTATCTATTCGACTATTCGCTTTAAGGAATGGCGATTAATCGGTATTCATAAAACTATTCGCGGCATCTCTAAAAAAAACTTAATAGGTACCGAGTCCTTATGTTGGCTTATGTCTCCATACTCCATTCTACGTACAGTCACGGACTTTAATTATTATTGATGAGCCACTTTCAAACTTTTCAATTTAGCAGTTTCATATATTCACGAGATTACACGATTACACACGAACTCAAATCGCATGATCGTAAACCAGATGACAAATTACTAGTAATCGGAAATAGTCTTATCTATAGAGGTTGGTTAATAAGTTCTCAATGATAAATAAATATAATGTATATCCAATCTATTTGATACTGGCCTCCTTTGAATCAGAGCTCATTAACTCGATAATTCTGAAAACGAAACAGAAACGAAACGAAGATAGTGACAGTTGAAATGTCGATGTCAGAGACGTTATTTTCGAATTTGTCGATATGAGTAATTAAAATTTCTCCGTACGCTAACGTTACTATGGCTACGCTTAAACAATCGTCGCTAGGTTACGGTTGCTAGACCTGCAATTGGTTGACTTTGAGTAGTCAGTCTGCTGTCAAGTTTGTAGTTCTGGCTCTCAGGTTAGCCAACCGGTAAAGATATTAAATATAATTTTCTTCTTCTTTAATTCGAAGACAAATGACTTTCCGTGTCTGGATGTACGAGTATAACCGACTAAGCCCGATTTGCATTACACGGCTAAAATACGAACAGTGCCAAGTGGCTCATCAACTAAAGTCCGTGACTGTACATACTCCACGTCCTGCACGCGTAGCATAACAACTCGAATTCTAAATTTATTTATTTATGACACATAGGTGTAATGGGGGGGGCTCATTGCTAAGTAATAACAGCCGCACGGGTCGATCCATCAGGTTGCCGGAGTTGGTCCGCGGATGGGTGAACATCTTTACATACCGTGAATCCTCTGTGCCTCAAAAAGCACGTTAAACCGTTGGTCCTGGCTGTCATTCGTGGATCTTTGACAGTCGTTACGGGTTGTCAGAAGCCCGAAAGTCTGACAACCAGACTTACCAAGCGGTATCATATTACCCAGTTACTGGATTGCTGCATCCGGTTAGACTGGAAGCCGACCTCAACATAGTTGGGAAAGGGCTAGGCAGATTGAGTCTAATATGGCACACGGGTTTCTGTAGTTTTCTTAAAAGGCGATCTGTGTGTGTTCAAGTAGGTATGTATTTCTGTATGCTATACGTACAGGATTTCCTTTAGAAACAAAGATCAATGTCGCCGTCGCCGACTGAATAAGTAATACAAAGCCGAGTGCCGGTCGCGATGTACCGACGTCCTACCGCCATTGATAAATTTAGCAGAACTCTCACATGATATTAAAGGGTGGTGAATGTACGATATGCCTCCCTCTCTGATCTATTATTATGCTGGGCAGGCCTCCAGAATAGGGCTGCACGTTAAAGTTTTCATTATTAAAGGTTAGGTTAGTTTTTGTGACTTAAAGAGAGTTTTCTTTATTGAGGTCAGAGAGTTTTCTGTGCCAGGTATTGGCTAAAAATGAAAGAACTTAATTTTCTCAAACATGCTTGGTAATTTCAGCCTTATTTTAACAACCTTCTTCGATAGATCGAAATTGCGATACTGGTCGACTACATGCGAGCGCCCGGCCGGCAATGTTTGTCTGAAAATCCATATCTGTCGTGCTTAGCGGCCAAATAAATTACTATCTGTCGTGTTTTAAAAAAATGGAACAAAATTTTTACTCCAACACATGGCAACCAAAGAGGTAACATAACAAACATATTATTTAAATTTCGATTTGGCTTGCAAATAGAACTTTTTAAAGTAAAGAAGAAACATGAACATTATTGGCGCGTGAATAATTATCGTTGTTCGTCATTGATTCTGGAATTTATCATTAATTTACTCAGTTTGAATTTCCACGCATTATTTGAGAAAAGTACTATACCAGCATTGGCCGCCACCACGCATTGATGGACTCTAGTATGTCACGATCGTCAATCAATGCCCCAGTTGCAGGCCATGACAGTAATGTTCTAGGTATTCTTTGCCGAGAGGATGGTAAGGGAATTTAAACGGGTTCGGATAGGTTCTCTTCCATAATTAGAAAGTGTTGTATTTTGTTTTAATTACCTTATGTTATTAGTAATTTAAGTGCTGTAACTATCTGTTATTTGTGACAGTATAGGTACTTACTTTTAACATTTTTTACCAAAGTTCCAATTTGTCACAACACATTACGTTACTACCATACTCAGAACTCAAACTCAATTTAAATTAAACCATTTACAGGCACTTTTGAATTGTCAAAGAGTCGGTTAGTTAGTCAGAAAGTTGAAGCTAGTTGCCCATTCCAAATCGTAGATCTCTATGGAGAAGAACGGGCAAGAAACTCCAAGGACACTCTTTTAAATATGGATATAGATATTACAACATCTTGGGTACTGGGTACCTACAGTAAAATAAAAACTCGAGTCTATTGTGAACTAAACATCAGTAGTTACTTATACCAAAATCACAGACAAATACCTATACGCTAATGTCCTGTATCTTCGTCACTAAAACAGTCCTGACTACTGCATTTCTAAAACATATAACCAGGTACCTACATGCTGTCTGGCAGTGGCAACCCTGAGTTTGTCCGTCGGGAGGACACCGATGACTTGTCATTAATAACGACAGTAGAAATGTATCAAAAGGTGACGCGTCCCGACGTCTGTCTCGGCCCTTATTTATGATACCAACTAACAATATTTATTCGCGTCTATACGCCGCGTGTATTATCTTGTGACGGACGTGTGTTGTGTTAGATATATTCGGGTATTATGTTGAATTAAAATCTAATTAACTTTACAAGTATTGGTTACTAGCTTGAGCCCACTTGTCACCCCACGTGGAGGTCTGAAATCATCCCACGGGAACGTACTAACGCGATGAAAAGTATCCTATGTCCTAACCCAGGTCATGGTCTACCCATGTGACAAACATCAAAATCTATTCAGCCGTTTTACCGTGAAAGCGTCCCTTGTTTGTTTCACTTTCGCATTTTAAAATATAAGTTAGGATTATTCCGATTTTCATATGGTCCTATGATGAGCTTGACATAGTAGGTCTCTTAAATCACACGCCAGTCCACTCGATCCTTGGATAAATGTACACACGGCTACACATCAAGTTATATACCTATTCCAGTACCTACCTATAAGCTGATCTCGCATTGTATAGGATTTCCGTACAATGCGAGGTCAGCTTATACTGGAAAATGTATAGCTTGATGTGTACCAATATTGGTTTAGAGCCCATTTTCTTAAGGTCCATGTCTAGGAGCCTCATTATCAGGTTATAGCCGTCCACTGCTGGACCTAGGCGCACGCCATTCCACCCGAACCTCGGCTCCTTTCATTCAGTTACTACCAGCTGTCTTGTTAAGCTCTACTTATAACTAAACTAATTACCTAGGTATATTGCTGTCAACACTTTACTTTCCTGCATTAAAAATGCCGAGAATGTGATTAACTCTTTGGTTGGAATATTACCTAAGTCATAATAGCCTAGGTTTTAGGGATGAACAGAGATATCTTCACTGCAACAAAAAAAAAACTGCAAATCACACAAGCATATCCTACCCAAACAAGCCAAAATAGGGTGGCATCACCAGTTTCAGTCACGTACAAAATATGGGTATACAATTTACACAATATCGTCATATGTCAAGTGTGTCAGAGATCCTCACGAGGCATCTACCCCAATTACCGTTAGAATTGTTTCGCACCAGCTATCTATTACTTCCCTGGCTCCCGACTTGGGAATTGGGACAGTGTTGTATGATAAAAAATTGTTGGATCTGTCGTAGCTGTCACATTTGTCGCATTTGTCGTCTAGTCTTGGGGAAACGTCGCGTCGTCGTGAAGTAATTATTATGATTGATCTTACTGTGCCTATCAGATAACGAGCTAATAATTGTTAGATACTCGTAGGTGTGACCTGAATTATCAATATTTTGTGGGACGGTAATTTATAAATATTTTTTTATATAGAAAATAATATTTCGTGGAAAAAAAAAACATAATGTGTTTAAGCTCGCGTTTGGTCACGATGACAACATACCTACTATTTTGAAGTAGGTTAAAAAGCACGTAAACATTTATTTTTCATTAATGATGCCGATATGTAACAAATATCTTAATTTCATCTCTGTTTACTTGTCCCGTTGACGATACATGAGTATTAGCTAGGTACATGGTACATAGGTAGAGGTAGTGGGTAGTGTAGGTACAGGGTAACCTAACGGAACCAATACAGTCCGCCTATAAATCCGACGGGACGTCCGAACACTTCAACTGTCTTAACCGCGTGCCCCTACGAGGTGTCACTGGATCGCATAGCGGTGGATAAGAAATAAGTACTACGAAAACTTTGTGACTTTTTCAAATTCTTCTACTTCTTATTTGTCTTATGTATTCGGCGTCTGCGCAACATGTCATCTTCTCTATTAGTCGACATCTTAGTAGTTAACCCCTTTCTAGCCATACCATCTTTCACACAGTCAATCAGTCAGTTTCTTTGGATCCGACGTCAAAGTCAAAATCAAATCATTTATTTCAAATAAGCACTTAAAAAGCACTTGAATGTCAAAATATAATTCTAGTCGCCCCTTCCAAAAGGTATTTTTCGTATGGAGAAGAATGGGCAAGAAACTCCATCGTTACTCTTTTAAAATCTTTTACAATATTTCGTATAGGTGCATTAATTATATAAGTAGATGTATGTGATGTATGTGTCATGGTGTGGTATTGAGATCGGCTAATTAGCAGGTATTAGAGGTGGTAGCGAAGCTCACTGCCCAGGTTGCCTGCACCTACTCATTGAGCACCACCGGTCAGGCTTTCTACTTGCATCCTAATCAAATCCGTTACAAAGTAGTCTGAAACGTAGTTACGTTTTATCGAAGTAAAAAAATATATTTCAATTAGGACCTAAAACCTAGACCTAGACCACTTAAACGTAAAAAAAGCAAGAAAAAGGAAGAATTTAATCGAGACCTTCCAAGAGATTGTTTCGTATGGATTTTTTTTTGCAAGAAACGACATTATGTACCTACACTTAAAAAAATAGTTTTATAGTGTTTTGTTTAAATTAAATGACAATCATTTATTCAACATCAGCTACGCGGATGATATGGTGTTGCTAAGCCCATCGATCGGTGCGTTACGTAAACTTCTGCGCTTATGTGAGTCATATGCGGAGGCCCATGGGCTCAAGTACAATGCTAAGAAGAGTGAATTTATGGTTTTTAAAGCCGGTACCAAATGCTACTCATCTGTACCTCCTGTCACTCTTTGCGGCATTCCTTTAAATAGGGTGAAGCATTTCAAGTATTTGGGCCACTGGGTCTCTGATGACCTCTGTGACAATCAGGATATTGAGAGGGAGCGCAGGGCGCTGTCTGTCCGGTGTAATATGTTGGCTCGCAGGTTCGCACGTTGTACTAGACCAGTAAAGGTGATTTTATTTAAGGCATATTGTCAGTCGTTTTACACGTGTAGCCTGTGGGCCGACTTTACGCAGCGGGCGTACAGCGCACTGCGCGTGCAGTATAACAATGCTTTCAGGATGCTGTTAGGGTTTCCGCGGTGTTGTAGTGCCTCGAGTATGTTTGTTGAGGCGCGTACTGTTGTTTTTTTCGCGATCATAAGGAAACGGAGCGCTTCGCTACTAAGTCACCTACAAAACAGCTCGAACAGCTTCCTGAAGGTATTGTCCGAGCGGTGGGATCTACCCCTGTTGCAGAGGTGGATGCAGCTTCATAGTAGCGCATCCCCTCGTATGATGTAATAATTTTGATGTAATAATTTTGTGTTGTTTTATTTTTATTGAATTCATTTTGGTTGACATGTGTATATATTTCAATTTTATTTTATTTTATTTGTTTGAATTACATGTAACTATGTATGTATGTATTTGATATTTCTTGACATGGGTATGTAAGTATTTTAATTGTATTGAATTTTAATGAATTTAATCTTTTGAGTATTATGTTATTGTTTATATTGTAATCGTAATGAAATTTAATGTAATGGACCTTGTCTGAAATAAATAAATCTTTATTATTATGTGAACACGACGTCGTCTTCACATAATTTTATTCTAGGTACATACTTAGAATAAAATTACCATTCTTATTACAACAGGTATTTACAAATTAAGAAATAACAGATCTATAAATTACATTGATGGATAGGTACACACGGCTACACATACTGATCAAGCTATACATTTCCAGTATAAGCTGACCTCGCATTGTACGGAAATCCATTAAAATAATAAAATTACACTTATACAAACTTAAATGGTTTTATTATTAATATGATAACATATATACATTGGATAACTTATTATACTAAATTAACTAAAAAGAGTAACTATACCAATAAATACATATAAAAACAAAAGGACGTTAGGCGTCGAATTCGTCCGCATCGCTGTCATCCGGAATGTCATACTTAAATTACCATTTGGATTTTTCCACATTGCGCCAATTATGTTTACGTACCATGTACTCGTAATAGGGGGCAAGCCACTTGCCATCAAGGTGTCATCAAGTGAGAAAAACCTAATGGAAAAGCCAAATAACACTGCCCAACCTAGGACGCGAACCTAGGATCTCATGCTCACCACTAGATCAACGAGGCAGTCGACATTTGATATAAGTAGGTATCTATTCACTCATTTTATATTCTACATAGCCAAGTACCGAATTAGATGTGTGGAGGCAGATAAACAACAACATTACTGTAATAAATCAGTTGCACACAAATTGCAAGGCTGAACTTGTTACTAACCTACGTGAAAATAATAAGTAAGTTCAGAGTAAGCTCTAAAACCTATTGTTTATAGAACCAAATTGATATGCTCATACTGATAATAGATCTTTACATAAATCTCTCGCTAGTTTAATGTGCAGAATATTAAACAATACTGAGTTTTGACGATTATTTTCCTTATTATTATTAAGCTCACTTTAAATAGGTACTATAAGTATTTTTTTTGGTTGAAATGTTTTAATTTACTGGCGTTTTGTTTTGTATTTAATAAAAATTTTTCTTATAATGTTTGCATGTCTAGTTTAGGGTAGATTGTACAGGGTCACAGGGATCAATTTTTTTTTTATATACCTTTATTTATGTACCTGCTTTCTAAACAAATAAACGTTTATTTATATTATTGTTTATTTATTTAGATATTTTAATTGAATAAATGAATAGATTCTGAAATCGGCCAATGAAAGTTGAGCCTGAAAAAAGCGCGAAATTAAAAAAAAAGAAGACTTTTTATCGCTATAGGTAATGCGATAATTCTTAAAATAAAATAAAATTTCAATTAAGTATCAACACTAATTATCGCACTATGTACAAGGATAAACAATTAAACAGTCTTGTTTTTTTTAAAAATTTCACGCATTTTTTCAATTCATTTCTTTGGCCAGACTCTATATGTCACACAGTTACCAAGTTCTGCACTTATGGACAACATGAATGTCTTTGTCCAGACTAGGACAAAGATGTTATGTAGTCTACAGCTTCAAAGATAAGGAAAAACAGGGAGCCGACTGCCTAGTTGCAGTCTAGTGGTTGTGGTGTGCCTGCAGGCTGAGAATGGGACTTGGTTCGATGTGCAGCACCACAATTACCGAATTGTGTAACACACTTTCATTCACAATCTGAATGATTTTGAAGGTAATTCCTTAATCTCCCATTGTTTCATATGTATGAAAAATTCGTCTGCTCGACAACGCAATTAACGCAATGAATGTTGTTGAGTTGTTAAAATGAAAGGCGTTGCAATTTTGTCCAGAAAAATGTAGATGTAGGTGACTAAAGGTATAGCTCTGTCAACCTCTTCAAGGAATAGAGGCGTGATGTTATGATAATAATAAAATCAATCAATCTACCTTGCCTTTTCCCAACTATGTTGGAGTCGGCTTCCAGTCTAACCGGATGGAGCTGAATACCAGTATTTCACATGGAACGACTGCCTATCTGACCTCCACAACCCAGTTACTGGGAAACATGATACCCCTTGGTACGACTGGTTGTTAGATTTTTGGGCTTCTAACGACCCGTAACGACTTGTTACGTGCTTTCCATCACCGAGGGGTCTCGGTATGTTAAGATGGTCACCCATCCATGGACTGACCGCGGCAAGCGTAGCTT
The DNA here is from genome assembly GCA_949152455.1 of Lithophane leautieri. NCBI lineage: Eukaryota > Metazoa > Arthropoda > Insecta > Lepidoptera > Noctuidae > Lithophane > Lithophane leautieri. The sequence goes on from OX424478.1 coordinate 14,084,386, forward strand.
AACCTGATCAATCGACCCGTGCCATGAGTCCCAAAATAAACAAAATAATAAATAAAATGTCACAACAAAACTTCTTATCCAGTACTTTCACTAATTTAAGGTGTACCAGCCATATGTTAGCCAAGAAAGGGTTGAGCAAGTGCTACCTGTGGGGTTTGGGGCAAGAAAGGGGGAGAAGGGGTGGAGGGTAGGATTTACACCCCTCATTTGTTTGCGATGACCCCCGAGCACTATCTCCTTAGAGCGCCTTGGTATCGCCTTGGCTTAAGCGTCGCTTACATTATTATGTTTTTGGCGCTTTTCGGCTCATTTTATCTATCTATGAATATTGGTTTTCTGGAAAGTCTATTTGTAGGTTTTTTTCGTGCTGGGGAGTAAAGCTTTCTAGGCGAATAGCAATGTGGGGGCGGTTACCCAGCCCAACTTAGTAACCAGTTAAGTGGGATAATATTATTATTGATCAATGCAATATTTAGATATAAAAATCACCTTTTTATAGAAATGAACAAGAAATTTTAATCTCCTAACATGCCACAGTGTTCTCACTTACGTCATCACCGTCATCAACAGCCTACAGAAGTCCACTGCTGGACATTGGTCTCTCCAATTGCACGTCATACATCTCGATTCTCGGCAACTCTCATCCAGCTGGTACCAGCCACCCTGCGAAGATCGTCGCTCCACCAGCCTGAGGGCGTCCTACCTTACATTTGTCGACTAATTTACCTACTTGTAATTGAAGGACGCGATTTAAGGTTGAAAATGAAGGATTCTTTAGGCTCTTTTTTTAACGTTTGTTCCGCGATTACTCCGCCAATTATGAACCGATTTTGATGATTCTTTTTTTGTTTGATAGGTGAGAGCTGCAGAGGTCCCCCTCTGAGGTGGTCCCATATAAACTTTATTAACTTTGCTTGCGTAGTTTTTGAGTTAGCTTCAATATACGTATTTTTCCCACTTATTTACAATTTGTGAGGGCTATGTGAAGACACATTAAATTGAATATAGAAGACATAAAGTCATGAACTAAAAAGAAAACATTTTTTAATGAGGCCATGTTGGATATCAAATGAAAGGGCTTAATTGGCACATTTCAAAAATATATTTAATATAAACCCAAATATTGCTTGTTTATATCTATCTTTTTAGTTGACTTTTTTGTCGTAGTTGGGTTTTAGTTGTATGACTTCCTTTTTTTTTTGCTAGTCGTCCTTTAAAATAAAGGACGGCTTTAAACACCGCGGATTTAAACACCCCTACATAAGACCACTCATTTCTGATACCCACTGTATAGCAAGAGATAATAACTATTAGATATTCTGCGGCATAACACTAAAATTATCTAAGAGACAAACCTTTCAAAAGTACAACCAACATCAATGTAGTTAACGTTCACTTTACATCGTTTTAATATTAAGTCTGCTGGCAATATTTACGTCGGTTATTAGCGGCGACGACAACAGTGCCACTTACCCTGAAGCTCTCGTACAAAGATTGGAGGCTCTTAAGCGATCTTATAATCTTATGCAAGTTCGGATAATGGCGCAACTTAGTGCAGTTTTAAAGATTTCTATAAAAGTGTATTGGAAAACTTTATTTATTTATTTATATATACCAGTCTTATCGTCTTACCAAGAGGTATCGTATTACCCAATTACTAGGTTGTGGAGGTCAGTTAGGCAGTCGCTCCATGTAAAATATTGGTATTCAGCTGCATCTGATTAGACTGGAAGCCGACCCCTGCATAGTTGGGAAAAGGCTGGGCAGATTGATTGATTCGATTGTATACAGGAAAGTACATACAGATACGGAAACATAACTTTTGAATACAAAGGAGCTTAAAAATTAAAGAGGTAAAAGAAAAAAGCTTTTTTGTTTGTATTAGTATAGATAAGACAGTTATAATAAATTATTGTAACGCTCAATGAAGGGTTCCGTATCTCCGATGAAAATTGACCATTCAATCAATTTTTTCGTCCATATAGTCTATTTTCCTCAATTTTCCTAAATATCTTTAAAAGTATGTATTTACTCGTCTAAACGACCGGGTGGCACACGCCTAAACCAAAAATGACGTTATAGCTACATTAGCGTACATTTCGCACCTCCGCTCAAATAGTGTCACAACTCAAAAAAATGTAAAACCTTTTTTATTGTACCATTTGTTTCAGAAAACTTCAAAATCTTATCTCAGATTGTGTCATACTTATGGTTTAAATATTTATACCGAGATGGCACTAGTGTCAATATAATGTTAAACGAAAGTTTCTTTGGAAAGTTAAATTTCAAACACCTTTTTCTCGAAAGTTTGATTTTTTGACTTACGACACTATTTGAGCGGAGGTGCGATTTGGAGGTTAAAATTATTAAAAAAATGTGGTTGAGATCCTTGCAACAAGCCCTTTCATTTGTTAATATGTCACACGGTAAAGTTTGCATATTTTTTTTGAAATTTTCTGTTTTCGCCCCCCAAACGTGACCCCCATATTTAAAATTCATTTATTTACGTTACACTTCTGTGTTTGGGTCAAAGAAATACAACTTAATCGGTCCATTGAATTCGGAGCAAATTGGTTGTGACACGAGTCATTTTATAAGGGTTTTTTCGCGATTTTTCCTTTAGAGGTACGGAACCCTAACAATAAAAATTTTTTTTGTTTAATATTGATAATAATTAAGGTAGATTCAAATTTTTATTTTTATTATATGTGTATCAAAATGCGTATGTATCCTTCTTCTTACATATTATAAAACAAAGTCCTCTGCCGCTTCTGTCTGTCGTCCTGTACGCGATAAATTCAAAAAGAACTGCACCGTTTTTAGCTGTTTACACCAATGAATAGAGTGGTTCTCAAGTAAGGTTTTAGTATATAATAACCGAGATCATGGCGGGCGAAGCCGCGGGCATCAGCTAGTATACAATTGACACAGCTAAGTATTTACACTAAGAACTAAATTAAATGACTAACTAACTGATGTCCATTATACCATTGGGCATGTGTAACCTTGCATTCGCTTAATGTGTAATTTAAAATTAGTTTACTAGTCTACCTACTGCGTGCATCTCCATTTTAAATACCCATTAGGTACATGACACGTATCTCGTAGCCGAAAGGCGTGCCTTCAATACATCTGTATTTAGATCATTGAGTAAGACGCTAAGGCTTCAGTACACTACCAGTCGTCGTACCTAACAGTCGTGTAACATGAGCTTCAAGAACAAAGTGGTCCTCGTCACAGGAGGCAGCGCCGGCATCGGTGCAGCCACCGCTGAACAATTCGCTAAAGCAGGTGCTAGCATCGCCATCGTTGGCAGAAACGAAGCCAGGCTCAAGGCAGTGGCCCAACGCTGCGAGAAACATAGCGCTCCGACCCTCATCATTAAAGCTGACGTCGCCAATGATGCAGAAGCGAAAACTATCGTCAAAAAAACAATTGAGAAATTCGGGAAACTCGATGTCCTTGTTAATAACGCTGCCATACTGAAGGTCACGTCGCTCACAAGTCCAGATGTGATGCAAACGTACGATGAAGTGCTGGGCATCAATCTGCGGGCTGTGGTCCACTTGACGAGCTTGGCGGCGCCATACTTGACGAAGACTAAGGGCAACATCATCAACATTTCGAGCATACTCGCCACAACGTACGTACAAGCGTCACAGTTGATGATGTACTGTGTTTCTAAGGCTGCTCTGAAGCACTTCACTCACGGAGCGGCGTTGGAACTGGCAGCTTCAGGCGTCAGAGTGAACATAGTGAGTCCAGGCCCCGTTCGCACTAATATGCTACAGGGTTTGGTAACTGATAAGGTTTGGGAGGACAATTGTAATGCAACTGCTCTTCAGAGGATCTCCGAACCAGAGGAAGTAGCTGATGTGATAATGTTCCTGGCTAGTGATAAAGCTAGAGGTGTGACAGGCTCTAATTATGCTGTTGACAATGGCGTGCTGCTGAAGTTTTAAAAAGTTGTACAGTGGTGTCATCACGTTTTCTTGATTTTTATTCTATTTACATTTTAGTTGGACAGCAACAGATAGTTTTGTATTCATGTATCTCAGACCGAAGAAAAAACCAAGACAGAGCGCTGCGAACAATACAGTGAAGCATGCCAAAACTACACCTCCGCTCTGTGCACACACGCTCACACGCACACATTTACAACCATTTACAATCAAACTACACCTCACTAAGTGCACACATTTTTGCGAAACCGGCACGTCACCTCACGTCACTGTTGACAGCGCTCTGTCTTGGTTTTTTATTTTTTCTGAGTCATGAACTTGAATCTTGAAATCAAATGTTTTAGTACCTATACATGCTTTAAAATATATAATTATAATATGCTGGGGAGTTTGTTGCGCCAGTTCTTCACAACTAAAGCACTAGGAAGTGGCGGAAGTTGGCGTTTTGGGGGACTTTTTTCTGTAATTTTGACGTTCGAAAAGTGCTGATTCTCAGCCTAGTTCAAACTATAAATGACTTTTGATTTTGATTATGGTTTTTTTTATGTCGGTACTTTTTATTTTCATACAAGGTAATTATATATTTATATAATATACAGTGTTATCTAGCGAAGGGCGTTTCCGTTAACCTGCAATAATATAGCGTCTATAATGTAAAAAAAAAAAACCATTAAAAAGTTTTTGAATTTTTTTTATAGTATTCACAAAAAATATTAAATTGATACGGAAAAGAAACACACACACACTTGTCACACTTGTCTTTCTACGTTGAAATACAAGTGTGTGTGTTCAGTGTTTCTTTTACGTATCAATTTAATAGTTCTGTGAATATTTCACTAGTTATACGTGTAACAGAATAAGCGCAAGACCTGAAAGTAGTTTGCTCAGAATCGGCTTCTGAATCGATTTCCGTCATTATTTATATATGTTAAGTTTTCATGTAAAAATCTTTTAACTTAAATTAGAACCACTGCGTCATAACAAAGTAATAAGATATTTTGTTTAAGGAAATTTAATCCTTATCTCAAAGGAATAAAGCCTATTTAAATGCATAACCAAATTTGTTATGCGCTCATAGCTATCCTATGTGTAGTGCGCGTTAAATAAAATATTTAATTTAAGGTGTGTTTAATTTAATTAAATTAAAGCACAGATATTATTTTAGTCTTATAATTTAATATTCTAATTGGGGTGTATGAGCTCTTGCGTTTATTCCGTTACGCGTTGTATATATTTGTTTTTTTTTTTGTGGTTGTATTTTTTTAGCATGTTGTATGGACGCTATTCTATTGCGGGTTAGCGGGAACGCCCTTTGTTAGTTAACAGACTGTATAAGCTAACAGACTTTGTTTTTCATTTAATTAACTCCGGATTGCTACTGAAAAAACCTAATAGATCCCAATATCACTTGCCCCTGCAGAGGTGCAGTTGAAGCTAACGCCATTTTTAATCCTCAACCCATGAGCTCCTTGCCTTGTAACTTGCTAAATATAATATTAAACCAGCGATCTCTTCAGGTTCCAACGCATTTTTAATTTTGAAAGATTCGCCTATCTCTTTAAATGATCCCTTGACACCAGCTGTTGAAAATATTTCAGTTTTTACAGGTCCGGGACAGATATTGTTCACTCTAACCCGACCGGCGCCAGTTCCAAAGCAGCGCCAAACATAAAGTGATCAAGACCTGCCTTCGAAATACAATATGGCATGTACTTCGGGTTCCCGGCGTAATAACGTCCTAGGATACTGGATACATTGATAACATTACCCTTGGTCTTAACAAGGTAAGGAGTTGCCAACATAGTAAGACATACGCAAGCGCGGAGGTTACAAGCCAATGCCATAGGTCCTCATTATATCCCCCTTGAAGAGTGATCCAAAAGTTAATATTCCAGCATTGTTGACGAGTACGTCTATTTGGCAGAATTTTGAGATTGTGTAACAAACTAGTGTCTCCAGTTGATTATCTTTGGTCACGTCGCATTGAAACCCTAGTGCACTGGCGCACAGCTTTACCTGGCATTCTTTACTGATTTTACAGGCGTTCTCTTTGTTTATATCTGCGACGACTATTTTAGCGCGCTGCTTGGCGAACGCTCTCGCTGTAGCAGCTCCAATACCTGTACCACCACCTGTGACTATAACGACTTTGTTTTCTTAGCACATCCCTGTCTGCTGTCGATAGAGCAGTTTAGAGGCTGCTTTATCCAAACCGGAGTAATGAAATTACACGGTAACTGTAGGGTTTTAATTTTTCGGCAAAACATTCTGTCCAATAATTGATACGACTTACCTTATTCTACTAAATAATTTTCGCCAATAGTTTGTTATTAAATCGATGTCTGACAGTTTATAAAAAAGCAAGCGGTCAAGGCATTTGGTAGTATTTATATACAACAAATCTATACTATTATTATAAAGCTGAAGAGTTTGTTTGTTTGTTTGTTTGTTTGAACGCAATAATCTCAGGAACTATTGGTTGAAATTGAAAATTCTTTTTGTGTTGGATAGTCCATTTATAACATCACGCTATATAACATCACGCTACGACCAATAGGAGCGGAGCATAAATGAAAAATGTTGCAAAACGGGAAAAAATATTCCTTTTTGAGAGCTTCCGTTGCGTGCACTGCGAAAACGGTTTAAGTTACGCAAATATCATGTATGATGGAATTGTTCCTCTTTAAAAGTTCTAAAAAAAAGTCCGCGACAGCATATGTCTATCTTTTAAGATTGACTCACTATAACCTTTTTTATGGTAATCAAATTTGTTCGAAATTAATGCATTATTCGCGTAGGAGTTTTATCAACATTATATTAATGCTTATTCAAATAAATAGTTTTAACATCAAGGGTATTTATGTAGCTGTAAAATACTTTTAAATTAATTCTAATCGGACGTTTCATTTCGAAGTTATCACGAAATGCAATACGCGAACCGTTCAACGCCGGCGCTGCGCCGCCGCGACTTTCCATACTCTAGAGAGCATAAGATCGGCACATGGGCAGACCATGATTTGGAATAGGTCATAGGATACGTTTTATCCCTATATTCCCACGGGATCGAGACCTACGTGCGTGAAACCGCGGGGCACAGCTAGTAAATAATATTAATATAAGAAGACACATATTACAAAACACTACAATTATGAAGGTGGATTTAGACCAAACGAATATATAACCAGAACAAGAATAAAGCTTGTAAAAAGAGAATTCTTTTCTTGATATTATTGACATTGGAGAGACCAACGAAAGATGCTCTGTCCCTGTTTACACAGACAGACGGGATAGAATGTGCAAGTGAATTCACTCGTTTGGTCTAAATATACCGACGACGTACATCAATGTAGCTTTAATTTCTTTAGGGTCAGGTTTTGCTTCTTTATATATATATATAATTTAAAAACTAAAACTGTGGGTATACTTATAATTATGTGATTTCATCGTGAGTGAAATTCACAATGACGGAACTAGTAGAAGTAAGTAAACTAACACATTCAATAATCAACTCCTAATAGTCCTAATCAAATGGGTAAATATCAAAATCTACTAAAAAAAAACCTGTTTAGAACAAGCAAATAACGTTGGTTAGCATAACGATTTATTTAACGAGTTCATAAGACTCGTCAGATGATGATTTAGCTATTTGAGACGATGTATAAGCCGTGTTGGCTTAGTATGCTAACCAATTTCAAGACGCGAAGTTGTTCAACATGTTTGCCAACAAAGTGGTCCTAGTTACGGGCGGTAGCTCCGGCATCGGAGCGGCTACTGTGGAGTTATTTGCCAAGGAGGGAGCTTCTGTAGCCGTCGTCGGAAGAAACGAAGACAAACTAAAGGAAGTCGCTAAACGTTGTGAGCAGCATGGAGCCAAAACCCTCGTTATCAAAGCAGATGTCTCCAAAGACGAGGAAGCTAAGACCGTTGTCCAGAAAACTGTTGACAAGTTCGGAAAACTCGACGTTCTCGTCAACAACGCTGGCATTGTGCGGTTTGCGAATATACTGCAACCAAATCTATTACAGAACTACGATGAGGTCATGAACACGAATCTGCGCCCTGTCATCCACATCACCAACTTAGCGGTCCCACATCTCATAGAAACAAAAGGCAATAAAAGTCAAAGTCAAATAATTTATTTCAAAAAGGCACATAAAAGGCACTTTTGAACGTCAATGAAAAACAAACAAAGAAATAGAATTGATTCTAGTTGCCCATTCCAAAAGGTAGATTTCGTATGGAGAAGAATGGGCAAGAAACTCCACCGTTACTCTTTTCAAAAATGTTTACAATATTTTGTATACATGCATTATATAATTATATGTGAAGACCATGCACCCACAATAAGATTACTGTCCCACAAAAGGCAAAAAAATAAAAATTATAAATGGAGCAATGACAAATAAATCAGTTATGTGATAGGTACATGGTGCTCACATATTTACAAACATTGTAAAAGTATACGATATTACAATATTCCTAACATCTTTACAAGTAATACTAATAAGTCAGTGCGTGATTCCATGCAATCACAGAGTGTAAAAATCTATGACATACAAATAATAAAATATACAACTAAATTAGCAACCAGTTTGATTTTGTCCAGACTCTAAATTGTCCTATGGAGCAAGACCAGCATGTTTCCAAGCATTCTTATCCTGGATATAATCCTCTAATTTGTAATAAGCTTGTTTACAAAGTGTACTTTTTATATGAGTTTTAAATTTTCTTTCATTTAATTGCAATATATCACAAGGTATTTTGTTATAGCATTTAACGCAGTACCCCATAAAAGATGTTTGTACTTTAGCTAATCTGAAAAATGGTTGATCTATTTTATCTTTAATATTAGTTGAATTAACTTATTACTAGCTTAAATAAATATTATGTACAGACTAACTATTTATATATATACAACTCTCTTAGTTAAAAGTAACTATACAAAAAAAAACAATATACTAGAATATAGCGTCGAAAAATTCCTCCGCATCGCTGTCGGCTGGTAATGTACCCAAGAGACTGGCGGCATTGCCACGTTGTATGGCAATGCTTATCCTCTGACCAAGGTAAAAGCCAGCCCTTGGGTCACGGGAAGTGTCAAATAGCCGTTTGGAAATTTCATCAAACAAGCTATGAGCACTCGGACCCCACGGCCCTAGGGTTTCAACCCCAAACGGCTCGAAAATATAATTCGCTATAAGGCTGTTATACTTTCGCCGCTTGAGGTTTTCCGCAGCCTCAGCAGCAGCGCCAGCACAGCACGCCGAGCCAGGAAGGTGGGATGGCGCAAGGGTATCGACGCATGTTGCGTCCCACACTAAAGGCCTACCCACCTTCCACGGGAATAAGGACATGCCGTCCGGTCTCTTGCCATCGTTGCGTGCCAAGCCGTTAGGTTCTAATACAGCTGGAACGCCAGCGGTGACAAGGGCTCGTCGGATGATGTCATTAATTTCCGCGTGCCGCGCTAAGCGACCCGCACTTCGGCTGCAAGACAGGCCGTGGTGTCCGAGGCTGTTGACAACTTCACCGCAGTGACAGCGATGAGGAGAACAACACGGGGCTCCTAGTCGCAGGGAAGCAGCGATGCGGAAGGTAGTGTCGTCGAACAAAGTTCCAAGGTTCGATGACGGTAGTGCATGAAGCCACAGTCCCGACTCCCACTTACCCACAGCCAGCAGGCGCGCACGCTCCGCAGTAGTAGCAGACGTGTCAAGTAAGTTGTTCTGTACTACTCTGCAGAGCGGCTCATCCCACCGTCTCTGGGAAGATGGATTGTCGGGCGGATCTGAATTCGGGCAAGCGAGTCTCCAGGCATCTATAGCCTCGGTGAGGCACGGCACGTCAAAATCAATCAGTGTGGAAGCTAGGATTTTCCTGATTAATTTCTCAGTACCGTGAACCGAGGATATGAAAGCCGGTAAACTAATACTAGAAATTTTGCGGACGCCGAGGCCTCCCATACGTATGGGAAGAGTAGCTTGTGCCCAAACTCGGTCGTCCATGGCCACATTTAAGATCAAAGTTAATGTATGACGGATAATTTGGTCCATTTTGTCTAAAAGATGGGTGTGCTTCCATAAATGGGAAGCGCGAAGGAAATATGTTAATTTAGGGCCGAAACAACAGTAACGGATTAAGGTTATGGCCGAATGCATGTTAATTTGGAGCAATCTCTCCGAAACGTCATTGAAATTTTGAATTTTTTCCTCAATAAAAATAGGGAAGGAGTCCTCAAAGATAGGTGACCCAAGGAGACGAAGAGAGTTTTTTTCGATAATTTTGATCTCAGGGGCTATTGCGTTAAATTTCGGAAGTGTCAGGTGTCTGTCAGTACTGTCCGCTAAGTATAGTTCACATTTCGAAAGGTTGAGTTCAAGGCCAATGGCATGGAGTTCATATTTTAGGAATTTAAGGTCATTAAAAACAGTTTCTACGTCGCCTCCCAAGGTTCCATCATCGAGGTACCAAACATTGAATTTGGAATTTAGCTGTCGAATAATTGGGTGAATGGCTAAACTAAAAATCACTGGCCCGAGGGGGTCACCTTGTTGGCAGCCAACAGCAGATTCTAGAAGGTTGTCCCGAAACAGTAATTTAGAGGGGTGTCTGTAACATTGCCAAAGAAAACTATAGATTTGGGGTATTTCTTTTTCAGTTTCTGCAAGCAAGGTGTCCCTATTAACAGAATTATCATTATTAATTATTATTTTATCTTTATTTCTAGTATTAAAATTATGTCTGTCACTTATTTTCTTAAATAGATTTAAATTTTTTCTTACATACATAATATTCTCATAAATAAATTGGCAAGGTACCGTCATAATATTAATCCTTTTAAATAGTTCCCTGAGAGATTCGCGGCGACATAGATTATAAATGGCTCTGACAGCTCTCTTTTGCAAAATAAAGATGGATTCAATGTCAGCAGCCCGACCCCACAGTAAAATGCCATACGACATAATGCTGTGGAAGTAACTGAAATAGACCAAACGCGCGGTTTCTACATCTGTTAACTGTCTTATCTTTCTGACAGCATAAGCGGCCGAGCTTAACCGCCCCGCAAGAGATTTTATATGAGGTCCCCACTGTAATTTCTCGTCTAGCGTGATACCCAGGAAAACTGTTTCATTAATAAACTCTAGTTTTTCTCCATTCAATATGATGTCACATTCGCTACTTCTAACATTAGGTAATGTAAATCGAATACATATCATAAATATATCTAGTATTGCATCTACATCAGCTAAGATACCAGGACTGATGTCTTACAGCATTTCCAAAGCTGGTATGGATCATTTTACGAGGTTTGCTGCTCTGGAACTGGCTGCTTCTGGCGTGCGCGTGAACTCTGTCAATCCCGGACCTGTTATAACTGACATTGTGTCAAGTGTTGAAATGGCTCCAGAAGTAGTCCAGGTTAATAATATAGCGAGCAAAACATTATTAGGAAGATCTTCAGATGCTGATGAGATTGGTGATATAATTCTGTACCTAGCCAGTGACAAGGCTAGGAGTGTAACCGGGTCGTGTTACGTTATTGATAACGGTTTCTTGCTGAAGTAGACCTTTTTATATATCTTGGTGATTATGTTTATATTTAAAAGGCTGTTTAAATTTTTATTGTGAACAAATGCATGTGTTTGAAAAAGTTTTCATCAACTAATCTAACCCATTTTTTTCAACCTTCATAAACGACCATAATAAAACATATTTTCCAGTTTTGCTATTGCGTGTAAATACCATTGTGATTACATTTGAATAAATAATGAATATTAGTTGCTTATTAATTGTCCAACTGAGAAAGCTTCATTCACTTTGATTACGAAATAATGTTACTTATGTAGTAAAAATTCGCCATAATGATTTTCTTCACCGTATTTTCATTGATTATTTTGATCGTTTTAAATATTTCTTCACTCTTGGTGCAAATAAGCAGACGCGAAAAAGAATTTTTTTTTGTTAATGTTATTATTTTGTTGAAATATTCTTAAGTTGAAGAAAAAGACCTACCGTACCACCAGGGGTACGGCCAGGGGTACGGTGGGTCTGCAGTGAAATAAATCATAGGAAGCTTCTCAAAAACTGTCAACTAGCTTACTATACCTAACTATAACTTTATATGTCTGGTAATTGTTATCTATATACCTACATACTTTTACACATACATAAATGCATACATAAACTCACGCTTTCTTCCCTTGGGGGCAGGCAGAAACTACAGAACACCACCTGCTACGGGCCTTACATACTCCTTTTGCCTCGTTTACGTTCATAAACCTGATCCGCACCTGATCTTTCTGAAGAACATCACCAATAAGGTCACTATTATGTTCGTTACTTTTTAATATTCGTTAATAATAACCGAAGACCTCCACCGATATACTTGAGGAAGCAAGGAGGATCTAGCTAAGTAGACAGTGTATTAAGGAATTAATTGTGCAAGCGGTATTCCTGAACAAACATTACAGAATGCAATCCCATGGCGTTGTACACAACAACATATACACAAACTAAAAAGTGACACATACGTAGGTTAGGTTAAATACAAATCAAAAACATATAAAAGAAATAACAAAATTAGCATACAAAATAACACTTGTTATTATACAAACTGCAAGTAAGAGAAGAAAAAAGAAATAACTAATAGTTATCTTTCATCCATCTTCTCACATCTCTCTCAGAGCAGTGGTGGCCCAGAGAGCAGTGCTGGTGGCCCAGAGAGCAGTGGTGGCCCAGAGAGCAGTGGTGGCTCAGTAGAGCAGTGGTGGCCCAGTAGAGCAGTGATGGCCCAGAGAGCAGTGGTGGTCCAGTGGTAACGACCACGACTTTAGAGTTGTAGGTCGTAGGTTCGAACCCTGACAGGCGATTTACTTTGCGTAAATTATTTCATCGCCACTGATCTCAAAACGGTGAAGAAAAACATCGCGAGGAAACCGGCATGTCCTAGAACCAAAAAAGTCGAAGACATGTGACATCTACCAAACCGCACTGGGCGCGCGTGGTAGATTAAAAAGTCCACTCCCTCTCGAAAAGAGGAGGCCTGTATCCCAGCAGTGGGAACATTATAGGCTGGTAATGCATCTTCTCACAAAAACTTTTATTAGGATGCTCCTGTCTCTGGAGCTCTGACCGCCAGTCGCACCAGTAGCAATAGCAAAATATAGGCAAATAACATACAAATAAATGTTGACCTTGACTCTTTGGTCTATCAACCATCAAGTCACAAGTCACAAACAAGATTTTTAGAAAACCGGTTTCATAACAACAATCGAAACCACACGCACACACAGACACGCTTCAGGTATAGCTACTGCAAGTGCACTCGCGACTGGCATTTGTTTGAGATCGCCGTACGTACGCGTCTATGTGTGCGTGCGCCGGTTTCCGTTCGTTGTATGGAACCAATAATCCGTACAGTACATCTTTTTCTTAATATCCCTCGGTAAACTTCGTGTTTCGTCAGTCGTCGCATTTCTATCAGTTGCCCTTTCCACTAGGTGCAGACCGGACGCTCTCAATCGACTTGGAAATATATAGAGTTGTTAATACTCTTTTAACTTAATCATCATCTGCCTAGCCTTTTCCCAACCATGTTGGGGTCGGCTTCCACTCTAACCGGATGCAGCTGAATACCAGTATTTTACATGGAGCTACTGCCTATCTGACCTCCACAACCCAGTAACTGGGTAATTCGACCCCTTGGCAAGACTGGTTGTCAGACTTTCGGGCTTCTGACGACCCGTAACGACAGTCAAAGATCCACAAATGACAGCCGGGACTAAAACGCTTTAACGTGCTTTCCGAGACACGGAGGAGTCTCGATATGTAAAGATGGTCGCCCATCCATGGACGAACCCCGGCAAGCGAAGCTTAACCTGATGAATCAACCCATGCGGCTATTATTACTTAGCCACGAGCTCCTCCTCCTCTCTCTTTTAACTTAATATATTTTATTTTTAAAATGGATGGAAATAGTTTAAGTTGATATCATAATTTTACAGCTTTATATAGCTCACACGGAAATTAAAACAAAACAACAATAAAGTACTTAGTTCTGTTTTTTTTTTTATCCACGATAAATCTAATAATTGATGGATATGGGAGATGAGGGACATTAAGAAAATAGTTGTACTGTACCTATCTATATTGTGACCGAATCTCTAATCTTCGTCAAGGTTGACTTGTTTACCGTTTGTTTGTCTATCAATATGTTTCCATCCGTAACTGAGAAATATACCTATTATCACTGTCGCGGTGGTCCTGTAGTCACAAGATCGACTTTTGCTGTCCAGCACGCATAGCATGACCTTTATAGAAACTGGTTTTGACGACGGAAGAATAGACAAAATGTCAGATTGTTAGTCTGGTTCGATCCCGGTCATGCTTTATTGGGCTTTACACACTGTTATCTGCTCAATCCAGTCAGAGTGATAAGAGTTGAATAGCTCCATTAACACGCTGGCATTGTAGCAATTTTAGAGCGGTCATAAAAAACTAGAAGGTAGAATAGTCGATCTATTCTGTAAAAATCTTATGGCATTTTCATACTTAGGTAGTACTTGATGCTTTTGCATAATTAGGCAGCACAGACAGACAGACAATAATAAAAAATATTTATAGTTACCGTACATACTTTCATATGCATTTAGTAAAAAGCTGCTATTTTGACATTACAAACAGACACTTTATTTATTTGTATGTATATATAAATAAATAAACGCTGAGTCAAGTGAATCGGAAATAATAGTGTATCATAGTTATTGTCGTCACACATCTAATCATTTGCCAATCATTCAATTGATAGACGATGATTGAGTTTATTTTGGACGATAAAAAGACATATTTAAACAGTTGTAGCTTAGTATGCTAATCAATTTGAAGTCGTGAAGTTGTTAAAAATGTTTGCCAAAAAAGTGGTCCTAGTTACGGGCGGTAGCTCCGGCATCGGAGCGGCTACTGTGGAGTGTTTTGCCAAGGAGGGAGCTTCTGTTGCCTTCGTCGGAAGAAACGAAGACAAACTAAAGGAAGTCGCTAAACGTTGTGAGCAGCATGGAGCCAAAACCCTCATTATCAAAGCAGATGTCTCCAAAGACGAAGAAGCTAAGACCGTTGTCCAAAAAACTGTTGACAAGTTCGGAAAACTCGACGTTCTCGTCAACAACGCTGGCATTGCGCGGTTTGCGAATATACTGCAACCCAATCTATTACAGAACTACGATGAGGTCATGAACACGAATCTGCGCCCTGTCATCCACATCACCAACTTAGCGGTCCCACATCTCATAGAAACAAAAGGCAATATTATAAATATATCTAGTATTGCATCTACATCAGTTAAGATACCTGGACTGATGTCTTACAGCGTTTCCAAAGCTGGTATGGATCATTTTACGAGGTTTGCTGCACTGGAACTGGCTGATTCTGGCGTGCGCGTGAACTCTGTAAATCCCGGGCCGGTTATAACCGACATTGCGTCAAGTATTGAAATAACTCCAGAAGTAGTCCAGGGTAATAATATAGCAAGCAAAACATTATTAGGAAGATCTTCAGATGCTGATGAGATTGGTGATATAATTCTGTACCTCGCCAGTGACAAGGCTAGGAGTGTAACCGGGTCTTGTTACGTTATTGATAACGGTTTCTTGCTGATGTAGACCTTTTTATATATCTTGGTGATTATGTTTATATTTAAAAGGCTGTTTAAATTTTTATCGTGAATTAAATTTTTATTGTGTTTTATTTGAAAAACTTCTCATCAACTAATCTAACCCATTTTTTTTCAACCTTCATAAACGGCCATAATAAAAAATATTTTCCAGTTTTGCTATTGCGTGTAATACCATTGTGATTATATTTTAATAAATAATGAATATTAGTTGCTTATTAATTGTCCCGCTGAGAAAGCTTCATTCACTTTGATTACGAACAACACTTACTCAATAATGTTACTTATGCAGTAAAAATTCGTCGTAATGAATTTCTTCACCGTATTTTCATTGATTATTTTGATCGTTTTAAATATTTCTTCACTCTTGGTGCAAATAAGCAGATGCGAAAAAGAAAAAAAAATTTTTTTGCTAATGTTATTAATTTGTTGAAATATTCTTAAGTTGAAGAAAAAGACCCACCGTACAACCAGGGGTACGGCCAGTTGCACAAGTCCGAGGTCATGTGTTTTCATGGCCCTCGGAACGCGTCACCGTCGGGTTCCCAAATTACGGTAGGAGGGGTTCACATCGGCGTCGAGTCGACGATGAAGTACCTAGGACTCGTCCTCGAGAGCCGGTGGAACTTCGTGGAGCATTTCCGACGTTTGGCTCCCAGGCTGGACCGGGCTGGGGCCGCCTTGAGGCGGCTCCTGCCCAATCTAGGGGGTCCAAACGCCTCCTGCCGGAGGCTCTACGCGGGGGTTGTGCGGTCCATGGCCCTTTACGGGGCACCGGTGTGGGCGCGTTCCCTTAGGCTGCGACCAGCCCGCCGGTTGAACGCGTCCCAAAGGGTCATGGCCATTCGGCTGGCCCGGGGATACCGCACGGTCTTCCGTGAGGCGGCGAGCCTCCTTGCCGGATTACCGCCATGGGATCTGGAGGCGAAAGTCCTCACGCACATTTGGGAGTGGCGCGAGGAGGTGAAGCGCCAGGGCGTAACTCCGCTGCCGCGAGACATCGCGGCACAGCGGACAGAGCTCCGGCAGGATCTCATGGCGGCATGGAGAGTGCGACTGTCGTAACCCAGTGCTGGGCACGCCACAATTGCGGCGATAAGTCCGCTCTTTGAGGAGTGGCTAGAGAGGCGCCACGGCGTCCTCACCTTCCGTCTGACACAGGTCCTGACCGGACATGGCAGCTTCGGGAGGTTCCTGTGTAGGATTAGGCGGGAGGAAACGCCCGGGTGACACCACTATGCGGATCGCCCGGAGGACACGGTGGAGCATACGGTGGAGGTATGCCCTGCTTGGGCGGAGCACCGCCGTGTCCTCGTGGAGGCGATTGGCGGCAATGACCTCTCGCGTCCGGCCCTGGTCCAGGCCATGGTACGGAGCGAGAGGACATGGGAAGCCGTCACCTCCTTCTGCGAAGCAATAATGCTCGCGAAGGAGGAGGTGGAACGCGTGAGGGAAAGGCAAAGTTTGCGCCCTCACGCGCCTAACCGCCGCCGTTGGAGACGCCCTGGGCGTCGGGAATCCCAGGCGGATTCCCGACCACCATAGGCGCGGGCTTGCGGACGGCGAGCTACCCATTGCTCGCCGTCCGATAAGGACCAGGCCCGGGTCGATGGCACGTCGTGTACCACGCGCGCCTCAAAGAGATGTCAGCACAATTGACGGGGTCCGGTAGGACCAATGCCTGCCAGGGTTGCGAGAAAGTCCGAAAGGGATACCGGGACCTTGGCAACAGGCAACTGAAGGAACACGGGTGGGTTTTAGTCAGTAAAAGTCTGACACGTCCTTCCGCTCCGCCCAGAGCGGGAGAAGTCATTGGATGAATTCCCACTCCCAAAAAAAAAAAAAGGGGGTACGGCCAGGGATACGGTGGGTCTGCAGTGGAATAAATCATAGGAAGTTTCTCAAAAACTCACTTTGTTGGATTCTCAATGCTCGACTCAACACTGAAATTGAAACTGAAAAAGAATTAAAATATAAAATGCAATACGCGATGAAATCCCGCCGCGATATCGTCCGCGTGTACGTCGGCTACATAAGAGGTAATGAACTTACGCTATACAATTCGGATAACGAATATCGGGATCCAAAGTATCCAATGTCCTATTCCAGGTTATGGTCTAACCCCATGTGCCAAATTTCATCCAAATCCGTGTATCCGTTTTAGCGTGAAAGCGTAACAAACAAACAAATTCACTTTCGCGTTTATAATATTAATAATAATACAGTTAGGATTCGGATTAGGCTGAGAATCAGCACTTTTCAAACGCAAAAATTACATAAGACAGTCCCCGAAAAACGCCCACCCTTCACCACTTCTTAGTGCTTTAGCTGGGAAGGAGTGGCGCAACAAACTCCCCAGCAGTATCAATTGTACCAGTACCTACATACTCATAGTCAGTGAGATTCATAACCATTCCTTTCTACCCACGTTTCTACCACAGTCAGGCAATGAGCCAACACGTTCATGCTTACATAATTTTATTGTAAAAACAAACAACAAAATGTTAGTATCAGTTAGAAATACGTAACTGATACGATAACAATAATTAAATACTTGAATAACAAAACCTTGAAAATTAAGTATACACACGAGGCTTATGTAATTAATTCCTATCATAATGGATTGCAAGACTGATAATTAGGATAGCCACATTTTTACCCGACTACGGCGAAGAAAAAAGGACGGTTATGATTTTGACCGGTATGTATGTATGTATGTTTGTTCATCTGTTCCCTCCTATCTTCTAAACCACTCATCA
Source organism: Lithophane leautieri (assembly GCA_949152455.1). Classification (NCBI taxonomy): domain Eukaryota; kingdom Metazoa; phylum Arthropoda; class Insecta; order Lepidoptera; family Noctuidae; genus Lithophane; species Lithophane leautieri. Next base: position 14,102,775 of record OX424478.1, read on the forward strand.
CAATTTGACAAATGGGGTATCGTTGGAAGCGTCTTGATCGTCCGCTGGTTATAGGTTATGTGACGTCACATTAAATTGTTAGGGCATAAATCGAACAGATTACGTGTGACTCCGAATTTTTAATTTGTCTGTCTGTGGTGTCTTGTTTATACCTTTTTAGTCGTAGTTTTTTACCAGTTATGTTTAAGTCCCATGCAATAGAGGGTGAGCCTATTGGCAACAGGGTGCTACAGTACAATTCCTAATGGAAAGAGCCAATAAGACTTTGTCCGAACTGGGAGTCGAACCCAGGACCTCATGCTCAGCAGCAGCGCTTTCAACGACTAGACGAATAAGGCAGTCAATCGTAGCAATGTGTTTAAATAAGTCAATGACGAGAGATTTAATAGGTAGTTGTAAGTATGAGCATGACTGTCGTTATTTGAGTGGGAGATATCCAATCATATTATCTGATGCAACTGAATTAAATCATATTATACAAAAGTTGATAAAGAAATGTTCGATAAGGCCCACTTATTTTATTTATAACTAGGTGTGTTGTCTGCAGTGTGATAAGTGCCCAAAAGGCTGCCATTTCTGATTCCATGTCCTAAAAATTGGCCAGCCCTCTGGTCACGTGAGGAGTCGACCAACCGCTTGGCGATGTCCCGAAATACTCGATGAGCACCCGGACCCCACGGCCCTAGTGTTTCAACCCCAAACGGCTCAAACATATATAGGTCCCAATAACGTTGTTATATTTGCGCCGTTTGAAGTTTTCTGCTCTGTAGCAGCTGTAGCAGCTACCCCAGCACAGCCCGCTGTGCGGAAGATGGGATGGCGCAAGGGTGCCGACACAGGTTGCGTCCCGCACCAAAACTTCCAAGGCATTATGTTCTTGTGGCCAGCCATTGGGTTCTAATACAGCTGGCGACCCTATTGTTTTAACATTGGAAATAAAGCATTTACTGTATATATAACAACTATAACAACCACTGCGCAAATATAACAACCTTGTTGTTATATTTGCGCCGTTTAAGATTTTCTGCACCTGCAGCAGCCGCCCGAGCACAGTCAGTTTAAACTAACTGTGAGAAAAAAAATCAGCTGTTTCCTACATCGATGTTCGCATAGCTCGCCAAAATGTAGGGTACAGCTGATTTTTTTTGCACGATTTCTGTGTTGGTCCCTTATTGAAAGTTGTTCATAATGACAATGGCGTCTTAAGTCATTTCGTGTATGAATAGATAAACCTTGTATAAAACAGAAAATATCGGAAATACCACATTGTTCCGTAAATCAAGCAGCGGATGTTGGAGAAAAAAAAGGCCAGATTGAAGAGTGAGTGGGCTTCCCACGACTAATGAATGTACCCGGAGAGATGGGCAAAGATCGTCACAACCTGGTCGCCTGAGAGAGACTATAAATTGTCCTTGAGGTCGACCGCGGCTGATGTGACGATCTGAATAGGTTTGCAGGGCAGGCATGCCCGACTGTGTCCAGAATTGTAAAGGACAGACAGGTTTCGAAGAAGAAAAGGGTGGCTCAGTAGTGGTACACAATGGAAGCTACAAGAAAAGTCTCCTGACTTAGCCGGGAATCAACCCGGATCTTTCATTATTTGACGTTATATACCTACAATTGTAATTTTCACTATTTATTAATGGCTGTTGTGGGCAGGATATTATTTCAGATTTGTTACAGTTGTAGTGGCAACCATTACCATCTCGGAGCCGACCGATGAGTTAAATAGGTTTTTATGTTCATTATTTTATTTATCCTTTTTATAGATTCTTTTATATTTTGTGAATGAGAGCAGGTTGTAGACCATTTTCTATTTTGTTAATAATTTGACCGTAGTTTACGCCACAAATTTGAGCCAGTTATGCCTTTACCTTTGTCACTAGCTACATACAATATCAAATTAGCGATCTCAGTAGGTTCTGTTAATCGGGAGAGAGACATACTACTTTGCGTTTTATCTGTTTTTTTTTTCTTATCATCGTCAATAGCTAAACGAAATGGACCAGCACTGATTGTATTCACTCTCACTCCATGAGATGCTAGTTCTAAAGCAGTGTTTTTGGTGAAATCGATCATTGCAGCCTTTGATGTCCCGTATGCTATGTGTTGAGGTCTTGTGGTATTGCTTCTAGCCATACTCGACACGTTGATTATGTTTCCTTTAGTTTTAATGAGATGAGGAGCAGCGAAGCAGGTGATGCGGACAACACTTCGCAAGTTAATGTTCATCACTTCATCATACGTATTTAAGAAGTTGGCTGATAGAATACCAGCTTCTCTCAATATTCGAACGTTGTTGACAAGCACATCCAGTTTTCCAAATTTATCGATAGTTTTCTTGACAATTACGTCTGCTTCTACGTCTTTGGACACATCTGCTGTGATAACTAGTGTTTGTGCTCCTAATTTTTGAGCTACCGCATTTAGTTCAGCTCCGTTTTTTCCGACGATGGCTAATGAACCACCCTCTTTAGCTAATAACTCCGCTGTGAGCGCACCGATATCGTCAGTACCGCCTACGATCAGAATCACTTTTTGCGCGAAACTCATTGTCCCAACACCTCCCCAGTTACTGACTCGAGAACAATGATACAATAGAAGTATTTTACTCATGAATTTTATTAGTGAAATGGAAGCGTTATTCATAATATTACATTTTGAGGAGTTTAATCAAACGTTGGGATTTATCAGCACATAATTTAATCCATTGATTAAATCATTATAATCTGAAAGACTATTGAAGAATTAAGTTTTCGTGAACTTAGGTCTGACGACCTGACGACAAGACTATGAAGGAAGAATGTCATGACTTGACAGTAATATTCTACTGTCAGTGATTTATTATCATTGTACACACTGCTACAAGGATCTTTTGGCGCTTGCATGACGTTGACAGGAGGGCGTTGTTGGTAAATATTTCTGCAGTTACATAATTAAACTTACAAAGAAATATATACTTATAGTATGTACAATAAATTATATAACAAAAAAAAAAGGAAAGTGTTCATTGGGCATAAAAAAATTCGTCCGCATCGCTGTCAATGGGAAAAGTGCCCAAAAGGCGAGCAACATTGCCAAGTTGAATGGCAATGCTGATTCTTTGGGCTAAAAATAGGCCAGCCCTCTGGTCAAGAGTCGACAAATCGTTTAGCGATGTTCCGAAATATTCGATGAGTGCAGTTGTTTTGAGAAAATGGCACTTGAAATGTATTTATAAAATGGCAAGCCAGGGTTAGTTCCGATTTTTGCCACTGGCCAAAATAAGCTTGGAGCGCTTTACCACTGTAACTTATGACTAAAATATTTTTCACTTTTCAGCTCTTTTCCTTAGAGAACTTAGAAGTAGTAGTAGATTTAAAAAACGTGAATTTATTCAGGACCATCAAGCTGACTTCTCACTACTAGATATATATTATATCTTGAGATATAAATTTATATAGCTCACCGTACTTTATAAATGTAACCGTTTACTCTCTTTTGCTATTTCGGGGTATCTATACTCTACATTATATCTCATAGTGAAAAGTTAGCTTCAGAAAATACTGCTGAAAGTTAATTATGAATAACTAGGTATATTATTCCTTTTCTTTCATTTGTCCAATGTAAATAAACCACTCACCGGTCTATTAGATAAATTTTCAAATTTAAATAATGTTGAAAAAAGGGAAGTATAAAAAACACTTGAAAATATTAGCCAACTATCACATAGAGAACAGAGTCTAAGCTACTAACGTGGCAACGGTCAGGGCTCTAGAGAAAGGAATCTCCTTACTAGGAGTACCGTATCCAGGAGTAAGGGAAAGGAAGGTGAGACGGACCCTGCAAGTACGAAGGTCACCCTTAATAATTTTGAAAGGAATAACGCTATCTCTGAATGCATGGGTGTCATGAAGAAGCTGTTCATGGTCCCAGTCTTGGTCGGAGTACTCAATGCCGCCGTCCACGTTAGCAATGTTTTAGTAAGTAAAGTTTGCTTTTCCATGTTCTGGTGTAAAATTAACGATTTTCAATTGACCTGCTTTGGCATAAGATAACTAAAATGACGATGAAAACTTATTTTGTTTGTTTCTAGAATCAAGTGGAGGATAGGTTCAATGTCCAGGTTTTAGCATATATGAGCACATTTTGCTTAAGGTAGCTGTGTCGGAAGATGTTATGGCAGTGTTCCACTATGAGCAAAGTGTTCTGACAGCATTTTTATGTGAGTCCATTTTCCCCTGTGTGGTCTGCGGTGCCTCGCTTAAGAATGTAAAACGGACCTTTGCTGACGGAAACGGACGGATGCTTTTAGAAAATATTAATCTAATATATTAATTGTCTATGAATATTTTTAAGTCAAATTATTAAGTAGCTTAGTATAAATGTGGATGATTACTGTTACTCTCGAAAATGTTAAAAAACGAATAGTTCGTTTTCTAAATTGTGGTCCATTCTGCCTTCTCTCCTGCTTTGTGTATCAAGCCCTTGATCTAGCCCCTACTTTTCTTTTTTATTACGATGTGTACTTGACCCTCTTTCAAGGGATGTCTGGGTGGACATCCCTTGACAGAGTCAAGTTATACAATGTTTAACAATAAACTGTCAAAAGATTTTGAAGTGGCACACGAAGATTTTTTTAACGATATAACGATATATAAAGTAAACTAATAACATCATGTACGCGGACGTTAATAAGACACATGGAGTATTTGACTCAGACGGCCACACATACAATGTAGGGACGTAAATATAAGATACTCTCCCCACTCAAACTTTTTCTGAAACCATATGCCGTATCAAAGTACTCAAAGATACTATACATTTGTGGTGAATTAAATCAACGTCACACTTTGATGAATCTAATTTGACAGCCGTAAATTCTAACTTTAATTCTTACTAATATTATAAATGCGAAAGTAGTTCTGTCTGTCTGTCTGTCTGTCGCGCTTTCACGCCAAAACTACTGAACCGATTTGGATGAAATTTAGCACACGGGTAGACCATGACCTGGAATAGGACATAGGATGCTTTTATTTCTACATTCCTAAGAGATCAAGACTTACACGGGTGAAACTGCGGGGCGCAGCTAGTTAAAAAATAAATGGGAATGTTTTTCAATTTTTATAATTTTCAAAAACCCGGATTTTGCTTACAATATGAATTTCTATCAATTGTATTATCATCCAGCCGTAGTTTGCGCCAGAAATTTGAGCCAGTGATGCCTTTGGCCTTTTCACTGGCTATATACAATATTGTGGCAGCTATATCAGTAGGCTCTGATAATCTTTGCAGCGTCACATTATTTAGCATTTTTTCTATATTTATATCCATACCATCGAAAATAGCAGCAGGGACTGGACCAGGACTAACCGTATTCACTCTCACTTCATACGAAGCCAGTTCTAAAGCAGCGTTTCTAGTAAATTGGTTCATTGCAGCCTTTGCTGTCTTGTATGCTATATTTAAAGGTGTATTACTGATTCCAGCTATACCCGCCACGTTAACTATATTCCCTTTAGTTTTGATAAGATAGGGAGCAGCATAGTAGGTGATAAGGACAGCACCTCGCATGTTGATGTTCATCACTTCGTCGTACGTTTCCAAGAAGTGGTCTGTCAGTATACTAGCTTTTTTCGAAATTCCAGCACTGTTGACAAGAACATCCAGTCTTCCAAATTTTCTGACAGTTGTCTCGATAATTATGCATGCTTCTTTGTCTTTGGACGCATCTGCTTTGATAACTAATGTTTCTGCCCCTAATTTCGCCAAACATTTAGCAACAGATTTTAATTTAGCGTCGTCCTGGCCGACTATGACTACTGTAGCACATTCTTTAGCGAACAACTTTGCTGTGGTAGCACCAACGTCAGAACTACCTCCTGTGATCAGAACCACTTTTCGCCTGAAACTCATTGTAAACCTGTCCAGTTACAGAAACGAGAGTATTGGGGTAAGAGTATTATGATGCATGTACAATACAATACGATGGAAATAATAAAATTATTACTGAAGAATGTCAATTTCCTGGTTATGATTATATAAATTTTGAGTAAAATGTGAAAAGAGCCTCATTAAAATAATATAGTTCTATCTATATTTCAAGTACCAGTATATACTATACTCTTGATTTGTTGATTTTGTGGAGATTTAACAGAACAGGATATGGCACGAACTATGTTACTTTAAAAAATTTAAGCCATGCTCTAGTTTGAGCTGACATGCAAGTTTTAGTGAACGTCATGTTGTGACAATGCTTGACACTTACCAGGTTACTATCGTAAAAATCTTTTTTCTACTATGCATAAAGAAGTATTTAATACGGGTATTTGTTGTGACAATATGTTGAAAAATCCCTTGACAGCGAGTCAAGTTATGTTGCACAAGGTTTCACACATTGATGGTTTAATAATAACAATGACAAGATATTTTGAAGTGGTATAGATAAATCGTTTGCATGTAGCTATCATTAATAAGCTAAAATAGAAATAACTATAATAATGATATATATGTATATAAAAAATCAAGTTCATTTTGGTACAACATTCAACATTTTGCTATGAACCACTAACCCAGTTCATCAGAACATGAATGAGCAATGGAATTTTTTATACTTCGGTAGTATTTTTCATTTTTCTGAACAAAATTTCTCATCAAATGTTAAAATTCATGGTCTTCCTTTTATTTGTGACACTATGTTATTTAGCAAAAAATAATCTTTATGGTGAAGCTTTTCGATCGTTATGATAAAGCTACAGATTGATTATTTTTCTCATGTAACGGGTTCGGTTCCCGGTTCAACCATGTAATTATTTAAATATCCATGAATGCAGTTTAAATTGTTTTTTAAATTCAAACAATGTCTTCTTTCAGTAAAATGTTCCATCTACAATGTTCAAGGTACTTTCCCTCCATGTGGCATATCCGTGGGACGCCCTGTATGTATATGGTGTACAATTAAATAATCATATTACCCTTATTACATTATATGAGTTGTGCAATTTCTTATATACTGTAGGCGATAGAAATTGTGTTAAATTTTCTTAAGGCTCTTACATACTGGGTCGATTCGTCGCGCGACGCGAATTTTAACAAAACAATTTCTCACGGCGAACAATGCAGCGGCGTCGCGTCGCGCGACGAATCGCCCCAGTATGTAAGAGCCTTTACTTGAGTTGTTATATACATGAAAGATAGTATGCAGGAGCTCTTAATTACAGCAAGTGACGGGAACACTAAATTTATAGTCAAAAGTCCCTTGTCCCGAGCGGGTTCAACGAAGATCAATAAATTGTAGCTTTAATGCATTTGACGTCACGCTTGTTTCCATTGGGGTAAAATATAAAATGTTATGTACGTAGGATATTTTATTATATCAGAGCCCATATTGATACGGGTGTAAGTGGTCACCATTGTGTATGGGTACGTGAGTGTGCATTGTTTGCTTGTGTGCACGTGTTTATTGGGTGTTGTGAGTCATGTAAATAAAACAACTGTTCTCAGCGAGCGCTAGTACATAACTGAAATGTATAATGATTTATTTTACTAATACACTATTTGACCTACATACGAAATGTTTATGGATGATGTACCACAGATATTTGCAGTACCAGAGGAATCGCGTGTTGCTAATCCAGACAAAGCTAAAAAGTCTTATGTACTTACACTCTTTCAACTGGAGCACACTGAGAGAACTGGCCCTTGGGCGGCTTTAAAACGTTGACACCAGTTTAGTCACTAACCACACGAAAAGAGAAGAGTTGGAGCACAGCAACACTGCTTGGTGGCAGAAAAAGCTATGGTCGGGTCTTGGTCCTGCCCTGGACGAGGTCCTTCACAAAGTGGAGTACTAATAACCACATTTCAGACAGTTCGGCCTGACCAAATGAGTACTTATGCACCATGCGGTCAGGTCGAATCGTTCCATTAACACACTGTAGTGCTTTTAGAGCAGTCAGAAAAATTTGAAGTTAGAAAAGACGATCTATTCTATGAAGTTAAAATCTCACCATTAAAACTTAGGTGAAGTGAGCTGTCAAAAGCATCAGGTGGAATGACAGCTTATTTCAACTAAATTTTCTCGGTGAGATTTTTATAGAATACTAGCTTCCGCCCGCGGTGTCGCCCGCATGGTATGTCGATAAAAAGTAGCTTAATGTCCTTCTCCGTGATGCCATCTATCTCCTTGCCAAATTTTATCGAAATCCTTTCAGTGTTTTAGGCGTGAAAAGGTAACATACAGACAGACAGACAGAGTTACTTTCGAATTTATAATATTATTAGTATTAGTATGGATACCGGCTGAACGATATGTTAGAAAAAAACTCCACGCATGGGTCGTATGCTAGACAGCCTGTACCGGTTCCATACTTGGTGACTGGTCGACATATGTTTACAACCCGGCAGCAGCATGGAGTTATCTTGGAAATCATGAGCTGGCTAGTAGAAGTGTCGTTTATAAATGATGATTATTTTTCTTTCCTACCAGTTTTCTTTATTACAGTCAAGATTTATTAAATCTAGAGTCTAGAACATAAAAAAACGGATCCTACCATTTATACTAGTAAAGGACGGTTTGACTGGATTCCAAATGAGAAAAGTTTGAACGAAATCCACTGTTGACGAGTCAATATTAACTAGAGAGTTGCCATGTTTTATTTTTCTGTCTGCTATATTGAGATACCAGCAATATAGACCTAATATCTTTAACCATAGGGGTCATGGACGAGTTCGCTGGTTTTTTTTTGTGCATTTATAAAGTTGGTAGTTCCTCAGCTTTCCGATGAAGTTTTTTCTAATAAGGACTGTTGCAATGGTATGCTGCTATTCTGCCTACGATATCTGTTTTGATTTTAATTATATTTTTATGTATTGGAATGTTTAGAATTCTACGGATGTTATTTTCAAATATTTTTGTCACTATTACTAGCCATACTTATCACCGATGGAAAAGTAGGATATTTATGACATTACATAATTACAGATACATGTTTATATTTCTATCCATAGCTTTAAGTAATATTGCTTTAGGAAAATTGTATACTTTCACAATGTTTGTAAATATGTGAGCACCATGTATCTATCAATTAATCTATCTGTCATTGCCTCTTTTTTTATATTGTAGTATAGTAATTTTACTCGAGGTGCATTGGTGGTCTTCACATAAATGTAAACAAAATATTATAAAACATTTTAAAAGAGTAACGGTGGAATTTCTTTCCCATTCTTCTCCATACGAAAACTACCTTTTGGATAGGGCGACTAGAATCAATTCAATTCAAAAGTGCCTTTTATGTGCCTATTTGTTTTTTTATTTTTGACTTTGGTATAAAAACCCAAACAAAAAGTGATGTTCTATTATTGGAATAATTGTATAATAACCGATTTCATGCTTTTCATCTTAGATAATAGTTATTTACCACCGTTATTACCTTTGAGGCGAACGCCACCCAAATTCATAAGCAGTTTAGTTGTGTTATTGAAAGCTTTAGCCGCTATTGTGTCCGGATCACCGCGGTACAACGGCCATGTACCCGCGTATTGTTCGTGGCATGACGCTCTGACCGACAGTAACCCATATATTCATCCCATTATGTGATCTTGAATAAGGCGCCCTGTGTTTGGGCTGACATACGGATGTATGGTTTGGTCAACTGGGGCTGGGTTTGTTGGTTCCAACAACGGCCGACTTCGAGCAATGAGCAGAGAGTGCGGGGCGACGACGAGCGATTACTGACTGGTATGCGTATGTACTAAGCGTGTGTCTTTCAGCAGTGTTATGCCTGCGAGCGAGCGAGCGAGCGTTGCTGAGCGAGTACTCTCTTTGATAGCTCGTTTTGCTGTGGCTAACGAGTACTCGCCAGCGCAGCGTTGTGAACAGTTAGCAATAAATCAATCTTTTGTACGTTTCTTGAGCGAGCATATCGTTGGTAGCTAGTCACTTCCTCGTCGGCAGACAGGGGCCTTCAATGATTTTGAATGAAAAAATTAATCATGTCAGAGTGTAATGTAAATGTAATATGTAAGTATAGCATGTAAACTGTGAAATGACGCGCTCCACAACCGCATTATTGATAGAAATCCGCATTAACGTGTACGTAAATGCGGTAGTAGGGCGCGTCATTTCACAGTTAACATGCTTTACTAGAGTCCGCGCCACTGAAGTCCAGAAGTTTTTTTATTGCAATTTGATGCAATGACATAGACACTAGCAGTACCTCCATCGGACTTGGGTAGTACACACGCACGGCTACACACAGTACACAGTTTACGCTGATCTCGCATTGTATTGGATTTCCGTACTATGCGAGGTCAGCGTAAACTGGACATGTATAGCTTGATGTGTAGCCGTGTGTACATCGTCATGTACACATGCTCGCCAACCTTTTGCCTCGTATGTCACTCTCTCTATTCGACAATTAAGATTCCTTAGCTCATTGTAATTACACCTATGCGGGTTTCTTAATGAAGTTAAAGGGAATTAATTATTTTAGGGGGCATAAATTTAATCTGGGCCGTCCTTTACTTATGATGGCACAATGCAGACCTTAACTTGATTATTGTGCGTTATCTTTTAGAGTTAATCTTGTGTACGTAACATGGACCCTGTGGTGAAATTAATTTAAGGCCGAAATTTTAAAGTGATTTGCAAAGGTGTTATTGGAGTGTTCTTTAACGCGGCTTGTGGTAGGAGAAAACTGGTAGAAGTCGACACGTAACGAAAAAGCGTTATGTCTGAAAAAGTCAGTTCCAAGTGTCAAAAGTTTTTGTGTTTGTTTTTGAATACAGAGTTTTCATGAAAAAATTATTCAATGGAACAAATCTAACCTAGACTTCATATTTATATTGTGCCTAGAGTCCGCGCCACCACTGAAGTCGTTTTGACGCGGCGCTAGCGTCTACGTCATCAAATCAAATTCCATTTAAAAAAATGTACTACCTCAATTTGCCGGACTTCAGTTGTGGCGCGAACTGTTTATAGATGTCTTAATGATTCTAATATTTTATTCTGTAAATACATATTTGTTATGGTCGCGAATCATAATTTGATAAAAGTTTGACGAAAATTTGAATTTCGCGGGCTACCTTTGCGGACCTTATTAAGACAGTCTTTTCAAATTCCAGAAAAATGTTATACGCACATACAACGTTCGGTATTCACGTACAGTTCTTTGTGTGGGATAACAAATAGTTGAATGTGTGCGGTTGATTTTTATTCATTTGTCCGCTTCCCCGGGATCGCCGGAGACATATTGGCTGGTCCGGCGAGGAAATTGCATTCTGCGTCGCCCCCTCGATAATTTGTTCTATTTTGTGGTAGAAATGGCTTGTGGTGACTTTTCATTCTGTGGATACTGGGATAGAGAGTAACGTTTGTAATCTAGAAGGTAATGGTCATTATATTACTACTTCTTGGTGTGTGCTAGCTGCGATATAGCAAATATTTTAATTTATGTTTTGTGTTTCGTAATGTTAATTACTTTACCTACTATTGTATATAATTAAGGTCTTCTAATTGAACAGACAGCTGAGCTGCTGCGGGAGTTTGTTGCACCACTTCTGGTTCCCAGCTAAAGCACTAGGAAGTGGTGAAGGGTGGGCGTTTTGGGGGACTGTCTTTGACTGATTTGATTAATTGAATACTAAAACCGAAATTCCAATTTTAAATTAATATAATTATGTGTTTCATTTGACAGTTGAGGTTAATTTTATTACCTCAATTTTCCTCGATTATTTTTCAATAACAGTTTAATAATGATAATCATACAATAATTGTTAGAAAAAGTGGTGAGATTTAATGTTGAAAACTTCTAAATACAGATGAATATGTTACTAACTCCCTTTATTGAATGTTTGCGTAAGAATTTAACCTGATCAGGGTTTGTTTACACTATCATCAGTGACTTTTGGAACTGACTATAAGACTTATTTAGAATAGAATCCCCCTCCCCTCATTTCATCCTCCATCATCATTTTAATTTGTCATTCGACCACTTAAGCCTAGCATTTAGCGACTGCAATCATTAAAAGATCTCGTATAGCGCGACACGTTTCTTTAGAAAATAGTGACAGTTGTCTATGGCGGCACTACCCATTCAATTTCCCTGCATCTAGCGCAGTTAATACATTATTAATTCAACCAGAACATAAGCAAAAATATACCTTAAACTGCTGTCAATAGGGGAGGGTGCGAAAGTAATAATAAGTTGGTAAGTGAGTAAAAGAAAACGCTACCAATGTTGCGATTCGAAAAATGAAAATAAAACGTTGTCTGTGATTGTGTCATAAATGTGCGTTTCTTTTTGCTGGTAGTTAAGTGGATTGCTTTCAAAAGCATGTAAAATTTAGAAATATTAGACTATATATGAAAAATTGCAGCCCCTAGGTAGGTACAGTAGAGCGCCCGTTAGTGGTAACAAAACAGTATAAGCTGTCCTTTTATTCTATTGAAACTTCGTGATAGACTCTAGGCCAGTTCAAGGTCAAAATGTTTCACCGACGCGCGATCGACTGTACTTCTATGAATTAATAAATAGTTTGTTTAATTAGATGTTTGTCACTTAATCATGCATATTTGCATCAATAATGAAACATAATTTTCATACCTATATAAGCTGTATCTATTCTTACACGAAATCTGTTAAGGGGTCATTGTACTCCTCATTATGAACAACTTTCACAATGGAACCAAAAATATAAAATATTATAAATAAAAATATAAAAATATTTTCGCAATTTCAGTTAAGAGATTTCGTGTATCAAAAGATACACCTTATAATATATAATAATTCCACTGAACATGGATCCAAAAGATTTGTTCATAATATTATGAATCTTCAATTGGTTTTCCATATTCTCAGTAAAGAGGCAAGGGTCAGTCCCCCATTCAGTCTTTATTGTATGTTATTGAATACATTCCAAAGATTTGGACAAAGATCGGGTTGTTACCATCACCCCTTGGGACCGTTCTTATGTTGATTTCGATACAAGTGATGTTTCGTCATGTTTGGGGCGATTCGGCCATTCAACGAGTTTGGTATTTTGTTGTCTGTTATTATTTTGGTGTAGTATAAAACGTTACTAATCGGCATCAGTACCTACTCTTATTTTCAGGGACAAACAAATAAATTTCAAAAAATAAAAAGGGTTTTTCAATAGCAACACAGATTAATACAGATGGTTCACTCTGAATTTGTCTTTGGTCTTTACGGTTCACTTTTTGGTTTACGGTGAAAATAATGATACTTATAAAAACATAGTAAGTATCTGCTATATATTTAGTTCAGTTACTATGCCAAGTTTCTTTAGCTTAGTATATTTTTAACAATACCGGCTTATTGCTCGGTTTGGAGGTAACTTTGTATTTTTTTTCTGTCGAGAAAATTCTATGGAATCGTGTTTTCGGCAAACATAGTACGTACCTATTTCAAAATTAATGCTGCAGTATGATTGATATAACGGAGAATCATGCTAATCATTTTGAAGTATTGTAGATTCTTAAGTTATGCGCACACCTATTACAATTTAACATAGAAATGTTGCATTAATGCATCAGAATATGCGTATCCTTCTAATTAATTGGGTCGCCACTCCTTCCTCCAATAAAATATCTATGGTAATAAAGATTAAAAACAATGCAGAACAAATTACCTGTATGAACGGGCAACACTCACGCGTGATTAAAACATGGCGCCCGAGGACGCATAATAAATTCTCGACAGCTATTTTTTCAGAAAGAGAAAACTGTCGTATTTCCCACTACGCTCATAAAATATCCTGATGCGACGAAAATAGAACTGTATGCACACCCGATATTGTTTCTTTGAATTTTAAATATAAAATGAATTTGGCGTTTGCTATGCGTTTGCCGCCAAAATTTCTAACCTCAAATTCTTATTGTTTGACAGTAAGGACGATATTGGCGCGAAAACTGTATCTGTTAGCGATGTTTTACGTTTGCAATGCATGATACGGTTTGGGGGACGAATGGTATTGGTATTTTAAACAACATTAACATTTTCTGTTCATGTGGACTCTACTGCGTAAGATATAAAGTACGTATTTGTAGTTTTAAGGTTATGCTTCAGTTTGTATAACTACGGCGCTCTCGTTTACGAAGAATGTTTGTAAATATTTTAAAATATGCAAATAAGGTTCTCAGTAAATGTGTCTGATGTTAATGTCGTTCTGTAGATTCATAGAATAATTGTATTTGTTTGTTTCTTATGTGTATCTTTGCCTTTAGGGCTACTGTTCTCGACCGTCTTTATCATCTTGGCTAAGAATTTGTCGATATTGAAGAATATAATGGCGTTACGTCATCGGCTTACGTTTGTGCTTCTTAGTTTTATTTTATTATCGATCATAAGGAATCTCTTCAAATTATTGGGAAAAAAATGTACTTACCTATGGTTATCATTCCTCAAATACCATTGCATCAAAAGTATACAGTAAAGTCTTACGAATAAAATACGTTATGATACCTGTGGACATTTTAAGCATCAAGGAACTCCTACTATTCAAATATAAATTGCGTAATTTTTTAATTGACAAAGCTTACTCTACTTTATTCAAGATTTTCTTAATAATTAATACCTACTACAATCTGTCACCATACACCTAATTGTTATTTTGTAAGGTTTGCTTTTATACTGCATGTTGACATAATTATTGTATGCCTATTAGGCAGGATATAATAGAACTCTAATTTATCTAACTTCTGTCTGTATACAGACATATGTTAGGTAAATTAGAGTAAAAAAAAAACAAATCTCAAATATTTAAATAATTGATTTGATTCGATTTGATTTGAAAAAAAAACATACAATAGAAGTAATACCCCTAACTTATCAAATTACTTTTCAATATTATCATTACGAGCAAAGTTTATAATTATATAAATTCAGTAGCTTCCATCAGCACCATGGCTGGCGGACAAATATGGCATGGCATGGCGGTCCTAGCAATATGGCTACCAGCTCCCGAGGAACTGTCAGTTTGGTGCAAAGAAACGAACACACATAACTTGACGGGTGAGACTTGGGCAAACAAAACCATGTGCATTGGTCAGGGAGCTCTGGCGTAATGGATATGCTTAATTAAAATAAAAAATCATTATCGATTTATAATTAAAAATCTGGCTTGAGAATCTGCACTTTTTGAACGTAAGGCCGCGTCCTCCTAACCGAAAGCGATCACGCGAAAGTACGCGATCTAGGCGATCGTTTGGATGAATATAACGCCATCAATCAAGTCGCGTTTGTATGACTCTTTTTAAAACTTGATGTGCCTGTAAAAGGGGTGATAGACGTGCGAGCAAGTACGCGTACTTATGGCTCGGCGAGCTTACTCCCCCGTGTGTCATGCTAATACGCGGACTTTAAAACCGCTGAGTAAGTTCGTCGGCGATCCAACAGGTTTGAAATTTTGCTCGCAGCTCGCCTTGTCTCGCCGTATGTCATCGCCGCGAGCCGCGAGCCACCTATTTGACGATGACATTTTGAGCAAGCTTCACGTGTGTCACCGACGGCAAGCCGAGTAAGGTCGTGAACTTAAAAACCGCGTACTTTAAGTACGCACGTCTGTCACCCACTTAAGACCGGTCAGATTAACCCCAAGTCCTATTCAAAAGCGATCGTTGCGCGAATACGCGATCGACACGGTCATTAAGTCGCTTTTTGTTCGGAAAAACGGAAAGCGCCCTCTGTTGGCGCGACCACGCGTTCATGTTCACCGTACAAAAAAAGTCATAATTATGCACAGGCGAATCCCACGCGGACGCGGGTCACTACTGTGCGTCTATTCTATGATTAGGAAGACACGCGACTGTTCCCACCAGTTTGAACACCCCCATAGAAGTTAATTGACCCAACATACGTTCGCATATTTCTTTGCGCTTGACTACTTTTTGCGTGAATGTGACGCATATTTTCCCGCAACTTGTTATTTTCGTATATTTTATTTGTCCTGTTAGCGTCATGTTTGCCTCAAATAAACGTATTTTCTTTCTTTCTTCTTTCTTTCTTTCTACTTGTAGCTTTTTAGTCGTTCTACGAGACTATTTTTCAGATGCCTCATCCACTGTTGAATCCGTGATCTACACCATGCACATTACAGCAGCGAGTGGCTAGACAAGGCTGCCTCCCCTTGGATTTCGCGGATTACTCTCATAGCATAAAAAAATGGAAAAAAAGTACGTTTGTGTATCAAAGAAATTGAATTTGTTCCAAACTTTTAGCGATGATTGATTTTCTCTTTTATTAGAAAATTTGGCAATAATAGCTGTGCGGTTTTCGGATCGATAGGGTCAATTTACTAGGTTATTGATTTAGCTCTTCTGAGAAAGAATTACCTACCTATTTTGTTAAGTACCTGTTAAATAAGACACGGCCTTCGGTAACAAACAGTTTATTTGCACTGAGCAATGAGACGTAGGTACGCGCACGACACGTAGGTCACACAACTATATCTATAGCTAGCTACTAACTAACCTAACAGTACCTTATACTTGTTGACATGCATACACTGTCCTCCCATACCTAGAGTGCGTCTCATCAAATAGTTCCTTTGTCGTAATGTTGACTCCACTGTTCAATTTAAAAAACGGATCTATTAGGTAGCGCCGTAGTGGCGTAGCGTATTCGTATTGGTTCTAAAACAGTGGAGCCAACATTCCGGCATAGCAACTATTTGATCAAACGCACTCTATCAACACTGTAATTTGAAAACATTGTAAAAGCCAATAATTTTGAAAAGAGTAACCGAGGACTTTCTTGCCGGCTCTTCTGAATGGGAAACGACCAATTTGAACCGTGCACCTAGCTTCTGACGTTTCATAAGTGCCCACGTCTGTAGTTTTATGTGTAATAAAATATTTTTAATATAATATATGAAGTTCTACTACCAGGGAATTGGAATTCAGGAGCTCGTGGCTAAGTAATAACAGTCGCACGGGTCGATCAATCAGGTTAAGCTACGCTTCCCGGGATTGGTCGGTAGATGGGTGACCATCTTTACATATCGAGACTCCTCCGTGCCTCGGAAAGCACGTTAAGCCGTTGGTCCCGGCTGTCATTCGAGGATCTTTGACAGTCGTTACGGGTCGTCAGAAGCCCGAAAGTCTGACAAAACCAGTCTTATCAAGGGGTATCGTATTACCCAGTTACTAAGTTGTGGAGGTCAGGTAGGCAGTCGCTTCATGTAAAATACTGGTATTCAGCTGCATCTGGTTAGACTGCAAGACGACCCCAACTTAGTTGGGTAAAGGCTAGGCAGATTAAGTTCTATTACCAGTACCTATTTTTGCCGCCGAGAAGCGTTGCAAAAGAGAAAAAAAAAAAGAAAAAAATACGTTTATACGTTGCGGTAAACATGACTGAAAGAAAGAACACAAATATACAAAAAATGGATGACAATTGGAGTAACAGGAAACACATACGAATAAAGCAAGTAATTTTATAAAGCTTGTAAAAAGAACTAGTTGGGGAAAAATATGCGTTACATCCTCGCAAAACGGTCATCGCTCAGCATAATGCTGAGACTATATGCGAGATAGAGCCCCAACGCTGGTTTTCAGCGACAGACACCGCTGTGTTCCTGTTTAGAGGGTACTTCACGTAAGTTTTCACGATAAGTTTTAATACAGAAAAGGCCTGTGTTTTAAATGTCCATGGGTGTCGTTTAAAACCTATCATCAAGGGCAAATGCCGCACGGGTCGATCCATCAGGTTAAGCTACGCTTGCCAGGGTTGGTCCGTGGATGGGTGACCATCTTTACATACCGAGACTCCTCCGTGCCTCGGAAAGCACGTTAAGCCGTTGGTCCCGGCTGTCTTTTGTGGATCTTTGACAGTCGTTACGGTCCGTCAGAAGCCCGAAAGTCTGACAACCAGTCTTACCAAGGGGTATCGTATTACCCAGTTACTGGGTTGTGGAGGTCAGATAGGCAGTCGCTCCATGTAAAATACTGGTATTCAGCTGCATCCGGTTAGACTGAAAGCCGACCCTAACATAGTTGGGAAAAGGCTAGGCAGATGATGATCAAGGGAGCTATAATCCTGTTTACAATCAATAACATAAAAAAGGTGAGCATATCCGCATGATGAAACACTCACGCCAAACTAAATTCGAGGTACGCCACCGTGTATAATTACGCCGAATATTTTTGGATACCAACACTCAAAAGCAAGCTTGAGTGTTGGCATATTCAAAAATTTCAATACAAACCACTGCAAACCAGACTTACGTGACACACAGACTTGGAATTCGTAGTGTATATTTTTTGTTAGTAGCATTATTATTTTAACTAGTTTTGAAACTTATATTTTAACCAGCTGCGCCCTGCGGTTTCACCCGCGTAAGTCTCGATCCCGTGGAATATCGGGATAAAAAGTATCCTATGGCCTATTTTAGGTCATGGTCTACCCATGTGCAAAATTTCATCTAAATCCGTTGTGCCGTTTTCGTTTAAAAGCGTAACAAACAATCAAACTCACTTTCGCCTTTATAATATTAGCTAGGATTAGGATATACGCGGTGTTGCAGTGACTTCCTTCTCAGTCTATCGTCATGTGAATGATAAAGACAGGTAGTATGAATGTTATTTATATGGCCTCATGGTCTATTACAGCACCGGACTCCTGACTACGACTATCTACTTGAACCATCATTTCAGCCGAATGACGTCCACTGTTGGATATAGCCCAAAGCACCGCCTTTTCAACCGGTTCTGTGCTTCTCACATCCAGCGGATCTTGTGGGAGGCTTTCCAACACTGTCACTTAAGTTACTTAGTTAACCTTTTCCCAACTATGTTGGAGTCAGCTTCTAGTCTAATCGGATGCAGCTGAATACCAGTATTTTACACGGAACGACTGCCTATCTGACCTCCACTACCCAGTATCTGGGTAAGCAATACCCCTTGGTAAAACTGCTGTCTCTAGTCTTTACGTATCTGGTCATATCAAACTGACATAGGTTTGCCTTTTGAGATTAGCCTCTCCATGCACGGTACGCTTTATATATCTCAGCAATGAAAAATTGGTACAAATGGTTGCTTTCCTGCTTTTACTTTTAAACTTTTGGCTGAATAAATATTTATTTGTTTAGACGCAGATCTGTGGAGTGTCTTTAGAGATGAACCGTTGCTGTCAATCCTTACGAGCAGTGTGTGATCTGCAGTATCAGCACTCGGAATCACTTCTGAACGTCAATGTGTAGAGCATCGCGCATGCGCCGTGTGTTCAGCATAATGCTAAATTACTGAACCAACTATTTGGTAAAGAAGTTAAAAAAAAAACAGAAATAACTTTTTATTTTATGATGATTTGTATGAGAAATTTATGCTAATGGGTACGTCTTTCTTGAGATGAATTTCATGAACCTTTGAGAAAAGCTTAATTTTGGATCGGTTATGGATTCAAGCATCATGTTTATTAGCTTACTAGCTGTACCCCGCGGTTTCACCTTCGTAAGTCTCAATCCCGTGGGAATATCGAGATAAAAAGTATCCTATGTCCTATTTCAGGTCATGGTCTACCCCTGTGCCAAATTTCATCTAAATCCGTTAAGCCGTTTTAGCGTGAAAGCGTAACAAACAAACTCACTTTCGCATTTATAATATTAGTTAGGATCTCCTTGGCACATTCATGGTATGATTTGACGGCCCCGTTGGTCCAGCAGCTGCAAGCGCTACATGAGGTCCTGGGGTCGATTCTAAGGTCGGGATGTCATATTGAGTTTTTCCATCTGGAATTTCTCAGTAGCAGTTCAGAGTCTTGATTTGTGCCCAGTTGATGGCAATAGGCTCGCCCCCATTACATGGGACTCAACTGGCAAAAAGTGGGTGTTAGTACACCCACCTTAGGGGAGCCAAGATACCCTCCTCTGCCCAGTCCTTCGGGGAGACAAGGAGGTGATGTTATGATATTAATTATGTTTTGACTTCGACAAAGCCTTTATTAGGTAGAACCAAGGGCAGTTTTCACAGGAACTACAAGTGTTACTCCTGACGGCATAAAAGATTCGATTTTTATTGCTTATCTAGAGTTACCTGAACACCTAGATACAATGTAGTTACTCGAACCATGTAAACCGGTTGTAATTAGTAAGTCGAGTGTATTATTCATAACTAAAGCCTGAACACACATTCTTAGAAAACGCTAATAAGCCATCTCGTATTGAGAGTTGAGTACTACCCGAAATCACGACAAAATAAACCAACACCATTTTCTTAGACCCCCATATTTACGCCCCTTGGAATAGAGTCGAAAATCGAAGTGTTAAATAGCAAAAACAAGTTTGTAAAGTCTGAAATGAAACATGAAATATTCAGAAATGCGGACGTCGACTGATTTCTTTCTTCGTGTGTCGCTTTGAGTCATAATAGGGTAGTCTAATATTAATGTAAGGGTGGCTTATGAGACATAGGTACCGTTTTTGATACTCGAGTGCCGATATGTTTATATTTACGGGTCTTTTTGAATTGGGGTCTGTTTATACACAATGTTTTTTACATTTCACAATTGCACAGATATCTCTACTATTATAAATTCACTTTAGCCTAGTGGTGTGACTGTCGGTCAGCCAAGTCACAGAAAGAGAATAGAATAGAATAGAATAGAATAGAATACTCTTTATTATGTACACCATAAAAATACAGATACAAATGTAGAAAATATAGAAAACGAAATAGAGAAAACGAAGAAAAATATTTTATTTGAGACACGCACAGGAAATGAAACAATAAAAACTAACCAAATCATAAAAACAATAAACCAAATAAAAAAAAACATTAAGAAAACAAAATAGTGAAACAAAAAAGTATGGGAGAAAAGAAGACTTGTGTGAATTTGAGAAAAAAATAAACAAATACCGCAGCGCTGGTATTCAGATAGGGCCCGCCGTGATGCCTCGGACACACCTACGTGTCCGTTGCATCACAACGGGCCCTATCCCATAAAAATAAAAATACATCCCACAGAGGAATAAAAATAATAATAAATTAAATAAACAATAAATTAAATTAGTAAATACAAAAGTAAAAGGAAAACCGTATTTCTTACGATTATAAACTAAATATTAACATGACACACACAGGTCAGGCTATTCCACAGGTCTCGAGTTCGAACCCAGTGCACGCAACTCTGACTTTTCGGTTTCATGTGCGTGTTGTATAGCTAGCTTTGAAAACGGTGAAGGAAATCATCGTGAGGAAACCGGCATGCTTGAGAGATATTTCTCGACGGCATGTGAAGCCAAGTCAGAGGCCCATGGGCGGCATAAAAACTTTGACACCAGGTTAGTCACACGAAAAGGAAATAACGACATAGAAGACAACAAAAAAAAAAAAAAAAAATGACTTACAAAATAGCCCTTTTTAATAACCCAAACGGAATTATAAATAGAAATTAATGATACACAAAGCGTTTGTCACCATTACAAATAATTGTATGAAATCATACAGTTTTTATGGGAGCGGTTCAAACTAGGATTTTATTGTAATAATAGATTCTTATCAAACGAGTAGAAGGGACGATTTTTTTTAATTTTCGTAATAGATTTAAATGTATGTTCTGATATAGGTATGGTTGGTGTAAGTCGACAGGTTTAAATACGTCCCCAGCAGTTCAAACTTGAGTTTATTTATAACTTGCGACCGGCCCCCGCTTCGCACGGTTTTTATTAAGACTTGGCAAAACGTCGAGATGTTTTTAAATTTGATGATTTTTTTTTTTAATATACTACCTTTCGAAATAAATAGTCTCTAAATGACGGTGAAACCAGCATCAAAATCCGTTTCATAGTTTAGAAAAACAACGCAGTCACGCAGACAGACAAGAAAAGTGACTTTAATCGGTTCAAGGACACTGAACGAGATACAATAGAAGTTTTATTGTTATTACGTCTAGGGGCGTTTAGTGTCCCGCAAATTATATCCAAACCCTAACTCTTAATACTTAATACACTAGCTGTGCCCCGCGGTTTCACCCGCGTAGGTCTCGATCCCATGGGAATATAGGGATAAAACGTATCCTATGTCCTATTCCAGGTCATGGTCATGGTCAGTCGGTCCTTTTTCGTCTTCCAGACATCGCTAATAATCTCTAAATCTTTCGTTTCACACAGTCCATCCAGCACTGGAGTGTACGTGCCTTTTGCAGTATCGCTCAATCTGGAGCTGTACAGTTATATCACACATTAGCTATAATCTGACCACACCTGTCTATTGGCTGACCTCCATTGCTAGTTGTGGAGTTATATTAATATAGTTATGGAAGCATAGTTTTATGACAACATTATGTCAATGTTTATGTGTTTAACAAATAGAGGGTAGGCTTTTTGAAATTATGATATTGTATATCTTACATAATATGATTATTCTGAAGGTATATATGTCATGTACCTAAGTATGTAGGTATACAATGTGGAGATGACAATGTGACAATAAATGAAAGCACTGGCAATACTAATGCATAAAAGTATTTTGAAACTATTAAAAACAAATCCTAATTAGAAAAAAAAAATGATTTTATCAAACAAACTAAATAGTGATTGAGATTGGGAGCAGTGGTGGCTCAGTGGTAACGGCCCCGACTTACGACTTGTAGGTCGTGGGATCGAACCCACCCAGGCGCTTTACTTTGTGTAAATTATAATTATTTCACCAACACTGCTCTCAAAACGGTGAATAGAAACATCTTGAGGAAATTGGCATGTCTAGAACCAAAAAATTCGAAGACATGTGTCATCTACCAACCCGTACTGGACCCGCGTGGTAATTATAGCCCACTCCCTCTCGAAGAGATGAGGCCTATGTTCCAGCAGTGGGAACATTATAGGCTTCTTCATCTTTTCGTGTGGTTAGTGACTAACCTGGTGTCAGAGTTTTAAAGCCACCCAAGGGTTCTCTGACTTGGCTTCACATGCCGTCGAGAAATATCTCTCTGGCATGTCGGTTTCCTCATGATGTTTTCCTTCACAATACGCACATGAATCCAAAAAGTCAGAGGTGCGTGGCTTGGGTTCGAACTCGAAACCTATGACTTGGCTAATTATGCTAAATAGGCCTATATCCAGCAGTGGACGTTTTTCGGCTGGAATGATGAAAATTATGGTGCTGAATAGTGATGTGCTGACTATGGGTTTTGAAGGTCAGCCATCTGGCTATAGTGTCTAAACTGCTTTATATTTTGATTGAATTTTTCAATGCAGACTGTCGTGAGATGTACACAGTTTAATTTATTGTCATATCCACCTTGCATATTTCATAATAATTTATTTATAAATTTTATATCAACGATCTTATCAGCAACGGAAGATTTTCGCAATTCTGTGATGGTTAAGACTTTCCTATACATAAGGTTTTAGCAATGTAATTGTGAGTAAAGTAGGCCTTATCAAGCAATCCAATTTCAATACAAAAGGACATCAGATTTGCCCTTGATTATCTTCAAACATATATTTTAAAGATGAGTTTATTTCCTACTTGAATACCTATTTCCTTGTTACATTACTTATGAGGTACTTATCATTAATTGCCACTACAAATTCTCTCATCATTGTTGATAGAAACATTGCGATAACCGCGGCTTCACTTATTTTGTATTAATCATATTATATGCTTATAATCGTGTCGCTTGTATTGGGTATACGAGTTATATGGCCAGTCTTTTGATATGATATCAAATACAAAAAGTGTTGAAGTACAATACAACTCTAAAAACAGATAGCATCATGTTATTTCAATGTACATTATCATGAATGGCATACTTTATTTTACACGTATCTTTATATATACATTGAGTGATAATTTTATCACATCAGTCTCTTCTATATCAGCATTACAGATCAGACGTAAGACGGAAATAAAGTTTATTAAAAATGAGTTTTGTGAAAAAAGTTGTACTGATCACAGGAGGTAGTGCCGGCATCGGTGCTACTACAGCAGAGTTATTCGCTAAAGAAGGTGCATCAGTAGCAATCGTTGGAAGAAACGAAGCTAAACTAAAAGCAGTTGCTGACCGTTGTAAGGAACTAGGAGCAGAAACACTCGCCATCAAAGCAGATGTTTCCAAAGATGAGGAAGCAGACTTAGTTGTCAAGAAAACTATCGATAAATTTGGAAAACTAGATGTGCTTGTCAACAATGCTGGTATATTGAGAGAAGCTGGTATTCTATCTGACCACTTTCTCAAGACTTACGATGATGTTATGAATATTAACATCCGAGGTGCTGTCCGAATTTCCTATTTTGCTGTTCCCCACATCATCAAATCTAAAGGAAACATCATCAACGTGTCGAGTATTGCTGGAACCTGCACCACAAGACCGAAAAACATAGCATACAGGACATCAAAGGCTGCAATGAATCATTTTACTAGAAGCCTTGCTTTGGAACTTGCCCCTAATGGCATAAGAGTAAATTCGATCAGTCCTGGTCCAGTCCGTACTAACATCTTCGAAGGTATGGAAGTCAATGAAGAAAGCATGAAGGAGAACACGGCGCTGCAGAGAATATCGGAGACTACTGAGATCGCTGATATGATAGTGTATGTAGCCAGTGATAAGGCCAAGGGCATTACTGGCTCTAATTACGTAATTGATAACGGCACTCTGTTAAAGTAATATTATTAGTCAACACAAATATGCTTGGATGATGGTGATAACATATGCATTTAATGTCGGGAAGTAAATGTATAAATATATTGTTATTTGCACTTTTATGTTATATGTACCAATGTACCTACCAGTTATTAATGATTACATAATTGAATAAAAATGTAAGATGATTTTGTTAAAGAATAATATAATCTAGATACGTCAACTGTTTTTTATCTGTCATCTCGCTGGTAACACCAACATGTGACTTCGCTAAACAAGACAACCTTGATCAGACGATCTCGACCTTGACGAGTCAAGTTTAGTAATTATTACCAATGCGAATTCTTACCAGAGAGCGGCAGAAGTTTAAAAAAGAATGTAAGTAAACATAAGGACTTGTGTAGTCCTATTTTTATGAAAAGGTGATGAATAAATTGTCTGTTAGTCCCTAACTGAAAATAATATCAATTTACAAAAATGCTAGAACAAAATTAAGAGCGCTCTAGGCGCAAAAAGTAATTATATGAAAAAAATTGTACCCCTTCGTTTAGTGCTCATCCTGTCTGGAAGGCAAATATGGTGAGGCGGACCGAACTACTTCATGAGAGAAACTATGGTCTGCTTGTTATGAATCATAAATAATTTGCGTAAGAGTGCACTCATATGCCTTGATCACGCGTACCGAGTAGATGAGCGAGACAGCAAAACGATACAAGACTGAGAGAGTTGGGTGGACGAGTAGGAGTTCACACGTATTTTTTCGCTCGCTCGCTAGCTGGCGGTGTGGTCTGCGCTTAACTCGGACGAGTGCTCGGCCGAGCACTCGGTGATATGTTTACACGTACCGAACACTCGGCCGAGAGCCTGCACTGTCTCGCCCATCTACTCGGTACGTGTAAATACAAAACAAGCATTATAAATCATTGATCCGAAACGATTATGAAGTATGAATTTATTGATGTAAAAATATTATATATTTATCTGGGCTTAATAGGTGTTAAAGGTTCGTGCGCAGTTGAGTTACAGCGCTCCAAAATATAGATAACTGACGTGGCTAATTAGGCTGCACCTTAAATGGGACTGGGCAGGACATGTCTGCCGCATGCCGAACAAATTGGGGGCATAAAAAACACAGAACTCGTGCCCTAAGACAGTGAGGCTGAGTCTTGACAGGTCACATAGGAAATGGCCGGACGAACTGGATAAATTCCATCAAAATTGGATGGAGGATATGCCGTTGAATTGGTCGTTGGTGGACTCGTTTAACGTTTTAACTTATATAAAAGGAATCTTAGAACATCAACTCCAAGCACTTGTGGAACTCTTCTCCGGTTCCTATAAATAAAAATAAAACATTTTTCTTAGCTATGGTAGTTTTTTTATTGCCAAGCTGGGTATATAAATAGATTCGTAAGCTAATTTTAACTGTGATAGCTACTGTGAGAGGGTTTTCTATGCAAAGCTGAGGCTATGACGACTATGCAGTCAGCTCTGCATAGTCCTCATAGCCTCAGCTATACCAGCAACAAGAAGACACACAAGGAATCTTACTTTTAACCGATAACAGTCCGCAAATCATTGGAATCGGCCATTTGTATATGAGTTCGACCTGGCAAGTTTTACCAATATACCTATTTGGCTCATCGGACTTTCAGCTTTGTCTATAGGATGGCAACACACCTGCAATACTTCTGGTATTGCATATTTCTAAAAGCGGCGGAGACTTACCATTTTGCCATACAATCACATAAAAAAACAAGAATATAAAATTTTCATTCATGCATTTCTTAATAATCACAATTCGAATACACATATTACAAAATTGGAAATCACCAAAGAAATAAAAGAGCCTACTTTAGCAAATAACCGTTATCAATAATATAACACGACCCGGTTACACTCCTAGCCTTGTCACTAGCTAGAAACAGGATTATATCACCAATTTCATCAGCATCTGAAGATCTTCCTAATAATGTTTTGCTCGCTATGTTATCACCCTGGACTACTTCTGGAGCCATTTCAACACTCGACACAATGTCGTAAAATGATCCATACCAGCTTTGGAAACGCTGTAAGACATCAGTCCTGGTATCTTAGCTGATGTAGATGCAACACTAGACATATTTATGATATTGCCTTTTGTTTCTATGAGATGTGGGACCGCTAAGTTGGTGATGTGGATAACAGGGCGCAGATTCGTGTTCATGACCTCATCGTAGTTCTGTAATAGATTGGGCTGCAGTATATGCGCAAACCGCACAATGCCAGCGTTGTTGACGAGAACGTCGAGTTTTCCGAACTTTTCAACAGTTTTCTGGACAACGGTCTTAGCTTCCTCGTCTTTGGAGACATCTGCTTTGATAACGAGGGTTTTGGCTCCATGCTGCTCACAACGTTTAGCGACTGCCTTTAGTTTGTCTTCGTTTCTTCCGACGAAGGCTACAGAAGCTCCTTCCTTGGCAAATAACTCCACAGTAGCCGCTCCGATGCCGGAGCTACCGCCCGTAACTAGGACCACTTTGTTGGCAAACATGTTGAACTGTTTACGACACGAAATTTGTTGGCTTACTAACCCAAAGTAGGTAAAAAAAATAGTTTTATCTTGTAAAAGTTATCGAATTTTTAATGAATCATTGGTAACTGATAAGTCGTATGATGCTAATCGTGTAAGTACTATTATATAACCCATTTAGATTTATCGCACATATTTGTATCATTATCACTTTTGCTAGCTACCGCCATCAAGGAATAATTATTCTGTACAATACGACACAACTTAAAATTTGCATTCATTCATTTCAATTTTACGAATGTATTTGGATAAATGACTTTACAAGTTATTGCGTTTGCGTAAAGACAATTTTCACCTAAAGCAGTAATAAATATTGGAGATTTTGAAGGCGCACTCAGTTTGGATAGTGATCGGTTTTACGAATTTTGTCGATGCTTTATCTAAGTTGTGTCATATTGTACCATTCGTTTCTACCACACCTTTAGTTCGTCAAGCGTTTTGCTATTCTACTTTTTCAGGTTATTATTTATCTGGAACATGTTATCTTATTTCTGTTTTCATAGTAACAACATTGTTCATAATTACCAGCACATTATGAAAATACAAGTTATATACAAATAAAGTTTAATAAAATACACATTTACGATAGGTTCTTATTAAACGTAAAGTAGGTACACTATACTCACAAACAGAACGCTCTCGATATTTAAATCAAACATAACGTGTCACCGAAGTCCACTAATTGCCCACACGCATGCAATGTAACCGTTATTAATATTACTACTCTAATATATTTCTGGCGGCGCGTGTACCTGTGGCATTTTAATGTTAATTGACTAGTGTTCGCGGTTGTACATGTATTTAATTATAAATCTTTTTTTGATTATGGATATTTAACGTGTATGACTCCGTGTTTGGTCCCTACAGGGTGGGGTATTCTAAGGGCTGTCGACAATATCTTTGCAGACCTTTTTCTGAAATTAGTCATGCAAGATAGTCAAATAATATAATAATATTTTGAACTTTTTTGTTCAATAACAAGGAATGTTTGATTATTGTTATCGTTGTGATTAAATTTTAAAGACCAAAATTATACCAGCGCATATTACATACATAAATTACTAGTTTATGCGCGGGAGTTCTTCCTCGTAAAAAATATTGTTTTAAAACAAGAAATTACAAATAACAATTAATTTAATCTATGACGCTCGGCAATACTGTAACTTCCTATTAGTGACAGAATTTTCAGAGTTGGATCAGTAGTTCCGAAGATTACCCCCTACATACAAACTAACAATATTAACATCTTTATAATACTACTACCTGATGGCCGTGGCTTCGCCCGCGTGGATGACGGGTATTATATACTAAACCTTACTCGAGAATCACTCTATCCATTTGTGAAAATAGCATGAAATCGGTGCAGGAGTTTTTGAGTTTATCGCGAACAGGACGACAGACAGACGCGTTGGAGGACTTTGTTTTATAATATGTAAGGATAAGTACAGATGAGTTAGTTCTGATAGTTATTTTTGACGCATTTACAAGTTACCATTTTTTTTCCCAAGAAATAAATATAAATGATTTTCTATGCCTCGGTCAAGAAAAACTTCCCAACGCTCCGAAGCAAACATTCTCAGTACTAACGCTATTACAAATTGTCATAATTGAAAACAAGAACACTCTAATATCACATACGAAATACATAAAATAATTAAGGTCAACAACAACGATAATAAATCATGCGCCAAAACAATCAAATCTAATACGTATGGCCCCAATCCTCGCCCACTAGTTGAGAGGACATATTTTATTAATTACCATACAGTGTTATCACGAAATATTACCTTTATGTCCCATATTTGCATATCGTGTTAGTCTATACGAGAATTTGGGCGCGCCGAGCATGCGATGACCGGGTTGAGGCAGGAGCGACGGCGGGAGCGGGTTTTCTTTACAAAAACGAGGTTTTCAAAGATAAACGTTTTTTTGTGAATGGTAGCCCAAAAGTCGGACAACCAGCCTTACCTTATCTTACACAAGAAATAAACACGAAAAAAAACACGATAAATAAACACGATACAAGGGGTATCGTGTTCATTTCTTGTGTTACCCAGTGACTAGGTTGTGGAGGTCAGACAGGCAGTCGCTTCATGTAAAACCGACCCCAACATAGTTGGGAAAAGGCTAGGCCGATTTGAGTTTGTATAGTTATGTACACACTTTGTAATTTAATGTGCTGTAAATTCCACCAAGCCGGCCTAATAACGTTCCCACTGTTGGGAGGGTCGGTGGAGGTCACATTTTTTTTTTTTTTACTGTACAACATGTTTACTCGCGATGCTTTCCTTCACCACAATGTTACAAAATGCCGATACCACTTGGCTGTCACTGCTCTCCCCTGGGAGATTATTAGTTTATACCAGTGCAAATATTAACTGTAACCGTAACTTGCCGCTTAGTAACACTGCCCTAGCTGCAAGTGATAATGGTGCCGATTCTGTTGTTCACAAACTGAACTAAATTTAAGTTAAGTGCATCTTTTTCTTTCTATTTCATTAAGAAAAGGACAGAAGATAAATTTTAGTTTACAAATTAATCAGCGCCTGTCACTATTCCATACAGGTTTAGACGCGATTAAAAACTTGCCGACTAAAATTACGTCAATTTACGTCAGTAGCTGATTAAAATGGCAGGACTAAACAAAAATTTATCTTCTGTCCTTTTCTTAATGAAATAGAAAGAAAAAGATGCACTGAACTTAAGTTTAGTTTAGTTTGTGAACAACAGAATCGGCATCAATAGCTACGAGTATTATGCTATATGATCCCTGAACTCGTATGACTTAAACCGCGTCATATATTTGATGAAAATTTGGGCGTATCCATCGAAATACGACCGCAACTGTCCTCGCGTTCATTTTAATGATTTTGATAGACGCGCGATTCAGAGCCACCATATTTATATAAAAGCTTTTTATTTGATTAATTTTTGGTTATTACTTTGGGCATTATCGTTTTATGTTCCGTATGTAACATACCAAAATATCTCATACACATGTTCTATGTTCTATGTTAATGATTTGGTTTCCGCACTTAGTCCTTACGGTGGACCATTGTGCGTGATCTCATACACATAAAATTATTTTGTTTTTTTTGTTCCTTGCCTACGCTGTCCCACTCCTGGGAAAAGGCCTCCCTCCACTCCTGCCATCAATCGCGAGGCCGCGCGTCCTCCTTCCAGTTTGGACGGAACCTATCCAGTTTGTCCCACCATCTCCTACGCGGCCTGACGCGATCCCATCCTACTGTCTCAGGGCATCAACTATCTAATTGCGCAACACATTTTCGGTAAATGATCAAGACTAATTTGTTTCATTTGACAGTTTAACAACATTCATTGCGTTATTTACGTTGATGAGCAGATTTTTTTTTCCCGAGGAGGAGCTCGTGGCTAAGTAATAACAGCCATACGGGTCGATCCATCAGGTTAAGTTATGCTTTCCGGGGTTGGTCCGTGGATGGGTGACCATCTTTACACATCGAGACTCCTCCGTGCCTCGGAAAGCACGTTAAGCTGTTGGTCCTGGCTGTCATGTGTGGATCTTTGACAGTCGTTACGGGTCGTCAGAAGCCCGAAAGTCAGACAACCAGTCTTGCCAAGGGGTATCTTGGATATCAGATAGGCAGTCGCTCCATGTAAAATAGTGGTATTCAGCTGCATCCGGTTAGACTGGAAGCCGACCCCAACATAGTTGGGAAAAGGCAAGGCAGATAGATATAGAGCCGATTTTTTTTGCAACTTTTGAAGCAATGATTAGCTATCGGTTTCAAAATGATTCAGAGTGTGAGTGATCGTGTGTTACACAATTAGGGTGCTGTTCTGTGCTATTTGTGCCCATAGATTGTCCGGCATGCGGCAGACATGTCATGTTTGATGCTATGTTTATTAATTAATTGACAGTTTAATTATGTATGTTTACAAACATCCACGTGGACGTATTCGCGGGTCGTTTGAGCCCACCTCAGAAGTTCATAACCCTGTTACTGCTACCACAGCCACCTGAACTTGAAGCACACATCAATTAGATAGTGTTAATAACTCGAACTAACGTGTAAGAGCAATGGTGAGGCACAAATCGTTAGTGTCAACAACGGTCAGGAACTTGCTCGGCAAATATTCCACCTTTGGACCTGTCTTGGGGTAGTGTGCCTATAGATCACGGTAAGGAGGGAATGTCCTAATTACTGGTTTAAAGTGTCATTAATTATTAGCATCTGCCCCGTTGGTCTCTGGGTCGTTAGCGCGACTGCTGACTTGTTCCTGGGTATATCCGTTATCCAGGTCGGACAAAGTGTTATTGGGATTTTCTATTAGAAATTTCTCAATAGCAGCCCAGAGTTTGAAAGTTGACGGTGTGATACCCCGTGCCTCGGAAAGGAAATTAAGCCATTGGTCCTGCGCCTGATCTCTCTCCAGTAGTATCGGATTGCCGTGTCAGTGGAATATGAGAGTGAAGGAAGAGAGAGTGCATCTGTGTTTTGCGCACACTCTTATGCACTATAATATCTCCAGGGTCGATGGCTAGTCTTCGCGTAGACTGCGGCCAGTCTCGGCGGAGACTCATCATTATTTGTCTAGCTTTTTCCCAACTATGTTGGGGTCGGCTTCCAGTCTAACCGGATGCAGCTGAGTATTTTACATGCAGCGACTGCCTATCTGACCTCCACAACCCAGTAATTGGGTAATATGATACCCCTTGGCAAGACTGATTGTCAGTCTCGGCGGGTACTAGGGCCGAAAATCGGTTTGGAGAACTATTTTTTATGGGCCTCTTGACATAAAATGACTAAGCTATGGTGTCTTAAAACGCAATGAGGTGCATCAAACGTATCGCCCTATGCATGCCGTGTCATAAAAATAATGCTGCAAGCATTGGGCATCAAAAAATTCGTCCGCATCGCTGTTAATGGGAAGAATTCCCAAAAGGCTGTCAGGATTGCCAAGTTTAATGGCAACACTGATTCTTTAACCTAAAAAAAGCCCCCCTGGGCAATTGAAGTGTCGAACAGCCACTTGGCGATTTATCGACTTTGAGCCTAATTGAAATAAACCATTTTGCTTTTATTACTTACCTCAAAATACACAGATCTAGATGGTCCTCACATGACCGGCCAAGCTTATAGTCTGGACTTTAAAAGAGAGTGTGACCTCTGAGTTTTTTTCGGCCTTTCTTCTCAGAGTAGTCGGATAGGAAACACCGAACTCATCTATACTCCATTTGAAATAAGATTAGACAATAAAAAAACCTTTTTACAGTCCGTTCAACCGATTTTGACTTCTATACCGTAGGCATAACGATGGCATTAAAAGCAAAAAAGGTTACACAATACCAACTGTCTACTGCAGCTGCCATTTGTTATGCCACCAAGAAGTCAAAGAAGTCAAAATCGGTTGAATGGACTGTAAGAAAGGTTTATTAAAATGTCTAATCTTATTTCAAATGGAGTATAGTTTTAAAATAGAATTTATTTTACTCGGGTAAAAGTGTTTTTTGACCTATTTACAGAAATAAATATAATTTATCTTACCAACATTTATCATTTAAACCATGGTCACCCTGCACCCAAAACTCAAAATGTACAACTTGGACATAGTTGCTCACAGGAGCGCCGCAAGGGTTATTGTTTGATCTCTAATCAATCCAGGGGTGGCGAAGTTTCTAGTGGTGGCTAATTAGGGATTATGTATGAATTTGTATGTTTGGACAAGATTTAGGGTTATGCTGGTATGGGGAACCTTGTAAGATGTGAGGGCACACAAGACAACCAGAAAAAAATACAAAATCGACGTTGATATATTTAGTAACCTATTCCGTTTAACAATTCTTCAAGAGACATAAATAACCAGGTGTGGCAACATGTCGTGTTCTGGTTTGCGACTGATCAATCGTCATCCTGAGGATGCTTCATTGAGAGGTGAAATACGTGTTGATTTATTACAGGGTTTTTTATGACTCAATAATCAATTGAGAGAGTATCGCTCAACTTTTGTAATCTACGACATATTATTTTTTGGCCTCGGCTGTACAGTGTACATTGTTTTGTAATATGGTAAGGTTATATGAAGGTACATATGTGTAAGTAAATATTTACCTCTACTACCAACTTTCCAATATAATGGCGCAACAGTTGCTCAACTTACTGTGGTCCGACTCCGTAGGCTTAGTTTCAATATTTGTGTTCCACAATAGCTTCGTATCGAAAGTTTCCCCGACTATACCATCGCGAAGTAATATGGACACAGAATAATAAGTGAGTGGAGTGTTTCAGATCATGTGTGTCCTCGAGAGTAACATCGTGTGGCCTGACCAAGATTATGTCTGGACTTTAAAAGATAGAGACGTCTGAGTTTATTACGGTCTTCTCTAATAGGAAACACCGAACTCATCTAGTTTTAGAACATTATTTATTTTTGTCGTGTAAAAAGATTATAATTTATTTTAACAAATTTCCAGAAATAAAAATCATTTATCAGTCAGAACAGTCCGTGGTAATGCCTACACATTTCAAACTCCGTTACTTATCTAATAAGTTACTAATTTCGCTGAAGTTGTAACTTAAATTATCTGTTTTTTAACCAACAATACATAAACTTAACCTTATATTTGGTCAGCGAATGCATTCTTCGAACATATAATTATGCAACGTAGACGCTGCCCAAACGCAACGTTGAGTCACGTTAAAGTTGCGTATTTTGAATAGGAAACGAAAATGTTGTTTCATACGTGATTTGTACCCACGATCTCTCAGATGTACCCTAATAATGGCCACGCTCTGGGCACAAAGGGTGATACAATGGGCGGTTTTATAGCAATAATTGATAGCCGCCTGAGTATGAACAGCTTAGCATTCCATCTTCTATCTCCCCTGTGTCTCAGAGCTCATCATCTGCCGGTTGGTAGTATTGACTCTAACTTACATAGCTCTCATATTGAGTAAGTTGTTGCTTGTGTAAGGGTACTAGGTACGTAGTTTGCGGACTTTGATTATTATTGTCGTTTAGACAATTTGTACCCGATTTGGTGGCAGAGTTTTTAGTGAAAATTTCTACTTCAGCAGGATAAGTTTGAATTGTATTTGCACTTATATATTATTCTGTTAGAATTTTAATGTAACAGAGACCATGTTGATGTCCAATGTGCCTGTTATTACTTTGGCACCCATAGACTTCAAATAACCAGACTTACCAAGGGGTATCGTGATACCTAGTAACTGGGTTGTGGAGGTCAGATAGGCAGTCGCTTCATGTAAAATACTGATATTCAGCTGCATCCGGTTAGACTGGAAGCCGACCCCAATATAGTTGGGAAAAGGCTAGGCAGATGATGACTTAGATAATTATAACGCTTTAAGTAAAATCTACCAAAATAAAATAAAATCTACCAAGGCGTGACGTCATGCCACATTTTAACTCAATGTATCGCTGTAATCTCTTGATTACGTAAAAAAAGAAGAAAAAAACGTGTCCAAAATTTAAATAATCTACCTGACGGACAAATGACTTTTAGTCATCATCCCTAATACATGTTTCACCCCCTTCAATATGAAAAATCATGATGTTAATCTCCACACTCATAAAACGGTGTCCACGGTGTATAAGGCCTTTTTCAACTGTGATACCAAAAGTCGCAATCGCGGCTTTGAATGCAATGAATGCACCCTTATTAGGCGGTGTTTACACTGACCGGAAGACGTTTCTTTCAATGCCATGCTCGGACCGGCAAGTCAATAGGACATCATTACATGCCCGGGATGGGGGAGGTGCGTTTAGATGGGATAGTAGGCCAGTTGCCTGCATGATTACTGGCTTTGAAAAGTCAAACTTGTTGTTTTATAAATTACTAGCTGCGCCCCGCGGTTTCACCCGCGTAAGTCTTGATCCCGTGGGAATATCGAGATAAAAAGTATCCTATGTGTTAATCCAGGTCATAAACTATCTGTTTGCCAAATTTCATCCAAATCCATTCAGCCGTTTTTGCGTGATTGAGTAACAAACATCCAAACACACAAACACATAAACACACAAACACACAAACTTTCACATTTATAATATTAGTAGGATAGTAGGACTAGCGACCCGCTCCTGCTTTGCACGGTTTTTATGACTTGACAAAACATCGGCATTTCTTAGATATGTAACTTTAATACTAACGTATTATACACATAAACCTTCCGGAATAAATTCTCTAAACGATGGTGAAAACCTCATCAAAATCTGTTGCGTGGTTTAGAAGAACAACGCGGACATACAGACAAACACGAATGGCGACTTTAATCTATAATATATAAAGTCTATCTTATCGGTAGTGTGTCAATAATTCGTAAAAAATTTCAGCAATTTTTTTTTTTTTAATTTATGACTTATAGTGGTTTTGGGTATCTGGGTCTAATAAATTTATTTTCTATCTTTTTTTCTTTCTTTCATTCATAGATATGTCCAATAGTGGACATATCTAGAAATTAGCTGTGGCCAGAGTGTCGCTATAGAGCGACACTCTGGCCACAGCTAATTTCTTTTGAAAATACTAAGACATAACTAGAAGTGACATAACTAGATATGTAGATTATCATGATTGTCATAACGTCAACGCCGGCTGTCACTGAAAACCAGCGCTGGGGCTCTGTCTCGCACAGGGTCGCAGCATTATGCTGAGCGATGGCCGTTTTGCGTGAATGTGACGCATATTTTCCCGAAACTTGTTATTTTCGTATATTTTATTTGTCCTTTGTTAGCGTCATGTTTGTCGCAAATAAACGTATTTTCTTACTTTCTATCATCTGCCTCGCCTTTTCCCAACTATGTTGGGGTCGTCTTTCAGTCTAATCGGATGCAGGTGAATACCAGTTTTTTACATAGAGCGACTGCCTATCGGACTTCACAACCCAATTGGGCAATACAATACCCCTTTGTAAGATTGGTTGTCAGACTTTCGGGCTTCTGACTATCCGTGACGACTGTCAAAGGTCTACCAATGACAGCCAGGCTCAGTCAGTCGTTAGTCGTTATATGTAGATAAAAGCTTCAAAAAATATGTATATGAAACTTGTTAAAGTTTGGGTTTCCTGAGAAGCGGTGCCGTCATAATATAACGGCCAAAAACAAAAGATGTCATAAAAATGATTGTGGCTTTTAACCTTTTCAATAGATTTCAGTTTACGGCTGTATTTTTAGAAAACCAAAGCTTGTACAGTAATAAGCTACTTACTAGCTGGCAAGTCAACTATTCCTCTCAAACACTCTTCCATTGGTGAATACCAGAGCTCAGAGTCGGTCAACATTTGTCCAGAGCTGAAAGGCGCGGAATGACCATCTGTAGTCTCATGACCACTGTGAATAACATGCAGCCATTGAAGGCAGTCTTTGATAGATTGAATACTCTATGTACTCACTCTAGAAGTGTCTACGTAACTTCCTTTTTCCCGATGGGATAGGCAGAGATTTATAAAACACCTACTATAGTATATTTTGAAAGTTATGTTTACCATGGAATTGGAGGCACAACCCCAGGTACAGTCAAACAAGCTATTTGGTATGCAGGCAAAATATATGAATTTTCGGCCTCACTGCCAAAATTCGGTTTGATTGTGTGTGTGTAATTTAAGTTTTTGAGCTTAAGGCTTAGGAGAGTGACGTAAACGTATTGTTGACTACTAACAACACTCAAAAAATTGTTTAAAGTAGTTGCAAGTTATCTACCTGTGAACCAAATAGATTGTTCGACTGTACTTAGGTATAATTTCACCATGAATGATGTAACCGATATATTGTAACAATATTCTGATTCAAAAGAGTGTCCGTGGAGTTTCTTGGCCGTTCTTCTCCATAGGAACCTACGCTTTGGAATGGGCAACTAGCTTCATCTTCCTGGCTGAACGATCCCTTGACAATTCAAAAGTGCCTGTAATTGGTTTATTTGAACTAAATGCTTTGAGTTTGAGTTTGTACCAACCCAGACTCCGGGCTGCCGCTGAGAAATTCCTAGAGGAAAAAACTAGTAGCATTTTTCCATGAGCCGAGCATCGAACCGTGAACTAGGAAATAAGGAATCTGCGGTCCACAACTAGTATTCCAAACCTGAACAAACCATGCTCCATATTTAGGAGTGTCCAGTGTCCATACACCTCCACTTCTGAGGACCAACAAAATGCCACTGAAGCTGCCATTGGCATGGCCAGCTACTGGGACCAACGCATCTAACATCCTAACTATGTATACATAATTATGTATCACTACTTATTATCACTACATATTATAAAACAAAGTCCTCCGCCGCGTCTGTTCGCGATCGATAAAATCAAGAACTACTGCATCGATTTTCATGCTGTTTTCGCCAATGGATAGAGTGGTTTTCAAGGAAGGTTTCAGTATAATATAGTAACCGACATCCACGATCCATCCGAAGCCGCGGGCATCAGTAAGTAATATTATAAATGCGAAATTGAGTTTGTTTGTTACGCTTTCACGCTGAAACGGCTGAACGGATTTGGATGAAATTTGGCACAACGGTAGACCATGACCTGGAGAAGGACATAGGATACTTTTTATCTCGATATTACTACAGGATCGAACACTTATGCGGGTGAAACCGCGGGGTGCAACTAGTAACATAATATTTTTACTTTTGCCATCGACTCGAAAAATAGACGAAGCTAGTATTCTGTATTTTCACCCTATCATCAGTTATTTCTTGAATAAAACAAGGGAATTAAGTTCGGGGCCACCGCGGGGTATCTATGGATATTAAAATATTGATTACAAGAAGGCGATACCTTCGGTATCATTATTTGCATAACGACACTTTATTGCCACCTACAAGATACCCCTAATACTGTGCAAAATTATATCACTTGCTAAAATGAACCTTATTTGCGAAAAATAATGTTGGTTATTGAGTGAAGGCCTGTTTGCTGTGTATCAAGGTAATTTATATGTTGAAATACAAATGAATTGTGTTGAAGATAAATACCTATATTATAAACTTATTCTTTTAATGGACTGTTGGCAAAATCATAACAGCCGTACAGGTCAATCGAAGGTTAAGCTACGCTTGCCACGGTCAGTTCATGGATGGGTGACCACACATTGGATATCGAGATCCGTGTCTCAGAAAGCGTGTATATGGCCAGATGAATAAATATAGCATGCAGCATTCTGCCATGGAAAAAACACGTAAGCTTATGTGTTTTCATAGTAACACGACAAGGTTCTTAAAACACTTAAAAAAATCGGAAAAAATTATTGTTAGTAAAAGTCATAGTTATGGCTAGTAAAAGTAAAAAATCTTAAAAATTGTTAGAAAAAGTCATAGTCATTGTTAGTAAAAGAAAAAGTTTTAAAGTGTATC
This sequence comes from Lithophane leautieri, assembly GCA_949152455.1. Taxonomy (NCBI): domain Eukaryota; kingdom Metazoa; phylum Arthropoda; class Insecta; order Lepidoptera; family Noctuidae; genus Lithophane; species Lithophane leautieri. The sequence goes on from OX424478.1 coordinate 14,141,273, forward strand.
AAAACTTTTACTTTTACTAACCAAAAATATAATTTGAAAGGGTTCATTTTGCCGTCACATTAAGTACAATATGACGGAAAAATGCACCCTTTCAAATTATATTTTTTGGTTAGTTTAAGTAAAAGTTTTATCCGAATAAAAAGCGATTAAGATTATTATAATTACTTCAAACACACAAAGACACAGTGTTGCCAGTTGGAAAGCCGCCACGCAACAAAAGGGTTACCCAACCCCCAACCCTCGAATGTTTGCGTTAGGCAATTATTCTATTGTCATTTTATTTATATTTCTCCAAGTTATCACAGGAATATCTCCTAATAAACTTTAAGATGGAGACGGGGCGAATTCTAAGTGTTGTTTTATGTTAATACAAAATTATAGTTATCAACGTCTAAAACTTTGATTTCGTTAATTTAAATACTTCTGAGTTATTATGTCCGTTTGTTGTGACTTTATTGTGAATTTTAATTTTGGTTCAAAGTTTTGTTGGTGACAGTTTAACTTACCTATTACATTTGATGTCACCACTGCAGACCATATTTTGTTTTTTTAGGATTCCCTACCTCAAAAGGAAAAAACAGAACCCATAAGCAATAAATATATTGAGTGTATTTCGTTGGCTGTCTGTCAGTTTGTCTGGTTTTTTTTTTGGGATAAATTCATCCCAACTACGAAGCCCTTCATTGTGGATGGTCCGATATGCACTTGACCGGTTTTTGTGCTAAAGTAGCACTGTCATTTTTGAGTATTGTTTTGGCCACTGATTTTTGGGGAAGAGTAATAAAACTGAAGAATTATAGACCACAGCAGAAGCGAACTGTCAAAGGTGACACTCCTTAGCATCAGGTGGAATGACAGCTCACTTAAATCTCACTTAACCTAAGTTTTCATGGTGAGATTTTACACAATAGACCAGCTGATAAATGAAACAATTTCATACAAATTGTCGATTTATTTACAATTAGCTGTGCCCCGCGGTTTTACCCGCGTAGGTGTCGATTCCGTGGGAATATCGAGATAAAAAATATCCTATGTCCTATTCCAGGTCATGGTCTACCCATGCGTCAAATTCCATCCAAATCTGTTAAGCCGTTTTAGCGTGAAAGCGTAACAAACAAACAAACAAAAAAACTCACTTTCGCAATTATAATATTAGGATTATTTACAACATTTTATCTACGATGGTACGCGATGTTGCAGTCGAAAATTGTCATAATGTATAAATAAGGAATCAAACTCAAACTCAAACTCAAAGCATTTATTTCAATCAAACCATTTACAGGCACTTTTAACTATCAAGGAGTCGGTCAGTCAGAAATATGAAGCTAGTTGCCCATTCCAAAGCGTAGTAGGTACCTATGGAGAAGAACGGGCAAGAAACTCCACGGACAATCTTTTAAATCAAAAAATTTATACAAAAAATTGGTTACATCATTCATGTGAGAACAATGTAGAAAGCATGTTAAAAGCGTCCGCAATTATAAAATAAAAACAAAGAAGAATTCAAAAATTAAAATAAGCCATGTCAGCTAAGAGATGACCAGTTCCAAATGACGGCGCCCGTTCACGAACATAACGCATGGATCAGCACCATTCAGCTCAACCATTTTGAAGGGAGCTAAATGATCCAACACACGATTACTTCAGTCTTTTAAAAAGTCAAATTAAACTTGATTGTACTGGCCCAGTAACTTTAAAAGCAGATCATAATAAGCAGGTATATTATTAAGCACAAGTGTAGATTATAGCATAATGTATCAATGCAAAGACACCAACAGTTAACAAAAAACTTAACGAAGTAACGTTAACTGCTCAACTCTGCTACTTTGTTTAACTTGTCATCGCTGGCTTTATTTAAGGCTAGTGTTAAGATCCCTTTACATTGGGTTAAGGGCCGCTGCTAAATATTGTACAACATTTTAAAAGGATAACTATGGAGTTTATTGCCTATTCTTCTCCATACGAAACTACATGATCAATTCCATTTTTAACCGACATCGACATCTAAAATGAGGAGGTTATAAATACGGACGTTTTTTTTTTTAATTTTGACAGTCAAAAGTGCCTAATACTGCCTAATGCAGCCTAATACTTGAAAAACAAAAATGTTTTTTACTATGGGTTTGTAAATATTAAGAAATTGAAATGTTTGCAGGTTGGGGTATTTCTAGTGAAATCTTCTTTTATAAAAAGAACTTGCAAAAAATTTAAATAGATTATATAGTATTCGAATATTTATTTTTTTACCACAACTTTATCTTATAGAACTTCAATAATTTATGAGTTTGCCACATTATCTTTTTTTCTCTTGACATTACACAAGCTATTAAAGGAAGGGCCCGCTTCACATTTTATTATACACTAGTTTCCGCCAATGGCTTCGCCCGTTTAATGTCTTTATAAATTATAGCCTATGCTACTCAGTGATAATAATAGCATTCTACTGGAGAAAGTTTTTTTTTTATTTTATCGGTCCAGTGTTTTTTGTGTTTATGAATTGTAAACAAAAGTACAAATCTTTTGTCTTAATAATATTAGTGTTGGTAGACATACTGGCATACATACATAAACTCACGCTCGTTTCTCATGGAGTTAGACAGAAACTACAGAACGCCACCTGCTACGATTCTTATATATTTTTGCTTCGCTTACATTCATACATGTATTGAGGCCCGAGACAAAGTGACATTCTATCAGCGATAACGATGATGGAAAAGGCAAAAATGTATAGGACTGACATAATCTATCGAAAAGCTTATGTCAATCCTGTTGAAAGTCGTTGTAGAAATACGAAACGCTTTCGAAGCGATTGTCACTTGTCTAGGCCCTCTGGTAATTTCTGGCAATAATATGAAAACAAAAAAGAAATGAAAAAACCGAGTTGCATCTATGTTTCCAACTCAAGGTTGCCAGTCATAATAAAATCTCACCAAGTGTACATTACTCCTAACAGGTTATGCTAATAAAATGATATTGTTTTCTTTAGAAAGTGCTATTAATTAAGAAGTGTCGCAGTCGCATTTTATTAATCCCCCCAAACTCGGGAAGACCTATTAATGTTGAAAACTTCTCCTCTTTAAAAGACACAAGGTGTTACTAGAGCAATAAAATACAATATTATTTATCTTTAGATAATAATTCACAATTTTTATGGCAATTCTTGGAAGAAGTTTTGTTTTTTTAAATGGAATTATGTTTAGAAGTTTGGATGAGTGTCACAGTTACTGCAATTGGGTTTGTTGATAAGTACCGTTATTTGTAACATGTGAAGATGGGTATTAATTTAAATTAAATGTTTGTTCTGTGAAATGAGGAGCTCATGGCTAAGTAATAACAGCCGCACGGGTCAATCCATCAGGTTAAGCTACGCTTGCCGGGGTTGATCTGTCGATGAGTGACCATCTTTACACAACGAGACTGGTCCCAGCTGTCATTCGTGGATCTTGACAGTCGTTACGGGTTTTCAGAAGCCCGAAACTCTGACAACCAGGCTTACCAAGGGTTATCGTATTACCCATTTACTGGGTTGTGAAGGTCAGATAGGCAGTCACTCTACGTAAAATACTGGTATTCAGCTGCATTCGGTTAGACTGGAAGCTGACCCAACATAGACAACATATTTTTAGAAAATACCAAGTTTGATATCATTTGTTTAACAGAACATTGATTAAAAGACCATCAAGTAGTGTCAATTAATTATGAAAATTATTGTGTAATTAGCCATTTCAGTCGAAAACGTATGTTACATGGCGGTTCATTAATATTAGTAAAAAATTCTATTAAATCAAAAGAACGGAAAGACATCATTGGACTGTCTGTTGAACACACCATTGAATTGTCCTGTGTTGAGCTCGATAAGCATGTTATAGTATGCGTATACAGACCTCCAAGCTACCAGAATCTATCTATGTTTGATTCTGTAATGGAAGAGGCGCTAAAGTTGTTAATAGTAAGTCAATAATCATATGTGGTGATTTTAAAGGCAGGCAGGCAGATTGTTTGTTCTGTGAAATGTTAAGTATTATTACCTGGAGGATGCCAATGAGGATGAGTAGTCAAAGGTCAGCGATTGGAAAGTAGTTTATGTTTAAACATCTGATTTATCTACTTTTGTAATATTGTCTACAGTAATTTTAATATTTAATGTATATATATTAGTAAATTAAATTTAAAAGGGTGTCCGTGGAGTTTCTTGCCCGTTCTTCTCCATAGGTACCTACTACGCTTTGGAATGGGCAACTAGCTTCATATCTCTGACTGACTGACTCCTTGACAATTCAAAAGTGCCTGTAAATGGTTTAATTGAAATAAATGGTTTGAGTTTGAGTTTGAGTGTCATAATTGTTTAATTAAGAGAAAAAGATCCTTATGTAGAAAGACATAAAAATCTGCTTTAGATAATAATTCACACACACATACACACAGACATATTGAAAACCTGAAAATTTCGTAACTTGCCTGTTTATAAACTAACTCACTATATTTTTTAAGCAACGAATATCCTCTAAATTTTTAGCCTACTTAGCCAACAGCCAACCTACCCATTAACACAGAACCAACTAATTTCATTATGACCCAACTTCTGTTTCTAGGCTTTTTAGAAACCATCTGTCCTGAGGGGCAATAATGCCCCATTAAGTACTATAAGAAGGTTGCCTAATGAATTTAAATATCCCTGAAGCCACTCCTGAAAGCTGACACATATTCTCTCAATAACATTACACAATTAGGCGCAGTCGGTTACAGCAAAAATCCATCTCGAACTTCGCTCTTAAGGGCTCTCCAGTTTATAACTCGACCACTCGCTACGTTCTTGCTACGAGCTACGAACGCTACGGCGTAGACGTTTCGTAGATATGGCTTTGTTGAATTTATGCTTGAGAAGGAAAGTAGGAAACTTCTTGCGATTTTTTTATTTTTTATAAAGCATTATCGTAGTTATGTGGTCTTAATAACTTATATAAAATTATTTATTAAATTGAATACATATTTTTTAAATTAAAATTTTTAATATTTTTACGAAATCCTTTTCAAAGACCACCAAAATTTTTCAAAATTGTATAACTTATCAACTGGAGTCAAAAAAATTGTAGCTCTAACATTTTTTCCTCTATTTTCAAAACTGCCACATCCGGGTCTTCGGACTTCATCTCCGAAAAGGTGGCATTAGTGTTCCGTCAACGCATCCTCCCAGGGCTTCACTAGAAACAATAATGAGTCCCGCAGATTTCCCCAACGTGTACTACCGACCTACGAATTTGTAAAGTTATCAAATTTTCAAAACTGTATAACGCATTATGCCGCGTCGTCACCTCGGCGTGTATATGTATAATTATAATTGCAATTATTACTTTGCTTGTGACTGGATTTATTGTAAGGAAAGTGGTTTCAATGTGAGTTTGTTTTATTTTGTTGATGAAAAACGGAACATCCAAACCCTTCTTTATCCTAAAAGGGTTCACCGTCACCAACACTATCCAGATAGTTATCAAGATGTCGGTAGCAAAAAATATCAAGGTTTTGGTAGACTATTATATAATAATAATTATAAATTATTTATAGTAATATTTACGCAATCTATGTGTGCTACGTAATATTAATGAGTCATAATATTTTTTTAAATTTTTATTCAATCATAATGGTTCAATTAATTAAATAATAAACTTTGACGCAGCTTGAAACTAATATGGTGATTAATACCCACAAAATATTTCATTAAAACAAAAAGAAAAAATGAATAGAATATTATTTTTATGAAAAATAAAAACTGAAATAATATTAAAAAATCCTGATCCCCAGAACAAGTATCACAAAATTAGCAAACCTAATCAAAACTAGCACATGACACGAGCTCATAAGGCTGGCAACACACGTCGATACATGAATGTTGCAGCGCAACGAACGAAACTAGTCGCGTCGCTCTAATACGTAATCATACGCGCGCTACCATCAATATTTAGCGTAGGATGTACGTGGTGTGATATAGAGTTGTTGATACCAACTTTGTATATTTATTTGTGGGGAAGAAGGAATTTTAAAGAAAATGTAATTTAAAAAAAAAACTCAATCCCGCTTGGTAGTTAGATAGTGGACTATTCGAAGCAACTAAAATGCAGAACCATTTTAGTTGCTTGGAATGGTCCACTTTCGTGTTCGAATGTCGTATTAATTGATAAAATGAACAATCCATAATGGAACCAAGTAATCCATTGACTTAATTAGTTTTAACGGGAATGAAACGTATAGATTACACATTATCAATTCAAAAAATGTCAAATACAGTAGCCGTCAGTTATTAATGGTAGATCAAGTTTTATAAAAACTTCGGCTAAACGTACACAGGTACGTAATAGTCTCCACAGATACCATCCACTCTTGAAACTTCCACCTAATAATACCGTTTGACATGTACCAATTTTGAGTTCATTTAATATTAAAAGGTTTTCAGCGGCAACCCCGCGGAGGCAGTGTTGGCACTAAATAGTGCGCTAGTTGTAACATTATCTTGTTTGTTCATTAGATTTTGTAATGTGATGTTAGGCTGGGCAACTGCCTGAATTTGTAAGTCTACGGATTTAGGTCGCCTCGTGTGAAGGCTGTATTTTACAATTAATTAGCAGATTTTATGACATCTACCTACATCAAAATCAACCAAATCTATCATTTTGGTTTTTTTTTTTGTGTTGTGTTGCGTGACATTTAATCCAAATAAATGTATTTTCTTTCTTGATTTTCTTTGGTTACAATAAATATGTGCTAAAAGTGTCAATTAATTTTGAATTAGTATTTTCTCCAATAAGTTACTCGTATCATTACTTCTACATTTGTACATTATTTTAATGAACTCAATACAGGCTGTTCAGTTATGGCGTTATTTCACTAGTGTTTTCTTTTTAATTGTAATTAATATTTTATTGTCTCAGGTAAGCACAAAGTAGCATAATAGGCTGTACCTACGTTATTGGCATTGGAATACAAGTAAGTTAAAACTTTTTTTTTTTTGTTTCTTTATGTCTACGATAAACTCCAAATTCTGGGTAACTCCTTGTAAAAACTTCTATGAGCAGAAAAGTTCACGTCAGATCGTCACTTAAGTAAACTATTATTTACGAAACAAGTTTAAAAAAGTACGTTTACAAAGAAAAGGAGCTTTACAAAATCATTTCATTACAACAAATGGAAATATTTCAAAAGAGGCTTATTTAAATAAGTGAAATTAAAATTAATCTATAGAACGATTAAAATAAAAGCTGGTGGAATCCCCCGAAGACGCTTAATATAAAATAATAGAAAAACTTATAAATATTCACGGAGCGGAGTTAAACCTTTAGCTGGAGTGACGGATTCGTTTTTACTTATTCCACAGAAAATCTGCTTAAAATCCGTATTAAAAGAATCACTCGGAATTTATTTGTTAGGCGGCGCAAGAGTTGAGAGGAACGCGAATTTTATTGAAAAGAACTAGAGGTGATAGGTACGTAATACGGGCTGTGTCCGCAACTCCACGTGGAAGCACATATTTTGCGTATGGAGTAAGTAAGAAATAGTAGTAATAGACTGCGCGTTATTCACTCCCTCTTTATTCAAAAATAAAAAAGAAAGAAAAATGCGTTTATTGGCATTAAGCAGAAGAAAAACCTTAAAACGAAAAATAAAGTAGGTTTAGTCTATTAACATTTCAGCTTATATACTTTCTGAGACTTTCCTTGCCACACCACCACATACAGCGTGTAACAAAAACCCTGTCCGATCCGTGAGGGTGTTGTTAAGAATCATACTGAGAGTCTATTAATGAGGATTTTTTTTTTTTTTTCTATGGGTTATTTTACCTATTACATACATGTGGCGCCGGTGTTTAGCGGTTATCAAACAGTCATAACTTATGACCTCTGTAGAAAAGCTAATTTATAATGAAACTAGCTGATGCCCGCAACTTCGTCCGCGTGGATGTCGGTTGTTATATACTAAAACCTTACTCGAGAACCACTCTATCCATTGGTGAAAATAGCATTCAAATCGGTGGAGTAGTTTTTGAGTTTATCGCGTACAGGACGACAGACAGACGCGGCGGAGGACCTTCTTTTATAATATGTAAGGATTAGTGTAATTTTGGTACTAAAAACGTGAATAGCGTTCTTATTTTCAGAAGAAAAAAAAAAAAACTTTTTCGTATTGTTATTACCTAGGTCTACCTTTTGGATCGGACCGGGTTTTTGTTACATGCTGTATAGTGAATCGGTAAATGTCAAAATCTTGGAAGTTTAAAACTAAGGTAACCAATAATAACTAAGTTATCAATGGCGTCCCTATTCCGTTTTCCCTCGATCGCTTCTCCTTTGCACCGCTCCATCGAGTTTTCTCCTTATCTCGTGGCAATGGTCGCGATTCAGAGTGGTTACCCTTTGGATGTTGTCGTAGCGAATGATTTTAAATGTAAAAATTATTCAAATACGCCTCGGATAAGACGCTCAGCGGTCGAATAGTTGACGTCTTCCAAAAACTGGATCGGGGATCGGCGTTTTTGAGTAATAAGCCTGTATTTTCTGGCTCAAATGTTTCGGCATAATTTTTGGCGTGACAAATTTTGAATTTTATCATTTCTGTTCTGTTATGTATCTTGGTGAGTTCGAGATAGGGAGATAGGAAAATTAGAGGGAGACATTTTTATCGGGTTGGTGGGTAAATATGGTAAACAATTATTAGATGGCACAGAAAGCCGGGTATCAGAGATTATGATTTGGTCTGTAAGGTTTCTCTTGATCTCCTTGTTGATAGACACCTTAGATACTAGGCTTAATACCTACGTCGAATAAGTATCCTTACATATTATAAAACAAAGTCCTCCGCCACGTCTGTCTGTCGTCCTGTACGTGATAAACTCAAAAACGACTGCACCGATTTTCATGCTGTTTTCACCAATGGATAGAATGGTTCTCGAGTAAGGTTTTAGTATATAAAAACCGACATCCACGCGGGCGAAGTCGCGGGCATCAGCTAGTAATTTATAAATACATTTTATATTTATAATTTTCTAAAAGTGCATGCCACAAATCTCAGAAACACGTAGTATGTGTATGTATGTGTGTGTGTGTGCACTGTATTGTTTTAATTAGTGGAAATATCGTTCTCTTTTCAAAATAGGACTAACATCTCTTACGTACGTATTTATTTATGACATTACCAGAAGAGTGAACCTTTAGAATTCACTGGATAACAAAACGATTTGCAAAAAATGTCTGCACATTGTAACAATTATTGTATTGTATTAGAGCTCGGCGATTCGTCACGAAGACTTCAATTAGCAAACTGACGAACAGTTAGCACCCCTCTAGTGGAGTGCACCTCTAGTATGCCACAGCTAATTAATACGAGAACCAGAGAGCATTGTTTAGTGTTTATAGTACGGAAAACATAATGTTTTTAAAGGATTGAACTTCAGTTTTCAGCTAGCTAATGGTGCAAGAACGAACGGTTTCGAAGGGCACTTGAAAGATGCAACTTATTATTAGATACTTAATACAGTGTGATTCTTTATAATGTACACATATCGAAATGAGGGAATCTATGCTTAATTTTATCGACGGCAAAAATATTTCAAAAATCTAAAAACGTTTTTTTCTTTTGAATTTTTAAGTTTTTTTCGCTTCTGTGACCCCAGTGTAAACGTTGTAACGATTATTGTTAAAATTGATGAAAAAACAAAACGATTTTTGTTAAAAAAAACATGTTTTATTTCCACAATTTTCTTTTTATGAGGACGCTTAATTACTTCCAATCATTACGGAATTTGTTTCATCGTGATAGATAATTTAGTTTAAAAGTAACACCGTAGCGAACAAAATTATAAAAAATACCACTAAAAACAAAAAAAAAAAAATATTATTGCCTTCTTTAAAATTAAGCATAGATTCCCTCATATCGATATGTGCACATTATAAAGAATCACACTATATATTGTGTTGCTGTTTAAGGGGTATAATTAAAGGAGATATATTTGATTGAGACTCCCATGGAGAAATAGGGGTTAAAAATACGTAAAACCCGGTCGGAAAACTAAGATATATTTGTGTAAAGAAAATGTTAAAAGAACACTTACTACTACACAATTTTCTTTCATTTTTTTCTCTAAGTCACATTTACTACTATATTTTTGTAATGAATACTGATCCGAGTAAAGAAAATATGGTTTTTAATAGTCATTAGCAATCTTGCCTCGTTTAAAAACCTAAATAGAACAAAGTGAATCAAGTTTTAAAACAAAAACAACCCTTTACACTTAGGAAACGTCAAATCATCAAACATAACCCGTCATTACAGCCATAGAACGGAAATTCCCGCCAAAATGGCAGCCATCATGTTTTTCAACTCGAAACATTAGAGGCGCGACTTTTGAAAAAAATAACACTTTTTCGCGCGTAATCGAATCGTTAACCCTAAATTGGCATCTCGATAACAAATTCAATTTAAAAACGACGTTCATTGCTCTCATCTTTGACAATTCTGTTGCCGATATAGCAAAGGAAGGGGTTAAGATGGCTGCCGATAGACAAAAAAAGGCGAAAAAAAAGTTAATTTAACTTCGAGGGAGGAAACGAAGTCGCGGCAAAGAATTTTTTCTTGATATTTTATTTATTTTGTTAAGTTGTTTGGTGGTGTGTTTTTTGAAGAGTTTAGTGTGACAAAATATGTAAAGATAATTATGCATTTTTTTATTGTTTGATACGTTTTTAAACCGATTGAATAGGGTAGATACTCGGAGTTTAGGTAAAAAATGTTATAAACATCATATTTTGTATCAATTAATGTTTATTTGTATTATTAGAATGAATTAAATTACAGTAACCTATCCATTTGTACCTTCAATACCCTCACAGAATAGTCTCAATGTTTTATGCCTGCCCAATACTAAAATAAAACACCAAAAAACTCGAAAGAAAATACAAAAAAAAAACAGCTCTATACAAATACCGATGATCTCCAAAGACCAAAGAAAAAAAGCAGTCCCAGAGACAATACAACAGAACATTCTTCTAGTCAACTCACCATTATAATTTACTCCTGATTGGGATCAAGTTGAAATTAAGAAAAAATAAAAGAGACAAAGGGGGACGGAGGAACGTGATTGTCTTTTTTTTTATCTGTAAGACTTGATTTAACAAACAACCCCTTTTTGTGTGGATCTCTTTGTGTTGGATTGTTGATTAACGGGCCAAAATTGGGTGGGTTCCGATAATGAATGTGTAATTATCGTCGCCTTTATTTGACGTTGTAAATGCCAGTCGCGCGGTAAACTCTGATTGCGCGATTCTGGATTTTGCGTGACGCGTTGTAGATGCCGCCACAGACTATGTATTGTGTGCATACTTGGGCATTGAGCATAATCAGGCCCGATTGGAACCCGCTAGATGCCCGAAGCACAGAATCGGTCAAAGTGGCGATGTTTTGGGGAGGCCTATGTCCAGCACTGGACGTCTTTCATTTGAATTGATAACCGCCAAGTTTACCAACATTAAGTAGGTATGTCTAATGTAAGCAGATCCATAAACAAGCACTCTTATTTCACCAACCAAGCTTCGAAATCAACAATTTTGACACTTGTTTCTGCTTTTTATAGTATGTGCCTTATCTATCAATATTGTAAAAGATCTGTTGCAAGACAACTCACTAGAGTTGTCTAAGCATTACGTATCGGCAATTCGTTGTCTTATGTGCGTTTTGTTTATGCAGAATAAACAATTTTTCTTTCTTTCTTTCTTTCTTGACTTTAGTGATCGCCTAGTGGTTGGTGAAATTTTACTTTGCGCTAAGTAGCTACTCATGAAATTTAGTTGTCGTTTAGTGTTATTGAAAATAGGTATTAGTCTTTAATGTTCCACTGCTGGGACACAGGTTTCTAAGTGTGAGGGAATAGGCCGTTATCCACTACGAGGGCCCAGTGCGGGTTCATAGATGTCACATGTCTTTGATCATTTAAATGATTTAAAACTGTCTGTAAACTTGTGTTTGTGTGTGTGTGTGTGTTGTCTTGCAGAACACACTAAGGTTATGAGGTTCTGCAAGACACTGAATGAAGTTAGTACAAATATACTCACATAAAAACCTCACAAGCATGGGGCTTGATTCACGGACACTCATTAAAACGGAGCAATCAAAAGTCAACATATACACAACCGGTGATCGAACCTGCGACCCTACCCGAGACTTATTTGTTCCCACTGTAATTTCGTGTTCGTAATGGCTAACGATACGATGGTTTTGAGTGGACATAGGTTACATTTAACGCAACTTATAAACAACTAGCTGCACCCCACGGTTTCACCCGCATAAGTGTCGACCTCGTGGGAAAATCGGGATAGAAAGTATCCTATGTCCTAACCTAGGTCGTGGTCTACACAGGTGCCAAATTTCATCCAAATCCGTTTAGCCGTTTCAGCGTGAAAGCGTTACAAACAAACAAAAAAAAACATACAGACGAATTGAGAATCTCCTCCTTTTTGAAGACGTCGGTTAAAAATACATACCATACATACACTCACGCTTTCTTCTTATGGTTGTTGGCAGAAACTCCAGAACGCCAGCGCTATCTGCTACGATCCTTACAAACTCCTTTTGCTTCGTTTACGTACATACATCTGGTCATACACGCGCGCCGGTTGCGAGTACTACGTTCCTGACATTTCTGAAGAATATCACCAATAAGGTCACTATAATGTCCTTCTAAAAGAAAGAAAATAAATTTATTTGACCCAAGGTAAGGCACAATATTCACACAAAAAACAAAGAACAGAATAAAAATAGCATTGTGCGCCTCATGGCTGCGCCAAACAGGCTCAGTTCAGCGTACTGTACGTCGATTCTGTAAAATTCAAACAACAACTCGCATCTCACATCGCTATTCACACTCATAAGGTTCAAAATGTTTTCGGGTTCGGTTCGAAGGCGAAGTGAGCGTCGAAGTGACGGGGGAATTAGCTTACTGAATGCCACTTCTTACGTCATCTTATACTTTATCTGTCAAAATCACACGGTCAGTTTAGTTCAACTCGCTGACACGCTCGCAAGGGTAGCGCTAGTGTATCAACCGAGTTTTTAGAATGCCAATCAAGAAACTCGCAGTGGATTCAGATTCGAAGTTTAGAATGAGGTCTTACAGAATCACAGCCCTAGTGTTTACACTCACATCTGAATTGGAAAAACCTTTTGTTTAAAAAACATATTTTTAATAAGAAACTATGATGTCATGTGTCACGTCATAGTTTCTTCGACTGTGACGAACCGATGCTTTTCATAGTTGTTAGTCAACACGTCACAGAAAGGCATATCCCCACAAAGCCATCATCATAAGTCTAAGGGGCGGTGCACACTGGCTAGTTTTCACATAAAACAGTTTCCACTCGGCCCGGCCAGTTGTCCGAACACGATTAAATTCGGTCGTGTACGGCCCATTGGCTGGACAGGGCCGGACTCAGTCTAATGTCTTTGAATTTGTGGTGCATGATGTATTGAGGGGCTAAATCGATAGCCGTTGGTTTTTTTTTTTGTTTTACAAGATTATGAGATGTAAGAAGTGATGATAGTGCTGTGTAGCGCTGTGTGCTTCTAAATAAAATTAAATAAATATGTATAATAGAAAAAAATCTATGGAGTACTGTAAAAGTGCTCATGAGTAGTAGGTATTATGAGTAACTCATTTATTTTTCGACATTACACAATAGAGTTGGTCCAATGGTACTAGAGGTTGTTCAAATTCATGAATACTATCAAAATAAATTAATAAAAACATAATTAATCACTACATATTATAAAACAAAGTTCTCCGCCTCGTCTGTCTGTCTGTTTGTGCGTGATAAACTCAAAAATTATTACACCGATTTTCATGCTGTTTTCACCAACGGATAGAGTGATTCTCGAGGAAGGTTTTAGTATATAATAACCGACATCCACGCGGGCGAAGTCGTGGGCATCAGCTAGTAAAATATTGAATACGCTCCATCTGTGTTCTTATTTGTTTTGTAAATTACTAGCCCCACTGCTTCGCATGGTTTTTACGACTTGACAAAATATAGAGATTTCTTAATTATAATTAGGTTAAAACATAAACCTGCCAGAATAAATTATCTAAATGATGGTAAAAACAGCATCAGAATCCGTTGCGTAGTTTTAAAGAACAACGCGGTCACACAAAAAGACGATGAGTGAGTTTAATTTTATAGATGCGTTATAACTAGTTGTTTTACAATCCGTCCCCCTGTAGGTCAGTTCATCAGAGGTCGGATATCGTAAAGATATCGGCGCGACACTAAACCAAAAGGGTCACTCTCCGCCCTCCGGTTTACGAGAACGCACTCGGACATGAACGTATATACTACGTTGACTAGCCTGTTCGTATTTCCATTAGGAATTACTAGGTAAGAACTCGGAGCTTGGAAATTAGTGGTGTGATACCCCCGTGTCGTGGAAAGCACTTTAAGGCGTTGGTCCTACGCCTGATCTCTCTCCGGTCGTGTCGGATTGCCGTCCCATCGGACTATGAGAATAGAATAGAATAGAATACTCTTCTCTCTTTTCTATGAGAGTGAGGGAAGAGAGAGTGCACCTATGTCTGCGCACACCCTTGTGCACTATTATATCTCCCGCGCCATAGTCTCCGCTGAGATTGGCCGTCATGGCCCAAAATTGGCTCTGGAGGACTATCTTGACACGTATGTTGGTATTGTTAAAATACTTAGAAAAAATTACGATTGTCACACAATTTTAGGTCTGAATGAAAAAACTTCGTTATCTTCAAAAGAAAAAAGGGCAAAAAATCAGTATTTCCTAAAATAATGAATATAAAAGTAATTCTTATTAATGCATAAATAAAAACCGTTGTTTAATTAAGCAAAAAAAAAAAACTTCACTTAAAGACACTGGAATAGGTACATTCCAGTGCCGGTTCACATTATTCTAGTAGCATTCCAGCGCTGCACTGGAATGCTGGACTGGAATGCTACTGGAATAATGCGAACCGGGCATAAAGAAGTTTATTTTTCCCATTCTCGTCAACTACACTTTATCTGTACTAACACTTGGTCAATGTAAACTGGAATAGTAATAGTATAGTAACAAATCGAGCTCTCACGATCGACCGCCAGTCGCTCGGGCTTTACAAATAACCATTAAGTGCGCCCCTAAGTACTGTACGCTACAATATAATGTGAGTGGGGATGAAATCTTGGGCTATGTAAGATTATTGTCCGAGTATTGTTTAAATTTTCTGTGATGATGTTATTGTGATTGCTGATGATAATGTTGCATGTTTGAACAGGTAACTAATGAATGAATGCAATGCAAAAAAAAAATACGTAGAAAAGGACGTTCAGTTTTTCCCGAATTTGAAAATTTTCCGGGGATCTTTTCCAATTTTTGTTTCCATAAAAAATCTAATTCTGACTATAATTTATAACAGAAAAAACTGCTTCAAGTGATGCGCTTACCAACGAATAGCATCTTATTTCTATTTTTATAGAGATAGACTAAAAATAATGTCTTTGAGATGGCAACTCGTACGCTGCCATTATGTCTCGCTAGGATCTACGTTCCGCTTAGCTAATTGACGGGTAAAATTATTCCAAATGTTTAAAGACTGCATTAAAAAGTCAAAGTCAAATAATGTATTTAATTATACTATTTGTAAGACACTTGAATCTCGTGGCTAAGTAACACCCGCACGGGTCGATCCATCAGGTAAAGCTACGCTTGCCGGGGTTGGTCTGTGGTTGGGCAACCAGTCTTACCAAGGGGCATCATATTACCCAGTTACTGGGTTGTGGAGGTCAGATAGGCAGTCGCTCCATGTAAAATACTGGTCTGGCAGCTGAATCCGGTCAGACTAGAAGCCGACCCCAACATAGTTGGGAAAAAGCTAGGCAGATTGATTGTAAGGCAATTGAAAGTCAACAATGACAGGAGGCCTGTGTCCCAGCAGTGGGAACATTATAGGCGGATTATGTATGTATGTATGTAATGACAAAAAAGACAATTAGATTGCCTATTGCAAAATGTAATTTACTATGAAGAAAACGACATAAAAAGTTCCAAAGGAACTCTTTTCAGATTATTTACGTATCTATCACATCATTCTCCTGACCTTATGTCAGTTTATTTTATTTGTCGTCGGCGCAACATGTCTTTTTCTTCCATACTTCTCTGTTATGGTGGAAACCCACGATCGGCAATATTGCAGACGGACACGCACGGCAGACGACCACAGACCGCCACGCACCGCGCACCGAGGCGCTTCCGATGTCTGCGATACCCCGCACCTTCCTACAGTCCGTCGTCCGGGCTCGTCGGTGTCCGTCCACAAAATCGCGGATCGTGGGATTTCGATATTAGTCGTCATCTCGGTAGACAGTTCCCCCTTTCTATCCATATCATCTTTCACATCGTCCATCCATCGTTTCTTTGGTCACAGATTTGGTCTTCCCCTACTTTTATAGCCATCCAAACTCATACACAAAACTTTCCTCACAACATTTTTCTATCTATTTATGTACCTATGTATAAAAAACAATTCAATCCACTATTTAAGTAGATATTGCTTATTGTTCTCTAAATAACTCAAACCATCATTACCGCATCTTCAATAAGAAACTTGTAACCCACAAAATTCGGTACCTAATGAAAACATAAATAATTGAGCTCAGTTAATACACTAATAATGGCTTATAACAATAATTAGTTTGGCGATTTGGGTCCCAATCCCTCGGGGGTCAAGTGGACCGATTGTCCTTTGAAGGGTTGATTAAGATGACCGGTAGGGTCGGTTCGATTATAGATTAAAATGTAGATAGGACAGATCTCTGCTTTTGGATGAATTTAAAAGAAATAAAGTTTTACAGAGTTAGTGACACAAAGAAGAATGACAGAATAAACGAAATATATCAAAGACTAATTATGTAATGTTAATTGCCTGCTACACGGTCGCCAGACAGAGGTGACCTTGGTGGTTTACAACCGTGTAGATGAAGATGATGGTTTACTACCAAAGAAACAGCTCTGCCGGTCGCCAACAAAGGTCACCTCTGTGGGGGACGCGGATGGCAACCGTGTAGCAGCCACTATAACATCACTCCTGAATATCCTAAAGGAGTAAGCCCAACCTTCAGCATATCTACATTTTGCTAGATTAAGTGCAAGTTTCATGTCATATGAGAGATCCCTACATGTAGACTCCGACTTGCGTCAAACGCCACGCGCGCGCGTCACTTGTTTCTGTGAGTCGTGGCATGCTCTAAAAAACTTATTTCATTTGTTTTCCTCGCAGTTGCTGTAGTAAGATGCATGTCGCTTGAGCGTGTAGCTCTTGGCCACGAGGTTAGGCTTTAGCGGCCCGGAGTTTAAAGATAATGGCGATAAGCTAGCTCGGGATAAGACATGGATTTCTCTAGCTTATATCTGAATTTATTTAGTGCCGACGCACCACGTTTTTTCCTTGCATAATCATATTAGCACTTATCGCAAATCACTTCTTGCATATTAGCAGTCATCACAGAATAAACCTTTTCTCAGCCATCTCTTTTCTTGAAAATCGTTCGACCTGTCTCTTTTCAAAAAAAAATAAAAGAGAAAGGAAATTAATAACTATGATAAATTTTATTTGATAATATTTATCAAGAAAAGAAAAATTTAATAAACAAATAGTAATATTCTATTCCAATTTTCCACATTTCTGCGTATCCCATCTACAAATCTGCTTAATCTTTGACAGCCTGTAATGACCAGAGAAAGTAAGGGGTAGGGCACAAGTTTAATGCGGGCCTACCTGTCTCCGGGATTAACGCAACTCCGCTATTTGTTCTAAAAGGGGTTTTTATAAAAGTGCTAATTACTCCTCGGACCTTTGATGTGTCGGTTTTAGATCCTCAAGTGTAGACATGGTTTATAGCGTTTTTGTGAATGGAATCGTGGTATTTCGTAGGGGTAAAGTGTACGATGGATTTAAAGTTGAAACCGTTAATTTGTCACAAGTTGAGGAACACTGGTTTGGTAATTGATAAACGTTTGTAATTGTTTTGCCCTTATTCCAATTTATTTATTGATGTATACAAAATATTGTAAAACAATCTTAAAAGAGAACGGTGAAGTTTCTTGCCCATTCTACTACCTTTTGGAAGAGGCTACTAGAATCAGTTCTATTTCTTTGTTTTTGACGTTCAAAAGTGACTTTTATATGCCTAATTGAAATAAATTATTTGACTTTGACTTTGACTTTAGGGTCGGCGCAACATGGTTATTCTTCCATACTTCTCTATTAGTCATCATCTCGGTAGTCACCCCCTTTAGCCATATCATCTTTCACACAGTCCATCCATCGTTTCTTTGGAATTCTCCTACTCTTATAGCCATCCACATTCTTACTCAAAGCTTGCCTTACTAAATTTTCATCATTCCTCTACAACGCCTGCTCATATAATAACAACCGATTTCAACACAACTTTTCAGTCACCGGTGCTACTTTCAGGCTTCCTGATAGATAAATATACTCATTTCTTATTCTATCCATTCGAGTAAACGTGTGTCCTTAAGCGGCAAGAGCGCGGCCGGCAGCAGCACGTGGCGTTTGTAGGATTCATTTCTGCCGCGCTCTAGTTAGGTAAAAATGTTTGTGCGCGGCAGGTGGACAGCAAAGTTCGCGCGCAGCTGTCGTTCAATCATAGCGCGGCAGCCGCGCACGATTACCGCTTTATGTTTGGACAAACCTTAACATCACAAATCCCTCTTAGCATTCTCATCTCAGCAGCAGCCGAAGCTGCATGATCATCCCTTTTGTGGCTGACCATTCTAATAAAGCCCATTATATTACCAATCTATACCCAAGATCAGAAATCTTAAGCAAAGATATCTGCTGAAACCCACCCTCTTTTGTGCCAGCGGCACGCGCGATACGAAAATCAAAAACAATAAGGTATTTTCATTAAAAAATGAGCACAATAGCCGTACGACAATAGTCCACCGAGTGAATTAGACAAACTGATTATATGTTCGTCTTTTTTTTCTTTATCTTTATTTCGCTAAAAGGATAAAAATAATTACAAGATGAAAGATATTTCCTAGCAGGCGCTTTTTTTTCGCTTTTTTCGCTTTTTCTTTGGCCCGAGACGCGATCTGTCGACGTCTCACTGTGTTATCCATTGGCCGGTCGTTGGAATAGTGTGGATTATGAAGAGAAAAACCGAATCGAATAATTAAAAATTATTATATAAGTATTACTGAAGACGCAACATAAGCAAATGGCGTCGCACCTTGAAATGGCTAATATTTTTAACCGAGTTCTTCAAAAAGGAGGAGGTTCTCAATTTGTCCGTATATTTTTTTTGTAAGTATATATGTTACGCGATTACTCCGCCAATTATGAATAGATTTTGATGATTCTTTTTTTTTGGTAGGTCATGCTTCAGATGGTCCCATATAAATTTGATTAACTTTGCTTGCGTAGTTTTAGAGTCAGCTTTAATAATTACGTATTTTTCACACTTAGTCTATGTAGACGATATCTTAATTGACTCCGTCACTGTTATTTACATAGCAGGTAGTGGTATTTGAATTTGTGTGGGTTAGGTACCACAACACAACTAAAAAGTGAAAAATAAAAACTTTTTACAAAAAAAAAATGCCTTCCAAAAAAAAAAACATAAAAAAGTGAAAAATAACTTTCCGAAATTAACGTTATTTTTCACTTTTTTGTGTTTTTTTTGAAGTCGGTTGTTTTGTTTTTATAAAAAGTTTTTTTATTTCACACAACTAGTTTTAAAAAGTCTTGTCCACAACATGTCATCGGCATGCTTTAATTCAATTCTTAGTCCATAGTAATTAACCCTTTTGAGACAATTCTTTGCTAAGGGACAATAATAATAAGCTGACAAATGAATATTAACGCTAACGGCATACTTCTACGTGACACGCTTGTCTTAGGAAAAGGGGATCAGCAGAGCTGTAAGTGATCTGTATGTTTTAGACATTTCTAATTCATCATCTGCCTAGCCTTTTCCCAACCATGTTGGGGTCGGCTTCTATTCTAACCGGATGCAGCTGAATACCAGTATTTTACATGGAGCGACTGCCTATCTGACCTACGCAATCCAGTAACCGGGTAATACGATATCCCTTGGCAAGACTGGTTTGTCAGACTTTCGGGCTTCTGACGACCCATAACGACTGTCAAAGATCCACAAATGACGGCCGGGACCAACGGTTTAACGTGCTTTCCGAGGCATGGAGGAGTCTCGATATGTAAAGATGGTCACCCATCTACGGACCAACCCCGGCAAGCGTAGCTTAACCTGATGAATCGACCCGTGCAACTGTTATTACTTAGCCACGAGCTCCTCTCTAGACATTTCTCATTATGAGGACAATCTATCGGCTCCCAAGATACAGGCATTCTTTGCCTAGTTTCAGAGCCAAAGGTTTCACTCACTGCTTAAAGCATACAATAGTTTTTTTACACATCAAGCCAAGTTCAAGAAAAGAACTGGCGACGCAGCAGCCGTGTGTTATATTACACGAACCATTCGGAGCCACTTTTGTCCCCTGAATAACTCAAAATCGAATTAACTTATACTAATGAAATGTGGTTTATTTACTATTACAATAATAAAATTAAAGTTAATTTGTTTTGTTAAACTAAACAACTAATTTCAACATTAATCAACTATTTCTGTAAACATGTAGAAAAAACATTCAAGTATTTTTGCTATAAAACGTGGTAATGCTGCCAGCCATTTGGTTACTTCTCGCCATGATTTTTTGATGCCCTTTGATCATTTCCCCCCCCTTTCTTTATACAGGGTTACTGGTAACTCGACGTATTCCTTGCAGGACGTCATAGTAGGGTTAAAATGCAACAAATTAAGCCACCAAATGTTCTACCGAAATTCAGTAGTTTTTGAATTAGTTAAGAGTTTTAGTTTTTTTACGAAAAATCCCAGATTAAATCATTTGAAACCAATTTAAAAATGATTTACGGCGCGACTGTACTGAAATTTAAGTTATTATCATAGTTGACGCCGTAGCAGACCTTTGTTAATAATTAAAAGTTCAATAATGCCTAAAACTTTGGCAAATATCACTAACCAAACATTTAATTTTTTGTAATTTTTGCTATTACTTCATAAAAAATGTAGTCTAGTGCAAAAAAAAATACCCTGTATACTTGTTCATAATTATTTTTATTAAGTATTTTAAGTCAGTAAGTAGTTGTTTTACATTTTGTTTAATAAATAAAATCAGAATTTTTAGACTATATACGTCTAACAAATACACCAATCTTTTTCCTTAAACCAATACCTACATCAACTAAAAAGCCATTACCATAAAATAGAGCCTTCGTATAAAAAAGCTACGTCACTCACCCGCCCTACGGCGACCGGAAGCGGGCGTGAGGCGGTTATCGGTTATCGATTGGTTTCCAATCAGCCAACCGGAGCGAAGGCTGGCACGCCCGTATACACACGCCTTTATACGGGATGTGTGGGTGGGAAGGAAAGGTCATTTATTGGTAAAGATGACGTGCAACAAGTTTAAAAAGGTCCTGATTTGAAAGAAAAAACCGACTAAGGCCGCATTCACACGGGATCCGTCATTGACGATTTGTCAAAAAACACGATACATCATGACGGATGGACGTTCACATTGTATAAGGATATTTTTTTTTGCTATTCGTCAAAATATCCGAATTGATGTTCATACTTGATTCGTGATTCAGAGTTCAGTCTTGGGCGAGCGCATCAGTGGATCCGTCACAAACAAATAGAGATTCGTGTTTTTTGAAAGACGGTAAGTCGTTCACGACATCCGTAATTTTTCACGATTCGTGATTCGTGTGAATAGGGCCACATAAAAAGAAAGGACGCCATCAAAAAAAAAAAAAAAAAATCGTGAAAAAAGACGATTCCTCAAAAAGAACGAATCGTCCTCGTGTGAATGAGCCGTAGGCTACTGTCCAACCAGAACTATTTCACCTTCTTTAATTATTTGCCATGACAGAGACTTATGTATTTTGTGAACATTCATCTGGCTTGTTAGTAAAATTTAAAAACAGCCCTGTGACTACAGAGCACAGAGACATCTTGGCAGCCGCTGCTGGAGGCGGCACTGTCAACAATTTCCATACAAACCAAGCCTGTCACCGTTTGCTCGCATTACGTCACGAATGACGTTTAGAAACTGACGGCCTTAAATGGTGATGACGACAGAAGTTGTGCGCTCAACGAAACGTTTATTAGTTCTGCCATCGACACTGCCGGCGATTTCGTGCTAACAGACGGCATAAGCTAAGTAACAGTAATAGGGGACCGTTGGCACCCTTTGAGTATCAGAATGAAAATTATTTATTCTTGCACAAAAATTAATGCAGACAGAAGCAAATGTTAAACTACACTGGGGTTGGTCTGTAGATGGGTGACCATTTTTACATTCCGAGGCACGGAGGAGTCTCGACCTCCGTGCCTCGGAAAGCACGTCAAGCCGTTGCGTTGGTCCCGGCTGTCATTCGTGGATCTTTGACAGTCGTTACAGGTTGTCAGAAGCCCGAAAGTCTGACAACCAGTCTTACCAAGGGGTATCGTATTGCCCATTTACTGGGTTGTGGAGGTCAGATAGGCAGTCGCTCCATGTAAAGCATCAGGTTAGACTGGAAGCCGACCCCAACATAGTTGGGAAAAGGTTAGGCAGATTGATTGACTTAGTATGAGGATCAACATTATCCACGTGCACTGTTTCAGTATTATTTTATATGTTGACGCTAACTGAAAAAAAAAAGATAAAAAAAATAAATGAACTAATTTATTTATTTTACTTTACATAACTATTCTTCTGTTCATTCCTCATAATATGGCCGTAAATATGGCACATCGCGAAGTTTAAGTCGCATTATCTGTGCAACTGTCTCTGAAACTCAAAATACACTCGGTTTCTAGACATAAATATCTAAAGACACTTCCTATCTCAGTATCTTCGAACAGATCAGACTGGACATGCGCGCATCGATGTATTTTTTTCAATGGGGCGTGGCCTTCGATACTTCGATAGCTATCGATATCGATACACCACGCCCTTACGACCTGTCGATACTAGAATGTGTTTTCACGCCCATTAAACAGTAGCTTTATAGTTGCAATTTAGGGTCGCAATAGTGGTTGTTTTCCTAATATCTCTTTGCGGGAATCCAAACGTCAAACTCTATAGGTATAGCTTTTTTAAAGTAATTTTTTTATAACAACGAATTTACGGAGATAAAGAAAAGATGTGTCAAAACAAGAAAAAAAAAACGTAAGTTATCAACACTCTTGGATTACTATACTGATTACATTGCATTTCAGTAAATGATCATATTTCAACAAAGAAGATCACAAAAAATTACAATTTATGCGTCGCAAAATGACGAAAAATACGATAGTAGATAATTGTAATTTTCTTGATAGCCAAAGCACGTACAGTACTCAGGCGTAAATGTGTGGTGTCACACAAATACGAGTCTACTTTTGTGTAGTGCTGAACTCGATGTATCGAAGATGATCATGGCCATACATAATACCTACTATGACACACACGTGTTTTTCGCATGGGGGCAGGCAGAAACTACAGAAACCCACCTGCTAAAATCTTTACATACTCCTTTTGCTTCGTTTACGTTACATCTGCGGACCTAAAACGGCCACATTAGCAATTCCTCTAAAAGCAATTCATTTCCTGAATTTCCAGCTGTCACTAGCAATTCCTCTAATTCGACAAAAGCAATTCATATTGTGTGGACCATTTTACGAATCTCCATAGAAAATTTCTGTCAAACAGATGAATTATTTTGTAATATGAATCGCACGCAGATCATAATTTGAATTGTAAGTTTGTGACATTTTAAGATGATTCATATATTATTATTTTCCTATTATGATTCTGCCAAAGTGACTGTTTTAAGCCTCCAGAGGGCCTACACAAGTGACAATCGCTTCGAAAGCGTTTCGTATTTCTACAACGACTGTCAACAGGATTGACATAAGCTTTTCGATAGCTTGTGTCAGTCCTATACATTTTTGCCTTTTCCATCATCGTTATTGCTGATAGAATGAGACTTTGTCTAGGGCCTCTGGTCATACACACACGCCGGAAGCGAGTACGCACCTGACTTTTTTGAAGAACATCACTTTAAGGTCACTATAATTATGTCCTTCCAGGGCGTCCCCACCTGGTGTTTTCACTCACATCTGCCTTGTACTCGTAAATACCTTTTCTTAGTCGCCTTAAATTCATCCTCTCAACATGACCAAACCATCTTAGCATACTCTTTTCAATTTACTACATATTGGATCATGGTCATGTGTGAATAGCTATGGCAAGCTGTGATAACAGATAACGCCACGGGGCGTTAGCAAGCGACGTCGTTACTCAATACGCCCAGTGCGCAGACTCGAACCGATACTCGAAACCGATACGTGAGTGGGCGGGGCGTGTGTTGAACATACCTACTAGATATTATTGACATTGAAACTTACTTTACGATCCTAGTGACTAAGGGTCAGTACTGTGAGGTTGTATGCGAGATGTAATCTCGTGTGGTACAGGCCGGCGAGAGGACAGCCGTAGGTTTCGAACGTTGCAGCAATTTGGTTTTAAATGTTAGGAGTGCTTTTTTGTTTAGGGAGGGCTTGTCTAGTCTTAGCTACCGAATAGTTTACGCGTCTCTTATAAAATTAAATATTAGAATAAACCCTCATGAAACCTCTCCCTCTTTGAAATTACCTCCTCACACACACCCTTACACATAGTTAACGCTCTTCAAGCGTTACAGTACACACCGACACGCGACACGACGCGCACTTTTTTATGATACGATACAATATCGAATTTATTTACTACACAATAAGTTACACTAAGCGTACTTTGACACATGTCAGCCAACACTCGCACTGAAATTATATATTTCCGTGAAAAATATAAGTTCGATAATTGTTAAAAAGTGCGCGCAGCGTCGCGGTCTGAATGAACCCTTACTGTTTTTTTTTTTTCATTTGACTTTTGGGGTGGGTTAATTACTTCAACTGTTACTACATAATCATTTGCAGGGCAGTTTAAGTGCAGAGCAAGTCATAGAAGGTAAATAAAGCAATATAAACATAAATGTGACAAATATAAGATCTTTAAGACATTTTAGACACCTTTAAACATTAACATAGTTTATCTGTTGCTTATAGGAATTACATGCCAACTATTTTTCTCAAAGCAAATGAATAAATATTTGGTCTACTCTACTGCTCTGCTGCGCGCAAGATATGTCTGAGCACGACTGGTAACGCTGGCCTGCTTAATTCTATATATTAATAATTAATTTTAATATAATTAATTTTATATTTTTAAAATTCATTTCTATATATATAAATTATATTTTTAAATATCAGAATAAAAATAGTTTAAAAATATGACGGCGCAACGCTAGCGCCACCCCTAAGATATACGTCGGAACGAGATTTGACAACTGTCAGTCTGGCGGAGCGTTGAGGCGATGGTCAGCGCGGCCATGTTGAACGTTGGTTTTTTGAACGTCAACGATGAGCGCACCACGTATCCGACGAATCGCTTTTGTTCCGAGTAATCTTGTCCCTTTTTGATTCAAAGAATAATTAAAACCGATTGATTATGTGATTTCCTAATTACTAGTGAATAGATTTTAGTGAAATTCTGTAAGGAAGATATTTTGTGTGATTTAATAACTTTGGATTTTGACTCGGGTGATTCTTTGTTGGTTCCTACCCAAATTACCACTTATTGAAGACATGACCGATTCTGATGAAGACGGGCGCCTGCCCATATCAGAAGTGGTAACATCCCATGTCCCACCGACCGAGAAAAAAAGGCCACCTGACGAAAATAGCGCCTTGAATTTGTTGAGTAATATGGAAGCCCTACTAACTCGTATGTTAGCAACGTCGCAACCACCGTTGGCAAGTGCTAGCGCCCAGTCCAGTGCAGTGCAGCTCGTACAGTTTAATCCGGAAGATGCCGATGCGGATATAGAAGGTTGGTGCAAGATTACAGAACTCATAGTCTTGAATAAACATCTAGAGGGTGTCGATTTGCTTGTGGCTCTTACCGGTACACTAAAAGGCCGCGCAGCCTCTTGCTTGACCAAGTTTAATTTGAATGTGCTTACATGGGAGGTAGTAAAACAAAGTTTAATGGAAAGATTTTGTAGATCGAAATTATTTCAAGACTATTTTGGTAAAGTATTGCGATTTCAAATGGAGCAAAGGAAACTTCATCAGAAACTGGCCTAACCTTGTGGAATATGATCGAATGTATACCTAAGACCCAAATGCCAGAAGATGTTATAACTGGATTCGTCGTATCGGTCTTATGTCAGAAGGATGGTTTGATACGCCGTGAGTTAAACGCACATGCGGTCACTAACAAAGCTCAGCTATTTAGAATCTTAAGCGGCATTTCACTAAAAAGAAGATTGGAGGTTACTGACATCCAAGAACCTGATTTCAAGCGACCTAGAATTGCAGACGCAAGATTTCCCGGTAAATGTCATTGGTGTGGACTCCCTGGACATCGGCAAGCTGATTGTAGGAAGCGACGAGAAGATTTTTCTGCGAAGACTAAACAGCAAGATCCCTCAACTGCTGCACGTGCCCCCGAGAAGACTTCGACCGTAACCTGCTACGAGTACATTTGCGGTAATCCAGGACACATAGCAACTAATTGTCTAGAAAAAGTGTAAGGTGGAGCTGCTGCAAGGAAAGAGGTCAATCTCTGTGAACAGCGATTGTCGAGGGGTACCTTGAAAACGTCATCCGGTGAGCCAGTCACTTTTTTATTTGATAGCGGATCGTCTTGCTCTTTAATGAAAGCTAGGAAATGTTCAGTTAGCGCTTAATAGTACAAAGTCTACATTCACCAAACTTACGCTGATAGAACTTATGTTCTGTATCCGTTTCCAATCTCTAAGAATGTCAAAAATTAGTTCAAATATCTACTAGTTTGATGATTGAGGAGGTGGCCATGACGGCGCCGGAAAACATTGAACTCGATAATGGTCACCTCGACAGACTAAGTAGTTTCAAATAAACTTACAGCTGAGTCTGATACCCTTGGTAACATCTCATATCATGAAATCATTGAGCATGAAGTTTCCAAATTCATGCTGAGCGACGTGACATGACGTGACGTGACGCTTAACTATTTTGGGACGTTGGGAGCAGTCATCGAATAATGTGAAGGTGGTCGAAGGGATAATGTCGTCCGGGCCATGCAGCTGATAGCGGCTGGTCGAGGGGACACATTCATCCGGTCCAACCTTTAGTGTTAACTGGTCGAAGGGACAGTGTCGTCCGGTCCATCCACGAGTGGCTGGTCGAAAGGACACACCCGTCCGGTCCAGGTTAATATTGTGTGGAAAGTTGATCGCAACACGATAGTATCGTCCGGGCCAGACTTGAGGGTTGGTTGAGAGGACATGCTGATCGAGTTTAGAGTGCGTTGCTTGTTAACTGTTTAGAGAAAGGTGCCGTCCGGTCCATGAGTGGTCGAAAGGACACACGCTTTCTTTTGTTGTGAGACGATTACAGTAGTGTGAGAGAAATGTTATGTCTACCAGTCACAGTTTGTCAGGTTGGGCGAGCGGGTAGATTTACTGACACCTGTTCGATTGATTGTGTAATTTTTACAGGACAGCAATCTAATGCGCCCGAGGACGGTCGAAAGTCAGTCCGGCCGTGACGGCGCAACGCTAGCGCCACCCCTAAGATATACGTCGGAACGAGATTTGACAACTGTCAGTCTGGCGGAGCGTTGAGGCGATGGTCAGCGCGGCCATGTTGAACGTTGGTTTTTTGAACGTCAACGATGAGCGCACCACGTATCCGACGAATCGCTTTTGTTCCGAGTAATCTTGTCCCTTTTAGATTCAAAGAATAATTAAAACCGATTGATTATGTGATTTCCTAATTACTAGTGAATAGATTTTAGTGAAATTCTGTAAGGAAGATATTTTGTGTGATTTAATAACTTTGGATTTTGACTCGGGTGATTCTTTGTTGGTTCCTACCCAAATTACCACTTATTGAAGACATGACCGATTCTGATGAAGACGGGCGCCTGCCCATAAATATTTATTTAATATTATTATTTATTAATTAAATAATGCTAAACGGCGGCATACTTATTAGTTCCGATTTCAGCAGCGCGCAGACTTAATCTTGTGAGCACTCTACGTATAAAAATTCATGCCTGTTTCAGATGGGGGTAAGCACAAACTACAGAACGTCACGTGCTACAATCCTTAGAACCCTTACATACATACTTCTTTTACATCATGCAAGTTCATACATCTGGTCTGGGTAATTCATTTGAAGCTCAATCTTGACAGATCACATTTACATAATTTAAAAACATTTAAACTTAAAATAATATTAATACCTAATATTATGTACAAGTATATAAAAAAGGGGGGGGGGGAAATAGGCCAGCCCTCTGGTCACGTGAAGAGTCGACCAACCACTTGGTGATGTATTGAAAAACTAAGTGGGCACTCGGACCCCATGGCCCTAGTGATTCAACCCCAAACGGATCAATTAGGTTTTATTACACTCAGAAAATCATCATCTGCCTAGCCTTTTCCCAACCATGTTGGGGTCGGCTTCCAGTCTAACCGGATGCAGCTGAATACCAGTATTTTACATGGAGCGACTGCCTATCTGACCTCCACAACCCAATAACTGGGTAATACGATACCCCTTGGCAAGACTGTCAGACTTTCGGGCTTCTGACGACCCGTAACGACTGTCAAAGATCCACAATTGACAGCCGGGACCAACGGTTTAACGTGCTTTCCGATGCACGGAGGAGTCTCGATATGTAAAGATGGTCCCCCATCCACAGACCAGCCCCGGTAAGCGTAGCTTAACCTGATGAATCGACCCGTGCGGATGTTATTACTTGGCTACGAGCTCCACATTACACTCAGAAAATATTCTAATATTAATCACAATCAACTTATTTTATCTAACCCAACCTTTTAATAGTAGCACACAGTATAAAACAAACTTATTATTATAAATAACAGCAAAGAGTTGTCCTGGGCGGCTTAAAACGAAAATGCTGTACTATGTAATGAGTAAGGAAGTGATATTTATGGGGTTGTCTCATTACTTAATGAGGGCGCCATGGGATACAGGTCTTAAAGGGGCGGAAAAATACACACGTTAGTACAATACTCGGGCTGGTGGCTAAATAACCTCCACATGGGTAGATCGATCAAAGTTACTCTGACATCCTAACTTGATATTATAAATGCGAAAGTGAGTTTCTTTGTTTGTTACGGTTTCACGCTAAAACGGCTGAACGGATTTATATGACACTAGCTTCCGGCCGCGGCTTCGCCTGCATGTCAAAGTCAAATAATTTATTTCAAATAGGCACATAAAAGGCACTTTCGAACGTCAATGAAAAACAATGGTAAACATGGTATGTCGATGAAAAGTAGTCTATGTCCTATCCCAGGATGCCATCTATCTCCTTGCCAAATTTTATCGAAATCCGTTCAGCGGTTTAGGCGTGAATTACAGACAGACAGACCGACAGACAGAGTTATTTTCGAATTTATAATATTAATCGAATTTATAATATTAATAAGAATGGAGTATGGATTTGGC
Organism: Lithophane leautieri; assembly: GCA_949152455.1. NCBI lineage: Eukaryota > Metazoa > Arthropoda > Insecta > Lepidoptera > Noctuidae > Lithophane > Lithophane leautieri. Next base: position 14,170,966 of record OX424478.1, read on the forward strand.
ACATGGATAGACTATGACCTGGAATAGGATACAGGATACTTTTTATCCCGATATTCCCACGGGATCGAAACTTACGCGGGTGAAACCGCGGGACGCAGCTAGTATAAGTATAAATTCTACATTAATGTTGTAACTAATATTTACTAAAAAAATCTTTATCTTTTACAATACATAACCATGGAGTTTCTTGCTTGTTCTTTTCATAGGAACCTTCGCTTTGGATTGGGCAACTAGCTTTATCTTTTTAAAAGGCGTTAATGGTTTAATTTAAATAAATGATTTCAGTTTGAGTTTGAGTTAAGCTAAGCTAGCCGCGGAATAATGACTCCATAGAGCGTCTAGTGGTGCAGGGCAGAGTGGAAGGTAAAAGGCCACGCGGGAGGTCACCGATGAGGTGGACCGATCAAATAAAATCCGTGGTTGGAGGCCCTGTAAATGAATGCGCCAGACTGTCATGTAACAGAACCAGATGGAGAGAGATCGTGAGGCGGGCAACGACTACACCTGCGATTGGAAAAAAATCATCGTGGCCACGACCGCTCTGTCAAGAGCGAAGCGAAAAAGAAGAAGAAGAAGCTAGCCGCGGTCGGTTTGTGGATAGGTGACCATTCATTTCATACCAAGACTCCTCAGTGCCTCGTAAAGCATATTTAGCCATTGGTCCCAGATGTCATTCGTAGATCTTTGTCAGTTTTTCTTTCTAGTCAAAAGCCCGAAAGTGTGATAACCAAACATTTTTTTTTTAATTTTTATTTATTTGGCTCACCAACAATTGAATACACCGATACAAAGAAATGAGATAGATCCAATACTTATAGACTAGTGTACCAATTTCTTACAGGTAAGCACACCATGCATTACTTATTTGTCTTTATTACTTACTTATTTATCTTATATAGATTATTTTCTACCTTGTGAAAAATGTGAGAACGTCGTAGGCTTAGTGAAACGTGGACTTTTTTTTTGAACAATTTTTCTTTAACTTCCTGCTTGAAACTTTTTGAAAGGCCTACACTGTCCTCCCATAACTATTAACACTGTAATTCAAAAATATTGTAAAAGCCAATTGTCTTTTAAAAGAGTAACCGTGGAGTTTCTTGCCGGCTCTTCTCCATAGGAAAGACCAATTGGAACCGTGCACCTAGCTTCTGACGTTTCATAAGTGCCCATGTAGGCTTATGTGAAATAAAATATTTTGATTTTGATTTTGTCGATTGATATTGAGAGCCTACTTAAAATTAGATGAGTTCAACTCACCGAACATAATCATGCTTACAACCAAACTTCAAATTAAAATCAAATCCAAGATTAAAATCATAATTAAAATCAAATCCAGAATCAAAATCATAATTAAAGTCACATAAAATCAAATCAAAATTAAAATTAAAAAGATACTAAAATTAAAATCAAACACAACACTAAAATTAAAATCAAAATTAAATTTACACTAACGTGATTTTACAAATTTTTGTGCATAATACTTCTTAAGACTTAATTATTAAGTTCTTATTTGTAACTTAGTAGCAGCCAAGTCTAGATTGCCCAGTTCATGGCAATGGGCTCGCCCCTATTACATGGGACTTAAACATAACTGGCGAAATGTGGGTGTAGTAGTATTTCCTTGAACCAAAAAAATTGAAGACATGTGACATTACCATTTATTTTATACATTTTTGTAATTTTGTCCAACTATATCGATCTGATCAATTCTTCAAAATTTTATTATTATTCAATTATTGTTGACTATCTTTTATTATTTTGTTTGCTAAATGATGATAAAAACCTTATCAAAATCCGTTTTCGTAGTTTAGAAGAACAGCGTAGTCACACGATTTTGTCCTGCACCTTTTACCTATTACCTATAATAAGTTTATTCGCAGATATTGGGTAGGTATTTGTTTAATTTTTCCATTAATGACAAACACACAACATAACGCACACGCAACTACACATTCGCATGTATGTCTCAAAATTTTATTTGTTTTTGTATGAGCTAGATATTTTATGTAATCAAATTTAAATTTATTGTGTTAATTTCTTTAAACGGGCACACGCATGTCCTTATGTGTTTATTATTCGAGCGTATGACACTCGTGGGCTGCAGCTGAAAATCAGCGTCAGATGGTGACCTTGTGTTGTCATTTGACATTATGCTGAGCTGAGGCCCTTTTGGCATTAAAAGCATTGTTTTTTTTTGTTATTACTTACAGTTTTAAGGTTTTTCTTTTGCTTAATGCCAATAAACGCATTTTTCTTTCTTTCTTTCTTTCTTACATCTACCAATCTGCACTAGGCCCACTCCCTGTCAAAGAGGTTTGTGTCCCAGCAGTGGGAACATTATAGGCTGATCGCTTGCTGGCTAACTTGAAGTTATCTTTATGTCAATATTTTTCCATTCAATGTGAAGTACTTTATTAGATTATTATTATTTTATTAGTCCTGTATGATAAACAAATTGTGAATTGTGTTGGAAACAAATTGTGATTATCAAAACGACCAACTAGACAAACAGAAAAGGTATCGTTTCGTAATAAGACAAGCTGTGTGTCCGAGAGGATTTCCCATCGGCAAAAATGATGAACTCCCACACAAACTTTCACCCCCTATTTAGTCCCTTTAGGGAATGAATTTTGAAAAAACCTTTCGTTAAGTTCACTTTCGTTGTACAAGGAATTCTGTTGTAAAATTTTATACTTCTAGACCCAGTGGTTTAGGCAGTAAATTGTGTGTCAGTAAGTAGAAAATAAACTTATGAACAGCGTAGCGCGTAGCACCGTAGCGACTCGTAGCACTTGCTACAGCTACGCGTCTACGATGCTTCCTATAACTTAGTTTTCAATACTTTAAAATCAAAAATATTAAATTGCTAAATTATTTGTGCCCGATATAACATTTACCAGAATAGTTACATATTAATAAAATAACTATTAAGACATAATGATCATGAAAATAATAAAATTATTGGTAAAATAAAAAGTATGACAAGAATAAAAAATCTGTCTAATTTTAAGTTAACTTTGTGTTTGATTAATAATGTGAAATCAAACATAACTTTAGCAAAACATTGTCCTGAAACTTTCACAAGAACAAGTTTTTGATTCTACTACTCGACGCTAGATGGCGTTACGCGCTTCACTAAAGGTTTAAAGGGAATATAATTTCGCAAGACGATTTAAACTAAGTATTTCTTTTGAAACTGTTATAAGATGAACTACATTTTTATTCTTTCAAGTATATATTTTTTGGGACTTCGTTTCCTTTTAAATGGGACTTAAACATAACTAGTGAAATGTGGGACGAGAAGTACACTGCCTACCCCTCCAAAAAATACTGTTTTCTTTGCGGCAAGAATTACGAACTTCCATACAAACTTTCATCCCCTGTTTTCACCCTTCTAGGGGGTGAATTTAAAAAATCCTTCCTTAATGCTTAGTTTCGCTATACAGGGTGACTGGACTGGACCCGCCATAGCAAATTCGCTTATAGAGGAGGTCATTTACTAATTATTGAACCTTCCTTGAATTTGATCGTAAAGATTGTTTTTTTAGATTTTTTTTAAGCGTAGCATCTTATTTTTAAACCCTAGTTTAAGGGATGTTCCGAGGTATTTTAATCACCAATATTTATAACTAGTAAAAAATAGTAAAAAACAACTAAAACAATGAATTTTTGAAAAATATCAATAAAATATAAAAATAGACATATCTCCTAAACTATAAAACTTTAGCAAGGGAAAGTAAGGTCTAATAATTAGCAAATGACCTCCTCTATATGCGAATTTGTTATGGCGGGTCCAGATCTGGTCACCTGTATTTGAAACCCTTGTGCAAAATGTCATGCTTCTAAACCTAACGGTTTAGGCTGTGCGTTGTTTATCAGTGAACGAATTTTTGATAGATTCTATCATTTCGCGTAACCACACATCAATCTTAACATTCTCAGCTTCATTCATCCCAACATTCTGATCCTTACAAGTCTTCAGGTCTAACCTTCTTACTCAAATCACTACATATTATAAAACTAAGTCCTCCACCATGTTCGCGATAAACTCAAAAACGACTGCACCGATTTTCATGCTGTTTTCACCAATGGAGGAAGGTTTTAGTATATAATAACTGGCATCCACGCGGGCTAAGCCGCGGGCATCAGCTAGTATAAAATAAATTAATTGTAGGTACGCAAGTCGTACGCCGAAAGTGCGTAGACGTCCACAATTATTTATGTGTGTTGGCGTGAACGAGTGATATATACGTTGCGAAGACATATTTATTGCCCAAATAACAGGAGCGCAGGTTTCAAAGAATGGTTCCGTACAAGATTTGTGAAAATATTCTTTTAATTTTATAATTGTAACAGATTAAAATATAATAATTATTGTGTCAATGGTTATAACAAAATAAAAAGTTATTGACAATATAAATAGAAAATAGTTTATTGCCCAGGTAATACAGTAATCAGGTTTACAGGTTACCACCAAGTTGAGACGACATGAGAAGCTTAAAATATTATCTTTATCTAGGTTACAAAATTATTTACCAATGAGCCCAAAACTAGGCAGTTAGTCTGTATCTTGGGGCTCAGGGTACGAATTCCAGAGTGGAGATTAGAGAGGTGGTTTCAGGTGTTGTATGGTATGTACATCTGATGTCTTTGTATATGTGTGACGTGAGTGTGGTGTGTGGTTTATGTGAGTGTGTGTGTGTGTGTTTGATTCAGTGTCAGGGTATTTATATTAATTGTTCCGAGTCATTATAACCAGAGTTTTATATTTATTTATTTCTTAACCATTTATGCACACACACAATACATACAGACAAGAAGAAAGGAACAGAAAAATACGTACAATAGTAATGTACTGTTGTCGATTGAAATTAAATACTATGTAAAAATAGTTATAATTCAAATAAATTAGAGTACAGTGAAATACTAGTGGTTTAAACTGATTAAAATCATGCAACATATTATATCCCTATGGGGTAGGCAGTTAGGGGAGTTTGGTACACACATGAAAATTAGGTAGTTAGAATAAACAACTATTTAATACGGAGGTTTTCTTATTATTTCTTATGTAACTCTAAAAATAAAGACACAAAAAAGCATCCATAAAGATGCCAAGGTGCACGGTGAGACAAGTTGATGCATGTGTGGGGCATTAATTATTTTTTGCAGTATTTAGGGGACATTACGAATGTCCCACGTGGCTGGAAAAAGTAGAGGAAATTATATATTGGTACAGGTGTTCTTGTGCTCTCTTCTGAAAGTAGGGTTGGTAATAAAGAAGGTATAATGATATTCGAAGTTTTTTTTTACAAAAGGCTCGCCAAACTGTTTTAATACTAACAGAAATTTAACAGTTTTGAATGATAAAAATTCACATTGTGAGAGCTGGTGTCTGAAGTAGATTTTTAGAAAAAACCTGTACAGGTCACCAGGGTTAGTATTATAGAAAGAAAGCAAGAATAACGTTTATTTGGACACAGTTCATGAAACAAAAAACACAAATAACAAAATAAAGAATTTAAAAAAAAATGTTTTTACAACAGTAGTGTGCCTCACGGCTGCGCCAAAAAGGTTTATTTCAGCATTAATGCATTATGAAGTATTAACGGCATCATTATTCCACTGCGAAAACGAGATGGTTCTATCGGCCTTGTCTAGCTCCGTCTCTCTCTCACACTGGAAAAATGGTGGCAATAATACTTCATAATACGGCACCAGGCCCCACTTAAAACAGATGTGATGTTGTGTTAAGCTAAATTGTTACCATTCTAGTTAATCAATATAATATGTAGATTTAAATTGTATTGCACCTACCACATTCAGCATAGATTATTATAAAAATCAACCTATTATTCATATTATGGTACATATTTACCAAAAACTTACTTTTTTTATCCCCATAGGGCCTTCATCTCATCTAATGGTAAGTGATGATCAGGCCGAAGGTGGAAGCCAGCTTCACCCGGAATCCTCAACCACAGAGGAACTGGCTATCTTACCTCTAACTGCCGAAACACAACAATGCTGTTAACATTGTTGCTATGGCGACAGACTTAGATACGATAGTGGCAGCTAGCCAGGCGGACTTAGAACAAGCCCTACCAGCAACCAAACCGAGCAGAAATGTTGGCCCCACTGGTAACCGAACCTGGGACTTCTGGGGTTAAATTCAAAGTCATTTGAATTATACCATAAATGAAGTTTTTCAAAACTTTAATTCGTTAAACAACTATAAAATTCCCTTTCTCACACATAATTGGTAGAATTATAAATTCACTATCTTATTTTTTCATATATTAGGGTTATTGGGTTTTCCCTTTGGAATTTCTCAGTAGCAGCCCGCAGTCTGGATTTGTGCCCGGTTGATGGTAATAGGCTCGCCCCCTATTACATGGGACTAAAACATAACTAGCGAAATATGGGTGTACCATAGGTACACCTCTGCCTAAACCTTCGGGGGTTATTTTACAACTAAAAACATGTAGAGGTAAAAAGCAGTAAGTAACATTTTACATGACAGGTAAATAATGTCCATTACACGTTAGAATGCGAGACAATTTGAGTTTAATTATGCTCTCATAACTTAACTATGTACAAATTGTACAATTATCACGATTCTTTAAAACGAGTACACACTAGGGGAATTTTAATTAAAATAATTAGGTACGTAATGCTAAATAATGCTGTAAATAGATGTTTAATAGGTACCTATTTTTGCATTTACACCCCTTTAGATTGCTGGTTCTTTTCCACTATCTGCCTAGTCTTTTCCCAACTATGTTGTGGTTGGCTTTCAGTCTAACCGGATATAGCTGACTACCAGTATTTGGTGGTATTCAGCTACACAGTCGCTCCATAGAGCGACTGCCTATCTGACCTCTACAACCCAGTAACTGGGTAATACGATACCTCTTGGTAAGACTGGTTGTCAGACTTTCGGGCTTCTGACGACCCGTTACGACTGTCAAAGATCCACGAATGTCATCCGGGACCAACGGTTTAACGTGCTTTCCGAGGCACGCAGGAGTCTCGGAATGCTAAGATGGTCACCCATTCACGGACCAACCTCGGCAAGCGTAGCTTAACCTGATGGGTGCGGCTGTTATTACTTAGCCACGAGCACCTCCATTGCTTGTTCTTTTCCTGAAACTACAATACATTATTATTATAGGCAGTAATCTTTTATGTCAAACCCATAAAGTTCATTTTCCAATACTTGTATTTAGGTGCATCTGGTTAGACTGGAAGCCGACCCCAATACAGATGGGAAAAGGCTAGGCAGATGACGATAAAAGTCCATTGTCCATTGCAAAGAAAATTTAAATTTAAAAGTAACTATTATTGACTGCCGCAAAACTACTTAATTAAACCTACTACAGACAATTAGGGCATTATACAGGTTGAAAAAATACTATTGCAGAATTTTAAAATACATCTATAATTATACTCTACTCAGTAAAATAAAATGATAATCCTATTATAGCTAATAATTATAGCAATTCTAACAAAATCTCATAAAGTTTAAAAAATAATCCAAAACCATCAGTCACTCATCGCCCGAACCGGTTCAAACCAGCCAAAACCAGTTCGCACCAGCTTCCCTTGCTGCATCGAAGCTACTTTGTTCCGCGGCCATTTTTCCAGAGCTTCCGGCTTCCCCCGGACACAGAGAGCAATAACTCTCAGTATTGTTCTCGCTGTTCTCGGCTTCTTCAAGAAACCTGTACCAAACTTGGTAGAAAGCAAGTCCCTTTGTGCCTTCTTGAATTATTGCCGCTGGAACGGATAAGTCTTAGCAAGTATTGTTTGACGATTTTTGCGTTGAATTGTGATACATTGTTTATTAAGATAATGGTGTATTTGCATGTGGAAAGAAAGTGGGTGGTTGATATTCGGTCGGTCTATTCTGTAAAAAACTCAACATGAAAACTTAGGTGAAGTGAGCTTGAAGTGAGCTGTCAATTGTTTTTTGAAAATGCACCTTACTCTTCTTAGTTTAACGTTCTGTTTTCCAGATTTGAAGAAAAAAAGAACATTTACGTCATTTTGGTGTCAGTCCGTGTATCACATGTGATTTTTTACAATTGACGATTTATGCAATGATTTGTTTATATATTTTTTTATAATACTATACCCTGACCAGTCCCAGCAGAATTAAGTTCCGGAGTATACTTATTAAATATTTTTTAATATTCCACCAAGCAACTTGTCGGTAATTTACTACAATTTATAAAATAAAAACTAAAAATAATTTGTTATAAATTATTATGTATGTTTTCCAGCACATTTAAGGACCTCTTTCCATAGAAAGAAAGGACACCATTGCTTACATGTTCACTACCAATTTCAACCTACTAAAGCAATGGCTTCCTTGAAGAACGGTTACCGCCACATGACGACCGCATCAACAGCTGTCATGAAAATGACGGCAGCGGTTTTTGACTTTTCGGTGCCAAAAACCGCTCTCTAGAAAAACACACCAACTTACTCTCATAAATAATGTTTCAGTGACGTCATTCGCGGGTAAATTGCGGACGCTATGTAGCGGCCACCGATCTTCTAGGAAATAGTAGTTTAAGTCCAGACCCCACAAAATCTTCCTTTACCATAACCCAGCGATGTTTAAAATTAACTGAAACAAAACAAAGATAACTAATTAAAGTGAAGACAAGTCACAAGTTTGCGGCTAAACGCTAGACGTAAACAGAATTAAGTCCCACATCTTCATTCGCGATTATAATTTATAACGAATAAATGAAATATTATAAACGCATCGGCGCACCGCTCCGACAACGCCACTGGCAATGGCGTTTGCTTTGTTGGGTGCGTGAGGGGACAGGGGAGTTGTCGATAGAATTTAAAGTCTACTTTTTAACCTCGTAGACTAATTTGACAGGTGCAAATGTCAAACTCCAAATTGAAAAAACAAATAACAATTACTTGTAATGTCAAATTAGTCTACGAGATTAAAAAACAGACTTTATTGTTGATTCTTTTGGGTCCATAAATATTACGTTTTAATGAAGTATTACTACAATGTCTGACTGGACTTTAAAAGAGACACTGATCTTTGAATCTGATCAAACTGATGATGAACTCTAAGAAAAATAGTCAATTGTATCGACATTTTTTTTCAGAGATCGCCAGTTAGGAAATTACTGCGCTGATGGGAATAAAAATTTGTTAGTTTTGTGGTTTATTAAAATATCTCATTTACAAAAACAGCTTTATCATCATTATTAGCCTATAGCGTTTTACTGCTGGCAATAGGCCTCTCCAACACCATTTAACTCAATCATCAAGTTCGAACCCAAGGCATGCACCTCTGACCTTTCGGATTCATGTGCGTATTGTATAATTATCACTTGCTTCAAAAACGGTAAAGGAAAACATCGCGAGGAAACCGGCATGCCTGAGAGATATTTCTCGACGGCATGTGAAGCCAAGTCAGAGGCCCATGGGCGGTATAAAAACTCTGACACCAGGGTAGTCTCTAACCACACGAAAAAGAGGAAGACTCAATTATCAGCTTCTCTCAACTAGGTGCTACCAGCCAATAGGCAAAGTTCGTCGTCCTACCAAACAAAAATTAAATACTCCTTAAAAAAATATTTTCTTGAATCTAGATTTTTATCGACAACTGACGTCCATCCCTACGCCCCCTAGCTACCGACTTCCTTCATACTCGCGCTCACTCGCTCGAACCGTGCCTTTGTCGGGCACAATTGTCGACAAATTACAAACGAATTGAGTTATTTAATATCAACCAGTAATATGCAGGTTATTGTTTATTATTTTATTAAGAACACATAATGAACGCCGCTGTTTACGTTATTATATTTCGTGTACTTTGATGTTTTAGACGGATCTTAGATTGTCTTGTAATCACATTTGATGGTGACTCTTTATCATACATAGCGTTTTCTTATATTACTCTGAAGCCGGTGACAAACTGCCAATTAAAAAGTAGGTAGGGTAAAATGGTTGTATTGAGCTCAGAAAGTAAAAACTAAACGAAACAAAAACTACATTCAGAACTTACTTCTTTGATTTAAATATTAAAACCAAGAAAACTTATTACGTATTTACGTAATATTGAAGCTAACTCAAAAACTACGCAAGCAAAGTTAATAGTGCGTATCCACCATAAGTAGGTAACTATTGAAAGGATTGTTTCATACTAAATATAACCTCAAAATCTTTGTTTTCTATTTCAATAAAAGCTTCCTGCGAGTTGTCCGTCATTAAATTTTATCTTCATGGGCTTTTAATTGTAATTTAGAACACGTAAAATAATTATCCTTCGCTGTTGATTGTTAGGGCGATAGATGTATGGATGCAAAACAATCTCCTTTATATACCTCTGAGGCATGACCAACCAAACAAAAAATAATCATAAAACTCAATTCATAATTGGCGGAGTTAACGCGTAACAAACACACAAAAGAAAACGTACAGACGAATTGAGAACCTTTTTGAAGTCAGTTAAAAACGGTGTTAATGATAGTGTCACTGACCAATCACCATTTATCTCTACAAATCTTAAAGTCGGTTTTTTTAATCTCGTAGACCATTTCAAGTGATTGTTGTTTGTTTTTCAATTTGGAGTTTGACATTTGCTCCTGTCAAATTAGTCTACGAGATTAAACAACAGACTTTAGCCTCTTTTATCACAACAAAAATAAAGTTCCAACTGAAGAAAAAAACCGGTAGATAACAATACAGAAAAAAAAAGAATACATCCCACACACTACCGTGCAAGGAAAAGGGATCATTCTATCACTCCCCATAAACCACCGTGATTTATGTAACAAATTTTATTGACAGGCAGTGTACGCTGGATATTGAGAGATCATATTTTATACTTTATTTGGCATATCTGTCCCTTTTTGCTGGAGGGTAGGAAAACGATTGTGTCATTTTACTGTAGATATTTGAATATTGTATCTGAAAATTATTTGTTTTGTGATAAAATGTCAAGTTGACTGTCGGATGACATGGGTCTAGGATAGTCTGTGGATATTTTTTTTTATCTGTTTGATAAAATAGTTTAGCTAGGTAATAATAATAATAACCGAGATGGTGTTTAGTAGAAAAGTATGGAAGAAAATTATGTGTTGCACCGACTCCAAATACATTGTGGTTGTGTCATCAGAACTAGATTATTTGTGTGTAAAATTTCAGCAGAATCGGTTCACAGATGAAAATTCGGTAGGTGAAAAATCAATCAACCCCAATTTTTTTTAAATATAATCGTTCAAATCGGACTATATTCTGTAAAAAGTTGTGCGTTGTCATATATAAAAAATAAAATATACGCGTCGACTTCAGAACATTCTTCTTTTTTTTTTCGTCGGTTAAAAAGAATGATGGTCATGACGGTAAAATAATAACTAGCTTCTGCCCCCGACTTCTTCTGCGCGAAATTTCTTGTTTCCCCGACCCACTCCGACGCATCGCATCGCATCGCTTTCGCTTAGCGTTCTTTCCACCTTTTTTTCTTTTTGCTCGGCTCCTAAGGGTCGTAACGTGATGTTAAATACCCTGTCCCTGTATCCTTCTTCTTGAATTGGGATATTAAATGCAAAAAAAAAAAACAATCCGACTGGACTGGTAGTTCCAGAGAATAGGGCGTTCAAAAAACAAAGAAATTCATTTATTAGTTTATATGTATAATAAAATGCTTTAGTTTTTAAGCAGTAAACTATATTTCCAATATTATTTAGGATAATAGTACACAAGAGCAAGTGCCATGTCACCAATAAGTTGGAGAGTGTTCTACTACATTAATGTTGCCAGTACACAAAAATTAATATATAATGTTGCTAGACCAATATAATATTTTATGTTTAGATTATTCTTAAACAGTAGGTATAGATAATTATTATATCGATGCGTTTGACTAAGATTTTATAAGATTAGGTAGTCATCAAGCAAACTGATCGTCTTGATCGTCATCAAAAATATTATTAGAAGAAAAGTCTACTAACGATTGACAAACATTTATTTTTTCAAAATTGAAACTTTATTTATTTGTAAGTCCGTGTTTGGAAACCACTCAATGGTTTCGCTTTCGAATTAAATGCGGTCACTGACTAAGATTCGAAGTGAACCATTCCATTACTTGTATAATTGGTACCTACTATAAAACCGTTAGACATACCGGTACCTAGCTCAAAATCAAAACAAAAACAAAATAAACTATCACAAAAAGATCGAACTGAAAACTATCGAAAAATACTTTGTCCCAACTTCCTGGGGTTGAAACTACCCCTGTCGATGTAAACACCCCCTTGAGGGCAGTCGCTACCGATTTATCCGCAGTATATTATATTCAGAGCACTTCCACGGAATATGGAGCGAAAATATATATATTATTATCCGATTGCCAACTACTGGGGCCTCTACCCTTTGGTAAAACGATCGACTTGGGAGTCGGATGTGTTTTGATTTGTTTTGTGTTTCCTTTTTTTGGGAAGCAGTGTATGTGGCAGCTGCTGAGATAGAGAACAATTTAATGACCTGCTCTAAACAAGCCTGCGATGTAATTACATTACACACTAACAATTGCAATGTCTTTCATTTTGATAATTCGACAACATTCATTGCTTTATTTACATTGTCGAAAAGACGAATTTTTCAAAGATATAAAGCAATGGGTTAGGAATATCCATCAAAATCCTTCGGATTGTGATCTCTTTCTTAGATAGGCTACCTATATACCGCGAGGGTCTAAACACAAAAACTTAGACATTTGTTAAACGTCGTCGTGTCTACTGTCAGTTTTATGTCAAACTCCTTACAGAAATGTCGTGTTTAAAAGGTGTTTAGGCTAAACAACTGGTAAACAAGGATAATGTGTTTTATGGTAAAAAGGATAATGTGTAATGTCCAATCTATACAAAGTTTTTATACATGGTGGAGGGAATTTATTTAAAGCCACACTATATTCGACAACTACACTACATAACTTAAAAACCACTGTTTAAATGTGTAATCAGATCGTTAAATTTAATGTTAGTGAAAACGGACCTAAATGGTAAAAACTAAAATATACCTGGCGAGCAATCGATGCAGCCGGCCAGACGTAGGAAACAGATCTAATTCCCCATAAACTAGCGCCAAAACAGGGGAGCCCGCAGCACTAAACTAAACTAAAGTACGCTAAACAGGCAACGGGGAAATACAGGAATCAGATTTAGTGAAAGCATTTCTTGTGTGTATTTAAATGGGAATAATTTTACGCGTAAATAAATAGTCTTTATTGTTTTTATACATTTATTGCGAATTGAGGACTCTTGGCTAAAGAATAACGGCCACACGGGTCGATCGAAGGTTAAGCTAAACTTGCTGCAGTCGGTTCGGGGATGGGTGACCATCCATTATATACCAAGACCCCTTCCGTGCCTCGGAAAGCATGTTAAGCTGTTTTATCTTTGATATTCGTTACGGAGTCTGACAACTAGTTTTACCAAGGGGGTATTACCCAGTAACTGGGTTGTGGAGGTCAGATAGGCAGTCGCTCCATGTAAAATATTGGTATTCAGCTACACCCGGTTAGACGGGAAGCCGACCCCAACATAGTTGAGAAAGGGCTAGGCAGATTGATTTTTTATAGGTTTAATTGTTGTCTTTCGATTGCCATCAACCGGGCACACATCCAGACTCCGGGCTGCTACTGAGAATAGAAAAACCTTATAACACTTTGCCTGAAACGGGAATTGATCCCAAGACCTGCTCAGTAGTAGCCCTTACGACCACTAAACCAACGAGGTAGGTAACTAACATTTTATAATATTTTTTCAATGAGAATACAAATTAAATATTCGTATACTCATTGAAAAAATATTATAAAATATCTTTTCACCCTATTAACATTGATTTTAATAATAATATAACGTCCTTTCATAATTTATTTCCTCTTTTATATAAACGTGACCCATCCATGAATTGACTTTGAAATTCACACAATTTTCTGGAGTCGAGTTTTATTATAAAAGGGTTTCAAAGGAAAGTTAATTTTAAAACTCCGGGAATAACGTTCAAATTCATGTAAAGTTGATATTAAAGAATATATTTTTAGAGATCCTTCGGTGACTAGGGATTTAAGGAGTACCTATCGTCGCCGTGCAGTGAAAACCTCATGATTGCAATAAAAGTTATTTTACGGGGTAAGATAAAAACTATCTGAACAAAATGGCCGTCATGACATTTCCCGAGAATCATCATAGAATTATTTTAGAACTGTGCACCTGTGTTCTAAATATACATTACGAGGTTTTGTACCCATCAAGTAAATAAAAACAAAAAACAATGATGTTTTTCATTACGAGGTTTTCACTGCACGGTGACGCTATGTCATGTAACTATTACACTTATTATTTTCAAGTTCTGATAGTTCTTAACAGTGATGATAATATCTAAATCAGTCCAGAACGAATCTGTGTGAAAGTGACTACCGGGCACCCACTGCATGGCGACCTTGGCTTATCTGTAAGAAGTTATTTTATTATTATTAATTATAAATCACTAGCTGATGCTCGCGGCTTCGCCCGCGTGAATGTCGGTTATTACATACTTAAACCTTCCTCGAGAACCACTCTATCCATTGGTGAAAACGGCATGAAAATCGGTGTCGTAGTTTTTGAGTTTATCGCGAACCGACAGACAGACGCGGCGGAGGACTTTGTTTTATAATATGTAATAATTATAAATCACGAGCTGATGCCCGCGGCTTCGCCAGCGTGGATTTTGGTTGTTATACACTAAAACCTTCCTCGAGAACCACTCTATCCATTGGTGAAAACAGCATGAATATCGGTGCAGTAGTTTTTGAGTTTATCGCGAACAGACAGACAGACAGACGCGGTGGAGCTTGTTTTATAATATGTAAGGATTATCATTATATTCCCGTCCTTGTCCCATGTTACCTGTGGTCGGCGCAACACGTTTTTTCTTACAATTCTCCCCAGTCAACCGTCACGCTATCAAAATAATAATTTACAAATATGGTTATTTGGCAAAATGTCAAAAATCTTAACCGTTTATATATGTCAAAACGTAAATATACGCGAGATATGATTACAGATATAAACTTAGGACTTCTTCCCATGGGGGTAGGCAGAAACTACACGCCACCTTCTATGATATATATATACTTCTTTTACACAAAAAATTATTCGCGTGGTGTCTCTCAAGTGTACGGATTAAGTTGTGCTTTTCATAAAAAAATAACTTTAAAAAAAATTAAAAAGCGGTTTGACGGAACCTTACTCAATTCGTCAGTAGAACCTTAACCTCTTCCATAGTGTGACCATATTAATTTATATTATAATGTAATTTATGCCCGGGTCTTCCTTTTATGGTCTTTTTTACTTGATTCCGTTCTTTGTGTCCCACCACTGGCCAGTGCGCGTGAAATTATGAAAAATTACAAACGACCCCCCGCGTTTAAAGGGTTTATAATAACTTCGACTAGGTAGGAAAAATTGAGAAAGCGTGAAAAGGGTTAATGCTTAATTTTTCTTGATGCTTTTCGGCCGTTGAATGTTTTTGATTTCAGGAGCTTAATTAGATAGCTACATAATGTAAGGATTTTCTTAATTATACCGAAGACTGCCTCATTATTAAAATTATAAAACTTTGGTTTTCTAGGAGAGCGTTTGAGTCATATTAAAACGCCCGTCATTTGACAATAAGGTGTTAAAAACGCCCTGTATTTGGTCAGCTTTAAGTTTAAGTTTATTAGTACATAAAAAACAACAACACAGTACAACACAGTAGCAAAGCTGTTATGTGACCGTTCTCCAGTTTCTTAGGAAACCAAAGCTTAACAAGATGAGTGTAAGGTCCTGGGTACAATCGCCGGGTTGATTAGATTAGACTTAGATTTTTCCATTGAGAACTTTTTGCTTTTGCACCCAATTATAATGGGATTTTAAAAAAGTGTTAAAAAATTGACTTTACAAAGTCAAAGCATTTATTTCAATCAGGCACATGTAAGTCACTTTTCGCCAAAAATGTACACCTTATGAGGTGCTTTAGAGTTTAGACCACCGAACTGAATAACTTTTACTATGGGAACAACTTTGAAATCGCGAAAAAAAAACATCTGTTCCATACAGTTTAGAACAGTAGGTATTAAACTTTAGTATGGAACAGCTGATTCTTTTTTCGCGATTTGAATATTGATTCCATAATAAAAGTTATTTAGTTCCAAAGCACCTCTTAAAGTTTGCAAAGTAAATTTTTGAACAACTTATAACTGACCAAATGTGGTTTTGGTGTTAAGTAATTCCGTCATATCCTTTAAAAGAACGAGAACAGGAAGGGGCGGAATTCTCTAGTGAAACCGGTACCACGTAACTTATGTAAACTAATAAACAAATTCACAGCTCTCTCACCGGGCTATATATCCTATACCTCGGATTTAAATCGGGGGAAACAACCCCATTCTTATCCGTCCCGTATAATTATAATTATTTTAATATGCAAATAATGATAATAAAATTTCGTAGGTTTTTGCTTTTGTTTGTGGCAAAAGGCTTATTGGGTTATACTTAATTATATTTAGAGGGGTAAAGGGTTACCCCCCTACCTGGGCAACCCTTAATTTTTATTTATGTCTACACGTTAATTCACTCTTTGTGCATATTTTAAATTATGAAGTCTTTACTTTTAGTCATAATTTGATATTACTTATGCTTGTTGCTCTACCCTTGCGAGTTATGGATTGTCGGTGGATTGGGCGACTGCTTTAAAAGATTTAATTTGTATTTATTATTCTTTCAGTAAGAGGAGGTTGTGCTTATTTACCCGAATACGGCGAAGAAAAAAGGAGGGTTATGTTTTTGACCGGTATGTATGTCAAAGTCAAAGTCAAATAATTTATTTCAAATAGGCACATAAAAGGCACTTATGAACGTCAATGAAAAACAAAGAAATAGAATTGATTCTAGTTGCCTATTCCAAAAGGTAGCTTTCGTTCATTTGTTACCTCATAATCTCTAAACAACTCATCACAATGTGACAAATGAGGTACAATTGAGGCTATGTGACGTCACATTAAAATAAAAATGGCGCCCTTTAAAGGACATAAAGTCATGAAATTTTTTTTTTTTTTAATCATACCATGTTGGATATCAAATGAAAGGGCTTAACAAGCACATTAAAAAAAAAAATATTAGAACCAAAAAAAAAAAAAAAAAAATCCAACTATGACAAAAAAGACAATCAACTAAAAATATGTAAACAAGACACCACAGACAGACAAATTAAAAATCCGGAGTCACACGTAATCTGTTCGATTTATGCACGTGTGACTCCAGATTTTTATTTCTGATTTTTATTATTTTTTACAACGTAATTTCCGAGGCACGGGGGTATCACACCGCCAACTTCCAAACTCCGGGCTGTTACTAAGAAATTCCTAATTAAAAAACATAATAACACTTTGCCCGACCCGGGAATCGAACCCAGGACCTGCACGCTCAGCAGTCGCACTATGCGACCACGAGACCAACGGGGCAGTTAAAGAGGGCACCAACAAAATAGATGTAATGATCATTGGAATATTGTGATATCGTATACTTTTACAATGTTTGTAAATATGTGAGCACCATGTACGAGTATCTATCACATAATTTATTTATTTATTTATTTGTCATTGCTCCATTTTTTATTCTTTTTATCTATTCAATCTGCCTAGCCTTTTCCCAACTATATTGGGGTCAGCTTCCAGTCTAACCGGATGCAGCTGAATACCAGTATTTTACATAGAGCGACTGCCTATCTGACCTCCACAACCCAGTAACTGGGTAATACGATTCCCCTTGGTAAGACTGGTTGTCAGACTTTCGGGCTTCTGACGACCCGTAACGACTGTCAAAGATCCACGAATTACAGCCGGGACCAACGGCTTTACGTGCTTTCCGAGGCACGGAGGAGTCTCGGTTTGTAAAGATGGTCACCCATCCACGGACCAACCCGGGCAAGCGTAGCTTAACCTGAAGGATCGACCCGGTGCGGCTGTTATTACTTAGCCACGAGCTCCATTCTTTTTATCTATTGTGGTACAGTAATTGTATACTATGTGCATCGTATTCTCATGTTTATTATTAAATTGATGTACACAAAATATTATAAAACATAGAGTAACGGTGGAGTTTCTTGCCCGTTCTTCTCCATAGGAACCTCCTACGCTTTGGAATGGGCAACTAGCTTCATCTTTCTGACTGACCGACCCCTTGACAAATTCAAAAGTGCCTGTAATTGGTTTATTAGAAATAAATGTTTTGAGTTTGAGTTTGAAACATTATATTCCGCCTCAACCGCTCTCATCATATCTTAAATAAACAACATTATCCAATGAAAATCCTTTCCTCAAAGGCACAGACTGACGTAAAACCCAGCTTTCTATAACAAGGATTAAACAATCCGAGACCTAATATGAAAAAATAGAGAAGACTGACTACCCCTTTACCCCATAAACTCTTCAACATTAATGAAATCGCCCCCAATCGTCCGCGGCGGGGAGGGGGACAGCCATTTTTCTAAGATAACATTTTTAATCGTTTCTCACGCATCACTTGCTATTTCAAGCACGGTTGGTTGGACAGATTAAAGATTATTTCTTCTTTTAAAAGCCCTTTTCTGTGTGACTTGATTTTCGGTCAGTTAGACTTAAAAAGTTAAAATTTATTGTCTCCGTTTTTGGTGAATTTTGATCGGAGATAAGTATTGGAGGATTTTTTTGTGTAATTCAATTTGGTGTAAAAAGTTTTTTTTGCTGTTGGTGAAAGGGTGAAATAGGAAGAATGGATAGGTAGCCGTTGCATACAACCTATCTTTATACCCTACTAGCTGCTGCCCGCAACTTCGCCCGCGTGGATGTCGGTTATTAACTATACTAAAACCTTACTCGAGAACCACTCTATCCATTGGTGAAAACAGCATGAAAATCGGTGTAGTAGTTTTTGAGTTTATCGCGTACAGGACGACAGACAGACGCGGCGGAGGACTTTGTTTTATAATATGTAAGAATATGCAATACAGCTTATTTTAAATAGCTGACAGATTGTAAGCTGACTGTTTGTGTTTACTCGTGTCATCGTAGCTAACAGGCTTTCAAAGTTATGTCATCATCATCTGCAAGCCAGGGAAGGCAGACTGGTCAGCTTCCAGTTTAACCTGATGCAGCTGAACACCAGTATCTTTTTAGTGATTTGGGTTGAACCGGGTCTCTCACCAATAACTAAATTCATACAAGAGAGACTATTCAATATGACAGAGTACTTCAAAATGTTTTGATTATTAATTAACAGTGTAATTGATCTGCCGAGCTACATCGCAAGCAAACAGCTGCAAAACTGGAGGTCGTCCGTGATTGCACCCAACGGCTATTAGTGACTGACTCGTGTGAATGTAGTGCGGTCGGTATGTTTTGATACTTTGATTAAACATCAGAAGCCAATTCTCGTACTTAAACGCGTTCACATTCAAGTCGAAATCTGTTAAACTTGTCAAAAATGTTGGCTGTTCAATTTAAATAATAGACCTATTAGTTAGCGCCTTAGCGGCGTAGCGTATTCGCATTGGTCCCACAACAGTGAAGCCAACATTACAGCATAGAAACTATTTGATAAAACGCACTATAAGTTTATTGTATTTTTGTCAGATTGCGAAAGAAAACAAGTAGGGAAAATATGCGTCACATCCGCGCAAAATGGCCATAACTCAGCAAAATGCTGGACTCATGTGCGAAACAGAGTCATAGCGCAGATTTCCGCGACTGCAAGCGTTGACTGGATGATGTCGACCGGAAAAGCATATAAAGTACCCACAAACCTAGAAATGAAAAAGAGAACATTACTATTAATTATATATATATTTTTTTTAAATGCAATTTTAAATAATTAAGTTACATAAAGCCAATCAGCTCAGCGTTTAAAATAAATATAATCAAACTCAAAGTAATTTATTTCAATTAGGCACATAAAAGGCGCTTTTGGACGTCAAAAATGTACATATAAATAGAACTGATTCTAGTCGCCCCTTCTAAAAGGTAGTTTTCGTATGGAGAAGAATGGTCAAGAAACTCCACTGATACTCTTATAAAATGTTTTATAATATTTTGTATATTAATTGTTAATTATATGTGAAGACGATGCACCTAGAATAAAATTAATACCACATTAAGTAACAAAAACAAATAATAAGGAAGCGACAGATAACGTTACGACAGGCAATAATTTTATTGCTCACAATGATCACAATCACAACTAATATTACGATATCATGTAAAAAACTCGCAAGTATCAAAACCGTACATCATTGTATACGTCAGGATGCAGACTCATGACCCAAATGTTGTGATAGCTCCCAATAACAGCCGGCGGCAGTCAATTATTGCTGTTATTAATTAAGTGCTCACCTTGCCCAACTTCGGGCATACTCGTATCTGGTAAGATATTGGACGAAACTTAGTTAAGATATTGTTGGTAATTGAAGGACGTTGGAAGGTAAGAATCAATTTGAAGGTGGATGGAATTGTAACTCGTTTCTATAAACTACTTGTATGACTGTGTAATGTCAATATACTAAGGTACATAATTATGATGTACATAGTAAATAGTATTATCTGTTTTGTTGTAACACGTATACATAAATTAGTTTTATATAATGCATGGTTACATGTAACCACGTGAAAGCACGTTAAACCGTTGGTCCCGGTTGTCATTTGTGGATCTTTGACAGTCGTTACGGGTCGTCAGAAGCCCGAAAGTCTGACACCAGTCTTGCCAAGGGGTATCGTATTACCCAGTTACTGGGTTGTGGAGGTCAGATAGGCAGTCGCTCCATGTAAAATACTGGTTTTCAGCTGCATCCGGTTAGACTGGAAGCCGACCCCATCATGGTTGGGAAAAGGCTAGGCAGATGATGACATGTAATCAAATTAAATAAAAGAAAATCGAAATCAAAGTAAATCGAAATTTCGATTTAGTCTTATAATATAGTTATAGCCATTTTTATTTTATTAATCCGTATTTGAGGTGTTATTATGGAGAGTTGTTTTTGTGATATTATAATTTATCGTTCTGGACCAATAATTATTATTTTAATTAAACTTTGTGTCTCGAAAAGCTTTTCTATGTTTGTGGACTAGTAGGTCCTTATTGAATAAAATAATAAGCAGTATTCGTGCTCTGCTAGGAATTTTATGAGCTACGCGGCCTACGAGATTTTCGTAGACTGCTACGAGGGTTTCGTAGGCCGCGTAGCACGTGGACTTTTGTATTGAACTTTTTGTAGATAACATTTTAGCTGAAACCATGCATTTCTTTTTTGTCAAATACATGTATTGATAAAACTAAAAATTCAATGATTATAATAAGATTTGTAATCTCGAAAATTACAAGGCTGTGAAATCAAGACAAATAATATAATATATACCCCAGCGAGGTTTAGCCAACGCGGCAACACTTAAAAAAATATAAAATAACACACCATACAATTCAAACTGGCCAAAATTTATTATCGGCAATAAAGCTGGAAACAGTCCTAAAGCATTGCTAATTAATGTAAACATGGAACGATTAGGAGTAGGAATAAACACGCCAAATGGCCTTCTGTAGTAATAAATACCTATAATAATTTTAATTACCCCAGAAAAAAGACATTAAACAGTATAAAAGATAAAAAATACGCCATATTGCAAATGAGAGAAACAATACGGGGACTGAGATAAAATTATATTTTTTTAAACGTATTTATATTAATGTATATATTAGGTGGGACAGGGCCGCACTCGGCGAGGTCATCAGAATAAATAAATTATGATATAGTGGGGAGTTTTTAGCAGCTCGACGCGTCGGACGATGCACAGAGTTCGGTTCATTAGAAGGGACTGTTAATCATTATTATTATGTTTTGGATAATGTTTGGGTTTTTTTAAAGGGAGGGTTCTCTTTGTCTTTAAAAAGTCAATCAGTCGGTTTTCTTTTTCTTAGAATTAAAGTTTTTTTAAACTTTGATAAATATGCGTTGTAATATAACAGTATTATTATGCACTTATTTTTTATTTCATCATATTTTTGTAATGGACGGTTGAAACGTGGAGATCAGTTGGAGGGGGTAAAATGATCCTTACAATTGATGAATCTAGATAACCTGTATGAGCATATTCGGCTTCGGTACTAACCATAGATTAACGAGTCCGTAACTAGGTAATCTATGTAGGTATCAAACCATGATAATGTTTAAAAACCTATAACATAACACCTATCTTTATTCCCCGACGTAGTTGCAAAACCTACATAGTACACCCACTTTTCTCAAGTCATGTTAGTTACTTAGTTTTAATTAATATTAGTTAGTTAATAGTTAGTTGTGTCATTTATAAAATACTGTTTAAGCAAAAAAAAAATTGTCTTAAAAAAAAAAATTATGAAGGGAATCTATTATCAAATTCCAGATGATTTGGCAGTAGCCTTAATAGATTCCCTTCATATTTTTTTTATTAGACAATTTTTTATTTTGGGCAAAAAAAAAATGGAAATAAAATGGGAAGAGAGTGAAGAAATGGGGAGCAGTTGTCTCGTCCTAGATACGATTCCCATTTTGGTCCGTGTTATTGGGTTTTTTCATCTTGCAACCAATAAACCAAGGACGCACGAATATTAAAATTATTTTAAACGTTGCCACTTCTAACCCTACCATAGACAACACGGACGTGAGTTTAAAAAAAAATGTCGTCGGTGTCTAATGAATTTATGGTCAGGAACTTGGTCGGTGGTCGCGCAATTTTTTCTCCTGGGACCAGAGATAAAGACTGATACCAGTGCACGTGACGAATAGTGCGGAAATGTTGTGATAATAATATTATTATTCTCGTTAAGTTACTTATTTTATTTTAATTATTTACTGCCTTTTTGGGCTACTGGTCGATTGCCTGGTTGGTCTAATGGCGCAAAAGCTACTACTGAGCATCATGTCTCAGGTTCGATACCAGTTATAGGTACTCCCTATAACTTGCTTATTATAACATACTAGCGACCCCTGCTCCGCTGGTTTTACGACTTGACAAAACGTCAAGATTTTTTAATTATATTTAAGTTTAATTTTAATGTATACTATGACTAAACCTTCCGGAATAAATTCTCTAAATGATAGTGAAAATCACATCAAAATCCGTTGTGTGAAGAAGACCAATGCGGTCATACAGACAGACACGAAAAGCAACTTTAATCCTTACTGTAATGTTATAAATGCAAAAGAGAGTTTGTTTATATAGACGTACTCAAGAGAAACAAAATAACAATGGAATTCGAATGTTTCCTCCAGCAATACAACTTAAGACTAGCCCTTTATGAACCTACTAGATCTGGCAGCAATACATGCATTGATAATTTTGCACACAACTATCGCGCGGCATGTAAAACAGAAGTAATCGACCTAATTCTCTCAGATCACACCTCTCAGACACTTAAGGTACCTGTCAAAAAAACTTGCAAACTTAAATTCTGGAGAACAATAAAACAAGATATATGCGAAGAAAACCTAATTAAATTCAAATCACATCTAAAAAGTCTATCTTTCATGAATGTCTATGATGCCAAGGATGCAAATGAATCGTTTCAGAGTTTCATAAATAACTTTTTACTATTATATAATTTATGCTTCCCAAATAAATACGTTACTATAAAAACTAGCAAATCTACCAAGTGGATTTCCAATGGTATAAAAATATGCAGCAAAAAACAAAGACGATTACTTTGGGAATATAGAATGCAACGGAATCCAAAAAATAAACTTGCTTTTAAAAAATACTCTGCAATATACCGGAAAATAATAAGATTAACTCAAAGAGCCCAAAATAATCATTTTATTAAATCCTCCAAAAACAAATCCAAAGCTGCTTGGAAAGTAATCAACAAAACTAAAACCAATTTTCCTCATGACTCAGTATTATTATTAAAAACAGAAAACCGAACTATTACTCATCCAAATGAAATTGCAACAACATTTAATAATTTTTTATAGAATTAATTGAAAATGATAACATAAGAGGCGATTGTGATAATACAACTAATAACAATTTTAATAATTTGACATCTCAATCTTTATTTATGCTTCCAGTGACACCGTTAGATATAATTAAAATAATTAATGAATTAAAAAATACAAATACTGTTGGCTACGATGGCGTATCTACAAAAGTAATAAAATATGTTAAAGATTCAATATCACAGCCTCTAGCTCATATTATTAACAATTGCATAACCGATGGCATATTTCCTACACACCTCAAAAATTGCTATTATTAAGCCAATTTTCAAAAAAAATATAAATCCGATATTAAAAACTACAGGCCAGTCGCAAAAATTCCAGTATTCTCAAAAATCATAGAAAAAGTAATATATAATGCTCTTTGCAACTACTTTGAAAAAAAACAAGCTATTATGCCACGAACAAAAAGGATTCCGGAAAAACTCTACAATAAATATGGCACTTTATGACCTATTATCAAGCATAATGACGTCTGTAGACAAAAAGAACCCAGTATGCGCCATATACACTGACATGTCAAAAGCATTTGATTATGTAGATCACAACCTGCTACTAAAAAAGCTATATGGATATGGAATAAGAGGCAACATCCTTAACCTTCTAGAATCTTACTTAAGCGACAGGTATCAATGCACTGAAATCTGTAGAATATCCCGTAAAACTAAATTAGAGACTTCCTATACATCCGCATTCAAAAAGGTTAAATACGGCGTGCCACAAGGCAGCGTACTGGGTCCGTTACTATTTTTAATATACATAAATGACCTTCCAAGAGCAGTAAAACAAAAAATGGTCCTCTTTGCTGATGACTGCACAGTAGTTATTGAGTGTACAGACCCTAACGACTACGAAAATAATATCAATGTTACTCTAAGCGAGATCGTTAAATGGCTTGAAAACAACAACTTAAAAATAAATTTAAACAAGACTCACGTAATGCATTTTCACCAACGACGCGTAAATCCTACCATTTCTGTAGCCTACGACGATAAAATAATAGAAGAGGTTATGAATAGCAAGTTCTTGGGCATAACTATTGACAACAAGCTAACTTGGAAAGTTCATGTAGAATTGTTATGTAAGCGCATAAGTAAATCTGCCTATGCATTATTTCAGCTTTCAAAAAAAGTAAACATTGAAACACTAGTCACAGCATATCACGGAGTAGCTGGTTCAGTCCTTCGCTACGGGGTTATTTTCTGGGGTCAATCGACTAACAGTGAGACGGTATTTAGAATGCAAAAGCGTTGCATAAGGTCAATGTGCGGTCTTCAAGTAGCAGACAGCTGTGTTCCTTATTTTAAATCCTTGAAAATATTTACTCTACCGTCATTATATATTTTAGAAACTGCGTTGTTTGTAAAAATGAATCCGAATCTGTTCCCTAAATTCTCAGCAGTAAAGAAAAACCCAATAAGATCTCAACATGCAAATCAATTATGTAATTTAAAATGTAAAACCGCTCTTATGTCCAGGAGTTTTTTTGGATTAGCTCCTAAGATCTATAATAAATTACCTAACGGCATAAAAGACATGCCAATAGTTAAATTTAAAACAACTCTGCAGAAATTTTTAACCGAAAAATGTTATTACAGAGTAGACGAATTTTTAAACGAGAAATAATTATAAAACTAAAAACCTTACTGTAATAGTTCCTAATTATATTTTAAATTTATTGTACTAATATTATCTAAGCATGTGAATCTAGTTATTAAGTTCTCAACAAAAAACATTTGGATGCCAATGTAGCAAAACATAGAGCTACTATTTTTATTTTTTATTTTAATACCATCTATGTTAAACCTATGTTTACAAATGAATAAATGATTATGATTATGGTTTGTTTGTTACGCTTTCACGCTAAAACGGCTGAACGGATTTGGATGAAATTTGGCATATGGTAGACTATGACCTGGAGAAGGACATAATGCTACTTTTTATCCTGGATCACAGAATATTTATAGATATAGAAGCGGTGAAATAAGGATGTAATACTATATCTATTATTTCTGTAAATACAGGTTTGACATTATAATATTATGTGATTTATTATTTATTGTTATTATTGTTAATATTATGTGATTTATTATTATTTAGTATATGTTTATATACTAAATGATATATATTATATTATATGATTTATTATTTATTGTTATTATTATTTAATTTTATTGCGGATCACACATAGAGTACATACAATCCATATAGTATTAGTAACAAAGACTTAGAAACTAAGTTAGTGAAACTCTAAGCTGAAAATGCACTCAACAAGCACTTTAGTAATGTCGGTTAAAATATATAATAAATTACCAAAAGCAATTAAAAATGAATAAAAATTTAATATATCTATAAATAAACTAAAACAATACCTAATCCATAAATGTTATTATAATATTAATGAATATTTTAATGACAAATGCAATGAATAACTAAAAATGAATACCAAAAATAATAAATAAAATTAAAGTCGTTATTGAGTAGTAGAAAAACATTTATATTTTACTTTTTTCAAATAATAATATAATATTAGCCCTCTTCCACTATCCTATCTTGCAGTGCCCGACAGGGTTCACAATGATCTAAAATCATGTATATTTTATAACGTACCCACCACCTATGTTAACATTGTGGAATGCAAATAAATATTGAGTGTCCTACTAATATTATAAATGTGAAAGTTTGTGTGTTTGTGTGTTTATGTGTTTGGATGTTTGTTACCCAATCACGCAAAAACGGCTAAATGGATTTGGATGAAATTTGGCAAACAGATAATTTATGACCTGGATTAACACATAGGATACTTTTTATCCCGATATTCCCACGGGATCGAGACTTACGCGGGTGAAACTGCGGGGCGCAGCTAGTTGAGTATAAACTTACAAACTAACCTAACCGACAACTAATAACTACGTGGCTCAACACATGTTGGCACGCGCAATTATTATTATTATTATTGATCACGTTATTTTTTTCTTTAAAAAAGCGTGATTGTGAACGTTGACGATGATTATGTTCAGTGGTTTTCAAAGAACAGTCATCAAGGACAGAACCTCTATAACAGTAAAGAGCAATGCTGACCTTAGTATTGGTAAGACCCTAGTATGTTTGAACTTGGGACCAATTGAGATGATCTTTGGGAATTTTAAACGAATTGTTCACGTTTCATTTGGGTTATGGGGTTTTCTTTTTCTGGCATAATTACACACATGAATAATATAGCGGTGAAACTTAGCCCTCGGTTTACTCATTTTTTAATTTTTTTTAAAATAAAAATACTAATAATAGTTGAGCTTTTTTGTCATTTGCAGAGTCTGTTTTAAGGATATAGAGACTCGAACTGGACTAAACTAGAATTTTCAGGAAAATCGACATGGTTCTACAGCCATTAATTTTTTGTAATAACCAGTGATCGGAGTAGGTAGATTAAACTGGGGCCATTGATCCGTAACGTATATATTAATATGGACATTCCACCGGAATTGGTGGATTATTAGAAAAAACCGGAACTTATGTAGGAATTGTATTCTGCCAGAGTGGAAGGAGTCATTTGATGATTTGCCATCCTCAAAAAAATCGGAAATCGAAAATCGGAATTCGATTGTTTTTATTATTCAACAGATAAATAATGAATTAATTTAGTTTTGATACCTTCCTTTAAATTTTGAATTGAGTAGTAATAATATCACTACCAACATTAACAATATTTAATTGAATCCGGAAATACCGGAATTACTTTCCGGAAAAATGGCTTATCCATGTTATTCTTTCTGTGTGCATTTATGATACAAGTACCAAAAATCAATCTACCTACTCCGATCACTGGTAATAACACAAGGATGCTCACGTAAGTAACACTCGTATCGCACAATGACTCACATGCTCATCGTAAAAAGATTGGATAGTTTTAATTACAATTTCAAACCCTCTTCAACGTATCGATCATACCCATTAAATACCGTGTTATCTGCAGTCTATAGGCACCCAATTTAATTTGCATCCTTTAGATTTGTTTTTAAAATAAGTATCCTGTAAAAGCTGGTGGGACGAGCTTGACGAGCCCGGAGAGGAGTGATTTGGCGGCATCTACATCGCTACATGTGAACTACGGCATCAAAGACATGACGTCACACAAAAATCTTGACGTAACATAAAATCCTGCATCGCGCAGATAGAGTTTACCGCGCGATGGACATATATACAAGACTTCAATATCAATCGTTGGGCAGTTGCCCGCCAGACACGACACCCATGTGGTTGGAGGATCCTTACTTTTCAATAGAGGATGAGTGAACTTTACACCCTATTCCTCATACCTCTAAAACGCCTACGGACAGGATTAGTCCACGCCAGCTCAAGACAGAGAAGAGTGGAAAGGAGAAAGGGAGGTCTTTGCCCTGCAGTATTAATAAATAGTAAGTATCAGGTTTTTTTACCCGCTTTGTAAATTACACCAGTCTACAACAGAGGCTCAAGTCCACAGTCCCAGTAGCCATCCTTACCGATCTTCGGCCACCGTATTAATGAAAAAGGCACCATCACACAATTCCGGTCGGATATATTTTCCACTTGGTTAGCCGATTTTACGGGCAATTGGGTTTAGGGGGCGTCCAAAGGTCGGCACTCGAACCCTGGACAATGGGTGGATAGTTTGTCTAGTGCCATTTTGATGGAGCAGTCCTGATAATGTTAACGGCTTTGTTCGGGATGTGTTTGTGGAATCAATTTGTTGAATGGGTCGGTGGTTGTTGTACTTATTTGAAGCGCCATTTCGTTGGCTTCAGCAAAAATGGTGTAACTTGATCAAAGCAATTTTCTGAATATCAGTTTTAACTGCTTAAAAAGTCATTGTTTTTATCGTCTTCAAAAAATAGAGGAGGTTCTATATCCAAACTGAATGTTTTTGTATTGCACTGATAAAGCAGTGGGCCTAAAACGGCCACATTAGCAATTCCTCTAAAAGCAATTCATTTCCTGATTTTCCAGCTGTCATTAGCAATTCCTCTAATTTGGCACAAAAGCAATTCATTATTGTGTGGACCATTTTACGATCTCCATAGAAAACTGTCAAACAGATGAATTATTTCGTAATACTCGTATGAATCGCACGCAGATCATATTATGATTTTTCAGTTTGTGACATTTTACGATGATTCATAATATTTTTCTATTATGATTCTGGTGAAGTGACTGTTTTAAGCTCCTGATCATGCATTTTGATACAAGCCCCGAGAAAACAGAAAATATATAACTTAATTACCCCCATGAACTATCTACCAACCAATTTATTTATTTTTTAAAGTAGAATACAGTTACTTTCTTCATCAGTGATTTTAATATAGATTTTCCCCCTGTATCCGAGAAGGAACTCTCTGTCAAACAATTAAATACTGCACCGATAGGGTGCTACTAGTTTTATATCGACAGTTTGACTTTACGAGCACCCTGTAATTGGAAACGAGCGGAGTAACTACACGGACATTATAACAATGGTCACAGTAGCAATTGCTTCATAGGATTTCGTAACTGTTTATAGGTACTCTGATTCTCTCTCTTCCTCTGTGTGACTGCCTCATTCATTTCAATCTACCTAGCCTTTTCGCAACTATGTTGGGGTCGGCTTCCAGTCTAACCAAATGAAGCTGAATACCAGTATTTTACATAGAGCGACTGCCTTTCTGACCTCCACAACCCAGTAACTGGGATACACTTTGGTTAGACTGGTTGTCAGACTTTCAAGCTTCTGACGACCCGTAACGACTGTCAAAGATCCATGAATGACAGCCGGGACCAACGGCTTAACGTGCTTTCCGAGGTACGGAGGAGTCTCGGTATGTAAAGATGGTCGGTCACCCATCCACGTACCAACCCCGGCAAACGTAGCTTAACCTGATCGATCGACCCGTGCGGCTGTTATTACTTAGCCACGAGCTCCATTACGCCTGTATTCTTCGAAGGGGTAGGGACAGAAAGAATAGAATAAGACAAAACAATACATTTATTTAAAAATACCTTTTTTTGTTACTATTTGAAGATCCATATATTAGCGGGTGGACCGTATTAGCTTAGTAAGTATTGGCATCAACCCGACTCCGGGCTGGTACTGAGAAATTCATAATGAATAAGTTCAATAGTCCAATAATCTCTGCTCGATCTAGAGATAGAAATCAGCATGTCATGCTAAGCACCTCACTATTTTATCAGTCGATCAAGGTCAAATAATCATGTTCCGTTCAAACAAGGTGAAATAGAAGTAAATGAAAAACTATTAAGGGGCCTATTTACTCGTCATTATGAACAACATGTACTTTGGTTTTCATTTACTCTAATCCTTACTAATATTATAAATGTGAAAGTAACTTCGTCTGTCTGTCTGTCGCGCTTTCACGCCAAAACTACTGAACCGATTTAAATGAAATTTGGTGCACAGATAGTCTAGAGCCTGAGAAAGGACATAGGCTACTTTTTATTGGCATACCACGCGGGCGAAGCCGCGGGCGGAAGCTAGTTAGTACTATAAAAGGCTTTTTTTCGTATTATAAAAGGTTTTTTGTACTATAACAGATTTTATTTCGCGATATAATGGTTGGTCCCATAGCACATGTTGTTTGCTATACAGCCACTGTATTTTCAATAGCGTACACCATACATCAGCATAATAATCCGATGTCAAAGCAAGCTAATCGAAACTCCGAACAACGGGGTGAATATTTCGTTAATCTTGAACAAAATGGTGATAATATGCGACGCGGTTTCTTGCGAGTTACACAGTTAATTTATGCCACAACACGAACTATAGCATTTTAACTCCTTCGGAGATAGTAGCTGTAGGGAAAAGTGGGTAAGTCTGGTTTTGAGACTTTTGGGTTTTTGTTTGCAGGTAAAGGAGAGTTGAATAAAGAAATGAGATATTATTATATTGTAGAGTAGGATAGCATTAAAAATGAAAATTATCTAAGAATTTAAAATATATTGTTTTTTTCCTCAATCTGTTATGTTATTCTGGATTAACAATAGGCGCTGTTAGTAGAACTACCTGGAGTTATTTGTGAAGAAGCTTGTCCAGGGAGTAACTACCGCTATAATTAGGTATTTCTGCCATGAAGCATGGAGTTGCTGTGCTCCGATTTGAAGGGATTGGCACTGGCATAATTACATGAGCCGTTCCTGCTTTTGTCTCTTGAATTGTAACGCATCTGGAATGCCGCTGGTCAAACAATCTGCCTAAGCTTTTCCCAACTACGTTGGGGTCGGCTTCCAGTCTAAACGGATACAGCTGAATACCAGTATTTGAATGTAGTATTGGAATGCCGCTGATATTGCAGATAATAATCATAAAGTCAAAGACCACACAGAATCCGGTATGCGCATCGGTAATATTCGTGTTGCCGAATTAGTACGAACGTCACACCACAGATTAAGCCCTCTTAAAAGTAGTAAGTTATTTTACTAAGTATTTTGGATGTGAAAAGTAAGAAAAAAAAAAATATACCTTGCACAAAAAATCCTAAATCTATACTTACCTCTTTTCCACACAGGCGGTTAGTGGCGATCCGACTTAACCGAAGCCAAAAAGTGTACAGTCACGCCTCACGACCCCCGCGACCCCCTCGCGCCCCCCTCGCGGCCCCCGCGACCCGCCACCCCCTGTCCGGGCTAACTTCATAAGACTATGAATTTAAATACGTTAGTCGATGTCAAAGGGTCGTCTTGTTGCATCCGTTAGGGGAGCTAGAATGGCGCTTTTGACATTCAGTTATTCAAGCTGCTAAACTACTAGTTTTTTATGAGTTTAAATATGCCTGTTTATAGTAATTACTGAACAAAATCGTGATGATTTTTACAGGTGACATATCGACGATGTTATAAATACAAACTGATGGATATTGCAAAGAGAAATAACGGAAATATTTAATAAAATGTGCTGAGCTTTTTATTTTCCAAATTCTTCAATGAGACTAAAAACCTCATTGAAGAACATCATCAATCAGTTACTAAAGGGGTTAAGAACATTTCGGAGAAAAAAAATTTTTTTTACAATGACTCGGATCAAACACAAACAAAATTAGAATAATAAGCATGTCATATTGTACACAAAATTTGTATACACATTCATTTCAACAACAAGATTACATGTCAAATTACAGGTAACGGTAGCTTTGCTAAAGCTACGGCTTCCTAGAAAAGCGGTGGGTGCTACATAGCGTTCCCAATTTACCGGCGAATGACGTCACTGACGCGTTATTTACGCAAAGTAAGTTGGTGTGTTTTCCTAAAGAGAGTTTTTGATACTGTGAAGTCAAACCACGCTGCCATTATTTTCATGACGGCCGCTACTACGGCTGTTGTGTGACGGTCACCGCTCTAGCAAACTGTAGCTTCAGTGCAACATTTTAGCGGCCCAACGCTACCAACTTTCCTTATCACAACTGGATTGTTAGTACAGTGGGTAAAAATATTCGGAACACGAGCCCTACTTGATGTTTGTTAATTAGTAATTAGTAAACTTTCACTAGCGATCACTTTGATGGCAATGACTTAGAATAAGGAATCATTTTGTTTTGAATTGGAATTTGGGATTATCAAAGTCAAAGTCAAAGTCAAATAATTTATTTCAAATAGGCACATAAAAGGCACTTTTGAACGTCAATGAAAAACAAGGAAATAGAACTAATTCTAGTTGCCCATTCCAAAAGGTAGCTTTCGTATGGAGAAGAATGGGCAAGAAACTCCACCGTTACTCTTTTTAAAAATGTTTTACAATTTTTTGTATACATGAATTATATAATTATATGTGAAGACGATGCACCTACAATAAGATTACTGTACCACGAAAGGTAAAAATAATTATAAATGGAGCAATGACAAATAAATTAGTTATGTGATAGGTAGAAACATTGTAAAAGTATACGATATTACAATATTCCTAACATTTTTACAAGTAGGTAATACTAATAAGTCAGTGCGTGAGTTTAAGCAATCACAGAGTGTAAAAATCTATGACATACAAATAATAATAATCATATCTGGAAGGTAATTCAGTTAAAAAGGAGAGTTCGGTAACCCCGCAAGTTGAGTTCACAAATCATAACATCACGCATGTATTTCCCAAAGGGTAGGGCAGAGGTGTACCTATAGTACACCCACATTTCGCCAGTTATGTTTAAGTCCAATGAAATAGGGGTCGAGCCTAATGCCATCAACCGGGCACAAATCCAAACAACGGGCTGCTACTGAGAAATTCCAGATAAAAAACCCAATAACACTTTGCCCGAACCGGGAATTGAACCCAGGACCTCATGCTCAGGAGTAGTGCTTGCGACCACTAGACCGACAAGGCTTTTGAGCAGTGGTGCCAAATGGTGTGAACTGCGGACTGCCAAGACACAGGTCTCGAGTTTGAACCCAAGACACGCACCTCTGAATTATCAGATTCATGTGCGTATTGTATCACTTGTTTTAAAATGGATGAAGGAAAACATCGTGAGGAAACCGGCATGCCAGAGAAATATTTCCTCGACGGCATGTGAAGCCAAGTCAGAAACCCATGGGTGGCATAAAAACTCTAACACCAGGTTAGTCACTAACCAAACAAAAAAGTAAAGAGATGGCAAGTTTATTTCAATACATTATTATTGTTTCAAAGCTCAGTGACCAACAAAAACAACTGTCCTATAGCATGTCTGTACCACCACACAAGGGAGCGCAAATTGATTTTTCACCACTAATCGTGAAGGTTAGGTACGTGGACCAGGGAGGCCAATAAACGGTGGGGATGTCTTTATGGGGCTACAACTAGCAAACCGCCATTACGAGATCGCTATTAACTTGGGATGCAAGAGAGATTGGATGCGGTACCTACATCGCCACATTCGAACTACGCATCAAAAACTTGACGTCACACAAAAATCCTGACGTCACATAAATCCTGCATCGCGCAATTAAAGTTTACCGTGCAATGGACATATATACTAGAACCCGACATCAATCGTTGGGCAGTTGCCCGCCAGACACAACACCCGTCTGGTCAGAGGATCCTCCCTTTTCTATGGAGTATGAGTGAACTTTACTCCCCGTTCCTCATACCCCTAAATTGGTGACCCCGAAGTGATACGTCAAAGCAGGCTTCGTGCAACTACTCCAGCGTGACGTCATCATCATCACTCCCACAAGCTTTCGTGGGGCGAGTCACACAGCCAAGCCAACACCCACGACAAAGATCCACGAATGTCAGCCAGGATCAACGACATAACTTGCTTTCCGAAACACGGAGGAGTCTTGGTATGTAAAGATGGTCACTGGCTACTCATGAACATCTGCAATACCAGAGAGTTGATAGTAAATTATTTAGACAAAATCCTACAGTTTACTATTTCTGTTTGCCACCTCCAAAACAAATCAATAGGTTCGTACCTCCTGCCTATCGTCCGTATCTTCGCTAAACACGTAAACAGCGGTGTGCGATCATAAAAGAAAATGCCTTCGACTGTAGCGCGCACTTTGCGCTGTCGTATGTATCGATCAGGCTGTATTGTTGGCAGCTGGACATAAGGATGGGTAGGTAGTTCTTTTTGTTTGTCTATTAATTAAACAAAGTATTCAGGAACATTTTCTATAATGAGCAGTGGTGGCCCAGTGGTAATGGCCGCGACTTACGAGTTGTAGATTCGAACCCAGTCAGGCGCTTTTGTGTAAATTATTTCATCACCACTGCTCTCGAAACGGTGAAGGAAAACATTGTGAGTCACACAAAAATCCTGACGTCATAAAAATCCTGCATCGCGCAATTAGAGTTTACCGTGCAGTGAACATATACAATACAAAAATCCAATATTAATCATTGGGCAGTTGCCCGCCAGACACAACACCCGTCTGGTCGGAGGATCCTCCCTTTTTTATGGTGGATGAGTGAACTTTACACCCTGTTCCTCACCACCCCTAAATGAGGAAACTGTCATGTCCTAGAACCAAAAATTCGAAGACATGTGACATCTACCAACCCGTACTGGGCCCGCGTGGTGGATTACTGCCCACTCCCTCTCACAGAGAGGAGGCCTGTTTCCCAGCAGTGGGCACATTATAGGCTGATTATGTTGATTAAGGAATACTTTGTGTACGGTGTTTAACATTTGGACAAAGAAAATGTTCAAAAATCAAATCGTTTATCAAGGATCATTAAGTTATAACATATACTACCTGTTTCCAGCGGTTTTTCCCGCGTTTATGTCGGAAATTATCCCACAGGAAAGTAAGTACAAGTATAATTATAACCGTATTCAGGTTATAAAATATCTGAGTGCCAAATTTCATCCAAATCCGTTTTGCCGCTGTAGCAGTAGGATTTGTAGGATTAGCCGTTGTAGCTAGATTCGTATTTACAGGTTATAAAAAAAAGATTTATTTGAAATCAATAGCTATAAAACCCTTGACTCTTCTGTCGTTTCGTTTTCACAATTTTTACTAAATCATTCTTTATGTCATTTGCATTTTAGTCCACAGTCCTGGCATTCACTGTTCCTAAGTATTTAGTACTTGCTTTATGTTACTGCTTGTTTTTCCTGTGCGTGTCACAAATAAAATATTTTTCTTTCTTTCTTTCTAAGGTGGAGATTTTTGTACTTAGTTCCAGGTGTTTGGGTTAAGGAAGTCAGATTTTTTGTTCAGTGAGGCTTTTTGGGAAAGCGGTGGTGTTGGCAAATGATTTAAGCACCGTCTCTATATTGTCGATGCATTCTCGACAATTGTTATATAAACTTTAATTATCCTACCATCACTAGCTATCAAAAAACTTAATGACAAAATAAATCAACAGTCCAATCAGAGGACACTATAAAGGCGATCACCGCCACACTAGGGATGTAGCCATACTTCATAATAATTACGAGTTATGCCCATAAAATCCTGGCACATTATTTTTATAACCTTATAAAAATATTACGGTTATATCTTGTCCAAACCAACGGTATATTGATGGTGGTCATCTAATTTGGATTAAGATATCATTATGGTGTGTAAGTGGGGCGTAAAAGTATTGATTTAATGGGTCATGTGATAAACTAGTAGGGAAGAGAGCGATAAATAATGATATGGGATGATTCGAGAGAAGAGGAAGAAACAGATTATGTCTCTGTTTTTGTAGATAGGTCAAAATGATTAGTAAATCTACTGAGAGAAAGCAGGGATGTTTAGTGTTTGTTCCATACCTTTGCTATCTACTTTCTTACGACCAACGGAACTCAAACGACGATAATTGCAATGCTTGTAAAAGGCTGCTAAGTCGTAAGTACTAACATAACATAACACCAACATTGTACAGTTAGTTCGCAATAAACGTTTTGACTTTGACTTTGACTTTGAATTCCTCACAACTTTTCTTATTTTCTCGTATCGATTCGAAGTACACAAGATTATCAGAAAAATAAAAATATTTGTCATTCAAAAAGTGAAAGAAAGGAAAATTGGTTTAAATGTCACAGAAACACGTGCATACATAATGATAATTTCAATCGTTTTTTTTTTTATTAAAAAAAAAAATAACTATATGTGTCTATATCCACGAGCACAGACCAATTCCGCTTAACTATTCCTCAAGAGTCATACATGATTCTTGAAGAATAGTTAAGCGGAATTGGTTACTAAACATATCTACGTTTATTGTATTTTATCATGGATTTCCGCAAAGTCACATCTCAATCAATTCATTAGAAGACCCAAAGAAAAACTGCACGTCGAAAATCCTCCGTACAGACGCCAGTACATCAAGCTACCCGAAACTGTCAAACTTTCCCAATCAACCTTGAACCTAATACTTTAGCGATAAAGTTTAAAATCTACAAAAGTTGTAGTAGCTTGCTGTGCTGGCGATTGTACAAGAAAAAACGTTTTACAAAAATAAAAAAACAACCGACTTCCAAAATCTGTTGTTTTTTTTTTTGTTAAAAGTTTTTATTTTTCACTTTTTAGTTGTGGTACCTACCCCACACAAATTCGAATACCACTACCTGCTATGTAAATAACAGTGACGGAGTCAAATAAGATGTCGTCTACATAGACTAAGTGGGAAAAATACCTAATTATTGAAGCTAACTCAAAAACAACTCAAAGAAAATTAATAAAATTTATATTGGACCACTTCAGGAGTATACCCTTTTGAACAAAAAAAGAATTTTGTAAATCTGTTCACAATTGGCGAAAATATCGATGAACATACACAAAAAAAATACATACAGACGAACATAGAACCTCCTCCTTTTTGAAGAAGTCGGTTAAAAGCGAAAGCATAAAGAAATGCTAGCCATTTCACCAAACACCAGATCCTCGAAAAAGATACGACGAAAACATGCTCATTCTCCTTACAATCATAACTCGTAATCGATGTTACATAAACGCTGAGTAACTCGGAGCGCCTTATTACCTACGCCGAAAAAAAAGGAACTTATATATTGTAGGTGATCTTGTGGCAAATTAAAAACGCCTGAGGGCGATCGAGTAATATTCTCCCTCATTACAGAAAGGGAACGATTGCCAGTTTCAGGTGTATTGTGTAAAAATTGTGGGAGCAGAATACGGATGCGTGGTGCAAATGTTTTGAAGCATTGTGGGTCGGTGTTCGAATTTCGGGTGCGGTTATTTTATGTACCGATTGTTTCTTTATGGAGACTTACTGACCAACTCGGGTAAGCATTATAAGTATGGGCATTTGTTTCAACTTAAAGAAAAGTCTATCGTCAACCGGTGTATTCTGTAAAAATCTCACCGTTAAAGTGAAGTGAGCTGTCATTCCTGCTAGGGATTGACACTAATGACAGGTCACTTCACGTAAGTTTTCACGGTGACATTTATACAGACTAGGACGGCTGCTGTGGGCCTCAGACCAAATAAAAAACCAAGACGGAGCGCTGCGAACAATACAGTGAAGCATGCTAAAACTACACCAACGCTCTGTGCATACACGCTCACACACACATTTACAACTATTTACAATGACACTACAATCAAACTAAACCAAACTAAGTGCACACATGTTTACGAAACCGGCCTCACGTCACTGTTGACAGCGCTGTCTTGGTTTTTTATTTGGTCTGAGCTGTGGGCTACAAAAGGCTAACTACACAATGTATTCGAATACGGTCATAATTATTTAATTTGATGGTCTAAACCAGTTATTCTTTGAAAAAAGAAGCCTAATAATAGAGTCTAAGGTTATTTCCTTTACCAAAAATATCAGGAATTCAATCAACGTAGCGGAATGTAGGTGTACTATTATAGGTGCACCTCGGCCTCTGCATTGCCCTTTGGGGAATACAGGCGTAATGTTACTCGTATATAATAATTAGACATCTAACGTTTGATTTTACATTTAAATAATCAACCCAATAATAAACACAAAAAAATGTAATTCCCCTAAAATTTTACCACCCAAAGGATTGAGATGATGACGACTTTTAGGGTTCCGTACCAAAAGGGTTAAATGGGACCCAATTACAAAGACTCCGCTGTCCGTCCGTCCGTCTGTCTGACCGTCTGCCACTATGCTGTATCTCTTGAACCGTGATAGTTAGACAGTTGAAATTTTCACAGATCATGCATTTCTGTTGCCGCTATAACAACACATACTAAA
Organism: Lithophane leautieri; assembly: GCA_949152455.1. Taxonomy (NCBI): domain Eukaryota; kingdom Metazoa; phylum Arthropoda; class Insecta; order Lepidoptera; family Noctuidae; genus Lithophane; species Lithophane leautieri. The sequence goes on from OX424478.1 coordinate 14,209,649, forward strand.
AAACAGAATAAAATAAATATTTAATGGGGCTCCCATACAGCAGACATGATTTTTTCGCCGTTTTTATTGATAATGGTACGGAACCCTTCGTGCGCGAGTTCGACTCGCACTTGGCCGGTTTTTAATTACACAGAACACTCCATTTTCCTCAATATTCATCATATATCATCTGCCTTAGCCTTTTCCCAACTATGTTGGGGTTGGCCTCTAATCTAACCAGATGCAGTTGAATATCAATATTTTACATGGAGTGACTGCCTATCTGGCCGCACAGTTACCACACAGTTACTGGGTAACATGATACTTTTTTTACCACACAGTTACTGGGCAACACGACACTTTTTATCCCGCTGAAATTATTCCTTAAAATAAATAAAACTTCCAGTGAAGCTACCTCCAGTTCATAAGCGTCGGTGCGAGGTTACCTAGAATAAATTCAGGTTCGTTTCTGCGCCATAATGAATGCTAAGATTAAGATTTGTGCGCTGTTGGCTCGCGCTATTGTTTGCATTGTGCTTGACTGTACCTCTACGTACAGTCGTGTGCAAAGGTTATTATTTTTCTTTGTATATGTTGGGTGTTTTCGATTATGGGAGGGACAGTCGGGGTGGGAAATATGTTTCAGTTTTTCTGTGGGTTTTAAATACCGTCTTGTTTTGTATTAATAGTTAAAATAGATTTAAGAATGTGTTTTGGATTTGTTATGACTTTAAAGTCAGGATTTTGTTTTTGTTTTGTTTGTTTGTTTGCTGTCAATTGATCGTCAATAACATTACGCAATGTAAATTGTTATTGGCCCGGACATCAAGCAATAGACAAAATTGACAAACTTATTTAGCTCGACTGTGAGGTGTATTTCAAGTTTTTCTTTTTGGGCTTTTTCTTTTTGCAAAATGGAAGATATTTCTTTCTTTTTCTTTCTGTTACTACATTCATTTCATCAGAAGATCGTCATAATGAATTGCCATATTTTATTCTATATCTATTTATTTATAATTATAAAGGCTTACCAACTAAATACATATGTACGCAGCATTAACCCACAGTCGATAACATAAATAAAGAACTCGCATCGTATTTGAACTGTCCATGACAAGATCATAGACGAAAATCATCAGTACATTTTCCTTTTAGTAATGTTACGATTAATTGTTTACGTGGGTTTAAGTCCTTGTAGTGCTCTTATCAAAGACTGATTTTACTATTATCTAAAAAAAAAATTTTTTTTTTTTTTTCATAAATCACAAAAGTTGAGCAATTTTTCGTGCTGACTGTACCCAGAACCGCTCGAGGCATACTTCTTGTAATGCACGTGGGATGACAACGCTTGACACTCCCCGAGATATACACACTTGCGACTCTATAAGTAGACTTGCGACTTTTTTGTCGCGAGTATATACTTCTGTGAGAAGTATCAATGTTTTGTTTTTTTTTGTTGCAAAACAGACGAATTACTGCCCCGTGGCTGACCTTGGGAACACCGGTATGGGTTGATCGATCAGGTTAAGCTACGCTTGCCGCGGTTGGTCTGTGGATGAGTGAACATCTTTACACACTAAGACCCCTCCGTGCCTCGGAAAGTATGTAAAGCCGGTGGTCCCGGCTATCATTTGTAGATCTTTGACAGTCGTTACTGGTCGTCAAAAGCCCGAAAGTCTGACAACCAGTCTTACCAAGGGGTATCGTGTTACCCAGTTATTGAGTTTTGGAGGTCAGATAGGCAGTCGCTCCATGTAAAGCACTGGTATTCAGCTGCATTCGGTTAGACTGAAAGCCGACCCCAACATAGTTGGGAAAAGGCTAGGCAGATGGTGATGTTATCCTTACATATTATAGAACAAAGTCCTCCGCCGCGTCTGCCCTCCTGTTCGCGATAAACTCAAAAACGACTGCACCGATTTTCATGCTGTTTTCACCAATCGATAGAGTAGTTCTCGAGGATGGTTTTAGTATACAACTGGGCGGGCAAAGCCGCTGGCATCAGCTAGTGTAATATAAATAAAGAAGTTTTTATTCTGCTTTTTAACCGACTTCTTCAAAAAAGAGGAGGTTCTACGTTCGTCTGAATGTTTTTTTTTTTTGTGAATGTTCATCGATATTTTCGCCAATTATGAACCGATTTACAAATTTATTTTCTTGTTCGAAAGGGTAAACTCCGGTGGTCCCATATAAGTTTTATTAATTTTGCTTGAGTAGTTTTTGAGTTAGCTTCAATAATTACGTATTTTTCCCACTTAGTCTATGTAGACGACATTATATTTGACTCTGCCACTGTTATTTACATAGCTGTAGTATTATTCGAATTTGTGTGTGGTAGGTACCAAAAAATAAAAACAAAGTGAAAAAGTGATAAAGTGAAAAATAAAAACTTTTTACAAAACAAACAACCGACTTCCAAAAAAAACACTAAAAACGTGAAAAATAACTTTAATTTCGGAAGTCGGCGGCAAAAAACAAAAATTGAAAAGGTTAGACACCGACTTCCGAAATTAAAGTTATTTTTCACGTTTTTAGTGTTATTTTGGAAGTCGGTTGTTTTTTTTTTTTTTTGTAAAAAGTTTTTATTTTTCACACAAAAATACTCGAATGTTTTGAGTGATATTTTTTCCATGCCACTACAAGGAAAGACCTCTCCTCCAACAAATCTATCTGTACCAACACACGCTGACCGAGTGTACTTAACGCAGATCGCCAATAGTCGACAACGGCTAATGGCGGCCATTTCTATTAGTTTTTATTATTCTACGCCCCCTGTGTGTGGTGAACTGTTTTCCTTATTGCGATGTATTTATTTCGTGTTTTTGCTAGATTTGGCTATTGATTGCACGGTATGAGGTATTTTGATGTTAACATACTTTAACTACGACTTTTGGGAGGGTAGGCAGAAGCTGTACTCCGATTCTTTCATAATGGTTTACTTGGATTTCAAAATTATAATTTTATTTGGTCGGGGAGGCTCAATTATTTAAAAAAGTGTGTATGGGCATTTTAGAGGTTCATTAATCTAAAAAAGTGTCCATCGTTAGTAGGTCAATAAATTTTTAGGTGATCACTTATATATTTCTCATTTCGGTCCAAATCTTAAAATTATTGTCACGGTCCGGTCGGTGGGGTATCTTGCCTGTTCTTCTCCTAGGAAACGACAAAAATATATAAAATCAGAATGATCTAACATAAAATCCTTACTAATTCTTATTTAAATTTCGGCGTACTCATTAAATAATGGGTTGAAAGTAAAAAAAATATGACAAACCCACATAAAAATAAATAAAAAAAAACGCCGCAAGAATAGCCGGGGACGTTTTGTAGCTTCTGCCTACCCCCATGGGAAGAAGGCATGATTTTAGGTAAAGTGTAAAAAAAACGATAAAGAAAAACATTCAGATTTAACAAAAAACACAATCCCAATAAACACGAAAACGCATTCCCAACGATTGCCGACCATTCAATCAAACGAGTGACGTCATAACGAAACAAAACAATGGCGGTAAACTTTCCAAAATGGCGATCACTGTGCGGAATAAAATCACCATTAATTCGTGCTGCCGACGTAGGTAATGTGCCACTCGGTATTGAAACAACCTGTATAGGCGAAAGGATGGCCTACACTCGATTAAACCACTGCTGGGTGAATTAATCGAGTGTTTTTATCGATCTTGTCGGTGTTTTGGAAGGAGTGACTGTAAGTTTTATAGAGATACTAGCGACCGACCCGTCCCTGCTTCGTATAGTTTTTATGACTTGATTTGTCGATATTTCCTGGTTAGTTAGTTGTATATCAATGTACTATTAAGTATGCACATAAAACTTCTGGAATAAACTCTCTAAATTATGTTGAAAACCGAATAAAAATTTCGTTCGAGGATGCCTAAAGGACAGTATTTTAGTGCCCAAAAGTAGACTGCATAGCTACTGGTTTGCCATTCAGTTTTTTTTTTTGTTTTTTGTCGAAAACGATATCGCCTCATCCCCTCCCTAAAACGATAGCTATGACAGAACAATTGTGGCGAAACGATGCAGCAATCGTGTTAATTATTCAACCAATATTATAATTGTATTGCGAGCCATCGCCACTGAATTCATATGCCATCACAACGTCATTGCCGTGACGTCATAACGATGATTCTGTCATTCTGTCATTTATGAAGTGGATATAAAAGCAAATTGAAATAACAGAGTGTTTGCAGGTATTGGTTTTGCATTTTATAGTTGGTGCTATTTAACTAAATTATTTCATAATTGGACTAGTTTAATAATGTTCCTATTATTGAATAAGGAGCTCGTGGCTAAGTAATAACAGACGCACGGGTCAATCCATGAGGTTATAAGCTACGCTTACCGGGCTTGGTCCGTAGATGAGTGACCATCTTTACATACCGAGACTCCTCCGTGCTTCGGAAAGCACATTAAGCCGTTGGTCCCGGCTGTCATTTGTGGATCTTTGAGTGTCGTTACGGGTCGTCAGAAGCCCGAAAGTCTGACAACCATTCTTGCCAAGAGGTATCGTATTATCCAGGTACTGGGTTGTGGAGGTCAGATAGGCAGTCGCTTCATGTACAATACTGGTATTCAGCTACATCCAGTTAGACTGGAAGCAGACCCCAACATAGTTGGGAAAAGGCTAGGCAGATGATGATTATCCAACAAGGTAACCGACATAGCCCCAAGAAGTGCCAAGGTTAAGTGGCAGTGGGCATGGGACAGTGCTCGCAGAACAGATGGCCGATGGGGCTGAAAGGTTTTGGAGTGACGACCGCGTATCAGAAGACGTAGTGTTGGAAGGCACACCACAAGGTGGACCGATGACATGGTGAAGGCCGCAGGAATCCGCTAGATGGGAGAAACACAGAACCGGTGGAAGTGGCGATGCTTGGCTGAGTTCATGTCCAGCAGTGGACGGCTTTCAGCTGTAATGATAATCATTATGATGATTATTGACCCACTGGGCAAAGTTCTCTTCTCATCTGTATGCACACGAGTATGTCTGCATCTTCTCTCTTCTCTTCTTCTCTGTAGAAGGCACGAGTTTTGATCACCACGCTTGCCCAAGACGGGTTGGCGATTTCAGACTTATATTAACAGTTACTACATACAGGGTGTCCTGTCATAGTACGACATAGTGCAGGGGGTGATAGCTTGGGTCCAATACCTACCAAAACAACACAATATATGTTCCGCAAAATGTTACGGATTTACAGTTATAATATTTAAGCGATAAGAAAATCGTTCAGAGGAAATTTAAACAAAAAATAGTATTTCTTGAAAACATTATGATTTTTGATACAAAAAATACTTAGTTAAGTAAATACTTAGTACTTACTTTACTTATTCCCGAATAATTTTATGTAAAAAAATTACTACAAAAGGATTTTTTCTTTACGAGATGCTTAAAAATCTGTTTCAAGGTAGAGATTTTTGCGGAACAAATATTGTGTTTTTTTTGGTAGGTAATGACCCAAGCTATCACCCCCTGCAGTATGTCGTACTATTTACTGGACACCCTGTATAGGTCCTGGTTTCCTCTCGATGTCAGTAATGTTCAAGATAAATATTTATACGACAGTTAATATTTAGCCACGAGAAGTTCGTGGCTAAATAATAACTGCTGCTCTTTAGCCACGTGCCCCTTCAGTCACTGATAATATTTAAAGAATTCCATAAATCATATTGTGAATTAATAAAGCTACTTCCACACTTAGGTACAAATAATAGTGTAGTAAACAAACAAGTCCAAATGACGAGAATCAATAAGCCGGCAGACGACATTATCCGAGATTTATTATCGTAGTGTGGGCTTATTAGTCCGGCGGACGTATTCGCGTTAAACTATGTAGGGTTTGGAACGATTAGACATGAACTTTTAGTAAAATTATGGAATTTGAGACCTTGATTAACTGTGTCCGGGCACGTGTCGAAAGTATTTATAAAAAAATTAAAACAATAAAAAAAAAATTCCTTCAATATTATGTTTTTTTTTTTACTATAACCTGATCGGTTTTCTGGACCTGTAATGGCATGACAACAGGATGATACAAAACAAAAACCCGTTTTTTTTTCCTAGAAATTGCGCCATTACATTTTAACTTGAAAACTTCGCTATTTTCAAAACATTAAAAACAACTTCAGATCAAGAGTGTTGTCTTAATTATAATATTGTACCTTATGACCACAAAGCTGTCATTTGTGGATCTTTGACAGTTGTTATGGTTGTCAAAAGCCCGAATGTCTGACAACCAGTCTTGCCAAGGGGTATCGTATTACCCAGTTACTGGGTTGTGGAGGTCAGATAGGCAGTCGCTCCATGTAAAATACTGGTATTCAGCTGCGTCCGGTTAGACTGGAAGCCGACCCCAACTTGGTTGGAAAAAGGCTAGGCAGATGATGATCTTGTGACCTTGATCTGCCCTGTACATCACCCGTCCATATTCGTGAACAACTCTGGTAAACGGCTCCGATATGCGCTTCTGTGTGATATGCTGTATGATGTCAAAGCTGGTCGGCGCAGACAGTTTTCATACTTTTCGACAAATCAGCGGCAACCCGCGCCAAAAAATCTAATAGGAACTTGTTAGCGCTCATCGGTGATGGTTCGCGCTGATTACCAGGCCGTCCAATCGTCCTACATGAATAAACCCCTAGAAATTTTACTTTGTATTTGATATTTTATTTTTTGGTTTATTTTATATTTTATCACTTTTATTCCTCTGTGGAATTTATTTTATGTCCGTAGGTGTGTCCGTGGCATAACAACGGGCCCTATCTGAATATACGCGCTGCGGTATTTGTTTATTTTTTCTCAAATATCGTAGCATTATGCTGAGATAGGACACTTTTAGGCCTCGCTCAGGTTTTCTTCTCCTTTTACACGTTGTTTTTTTATTACTTGTTTTATTGATTTTTTAAATTTTAATGTTTGTTTTTATTGTATATTCTCCTATGCGTGTCCCAAATAAAACATTTTTCTTTCTTTCTTTCTTCTTAAATATTTATGGTAACATCGAAATTTGTTCAACACCCTGCCATGTCTATTCAACCCCGTGCCTGCAGCATCCAATATACAAAAGTCGGCAAGAATGCGACAAAGTATTGGTGTATAAAAACCAAATGTTGGCGAGCTCTGCCGGCTCCTCCGACGTTTAATATACTCCTGGGTACAGACAAGGATAAAAGTGTAGAGGAAATATTGGGACCGTATTTAAATATAGTGTAGAAGGCGGTAAATTTGAAGTAGGTTTTGAGCTTTATTGAAAACAAAAAATGCATTTTTAGTGATGATAATAATATAAGTTCAAAAGTGATATTGTTGAATTTTTTTATAATAACTTAATCATTGAAAATTACGTGTTGTTAAACTTAGAAAGTATCATATTTACTTGTAGTAGTCTAAGATAAGCTGGAAATACTGTAAAATCCATTTACTTATGCAAAATTTAAATACAGAGTGCAAGTGTCAGTTTAGTTACTTTTTGTAATGCCAACAACACTTTTACTAGACAATTTTGGCATCAACAATTACAAAAACATTTAAATCGTGGAAGGGTTTGGGGGAGGCTTTCCGTCAGCAGTGGGACAGCGCAGGCTAATAAAAAATTAAAATAAACAAATCTTCTCTCAAAAAATAAACATAATAATTATATACTCGTACACAATCGGCAACCACTTTTCTCCCCGCATACCCGTAACATATGTCACTGGCTAGCCACGACACAATAAATAAATAGCGCAAATTCCGAAGTGACCAGTCCCTCCCTATAAAACCTGACTACCATCCCGGGGTAGATAAATATTGCACCCCTACCAAACATTTGTTACTACTGCTTACGGTTGCGTGGTGTTACATACGCCGAAGGGAATTTGATTGTGACCGAATTATAGTTGGCGAATTTGTATAACATTTTTGTATATTATTGGGATTTATCGTTTCTCTACGTCAGGATTTGTACACGGTTTGTGACAATAGGGTTGCCACCTACTTATTATCTACATGGAATACAACGGAGTCTATCGCAGCCCAAGAACTTCATCAACTCTTGCTGAATATCAGCGTCAGGTATATTTTGCCTCCAGGGTTGCGGGAAAGTCCGAAAGGGATACCGGGACCTTGGCAACAGGCAACTGAAGGAACACGTGTGGGTTTTAGTCAGTAAAAACCTGACACGCCTTCTCCCGCTCCGCTCAGAGCGGGACAAGTAATTTGATGATTCCCCAAACAAAAAAAACAAAAAAAGGATGTTTTACCTGACACATGCTGAATTGGACTCCCATTTGGAGCAAAGAGACGCACAGCGCACTTTGTATGTTTGGTATTTCACATATAAAGTATGTCGTAGTCATAATGTCACTTTATTTCTTTTTTTTATATTGGCCCCTTGTAGTTTCATAATAACATGTACCTACTTAGTTTTTTTTTTTTATGTTAGCCTACACTGTCCCACTTCTGAGCAAAAGGCCTCCCCCAAATCTTTCCAAACATCCTTTTCCAGGGCCACCTCGATCCAACCCTTGCGATACGCGTCCACATCGTCTCGCCTGAGGATGGACTGCGCCGCCGAGGCCGGCCCAGGAAGAGGTGACTTAGTTTTAATATTTAATAGGTAATTATTGTGCTTCTGTGTGCTGTAAACAATTTTCAATACCCACAGATTTTTTTTGCCAGATTTGGTTATTATTAGGTCCAATAAAAAAATTTAACCCACGTGATGTTGTGGGTAGTATATGATCAAATTCTTTTACAGGAAAAGTGCCTGAGCCCAAACAATGCGAAAATTAGAGGCTGATTAGTGATACTGATAATGTTGTTGCCTTTGGAAAATCGACCCTTGTCATAGCATTTAATTAATTTAAAATAATCCAAAAAAAAAAACAATCGACTTCGAAAAAAAACACTAAAAAAGTCATAAAATGACTTTAATTTCGGAAGTCGGTGTCTTGGCTTTTCAATTTTCGTTTTTTGCCACCGACTTCCACAATTAAAGTTATTTTCCACTTTTGTAGTGTTTTTTTTGGAAGTAGGTGGTTTTTTTTTAGTTTTTTTTTTCCCTGTTTAATTGTGGTACGTACCCCCTACAAATTCGAATACCACTACCTGCTATGTAAATAAAAGTGCCGGAGTCAAATACTCGTATAATGTACATAGACCAAGTGAGAAAAATACGTAATTTAATTTAATAAAATTTATATGGGACCACCTCGGAAGGACCCTTTCGAACAAAAAAAGAAATTTGTAAATCGGTTCACAATTTGTGAAAACACCGATAAAAATACACAAAAAAAAAATAAGTGCAGACGTACATAGAACATCCTTCTAAAAAAAATGATAATCAAACAACAGAAGCTAGAAATAATAGATTCATACCTATTATTTGTAGTTTTTTTTGTTTGATTTTTAAACATTATTCGATTACCACTTGTTATCAGGGAACAGTTTTTATTATGGAGTAACATTAATTTCTTGTCGTTACCAAGAATTTGGTATCACTAACATACAATCTGCACCTACAAAAATGCCATAGGTACCTTACTTATCAATCACATCTGCCGATATACATACCTTCGACTATAACCTCCATAGTTCCTCAGAACCAGTTCAGCAATAAATCCAGGGTAGAAGGTCATGTCAGCGACTTCCCGCCAATATTAGATAAGACAACATGAATGCAACCTGTCGTGACATTCTTGTGATATTACTGGGTAAGGAGAGTGGAATAGGCTTTTTTTAAACTTTTGGTTTTATCTGGCTTTTTAGGCATATTGTTGAAACATATAACGTTAAATATATCATCTGTACCAGGGTACAGATGATATATTTTTGTAGACGCTAAGATTTATTTAATACTAGCTGATACCCGCGACTTCGCCCGCGTAGTATGTCGATAAAAGTAGCCTATGTCCTTCGGATGCCATCTATCTCCTTGCCAAATTTTATTGAAATCTGTTCAGTGGTTTAGGCGTGAAAAGGTAACATACAGACAGACAGACAGACAGCGTTACTATCGAATATAATATAATATTAGTATGGATAGACTGTCACGTTGATTTAGTAGTCATGTGGCGGCATCTTCATCGCTACATGCGAACTACGCATCTAGACCTGACGTCACACATAATCCTGCTTCGCGAATTTAGAGTTTACCGCGCGATGGACATATATACAAGATCCCTACATCAATCGTTGGGCAGTTACCTGCCAGACATGACACCCGTCTGGTCGCAGGATCCTCCCATTTTTATAGAGGATGAGGGAACTTTACACCCTGTTCCTTATGCCACTAAAGTCGCAAGCACAACTGTTGAGCATGGGGTCCTAGGTTCGATCTAGTCCAAATGTGTTAGTCAGCCGGGGATCTAAATAAGTGCCCGGTTTTTTGTTCATGACAATAGGCTCGCCCACTATAACATGGAGTTGGCATACCTACCTAACTGACAAAGAGAGCGCATGACACATTTTTACCAACCCTTTATTTTGCGAAGTCTATCTCCATACAATACGACTTAACCCTCCCCGTGCCATCGTAAATCAATTTCTACGACCGTCCGATTTGAATGCAGTCGATACGGCACGCCACCGTAACGGTCGCGTGTCGGTGGCATGCCGGCCGCGTCGATGGCGACCCGATACCGAACCGATACGGTTTTGTTTTAAGTGCTAGTCGCGTACAGGGTGGGGGACTTTGAAATAAGTGGTTTGATTAGTCATAGTCTTATTTAATTTAATTGAAAAGAGTGTGATGGTTTGGTCATGTTGAGAGGATGATTGAAAGGCGAATAACAAAAGGTACAAGGGATACGAGTGGAATCACCGGGGCTTCATGAATATGATGAAAACACCCCAACTTACTTTCATAAAATAATAATATTTCAGTGTCGTAATTTGACAGTAAATTGCGGACACTATGTGGCGTTTACAGCAGTTCTAGGAAATCCTAGCATTAGAGGTGTGTATGCGATGTCCGAAGGTTAATCCAGGTGTAATATGATAATTTTATTCTCACCTACTTACATGAACTGACAGTAGACATTCGTATACGGAAATGCGTATTTGCAAGTCAACATCGATAAGAGCACATAATTATGTGTTGACGGCAAGTGCTGTGTCGGAAAACTGTTCTATTTAGTTATCAAAATAAATGGTGTTAACGCATCATGTTTTTGCTTAGTGTTTTTGGTAGACCGATGACCTTGACCTTGTGGACACTGTAGGAATCTGCTGGATGCGAGAAATTGGCGATGTGTGGGAGAGGCATATGTCTTTCGGCTAAAATGATACACTTTACGGTACGGCGTATGAACCGTATCTTAGAAAAAATGTGTCTCTCAATAAGCGTACATAGTGATCCATTCAATACTGACGACCGTGCCTACACATGGCGAATAAACCGTAGTTTTCCCCAGCAATAAAAACGTGTGAAACCTTTGAACACGGAGAGTTTTTGTGTGGGCGAGTGTCCCTTAACCCGAGCATTTCCTGCCAGAGTTGCGGGAATGTCAGAAAGGGATACCGGGACCTTGGCAACTGGCAACTGAAGGAACACGAGTGGGTTTTAGTCAGTAAAAGTCTGACACGCCTTTCCGCTCCGCCCAGAGCGGGAGAAGTCATTTGATGATTACGCAACCTCAAAAAAAAAAAACCCGAGCTTTTGCCTCCTCGTCTTGCGACACCGACTATGGTGCAAAACAAATGAAGGAAATTGTGAAGAGCATGCTGTGAGTCACCGCGACGCGACTAGCGGAGCGACGTACAGAAACAAGCGACTCGCGCGCAAGTCGCGTTGCAAGTCGCATCGTTCGAGGTCGTGTACAGCAGGGTCTCCCAGCAGTGGGAACATCATATAATTACTAGCTGCATCCCGCGGATTCACCCGCCTAACTCTCGATCCTGTCGGAATATCGAGACAAAAATCCTTCAAAGTCATTGTCTACCCATTTGCCGAATTTCATCCAAATCCGTTCAGCAGTTTTACCGGAAAGCGTAACAAACCAACAAACATACTCACTTTCACGTTTATAATATTACTAACTGATGCCCGCGGCTTCGCCCACGTGGATGTCGGTTATTACTAAAAACCTTCCTCGAGAACCACTCTATCCATTGGTGAAAACAGTATGAAAATCGGTGAAGTCGTTTTTGAGTTTATCGCGAACAGACAGATAGACAGACTCAGCGGAGGACTTTGTTTTATAATATTATAAGTTATGATATTAACTTTAAAGAACATCTGAGCATACGGACAGACTGATCTGGCGTAGGATCGTCTGTTCGGATTGACCTCTCTATGTAAGTATCTCTTTTTCAAACATGTCAGTTAAAAACAGCTCCTTCAAAAACTGCAGCCCCAGAAAGAGAGAAAGAAAGAATACAAATAACAAAATAAAGTATTTTATTGTTTTTAAAACAATAGTGTGTGCCTCACGGCTGCGCCAAAAAGGTTCATTTCAGCATTAATGCCAGACAGATACTGTCTGACGCTGGTTTTCGAATGAACCCATAAGGACAAGTGACGGGAAGTACATACAGTTTTAACATACCTAATAAATAATTATAATATAAATAACTAGTACCTACCTCAGTTTGTACATACATACACTACAGCAAATCGGAAGGCCATATCGTGACCTTATAAGACCAGCTCGAGTACAATCGATTCCAGTCAACCTACCACTTACCTAGACATAAATCTTTTGTCTAGATCAATATTTCATGTCAACTGCAATGACAGACAAGAATCTAAAATTAGTTCGTGTAATAAATTTTCAGTAACTGCTTTGCTATCGCATGCTAAATCTTTTTTCCTTGGTAGTTGGTTTTTGCATTGTTTAGGAAGAAATTGATGGCATTGGAGATTTCTAGTCCCCAGACCCTTGTTTTAATAACAGCTTGAATTGGGTCCAGAAACGACCGCTTGTTTACTGCAAGGACATAAAATTCAAGTTTCCTCATGACTTTTTCCTTCACATCTTCACCTACAACAGTTCAAATAGTGCGGTGTGCAATGTCTATGCTTGTCTCTGCATGGGTTGATAAGACTCTGAGCCATTATTGTTCCTGATTATCATTTCTTCAAGCGTTCGGTGACGATGACACGAGTTCCACGATTTTTGCTCACCCAACAAACGTCCGCTGACGATGACGCGAGTTCCATGATTTTTGTTCACCCAAAAAGTGCTCAACGCGCCTAAGAAGTCACTTCAATGAAAGTCGTTACTAATTGTAGTGAACCTCCAAAGTCTAACAACTAATAATTTCGTATTTTATACTGATATCTGATTGAAAATCAACTATTTATTTTACCGCTACTTATAATTTATTTTAACAAAAACAATTATCAATTCCATTTGCAAAAACAACTATAAAATCCCAATATTCAAGACTTAATAATCCAAAATAATTACACCCAGCACTCGTACGCAAGTGATGCGTGATCACGGCGCGAAACTCAAGAGCGCCTTTAAAACATGGGTCAGGTTGCCATCACCGAAGGATTTACCACCTTTCTACTTCAGACATAAGGTTGGATTTTGATTGAAGGTACATACAGTCCGCAAAGTGAACATTGTCGCCAGTTTTTACGCGACGCCGTTATTCAGATCTAGCCAATACTTGAATACAGGCTGTTGGCAAACGTGAAATAGAAAAAAAAATGCTTTTCGTAGTTTTCATTCAAGTACATTAAAAAAAAGGTCATTAAAATCATTCATACACGAGGCTAGTTTTTAAGCTAAGATAGCAAGTAAGTTCCTTGCTATCTATCCTGGTTTGGCACATGCTGGAGCTGTTTGTTTACACGTCGTTAAAACAGTCGAATTATTTACACAAAGCAGATAACTTAGGATAAAGATCTTTATTCTTGGCCAGTTTTTACCAGCAAACCAAATTTTTAAAAGAGTAGGATATTTTGACCGTACAATAAAAAAACCGTAACTTGTATTATTATGATAATTATATTTAGTAACCTATTGCAATTAACTATTCCTCAAGTCATAAAAAAAACCTGGAAGAAATCGACGCCGAGCGTTTTTTTTTTTTGTATAGTAACTTTTGCCTACCTATAACATAAAGAATATAAGTTGATTAACCAAATATAAGATAACTTGTATATGTAATATACAAGTTCGATTCCCAGGTCGGGCAAAGTGTTATTGAGTTTTTCTGTCTGAATTTTTTTTATTCAGCAACCCGTAATCTGGATTTGTGCCCAGTTGATGGCAATAAGCTCGCCCCCTATTACCCATGGACTTAAACATAACTGATGAAATGTGGGTGTACTATAGGTGCTCTGCCTAAACCTTCGGGCTTGCAGGCGTTCGTTTTATTTGAATTAAAAAAAATATCTAAGGAATCCTCGCATCAGTCACATCCTGTATCAACATCCGATAGATATCACCGTACCAAGTAGATAGTTCGCCTTTTCTTCGAGCCACTTGCACTAACGATGTCATTCGCGTTCCGCGCTGTCGAGTTATTGAGACTTTTTCAAGAGACAAACCACCCTGAAGCCCCCCCGCCCCCCTTCGCATCGCCTAAGGGTGGTTGTGTGAGGAGATAGTTGGATGGAAGTGACAATTGTGAAGAAGATCATTAGTAGGAGAACTGTGTTAAGTTAGAAACAACTATGACCGTATTTTTTATGGTATCAATCAGAATTACTGACTTACGCCCCATGACGTTAACCGGAACCGTAAGTGATTGGAGATCAGCGGGCCTAAACCGGCCACATTAGTGATTCCTCTAAAAGCAGTTAATTTTCTGAATCCCAGCTGTCATTAGCAATTCCTCTCATTTGGCATAAAAGCAATTCATAATGTGTGGACCATTTTACGAATCTCCATAGAACACTGTCAAATATAAATTACACGTAGATCATATTATGAATTGTCAGTTTGTGACATGATTTTCATATTATGATTCTGCTAAAGTGACCGTTTTAAGCTCCCTGGTGCAGATTCACAGTGGTATAATGGTGCATTATGTTTTATATCAGTCGAGGTTATAGCAGCCTGTTGACTGTTCTCGTTGTCTGATTGCATCAACGCCGAAGGTGAAGTAGAAGGCGGAGTTTGGTTTAGTACCATTCTTTGTTACTAACTTGATTTCGGTGCGATATGCGCAAATGCACTGTTTAACGTTCAATATCGGTTTGGGCCATTACTATACAGATATTCAGACATTATTCTAGTTTTATTAGCAGAGTAGGAACTTTGTCTACTGAATGCAGTCAATACCTGCAGTTGGACCAAAATAAAAGATAGAGTAAAGATTTAATTTAATACAGTTTCATTTAAAGAGCCTATGCAGCATCCTATATTTTGGCGGCCCTTGTTTCATCAGATGGGAAGGCAGGCCACATTGCTCGCAGAACAGATGGTCGATGGGGCCGAAAGGTTCTGGAGTGGTGACCGCATACCGGAAGACGTAGCGTTGGAAGGCCCCCACAAGGTGGACCGATGACCTGACGAAGGCCGCGGGAATGCGCTGGATGCGAGAAGCACAGAACCGGTCGAAGTGGCGGTGCTTCGGGGAGGCCTATGTCCAGCAGTGGACGTCTTTCAGCTGAAATGATGATGATGTCTCATCAGATACTTTTGGTGTTCCTTTGATGTCAGATATTTGTGCTTCTTTGAGCCTTCCACAAAAATAGTCACATTTATATTTGCCGTCATTTTGACGACAGATATTAATGGATGAATCATGAAGTCAGATATTATTGCCGAGTTGTCCATTGTAATATAATTATGCACGTGACTATATTTGATAGATACTTAAACATAACTTACAAACAAATGAAACAAAAATTCAAACCACGCTCACCTCTCATCGAAACCCACGTCCCCTCCTCTTCCATTGACACTACATCCACCTTAAACTTGAACGTGGATATCTGACGATAATTATGTCGGTTGAAAGATTGAATACACTTGAAGCTGCGCATTTTTCCGTTCATCCTGCCCGGCCCCTTAGGGACGGATGATTGGTGATAGAGGATTTTGGTCTTACAAAGAGTGAATGGAAAACATGAGATTTTACTGCTGTATAACTTTAATTGTAACATACGATAGTAATAATGAAAGAAAGAAGAGAGAAGAAATTCGAAAGAGTTGTTTTGTTTGTTACGCTGTCACGCTAAAACGGCTGAACGGATTGGGATGAAATTTGGCATATGGATAGACCATGACCTAGGTTCGGATATAGAATACTTTTTATCCCGATATTCCCACGGGATCGTGACTTATGCGGGTGTAAATGATAAAACAACTTCGTACTACACAAACTAGTAGCCTCGTTACTCTTGGTGTCGCAAGCACGGGGCCTTGGGTTCGATTCCCAAGTTGGGCAGAGTGTTTTCATTAGGAAATTCTCAGTAGTATGCCATAGTTTGAATTTCTGCCAATGAGCTTGACTGCAAAACGTTTCATAGAAGTTAATTCGATCGAAAAATGTTTGACCGCTGCCCCGTTCGTCGAAAGAACGATTGTTCGATGTAAGTTTGTTCGATACAGATTGATTTTTTGTTATATTATAATGATACATAAGTATTAAGAATGCTCAAGCTAGACATGTTAATTTTATTTTTTTATATTTTTTTTTGCAACTTCGTCTCTAATTTATTTTCCCTATTTTTATTTTCATCCTGTTTACACCTAGTTATATGTGCATGCTGTGGTCTCCTGTAATTGAAGGAGCACACTTGAAAGAACCGTTTTTGTTATTGTGATTTATATTGTGTATGTGTATCCTTTGTTGGAGATCCTAAATAAATAAATAAATAAATACATAACAACGTAAATAATAAATAGAACAAAGTAAATAAAGATTCTCATAAACAACTACAAATAATGATGATACTCGTAGGTACTCGCGTCTCCGCCTGTATCTCATTTGTTAGTAATGTGGCTCGCGATAATCATACTTTTGCGCAGAGATCGGCCTCGATAATGTTCTACGTTGTACCGTAAGCAAAACGGGCGTTTTTATGTTAAAAAAAATATTTTTTATAAAAAAAAAATCGTTGTTTACTCTACTAGACCAACGAGTAAACAACGATATTTTTTTTAATATATTATTTTTTATTTTTCGCAAAATCTACTGCTGAGGATGAGATCCTGGGTTCGATTTCCGGGTCATGCAAAGTGTTATTGGGTGTTTGTGTATGGAATTTCTCAGTAGCAGCTCGAAGTCTGGATTTTTGCCCGGTTCATGGCAATAGAATCGCCATAGTTGAGAAAAGCAAAGGCAGATTGATATTTTAAATGTTTCTAGAGTAGTGATAGCCTAGTGGTGTGACCGGTAGACTGCCAAGTCATAGGTCTCAAGTTCGAACCCAAGTCACGCACCTCTGGCTTGTCGGTTCATGTGCGTATTGTATAATTATCACTTGCTTCAAAAACGATGAAGGAAAACATCGTAAGGAAACCGGCATGCCTGAAAGTTATTTCTCGACGGCATCGACTTGTGAAGCCAAGTCAGAGGCCCTTGGCCGGCATGGCTTTATAACTATCACACCAGGTTAGTCACTAACCTCACGAAAAGAAGAAGAATGGAAATATAATTTTTTTTCGCAAGTATATTTGTTAACTGTTACTTTTTTGCTATCTTTACCTTGTCTGGGACATTGCTCTATTACATTTGAATAATTATTCTTCACCGTTGATGTGTCGCGTAGCTCGGAGGCTGTTACTATAAACATATTTAGGCTTCAGTAAACTGTCTGAAATTCAGCATTTTTCAAATACAACTCCAAGTTGGGAGGGGTCAATAACTTTCATTGGGGGCTTTTGTGAATATGATGAAGATTTTTTGGAAAATCAATTACTTTTTCAATGTTCATAATCTGTCAACGATGGCATATTTTGACTTAGGTATTTCAATATCTCTATAACGTGACATTGAAGTAACTGATACTTAAACAAGGCAAGTTAAATAAAAGCTTGTAAAAAGGATAATTCTATCTTCTCATTTTATGAAAAATCTTTATCATGGTATAAACACTAAAATGGAGAGCAGTGCTGGCCCAGTAGTATCGGCTCCGACTTACGAGTTCGTAGGTTTGAACCCAAGCGGGCGCTTTACTTTGTGTAATTTATTTAGATAGGTAGCTATTTAAAACAAAATATTCAGTGCCCACAAAATCACAATTAAATGATAAAAAATATAAAACGAAAAAAAAAAAAAAAACAAACTTAAAGAAATGGAGTTACCTACTTAGTGATATATTTCATCACCACTGCTCCCAAAACGGAGAATTAAAACATCTTGAGGAAACCGGCATGTCCTAGAACGAAAAACGAAGAATCAAAAAAAAAAAAAGTTAATACTTGTGACATCCCCCAACTCGCACTGGGCTCGCGTGGTGGATTACGGCCAACTCCCTCTCAGAGAGCGGCCTGTGTCCCAGCAGTGGGAACATTATAGGCTAAATAACGTGTGATGCACTGAATAGCAGATTTTTTTTAGACCCTAAGGTCTATGACTCGTTAGTGCGTTGCGTTGCGTCATCGTAACGGATCAACGCATTGTATGCCACACCTGCGTTGCGACGACGCACGACGTCGCAGCGTAAGAGGACGACGCACGCCCCTCTGGCAGTGGAACACTGTTCGTCGGCGCACCGGAGGTCCGACAGCGCAGCGCATCACCCTTCTCTCGCTTCACCTCTCGTCTGCCGATCCGTTGAAACGTCGCGTACGACGACGCAAAACTATAACGTGGCATGTCATTTCAAATATATGGAAAACAACGCAGCGTTGACGCTGCGACGACGCAAAGCAACGCAACGCATTGTGGCGGTCTCTACATCGTCACATGCGAACTATGCATCACAGACCTGACGTCACACAAAAATCCTGACATCACATAAATCCTGCATCGCGCAATTAAAGTTTACCGTGTAATGGACATATATACAAGAACCCGACATCAATCGTTGGGCAGATGCCCGCCAGACACAACAACCGTCTGGTCGGAGGATCCTTCCTTTTCTATGGAGTATGAGTGAATGCCCTGTTCCTCATACCCCTAAAGCATTAATGAGGCAGAGCTCTAAGTTGTCTTTTTCCCTATAGGTACATAAAATTAATTCCATTACACTATTACAAGCCAATACACGATCTCCAAAATCCTTGTACATACAGACATGCATTTTATGAAAACGTCCTATTTCTAATTGGGGCTATAACCTCCCCCAGAGGGCGTCACGGGCGATTTCACTGGCGGGACCGATACTTGGCTATAGTATAGTATAGCTATGTTGTGTGTCCTAGGCTTTAGCGACAATGTTTGTAGTGATTCGAGAATGCCTTCTGGGATAGTAAATATGGAAAACTAGCTGCGCCCCGCGGTTTCACCCGCGTAAGTCTCGATCCCGTGGGAATATCGGGAGAAAAAGTATCCTATGTGTTAATCCAGGTTCTAAACTGTCTGTTTGCCAAATTTCATCCAAATCCATTCAGACATTTTTGCGTGATTGAGTAACAAACATCCAAACACACAAACTTTCACATTTATAATATTAGTAGGATTCCAGGGGAAAACAGAATCTAGTAGCCATTATACTCGACTACATTCAATTTTTTTTTTGTTTTCACCATAACGGGGATCTTCTTGTCCTCCATCTCACCCGATGGTAAGTGATGATCAGGGAAAAGGTGGCACAGAGGAACTGGCTATCTTACTTCTAACTGCCGAAACACAAGAATACTGTTAACATTGTTGTTATGGCGACAGACTTAGATAAGAAAGTCTTCTCCATTATTCAGGAAATAACACAACAAAACACTTCAACCAGCGTCGTGTAGCAACTTAGAGATCCTAGCATAGGGTAGATTTGACTGAGGATACTGAACGCGATGAGCACATCTAAAACGCATTCAAGACCTAGTGTCATTATTCCACAGAAAATAATGACACTGACAGCCCTTAAATGTAGTTTATGTGCTGATCGCGTTCAATTTCATTGGTGAAATTCGCCCTTAATGATTGATCAGCACCGATTACTGGCTGATTTCTAGTTGGCGTGTTCGGGGGCTATATTCAGGTGTGGGGGCAAGATCGATTGTTTGCCATCGATTTTTGAGCAATTATGTGCAATTACTGTGGTAGTTACTGTGTTTTACGTCTTAGGCTACAGTTTTTGCATCGATTTAAAGCCTTAGTGATTGTTGTTGAATGGTTGGGGAGCGAATGATTTAATCAAACATCTAGTAACTCTGCTAATTAAGAATCTTGTTTTTAGTTATTTTTGGCTGATTTTCAGAGGTCTTAGTGAAATCTAGATGCACGAAAAAAAAAAAAATTGGGTTCTACGAAAAAAAATTGCAAAGCACATCATAGTAAAGTGGTTTTTGCAAAAGCAACGTGGTAGTAAAATTATTCTGAGTGCGATATACACTGGCCGTCAAAACTTAGTAAAAACTTTTAAAATTGCAATTTCTCCTAAACTGTAGAAGCCCGAGTTTTGAAAGAAAAAAACGTTTTATTGCAAATTTCATCAGCTTTCTCGGAAATAATAGTTTATTATACATATAAATGTAACGTTCTTAACTTATACCAACAAATAGTCATTTTTAACTTACCGGCAAAAAACTCATACAACATTTATAACTACAGTTTTACGCCTTATTTATATTTATTTTTTGACACCTTGCCTTTTTTGTCGAAATTCATCGATCAAGAAATAAATGTGAAAACAAAAAGAGTCAAAAGTTGCAATAATTTGAAAAGGAGTGTTTTTGTATAAAATGTTTTTTTAGCCATTCCTTTAAAGACTGTTATGGGCTATAAAGTTTTTATTTAAAAAAAAACCTCTTTGTAATCCTTTTTATTTTGAAAATAAATCTTGTGTAATTATTGCAATTTTAGAAGTGTGGTACTAAGTTTTGACGGCCAGTGTATAAACCTCCAATTGTCACTAACGAGACACAGAATTTTAGTTGTTATCGACCTTCTAAAGACCAGTCAACAGATGAGCGGAAGCATATTTAAAAAAAAAAACTTAAGTAGGCACATACATTTAATTCCATGTTGATACAATGGTGGAAGCAGAAGATAAGTGATAGCCAAAACAAGGTATCCAGCACTGTTTCAACTAAAATCGAAAACCTGGTAGCAAAAAATTTGACAAAAAAACCATAACACAACACAAATAAATCTTGATTTAACACAAATTGACGTGTCCTGTGTAACAAAAAAAAAGCAAATCAAAGCTGTCGAAAGCCCGGCTGTCGAAAAACCAGCGAAATATGGCAAAAGCCGGTTTTTCACTTAGCGGCCTTGTAATTGGGAGATGTATATCGGCACATTTTTCAGCCGATATGCTGTTGTCAAAATCGGGACAAATGATGCCTGTGGTGTGGACGAGAACACGGTATATGGGCGGCTGGTTTGTTTTTTTTTGTGTAATTGTATTGGATTTATTAGCAGGGAAAGAATAATTCCCCGCGTAAAGGACGCACATATTTATCTAATAAATAATCTTTTTTTGTATAGTTACTTTTAACTAAGAGAGTTGTATATATATAAATAGTTAGTCTGTACATCTACATAATATATTATTATTGATTGATTAATTAGAACCATTTATAAATAATCTGCTTTGTTTATTGTTTAAGTTTTTGAAGGATTTCCAAATGATTACTAGTAAATGCAATTTTTCTTATAAGCAGACTCCATTACCACAATTATTATCGGCTAAAATATTGGCTAACAAAAGTATTATTTTCTATGTACACGCGGCTTCACATCAAGTTATACATTTCCAGTATAAGCTGATCTCGCATTGTATAGGATTTCCGGACAGTGCGAGATCAGCTTATACTGGAAATGTATAGCTTGATGTGTTGCCGTGTGTACTAATATTACCTACAGTTAGAAAGAAAGAAAATTAATTATTTTTGCACCTATCTATCTTAATAGTAAATGCACAAAAACGTAATTGAATATTATTCCTCTTGTTTTTAATTATACTTGCAAAAGAAATATTGAAAACTTTATTTTATGAATTAGTATTAATAATAAAAGCTGACGTATTTTGTTTGCATTATTCTCAACTAACAAAGCACATTTTCCAGGTTCTGCGTATGATCAGTGGCATCCATTAGTATCGAGGATCGGAAAGTGCGTGTGATAGGTAAAAATGTTGGCTCTCACTAATGCTTCATCGGGCAGCTGTGAGCGTACAGTGTAGGCGACTTGGGAGTACTTTGTTAGAGAAAATTGTTATTAAGTGTAAAAATGTGGAGTGACAGCTCACTTCACCGATGTAAGTTTTCACGGTGACATTTTTACAGAATCGAGGTACAGGTGGAATGACAGCTCACTTCACATAATATGCTTTCACGCTGAGATTTTTACTGAATAGAGAAACCAGGACCCCTTGCCGCGCTCCGATCAGAATATATAAAACGGCTGTTTTTTAAAGTTAGATCCATTGTAATAGTTGTTCCTTGGAATACTTTACACTACTTCCTTTTTTTTTGGGCGAAATGTTAGGTCTTAAATAGGGCAAAAATACTAGATTGTCATCTGTTCTAAACCAAAAATCCCCAAAAAAATCCTCCCACTACGTACAAACATCCATAAATCCAGATTAGTCAAGTGTTTGGGCGTACTCCGGACTCAAGGTTGTCGTTCCCTGATTTATCCACCACATCAATTCTTATGAAGATACCGCGAGTGTTCTGGCTTCGATTTTAGAGGGGACAGTTTGATTTACTACTGGTTGTACCGTTGGCTTATTTTTGTTATTGATTTTTGAAGAGGAGGGATGCTTTTGGTATCTCTTTTACTAATTTATTTTATGAATGGAGATTATTTAGGCGTCAAACATTATGAAAATTAAGGTGGGTACATGGTGAATATTTTTTACTATCATAACAATGACAACGTGATTAACTTCTCAATACAACTATGGAGGCAAAAATGCGATGTGTTGGTATTTTCAAACTCACATAGCTACCTGGGTTTTAATCAAAGGTATTACTTATAATAAAAAAATAATCAACAGGATATTTTTCTTGTAAAACATCCAGTATTTTTTGTTTTGATCCAGGATGACAAGTAACCTAGTCCTACTCCAAGTCAAGGTCTACCCCTGTGTCAAATTTCATCCAAATCCGTTTAGTCGTTTTAGTGTGAAAGCGTAACAAATAAAAGAAACAAACTCACTCTCGCATTTTTATAATATTACTAGTTAGGATGAATACTAATAATTTTTTATAAAAGAGTAACTGTGGTTTTTAGACCATTTTTCTCCATACGAAACTACCTTTTGGAGTCTGGGTAACTAAAATCAATTTTATTTTCTGGTAAATTTTGACGACAGCAAAGTCAAATCATTTATTTGAAATAAATTATTTGACTTTAAATCAACTTTGAAATAAATCATTTATTTGAAATAAATGATTTGACTTTAAATCAACTTTGAAATAAATCATTTATTTGAAATAAATTATTTGACTTTGAATTTAACACTTTTGAGTTGTACGATATTGATATGATTGGTATCCTTTGCCATTTAATATGAGGAGCTCGTGGCTAAGTAATAACAGCCGCACCGAGTCGATCCATCAGGTTAAGCTACGCTTGTCGGGGTTGGTCGGTGGATGGGTGTGACCATCTATACATACCGAGACTCCTCCGTGGCTCGGCAAGCACGTTAAGCCGTTGGTCCCAGCTGTCATTCATGGATCTTTGACAGAAGTTACCGTTCGTCAGAAACCCGAAAGTCTGACAACCAGTCTTACCAAGGGATAATGATTACCCAGTTACTGGGTTGTGGAGGTCAGATAGGCAGTCGCTCCATGTAAATTACTGGTATTCAGCTGCATCCGGTTAGACTGGAAGCCGACCCCAACATAGTTGGGAAAAGGCTAGGCAGATATAATATATCCTTTGCCGATGAAACCTTTATGCTATTTTCTAGGCCCTTTACCGACTTTTTTTATTTTCCAATAGTCACGCTGACTCCAAGTAACATGGGACAGCGGCATAAAGAAAAAAAAAAGGACCATAGACTTCTCGACTTTTACCAAAAGTCAACGTTTAAACCTTCCATATTACAGTAAACTAAAATATAACAAATTAAATGTTTTATTAACCTCTTTATTATCAGTAACAGTAGCGTGTCACCAACACGTTATCGACCATAACGATCTGTTTGTGTACAAATTAAAAATTCTTAATAGCAAACTTGGGAACGCACAACTAGCTAGTTGTCTGGGGACCTCGTTGCGATAAACAGGGATACAGTGGGGATGGAAGAGATTCTTTTGACATTCGAAAAGTGCTGATTCTCAGCCTAGTTTGAATAAATGACTTTTTCTCAAACATGCTTGGAAATTCGAGCATTATTTTGACAACCTTCTTCGAGATAAATCAAAATTGCTGTACTAGTAAAAAACAAGTGACGATGCGGCCAGCAAAGTTACTATGAAAATCCATATCTGGCGTGTTTAGCGGCCAAATAAATTACTATGAAAACTCATATCTGTCGTGTTATTTAAAAATGGAACGAACTTTTTACTTCAACACACGGCAACCAAGGAGGTAACTTATCAAAGATTTTATTTAAATTTCGAATTGGTTTGCAAATAGAACAAAGAAGAAACAAATTAACATATTGGCGCATGAAAAATGATAGTTATTCGACATTGATTCTGGAATTTCTATTTAATTTACTCAGTTTGAATTTCCGCGCGTTGTTTGAGAAAAGTACTATACAAGCCTTGGCCGCAATCAGGAATTGATGGACTCACGTAAATACCCTTATTGCTGGCCGCGGCATTGATTTTGATTTATTCCTTTTTCAGTCTTTTATTGTATTAGGAGGACAAGACATTGTATTGAGGTTCACCGCGATGAAAGTCTGATGGGACGGTCAGCACACATGTTTTTGCGTGTCTAAGGGATGGATAGAAAGAGTGGAGAGGCCTTTGCCCAGGAGTGGGACAGCGTAGGTTAGGAAAAAAAAAAGGGATGCTATTACACACATAATGATAATTATGATCAAGTCGGCATAATTCGACATAAAAAATTAGTAGGTACAATGACCCCTTGAGAGATTTCGTGTATGAATAGATACACCATATATATGTTCGGGAAAATTCGCTCGGCTTATTTCGAATTGTGCCGAGCCAACCTGCAAGATAATTGCGCAACACACATAAAATGACAATTGATTGGATACCTATTCTTTCATTTTGACAATTCAGCCACGTTTTTTGCGTTATTTACGTTGTTGATCAGACGAATTTATTAAACCTATGAAGCATGGATGAGAAATATCATTCAAATGTAAATGAAACTGTGTTACGGAATTCGAGAGGCCATTGCTGAAAATTATTTGACGTGAGATGCTGAACGGAGTTTGCCGATCGGTACGAGCCGAATGAGAGCCGTAAGGGTAGTAATTGTTTCGGGTCAGCTTTGGTATAAAAAAAATACTGCCATTTATATTTGTAGGAAATATAAATACATAGGTAATAGGATTTAAATAATTCTTAACTTCATAACAAGAAAAATTTGTAAAGCGCACTTCCTCTCTCTACCTATTTAAAAATTTGCTCTCCCCGACAGGGTCCATTATTTTTTAATTACCCCCTATAATTTGTACATTATGGATTACAATAAACGATTTGATTTGATTTGATTTAGCACCAAAACTTGCAAAATATAAAGATATAAGAAAGGCGAGCCCTTTGCCAACCACTCGAAAAAACGTTTTTTTTTTTCCTATTTGGTCTAGCTAGTGGTTGAAGAGCGACTAATGCTGGTCTAGGGTTTAATTCCAAGTGTTCTTGAGTTTTATATCAGTCATCAGGGGGCCTAAACCGGCCATATTATCAATTCCTCTACTAGCAATTCATTTCCTGAATCCCAGCTGTCAATAGCAATTCCTCTAATTTGTCTAAGCAATTCATAATTTGTGGACTATTTTACGGATCTTCTTAAAAAACTGTCAATCAGATGAATTATTTCGTAATATGAATCGCACGCAGATCATATTATGAATTGTCAGTTTGTGACATTTTACGATGATTCATAATATTTTCTTAATATGATTCTGCCAAAGTGACCGTTTAAAGCCCACTGATTTTTTGAACTCTTTTGCGCGGCGTCTTTAGTTCAAACTTCGCTACTACCATCGTTAAACTACACTCAAATCACTTCCATCACCTCTTCCTCGGCGTCACCATTACATTTTGAATATTTACTCGTACCTACTAAACTCGAGGTCTGTGTTGACATAAAGGAAAATAGTAACTTCTAATATTGATATAGCTTGTTTATTTTACCCAATTTTTTAAATAGCCTGCGTGAGTTGAAACGATTTTAATTTATTTCAACGTTTTACCGTTTTAGTTTTAATAATAACCCTGTTACCTGGGTTCGACTCCCATGTCGGAAATATAGTTATAAGATTTTTCTGTTAGGAATTTGGATGTTTTGTCAAGTCATAAAAACAGTGCGAAGCAGTACCTATATATATTACTAGCCTCCGCCCGCGGCTTCGCCCGCGTGGTATGTCGATAAAAAGTAGCCTATGTTCTTTCTCAGGCTCTAGACTATTTGCGTACCAAATTTAATTTAAATCGGTTCAGTAGTTTTGGCGTGAAAGCACGACAGACAGACAGACAGAGTTACTTTCGCATTTATAATATTAGTAAGGATTTATGTTATATGTATAAAATATGGTCTTCTTATTTTCGTGTGGTTAGTGACTAACCTAGTGTCAGAGTTTTAAAGCCGGCCTTGGGCCTTTGACTTGGCTTCACATGCCGTCGAGATATATCTCTCAGGCATTTCCTCACGATTATGTTTTCCTTAGCCGTTTTTGAAGCAAGTGATAATTACACAATAAGCACATGAATCAGAAAAGTCCACCTATGTCTTGGCAGTATGACGGTCACGTCACACCACTAGCCATAACCATATGTTTCTTTACTTCTAAAGAGAGTGAATGATAACGTAACGGTTGCCAGGGGAGAGTGGAAATTGTTGCACCGACCAAATGTGACATGGGACTGTGGCGATACCTACCTCGCATCACATAACTACGCATCAAATACCTGACGTCACACAAAACCCTGACGTCACATAAATCCTGCATCGCGCAATTAAAGTTTACCGTGCAATGGACATATATATAAGAACCCGACATCAATCGTTGGGCAGTTGCCCGCCAGACACAACACCCGTCTGGTCAGAGGATCCTCCCTTTTCTATGAAGTATGAGTGAACTTTACACACTGTTCCTCATACCTCTAAAGGTCAATGGCAGGAAAATGATGAGTGCTGGTGTATTATTGCCCCCATTTCACAATGGCTTACCGAAAATAGCAGCGGTGGCCCAGTGGTAACGGCTTCGACTAACCAGTTGTAGGTGGATTCGAACCCTGACAGGCGCTTTACTTTGTGTGAGTAATTTTATCACCACTGCTCTAAAAACGGTGAAGGAAAACATCGTGAGGAAACCGGCATGTCCTGAAACCAAAAATTCGTAGACATGTGACATCTACCAACCCGCACTGAGCCCGCGTGGTGGATTACGGGTCACTCCATCGCACAGAAAGGAGGCTTGTGTCCCAGAATATTATAGACCGATTATGTATGTCTGTTACCGAAAATAACAATAAATGCTACGTCACAAATGATTTAGCACCACAGAACACCAATAGTATAAATAACAAAGCAAGTAATTTTCCTAATTCAAAGGGTGAGGCCCAATCATTATCGGACTTAACCCTTTACTATGAAGCCATTATGTATTGGTAGTTAACCTAATGGGTTAACTTAATGGGTTAACTTAAACCGTAGGTATCACGCGATCGAACCTTTTAAATGGTGTTTAGTTATTTTGATTTTGATGATTAAGGAGTTAATGGGAACTGGTACCAATTGGTTTAAAAGTTTGTCTGTCGAATATACGACGTTGATAATTGATTTTTTTGTGGTGTATTGCGGTTGCATCCGGCTGCTAGACTTTTTCAATTGAACAATAACGACTAGAATATAATTGAACTTTCTTTTTTCTCTGCCGATAAGTATTTTTAGTCCAATCAGTATGAACATAATGGTATGATCACGGTTCAACGAAATCTCCAAACGGCTGGTTGACACTTCCCGTGACCCAAGGACTGGCTTTTACTCGTACCTTGGCCAGAGGTTAAGTATTGCCATACAACGTGATATGGTAATGCCGCAAGTCACTTGGCTACATTACCAGTCGAAAGCGATGCGGAGGATATTTTTGACGCCATTTTGTAGTTTATTAACAGTTTTAGTTAGGTTTGGATATTAGGTTAAGCTATAGTATATTGTATTCTTTTTTTGTGTGACTAACCTGGTGTCAAAGTTTTTATGCCGCCCATGGGATTCTGACTTGAATTCACATGCCGTCGAGAAATATCTCTCATTCATGCCGGTTTCCTCACGATGTTTTCCTTCACCGTTTTTGAAGCAAGTGAAAATTATACAATATGCACATGAATCCGAAAAGTCAGAGGTGTGTGCCTTGAGTTCGAACTCGAGACCTATGACTTGGCGATACTAGTTAGCTATCACTGCTGTTGTATTAGAGATTTGTCTCAATATTTATGTATTTGAGAAAAGTACAAAGTCTCCTGTAATTTAAGTTTTATTCAACAAGGGTTTATACATATACTAGCTGCGCCCCACGGTTTCACCCGCGTAAGTCTCGATCCCGTGGGAATATCGGGAAAAAAAGTATCCTATGTGTTAATCCAGGTCATAAACTGTCTGTTTGCCAAATTTCATCCAAATCCATTCAGCCGTTTTTGCGTGATTGAGTAACGAACATCCAAACACACAAATACACAAACTTTCACATTTATAATATTAGTAGGATAGTAGGATTTACTATTTCCCAAACACACTCTGTATAATTTTGGGGCCATAACCGTCAGCTATTACAGTATATCCCCATCATAATCACCACATCCCATCCTCACTTCAAATTATAATTTTTCAATGACCGTATGAAAGCCTAAGCTAACAAATAAATAATGTAATTAAGTAAAATTAGCGGCTCATGTAATAATATCGTAGGGCTCCAAACAATATGGGGATAAATATTTATTAAAGGGCCTGAAACTGTCCACTATTGGGTCAAAACATGGATGGGGAAGGCGATGGGGATGTGGATACGGCGATTTGGTATTTTCTACATGGTGGTTACTATTTTTTTGGTGGTATTTAGAATAGATTGGAGGGTATTTTTGTATGCCTTTATGTGGCTGATCATAAACTATAAACTTGACCAACCGTTGCACCTACTGTCCGGCCGACAAGAGAATGTTTCCCTGATACCTGCCACCTTTTTTTACCCAACTACGGCGAAAAAAAAGGAGGGTTATGATTTTGACCGGTATTTATGTATGTAAGTATGTTCATCGGTTCCCTCCTATCTTCTAAACCACTCATCACAATTTGACAAATGAGGTATCGTTGGAAGTGTCTTGATCGTCCGCTGGTTATAGGCGATGTGACGTCACATTAAATTAAAAATGGCGCCCTAGGGGACATAAAGACAGGAACTTAAAAAAAAAAATTGTTTAATCATACCATGTTGGGTATCAAATGAAAGGGCTTAATGAGCACATTTCAAAAATATATACGAGTATATTATAAACCCAAAAGAATTAAATAAAAATTAAAGTAATGACAAATAAAAAATCCGGAGTCGCACGTAATCTGTTCGATTTATGCCCTAACACTTGTGACTCCGGATTTTTAATTTGTCTGTCTGTGGTGTCTTGTTTATACCTTTTTATTCGTAGTTGGGTTTTAGTTTTTATTACTTTAATTTTTTTTTCTTTGTCGACTGTTTTGCCATCGTCCAATTTCTAGTTGTAATAAGGAACAAAGTCGTAAAACACATATTCGTATTAAATTAACATAGCATCACGCCTGTAATTCCCGACGGTAGGCAGGAGGTGAGGTGCATCTATAGTACACCCACATTTCGCCAGTTATTTTTAAGTCCTATGTCATAGGAGATGAGCCATTGTCATATCCAACCCTTTCCTCGCTGCATGTGCCTTGTTGGTCAAGCTGCGTTAACGTATGTAGCCCTCGGGGCACCCCTTCGTTGCCACCAACTGTCATAGCATGTTTTATTATTTATTCTACACTACGCAGTACACAGCCTGTTTGCGTAGTTCGGTTCCTGGGAATAGCGGTCACAACTTCATTTGTGGGGTAATTAAAGTATTTCAGTTGAAGGTTAAATGTTTGAATGAGTAAAGGAATACCTGAATAGTTTAGGAGCGTGTATTCTGAAAGTGGGCAACGTCGCAAATAGATGTCAAATATTTCGCTATTTTGAACAATTTGGCAATATTACTGTATGGAAAATGAAATATGGCTAACTAGTGTACTAAAATATTGATTATGGTATGCATAATGGGTGACTAATTCATTACATATCGAGACCACTCCGTGCCTCGGAAAGCACGTTAAGCCGTTTGTCCCGGCTATCACTCGTAGATCTTTGACAATCGTCACGGATAGTCAGAAGCCTAAGAGTAGTATGACTGGTTATCAAACCAGTCATAATAAGAGGTTTCGTGTTACCACTGGGTAAGACGATACCTCTTGGTAAGACTGGGTTGCGAAGGTCAGATCGAGAGATAGAGAGTCGCTCCATGTAAAATACTGGTATTCAGCTGCATTCAGTTAGGCTAGAAGCCTAAGAAAAGGCTAAGCAGATTTATTTTTCAACAAAAATCACAATTTTTGTCTTAAATACACCTTTAATAAAAATAAGAATACACACACCTACAATGTTGATTACTCATCAACGCATACCCTACTAGAACAAATGGTATCAATGCCCAACCCTCGAAAGCTCACGCAATTAAATCAAAAATACACACGCCTAGTGATCGTTTATTAAAATTGACAGCCATGCCACACCTGTGCCGCAGCCGAAGGGTTAAACTACAAATTGATTCGTTGGTACACACGTCGTTATTAAAATATTATAGGGTTAAATGTTGGCTTTGTGCTGTCGAGCTTTTTAGGGTTGATTATAAGTTGTATCGGAAATTCGGAATGGAATTGAAAATATTTGCAAAACCTACTTTTTATGAAAATGATGTGATATTATTTTGTGTGTAGAATACGGTTTAGTTGACCCCGTTTTCTAAAAATGTTGGAGTTGGCGTCTAATCTAAGCGGATGCAGCTGGATACCAATATTTTACATGGAGCAACTGCCAATCTGACCTCCACAACCCAGTTACTCGGCCACACGATACACCTTGGCAAGAACGGTGGCCAGAGTTTTCGGCTTCTGGCGACCCATAACGACTTTCTAAGCTCTACGAATGACAGCCGGAACCAACTGCTGACCGTGTTTTCCGAAGCACGATGGGGTCTCGAAGAAATTCCTAATGTTAAAACCCAAAAAAGTATGCACCTACTTAAAATACTATAATACAAATTCTATTCCGATTACAACCCCCCATTGAGCAAGCGATCAACCAAAATCATAAGTTTAGGAGAGAGCCCGATACAAAGTTCTCCTGTTATTGTATTACAAAATATTATACCACTTATAACGAAAAACAATAACAAAGTTTACTCTATAAATAATGGACGAGAGATTGGTGAGGGTTAAGAGACGGGATACTATTGTAACTCGAAAGGCGTTGTGGCGTAGTGAGTTTGTTCTTGAGCGAAAAGTGAGTGAGTTACACATGCTTGCAGATTAATGATTAACAACAACATTAATGAAGGAAGGAGCTGAATGCTAGGGTGTAAGTGAGACGGATGACGTACGCTTAGGATAAAAAATAAACAAATTAAAAATTTATTTATTCATAATCATGTTGTACAAAAACAGATTGGACGGTGACCCTAAACTAGGCATTTGCCTGTATCTTGGGGGTCAGATGACGTGGAAATGTTTAAAAAGGTAGAAGGACAGTGGCTTTTTAGCGAAGAGAACAAATATTTAAATACGGATTTTTATTATTATGTCATTTTATGTTTTATATTAGTATTTTTACGATGATAAACCAGTTTGTGACATTCTAAGTTTGTTTTCTCTGACCTCAGTCGACATTCCCACATTAATACAACTAAAACATTAGCATTAAGTCGGGTAAAATGTGAAAAATGATTTTTGTTTCAGAAGTTGGTGTCTTTGGTTTAGTTTGATTTTTCGACACCAAATCGACTTCTTAAAGATCGAAAGAAAGAAAAATATTTTATTTGTGACACGCACTGGAAATACATCAACCTTCTTCTTCTGAAACGAAAATGATTTTTTCACTTCGTAGTCGCTTTAGGAATTTAATTTTTCTCAAAAAAAAAAAACTTTAATTTATTTATTATAACTTTATGCACAAGTAAAAGCTACTGTACAAAGGCGGACTTAATGCCTGAGGCATTTTCTACCAGTCAACCTTAGGATGATACAGAGACAGACATGGCAGGTGCAACAAAAGACAATACATGTAACTTGAGAAATAATGAATACATACATAGATACATACATAAATTATAAACAAAATAAACTTAGTCAGGAGAAATAACGACAGGTAGAGGAGAAAACGAATCCATCTAATTAAACCTGGGGCTTTTTTTTAAAGTCTGTTTAAAAATTCTGAGCTGTATTAAATCTTTTTTAAAGAAAAACTACTTGAAAGTAAATTATACTTTCATGTTTGTAACCGTAGTAGTGGCAGTATAGTTAACTGTAGTTTCAACGTTTTCCCGTCGATTAAGATACGTGTACCACTCGATAATGATGTAAGTTTACGTACTATGTCGTGGGTCTGCTGTACGGTTAGAAAAAAAAGACTGATAAAAAAAAAAACATCGCTATTTTTGTGTTGTTTTTCTGAGATAATACCAGCCTTTTATTGTCCCAATACAGGGCAAAGGATCTTATGCAGAAAAGGCACGAGGGTTGATCACCACACTTGGTCCAGACGGGTTGCCAATTTCAGACTTATAGCAACTCTATGTCCAGGGTTACTTCACGATTTGCGGGAAAGTCCGAAAGGGATACCGGGACCTTGGCAACAAGCAACTGAAGGAACACGGGTGGGTTTTAGTCAGTAAAAGTCTGACACGCCCTCCCGCTCCGACCAGAGCGGGAGAAGTCATTTGATGATTTGCCAACCTCAAAAAAAAAAGGGTTACCTCACAATTTTTTCCTTTACGTCAGTAATATCCAAGATCTACTCAAAAAGTAGAAATGAATTGAAAAAGTTACATTGGTGGATGTGAACCCACAACCTTGTACATAAGAGGCGAGAACATTACGACATTCTCGGAGATATGTATAAGAAGAAATATTTACCTACTCTAGATACAATACTTGAATCCATTACTGGTTCAGTTAGGTAAAAAATATGCATAAGAAATTGTCTTTAAAAAAATAAAGATATATGTATAATTTTACTGTCGACTTGAGAAACTCCTCATTTTTTTTTGTCCGTAAAAAACTTGTATCTATGAATACCCAATAGTTATCAAAAAAATTAAAGAAAAACAAGACTGGCAAGTTAATTTTATTGCAATTTTATTCGCTAACTGTACAAATACTATTGAAGCGTGTAGGTACAGTCAGCATATACCGCAGATGATAAACGATTGTTTCAAACTATTGTCGTTAGTGAATACTTTTATCTTTTCTTGCTCTAGTTGGGACCGTACAGCGACAACTTTGCAGTGTTTATTTCAAGTTATTGAGTGGTAAACAAGTAGGTGTTTCTGCTAATGGTACCTAAAGCTACGGTTTCCTTTAGGAGCGGTGGCCGCTACATACGGTCGCAGTGACAGATGTCAAGAAAATGATGGCAGCGGAGTTTGACGTTACAGTGTCAAAAAACGCTCTCTAGGGAAGCAAACCAACTTACTTTCATAAATATGATTTCAGTGACGTCAGGCGCTGGTAAAAGGCTGACGCTATGTGGTGGCCACCACTCTTATAGGAAACCGTAGGTTAAGGCCCTGTTACGGCCTCAGGCGACGCGACTTGCATCAAGAAGTTTCCGTCCGTTCACTCCTCAAGCCGCGTCGCGGTGACTCGTGGAATGGCATCTTTCATTTGTTTTCTCCGCATTTGCTGTCGCCGTCCCACGTAAAATGGACTTTAATGCATTTGATTTAAAATCCTAACTTGAATGACAAGTAATTTGCCGTGTCGGAGCTGTGCTGTTATAACGTGGGATGTCTTTATCGCTTGAGCGTGTTGTTCGTGGCCAAGTGGTAAGTATTCTTCTGCAACACTAGAGGCATCGTACATGCGTTGATAGCTCAGAGACAAAGTAGAAATTCCTCATGTGCCAGTAAACCAGCGAGTAATCGCTCGCGCACTCGCTGCTCGTTACTCGCCAACTCGTTTCTAATTGCTAGCTCTACTCGATTCTCGTTAATCGCCGGCAATAATAAATTAATAGGCTGGTTAATAGGACATGAAAGAATGGTATGGAAGAACGGAAGTAAGTGGTGGAATTTCTTAATTTTTGGCAATAAAATATTCCAGCGTAGGTAATTATCGAATTATAAAAAAATATTCTAATTTACACCACAAAACCAATCAATCAATTCAGCCTATCGCAGTCCACTGCTGGACATAGGCCTCTCCCAGGCTGCCCCACATCACCCTGTCCTCCGCCTCCTGCATCCAGTCTGTCCCAGCCACCTTTTTAAGATCGTCGGTCCACAAACCCAATGGGCCAAAATAGCCATACAAAAAAAAAAGTATGCAAAAAAAAACAAAATAGGTAATATTATCATCAACACCATTCGCTATCCCCATTACCGATTAATGACATCGGCGAAAAAATCGCATGCGAAATAAATCCTCTTTTAAAAAAGAAATGCTGAACGCCACTGATGAGCGTAATATTTTTCCCAACTGATATTAAGTCATGTTTAAGAAGGTTCGTCATTATCCTTAATAGTAATAGATATTTTATTTTGTCGCGTTTCGCTTTGGGGTGTTTACACAATATTCTTGGGGTGCTATGCTGAGAAGTGCTCGATAAATAGACGATTTTAAAGGGACGTAGGTATTTTTAAAATATCACTAACACAAATTCATTTTAATCATGAGAATATGGCATTACTGGGCATTTAATTTTTATTTTCACACTTAGTGCCCCAAAAACTGGTAATTTTGTTTGTTTCCGGGGTTTTAATTTATTTATTTATTTGTCAGATAACATGATCCATCATGGTTAATGTAAAACGATGATGCAACAAACGACACGACACACAATGTCATCTACCAATTTAATAAAATCTTATTTGCTACTGTATTTATATAAGACGACACAATGCTGATAGCTCTGTCATAAAAACACTTATATTTTGTTCCTCTAATGATACACAATAAAGAATATGATTGCTTGATTGATTGAACAATACGTACCATGACAGAAAAAAAAAAAACCTATCGTACTTTACTTTAATCGATTAAAATATCGTACTCTCAAATCATGATCGCTATTAATATCGAGTACTTCCACCATCCATGCCCTGATACATTTGCCGTTCGTTAATAGGTTTTTCCTTCATAAAGGGAATGCTAACCTATTTATTATACAGCTGATATTAAAAACGAGGGGCTCAGTGTTGTCATAGCATTACAAGATTAAGAATGTATGTCCGCCTGTTCGTGTGCTTGCATCTTGAAAAATGATGCGCTTTATTTGATGGAAGATGCTAATTGTTGCTAGATAGTCATGCTTTGTCAAACTTTTAGGATTCACTTTGTCTCTTATTTAGGGTAATTAAATGTGAGCGTCAAGATGGAGGGACCAAACCTTGGATTCCAAATCAGCTTACATAAAAGTTTAATACCATAAATCTACTATTTGCTACCTTTGCTATAAATGTAGCTACCTCAATGGATACGTAGCTTTAGCATGGGAATTAAAGATCGCTTTTATCGGTAAGACCGCCAATTGTGTCACACTACGTCAAAGGATCGTGGGCGAAAATGTATCACCCACGTCCGCCACAGTTGAAACCACTGTAGTTTTGAAGAGATTACTTCTCGCATCAAAATCTGTCTATTAGGTATCGTAGGCCCTAGACAAAGTGACATTCTATCAGCAATAACGATGATAGAAATGAAAAAAATGTACAATTCTGTTGAAAGTCGTTGTAGAAATACGAAACGCATTCGAAGCGATTGTCACTTGTCTAGGCCCTCTGTAATTTGTATGGCGTCCATAATAAAGAATATACTTTTTCTTTCAATAAAAGCTCTCTTTTTATAACTAAGGGATAAAATGATATCCCCAAGGGAATTAGTTTCAATTTTTATGAATTACTAATAATACCTGATAATATTTCTTTGGTATATTTTTCTGAGAGGCCTAACCAGACTTCCAACTTAAAAATATATAATTTTTACAAGAAAATTCAGGGTATTTTCCTAGTATGGATACTCATCTAAGTGTTCGAAGTCGTCTTTGTGTCATTATGGACGTGTCACGGATTGTTTAGCGATCTTAATGGGGGGGATAAAAGTGGGCTTTTATTAAAATTTTGAAACGGTACACTTTGACACTTATTTTAACACTAGCTGCGCCCGCGGTTTCACCTGCGTAATTCTCGTTCCCGTGGGAATATCGGGATAAAAAGTATCCTATGTCCTATTCCAGGTCATGGTCTACCCATGTTGTGTCAAATTTCATCTAAATCCGTTAAGCCGTTTTAGCATGAAAGTGTAACAAACAAACTCACTTTCGCATTTATAATATTAGTTACGATAATATTAGAGGTATAGAATTTGATTTAAGATTGGAGGACAATCAAATGTAAGTAGGTATAAAATGTTTTAAGAAGCTATATTAAAAAAATGACACTGTACACTTTTCGTGAGATAAATCCACAATTTGAAATGACATCTATAATATATTTTATTTTACAATTTATTTTATAATCGTAGACGGCTCTATTTTTAAATAATGATCCAAAGCAATTTAAAAGAATAACCGTTAAATTTAACATTATTTTTCATTTAATTTTATTTCACATTATTTTCTATTTAAAGTTAAAAACTATTATACCTGTAGTATAACGCACCTAAACGAGATAAAAAAAATATTTATAAATACAGCAGATGACGACATTCGACACAACAGTCAACCGCAACAATATTCTAAAATAAAAATTACGAAATCAACATCTAACCCTAAAACGCGAGTACATTTAAAATTCCCGATACGTGCCACATCGGGTACTTGAGACCGTCACATTCGCACCATATTTATCACTGGATCAAAGTCGGATCTGGGTAATGCTCGCGACCAATATTTCATTCGGTCGCGTCTCAATAAGCGAAGCAGGGTTGTAAATCATAGAGTGTGGGTTCTGGAGGAATATGAGAAGAATATGGTAGTTTTATTTATAGGTTGTGGTGGGCGAATTTTGTAAGGTATTGAAAGTAGGTAATTTATTTATAGGCAGCGGT
The DNA here is from genome assembly GCA_949152455.1 of Lithophane leautieri. NCBI lineage: Eukaryota > Metazoa > Arthropoda > Insecta > Lepidoptera > Noctuidae > Lithophane > Lithophane leautieri. The sequence goes on from OX424478.1 coordinate 14,247,102, forward strand.
TCTGTAGGTTCTTTAAGAACAGCTCAGTAGTAGCTGGACTGACTGCCCAGAGTATGCTGGATACTGCTATTAGTAGAAGAAAAAAAAACGTTTATTTGCGGTAAACATGACGCAAAGAAGTCAAAGTCAAAGTCAAATAATTTATTTCAAATAGGCACATAAAAGGCACTTTTGAACGTCAATGAAAAACAAACAAAGAAATAGAATTGATTCTAGTTGCCCATTCCAAAAGGTGGCTTTCGTATGGAGAAGAATGGGCAAGAAACTCCACCGTTACTCTTTTCAAAAATGTTTACAATATTTTGTATACATGAATTATATAATTATATGTGAAGACCATGCACCCACAATAAGATTACTGTCCCACAAAGAACATAATAAGTACACAAAACAAGTACAAGAAGAAGTTATTTTAATGCAATGATGATGGTATACTGGACTTCGTAATTGCTTTAAAACTTCACTAGGGTTTGAACTATCAAGTTGTCACATTGATCTTATAGCAAAAATAGACCTCGACGTTTAATGACGTGCAAAAGGTGTCATTATGAGGTTGACTATACAAAGATCAAAGAACGTAGGGTACACTAGAGTGCGCGCAATATAGTCTGGCGCTGGGACGTGCTTAATTTTATAGTGAAATATATAAAATATTAAATCTATGTTAATAATTTAATCTTAATAATAATTATTGTTATAACCCTGCTCCCGACACCAGCAGACTTCTAATTTATATATTTTTAATGTTTTTTTATATTATCTTTTTAATATAAGAAATATTTAAAAATGTAATTACATAAGAAAGGAAATAAATAAACGAATATGATTATTAAATAAAGATTATTAAATAAAGATAAAATAGATCAACCATTTTTCAGATTAGCTAAAGTACAAACATCTTTTATGGGGTGCTATAACCAAATACCTTGTGATATATTGCAATTAAATGAAAGAAAATTTAAAACTCATATAAAAAGTACACTTTGTAAACAAGCTTATTACAAATTAGAGGATTATATCCAGGATAAGAATGCTTGGAAACATGCTGGTCTTGCTCCATAGGACAATTTAGAGTCTGGACAAAATCAAACTGGTTGTTAATTTAGTTGTATATTTTATTATTTGTATGTCATAGATTTTTACACTCTGTGATTGCATGGAATCACGCACTGATTTATTAGTATTACTTGTAAAGATGTTAGGAATATTGTAATATCGTATACTTTTACAATGTTTGTAAATATGTGAGCACCATGTACCTATCACATAACTGATTTATTTGTCATTGCTCCATTTATAATTATTTTTTTTTGCCTTTTGTGGGACAGTAATCTTATTGTGGGTGCATGGTCTTCACATATAATTATATAATTCATGTATACAAAATATTGTAAACATTTTTGAAAAGAGTAACGGTGGAGTTTCTTGCCCATTCTTCTCCATACGAAATCTACCTTTTGGAATGGGCAACTAGAATCAATTCTATTTCTTTGTTTGTTTTTCATTGACGTTCAAAAGTGCCTTTTATGTGCCTATTTGAAATAAATTATTTGACTTTGACTTTGACTTTGACTTATTATAAATCTTATTTAATATTAATTAATTAAATAATTAATTTGATCTGACTTGTACGATAAGACGGCGGCATGCGATTATTTCCGATTTCAGCTGCGCGCTAATCTTTTTGTTTTTATTTTCATGCATTGAATGTATCAAGTAGGTAACAATAAAAGTTGCCGCATCCAATGAAAATAAAACAGTTTCTACTCCCCTTCAGAATCGGAATACATTTTTTTAAAAGACTTACTTCGACAGTAGGAAGAGAATAAAGGAGTTGGTGTAAATGAAAGGCTGAAGCAACTTAGGCGTATTGCGTCGTTCATAGAAAATTTTGGTAATTTTAGTAATTCATGTCTAGTTCTCAGACCGAATAAAAAATCCAGACGGAGCGCTGCGAACAATACAGTGAAGCATGCTAAAACTACACCACTGCTCTATGCATACACGCTCACACACACACATTTACAACTATTTACAATGACACTACAATTAAACTACACCAAACTAAGTGCACACATGTTTACGAAACCGGCCTCACGTCACTGTTGACAGCGTTCTGACTTGGTTTTTCATTTGGTCTAAGGTCTAGGCATAGGGAAGTCTGCAAGTGTCGCTGGTGATCGGTAAGTTGTGTGGAAATCGGTTGTCATGGGATAAGAATGTGATGTGGAGGAATCAGGAACGTAATGAGAGAGAATTTTTGAGTATGTTTGTTGTGACTGCAGGAGTGGGGGATGACTGAAAGAAATGATGGGTAGATTGTGTGAAAGATGATAAGGCTGCATTTACCCATACTGAGATGACGGAGGAAATACATAGATACTGCTTTCTTTATAATGCTATTAATTTTACTATAAAATACATGTATTCTGGACTTCAGGCTGGTTATTTTGCGCAATAACTCGTAAGATTTGACTGTGAATTAATTAGATTAATGCAAAAACTAAATAAATTCATTTCTACGAAATAGCCAACACCTCAACTCGCTTAACTTGCACCCCATCCAGAATTAAGACAGCAATAAAACAACGTCAAGCATGCGAGTGTTAAATTTGTCACGATCTATTTGAGCCGAGCCCATCGATGAGTTCGAACTGTCGTACGCGGCTTTTTGAAGAAATGATCGTGACTACTATTATGTGGAAACTTTTCTTTAAAAAGGAGTTTGGCAACTTTTTTAAATTATCCCAAACATTTAAAGACTTGAGTGGATATAAAATGATGTCAGCATTTAAGGGTTAAGTGAGTGTGAGTTCAGTTTTTAAATTTTATTTTTATCAAATTTGCTCATTCGTTTTCTGGTCACCAAGTAATTGTGGAACTTTAGACCTGTTTCAGGAATTGGAGAGATTTGGAACAATCCGACTATATTGGTTAGTCAAACGCTACTGCGCTTAGAAAAAAAGGTTTGTCCCGTTAATCCTCTACTGCCTGCCAGATTAGCTTGTGATATTCCATTGAAATACAAATAACCAACTCATTAATTACCCCGGTTAGTCAATTAATTAATTAAACCACTAATCACTCAAACAATCGACGCCTTTGATACAACCACAAAATAAAGGAATTCAGTACCACTGAATTACATATCACAATCCTGATTAATAACACATTACGCGATTGTTAGACGCGCGATATGTCAATTTAAACGTACAAATCCGATTCGCATCCATCACCGATCGCGGCATTAGCATTAGCACATTAATTAACAATTAGGTGGACGTGCGTCGACGCGTCATCGTGTCCGCGACACGCGCGGCTTGACGGGTTAGGAGGCGAGGTTGTAGTGTTAGCGGGTAATGGGCTTTTTTAAATATTTGTTACGGTATGTGTTTTGACCAACTAAAGCCTTCAAGGTGGAACAAGTCGAGGATGGGTCATGTTGAGAGAATGAATGAAAGGCGCCAAACAAAACGTGTCGCATCCGATCCGAGTAGTGGAATATGACGTGAGCCAGTACAATGGAACTACTGCAATTTCGCTATTATGGTTTCGCGGCGGAGGATTGTTACCGGCGTAAAAGGTGCTTTCCAGGCGTAAAGGCCGATGCTCTGTTGTTTTATATGAATGGCATCTCGTAATTGACCTTAGGAGGTCGTAACTACTTAACTGGTCTATCTTGTGGCTGCCTAAAGCTAAATCAAAGCCTCCAGGCAGGGCATAAAACGTAGAAACTAAGCGACTGCATGGTAAGGGCACCCCTTGTGTTGTACGGACCTCGGCTAAGGGCGTCGCTGGGGAAAGACTGCAAGATGGGACAGGCTGGATCATAACTGTGCCGATGCCCTGTCTATGAATATTATGTTAGGTAAGTACTGGTACATTCTTGTTTTCCTCACTGGTATCCCGCTCTCAGCTGATAGTGTGACCACCTCCCACTTTGACGTTTCGGACACGTAATGAAGTTTGTGGCGTGAGGTTGTCAACGCAACATGGCACTGTCACTCGGACAGAACCATGTTTAGAACATATGGTCCGTTTGTTATGGAAAAATCTAATCTAACATAGAATTCAATATTAAGCATGAACTACTACTGATAGAAATTTTCTTTGGCCTCTATACACATTTTTTTTTTTATGAAATACTGTAATTAAATGTCCTAGCGACGCCATCTTGCGTAGAATATAATAGAACAGAATATATATTTTCTTTTAATCTTGTAATCCTGTTCGTCCCACCAGTGGGACGAACGGGAATACACGACAATAATTATAGCAAAATTACATATTAGCCAAGTTTGAAACGTTATCTACGCTTTCACCGCCACCAACCTTTGTTTACCGACCGAAAATAATAATTATAAAAAACAAAAAATGGCATAAAAAGTTATTAAAAAAAAAATGAAACTGCATATTGAGTAAATTACAAGTAATGACGAAAATAAACCGATAAGTCCAGTTATTTTATTACTCCCAGATTTGCTATACCAAAATGCGCAAGAGGTATTTTTGTAGAGGTGTTATTGTCACTTGTTTGTTAATTGCAAATAAATTATGATGTTGTTCGCTTCATCCCGTCTATCGTAAGTACATTTAAATGTCTTTGACTGGATATGGCATATTTACGTCCTCGTCGGTACGAGGCCCAAATTTGGCACATGCTATGTGTCAAATTTGGGCCTTGGGGTCTTGTTCAAAATTCACAAACAGCTATCCTCATTTCCATATTGAGTTCTAAAAATATCAATTTTCGTTATAAAACCACCAATATCCACCCTTTTACGCGCCATAGGTTATTATTAAATGTTGCATGTATTAAAATTTATATCGCTGGCAGCCCCAAACTTATTGGAATCGCAATTTTATTGAGGAGTACAATGTAATACGGTATAGCTCGTATATTGTAAGTTTTATGTCTGATATTTATATATTTTTTCTGTAAAACAGGTTGTTTTAATTTTGGCATGTTGTTGTTTTTGTTTTTTTAAGATGTTGTATTGTAACGCTCAGTAATAACAGCCACGCAGTACGATCCATTAGGTTAAGCTACACTTGCTGGGGCTGGTCCGTGGATGGGTGACCATCTTTAAATACCGAGACTCTTCCGTGTCTCGGAAAGCACGTTAAGCCGGCAGGCAAGCGTAGCTTTACCTGATGGATCGACCCGGTGCGGCTGTTATTACTTAGCCACGAGCTCCTAAAGAATTTTATAAAAATCTACCCTTGATGATTGAAATGGGGGTTAATATCACAAGGAAGATTTCATGCGCACAGAGTCAAGGTGGTCATTTATAACCATATAATGGTGATATAACAAGAATAACAGGAATAATAAAATAACTAACATAGACTAGGATGATAACAAGCTATTTAATAATAGCGTTTCCGTAGATCGTATGACTAAGCTGGCCGTGGATGTACCTAATAATTATTATTTATTATTAGCATAATCTGCCTCCCAGCTTCGACAGGAAGTGGGGTGTAATCTACCACACGGGCCCCGTACGGGTTGGTACCTAGATGTCACATGTCTTCGAATTTTCGGTTCTAGGATTATGCCGGTTTCCTCACGATGTTTTCTTCACCACCATTGTGCCACCGTTTTGAAAGCATTGGTGATGAAATTGCAAGTTATTGTCAGGTTGTATGTTGATTAAAATATGATTATTTTATTATTTATTTTATTTATTGTTTATTATGTGCTGCACCGTTTGATGTCATGACGTCAACGCCGGCTGTCACTGAAAACCAGCGCTGGGGCTCTGTCTCGCACAGGGTCACAGCATTATGCTGAGCGATGGCCGTTTTGCGTGAATGTGACGCATATTTTCCCGCAACTTGTTATTTTCGTATATTTTATTTGTCCTCTGTTAGCGTCATGTTTGCCACAAATAAACGTATTTTCTTTCTTTTCTTTCTTTCATTTGCGACCGTAATCATTATATTCAGCAATACAACTCCGTAAGTTAGAATAATCCTCAAATGTGATGATTTCATGAAATTGTCATTCAACAGAATTATAATTATGAACTTAGAGATTTGTATTAATAATTTTTACGATTATAATTCTTAAAATAGATATTTGATACGGCTGCAATTCATATTTAGATCAACATACAACCGGGGGGCCAAGTCTACTAATTTACAAACATGTCAGTGGTCTCACAATGATCAGTTTTTGACAGATATGCCATACAAAATCTGTCAAAAACTCATCATTGCGAGACCACTGACACGTTTACAAATTAGTAGACTTGGCCCCCTGATACTGACCTGAAAATTGAATTTCGCAGACCAGCCTGAAGCTTTCGCCTTTCGCTGCGGGCCGTCCCGCGATGTGTGCCATATTTTAAATTTTAAATAGGTACTACTCATGCCATTACTATCAACTAGCTGATGCCCGCGGCTTCGCCCGCGTGTATGTCGGTTATTATATACTAAAACCTTCCTCGAGAACCACTCTATCCATTGCTGAAAACAGCATGAAAATCGGTGCAGTAGTTTTTGAATTTATCGCGAACAGACAGACAGACGCGGAGGAGGAATTTGGTTTATAATATGTAGATGTAAGTGATAAATATTTTAGAAAAACGACTATTTTTTCCTTTCCTTTTATTACAAATGATTTTTTTTGTTATTATTTCCTAAATTGTTGTCTCAGTAAAAACATTTATTGCGCACAGCACGCCGACCAGGAAGATGGGATGGCGCAAAAGTATCGAGTGTATTTGCTACATACTTTAACACACATACTTTTGATAGAGGCATTTGTCGATCATAGTATACGACAAGAACACCACTCTGTCCTTCTGTTATAATATTCTCTACGATCACTCGTCGTACACCCAACTGCCTTAGTCTCCGTCTGTATTGACGGAGGCGTGATCGGTTCGAGAGGATCCTGGAGGTTCGTTGCCTCATGGTACACTCTCGCTTCCGGCTTTATTACATCTGAAAAGGAAATGTTTTTCTTTTCACAATACCTGGGGGCTTAAAACAGTCACTTTAGCAGAATCATCCATATGAAACACCAAGAACAATCATATGAAAATATTATGAATCATCATAAAATGTCTTAAACTGACAATTCATATGATCTGAAGGCCAATTCTCGTACTTAAAAAACGTTCACATGCAAGTCGCAATCTGTCAAACTTGTCAAAACTGTTGGTAAATTGATTGTGTTTTTGACAGTTTGCGAATGAGATGCGAATGTGAATGGTCTTAAAAATTACGAGAATTGCCCCTCTGCTATGATAAGATGATATATGATTTACGTGTAATTCATATTACGAAATAATTCATCTGTTTGTCAGTTTTCTATGGAGATTCGTAAAATGGTCCACAAATTATGAATTGCTTTTATGTCAAATTAGAACAATTGCTTATGACAGCTGGGATTCAGGAAATGAAATGCTTTTAGAGGAATTGCTAATGTGGCCGGTTTAGGCCCCCTGGACTGGATAATAGAAGAACTTATTGTTTTTTCTTTTTTTATTCTTAACTTATTAAAAAATAGTTCCTTATTTATAGATTACAGGAAAACCTTTATGATGTATATGGTCGTGTGTGTGGGTTCGATATCCGCTAAGGGCATAAAAAAAATAAAAAAAATATCTTTGTTTCAGACCTAACTTAGTCCATAAGTTATTAGTGGTTAGTAACAGATTGTGCTTATATGCTATGTTAGTACTTGACTTAATATGCTTAACTTAGCACAAACCTATTGCTATTTTTAACCGACTTCTTCAAAAAGGAGGAGGTTCTGAATTCGTCTGTATTTTTTTTTTTTTGTTTATTAGGGATTTCTCCGCCAATTATGAATCGATTTTGATGGTTCTTTTTTTGTTTGGTAGGTCATGCTTCAGAGGTAGTCCCATATAAATTTTATTAACTTTGCTTGAGTAGTTTTTGAGTTAGCTTCAATAATTACGTATTTTTCCCACTTAGTCTATGTAGATGATATCTTTTTTGACTCCGTCACTGATATTTACATAGGGTAGTGGAATTTGGATTTGTGTGGGGTAGGTACCACAACTAAAAAGTAAAAAATAAAAATAAAATACAAATAAAAAAACAACTGACTTCCAAAAACTTTAATTTCGGAAGTCGGTGGCAAAAAACGAAAATTGAAAAGCAAAGACACCGAGACCCGAAATTAAAGTTATTTTTAGTTTTTTTCAGTGCCCAGTATTACCCAGTGCCTTTGGATGGGGCGGTCCGGTCTGCCAGCAATCGCTTTCAGGATACCGCTACGAGTATTACGTAGCGCTGTATTACTACAGCGCTACGTAATACTCGTAAGATTGCGGCTTCCTTACGGAAGCCGCAATCTTACGCATGATGGCGTGAAAGCCATCCGTGCGAGCACAAACGCCCACAGCACAGATTACTGAATAGTTACTACGTAACAGATACTTCACTCAGTAGAAAATTTCCAATACCTATTACGATAATTGCCTACTCCCTCGCGTCAACAACCACTGTATGCTAAAATGCGCCTAAATGCTCAAGCGTACAGCAGTGATTGCTTCGCACCGCGCGATTCCACAGTAATCGCAGGGCTGCCTCTTCGATAAAATTAAATTAACATAACTTTTTATCTATGTTATTGAGAACTGTGAATATGTTCTGACTTTTATGTGGCAGTTAAAAAATTTATCATTCATAAAATATTTAACCAACTTAAAAAAAAGGAGGCGATCAGACATACAGGCCAAACTGAGAAGTTTGACTTGTATGGTTTGTAGGTATGTATGTTTATGCGCGATAATCTCGCGTTTGGCTAAACCGATATCGATGCGGTTTTCAGAAAAGTATTTGTTACATTTAGGAGAACGTTTTAAAATAAGTATAATACTTCTTATAATACTTATAATACTTCGTACGAACGAACAGCACTATTAAAATTGAACGGCGTGCGCGCGTTTCGCTTGCGAAAACCGCACTGAATTTGATCCGCCGGCGGACCGAGACCGCTCGGCTGGGCGGTAGGCACTTATAGCGCGCAAGTACATGGAGTGACGGAGGCCTGCCCACAGAGTCCAGTATCATAATGCCTTCAGAAAGTTGTTGGTGCTTCCACGTTACTGCAGTGCATCAGGAATGTTTCTCGAAGCACATACTGATGGTTTTAATACAATTCTGCGAAAATAAAAAAAAGTTATAAAAACTAAAACCCAACTACGACTAAAAATCCGGAGTCTCACGTGTTAGGGAATAAATCGAACTGATTACGTGTAACTCCGGATCTTTAATTTGTCTGTCTGTGGTGTCTTGTTTATACCTTTTTAGTCGATGTTGGGTTTTAGTTTTTATTACTTTTTTTTTTTTAATTCCTTTAGGTTTATAATATACACATTTTTGAATTGTGCTCATTAAGCCCTTTCATTTGATATCCAACATGGTACGAATAAACAATTTTTTTTTTTAGGTCCTTACTTTATGTCCTCTAGAGGGCGCCATTTTTAATTTAATGTGACGTCACACAGCCTGTATACCAGCGAACGATCAAGACGCTTCCAAAGATACCTCATTTGTCAAATTGTGATTAGTGCTTTAGAAGATAAGAGGGAACAGATGAACATAAATTCATACATACATACATACATACCGGTCAAAATCATAACCCTCCTTTTTTATTCGTCGCAGTCGGGTAAAAGGATTGCGTCCGTGATGCGCAAAGTGCGTGGGAGCGTCAACGGCATTCTGAAGGTCATTAGTGATAAGCCATGTCGCACCATTATGGAGCATTGGGTATATGTACAGTCAAGGACTTCAATTGATGAGCCACTATCAAATTTTTCAATTTTGCTGTTTCAAACATTCACGAGATTACACGATTGAACACGAACTCAAATCGCATGCTCGTAAACAAGATGACAAATTACTAGTACCTAATCGGAAATAGTATTTTCCATAGAGGTTGACTATTAAGTTCTTAATGATAAATAAATACAATGTTTATTCAATCTATTTGATACTGACCTCCTTTGAATTAGAGCTCATTAACTCGATAATTCTGAAAACCTATCTGAAGGCAGTGACAGTTTAAATGTCGATGTCAGAGACGTTATTTTCGAATTTGTCGAAATGACTAGTTAACATTTCTCCGTACGCTAACGTTACTATGGCTACGCTAAAAAAATCGTCGCTAGGTTACGGTTGCTAGACCTGCAATTGGTTGTCTTTGGGTAGTCACTCTGCTGTCCAGTTTGTAGTTCTGCCTCTCAGGTTAACCAACCGGTAAAGATAAATATAATTTTCTTCTTCTTTATTTAAGAAGATATGACTTTCCGTGTCTGGATGTACGAGTGTAACCGACTAAGCCCGATTTGCACTACACGGCTAAAATACGAACAGTGACTAGTGGCTCATCAATTAAAGTCCGTGACTGTACATATGTATGTACCCGATGAGTGCAACGGATATGTTTTTTTTTTTTTTATTACGTTTGTTACTAACATAATATCTTAGTGTGTATTATACTAACATTTTACGGATCAAGTTTTGAATAAATGTTTTATTTTAAATTTATTGATTAAAATAACATGGTAAATCTCCCACCACTGTGCGTACAAACATACATTTGCAGTTGGAATGTGTAGGAGCACATGGTCTTCAACTACAATGTTAAGTTTGTTTTTTGGATACATTAACAACAACTACGGAACCCATCATTGCGCGTGGTACGACACGCACTTGGCCTTTTTTTTTTAATGTCGCAACATTATGCTGAATAAGGAGCCTTTTTGGCCTCACACGAATCTTTTCTTAAAGAATCCTTACTAATATTATAAATGCGAAAGTAACTCTGTCTGTCTGTCGCACTTTCACGCCAAAACTACTGAACCGATTTAAATTAAATTTGGTACACAGATAGTCTAGAGCCTGAGAAAGGACATAGGCTACTTTTTATCAACATATCACGCGGGCGATGCCGCGGGCGGAAGCTAGTATAACATAACATCAATCTGTCTAGCCTTTTCCCCAACTATGTTGGGGTCGGCTTCCAGTCTAACCGGATGCAACTGAATACCATAATTTTACATGGAACGACTGCTGTATATATTAAAGGCTCTTACATACTGGGGCGATTCGTCGCGCGACGTGACGCCGCCGCATTGTTCGCCGTGGGATTTTTTTTGTTAAAATTCGCGTCGCGCTACGAATCACCCCAGTATGTAAGAGCCTTAAATGCGCAAATATTCAGATTCGGCACAAATACGTACCGGCTAACAAGAGATTACACAATCTAGACTAGAAAATAAGTATATTTTTTAAAACTTACTTATGAATTCATCACCAGTTTCCAATTTTTGGATGTAACCTTTTTTTTTAATTTCCATGATCTTACGCTGCATGTTGAAATTTTTTCTTGCTTTTGCCGAAATAATTATGTGGGTTTATTGCTAAAAAAAACTACTAGACGCAATTTAAAGCAGAATAGACTAACAGCCGTATTTTGTTTCGTATGTGAACGTATGCTCTCCCGTTTGCATAAGTAAATACTGGCTGATAATGGCGCGGGAAGTAGCAAATAATACGATAGCAAGTAGGTACCTAGAGTGCGCGCAAGCGCAACATAAGTCTGCGCGTGATTACTGGTGGCTCTGGCGTGCTTAATTCTATACTGTATTACTTAAAAATTTAAATTTACTGCATTATTAATATGTTAATCTTAACATTATTAATCTTTTACTAATATAACTTAATTAAATAATTCTATATCTATTTAAGTTGACCTTACATAAACGACAAGACGGCTGCGGCAAGCGATTAGTTCCGATTTCAGCCACGCAAGCTTATTTCCCGCGCAGTTTGCCTACACAGTATTGTTTTGAATCGAGTAGGTAGGTAAAACTGTAGTTTATATTGTTATATCAATAATGGTGACACATTAATAATTATAAACAATGGAACTATCGTTATTTCTCCTGATAAAGTTTATTCTGTTTATGTACCTATGTATCTATGTATTAGTTTTTTTTTTCGAGTTATCTGTCCCGTAGGTATTTTGCACCTGCCATGTTTGTCTCTGCATCACCCTAAGGTTGAATGGCAGAAAATGCCTCCTCATGCATTAAGTCCGCCTTTGTACAGGTTTTCTTTTTACTTGTGCAGCATAACGTTTTAATGAATTATAAGAAATAATAATATTATAAATAATTAAATTAATGTTATATTTATTAGAAATTCGAAAAATTCCCGTTTTGCTTTCCAAAAAATATTATTGAACACTAATTATAATGATTGCACCTCTCTTTGTCTTCATAATTTCTGTTTTGAGGTCCTAAAAGTACTAACTAGCCAAGTAAGTGCGACCAACTTGCACGAAGCACGGTTGGTCACAGTTCCTAATCCGTTTGGTCGGGGTACCCTAGCTTAGTTACTGCAACCAACTGTGAGAAAAGGTCAGAAAATTAAAAAGAGGCTCAATTATTTAAAAAAGAGTGCATCATTACAAGCACAATTTTTTTTTGAGGTTCATTAATGGCTTTCAGTTTCCATCCGTAAAAGATCAGTTATATATATTTTTATAAATTACCTAATCCTTTTGAAAATTTTATTACTTCACGAAACCCATTGATGCCACAATTAACGTGGTCACCATGGGGCTCAAACAATTTATGCAGAAGTCAAATCAAAGTACTGGTCGATACAACGAGAAAAAAAGATGAATATCATAAACTTTTATTTACAAATAAAAGTAGCACAGAATTTCAAATAACTGTTAACAATAATGGTATCTCAGATCACAATAGCTTAATATACAGCCTTAGGAACAAGGAAACGCAAAACCTTAAAACACCTTACGTTACTAAAAGAGTCTTTAACAATATTAATTTAACAAATTTTCAATCAGCATTAAATAAAATAAACTGGAATGACATTTTTTATCAAAACTTTGACATAAATAAAACTTATAATAGATTTCATGACATTTTACAATCTAATTTGAATAAGTACATACCAAAAAAACGGATGAAAATAATGCATAATAAAACTAACAATTATCTTACAAAGGGACTAAAAAAATCATGCAAAAATAAAAGATTAACTAGAATTATCTCAAATCACCTCAATAGCGCCATATTTAAAAAACACTACAAAGAATACTCGAAAATGTTAAAAAGATGCATTAAAACTTCAAAAAAACTTAATTACATAAAAGAGATGAATGCCTCAAAAAATAAAACTAAAACTATGTGGTCAGTAATCAATAACATTGCTAAACCTAATAAAGCTAAATCAAATCTTAAAAACATTACCTTAAAATTGAATAACATTAAAATAAAATCACCGCAACAAGTTTGCACCGCATTTAATGATTATTTCGTATCGGTAGGTGTAGATAACAGAAGTACGGGAGCAGTGGCGCCAGCGCCGCCGTGTAAGCCATCGTTACATTCGGTGCATACGCCCGCAATAAACTCCATGTACATAGAACCGGTAACCGAGCGAGAGGTTTTTAAGATTATACGCGGTATGCAAAATAAACGTAGCTTTGGAGTGGACGATATCCCACCGCTATTAGTTAAAAAATGCGCAAAAGAGCTAACATCGACTCTCACTAAACTAATAAATATTTCTTTTGACGAAGGACGATTCCCAGAAAAACTTAAAATAGCGAAAGTACGCCCAATTGCGAAAAAAGGAGGAAATCCTGAAAATCCTAGTAATTATAGGCCTATTGCTCTGTTACCCACTATCTCAAAAATTTTCGAAAAAGCAATGGCAAATCGTGTCAATAATTTTTTGGAAAAATATGATATTTTAGATAAAAACCAATTCGGTTTTAGGAAAAAATGCTCAACTACATTAGCGGTATATAACTATGTACAGGAAATTTACAGTTGCATTAACGAACGAAAGTACGCTATTGGACTATTCCTAGATATGACGAAGGCGTATGACAAGGTGTCACATGAAATTTTATTACAAAAACTTTACGGATCGGGTATTAGAGGGCAAGCTTTTAATTGGTTTAAATCATATCTACAAGACAGGGTACAATTCGTAGAATTAGAATATTTCGATAGCATTCACCAGGAAATGTACAGCATAGGATCAGACATGACTATCTTTAATACTTCAATACCCCAAGGAAGTGTTTTAGGATGTACCTTATTTATATTGTACATAAATGACCTGCCGAAAAATATAAGTTCGTCGTGTATTTTGTTCGCTGACGATGTCTCTCTATTATTTAAAACGCCCGCAACTGTGGACCATCTGGCAATTATAAAAACTTTCACGGAAACTGAGCAATGGTTAAAAGAACATAACTTAGAAATAAACTTAACTAAAACTAAAATATGCCAATTCAGAACTTACCAAAGAACCCGACTAAATCTAAATACACTAACCCAACAAACAAAATTAGAAGAAATAAATGAATTTACACTTTTAGGCCTAACATTAGACTCAAACCTAAATTGGAAGAAACATATAGAAAGTACAAGAGCAAAATTGTCCCAATTTTTATATGCACTAAGCATATTGAAATGCAACACAGACTATAAAACCGCCTTATCTGCCTATTATGCGTACGCTTTCTCCTGGCTAAATTATGGTATTATTCTGTGGGGAGAAAGTACAGACTTTTTGGATCTGTTCATACAGCAAAAGAAATGTATCAGAATATTAATGAACATAGACCAACGAGAGAGTTGTAGGCCGCACTTTATTAAACAACAAATTCTTACACTACCAGCAATATATATACTGCAAAGTTGTATATTCGTTAGGAAAAATAGGCACCTCTTCAAATCTAATATCGAGCTAAATGAAAATTATAACCGACGGAACAAGAATAGATTAATACTACCCATCACAAACTTAAAAGTTATCGGGAAAAGCCCATACTCAAGACTAGCTAATATATTTAATAAATTACCGGAAAGCTTAAGGTCCCTACCGAATGACTCAATTTTCTCGAAACAGTTGAAATCCCTGTTGATAAAGAAAGGCTACTACACTGTTGAGGAGTTTAAAACTGATAAATTGTGAATTGACTGACCTAGTAATAAATATGCTTGACGTAAATGTGAAATAATAAATTGCTTTACTATAATAATTATGCTTAGGTACCTTTAAGACTCAAAAGAAAGAACGAAGTATTAATAATGATCTATTTGAAATAAAACGTAATAATTAAATAATTAATGTTTAGTTTAATGTAATGAATTGTAATAATTAGAATCAATATTATAATATGTAATTTAATCATTTGCAGTGCCCTTACAGGGTGCATGTCTTAATACTGTGTCATGAAATTTTAATGCATGCCTAATAACCAGTGTTTTACATGTTAGCAAAGAAATAAATAAATAAATAAATAAATAAATAAACAAGACATCAGTTCTAGTAGCTTCTGAAGTAAGAAGCTATGACCTGTGACACGAAATAACACTATAAAGGCTACCGCAGACAGGTGCGACGCGTCTCTATTAGAACAATTTATATGAAAACTTTAGGGTTTATTTTTCACCATTTTGGTTCAGAAACCTTGTAATGAGGTTTTTTTTAAATCTGCTCAACACTTAAACCAATCAATCAAAATCAACTCAGCCTATCGCAGTCCACTGCTGGGCATAGAACAACCACTTAAACCACCACTCTCCACCACATAAATAGAACAACTGAATCGGGGGCAATGTTAACCAACTTTTTTAAGCTTAACTTTAAAACTAAAATAAATTACTGTCTCACTCTTTGGTCTATTGGTTACAAGCGCTACTGCTGAGCATGAGGTCCGGGGTTTGATTCCCAGTCAGATAAAGTGTTATTAAGTTTAGGGTATGCAGCCCGGAGTCTGGATTTGTGCCTGGTTGAAGGCGACAGGCTCGCCCCTTATTACATGGGAATTAATATAACTGTCGAAATGTGGCTACACTATAGGTAGATCTCTGCCTAAATAAAATTAAACGTGGAAAATCACACCTCCTAATATTTCATTGTTGAAATAAATCAACAAAACAGCTAACAATGCATACAAGAAATAAACACAAGACATTTCCATACAAACTGCTTCCTTATCTATGATCAAATAAAATCTATACCCAATTTGAGAGGAATAAAGGACGTCAGCACGTTTTTTATGGCGCCTTATCGTGCAAAACGATTGTCAATGTGAAGATTGAACCAATTACGTGAACAAATGTATGTATGGGTCGTTTTTTATTCGATACATATCTATAAGGTTCGATGGAAGTAAGGGGAGGATTGGGGTACGAATATGGTGCGTGTGGAAATGCACGATGGGACAATCATGGCGATACAAGCCCGCGAAATTCGAATTTTCTTAAGTTTTTTGCAATTTGCAGGTCAGTGTCAGGTTGTATGTTGATCTAAATATTATTTGCGGCCGTAACAAATACAGAATTATAAACATTGGAATCAGCAATACAACGTATACTGTCTTTAAACGTATACTGGCGAAACCAAATATTAAAAACAAGTGCGAGTCGGACTCGTGCACGAATGGTTCCGTACCATTATCTATAAAAACGGCAAAAAAATCACGTTTGTTGTATGGGAGCCCCCCTTACATATTTGTTATACTCTGTGTTTTTGTTTGTAGCGGCAACAGAAATACATCATCTGCGAAAATTTCAACTGTCTAACTATCACGGCACATGAGATACAGCGTGGTGACAGACGGACAGACAAACAGACAGATGGACGGACAGCGAAGTCTTAGTAATAGGGTACCGTTTTACCTGTTGGGTACGGAACCCTAAAAATGTGCTATGATTAGGTACCTTTTAGCTTAATTTGACTGAGATCTATCTTTTTGTACGAATAGACGTGATGACTAAATGCGACACTCAGATTACAAACATGGAGAGCCATTCTCGAATTCTTTGTTTGAAAAAATCTAATGTTGTTGGTGTTTTATTGAAAAGTTTTTTCTTACTTGCTCCATTCTCATGTCACGCTTTAGCTCGCGTTGAAGGACGTGAGCTCTGCGTGCTCATGCGTGCGCGTTTTTGAGGAGCGAGTGCCTGTATTGTATGTAATATTGTAAGAAATAAAGCTTGTGTTCTACACTGTTTTCTGACTGTCATAGGGCTACTTCAAACAGGACAGGTGGCCAAATAAAATTTTGATTTAGTGTCTATGAAATGATAACTTTTCTATACTTTGATTGAAAACTAAAATATTTTTTTAATTAATTGTTTTATCGAAATTGGGTGTATAGGAAATAATATATCTAACAATAAAAAGTCATATGCGTACAACTGTTTTCACTTAATCGGTCCGGTAGATTCGGAGCAAATTGTCTGTGACAGACAGACGAGTGATCCTCTATGGGTTCCGTTTTTCATTCAGAAGTACGGATCCCTAATAGAACATCCTAAATACCATTCGCAAGTTAAGTTTGAACGGAATAAATTATTACTAACTCCTCATCATAAAAATGAAAGAATACAAATCCGCCATTCCGTTTAAAACTTCCATCTCGTAAAATCTTCAAGTTTCCGCTCCGGAAGTAGTCGGAGTTCGGAATTCAAATTCGAAAAATACGTTCCTTTCCGCTTCCGGCGTTTGATTCCTTCAGTGATACGATGTTTCCTCCGCGCTGTGCATTCGTGTCTATGTTACTGTATTGGATACTTGGAAACATCTTTTAAAATACATAATGTAGGAAAAAAAAAACTACAACGCATTTATGTAAATATTTATTTATATTAGCCAAATCCAAATACAACAACACTTCAATAGTTACATAATATGTTAATCTGAACAGTTGCAAAAGAAAATCTGCTATATAAATTTATAATTATTTGGAGTTAGTACAAAGTTAAGAAATATAAAAAAAAAAACAAAATATATAAACAAAGTACCTACCTAGGTACTTTTAATTCATTGGCAATCTTTCAAGTAGTGAAACTTACGAATATTAGCAACTCTAACTATGGGGGGATTAAGTCTAAAATATTTTTAATTGAACTCTTATTTTAGTGTAAAATGGCGTGTGAGAAAAACAGGCTAACTGCGAATATCATTTGGTACCTAATGTGCGCTTTTATAATTTCTAATGTGGCGATAGTATTGTGAATGTCGACGTTCACTTCACAAAATGTATTTTATTTATTTATTAAAACTTTGTGCAAAAGTAAAAAAATACTGTACTAAGGCGAACTTAATGCCTGAGGCATTTTCTATCAGTCAACCTTAGTGTGATGCAGACAAACATGTCTTGTGCAACATAATTGATATTAGCTCGAAAAAGAATAAATACTAATACATAGACACATACATATTAAAAAAAAAAATTGTCAGGAGAAATAACTTTAGGTAGAGGAGAAAATGAATCCAGGACATTAGCACTGGGATGATTCTGACAACTTCTTAAGAATATGTTATTTTTATAATATGAACGCGCTTTTAAATTTCCATATATTTTACTTCCATATGTTATCATGATGCCAATGACGTGACGTGGACGTTGACGTCCAATATAATGTTGGCTCGTTAGAAATTATAAATAAGCGGACACTAGCTTCCCGGGGGCCAAGTCTACTAATTTACAAACGTGTCAGTGGTCTGGCAATGATGAGTTTTTGACAGATTTTGTATGGCATATCTGTCAAAAACTGATCATTGTGAGACCACTGACATGTTTATAAATTAGTAGACTTGGCTCCCAGGTCGAACATCAATACCTCAACGCGAACACAATAATACACGAACAGCTTTGCATATGCCTTTCACAACGAGACATTTGTTCGGAAAATTGGAAAATTATATCGCACATAAGTCTATGTTGGAAACAATAATGTTATATGTTGACGCTTTGGACTGTTGGGGTGGCAGGAGTGTGGTGTTGATGGGACAGCCATTACAGGAATATTGGCTCCTTGTTTATTTAGATGCCTCTTTTAATCCATATTGTTTGTATTGTTGTGGTTACCAGACAAGCAACAATCGCAAACAAAAAACAAATTAAGGTAAAATATTTAACCGAGCCGCTAAAAACGTATTGAACTTCAAATGATGGATAATTTAAAAAATTCATGTATTTCTAAATAATGTATGCTCTTCTAATGAAGTAAACTTTTTTAAATAATCGAGCATCTTTTTAACTGTCCGCCCAGATAGCACTACATTCTGGTTGGTCGCAGATACATGGCTATTTTGCATTGTTTGGCTCTTAAAATAGTAATTATAATAATAATATTTTTAAGAGCGCAAAATGAAATGATTACATGTTTGATTAAATGAATGCAGTCCCTTATTCATTTGAAGCAAAAGTTGCAAGTTTTAGCAACATGTTTTAGTGTTGCAGAACATGTTGCAGTGTGTTTGTACCATCATAAAGTTCAGTTTTTATGCTGGTAACAACCTGTAACATACTAACAACATTACTTCTTTATAGGTATTTATTTGTATTTAATCGATCCTCAAATAATTTCCACTTCCTAAAAACACAAATCGATCATCTTTTTATACTCACTGATCGTCTTTTTGTGATGTAACCTAGCTCAGTAACTGTGACCAACTTAAAGAGTAATTTTAAAAGAGATCAAAAAGTAAAAAAAAGATCTTTTATAAAAAAGGCGATTGTTATTAGAAGACCAAAAGATTTTAGGGTATCAATTAAATATTCCCCTTAGATAAAAATATCTCTAAGCTAAACAACAAACTACCATTGGTTTTGTGAGCAGAATACACTATTTTATCACGATATATTATGGTATTCAGAATAATATGACGTAATGTCTCCACCGCCGTCATACGTGACATTGATTTGGTTCTTTTAAATTGTGGATGGTGTTTGCTAGAGAAGGTCAAGCAGATTTTTTTAATAACGGTGTATTTTCGTGTGTCTGTTATACGTAGTGACAAAACATTATAAGAGTATGCTTAGATGGTTTGGTCATGTTGAGAGGATGAGTGAAAAGTGACTAACAAAAGATTTGATTTACAAGGCAGATGTGAGTGGAAACGCCGCGACGGGTCTCTCTAGAAGGACATAATTAAAGTGACCTTATTGGTGATGTTCTTCAAAAAGGTCAGGTGCGTATGTACTCGCAACCGGCGCGGCGTGTGTGTATGTTGTTGTTTCTAACTGAACAGACAGCTGTGTTGCTGGGGAGTTTGTTGCGCCACTTCTTCTTCCCAGCTAAAGCACTAGGAAGTGGTGAAAGGTGGGCGTTTTGGGGGAGTGTCTTATGTAATTTTGACGTTCGAAAAGTGCTGATTCTCAGCCTAGTTTGAATAAATGACTTTTGATTTTATGAACGTAAATGAAGCAAAATGAGTTTAAAAGGATCGTAGGTGGCTTTCTGTAGTTTCTGCCTACCCCCATGTTGAGAAGGCGTGAGTTTGTGTAGGTATACATCTATGAAATGGTAGTTTTTAAGTTCCGCAAAGTTTTTGGAAACAACATTTTCCATGGGAAACAATGTCAAGTTTAGTTAACGAGCGAGCAACAACTGATCTTTCTCGATCAAGTACTTATTTATTATTTATTTAATACTTTAAGCACACAAATGTACAGAGGCGGACTTAATGCCATAGGCATTTTCTACCAGTCAACCTTTGGGTGATGCAGAGACAAACAGTGGTAGGTGCAATAGCGAAAATTGTGGAATAAATAACCTGTTATAACTTACCTACATACCTATTAATACATATATGCATAAACGAACTCCTTCTTATTATTTATATATCATATTACCGTGTAATCATATATCTTATTCGCATAAATCATATTACATATTATCGCATAATTGCACGGAGGGCACGACAAGAGGCAAGGTGTCGCCTGTGATGTGGCTCCACCATCGCAATTTGTCTCATCGGAGTGACCTGACTAAGTTGTACCTGCAGTGGCCCATCTTGCTTCATACTCGGTTAAGAGATTTCCAGGTGGGCCATAGCAGTTGATAGCCCGCTGGGAACTTTTCTGCAGGCGCGACATATCAGCTTTAAGGGGATACTAATTTGAGCAAATTATTTGACTTTGAGCCAAAAAATGTTCCTAAAACAGTCTTAGCTACATACAGCATAACTCCAGCCACCCCTAATGCAGATAGATGTAGTGTAGAAGAGGGATTTTTGATAGCGCTCCGACTGCGAGGGACGCAACTATTTATATTGAATTTGTTATGTTAAACAATTTATTATTTCGCGTTTGCCAAACGATTTCCTGCATACGTCACTGTTTCTTTTGTCGTTTGTTTTGGGAGACCTATTTGCAAAGGTAGGATCGATGTTGGATTGTGTCTGACTCTGAAATATTGGGTCAAATAATATTTTTTAAGGATCCAATGCATTAAAAGAATGAGTTTTAGAACAAATGGATATTTTTTGAAGAAAATATTTGAAAAAAAAAATTGGTTTTCAAAAAAAAAATCGCATCGTTGAAATGGGCACGCTTAAAAACGTGCCTTCTTTAAAACAACCATTTCAAAAGTCGGTAGCCAAAAATATCTTGCTCCTTTAACGATTGCTCACTTAAGGAAAACCACACAAATATAAGGAAATCCTTTCAGAACCTGTAACGTAATATCTACACGGCTCAATTCCCACAATATTTGATAACAAGACAACGAAAACACGACCAATTCAATCTCACTTAAGGCGAAGTATTGTAAAGGGATACCCCCATACGTGTGCCTTACTTCGCCTCAAGCAAACGACACCAAATTGGGAAAGAACAAATTACATTTGATTTTATTTTACAATTTCTTTTCGATAGCTTCGCCTTAACAATGACTTATGTAACGTTTGGTCCCAATTTGGACTTTGTCGTTGAAAGTTTTAAGGTTCAAATTTGAGTGTGTACTGAAGATCGTGATCTTCATGTGTGGTGAAAACATAGGGGATTTAATTTTAGTTGTAAGTGGAGTGTTCAGAAAATGGTTTTCAGTTGAGATGGCGCCCCCGCTTGGTGCCACCCAATGGCTTAAAACTTGACTGGCTCGTTGGTATAGTGTCTGTAAGCGTGACTGTGGGGCGTGAGATTCTGGGTTTGAGCAAAGTGTTGTTGGGTTTTTTCAATAGGAATATCTTAATAGAAACCCGGTGTTTGCATTGTGCCTTGTTGATAGCAATAGGCTCGCTTTCTTTTTACATCAGACTCGAACATTACTGGCGAAATGTGGATGTATTTACTATGCACCACTACCCTGACCCTTCGGGAAATACAGGCATTATGTTAATATGTTATATTATCCTCTGGCTGTCATTCAAGGATCTTTGACAGTCGTTACGGGTCGTTAGAAGCCCGAATGTCTGACAAAACCAGTCTTACCAAGGGTTATCGTATTACCCAGTTACTGGGTTGTGGAGGTCAGATAAGCAGTCGTTCCATGTAAAATATTGGAATTCAGCTGCATCCGGTTAGACTGGAAGCCGACCCCAACGTAGTTGGGAAAAGGTTAGGCAGATTGATGTTATGTTAACTAACGTAAACAAATGGTACAAAACTAAGTCCCGTATATTCCACACTTGAGTCTAATGTTCAATACTTGATGTACAACAAATGTGATCTCCTGACAACAGGGGTGTTTGTTATTGATGTCTCTCTCAGATCAGCATGTCTGATCTCGGTAACCGCTCTGATTCCCAACACCCTTTATATATGCAGATGGCAGGGGTTTCTAAGTGATTCGCGGTATGTTTACAAAGAATGTGAGGATTAATGGAAGAAAAATATTGGAAGATTTCTGCGCAAGCAAAGTTTTTGTGTTCTTGTTTGAACGTAGGCAGTCGAGACATTTTAAATTCGTCTCTGGGCTGGATCTCAAACACTTAAAACGAGTGATTTTCAGATTTTAACTAGTATTGTCTCTGCTTCTAATTTTAAATCCATCCAAAGGATGTCTTTAAAGAATGGCTTTTAGCGATAAGACCGCCCATTATGTCACTATGTAAAATATCTTCATTTATATCTGTAATTCGTATGGTGTATACAGGTGTCCCTGGAAGTATGGATCGAATCCAATAGGGGCGTGGGCAAGGTAATGTCCAAACTTTGTAACCCTGAGAATGTCGGTGCAATTTTTTACGGTTTAAAAGTTATGACCAACTTTCTATCAGGGATATCATTTTCTTTTTTTCAAGACTTTGTCGAGGAGTGGGCTTTTCCTGTGGTAATACTTTTACGCAGCTAGAAAATATGTGTTCAATAAGAATCAACCTTCACTGCATTAGCTTTGATCTGGCAAAAATTTTACTCGATTTTCGAGCGATTTTCAAGGGAAAAGGTTTCACTAGCGAAAAAACATCTCAGGATTACAAAGAATTAAAATGACCTTGCCCATTGACCTTGCCCCTATTCGATTTAATCCATACTCAGAGACACCCTGTATAATAAAGAAAATTGTCTATTCTTTTCTTATTAATAGCCGATGTAATACAAGGTAATTTATTTATTTATTGAAGGATGAGTCTGCTCTTGAACTCGGTCTCACCTGATCGAAAGCAATGGATGAGATCTTCGATGGAACGAGCGTGCTCACTTCTAGTGCATAATGAGCCTGTAATGTTCCCACTGCTGGGACACAGGCCTCCTCTCTTTGAGAGAGAGTGTGTCTCTCATAGTGGGCGTATAATGGATTCATCACCTTTGCAGAAAGTCCATTATAAAATACAATACATGTAGTTATATTTAGTAACCTAAGTACGTAGTAAGTAGGGGTGCTGGGCAATTTGATTCACTCTGCGTCCAGTGCTCGGTGTGGCAACACGTCGTGTTTTGGTTTGCGACTGGTCAATCGTCATCCTGAGAATGCCTCGTTCAGAGGTGAAACACGTGTCGATTTCTTACAGGGTTATTTATGACTCTTAAAGAATAGTTAAGCGGAATAGGTTACTAAATATATCTACGTCTATTGTATTTTTTTATAATCAAGCAAATGCTTGCAAGCTAGTGCCAAGTGAAATGCTACTAACACAGTTTTAAGCTAATTTAGTAACTCAAGTTTTTGTTTATATTAAAATATGTTTGTTTAGGTTAATCCATGGGCCTGTGTCATTCGCAAATATAGTACATTACTGTCGCGGCCTGCATCTGGCGCATTGATGGACGATAGTGAAAAATTTCCAAGCATGGTTGAGAAAAATGGCTTATTGTATTGTATTATTGTAAGGAGGAGCTCGTGGCTAAGTAATAACAGCCGCACGGGTCGATTCATCAGGTTAAGCTACGCTTGCCGGGGTTGGTCCGTGGATGGGTGACCATCTTTACATATCGAGACTCCTCCGTGCCTCGGAAAGCACGTTAAACCGTTGGTCTCGGCTGTCATTTGTGGATCTTTGACAGTCGTTACGGGTCGTCAGAAACCCGAAAGTCTGACAACCAGTCTTGCCAAGGGGTATCATATTACCCAGTTACTGGGTTGTGGAGGTCAGATAGGCAGTCGCTTCATGTAAAATACTGGTATTCAGTTGCATCCGGTTAGGCTGGAAGCCGACCCCAACATGGTTGGGAAAAGGCTTGGCAGATGATGATGTATTGTATTATTATAAATAAAAATTACCAACACTCCTTTTACAATTTTCTACCAAAATCATCATGCTTCTCTACGCACAGCTGCCGAAATCTGCTACAATTCTACATTTCATCTCCACAAAATGACCGAAGGGTCTTATTCCGCGCACGTCTGACTGTGATTCGTCATGTCTCTACATCTCTACAAATATCTCTATACGGACGTCTCTATCCTTCAAACAGTGGGTCGTATTCGTCACTTTTATACCTTTATATTTACCTAGGCACGCGTAAAAGCCGATACGTAGAGCACGGAAGGGGTAGAGGCGCCGAAAAAAACACGTTTCTTGTATGGAGACCCGCTTTTATTTATATCTTTTTTTATTTGTTAAAGCGGCCATAGAAATACACAAACTGTGAAATTTTCAACTATTACCTTTCATGAGATACAGCCCGGTGACAGACAGACGGACGAAAGGACGGACAGCGGATACTTAGTAAAAAAAAAGGTCAAACTTTTTATTTCGTTTTTTTTCGACTGTCTTGATTGATGGTCAAAGTAGCCGAAACGCGACTGTTGAGCGGCCCAGAGTTCGATTCCTAGGTCTGGTGAAATGTGAGTTAGTAAGAAATATCTCGCCAAAAAACACAAACCAGCCACAGGTTGTTGTTTTTTTCAAACTTCCAAAAATGTCTACTCTATTCTTTAGGAAGTCGATCCACAATAACATTCACAGTATCACGTATTCGTCATTCGCAGCGCGGGCGCGGCCTGTATGCCTTATTGTAGCAAATCGTGAGGGATTTTTACGAGAAGTCGCGACATCGCGCGCCCTGGACACTGATGCCTAATGAAAGATTTTTTTTACGACTTCACGCGGTTATGTGGCCTGTGTTTAGCCGTAAATTACCGGACAACGTTGATGTAGCAGATTTCTGTGCAGAAAAATATATTATGAAAATAAATAAGCCGTAAGCCATAATAATTTAGTGTGAGCCGTAAGAATGTTACGTTTTTGACCAGCTAACTAGCTGATTAGATATACAAAAGAAAGATACAGTATCAAAAAAAAAAAAACATTTTTTTTTTTATATTTTGTATCTTTATTAATATGTCACACGGTATTTGTATTACTCAAGAAAAGTATGTACGCAATACAACAGACAGTCGATTGAATTTTTTTCAAATATAAAACCATAGGCACCCTATGATTTTATTTTACTTTACCCCACAGAAAAATCATTGTGGCAAACCCTTAATAACTTTATTTGGCTTCGACAGAATACCCAATAAAACATACGATGGACAATTTGTGAGCAATACCCTACCTTTAAGGAAGTATGGTGCCCAAGTTATGGGCGACATAAAAACGGGACACCCCTATATGCGAACTGGATTGACCACACTTTATGGCCGGAAAATAGGTATAGTAAAAATTTTATACCTTCCTTTACTTACGGAGAATTTGACAGAACGTTAAATGATTGGTAAAATTACTTTTTTTATGAATAATTCAAAATGGCGGATATACCTAATTGTTGTTAGATTTTTATTCAAAGTAGTTTTTGTGGAGGATATAAAAATGAATGTTTTTTTTGTTTAGTTTACTGGTTTTGTTGCTGTCATAATTTTGTCAGGCGTTTGTTTCGTAATGTTTAAAACATTCTACAAAATATTGTGATTTATTTATTTTTATTTTACTGTTGATTCTGTTTCCTTCCTAACCACATAAAATAACTTTTTTATCAATAAATGTAGTTATTGCAATGACTAGAAACCAGTTTTACTAATACTTTGAAGGTAAAAATTGGTCTGTTTTGTTAAGAAAAACACACCATGAGTAGTCTTAGTGCTCTATTTGGATTCCCATCGATACGTCAGGAAGAAGACTGAGTTATGAAGATCTAGAAGTTAAAAAGGAGACGCCTCTCAAACACAAAGTTACGCTCTATACTTGGTACTTACTTCTTCTTTTCGTGTGGTTAATGACTAACATAGTATCAGAGTTTTAAAGCCGCCCATGAGCCTCTGACTTGTCTTCACATGCCGTCGAGAAATATCTCTCTGGTTTACTCACGATGTTTTCCTTCACCGTTTTTAAAGCAAGTGATAATTATACAATACGCACATAGATCCGAAAAGTCAGAGGTGCGTACCTTGGGGTCAAACTTGAGTCCTATGACTTGGCAGTCCAACGGTCACACCACTAGGCTATCACTGCTTACAACTACGGGTAACGGTACTTAATGAATTACTGATTCAAATCTAATAGAAAATCCTAATTTTAATGATCACACTGATGCATAAAATATATTTCATTCCACCGAATCCCAACAAATAATACTGTAATGTTCTTCTGAAGGTAAACAATGATATAATTGAAGATAGTGCTTCAGCCCATAAGCGCGAGGTGTGGACTATAAAAGTGCCACAAAAGGCGGGAAGCTACGGATTGACAGCCGCATAAAGCTGAGTCAGAATGTTTGAGGTGACATTTTATCTCTTGCGGTAGCTGTGCGCCTGGTACATTGTGGCTGGATTTGTGTGTGGAACGGGGAGAGTTCATGTAGTTATTTCACGGGTTATTTGGATAAATAGTTTTCAATATAAGTTTACTATAAGTCGTGAACTCTGGCAAATACCTATGTATTTTTTTTTTAATATTACTAACATGTGTATCGATCTCACGACCAAATTATGTTATGTAGTCCCACGCACTGTTAATGTACGTAGTATCCGTGCAGGTACCTTATTTGCTGTCAATACTTGTCGAACTAATTCTGGTTTGCGCTGCCCTATCCGTCGAATGGTGGAATCCTGTAATTGTAATTTTGTTAATATTGATATTTTTCCATGCTCAAAATCCAAATTTAAATGTGATGTTATGAAAATTATTATTAACCAATAATGTTAGTAGGAATGTAAGCTAGTGTTGATTTGTTTTTAGTGTTGATTATTACTCTATTGTCAGGCAATCAACTAGAATTCTGTTTAATTCTGTTTTATTTTGCATGATGTAATTGATTATTGTTAATGCGATATAATTATTTATTTTATTGCTTATCTAGTGGCACTCATTATTGTATTTTATTATG
This sequence comes from Lithophane leautieri, assembly GCA_949152455.1. Lineage (NCBI taxonomy): Eukaryota > Metazoa > Arthropoda > Insecta > Lepidoptera > Noctuidae > Lithophane > Lithophane leautieri. The sequence goes on from OX424478.1 coordinate 14,274,649, forward strand.
TTAATACGTGAATAATGTAGTGGGCTGCAATATTGTCAATACTTTGTATTATCTTTCCTCTGTTACAACACATATTGTCGCTGTTTATTGTCACTGAATAAATAAAAAAAAAAACATACAGCTGTAAGTAGGTAAGGATACAGTGTGAGTTTAATGAAAAAAAAAAATTATAAACACTTCTCAGTCAGTGTCACCACTTTTACCTTTTTATTTACCACTATGTAGACTATAGTTTTACATGGCAAAAGTGAGTGGAAATGTGGGAAAGGACACCCAATAAGGACATTAGTCAGTACCATATAAGTGATGTTCTTCAGAAAGATTAGGCGCGTAGGACTCGCTACCGGCGCGGCGTGCGTATATGACGCACGTGGCTTAAAACGGCCACTTTGGCAGAATCATAATAGGAAAATGTTATCAATCATCGTAAAATGTCACCAACCACCAATGTTATCTGTGTGCAATTGAGCTCCTTAAGTTCTGAGTTGAGCTCCACTATTACTGACAAATGCTTGCACTGACTGGACAGGTCCACTAAAATCGTTGTGGTTCTTTCCTCAAAATACCATTTCAGACGCCAATCTACATGGTCCTCATTATGGTCTGACCACGATTATGTCTGGACTTTAAAAGAGACTGCGACCACTGAGTTTGTTTCGGCCTTTCTTCTCAGAGTAGTCAGTTAGGAAACGCCGACCTCATCTAGCTTATTTTTAATATTTTATAATATGACGTGTAAAAGTGATTCCAATATCCTATTTACAGAATAAACAATTTCATTTCATTTCATTCATATTACGAAATAATTCATCTGTTTAACAGTTTTCTATGGAGATTCGTAAAAAAATCAACAAATTATGAATTGCTTTTGTGTTAAATTAGAGAAATTGCTAATGACAGCTGGGATTCAGGAAATGAACTGCTTTTAGAGGAATTGCTAATGTGACCGGTTTAGGCCCTCGGGAAAGCGATAGAAAAGATTTGCAGGAAAGATGTTAAACAACAAAAAGTGTATCATCTTTACAAACATACATAAACTCACGCCTTCTATCCATGGGAGTAGGCAGATGGGACCTCTAAACCGAACTATAAACCGCTGGTATTCAAAAACTACTTCAAATTAGATCATGAAACTTTGCATAATAACTGAACTAACTATAAAGCAGGTTTTACGTTTAAAAAAAAAAAAAAATAACATTATTTTAACCGTAAAAAGCAATTACTTAAACTATTCGAGGCTTGAGAGCCGCCAGCACCCCACTCCGTCTCGTTCTCACTCAGGCCGGGAGTAGTAATGGTACGAGCGAGATAAAATCTGAGGTAGGGTACGGCCGTATACGTAAAAAAACAACCTTATCGCTAATCTTCTATCTACTTATGGCGAATTTCACCAAAGAAACTGAACGCGATCAGCACGTCTAAACCGCGTTCAAGAGCTGTCAGTGTCAATATTCCACAAGAATGGTGACACTCACAGCTCTTGAACTCGGTTCAGATGTGTTGATCGTATTCAATTACATTTGTAAGTTAGCCTTTAGTAATAGGGCTATCTGGAACCCTTTGGTTACGGAACCCAAAAAACAATCTACCTATTACTAACTAGAATCCATTTTACACGCTCACTTTAATCTAACTTTTTTAAAGTAATCGTAAAACGAAGAAGGATTATTTATTCAACCCCCCCGATGCTAAAGAGTCACGTCTTCGTCTAATTTAACACCCAATTTGTGTTGAGACCACTCTGAAGTGGAAAAGGGTTAAAAAATAGGACCCTTTGGAGACAAGTGGCTAATGATGAGGCATTCGAGAAAAGGTATTTTGCTACCATCAACAGTACCTACTAGATTTCCGATAAGCGAATTAAAAACAGCTGGAAAAATAAGACCACAAACATACCAAAAAATAATGATGTGGTTTTAATTTATAACCATAATGCTTGGAAATTATGGTTTACGTTTCCATAAATATTTTTGTTATCTAAAAAATAGGTACGTCTATTTTTCAATCGAAGTAGTTAATAATTATATTGCAAACAATAATAAACTTAATGTTCGAGTGTTAAGGTTTGTAATCAAGATAAATGCAATCGCTGCCACTTGAGCGATGTGTTTTTCCATATGCTATTGTTGAGCGAACGTATTTTAGGTGTTTATTGAACAGGAACAGATGTTTATACGAAGGCGCAGAAAGTGGCGCCATCTAGTTTTCTCACGTATTGACTAGCAGGAACCACCAAAGAGGTCGGATAAGAGTGACACTGGCTGATTATTGTCACTCTAGCAGAGCATCCCATCGATGGTTGCGCGGCGGCTATTTTCTGATGACAGAGATGATGTCACAGGAGCTTCTGTCGTACCATTTCCACGACGAGCTTCTATATTCCGGCATAATCCTGATGACATTGAAGCTGCTGAACTACTGATACGATGACCACTTCTGGTAGAGGCAATCATGTGCCGTTACAATACGGCCGATATAACTTGGCAGGTCTGAACATAGGCTCTGCGAACTTTAGCGTATGTTCTCTCGTTTACTCTAGCCTCATGTTACCATTTGGTTTCCTACAAATAGTAATCACACTGCCCTCTGCGTAAAGTTCGAAACTGTCTAGTTATATCGGCCGTATTATACTCGTAAATAGGTATATATGTCTGTGTGTCTTTTACTGAAAATAATGATAAATTGATAGATGGAGAAAATGAAAATGGATCAATTAATCTGCCTAGCCTTTTTCCCAACAATGTTGGGGTCGGCTTCCAGTCTATCCGGATGCAGCTGAAGACCAGTATTTTACATGGAGCGACTGCCTATCTGGCCAGTTACTAGGTAACACGATACCCCATGGTAAGACTGTTTTGTCAGATTTTCGAGCTTCTGACGACCCGTAACAACTGTCAAAGATCTACAAATGACAGCGGGACTAACGGCTTATCGTGATTTCCGAGGCACGGAGGAGTCTCGGTATGTAAAGATGGTCACCCATCCACCCATCAACCCCGGCAAGTGTAGCTTAACCTGATGGATCGACCCTTGCGACTGTTTTTACTAAGCCACGAGCTCCTCTGAAATGAAAATGAAAGGTGGTTTATCATTTTAACAAGAAGTACCTTAACAACTGGGGATTGGGCCCTACTTTTAAGCAAAATAAGCCTGAGTTAGAAGAATCCGGTCTTCCATATCTTAAATCAGTAATACATAAAAAGTATAAATAAGTAGGTATTTATATAAAACTAGCTTCAGCCCGCGGCTTCGCCCGCGTGGTATGTCGATAAAAAGTAGCCTACGTCCTTTTTTAGGCTCTAGACTACATATTTGTGTACCAAATTTCATTTAAACCGGTTCAGTAGGTTTGGCGTGAAAGCGCGACAGACAGACAGAGTTACTTTCGGATTTATAATATTAGTAAGGATAGTAAGGAGGAGCTCGTGGCTAAGTAATAACAATCGCACGGGTCGATCCATCAGGTTAAGCTACGCTTGCCGGGGTTGATCGGTGGATGGGTGACCATCTTTACATACCGAGACCCCTCCGTGCCTCGGAAATCACGATAAGCCGTTAGTCCCGCTGTCATTTGTAGATCTTTGACAGTTGTTACGGGTCGTCAGAAGCCCGAAAATCTGACAAAACAGTCTTACCATGGGGTATCGTGTTACCTAGTAACTGGCCAGATAGGCAGTCGCTCCATGTAAAATACTGGTCTTCAGCTGCATCCGGATAGACTGGAAGCCGACCTCAATATGGTTGGGAAAAGGCTAGGCAGATGATGAAGGATAGTAAGGATGGAACTGGACAGGCCGTATCTACCGCATTTCACGTCAGAATTGGACGAAAGTACAAATTGGATGCTGAACAAGAGGAACTGGCAACGCGGTATGTCCAGAAAGAGATGCCGTGACGAGTTGGACACTATATACGAGTTGGACATTACATACGAGTAGGATACTTTTCACAAAACAATTTGACAATACCAACAGCGCCCCCTGTTAACGTCATTCGTGTACCAAAATATTCTTGTTGTAGCGATGTATTTAGATTGTTTTCAAAGTTGAAATTATTTCTGTAATGGTAGTAGGTACTTCCCCGGTTACAATGACTAATCCTGATGACTAGGCCGGATAGGTAAGGAAATAAATACTTACCGTTTTGGTCAAGTGCATAAAATCATAAAGTACCTTTAACAATATCGTAACTTATAAGCTAGGGTTTGTAAGAATGCGGTGGCCGCCACATTGTGTCCGCAATTTAAGAACTGACGTAACTGAAACGTTGTATAAGAAAATAGGTAAGTTGGTATGTTTTCATAGCGCGGTATTACACTATCATATCTATGATCATAGATATAAATGATCCTTGATATGATCATTTATAGGGTTCCGTACCTAAAGGGTAAAGTGGGACCCTATTACTAAGGCTATGTCCGTCTGTCTGTCTGTCTGTCCGTCCGTCTGTCCGTGGCTTAGCTCGAAGACTGTTGGTACTAGAAAGCTGTAATTTAGTATGGGTATACATATAAATCACGCTGACAAACTGGTAAAAAAAATCGTAAAAAATATTTTTTTTTTTGGCGTACCTCCGATACACCTAAAATGTGGATAGTTTTTTTTTTCTCGTCGATCCCATGGTGTGGGTTATCGTTGGAAAGGTCGTTGAAAAATATTGTGAGTTTGTTAAAACCATTTTTGGATTCAGCGCTACGTTTGCGAAATATTAAGCTTTAAAGTGCTCTTTTTTGTTAGAGTCAAGTGTGTCCAGCTAAATGGTTGGTTTTGGATATGTGAAAAAATTCACGGTAGTAGTATATATATAATAACGAAATCAAAAGGAAAACTATTACCCTTACGTAGGCTCCACAAGTTACCGAGTAATAATCGACCAACTTAAATTTGTAGTTGCAAAAACAAGTTTTTCAACTACAATATTAAGTTTGTTGGATAAATTCATCCCAACTACGGAACCCTTCTTTGTGCGTGATTCGACATGGACTTAGCTGGTTTTTTTGACCCCGTAACGTCAAACCGCGCGGTCATCATTTTCTTGACAGCCGTCACTGCGGCCGTTATGTGGCGGCCACCGTTCTTCTAGGAAAATGTAGCGTTACAAAAACATCACACCTATATTTCCCGAAAGGGTAGGCTGTGGCATTCAGTTCTTGATGCAGGTACACACGGCTACACATCAAGTTATACGTTTCCAGTATAAGCTGACCTCGCATTGTACGGAAATCCTTTACAATGTGAGATCAGCTTATACTGGCAATTTTTAGCTTGATGTAAGCCGTGTGTACTACACCTCGCCAGTTGTAGGTTTATTGTCATCAATCAGGCACACAGTCTTGTCCGACCTGGGAATGGACCACAGGACTCAGTACTTAGATTAATTTTTACAAGGAACACTCTCCTTTAAAATCTTGTAATAGAACTTTAGTCCAGAAGTGGAATAATACAATACAGATTCGATTTGAAAAATCATATGTATTTTAAAATAATTAAAATAGGTGAGCAAAAATATGTTTCATTTTAGAGTTCACAAACTGGACAGTTCCTTTCACATAAATGTTCTAGCAACTATCTTCTATTACAACATAGTTTCAAAATAGCCACAACATGAGTCCAAAGTGACCATGTTTAGTAAGACAAAGCGTTAAGGAGAAGTTTCTAGCGCGTCCACGCGTCATAATCTTGTGAACGGAACCGCGGTCCGGCTACTTGAGAACTCTCCCTTAAGTTGGCCGGACTTTGCTGAAGTTTGTCATACACGCCAAGTTTTAGATAATAGACGTTATGAACAATGCACTGTGGTGATTTATTGAGAATTACGACGCAAGGGAGTATTAGTTCCCTGTTGTATCTACCTACCTACATCCTAATTTACCAGCAATATTTCAGATGATAAATTAAAATAAATAAAAAATGCCTCGGAAAGTACGTTAAGCAGTTGGTCCCGGCTGTCATTCGAGGATCTTTGACAGTCGTTACGGGTCGTCAGAAGCCCGGAAGTCTGACAAACCCAGTCTTACCAAGGGGTATCGTATTACCCAGTTACTGGGTTGTGGAGGTCAGATAGGCAGTCGCTCCATGTAAAATACTGGTATACAGCTGCATCCGGTTAGACTGGAAGCCGACCCCAACATTGTTGGGAAAAGGCTGGGCAGATGATGATGATGATTTCAGATGATAAATTGAAGAAAACGTGTTGCTCCGATTTCAAGTAACATGGGAGAAGGGTAGGAAGATAATGATTTCAAGCGATAAGGTCATTTGGTTTAAATAGGTTTTTGATAGGTTTCGATGTAATGGCAATCATGCCATTTGGTTTAAATAGATTTTTGATAGGTTTCGATGTAATGGCAATCATGCCATTTGGTTTAAATAGATTTTTGATAGGTTTCCATGTAATGGTAGTCATGTCATTTGGTTTAAATAGATTTTTGATAGGTTTCGATGTAATGTCAATCATGTCATATGGTAAATAGATTTTTGATAGGTTTCGATGTAATGGCAATCATGTCATATGGTAAATAGATTTTTGATAGGTTTCGATGTAATGGCAATCATGTTATTTGGTTTAAATAGGTTTTTGATAGGTTTCGATGTAATGGCAATCATGCCATTTGGTTTAAATAGATTTTTGATAGGTTTCGATGTAATGGCAATCATGCCATTTGGTTTAAATAGATTTTTGATAGGTTTCCATGTAATGGTAGTCATGTCATTTGGTTTAAATAGATTTTTGATAGGTTTCGATGTAATGGCAATCATGTTATTTGGTTTAAATAGTTTTTTGATAGGTTTCGATGCAATGTCAATCATGTCATTTGGTTTAAATAGGTTTTTGACAGGTTTCGATGTAACGGCAATCATGTCATTCGGTTTAAATAGATTTTTGATAGGTTTCGATGTAATGGCAATATGTCATTTGGTTTAAATAGGTTTTTATCCGACTTCTTCAAAAAGAAAAAGGTTCTCAATTCGTCTGTTTTTTTTTTTTCTGTATGTGTGTTACGCGATTACTCCGCCAATTATGAATCGATTTTGATGATTCTTTTTTTGTTTGGTAGGTCATGCTTCAGAGGTAGCCCCATATAAATTTTATTAACTTTGCTGAGTTAGCTTCAATAATTTTGTATTTTTCCCACTTAGTCTATGTAGACGATATTTTATTTGACTCCGTCACTGTTATTTACATAGCAGGTAATGGTATTCGAATTTGTGTGGGCTAGGTAGAGGTAGGTGGAAAAAACGACAATTGAAAAGCAAAGACACCGACTTCCGAAATAAAAGTTACTTTTCACTTTTTTTGTGTTTTATTTTGGAAGCCGGTTGTGTTTTTTTGTTGTAAAAAGTTTTTTATTTTTATTATCTTATTTATCTTTTACATAGATTATTTTCTATTTTTTTAATGTGAGATGTTGTCGGCTTAGAGGACTGTACTGTGACTGCACTGTGACTGTGTTCTCCCAAGATAAAAAGATAATTATTTTTAAAACAGTAACCGTGGAGTTTCTTGCCGGCTCTTCTCCATAGGAAACGACCAATTGTAACCGTGCACCTACAGGGACGACCACCATAAAAGCAAAGAAACCAATTTACTGGATTCGTTCAAGTAAACGTAAAATAATACTTCCATGAATTTGCCACTTGGGTTTAATTAATGTTAAAGCTACAGGGTAACCAGCGCATCCCCCATAAGCATTTATGCGTAAAGGTTCAACTGTCTAGATCAGAGCTTCGGGTTCGGGGGTTATGTGCTGATTTTAGCCAGTCGCCAAAAGATCCTATATATGTACAGCTATATTTGCTAACTCGTACATTTTGATAAGTCATAATCTCCCATTATTTAGACAATTATTTTGACTACTGACACGCCATTATACAAGATTACGATCTTTGGCATAATAGCAATGACGTTGTTATATGGTTGTCATAGTGACCAATATTTTAAAACAGCAGACATGGTCCCGTCGACAGCAATCGAAAGTAGCGATCCCACGGCCCGTTACCTGAAAGGCTACGCCAGGCGTTGCTACGCCGCCGGTCGAGGCCTGTCGCGGCGCATGCCCAGCATTGCCACGGCGTATGACGGCCTTGTGCGGCCTGTTGGCCTTTATTCCAACATGTCAAGTGATACAGAGCGCATGGCTGTGTGTGCAGCCAATCAATCAATCACCTCAGCCTATTGCAGTCCACTGTTGGGCCTCCCCCAAGCTGCGCTATACCACCCTGTCCTCCGCTTTCAGCATCCAATCTGTTCCAGCCACTTTCTTAAGGTCGTCGGTCCATCTAGCTGGAGGGCGTCCCACGCTACGCTTGCCGATACGCGGTCTCCATTCTAGGATTCGAGTGCTCCACCTGCCATCGGACCTTCGACAAACATGGCCAGCCCACTGCCACTTCAGTTGGTTTACTCTGCAAGCTCTTTAAGCTAGGGCCATGTGTTCAGCCGCTGTGGTTTTATTAAGTGGTCAATATTTGATAAACAAAACAGAAGAAACGCGCCCGTTCAGGCTGCAGGCCTCCTCGAATGCGACGGTTCCCACATCCTGTAGGCCCTGGTCTAATCGACCCTGGCCTGGTGCGATCTGGCCTGTGAGAAAGCGGACCGTGGGACCGCAGAATAATTTGACTTATTGAAACGATAGACACCTATATACTTACTCGTAGCTTACCCTTGCACTTGGTCAGTTCATGCCAAGGGCAATGCGATATCAGCGCCAAGTGCTGATAGACAATGTGTATATTCATAATTAGTCCATAATGATTTGTATAAACATTCCTCGAACTTTATTTAAAACGTGATTCATTAATTAAATGCTAATTAATAAAGGGTTTTTCTTTGTACTTTGCTCAAGGGCAAAATGTGGGTGGTACTCGGAATGTAGGTAATGTAATCAATTGCTAAGAAGAAAATTGTTAATTCCTTTAATGCTAAAGTGCGTACAATGAATATGCATTTTTTTTGTAAGTACAAGGGACTTATTTGGCTTGTAATAATTATTCTTTCGCTAATACCTATTATACAGAAAAGGGAAAATGTTAGTCGTCACGCTTGCTGACCGTAAGTTTAGACCATTTAATGTATTTTAAGTAAAGAAAGAAAAGAAAAAAGAAAAAACATAACACAATTTAGCACAGACAGGGCACACAACACAATGTAACAAGTAAAAAAAAGAAGAAACAATTTAAAAGTGTAGGAATTAAGAAGGAAGTGTGCCTCGCGGCTGCGCCAAATAGGACCAGTTCAGCAAAAATGCCAAACAACTAGTGCCTGACGCTGGTTTTCAACTGGACCTGAGGTGTGTGGGATGACGAATGTAAAACAGTTTTATATTATTGTTTTAGGTAAGTAGTTGTTTTTCCCAATAAGTAGAAATAGATTTCCTCTCGAAATCGAACGTCCCGCAAAATAACCGGGATTTCCTCTACATGACTGTCATCATGAAAAAACCGTTCGTAAATCTCTTCAAAATGGAGGCAATGTTTTCCTCGCTAAATTGTATTGAATAAGTCCCAGTTTCCTCATGAAATCACTTTGAATTCGGTAATGTATGTTTCGTCATACAAATGTAGTAAATGACATACCTAATATTTCGTCATAAAAACACTGTAAGTAGGTAAACACAGGTTCCCCTCACAAAAATATTTCCCTAGTGAAATAACCGTGAATAACTAGGTTCGCACACAAAAACTAGATTAAGTTGACATTTAGCCACGATAAAAAAAAAAAAATGGAAGCTACCTAAATATTGCAGAAATGGGGAACAAGTAAACAATGCCAGCCTTTTGGGCACTTTTCCTGTTGACGAATTTCTAGATCCCCTTTGATAATTTCCCCCCTTTCTTTATACAGGGTGTCCCTAGATGTATGGATCAAATCGAATAGGGGCTTGGCCAAGGTCATTTCTAAACTTTTTAAGCCTGAGAAGGTCGGTGCATTTTTTTACGGTCAGGGCTATAATTTTTTTTTCAGGACGTTTTAGTGGAGTCGACCTTTCCTGTGGTACTTTTACGCAGCTACAAAACATTTGTGTTCAATAAAAAAAAAACATTCACTGCAAAAGCATTGACCTTAAAAATTTTACTCAATTTTCGAGCAATTTTCATGGAAAAACGTTCAATAGCGAAAAAAAAATTCTCAGTGTTACAAGGTTTGGAAATGACCTTGCCCACGCCCTTATTCGATTTGATGCATACTTCCAGGGATACCCTCTATTGTTGTATTTTTAAGTCAGAAAGTAAACAATTCTAAAATAAAATATAGTAAATAAAAAATCTACAATAAAAACAAATACAGCAAAGTAAGTAAGTGGTATCTACAGCCTACACATTGGCAACAATATATTTTTATTTATAAGTGTCGATAGAGTTTCTTGCCTGTTCTTCTCCATAGGAACCAACCTACTACGCTTTGGAATGGGCAACAAGCTTTATATTTCTGGCAAAACGACTCCTTGACAATTCAAAATAAATGCTTTAATTTTGGTACCAGAGCTACCAGGTATTGTCATACTTAAGAAAAAGCTGGAATGGCTAGTATGTGTGTCTCATTATACCTCACCCCCTTTCCTTCAATACAAAAATGTAGCATTGTATAGTAGTACTTCCATGGATGAGGTTCTTCACAGAAAACTCTACCAGTTACAGTAGGCCGCACGGCAAAATCAGCTTCCAGGTCTCTTATTTTATCGAAACTACACTGTACAGCACTAGGCCAGCTCAAAATTAAAGTGTTACCAAGGACGTGCGGCCTACTGTACAACTATTCATCATCTGCGTAGACTTTTCCATCTGTATTGGGGTCGGCTTCCAGTCTAACAGGATGCAGCTGAATACCAGTATTTTACATGGAGCGACTGCCTATCGGACCTCCACAACCCAATTACCGGGTAATATGATACCCCTTGGTAAGACGGGTTGTCAGACTTTCGGGCTTCTGACGACCCGTAACAACTGTCAAATATCTACAAATGACAGTCGGAACCAACGGCTTGCTGTGCTTTCCAAGGTACGGAGGGGTTTTAGTATGTAAAGATGGTCATCTATTCACGGACCAACCCTGGCAAGCGTAGCTTAACCTGATCCACGTGTCATGTTCGTGAACGGGCGTCGTCAATTGAGACTGGTCATCTCTTATCTGGCAGGGCTTATTTTTAATCTTATATTTTGAATTGTTTTTGATTATTTTTCGTTTGACATTGTTCTCACATATAGAAGCACCAAAAGTACTGTACCCAGGATTTTGTAGTATCTATAAAAAAAATTAAAGGAGTGTCCTTGGAATTTCTTGCCCGTTCTTCTCCATAGAGATCTACGAATTGGAATGGGCAACTAGCTTCTACTTTTTGACTAACTGACCGACTCTTTGACAATTCAAAAGTGCCTGTAAATGGTTTAATTGAAATAAATGCTTTGAGTTTGATCGAACAACCCGTACAGCAGTTATTAGTTAGCTACAAGCCACAAGCCTACTGTATATCTAATATTACTTATCACTTAATGGTTGTTCGACCGGAAATAATACTTCTACACTATCAGCATCTATGAGTTACGAGTATGATAATACACTTATGATAATTTCAATTAGATTTCAGATTTCATTGGAGATTCGTTTTCTCCGTAATAACATAATATAACATAACAGCACGCCTCTATTCCCCGAAGGGTTAGGCAGAGATACACCCAGTTATGTTACAAGTCCCATGTACTAGGGGCGAGCCTATTGCCATCAGCCGGCCATTTGAATATGTCTGGCATAGTACCTGTATAAAACAATAAATTACACCTATGAAAACATGCTCATAGTCATTTCAGGGTTCCGTACCTATTGAAGGAAAGTCTACCTCTCCTGACCGTCTGTCACTAACGTTTTACTTATGGTTTCGATTCTTAAAAGTTATAACAGTATTGTTTGCGTAAAACGAAACCACTCTGGCAGAGTTTAAAAGGCGCTCCCTCAACGGGACATTCGCCTGTAATGTCACAGTTCAGATGAGAGCCTTCAATCAGTGAGTGAGGAGAATTGAGCATTACAGTATGCAACATTACACTTTACCAGAACTATTCGCCTGTAATGTAACAGTAGTGAGTGGCATCCGTGCTATAATTTGTAACGACATATTTATATGTCTGTTAACCGACTTCTTCAAAAAGGAGGAGGTTCTCAATTCGTCTGTATGTTTTTTTTTTGTGTTTATGTTACGCGATTACTCCGCCTATTATGAATCGATTTTGATGATTCTTTTTTTGTTTGGTAGGTCATGCTTCAGAGGTGGTTCTATAATTTTTTTTATTAATTTTGCTTTCGTAGTTTTTGATTAAGCTTCAATAATTACATATTTTTCCCACTTAGTCTATGTAGACGACATTTTATTTGACTCCGTCACTGTTTACACACGCAACATTTAATGTTGCCAGAAACTAAGTTGCGCAACTATTGCTCAACATTGTTTAGGATTTTTGGTGACACTTTCACCGACTAATTTCCCTAAATATGTTGGCACGTCTCCGTGCTCGATGACACGTAATACTTGACCTACTGACTTTTCCATGTAATTTTTACCTAGTCATAGAGTTAAAATTGACTTGGACATTCTGAATTTACACTTTCTGAAAAACATGTCATCAGCCACAAATCCAGACTTCTCCAACCTGGGGATGAAGCACAGGACTCAGTAAGTGGTGACCACAGCGTACCAGAGCTACCATCACTAGACAAATCTAATTAATTTCATCCAGATCTATTCAGCCGTTTTAGTGTGAAAGCATAAAAAACAAACAAACAAATAAAAAACAAACTCACTTTCGCATTTATAATACTAGTTAGGATGTAATGTTCAACATAATACAAATAAATAAATAATGTTAATCCTAAGTTTAATAATTTATTTATTTATTTTATTATTTATGTACACACAGTAAAATACATAGAGATACAACATAATTATAATATGAGTACAAAGGTACTGCTTATTTCTTAAGAAATTTCTTCCAGCAGACCTGCGAAAGGAGAAATATGAAAGAAATGTAGACAATAGTGTGTGAGAACAAGAAGAGAAAAAAAAATATTATAATAATAGAGATATATAAACATACTAATAATAAATAATAATATAATATATAATATAATGCGAAAGTGAGTTTAATTGTTTGTTTGTTACGCTTTTACGCTAAAACGGTTGAACGGATTTGTATGAAATTGGTGGCACATGAGTAGACCTTGACCTAGAGAAGGACATAAGCTACTTATTATCCTGGAATGCAGACGAAGTCGCGGCCAAAAGCTAGTTGATAATAAATATATGAAATGAAAGGAAGCCGACCCTAACATAGTTACACAATCATGATGATAGATTCTAGATAAACATTTTCATTGCAAAATTTCATGATTTGTTTCGTGAAATTTTGAAGATGATGAAATTAGAGCAAAAACATACCATGACGTGAAAAAATTGATAAAATCACATAAGTATCAATATGAAAATTGCGAAATAATTTTGTAATAATTATGTTTGCAGGTTTTTGCATGTTATCGGAGAGTGTGACGTGGATACCCCAAATAATTCGATGTTTGTTTAGTATACAAACCGAGTAATTTTGATATACTTAACTTTTAAGATATACTCATTTCGTAACGTGTTTCAATAAAAAAGGGTTCCAAAGCTTAATTTAATTTTGAATGAGCATTTTATTCATGAAAAAACTTTATGCACGAGTAAAAAATGATTCCATAAAAACATAACATGTAAAAAAATGCAAGTCTGTGGGTTCTCAAGGCAGTTCCTCTACCTGCAGGCAGCTTCTCAAGGCAGTTCTTCTACCGAAAAAGGATGTGAGATTTAATGTAAAACTTAGTCTGTTAAGTTATTCAGTACCTATCTATTTGTCATCCATATTGCTTTAATAAATAGGAGCTCGTAGCTAAGTTATAAGAGCCGCACAGATCGATCCATGAAGTTAAGCTACGCTTGCCGGTCTTGGTCCGTGGACCATGTTTACCTATCGAGACTCCTCCGTGCCTCGGAAAGCAAGCTCAGCCGTTGGTCCCGGCTGTCATTCGTGGATTTGTGACAGTCGTCCCGGGTCGTCAGAAGCTCGAAAGTTTGACAACCAGTCTTACCAAGGGGTATCGTATTGCCCCAGTTACTGGGTTGTGGAGGTCAGATAGGCAGTCGCTCCATGTAAAATACTGGTATTCAGCTGCATCCGGTTAGACTGGAGGATGACCCCAACATAGTTGGGAAAAGGTTAGGCATATTGATTGCTTTATAAATAGAATGACTTGGCAATCGCACGGAAGGCTTATTAACCAGGAGTGGACGTGTAAAATGATGATGACGAAAAAACCTTCTGTAGCGTCTTCCAGTCTCTAGGCACCGATATCAATACTTCTGATGATTTCATTGCTTGAATCATCATAAAATACGTATAATATTAAGTGTTATAGTTATCAACATTCAGTACATGGTACTTATCTTGCATGTCCTTAAGGTAATGCGCAAATTGTACTTCGAATACAGTCAGTAACAAAAGTAAGTATGTACAATTTTTGATATTTCAGGTTTTTTCTGTTTTTTTCAATAAAGTTTAAAAAGCAGGAATGTTTCAGCCGCTAAAACGTTAAAATACTTGGGTTTTATACCTTATTGGAGTATTGTATGAACTAAACTTAACTCCTTCCGCAAAACATAAGAATCATTTTTTTTAAATATATTTCTAGAACATAGGTACCTAAAGAAAACTACAGATTGTTATATGTATAAATTTAATGGAAGCTCCGTCGAGTCTGTTCGTCGCGTATTCCGCAGAGCCTATGGACTAATATCTTAAATCAGTTGGTCCTGCCTGTCATGACTTACGGAGCCGAAACGTGGAAACTCACGGTACGGTTGGTTCATAAATTCAAGGTCACTCAGCGATCTATGAAACGAGCTATGCTTGGAGTATCTCTGAGAGATAGAATCCGGAATGAGGTAATCCGGCAGAGAACAAGAGTTGTTGACATAGCTCATAGAATAAGCAAGCTGAAGTGGCAATGGGCCGGCTATATTAGCCGTAGAACCGATGACCGTTGAGGTAGACGTGTTCTTGAGTGGAGACCACGAATCGGCAAACGCAAGGTAGGACGCCCTCAGGCAGATGGAGCGACGATCTTCGCAGGGTGACTGGCAGCAGCTGGGTGAGAGCTGCCGAGAATTGAGCTGAATGGCGGGCAATTGGAAAGGCCTATGTCCAGCAGTGGACTGCTATAGGCTGATGATGACGATGAAAGCTAAGTCTTATCTTCTAATTAATTAGTAATAAAAAACAATTAAATCATTCATAAATATTACATTTAAAAATATCACATTAAATTACATTGTAACTTGTAACCAACACCAGTTTTAAGTTTTCTTTACTAAATATTACGGGCACGGATTCGCTGTGGTCTGAAATAATGGTTTAATATAATTAATATATCGACAAAAAATTTAATTAAAACACTGATAACTTACATTTTTCCCTAATTTATTTTCGAAATTCCAAAATGTTCATCATTTTCCGCTGATGACTGTACATTATCAGTTTGGTATAAATACTTCCCTCTCGCCATTTCCAGCCAGTCTGTATTTATAGAAGGAAGAGTACACACATAATACATACGGTATCACTAGTTCACATATCATTGTAATTAGTTCGAAACTCGAATTCAAAAATTAACTAACAAAAAAGTATAATCAATGGAAGAGAGTTGTTCACGATTGCGAAAACCTCATTTGTCGCATTTGCGTTGGTCGAGTTAGCAAGAAATTTTTGCCACACCCAAGGGGAACAACAACGATGAGTAGAAAACAAGATGAATTACCAAGGTGGGATCCAGGCGAATCAACTTTACCCCGGAAAAGACTTCAGAGTAAGTTTTTGAACAGTACTGTTTAATTAACTTAGATTGCATATTTTTGTGAACGATTACGTGATATCGAAACTATAATTCTGAAAGGGGGTTTACAAAACTAGTAGCGTATATAATTAGTTATTGGATAAAAACTATTAATAATTTAAACAAAGTATAATAGAAGTGTCGCGTTAAAAGAAAATGTTGTTTCGCATTTGTTAAAAATAGATATAAATGTTTCGCAAAAGTGAATAATAACAACATCCGACAATTAAATGTCACACTAATGCCCTTATAATTGGGAATTCCCTGGTAGAGTAGCCATCATGTTACAGACACTCTCAGCAACTTACAATATACCTAATAATAATCCTTACATATTATAAAACAAAGTCTTCCGCCGCTTCTATCTGTCGTCCTGTTCGCGATAAACTCAAAAACTTCTACACCGAGTTTCATGCTGTTTTCACCAATGAAAGGAGTGGTTCTCGAGTAACGTTTTAGTTTATAATAACCGTCATCCACGCGGGTGAAGTCGCGGGCATCAGCTAGTAAATAAATAAAAGACATTGTCAGTTTTTGTGTTAAATCGTAATCCAGGGGCCTACCGGGCTTGCGGACGGCGAGCAACGGGCAGCTCGCCGTCCGATAAGGACCAGGCCCGGGTCGATGGCGCGTCGTGTTCCACGCGCGCCTCAAAGAGATGTCAGCAAAATTGACGGGGTCCGGTAGGACCGATGCCTGCCAAGGTTGCGGGAAAGTCCGAAAGGGATACCGGGACCTTGGCAACAGGCAAATGAAGGAACACGGGTGGGTTTTAGTCAGTAAAAGTCTGACACGCCCTTCCGCTCCGCCCAGAGCGGGAGAAGTCAATGGATGATTTCCCAACCTCAAAAAAAAAAAAAAAGGGGCCTACCACCACCGCTTACAGCATTACTAATTTAATCTCACGTCACGGGGGAAAGAGATGGAGCTTTACGTCCTGTAGAGCTTTATCACTTTCCTACACTGAAGTAATATTAAAATAATACTGCTGTAATCGGTGGTGGTAGGCCCCCAGGTCAGCGAAATCATATCTACACAAATGCGGAATGATTTACGAAATTGATCAGTATACAATATTTTTTTTTAATAAAAATAAAATTAGGAATCAGTTAACAATTTTTAAATATTATGTTACATAATTATTAATATTAATTTAAGAAATTATAAGATAATATAAAGCAATTGATTTTGAATTTCCTTCAATTACCTTTCGAGAGTGATAGAAAATTTGGGAGATTTAGTCTACATGTGACAAGCCACACAATTTAACAGTCACAATTCTGAAAACAGTTAAATTATGGGAATAAAATTAAGGTCCCAAATTAAGATAGCATCGCTAAAGTTTCAAGAATTTTCCTTGATACTTCAGTAGCGATGGAAACATGGCTAATTCACACAGTGCAAACGGCCTAAATGATTTAATTTCCTTTTTTTTTTTGCCTTAGTTATTTTAGAGGCAACAACAACTATTATTTAACTATTATTAAACTACTACTACACTAATACTATTATTATTATTTCAACTATTATTTTGTGATAGGTAAGTTATTTTTGTCACTACAGTATCAATACACCTAAGTCTTCTACCTCAATGGAAATCTGAAATTCAGTGATAGAGGTGAGAAGCATTAAATTTTACACAAAGAAGGTTAGCAGTAAGGAACGATTTTTGAAAGTTCATCCCCTCCTCATCATCTGCCTAGCCTTTTCCCAACTATGTTGGGGTCGGCTTCCAGTCTAACTGGATGCAGCTGAATACCAGTATTTTACATGGAGCGACTGCATATCTGACCTCCACAACCCGGTAACTGAATAATACGATACCCCTTGGTAAGACTGGTTGTCAGACTTTCGGGCTTCTGACGACCCGTAATGACTCTCTAAGATCCACGAATGACAGCCGGGACCAACGGCTTAACGTGTTTTCCGAGGCACGGAGGAGTCTCGATATGTAAAGATGATCACCCATCCACAGACCAACCTCGGCAAGCGTAGTTTAACTTGATGGAGCGATCCATGCGCTTTTTAAAAAAAATTTTTGATTGTTTGTAATCTCCCCTTAAGGGTTTAAATATAGGATGACAGTTTGTATGGAAGTTTGACATTTTGCCGATGGGAAATCCCATCGGGCGTATAACTCGTTTTTTTTTAAACTTCAACGGTGAATCTCTTCGCCTGCATCCTGATGGTAAGTGATGATCAGGCCAAAGGTGAAAGCGAGTTTCATCCGGAATCCTCAACCACAGAGGAACTGGGTATTACCTCTAACGCCGAAATACAACAACGCTGTTAACATTGTTGTTATGGCGACAGGCTTCGATAAGATGGTGGCAGCTAGCCAGGCGGACTTAGAACAAGCCCTACCACCAACCTAATATATAAATTATCATTGATAAGGATATAAATAATTGCTTGAGTGAAACCTCTATGATAAACCGACCTGCATCGATCGCGTCGACTTTGTTGTCAAATTCTGGGCCAATCCAATTTAGATTGTAATGGACATGCGAATAAGAAGGCAACCGATTTCTGAAAAAAAAAATCGTTTAAAACTGTGTGTGTGAATGTGTTCGCTATAAATTGGCATTTGGTGGTTGGTTTAGTAGTATTTTGAGCTTACACCTTGACAAATGACCGATAAATACTGTACGGAACCGAACATTACTAACTTACTGAACTTAATGCCCCCTGTTAATTTGCGGAGGGCTGTCCCTTACACCCTGTATTAAAAAAAAAACACAATGAGAAATGTTTAACTGTGTGGTGAAGTGCAAAATGTAGGAATGTATTGCCAAAGTCCATTTCTGCTGCCAAGCAGAGTCTAAAAGTTTATCTTTATTGCCAGCACAGATTACAATTTTATTGAGATTATGGCAGCGTGCGATTTCAGATGTATTACAGATATCTATGGGTGGCTGTGATTTCTTCCCATCATCAGAGACAGTTGTTCTTTTGCCATTCACTTAAAACAAATATTTTTCTCGCAGACTTGCACATGGAGGCGTATGTGTACCAACAAGCAACGAACCTTCTGCCTCCTCTCGAGACACCCCAGCCCGAGCCTGCCCAGCCTCCAGCAGACATTGGGATAGCTAAATGGCCTGCATTTAATTATTTAAGTGCAGTGAAAAAAAGGCCAAAAAAAAAATTCTCGACCTCCGAGGACAGCACTGCCTCCCCGCAACGCTCCTCCGCGTAACAACGCGCCCAAATACCCAGAACCAGAAGCTCATTTATGCTAACCATCATTCTGCAACGAAAAACAAAGAAAATAAACGCATGAACTTCCGAGTCATGCCTTTTGAATAAAGTGTACGTTCACACAAGCGTCCGGCAACCATGGTAGCCCCAAAATTGTGTGATTAACCACTACACTCGGGCATTTGAGTGCCTAAGGAAACGAGAAAACTGAACAGAGAAGTTACCTAATGAATGGAGTAATCATAAGTACTTACATGGCCATCAAGCTAAGATTAGAAACTAAGGTTTAAACTTGGGCTTACAGACAGTTCTAAGTCAGTTCTTATCGCGCGCCGCGCACTTCATTTGTTAGCTCCTCTGTGCCAATTATTTTACAAATCGCTAATCAGTATTTTGGTACCAAAGCAAAAAATTACTAAGTCATTACTGTAAAGTGGTATTTATTTATTTTGTATTAAAATTTAGTCAATGTAACATATTAATGTTTACATTTAAAATATACCCAATCAATCCCAAATTGATTTCTAAATTCCAAAAAAACTCAGTTTGTATGTTGTACTGTTGAACAACAACTGTTTGTATGTTCGCAAAAACTTAGGACTTTTCAAAATAAGAAGCGATTTCCATAATATAAAATACACTTATTAGACATGAAATTGCCATACCTTTAGATTAACTTAAACAAGCAAGTCGTTTCTAATAAACAGTATCCGCTTTTATAACAAGTTGCCAAAGTCTGTTACAGAACTTAGCGATGGAAAGTTCAAAACCCACATCAAACGTGTCCTTATCAAAAAAGCATATTATAAGATTAAAGACTACGTTGAAGATAAGGAAGTTTGGCAATAATTCTGCAATAATTCAGCATTAATTCTTCCCTGGTACCTTATAAACGGCATAATTATGTAAGAGTCTATTAACTGCTCCCAAATTACCATGTTTATTTTCTTTACATTCATCCTTGAAATAATCATTGTATTTGTCATTATATACCTCCAATTTAATTTTAACTGTTAGTGGCTTTTGTGGCCATGATCATAATTATTCAATTTGTTACAGTTGTAATAGCGATCACGTCATTTGGTTTAAATAGGTATTTTTTTATTTGTCTTTTATATAGATTCTTTTCTATTTTGTGAATGTGAGAACGTTGTAGGTTTATTGGACTGTAGATTTATTGAACATCTTCTATTTTGTTAAGTACCTGGTACTTACTTGTTGAAAGGCCCACATTATCCTCTCATGCCTACTAACACTGTAATTTGAAAATATTATAAAAGCCAATTATTTTTAAAAGAGTAACCGTGGAGTTTCTTGCCGGCTCTTCTCCATAGGAAACAACCAATTGGAACCGTGCACCTAGCTTCTGACGTTTCATAAGTGCATGTAAAATCAAAATATTTTATTTCACATAAACTTACATGGTTTATGTGAAATAAAGTATTTTGATTTTGATGCTAACTGTACCGCCGCTTTCTGGATATCTAGAGATTTTTTGTGTGTAGATTATTAGGTTAAAAAGTTACGTTTTGTAGGGTTAAAGATAGATAGTTATATCTCTGCAACTACAACATTGTCATGTAGTTTACATTTAAATATTATTAAAATTGTTTAAAAAATTAATTATTTATTTATTTAATACTTTATGCACACAAATGTTCAGAGGCGGACTTAATGTCATAGGCATTTTCTAAATTAAATTATATAAAATACTTTACATATTGTTTTCTTTGAATGATAATTCATTGAATTATCTATATATCTTTATACTATACTAGCTGATGCCCGCGATTCCGCCCGCGTGGATGTCGGTTATTAACTATACTAAAACCATACTTGAGAACCACTCTATTCATTGGTGAAAACAGCATGAAAATCGGTGTAGTAGTTTTTGAGTTTATCGCGTACAGGAGGACAGACAGACGCGGCGGAGGACTTTGTTTTATAATATGTAAGGATAAGGATAAGGATTATTAAAGTCGTTTTTCGTGTCTGCCTGTGTGACCGCGCTGTTAGTCTAAACGACGCAACGAATTTTGATGAAAAACCGTGCGAAGTAGGGGCGTGTCACTATAACTTTAAAAAAGTAGCGAATTTTTTAACATTTTGAATTTTTTAACGTCAAAAGCACATAAGATGGCCCCCCAAAATGCTCGCTCATTACCACTTTCTAGTGTTTAGCTGCGAAGAACGGACGCAAAATACTAACAAGCAACACATCTGTCGGTTAAATTAGAAGAACTTGATTACAATAGTATGCAGAGTAATTAAGATTACAAAACAAAGATAAAAACAAAACATCATCATCATCTCCCTACCCTTGTCCCATGTCACTTGTGGTCGGCGCAATACGTTTTCTTCTTCCACTCTCCCCTGTCAACCGTCACGCTATCATTCACTCCCTTCTCTTTCATATCATTCCTGACACAATCCATCCATCTTTTCTTTGGCCTTCCTCTCCCACTCCATCCATCAACACTTATATTCATCACTTTTTTAGTCACATGCGTTTCCTCCCTCCTCATCACATGCTCATATCAGGCCAAACGATTACCTTTCAAGTTTTCTGTCACTGGCGCCACTTTTAAACTTCCCCTTATATACTCATTTCTTACTTTATCCATTTTCGTCACTCCACACATCCATCTCAACATTCTCATCTCCGCTACATGCATTCTTTTATCATCCGTCTTCTTCACGGCCCAGCATTCCGATCCATACAGTACGACAGGCCTTATAACGGACTTATAGATTTTCCCCTTTAACTTGAGGGGCATCCGTGGGTCGCAAGTTGTTCCTGTGACCTGTCGCCATTTCATCCACCTGAGTTGATCCGGCGAAACATTTACACAATTAAATAACTTGTAAAATAGAACACGCCAGCAAAAATAAGGACCCTTAAAAATTTGTGTTGCAACGAATAGTGTATACGGCTGGATTTGACACAAACGAGAAGGTCAGCTAAAGTTATTTTGAGCCAAAACTTGGTAATAATGTCTACTGGCTGCCGCCATGTTACCGATTTCTCTATCATTGGCAAAGCGCTGTTCAGTCTGCAGGTGACAAGCTTCATGACACACCCAAAAATAAAATAAAATTAAGAACATAAAATTAAAACATTTTCCCTGCAGAATTGGAGATGGAGGCTACCGTGTTCGAAAAGGCAACGAACCTACTGCCTCCTCTTGACCCGCCCCAGCCTTCTCTCGACCCTGCCCAGCCTCCGACGGAGATCTTAACAAGCGACAGGCCAGGCAGGATTGTTGGTGGTTTTTTGCCCGGCCAGTTGGAATTTAAAATAGATAAGGGCCTGGCTCCACGCACTAACGCGCCCAAAGAACCCAAACCTGAAACACATGTATGAACAGAGAAATTAATGAATTCAGTGATCACAAGCTGAGATTAGATTTGTAAATGTGGGAGTATACAAACAGTCAGGAGTCAATTCTGGTCTCGCGCCGCGCTCTTCATTTGTTAGCTACTCTGTGTCAATATTTTGTTCTAATAAGATTATAATATAATGAGTATTTTGATATCAAAGCAAAAAGTTAAATATTCAATGATGTAAAGTGAGATAAATAACATTATTTATTTGGTATTAAAAGTTAGTCAACTTAAAAAAAATATTATTATATTTAAAAAATACCTAATAAATTGATACCTAAATTCCAAAAAACGTATACTATTTTTATGTTGAATGTAGGTACCCGTGCTTTTTGAATATATCTTTCTTTATTGCTACCGACTTTAAAAAAGGAGGAGGTACTATGTTCGGATGATTGTTTTTGTTTTTTTTTTTAATGTATTTTCACCGATTACTCCGCCGTTTGTGAACCGATTTTTATTACTAGCAATTGCCCACGCATAGAGATACATACTATAATTAAATCTCTTTGCCCACGGTTTCGCACCCGTCGAGGTCGGAAAAAATCCCATGGGAACGTACCTACAATGTCCTGACCCAGGTCATGGTCTACCCATGTGCCGAATTTCATGCGAATCCGTTAAACCGTTTTTAGCGTGAAAGTGTCACAAACAAACATTGTACTCACTTTTGCATTTAGAATATTTAGTAAGGATTTTCTTTTAAAGTGTTTTATTGTGCTCATTGAGCCCTTCCATTTGATACCCAACATGGTACGATTAAACAATTTTTTTTTTAAGTTCCTGACTTTATGTCCTCCAGATGGCGCCATTTTTATTATATTTAATGTGACGTCACATAGCCTATAACCAGCGGACGATCAAGACGCTTCCAACGATATCTCATTTGTCAAATTGTGATGAGTGGTTTAGAAGATAGAAGGGAACAGATGAACATACTTACTTACATACATGCTTACATACATACCGGTCAAAATCATAACCCTCCTTTTTCTTCGCCGTAGTCGGGTAAAAATCTGGAGTCACACGTAATCTGTTCGCTTTATGCCCTAACACATGTGACTCCGGATTTTTAATTTGTCTGTATGTGCTGTCTTGTTTATACCTTTTTAGTCGTAGTTGGGTTTTAGTTTTTATTACTTTAATTTTTTTTCTATCTTTCACATTATCTGCCTAGCCTTTTCCCAACTATATTGGGGTCGGCTTCAAGTCATACGGGATGCAGCTGAATACATGTATTTTACATGGAGCGCCTGCCTATCTGACATCTACAACCCAGTATCTGGGTAATACGATACCCCTTGGTAAGACTGGTTGTCAGACTTTCGGGCTTCTGACGACCCGTAACGACTGTCAAAGATCAACGAATGACAGCTGGGACCAACGGCTTAACGTACTTTCCGAGCCACGGAGGAGTCTCGATATGTAAAGATGGTCACCCATCCACTGACTAATCCCGGCAAGTGTAGCTTAACCTGACGGATCGACCCGTGCGGCTGTTATTACTTAGCCACGAGCTCCTTTCACATTAATGAGTAGTAAATGCCGCGTTACCTAAGCATTCATATGACCTTTTGTCTCACTATAGTCGCTATGCAAAACAGTCCGTCAAATACATTAACCTTCTGCTTAAAGTCAAGGTTAACTTCTACCTTCTGTATAACCACACATTTTTTGCCATTTAAACGTCTCTTTGTTGGAGTATAGCAAAAACAAATCGATCCTACTGCAACACTTGCACTGTAGTCGTTCTCTTTCTAACTCATAAATATTTTTTATATAGTCCGAGCCCGCCCTTACCACTTGACTGAAATCCTTACTTGCTCATAGAGACTGAACTATACTTTGAGCCTTGTGTGGGATCAAACGTCTCTCATAATACTAGTAAAGCACACCTTCCAATCTATAAAGAAAAGGATAATAAACGTATTATTGAAATCCTTAAAACAGTGTTTCCTTTGGTGTCCAACCATTAACCCTAACACTCTTAACTTTAAGCAACGTTCATAAATAATCCTCTCTATACATTCATTTAGGTGTCGCCTAGTGTAAGTGAGACGGGCATGAGAAGCCCAATCCTGATATTATGTAATCATAATCATCTCATCTACCTACGGGTTGTTCCAAAAGTACCTGGTGAAAATGTAAACAAATGGATCAGAAAACGTAGTCGATGCTAATTTATAGTGCCACTTACAAAATAAAGGCTCTGATTTGATTACTTGAATACTTAAATATACCGAAATTCTCATTTTAAATCACCTTATAGATGGTTAATTGACCGAGCGAGCGAAGCGTCTCTGTTGACCGAGCGAGCTAAGCGACTCTGTTGACCGAGCAAGCTAAGCGAGCGAAGCGTTTCTGCAGCAAGTCGGGCAAAATTTGCGAGTTTGTCAGTTTGTACGTACTCGTCTACAGGTCGTATTTTACAACTGATCTGAACGAAATTTGGTGTACAAGTTTAACGATTTTTTTGTAATTTTAGTCGTCGGAGATTTTCGATTGCAGGAGGATCCTCCAAAATGGCGCAAAAAGCCCGCTATTCATGTTGTGCATTAAAACTTAAAAAAATACTGTATTTTAAAGATATCGTCATTTTAATCACACGAGCCGTTTTCGCGCGAGACCACACAGAAGTCACGTGACAGATAAAGCCAGTGCGCCAAAATGGCCGCGGCTGATAAATAAAAAATACTTATCTGTCAGTCGCAATTATCCGCAATTTTCAACCAGTATTTTTTTATTCAAGGAAGAGGACAGACGTACACATAGGAATTAGCTTGCTGAAACCTCTATTTTAAATTGAAATTCGTTCAATAATTCAAAAAACCAGGAGAACATTATAAATCAAATGACTCTATAGTTGTTTTTGACTGCGTAAAACATTTTTACTGCATACATTGCCAAGATTAGCGAGACGATGACCGAAGAAGATGAAGTCCTAAGACTGAATTCGGGTGACGGAATGTTAACCCGCAAAAGATTTTAAAGTAAGTTAAAAAATATATATTTTGTGATCTAAGTAATTAATTATTTTATTAGATACTAGCTTTTGCCCGCGGCTTCGGAAAATATCCCGTACTACCGCGTACACGGCACGTACTACCGCGATTAGAAGTATCTTTTATGTTAATTCAGGTAAACAATGTATGTATTAAATCCGTAGGACCATCGAAGAAGTTGATATCTATGCACCGTAAGGACTATTTCTGCTTGCAGCGCTCGGCCATTATAGAACCGGGGCGGTAACAGATGTGGTCATCGTGCTCACGGGATTTTGTTTTGAAACTGCTAAGATATGACGTTCTTCGATAATATAGGCGGCACGGCATGGCAAGGTATTTTTAGGCGACAAATAAAAACACAACCTAATTGTAAGGACATAAAGTTGAAATTTCAATGGTGATGCCTAAGGACGTCGCGGCATGCCTAAGGATACTGCTGCACCTTTGTCGTTCAAATTTCAATTTTGTTGTCATAGTATTAAGTTATATTTCTATTGGTCGCATAAAATTCCCTTGCCGTGCCTAGCCGCCAGTGGGCGCCGGCCCTAAAGCTCCCAGTTAGCATGATTTTCTCCGACAGTAGTTTTAGAGTTTATCGCGTACAGACAGACATACGTGGCGGGGGGACTGTTTTATAATACTTATGAAGTGATTTGTTTGTTTTTATTACATTCTTACGAGCTTCTACATAATTTGACTAGCAATGTTTGTTTTTAATTTTAATGGCTATAAACCTACCGGTACTATTAGAGATTTATCGTAGGTACAGTTTTGCATTTATAAAAACAAAAACCGTGTTATATTTTCGCAGTAGATGGTGTATGAAAAGATACACCGTATAATGTACTGCAGCAAAGCTTTGAAAGTAGATCTTTTTATTAAACCCGCTCGGGGGACTGTCATTACCAGTGATCGGAATAGGTAGAGCTAATTTACCTAAAGTTCGAAAAAGAACAGAGACAAAGTGGAGACGCCTTACGACAAAATATTTTTTCGGGACTAATGTCCCGGGTTTCAGAACATTACTTAAGTACAACTAAAATTAATAAAGTAAAACAACTATCGAATTAATTTCCTGTTTCTGTTTAAAAAAAAAAGTATGCACGATTTCTATTGTTTAAAAAAAATTAAGGTAATCTCCTAATAATCTAATATTCGTTTGAACGATGTAAGTAAGCGCAGAAGCTAATGTTATTTACATAACAGTTTTAATAATAATTTATGTGATGTCCCGAAATCCCGACATTAGTCCCGAAAAAATATTTTAGTCGTAAGGAAGTCTCCACTTTTTTTGTCTCTGTTCTTTGAACTTTAGGTAGATTAGCTCTACCTATTCCGATCACTGGTCATTAATCTATCAATTTTTTTAATGTTACCAACCAAATTGTTTCGCCAACCAATGTAAAATAAATCATTTTCTTTTCAGACTTGAAGATGGCAGCGAAGGTGTACGAACAGGCAACGAACTTGGAGCCTCCTCTGGAGCCTCCTCAGCCCCCACCTATGCCGACGGAGCCTGGGCTACCTCAGCCTTCTACCGGTAGTGGTTGGAAGACTTTTTCTTGTGCTGCACGTCCAGACCCAAACAGAATGCGCTTGGTCCGAGTTCGAAAACGCACTTCCGCCCCTGTCACGCGCAAAGATCAAGCAGAAACCAAGAAAAAAAAAAAAAAAAAGTGGAGCGCTCGTTTCGTAGAAAAGATTAAGGTCTAAACAGCGAAATGAAGAACTAATCCTACTAATATTATAAATGTGAAAGTTTGTATGTTTGTGTTTTTTTATGAGTTTATTATGCTTTTACTTACTTTTACTGAATAACTAGCTTCCGCCCGCGGCTTCGCCCGCGTGGTATGTTAATAAAAAGTAGCCTATGTCCTTTCTCAGGCTCTAGACTATCTGTGTATGTCATACGTCATAGTAGCTTTATGCATGCAAAGTCTCAGCCCGATCGGTTTAAAATTGACAAAGTTTCATACAAACTTTCATCCCCTATTTTATCCCCTTGGGGGTAGAATGAATCAAAATCCTTTCTTAGCGGATACCTACGTCATAACATCTACCTGCAGGCCAAATTTTAGCCCGATCCGTCCAGTGGTTTGGGCTGTGCGTTGATAGATCACTATGTCAGTCAGTCAGTCACCTTTGAGTTATATATATTTAGATTTACTTAGGTACTACGCCAATTTCAATAAAATAAATAAGTAGTAAATGGCCCGTTAAGCATTCATTTGATTTTCTGTCTCATTATAGTCGCCATGCAAAAATAAATTTACTGCTTAATGTTAAGATACTTCTAACTTCTGTATAACCATAATTTTTTTGACTTTTAAACGTCTCTTTTCTTTAAGTAAAACGTTCATAAATAAGCTGGTCTAGGCATTCATATGCCTACCGGCTGCAGGCTTTGAGAGTAGTTCTTAAGGCAGCCACAGGAAAGTCCGGATAAGAAGTCATGATTTCAATAATCAACTTCGAGATGCCATAGACAAAAAAAAAAAAAACATTTTCCTAGTGTAAATGAAAACGAGCATGCATGAGTTTGATGAAATAGAGGCCAATTCTGCTATCATTTTTAAAATTTACTTTTTTTGCAATTATTGTGTCCCATTGCTGGGCAAAGGCCTCCCCTTTTTCCTTCCAAATCTTAGGGAGTAAGTATTTTCTAAATAATCGGATTTCTTCCAAATTTCACGGCGGGTGAAACCGCGGGGCATGCATGGTAATTACATACGTTAACGAAAACATATTAATAACTGAAAAGAGAAAAAAATACGTTTTTGCATTCGGAATTTTTGTTTTTTAATTATTTTTTTTTGTTTAACCTTTTTAGTTTTATTAATAAATATATTTCGAATTTATTAATTACTTGCTTTTATTTGATGCCAATATTATTAAAAGTAATTTATTTAAAAAAAAAAACATTCCTTTCCCTTTTTTGTACTTGCAGATGAAAATATATTATAAAAATTATATAGCCTATGTCACTCCTACAATTAAGACGAATCTAACGACACCTCGTATTTATCCATCAAGCTGTTTAGGGTACAGAGCGTACCAAAGAAATAGACATACATACATACTCTCGAAAAACATTACCCTCCTTCTGGGGCAGTTGGGTAAAAAACCGCAAAAGATTAGTACAACATGGTTGGTCTAGTTTCTCAAAATAGCTTGTTACAGGAAACAATTATTAACTAAACCTAACATAGCAATATGTTAGTTAGTTATTAAATTCCTGTTATTGTTGTTGTGTGATCATAATAATATAATGATTAGGTATACACCAATAGCTTTAAATGGGACTGCGTTCGCTTCCATTGGTGCATTTTTTTTATTTTTATCTCTATGTATATTTGAACGTAAACAGTCGTAACATTCGTCAACAGTCGTAAACAGTCGTTACGGGTCGTCAGAAGCCCGAAAGTCTGACAACCAGTCTTACCAAGGGGTATCGTATTACCCAGTTACTGGGTTGTGGAGGTCAGATAGGCAGTCGCTCCATATAGAATACTGGTATTCAGCTGCATCCGGTTAGACTGGAAGCCGACCCCAACATAGTTGGGAAAAGGCTAGGCAGATTTATTGATATTTGAACGTAAACGAGGCAAAATGAGTATGTAAGGACCTTAAAAACTTGCTTAAGAAAATTTGAATTTTGCGGGCTTTCTGGCTCTACAAAAATCACCCTTACAGCAACGACATAAAGGCACTGCCTGTTTTAAGGGTCCGTACCCAAAGGCTAAAACGGGACCCTATTACTAAGACTCCGCTGTCTGTCTGTCCGTCTGTCACCAGGCTGTATCTCCGTGATAGTTAGACAGCTGAAATTTTCACAGATGACGTATTTCTGTTGCCGCTACAACAACAAATACTAAAAAACAGAATAAAATACATATTTAAGGGGGGCTCCCATACAACAAACGTGGTTTATTTGCCGTTTTTACAGATAATGGTACGGAACCCTTCGTGCACGAGTCCGACTTGCACTTGGCCGGTTTTTTACCACTGGTATGCGTGGGTGACTGTACGTGTTATCACTTACTTACGTACCACTTACGTACTTTTCGGGGTTACTGCTAAATCTAGGTCATCTGACAGTTCCGTATACAACGGTATATTGATATAGTCATCGGTGATGAGTTGATGACCTACAGGTATCTACTATTTCCGTAGTCGTCAGTGCCCTGCATTACCTGACCCCCTGTACCCCTCTTTTTCTTAGTAAGAGGGCTCAGGTAATGATGGACACTGGTTGTATCTACTCATAGGGCATGCCCTACTTTTTGTACAAGGTGAAGATTGTCCATTTATATTGATTACTAATTACTCACCCTTACAAGGTTGTACTATTTTATGTTTGTACATCATTTTATAGGTTCCTTGACGTAAATGATTGTACTTTGGTAAGGGCATCAGTAGTAGTACAGAACCTTGAATGACTGCATTCAAGGTTCGATAAAATTCTACTTAGATGCCTAAATAAGAGGAGCTCGTGGGTAAGTAATAACAGCCGCACGGGTTGATCCACCAGGTAAAGCTACGGTTGCCGGGGTTGGTCCGTGGATGGGTGACCATCTTTACATACTGAGACTCCTCCGTGTCTCAGAAAGTACGCTAAGCCGTTGGTCCCGGCTGTCATTTGTGGATCTTTGACAGTCGTTACGGGTGAAGCCCGAAAGTCTGATAACCAGTCTTACCAAGGGGTATCGTAATAGCCCAGTTACTGGGTTGTGGAGGTCAGATAAGTAGTTGCTCCATGTAAAATACTGATACCCTGGTTACATGGGACTTAAAGATAGCTGGCGAAATGTGGGTGTAATATAGGTACACCTCTGCTAATCCCTATGGGGGTTTAGCAGAGGCAAACCTACAGGCGTGATGTTATGTTATAAAGATGCGCAGTGTTTTTTCTTACTATGTCGACGGTGTACTATGTGGCTGCTAGCGCAATTGCTTGTTAAGGATTTTGGGTTCGACCAAGGTCAAGAAAAGTGTTCTTTATGATTTTGATGTTAGAAAATTCTCAAGTCTTGGGTACCAAATGACTATTTGTTCCCCCCCTTTTGTACGGAGCTCGGCCATGTCTGCTTCAGAAGCGGTAGTCGTTGGGAGACAATGAGGTTATGATGCGGAAACCATAAATAGGCATCGGTAGCTGGATGATAGATTTGATGAAAGAATACAAGATGAATTTAATTAAAAGGGATTCAGAAGAACACACGTATTACCCGAACAGTTGATAGCGCAAGAGATAGTCAACAAAAGAAGAAAGTGGCAGCAGACGATTGCGTTTCGTTTACTTTTCTAACACTGGATGTCTAAATTTTCAGCATATCGCAGACCACTGTTGGATAGAGGCGTCTGCCAAGTTTTGCCACAACTATAGTTACCAAAATCACCAAAATCCGTGGTTTAAAAACCGTTTTAAATTTGTTTAACATGGTTTTTAAATCTCGGATACTGGTTTAAAACGGTTTATTTACACCAATTGCCACAACGCTATCTACGCCTTCCGCGAATGTTATACTGAATTTCGACAGATAATTATTTCGACACGGTCCCAATTTCGACTTCTCATTGCTTCGACAGAACATATCTGGCAGCGGTCGTCGATTCATCTAGCTAAGGGGCATTCCACGCTGTGCTTGCCGATACGTAGTCTCCACTCGGAAAACCATGACTTTATCTTAATTGTTTCTCTGAATTTACACTACACACCTTTTACTTTCAAATATTAATGTAAAGTACTCTCTTTATCTTGATAATCAAAGAAATCGGTCATGCCCCATAGAAATCTCTTCAGCATAACTTTAATTGACGGCAATTAATGACTGACCACATCCAGCCAATTTCTCTGTGACACACACGATAAATGTGCCTGTCTCTTTCATTCTTTCGTTAATTTGAATTGGTCCTCTCGCTTCCGCGAATTTATCTTACAGAAAAAAGACGTCACTGACCTCAATACTCGCTTGGACAGTTTCACGTAGTACTGGAGCATAGTGCTGTATTGAATTATACACTTTGTCGAGTCGCTATATGGTCGGTTTTCAATTGTCGAAACCGTGGCTCTTCTTTCGAAGTGAATATAGCTATCAGTCGCAAAATGTTCAGTTGCTCTGTCAGTTGGCCATCGAACGCTGTTTTGAATACAGTTCATTGTTTTAATTTTTAAATATCGTATGTTTAATTATTTTTCAAATTGGTGTTGTTGAGCTGTGTAGTTCTGTTTTTTAGTCTGGATTTTGTTGCCGTTACCTACCTCTTTTGTAAGTTTTATTTATATTATTTTTATTTTTAGTCTGCGCGGGAGTCTTTTTCCTTGTAACATCTGTTCTGTTTTTGGGTGTTTTTTTTCTTTTTCTTCATTAAGTAATTATTATTTTTATATCTTTACATAATATTTATTACGACGATAAAAGGGCTTAAACAAGGGTTTATAATACCTTTTACATTTATTTCAAGTGATCTTTCAACAAGTCTCAATAACTTAAGAATAGGAAAAATAGATATCTATGAAGGAAAATAACAACATTAATATTATGTAGGTAATACTTACACGTCACAGAATTAGGTACATGCCATAGGTACCTGTTGTTATACCTACATACCTAATACCTTGTTATCAAGTGCACCTGATCTAAATCTTCGGGCATATTTTTATTAAACAGCAGTCTGTGTTGACCAGCTGTTTTCGATATCAGAAGCCATAACAATCCAACATTTATGTTTAATTGATTATTAGTTTATTGACATTACAATTTCGATTTAGACAATGAACAATGCGTGTCCAAGATCGGCCATTGTGTAAAAGCTGTAAAAGTTGGCTGAAATTTAATGAGTCAGTGTTTAAGTTTACACTTAGTACTATAGCTGAAATACAAATGAAGTCATACAGTATTATTATTAATAATAGTAGGTAATAAGTGCACTATTGAAAGTGACATTATTGATTATAATTGATCTTTTATTGGTTATAATAATGGTTGAGCTGGATGGTGCTGATCCACGTGTCATGTTCGTGAACGGGTGCCGTCAGTTGAGACTGGTCATCTCTTATCTGCCAGGGCTTATTTTTAATCTTATATTTTGATTATTTTTTGTTCGACATTGTTCTTACATATTATTATAGAAGCACCAAAAATACTCTACCCAGGATTTTGTAATAACTATAATATACATTTTAAAATAAGTTTCCTTGGAGTTTCTTGCCCGTTCTTCTCCATAGAGATCTATGATTTGGAATGGGCAACTAGCTTCAACTTTTTGACTAACTTACCGACTCTTTGGCAATTCAAAAGTGCCTGTAAATGGTTTAATTGAAATAACTGCTTTGAGTTTGAGTTTGATAACTGCGTAGCCTTGATTGGATAAGTCGTTATCGCACAAAAAACTTATTAATAGACTGAAACCGTTCATGACACGGTGTCTTAAAGATCAATACTAGCTATTGCCAGCGACTTCGCCCGCGTGAACGGGTCAGAGGGCCTAGACAAGTGACAATCGCTTCGAAAGCGTTTCGTATTTCTACAACGACTACAGTCCTATACATTTTTGCCTTTTCTATCATCGTTATCGCTGATGGAATGTCACTTTGTCTAGGGCCTCAGATTATCTCACGAGAACGTACTGCCAGGATAAAAAGTATCCTAAGTCCTTAAGCAGGTCATGGTCTATCCGTGTGTCACTGTTTTTGCGTGCTGGAGTAACAAACACAAACTTTCACATATACATTTGTAGGATTATTAAAAAGAGTGAAAATGGAGTTTCTTGCCCGTTCTTCTCCATAAGAACCTACAACACTTTATAATGGACAGCTAGAATGCGTACAAGATAAGTCTGCGCGTGACTGTTAATAATTAATCATTAAGTACTAATTTTAATAATTCTATACTTAATTTGACCATTCATATGTCGCAGATTATAAAATTTTAGCGGTAATAGTCTCTCAATTGATTATTGTAGTACTAAGGTGAGGGTAAACTCGTAACGCTCTCACTAGAGTGGGGCGGCACGTGGACAGAGTCGTGTTAAGGGAAGTGGTTGAACAACGAGGCAGTCTTGTGAGGCCAACAAACGAATGCAGACCTTCACTTCTCCTAAGCGAAACTGTCGGTTTGCCCGAACGTAGAAAGTAATGCGTGAACATTATTAGTATTGTGCCTACTGTGATAATTATTCTGAAAGTGAAATACTAACTCATTTGCTGTATCATCGTGTTTTATTGCAAACCTGCACTATCGCTCAGCCATCGCTGACGCCGTCATATATAAACGACAAGACGGCGGCATACTTATTAGTTCCGATTTCAAACATTTTAAATTACAGTTGAATACAATAATATTTAATCACAGTAAATAGGACATTCCGGTTGACCTATATATGATAGTTTGACAGTTAATGAGTAAACTCATAAAACTGATATGGTAAGAGCACAGTATACATAAGTAACAGTATTATGCTACATAGAAAACGCCTTCGAAATCTCAGTGTATACGCAACAGTATCCAGTGCAGCTACAGCGGGCCATAAAAATTATTTCAAGGTCACTGCAGAGATATAATACTGTTATTTTATTATACTGTGGTGCGGTAAGCCGCACTTCAGTGGTAACAAAACCAGTGTAGGTACTTACTGTAAAGGTTGCCTGTAGCTAATTACATTACACACAAGTAGGTAAATAACTACTTGTGTGTAATGTTTTTATTCGACCAAATCACAGTAAAACATGCAAACTTAACTCGTTCAAATCGAGTGTATCAATCAATTATCTATAATTGCAAGTCTTCCAGTAGAAAACTGATAAAACGGTTACATACAGCTGATAACGCTGGGACTGGTCACTGTTCATGCGATAACGATATTGCATAAATCACTTAAATAGTTCCAGAGTGAGACAATGTCTACACATCAAGCTACATTTCCAGTTTATGCTGATCTCGCATTGTATAGGATTTCCGTACAATACGAGGTTAGCTTATACTGAAAATGTATAGCTTGATGTGTAGACATGTGTACATGTTACCCAGTGGGCCAATAACTGGGTTACAGAAGACAGGCAGTCATCATCTGCCCTGCCTTTTCCCGAATATGTTGGGGTCGGCTTCGAGTCTAACCGGATGCAGCTGAATATCAGTATTTTACATGAAGTGACTTTGTATCTGACCTCCACAACCCAGTGACTGGATAACACGATAACCATTTGGTAAGACTTCTAAACACCTGTAACGTCTGTCAAAGAGCTACGTATGACAGCTGGGGCTTAGCGTGCTTCCCGAGTCACGGTTTTTGAATTATCATGACATTATCACGATACATAGTATAAATCCGCTGAAACATAATATGGATCATTGTTATCTATAAGACAGTTCATATTTAGATTCAGTCTATGGGTGGGTAGATACATACTTGTGTTATTTAGGTTAAAGATATGTTATCTAGTCACAATGTTACGCAAATAGTACGATATTATTTGCAAACAGAAGCTGAATAATATCATACATGCCTTTAGACTTCACGTTGCGCTGTTTTGGAAATATGTAATTGAAAAACCAAGATAGAGCGCTGCGAACAATACAGTGAAGCATGCCAAAACTTCACCTCTACTCTCTGCACTCATTTACAACCATTTACAGTTAAACTACATCTCAACAAGTGCACACATGTTTACGAAACCGGCCTCACGTGATCGTGAAAGAGTAACAAAGATCCATCCTCACAAACTTTCACATGTATTAGTAGGATTATTAGTACTTATTAGACATAGTAAGCGGATCTATTGATATGAGGATCTACTATCAAAAGGGACAGACCGATAGGTTATCTAATTATTAACATTCTGACCATGATTCATGAGCCAACCGAGTGCAAATACGGAGTTGTCCGAATTCCGTTCTCTACGTCATCACAAAGTTGGCACTTTCTCTTTGACATAACTGTTAGGCGCCATTGCTGGACGATTGCGGCTTATATCCTGGTGTCGAAATATTATAGGCATCAACTTGAGATGGAAAACCGGTTTTGTTTTGGTATTTTGAAATAGGAAAACCTCGTTTTATGGCTAACCTAGATTTAGACTGCCTTGTCGGTCTAGTGGTCGCAGCGCTACTAATGAGCATTAGGTCTTGAGTTCGATTACCAGATCGGGCAATTTTTTTTTCTATCTGGAATTTCTCAATAGCAGCCCGGAGCCCCGGAGTCCACATTTGTGTCCGGTTGATGGCAATAGGCTCGCCCAATATCACGTGGGACTTGAACATGGGTGTACTATGGGTACACCTCTGCCCAACCCTTCAGGGAAACAGGGCATGTTATTATATGTTATGTTAAAGTTAGTTTTGATATTTCCACGAATGGCAATATGCGGTCAGCCTCGCTACATTAGTGAACGGGTCAGTTCATTAAAACTATTCGTAACGATACGAAAAATCAGAATCTTGAATAACGGTTTCGATCAAGACCTAAGTTATTTAGTCGAAATAAAATTTACATAATGCAAATCAAATAGTGAGTGAGTGTGTACGCGATAAACTCAAAAACTACTGCACCGATTTTCATGCTGTTGTCACCAATGGATAGAGTGGTTCTCGAGTAAGGTTTTAGTATATAATAACCGACATCCACGTGGGCATAGTCGCGGGAATCAGCTAGTATAAATATAAACGATAATAATAATATGTTGTTTGTATGTTATTAGTCAACCAATCACAGATAGGCCAGAGAGTCGATTAGTATTTTAGATAGAATCTTATCTAAAAGATAAAATTGACATTAGTTTCAATGGGTAGGTATTTGGAAAAACAATGACCGTATGAGCTGTCTTTGAAAATGCTAAATGCGATTTGATATGGTATAGAATAGTATTGTTATAAATAAATTGTTGTTGTAAATGTAAGTATGGGTAATTTTTTTTCATAATAACGCATATGAGCGCTGCAATTTTTACTGTTGCATCCTCTAAATTTTAGGTACTGAGATGGGGTCCATTAATTTTAGAATCTGTAATGCTTTGTTTTCTTATTCAGTACTAGCTTTGCCCCGCGGTTTTACCCGCGTAAGTCTCGATCCCGTGGGAATATCGGGATAAAAAGTATCCTATGTGTTAATCCAGGTTATAAACTATCTGTTTGCCAAATTTCATCCGAATCCATTCAGCTGTTTTTGAGTGATTGAGTAACAAACATCCAAACACACAAACACACATACTTTCACATTTATAGTATTAGTAGGATCTAGTCTTTTTTTTTTTTTTCGGTTTATCACCAATATTATTTATATTATTTAAATCTTACGGAGTTAGATTTGACCTCGAGTTATTTTTCCTCAAATATGTTTTTCGCACTTCTTGGGCAGGCCGTTATAAACCTTAGATTACCTTCCTTAATTCAGAATACCTACATGTACGTGAAGGTCGCGCTAAAGGACAAAAAAAACTGTTTTCCGCTTATGTAAAATGACAGCTTAGCAGCTCAGCAGTTTCTTTCCTGCACCTTACAACTAAATACACGATTCTTGTACGAAGCAATTCCTGGCACTAACCCAAGAAAATACCAACAGTACATCATACGAAGAACGATAAACAAACCCTCGAGTTTGAGAAACATCCATATCGACTGTGAAGTCATAAACTTACTTTGAAATTCTAATATTATTGTTTCAAAGGACACTGCTTACAATTAAAATACAATGCAGTCTGGTGTAGGTACACACTACAACATATCAAGATAATATATCGTTCCAGTATAAGCTGACCTTTCATTGTACGGAAATCCATACAGCATTGCTATTCTAAGCTTAAAGTGAACTGTCACTGCCTTAATATCAGTAGGTATCGATGACAATGACAGGTGACTCCACGCTCACTTCACCTAAGTTTTCACGGTGAGATGGTTTACAGAAAGCAATGCTGGTTGGTTATTGCAATAGCAATGACGTCATTTGGTTTAAATAGGTTTATTTTAATTTTTTTTTATTTGTCTTTTATATACCTACATTCTTTTCTATTTTGTGAATGTGTGAACGTTATAGGCTTAGCGGACTGTAGATTTGTTGAACATCTTCTATTTTTTTAAGTACCTGGTACTTGTTGAAAGGCCCACATTGTCCTCCCATGCCTACTAACACTGTAATTTGAATATATTATTATAAAAGCCAATTATTTTTAAAAGGGTAAGTAACAGTGGAGTTTCTTGCTGACTCTTCTCCATAGGAAACGACCAATTGGAACCGTGCACCCAGCTTCTGACGTTTCATAAGTGCCCATGTAGGTTTATGTGAAATAAAATATTTTGATTTTGATTTTGAATGCCAGGCCAGCTTGTATTGGACATGTATATCTGAACATATCGTCGTGTGTAATAGAAATATTTGCGTAGTCAACAAAAGTCAGAACACGTTCGTTTTATTACCAATTGTAATACTACTTAGAATCGCGCATTCTTGGACGACTGTATAACTTAGGCACGTAGTTATGGGGAATACGGAAAATGCTGTCTCGGCGATTGATATGATGTCTTGGATATGGACAAAAGAACGTTTGTAGGCTAGCCGTGTTGTCTAAGTTTCTGATGGAGTTTAAGCTAACTAGAATAATATTATGGAAGTATTTGAATATATTAACGTGATTGAAATCCTGAAGAGGTTATTCAAATCATCATAAGGATACGGTGTAGTGACTTATTGTGGATTTGATTATAATAACCGACATTTGTAGTGAGAAAGCCTAGCGGTGATTTTTGCTTTTTCTTATTTGGTGATACGTTTTATGATATGTATTACTTTATGATATGTATTATTAGCTATTATTGGTCGATGAAAAACCTCATGAAAGGAGACCTACCCAATGTTCCATAAACGCAAATTAATGGACATGTACGAGTATGTATCCTCACATACGGCGCTCAAACCTGCGGGCGAAGTCTACTAATTTACAGGCGTGTCAATGGTTTCACAATGATGAGTCATTGAAACTCAACATTTTGAGACCATTGACACGTTTGTAAATTAGTAGACTTGTCCCCTTGGTCTTTGACGGTTCATCAGAGGTCCAAACTTGAGATTTCCCAGCGAGCACTGGACTTTTCCTGTTGTTCCTATAAGGAAAATGATGCTGATGAAGAGGTGGAGACAAAGATACGATCGTAAATTAAACTTCGTATACCTAATGACGTTCCCAGTCTTCATACAAAAATTCAATAACATTATATTATGCAAGAGTTTAGTCACTAATTGCTTTGGCAAAACCCATAGTTTGTTTGAAAACAATCACTTCTCTAAATTCGATGTGTCAAGCAGTGGTGGCCCAGTGGTAACGACGCGACTAAGAGTTGTGGTTCGTGGGTTCGAACCCTGACACGCGCTTTACTATGTGTAAATTATTTCATTACCACTGTCATCTCAAAACGGCGAAGGAAAACATCGTGAGGAATCCGGCATGTCCTGGAACCAAAAATTTAAAGACATGTAACATCCGCCAACCCGCACTGGGCCCGAGTAGTGGATTACGGCTTGCTCCCTCTCCCAGACAGGAGGCCTGTGTTTCAACAGTGAAAACATTATAGCCTGGTTACGCTTATATTTGATATTGGGATTTATTTGATAGTTTCAAAATATGCACTATGTTTTCATGTAATAACGTCTCTAAATTGTATACTCAATTTAGTAACTTCCTAAACATGCGGAGTAAACTTTATCACAGACTCATCGCAAAGTACCTAAATATTCCCAGTACACTGAACCCATATTTTAGATCTCACCGAATCTCTAAGTTATTCTTAGAACTAAAACAAAGAATCAAGGAGGGAGCTGTGTGACTAACCAGACAACATTTTGGTATAAGGAAGGTATTAGTATCTTAAAGTGGTATTTTTGATTCGGTGTGAAAAAACAGTAGAGATTTTTATCTA
The DNA here is from genome assembly GCA_949152455.1 of Lithophane leautieri. NCBI lineage: Eukaryota > Metazoa > Arthropoda > Insecta > Lepidoptera > Noctuidae > Lithophane > Lithophane leautieri. Next base: position 14,314,055 of record OX424478.1, read on the forward strand.
GTTAAAGATGTGACGTAAAGATAAAAAAACTATTTACAAAAAAAAAAAAACAACCAACTTCCCGAAAAATTACTTTATTTTCGGAAGTCGGTGTCCTTGCTTTTCAATTTTCGTTTTTTGCCACCGACTTCCGAAATTAAAGTTATTTTTCACTTTTTAAGTGTTTTTTAGGGAAGTCGGTTGTCTTTTTTTTTTATTGTATAATGTTTTTATTTTTCACTTTTTGGTTGTGGTACCTACCCCACACAAATTCTAATAACACTACCTGCTATGTAAATAGCAGTGACTGTATCAAATAAGATGTCGTCTACATAGACTAAGTGAGAAAAATACGTAATTATTGAAGGTAACTCAAAATCTATTCAAGCAAATTAAATAAAATTTATATGGCACCACACGAGAAGCACCAGCTTTCAAATAAAAAAAGAATCATCGAAATCGGTTCATACAGTCGAAAATTCTGAGGTAACAAACATAAAAAAAAAAAATAGACGAATTCATAACCTCCTCCTTTTTTTGAAGTCGGTTAAAAATACTTTGTGTGCAATGTGATTTTGCACAATGTTGTGTAGTTCAAAGGCACCCATTACATAGTAAATTATGATTTCGATCATTGATTTTGATCAAAGATTGTGTTCGTGATTAGGTATTGTAATGGGTGGCAAATCTATAGCCTCGGTATACCCGCACGGGTCGACCGATCAGGTTAAGCAACACTTGCTGCGGTTAGCCCGTGGATCGCAGACCGAGACCCCTCCGTGCCTCGGAAAACACGTTACGTTCCGGCTGTCATTCTTGGATCTTTGACAGTCGTGTCGGGTCGTAAGAAGCCCGAAAGTCTGACAACCAGTCCTACCAAGAGGTATCATATTTCATAGTATCTGGGTTGTGGAGGTCAGATAGGCAGTCGCTTCATTTAAAATACTGGTATTCAGCTACTTTGGTTAGAATGGAAGCCGACCCCAACATAGTTGGGAAATGGCTAGGCAGGTTGATTATTGTATTTGAAAATAGAAAACCAATTTCAATGTCAATAAACGTATTTTCTTTCTTTCTTTTCTTAGTTTTTATCTCTCACCAAGAATTCATAATGTTCCTGTACTTTAAAATGATTCAACCCGCATGCATTCCTTTTCGATTAGGTAAATAGCACCCTTTTTTGGAACTCGTAAATTGGACGAAGGGACTTTTTGGTATCATTTTCGGTTCTTAGAACCAAAACAAAGTGCATCCTTTGTTTTGTAGCCCGGATAGTGAATCATACGCAGGTAGAAAGTATTTCAGTTAATTAGTTGAGTCAGCTACTGTGGTTTTTAAAAGATTAAGTGGCAGTGTGGTATAGGTAACGTTTGAATAGGCTGTTTGAGACCGCTGACCCAAGGGCTGGCTTTTACCTTAGTCAGAGGCTAAGCATTGCCATACAACGTGGCAACGCCGCCAGTCTCTTGGGTACATTACCAGCCGACAGTGATGCGGAGGAATTTTTCGACGCCATATTTTAGTTAATAATTGTTTATTTGTATAGTTAGTTTTAATCAGTAATTTAACAATTTTTATTTTATACAATGTAAATACACTGACCTTCAAAACTTAGTACCACACTTTTAAAATTGTTAAAATTGGTAAAAAAGTTTTGACGGCCAGTGTAGTTGGTTGTGAAATGTTTATACAGGGTTACTGGTAACTCGACGTATTCCTTGCAGGACGTCATAGTAGGGTTAAAATGCAACAAATTAAGCCACCAAATGTTCTACCGAAATTCAGTAGTTTTTGAAAAATAATTAAAACTTATGACGAAACCCAGAGCTTGTTATAAATTATTCTATTTTGTATTACATGTAAAAGGTAGGTAATGATGTAACTACATTGCTTTGAACCTAAATAAATTATTAGTGGAATAACAACAGGTTACGTCTGCTTGTTTACCATTAAATAACATAAAAATACCCAACGAATTACCTGCCTAATTAATTTATTATTTTTATTTACCCAATTACACATACCAAGATAGTATTTATAAGTACTTTGTCCATCAAATACAAATCATTTATAAAAATCATTTGAGTTTATTGCTACGCAAAACTTTAAACCGCAAACAAAAACTGGGTCAGCACAGTTTAAGGTCACTGTCCACCCACGTAGATACCGGTAACCAATAGGTACCTACTTATCAACGTCACAATACGATAACACACACCTACACTAGAATAACGGTACTAGATTTGTACAAAAAGGAACGTAACGGTAATTGTAAACGGTATCTTTTTAAGTAGCCTTAACGATACCTATGTTTTGCAAAATTAATTAATAATGAATAAAATAAAATATTATAATAATATACAATTATGTCACCGGCCAAACACGATTTTAGGATGAACTAGTTTCGCCTAGGCGAAACCAGTTCTTCCTACACGCGATAGGACAAACCAGTATAGCTTAGGCCAAACTCGTTCATTCTGTTACCGTTAGGATAAAACAGTTTAGCCTAGGTCGAATCAGTTTATCCTAGTTAGAACTTACATGCTTTAGGATAAACTGGTACGTCCTAGTCTGAACTAATTTTGCCTAGTCGGAACGCATGTTGCTGCCTGTACGAACGGGAATGCCCGAATTATCTCCGCGGAAATCCTATACATTGCAAGATCAGCATAAACTGGAAATGTATAGCTTGATGTGTAGCCGTGTGTATATTATGTCTTTACAATTTAACGATATTTACATAATAAGATTGCACAGATTGCACAGTGTATTCATAATAACCTGATTTGGTCATTTTGTGCACAAAAATGAAATTCAGCACTCATAAATGCGTAAGTAAATGAATAATAAATGACAAAAGACGAATCTGACGTCATCATAACCCTCAAATGCCACTTCCACTCAATAATCACGAATCGACCAAAATGATCGATAAGTTATCGTTCAAAAATAATGTCTAGGTTATAACCTTGAACCAATAAAGCCTAAGTAATTATTGTTAATTGTTTAATGATGATTTAACCTTCGTTTTCTCTCGTTATCGGTATATTTATTTTTAATTCATTTTGAATGGATTTGTTTTTAAACATGTTATGCTAAATATCAATTGTTGCTAACTGCTAATTAGTTTATAACTTGTTTGACAATCTGGCAACAAGGTACTTGTTGCCAGATTGCCAAACCAAGTTTATCACCTCATCACTAATCAGGTACCTAAAAAACTTCCTCCTTGTCAATCAAATTGTCTAGTCCTTTCCCAACTATGTTGGGGTCGGCTTCCAGTCTAACCGGATGCAGCTGAATACCAGTATTTAACATGGAGCGACTGCATATCTGACCTCCATAACCAGTTACTGGGTAACACGATACCCGTTGGTAAAACTGGTTGACAGACATTTTGGTGTTCTGACTACCAGTAACGACTGTCAACGATCTACAAATGACAGCCAGGACCATTTTCCGAGGCACGGAGGGGTCCCGATACGTAATAGATTCGTGGCCACCCATCCACGAAGCGACCCCGGCAGGCGTAGCTTAACCTTAGATTGACCCGTGCGGGTACTTTTAACAAATAATTAAATATAAAAGATTCAACTATTAAAGTTATCTCGAATATGAACTGCAGCCGACCAGAACTTTGAAATATAAAAACCATCAGGATTCCAAACAGAAAACAGTATTTTTTTAAATTTTGTATAAACCACAGAAAGGTCCATTAAAGTACAGGAAAATGAACTATCCTAACTAATATTATAAATGCGAAAGTGAGTTTGTTTATTGGTTTGTTACGCTTTCACGTTAAAACGGCTGCACGGTTTTATATGAAATTTGGCACATGGGTAGATCTTGACCTGGAGAAGGACATAGGCTACTTTTCATCCTGGATCGCTGACGAAGTCGCGAGCAACAGCTAGTAATAAATAAAAGTAAAAAGAAACAACCGAACTGTGTTCTAAGAATGTGATGGCTGTATTTATCAGAATCTGTCGTGCTTCCTCAGTTTTTTGTATGAATCATCGAGGTCATGGGGTTGATGACTTTAGGAATGATGTACCTACTGGTGTTCAGAATGTTTGTGATGTGGCGCAGGCGCCTCTGTTTTGGTTCTTAGAATAGTATTATTGTGGTATAGTATTTTTATTATAGCAGCATATATTGTAATAACAGCTGCACGGGTCGATCCGTCAGGTTAAGCTACGCTTGCCGGGGTTGGTCCGTGGATGGGTGACCATCTTTACATATCGAGACTCCTCTGTGCCTCGGAAAGCACGTTAAGCCGTTGGTCCCGGCTGTCATTTGTTGATCTTTGACAGTCGTTACGGGTCGTCAGAAGCCCGAAAGTCTGACAACCAGTCTTACCAAGGGGTATCGTATTAACCAGTTACTGGGTTGTGGAGGTCAGATAGGCAGTCGCTGCATGTAAAATACTGGTATTCAGCTGCATCCGGTTAGACTGGAAGCCGACCCCAATATAGTTACGAAAAGGCTAGGCAGATTTATTGAGTATTTTTATTATAGGTACACACGGCTATGCAAACTATATTTTTCCAGTTTATGCTGATCTCGCATTGTATAGGATTTCCGTACAATGTGAGGTCAGCTTACACTGGAAATGTATAGTTTGATGTGTAGCCGTGTGTACATCGTCTTCACATATAGGTAGCTAGCTTCCGCCCGCGGCTTAGCCCGCGTGATAAGTCGATAAAAAGTAGCCTATGTCTTTTTCCGGGAGGCCATCTCTTATCTCCTCGAAATCCGTTAAGTGGTTTAGGCGTGAAAAAACAGAATGACGGAGTTACTTTCGAATTTATAATATTAGTATGGATTGTAATTAATGTTGACAAAATATTGTAAAACATTTTAAAAGAGTAACTTTGGATTTTCTTGCCCATTCTACTCCACACAAATCTACCTTTCTTAATAAAAAAAAAACTGTGTGTGAGTTCACAGACTGAAGAATGAATGGCATCAAAATAATAAATTATGTAACTAAATTAGCAACCAGTTTGATTTTGTGGAGACAAACAGAACTGCAAATTTTGGGTATGTTTAAAATCATTAAGTATATTTTGTCAAAACAATATTTATTTATTTTCATTGTAATGAAACTGTTATCAGTAGCCACAAAAATAGCATTAACACAAATAAAACATCGTTGTGGTTGTGACATAACATCACGCCTGTATTCGAAGAGATAGGCAGAGGTATTAAGAGTTCATTTCGCCAGTTATTTTTAAATCCAAGAACCTAGATATATTTAGTAACCTATTCCGCTTAACTATTCTTCAAGAGTCATAAAAAACCCTGTAAGAAATCGACACGTGTTTCCCCTGTCAACGAGGCATCCTCAGGATGACGATTGACCACGGACGATTGACGGTTTTTTATGACTCTTGAAGAATAGTTAAGCGGATTAGGTTACTAAATATATCTACGTCTATTGTATTTTATAATGGATTTCCGCAAAGTCACGCCTGAATCAATTAACTATCCAAGAACCTAATTTAGGGCGAGCCTATTGCGTAAAACTACATACAAATAAAAAACTGATAAATGTGAGTGAAAACGTCGGGACGGGAAGCTCTTGAAGGACATAAAACGACTTTAGGTATTGGTGATGTTCTTCAGAAACGTCAGATGCGTAGTACTTGCAACCGGCATGCGTGTATGAACGACCAGTCGGTCTTTTTTGTGAAAACTTAGATGAAGTGAGATTGAAGTGAGCTGTCATTCCATGTGCTAAGTATTGACACTATTGACAGCTCAGTTCACCTAAGTTATCAAGGTGAGATTTTTACAGAATACGTAATAGGTAGAAAGTAAACGAAGCATATAAGTTAAATTAAATTTTAAAAAAAAAAACGTCAACGGTCAAAGCATATAATAAACGATTTTTTTTTATAGCTAGGAACTCTCGGTCATATCACCTTTCAAACAAAAACAAAATCGTTCAGCCGTTTGGCAGCTACGATGGCGCAGACAGACACACAGATACACACGTTAAACTTATAACACCCCTCTTTTTCCGTCGGGGGTTAAAAAGACTATGTAAGGATCGTAGCAGGTGACCTTCTGTAGTTTCTGCCTACCCACATGGGAAGAAAGTGGGATTTTGTAAGTACATATGTAAATAACTGACATACTTACTATTATCAGCATTATGCTATAAAATAATAAGACAATCCATGAATTCCCAGCAAATACAATAAATTTTATTCCAAAAAAATAAACTTCAAGGCTTGACAGTGCCAATCTCCGAGCCCAATTAAAGAGACAGCGCGACTAAAGAAAAGTACGTAATAAAAAATACGGATTTATATCTGTGTCTTAACTTTAACTAACACGAATTTGTCTAAATCCACATTTATTTCTCTCCCCTCATTAGTTAGACGGAAAAAATAATTTAATTCGCCAATAGGCCCTCCCCCACACACAGACAGACAATCACTAATTACCCTCCGAGTAAGCCATACAAATCGCCGAAAATGTTTACTAATTTATAAAAAAGGCGAAAAAAAAATTTTTTTTTTTCACTCTGCAAATGAACTTATTTAGCTCAAGAGGGATTTAATAAAGATTTTTCACGGGTTCTCTCGGCTTCGACGAAGTTTTTGGGGTTCTGTTGGATGTGAGTTGAGACGCTTGGGGAGACTTTCAAGAATAGGATACGTAAGTTATCATAGGGACTCGTTTCCTTGTCTAAAAGGAGAAATACATCAGAAGAACCAGTGCTTTCATGCTAACGCTGTCGAAGCATTATATATTTTCTTTAGGCTTCCTGTACAGGACGGCGTACCGGCGCCGGACCGTATGTTTGTGTATACGAATGAATATCGCCCATGCGCCGCACCGCCGCGCGCCGCCGCCTCACCGCACAGAGATTCTGAGATATTATGAAATGTTTTCATCTTGCGGTCCAGCGCCATGAAGCGTGCACGAATCAATCAAAATCAAAATAATATTTTATTTCACATAAACCTACATGGGCACTTATGAGACATCAGAAGCTAGGTGCATGATTCCAATTGGTCGTTTCCTATGGAGAAGAGCCAGGAAGAATCTGCACGGTCACTCTTTAAAAAAATAATTGGCTTTTACAATATATTTCCAAATTAGTGATAGGAGGGAATTGGTACATTTATGACTCATGCATCCCGCCCGACTTTCGGCCTGCAGTTGAGCATTCAACATTAATTTAAATATTATTTACATTAGCAAGAAATAATATTTATTGCGCGTTTATGAGGGGAAAACTTTCGCGTTGTATACCTGCAGCCTAACACAATCACAACGTGAGAATCAAAGTCAAATAAAATAAGTAAATCAGTACGGAACCCTCATCCAATCAGCGACTGTACCAACTTTTCTTCCGGCGACTTTTTTCACCGGCAACTAATCTCAACGATATTTCTCGTGTCGCAGATTGAATTAGTGCACGACAAACGCACCTCATTTCGATGAAAAAATACGTTAAAATTATTTATTTACCCTCCTGTTGAAATAAATGAAAATTCGTTTATACTGATTTGGAGAAGATGAACATGGTGTATTTCTGAATTTATTTTGATTCACAGTGTGCTCACAGGGCACTTGATAATGGCTGGGTTTATTCTGAAAAGCCAAGTGTAAGTAGTAAGTAGATTATTGGCCAATTGCTATGAAAAACAGTTTTTTTTTTTTTTTTTTTGTTGCATATTGAGTTATATTGATTTGAACCAAACACAAGATGGTGGACCTACCTAATGTGACTTCACATAATTTTCGAATTTACTTTAAAATCTAAATCATTATTGCAGGATTGATTATATTATTGAAACAAAAAAACAAGAGAGGTTTTTCTCATTTCTAAATCCATCAGTAATTTCAGGTTTTTTAAATTGAATTACAAAAACACCAAAACAGAAAACTAAACAAAACAAATCTAAGATATTTTTAACTCCAGCATCGAGAACAAAACATTAAAAAGACAGCCAAGAAAGGGGTTAGTCCACCTTCACGTAGGCCCAATGATCCTAAATTAACGTCGGAAGGGGCCTAATCGACCATTTTTTTCCCGCCTGATTACGAGAGGCTAATATTGAACCCCCTTCCCCATTGGCTCAAACAAATGTTAACCCTTTATTCGCGCTTACCCCTTTACAAAAAAAAGCCCATAAAATATATCTAATTAAAAAATATCCGCGTCTAAGGACTGACGCTCATAAAGAATGTCAATTAAGCCTGCGACGTTTTTTTTCTTTTGGCGAGTATAATTTTTTTTTTTCGTAATATTTTCTGTCGTTCCGCGGCCGGCGAGGGTTAAGATAGCGAAATTAGTATCGGTATGAAATATTGAGTAATTTAATATTTGTAAGGTGGGTGGCGACTCCAACCCTTTTTGTTCTGTTTGATGTTCGTATTTTTTTAATCAAGATTAACAACGGGGTGGTGTTTAAATATTATATTTGATATTTTATAATTTGGCGCATGTGTCGTTTATGGGACTTATTTGGTAGGATAGCTGTTCTCCGGCATTGTTTTCATTGGCTGTCATTAATATTACTTAAGTACAGTTGAAATTAATGGAATAATTATGTAGGTACCTGCTTCAAATCGTAGGAAAATATAACGGGTCTAACATTGCTAACATACAATAAGAGAGCATTCTAATCTTTGCGTTTTTTTATGTAGGTATAAAAATTATGTAAGTAACTTAAAATAAAATTGTGAATTTAGGTCGTCCACAACCGCTGGAGACGCCCTGGGCGTCGGGAATCCCAGGCGGATTCCCGGCCACCATAGGTGCGGGCTTGCGGACGGCGAGCAATGGGTAGCTCGCCGTCCGATAAGGACCGGGCCCGGGTCGAAGGCGCGTTGTGTTCCACACGCGCCTCAAAGAAATGTCAGCACAATTGGCGGGGTCCGCTAGGATCGTAACCTGCCAGGGTTGCGGGAAAGTTCGAAAGGGATACCGGGACATTGGCAACAGGCAACTGAAGGAACACGGGTGGGTTTTATTCAGTAAAAGTCTGACACGCCCTTCCGCTCCGCCCAGAGCGGGAGAAGTTATTGGATGATTTCCCACATTAAAAAAAAAAAAAATGGTCCTCCACAAGGTTTTAGTATATAATAACCGACATCCAGGCGGGCGCAACCGCGGGCATCAGCTAGTCCATATTAAAATTGCAACTTACAATATCTACATTACTGATAAGAAAAATAACGCAATTTTTTTTATATTTATGTTAGTGTCAAACTCGTGGGGAAAATATAATTATATTGACAGCATTGAAGAGTTTTTCATGATAAAAATAAAAGTTGTTAGCGATAAAAAAGAACACAAAAAAAAAAAAACATTTCGAATATTGTTTGAAGTCATCATCATTTTTAGGGTTCCGTACCCAAAGGATAAAACGGGACCCTATTCTAAGGCTCCGCTGTCCGTCCGTCCGTCCGCCTTTCTGTCACCAGGCTGTATCTCATGAACCGTAATAGTTAGATAGTTGAAATTTTCACAGATGATTTATTTCTGTTGCCGCTATAACATCAAATACCAAAAATCAGAGTAAAATAAATGTTTAAGGGGGCTCCCATACAACAAACGTGATTTTTTTGTATTTATAGATAACTAGCTTCCGCCCGCGGCTTCGCCCGCGTGTTATGTCGATAAAGAGTAGCCTATGTCTTTTCTCAGGCTCTAGACTACCTGTGTACCAAATTTCATTTAAATCGGTTCCGTAGTTTTGGCGTGAAAGCGCGACAGATAGACAGATAGAGTTACTTTCGCATTTATAATATAAGTTAGGACAAGTAAAGAAGTAAGGATGGTAGGGAACCCTTCGTGCGTGAGTCCGACTCGTACTTGGCCAGTTTTTCTATTTCTTATTACTTAAGTTCGGTACACCACGTTTTCTTCTTCCATTCTCCGCAGTCACGCTATCATTCAGCCCGAAAATTGTTTAAAGTGAAGAGTTAAAAATGATTCCATGCTCTAGGCATAATTATGTAAGCATCTATATAATCTATACCGTGAAAACTCATGTAAGAATTAATGACACAAAAAATCAAAATCGGTTTAGACGGTTGGCAGCTACGATGGCGCCGACAGACAACCAGATACACACGTTAAACTTATGACACCCCTCTTTTTCCGTCGGGAGTTAAAAAGACTGTTTTCAAAATTAAATTCACCTACAATTCCTACCTCGAGAAACATTTCCATTACAAACTATATCATAAATTGGAACAATCAAACATCTCAGTAGCGTTGCACAAACACACAAACATGCAGAACGTCAGTTGATAAACAAAATGGCTGTCACCGATGGTAGGTGGATGAATAAATAAATACATACACTACTGCATCTAGAACGAACAATGTGGTGTACGTTGGCAATAAGGGGATAAGACTGGATTTAATTCAATGTTTTATATCAAGAGCGTTAGTGTGGGGCTCGTGGCTCACTGATAATCAACCATTAGGTACGTATCGAGACCTCCCCTTGCCTCGGAAAGCACGTTAATCCCGACTGTTATTCGTAGATATTTGACAGTCGTTACCAGTAGTGAGAGCCCAAATGTCTAGCAACCGGTCTACTGCATGCCTGATAGACACAGAGCCTTTCTTTTAAGGTTAATTACACATTGGGTAGGTAGCCTCTTGATAATTAAAATCCGTAAGGTCTGATGTCATTATAGGCCCATTTATTTTAAGACGTTTTAATATCTACGTGTGACGCCGCCGACGGTAAAAGTAAAGTTGTCACCATGCCAACAGGATAAAATTTAACTCATTGAATAGATCGAAAAATATACGCAATCTACTAGTAGCAAATGATTATAACTATTTAATTTAATGTTATTATGTTCGTCTCCTTTATTAAACTTTTTCATTGTATCACGGTTACACACAAACCTTTTATGTCAAAGCATTTAGTTGTAATGTGGTAATAAACTATAACGATTACTATAAAGATTAACGACTTCTTTTTTTACATATAGCTAGAGAGCTATGTATAAAAAAAGAAGTCGTTAATGTTTCTTTCATTTGTCAATTAATCAACTCAGTCTATCGCAGTCCACTGCTGGACCTAAAGGCATAAAAATAACCAAATTGCATTTTTTTAAAATTCCGAGTCTTTGTAAGTGTAACCACTTCAGTGCAACCTGCCCAGCCTTTTTCCCATCTATGTTGGGGTCAGCTTCCAGCCTATTTTACATGGTGCGACTGCCTCTCTGACCTTCACAACCCAGTTATGGATAATATCGATATCCCTTGGTAAGACTAGTTGTCAGAATTTTGGGCTTCCGACTACCTTTTTTTTTTTTTTTGAGGGTGGGAAATCATCCAATGACTTCTCCCGCTCTGGGCGGAGCGGAAGGGCGTGTCAGACTTTTACTGACTAAAACCCACCCGTGTTCCTTCATTTGCCTGTTGCCAAGGTCCCGGTATCCCTTTCGGACTTTCCCGCAACCCTGGCAGGCATCGGTCCTATTGGACCCCGTCATTTTTGCTGACATCTCTTTGAGGCGCGCGTGCAACACGACGCGCCATCGACCCGGGCCTGGTCCTTATCGGACGGCGAGCTGCCCGTTGCTCGCCGTCCGCAAGCCCGCGCCTATGGTGGCCGGAAATCCGCCTGGGATTCCCGACGCCCAGGGCGTCTCCAACGGCGGCGGTTAGGGGCGTGAGGGCGCAAACTTTGCCTTTCCCTCACGCGTTCCGCCTCCTCCTTCGCGAGCATTACTGCTTCGCAGAAGGAGGTGACGGCTTCCCATGCCCTCTCGCTCCGTACCATGGCCTGAACCAGGGCCGGACGCGAGAGGTCACCGCCGCCAATCGCCTCCGCGAGGACACGGCGGTGTTCCGCCCAAGCAGGGCACACCTCAACCGTATGCTCCACCGTGTCCTCCGGACGATCCACACAGTGGTGACACCCGGGCGTTTCCTCCCGCCTAATCCTACACAGGTACCTCCCGAAGCTGCCATGTCCGGTGAGGACCTGTGTCAGGCGGAAGGTGTGGACGCCGTGGCGCCTCTCTATCCACTCCTCAAAGAGGGGACTTATCGCCGCTATTGTGGCGTGCCCAGCACTGGGTTGCGACAATCGCACTCTCCATGCCGCCATGAGATCTTGCCGGAGCTCTGTCCGCTGTGCCGCGATTTCTCGCGGCAGCGGAGTTACACCCCGGCGCTTCACCTCCTCGCGCCACTCCCAGATGTGCGCGAGGACCTTCGCCTCCAGATCCCATGGCGGTAATCCGGCAGGCTTCCGACTACCTGAGACGTCTGACAAAGATCTACGAGTGACAATTAGGACCAAGGGCTTCACGGTCTTTCCGAGACACGGAATAGATACCATCATTGATAATACCTAGCACTAAAATTATAAGTGTCACTATAGTTTCCGATAAACTCTTAAGTTCGCCATTGTATAATTGCTAAACGTTATCAATTATATCGATATAATATTATCGATATTCGCCTCTTATCAGGGACGTTACTAGCTTCTTATTTCTGCTCGATCATACTACTTATTTTGACAAACATGTCTTTATGAATAGCGTTATCGATTTACCAAAAAATACGTAATATGTGACGTGTTCTCAATGACGTTTTTAGGCATTAAATTCTGGTGACTCAAGTCAGATTATTTTGTAAAACGTAGCTTCTTAAAAGGCGGATGTGTTGATGGGAATTTTATCTGACGTTCCAACACGATGAAACATTTTATAACTTTCACTTTGCAGATTGTTTGGTTGGACTTGGAAGTCCAACCTACCAATCTGACTTTCACAACCCAGTTACCTACTGGATAATACATACAATACCCCTGGGAAAGACTGGTTTGATTGTCAGACTTTCAGACTTCTGACTAACTGTAATTAAATATTGTCAAATATCCACGCATGAGAGCCGGGATTAACGTGCTTTCCGGGGCAAGGAGGGGTCTTGTAGAGTTATGTAAAGAAGGCTGACCATCTTTATATACAAAAAAATATATAAAAACGCAAAAAAATGAAATATAAATGATTTTTTTAGTCTGAACTAAAAAATATATTTCTAATCCTAAAGGCATGTCCACACTACTCCCACAGCCGCGCGTTGCTCAAACTATGGCGAACTTTCCACACACTGTGCTCGGTGTGAAAGCGCCGTTCCGATACAGTTGCTATCTTACACAAATATAGAACTACCCTCGTGTGTCGCTGTATATCGCTTATATGTTGAGCGCGTATTTCAGAGAAGAGATGTATTGAAAAAGTTTTGAATAAAAGCCAATTCTTCTTTATATAACGAGTAGCTATAGCTCATAATTGTTGTGATTTGATTAGCAAGTTAGTAGTAGTAGAGTTCTCTTACCGCGTACCGGAGGACGTAGCGTTTAGAGTTCTCTTACTGCGTACCGGAGGACGTAGCGTTTAGAGTTCTCTTACTGCGTACCGGAAGACGTAGCGTTTAGAGTTCTCTTACCGCGTACCGGAAGACGTAGCGTTGGAAGGCCCCACAAGGTGACCTTGTGAAGGCCGCAGGAATGTGTTTGATGCGAGAAGGACAGAACCAGTCGTAGTGGCGATGCTTGGGTGAGGTCCAGCAGTCAGCATTTCAGTCTTTCGGCTGAAATGATGATGATGAGAGGTCTTTGTGAAAAAGCTCGTAGTGCGCCACATGCGAACTACGCATCAAAGACCTGACGTCTCGTAACATCATTAAGTCACACAAAATCCTGAATCTATGTATACAATATCTGTATATACAAGATTCTAACATCAATAGTTAGGCAGTTGCCCGCCAGACACACCACCCGTCTGTTCGGAGGATCCTCCCCTTTTTATGGAGGATGAGTGAACTTTACACCTTGTTCCTCACACATCTTAACTACCGCCAAGCATCGTTGCTGCATTTCGGCCCATATCATGTGTCCCTTAAGGCATGGTATGGGGCAATGCATGTGCGATGCCTCGGCATTATAGAAGACCACTTGCCTTCAAGTGGAACGTCTGCTTGTTATCCATTCAATCAATCTGTCTAGCCCTTTTCTTACTATGTTGGGGTCGGTTTCCAGCCTCTCCAAACGCAGCTGAATACCAGTATTTTACATGAAACGACTGCATATCTGACCTCCACAAACCAGTAACTGTGATAAGGATAAATGGTGATAAGGGCAAGAATGATTATGAATCGTGAAAACACGGTACCCCTTGGTAAGACTGCTCGTCCGACTTGAGCTTCTGAGTATCTGTAACGACTGGCAAAAATACAGATGACAGCCGGGACCCTTTCCGAGGCACGGACTGGTCTTGATATAAGATATATAATGGATGGTCACCCATCCACGAATCGACCGCGGCAAGTGTAGCTTAGCCTTCGATCGATTGTTTGCCAAGCAATAACACAGCCCCATTTTATGTCCAGGAAAATCACTGTCCATTCCAAGGTTGCTTTGAAGAGATCGCGGAAAGTGATAAGTCCGCCCATTGTATATTTTGTTGTGTTTGAGTTATTTTTTTTGTTACTTATTTATATTTTTGTGGTGTAGTAAATATATAAATAAATAAAATAAATATCAATATATCCGGATACAATATTCCAAATAGAGCCAAGAATAATAGAAGTGACTAATAAAATAATGTATTGTAAGTTAGTCATGCGAAACAAATTAATGATTTAGATTTTATTTTAATAGAGCATCAAATTGAAATATGTTCATTTCCTTAATACGAAAACGAACAAAGAAGATTTTTGCATCCGTACTAATATATCCTAACTAATAATAAAAATGCAAAAATGAGTTTGTTTGTTTTTACACTTTCACGCTAAAACGGCTGAACAGATTTGGCACATGGGTAGACCATGACTTGGAAAAGGCTACTTTTCATCTTTGATCGCAGGCGAAGACGCGGGCGACAGCTACTAAATACATATATTAAGCAACACGATCAGGGAATTAAGGAAAACTCGAAAATGGCGATGCTGTAACACCATGTTGTTGAAATTGATAATTATACAATTATTGTGACAATGGGAAGCTTATGGTAGCTTCTTTAATGACGTTTTATAGGAAGTTTTTCCTCTGTAGTCGAGGTACCGAACCCAAAAATCCACCCTGTATAATACCTTTGTGTACCGAAACAGATAATCGTCAAAAAGCTTCGAAAATCAAAGCCTCCTGAAGAATTAAATTAAAACCAATCGGCTGTTTCATATTCAAAGGGATGCCATCAAAAGAACGTCAAAGATAATCAATTTTACAAATATCCCCCCCCCCCTTACCCCCAACGTACGTCTTTTTCTTTTCCTATGAAATAAATCTTTTCAGACAACGCTTGAAGATAGATGTGGTAACACCTTAAACGTTGTAACTCTACATTACTGATACACAAAAGTGAACTTAATTTCCTTCTACGTAAAGTTAAAATTCGATTGCGTTTATATACGGCTGTGTACAAAATGTTCAGATTAACGAAAATATGATAACACTGTGTGAAAGTATCGAACTCAACTTTATTAATACTAAACGCAGCGCATTATCCACCTTCTGTTGTATCTCTAAGCTTCATTTTTGAATGTCGTACGTTCAGATACGACCTTTTTAAATCGGGTAGTTGTCATCAATACCGTATCGTCTGCATTATCGTTATATCGTAGCATTAAGACTGAACCGTTCAAGGGAAAAATTGGTTAATAAATGTTCTATTAAGGCGCTTACACATCATTCTATGTTGAGGATTTCTCGTTATTAAATTTTGTTGAGCATAAAAGTGTTATGTGCACTTAGATCAACTGACATTTACGTTTTTTAGACTAGTGATCATTTTGCTCATCAAGTGAAGGTCGTTTGGGTGTGTTTTGAGGTTTCTATACCCGAAGGGTGCAGGACCCTATTACTAAGGCTCTGCTGTTCGTCCGTCCGTCTGTCACAGGGCTGTATCTTTTAACCGTAATAGGTAGACACTTGAAATTTTCACAGAGTGTGTAGTAATTACTATAGCCGGTATAACAACAAATATAAATAACAAATAAAAATATGTAGTGTTAAATAGTGTATGGTGGTATGGAACTCTTCGTGTGCGAGGCCGCTTTTTAAAGATATTTAGCAGCACATTGTCCGATTAAGTGTCCCAACAAAGATGAGACAGAAAAGGAATGAAAAAGGATGGGTGAAAGATAATTGAAATTTGTTTTGTTATTTTTAGTAAAAAGTACCTTTTTTGTTTGTGGGTTTGAAATAATCAAATGACTTCTCGCGCTCTGGGCGGAGCGGGAGGGCGTGTCAGACTTTTACTGACTAAAACCCACCCGTGTTCCTTCAGTTACCTGTTGTCAAGGGCCCCGGTATCCCTTTCGGACTTTCCCGTAACCCTGGCAGGCATCGGCCTTAGCGGAAGTACCTAAGCTAGGATCAAGACTAAGGGCTGATTACACCAATGAAACTGAACGCGATCAGCACATCTAAACTACGTTCAAGAGCTGTCAGTGTCAATATTCCACAACAATCAACGATATTCAACGACAGGTCTTGAATGCGAAATTGGCACTTAATTACATAAGTAGGCTATTCCAAGTATATTAGCAGAGCATTATACATTATAATATCTAAAGTCCGTCTATAATTTTATCAATAACAGCAGGCTTATCTATAGGTAACACTTTATTGCAATCATCGATCAAATACGCTTAATTGGGAATTCCCCTGAAATCATTTGTACTATTTTATATTTCGGGGAATCCCGCGTTTGGCAGTCATGTATATATAGCTAAATAGCCGTGTCAACGACCCGGTGCATTAGTATTCAGTTATCTGCCTTGTTGGATAATAAAAAGAGAGGTAAAATAACGCAAGAAAGATATTATTTTTAAAGTACTGAGGACAAACTAAGTTAGAAGGACTGTCGTATATTAGGAAGCTCAACTCTACAGGGTTATTTTTAATTGACTAGCTGAACTCCGCAGATGCGATGCGTATCGATATGTAATCATGATAAAACAAAAAATTCATTAATTTGATGGTTTTTTTTTGTGGAGTTATCGGCCATAATTATTGTAGTCACTTGACATATGAGTTTAAAATAACTGTTTTTTGGAACGAAATTATTTAACGCGGTTGGTGATAGAAGTACTCTGGCAGAAATTGTCACGCGAAAAAGCGTTCATACTTGCGACTGTCAGAGAGAGAGACAGAGAGTCATAGAGAGACAGAGAAAGTGTGAATTTGGTCAAAATGTAAATCCAAGATGGCGGCTACGACAATTTTCACATTTTTCGTCATGGGTGTCGTTTTCATAGTTTTCGAGGGTGCTAAAGCCGATAGTGGGGTCAAAATGTAAAACCAAGATGTTGGCTGCGAAAGTTTCCATTTTTTTGTCATGGGGGTAGTTTTCATGGTTTTCGAGGGTGTTAAATCCGATAGTGACGTTAAAATGTAAATCCAAGATGGTGGCCGTGAAATTTTTCAAAGTTTTCGTCATAAATTTCGATTTAATAGTTTTTGAGGGTGTTAAAAAATTAATAGTTTCAGAACTGCTTAAGTATCTTTTTGTTTAATAAAAACTTTTTACTCTTTGTTTTATAAAAAAAATTGCTTAAGTTTTATCAAATTATGCTTAAGGCCCATCGAAGTCTGGAAATGACTTCCCATAATCGGTGAGGGAATAAAGAGGCGTATTTTTATTCCCTCATCAAATGAATAAGGACCTTAACAAGTGATCACATCATGACTTACTACAGTATACCCTTCGACTGCAAGAGATAAATATGATCATTTATTATTAATGGCCGCCGATTCGATGCTCGTTACGACTCAGATTTATTTACGTAGCTCTATCGGTTCTTTATCTTTGCTTCTGCGGGTGAAGTTTACTTTGAGAGACTTATATGGATGGAATAAATGCGCTATTGTGCACCACCGTTGTAATACATAAAGCGCATTTACAATTTCTGATTTAATTTTAAGGGTATATGGAGATGACGACGAGGCAAGGGCATAAAAAACCATATCCTAGCCTACGTTTGCTTAAAAGAATTTAAGATTTAATGGTTTTTAGGTTGATCTTAGTATTTTGGGCATCGTGAAACGCCAAGCCTTCTACAAATATTTATATTGGAAATATCCTTATTCTCCACCCAAAAGGCAGGAGAGGGCCATGATGGGAGTTTCCCTGCGTGATCGAATCAGAAATGAAGAGATCCGTAGGAGAACCAAGGTAACCGACATAGCCTGAAGGATTGCCAAACTTAAGTGGCAGTGGGTAGGGCACATTGCTCACAGAACAGATGGCCGATGGGGCCGAAAGGTTCTGGAGAGGCGACCACGTACCGGAAGACGTAGCGTTGGAAGGCAAGGTGGACCAATGACCTGGTGAAGGCTGCAGGAATGCACTGGATGCGAGAATCACAGAACCGGTCGAAGTGGCGGTGCTTGGGGGAGGCCTATGTTCAGCAGTGGACGACTTTCGGCTGAAATGATGATGATGATGATGACTGATGTCCACCGCACTGGGAACGGGAACGTCGACGAGAAACAGACGACGATGACGACGACGAAGTGGCGACAGTACATTTACTATTGCGTCGTCATAATAATATTAAGTATGTTTTTCGTTGACGTTCCAATTCCCGGTGCAGTGGACAAACAGCCTTAGGGTCCTCACCATACCAAAACGTTTCGCTTGTAATGTCTTGTCGATTGAAAAAATAAACTTACACAAAGTTTTTGGCCTTCGTAATTGGTAAATACAATTATTTTAATATTCGTTTCTTTTGTTACAGACTTCAAAATGCCTGCCTCCAAAGACTACAACACCAAACAAACCTACGCCAGGTCCTACTCTAATAGTAAGTATTTTAATATACGGTATTTGTTTATTTCTCAAATATCGTAGCATTATGCTGAGATAGGAGCCTTTTTGGCCTCGCACGGGTTTTGCTTGCTACACATTGTTTTATTTTATTTTATTAATTTTGTTAGTTTTAATGTTTGTTTTTATTGTTATATTTCCTGTGCGTGTCCCAAATAAAATATGTTTCTTTCTTTCTTTAATTTTTTTTCACTTTAGGCTGACTTGACTGCCTCGTTGGTTTAGTGGTCGCAAGCTCTAGGTACTGCTTCTTAGCATAAGGTCTTGGGTTTTGATTCCCAGGTTGGGCAAAATTTTATTGGGTTTTTGAATAAAGAATAGTTGGTTGATGGCAAAAGGCTCGCCCTTTTTACATGGGACTTAAACATGAAATGTGGATACATCTAATATAGTAATGTGAATACCTAATACAAGGTGTAAGGGACAGCCCTCAGCAGACTGATGGGATGAATTCAGCATATCATACTATGAAGACCGGTACATGAAATTATTTCAGGAACGTTATGGGAATCCAATAAACCTGATTTGTATTATTACCTCACGCGCAATGTATCGTTACCGCGGCAAAACCCACGTAGTCGCACTCCCCGTTTCTGGGGGACGCGCTCGAGTATTTTAACATCCATTGCTGTTTTTTTTATTTCAGCTGTTTCATTTACATAACATAAAGTAACTGAAAAAACGATAAAAAAAATGAAAACTTTCCTGAGAAAATTTCCGGTGGAATATGATTCAAAGTAAGGAGCTGAATGCCCCCTGTTAATTTGTGGAGGGCTGTCCCTTAGACCCTGTATAGGTACAGCTCTGCCTAACCCTTCAGGGATTGCAGACGTGATATTATTTTATATTTTTTGTTTCGGAATTTCTTCTCAAAGTGTTTTATTTTTTAAACCAGTTTACAGAAATATACCATTTCTCATTTAATAAATAATATTTAATTTCATAAAATGACCAGCAATTATAAGCAAGGATTAAGTATATTATGTTATTTATTATGACGACTGCAATCTACTGGTTTCCAACACAACATGCATAAGTATGTAACTAAAAATATCTAGGTAGATAAGATTGGAAAAACCAGGTAATACGACTCAGTGGCCAGAAACAATTGGCGATCGGTGGCCTTGTGCCAAGTAGGTAGATCTTTGTTCTTATAACCTTGCATGACATATTTGTTTAGGGAAGACCACTTTGTATTTAGATATAAGTAGTCAAGGGCAAAAAATATTTAGGTACCTATACTTACAAGCCGTGTAATGCAAAAATGACATGCAACTGTTGTATAATAAGGGGTATTAAAACACGAATGTGGGTTTATCACATCAGTGTTTTAATACCTAATTATTTACAGTTACAAGACTTTATCTGCACCCATGACATGAATCCTTTTTAAAAGGTTCTTTGAATACTAATATCGAACAAAAATGGAGGGATACGACGTGAATTCGAATAACCTATAAGTTTTTTTGAAATGCGCGTGCATGACTATGTTCTTTTTTTGAAATGCGCGTGCATAACAATGTTCTTTTTTTTAAAGATTTGCATATTGAGTACAACATTATAACACCCGTTTGGATGATGTTATGGTTACTATGACACTGGTTTTTTCAAATGTTGGCTATAAGCTAACTGTGGCATCCGGCAACCCGTCCTGGGCTCGCGTGGTGGATTGTAGCCCACTCCCTCTCACAGAGAGGAGTCCTATGTCCCAGTGGTGGGAACATTATAGGCTGAATATATTATGCTGTCTGTCAGTAAATTTAATATTTTTAATGTAAAGTAAATCTTCACCAGTCTCGATTTATGCTCGTTACCATAGAGACTTAGGTAAACATAACTCACGAAATGTGAGTGTAAAACACACTTCAAACCATTGCCTACTTTTTCAGTAACTCCATATTTTTTCTTATTTCAGGCGGTATGACAATGTCAGCGAAGGTGTACCATCCAGCAACGAATCTCATGCCACTGACACCTCCCCAGTCACCAACTGGAATGGCTCCTACCTTTGGCGCCGGAAAATCCAACACCTCCTCGTGGGGCAGGCAGAACAGCAACGGAAAGTACTCGTGATGCCCTCCTCGACTCAGCCCGGTCTACGACAGTGGGGGTTTGACACTTCCGAGCTCGGAAAACTCGGAAGATCTCACAATCAGACCCGTTTTTATCGATATCTCGATTAGGTTTTGTAAAAGGGAAGAAAGGTTTGTTCAGACAAGGCAACTTTTTGTTGAAAGCAACTTTATTGTGATCGCGTAATGTAAGGTACTTGTAGAAAATATTTGTATTTATTATGTGATAGATACTTTCTCAGTATATCTTGGACATCAATGACATCGGTGAAGGATAAACATCATGAGGAATCCTGAACTTATAGTAAAAAAAGATATGTCTGAAATCGCCAACCCATCTTGAGCAAGGGCGGTGATCAATCCTCGTGCCTTCTCTGTAGGTGAACAGGGCCTTGCCGAGCAGTGGGACAGTACGCTGGTATTATAAATATGTATAGAAATGGGTAACAGAAAGTCGGTAGCTATTATAGTTATCAGAATTTCCATGGGTATTGTTTAATTTAACGACTTTATATTGATGCTGTTATTACCTAAATAAAATCAGTAGGCTACCTACATATTTCTTGTTATTACCAAATTATACGTCACTCACCACAAAAAAGGCAAGTTACTACGTATTGATAAATATATACCTAGGTCTAGATAAACCTATCATATCATTCAAAAGAATAATTAAATTACCTTCTGTTTCAATTTTGTGTTAAGCATTATGATTAAATGAAATCACAACAAATACTAAGATAATCTTTGATATCCTAGAATTAAATGGCATATACCTATCTAGTCTTTTAATCATTTTAATTATGTAAATTTTCTGTGTGCCTATGTAAATACATAAATAGAAAAAATCTACGATAAAAATAAGATTTCTTACATGGTCTCGCAATCTGTTGCTTTTATATTCAATCGCTATGTCTGAACAAGTCCTTAGAAAGGGAGAAAAAAAAAATCGTTGAATATTAAAAAAAAAACAAGAAAAAAGGTATTTAGCATTTATGTATGTAATGTAACTGTTACTTGTAGGTAGTCTTGTTTGTAACTTATTGTAAATATTGTAAAATATGTGATGTAATTAGGTACTTACGATTATTTATAAGGAAAAATAAATACTCCTTTATATTGTATTTGTGCATTTGTTTTTTTCCTTATTGTCCTTGGTTTATCAATATCCTCAAACTGACGTAGGCAGTAGGTATAGTCACGAGCAAAAATATGTATACCCTCAGCAAAATCCAATAACGATTTTCTCGTGGAATAACGATTGCAACTTTGAGATGATACCTATTTCATAATAATATAGGTTCCAAAATAATATTTTCCTTAAAACATAAAATTACAATCAATACAGTAGGAGAAAATCACGTTTAAAAGTTGCTAAGTGTATACATATTGGTGCTCGTGACTGTACACAGACGAGCTTTATAAAACAGCCACTTGTAAAGTGCCAAAAAAACCAAAATATCTCTTAAACTATACCAGTTAGCTACATGAATTTAAAAAAATCTTAAATTGAGTTTTATATGTATTTTTATTCGCTATTAATTAAAAACATTTGAATGTTGCTCTTTACTTCAAAAAGCTATGTTGCGTGGTTTCGGACATACTTCATGATAAGTTAGTGGCTCTTACATTATACTAGCTGACGCCCGTGGGTTCACCCGCGTGGATGTCGGTTATAATGTAGGTACTAAAACTTTATCAAATCAAATCAAATCAAAATATTTTATTTCACATAAACCTACATGGGCACTTATGAAACGTCAGAAGCTAGGTGCACGATTCCAATTGGTCGTTTCCTATGGAGAAGAGCCCGCAAGAAACTCCACAGTTACCCTTTAAAAAAAAATTTGTTTATTATTAATTATGATACAATATAATACCTATAATATTATACTAACTAACTATACCAATAATTGGCTTTTACAATATTTTTGAATTACAGTGTTAATAGTTATGGGAGGACAGTGTAGGCCTTTCAAAAAGTTTCAGGTAGATACTTTAAAAAAAAATAGAAAATGAAAACCTTTCTCGAGAACCACTCTATCCATTGATGAAAACAGCATGAAAATCGGTGCAGTAGTTTTTGAGTTTATCGCGAACAGGACGACAACAGACGCGGCGGAGGATTTTGTTTTATAATACGTAAGGATGTAAGGTTAAGTAAGGATTGCTAGTCAGGGTATAAAATAAAGATTTGTAATATAATAACCTTTACTGTAAGTACTATAAACTATCTCATGCAGTCGGAGGCCTTCCTACTTTTTGCTTCCGACTGCGTGAGATTGCTGCTTAATGGCGTCTACAAAATTGGTCTTTATGAGCACAAATTCGAGTCGAATGAAAAAAGGACCTCTTCGTTTCCTGCAGGCTTGAATAACACATACAAGGTGTAAGGGACAGCCCTCCGCAGACTGATGGGATGAATTCAGCATACGACCGGTATATGACATTATTTCAGGAACGTTGTGGGAATCCAATAAACCTGATTTGTATTATTACCTCACGCGCAATGTATCGTTACCGTGGCAGAACCCACGTAGCCGCACTCCCCGTGTCGGGGGGACGCGCTCGAGTATTTTAACATCCATTGCTGTTTTTTTTATTTCAGCTGTTTCATTTACATAACATAAAGAAACTGAAAAACGATAAAAAAAATTAAAACTTTCCTGAGAAAATTTCCGGTGGAATATGATTCAAAATAAGGAGCTGAATGCCCCCTGTTAATTTGTGGAGGGCTGTCACTTACACCCTGTATAGTACTATAATGATTTTGAAACTACGCCACACGCAAGGGGCCTCCCCCATACTAAGTAGGTATTAGTCTATCATAAATTTCCCATTTTTGTTCGTCACGTTTATTTATTTATTTACTATATAAAAAAAAAACAACCCTTTAATTTCATTAATCCGCTAAAGTAGTTTATCCAGTAAGATTAAAAAAAAACATCTGACATTTTTTTTGAACATGCAACGCCATCTCTACAATCTGTCTGCCGATCAATAAAATCAATATGGTATGCAAACTGCACAACAGATGGCGTTGTTATTGAAACTCAGTGTACCTTTTGACATTAGAAAGATAGTTTTATTATTTTAAAGATTTTTATTATTCTAATAGTAAACTTTTTCAAATATACCTACTTAATTTTATGCATCTATTGCTACTTTTTTTTTAATAGCTCTATCTGTGTATTCATGTGGTGACCATCTGTAACACAATCAATACGTAGTTGTACTAGTTCTCTCATGAATAAATAGATGTCGCTATGCTCAAACGCAATAACACCTGCAGCAGATAGTAAGTAATGATGCGCAGTCGACGATTGTGCTAGTGCTAGTTTGCATAGAAGTAACCTTTTCTCTCGACATTTGAAAACTCTCTGGTTATAGAGAAAATTACTTAGTCTTTGCAATAGCAACGTAAGTCTGTGTTGCCTCTGTTAGGTATTGCAGGTCAGCGTTAATATCTGGTGGGCTGTAGCCTGTGAGCTGGCTGGCGTGGCTGAGTAATAACAGCCACACGAGTCGATCCATCACGTTAAGCTACGCTTGCCGGAGTTGGTCCGTGGATGGGTGACCATCTTTACATATCGAGACTCCTCCGTGCCTCGGAAAGCACGTTAAGCCGTTGGTCCCGGCTGTCATTTGTGGATCTTTGGCAGTCGTTACGGGTCGTCAGAAGCCCGAAAGTCTGACAACCAGTCTTGCCAAGGGGTATCGTATTACCCAGTTACTGGGTTGTGGAGGTCAGATAGGCAGTCGCTCCATGTAAAATACTGGTATTCAGCTGCATCCGGTTGGACTGGAAGCCGACCCCAACATGGTTGGGAAAAGGCTAGGCAGATGATGAAGAGATTGCCGAAACATCGAACAAACGACAACTTTTTGTTTTTCTACCAAGCCCAAAAAACAACAATGCCGCACCTATTCATTTGTTCTATAAATACTCGAGTTTTAACTGACGCCAATGATAATTTATTTATTTATATATAACACGTTATCATTTATTTCCAATTTACATGCTAGTAAGTATTAAAATATTGATAATTATTATTATAGATAATACGTCTGTCATACTGATTAAGCAGGTCTGACAATAGCATTAATGAAATAATCTTTTATTTGCTTCTTATGATTATGGAATTAACTAAGTACTTAATTAAGTATACCTACTTATAATTATAAGATGTACCTATTTAATTTGTAGGGTGACTGGTAATTAGTGATCGATGAACAACTAATCACAACTCATTATGAACAACTTTTACTACGGGCCTAAGCCAGAAATTGCGAAAAAAAATCAGCTGTTCCCTTCAGTTGACGAAATAGGCAAACTTATTTAAATGCACGGAACAACTAATTTTTTTTCGCGATTACATGTTTGGTCCAATAGTAAAAGTTGTTCGTAATGATCAGTAAAGTCACGTGACTAATTACCAGTCACCCTGTATATAATTTCTTTTATTACGCCTCTGCCTCGTCTGTCTAGGGTCGTAAGCACCACAACTGAGCATGGGGTCCTGAGCTCGATTCTCAGGTTCGGCAATCTGGTGTGGATTCACAAACCATTCAGCATGTTGATCTGTCAACTTGGTAGATATAGTAAGATTATATTCCTTTATTTCATTTTGAGTAAATATTATTTACATTTTTATAAAAAAAACATTTAAAGATATAAAAAATAGTAGCCCATCGGCATCAGGAACAGGGTCCAAGCTGCCGGTGGTCAGGGCTCTAGAGAGAGGAACCTCCTCACTATGCGTGCCGTGTCCAAGAGTACTGCTTTCTGAATCAAGCCCTTGACCCAGCCTGAGCCTTGAGATGATGGTCGAGGCTCTCCGCTATTAGGCCATTGACCGTAGCTATAGATATACATAGATATATAAGTACATTTCGATTCAAACAAAATGGCGGCTCGGAAGTTAGCTACTCGCTGCGCAGTATCCCACCCCTCACCCCCGCTGACACATGATATTGTTACTGCGCAGCGACTCGCTTCATGTTTCGAGCCGCTATTAAGTTTGAATCGAACTGTACCTATCATCTTCCCCACAATACATACACACAATACTCAATCCCAATCTCATACCACACAATACTCAATCCTACTCAGAATCCGAAGCCTTCGTTCGAGTAATTTCATAACATATTTATATCATACACTCTCTCTCTCTCGCACCCTCACTCACAACTTCACTTTCACTCCCCTTACACTCACTCCCACCTTACTCTCACCTTTAGTACCCTTACTTAAACTCATAAATATTCATTCTTTTGCACGCACTCCTCTTAAACATCAAATAAAATAATAAATATTTGCATCATTACGACGAGCATTATTTCAAAGACAGCTGATTTTTACGATTTTATTTTATTTAAGAAGTCTCTTGTTTTTGATTTGATTTTGATTTCGTTTTATTTTTTATTTATTTTTCTAATTATTGTGTAATATATTAATTTACAATTCAGTATCGACCTGGAAGCGAACTGTCTAAAACTCTCAAGGACTCCACGAGACAGGCACGACCTCGTATGGAGTCCACAAGTTAATATTAAAATGATGTTTCCTTTGTAAAAACATATTATTAGTAGTAATTTACTTGTATTAGTTTTAAGGAAATGTAAGAATATCTTTTTTGATAATAAACGATTTTATATTTTATATCCAGGGGGATAGGTGAATTGCGGGAAAGTCCGAAAGGGATACCGGGGCCCTTGGCAACAGGCAACTGAAGGAACACGGGTGGGTTTTAGTCAGTAAAAGTCTGACACGCCCTGCCGCTCCGCCCAGAGCGGGAAAAGTCATTAAATGATTTTACCAACCGCAAAAAAAAAAAGGGAAAACGTGAAAAACGTCTGAAAACTGAAAAATAACGTTGGGGGACATATATTTTTATCTATCATCTTCTTTTCAAACATCTGCGGAACCTCGTGTTTTATAAGTGAAAACTTCTTTAGGCGTACTTTACGCTCTCAACAATGAACCAAACTAAAGCTGATTTCACGCTATGAGAATCACTATGGTAATTATTACATCTCGAGATATAAATTAATATCGGTCACCGTACTTACTCTTAAATGGAACTGTTTACAATTTTGTTATCTCGGTATATAATATACTAGCTTCCACCCGCAGCTTCGCCCGCGTAGTATGTTGATAAAAAGTAGCCTATGTCCTTTCTCAGGCTCTAGACTATCTGTGTACCAAATTTCATTTAAATCGGTTAAGTAGTTTTGGCGTGAAAGCACGACAGACAAACAGACAGACAGACAGAGTTACTTTCGCATTTATAATATTAGTAAGGATATTAGTAAGGATAGTAAGGGCTAGTAAGGATAGTAAGGATTAATTACCTCATAGTGTGAAATCAGCTTACCGTCACGCTCTGGTCGGTGACGCTGAATCGGGTAAACTCGGCTTCAGTCCGTCGTCGGTGACGCTGAATCGGGTATACCCGGCTCCAGTCCGTCGGTGACGCTGAATCGCGTATACTCGGCTCCAGTCTTAAGTTTTCACTTCTATGGTCACATCAACGCCGGCTGTCGCTGGAAACCAACACTGGGGCTTTGTCTCGCAAAGGTTTGCAGCATTATGCTTAGCGATGGCCGTTTTGCGTGGATGTGACGCCTAACTTATTCTTTTTTGTATTTGTGTTCTTTCTTTGCGTCATGTTTACCAAAAATAAACATTTTTCTTTTTCTTTCTTTCTTTCTATGGTGTGGTCATAAGCCCACCCTCTTTTATATTAGTTTGTCACGCATTTTAATATATGTAGAATAGTATATCCTATAATGTGTACATCTACATATTATAAAACAAAGTCCTCCGCCGCGTCTATCTGTCGTCCTGTTAGCGATAAACTCAAAACTACTGCACCGATAATCATGCAATTTTCACCAATGGATAAAGTGGTTCTCGAGGAAGGTTTTACTGTTTTAGTATATAATTTGTCAAGCGGGCGAAGCCGCAGGCATAAGCTAGTACATACATAATTCACACGACATACAATTACATAATTTTTGCATCTCATGTTAACAAAACGTATACTTTTGTACTTATTAAATTACACTCCCGGAGACGGATTACTTCAAGTGCGGTATTCATAATTTGAACGACAGAATGGGTTAAAATATAAGGAAGAACAATTTTGATTGTCTTTTTATGCAGAACAAAACAAATAACGAAATAACTGTTGACATAAAGATGCTCTAATGATGTCAGCATCTTATAGGTCAATAGTTTCGTTAGAAGTAACATTAGGCTAATCAAAGCTTGTTGCTCCTATAGGCGAAAGAACAAAAAACCGGCCAAGTGCGAGTCGGACTCGCGCACGAAGGGTTCCGTACCATTATCTATAAAAACGACAAAAAAATCACCTATGTTGTATGGGAACCCCATTAAATATTTATTTTATTCTGTTTTTTAGTATTTGTTATTAAAGCGGCAACAGAAATACATCATCTGTAATTTCAACTGTCTGACTATCACGGTTCATAAGATACAGCCTGGTGACAGACGGACAGACAGACAGACGAACAGTGGAGTCTTAATAATAGGGTCCCGTTTTACCTTTTGGGTACGGAACCCTAAAAAGAGAAATCTAAATTAACTACGTCTTAATCTAATCAAATTTTTTTTTTTTTTGGAACAATAGATAGTGATACCGGAATGCTGGTAAGAAAGTAAGTAAAGCTCCAAATATGCATAAAACTTTTTCTCAGACATAATATAATTATTTTGAAGTTTTAGGCTTTCAAAGATAAAAATGCACGTTGGCTTGATTTAGGACTCCGGGAGTGTTTATCCGGATTGTAGAAATAAAAGTTGTTTTTAGTTACCACACTGCCTACAAATTATTTTAAATTATTGTTATTCTGACATTTGCATTTATTAGGATTTCCATCAATTTAGTTTTTCTACGGAGGACACGTGAGTACCTATCTACCATGATATAGATACACCTTGGATACGGATTTTTAATAATTGTTAATTAGTTTTCATGATAATGGTAATGGTGGGTGGACTGACAGACAGATAGCTTATGGTCTGTTTCAAAAGTATTTGATGAAAGAGTTAACAAATGCATCAGAAATATGATGCCAATGGATGCCAATTTTCTTCCTCTCGGTGTGAGAGAGCGGGCCGTAATCCACCACGCGGACCCAGTGCGGGTTGGTAGATGTCACATGTCTTCGAATTTTTGGTTCTAGGACATGCCAGTTTCCTCACGATGTTTTCCTTCACCGTTTTGAGAGCAGTGGTGATGAAGTAATTTACACAAAGTAAACCGCCGTCAGGGTTCTAACCTACGACCTACAACTCATAAGTCGCGGCCATTTCCACTGGGCCACCACTGTTCTCATCGTTCCGGTTACGGAACCCTAAAAAGTATAACAGTAACTTAGAACTAAGCTGTCAAAGTAAATCATAGTTTTTTGTGCAATTTTCTACTGGTTACCGACGTGCATGTCAACACGGAGTATCGAGCCATATTAATTCTAGGTAAATCTATTTGTCAGAAATCATTAATTTTTTTTACTCATTGTTTTACTATAAAATTAAAATTCATTAGTTAACCTGGTTCCTAGTAATCGGTTATTACCTTTAGTAACGAATCGATTTATTCTTGTTTTGCAGCAGTAAGACTCGGGTCAACGTTTATATATTTTTTTTTATTTGTTGTTTTTGGATTTTTGGCACTGAATTAACGCAAAACAAAATGGTAACCCTATATTTAAAGCCTGCGTAAGGACCACATCGACTTATTTATCTCAGTAGCCTCTTACAACGTGCAAGATAAAACTGTTAATGAAAATTATAATAAAAATAAAAAAAACATTATTTTTATTATACTTAATCATAATATACAACATTGTGCATTTTTTTCTATTAATAAATAGAAAATAATAAATCCTCTTAAAATGAAAACCTATTTGTAATAAAATTAAAAAGTGAACGAATAAAACTCCAGCTGCAAAGTGATTTTTTTGTGCAAAATGGAAGATAAATCAGAAAAAAGTGTGGAATATAAAAATATGTGGCAGAAAAGGAAATATTTCTTTAGACAGGTAGATAATACGATGAATGTTTATTTTTTACACCATTTTGTATTTTTATTTTTTCATACAGTTCTTATGTACTTTCTGAGTTTATCTTGGACATCGCTGACATCGGTGAAATAAAAAACATCGTCACGATCCCTAGGCCTGGACTGGCTGGCCTTGACCATTGGCAGGGCAGTTCAAACGCAAAGGTCAAAGTGACTGTCGGTGCACGGCACATAGTCCAAAATCGCTTGACACTTCACATGACAGATTTGGTCAAATATTGGCGTGCTGTGAAACCTTTGGAAACTTGGAACTTTCCTGCAAGAAAAGAGCTTTTTCCTTGTTATCAAAGCTATACTTATTATTGTTAAAGCCACTTGATCAATCAATCTGCCTGGCCTTTTCCTAACTATGTTGGCGTTGGCTTCCAGTCCAACCGGATGCAGCTGAGTACCAGTATTTTACATGGAGCCACTGCCTATCTGACCTCCACAACCCAGTAACTCGTTGTCAAAACTTGGTAAAACTGGTTGTCAGACTTTCGGGCTTCTAACGACCCGTGCCGACTGTCAAAGATCCACTAATGACAGCCGGGACCAACGGCTTAACGTGATTTCCGAGGCACAGAGGATTCTCGATATGTAAAGATGGTCACCCATCCACGGACTAACCCCGGCAAGCGTAGCTTAACCTCATGGATTGATCCGTGCGGCTACAAAATTAATAATCATTTCAGGAAGGAAAAACGTTAAAGCCGTCCGTTTAATAGTACCTGTACATAGCTGAGACCTGTTTTGATATAAATAAATGTAGAAGCTCTCACGACATACTTGAAGGGATTACCTAAGATCATAGTTTATGTAATACTAGCTGATGCCCGCGGCTTCGCCCGCGTGGATGTAGATTATTATATACTAAAACCTTCCTCGAAAACCACTCTATCTGTTGGTGAAAACAGCATGAAAATCGGTGAAGTAGTTTTTTCAGTTTATCGCGAACAGACAGATGCGGCGGAGAACTTTGAAGGAGAAAACAGAGGGAACAGCTTAGAATATTTTTTTGTCCTGAATATTAATGTTGATGGATGGAGAGGGAGAAGAAGGCTAAAGAAAAGATGGATGGCTTGTGTGAGGAATGATATGAAAGAGAAGGGAGTGAATGATAGCGTGACGGTTGACAGGGGAGAGTGGAAGAAGAAAACGTGTTGCGCCGACCACAAGTAACATGGGACAAGGGCAGAAAGATGATGACCATCAGTTCATCACAAACCGTACGGGAATATACTTCATTATCGTCATCATTTCAGCCGAAAGACGTCCACTGCTGGACATACGAGTAGGCCTTCCCCAAGCACCGCCACACCGGTTCTGTGCCTGCATGCCTAGGTGCAAATATTTGCCTGTCAGCAGGTGGTAGCGGGGCCAACAATTTGTGGTTTCAATACTCAATACTCACCCTTACTAATATTATAAATGCGAAAGTGAGTTTGTTTATTTGTTTGTTACGCTTTCACGCTGAAACGGCTGAACAGATTTAAATGAAATTTGGCACATGGGTAGACTATGACCTGGTATAGGACTTTTTATTCCGATATTATCGCGGGATCGAAACTTACGCGGGTGAAACTGTGG
Organism: Lithophane leautieri; assembly: GCA_949152455.1. Classification (NCBI taxonomy): domain Eukaryota; kingdom Metazoa; phylum Arthropoda; class Insecta; order Lepidoptera; family Noctuidae; genus Lithophane; species Lithophane leautieri. The sequence continues at coordinate 14,345,622 of OX424478.1, forward strand.
GGCACAGCTAGTCATTTATATTTTTCCGACGTACTTATGTAGGTATGCCATTTTTACCAGCCAAACCTTTTTCCAATTATATTAGGGTCAGCTTCCAGTCCAACCGGATGCAGCTAAATACCAGTTTTTTACATGGAGCCACTGCCTGTTTCCTCCACAACCCAGTTACTGGATAACCCGATACCCCTTCGTAAGACTGGTTGTTGGACTTTCGGGATTTTCAATACCCGTTATGAATGTCATTTGAAGATTTTCGACGTGCTTTCCGACACATGAAAGGGTTTCGATAAGTAGTAGATGGTGACCCATCCACGGACTGACCTCGGCTTGCGTAGCTAAACCTTCCATCGACCCGTGCAGCTGTTATTACTTAGCCACCAGCCCTTTTATGTGTGCCACTAGTGGAGGCTATTATAATGCACCTTTTCAACTATTAATTTTGTGGATTTCTTGTTCTGTTCCATTTAGTTGCTGGTTAGCAGTGGCGGATGGACGTGCTACTTCATCATGGGCATGTCCTTTGGCGCCTCCACAGTGTTCATCCCACAGATAAGGAAGGAGGCTAACTCATTTGATGCTGTCAGTGAATCAACTGCGTCTTGGATACGTGAGTATCAACATTATCATCAATTATTATCAGTATCATTACGTCAACCCACAGCCCTCATCCAATTTATATGTGTTCAGTGCCATGTCTTCTTGTTCCATACATTTATTTGAGCCGTTACCTAAATTACCCGCTTTATTAAAGCAAATCAAACCAAAAGTCATTTATTCAAACTAGGCTAAGAATCATCACATTTGCAGATTCTTTTTGGGGGTCGGATGAATAGAAATGGTTTGCATCGATAGTTAAATGATCGCCAGTTCTTAAGAATCCCTGAATTGCACCACATTGATTACTCACTTCTCGGATTCGTAAGAACGTTCTTTTATCAAACATGCCGTCAAAATAAAAATAAAAATTATAGGGAATTCTAAACCAGTTTTGTTGTACGAAAAATTTCTTCATCATCATCTGCCTAGCCTTTTCCCAACTATGCTGAGGTCGGTTTCCAGTCTAACCGGATGCAGCTGAATACCAGTATTTTACATGGAGCGACTGCCTATCTGACCTCCACAACCCAGTAACTGGGTAATACGATACCCCTTAGTAAGATTGGTTGTCAGAATTTCGGGCTTCTGACTACCCGTAACTACTGTCAAAGATCCATGAATGACAGCCGGGACCAACGGCTTAACGTGCTTTCCGAAGCACGGAGGAGTCTCGATATGTAAAGATGGTCACCCATCCACGGACCAACCCTAGCAAGCGTAGCTTAACCTGATGGATCGACCCGTTTGGCTGTTATTACTTAGCCACGAGGTTCTCTACGAAAATTTTCTTAGTAACTATAAATACAGCCATAAATATTATGAATCGCGTCTACTACTACAAACCTTTTACAATTATTAAACCTCTGACAGCAACAACTCAACAGGAATCTTATTGTAATGACAATAAATATGATTTTGAGATTTTGACAGACGTGTCAGTGGTATCAATTGGATTTTGATAGTGATGCAAAATCAGAGGTAAATAACTGTGCAAGGACTGTACTAGTGATGTGATATTCTGGCTACTCATTATTGATTTGAGTTTGTAACACGTTAATTTTGAGTTGCGTCGTGGACGCTGGGCCTAACGCCAAAATTAACAGACACTGCGTCATAGAGAAGGAAAATATCACTACGTAGTTGACGCATGAATGCTAATCTCTGATTTAGTCGGTAAAATGTTAAAACCTGATTCCTAATGCTCTACAGCTTACTTCTGCAAATACCAAAGTATCGTTTTCAAAGTTAATAATACATAAACGAGATTTTAACTTCTATTTCAAGCGTTTACCAGCAAAGTGAACTTAAGATTTTTCTAAGTAGAATAAGAATTTTAATAAGTTGCGATGGTTCTAGAATTAGATCTCATTTGGGTTTCGTTTCATGTAAAATACTGGTATTCAGCTGATTCCGGTTTGACCGGGAGCTGACCCCAACTTGTTGTGAAAAAGCTAGGCTGACGATGATTCCATTCATGAATATTCTTAGTTCCTAGAAAAGAAAGACTAGAAAGGAAATAAAATTTCTTTATTTTAATTTCAAATAGTATCATCATCTGCCTAAAATATATGTATATAAAAATATATTTCCTTCTTTCTTCTCAGTTTGTCACATTTCATTAAAACTGCATAATCAAATCAAATCGTTTATTTCGACCAGCAACAAGGGTCATAGAAAAATACACAAATTAAAAATACACAAATTAAAAACACACAAATACACAGAACAGAATTATAAACTTCGATTGCTCAGTATGTGAACCATACAGCAATGGTTCAGGTACCGACAATCGAACCTCTGCGCGAATGCCCTCAGGATGCCGCTGGAGCTAGCCCGAACCCTGCGCACCAGGGATGCACACCGTTTTCGCATAGTAGAATAGAAACAGTCTACTTGCGACTCGGCGAACATCCCTGATGCGCTGCAGAATCGGGGCAGCCCCATCAGCACCCTGAATGCATTATTATATTGCACACGCAAGGCGTTGTAATGTAAAATAAAATAAAAAATACAAAGCTAAAACTTTAAGCAGGCTCAAAATCCTCATTTCTTCATCAAAGAGTTAAAACCAACTTGTCCAGCTTGGTTATAAAAAATATGTTGCATAATCGAATGCAAAAAATGATTTAATATTCTGACTCACTTGATTAGCATAAGTTATTGAACTGCAGCTAACTTGATCCACGAGTATTATCAGAATAAGTTTCCTTGTTGTTTGTTTTATGAGATTATCATTTTGGTCTGTAGTAGCATCTGGTAATATGGCGTTCGTTTTCGAAAATATTATTCGATTTACAATAATAATTCTCCAACTCATTTCCATCTCCTTTGCACCATTTAAATTGCACTGGTCAGCATACTTAATTAATTTCTCTCTTTGAATTTTCAGCTGCCATCATGGTCTATGCAGGATTACCGTGGGCATTCATCCTGCCAGCCTCAATGAAATACATCGGGAGAAAGCATACCTTCACATTTGTCTGCGTTACCAATTTAATCAGTTTCGTGGTCTTCTTCCTAAGCACAACAGTCGAACACATCATCATCAGTGAAATTATCAACGGTATCAACACAGGATCTCACTTCACTGTATCAGTCATGATTATCACGGAATATACCTCACCTAAGCACAGAGGTTTTTTTTTAACAGTCAAATCTGCTACCCTCTTCTGGGGTATTTTCATGTCAAATGCTATTGGGACCTTCTTCCATTGGAGGAACATTGGAATTGCTGGAATTATCCTCAGCGTCTACAGCCTTTTGGTAGCATTCATACTACCTGAGTCACCATTTTGGTTGGCCACAAAACAGCGGTATGAAAAATGTGCCTCATCACACAGATGGCTCATGGGAGAAGAAAAACAATCAGAATCAGATTTAGAAAAGTTGATCAACTTTCAGAAAAGTCTCAGCTTGAATTCTAAGCCCAAAGGTTTTGAGTTAAAAGGATTCGTTACCAATTATTACAATATTATATCTTCGAAGCAGTTCTATAAACCATTACTTTTGAGTTTGTTGATTCAGTCTTTATACGTGTTTTCTGGTAAAGTTGTATTTAGTGTATATGCTATAGATATAATTGGAAAAATAACAGCTGGTCACAAAATGTCAGCTTATGCAGCTATGTTACTATTAGATGGTGTTACAATATTCTGCATGTATATCGGATGTATTTTTGTAAAATTATTGCCTAGAAGAAAATTATTAATAGGTTCCTCACTAATAGGAGTTGGATTTCTTTTATCGATTGCTTTGTATGCATTTTTGATTAAATTATCTGTTTTAGAAGAGAATAATTACTTAGCCATATTTTTGTTGATAGGATATTCAGTTGGAGTCTGTTTTGGACCTGTAATATTGACTCAAACTATTTCTGGAGAATTAGTGTCCATAGAATCTAGAGGCCTTTCATCCTGTTGCATAGATTTATGTCTTAAAATACTTTTAGGTACTTTAGTTAAGGTTTCTCCATACATTTTCAAGTCATGGGGTACCCATGGTGCTTTCTTGTTTTATGGTATTTCTACTTCCATATTTTTGTTTTTAATCAATATTTTTTTGCCTGAAACTAAAGATAAGAGTTTGCAAGAAATTGCGGAGTGGATGAAGGTGTCACAGAAAAGTCCTGTTTTGCAAGAAGAAGTAAAATTTTTGCCTGATAAGAAGTAGTGTCAGGACAAAGATTGTCCTAGAAATATCAATGATGAAGGATATCTTGTTACTAGGAATCAAAGGAGCCTGTTACTTTGCATTATAAAAAATTCAGTAGATCGAGAGAAGGATGCAGCAAGTAAAAATAATCCAATCAAAAACATAAATGTGAAAATGGGAGCCAAATTCAATATTAAGAATAAGCGTGGTTGTCGACTTCGCCGACAAAAGAATTGAGATCTAAATGGGTGCCAAGTTCTATAGATAATCCTGATATTTATAAAGAAACTACCTACAACATTCTAAAATAAATTTAAAACAAAAATTTCTTGTTTTTTCTGCTATAACAATGTTTGATATTTAAAAATAAAAGAACAACCGTCACAAAAGTGATTTGAATTTGCATTTTATTCCCAAACGCCGTCGATTAATCGAATCCCTCTAAAATGATTACGCTTGCCCGTGTCCCAATGTTATATCCTGCTATACCTAAATTCATCATATAGTATCCTTTTTCAACCGGATCGTGATGATCACTCAATAGATTGAAAACTGTTTTGAAATAGGATAGTCAACTGTAAATATACCACAGACTTTTACGGGTATAACCACAGCGGCATAGTAGAAGAAGCCGCACGTTTGTGGTAATATAACCAGGGGGCCAAGTTTACTAATTTGCCATACAAAATCTGTCAAAAACTCATCATTGTGAGACCATTGACACATTTGTAAATTTATTGACTTGGCCCCCTATATTAGGTGGCACTCCATACTATGCTAGGCCAACTCATCGTCAAAAATCCATCAATGTACGGTCTGGTGGTACTGAACCTCTGGTCAACGTGTGACACACAGTCTATTACATATCAAGTAGATATTGTACTTTCACTATCATGTCCACTATCGGACAGCTATTTTCGTATAAATTGAATAAATAATTGGAAAACCCTGACTTCTAAACTAAGTGTTTATCCTTGTGCAGTTAGTGCGTTTAAGAAGTAATATGCGCCCCGCAGCTTAAAAAATTCCCATTATTGTTTTTGGTTCGAAGCAGTGCTCTAATACTGCTTTAGAAATGGATTAGGACCAAAATCAGAGGAAGATTTTAACAGCGGCTCTACAAGTCAGCAAGTTTATACTCATAATAACATATAATCAGCGTTTCCACTGCTGGGATACACGCCTCCTCTGGATGGGAGGGAGTGGGGTTGGTAGATGTCACATCATGTCTTCGAATTATTGGTTCTAGGACATGCCGGTTTCTTCATGATGTTTTCCTTCACCGTTTCGAGAGCAGTGGTGATGAAATAATTTACACAGAGTAAAGTGCCTGTTCAAACCTACGACCTCCAATTCATAAGTCGCGGCCACCACTGCTCTAAGTTTGAATGAACTCAACTTCTTAAAAGGCCCTACCCTAACTTAATTTTTATGTCGCTCACACTATACTACTAGCGGCCTGAGTGAGAGCGAGACGAAGTGCGGTACTGGCGGCTCTCAAGCCTCGAATAGTTTAGGTAAGTTCTTTTTACAGTGAAAAAAAAGGATGAATAAAAAATAAAAAATATAAGACTTGCTTTATAGGTAGTTCAGTTATTATGCAAAGTTTCATGATCTAATTTGAAGTATTTTTTCAATACCAGCGAGCGGTTTATAGTTCGGTTTAGAGATAACTTAGAATTTTTTTTCTATAGATAAAATTTTAATCGTATTTTCGCCAAACATAGGACCTAGCATCAGTCCTCAACTTTAACATAATATTTATTTCAAAATTAATGCTGCAGTATTTTCGGCATAACGGAGGATCATGCTACGCTAATTTGAGGTAGGGTAGAGCCTTAAAATGGTTGGTCTTGTTTGTCTGAAGTCCGCAGGTTTTTGACCCTTTTCTAAATGATGATCAGCAGTGGTGGTTGGACGTGCTACTTCATCATGGGCATGTCTTTCGGCGCCTCCACAGTGTTAATCCCACAGATAAGGAAGAAGGCTAATTCATTTGATGCTGTCAGTGAGTCAACTTCTTGGATACGTAATTAGATTACTGAGAGCGACAAAGGATAAATATATTAGTCAAAAGACTCCTAGAACTAGACTCTTGAAGTTGTTAAATTTTTTTCACAAAAAAATTACGGGTTATCCTTTTTTAGATTAGACGGATATCTTATATCATAATTATGTAATTAGAAATTGCAAGAGAGACAACCGAAAGTTATAGTAATGATGTAGAAGACTTACTAGCAATACAACATTCCATGTTGTCAAAATAACAAAACCGTCAGGCGTTGGTTTGTAAGGATTAAATAAAACATTTGCGTTGGCTCTAGCAATGAAGTTTACAATTTATACAACATTTTGGTCCATAAACCATTCATTTATGTTTCCTTTATTTTCCAGCTGCCATCATGGTTTGCTCAGGCCTGCCTTGGACCTTCATTCTACCAATCTTCATGAAATATATCGGAAGAAAATAAACGTTTATGTTTGTCACTATCAGTAATTTGGTAAGCTTCGTAGTTTCCTACTTGAGCGTTACTGTCAACCAAATCATCATTAGTCAGGTGATTAATGGCATCAACACAGGTTCCCATTTCACTGTGTCAGTCATGCATGATCATCACCGAAGTATAGAGGATTTTTCTTGACTGTCAAATCCTGTCAAATGCTATTGGCACCTTTTTCCATTGGAGAAACATTAGAATTGCTGGTATTATCTGCAGTGCCTACGGATTATTTATAGCAATCGTACTCCCAAAATCACCATTTTGGTTAGCAACAATACAACGATATGAAAAGTGCTCGTTCACACACAGATGGATGATGGGACAGGGCAAGCAAGCGGAAGCTGATTTAGTTAAGTTAAAAGTTGATAAATTATCAGAAAAATCTCAGTTTGGAGGCGCAATCTAAGAATATCGACTTAAAAGGATTTGTTACAGGGTATTTAAGAGTGATATCGTCAAGGCAGTTTTATAAGCCCCTAATTTTATGTTTTTTAGTGCACTCTTTGTATATATTTTCTGGCAAGGTAGTATTTAGTGTATATGAATAGAATAGAATAGAATAGAATAGCATTTATTTGCAAATATGGGTTTACATAAGTAGGTAGTAGTAGGTTTTCATCAGAATTCTGCCATATTTCACCATTCAGCATGCAAACATTTTCATTATATAAAAATTGTTAAAATTTAAACTCTTGTTGGAACATTAAATTAGTTATGTCATTCTCATTAAATAAAATTATTAAAATTCAAATATACATTTAAAAAAAAAAAAAAAAAAAATTGTCAGTAACTGTAGGTATATACAAGAAATACAAATCGTGGTCCGAAGATAAATAAATAAACAAACATCAAAATTCCAGGTCATAGACAACACACCATAAATATTCCTTAAGCAAAACAATAATTAATTAATTAAAAATTCGAGGTAGTCTGATAAAAATTGTCCGTTAAAAACTCGGTTACACTGTAATATGCTTTATCTATTAACAATTTACGAAGTGTACTTTTGAATTGTAACGTTTTTAAGTCTTTCCATGCACTTGGCAATTTATTATAAACAACTGGGGCCATGCAATAAATACTTTTGCGCATCATAGTGGTTTGACACGGTACATTATTTAATTTTGAATTGTCACGTCTGTTTCTTGGGTATACATCGGCCAAACGTTCAAAACGATTTGGATTGTTCTTCACAAACATATGCGATATATATAATTAGTAAAACAACTGCTGGACATCACATATCACCATATACAGCAATGTTAGTATTAGATGGTGTGACAGTATTCTGCATGTATATAGGATGTTTAGATACAAAAGTATTGCCAAGAAATAAATTATTAATAAGCTCATCATTTGTAGGAATTGGCTTCCTTTTATCAATTTCTTTATACGCATATTTAATTAAGCTATCACTTTTAATTAAGAATTAATATTTTGCTATATTTTTGTTAAAAGGTTATTCGATGGGTCTTTGTTTTGACCCAAACTATTTCTGGAGAGTTAGTTTCAATCGAAGTCAGAGGTCTCTCATTATGGTGTGTAGATTTATCTTCAAAGATAATTTTAGGTACTCTAGTGAAAATGTCACCATTCTTATTTAAATCATTGGGTACTCATGGTGCTTTCTTATTCTTTGGCTTGTCTACTTCATTTTTACCCAACTACGGTGAAGAAAAAAGGAGGGTTATGATTTTGACCGGTATGTATGTATTTATGTATGTGTTTCATCTGTTCCCTCCTATCTTATAAAGCACTCATCACAATTTGATAAATGAGGTATCATTGGAAGCGTCTTGATCATTCGCTGGTTATAGGCTATGTGACTAAAAATGGCGTCCACTAAAGGACATAAAGTCATGAACAAAAAAAAAAATGTTTAATCGTACCATGTCGGGTATCAAAGGAAACGGCTTTATGAATACATTTCAAAAATATATATATATTATAAATACAAAAAAAATAAAAAAAATGAAAGTAATAAAAACTAAAACCCAACTACGACTAAAAAGGTATAAACAAGACACCACAGACAGACACACGTAATCTGTTCGATTTATGAAGGTCATATCCTTAGTTTCAGGCAAGAAATAATGTATAGATCAAGAACAAGAATAAAGTAATAAAAAAAAATAAAAATAAAAAAATAAAAAAATCACACGGAGTCACACGTGTTAGGGCTAACACGTGTGACTCCGTGTGATTTTTAATTTGTCTGTCTGTGGTGTCTTGTTTATACCTTTTCAGTCGTAGCTGGGTTTTAGTTTTTATTACTTTATTCTTGTTCTTGATCTATACATTCTTTCTTGCCTGAAACTAAGGATATGACCTTGCAAGAAATTGCCGAATGGATGAAGGGAACTAAGAAGAGTCCTGCTGTGCCAGAAGAGGCCAACTTCTTACCTCCGGAAAAGAATTAGAAGAAAATTGTTTATGAAGCTAGTCATTACCATCATCACAAGTTAGAAAAAAAATGTGTGATACTTTCTGCGGTTGAACACTGTTTCCCAAAATCCAAGGTCAAGCTTAGCTTGGGAACCAGTAGCAGTACCTTTGTGCAATACATTTATACGATGAATATATTAGATTACTCAAATGTTTTAATTAACTGGCAACAATGAAGAAATTTAAAAAATAAGAGGACCTTGTAAAAAACTTGTCGTTTGTGTTTATAGTCTAGAATATTATAATATTTGGTACGCCTATCTAAATTAAAATATTTATTCACCGTATATTCCATTTTAAATTAAAACAATACTTACATTAATTTAATTTAATAAACATGGTACCAATTTAGATATTTTGTCATTTTAAAATATGCACTGAATGTAATTAATAGTTCTATATTTGACATGAAATTTTAGTAGGTAGGTAGTAGGTTTAAAAAACACATCCTTGACATTAAAGAATAGCTAAAATTATCGTCCGTTAAGCATGCTTTATTTCAATTTGAGTACAGTAAACATACAAAAAATGCGTACACACGCAGAAGCATCTTTTCACTACACAAACAAAAGTAAGTTTCAATGATAATTTTATCATTCCGAAGATCACATTATATTTTATACCGGGTGTAGAAATACTCTATCGAAGTCCAGAGTCTTTTTATTCTATCCCTTATTTTTTTTTTTTTTTTGTAATATTCCGTTCCTTGCATCCATGTTATAACGGAGATATTGAACGTAAAAATTTTAACTTTTTTTTAATGTTTTTTTTACCTGTACCGCTGCATGCACCCATGGACCTCCAAATGTCACTAACGAGACACAATAGAATTTTAATTGTTGACCACCGTCTAAAAGCCAACCGACAGTTGAGCAGCACAATGTTCTGCGTGCGTTATATTATGCACTACTGTAAACAGCGAATTTTCACACCAGAAATAAAAGTCGTTTCCCAGCAATAATTTTTGTATTAAGTTACTAAGTTTGATGTAGGTATCTAAAGTATGCGCAGATGACGGCTTTGTGAAGGGTCTCATTACAGTATTATCGACAAATGAAACTGTTTTTCGTAGTTATTAAAAAAAAAAAACGAATGTTCTGCCTGTGCTGTAATGTGACAGTTTAGTTTCGCCTGCATACTAATCTCTTTATTAACTTGTTGACCGTACAACCAAAATATTCTGAATATAACTGGCCAAACATGTTTAAGTTGTAAAACTGGAAGAGTATCTATAATGAAGATTAAAGGAAACAAATATTACACCAAAATTAGTAAGGATTCCGTACATTAATAACGTAAGAAATTATAACCAGCGACCCGCCGCCCGCGCCGCCACGCCAGTTTGCATGGTTTTTACAACTTGACAAAACATGAAAATTTATTTATTTAAATCTAAATTAATTATATTGTTTTATACAAATAACGTTCCGGAATAAATTCTCTAAATGCTGTTGAAAACCGCGTCAAAATCTGTTGCGTAGTTTAAAAGAACAACGCGATCACACAGACAGACCCGAAAAAAGACTTTAATTTATAATAATATGTATAGATGTATATGTATATAACGGACACCTCAGATTAAACAGGACAGTTTGTTATATTGAGGAGCTCGTGGCTAAGTAATAACAGCAGCACGGGTCGATCCATCAGGTTAAGCTATGCTTGCCGGGGTTGGTCCATAGATGGGTGATCAACTTTGCATATATCGAAACTCCTCCGTGTCTCGGAAAGCATGTTAAGCCGTTGGTCCCGGCTGTCATTCGCGAATCTTTGACAGTCGTTACGGGTCGTCAGACGCCCGAAAGTCTGACAAGCAGTCTTACCAAGGGGTATCGTATTACCCAGTTACTGGGTTGTGTATGTCAGACAGGCTTTCGCTCCAAATAAAATACTAGTATTCAGCTGCATCTGGTTAGACTGGTAGCCAACCCCAACATATTTGGGCATAGGCAGGCAGATTGAGTCGGATAGATCGTAATCACACGTAATCAAACACGTAATCTGTTTGATTTATACCCTAACACATGTGACTTCGGATTTTTAATTTGTCTGTCTGTGGTGTCTTGTTTATACCTTTTTAGTCGTAGTTGGGTTTTAGTTTTTATTACTTTAATTTTTGGCCAGTCACTGATTTCGTATGGGATGTTTTAAAGGCTGTGGCGGTATCTACATCCCCACATGCGAACTACGCATCAAAGACCTGACGTCACACAAGAATCCTGACGTCACATAAATCCTGCATCGCGCAATTAAAGTTTACCCTGCAATGGACATAAAATATATACAAGAACCCGACATCAATCGATGGGCAGTTGCCCACCAGACACAACACCCGTCTGATCGGAGGATCCTCCCTTTTCTATGGTGGATGAGTGAACTTCTTCCTTTCGTTCTTTCTTTCTTTCTTTCTAACGACAAGCATCTGTCACTAGTACTTCATATACGCTTGCGATGAAGTGCCAACTTGATAAAAAAAGAGAGAAAATACAATTTGGCTTAACACATTTTTTTTCCAAACGTTTATTTAATTTTCTTGCAATACCCTAAAATCCTACTTGGCACCTTGCCTATCATAAATATGGCATTAAGAAAAATTAATTTGTGTTCACGTCACGTGAGTTTTGTAGTTCCTGAGTTTTGGTGAGTTTCAAAATGAGTGATTCGGACTCATCAAAAGATGGTTTTGTATGGATTTATTTTTTGAGACAGGTTAGTAATTAATTATTTATTTATTTCAATTTCCAATATAAAAATGTAATTAAAAATATGCTATGTAAAAGTATCTATGTCCTATTCCAGGTCATGGTCTACCCATGTGGCAAATTTCATCCAAATCCGTTCCGCCGTTTTACAAACAAACAAACTCACTTTTGCATTTATAATATTAGTTAGGATAGCCCAAGTTACCTAGTGATAATATAGCATTAAACTTACTAGTGAAAGAATTCTTAAAATCAGTCAAGTAGTTTTTGAGCTTATTCATCACAAAAAAAGAAAAAAAATCTTTTCTCTATATAATAAGAATAAGAATAATGTTTATTTCTCACCGGCTTTAATAATTATAATCAGTAATTATACTGTGGGAGACTGGTGCATTAACTAGGCTTGGGGCCTGTATTTCAGGACACCAGGTCTCCACCCTTAATCTATAACATTCCAGTAGGTACTTTAACAGACAGTGGTCGAATCATTTAACAATTTAAAATATTTAGTTTCTATATCTATATAGTGTTAGTATGGTTAGTATTGTGTGGGGATGAAGGTAGGTGTGGGATTGAGTGTGCTTTTGAATAGTGATTGAGGATGTAGAAATTTCTGTTGCCTAATATTAGTATAGATAACGACATTCTGTATTATCTGTCAGTTAGGGCGCTAGGGTTCGGTAAGGCCGATGCCTGCCAGGGTTGCGGGAATTCCGAAAGGGATAGCAGGACCTTGGCAACAGGCAACTGAAGGAACGCGGGTGGGTTTTAGTCAGTAAAAGTCTGACACGCCCTTCCGCTCGGCCCAGAGCGGGAGAAGTCATTTGAAGATTTCCCAAAGTCAAAAAAAAAGGGCGCGTATAACTCGAGAACAAGTTTTTCTAAAACCTTCGATCTAAGGGAAATATTCTCGGATCTCGGATATAATTTAGTCGACACAAAATAATAGCGCATGAGATTTTCTACCAGACAAAATATTATTTCGTTTGAAATAAATAAACTAGATAGGTATTACCCGCGAAAAGTACCCTTTGTCCCCTGCCAGGAACCAGGCTACATATTTCACCAAAAAAAAAAAAGTCCACGACCTACAGATAGAGGATGTAGTGAATTTTAGTGATATTTAGTGAAGTCATTCCGTAAATATTTCACGATAAGATTCGATGGCTAAAGTAGTGATACAGCTACTTGTTTTTCATCAGGAGTGTTATTTTTTCTTTATCTTCTATTTGGGTATTTCTGACGATATAAATACATACATACATAATTATACTCATGCCCATAATCCCATAGAAGTAGGCAGAGACTGCATGTTGTCAGAATCAACTATCCACAGACCTCTTTTCGCCGATTTTCTGCGAGACTCAGCGTGTTCAGTGGTGAACTCTATCGCCGCCGATAGAATGTTAAGGCCCTGAGCAAAACGCCACTCTAGCCGCTTTTTTTGGTAGTTTTTAGGAGCTATCTACTTGTTATTTAAAAAGAAAGATCAAATAACAAAAATACATTAAATTTTTACATAATCTTAATTCCAAAATTGTGCACTTCTTTTTTTTTTTTAAGGAGTAAGTATATGTTTCTTTAATTCCAACGAAACCATAAAAATGAGAAATAATCTTTGTTATCATGCATCTCCTCGTAAAGTAAACATTATTTAATTTTGCTACTGACACTAATGAATAGACAATTTAATAATGAACATTTTGTAACAATTTTTTTTTTCAAAAGTCCGATATTTGATTTTATAAAGATTTTATCCTAAAATTTGGGCGTATTCACTACTGTAACTCACCGGGATTCAGTCTACAAAGAGGGAACGAATTTATTTTGCTCAGGGTACCGCCTTAAATCTCAACTAAGTCTCTTAGGACTCTAAGGACTTTGACGAAACACCGAGAAGAAGGCGTTCAGATAATCAGCTGTTCCCTACATTATGTTCGCATAGCTCGTCAAAATGTAGGGAATAGCTGTTTTTTTTTTCGAGATTTTTATCCAAAACGAAACCTCATAAATAGACTCTCAGTATGAGTCTTAACAACACCCTCACGAATCGGGTTTTCGTTACACGCTATATTTGGTATACCTCTGCCGAACCTTTCGCGGAATACTTTAACGAGTTTTACGATAGCATCAGTATTTGTAAAAAACTAAGAATTATCTTTAAAATAACTAGTAGATAGTATAGACAAAGAGATTTATTGTGCGAGACAGAGAGAGTTATAATTATCTTTCTTCTCTCTCATGTAACGAAATGTACTTAAACGTGAGGCGATCTTGAAAAAATACCTACCTACCTACTTACCTACGTCCCCTTTCTACTTACCTACCTACATACCTGATTACATACCTACTTACCTACCTACATACCTGATTACCTACCTACTTACCTACCTCCCCTTCCTACGTACCTACCTACCCTACCCTACCTACCTACTTACATACCTACCTACCTACTTTACCTACCTATCTACCTACCTACCTACCCACATATCTACCCACTTACCTATCTACTTACCTACCTACCTACCTACTTACCTACCTACCTACCCACCTACCTACATACATACCTATCTATCTACCGAGATATCATCAAAAAAAGCCTTTCTTTAGAGAATGTATGAGAAAACGAATTTTCTTTATATATTTTTTTCGTGAATTATTCCGATGTTTTAATAGACAAATCCAACAAATCAAAGATCATCAAAATCGGTCCAGCAGTTCTCGAGTTATAAGTGCTTGAACAAATCCGACTTTGTTTTAGGACATATATTTAAAAAAAAAGATATGTTTTATATATATTATAGATATATATAAGATGGCATTGAATGACATGAAGGTCCTATGTAATATGACCTTATTGGTGATTTTCTTCAGAAGGCTCAGGTGCGTAGTACTCGCAACTGGCGTGCGTGTGTGTCCAGAAGGCCAATTCTCGTACATAAAAAACGTTCACATTCAAGTCGCAATCTGTCAAACTGTCAAAAATATTGGTAAATTGGTAGTATTTTTGACAGATTGCGAAATAGTTGCGAATGCGAAGGTTCTTAAAAATTAAGGGAATTACCCCTCAGATGTATGAACGTAAATGAAGCAAAAGGAGTATGTAAGGATCGTAGCAGGTGGCGTTCTGTAGTTTCTGCCTACCCCCATGGGAAGGCGTGATGTACACACACTCACGCCTTCGACGTCTCCTTTAAGTGGTAGGTATTTATTTCTATATATTGGTTTTTCACAAAACAATGTTTTTAAACTAGATGAGGCCGGAATTAAACACACAATAATTAAATAAAAATGTCAAATAAACTGGTATATGTCATTTAATTTTAATTTTATTTACACCGTAAACTATTCAATCTTGTGGTTTGATACCAGTATTTTAATTACCTGATTTAAATAACAGTCATAAACATAATTATACAGCGTGTCCGATCCGTGAAGAATAATACTAAGATCTCTATTTGTTTTTTTTTTCTGTATAATTTTTGACGAATATGTCGTATTGTCAAATATATAAAGGCTAGTCGTATTCTGTTTTTGTTTACCTAGTAATTTCTCAGTACCAGACCGGAATCTGAATTTATGCCCAAAAAGCAATAGGCTGTCTATCATATGAAAGTAAATAAACTGCTCCGCATGGTTTTTAGCGCTTTATAAAACTTCGTGCACAAAACTTTAATGAATTATCGGCTAAATCTTTCTCATGAATCATTCCGTTCATAAGTGAAAAAAGTATGAAAATCCGTTAGGTAGTTTTTGAGTTTATCGCGTTCAGACAGACAGACACAGCGGAGAGACTTTTTTATAATATGTACGAGTGTAGGTGTATGGTACAAGAAATGGAACATACAAGCGTCTTGTATTTATTTATTATTATTAACTAGCTTATGCCCGCGACTTCGCCCGCGTGGATGTCGGTTATTATATATACTAAAACCTTACTCGAGAACCACTCTACCCATTGGTGAAAACAGGATGAAAATCGGTACAGTCGTTTTTGAGTTTATCGCGTACAGGACGACAGACAGACGCGGCGGAGGATTTTTATAATAATGAAAGGATATAACTTAAAATGGCTCTCTACCAATAATATCTATTAGTTAAAAAAAAATAGGCAAAAACACTCATATCACTGAACTCCAAAAATACTGACATGATCTTCTGTTTGTTTGTTATTTTAATATAAAACAATTGTTTCCATTTCAGTTACTGATCAGCACTGGCGCCTGGTCAAGTTTCTTCATGGTGGGTCTCTGCGCTGGGTCTTCGACGGTGTTGGTCCCTCAACTCCGGAGAGAAGCTAATTCCACTGATGCTGTTACTCCGGAGATGGCCTCTTGGTTACGTAGGTATTTTTGAGAGTTATTAAAGACTAGCTTTTGCCAACGGCATCGCCCGCGTTGATGTCAGAAATTATGGGAAGTGTACTATTTGTTAATTCAGGTTATTAAGTAATCTATAAATTTCATTCGAATCAGCCGTTTTTAGGGTTTCGTGCCCAAAGGGTAAAACGGGACCCTAATACTAAGACTCCGCTGTCCGTCCGTCTGCCTGTCTGTCCGTCTGTCACCAGGCTGTATCTCATGAACCGTGACAGTTAGACAGTTGAAATTTTCACAGATGACGTATTTCTGTTGCTGCTATAACAACAAATACTAAAAAACAGAGTAAAATAAATATTTAAGGGGGCTCCTGTACAACAGAAATGTTTTTTTGCCGTTTTTATAGATAATGGTAAGGAATGCTTCGTACGCGAGTCCGGCTTGCACTTGGCCGGTTTTTATTGTGTGTTTGAGTAACAAACATCCAAACATACAAACTCTTACATTTTTTAAATATTAAAACAGGATCACTGAGGTGATAATAATGGTTTGAAAGGAAGCAAACCTCTAATGGTACAATAAAAAAATGTAACCGGTACTATTCATAAAAAAAACGTAAAAATCAATGGATTTTCTTCATCTTTTCTTTCGTTATGATGGGCCCATTAATAATGACTAGACTAACATGTCCTTTTAGGATTCAACATTTTGGGATTCAACATTTTTCGAATTCAACATTTTGCAAATTCAAAATTGTAGTCGACAAGGGTTTGTTTGTATCATCATCATTGCTATAAGCACGGTGAGGTGGAGACTGACATGAATATTGATTTTGTAAAGTACTGTACTGATGGTTTCCTTTATGAATTTCATTCAAGTAATTTTTATCTTGTCGGAAACCGACCAAAACATTTTAAAACTAACTCCTACACGCGAATTCGCTTGAATTTTCTTGGTTTAACATAAAATATATCCTATGACACCCGGAAAAACTGTAGCTTTCCATTAATTAAATAATTTTCGGAATCGTATCAGTAGTTTCGAAGATTACACCCTACATACATAGACACAAATTTTACCTTTTATAATATTATTATAGTACAGATTAATTTATTAAAATATATGCCTGACAAACACATAGTTTTGTCTCAAAAGTCATACCAGTTATTTTTATTATGGTGAGATAACAACTACAAAACCTGTTACTTCTAGTTGTGATGGTTATATTATTATCTTAGGCATGTTTACAATAAGTAGACAATAAGGAATGAATATAACCTAGTTTAATTAAACCATTTTTTTTTATAATAGAATAAAATCTAATGGACTACTCTTTATCATGTACACCAAAAAAAATATAAATGTAGAAATTTAACATAGGGTGACACAATGGCCGGTCTTATCGCTAAAAGCGATCTTTTACAGACAACCTTTGGATGGATTAAAGCGAGAAGGAGAGATAATATAACAGGTAGTCAGTGATGTACCATTTACATATACAATAAATACATGATACATACAAAAATGTCTGTTATTGAGTATCACTGATAACTAACAAAGAAATTACAACTAAACCACGTTAAGAAAAATAGTGCTTTCTTTTTCGAAATAACATAACATATTCACGCCTGCATTCCCCGAAGGTTTAGGCACAGGTGCCACATTTCGCCAGTTATGTTTTAGTCCCATGTAATAGGGGGCGAGCCTATTGCCATTAACCGGGCACAAATCCAGACTTCAGGCTGCTGCTGAGCAATTCCAGCACCTCTAATTTACAATTACTTTATGAGTTATTATTGTGTTTCCAGCTGCAATATTCAGCTACACCGGGGTGCCTTGGGTAATCATCCTGCCCATCTTAGCGACGCTGGTGGGTAGGAAGATCACCCACAGCATCGTCTGCGTTTCAACGTTCATCGGTTTCATCATCTTCTACAACAGCAATGACATCTACATGATCCTCATCAGCGAAATATTCCAAGGAGCCATCATGGCTTCGTACATCACCATCTCAATTGCCATCATCACGGAGTATACATCAGCACAAAACAGAGGCCTCTTCTTGACCATCAAATCGGCAACATTCTTTTGGGGTATACTAGCCGCAAATGTTATAGGAACCTTCTTTCATTGGAAAAAGATAGCCGTGCTTGGATTGATGTGTTCTATATACAGTTTAGGCACACTAAATTTCTGGCCAGAATCTCCACTGTGGTTGGCAACTAAAGGCCGCTTTGATCAGTGCGCGAAAGCCCATAGATGGCTGAAAGGTTCATCGATGTCTTCTGAAAAAGAACTCGAGAAACTCATAAGTGATCACCAAAATGATAGATGCAAAATATCTATAAGAAACCAAGTTCTGAAGTCTATAAAAGTAGTGATTAAGAAAGAATTTTACAAACCTGTGCTATTCTCTATATTATTGATAACGTTGTATATATTTTCAGGGAAATTAATATGTACGGTGTACGCTATAGATATACTTAAGAAAATAACGCGCAATGAGTCTACTGCTTATGCTGGGATGCTAATATTGGATACTGTGACAGTTTCGACAATGTATATAGGATGTGCTTTATCAAAAGCATTTAAAAGACGTAGTTTATTACTTACCTCTTCTTCTATCGCCATTGCATTTATGTATTTACTATCACTATATCTTTATTTAGTAAAAGCATCAGTAGTATCAGAAAACAAGTATATATCAATTTTATTGTTAATATGTTATTCAATAGCCATAAGCTGTGGACCAATGATTCTGTGTACATCTATATGTGGTGAATTAATGTCTACAGAGTGTAGAAGTTTATCTATGTGCGCTATAGCGCTTTCTACAAAGATAATGAACGGGACGTTTCTAAAAGTAAGTCCTTACGTTTTTGAAATTTTAGGAATGCATGGTATGTTCTTATTATTTGCAATAACTTCATCCGTATCTTTGGTATTGATATATTTTTATCTACCTGAAACTAAAGATATGAGTTTGCAGGAGATTTCTGATTGTATAAAGGGGTTGAAACCTGTAGAAGAGGCTAAGGAATTAATTCCTATTGTGTCTAAAGATGTGACTGTTGTGCCTTCTAATAGAAGAACTGCAGGTGAATAAATTTTTGATCTTAGTAAATTTCATCATCATTTTAGTGAAATAGGTAGGGCAAGCATTTTATTCCTTATATACGATGATTTAAGTTTACATAGTTTTACATTATAAAAGAAAATCGATACTTAGGTATAGTTTTGTGTAAATATTTTCGTAACACGTTTATTTTTAGCTACAACAATTTTATTAAAAACAATAAAACAATTATCCTTAATTTTTTTATTGCATACACCCAAAACGGAACCTCACTTAAATGGATTTTAAAAGTTAGTGAAACCACCCCTAGCCCACCATTCATTGTCCTTCATATTATGGAGAAAAAATCCGTAGATAACGAAAATTTTTCCTAATTTATAGCTCGCGGCGATATCGCTCCGCTCGGGTCGCCGGTTCAATGCCCGGGTTATCTTTCAAAGAGAAGTATTCCTTTTTCCGTTTATTAATTAGATTTCAACGGAAATTAAGAAATGGAAAAGCGCAGTTTTTGTCGTTTTCTGGTATGTTTCTGCGAATACCGCTAATTAAGTTCTGAGATGTTTCGTGAATGATCATTTTTAATTATCATGCTACTGTTTTGAAGTTGTCAAAATATTATATTTGCTAAATTCATTACATCACTCAATGCCAAATGATTCTTCTATACTATTGCAATAAATAAATAAATAGAAAGCTTTTTTTTTTTACTGAATAGACAGCCGTGTTGCTGACTTGTAGACGTTTGACAGTCGTTACGGATAGTCAGAAGCCCGAAAGTCTAACAACCAGTCTTACCAAGGGGTATCGTATTACCCAACTGGGTTGTGACGTACAATAGGCAGTCGCGCCATGTAAAATACTGGTATTCAGCTGCATCCGGTTAGACTGGAAGACGACCCCAACACAGTTGGGAAAAGGCTAGGTAGATTTTGAATCATGTGCACATTATTCATTAAATAAAAGGGGCACTCCCTAAAGGGGGGCTATCTTTTGATTTTTGAACACCCATAGTTGCTGGTTTAGTGATATGTAACCCACACATGCAGACAAACTTATGAACTCAAGTAACTATGACGTCACACGTCCGTTAGTTCGAATTCAGCAATCGGCAGTCTGTCACTAGCCGCCGTTTGCGTCACTTTTATAATCATCCTAATCTTAGTTAAGGTTTATAAACCGTTTTTAGTTATAGTGACTTTTATTATTAAACTCGTTGTGTAATACTCAATGAACATTTAATTTCGTTACACTATAGAACTTGTATCACATCCTAATAAAAGTTCTATACTGGGAAGAAGTGGCGCAACAAACTCGCCAGCACCGCAGGGGCCGTATTATGAAGTATTAATGCCATGATTATTCCACTGCGAAAACGGGATGGTGCTAGCGGCCTTGTCTAGCTCCGTCTCTCTCTGACACTGGAAAAATGGTGGCATTAATACTTCATAATACGGCACCAGTTGTCTGTTAAGTTTAACCCATTCAGTGTCGCTTCCCTTTTCGTCTAATATTGACCTGCAATAAGAGTTCAGGGTAAGCCCCTGGCTTCTGCAATTCTTTATTTGAATGAATTTCTGTCATCACTTTCTAAATCGTCAATCCAGTACTTTTAATTAACAAACTGATGAAAGAAATCACATGACGAACCGATATATCATGAAGTACGTGCCGTTTCTTAATTGTACAGAAGTTAGTTATGATTTGATGCGTGTCTTCATTGCTCTAACGAGTCTAATGTTGATCGCTATCGATTTCAAACGGTCTGCTCTTGATTCGGCTATTTTTGATTAGGTATCAGACTGCCTCGTTGGTGTTGGTGTCGTAAGCGCTGCTGCTGACCATGAGGTCCTGGGTTCGATTCCCAGGTCGGGCAAAGTGTTATTGGGTTTTTCCTTTAGGCAATTCTCAGTAGCAGCCCAGACTCTGGATTTATGCCCGGTTGATGGCAATAGGCTCGCTCCCTATTACATTGTGTCTTAAACATAACTGGCGAAATGTTGGTGTACCTACTGTGGGTACACCTCTGCCTAACCTTTCAAGGAAACAAGGCATGATGTTATGTATCAGGGGGCTATTGTCAAACTTAAGTGGCAGTGGGAAAAGGGCACATTGCTCGCAGATCAAACGGGGCCGAAAGATTCTGGATTGGCGCCCTCGTACCAGAAGATAACGTTGTAAGACTCCCACAACGTAGAACGATGACCTTTGATGGCCGTAGGAATCCGCTGGATGCGAGAAGCACGGAACCGGTCGAAGTGGCGGTGCTTGGGGGAGGCCTATGTCCAGAAGTGGACGTCTTTCGGCTAAAATAATGATCAGGGTAGGGTGTTTGCGTAATAAAATTTATTAGTTTTTAACATTTAAATCGTTACCTTTGTGATTCTCGATATTCTATCAAACATTCATTCGGCTGTTGTCGAGAAATTTGTAATAAGTAAGCTTAAATAAACAAACTGCACCTGAAAGGCAGAAGGTATCTATTAAATGCAGGCCTATTTAATATCTGTAGTTGGTAAATCTCTGCAGAACAATAAAGATGAGATTTGGTTATCGTGCGACACTGGGTAAAATTCACTTCTATTATTGACCTGAAAATACAAATCACAAATCACAATTCCCAAAATAAAATGCCTAAAACAGACTCTTTCCCAAACGAACCACTCCCGAACAAGTAGCGATCCTTAGGCCCACTATCAATAAAACGCCACGCGGCACTCTCGTGTTCACTGATGCATTTTCTATTATTAGATCCAGTTGATCATATGCTATCAACGAGGTATTGACCATCTCTAAAAATAGCGATGATCGCAGCGTGGACGTTACTCAATGAATCGATTGCTCCTGAATGGGGTTGTGACTTGTCGTGATTCCTGAACGATTTATAATGGTAATTTGAATAAGTGATGGAATGTAGGACGTTGTTGTGTTCTTGTTTCGTATGACAAACCTGGGTCAGGTCTGTACAAATCTCACCGTGGAAACTTAGGTTAAACTGAGAGCCTAGACAAGTGACAATCGCTTCGAAAGCGTTTCGTATTTCTACAACAACTTTCAACAGGATTGACATAAGCTTTTCGATAGCTTATGTCAGTCCTATACATCTTGTCTTTTCCATCATCGTTATCGCTGATAGAATGTGACTCTGCCTAGGCCCTCTGAGCTTTCATTCCACCTGACGCTTGGGATTGACAGCTCACTTCAAGCTAATTTCACATTCACGGTGAGATGTGTACAAAATCGATCGAATGATCTGTATATTATGGATATTGAATTTCAAAACAGGTGGGGAGACATTTCTATGCTTGGATTCGAATTGATTTTTAATGGCGCAGATGATCGACAGCTTTGTCAACAAGTCACCAATCAACAAGGTTGATGAGCCGTTTTTTCCATCCTTTGTTGGTTTATTTTCTCTGTAATAATTTTCTTGATGTTTAATTATAGTTATTATGTTATGTACAATATGTACCATAAAGAAGCTATAGTTATATTGTAAATTTAGATTACTAACTTAGCTTAATATTGCGCTTGTGGTGTTTACCTTTAAGTGAGTGTTACATTGTTACTTATTTATAAAATAGTTTTTATGTATATTATTAGTGTAAACATTCGTTGATGAACCAAATACATAAAATAAATAAATCTCCTGGTCTCCTGCCCTGATTTTAATCTATTCAAGGTCGGCGGAGCATGTCTTCGTCTACCAATGCCGCCAGCTCAGTGGTCCTCCCCATTCTAGCCATATCGTTTCAATTACACACTATCCATTGTTTCTTTGACCTTCCTCTAATCTTAAAGCCATCCACTTTTATAGTGAAAAGTTTTTTTGTGAGATGGTTGAAACTTTTCTTAAGGTATAGCTTCACATTACATGCGAACAAGCTTTGGCAATAAGTGTTTTTCTTCAATGAGGTAATCCTACAATAACACAACATCACGCTTGTAATCCCCGAAGGGTTAGGCAGAGGTGTACCTATATTACATTCACATTTCGCCAGTTATGTTTGTAAGTCCCATGTAAAAGGGGGCGAGCCTTTTGCCATCAACCGGGCACAAATCCAGGCTCCGGGCTGCTACTAAGAGAATCCTGATGGAAAACCTCCCAGGATGTCATGCTCAGCAGTAGCATTTGCGTCCTAGACCAACGAGGCAGTGTATTCATAATGCATAGTTAGGGAAACCCTTCAAGCCCAGTCGGTGTGAGTTTTGAATATTTGTATTAGCAAAGATTGATAGGCGTGCTAATTAATTAGCTAATATTTTTTTCAATAATGCGATTTCTTCTGAAATGAAATGAATGAAATGCCTAGGATAGGTACTAGACTATACTAGGCATTTACTTATTTCTTAAATATTTTATTAAACGCCTGAACTTTAATTCATGTTTATAAACTAATCCGTAGTGATTTATATAGTTAATTCATAAGGCACTCAGAGTAGGTATTACGTTTCAAACATGGTAAACTATTAATTTAAACCAGATTTTGGCGAAACGGAGTTTCGAACGATTTTCTAGAAATTTTACAGTCTTTTACATAGCTTAGTAAGAAGAGCCAGAGCCATACATAATAATACATATCTTGACTGTAACCGTTTTGTAAACCAACATGTGCTATCTAAGAGAGCCAGGTGATCTATAACTCAGGACCTTTCTTAAGAATAATTGTATTTTATTAAGAACTAGCTTCCATCCGCGGCATTGCCCGCGCCTTATGTCAATAAAAAGTAGCATAAGTCTTCCCCAGGGTGCCATCTATCTCCTTGCCAAATTTTGTCGAAATCCGTTCAGTGGTTTAGGCGTGAAAAAGTAACATACAGACAGAAAGACAGACAAACAGAGTTACTTTTGAATTTATAATATTACGTATGGATTATGATTAATTCATATAAAGTCAGCCACCTCGTAAGGCCGATAGACTAGCACTAGTGTCTATGTCATTACATCAAATTGCATTAAAAAAAATTAGTTCCACAATTTTCCGCCGGACTTCAGCGGTGGCGCGGTCTCCACTTTCTTACGCCACCATCAAATATGTTTCCCACAATTTCTCGACAAAACTTATTTTCCGATGGCACAAAAAGTATCCGATGATCAAACTAATTTCAAACTGGGTCACATAAAAACATAGTTTGCTTCTTTGTTCACACACCAATTATTTCGTGTTTGGGATATGAGTCATATCAATTGATTTAGAGCTAAATAATTCGATTGGTGCTTTTATGGATGTATGGGAACCGGGAGACGGTTCAAGGACTTCTGGTGTAAATTTTATAGGTTTAAATTCTATTGTTTTATTTTGGTCGGTATTTTTGGCCTGCAAGGTTAATAATGGACATTTTTGAACACTTGTCCATGACACTGGTGAACATTTTGTTACAATTCAATTGTGCCAATAACGATAAAGAAAAAAATTTGCTGTGACAGACGGACAGACAGACAGTCAAACGAGTGATTCTATACGAGTTCCGTATTTTTCTTTAGAGGTACGGAACCCTTAAAATGAGAAATTGAATAAAGTTAGAGTGCTAAAGCAATTACGAGGTTCAGTATAAATTAAGTAACTACATATGTACTACACTCACACACTACACAACATTGAAAAAATAACCACGTTACGTATCGTGAAATTTTTCGTTTTATAAAACAAATTATCATTTAACTTTAAAATTAACACGACTCGGTACAGCTAGTTGAATTTATAGTAGCAATAACAGTCAGTATCTATATATAGATCACATTGACAGAAAAATCTGATAAGAAATACAAAAAGCTATGCCCCGGGTGAGGATCGAACTCACGACCTTAAGATTATGAGACTTACGCGCTGCCTACTGCGCTACCGAGGCTATAGGAGTGGGGCGCGAAATTAGCCATCAATATGTGACGTCATCTATTTTTATCAGTCAAGTGTGGTTTGCAAATAAGTGGTACATTCAGTTCAGTTCTTAGCATGGGTTCATTGCTTCGTGGTTTTTAGATAGCAGATTGCTTCTGGAATGTACATTTACAACATAATAACTATGTAAGTAGCTGGTAAGAAATGACCATAACAAAATAGCTACCCGAAATTGCCGTGAAAAATATACTAGGTTTTTAATAATTATCTTTGATGAACGGTTGATTAATTTATTTAAGTAACAGTTGAATTAAAATAAATAATAATACAATAGAAAAAGTCTGGAATTACGAAATATTTTTTTTTATTTTAAAAGTATCTAATCATTTATGTTTTTATTTTCCAGACAGATGATCTCATTTCCTCCATTTTAATACTTTTAATACGTACAGAAATATATCAAATTACCCAAAAAAATATCATAAACAATAATTCAAAACCGTTTTAAAATATCAGAAGTGAGCAAAAAAAAGGCTAAAATGTCATGTAAAATTTGTACGCCACCGCACAGCACAGCCCGGCGTCGAACCGCAACTATTGGTGGACGGGTGCAATTGACAGCACACCTCAATTTATGGCCCCACTGTCTACTGTGCTAGGCCAAGGACTGGTCGTGCTGGATGTGGCCTGGCTTGAAAATGGGCCGTGAGTATTAAAAACGTTTCGTTTCTCTCGGTGTCTGAACAGAACCTTCTAGCTTTTGATAAGTGCCCATGTAATACTTCGAATGTATAACTAATACGTCGAATTAAAATTTGAAAAACAACCAATGTTTTTCAAAAATGTTAAAAGTAAATAAAATCACTATCACTATATGCGTGTGGAAAGATTAGGCAGCTGCCTAATCTTTCAGCAAATTATTAAAAAGTTTAGTTCAAAGAACTTCATTGCGATCGGAAATAAAATATAAGGAACAACAATAAATTCGCTTACTGTTGATGAGAACAAGTTTATGTATATCATTAACGCAACAAACAAAAAAAAACCATGGCAATTAAGAAAGGTAATTCAAAAACAAAAAAAATTCAAAGAAATAGATAATTGAATAAAATTGATGTTACAAAATCTTTTAAAATAATAACTGAAATTAAAACCGTATTGAATTTATTTCATTTCAGAAGCCGTATCCAGCTTCCCTATAAGCACAAACAGAGGCAGTATTTAATTAATTCTCCCATTGGAATAGTGTGAATTCTGACTGCAACTGAAGTCCACGGTTATTTTGTTTTGTCGTTTTAATTAATGCCTAGTCGCGTATCGGAGCTATAGCTACAAATACATTATAGCGTAGCTAACTAGTGCGCGACTAGTTTAATAGTTATGATAGCATGTTTTAGAAATAGATAAGATTATACATAGTACTCATCATTATCATCACCTACTCCTTTTTCTGAACTACCTATGTTGGGGTCGACTTCCAGTCTAACCGGATGCAGCTGAATACCAGTATTTTACATGGAGCGACTGCCTATCTGACCTTCACAACCCAGTAACTGGATAATACGATACCTCTTGGCAAGACTGGTTGTCAGACTTTCGGGCTTCTGACGACCCGTAACGACAGTCAAAGATATACAAATGACAGCCGGGACCAACGGCTTAACGTGCTTTCCGAGGCACGGAGGAGTCTCGGTATATAATGAATGATGGATGATCACTTAAGGGGTTTTTAGTAAGTAATGGACCGTCACCCATCCACGGGCCGACCTCGGTCAGCGTAGCTTAACCTTCGATCGACCCGTGCAGCATTATTTAGCCACGAGCTCCTCAAACTCACCACCACTGACCCTAAATCTATAGGTATACCTAACTACAAGCAACCTATCTAGTCTCTCATTCCAAAACTTAGCCAATATTTTTCCGTTATCGCTCAAAAATAATTTATAAGTAATTTAATTAATGAACCACCCTCTAGCTATCTATCTTCAAGCCAAATAAAAAAGGTTCTCAGCAGAATCCGCGAATGAATAAATCATTTGCTAAGATAACCAACAAAATAATTAGGTATGATGGCGAACGCCGCCTTTTTTCTTAATTAAAAATAAATATCAAATGAAGACGTAATCAGGAGGATGGCAGTTCGATTCGCTTGGAAATTAAAAGGTAGGTGCGATTTTTTTTTGTGTTTGGAAGTTCTGTACATCCTTTAATCGAAACTAAAAGTATCGTAGTGTCAAATAAGTAATTAGATATCATATTTTTTAGTGTTCCGTACTCAGAGGGTAAAACAGGACCCTATTACTAAGACTCCGCTGTCGGTCTGTCACCAGACTGTATCTCATGAACCGTGATAGTTAGACATTTGAAATTTTCACAGATGATGTATTTCTGTTGCCGCTATAACAACAAATACTAAAAAACAGAATAAAATAAATATTTAAGGGGGCCCCCATACAACAAACGTAATTTTTTTGCCGTTTTTATAGATAATGATACGGAACCCTTCGTGCGCTAGTCCGACTCGCACTTGGCCAGGTTTTTCCTATATGTCGATCTTTGTTAAAAGTATACCTTTAATGTACGTATTGAGTGAGCGGAGAATGAAACGAAATAAAAAAAATTTTGTTGTTTCTTTCATGGACGTAGATTGCAGGTATTCTGCAGATATATCGTCTGAAAATATTTAAATAAAGAACCACTTTGACATGAAAACAAGCTCTGGCAGTTCTTGAAAGTTAAATCTTACTTCCAAGGAGCAGCCTCTGTACAAAATGCGTCTCATAATACCGAATTCACACATAATCAAAATCCCTAAAACTTTTTAAATCGCACACTGACACATAAATATACATAAAAATACCTATATCTAAATCAGGAGTTACGTTTTTACGTTTGCCCAGCTTTTATTTAAAAATCGAATGCAAAGATAAGCGTCCCTTTCAAATTACTACCATTTTTTAACTAACAGAACCCTAAAAATAAAATCGCACCTAAGGCGCGTCGCCATTTTGAAATCGATTTTTCATTAAGAATACTAACGAACTTAGGGTGGATTGAGATGCTGTATTTTTATCTTAATTTTCATCTGTAAACAGTTTCGATACTGAAGATGGTATTTATTAAGGAAGAGGGTCACTTAAAACGTTACTTAATTAAAAAAATATCTGCCAGCCTATTGAAAAAGAAAAATTATAAATAAGTTATGAATTAATGATCATCTCATCTTAAAATTAATAAAATAAAATAAAATAAAATCTAATGTGACGCCATCTGACAACCAGTATTACCAAGGGATATCGTGTTACCCAATAACTGTGTTGTAGAGGTCAGATAGGCAGTCGCTGCTATGTAAAATACTGGTATTCAGCAGCATCCGGTTAGACTGGAAACCGACCCCAACATAGTTGGGAAAAGGCTAGGCAGATGATGACCTATCAGATTCTATGATGTGTCATACAATGTGTGATACTATTTTATATACTTACGTACGTACCTATCTGACTATTTTGGTTAATATTGTGACCTTGCATTGAGGCATGTTGCTTATGGAACTGTTAATTGTTTTATCGATATTTCAAAGTTGGTCCCACAATAAAAGTTGTTCACATTGAAAGTATCCTAATCCTTACTGTACTATACTCTATTATACTATACTGTTACTATACTATACTATACTATACTATGTTATACTATAATATACTATACTCTATTATACTATACTGTTACTATATTATACTATACTATACTCTGTTATACTATAATATACTATACTCTATTATACTATACTGTTACTATACTATACTATACTATGTTATACTATAATATACTATACTCTATTATACTATACTGTTACTATATTATACTATACAATACTCTGTTATACTATAATATACTATACTCTATTATACTATACTGTTACTATACTATACTATACTCTGTTATACTATAATATACTATACTCTATTATACTATACTATCTTAATTCTAACTAATATTATAAATGCGAAAGTGAGTTCGTTCGTTTGTTTGTTACGCTTTCACGCTAAAATGGCTAAACGGATTTAGATGAAATTTGGCACATGGGCAGACCATGACCTGGAATAGGACATGACAGGATACTTTTTATCCCGATATTCCCACGGAATCGATACTTACGCGGGTGAAATCGCGGGGCGCAGCTAGTTATATTATACTTACAGGGTGTATCAGAAAGGTGCGATCAAATTTAAGGGTAGTATATGTAGAAATTATTATCAGCTGTCCCGTACCCAGCTTTAATACCTACTCGAGCCAAGGGACGGTCGATAATATTTTTTCGTTTACGAAATTAGTCCCATGGAAAAAGTTGTTCAATTTGATGTACTGTACCACACCCTTAAATTTGACCACACTTTTCTGATACAATCTGTATGTATACATTTATTATCATCATTATTTCAACTGAAAGACGTTAATTGCTGGACATAGGCCCCAAGCATCGCTACTTCGACCGGACCTGTGCTTCTTGCATCCATCGGATTCCTGCGGCTTTCTTGAGGTCATCGCTCCAGTATAAATAATGATAGTATAATACCCTACTTTCATATATTGTCTGAATTATGCAATATTTGGCACAACGATAAGACACTTTTCAGACCATCCTTTTGTAAAATAACAAACATAAATTCTTTTACAAAAACCAGTTATTATTGCACCATTTTGTCGTCTAAATTAGAGCATAAAATTTTTACATGTCGGGAGGAGTCTGGTGGCTCACTAGTGAAGTGAATCAGATATGAATCTTTAATTTTCCAAATTTATTAAAACGCTAAGCGAACTCTGCGTTCAAACAGCAATATTTTTAACGACGGAGGTTAGGTCTAGTGATGTGCTGAACTGGAAAACTATCGATGTTTTTGTAGGTGTTTTGTACAACATTCACCATTTGTTTTGGGAATTACTTACGGAAATATTTCTAAATAATTTATTGAAACTAAAATCTTGTGTACTCAATGATCATGACAATTATTTTAAAATGACATAGTACCTATTTAACTTTTGTTATATATAACTTAGTTTTATTTTATTTTAATTAATGGTGTTCAGTACTACCTATTGACCCCTTCAAGCGTTCTAATTGAAAGTGAATCGTTATTAATGAAAAAATTGATTGCTAATCAAGAGAACTTACTCATCGATAAAAACGAAAGTCACGTACATGATGACTGCATCGACCATTCATTCAGTATCACCCAATTATATATTACCTACCAAAACATGGACGGCGCCACTCAATTAAAAAACAATAAATGCCAATAAAACGATGACACTATATGGCACAAAGATGATATAAGATACAGAAATGGAGTGCTCAAATGTGTATTTGTACTAAAAAAATATATTTATAAACCAACTAACACAATCATGTCATGGCGGCGCTGGTTCTAAAAGGAATAAATATGTCAAATACCGGTCAATGTCAAATCCAGTACATTTTATGTTAGTTATCTATTTCACCACATTTAAAAAAAATGTGACGATATACAAGAACGATCATACATAACATAACATATTATTAAATTACCAAAGGGAGCTTTGTAAAGTCAGATACAGTTTATATAAAAACCCGAGAACTCTCTTACAATAAAAAAATGGACAGGCTTTGAGGCCTTACAATCTTTGTACCTATGCAAATTGTACATAGGGAATAGCTAGATGGCGCTGCGTCTAGCCTAACGTAAAAGCTGTGTTACGAAGTTTTGACTCTCCATTTTCTTCTCACTCCGTGTTCAATAGTGAATGCATACAAATTGATATGTGCACAATACTATCGGATCAATTCAGCATGACATCATCACGGCTATGCAAACTGTTATATATCTGTAGTGATTCAATTATTCTATATTTATGTCAAATTGATTGCTCACACGGTCGAGTCGTGATAAATTTTGAATTAGCTCGCCGTTCATTAAATGGAACTGGTATTTTACAGTGACTGATAGTTTGGCATGTTGTTGTTTTGTGATAGTTGGTGTAAAACTGTTTTATAACAGTGTATGCTAGACAAAAGACTGGTGGAAAAAATATTAATTTGAAACTCATTATTTTGTTATAAGTGTGTTTTGACTAATGTGTGTTCAGTGTGAAGTATGTATAATGCTGAGAAGAAATTCCACGAAGGATTACGTTACGGATTACCCTTTTACAATGTTTTTTGCCAGAATCCCAACAAAACCATGTATACAAATGTATAAATGAGAAATCCATACTAATATTATAAGATATTTATTATATCGGAAGCTAGTGAAATATATTTTACAAAATACAGTAAAGAATTTTAATTTAAAAAAGTATCGACATTGCACTGCCCCATCCCTACGGTTGGTACGCGATAGGAAATTAAAATGTTCCTCTTCATTTAAAAAGAAGCAGTGCCCCAGGCTAACTCCTTAATGCGGTTCTACATCTATTTCAGAATATACTTTAATACCCATCGATGTAGTCCCAGCTTTATGTAGATATACTGTTTATGCATAGTCTTTGTAATAGCCTGTTTTGAGGCGAATACAGAATAATATTGTAATTCGACGTATATCCGTCAGGATCTAATAGGGCCAGAATGCAACAAATTGAACCATGGGGGGTAAAAAAAAACTACATAATATTGAATGGGTACCATTAAAAAATGACATAAATAAAAGTACTTAATTCAACAAAATAATTAAAATGATGATAGAATAATATCTTAAAAATATTTTCGTTTTACGCTATATGTTCATAGCTTAATTGAAGTGAACATTATCATTTTTTTAATGATACCCCTTCAATAATGTAGTTTTTCTTTTATTTGGAATTAAATGCCCAATTTTGAGTAAAAATCGAAAACCCTTAAAATTTAAATATCTCGATAACTATTGAATTTCGGCCATACATAATATGGGGTTTCAATTTGTTGCATTCTGGCCCCCCTTTCAGCTCCTGACGGATATACGTCGAATTACAAAGTAGCCCTGTATATTATTATTATTATTTTTCTCCTATTTTTGTGTTTAAGAGAGAGAAAGAGGATTATTATTGTAGTGTGCCAGTTGCATTTCAAATGCTGTGTAATTCTAAGTGTTCGATAACATTACCATGCATTAGTAGCAGTATCTGAGCGACCGAGCTCGGCTCGAGTGAAAATGAATTTTCCAAGATATGAGACCTATCTCGATCGATTTTTCGCCCCCGTAAACCAGTATAATTATTGCAACTTTCATCAAAATCGTTAGAGCCGAGAACGTGATTACAAATATATATTTCGCAGGGTGATTTGATAATTCGTATTTTCGCGAAAACCCTAGGGATATTGCGAAAGCCCGGATAATTTGAAAATGGTGAAAAAACTTGGCACATGGGTTGCCCATGTCCCGTAAAAGGACATAGCCTACTTTTCATCCTGGATCAAAGAC
This sequence comes from Lithophane leautieri, assembly GCA_949152455.1. Taxonomy (NCBI): domain Eukaryota; kingdom Metazoa; phylum Arthropoda; class Insecta; order Lepidoptera; family Noctuidae; genus Lithophane; species Lithophane leautieri. The sequence continues at coordinate 14,378,180 of OX424478.1, forward strand.
GAAGTTTGTTTGTTACGCTTTCACGCTAAAACGGCAGAACGAATTTGGATGAAATTTGGCACATGGGTATACCATGACCTGGAATAGGACCTAGGATACTCTTTATCCTGATATTCCCACGAGATCGAGACTTACACGGGTGAAACCGCGGGGCGCAGCTAGTCACTAATATGGAAAATGCTGATAATAATAATGACCCAGACATAAAGCACAAACACATACAGAAAAAAAACAAATAAACATACGATTTTCAAAGTCTTAGCAAAGACCAGACGAAAACTTAAACATAATTCAAGCATACAATTTCAGCCGAAAAAACGAATTCAAACGTTCTTTGCTGAACGAAACTTAAAAATCCGTGCCTTAAGGACCATTTAAGACCTTGAGTTTTCAGGGATAAGGTTTAGATTTCAGTGTTAAGCAAGGTTTCTTTGAAAACGTATTCCTGCTTCAATTAATTCCTTGCAAGCGTTTTACGTTTTCAATACAGTGGGACCTGCATGCAAGTTTATTATAAGTTTGGGAACTCGAAGTTGTCGACTTGTCGTTGCAATTTCTGTGGGTTTGCTGTGTGTGAAAATTTGTGAAATTAAACAGGGTAGGTTGGGGGTGCCTGTCCGTATCTTAGAAGTTATTGGCGCAAGTTACCTTATTAGTGATGGTCTTCAGAAAAGTCAGGTGCGTAATACTCGCAACCGGCGTGTGTGTATGACCAGCTATCTACTAGCGTAACACATCTTTGTAAACGATTAAGACTAATCTATTGCATGCTAATACATAATTATTGTATGCCTATTAGGCAGGACGTATTGGAGCTTACATTTTTTGGTAAGATCTGTAACAAACATGCCCAATAAAGATATTTTAAATTTTGAATTTTGACAGTTCAATAATATTCGTTGCGATATTTACGTTACTGAGCAGATTTTTTTTCGAACTTATGGAGCCTTGGATTAGCAATCTGTTTCAAAACGATTTCCATTGTGATTGATCATGTATTACGCAATTAGGGTGCAGATGTATGAACGTAAACGAGACAAAAGGAGTACGTAATACATAACATAAATATTTTGAGTTGTATTGAAAACTATCTTGGCATTTTAATTTAGGGCTCCACAGTATAAATCAAAGTTGCAGGACGGTTCAGTAGGTGTCAGAGCGAAGCGCGGTTGATTGAAGTTCGCTCGCTCCATTGCTTCCGTAAGTGAAGATAGTGACAAGAATTGTATAGAGTGGATGATACCATCTTGCAATACTTTGAATAATTCGAACTTTGAACATAAGAGAGGATAACATTAGTTAGGTAATAATTATAACATACCTACACTATCGCTGTCATTTCTTTTTTTTCTACTTATCTACTATAGGTACATTGTAACAGCGAATCAATTTTCACGCCTCCCCCTAAGACCTAGGCCAAATATTTTTTGGTATTCGGGTAGCTCATGGCCTAAAAAGGTACCAAAAATATGAATTAAAAAAAAAAATTGCTGGTATTCTGGTTTTATAACAATTTAAGTAAAAATTTTTTTCCATGCCATATGCAGAAACTATGGAACGCCACCAGTCACGATTCTTGTACTCTTGTACATTGTTCATCCGCTTATAGGAGGAGTCGTCTCCATAGGAATCAATGGTTGGGAACTGACCACTATTTATAATAGCTTCAACTTTCTACTGACTGAATGACAGACTCTTTGACAGTTAAAATAAATGGAATTATAGAAATACTTAAGTGTATTACGTTTGTTAGCATCTATAGCGCTATATAAATCCACGGCCCGAAGACAAGCATCTTGGCAGATAATTTGATTTGTATTTAATTAAACAATGACATCGATTCGTTGACGGAGGCACCTCGAAGCCTGCCCACCCCCTATCGGAATTCTCGTTAAGACTGATGGAGGTCCGTGTAGTTTGTCTGTTTGTTTACATTGAATATTGAAATTAGATGTCGATTGAATTTGTGGAATATTTTGTGTATTGGGGTGCATTTGTGCCTCCAATAATGAATTTCAGGATTTGGCTTTTTATATGTGTGTTGAAATCACTGTAGGTACAGTAAAAAAAGCTATTTATATCAAAAATATTATATTTTATTGCGAGGGTTACACATTTTTAAGCATATGGCAAATAGGATGATCGACTTTATGGTCTGTTATAAAAGTATTTTATAAAAGTGTCAACAAACCTTGTTTCTGTGTTATCTTACGCAATCGCTCTCGTATTTGAATTAGTAACACATTCATCTGTATTTAGAAGGTTTCAACTTTATATCTCACTACTTTTTCCAAAAATTATTGTCATTGTCGTTTTAACGACGAAAATTCTGGTTCTAAAATTTACCTCAATAGTCAAACGAAAAACATCGCTAAAGTGAATTGAAATTAGAATTTCAGGTTCAAGTATTCAATCCAAAGCACTCAATTTATAAGCGGCACTACAAATTGGCGTCCACAGGTACCTACGTTTTTTGATCCATTTGTTTACATTTTCAACAGATACTTTTCGAATAGGCTATAAAGTGTACACTGTACATGGGGTGCACTCTGGGCACTCAGTCCCGCCACCACCTTGCTGATTGACTAATAATAACTTCAATTTAAGCATCGAATAGGTACAAAAGAACAGGGTGGAAAGTTCCTCATTCTCCATAGAAGCGGGAAGATCCGACCAGATAAGTGTCTGGTGGGCTACTGCCCGACGACTCTTGATTAATCTGCCTAGCCTTTTCCCAACTATGGTGGGGTCGGCTTCCAGTCAAACCGGATGCAGCTTAATACCAATATTTTACATGGAGCGACTGCCTATCTGACCTCCACAAGCCAGTAACTGTGTAATACGATACCCCTTGGTAAGACTGGTTGTCAGACTTTCGGGTCCGACGACTGTTGATGTCAGGTCATATTTGCTAATCATGCGGATAAATTTTTCCGCGATGCAGGCTAGATGTGAAGCGTAGTTCACATGTGACGTTGTAGATGCTACAAGAAAGCAGACGTTTTATGAAAACAAAAGAATAATATCTAAAAACAAATAAACATCGTGTATTTTATTTATCTAATCATCGAATTATTTCCAGCTGCTTCGCTTCACTTGCAAGTAAACCACCTTATGACAAAACAACACTACCGTAATAAACTATACCCCACTAAGCCGGAGCTCTGCTTACCCCTAAATCATATATTAGCGGCAAAATGAGACTAATGCGAGACTTATAATCAAAGAAAGAAATTTCTGGCTAGCCACACGTGATAATAAGGGAACGGTTATGGTGGAGAGGAGTAGCGGAATGATTTGCAAATAAAAACGCTGCTTGACTTAACAAAACTTACCGATCGAGGTCGGTATAGGAGGCGAACGCAACACCCTATTTACTAATCATTAGTGCTGTCTATCTGTCACTCCATCTGTCTGCCTGTGACAGGACTGTATCTTTTTAATCGTAATAGGTAGATAATTGTTTTTCTTAAAAAACCTGCGAGATTGTGTCAGTATGTCCTCTATCATCTATCCGAGCCATGCGTTAGAGTCGCAAAAATTCAAAAATGGCTCGACCGATGAAATTTTGTCATGTTGTTGTGTGCGCGCCGGAGTATAAAAAAGGCATTACAGCGCATGCCAGGAATTAGCTAGTAGCAAATAATAAAAACATTACAGTCCTTTTGCCGCAGCCGGGTAAAAACAAGGTAAACTTGGTACCAAAAGCATTTAAAGAGTTCAAATTGCACTTAGTTTATTTACTCATTGAAGACTATAACTTATTTCAGTAATTACAATAAAATAGTTCTTGAATAAATCGCTAATTTACCCGCTACCGCCTCTACCATACACTCTATCTTCCAAATAAAGGGGAGGCTCTACCAGGGTGGACATCAAAGCGTTAAGTGCTTCTTTTGCTCATCGAATCCCATTTAGGCCGGACCTACCCTCGCGATAAATAAGATTATGTTTGGTTACACGTTGTTTCTCGGTTTTCTTATAGCTTTCAAGTAATGGTGTTACTTAGTTTTTGACTTATTTAATGGTTGAAGGTTATGGGCTATCTAATGGAAGTTATGGGGACTTGAGCCTCTTTGAATTCTCTATGGATTTGGTGAGATGTATGATAGCTTTTGAAGATAGAAAAATCTCGATTGATTGCCAGAATAATACACTAAAAGGCCGAATAATGAAATGGCCTTGTTAGTCTAGTGGTCACAAGTTACTGCTGCTTGAGGTGCTAGATTCGATTCCCAGGTCGGACAAAGTCGTGCGGTCCATGGCCCTTTACGGGGCACCGGTGTGGGCGCGTTCCCTTAGGCTGCGGCCAGCACGCCGGTTGAACGCGTCCCAAAGGGTCATGGCCATTCGGCTGGCCCGGGGATACCGCACGGTCTCCCGTGAGGCGGCGAGCCTCCTTGCCGGATTACCGCCATGGGATCTGGAGGCGAAGGTCCTCGCGCACATCTGGGAGTGGCGCGAGGAGGTGAAGCGCCGGGGTGTAACTCCGCTGCCGCGAGAAATCGCGGCACAGCGGACAGAGCTCCGGCAAGATCTCATGGCGGCATGGAGAGTGCGATTGTCGCAACCCAGTGCTGGGCACGCCACAATAGCGGCGATAAGTCCCCTCTTTGAGGAGTGGATAGAGAGGCGCCACGGCGTCCTCACCTTCCGCCTGACACAGGTCCTCACCGGACATGGCAGCTTCGGGAGGTACCTGTGTAGGATTAGGCGGGAGGAAACGCCCGGGTGTCACCACTGTGTGGATCGCCCGGAGGACACGGTGGAGCATACGGTTGAGGTGTGCCCTGCTTGGGCGGAGCACCGCCGTGTCCTCGCGGAGGCGATTGGCGGCAGTGACCTCTCGCGTCCGGCCCTGGTTCAGGCCATGGTACGGAGCGAGAGGGCATGGGAAGCCGTCACCTCCTTCTGCGAAGCAGTAATGCTCGCGAAGGAGGAGGCGGAACGCGTGAGGGAAAGGCAAAGTTTGCGCCCTCACGCCCCTAACCGCCGCCGTTGGAGACGCCCTGGGCGTCGGGAATCCCAGGCGGATTTCCGGCCACCATAGGCGCGGGCTTGCGGACGGCGAGCAACGGGCAGCTCGCCGTCCGATAAGGACCAGGCCCGGGTCGATGGCGCGTCGTGTTCCACGCGCGCCTCAAAGAGATGTCAGCAAAATTGACGGGGTCCGGTAGGACCGATGCCTGCCAGGGTTGCGGGAAAGTCCGAAAGGGATACCGGGACCTTGGCAACAGGCAAATGAAGGAACACGGGTGGGTGGTTTTAGTCAGTAAAAGTCTGACACGCCCTTCCGCTCCGCCCAGAGCGGGAGAAGTCATTGGATGATTTCCCACCCTCAAAAAAAAAAAAAAAAAAAAAAAAAAAAAAAAGGTCGGACAAAGTGTTATTAGGTTTTTTCATCAGGAATTTTCCAGTAGCAGCCCGGAGTTTGTATTTGTGGCCGGTTGATGGCATGAGACATAAACATAATTGGCAAAATGTGGTTGTACTATAAGTACACCTCTGCCTAACCCTTCGGCGATTACAGACGTGATGTTATGATGAGATTTATAAATAATTTCATTGAACTTATATAAACGCAAAAATATTTCCATTCATACAAAATACAAATCAAACAACTCCAAAGAATGTTTAATCTAGGCAGAGTATACACACAAAAATAATTCCTACAAATATAGCTTTAATAGCGTAGTAGCACAAATGATTTATATTTAGGAAACATTGCGAGCGAATAATCTAAAAGCCATAAGCTTCCGACGAAAAATGTTCTCGTATTCACGAGTGGACGTGGAACGGAACGGTGTAAGACTTGGTCTACAATCGCGAGGAATGCCTAATGAGGGAAATTGTAGGTTTTCCTGGGGTTGCAATAATTTTTTTGACTATACAATTGCCATACAATTATGGGTTTATTTATAAATGTTCTTTAAAGTTAAGTAATTATTAGCGACTGTTTAACCATAAATTTTTGACGTATAAACGTTTCTTAACTTTAAAAGCAACGTTTACAAATTAACCCCTTGCAAAATGTGTGTTAATTTAATTATTACGGAAAAAGTATTAATTAAATACTGCAATTAGTATACACATAAAGTTATACTTCAGATCGTTAAAATATTTCTTCAGTTTAAAAAAAGGCATGTAGTTTAATCACAGTATCAATTGACTGAAAAAATCACTGCGTACACTGACATCACACATCGTACTAGAAACTAGTATTACTGCTACTTAGTAGTAATTTCAACTCTAGGAATTCTTTAGTAGTTTTCCGCCGTTGTACACGCCGCCGTATCTAAAACCAAACACTAATCCTTCTATATACACATTAACGGATCTGTGAGGCGCAATCCGTACAGTCGTACAGGGATTTTCTCTATTCGAACTGAGCCGAGCCATTCCTCTCTGAAAATACAACATTTAATTGAATATGTCCATGCGTGTGTACTGTGCTTAATTATTTTTGGAGTTATTATTATTTATTTTAATGAAACGATTTGTTGAGTAGTATTTGTATGTATCTAAGGCCCTAGACAAAGTGACATTTTATTAGCGTTAACGATGATGGAAAAGGCAAAAATATGTTGAAAGTCGTTGTAGAAATACGAAACGCTTTCGAAGCGATTGTCGCTTGTCTAGGCCCTCTGTAGCTACACTTTGGGAGCAGTTTTGAATTCTTAATTTAGCTGAACATGGCCAACTCTCTTCATCTTTCTGATTGGCCGACAACTTGACAAAAGTGCTTGTAATTGGATTTTTTATTTTTTATTACCCATTTTGATTGATGAACAAACATGATTAGATCCTCACACCACCTTCGCCGCGGTCTACCTCGATGGCGATGTCCTCCTTCAGGCGTCCAGTGAGTGACGATCTTTGCCCATCTCTTCGAGTGCATTCGTGTGACGTGGCCGGCCCACTCCCACTTCAGCCTGGCTGTTTTTTCTCTAACATCCGCTACTTGAGTTATGGAGCGCAGGGTGGTGTTAAAATAGAGAGATTTGGAAGGAAAAAGGGGAGGCCTTTGCCCACATGTGGGACACATTATAGGCTAATTTAAAAAAAATTGCCATTACTGTACCAAGACCTCCCTACTCTCTTTCCACCTCTCTCTGTCCAGAGCTGCCAAGGACCAATCTTTATTGAACGAGTCCAGCCTGGTTGGGATGCCTGTAATTTGTTTAATTGAAATAAATGATTTGAGTTTGAGTTCATGTGAGAAACGCAGAAAAAGCCAGACAGTCTTATTGTGTACTAAATTTTTTTTAAATATTTTTTTATGATGGTGTAATACATAAGAGAAGTAGGTAATAAGTATTTGTTTATGTTTCGTTAGAAGATGAATACAGCCGCTCAGGGGGCCATGTCTACTAATTTACAAACGCGTCAGTGGTCCACAATGATGAGTTTTTGACAGATTTTCCATACAAAATCTGTCAAAAACTCATCATTGTGAGACCACTGACACGTTTTTAAATTAGTAGACTTGGCCTCCTGGTCGATCGAAGGTTAAGATATCCTTGATCTTGGACAGTTACGTGTAATCAGAAGCTCGAAAGTCTGAAAATGAACCTTACCAAGGGGTATCGTGTTACCCAGTAACTGGGTATACTGGGTTGTGGAGATCGCTCCATGTAAAATACTGCATCGGTTAGACTGGAAGCCGACCTCAACATGGTTGGGAAAGGGCTAGGCAGATTGAGGAATACAAGGGTATGATCTGAATATTTCAGATGATTTGATGCTTCTAATAATTAGCATGGTTTTCGAGCTTTTTTTACTCGACATGATGCCCACCATCATGTCCACATAAAAACCTGGTGTACTATGTGATTATTTTTAATCCATTCTTGGATTGTAAGAATTCTAATCATAGCAAAACATCCAAACATCCCGAATCGATACCCGCGACCAACATCCACCATACCCATTTTCCCTGGAAGTGGCAAAAAATACCCTTCAGTACAATATCCCATCAATTCTCATATTCCAGATCATTACACCCATATCGAAAAGAGGGCCTATTATCTTATTAGAAATTACTGCTGTATACGACAGGCGATTATCGACCTTATTGCATGGGGGTGCGAAGGGAATGGGGGTGATATTCCGGTGGTTGGGAAGAGTCGTTTATGTAGCATGCTGTTGTTATTACTCGTATCGGGCTACTGCTTGCTGGATGTGGCTTGAGAAAAGTTGATTAGATGTTTTGTTTGTGAGTTCGTTCGATGAGAAGTTGTAAACGTACTTATTAGTCGGTTATATGCATGCTGAAATACTCTGTTTTGCTCGGTTGCGTAATTATTGATGAACAGACTATCAAACATTATGTAATTATTGCAATAAAGAATCATTATTATTAAGATTATAGTAACTAATTCCTCAGTCACTATCCCAAAGCACTTTTGTTTTTAAAACATCAATTATATTTCCCAGAAACATCAACACTTTTTCTTTTTCGGTTTTGGTTTAGGAAAAGTGTTGGAGGAAAAGAAAACTATTGTAAGAAGATACTATCTTCTGACAATAGTTTTCCCGGATTAGAATTGCTTCCACAAAAGGCAATATTTCAGTCATTCATACTATTTCTTGGTTATTCAGTCCCACCACCGACAATATACCCAATAACTGACCATTAACTCCGAGATTCGGAAATCCCGTTAAGCCGTTGTTCCCGGCTGTCATTCGTAGATCTTTGACAGTCGTTACGGGTAGTCAGAAACCCAAAAATTCTGATAACCCGTTGTGAAAGTCAGATAGGCAGTTACTCCATGTGAAATACTGGTATTCAGCTGCATCCGGTTAGACTAGACACCGAACCCAAAATAGTTGGGAAAAGGCTAGGTAGATTGAACTGACTATTAAACCTCCAACTGTCACTAAGGCGACACAATAGAATTTTAATTGATAACGGTCTTCTAAAGGCCAATCTACAGTTGAGCTGTCTGCTCAACTGTAACCTACAACCAACACCACGGTTTGAGTTATTTTTTATCTCGTGCCGTCACGAGATATGAACAATATTCTTCTCAATATGCCACTTCCAGTATCTCTAAGCCTTCATTGTACATTGTGTGAGTACGTCTGTTATTACTTACTATCTGCGCACAACACAACACTCCTTGCTAATGGTATTTCTTTACCATCGTGCATCGATGTTCGTTTTATGGGACATGTGGCGTTATTATTTTGATAATAATTAATCTTAGACAATAATCTTCTGCTGGGTGTGTGGTATGAGGAAATTGGTTTTTGTTTTGAGTGGAAATGAGATTACACCCAGACAGATTGGTTGTTCTAAGTCCGCCTGACTGGTAGTGGCTAGCTACCACCATCTCATTTAAGTCTATCGCCATAGCGACAATGTTAACAGCATTGTCGTGTTTCAGCAGTTAGAGTAAAATAACCAGTTCCTCTGTGGTTGATGATTCCGGGTGAAGCTTGCTTCCACCTACGGCCTGATCATCACTTAATATCAGGTGAGATGCAGGCGAAGAGCTTCCCCGATGTGGTTAAAAAAATAACCAGCCACATGAGGCATTTCAGTATCTGGGATGGCGTTAACAGGTGTGTTATGCAATGCGTCTGATGCAAATGCCACATGCAACAGTGATCACATTCCATCACATTATCATCAACTGATAGTCTTTTCCCAACAATGTTGGGAAAAGATTCACACTCCACGAAGACCACAACACTGCCTACTTAGAACCTTTTATTTATTTAAAAGTTTAAACACACAAATATATAGAGGCGGACTTAATGCCATAGGCATTTTCTACCAGTCAACCTTTGGGTGATGCAGAGACAAACAGTGGCAGGTGCAATAACTAAAGTTGTGGAATAAATTTTTCCTAGTAAAATGCAAATGGGGACGTCAGAAATGCGACGAATTATCTTATTTATTTCATTTATTCATAAAAATTCTTACATTGTATCGAATAATAAAGATTTTACAATGAAAAAAAAAAAAAAAAAAAGTTACATGCCACTTAATTACTATGAGGGAGAGTAATAATAATAACTAAATGTCATTTAAATATCCGGATTATCAATGTCACAAATAATTAAATATAGCTATGTCAGATGTTCAATGTCAATTACTTACTTATAAGTCATGGATGTAATGTGTGTATAAAAGAAGTCCAAAAATGGATCAAAGTTTTCGTAAGGCCCAAAACAAAGCAAACCTCCGTTCCTATGCGTCATCGGTTCATATCCCTTGGGGCGTAATGCCAATATTTTCCAATATACGGCTATAATCGACTGTGGTGTCATTACTGTCTGTGCAGACATAAATTAATAGACGCTTCCTTCCCTTCTGAGGGTGGTAATAAGGGAAGCTGGCCGGCTTCGATTATTTGTGCTTTGCCGATGTTTGTAATGAGAAGAAATGTTCATGTGTGTGGGCAGAGATTCTGGGTGATCTAAATTTTGTCGAGATCACGTTCTATGATAGACAATCAATGGTACGGCTTTGTTTATTGATTAATTTGGACTGTGAATCTTAAAACTGGCCATTATTCATCCTATCCTTACGTATTATAAAACAAAGTCCTCCCCCGCGTCTGTCTGTCGATCTGTACGCGATAAAGTCAAAAACTACTGCACCGATTTTCATGCTGTTTTCACTAATGGATAGAGTGGTTCTCGAGTAAGGTTTTAGTATATAATAACCGACATCCACGTGGGTGAAATCGCGGGCATCAGCTAGTAATTAATAAAACTAAAGGATGCGCAGTAGCTTTCTTGAGTTTACTCGTCTGTCTTATAATAATTTACGCAGACCATGGTGTTAATCCTAACTAATCCATACTTCCATACTATATAATATTATAAATTCGAAAGTAAGTCTGTCTGTCCGTCTGTATGTTACCTATTCACGCCTAAACCACTGAACGGATTTTGACAAAATTTGGGAAGGAGATAGATGTCATTCTGGGGAAGGACATAGGCTACTTTTTGTTTAAAAATAATCCGATTGGGGATGAAAGTTTGTATAGCAAACTCAGCATTTCTTAAGTATCCCGGTAGTATGTTCCCGTGGGAAGATATCTGACATCCACGCGGGCGAAGCCGCGGGCTAAAGCTAGTATTATAAATGCGAAAGTGAGTTTGTTTGTTTGTTACGCTTTCACGCTAAAACGACCAAACAGATTTGGAGTATATTTGGCACATGAGTAGACCATGACCTGGAAAAGGACATACGATACTTTTTATCCCGATATTCTAACGGGATCGTGACTTATGCGGGTGAAACCGCGGGGCGCAGCTAGTTTTTCAATAAAGTTAAATGCACTATATTTCTAAAAACTACAAGAAAAATTAAAATTAATGTAGTTAATACAGAAATGTAATAGGAACGATATTTTAATAACTAAAGAGAGGTACTTGTCTATAAAAAAAAAACACTAATAGGTTTCCACTAGAAGAACCACTTAACCATAAAATAATCAATTTTATAAATGACAAAACGAATGAAATCTAATGAGTAGCAGTAAAACGCACAATTAGCTTCTGCCAAGTCGGGAAAAATCCATTAATTCCGTCGTTAAATCTTATATCAGTCACCCCTAATTAAAAGTCACCCCCTGAAACTGAGGTATCACTTTTAAGTGTCTTAAAGTGATGGCAAGTCGGTTGCCGATTGGGTAGACCCTGGTTCGATTCGAAACCATCAAACTGTTTCAACAATTTGCTTCCAGAGGCCATAGACAAGTGACAATCGCTTTCAAAGTTGTTTTCGATAGCTCTAATTTTAATCCTAACTAATATTATAAATGCAAAAGTAAGTTTGTTTGTTTGTTACGCTTTCACGCTAAAACGGCCTAACAGATTTGGATGAAATTTGGCACATGGATAGACCGCGACCTGGATTAACCTAAAAAGTATCCTACTTTTTAGGTTTTTTTACTGCTGCAGAAAATCACCTAGCTAGAACCAAAATTACTTTATTATTTGCACGTTACACTCTCTCTGATTTCTACCAACACGTTATTGTTTACTATTGCATATGTTTCTTCCAAAATCATCTTGCCCCGTAATCACCTTGGGCAAAAATATCACCTCAGTTACATTAGACTGACACAAAAGGGAGGATACGCCATTTTGCTTAATGCCCATTGCTCACGAGATAAACTTCGTCTCGAGGGAGTGAGATCTGAGGAATCAATGCGGTGAGGACAAGAGGGGTACTGTTTGTTCTCGAAATTGTGAAAAAATGGTAGAGAGGCTTTCATTTTTACGATGTATTTTGATGTGAATATATAGTTGGTAGGTGTGTTCTCTAAGCGAGTCATGGTTAGCTATTTTGAATAGAGACATTTTGTAAAATGTGTGCCTATTATAAAACGTGTGGGCTGATAATAATAATTATTATAAATAAATAAGTCTGGGTATACATTCCAATTTAGTAATTAATTGTGAGATTTTATTATAACAAGAGAAATAATAAAATATTTACGTAAGCATTTAACGGTTTTTGAATGAGTGTAATTCATTTTTCAATTCTATTTATCTAATTCCACATAAAAAAAAACGAACTACTCGTCGAAATTCAGTAAAAATAATTTTTCCTATCGAGTTCTTCTCACTTCTCTCTCACAGTTACCAATAGTATCTTTCTCGGTAGTAATTTCGTCACAGATGTTTTCTATGCTAATTCTATTGTTTTTTTTGTTAATTTTTATGTTCTTTTTCATGCTCGATTTATTCCGTTCGTCCGTTCGTTTAAGGATTAATGATAATGCTTCTCTGGGTGGAAACCTTCGGCTTAATTTCTTTGGAGATTGAAAGCTGTCTTGGAAGAATTGCTGATAAAAATTAATGGTTGATAATTAGAATTAATTTAATTGATAAGGATTTTTTGTTGATGATTTTTTGTGTTTTTGCATAAAAAAACCAAAATACCTTCAATTATTAGTTATTTTTAAATGTAATACCTCATCATGTTTATTTTTATAATAGTTAATACTTATATAATTAGCACATGAAGAACTGTTTAGTTCTCGCCAAACCTTAATCCTAACCAATAGTTTATTGATCTCAGATTTATTGGCTTTGCAATTTTTTAGTAAGTTAAAATACCTACCTAGCATAAAATTCATCTTCACAAAACATATTTTAACCTGCAACACTCAAAACATAATTTCGAAATAGCAATCACAACGTTCTCTTTTAAAAGTATTCGAAATTCAACCTTTCAAATATTGAATACTTGCCCCACCCTTTAAAATCCATCTCTCGAATTAACATTTAAAAAATACAGGCACAAATAAAAATTCGTAAAATGCAAGACGCTGGGGACCGGGGTGGTTCGAAATTCGAAAGTTTTTGTCTCGATACGAATTCATTTCGGCTAATATTCGATTTTGATTTCGACCAACGTAAGATGACATTTCGTAATGGCAATTTGATGACATGCATCATTTGCGAAATAATTCAATTCTTTTTATTTTCTACATTTCAGGCTATTTTCCGCAACGGTAGACAGAAACTGATATTTAGTGATTTTTCCACTGCCAAAAAGGGTGTTACAATTTTATTCTTTGTAAACAGTGAACATATGCACTCTGTAGATCCCTTTGAGAATTTTATAAAACTCTTTGCAAGCAAGGAAGAGGAATCGAAAGAGTAATTAGAATAGATAAAGGCAGAAATAAATGAAATCCGAAATATCTGATATTATAAATGCGAAAGAGTTTGTTTGTTTATTTGTTACGCTTTCACGCTAAAAGAGCTAAATGGATTTAGAACAAATTAGGCACATGAATATACCATGACTTGGAATAGGACATAGGATAGCTTTTATCCCGATATTCTCACGGGATCGAGACTTACGCGGGTGAAACCGCGGGGCGCACCTAGTACGTAATAAATGCGATGCAACAAAACAGTCACAGATCTTCCTACATCGGTGCATTACACATCGCTGCCCTGAAGCTAACTAAAAAATTTTAAGCTGTCATTAATTCGGAGTATAATATTCACCCCCTGCCCCCCTCTTGGGATTGGGGGGCGATTAATCTGTGTTTAATGTCGCCCCCAAAAATATAAAAAGTAGCTAATCAACAGATTGGCAACGATTTTCGCCTGAGGGTGTGTGAACGATGCTTTGTAGTTTTTTTTAAGGTTCCAGACTGAGTTGCGGCCAAAAAGCAAATGATGCATATTTTATTTATTAAATTGAAAGATGATATGGCTAGACTAATAGAGAAGTATGGAAGAAAAAGATATGTTCCTCCGACCACAAATATAATTATTGAGATAAGGCCAAGAGATTAATGATGATGATGAATACTATGACTTTATTGCGTTTCAACTAAAAGATTTCTTGCCGTAATGTTGGATTCACTGTTAAATTGAAAAAACGTGCAAAAAATCAAAATCAAAATATTTTATTTCACATAAGCCTACATGGGCACTTATGAAACGTCAGAAGCTAGGTGCACGGTTCCAATTGGTCGTTTCCTATGGATAAGAGCCGGCAAGTAACTCCATGGTTACTCTTTTAAAAGATAATTAGCTTTTACAATATTTTCGAATTACAGTGTTAATAGTTATGGGAGGACAGTGTAGGCCTTTCAAAAAGTTTCATGTAGGTAGTTAAAAACAATAAAAAAAAATAGAAATTGTTAAAAAAAAAAAAAGTCTACAGTCCACTAAGTCTACAACATTCTCACAAGGTAGAAAATAATCTATATAAGATAAATAAGATACTACAAATGAAAATATATTTCAACCAAATGACATGATTGCCATTACAACTGTAACAAATCTGAATAATTAACATGTCCGCAAAAGCCACTAATATAGAGTTGTCCAATTAGATATTGCTCTATAGGGTATTCGTATTGGCTCTACAACAGTGGAGCCAACATTACGGCATATGAACTATTTCAAATAGTACAAATATATATATATATATATATATCTCTATCTTCCCAGCCTTTTCCCAACTATGTTGGGATCAGCTTCCAGTCTAACCGGATGCAGCTGAATACCAGTATTTTACATGGAGCGACTGCCTATTTGACCTCCACAACCCATTAACTGGGTAATACGATACCCCTTGGTAAGACTTGTTGCCAGAATTTCGGGCTTCTGATGACCCGTAAAGACAGTCAAAGATCCATGATGACAGCCGGGACCAACGGCTCGTGCTTTCCGAGGCACGGAGGATAAAGATAAAGATGAAGATAATTTATTTGTCAAACATGCGGTTACATAAACTGACTAATCAGACATGCAAGGTATCGAATTCATATGTACAATACAAATTTTGTAGGTATAGAATATTACATTTAATATTACATTTAATTGCACTTCACATAATAATATAGTCATTCTAAACTTCATTACAAAATACAAAACAAATAAATCATAATTGATGTCAAGATATTATAGGTATATTATAGTCACAATAGATTAAAGAGGAGGATTTAAGAGGAGTCTCGGAATGTAAAGATGGTCACCCATCCTCGAACCAACCCCGGCAAGCGTAGCTTAACCTGATCAATCGACTCGTGCGACTGTTATTACTTAGCCACGAGCTCCTCAAATAGTACAAATAGTACAAGAAATTATAGAACAAGAATACGCTACAGCGCTAAAGTTGAACAGTGGAGCCAACATTACGGCATAGGAACTGTTAGATATAACGCACTGTACCATGCGTTTGACACACAATGGTTAAAGATTAGAATAATGACATGGCAGCATGGAATTTGTATGAACTATCATGACAGCATGGAATTAGTATGTAGGTATACATGGAATACGTATGAACTATCCAAACTTAAAATTGAGATGAAATGAAATCCTTCAAAATAGCACACAGACTTTTAGAATTCCAAAAAAAAACAATTCGCAACGAACCAAATAACATCGCAAATAATTTTCAAGTCAGATTAGCATAGCTAATAAAATTATCTGACATCAAACAAGCAATCAATATTAAAGAGCATTGAAATCGCATCGTTACGGAGCACTGGTTTGATCACCAGGCAGATTGCCCTCAAACGTCCAGGGCTGGGAAAAAATTAAATTTGCCAAGTCGATTTCATTTTTCATTAATTCATCGCGGAGGGTCGTTTCCAGGGATAGATTTACTAGATGCGTTAAATTAGAACTACGTAGGTAAGATTCTGTCGACAAACTGTCCTGTCGTTTGGCAGGAGATTTGTGTTTTACCAATTTGAATTTCTTCTTTACGATTTAAAAAAATGGTGATGATTTCTTATTGTTGAGTTCTGATTTTTTTATAACTGCGCCCCGCGGTTACACCCGCGTAAGTCTCGATCCCGTGGAAATATCGAGATAAAAAGTATCCTATGTCCTATTCCAGGTCATGGTCTACCCCTGTGCTAAATTTCATCGAAATCCGTTCAGTCATTATAGCATGAAAGCGTAACAAACAAACTCATTTTCGCATTTATAATATTAGTTAGGATAATTAGGATGCCTAAGCTGAGACATATCGGTCAGTAAATAGGATCGGCACTTTCGGTTACCTTATAGGTGCAGCAGTGAACCTCGTGTAATTTATAGTTACTTAAACAAGATGCCATTGTGTATTTTGTATGTATCTACTTATGTATTTGTTTACTAATTATCTCATCAGTGGAATATTTGGATGTCAAACGTTTTAACTGACTAGACTGTTCACAAATTCAGAGAAAACCCGGGACATTATCAGTTTTACTTTCTACAACGCTCGTAGCACATCTAGTCAACCTACATCATAGTGTCCCGAGTCAATACCGAGTTCCTATATAAAATTTCCCTCAGGGTTCTCTTGCTCAAAAAATACGTTTTTTTCTCTTTGAACAAGACTCTGTTAAACCCTCAAATGGTGGCTAATTTCGAGACGAGATGGCTGATTAATTATTGATAGACGCTTGAGAGATCGCAAGTCGAACTGCTGTTTGTCTTAAATGTTAATTTTTCTCTTTTTAATCCCTCGGCGGCCATGTTTTTTTTATAAGGGATGATATTGTTTTGCGTCGATATATTAAAAAAGAGAATGTTTTGAATTTTTGGTTGATCTGTGTTTGTTTATTAAATTGTTGGAAGTCTATGTCTGTAACCTTTGCGGAGTTTTTGATTTCGCGCATAGATATTGCTACCCTATTTAGCTGTTATTGGAGAATGTTTATCCATATCCAAATGATTGATGTGGCAGTTTGTGAAAGCAAGATATATACGGGGCTCGAGGCGGATTGATTTTATATTAAAAAAATACGATGAAGATAGTAAATGTAAAGATCCTAGACGTTATAGCCTTTGTCCAAAGCTTTGAATGGGATGTTTATGGTAGAGTAGTATGGTAATTATGTATTATAGTCTGTTTTTGATCTAGTAGACTAATTTGACAGGTGCGAATGTCAAACTCCCTATTGCAAAAACAAACAACAATCACTTGAAATGTCAAATTAGTCTACGAGATTAAAAAACAGACTTTATGTGACTTTTGCGAGCCATCTACCAGTTACTTTGTAAATGTAAAAGTGACAACAAAGGTGTAACACCCAACCCAAGCACATTAAAACTTTCATTATGTTTTGTTTTAGAAAATAAACAAATCGGTTGACCTTCAAGAATCTGTTTTATTAAACCCCGAATAGACTTTATGGAAACGAGAGTTCTTCCATCTTTTTCTTTCTATTCCGATCTCAATTAGTGGTGTCATAGAATTTTTTCCAATTAATGCTAATTAAAAAAGTCGAGGGCGGAATGCTTTCAATACTGGCAATTAATTTTAATTGTTATGTTAAATATTGGACAGTTTTTTTCTATCTTGTCAAAAAAGGTATCTGAAATGGCTGGTTCTGGAGAAAAGCAATGCAAGGAAATTAACCTCAACCTTTGAGTTGAAAACTACTTTTTTAGTATTTGACACTTCCCCTGACCCAAGGGCTGGCTTTTACCTAGGTCAGAGGATAAGCATTGCCATACAACGTGGCAACGCCGCCAGTCTCTTGGGTACATTACCAGCCGACAGCGATGCGGAGGAATTTTTCGACGCCATATTTTAGTTAATTGTTTATTTGCATAGTTAGTTTTAATCAGTAATTTAATTTAGTTTATAATGTAAATACTATAGTTTTTCAGCTTATGTAAAATGTTCTTGACCATTTAACAATTCTCATCATTATTAAATGTAATTTCGTCATTTTTTGAGTTAGCGCTACTAAAAAGTGCTGCTACTAAATCTCGTGTATAAGAACTCGATTATATTTTTCGATTATTTTTGATTGATGTATTTTGAGGTAGATGGCATTTCCCTTTGCGTACCTAAATAAGGTACCTTAAAGGTCCAGAGGCCCTAGACAAAGTGACATTCTATCAGCGATAACGATGATGGAAAAAGCAAAACTGTATAGGACTGACATAAGCTATCGAAAAGCTTATGTCAATCCTGTTGAAAGTCGTTGTAGAAATACGAAACGCTTTGGAAGCGATTGTCATTTGTCTAAGCCTTCTGTTTTACTGAAAAAATCGACTAAGAAGGTATACTCGAACAAGCTAATTGGTATGTAGGCAACTAACTTGCAACTATATTTTTATCCAGTGAGCTGAGCAATTGCTCATGGCATACTAGCGATAGTGCCCCATCTGCCTAGCCTTTTCCCAACCATGTTGGGGTCGGCTTCCAGTCTAACCGGAACGATATGATTACGAACACAATGAAAACGAATATTAATAGTGAAGAGGAAAAATGAAATTTTTGCCTGTATTTCAAATAACTTGTTCTTTACTGTACATACGCGTGCTACTAACAATAAAATCAAAACCGCATTAAAATCGAACTCAATACCTAACCACCTAACCACATTAGACGGAAGCCTACCATCCTAACGTCCTACCACCTCCGATGCGGCCACGGGCGGCCGAGCGCGGCCGTCACAATGACAGGCCGTCAACAGGCCGTCACGATGGCGGCCGCGCACAATGCTCGCGTGTCGCGTGACACATACACAATCGGAGACGTGACCCGCTTATGTACAGTGGGTTGTTTAGATGTAGTGCAATTTATTTGGTTTTTACACAACTGGCCAAAAAAGGAGTGTTATGTTTTCAGGGTTCATGTATGTGTGTGAGAGAGTTTCTTTATTCCACCATAACTTCTAAACGCCTGAACCGATTTCGATGTTTGTGGTATCCTTAGAATCATTGCATTATCCCATATATGCATGGATATGCACATAAATGAAAGAATAAAACAATTTTTTTTGACATTGATTAATTAACTTTAATTAAATATAATAAAAAGCATACAGGAGTTTCTTTTCATTTCCACAATTTATTTAGAAAAAACAGAATCTTGAAAAGGCGAAGCGTTGCTGAGCTAAAACAATAATTAACTTGAAACAATCATAAGAATAACGCAGACGTGGACAATAAGAAGCCAACTTAATGTTAGCGAGGCGTTCACAATAGACTTGCGTAGAAGAACAAAATATACCCCTTTCCTTTAGAAAAAATGTTTTTTTTTTGTTTTTGAAGTGACGCCCCTTGTGGCAAGTGTAACACCCACAGCTCTGATGATGTTTGGTTTTGGACGTAATGGAAAGTTTATTCGTCTTCCAAGTTTCTTGTCCGAAAATACTTTTGTGTAGTAAGGTGCGAAACGAGGCGGCGAGGAGCGATGGCTGATCGGGGCGGTGGCTAACGGTACAAAAATGTACCATCGCCACCGCCCCGCTCGGCCACCGCTCCCCCCCCCCCCCCGCAGCTTTAGAGTTGGTTTGACATAAAAATAACGATTTACCCTTTTCATTTAAATAAGCATTGTGGTTCTGTATCAAACTTGGATTGGACGAAATTAAGAAAACAACAAAACATCACGCCTGTATTTCCTGAAGGTTTAGTCAGAGATGTACAGTCGAACAAGCTATTTGGTATACAGGCAGATAACTTGCAAATACTTTAAAATTTAAAATAAATTGTGAGTGTTTTCAGCAGTCATCAATACTTTTACGTCATTCTCCTCAAAAAGTTAAAATTACGTAAAAGAGTAAAAAGAGTTTAAAAGTTAATAATTAAATTGTATCGGAAAATGAGTATATTTTGCCTGTATCGCCAGTTATGTTCAAGTACCATGTAATAGCGGGCGAATCTATAGCCATCAACCGGGCACAAATTCAAACTCCGGGCTGCTACTCAGAAATTCCAGATATAAAAACTCATTGAAACTTTTCCCGACCTGGAAATCGAACCCAGGACCTCATGCTTAGCAGTAGCACTTACGACCACTAGACTAACGAGGCAGTTCTAGTTGAAAATGGGCAGTACTTACCTTTTCATTTAGACACATGTGCATTTACATTTCACAAAGTGGACTAATGTCATAGCTCATAAATAATGATACACAAATTACTCCTTACTTATTTATTTGTTGGATATGAAAAGATCATACAATATTACACCAGAACTATATCTCGTTGTACCCAAACAAATAATAAAAACATTTTACGAAAAAAAAAAACAACTTGTTGCTTTTTGTAAAAAGTTTTTATTTTTCACTTTTTAGTTGTGGTGCTACCTGCTATGTAAAAAATAATGACGGAGTCAAATGAGATATCATCTACATACGAGTAGACTAAGTGGGAAAAATACGTAATTATTGAAGCTAACTCAAAAACTACGCAAGCAAAGTTAATAAAATTTATATGGGACCACAAGGAAATCACCAGCTTTCAATTAAAAAAAGAATCATCAAAATCGGTTCACACAGCCGAAAGTTCTGACGTAAAAAGATAAAAAAAAAAAATATACTGACGAATCGATAACCACCTCCTTTTATTTAAGTCGGTTAAAAGAAAAATCCCGATAGTAATAATTATTATTACCTATTTAATTATTTTGCATGTCTTAATTGGTAGAACATAATTGTAATTTACCTATCTCCTGCTGGTAATCGTAAAAATAAATAAAAATTCAAAACACAGTGAACACTCAACATTCTGCAATACATTTATACATTTACTAGCAGACCCGGCAGACGTTGTCCTGAAAGAAAGAAAGAAGAAGAAGAAGAAAGAAAATACATTTATTCAGTACAGACTGAAAGGCACACAATATACCCACATAATATACAGCACATGACAAATAAAATATAGAAAAAATAAATAAAAAACAAAAACAAAAAAAGGTGTAAACGTGCGATGTAGGGCAGTGTGCCTCACGGCTGCACCGAAAAGGTCCAGTTCAGCAAAAATGCCAGACAACTAAGTGCCTGACGCTGGTTTTCAACCGGACCCGAAAGTGTGAGGTGACGGATGCAAATCAGCTTTATAATATAATAAGTGTATGTACTTAAATAAAATAAAAAAAACAAAATAAATATCACATAATAATAATAAAAACGAAAATATAAAAACTAAAATAATTATAAATAAATGAGACGGACATTTAAAATACACAGAAGGAAATCCGGACGATGCCGCGGATATCGCAACAACAACCTCCGGACCGAAGACACAGGGGGACATGAGCAAGTGAGGCGAGCCGAGCGCGAGCATGATCGGGAGCAATTCCCAGCAATGAGACTGTGTAACCGCAGCCATACATATTTGCGTGCAACATTCACCGACAGAAACACTGACACATGCACTGCCCGAACAGTACCACCTACCGGGTTCAATTGTATTTTCAAACCATGCAGTGACCGACTCAAATATTCAAACAAAATTTCATCCCAAATCGGTCCAGCCGTCTATGAGGAGTTAGGTGACAAACACACGTACCGAAGAATTATACCTATTATATAAAGATGAACTGTGTTCAGCAAGAAATATAATTATTTGTTTTTTTTTTCTATCTCAAAAAACATCACGCTGTACTTGAAACAGGTAGGTGCAGCAATCTAAGCGTCCATTCAATAAAACAAGAACAAGTCACACTCCGCATCGGTCATACATCGCTAACCGTATTCAAGTTATTTGAATAGTTAAATAGTGGACAAAAGATCTAGACGCTATTGGGTTACCCAACTATTATCTGGGTCAGTAACCAGGAAATGGAATAATGGGTGACGAGACAAAAGTAACGTTATCGGGTGTTTTTGAAATGGAATTGTTTATGTGATGGACATTGAGAGGCTGTTTTTCGAACCTAACCATTATAAATAAAATAAAATAAATGCACTGTTATGAACATTCACCTGCAATATCAACCATGCAAAGGATAGGTAGTCTATTCATGTTAAATATTGGTATTCAGCTGCCTCCGGTTAGACTGGAAGCCGACCCCAATATAGTTATGAAAGTCTAAGCAGATGATGATGTTCCTTGTCCATTGCAACTAATTAATATAAAAAAAACGATTAAACATTATTATTTTATATTAAAAAAAAAAAACAAATTCACTTTTAAAAATAGTCTGCAGCGACTGTCAAAATTATCCCAATTTGGGACTCATTATCTACCTGAAACACATGAGGTTAGGTGCAGAAGCAAAATCGAAAGAATTAAAAACTGTAGAGCTATATTGAAATACAGTGCATAGCGCACTAGCACAGGAAACATCATTTTGCGATCCGGTTGTCAAGCCCTCACTGATAACGCTGGCTTCCTTCCTCTATTACCATAGAGCCTAAGGTCACACGTCTGCATACCATCAGAAATGACATATTCTCTAACTGGAAATATGACATTATGACCTTTACTGTCATATGCATGTAAAAATGTACATTATTACATAGAAGTAGGCGACGGCAAACTTGATGGTTCGTGGTGGATATGGACACCTGCAATACCAAGGTGAGGTGATAAATGCATTTCTGACCTAGGAGACAAACGTGTCACGTGCTTTACTTTATTTTGTTATCTGCTGTCTAATACGTATACTTATTGTGTGCCTTTTAGTCTCTGTTGAAGAAATGTATTTTCTTTCTTTCTTTCTTTCTTATAGTTTAAATCATTCTTGTTGTGGTAATATTACCTATTACCAATAAGTATTATTATATAGTCTTATTGCCAATAAGTCTATTTTGGTTACAATGTTGAACAATATGAAATTACAGGCACTTATGCCATTTATAAATTGACAAAAACAAACAAACAAGTTCAGTTGCGGTAGCGTAACTAACCATAAACCCATCAGATGATCCATCGGCGAATCCACATAAAAAAACAAACATTTTCAAATAAATAAATAAAATGCAAATATTAATTCACAGAAAACTAAAACAAAATGCCCTAAGCATAATCCAAAAAAAATGGCTCATCAAAATCAATACCTACATGATTGGCGGAGTAATCACATAATAAAAAATAAAAAACATACAGTCGAATTGAGAACCTCCTCCTTTTTGAAGTCGGTAAAAAATAAACAACACAGCATCAATAAAACAAATTATTTAAAAAACAAAAAACCCGACTATTAAAACCTATAACTGAAAAGAGAAAAACAAGCACTGAACTTTGTTTTATGTATGGTATTGCAGGCGTGGACAATCAAAAGTTACACCATATTTCAGGTTATTGGTTTGTCCCCTGCGAGCTAAAAAGCTAACTTTTATTTGATACCAATATTGTTGTAATTAAAAAGAAACCTTTCCCTCCCTTTTTTTGTATCTGCAGATAAAATATATAATTTTTTTATAGCCTATGTCACCCCCACAATTAGAATGAACCTAACAACACCTCGTATGTTAAAATCCATCAAGCCGTTAAGGCTACAGAGCATGCCTAAGAAATAGACATACATACATACATACAAAATACATACATACTCTCCAAAAACATTACCCTCCTTCTGGGGCAGTCGGGTAAAAAGAATCGATCTCAAGTAGGTAATCTCAACCTACTAAATTATGAAGCTACCAACATAAAAAATATCCACCGAGGCATTGAAAGATTGAAAAGGGGAAATCACTTAACTTAGGCAATTTATAGCTAAATCTTGCCCGTGGGAGAGCCGTGGTCAGACTAACAACATTACGTGGTGGAAACTTATAAGCCGGTGGAGATGTGCCCGGTTGGGGCAAATTGATGCGGCTCGGTTGGGGCGGATTTTTTCTCTGAGAAGGGATCTCTCTATTGATTTAAATGGATTTAGGAGTTTGGGATTTAAAAAAAGGGTTAGATAATAGATAGAAGTAGTATTTAACAATCAATCAATCAGTGTAATATTTTGGAGACAATGTTTAAAAGGTGTCCTCAACATGTTTCCAAATAAACCCATTCATTGAGTTTTTGTTGAATTGGATGTGTAATTACACTATAAACGCTAGGGCAGATGATTGGGGTAGGTCGCGCCGCAACGCACAAAAGGTCTTCTTGATCAGATTCGTACATTTTCTATGAACTAACGCACTAAAGCCGCACCGCACTTTTTGTATGGAAAATGCGTTGCGGTTGTAATGTGCGTTTGGATTAAAAATGTGAGCTTCTTTAAGCAGGTCCTTTATCATCATAAAGTCCTTGCTTTAGATGAATTATTTCTGCCCAAAATAACACTACTCTACTAGAGTATACCGGTAGCGTTTACTCCTCCGTATCAAAACGTCCTAAAAGCAAATGGTCCTATTAGCAAAACGTCCCATAATCAAAACGACACTTTAGCAAAATGTCCTATTCGCAAATCGAAAAGCATCCTCACCCGAATCAACATTCGGGAATCAAATTTGGACTCATGACAGCAACCAGTAAACAACCACTGAAAAAATAAATTTATAAAATAAATTTATTTACGACAATTGGAAGACCTGCTTGTGTACAAAATGCCATAAAAAAATCTCCACGGAACCATATAATTGATTACCCAACGTTTTTCCAAAATGACCACCCGTACTCAAACAAGATCATCTCAAAAACAATCTCCGACTGATTCGAAGATATTTTTTATCCTCGGGCACTCCGCGTGCCCGTGCGAGCACGTCTTCTGCCCAATTTGGGGGTAGTGGCAAATCGTTGGCTATTGACGGCCTAAGTGTTATCAACCCCTTCGGGAATGGGGGTGGATTTATTTTTCCGCATTAGTGTCGATGTATTTGTGAGATAAAGTGGTTGTTCGTGCTTGTTTGTGTTGGGTTTTACTTAAATATTTATGTAGGTGTTGTATTGTGTGTTATTAAAAAAGACAATACACGTAAATTATATTTAGTAACCTATTCCTCAATTTGACCAGTCGCGAACACGAACACGACTGACGCAGAGACAACGCGCGTCCGGCGCTCAGCGTAGCAACACCTCGTGTTTGGGTTCGTGACTGGTCAATCGTAATCCTGAGGATGCCTCGTTAAGAGGTGAAACACATACCGATTTCTTACAGGGTTTTTTATGACCTGCCAAAAGTGATGACGAAACAATATGCGTGTATCTAGAACATCAATAAATATCGGCCTCATGGTGAGGCTTTGGCGGATACAGTAGTATTATGAATTATTAATGCCATCATTATTCCAATGCGAAAACGGGATGGTGCTAGCGGCCTTGTATAGCTCCGTCTCTCTCTCACATTGGAAAAATGGTGGCATTAATACTTCATAATACGTCACCGGGTCATTAAAATAAACTTATTTTTCTTTACAATACTAATTTAAAAGACGATGTAGTGGGAGAGGTACCTACAGGCTAAGATAGGTTTTTGTTAAATTATGAGAAAAAATATTATTTTTGAAGTACTTAGTTACTCTACAAAAGTAGTCACTGCCCAATTCCATAAGTTAGCTATGTTAGTATAGATAAGCTAAGTTAGTTCAATCGTTGATAGCAAGAAAATTCAAATCCAGTGTCACCATTATTTCCCAAGTATCGTCAAACAAATCACAAAAAAACCATAAAAAAAGAATGACCTGCCAAAAGTGATGGTGTTGTACCGAAACAATATGACGTATCTATGAACATCACCTTATCGGCCCGAGGGTAAGGCTCTGACGAATAAATATACAGATAAAAATAAACTTATTTTTTCAAACGTCGAATGAAATGGCCGTGTGTCACACCGTATTGTAGTCCAAGATTTTCGTACTATTTTTAGGAAAATTTTGTGTTGACAAAAATAAGAGGAAGTCTAAAAGTGGCACCGGTGACTGAAAAGTTGTGTGGAAATCTGTTGTCACGGTATAGGCATGTGATGCGGAGGAATTAGGAAAATTCTTTGAGGGAAATTTTTAGTATGATGGCTGGATGGCTATATGAGTAGGGGAAGACCGAAGAAACGATGGATGGACTGTGTGAAAGATGTGGCTAGAAAGGGAGTGACTACTGAAATGACAACTACTAGAGAAGTATGGAAGAATATGACGACAATGATGCATGTGTTAACATAGTACAGATTTTATGTTTAACCTGTATGACCGCGGACGGGCCGCGCGCGGAACAAAGACTATTGTAGTTAATTAGAAAGTCCTTGAAGAATTAATGCAGAAAACAAGAATCGATAACATTAATTAGAAGAAAATTAGTGTAACGATTAATTATTAATTTAAGGTAGATGGCAATGTAACAGTTATATTTGTTTTATTTATTAAACGAGACATTATTTGATTGAAAACAGACCAAATAAGAAACATTTCCCAACATACATTTAATAAAATTCCATAATTGTTTATTTTTGCCTACGTTGCTTTCGTGCTTTGTTTTTTTTTTTGTAATGTCCTCAAAGAATGAAATATAATTTATGAATCTACAATTTCAGTTCACAAACATAGCCACTTATTATAAAAATCCAAATCCTTTACGGTCTGAATGCACTATAAAGTGTGGACGGCCGGAGGCAAGTGGGTTAAAATGGAACACAGCGCAATAAAACACCCCTTCTGTCCATAAATATCCGAGTTCGGAAGTTGCTCTGTTAGCGGTCGGATATTTTTTCTCTCCGTCCACTCTATTTTGCGGATACTCAATGGGGTGTCCTTATTTATTTGTTGCGAAAGTATCGGGAATTTGAGGAGAAATACGGGATATATTTATGAGTGCGTACTTGGATATTTTATATTTGAGATAACATAAGAGACAACAAGATTTTGGATTAAATAAATACGTACTTACTATTTAATCTTTATGAATTACTAGATTCCGCACGCGGGTTCGCCCGCGTGGTATGTCGATAAAAAGTAGCCTATGTCCTTTCTCAGGCTCTAGACTATCCGTGTACCAAATTTCATTTTAATTGGTTCAGAGTTTTGGCGTGAAAGCGCGACAGACAGACTAGAGTTACTTTCGCATTTATAATATTAGTAAGGATGTGGCGGTACCTACATTGCCACATTCGAACTACGCATCAAAGGCCTGACGTCACAGAAAAGTCCTGACGTCACAAAAATCCTGCATCGCGCAATAAGAGTTTACCGTGCAGTGAACATACTCGTATATACAAAAATCCAATATCAATAATTGGGCAGTTGCCCGCCAGACACAACACCCGTCTGGTTGGAGGATCCTCCCTTTTCTATGGAGTATGAGTGGACTTAACACCCTGTTCCTCATACTCCTAAAAGGATGACAGAAAAATGAAAGATTATTCATATTCATTATCTTTATTTGCATTTCATAAAGTTTAAAGATCCTACAACGGGTTAAAAATTAATGTACGACTATGGACCCTGTAGGGCACAGCAAAAAATATAAAATTAATTATACATTATGTAAATACATTATACATTATGGTAATGTCCACGACTTACGAGATGTAGGTCGTAGGTTCGAGCGTAGGCACTTTACTTTTGGAAAACTATACTTCATTTATAATAAGATTAGACATTTAAACAAACCTTTATACAGTCCGTTCAACCGATTTTGACTTCTATACCGTAGGCATAAGGATGGCATTACAAGCAAAAAGGGTTACACAATACCAACTGTCTACTGCAGCTGCCATTTGCCATGCCACCAACGCAATAGAAGTCAAAATCAGTTGAACGGACTGTAAAAAAGGTTTAAGTGTCTAATCTTATTTCAAATGGAGTATAGTTCATCTTCTCTCAAAATGGGGAAGGAGACATCGTGAGGAAACCGGCATGTCATAGAACCAAGACTTCGAAGACATGTGACATCTACCAACCCACACTGGGCCCTGGTGGTGGATTACGGCCTTCTCCCTCTCACAGAGAGGAGGCTTGTATCCCAGCAGTGGGAACATTATAGGCTGATTATGTTATATTAAGAAGCATCATAATGAGTTTTACAGATTAATAAAATGCTATGTTAGAGTATAAAGATTTCATTAATGCTGGATAGCCGGCAAACATTGTTGCTTTGTATTGAAACGACCTATTCAAAGTAGGTACATACCTTTTTGATTACTTCAGAAACTATCATATATCTTGATAAAAAAGTACTATCACTAGAGTCTGGCAAACGAAAGTTGATCCTGAAAACACGCGCGAAATTTAAAAAAAACAAGACTGCTTTTGTCGGTACATAGTGCGATAATACGTGTTGTTAATTGAAATTTAATTTAATTTAAATATAATAATATTTCAAGTATCAAAACGTATTATCGCACTTTGTACAAGGATAAACCAGTCCTGTTTTTTAAATTTCACGCGTGTTTTCAGGATCAACTTTCGTTTGCCAGACTCTACATATTATAGAACAAAGTCCTCCGCCGCGTCTGCCTGTCTGTCTGTTCGCGATAACCTCAAAAAATACTCCACCGATTTTCATGCTGTTTTCACCAATGGATAGAGTGGTTCTTTTAGTATATAATAACCGATATCCATCAGCTAGTTCAAATATAAAGTAGATAAATAAAAACGCTTATACTTCAATAGACATTCCTATCTCATCCCATCATATTTCGTGGTCATTACTTCCTTTTCCGCCGACCCTTCGAGTTGACATTCAAATTGCTACTATTTTTCACGGACATATTTTATTATATTGCAAGATCCCAATAAAGATATAAAAATATCGTCTCAGAAAGCCCATTGGCCCTGGGCATTGTGTAAATCTGTCTCAATAGAAAGAAGGGAAATAGCCATTTAACCCTCTCCTACCCTCACGAACAAATGTATCTTTTTATCCCCCCGATATTCGGGAAAAAAGAACAGTGGCTTTAAATTAGAAACTTTGTTAAAACTTTTCCCGTGATTTGTGAATGTGGTTAATTTAAAGTATTGAGCCAATTTAAATATTCTTTTGGTTGTAAAGGTATGGTGTGTTTTTGTAAGGTTTTAAATTGTGATCGCATTTTGTTCAGAGTTTTCCAATAAACTGCAAACTTATTTATTTTACTTGAACACCTCTGGGTGGTTTTGGTGTTTGGTGCCTAATTGGTTGATAGAGTGTGCTCACTAAAAGAGGCGGGATTGACACAAAAAAAGTATTCAAACGTATTTAAAATACCTTACTATCTGCCTAGCCTTTTCCCACCTATATTGGGGTCGGTTTCCAATCTCACCGGATGCAGCTGAATACCAATATTTTACATGGAGCGATTGCTTTATCCGACCTCCACAACCCAGTTATTGGGTAACACGGTACCCCTTGGTAAAACTTCGACACCTTCGTGACGACTATGAAAGATTTACGAATAACAACCGGGACCAACAGCTTAACGTGCTTTCCGAGACACGGAGGAGTCTCGGTATGTAACGGATGGTAACCCATCCACGGACTGACTTCGGCTAGCGTAGCCTTACCTTAGGTCGACCCGTGCAGCTGTTATTATTTAGCTTTAAATAGCGTTTTTAGGGTTCCGAACCCAAAGGGTAAAACGGGGCCCTATTACTAAGACTCCGCTGTCCGTCCGTCAATCTGTCTGTCCGTCTGTCACCAGGCTGTATCTCATGAACCGTGATAGTTAGACAGTTGAAATTTTCACAGCTGATGTATTTCTGTGGCCGCTATAACAAATAGTATTAAATATTTAAGGGGGCTGCCATAGGGGATTTTTTTGCCATTTTTATAGATAATGGTACGGAAGCTTGGCCGGTTTATTTAGTCTATTCGAAAAAACATGTTAATTTTGATAGTTTTAAATGCTCCTTTTTATCTTTTGTACCTGTGCGTGGCTCAAAAACTTTTTTTTTCTTTTTTTTTTTCTTTCTCCTACTTATATCTTTTAAACCATGTTTCATTTATGTCTTAAACTCCGTCCTCAAACAAGAAGACTTTAATCAGTCTAAGAACAGTCACGTATAAAATTAAGAACCGCAGTTCCAATGAGCGCATCGGAACACCAATAAAGACAGAACGAGTGAAGAATGTTCGCAATTTAAATTTTTGATTCCAACTCCAATGGAATGCTCGTGACTTTCAAGCGCTGCAATATCTGAGCCCTTTTTAATAAAGTTAGACGTTATATAAGAATAAATTCGCTGAAAGCGCTGCTAGTGACAGGGGCACGGAAGTCATAAACCACCGAAGATGTTGATTGAGTGAGAAACGGTTGAGCAATTACAGGGTTATTGGGAAAAATTGCTAATGTCGCCGATAGGAGGAAGTAAGCGTTTCTGTCACTTTTCAAAGAGTTAATTAGTCATTGGGGCCGGGCAATTAAGAACGTGATCGAAAGGGTGGCTTTAAAATGTGATTGGAGGCATATTGCGTAATTATGTTAAATAAAACGTTTTATATTTTTAAGTTTTGCCATTGACGCAAACTAAACTTCGTTTTATGATTAGATGCCCGCGGCTTCGCCGGCGTGGAAATCGGTTATTATATAGGTACTTAAATCTTACTCGAGAACCACTCTATCCATTGGTGAAAACAGCATAAAAATCGGTGAAGTAGTTTTTGACTTAGTTTTTTTAGGCAGGCATATTATAAGTTGGAGGATTACATCTCTGATAAGAATGCTTGGCTTAATGCTGGTCCTGCTCCACAATCACAACTAACTAATTAACATTCGAAAATACTGTTGGAGCTGCTGAAGATCGGAAGACCATCTTGCATTGTATAAACTCAATCTCCTTTGTATTATATAATTGCATAGCACAGGTGTGAGTACTATGTACTATTGAGCTACCATTTACCGGGTAATTTGTCTTTCATTGACTTGAATGTGCCCTGGCGACTGGGAATGTCATGCTCACTGAAATGTCTCGCTGGTGGTGGCGCGTGTGTCGGATCATTTAGCTCCCTTCAAAATGGTTGAGCTGAATGGTGCTGATCCATGCGTCATGTTCGTGCACGGGCGCCGTCAGTTGTGACTGGTCATCTCTTAGCTGCCATGGCTTATTTTAATTTTTGAATTGTTTTATGTAATAATTGCGGACGCTTTTAACGTGCTTTCTACATTGTTCTCACATGTATAATTTCAACATAAATGATGTAACCCACATATTGTAACAATATTTTGATTTAAAAGAGTGTCCATGGAGTTTCTTGCCTGTTCTTCTCCATAGGTACCTACTACGCTTTGGAATGGGCAACTAGCTTCATATTTCTGACTGACCGACTCCTTGACAATTCAAAAGTGCCTGTGAATGGTTTAATTGAAATAAATGCTTTGAGTTTGAGTTTTGAGTTTATCGCAAACAGAGAGATGCGGCAGAAGACTTTGTTTTATAATATGTAGTGAAGTCTGAATAAGAAGCAATATAAAGTAGTAAAAAAGAATGAGTTAGACTGGTTTAGCGCTAAACCACACAAACACACACACGGAGCGACTGCCTATCTGACCTCCATAACCCAACTGGGTTATGGAGGTCAGATAGGCAGTCGCTCCGTGTAAAATACTGGTATTCAGCTGCATCCAGTTAGACTGGGAGCCAACTACAACATTGTTAAAAAAAATAGGCTAAAAATGTGAAAAGGCTAGGCGGACGATATTGATTTTTGAATACTGCAGTAACATTAAAACACTGACATAAAACAAAATTTCAAAAAATATCGAACCCACATTGGACATAAAGTAACACAGGCCACGTAAACAGGTGGGCACCAACACAAACACAAGTAACTCTAACAAAAGAAAAGCCCGGCTCTTATAAAATTAAAAACGCAGCACAAGTAATGATATTAAAATTCAACGCTTGCGTTGTGGCCTTGAAGTTAGCGGTGGAGAGAGCTCAGCGATAATCGTACGTTATTAGAAACTAGCTGCCCCCCGCGGTTTCATCCACAGAGGTCTAAATCCTATAAGAATATCGATATAGTATGTCGTAACTCAGATCATGGTCCACCCATGAGTCAAATTTTATTCAAATCTGTTCAGCCGTTTTAGCGTGATAACCAAACAAACAAAAAAGAAACTCACTTATCCATTTATAATATTATTTAGGGTTAAGATTAGGTTATGATAGGATTAGGATTTATGATTAAGATAGCAGTATTTATTTGTGTTTTTGGTTGAGGGTTATAATTGCTACTATAGAGCATGGGCCAAGGGTTTCATTTCTAAAGTGCCAAAGTGTTATTGGGTTTTTTCCCATAAGGAATTTCCCAGCAGCAGCCCGGGGCCTGGTTTTTTAAAAATATTTTATTGAGAAATGGGCCTGCTCTTGACGTTCGCCTGATGGAAAGCGATAGATGAATTCTACGACGTAACGAGCGTGCCCGGTTGATAAGAATAGTCTTGCCCTCATTTCGTGGGATTTGAAAAACAACTGGCGAAATGTGGATGCACTATGGGTAAACCTCTGCTTTTTTGAGGAATACCTGGCTAATTTTGATCTTTCATTATTTTATTTTATTATGTAATATAATTCATGTTAATCTCCTAAGATTGCTCGTTATATTTAAATAAAATAAACA
Source organism: Lithophane leautieri (assembly GCA_949152455.1). Lineage (NCBI taxonomy): Eukaryota > Metazoa > Arthropoda > Insecta > Lepidoptera > Noctuidae > Lithophane > Lithophane leautieri. The sequence goes on from OX424478.1 coordinate 14,410,831, forward strand.
ATTTGAAAAAAAAAAAGGTAGCTATCTAATTTCATGAATCTTCTCCACAGTCGATTCCAAATCGCTGTCTTGACAGCCCCACCTAACGTACAGTGCAAACGGACATAATATTTGTTTTAAACAGAGCCGGCGTGCCCACGTAAACTTATTAAAATATTTCCAGTTATATTTAATTAGTGTTTCTGTGCCATTCGTCCCCTTTCTCCTCTAGCTCAGGTGTATCGCAGATTCGGCTTCGGCTATTCATTTTTTTATTAGAATTAATTAATTTCTGTAATTAGGTATGTTTTCTTTTAACCTTATTAGGAAAAGTAATAAACTTTCATAATGGGTTCTTTTGGAATTTTATTTTCTAATTTTTAGATGTTTTTTGACGATGAACCCTTGTTTTTAATTTTTCTGTTGAACTGAACTTTCTTTCTTTATACTAAAAAAAGGGCCACTAACAAAATAGGCCGTGAATGAAAAAATAACCATCGATCCATTTCAATATGGCTGACTAATTACCAAATAGGTAGTATGCTCTACGTTCTATGTTATGGGTTTTAGTTCCCGTCATGGCGGCCGTCTGTAGTTATTCTGCTAAACTAAATAAGTTACCTACTTGTTTAATCTTCTACATGATTTCTTTTATTCTTCAAATAATCACAACCGACCTACTTTCAAGATGATGACCGGCACCCTTATTGCGTTCTACACTTTCAATGATAATCCGAGAGTTTTGACGGAAATGCCTAATCCATTGGGTGTTAACGTGTGTATCTGTGTCTGTCTGCGCCATCGTAGCTGCCAAACGGCTGAACTGATTTTGATTTTTCTAGTTTTATTTGAAAGGTGACTCGATCGAGAGTGATCTTAGCTATAAAAAATAAAAATCAAATACGTTTATTAGATGCTTTGTATATGTCGGGGGATTTTAATATTTTTAATTTAATTAAACTTTTGTTTTAAAAATTCGTCTGCTCAACCATGTAAATAACGCAATGAACGCGGTTCAACTGTTGAAATGAAAGGCATTGTGATCGATTGCCATTTTATGTGTGTTACGCAATAACAAAGTTTTAAAAAGCGGGGTTAAAAATATGTAAATCATAACCCTCCTCTTTTCCAGATATAAATTAAACATAACTAAATGAAGATATGCAAGCAACGAGTCACCAGTTATTATTTGTGAAGCAACAGAAATTCCCGACGGAACAACGGAATCGTACGTGTAACTTTAGAAAAATGTAAAATAATGTGGAAATTTACAAATAAACAGTGCACTGCGGACATGTATATGCATTAATAAGTACGAAACTGGTTCCGTACCTATATTGTTTTAATAAGGTAAATATTTAACTGTACACATATTTTATCAGCTAAAGAAATTACGTGCATAATTTGCATATACGTAATTAGAACACCACAAGGCATCATCAGAGGGCCTAGACAAGTGACAATCGCTTCGAAAGCGTTTCGTATTTCTACAACGACTTTCAACAGGATTGACATAAGCTTTTCAATAGCTTATGTCAGTCCTATACATTTTTGCCTTTTCCAATATCGTTATCGCTGATAAAATGTTACTTTGTCTAGGGCCTCTGGGCACTCTCGGTCCATCGTCCATCGCTTTCCAACAGGCGAGAGCGAGGGAATAAAAATAAACTACATAATTTGTGTAAGTGACAACTAACGAGTGATTCTGTAATTTTTATTCAACATACACACACATACATAAACTGACGCCTTCTTCCCATGAAGGTAGGCAGAAACTACAGAACGCCACCAACTACAATCCTTACATACTCATCATAATCGATTATTTTTATTCTTGCTAGCTGTGCCCCGCGGTTTCACCCGCGTAAGTCTCGATCCCGTGGGAATATCGGGATTAAAAGTATCCTTTGTCCTATTCCAGGTTATGATCTATCCATGTGTCAAATTTCATCTAAAACCGTTGAGCCGTTTTAGCGTGAAAGCGTAACAAACAAATAAACCAACAAACAAACTCTCTTTCGCAATTATAATGTTAGTTAGGATTTTCTAAAGGCAAAATATTTTTAAGAAACTAACCAAGATTGACAATTTAAAAAAATGATACCTACTACCATATTCCTACCATAATTAGTGTATTATTTATGACTATTTGAGATTATATATTTTATTATGTACAAGGCATGTGCCCACTTCATTCCAATTGTAAAATACTTACCCACTAGATTTCCATACAAACTTTTATACTCTATTGAATACAGGATTTTTTTTAAATAGGTCCTATAAAGAATAGACTCTATGTCTATTCATTATAAGACGCATTTTCAAAATCCTTCTTCAATGCTTAACTTCATTATATGAGGAATTTAAGATTTTTATTATATAGATCTCTTTCAAATAGAACATTCGCTCTAAGGAACCCTAAAAATACGAGAAAAAAGCAAAAGTACAATAGGAGCGCAGGTCACACCTGCGCGCGTATTATTTCATAATTTAGAGAGCGGACCGCGAAGCTAATGATGTTTTTATTTTATGTTACATTACGGTGTGATTGAGGACCTGCATAGGTCGCCCCGCTTCCGCATAAAGGTGTAAAAATTGTGTAATTAAATTAATGTTATTTGCATGTGTACGTTGTTTATTATGCATATTTATAATTCTATTGGAATGACGTACTTTTCTAAGTACCTATGAGCCTGGTTGTCACTATATGTGTATAATGGCTGACGAGATCATAAAACATATTGTTAGATACTAGTCGTAGCGGCCATGTTCGCCAAAATACTATCATCATCTGCCTATTTCCAACTACATAATTTGTTGTGGTCGGCTTCTAGTCTAACCAGCACCTATTCAGCTGTATCAGGTTAGACTGGAAGCCGACCTCAACATAGTTGAGAAAGCGCTAAGCAGTTGATGACATAAACAAACACCTACACAACTAAACTTAGAACAACCTCAACGACTCTTTCAAAATAACTTACTTATAAAAGAAGAATACTTAAAACGCGGTGGAGTATCAAAAACGCATCAAAGATTGCGCGAGTACCATCGGGCGCAAACGCAAATAAATGAGCTTAAAATTTAAAATTATAATGGGATTGTGTATCCGGTGACACAAATGTGTGGAGTTTGTTACTAACGACTTGGGCTGAGACGACGAGCTGATGGACAGAGCGGTGGAGTCGATGTTGTTCAAGTTTTTTTTGGTAAGTGAGCTGTGGGCCTAAAGCGGCCACATTAGCAATTCCTATAAAAGCATTTCATTTCCTGAATTTCCAGCTGTCATTAGCAATTCTTCTAATTTGACACAAAAGCAATTCATACTATGTGGACCATTTTACGAATCTCCACAGAAAACTGTCAAACAGATGAATTATTTCGTAATATGAATCGCACGCAGATCATATTATGAATTGTCAGTTTGTGACATTTTACGATGATTCATAATATTTTCCTATTATGATTCTGCCAAAGTGACTGTTTTAAGCCCCCTGTCCTAATTCTTAGCACGTCGATAGAAATTTAAATGCAGTCATCTCAGAACTAAGCAGAAAAAAGAAAAATAAACTATTTATTCACTAACAGTAACGTTCATGAGTTCACAGTAACTATAAGAAAACATGTCTCGCGATCCGAAATAAATTGTGATGACATTAGTTCATTTTAGTGTGATTAAAAAAATGTAAGGAACAAGTATCATGGCACGCACGACATGATGTTAAGTTGTTCCATCGGTTGTGGGCCAACACCACATTTGCAGGCTTGAAACATCTTAATAAACCTGAGTAGTTTTTCCTTGCTGATACACCAAGCTTGTTGTTCCACATAATTACTAAATTACACGGAGCAATTTCCTCTCTTATCAAAGTATTTTTTAAACGATGTGGCCTTCCACATCGTTTATAAATTTATCAGAGAAGTACTTCGTTATCTAATGTCATGCTAACTAATAACCAGTCTGTCATAAGAGCTATCCCCAGAGCCCAGTAACTATTGTTCCAAAATTATTAACTACTTTTGCGACTCTACGCCATCCGCTGTCGTATAGTTTTACCTGCCATCTCGTGGCAACTAATTGTGAGTGCGGATAAAGTATGGTGTGTAAGATGGCCTTAGTGGGGCGATTGCATCACCGCAGTGTGTAACTACCCTATGCGTCTGCTGCTCGTATTACGGCACTAGTTTGAAAATAAACTCATTTTACATGTAATTTTCAGCAGGGGACAGATTTGTAGAGGTAAAAGAAGGGTTAAAATAGATTTGTTATGAGCTGTGCTATTTCTGGACACTATTTGATTGGCATTGCTTAGGGGCATTAGTATGCCTCAGAATTTGGTACAGGGATAGACCATGACCTGGAGAAGGATAAAGGCTACTTTTCATCCTGGATCGCGGACAAAATCGCGGGCAACAGTTAGTCTTTAAATATACCTTAAAACGATGAAGAAGACAGTTGTTAGGCAAAATCGTAAAACATGAGTTTTCTGTCATGTGTTTTTGTGTTTTTAACCCCTGACAGGAAAAGAGGAGTGCTATAAGTTTAACGTGTGTATCTGTGTGTCTGTCTGCGCCATCGTAGCTGCAAAACGTCTGAACCGATTTTTGATTTTGTTTGAAAGGTGAATTGATAGAGAGTGTTCTTAGCTATAAAAAAATCGTTTATTAGATGCTTTGTTTTTGTCGGGGGTTTTTAAATTTTTAAATTTAATTTAACTTGTATTACAATATGACTGCATTTACATTTATAAATTATTATTTTAAATTATATGTTTTTAATAATTTTGTTTATAAATGATCACTGCAACTCTTGGATCCCACCCGTAAAAATAAATAATTTAATTAGATAGCCGCTCTCTCTGAACACGGCAGCATCAATGGCTTGTATAAACACATTACAGCGGCGTGACTTAAAAACATGCGGCTAAGGAAGACGTATGTAAGTGCAGTTTCAGCTACTGCAGTCTTAGGCGGGTAAGATTGCGCAGTAGCGAGTTTTGTTAGACACAGGTAGGCTTAGGCAGTGATTCAGAAGGCTGGTTAAGCATTAACTTGCGGGTAAGTCCGAAAGGGATACCGGGACCTTGGCAACAGGCAACTGAAGGAACACGGGTGGGTCTTAGTCAGTAAAAATCTGACACGCCCTTCCGCTCCGCCCAGAGCGGGAGAAGTCATTAGATGACTAATCAAGCTCAAAAAAAAAAAAGGTTAACCATTAACTAACCTAGGTACATGAGAGCAATGATGGCCCAGTGGTAACGGCCCCGACTTACGAGTTGTAGGTCTCGTGGGTTTGAACCCAGACCCAGAGACACTTTGTGTAAATATTTCATCACCACTGCTCTCAAAATGGTGAAGGAAAACATTGCGAGGAAACCGGCATGTCCTAGAACCAAAAATTCGAAGACATGTGGCATCTACCGACCCGTACTGGGTCCGCGTGGTGGATTACGGCCCACTCCCTTTCACAGAGAGGAGGCCTGTGTCCCAGCAGTGGGACCGATATAGGCTGATTATGCCAACCTAGATATGGGCATAATACTTAAGAAAGTGAAGGCGTGGGATCGTGAGATCAACTTCCAGGTCGGGAAAATTGATAAAGCTTTTCCGATAGGTATTTTTCAGTAGTGAGCCCGAAGACTGAATTTGATAGTAAGCCGATCGGCCGACCCAAGCTCAGTTAGCTTGAAACTCAAACTCAAACTCAAAGCATTTATTTCATGCATTTACTTGATGGCATAGACCGAGATTTAAGAACTGTTCGAGTTAGAAATTGGAGAGAAAAAGCCGAAAACAGGTCACGTTGGAGAAATATACACGATTAAGAGCTGAAAAGCCTTTTTTTTTTGAGGGTGGGAAATCATCCTGTTACTTCTCCCGCTCTGGGCAGAGCGGAAGGGCGTGTCAGACTTTTACTGACTAAAACCCACCCGTGTTCCTTCAGTTGCCTGTTGCCAAGGTCCCGGTATCCCTTTCGGACTTTCCCGCAATGGCTGAAAAGCCTAAGATGATGTTGATGATGGCATTAGGCTAACCCCTATCACATGATACGATACGTACACTTTCAAAATGTATTATGAGGTACTAAACAACTCTGGGAGGCCTACGTCCAGCAGTGGACGTCTTTCGGCTGAAATGATGATGATGATTATGAAACACTTCTGACTACCCTTTCGGGAAATAAAGGCATGATGTTATACTATGTAATCTCTCATAATTAGCTGCTAAATATAACCTTAAATGCATCTACTTTATTACAAGAAAAACTGTAATTTCCCCTCACCAAGAATAGGTATCTACCACCAAATCAGTCAACAAATAAAGTCATTACAATAACAGTTATCATAACAACGGTTATTAAACATATATTATCGACAAAAGTACGGGGTTCGTTCCCGGCTAAGGCAATAAATGTGGAAGTGGACCCGGCGCGTGAGTTGTGACCACTGCATCGCTCCATTAGTGATTATTGTACAAGTTTTCGGCTAACAAACTGGACGATCATAGATGTAGAATTGATAGAAGTGGCAGCATACTGTCGTTGATAGTAATATTGTCTGTAAAATAAAAAAGCAACTTAAAACCATAACATCCTGTCTACTCAAAAGGTTTAGGTAGAAGTTTAATGTAAATTAAACCCCCATTGCGCCTGTAATGATAAAGTAACATGTGACAGGGAGCGAGCATATTGCCACTAAGCGAGCACAAACACAAACTCCACGCAACTACTGAAAAAATCTTTATAGAAAATCGATTAACAGTTTGGAGATCGAAAGCATCTTTATAATATTTTTTGTAGTTGATTTATTATTTTAAACAATAAAAATAATTTTCATTCATTCAAATCAAAAATGAATTACAAACAAACATTACCAGTGCCAGTTTATACAAACTCGCAATAGCTATCACATCCAGCACCACTACATCTTAACTACCGGACACAACTCTGCCAAATTCTTTGTACGTATTTACTTCTATTATTTATTGCTTTCGTATCGACTGCGCTCCGAGCGTGCCAAGCGCGCCATTACTTCGCCAGTTAAGCCACTTCCAGCACTCGTGTTTCTTTATTCTTGTTATAAAATTAACTTTGAGTTTTTGAATTAGAGTGCCAATTTTGTTTTCATATTGAAATTTGGCTGGCATGTCCTCCGCTGGATTATTTGGTATTCAGTGGTTAGTAGATAGGAATCTAGTGGATTGAATTATTATGGGATATATATCTAAAAAGTGTAGAAGAAGCAGGAAATAAAGAACAGCAAAACAAAATCGGACTTTGTTAAGGCTCCCGCAGATGGACGCGACGCGACTCTAGTAGAACAGTTTCTATGAAAACTTCATCGAAATAGTTTTGCTAGATTCTCGTCGCGGCTGTTTGTGGGAGCCATTACTTCTCAGATAACTCGGATAGGAACACCAACCCTAACTTGTTTAAAAAAATAATTTGTCCGATGTATGAAAGTAAAAAAAAATAAAAAAATACAGAAGTAAATAACAAATCATTTGTCAGTGTATGTAGGTACTACAGTATTTTTTTTTATAGTTTTTAAGACTTTTTACTGATAGCGCTAAAACCTTAATGTCGTGATGGCCCAGTGGTTAAAAGGCCTCGCCATTCATGTCCGAGGTTGTGGATTCAAATCTTGGCAATACATATATGATTTTTTCAATTCATAAGTACTTTCTTAGTTTACCCGAGACGTTGCTGACATCGGTGACGGAAAAACATAGAGCAGAAACCTGGACATATAGTTAAGTAATAATGTAAGTAAAAATGTAAGATAGCTTTAATGCGCAAAAGCTCTCTTCTCGATAAACTCAAAACTACTGCACCGATTTTCATGCTGTTTTCACCAATGGATAGAGTGGTTCTCGAGTAAGGTTTTAGTATACAAAAACCGACATCCACGCGGGCGAAGTCGCGGGCATCAGCTAGTAAATAATAAGTTACCTGATTCCTTAAAGCAACTAAAGATTACGAGCTCAAAGAAGAAATTATCAATGTTTCTAATGCATAAATGCTATTACACTATTGATGAATTTCTTAATGACAATAATATTAATACGTATAATGTGACTAAGTAATGAATGTTTGTTGTAATGTATAATTTTTTTATTGAATTTAATAATGAATTAATCTAAACCATTGAATTTGTAATTAATTAACAATTTAAAATATTTCTAAAATTAATTTTAATATTATTGTACTCACCTGTAATCATATCTGGCAAAACATAGTCAACTGAATTTTTATTATAAGAAGAAATGTATGTACCTACGTTAACAAATAAATATTCATTCATTCATTCATAATGCAAGTCTGAAATCACAATCACACCCGTCTTGAGCAAGAGTCGTGATCAGTGCTCGTGCCTTCTCTGTAGGAGAAGTGGCCTTTGCCCAGCAGTGGGACAGTAATATATTCGTATCATTTCGTATCCAACTACCTTCCTCGAACCACCGATGGCGACCCTAATTCAGTTTATTAACTAAGCTAAAATGGCCCCTAATACGCCAAATACCCCTACGTCACTCAATCGTAGTGTAATTCGAACAACATGTGTGACGTCACGGCCCAATACCTCACAATATCAATCCTGTATTTAAAACCATGCCATTTGCTATCACTATCATACTTATAGCCAATAGCATAAGGTAGAAATTCATGTGTTGCGTCTCTAATGGAAGTTGTGAATGAGATGCATTGCTCGTTCATTGGTTTGAATTCGAATTTCGAATAATGTTAAGGATATTGCATACTTGCGGTTTTGAATTCAGATTCTGATGAGGCACGAAAATGTTTAATTTTCCAAAGCTTTTTTTACAAAAGTTCTGTGATTCTTTTGTAAACTCACTCACCATAATGCTTGTTACTCTTCTACGTGTTAAGTCATAGTCAGCAATTTAGGTAGAAGAGTTACTTAATCACCCAGAGGACTTCGTTACGTATAAAAGGTTTTAAGAAATGTTAAGCTACTATTCATAGTCACATCAGAGAATGTTCAGAATCTGTACCGTGTGTGGATGTTATGACCCTGTAGCCCTAGTGAAAAGGGGTCTAAGTCCAAAAATGCAACTTTACAGGAGACGCAAAAAATACTCCGCGCGCTTCAAATTGCGTGTTTGACCTCGTGTTACATATATACCGCTACCAAATGAAATACATGTGATGTTTTTTATAGGTAAACAATTTATGCTCTTTATTATTATTGAGTTATTTTTTATGTAAAGTTATTAGTTTTTAAGATAGTGACTTATACTAACCACCAAAATGAATTCCTTGAGGGTATATAATAAGTTATACCCCTTCTCCCATATGTTAAATGTTAATTCACACAAGTGAAAATAGATACGCATTTGGAATGATTATTTATTTGTTTATTTATATATACTTTATTGTACACCACAAAAATATATAACAAAAGGAAAAAAAAAACAAACACTACAAAATATACAATGGGCGGCCTTATCGCTTATTATGTTAATACTAATCTCAACAGAGTTATTTTTGTTTGTTTCCCTATATTTTGGTGAAAACGGATTTATGCCTAATAATATCATTACTCACTAAACCATTTTTAAGAACCAGGTGTTGTTGTATTGATACCAACCAAGTTAAAACGTGGGTAATTTATGTTAATTTAGATTAAAAAACACAAAACATTTTTTATATATTTCCGTTTAAAAGAGTACAAAATTACTTGAAACCGACTTTTGTAGTTGTTTTTGGTGTCAGTTGGACCCTTTTACACAAGGTAACTTCTTTATTTTTAGAAATAGCTTAGATCCGTTTACACCAATCGATAGAGCCTTTTTTTCTGATCACTTCTGTATACTTAACTCATTTTCCACAAAATCGGACTTATACCCCTTTTTACTAGGGCCACAGTTATTACTTGATCGCCTACGAATGCCGGAATAATAACAGTTATAAGAAAATCATTGAAGGTAAGGCTTTTGGATTTTTTTTGTTTTGATTATTCTTAGTAAAAACAAAACCCCTATTAAAAATAGTCGACTAAAAATGGACTATTAACCAGTGTACAATGCACTTTATCGGCCACGCAATTGTCCGGTTGACCAGCGGCCGTTCGACGTCCGGACGGGCGGCGATCCGGAATGATCCGGGACACGCGGTGTATTTGCTGATTCCGATGTAGATACTTACGTATTGAGATGAACTGGTGGTTACGTCGGCGATGATAACACAGGGTGGCGATTGGGTCACCTGCATCCGCCATGGAGTGATTTTACCCGTCATACTAAACAACTTTCGCTATGAAACTCATACATGAATCGGAAATGCAAGATCTATCATAAACAACGACCACCCATCCAAAACTTGACCCGAACCACATCACCTTAACTTCCACCTCCACCCTTGTCCTATAATAACATTACAGACGACCCTATTATACAATAGGGTTGTCCATCACTCAAAACGTACATATACGAGTGAGGACACGACACAGTAAGTCCATTCTCCGATATATTTGACGCAAATAAATTATAGTTAGTGTGACAACCCTCGGAGACATGCAAATCGAGGGTGACCCGTCTTTTGGAGCAGGTTATTTATTTATTTTGAGATATGAATGTTACTGCGGAATCATTTTGGTGACTGTTGACTACCTACAAACTTTTTGAGATATCCTAACTAATATTATAAATACGAAAGTGAGTTTATTTGTTACGCTTTCACGCTAAAACGGCTGAACGGATTTGGATGAAATTTGGCACATGGGTACACCATGACCTGGAGAAGGAGATTGGCTACTTTTCATTCTAGTTCACAGACGAAATCCACGGGCCACAGCTAATTATTAATATTCCGAAAACAACCACAGCACCAACGTAGCATTTACATGAAAGATAATTAAACTAAATTAAAATTTGGAAAATAAGTATAATTAATGTGGCAACTCTCGGCACCATGCCAATCAGGGGGTAACCCTACGTCTTTTGTAAAAAAATATTATTTATGACTCGGTGTAATATTGTCAAATTTTAAGTATTACTGACGAGTCTATTGGATCCTTCTGACTGATTCTTTTTACCCGACTGCATAAAGGGGAAGGAAATGTCATGTTTTCATGAAATTGTCATATTTCCCAGAAAATATAACTTTGAGAAATAGGTACAAAAACGTACGACATAATACGATAAGAACACTTCAATTTTACCTTACCTTGTAGAAGGTATCTTTCCCTTTGAAGTAAAATGTGCAAGCAATCCTAAGTTTGTAAGAATGTACCAAATTTCAATTTGTAAAAAAATGTTTCGCTATAAAAAATAAACTTATCCAAAAAATCACCCACTCACTTTCAGGTAAAAGGCAGAATTTAAAAAAAAAACCTCGTCTAAAAAACCGGGTCGTGAAGCCATCAATTCAGGGCTATCTCTAGACCCGGTACCGGTAGGTACTGACCCGGTTATCCTTAAGTCCACCAGTCGCCTTTCATTTATCACACCCGATTACTAACCCTTGCTACGTCACTCCAGAGGGTTTGGTAAGAAAAATGAATGTCAATTGGTAGGTAAATACGTAGTGAATTGGGTAAATTGGGGTTACACTGTTTGGTAGTGGACAATGGGGATTTATAGATTGATTGATAAATGATACTTATTTCTGTAAATTGGTTAAATGTTGTAAAACTAGATGAGTTCCGTGTCTCCTAACCGACTACTCTGAGAAGAAAAAAACTTTTTACAAATAAAAAACAAACAACAGTTACACCATATTTCAGGTTTTTGGTTTGTTCCTCGCCTGTAATACCAAAATTTTACAGATTATAATGCTTGTTTTTCTCTTACAAGATATGCGTTTTTGCAGGCGGGTTTTTTGTTTTTTAAATAATTTTCTTTATTTCAAGCTTTTTGGTTTTATATATACATATATTGGAATTGACTCATTACTAGCTTTTATTTGATACCAATATTGTTTTTTTTTTAAACCTTCCCCTCCCTTTTTTTGTATTTGTAGAATCAATTTATCAATATTATAATATTATTATTGTAATTATGTTGTATCTCTATGTATTTTACTGTGTGTACATAAATAATAAAATAAATAAATTATATAGCCTATGTCACTCCCACAATTAAGAAGAATCTAATGACACCCCATTAGCTAAAATCTATCAGGCCGTTTAGGCTACAGAGCGTGCCAAATAAATAGACATACATAAGAATATACAAACATACATACATACTCTCGAAAAACATTACCCTCCTTCTGGGGCAGTAGAGTAAAAATCAGTAGAACCCATATACTTAACAACAAATAAAATTTCACATTTATGTAAAAAAATAGATTGGACTATAACAAATTTTATCAAACGACTGTGTAGGTACAACCACATAATAAAGAGTACTTAGGAACGCCGGTTATTTAATTGTAAATGTACACACGGCTACATGTCAAGCTATACATTTCCAGTATAAGCTAATCTCGCATTGTATAGGACTTCCGTACAATGCGAGGTCAGCTTATAGTGAAAATGTATAGCTTGATGTGTAGCCGTGTGTATATGGGCTCTTTACAATTTCTACTTAAGTATATGGTTGCAAATAAACTTCTTAGATAAGATCCAATCAGAAAAGATCTAAGCAGGAATCTTAAATATACATAATCTGTCCATCATTTTACATCTCCTAAATGCTTCCAAATAACGATCATTTTCACTTACTAACCCTTCATAATTATGGTCTGACCAAGATTATGTCTGGACTTCAAAAGAGACTGCGACCTCTGAGTTTGTTTCGGCCTTTCTTCTCAGACTAGTCAGATAGGAAACGCCGACCTCATCTAGCTTATTTTTAATATTTTTACCCGACTACGGTGAAGAAAAAAGGAGGGTTATGATTTTGACCGGTATGTATGTATGGATGTATGTATGAATGTATGTAAGTATGTTCATCTGTTCCCTCCTATCTTCTAAACCGCTCATCACAATTTGACAAATGACGTACCGCTGGAAACGTCTTGATCGTCCGCTGGTTATAGGCTATGTGACGTCACAATAAAAATTGCGCCCTCTAGAGGACATAGTCAGGAACTAAAAAAATCTATTGTTTAATCGTACCATTTTGGGTATCAAATGAAAGGGCTTAATGAGCACATTTCAAAAATAGAGTGTAGAGGTATAAACAAGACACCACAGACAGACAAATTAAAAATCCGGAGTCACACGTAATCTGTTTGATTTATGCCCTAACACGTGTGACTCCGGATTTTTAATTTATCTGTCTGTGGTGTCTTGTTTATACCTTTTTAGTCGTAGTTGGGTTTTAGTTTTTATTACTTTAATTTTTTATAATATGACGTGTTAAAGTGATTCCAATATCCTATTTACAGAATAAACAATTTCATTTCATTTCCTTACAAAATCTATTGATTCCCCAAAATCCTTTAACCACTCGATACAAAACATCGGAGGCTCACATTAGGAAGCCTCCTAAAGGCTGACATTAGGGAAGGCCGAAGGGTGTGCATGACCGATGGAGCCAATAAGTCAGCGCGTATTAACACCCTATACTTTAATGGGTCACATATGAATAATGGTCAAAGGAAATTTCGTCTATTAGAGAGGATTTCGTGATTTCGATGATGTTTTGAAAATGTAAGGGAGTGTCATGAGGGAGTGTTGTCATGTGTGGTGTATTTTGAGAGTCTCGTTACAGATTCTGTGTAAATATCTCTTCCTCGTGATCAAAATAACGATGATATTAATGCTGGGGAAATTATGTGAGATCATTATTAAATCGATTATATATTCTTGTATTTTATTTATGCACTAGTTATACAAGAATTTTGGGACGACCCGGAGAACGTTGGGTAGATGAAATAAAACAAATTGCCGGAAAGGAATGGACGAACAAAGCGAAGGAGATAAACAGTTAGAAAAAGTTGGAGGAGGCCTATCCAAATGAGGCCTTAACTAAATTAAATTAAATTTAAATTTCTACTTATAAAAATGTAAATGTAAAAATTTATGTTATGAAAAATAAAGGTAATTTATTATTATTTCCTTTATTAATTAGTTATACTAAATTTATATATAAATTATAATTTATAATATGAGAATAAAAACATTAAAAAATATAGATAATAAATAGTAAGCCCACTGATATCGGGAACAGGGTCCAACCAACCGGCGGCGGCCAGGGCTCTAGAGAGAGGAACCCAAATCCTAACGATCTAATTTCTTCATTTTCGTGTGGTTTGTGAAATAGTGACTAACGAGCATTGCTATTCTGTAACCATCTCACCGTGAAAACTTAGATGAAGTGAGTGTGGAGTGAGCTGTCATTGTCATCGATACCTACTGATGCTAAGGCAGTGACAGTTCACTCCAAGCTCACTTCACCTAAGTTGTCACGGCGAGATTTTTACAGAATCGACCGGCTGGTGTCAGAGTTTTTATGCCGCCCATGGGCCTCTGACTTGGCTTCACATGTCGTCAAGAAATATCCCTTAGACATACCGGTTTCTTCACGATGTTTCGCTTCACCGTTTTTCAAGCAAGCGATAATTATTATACAATACGCACAGGAATCTGAAAAGTCAGACAGAGAGAGAGACAGTCAGTGAGTGTTCTAATTATTATTATTATTATACAAGAATTACTGTTACTGATGCCAAGGAAAATCGTCAACCATATTAGTATGGAGCTGACTATCTAGGCAACGCAGCGTGTTACTGGGAAATTCCTAATTAGAAAGACCCTATAATACCGTCAGACTTGGGAGTCGATCCCAGGTCGACGCTCAGAAAACGCTCGCCTCAAAATCCAGAAATACCTAAGTAAGAATGATCTAATTTGCAACAGTAACTCCTGACACGCAAAACTAAAAACAAACACAACCCTTTGAATGATCAACAACACGAAAAATACAAACAACTATCAATCACTAACCACATACATATACGGCTAACCCTTTACTGCCCATCGCATCGTACGTCATTTATTACTCGCAAATCCTCCAAGCTCCTTCCTTGATATCTCTTATTTATTGTCAAAATGCCAACTGGGATGAAGCGAGAACTATTTGTCATTGACAAAGCTTTTCGGATATGTGCGACCCTTGGATATTGGGAGTCTTGGGGTTCAGTTGGACGCTGTTACATGATGTTTTGGTATTCGGATATTGTATTTTTTTAAGGGTTATTCTATGGAGTGTTTTATGTAAGTGATTCTATAGGTGTGTAGCTAGGCTTAACACAGATAATTTGACGTGCAATTTGAAGCGGTAACTGCGGGTTAATTACGTAACACACATAAAATGACAATTGATCGCATTTTCTTTCATTTTGACAATTCAACCACGTTCATTGCATTATTTACGTTGTTGGGCAGACGAATTGATTAAACCTATGAAGCAATGGATCAGAAATATCGTTCAAAAGTCTCGGATTGTGATAGAAGCTGTGTTACGCAACTACTTTATTTATCGTATATAGATTCCTTTCTATCTTGTGAATGTGAGAACGTCGTAGGCTTAGTGAACTGTAGACTTTTATTTTTAATTTCAATTTTTTTTTTTTTTTTTAATGAACTTTATCTGAATTTTTTTTTAAAGGCCTACACTGTCCCCCCATAACTATTAACACTGTAATTCGAAAATATTGTAAAAGCCAATTATCTTTTAAAAGAGTAACCATGGAGTTTCTTGCCGGCTCTTCTCCATAGGAAACGACCAATTGGAACCGTGCACCTAGCTTCTGACGTTTCATAAGTGCCCATGTAAGCTTATGTGAAATAAAATATTTTGATTTGATTTTGATTTTAGGGTGCAGTCAAGCCTACTAGTCTACCTTTTAAATATCGATATAGCCCAGTAACTAAATACTATAATATCACGCCTGTTTTCCCCGAAAGGTTAAGCAGAGGTGTACCTATAGTACACCCACATTTCAACAGTTATGTTTAAGTCCCATGTAATAGGGGGCGAGCCTATCGCCATCAACTGGGCACAAAACCAGACTCCGGGCTGCTACTGACCAATTCCAGATAGAAAAACCCAATAATACTTTGCCCGACCCGGGAATCGAACCCAGGACCTCATGCTCAGCAGTAGTGCTTGCAACCACTAGAGCAACGAGGCAGTCAAAATCCAGTAACTATGTTCTGGAAATCAGATAGCAGTCTGTTCTCATGTTTTTTTTTTTCCTTAGCCTGTAGTGTTTTACTCTGCTGGGCAAAGGCTTCCCCATTTTCCTTCCAAAACTCTCTATTTTGTGCTATTTCTGGCCATGTTGGCCCCGCAAACATGATTAGATCGTCACATCACCGTCACCGCGGTCTACCTCAACGGCGATGTCCTCCTTTAGGCGTCCAGTGAGTGACGATCTTTGCCCATCTCTTCGAGTATATTCGTGTGACGTGGCCGGCCCACTCCCACTTCAGCCTGGCTGTTTTTCTCCAACATCCGCTACTTGAGTTATGGAGCGCAGGGTGGTGTTTCTAACGTGGTCTGTTCGCTTGACACCTAATATGCTGCGCTCCATTGCTCGCTGGCAAATCTTGAGTTTGGACTTCAGTTGTTCAGTCTGTAAGTGACCAACTTTGTGCACCATAGGTAAGTACGGGCAGGATGCACATATCGATCTGTTCTCAAAAAATAATAAAATTCAGTAGCATCTAGATGTACTGAAAGTCGTCATACTTTAAAAAGCTAAGCTGACCTTAGCGTTAATCAAATCAATTTCTTCTTCGATTTCCTTATTATACATAATATTATAAGTAAGTAAGTACCAGTCTCCAGTAAGTTAGGGGTTGCCAATGTCCCATTTCTTGATCAGATAAGACGTGTATTTAAGTAATGGCAGGCTGGATATTGAACGTCAAGGCTTGGACGGGAGGAGGCGTCCGGCCTTTGAACGATTGTCATCTGTTGATGACCGTTAGGGTTGGCACAGCTTGATGATGGCTGTTGATGTGATATTTCGTAAATAAAGATAAATAATAATATTGTTATGTGAAACAATTACAATCGCAGATTTGTACACTAATCTTAACTATACTCCTTATCCTACTAATATTATAAATGTGAAAGTTTGTGTGTTTGGATGTTTGTTACTCAATCACGCAAAAACGGCTGAATGGATTTGGATGAAATTTGACAAACAGATAGTTTATACCCTGGATTAACACATAGGATACTTTTTATCCCGATATTTCCACGGGATCGAGACTTACGCGGGTGAAACCGCGGGGCGCAGCTAGTTACTTAATATAAAACAAAGTCCTCCGCCGCTTCTGTCTGTCGTCCTGTACGCGATAAACTCATAATCTACTGCAGCGATTTTTATGCTGTTTTCACCAATGAATAGAGTGGTTCTCGAGTGAGGTTTTAGTATATAATAACCAGCATCCACGCGTGCGAAGTCGCGGGCATCAGCTAGTAATAATATAAATGCGAAAGTGAGTTTGTTTGTTACGCTATCACGCTAAAACTTCTCAATGAATTTTGATACAATTTGGCAGATGGGTAGACTATGACCCGGAGAAGGATATAGGCTACTATTCATCCTGGGTCGCAGACGAAGTCGCGGGCAATAGCTAGTAGGCTATAATTATCTCTTTACAAACGGAACTTCAAAACTAAATTGAAGCGTTACCTACTGGAAGGCTGCTATTATTCAATTAATGACATTTAAATAGTGAACATACATATTATACTAGAAATTTATCAAGATTATTATTCCTGCTACGATTGGTATATTTTTTTAATTTTTTTTATAGATTAATTACATTCTTGACATTGAACATCTGACATAGCTATATTTTAATTATTTGTGACATTGATATCTGGATATTTAAATGACATTTATTTATTATTATTACTCTCCCTCTCATAGTAATTAAGTGGCATGTAATTTTTGTATTTTTTTTTAATTGTAAAATCTTTAGTATTCTACACAATATAAAATTGTTATGAATAAATAAATAAATAAATTTATAAAGATGTCACACGGGCGAAGCCACTGGCGGAAGCTTAGTTTTTAATGCTGGTCATATTTAACTGATCTGACTGAAATCTCTAGTTTTTTTGACACATTGAATAACTTATCTGTTCCTTGAAGAAACGGTGCACGAATAACTGCCTTGTAAAAATAGATAAATGTATGACGAAGATAACCATAAAATGGCGAAATCGACGTCAACGGCTCCCAGAAATAATAGACACATCCCACAGACCAATCCATCCAAAGAATCCAACCACCAATCTATTACTTACCATCCGTCCTAACCAGCTAAACGCCTCTCCATTAAGAAAACCCACACAAACCGATTCCACCCGATTTACTAAACCAAACTCGAACCCTTTCAGTTTAAAAAACAATTTATTTTACTCGCCAAAAAAAGAACCGAAGAATTTTCGCCGATAAATATTTGTTGTTGGGAACCCTGGAATTGCTGGCATGTCATGTCCGAGCCCTTTTCAAAATGCCTGTCAACTCCGTAGGGTGGCGGTCAGTGTCCCGGATTGTGTCTGTTGGCAGAATTATATTATTTATTGATATGCTTAGGCGTGTGTTCGTAAGTAATTTTGGCAGGAGGATATGATGACTTCCTCGGTGTGGTTAAAGTTTCATTTGTGTAGATATGACGTTTTGTATGTTTACTTTAGAGGTGATGTCGGGAAACGTGGGGAAATATTCTATTTGAAAGGTTTTTCACAAGTGTGTCATAACTTTGTATCATGATCTGCCTAGCCTTTTTCCAACTATGTTGGGGTTGGCTTCCAGTCTAACCGGATGCAGGTGTATAACAGTATTTTACATAGAGCGACTGTCTATCTGACCTCCACAACCCATTAATTGGGTAATACGATACCCCTTGGCAAAACTGGTTGTCAGACTTTCAGGCTTATGACGACCCGTAACGACTGTCAAAGATCCACAAATGTCAGCCGGGAACAACGGCTTAACGTAATTTCCGAGGCACAGAGGAGTCTCGGTATGTAAAGATGGTCACCCATCCACGGACCAACCCCGGCAAGCGTAGCTTAACCTCATCGATTGGCCCGTGCGGCTGTTATTACTTAGCCACGACTTTCTATATTATGTTTTAAAAGTAACAATCACGAGGGCATTTACCGAAAGGTACTTGTTGAAAGGCCTACCCTGTTCATACCTACTAACACTGTAATTTGAAACCATTGTAAAAGTCAATCATTTAAAAAAAAAGTAACCGTGGAGTTTGTTTTTGGCTCATTTCCATAGGAAACGACCAATTGGAACCGTGCACCTAGCTTCTGACGTTTCATAAATCCCCATGTAGGTTTACGTTAAATTATTTTGATTTTAGAAAGATAGGTCAAATAATACATTATTTTTAGTTAGAAAAATAGTCACCATTCGTAGCTTTAATTACAATCAATAAATTCACTTATCGTAAGCTTTACTTAATCCTTTTCCAAGTTTGACTAAAAAACTCAGTACTCCGCCTTTCAAATCTAACTATTGATTTCTCTACATCTCTGTAAGATGTCCAAACAGTGCACTAAACTGCGAAGCAGGAAAACACACCGATATTACACGCTCACCCATCCAACAACTGTCCTTCAATACACACAACATCCCCAGTATTTATGAATCAACTCATTAACTTTGCATTACCGTTAACACATCACTCAACACTACCAATCAAAGCCGATACACAAATAAATTATGGACATCACTAAACGCTAGTGAGGGGCGTTCGGCATCGATGTCTGCGGTCAGGATCGCGTTAGGTTTACATTATTAATGATTCATTTAGTTCACACTAACCGGGCGGCTCTGCTGATCCCTTTGGGTTTTGAGTAGGGATGGGGTAGTTGTTGTGGTTTGTATCGATAGTTAGTTTGTAATGTTGTTTGTTCGATGAATTTGTGTTTTGGTGAACATTATGTTGTTTTCATTCAAAATTTTTAGTCTATACCATGATTGTATGTTACACCAAGTGTGTTGAATCACATTGATGATAAAATAAACGTGATTGTGTGTGTGTGTGATAAGTAACAATGATTTTGGTAGAGGGTGAGAAGACCCTCTACCTACTATCTACCATAGCTAATGAAATAAGTATCTGTGAAAAACCAAACACCACATGTGCTAAGCACCAATCCGCTGGATGTGGGCAGTACAGAACCAGTCAAAATGGCAGTACTCAGGGAAGGCCTATGTCCACCAGTGGACATCTTTCGGCTGAAATGAAGATGATGATGAGATACCTAATACATAAACTACTAGTCGATATCGATAAAACGATCCACACCCACATCTCTAAACTGATGTTTAGTCAGTGCAATCGGCGATCTGATTAATAGTGCTCCCGCGAAATGTTTAATCTTTCGAAGCTACTCGAGTCGAGACCCTTTGCTCGGCGACGAAGCAACAACACATATATTATGTATTAAAACTATCGATTGTATGCTTTACAACACTATTATGTGTGAGCGTTTGGAGATCTTGATTATTGTTTGTAAACTCTGATGATAACTAGATTTTATGGGTGTTTCTTATTCATCAATTTTACTTTTTTTTCTTTCTCTTTTTTCTTTTAAAACGATGAAGGAAAATAACTTGACGAAATCAGTCCTAAAACGATAAATTTAAAGACATGTGAGATCCACTAACTCGCAACGGGCCCGCGATGTGGCGTTGGGCTCAGTTCCCTTCACAGAGAGGAGACCTGTGTCCCTGCAGTAGGAACATTATGGGCTGATTGATTCAATCTACCTAGCCTTTTCCCAACTATGTTGGGGTCGGCTTCCAGTCTAACCGGATGCAGCCGAATACCAGTATTTTACATGGAGCGACTGCCTATCTGACCTCCACAATCCAGAAACTGGGTATTACGATACCCCTTGGTAACACTGGTTGTCAGACTTTCGGGCTTCTGAGGACCCGTAACGACTGCCAAAGATCCTCGAATGACAGCCGGGACCAACGGCTTAACGTGCTTTCCGAAGCACGGAGGAGTCTCGATATGTAAAGATGGTCACCCATCCACGGACCAACCCCGGCAAGCGTAGCTTAACCTGATGGATCGACCCGTGCGGCTGTTATTATTTAGCCACGAGCTCCTCTTATATGCTGACTGATTATGTTCCTGAATACTGTACTCAGGATTTTGAAACATCTATAACTACATTTAAAACCTGAAACCCCCGGTCACCCAGATCTTTACACACCTGTGAAGAGACCAGGAGGTCTAATTAACTTCTGGAGGGAGGTGGGCTGGTTTGAATAACCACAAACGGCCGCCATGGCCCACGCACAATGGTCCACCGTAAGGACTAAGTGCGGGAACCAAATCCCTTACATGGAAAGCTATATTTAAAAGAGTGTCCTTGGAATTTCTTGCCCGTTCTTCTCTATAGGGATCTACGTTTTGGAATGGGCAACTAGCTCCAACTTTCTGCCTAACCGACCGACTCTTTGACAATTCAAAAGTGCCTGTAAGCGGTTTAATTGAAATAAATGCTTTGAGTTTGAGTTTGAGTCCATCTCCGGCCTCCACTCAATATTACAGGCAGTCAATCGTAATACGCAATTTAACACAAAAAGTCGTGTAGACACGTGTATTAAGTTTCAAATGATTAGACAAACATCTCGGCGTCTTGTTAGCGTCAGGATCAAACGGCGGGGAGCGCCAAACAAGGGGTATCTTCGGCTACGGACCCCTCTTGAGGTTTGGGGCAGTAAGATGGCGCTTTTAAAACAATAAACTTTCTGAAAATATTAGAAATAATTAAAATAGTGTTTTTAAACTATGTTTGAGGTAATTATGTTAAGAAATGGAACCTACTTAGAAGTTATGTAGAATGTGAAAGATCGCTTTTAGCGATAAGATTGCCCATTGTGTGACCCTATGTAAAATTTCTACATTTATATCTGTATTTTTTATGGTGTACATAATAGTTCGTTAACATGTTTTAGATAATGGACGCAAAATGTGGTTATTTAATATTTTTGGTAGTGAATCATTTAGTTGACGAGAATATCTATCTGCCCATAGACTAAAATTGCCACGCGCGATATAAACCCTAATTCCACAGTAAAAATAGAGATCTTTACCACGCGACCCCACCGGTACACCGGCGTACCAGCGCGGTTCTACGGTAAATATTCAAGTGGTGTAACGCGCGAACCACGCGCGGTCACAACAATAAAAAATAACGTTAAAGTGATATCACTTTGTAGTGTTTGTTACTTAACAATGACCTGCGTAAGTAGGTACAACATGCAAGATCCTAATGATTAGTAACTTAGTCAGTCCTCTAAGTGTAAGATTAAAAAGAAACTCTCATAAAAACTAATATACATAAAAACCTGTCAATTTAACTGCAAATTGATAAAACATTCACCGATTCTCTCTTTCCCGCTCTGAAAGTTCGCCATTTCCCTGCAAACTTATGCGCCATGTTACCGGCCCGATTTGTTCAGACAATCGGGAGTCTTACCAATGTTTTCTTTGTTCGAACCGCGGCAAATATTTGAGCTAATTATACGCTTGATTTAACACTTGCGTTCAATTTACAAGCATTTGTCTTTCCTAACAATGGCTGTTCCGTGTTATGCTGAAGGGAAGTTTATAGCGCTTTTTGGGTTCAGTTTTCATGAAAATTATTTGTTTTGTTTTTTGAAAAATGTTTTTAAATAGGGTCTGTCTGTCTGTTCGTCGGTCACAGCTAATTTGCTCCGAATCCAATGGACCGATTAAGTTGAAATTTCGTACACATTTATATGTATTTCTGTGACCCAAATACGGACGTGTAACGAAAATAAATGAATTTTGATTTTGGGCGGCAAGTTAGAACATTATAAAAAAAAGTTTTGCAAACTGTACCGTGTGACAAATGAAAGGGCTAGTTACGAGGATCTCAAATACCTTATTTTATAATTTTAAAATAAATACTTTTAAAGATATTGAAGAAAATAGATGAAAATTGACCATTCCCTATGTTATATCCAAAAAAATAAATTGTGAACTTATAGATTATAGAAAAACCTATAAGAAGTCAATGGTCTTAAAAAAACATGGTAAATCTCCCAATATTGTGCGTACAAACTTACATTTTCACTTGGGACGTATGGCAGAACATGTTTTCCAACTACAATTTTAAGTTTGTTTTAGGGATACATTCATCCCAACTACGGAACCCTTCATTGCGCGTGGTCCGACATGCACGTGGTCATTTGTTTAAATATGTAAACTATTTTTGTTTTTGTCTGTTATAAACATTGTTTCCTTGACTCGATGAATAAAGAGATTGTGAGTTTTGTGCCAGAGACGCCTACGAGGTTATAGGACCCTATCAGAAGTGAAGTCAGATAAATTATAATTATCAAACTGCAAGGGTAGATAACTACAGCCAGTCAGTATCATTGGTCTTAACTTTGCTAAAAAACGATGTTGCATTAAAGTTTGTTTTTTATTTAATCTCGAAGACTAATTTGAAATTTCAAGTTATTGTTGTTTGTTTTTTTTTTTTTCAATTTAGAGTTTGACATTTGCACACTGTCAAATTAGTCTACGAGATTAAAAACAGTCTTTAGAATGAACCAATAGACACGAACCTTCCCGTACCTATAGACAAAATTGTGTAATAAACCCGAAAATTCTTAGTTTTAATATTACTTTTTTTTATTTTAAAATAACGTGCATTTTATTAGCATACTAAATCCAAAAATAATACCAAAATTCAATATACCAAAAGACTAACCCTAAAATGCCGCATCATTTGTCACCGTAACTTTCAATAAGGGTACAATGTACCAACTTCATATCATACCTCAAAAAATATTCCAATATTATGATTTATGACATAATACCGAATGGCATGTGACTATTTGCGCCAGCCAATATAAAAGGACCCCTACATTTGTGATGGATATCGTAAAATGTGGGTTTTAGTACGTTGGTTTGTATTAAGATAAATATTTTTTCTCCCCTAAGGTATGCAAAAATGTCGCTCAGATATGCCCCGTTCGGGATAATACTAAAATAGCGGGAAGCAGTTTTTGTTCATATAAATCTTCAATAGACTTAATACACTGGAGTGCTATTGGATTTTGGTGAAAAAGGGTAAAAAAGAAAAGGGAATGAAATGTTTCATATTTTTATTATGAAGCTGTAAAAAGGATGGTGTATTTTGGAAGGCTATTTGATGCATTTCGTAATGAAAACGTTAAAATGAAACCTACGCCGTCACCTTTTTTACGATTATTTTTGGCATCGTCTTACTTACGGTATCGATCTATCTCTTCTATACACGAAACATTGCAGCATATTTGTTTACTGTTAAAATTTCTAACACAGACTGAACCATTATAATATGATTGTAGTAATAATCTTTAGAAGCCAATAAAACCAAAACTAACACATTTTTGAGAATTGGTTTGTAAATTTGACAGAAAGCGACTGAAGGAAAACATTTTGGGTTTGAAAAATCTGACACTGAGCCTCTGTATCTGGATCATCATTTAATTCATTCTTTAAACAATTAAAAACTTGGCTCATTTTGTCATTTTCGTGTGATCTAATGACACTAATCAAACTAATAACCCAAATCTACTGCCATCATCAAAAATCCTATTCAAAACAAAACACAGCACTCTCGATCACTCTCTAAGCCTCCAGTTAAAATATTACATGTACCATACAAATATAAAGCGAATATGTGCGTTATTTATTAGGTGCGAAATACTTTGATAAATCACCACCTTCTCGAGGGGTACAAATGTACCCCCTTCGCATTGTAAGGGTTAAAATTGCTCTGACTATAGAAATGCGAATGTGTATAAGAAATATATTGTAGTATTAGAGACAAATATGATTGAAGAAAATTGGTGTGTTTCATATTTTCTTATCAGTTGTTAAACAGGCTTTCTTCTTTTGTTTGTTTTTGGAGTAGACAGACTTCTTGGTTGAGGAGGAATTCATGCTGTCCGACCTTCTTGGTAATATAACACAACTGGACTGGGAAAATCGTAGCGGAAAACTCAATAACACTTTTATCACCGAACTGTGAATCTAACCCACAGGGCTCGTTTTCAGCAGTCCCGTTTGCAATCACTAGACAATGAGGCTGTCGGAGTAATGATTGTCATTTTCTGTGACTATGACTGTGTTATTGAGTTTTGCCATTAGGCATTTTTTCAACAGCTCCAACTCTGGTTTCATTCCCAGTTGGTGGCCATATGCTCGCCTCTTATACGGGACTTAAACATAACTGGCAAAATTACCACGCTTCGACCATATGCTCTGGCACAGGAGATAGGTATCAGAATACCCGCGAAATTTCGCGGATTTATATTATATACTTATTTATTTTTATTCATATTCTTTATGGCACCTCTTTAGGTCATGAGCTATCCGGATATCAAAAAATATTTGCCCTAAGTCTTAAGTGGAAGGCGTGAAAATTTATTCACTGTTACAATGTATAGTACTCGTACTATCGAAGAACTTCATATCTTAGCATTTTCAAAACAAAATCCCGTGAACACGATGACCACATCTGTTACCGCCCCGGTTCTATAACGGCTGAGCGATGCAAGCAGAAATAGTCCTTACGGTGCATAGATATGAACTTCTTCGATGGTACATTTTCAATAAAGTCAAAACTCAATCAACTCAGAGCACTGCTAGCCTTCTCTAAAAATGACAAATGACAGTCAATATTTCCCAATTTCCACACACACCTACTCTTCCTACCACCCACACAAAAACCCACAATTACAGACGAAAACAGTGCAAATAAAACATCAATACACGATGATAAAGTACACGAAACACAGGGTACCACCCCTCGGGGACAGGGGGTGCTCTAAGAATAAATGCCCTACATAAACCGGAGTGCTAGAAAATGTACGTGAGCGTTCTTAGCACACCATATGCGGGGATTTATATGGAGCTGTTAATGCCAACTATCGGACTTTTGTCAAAAGAAAACTGTAACTGTGTGGCTTGTAAACTGTAACTGTATAATTATATATGGATATGGAATTCTTGGAATGTTTTTTTCTTTTACCACAACGGGAGCCTGCATCTCATCTGATGGTAACTGATAATCAGGCCGAAGGTTGAATCGAGCTTCACCCGGAATCCTCAACCACAGAGCAACTTTTTATCTTATCTCTAACTGCTGGAAAACCACTAAAGAAACGAGAATAGACTTGTTTCACGGTCCTGAGTTCGATTCCCAGGTCGGGCAAAGAGTTATAGTGCTTTGTCCCATGGAAATTTTTCAGTAGCAGCCCTGAGTTTGTTTTCGTTCCCGGTTGATGGCAATAGGCTCGCCTCCTTTTACATGGGACTTAACCAGAACTGGCGAAATGTAGGTGTACTGAGGTACACCTCTGCCTAACCCTTCAGGGATTACTGACGAGATGTTATATTACATAAAATATCCAGATATTTTTCCTCCGAAAAATATCTATTCATGTGTAACAACAGCTCTATATGAATGCCAAACGTCTCGTTACAAGGACGGTTTTCTGTAGCGTAACGCGCGAGTATCGCATTATATCATTTATAAACAAAATGTGTTAAAATAAATCGCTACGTCGCGCCAGGAGCCTCAGATACGCGGTTTTAATGGCCACACACGATGTGTGTATATTTTATGTCGCCGTTTATTTGAGGATCATTTTCGAGATGATTTGAGTACGAAATGAAAACTGCTTCTGTGGTGTTGTTGACGAATTTTTGTATAGGATTTGAATGTTTAATATTAGCTACTATAATAAATATTGTAGTACTTACAGGACATGTCTGCCACATGCCAGACAAACTGTGGGCCCAAATAGCACAGAGCTATGCTATTTGGGCCCACAGTTTGTGCCCTGAGACAGTGAGGCGAGGTCACGGTAGACCACGTAGGAGATGGCGGGACGAGCTGGAGAGGTTCCGTCAAAATTGGAAGCAGGATGCGTGGGCTCGCAAATGATGGGAGGAGTGGAGGGAGGCCTTTGCCCAGGAGTGGGACAGAGTAGGCTAGAGAAAAAAAAAACATCATGTAACAACTTGGAAAAAAAGGAAGTGTGTGTACCTATTTTTACCCGACTACGGCGAAGAAAAAAGGAGGGTTATGATTTTGACCGGTATGTATGTAAGTATGTATTTATGTAAGTATGTTCATCTGTTCCCTTCTATCTTCTAAACCACTCATCACAATTCGACAAATGAGGTATCGTTAGAAGCATCTTGATCGTCCGCTGGTTATGGCAATATAAAAATGGCACACTCTAGAGAAATTAAAGTCAGGAACTAAAAAAAAAATATTGTCTTATCATACGATGTTGGGTATCAAATGAAAGGGCTTAATGAGCAAATTTCAAAAATATAAATGATAAATGATAAATGATTTTTATTTCTGTAAGTAGGTTTGTACAAACACTTTTACACGTCAATCACATTTTTAAAACTAGATGAGGTCGGCGTTTCCTATCTGACTACTCTGAGAAGAAAGGCCGAAACAAACTCAGAGGTCACAGTCTCTTTTAAAGTCCAGACATAATCTTGGTCAGATCATGTGAAGACCATGTAGATTGGTGTCTGAAATGGACTTTTGAGGAAAGAACCACACAGATTGAGTGGACCTGTCCAGTCAGTGCAAGCATTTGTCAATAATCGTGCAGCTCAACTCCACTATATATATGTGGTGGCGCCAGACGATGGTGTCAACTCACACCTCGTTCAGTTCTTATCAACGTGAGACGAAGGCGTCAGTCACACTTCGTCTAACTCTCAAGATCAATGTGGTCTTTGTTAGAGCCAAGAGCTTATTGATATTAAATAATGAATAATTGTTTCCGATAAGAAAGGCGACGACGTAAATCTTATTGCGTCGAACGTGGCCGGGGGTCGGCTTAGTTTTCCCGTGAGAACGTTTTAAGACGATAAGAGTTTAGCATCAGAGGAGCCTGGATCAGGCAGTCAGTTCCATTCAGACCACGAGACTGAGCGCGACCCGCGGACTCGTTGCGCTCTTCTAATTAATTTAGACTTTTCTAGTTAGAGTGTTATACGCGTTTCCTTTACCCACGAATTAGACAGATAGTTACATAATGAACAATTTAATTGATAATTATTACCCTTCTGATGATCATTGTTAGCCCTGTCCCGCCTCGGCCGCTCCGACATATATTATAAACCCAAAAGAATTAAAAAAAAAAAAGTAATTAAAACTAAAACCCAACTACGACTAAAAAGGTGTAAACAAGACACCACAGACAGACAAATTAAACATCCGGAGTCACACGTAATCTGTCCGATTTATGCCCTAACACGCGTGACTTCGGATTTTCAATTTGTCTGTCTATGGTGTCTTGTTTAGGCGTAGTTGGGTTTTAGTTGTTATTACTTTAATTTTTTTTGTGTAATGAAATGTCCGATTAACCCTTGACATTCTCCTAGCTCTATTGCAGTTTCGCAGATGAGGTCCTGAAGGGCGAATTTAATGATATGCTGATTAGATTCGATTGCCATTAAATCCTAACTCGTATTATAAATGCGAAAGTGAGTTTGTGGCGGCACCTACATCGCCACATTCGAACTTCGCATCAAAGAACAAACATCATGACGTCACACAAAATCCTGAATCGCCCAATAAGAGTTTACCGAGCGATCAACATATACAAAGTTCCAACATTAATCGCTGGGCAGTTGCCCACCAGACACAGCACCCATCTGGTCGGAAGATCCTCCCTTTTCTATAGAGGATAAGTTAACTTCATACCTTGTTCTTCATACCTCTAAAAGTTTGTTTGTTACGTTTTCACGCTAAAACGGCTACAGTGATTTGGATGAAATTTGGCACATAGAAAGACCATGGCCTGGGTTAGAACATAAGATACTTTTTTATCCCGATAGTACGTTTCCGTTGGATTATTTCTGTCCTCCACGCGGGCGAAGCCGCGGGCAAAAGCTAGTCATTAATAGTTGAAAGACTTACCCCAACTACTGCGATAGCTAATGGTGGAATCCCACGATTGGCAATATTGCAGACGGACACGCAATGCAGACGACCATAGACCGCCACGCACCGCGTCTGAGGCGCTTCCGATGTCTGCGATACCCCGCACGTACCTTCCCACGGTCCGTCGTCAGGGCTCGTTGGTGTTCGTCCGCAAAATCGCGAATCGTGGGATTTCGGTATAAGGTGAATCTCTTTCATCAAAAATAAACTTGAAACAATTTCCGACAAATAACGCGATCGTTACAAAAAAAAAAAAACTAATGTACCTAATTGTCGGATAACCGCGTTAAGGGACAGTAAAAAAAACGTTTATGTCACTAAAGCTGTATGAAAGATAACTAAAACCAATTAACAATCACTAGTCTATCAGAACCACCCTCAGGCCTAACATAATGACACCCGCCCGACACGTTCCCGGTCGAAACAATGGCTGTAGCTACAATTTTCTCCCACATCCTGGCGCAGTAGGTACCACAGTACCTACGTGGTACCTAGGCGGTACTAGGTGGTTCGACAGGCCACCCGGAGCTAGAAAGGTGCTCCGCAATGCGATAGGAAATTGTGCGAAAGCTTAGATTCGTAGCCGTGGGCACTGCCCATCTGGGTGCCCGAGATAGAATATGGTGGATCGAATGTTTGGTTGCAAATTGTTTTAAATTATTTTTTCTTTCTATAATACGACTACCTCGTTAGTTTAGTGAGCTGACCCGCTGAATTCCATTCCAAGGTCGGGCAAAGTTTTACTGAGTTTTTACGTCAGGAACTTCTCAAAATTCAGCCTGGTATTTGTGTACGGAAATAGACTCGCTCTCTATTACATGGGACTTAAACATAAATGATGAAAATGATGCAAAAAGAAAATAATGTTAACACGTTCCGGGACACTTGACTATTTGCAAATGTTATGATATGACACTACAAAATCCCATACATTATCATACCGTCTACAGCCGTACTACCGGCCGTACGTATCAGCGCAGCGCACGTGCCGTGACACTAAATATCAACATGACTGTACTTGTATGGCTCAGTCTACGCCTGTCGGCGGTGTGAATGTGTCATAATGCACTGCATATGTGTTGAAAATTTACTTGAAAAGAGTTTGCCGTGACACCTACTTTACTTTTCATCCTGGATGCAGACGAAAAAGTACAAGATGTACCTGAAGTCTTATCCACACAATTCCCACCGCAACATTCAAAACACCGGAGGCGTTATTACAGGTCGGCACTCGGCGCTCACTATTGAATATTGGACAAAGAGCTCTAATTGTTCGTGTGCTGACATTGCTGCAATGCGGCTCTGTAGCTCTGGACAGTCTCTCTAATATCCACGACTGGAAGCTCCATAAATTCAACGTCTCCAGGAATGGGGGGTTAATAGTTTTATGAGTCTGGGAATTGGAGGAATGGGATACTGATTTGTTTTGAACAGGGAACTGTCTCTGTTCTTGAACTAATGATATTTTAAAAAAAAATGCATTTAAGACTCCATTTAACTACATTGGAAACAACGCTTTGGAACGGGCAAGCTTCAACTTTTTCAGACACCGAGCGACTCGTTTTCTGTTAAATCAAAAATGAAATAAATGATCGCTCAAGCTGTTATTACAATAACCCCGGGCACACTGGTCGATCAAGACCGCGACGTTGGTCGCTGTGACCAAAGCCGCTGTTTTGATCACACAAATTTTGGTCACAATGACCCACGTTTTATGTATTAGAAAAGCCGTGGTCGCTGCGACTATCGCCGTCGTGGTCACCCAGTGTGCGTACCGGGTACTCAATTTTCACCGAACGAATTCGTCCTTAAAAAATACTATTACTAGTGAATTGCTTTGTTCTAAAAATAGATGTATTAACAGTGATATTCACTGTCAAAAACTTTTTACAAAAAAAAAAAACAACCGACTTCGACAGTATGTGGCAATAAACGAAAATTGTAATGCAAAGACACAGACTTCCGAAATTAAAGTTTTTTCTCAGTTTTTCTTGTTTTTTTTTGGAAGTCGGTTGTTTTTTTTTTTGTAAAATGTTTTTATTTTTATCTTTTTTGTTGTGGTACCTACCCCACACAAGTTCGAATATCACTACCTGCTATGTAAATAACAGTGACGGAGTCACATAGAACATCGTCTACATTAATGCTAAGTGGGAAAAATACGTGTTATTGAAGCTAACTCAAAAACTACACAAGCAAAGTTAATAAAATTTATATGGGACCACCTCTTAAGCATGACCTACCAAACAAAAAAAGAATCATCGAAATCGATTCATAATTGGCGGAGTAATCGCGTAACATACATACAAAAAAAACATTTGACATTGCACTGAAGAGAATTACGTCATCTTCTGCCTAGCCTTTTCCCAACTATGTTAGGGTTGGCTTCCAGTCTAACCGGATGCAGCTGAATATCAGTATTTTACATGGAGCGACTACCTATCTGACCTCCACAATCTAGTTACTGGGTAACACGATACCCCTTAGTAAGACTGGTTGTAAGACTTTCAGGCTTCTGATGACCCGTAACGACTGTCAAAAATCCACGAAAGACAGCCGGGACCAACGGCTTAACGTGCTTTCCGAGGCACGGAGGAGTCTCGGTATGTAAAGATGGTCACCTATCCACGGACCAAACCCGGCAAGCGTAACCGACCCGTAAATCAAATATAAATAATTATGAATCGACCCGTGCGGCTGTTATTACGTAACCACGAGAGAATTATACGCTGATATTATTAATTATCTAACAAACTTTATTTAAAAGGGAATCTAATACGCGATGATTAACAGAATTAAGTTAAAGTTATGCGAACTATCGCCCGATGTCCGCTCACAAAGAACTTAGCCACACATCACTTAGCATAATAGTGAGATCAAACGAGCATAGACCTAACAATGCATAGAGTTGTCATAAGTTCATTGGTAATGTCTCGCGTTATGAAGCATGCTGACCTTAGGAGTCAGTCGGAGTTAGCAGTGGTGGCTCAGCGGCAACGGCACTGACTTATGAGTTGTAAATTATAATTAGCTCGACTTTTGAGTTACAAAAATACTGTATTTTTCACGTGTGTGAAAAATATTAATTTGCAGTTTGCACAACAATGTCCTACATAGTCCTTACGTCGTTGTGTGTTGCACTATTAACGTGAACTTAATAGGAAATAGGGTCGGTATTTTCTCCATACAAAAAGTCATAATTCGAGGTTCGGCTCTCGTCTATTTCCTCCTCCAATATTGAACCAATTTGAAAGATATTTTATAAATTCATTAAGAAGAGTATTTACTGTGTTCCTATGTTTTTCTTTTTACATTAATAGTTGTCAAATTTGTACAATAGGCCCCTGATGACAGCGGTCTAAACAGGCAATTTTGAGCATTTTCTGAAGGTTTTAGTGCTTCTACA
Organism: Lithophane leautieri; assembly: GCA_949152455.1. NCBI lineage: Eukaryota > Metazoa > Arthropoda > Insecta > Lepidoptera > Noctuidae > Lithophane > Lithophane leautieri. The sequence goes on from OX424478.1 coordinate 14,443,193, forward strand.
GAGAATGTATCATCAAAACGGAAAAAATAGGGGCATAGAACTGTTTGATATTTATTTTACTGTAAAAATCATTGTTCATAAACCAGAGAGAAAACAGGCGAGAGCGTTTGTATGGAGAGGGGACTGACCCTATTTCCTCTTAAGGACTAAGTTCAGTTCAGGAATTGTGGTAGTGAGTAATCCTTCAAAAATCACAAAGAGATACTGAACATTCTAGGTACGCGTTTCGAGTGATATGAAATTAAAAACCCAAGCCACGTCTAGTCCCTTCGCCAGTCTACAATTCCCACCCCGAGGCCATATTTCTCTGCAAAGGTCTGTACAAAGGCGATACGTGGCAGAAGCATCGTAGAAAGTTATCTATCCTATTCGTGGTTAGTTGAACAATAGTCTATTACAACTAATAACATGGTGTTTGGCTAACGTGTGGGATCAAAGCGTATTTTGATTCCTGACTGACGTTCTTTACTGCTGAGTTTTTGGAGTTGGCTGGGTTCAAACTGTTTTTCTGAGTGATCTTGGGGCGTAAAATCTACGTCAAATATAAAGGGACAAGCAGGCTGTTGCAAATTGATCAGAAAAACGATGAAAAAAGATTAAGATACAAAATTCAAAAACATAAAAAATAACGTCATGTTCGTTCTTATTAATAATTAGCTTTTGCCCTCGGCCACGCTCGCGTAACCTAAACCAGATTATGGTCTACCCATGTGCCAAATTTCATCCAAATCAGTTTAGCCTTTTAGCGTGAAAGTGTAACAAACAAACTCACTTTCGCATTTATAATATTAAGTTGGGATTTCAGTCTGTTTAGGCCTATATTTTTGTCTCTGGCTGGACAAATATTTCGTACTAGCTATTGCCCGCAATTTCATCTGCGTGGTTTTTATTTAATATAATAACCAAGATAAAAAGTAGCCCATGTCCTTCTCCAGGCCCGAGGCTATCAATCTGTCCAAATCACAACAATCGGTGCATTGGTTTAGGTGTAAAAAGGTAATTACTTTCGCATTTATCGTGTTAAGAATGGATTTAATTGAATTCCAATCAATATTCTGTCCCAGAACAGCCTTTAGGCGATAATCATAATCAACCTATAACGTTCCCACTGCTGGGACACAGGCCTCCTCTAGGTGAGAGGGAGTGGGCTCTAATCCACCACGCGGGTCCTGTGTGGGTTGGTAGATGTCACATGTCTTCGAATTTTTGGTTAAATAACATGCCGGTTTCCTCACGATGTTTTCCTTCACCGTTTTGAGAGCAGTGACGATGTAACAATTTACACAAAGTTAAGCGCCTGCCTGGGTTCGAAACTACGACTACAACTCGTAAGTCACAGCCGTTACCACAGGGCCACCACGCTCTATGATAGCCGACCTATCCTGCATCAATTCCCTTTAATTTTTCCACAAGCCCCGGGCTAGCAACCTCTATAATAAAATCCACCTTATAGATTTCATAGGGAATCACTGGTAGGTAACAATTTTATCAAAACAACCTGTAAAATCGATATGGCATGGCCAATCGATGATGGTGTGTATGGATATTATGGTATGACGGTAATGATAACATAAGATGATGTTAGTACCATGGGGAATCGATGGCTACAGGCGGTTTCTGTACGTGGAACATTGTGCGTGCTTTCGATGTGATAAGCGTTATAAAAATTTTGCGAATTCAATTATCATCTTCTTTTCGTGTGGTTAGTGACTAACCTAGTGTCAGAGTTTTAAAGCCAGCCAAGGGCCTCTGACTTGGCTTCACATGCCGTCGAGAAATATCTCTTAGGCATGCCGGTTTCCTCACGATGTTTTCCTTCACCGTTTTGGAAGCAAGTGATAATTATACATTAAACATTAAGTAAGATGAATTCGAAAAGTCAGAGGTGCGTGGCTTGGGTTTGGACTTGAGACCAATGACTTGGTTGTTCGGGGGTCACACTAGGCTATCACTGCTATATAAGTTTGAGATAAATTAGTAACTTTGTAACGTTTTCAGGTGCCTCTTACTTCTATTTATTTATTTATATATACTTTATTGTACACCAGAAAATACATAGTAAAAATAAATATATTTAACACTACAAAACATACAATGGGCGGCCTTATCGCTTTCTGCGATCTCTTCCAGGCAACCTTAGAATGGACAGTGATTGCGTGGACATAAAAAATGGGGTTGTCATTGGTGCAAAATAATAAGTAGGTACTTAAACTTACCAATAGATACAGTATACTGTACTTAATAGATATATATATATATGTATATGTATAATATGCTATATAATAGATACATAAATACATACATACTGACTTTAAAAGAATATTTATGTAGGCAACGAAAAATAAATGACGACTACAGATTATTACAGCTACGAGAACAAGATCACAACAACAAATAATGTTCCTTCACAAGTCTCTTAAATACAGGTAACGATTGCGCGCGTTTTATTTGAACTGGCAATGCATCTATTATCTTCTATTCATATGTAGACTCTTAGATACTTCGATTTGTTGACCATTTTCTATTTTATTTAGTTCCCAGTAATTGTTGACTGGCATAAACTGCGCTCCCATACCTATTAAAACTGTAATTTGAAATATTGAAAAAAAAAAAAATGTAGTAGAGTAACCATGGAGTTTCTTGCCGTCTCTTCTCCATAGGAAACGACCAATTGGAACCGTGCACCTAGCTTCTGACGTTTCATAATTAGCGCCCATGTAGGTTTAAGTGAAATCTTAGGAGCTCGTGGCTACGGAGGAGCTCGTGGCTACGTAATAACAGCCGCACGGGTCGATCCGTTAGGTTAAGCTACGCTTGCCGGGGTTGGTCCGTGGATGGGTGACAATCTTTACATATCGAGACTCCTCCGTGCCTCGGAAAGCACGTTAAGCCGTTGGTCCCGGCTGTCATTTGTGGATCTTTGACAGTCGTTACGGGTCGTCAGAAGCCCGAAAGTCTGACAACCAGTCTTACCAAGGGGAATCGTATTACCCGGTTACTGGGTTGTGGAGGTCAGATAGGCAGTCGCTTCATGTAAAATACTGGTATTCAGTTGCATCCGGTTAGACTGGAAGCCGACCCCAACGTAGTTGGGAAAAGGCTAGGCAGATGATGTAGCTTTAAGTGAAATAAAATATTTTGAATTGAATTGAATTATGTCCTATGTTTATAATTGGGTATGAAGGAAATGTAAAATAGTGAAATCATTCATCATAACAAGTTAAATTAAATTTTAAATTTAAAAACTCCCGTCAAAACCAAAGCATCTAATAAACGATTTATTTTTATTTTTTATAGCTAAAGACACTCTTGATCGAGTCACCTTTCAAACAAAACCAGAAAAATTCAAATCGGTTCAGCCGTTTGGCAGCTACGATGGCGTAGACAGACACACAGATACACACGTTAAACTTATAACACTCCTCTTTTTCCGTCGGGGTTAAAAATACCTCTAGGTATAGCTCGTCTCTACCATTTTCCCAATTTACTTTTGAACCAATTCCAAAAATCACTATTTCAAACTATTCCAATATAAAATCATAAACACATAGCCCCATAAACTTTAACCCTACACTCACTTAACTCACTCCGAACAAAACTTAACCTTCCAAAGTTCACTTGACATAAAGGTCACTTATCGAAGTGATGCGGTTTGATCGACCTGTGGGAAGGTCAAGGTGAGAAGGGACAAGTATTGGGCGTGATCGATGGGTTCCCGGTACCCGTTAGAGTAGTAATAAAATTTATTGAGGAAAGGGTTAAATGTTTGATGTAAGGGATAAAAGGTGCTGATAGAGTGGTGTGGGTGGTTTTATTAGCTTTTAATCTTGGTTGATCAGTTTGGCAGTTGACGTTGGGCGAGAGTTTTAATGTAAAAAGATATCGAATAAGATTGAAGCTACATCAATCAGTCTGCTTAGCCTTTTCCCAACTATGTTGGGGTCGGCTACCAGTCTAACCGGATGCAGCTAAATACCAGTATTTCACATGGAGCGACTGCCTATCTGACCTCCACAACCCAGTAACTGGGTAATACGATACCCCTTGGTAAGACTGGTTGTCAGACTTTCGGCCTTCTGACGACCTGTAACGACTGTCGAAGAACCACGAATGACAGCCGGGACTAACGGCTTAACATGCTTTCAGGCACGGAGGAGTCTCGGATGTAAAGATGGTCACCCATCCACGGACCAACCCCGGCAAGCGTAGCTTAACCTGATCGATCGACCCGTGCGGCTCTTATTACTTAGCCACGATTTCCTCCAAACACAAAAGCTACATAATAGCTGCTAATAATTTATAGCTGTTCTTAATATATGAGTGAAATCAGTTTGATCGATGGAATCGTCTTCTGTTATGGTATCTGAGGAATAAAATTCACGGCACTCCGTGGTGTGACAACACACTTGACATCAGAGTGTCAAAAGACTCTGTTGAATGGACTCAGGATCAAGATACCTGACCCGAATTAGTCAGATAAAATCCACGATTGGTTGGTACATTTTTTCACTTGTAACAAAGTTAAAATAGCATATCAGAAACCTTGCAAATGACTTTCACATATATTTTATTTCATCATTTGTAATCCCAGCCAAATATATTACTAAAACAAGTAACCAAACGGCGATAATCAAACCTTAAACTCTTTCGAACTTCTCTGTAACACACTTAAAAAGTGTCGGTACACGACGTAACCCTCAAATGCTGCGTGGTACAAAAATCCCCCACGCTCGGTTCGCACCTGTTAACGTATCAATAACAGATATCCCGGTACGGGCCGTCGAACGTCCCAGCACAGGGCTGAAAAACGATAAGTCGGTGCAGGGTTGACTGCATTTTCATGAAATTATTTTGGAATTTATTCCAAAAATTAAAACGAGGAGAAAAATGACGTCTCATGATGATAGCAAAAATGTTATGAAAGAAAGTCGTTTTTTTTTCCTACCCTACGCTGTCCCACTCCTGGACAAATGCGTCCTGGCCAAAACTGGAAATCGGACGCGCCGGCTCGCTAAAGATGAAAGGAGTGGAACGCTGTTTAGCACTGTAAAAAATATTTAATCTACACGATTGAGGAGAGGCCTTTGCCCAGCATTGGGATGATGCAGCCTACCAGTAACACGATTAATATTGTGTCACAAATTCAGTATACGTGCTAACCAGCTTCTCCTTAATATTATTCAGTTGAACATGATTTTAGACATACGTTCGGCTTTAGCTTAACCTAGAGATTAAAGTAGTTTAAGTTGTCAAAATAATAAGTACGTTTTTGTCTAACCTCATGACTAAACAAAAGAAAGCCTTTATACCCGAAGTTAGTTTAGAATTTACATGACGTTGTCATCGTAAAGATATCAGACAACATTCGCACCTCCGCTCAAATAGTGTCGTAAGTCAAAAAATCAAACTTTCGAGAAAAAGGGGTTTGAAATTTAACTCTCTATTGAAACTTTCATTTAACATTATGATGAGACTAGTGCCACCTAGGGATAAATATTTAAACCATAAGTATGACAGATTCTTAAATAAGATTTGAAGTTTTCTGAAACGAATGGTACAATAAAAAAGTTTTTTTTTTTGAGTTGTGACTCTATTTGAGCGGATGTGCGAATATTAGCAACAATGAAATCATACCCCTTTTTCATTGCCACAACTTAAAGGAAACATATTTTTTCGATCAAAAATAAAAATCTATCGGAAACCAATCAAACTGCCAACCCTATTCCTGAAGCCGATCAACCTGTTGCGCCGAACATTCGATACCCTTCAATGGCACGCTAGACAAAGACAGCAAGATACGACCGGACCTGTGCGCGAGTGCGTCAGGGCACAAGTGTGAGGGGCCCACTTGAGCCCACACGTTCCAATGGTTTCAGCGGACCTATAAATATATGTTCGAACTTTGGTGTCGATGAGATGGGGTGGAATATGCTCTACATTGAATTTACTTGAAATTTTGTCAGGACACTACATTAGAAAATATTTTAAGCAAGTAGGTAGGTCAAAACTTTTGCTACTGACAATTTTATTACAACAACAAAGAGCCATCCAGAAGGTGACATTAGGACCCTATACCACACAACTTTACTAGTTAGTCTACAATTCTACAAAATTGTTAAATTGTAGAAAATATTGCGTAAATATAGAAATTATAAATATGTATACTTAGGTATCACTACAATTTACATAGTTGTAAGGTTATTCAGTTATGTGGCTTTTGTGGTACAGACACTTTCAAGATTTACAAAATTTGTAAATTTTAATTGTAAAGTTTTGTGGTACGGGTCCTTGCGTGTCAAATGTAACATGTCACAGAGAGAAATTATTAGTAAAGTCAAAGTCAAATAATTTATTTCAAATAGGCACGGCACATAAAAAGCACTTTTTAACGTCAATGAAAAACAAGGAGATAGAATTGATTCTAGTTGCCCATTCCACAAGGTAGCTTTCGTATGGAGAAGAATGGGCAAGAAACTCCACCGCTAGTCTTTTTAAAAATGTTTTACAATATTTTGTATTCATGAATTATATAATTATATGTGAAGACGATGCACCTACAATAAGATTACTGTATCACAAAAGGTAAAAAAAAATATAAATGGAGCAATGACAAATAAATCAGTTATGTGATAGGTACATGGCGCTCACATATTTACAAACATTGTAAAAGTATACGATATTACAATATTCCTAACATTGTTACAAGTAATACTAATAAGTCAGTGCGTGAGTTTAAGTAAAAGAAGCCTAGGATTAACATTGATGAATTTAAAGATAAAACGAATCACGTTTAAGGCTTGCAAATCAACAATCCCTGCATCATGTCATCATCAGTTTACTTCTCAATTCAAGTCCCAGATCTTTTTTCTTTGCAAAACCATCACAAAATATCTCAAATCGAGCACCTTACCGACCACTATGCCATCGAGAAAAAAATACCGCAAAAGCGTCGTAAAAAAGGAATCCTTCGGCCGTCCCGTTCCCGGAAGCTATCGATGTCCGGAGACTAGGGCCGTCCCGCGCGGGACTTTATTGAACACCGGGATCACATTTGCATATCGACAAGTGATTTTAAATTCTCTCCTGTGCCCCGTAATTGATATCCGGGGTTTTAAACGGGAATCGGAGGTGATTTTTTAACCAATTGTGAGCTGAATTTGTGATTTTTAAATGCTGCTGCATTTTCCGGTTCATTATTTTTTGTTGGTGAACTGGAAAATGTGTTGTCTTTGCGGATTTGATTGCAAAGCCATGTTACTGAAAAAGTGTGTCATTTAAAATGAGTTTAAGTAAATATTGCAGTTTGATACAGAAATGAAAATAACTTAAGTTAGTCCTTATTCCTAAACTATTTATTTATTTATAAATACTTTACTGTACACCACAAAACTATATAACAAAAAAAAAACGAATACTACAAAATATACAAATTATGCTATTGCCTGTGGCTTCACCCGCGTGAATATCGAAAATTATCCCTCGGGAACGTTTTACCGGGAATAAAAAGACAAGTGCACCTACTATGTCCAAACCTAGGTCATGGTCTACATGTGTGCTAAATTTCATTGAAATCTGTTCAGCCGTTAAAGTGTGATGTAGGGTATAAGGACCAACCAAAGTTTGTATCTACAAGTAAAGTTTTGCTATCATTACATAGTTAAAAGACACAATAAAAGCAACTAGCTAGCAACTAGCTTCAACTTTTTGACTAACTGACCGACTCTTTGACAATTCAAAATTGCCTGTAAATGGTTTAATTGAAATAAATGCTTTGAGTTTGAGTTTTTGAATTTGAGTTTGAATAAAAGCAATAAGGTAAAACATTACTAACAAGAGTTATCTGATCAGAAGGTATTATCCTTTTGGATACGTTCCAGATCGCCATGAAGACATTACTTGCAAAGTTTGGCTGTGAATAGAATTTTATAGAAATATATATACGCGGACATAATGTAGGTAAGGAATCTTTTATGGGAAAATGGTGGATTTGAACTCTTTAAAATCCAACTAACTAGCCTAGCTAGTGAGAGATATTCTTTTATTAGCCAAAAAGAACCAGTAATCAATGAACGGTCTTCTTCTTTTCGTGTGGTTAGTGACTAATCTGGTGTCAGAGTTTCAAAGCCGACCATGGCGGGCCTCTGACTTGGCTTCACATGTTGTCGAGAAATATCTCTCTGGTTTCCTCAAGATGTTTTCTTTCGCCGTTTTTAAAGCATGTGATAATTATCCAATACGCACCTGAATCCGAAAAGTCACAAGTGCCGTGGATTCGAACTGGAGACCTATGACTTGGCAGTCCGACGGACACACAACTAGGCTATCACTGCTTAGCGGTCAATACGAAGGGTCTGATATCAAAGATGTCACCGTAATAATACAGAAAACACATTTACTTACACTTAATTTAGTACTCACAAAATTAAGTAATTCTACGTCTTTTAAATCGATCCCACAAGTTCGAGGTTTCTGTCCTAATTATTTTTTCTTTTTAATTTTGTTATATAGAATTAAAAGTCACTATACAAATTAACAGTTTACTAAAATATGGCGTCGAAAAATTCCTCCGCATCGCTGTCGGCTGGTAATGTACCCAAGAGACTGGCGGCATTGCCACGTTGTATGGCAATGGTTATCCTCCGACCAAGGCAAAAGCTAGTCCTTGGGTCACAGGAACTGTCAAATAGCCGTTTGGAGATTTCATGAAACATGAGTTACTTTTAATTTAGTATAAAATGTAGACAGTATAGTTTGTCTATTTGAAATAAATCAATTGATACATATTTTTTTTTTTTTAATATATAATTGTTCATACTATAAATATTTATTTTTAAGCCTGTTAGAGTATATATTATAATTATGTAAATACCGTATATTAATAAATAAACCATAAATAATACAACATTTTTTTCCCGTGTACAATTAGTTGAACAGAAATGCTAGCTTATTTTTCCGGATAAAACATACTATAGGCATTATCAATTCATCATTATTAATATAGATCGCAATATAAACATTAATATAACGTTAATTACTTTTGTAATATGAGTACAATCAACCAATATTACCGTAAAGCAATCCCAATGAACGATGAAATATTAACGGCCGTCTGTCACACCGGTCTGTAATGTGGTCGTTTATTTTATGGGGGAGCAGATCATTTATTAATTTATCAATTTTATTTGCGATTGCAGATGAGTTTCTTAAAGTGCTCTCCTGGGATTAAGAGAATTGCAAATGTACCCACGCTTATGTGTCAGGTATGTGTACAATAAGTTTTTTCTTAGCCTACTTAGCTTTGGTGGTTTCCATGTCGATTTTGGATATATATACACATTAAAAAATTCACACTTCAACTGTCATGTTGAGTCCCATGTAATAGGGGGCGAGCCTATTGCCATTGCATATTGCCATTTTCGATACAATGCAGGTAATTATCGACAAAGTTACGTCGGTTGATTTCCCATTTTCCACTTGAAAATTACTTTTAGCCAATTTATTGAATTAAACTCCAGTCTACAGTAGTGGAATAGATTTTAAATCAAAGATGCAGACAGGATTCTGTTCACCAATTCTGATAGATTTTAAATTTTCACAAAAATAGGAATTGATCAATAAGATACTGTGAAGCAGAAATTAAACATAACAAATGGTTGTTCTGTTATCTGTTCTGTACTTTCTTTATTTCTTTACAGTTTTTATCTACAGTATCGTGACGGTGTAACAGCCACCCACCAAACATCTGAAACCTCGTTCAAACATCACTGTCGCTTAAAGGAGCGTTTACAAAAAAAACCACGACCGACCGAAAATTAAATAATGAAAAAATATAGCTCCCACTTCCCTTGTACAGATGAAATTTGATTAAAAAATCACGATTATTACGCGACCACCCCATTGTGGAATTTGAAGACACCCTTTACACACCAGGATTGGTAAAGCAAGCGATTTTGGTCCTTTGGGCTCGGATATAAAGACCAATCTTTCGGTGGTAACAGTAAATTTATCGATGTATTTTTCAAACAGTCGATCTCCCCCCGCCGCCCATCCTTCAGTTGAACCCCCTTTCAATAATTTTTCATCGTTTTGATCCGCTCTCTTTGCGGTCGACTCTTTATACTTAGATTAACAAAGTTTTTAAATTAAATTCGGCGTAACAAATATCGGCTTTGTTCGTGAAAGAGGTTTTTTTATGAATTTTTCGGAGACTTATTGATGTTGGTTTGAATTCATGTCTGGTTTGTTTAATATTATAGAGTATTTTTTTTAAAGTTAAATGTTTTAGGCTCCTTTGTTTCTATATACAGTATGTTAACTAACAAAGAGACAACAAAGAGAGTTCCCCTTAACCCGCAATAGTATCGTCCATACATGCAAAAAAAAACTATCCACTCAAAAATTTTTTTTTAAATATTTATTGAAATATTCACAAAAATATTAAATTGATATGGAAAAGAAACACTCTGTACACGCACACTTGTATTTCAACGTAGAAAGACAAGTGTGACAAGTGTGCGTGTACAGAGTGTTTCTTTTCTGTATCAAAATAATATTTTTTGTGAATATTTTACTTTTTTTAATGTATAGACCCTATAGGTATTTTTCAGGTTAACGAGAACGCCCTTCGTTAGATAACACACTATATACTGCATGAAATTAAATAATTTCATAGCATCTATCTGGTTATATCAATATGACATAACATGACGCCTTCTTTCCCCGAAGGGTTGGTTAGATTACCTATAGTACACACGGCTACACATCCCAGTACGGAAATCCTATACAATGCGAGATCAGCATAAACTGGAAATGTAAGCTTGATGTGTAGCCGTGTGTACACCGACATTTCGCCTGTTATGTTTATGTGCCATGAAATAGCGGGCAAGCTTATAGTTATTAACTGGGCACAAAATCCAAACTCCGGGTTGCTACTGAGAATTACCAGATAGAAAAACCCAATAACACTTTACTCGACCTGGGAATCGAACCCAGAACCTCAACTTCAGGAGTAGCGCTTGGCACCACTAGACCAACGAGACAGTCTAGTATATACCATTGTTAGTTATTCGTTATAATAGTATAAATGAGAAAGTAAGTTTGTTTGTTTATTTCTTAAGCTTTCACGCTAAAACGGCTGAATAGATTTAGATGAAATTTGGCACATGGATAGACCATGACCTGGAACAGGACAAAGGAAACTTTTTATCTCGATATTCCCAGAGGATCAAGACTTACGCAGGTGAAACCGCGGGGAACAGCTAGTATGTTATAAACGTGAATAGATTTTATTCAACATGGCTTTTTCCAGTGCATTTTTGCAGTCAAAGTTTTGAACCCCACTCTAATCCATTCCCATTGTTTTATCAGAAGCAATTTTTTTCATTTTCCATGGCAACGACAAAAAAACAAAACATTGACCATCAACCAGCATTTCAATCAACTATCAAAGGTCCTATTCAAAACAATACACATATTAGGCACCCTTGATGTACTCGAAGCTACTTTTGAAGATCAAAGCGTAATATTGGCGACCGAGTCAACAATACGAGGCATGGATGCACGAATGCATATGCATGGACCATCGTCGCATGGAATATGTATGAGGGATGAATGAGGTCGCGAGTGTGGATGCGGGTTTATTGAGACTTGCTTTTCGAGCTGATTTTTTTGTGCTGTTAGATGATTGGGATCAGATATCAATGACATCGGTTTTTAACAGACTTTTAAAAGCAGAAGTTTATGTAGACTTCGATTTATTTACTTTCAACTCTACAAAGTCCTTGGGCGTTGATTTCCGGAGTGCAAATAAGCGTTTTTTCTGCAGTTGAACAATTGAATAATGGTTTATCTTAAACTAAAATTGGATTTTTTAATGAGAATTTCGATAGCTATCCAGAAGTTACCTAGAGTAAAATCCATCTTAATGCTTAGATACTGAAACGCCTTTGGAAAACGTAAGTAACTGAGAACTATTTATAAATAAAACGTATTTGAAAGTCTATCCATATTTGTCTTGTACTTAGACAGCTGTAATACAGCTGGAACATATTATAAAGAAATCCAGTAAAGTATTTTGGCATGAAAATTGGTGTAAAAATTCCCACAAAATGGAGAAAGTTCTCCTACATCACCCTGTAGACAACAATACTTCGAATAGTGGCAAACCCTTTGATCTGCAGATTACTAATGACGATCTCAACGATGACGATCAGTGGCAGACGTATTCAATCAGTGATATGGGTATTCATGACGGCGTGAATTTGTAATCGGTTTACCCTCGCGTTTCAATCTGCCTAGCCTTTTCCCAACTATATTGGGGTTGGCTTCCAGTCTAACCGGATGCAGCTGAATACCTGTATTTTATATGGAGCGACTGCCTATTTGACCTCCACAACCCAGTAACCGGGTAATACGATACCCCTTTAGTAAGACTGGTTGTCAGACTTTCCGGCTTCTGCCGACCCGTAACGACTATCAAAGATCCACGAATGACACGGCTTAACGTACGGTATGTAAAGATGGTCACCCATCCACGGACCAACCCCGGGAAGCGTAGCTTAACCTGAAGGAACGACCCGTGCGGTTGTTACTACTTAGCCACGAGCTTCCCCCACCCTCGCGAGTGTATTGATAACAATAAGATTTTTACTGGAGAAAAACTGAATTTTCTTGAAAACTATAGCTGAAGGTATTATTATAATAAAATATCACGCTTGTAGGATAGGCTGAAGTATATTTACTGTTAGCTATTTCCACAATTCGTCACCTCAAACTCAAAGCATTTATTTCTTTTTTCTTGTACTTTCACTTTTGAATTGTAAAGGAGTCGGTCAGTCAGAAATATGAAGCTAGTTAGTCGTTCCTCGTTCGTTGAATGTGAGCTATTGTCATGAACTGGGCACAAATCGAAACTCCGTGCAGCTACTAAACAATTCCCGATGGACAAACTCCAATAACTCTTTACATCGACCCCAATACCCCCTTTAATTTTTCTTTATGTTCATTTAAAATGATTTCTCAGATGTTTAAAAATATTTTCGGTTTAGAGACAACCCTGCCAAGAAACTAGTATTAAGCTGATACAAGGGTTAGTCAAAGTGCAATGAAAGAATTAATGTTGTTTAGATTAGGGGTGATGCCGATACCGATATCGATATCCGGGGTGATATCGACGATATTTATTTGCCGATACACCGATACATTTCGAATTCCTCATGTTTAAAAAAAAACATAAGTAAACGCGTGTATAAGATTGGCGCAAAAGTGCTTTAGTTTCCAAATGAGTTCTGTCGCATCCGAGAGACTATGGACGATAAATATATTGAGTATTGAGTATTTTCTACAGTAGGCTACATTCAGGACTTGCGAAATCGCCTTTCTCCGCTTATCTTGACAATGATTTGTTAAAAAAAATCTTGTTATTGGTCATTTTAATTATTAACCGAGATCCTTTTAATCTTCCATACCAGTATCAGTACCGCCGAGACGTATATTCGTAAATATCGGTATCAGTATTGTCCACCAACCCGCACTGGGCCAGCGTGGTAGATTATGGCCCACTCCCTCTCACAAAGAGGAGGCGAGTGTCTCAGCAGTGGGAAATTCCTAGGCTGAATAAGCTATGCTTATGCTAAAGTCGATTTAAAATAGGCACCTACTGAAATACTGTACATTGGTACAAGTCATTAAAAAACGAAATAATAGAAACATTAACTTGACTGTACTTACCTAGAGATAACTTGAGTGGTCGTATCGTCAAAAATGGTCGCTTCTTATCTGTCATCGAGACAATAAACCACTTCTATAGAAATGCACAATAAAACATCATCATATCCTGAACGATGAGAGACCAGACTTGTATGAGTAATAATGTATTAGGGTTCCGTAACTTAGGACCAAAAATAATCCTAATATTTTCTCTGGAAAACTGAGATTTCAATTTTTTTTTCGCATGTTTCTTACAATCTTGTAATACTGTTTTATTTTTATTTTAATGTTGAACCGCACCCTATTTGCGTAACACAAATTCGATCGCCCTCCGAGTTTTGAAGGAAAGGTATGGGTATATAAGTTTAAAAATTCCTCTGCTCAGCAACGTAAATAACGCAATGAACGTGGATGAACTGTCAAAATGAAACCCACTGCGATCAATTGTCATTTTATGTGTTACGCAATTAATCCGCAGGTTTCTTTTATCATTATAAAGAAACCCACAGAATAGGTAGAAGATACAAATGGTGTATTTGAAATAAATTAACATTTCTTAAGATGTCATTACACTCTTTATGAATAACTTTGACGAAAGGACCAACCCTGAAATCGCGAACAAAATGTCAGCTAAGTATTCCCTAATTTGATCGAGTTATACGAACAAACATGGATGGAGCAGCTGATTTCTTGGGCACTATAAAGTGAGTTGTTTTTATCTCGTAAACTAATTTGACAGGTGCAAATGTCAAACTCCAAATTGAAAAAATAATCATTTGAAATGTCAAATTAGCCTACGAGATAAAAAAATAGACTTTAGGTATATTATACTGAAAAACTGACAAAACAGAATAAAGATATCATACAGAACCACATCTCCTCCAACAGTTTCAACTGCCACGAATCAGTAAAACAAACAGCAATTACGAACTGTCTTTTAAGTAACAATCTTGATCTATTACATTGTATTATTCGGGTTCCTAGCATTTGGACAAGTTATTATTGTTATTGTCAATTTACCTGAGACATTACGTGGTCATGCAATGAGAACTCGCCTGGTTTTGGTCAATCTTTATCTTGGTTACACTATAGACGGATTGACTCAATTTTCATTTGAATTAGTCATAGCTCTGCTGAACTACACTACAATTCAACTCATAAGTCTTAAGAAAAATTGATGATCATGACGCTTCAGGCCCAGTACAAATAAGGTCCAGTATTATATCTTCATGAAAAACGGCGGAAACGACGCGCTTTGAAATCTCAGTGCGTAGGTATCAGTACGCAACAGTATCGGGAGCGCGGCAGTGACGCACGGGTGCGGAAGGTTTATCTACCGAGCGGCCGTAGGTAGGTTTCAAGGTCACTGTCGAGATATAATACTGTTACTTATTTATACTGTACTTCAGGCTTCAATAATAGATACCAAATAATGATGATGATTCTGATAAATACGCGTTTGTTTATAACAGAGCGACTGCCTATCTGACCTCCACAACCCATTAACTGGGTAATACGATACCCCTTGGTAAGACCGGTTGTCAGACTTTCGGGCTTCTGACGACCGTCAAAGATCCATGAATGACAGCCGGGACCAACGGCTTAACGTGCTTTCCGAGTCACGGAGGAGTCTCGGTATGTAAATATGGTCACCCACCCAGCGACCAATGCCGGCAAGCGTAGCTTAACCTGATGGATCAACCCAGCGTGGCTGTTATTACTTAGCCACGATCTTCTATGTGAGATAATAAAATACAAAAAAACTAAATTCCCTCACACTTCCATCAGACCGAATAACGTCGCATCCCATCCAAACTCCCATAATCTCATTTACACCATCGATTATAATATAAATCGGCGTATTTAAATTTCTACCCTACCATTTACTGTAGGGAAAATATGAGAAATGTCATAAAAAGCAATATAGGGTGTTCATAAAGTGTTGTCGATATATAAAAATGTTGGATATAAAATATATATTTCAATGTGAGAGTTGCCGTCGCGATGAATGCTTGCGTTAGTAGAGAATAATATTATAGAATTGCAGATGTTGGTGGTTGAGATTTTTGTGACTATAGAAGGATAAATTAAAGTTTTTGATGTCTTTAAAGTACTCTCGAAGCAAGTCCTCTACATGAATTCAGGTCCAAAAAAACGATATAGACTCCTTCTCACTGGGATGTCTGTAGTCAACAATGACCTAAAGCAAGCCCAAGTGAATGAATCGACTATCCAGATCCGAAACATCATCGACTCCAAATGAAATGGTATAAACCTAGGCAAAGAGAAGGATGTCCTACAACTAACTGCACTAATGTCAGCTTGAGCAAAAAAAAAAATGTTATTTCACATAAACCTACATGGGCACTTATGGAAAGTCAGAAGCTAGGTGCACCTGGTTCCAATTGGTCGTTTCCTATGGAGAAGAGCCGGCAAGTATCTCCACGGTTACTCTTTAAAAAAAAAAACTGGCTTTACAATAAATTCAAATTACAGTGTTAATAGTTATGGAAGGACAATGTAGGCCTTTCAAAAAGTTTCAGGTAGGTACTTAAAAAAAAAATGAAAATGTTCATGTTCATGAGCAAATTGGTGCCATTGGTAAAATATTTGCTAGTCCAGTCAGCAAGCGTAGTAGGTTCGTATGGACAAGAACGGGAAAGAAACTCCACGGACACTCTTTTAAATCAAAATATTGGTTACATCATTCATGTTGAAATTATACATGTGAGAACAATGTAGAAAGACGTGCACGTAAAAAGCGTCCGTAATAAAAAAAAAAAAAAAAAAAAAATAAGCCGTTGCAACTAAGAGATGACCAGTCCCTACTGACGGCGTCCGTTCACGAAAATGACGCATGGATCAGCACCATTTAGCTCAACCATTTTGAAGGGAACTAAACACAAAAATCTTAGTTTCCTCAGAAGTTTATCATACCAACCCAACTATTTTCCTTCATAACATACACTGCCACCCTAGAATCTCAACTCCGTTCCAAAGTCTGGAATATTTTATCCGGCACGGAAACGGATATTGCAGCGGGGCCGATGTCTCAGTCGTTCCATTTGTCAAGTTGCCCGCTTGATAACAAAGAGGGCGCCACAAAGAAGTGTGAAGAATTGCAGTCGAGTGACAGTTTTGTTTGTCTGTCTGTTTGTCTGTTTGCATGCGTGGACGATGTTTTTTGTTCACAGGTTATGTTGATTGATGTAGTGAAGGGGTATTCTTAAGATTATTAATATGGATGAGAGCATTAATTGAGCTGAGTTTTGGGTACTAGACCATGGCATATTAAACAGACCTTAACAACAATTAAATTAAATAAACATGATAATTTATTATATCATTATTCTGTGGCCAATTCCATTTCAGCTAAACAGTTTTAAGTTTTTTAATTGTTTTTTTTAGTTAACAATGTTTAAAAGTAGTTAAATAATAGATGGCGTATTTCCTAACAGGTTACAGGTTTTAGTCTATAACCTGTTAGGAAATACAACATTAAAATATTTTTGCACCATTTAAAAGAAAAAAAATACCAACACACACGTGAACATAAAAATCGAAAATCCCAAGACTTATCCGCGTAAAATATGGCGAATGAATATAAACGTCTTCAAATATGGCGATACGGGGTAGTATCGGTTGAAATATGTTTACAATAACGGTAACTTAAAGATACACTGCCACTTTAGGGATGAAAGAAGGGGTGAAAATATTCAATGTTTTTTTTGCGCATTGTTCAAAGTATTTTCTGTGAATTATGTTTGAGGAGCTTGAAGTTTTGGTGTTCGTTTTAAATTCGCGTTATTCTGTGTGTTTATAGAGAAGCTTATTTCTTTGAAGAGTTTGCTTGTAAAGATTTTGAAACAAAAAAGAATCTTAGTTTATTAAAACTTAATCATTTACACCCTAACAAATGATCTTTCTTTAAAGATCTTCCACGTATTGGAAACAGCAAGACAACGCTAAAAACATACAACAAATATTCAAATTCAGAAGCCTTCACCTGAACAACCACAACCAACTGCACAATACTGTAGCGAACAATTCAAAAGACATATCACAGAAAAATCTATTAAAGCACACACATGCACACATTCACACTTCTTTCCACACAGTGTCTCTGTGTGTTGGGGGGAGAAGGGAGAATGGAGAGAAATCTTCAGTAGATGGATGCTCTAATATTCAAATGGAATACGGAACTATTATTGTAGGAGCTACTGTCGATATGTATGTAGTGGAAGCAGTCTTGATCGTTGGGGAAAGGCAAAATTGGTGAAGGAATTTAGTTAGTGATGATTGTTGAAGATTGTATGTGCAAATTTAAACGTGGTGTACAAGTTTTTTTTATTATGTAGTATGTTATACTTGAAGGTAAGCTTAAAGATGTAAAGTTATATTATAATGATATGTTTATATTAGGACAATCAATCTGCCTAGCCTTTTCCCAACTATATTGGGGTCGGCTTCCAGTCTAACCGGATGCAGCTGAATACCAATATTTTACATGGAGTGACTGCATATCTGACCTCCATAACCCAGTTACTAGGTAATAGGATACCCCTTGGTAAGACTGGTTGTCAGACTTTCTGGCTTCTGATGACCCGTAACGACTGTCAAAGATCCACGATTGACAGCTGGGACCAACGGCTTAACGTGCTTTCCGAGGCACGGAAGAGTCTCGATATGTAAAGATAGTCACCCTTCCACGGACCAACCCCGGCAAGCGTAGCTTAACCTGACGGATCGACCCATGCGGCTGTTATTAATTAGCCATGAGCTCTTCATGTCATGTTACATATTTAATTACCTAATGTTATATTATTAGGTAATTAAGTAATATAATTGTCGTACTTAATTATAATTAGTGGGTAATGGTATTCTATCATGCCTTTTTTTTTTTTTTTTTTTTTTTGTTTTTTTTTTTTGAGGGTGGGAAATCATCCAATGACTTCTCCCGCTCTGGGCGGAGCGGAAGGGCGTGTCAGACTTTTACTGACTAAAACCCACCCGTGTTCCTTCATTTGCCTGTTGCCAAGGTCCCGGTATCCCTTTCGGACTTTCCCGCAACCCTGGCAGGATTCTATCATGCCTAACAGACCAAGAACAAGAAAAACAATGTGTATAAAAAACCGTTTTTGTAGATTTCGTAAACACAGTCAACATAATTTGAGTTAACCTACATGCAATTTTTTTTAAAGAAACATGTTTTATCCAAAACCCATCAAAACGTCAAAATAAACTTATCAGCCGACTCAAAGTCATCTCAAGCTACAAACGCACACAAAATTTAATCTCAAAACACGACACATTACACATAACGCAAAATAAATCAAAACAGAACCTTAAATCTAAAACTCCAAGTCAAAATGAGCTGTCAAAAGTTATGTGCCCCGAGGCGGCTTCAAGTATCAAGAGTGTAGGGCGGCGTAGCGGCAACTTCTTTGCATACTTCCCGGGAAGCGCGGGTGTTGGTGTGCGATACGTCACTTATATTATATTGTCTGCCTACACATATTGCTTGGCTAGTGAGGGGGTAGTATCGGTGGCAGAGATGAGGTGGTGTGGCGATTATATCGATGAAGTAGTGTAAGAGTGAGAAAATTATGCAAACTGATAAAAATACCAATTTAGATTGATAGAAAAATATTGTTGAATGTTAGTATTAGTTGGAAATTCACCATTAAAAGATGGCAAAATTATATCTATTCGTACTTAGTTAGGATTCAGACAACGTAATAGTCATCTGGGCCCTTTTACAAGATTATATTCCATTTTACATATTGTTCAATCTAAGGCGGTTTTGTAGCTATATTTATTTAACATTAACTGCAATGGCCCAAGCAAAGAGAAGCAGTGGGTGAAGTCAGACTGTAGACAATGATGATGAACTGCCATTACATCAATACGTCTTGAATCTCTACCCAAACGCTTCCTATAAAACTATCGATAACCAAACTACCCACTTCAGAATCTATCGATATATCCCACCACTACGAGATATATCAGCTCACTTCATTTACCCGCGTTGCCGTATCTTTTGTTTGCTATATTTTTGACAAGTACAAAGCGAAATCTGCGCTTGTCATATGTTTGACAGACGACGGGGTGAAGGGGGTGTAGGGGGGGGGGGGGGGGCAAATAGGGGTGATAAGTTGTTATTAACTGCACTTGAAGACCTATAGATGCATAGTTTTGTATTTTTAGTGAGTTGGAAACAAAACACCCTGTGTATTGTTATAAGCTGGATGGAGTCTGAAGAAAAGTTTGCAGGTAAATGAAAACAGTTTACAGCATGAGTTTTCAGATCATGACAAAAGGAAAAATTTAAAGCTAAATAATAAAATGTGGTTTGATGAAAATATAATTATTATTATTATCAGATCTCGATAAAGGCATTTAAGTAAAATAGGAGACTTTATTGAAAAACTTGTTAGTAGAAAAGCCTAACCTAAAACTGAAAGATTTAGTTGAAACCACGTTGGTGCTTGATAATTCCCATTTTGCGCTTCTAAAAATATTATTGAACACTCTAATATAATTATTGCGCCTCTTTTTGTGAACTTCAAATAATTCTTATTTTGGGGTCTCAAAATACTAATTGGAATTGAAAGTCAAATAGAGGCTCATTTATTTAAAAAAGTGCGCATCGTTAATTGCTCATAACATTTTTAGAGGTTCATTACAAAAACGTGTCCATCGTTAGAAGGTCAGGGTCAGATAAATATTTCCTTTTCTAAAACTCGGTGTTCTATTTATTTACGACTCGGTACCGACCGTACTATGACGTCATGAAATAAATAAAGCCTCCGTCACTCAGCATTTACGAATACATTTCATATAAAAGCAGTGAAGAGTGGGAACTATAACAATTTGACATATTATACAGTGGTGTTAAGTTTTCACCCCCTCCCCCCCCCCTCGATACTGGTATCGTGCTTTTAGACACCTTTCCAATGGAAGGTGTTATGTTGTATTAGTTGATGGGGTTAATAATTTACTGGGTAAAAGTCTGGAGCCCAGTAACTGAGTTGTTTGTGGCGGTCAGATAGCCATTCGCTCCATGTAAAATACTGGTAGCTGTATCCAGTTAGACAGGATTTAGCTGGTACTGATATGGTTGGGAAAATGCCAGGTGAAGTATGGCGAAGAATAAAATAAAAAAAATTTTTAGACGAATATTTATAAGTCTATTGCTTGTGACATGTCTGCCTGAGTAATCATGGTCATTGGAATTGAGTTCTTGAGTGGAGAGCGCGAATAAAAAGACAGACCGATGAAATGAAAAGACACATAGACACACTCATCATCTGCCTAGCCTATTCCCAACTATGTTGGGGTCGGCTTCCAGTCTAACCGGATGCAGCTGAAAACCAGTATTTTACATGGAGCGACTGCCTATCTGACCTCCACAACCCATTATCTGGGCAAGTAGCGTATTACCTAGATAATGGGTTATAGAGGTCAGATAGGCAGTCGCTCCATCCCTTGGCAAGACTGATTGTCAGACTTTCGAGCTTCTGACGACCCGTAACGACTGTCAAAGATCCACAAATGACAGCCGGGACCAACGGCTTAACGTGCTTTCCGAGGCACGGAGGAGTCTCGGTATGTAAAGATGGTCACCCGTCCACGGACCGACCCCGGCAAGCGCAGCTGAACGTGATCGACCCGTGCAGCTGTTATTACTTAGCCACGAGCTCCACATATACACATAGACACTCTGGATGGTGAAAATTGAGATGAGAACAGTATACTAAGGTGCAATTAGGGAGAGTCCTAAAGACCAGCAGCAGACTGTGATGTGGCTTGGTCATTGTTTTTATATCCTTACTTTCTGTAAAACGCAAAATAATTCTACCATCTATTTTTATTTTGAACTAAACGTTTATTTGACGAACGTTTATAATGATGAAATACAAACAAACGTCTGTTTGGGGCATTTTAAATAGTGAACAGAAAATGCCTGCCTGCCTATTGATATCGCACATCACACCATCCAAACGGCTTCGCCTGAAACGTACATAATTTGATTAATTTTCGACTGGCACAAAATGCGAGCTGTAATTAAAACTAGTGTAAGTGGTTCCCGCGATAAGGGTAGTTTCAGGGTGTCTCCCCGCTTAGATGCGGCGTATCGGCTTTCGTAAGTATTGTCTGTACGACTGAGCAGTGTGCGAGATTAAGAACCTATACTTTGGAAGTAATAGACACTGTTGCTGGATAGAAGTTGTTACGGATCGTCAGAAGCCCGAAAGTCTGACAACCATTCTTACCAAGAGGTATCGTGTTACCCAGAGACTGGGTTGTGGAGGTCAGATAGGCAGTCGCTCTATGTAAAACAATGGTATTCAACTCCTTCCGGTTAGACTGGAAGCTAACCTATCATAGTTGAAAAAAGGCTAGGCAGATAAAAACTGTTGCTGAAAAGAACAGAGTACGGTGTTAAGAGCCTACTTTTGGAGATATAAATAGGTTACTGATGCTCCGAAAATTGGAAATGTAAGAACAGACACGCAGTGAACTGGCTTGGTGATCACTGCTCGTAGGTACTTCTTAGAAGGCTTATCAGGAACTCGTATCAATATTATGCAAAAACTATAGTATCTTGCGATTTTGTAGGTACCATGTGCGCACAAACTGTACACTAACCTAGACGTGATCCTGGACATGACTTGCCCTGAAAATGATTATTTCAGGGCACCCGAATAAAAGGAAACTTTGACATTTACTTTTTTGACGGATGACTAAATCATGAAAACATAAATGGCGAATCTGAAAATGTATGAAAACTAATTTATCAATAAGTACCTACTCATTCTAAGGGTGATTGAATACACGTTCTTTCAATTTTATCATTTTCTTTTCAAACGGTGCAGACAGACATTTTGTTTGAAAAAAATGTTTCTCCTTCAAAATCAAACCGCACACCCTATACCGCCGTACGCACCACCCACATATATTGCGCCCACTTTTCCCTAAGTACTCATATCAAGCGTTTGACTTTGACAAGACATACTTAACTTATACTTAACTATAAGTCGTGTTAGCTTATTATTTCGCTAACTACTTTTAACACCGGGAATGTGTAAAGTTAATATAAAGTTGGTGGTGAATTGGGGTTTAGTTGGTGGTAGTGTCACTTGTGGAATGCATTGAAGGGATTAATATTAGAGCAGGTGCCCCTTAAGGTATTGGATTGAGAGAATTTACTGATTTGTTCTACAAATATTCTTAGTAAAGAATCTTTTGTCTGTCTTACTGTAAAAATCTCGCCTTGAAAAAAGTTGGTGAAGTGAACGGTCACTGCCTTAGCATCAGTATCGATGACAATGACAGCTCACTCTACACTCATTTCACCTAAGTTTTCACAGTAAGATGGTTACAGGATAGCAATGCAGATGCTAGGTATTGACGTCATCGACAGCTCACCTCACGGTGAAATTTTTAGAGAATAGATCGGCTGGTATTTGTTAATATTAAGCCTCGTGTAGGTAAGTGAAAGACATCTTGACATACCATGTAGGAATTCACAGTCACTTCACTTCGGATTTCTCAATTATTTCATTATTGCTATAGCACACGTGCTGTTGAACCAAGTTCACCCACAGCATGCAATTATTCTACGTACTTAAATAAATCAACCAAAAACCACATAAGTATTTAAAATTCAAAATTAAACCCCACCACAACCTAGTTACTCAATCCAAATAAACCCTAGAGTACAAAGGCTTCGCGAAAATAGACAACAGCAACATTACTCCGTCTGTCAGCTGTTATCTCCGAAACTCTCGCATCGGACGCGTGACAAAGATATGTTCATTTTCTAAAATAATCAACCCATAAATCCGGGAGAATGACAGCGGAATCGGTACGAGACGACTCGTGTATACACGGCCTTATTTATTTTGTAAACTTGAGTCTCACTTGGCGTTGCTTGTGTTAATTATATGCATAGAAATATAACTATGTATCTGCATTATGACACGCACAAGATTCCAAGTTCAAACCAACTGTGAACTGATGGCAAATACTCGTATGTCGCTCACGTAAGTGGTTACTGCTGACTATGGACATTTACAATACCAGAGACAACCGAGATTCTCTGCATGTCCAACCGAGAGACAATTCTGAAATGTCTCATGTACCTGCTGTAATGAGGATTTTCTGAAATAACGTTCACAAGGTGACAGCACTGAGAGGTCAGGTCCGGGGACCTGTTCAAAACCGTCAAAGCGCTAATATTTCGTTTAGTCGTGACTGAATGATGAACATCATCATAATATTTGGAAGATGTCAAAATGGCGCCAACTGGTGGTGTGAATTTTCATGAAACTCCTCATTACAGTGCTTGGCCCTCAGAAACGCGTGTGGTGGTAGAACAACTACCACTAACTGCCCCGGACGAGCATCTTCGCCAAGAGCGCTACCTCTACTGTTACTATGCGGTGTTTGTGGCCAAATTCCTCTTTACCATCAATTTTGGAGTGAATTATTCAGTGCCCTATGGTCCATAGTGGTACGACCGGATCAAATTAAGATCAAGGACCCAATCCAACACCTCAAAATTTTCAGATCACCAGTTATATAATGACTATGTTACTTTCTTAACCAGCCGTTTTATACCATTAAAATGTAGACTATCACGTTCACTTCTGTACTCATAGAGTTTTGACACGATCACTGACAGCTGTCACTACGGATGCAAAAGTGACTTTACCAGAACAGTCTGACTGGTCAACCAAACGTCGAAATTCAAGTGACATACATACAAAACCACATACAAACGCTAACTTTAACTAAGTTATCGTGGAGTGCGAACCGACGACACACAGACGGGAATAATTCATCGAACAAATGCATAAATCAAAGGCAATACACACTTCCAAACTTACCTCACAGCTCTGCAACTTAAAAACCAACGAATACTGAACCTTATTTGAAACACCTGAAGGTTGATAGATTTAAAATTGGCACTTTCACAACTGTATTTCCAAGTATGTCGGTCTAGCAATTCGAAATTCAAACGGGCGCCTATCGCAGCTCGGTGATTGGTCAGGGCGCGCGTGGCTGTGATATAAATAGTGCGGTTGGTGCTAACTGCTAGGCTAATATGGAATATGGGATTGATTAATTGGGGAAAATGGAACACGTGTGAGTGTTCGGTTTTATTGGATCGGGAGGGGGAAGAGTCGGAAGTCAGGAAAAGGATTTTTTTTCAGGTGAAATTGGCTTTTGAATGGCTTTTGCATTTGTCTGTTGAGTTTCTCCCTTTCAATATACAACAAAAGTTTTTATCTTTCGTAATCTGGAACATGCTGTCATTATCTTGGTTGTGAAGAAGAAACAACTTGGAAGAAGACGCAAATATTAATGGTGAATCAATGTTGTTGATGACTAATCGGAATAGCGTACGACTTACATTCGTTTAATTGAAGACAAACAATCCGTTGACTTTTCGCGTCGATTCTACAAACTTAACGCATCATGTACGCAGTACAGTTTCTCGAACATTGAAAGGTTAAAATTTCCGAACGAGACGCATAGACGAGAATCGTGAAGCGATGTATAAACGAAGCTAATAGTATGTTTAAATTTTTTATCAGTTTTTCTGAAACCTCTGAAAACACTGTCATCTTCATAATAACACTTATATTGAAAGTACTTTCTAAATAAACTGGATAAAACAAAGTCCATCTCCACACTAGCTTAACGGATGCTGTAAAATATGCAGAAGGCTTCACTCGGATACCGGAGCGACATGTTGTAGCACCTCCATACTCCATACTGCGAGCTTAACTATTGATTGAGCCATATGTTGCACTTGACGAGTTATCTTATTGCTAGCTTAGATTGAAAAGCTAGCTAAATTGTTGTAGTTACGGACTAGTCAATGAACCAAATCAATTTATGCCAGACTAGCTTTTATCCACGGCTTCGCCCACGTGGAGGGCAGAAAGTATCCCACGATTATTACAGGAAAAAAAAGTATACTATGTCCTACCCCAGCACGCGTAGCATGACAACCGTAGAAAAGGGTTTCGTCGACGGAAGAATAGACAAAATGACAGATTGTGATTGTGCATCTGTCATTTTGTCTATTCTTCCATAGACAAAACCCGTTTCTATTATGGTCATGCTAAGCGTGTAGATCATCAATCCGTTCAGCTGTAAAGGACCGAAAAGTTAAAAGACAGACTGGGTTACTTTTGCTTTATAATTTTAAGTATGAACTATGAATATAAGCAGGTAAAGCAGCTTGGAAAAGTAAAAACTGACTTTACAAACCGGCCAACTGCGTAACGACTGTCAAAGATCCACGAATGACAGCCGAGACCAACGGTTTAACGTGCTTTCCGAGTCACGGAGGAGTCTCGGTATGTAAAGCTGGTCACCCATGCACGGACCAACCCCGGCAAGCGTAGCTTACCTGATGGATCGAACCCTGCGGCTGTTATTACTTAGTACGAGCTGGCATGAAAAGGCCTTGAAATAAAAATTTGTTACAAAAAAAAAACCAACCAACTTCCAAAAAAAAAACACTGAAAAAGTGAAAAATTACTTTAATTTCGGAAGTCGGTGTCTTTGCTTTTCAATTTTCGTTATGCTTTTGCAACTGTCGTTGCTTTTCAAATTAAAGTAATTTTTCACATTTTTTGTGTTTTTTTGGGAAGTCAGTTGTTTTTTTTTTTTTGTAAAAAGTTTTTATTTTTCACTATTTAGTTGTGGTTCCTACTCCACACAAATTCTAATACCACTACCTGCTATGTAAATAACAGTGACTGTGTCAAATAAGATGTCGTCTACATAGACTAAGTGAGAAAAATACGTAATTATTGAAGTTAACTTAAAAACTACGCAAGCAAAGTTAATACAATTTATATGGGACCACATGGGAAGCACCAGCTTTCAGATAAAAAAAAAGAATCATCAAAATCGGTTCACGCAGTCGAAAGTTATGAGGTAGCAAACATAAAAAAAAAACCGACGAATTGATAACCTCCTCCTTTTTTTGAAGTCGGTTAAAAAACTGTTTGAGTTGAACAATCTGTGAGTATTATCCTTGATTGCTTTCAGAAGCTCAGTCTAACTATTTCAGTCCCATCTTCAAGCCGTCGAAATCCTCCTAATTAAATCTCTGGACACACCTAATTACGAAACAGCACAATATCATTAACTAAACCTAACATTAATTTACTATGATCCCATCCTTACAGCATCTCCGCATCAATTACATTAGGTTGATTACACGCGAGCGACATGCGACTAATAAGACCGCTGCGACAATCGTGTGGCACGTCTCTAATATTGAAATAGTGATTTACGACAACTATAAATCTGTTCCGTGTCCACTTGTCCGCTTACAAACGTAGGATAATCGCATGACAGATTTGCGTTAGCGTCCTGCAATGGAAGGCTTTGTACTCGTGTTTTCTAATTAGATTAGTTTTGGATATTTTTGGGTGATTTAAAAAAAGTTATATGGGATGACGATATCTCAATCAACTCAGCCTATCGCAGTCCAATGCTGGTCATAGGCCTCTCCCATGCTGCGCCACAATACCCTGTCCTCCACCTTTCGCATCCAGTCTGTCCCAGCCACTTTCTTAAAGTCGTCGGTCCATCTAGCTGGTGGGCGTCCCACGCTACGCTTGCCGATACGCGGTCTCTACTCAAGAACTCGTTTGCTCCACCTGCCATCGGTCCTTCGACAAACACAGCCAGCCCACTGCCACTTCAGTTTGTTTACTCTGCAAGCTATGCCGGTAACTCTGGTTCTTTTCCGTTTTTTTTTCTTTACTTTTTCTGTTATTGCCGTTTGGTTAAAAGATTGTGATTTTTGCAATAGAAGGTGCAATATTGTGGATTACTGATCATTATAAAAATGTACCTGCCTCGAGGTCACAAGCGTTACTGGTTGAGCATGAGGTCCTGGGTTCGATTCCCGGGTCGGGCAAAGTGTCAAAGTCAAATAATTTATTTCAAATAGGTAGGCACATAAAAGGCACTTTGAACGTCAATGAAAAACAAAGAAATAGAATTGATTCTAGTTGCTCATTCCAAAAGGTAGCTTTCGTATGGAGAAGAATGGGCAAGAAGCTCCACCGTTACTCTTTTAAAAAATGTTTTACAATATTTTGTATGCATGAATTATATAATTATATGTGAAGACGATGCATCTACAATAAGATTACTGTACCACAAAAGTTAAAAAGAATTATAAATGGAGCCTCCAGGTTATTCCAGCGGGAATTTTTCAATAGCAGCCCGGTGTCTGGATTTCTGCCCGGTTATTGGCAATAGGCTCGCCCCCTATTACATATTGGGACTCAAACATAACTGGCGAAATGTGGGTGTACTATAGGTACACCTCTGCCTAACCCTTTGGGGAATACAGGCGTAATGTTATGTCATTAAAATGTATCAAGACCGTCTGTACCTGGTGCATTAAAACTATTGTACTGAGTTGTCATACCTGTGACTGCTGCTGATTGTAATTGACAGCCTCGCTAATCTACTGGCCGCAAAACGCAAGTGCTGAAATGGAGGTGGACAAAATAAGTTTGCCTTTCAGGAAATTTTCATTACCAATACAGAATCTGGATTTGTGCCCGGTTAATGGCAATTGCGTCACCCCCTTACTGACGAATTGTGAGTATACGCTTGCACCTCTGCCTAACCCTTTGCACAATACAGGTTTGATGTTAAGTTTTTGTGTGACACAGACTAACTAAATCACACCACAGCCTAACTACACCAGTTTACCCACAACAACAGTCCAACAATAATTTAATCATAATTATGTAAGACGACAATACAATGGAGGTTCGATGCTGATGGCGTATTGATTATGTTCAGCGGATGTGTGACGCATGATTTATTACGTCACAACATTAGATTCTGATTATCAAATGGATTGAATCATTAGGGGGTAAGTGGGGGTGAAGTTTGGGGTGATCGGTTTTTGCTTGCATTACAAGTTTGTAGGATCAAAACCTGACCACTGATGTGATTTTTTTTTGACGATATTATATCTGTAACTTTAGTTAACAATGATTTAAGAATGAAAAAGATTTTTTTTTATTTGCGGTAAAACATAATGCTAAAACACAAAATCAAGTAGGTGGAAAATGAGAAAAAACTTGGATTTGATGGATGAAATTGCATGGTCTGCACAGATGGGAGCAAAGCAGACGGGTATTGATAGATTGATATTAAAAATTATGCTTCAAATTAATTGTGTCTAGTTTCAAGAAAATTCGAATACAGACTGCTTCTCTGCCGTACTAGCGATAAGTGCCGTATGTTCTGCATACGAATATACTTACGGCACTTATCGCTAGCATGACAGTTCTTTGGTCTGGCGACCACTCGCGACACTCCCGTTGTCGCAAAGTTGGGCAGTGTTATTTGGGTTTTTCATCAGAGATTTCTCAGTAGCAGCCCGTTGTCTGGATTTGAGCCTGGTTGATGGCAATTGGCTCACCCCCTATTAGACATAACTAGCGAAATTAATGTTAGTGTACTATAGTACTTCTTGGCCCCTTCGGGGAAACACACGTTAATATAAAATAGAGACAAGAACAATGAACCTTTAATAACCTTCCATCAATCTTGTCACACATTCACTCAAAACTCATCGGAAACAACACCCCCCTTCACCCCCTCACCTGCATACAATCCGATAATAACACAAGATTATTAGACATGAATTATAGTCGCAATTAGACGAGACAGCTAGGGAAACGGCTCGGTCGCGACAAAGCGCAGGACGCGACGGACAGTTGCTCACGTAAATCAATCAGCGCTTGAATGGAGCCTCTATTATGATAATGTTGTAAGAACTGTGTTTACGTTATAATGATGGTATGTAATTAGATTGGTGACGTCATAGAAGCAGATTCTTGTACACCTGACGTATCGGTGCTTCCTATACAATAGGGGCCTTACCACACGCGTGTGTAATGTCAGTTTTATGTCAAACTCCATACAGAAATGTCATATTTAAAAGGTGTTTAGGCTAAACAAGTGATAAACACGGTTTTGTGGTTACAAGGTATAAGTTTAGAATGCTAGTTTACTGCATCTTATATGTCTCGTGGGGGAGCAGTGGTGGCCTAGTGGCTTTACTTTGTGTAAATATTTTCATCGTCACTGCTCTCAAAATGGAGAAGGAAAACAGCGTGAGGAAACCGGCATGTCCTAGAATCCAAATTTCGAAGATGTGTGATATAAGGCCCGCGTGGTGGATTACGACCCACTTCCTCTCACAGAGAAGAGGCCTGTGTCCCAGCAGTGGGAACGTTATAGGCTGATTATGATTCTGTTAAAGGTGTCACCATTTCCTTGATCTCATTGCACGATACTTATTTAATTTCATGAGATTTACAGTTTCAGGAATTGTAATTCAAAGTATCTAGATAATTGTAGTTCCAGCTGTGCCTATGGGAGGTAGTGCGAGCACAGATCGCGACGCATAGTTATCTGGACAGGGGCCACCGCCGATATGTTTTGTAGTCTCGCAGGCGAGCAGCACCGCTGTCGACTCGTGCTCACAGACGTGGGAAGGGCATAGAGGCTGCAGTTTTGGGAAAATGTTGATGAAGATTATGGCAAATGAGATGACAATACATAGAATTTGGTTGGCAAGTTGTGCACGGGTGCAAACTACTTAAGTAAACATGAAGACGAGGTAACGAAGCATAATGGTATTTGGATAGTGTACACAATGAGAGGTAGCAAAGGGTATAGCGTACTTGTCCAGCGATCTAAGGCACCCCGAATACACTGTCAATCTCAATCATGATCACACATTAATGGCGATCAAGTTTGATAATGAATGGCTTTTTATACGATCAATCTGGATTGAGATCTTTGAGCCATATAATGGCCTCCTTACTTATTTTAGAGGTTAGGGATCTCAGAGCCCTACGTTCGCTGCTAATTGCCACTGTAAATGTTTTGGGATGTCCAATATAGCATCCTTCTTAATCGACTAGGCTACAGATCAGGGTAGTGAGAATTTGTAGCGTCACAAGTTTGAACTTAATATTCTATTTTTAAATGTTCGAACTTTATATTCTATTTTTAAATGTTCGAACTTTATATTCTATTTACGAAAAAAAAAAAAGTTTTTCTTAAAAATTAGGCCCCTTAAAGACTTGACGACACCAAAATACCATGCGACTTTCCATATTCTCCAATTCATTTTCTAAATTCAAACGAAAAATTCTACACTGTCCATTCTAACATAAGGCTAGCTCCACACCCCACCATACCGTGTGGCTAGCCGAAATTTAGATGTCACAAGTGTAGCTCTTCTGGCTAATGTCCGACTACCGAGTTGTTTGTTACTGCCGTGTGGCGCGCAAGATGGAAGATACCAGCGAATTATACGCTCTTGTGTACGAGCCTAATGGGTTCGCTTTACTTTGTGATGTGCGCCACAATTTGCATGGATGGCAATTTGATTGATGCGTTACGTTTTGGATTTAGTTGCATAGGAATTACTACCTACTACGCAAATATGATTCAGGTTTGTTTCAGGGGGTGTTTCAGAGGTTATGAGAAAAGGTTTGTTGTTTGTTTCAGAACAATTCCGAAATACTGATGCCTAGCGCAATTGAGAAATAGTGATTTAGAAATATCTATTAGGATACCTATGCAATACCTTATTTTGGTCACAGCTGCCAGAACTGAGAACTGTCTACTCAGTTCTCAGTTCTGGCAGCTTTGACCTTCCCCTTCCGAGGATGATAATCTTTACCAAACTTCTGAATCTAAAGTCATTCAACGATATTCAGTGTGTATATTAGTAAGTATCTTCTTATTTCTGCACTCTTACTAAATAATGAACATTTCATCCTAACATAATTTTTACCCAATATATACTAGTAAAACCAAAATACACGCAAGCAAAAAATCATCAACATAATTTAGTCAATTCGCAAAGATAATAAGGCTGTACACACATCGAACGACAAAGCGCCACAAATGACGCGCACCGCGATCAACAAGCCTCGCTTGTTATTCAATAACCGTCCCGGGCGATATCAATTTATCACAGGTTCAATGAAGGCGAAACTATATTTCATTGCTGTACTGCCTGACATTGAATCTCCGATGTTATCTGCGAATAGATTATGAAATTCTACCCCACATTGAAAAACCAACCATACGCATCACTTTCAAAGTTCAATTTTGTTTGGGATTCTCGGTGGAGTTATGATGTTTGGTGGGATGGCGAAGGTTGCATATTGACGTCAACCAAAAGGGAGTAGGCAGTCGAATGCAAAACGGTTGAACCATGGATTTGGCATATGTTATAGGGTGGTAACTATTGTCTGACACACGGTTTGGTTAATATTTAGTTACTGTTTATCATAATATTTTAACCTGGAAAGCTGAGAGTGTTTTCCACAGGATCCTGAAGCCTTCTGTACATGCTGAGGATAACAGCTATTTAAAACTCCAAACTAGAGCAATATAGTGGCCTTTAGTTTAATTATTTTGAGTAGCTTTTCTATGAATGATTTTATTTTATTGAGGACTAGCTGATGCCCGCGACTTCATCCGCGTGGATGTCGGTTATTATATACTAAAACCTTACTCGAGAACCCCTCTATCCATTAGTGAAAACAACATGAAATTCGGTGCAGTAGTTTTTGAGTTTTTCCAGTACAGGACGACAGACAGACGCGGCGGAAGACTTTGTTTTATAATATGTAAGGATAATAGAGTTAGAACGACGCTTTATGCTTCCGTAAAGGTAATCAAATCAAATCAAAAGTCAAGTTTATTCAAACTAGGCTGAGAATCAACACTTTTCGAACTTCACAATTACATAAGGCAGTCCCCCAAAACGCTCACCCTTCACCACTTAGATGAAAGAAACATGAACAAAACAATTGAATACCACCCCGCCGAAACAAATCGTCCGTGTGTCCCACACCTAATCTATATGTCTTGGCTGATTCGGGCGGCTGTATTTCATATCGAAACTAGTGAGCATGCTACTAATTGCCGTCCGCGTGCGTATTGCGACAATTCCATTTGTCTGTCTGTCTGTACGAACCCTTTGATTGAGCCCGTGTTATTGGTACATTTGTACCGTATTCGGGATTATGGCAGATTATTGTTTGAGTGTAAGCTGTGAACGTAAATAATGTGTGATTTGAGGCGTTTATGGTGACAGTGATAGATGTTTGTGTTGTTTTGTTTTGATTGGAGATGTTTGGGTACTAGGGAGGGTAAATACTCCATTGCTCCATGTGTTATTGCTCCATTTTAAATTCTTTTTACCTATTGTGGTACAGTAATCTTATTCTAGGTGCATCGTCTTCACATAATGAAATTGATGTAAGTATACAAAATATTGTAAAACATTTTTAAAAGAGTAACGGTGTAGTTTCTTGCCCATTCTTCTCTATACGAAAACTACCTTTTGGAAGGGGCAACTAGAATCAGTTCTTTTTCTTGGTTTTTTTTTGACGTTCGAAAATGCCTTTTTTGTGCCTATTTGAAATAAATTATTTGACTTTGAGCTCGTGGCTAAGTAATAACAGCCGCACGGGTCAATTCATCAGGTTAAGCTACGCTTGCCGGGGTTGGTCCATGGATGGGTGACCATCTTTACATATCGAGACTCCTCCGTGCATCAGAAAGTACGTTAAACCGTTGGTCCCGGCTGTCATTTGTGGATCTTTGACAGTCGTTACGGGTCGTCAGAAGCCCGAAAGTCTGACAACCAGTCTTGCTAAGGGGTATCGTATTACCCAGGTACTGGGTTGTGGAGGTCAGATAGGCAGTCGCTCCATATAAAATAGTGGTATTCAGCTGCATCCGGTTAGACTGGAAGCCCACCCAAACATGGTTGGGGAAAGGCTAGGCCGATGATGATGATGATATTTGACTTTGACTTTGAATAACACTCATAGGATGCTGTTGGGGCAGCCACGGTGCTGTAGCGTATCTTGTCTCTTTACTAAAGCGCGTATGGATGGCTTTCAAGTCATCATGCGCAAGAAAGCAACCTCCTTGCTGCACCGTCTATGACGCAGCAGCAACAGTATCCTAAATGCTATAGCTGCACGTTTTTTTTACTGTCCTTTCTAAAATCAGTGAATAAGGACAGCCATAAGCATTGGTTAGGTACTAACACTACTTTATCGGTACAATTTGTTACTAACACACTAACATTTTGTGATATCATTTAGGAGGAAGTTACGCTAGTGACAACAAAGTTTTAAGTATGAATTTGGATGGATACTTACAAGAAAAAAATTAATTAATATTCCACATCAATAATGACACTGACAGCTCTTGAAC
Source organism: Lithophane leautieri (assembly GCA_949152455.1). Taxonomy (NCBI): domain Eukaryota; kingdom Metazoa; phylum Arthropoda; class Insecta; order Lepidoptera; family Noctuidae; genus Lithophane; species Lithophane leautieri. Next base: position 14,477,228 of record OX424478.1, read on the forward strand.
ACGGTTTAGAGATGTGCTAATCGCGTTCAGCTTCATTGGTCTAAATTCGCCCATACCTAATGTGTATTCCCAAAAATGTCATATTGAAAAATGCTTCGACATTCCTTTACATCAATCACCCATTTCAATTTCCTACTTTTATAGATTCATACAAAAAGGAATGTTTAATCTACCCCCCCGATGCCATCAAACGCCACAAATTAACAATTCCAACTTTCAATATACGTCATAACCCTAAAAAGCGGTGGCGGGCAAAAACGACCAACTTAATAGGATTGACAAGATTCCCGACGACCAATAAAAGATGGGGGCCGATCCCATAAAACTATAAGGAGGAAATATGTCTAGAGGATATTTTCTGAGCTATAACCGTGACCATTGGAACCCCGAATGTCATACCAATGAATTCATGTCCCGTTTTTTTGCACGGTTTATCGCGTTTCTTTATTACGGTCGGTCGTTTTTGGCTTGTTGGGTATGTATTTTTATGGCCAGCATTCGAGGGGTTTGCCAGTTTCACCGCGAATTTGTTTATAGCACACATATTGGTTTCAGTGATCGCATTGTTCTGTTTTATTTTTTAATAATGCTGTAATAGGTTCGTGTTACGTTTATTTCTAGCCGTAAAAGTGTGGATACTGGGGACAGATTCTGTCAGCCATATTAATATGTTATGCTCAGTTACGTTTGTGGCGACAAGGAGTATGGATTCATGTTTTAACCAGTTGTATAACTATAAGTTTTTTTTACGCGACAGCCGCGAAAACCAAAAGGATGTATAAGTATTTTTAAAATCTTATTGATATGTTTGTGTTTGCCCAATATATAACCTGAAGATAAATGCTGGAGCATGCTTGCCCAAAAATAACCTATTCACTTGAAACATGAAGACTCCATAGGTAGAGCTTTTGGAATACACAGATTCTGGCAAGGGACTTCCCCGTGCGTATAATGCCAGTTTTACCGAAACGTCAAAACGTAGCATTGCCATGCATGCTACGTTTCGGTAACTCTGGCATGGCGTTGACGGATCTCAGAAAAGCTCTAACGAAAAATTTAATATTAAAATAAAACTCAAGCCATTAAAAACCCATCCCGAACCAATCAAATGTCAAGTGAAATGTATCCTCCAATATCATAGAAATGTCATAATTGACATTTTTCTATGATAATGACACTCCAGGACTAGGGCGACATCAAACACTCGAAATAATAAGACAAAGCATTGAATACAAAGGGCCGTATTAAAAACACGAGTATTGTGGTCCCCCCAATATGGAGGGCTTTCGACTCGATCTCGGGAAGACATCCATTAGGTATTATTGAAAATTTTAATATCAAAAATTGCAGAGAGGTTTTTTTGTGTTACGACACGACTCAGATAGACATAATTTATTCTGCCTTTTTAGGGTTCCGTGCCCAATGGGTACCAATGGAACCCTATTACTAAGGCTCCACTGTTCGTCCGTCCGTCCTCCTCTTCATCTTCTTTTGAACCGTAATAGATAGATCCTTGAAATTTTTACAGAGTGTGTACTATGGCCGCTATCATCATCATCTGCCTAGCTTTTTCCCAACTATGTTGGGGTCGGCTTCCAGTCTAACCGGATGCAGCTAATATCAGTATTTTACATGGAGCGACTGCCTATCTGACCTCCACAACCCAGTAACTGGGCAATACGATAAACCTTGGTAAGACTGGTTGTCAGACTTTCGGGCTTCTGACGACACGTAACTACTGTCAAGGATTCACGAATGACAGCCGGAACCATCTGCTTAACATGCTTACCGAGGCACGGAGGAGTCTCGTTACGTAAAGATGGTCACCCGTCCACGGACCAACCCCGACAAGCATAGCTTAACCTGATGGATCGATCCGTGTGGCTATTATTACTTAGCCACGAGCTCCTCCATTTACAGAATTAACTATTTCATTTAATTTCATTATGGACATAGGTACGACATGTCTACGACTACGTAACGACTGAAGTCGTCTCCACTAAAACTGGTCGGAAACATTTCAAGGAATATCATTTGGTATCGCGAGTGAGCCACTTCTGTTTTATAGCCTTCTCTATATTGTGCGATTTGAATGTTACATTCTTGATACTTAGATCAATATCTGTTTCAATTGTTTTGCTATTTTATACTTGTCTTGTATTGTAGGTATAATGGCTTTTATTATATACTATAGGTATGTTTAGAAAAACCCTGGATATAAAGTGCGCGCAGGTTTGTGCGTGGCTGGTGGACTGGTGGCGCTCTGGCGTGCTTAATTCTATACTGTAATATTTAATATTTTCAATCCATATTAATCATAATATTATTAATCATTATGTTACTTAATTAATTAAATAATTCTATTGGTTCTTATTTTGATATCGCGTTCCGATTTCTGCCGTGCGCAGACTTATCTTGGCGAGTACTCTACTTGGAACCTTGTAATATTTTTTGATGCAACTGACAACGTCAAATGATGCGTCAACGAGTAATAAAAGATATAACAATAAGATAAAAACTTCACATAACAAAGGTTCTCATAAAATTATTGTAACTATTGCGTTTCGATTCACAGTTTATGGAATTCGATTTCTCATTGAAACTTAATGCTTACTTACCTATTAATGAATTCTAACCAATGAAAAACCCTAAAATTTACCCGTTTATGAATTAGGTACAAAAATTGACCTCTCATCTCTTTTCTTCGTCTCTTAATAATGAGGATTGCGACCATATACGACCGGCCTCCATTTTTCCAAGTTATGCAGTCTCAACCGCTTGGTAAATGATGCTGTCAACTACCTTTCATATTATCTCTCATAATATAAATTTAAGCATTGCAAGTGTCCTGGCTAAGTAATAACAGCCGAACGGGTCGATCCATCAGATTAAGCTACGCTTGCCAGGGTTGGTCTGTGGATGGGTGACCATCTTTATATACCGAGACTCCTCCATGTCTCGGAAAGCACGTTAAGCCATTGGTTCCGGCTGTCATTCGTGGATCTTTGACAGTCGATACGGGTCGTCAGAAGCCCGAAAGTCTTACAACCAGTCTTATCAAGGGGTATCGTATTACCCAGTTACTGGGTTGTAGAGGTCAGATAGGCAGTCGCTTCATGTACAATACTGGTATTCAGCTGTATCCGATTAAACTGGAAGCCGACCCCAACATAGTTGGGAAAAGGCTAGGCAGATTGTTTATTGCGTGTGTCCTGGATATTAGCGCCAGAAGTTGATAGCTCAATGTAATCAAAACACTTATGTTTTTAATAGCTACACAAAATTCAGCGAACTTCTTACTTACACACTGATCTCATTGAAAACCGCATCAAAATAGCTAAAGAAATACCGCACGGCTCTCAAGAATTCACACAGAAAACATCTGTCAAAGATTTTTTCTACAAATCTTAATCCACGCTCATCAAAGATTGGAAAAAAGTCGAATGTATAAGATTTTGTTATAAAATTATAAAGCGTAACGTATCCAGCTGAGTATGTATCGAGTTTGATTGTGAAGTATGTGAGATGAATTAGGGTACCGTAGCAAAATGTGGAAGATGGTTTTGTTATTGAGAAGTCTAATGGCCGACTCCTATAATTTACGCATTGTTATTGGTTAAAATAAACATTCTTGTATCTTTACTAATAATGAAGCAAGCGATAAGGCCGCCCATTGTATGTTTTGTAGTGTTAAATATATTTATTTTCACTATGTATTTTCTGGTGTACAATAAAGTATATATAAATAAATAAATAAGCAAAGACCTCATAGCTTCGCAGAATAGATCCTTCCACATGGAAGTAGCTATCACAGCGAAAATTAGCTCACGAATCTATTTATATGCCCAGTTTAGCAATAAAAAGAGCTACCATTGGTAAGCAAAACAATTCGTTTCTGTTTATAGGAACCGAGCATAAATAAATAGATTAGTACCTAAAATCGATACGTAAAAGTTACTTACGTTACGAAACAGATATGGAGTGTAAATATTTTAAGTTTTTTTTCGATCTTTCCATGTACAAAATTAGATCATAAAATTAGTATTAATATTTCATAATTCTTTGTATCAATCAATCTACGAATGGTAACACCATTACGCGCGTAAGCTGATGCTCTATTCGTTTTTCTTTCATTTTAAATATTATGAAAATAGTTTTTATATCTCATTCATTATTACAATGGCAAATATATCTCATTACAATGTTTAAGATAATGTAATAAGTACTAACAAAATATGGACCTAATAATCTGAAATAAACAAATTTTATTTTATTTTTAGTTATTACACATGCACATGTCATCAACCTACGCTACAATACGTACCCCAGAATAACCGCTTTGGGTCGAAATCTGAAACAAAAAGAGGGCTACATTTTATTCATGTATTGATAAAATCAATCAACGAATGTACGGAACTTTCAGCACCAACAAAAAACAACAGCACACCCCTGATACATTTAAAAAAAAGGAATATAAAAAACTGCCTTTCGCGATTCGACCTGTGTTTAACCGCTGTCAAGGGTTGTCAATCATACCGTTTCGGCCCCGCCCGCCGACTCGCGTTTGACAGCCCTAGTCTGATATTATTTTACTTGTTTTTGATTTTGTTTCGTCTGTTGTTATTGTTTCTTGTTAATTAGGGCTTTATTGTTTTTGTTTAATAATACCTAAAACATTAATTTTACCAATACTTTGTAGCAATATTTATTATAACTTTAAATTAATGAAAACGGATTTGTTTGCCAGTTCTTCTCCATATTGGGCAACTAGCTATCTTTCTGACTAACCGACTACTTGACGATTCAAAAGTGCCTGGAATTGGTTTAATTGAAATAAATGCTTTGAGTTTAAGTTTTACAATTTTTTGAGCTATTTTTGATATGGCAAGTAATAGCGATGCCGATATTCTGCCAATATCATGACAAATAAAAAACAAGAGTGCGAAAAAGGAAACGATTGAGCTTTATATAACGTTAAAAATCTGTTATTTATACAGTTGAAGTCAAAGTACTTGGGATCATATTAAATGTAAGTTCAATTGACTTACCACGCCGCAATATTTTGCTGATAAGTGCAAAATGTTTAAATAGTGTCTGTCACCATTGTCTAAGATCAAGAGACTAAGAAACGTTTCTGACATTGGCAGATTTGTCAAAATCGGCATTATTGCCAAAGAGAAAAATTGAATGTAGGTAGCTCTTGGCAGGATTTGCAATGCAAAAACCTTCTGTCACCGAGTTGAATTAATTAATTAAGCCAATCTTTTTTTATCATTTCTAAACCATGTAATAATATCTACGACTATACCTTTAAAGGCTAATAAATTTAATGAAGTTCCTGATTCTACTACATTTTTAGATGATATTTCAATAATTCCTTGCCGCACTAATCACAATTAAAAAAAAAAAAAATATCATCTCAAAATATTCAACCACACTAGAGCATTGACATGAAACTGACAGCTGACAGATGGACAGACAAACCGATATTTATATACGGAGCATCACTTATTATTAAATCATCAATCAGAATTAAGTCCAGCTTGGAATCCATGTTTAATTACTGGTTACTGGTTATTGATTAATTTCCTTCATACATTATGGATCTTGAGGCTACTTTTTTGTAGCACAAGTCTAAAAAGGTGAGTATTATTTCATGGTTATAACTTATTTAATTATTGTAGCTAGTATTTCGATTTTTTCGGGAGGAGCTCGTGGCTAAGTAATAACAGCAGCATGGGTCGATTCATCAGGTTAAGCTACACTTGCCGGGGTTGGTCCGTGGATGGGAGACCATCTTTACATATTGAGACTCCTCCGTGCTTCGGAAAGCACGTTAAAGCGTTGGTCCCAGCTGTCATTTGTGGATCTTTGACAGTCGTTACGGATCGTCAGAAACCCGAAAGTCTGACAACCAGTCTTACCAATGGGTATCGTATTACCCAGTTACTGGGTTGTAGAGGTCAGATAGGCAGTCGCTCCATGTGAAATACTGGTATTCAGCTGCATCCGGTTGAACTGGAAGCCAATCCCAACATGGTTGGGAAAAGGCTAGGCAGATGATGAAGTATTTCGATTTTTATAACGTTAGTACAGTCATTGGATGAACCAATATTGATAGCTGTGTGTGCAGTGTTGCCAGGCAATTAAATTAGGATAAGGATTAAGGATAAATGTATATTGCAAAGAAAAAAAGCGGTCAAGTAAGAGTCCGACTCGCACACGAATGGTTCCGTACCGTAGCAAAAAAACGCCGAAAAAACACGTTTCTTTTATCGTTCCCGTTACTTTAATTTTTGTTGTTATTAAAATAGCCATAGTAGTTACACACTCTATTCACATTCGATAACATTTCAAGTAGGGTCCCGTTAGCACCCTTTGAGTACGGAATACTAAAGAGAAAAATACTGTGCACAAATGAAATGCACATTATAAAATACATATCCACAATAATAGGTAGGTACTAGCCAAAAGCCCAGAATTCAAGATAAATAAAAAAACGAGAAATGAAAACCAATTTCAATTTTATAACAAAAGTTTCCAGTGGTTATCAAGCACCACAATTTAGTCGAAATTTCACTTATTCCAATATTTTGATGTGTAGTTTGGCAGTAAATTTCGACTAATATTATGTAAAACTGAGCCTAAATTAGTCAAGTTTAGTTCAAACAAAAAAAACAGCAGATACGTAACGCCAGATTTCATCTACCACAAAAAAGTACTCTATGGATCAAATAAATCGATTTCTCAAGCACGGTTTTTGCACAACACTATCTATTGTGGCGCACTCGATAATCTTGATCCATTGAGTATCATTGAAGAGGGTTATTCGCTAACCAGTGTTCCGTAAATACGTGAAATAATCGGATTAATACAGGTAGATGTTGGGATGCATCAAAAATACCGCAAGCGTTTTTTTTGTTACACACTTTTTTTGGATTGTTTTTGTCACATGTTACACGGGTTAAAAGGTGAAAAAAAATGTTTTTGAAGTGTACCGAGTTTTGTGCGGTGTTTACCGTTTGATATAATCTCGTTAACAGGACGCTGAAACAATATAGATCCCCCTTCTTCTTCTTCCTGTCACTGGCACGACAGAATTTAAATCTTCTCGGCCCAAAACTTGGCCACTTCCACTGCGTCGCGTCGTCGGTGGCCGCGCAGAGGTCACTTCGAATGCATATTTTTCGACACAGAGGACAGGTGCAGCATGGTTTGCGACACAGCTTCACATACACACCCTTTTTTTTTGACGGTGGGAAATCATTATATGAGTTCACCCGCTCTGGGCGGAGCGGGAGGGCATGTCAGACTTTCACTGTCTAAAACTCACCCGTGTTTCTTCAGTTGCCTGTTGCCAAGGGCCCCGGTATCCTTTTCGGACTTTCCCGCAACCCCATACACACCCTGCTGCAGTTCCGTCGAGGTAGCCCCACTCTACCAGGTTTGAGTTACATCTTCCTATTTGGGTCCGGTTTCTTGATCTTCACGGCTCAAGTACAGTCAACCGCACGTCCGTGGTAACACTTTGACCCTTGAGCTAGCCTAGCGTAGTACGGAGCTTCAATAGAATAAAGGGTCCCGGAAACGAGCAATTGCAATTATCAATTTTTATGTGATTGATACACATTCATGCGCAAATTGGTCATCTACCAAATGCAATTGAAGCGATTGACAATAAGACCCTTAGGAAGCCAGTTTTTACTGGTTTTGTTGCCACTGACGTGGGGCCTACTGTAGGAACTATTCCTTGGTTGATTGACTGGAATTGACTAGAGCTGTAACTTGCTCGGCTTGAGATCATCTTCATGAGATGAGATGAGACGAACTGTGTGGTCGTATTAAGATAGTAATGTTCAATAATTAAAGTTTGATAGTGTATACTGCATAGCATACATATATGGCGCTCGTGGCTAAATAATAACAGCCACACAGTTCAATTGATGATTAAGCTATACAGTTATACTTGTTACGAAAACCTGCACTATGGAATCTTTGCGAGGCCACTTCGTCGGCGATAGCGTTTACGCCGTCAAATTAGCCGAATTGTGATCGAAGCTTATTTGAAATATCTAAGAATCATCGATTTGACGATGATGAAGTAATTCCAATGTTCCATATAAACGAATATAACCAAATGTTTCGCACAGGACAGCAGTCGTTGACCCAAATCTCCATAAACCAGGAGAATGTAAAAGCTCCTAGTCGATACGAGCATCGAGTATTCAATGAATATCGTTGGCCACATGTAAAACAATCTTCCATATTGGCCGTAAGTTATTCAAAGCTGTACCAGTTTCAACTTTCTTGTGTTTTATTTGCTCATCGAGTTGCGATACTCTTTGTGTGGTGTAAGTTATAAGAGAGGGATGTATGGGTTTTTACCAGGAGTGATGCTTGCAGGTCATCTGGTACACACGGCTAACAAGCTATACATTTCGAGTTTATGCTGATCTCGCATTGTATAGGATTTCCGTGCAATGCGAGGTCAGCCTAAACTGGCAATGTATAGCTTGATGTGTAGCCGTGTGTACAAGTGCATAATGAGAGAATCAAAATATTATTAACTATTCGTGTAACATAACATCGCATATTTATTTAGTGCGCTAGAATAAGCATTTTTACCTTATGTATGGATGCATCTATCTTAATATCCTTTTCTCAAACATGCTTGGAAATTCTAGCATTATTTTGACAACCTTCTTCGAGACAAATCAAAATTGCTGTACTGGTAAAAAACAATTGACGATGCGGCCAGCAAAGTTACTATGAAAATCCATATCTGGCGTGTTTAGCGGCCAAATAAATTACTATGAAAACTCATATCTGTCGTGTTATTTAAAAATGGAACGAACTTTTTACTTCAACACACGGCAACCAAGGAGGTAACTTATCAAAGATTTTACTTAAATTTCGAATGGGCTTGCAAATAGAACAAAGAAGAAACAAATGAACATATTGGCGCATGAAAAATTACAGTTGTTCGTCATTGATTCTGGAATTTCTATTTAATTTACTCAGTTTGAATTTCCGCGCGTTGTTTGAGAAAAGTACTATACAAGCCTTGGCCGCAATCAGGAATTGATGAACTTACGCAATTTTCACGATCGTCCATCAATTCCCTTATTGCTGGCCGCGACAGTAATGTACTATACTTATATATAATACAAGCTGATGGCCGCGACTTCGCCCGCGTGGGTGTCAGTTAATATATACTAAAACCTTACTCGAGAACCACTCTATTCATTGGTGAAAACAGCATGAAAATCGATGCAGTAGTTTTTGAGTTTATCGCCTACAGGACGGTAGACAGACGCGGCGGAGGACTTTGTTTTATAATATGTAAGGATAAAAATACTAATATTCGCAGGATGGCTGGATGTGAGTTGCCGAGAATCAAATGAATGGCGTGCAATTGGAGAGACCTGCTTTAATTATATATAGCAAGAGAATATATAATAGGTAGTGCATTGGAGACTCATTTATTAAAGGAACACAAAAACCATAAAAATTTCAAAGGAAGCAGTACATTTTCGTTTAAAATCCGTAAAGCGAAACTAGAAATACTTCATCCGCTCCGGTTTTTCACTTGCACCACGATATAAAGGGGATGTCAGAATATACGTCAAACGTCATCGGCCTGGAAGACGGCTCTTCGGTTTTGATACAGCCGTGTCTTATAAATATTATATCCATGTGCCCTGGACCTTATATCGACAACATTGCCATTTGAATTTAAACTTTGTTTGACGTATATTACAGTGGGTATTTGAATGGAAGTGAAAGGTTCTCAAGGGTGAGTTATCTACCACTTTGGCAAGATGAGCAACCAATTATAAGTCAAGTTTGATATTACTCTTTAGAATTGTGATTTCTTTCAATTCTTTTTGTATCGGTTTGACGAGCGAAGTGGTTATTTATAATTAAAATGGCGATTTCTGATCTTCTTGTGATACGATTTTTAATTTTGTGTCGATCAAAAGGATTATATGATTCTAATTTAGGATTCAATTTTATGTGAAGGTTAGGGTTTGCATAGCTGTGAGATTCTTGTTAATTGAACAAGTATCTTTGAAGCTTTGGGATAAGTTGCAGATTCTTTATCAATGAGTCATCAAAACAAATAATAAACTTCTCATTTCATATTGTGATCATCTAAGATCGAAATTATCAATGAAAGTTTCTATAAAGCCTATAATTTCTTTCAGTTTATGTAACATGTTCATCGGTGATATCATCAGAACAGCTCTGGCAGATGCAAGTCACCAAGAGAATTCTCTAAGTAATTTAGTGCGATGCTTGAAAGAGGTGGGTGGTCTATGGTTGGACGAGACCACACATTTTGCGTAGGCATTGATTAATTCTGAAGAGGTAAAAATGAGATTCTCTTGAAAATAACTGATGAACTAAAGGAAGGATCACGAGGTTCAATAATCTGTTTGCAAAGCTTAACGACAAAGGTGGTCTATGAATAAATCTATAAAAAAGTTCATACAAAAAAAAAAATCAACAGACTTGAAAAGTGAAAAGTCATCTTTGCTTTTCAATTTTCGTTTTTTGCCACTGACATCCGAAATAAAAGTTGTTTTTCACTTTCTTTGTATTTTTTTTTTAGAAATTGGTTGTATTTTTTTTTTGCAAAGGTTTTATTTTTCACTTTTTAGTTGTGGTCCTTCTCCACACAAATTATTTATTATTTTTACACTATCTTTTGTGCAAATAACAGTGACCGAGTAACTTAAAACATCGTCCACAAATACTAAGTGGGAAAAACGGATACGTAATATTGAAACTAACTTAAAAACTAAGCAAGCAAAGTTAATAAAATTTATATGGGACCAACTCTGAAGCATGACCTACCAAACAAAAAAGAATCATCACAATCGATTCTTAATAATTGGCGGAGTAATCGCGTAACAAAAAAAGAAACACACGAATTGAGAACCTTCTCCTTTTTGAAGAAGTCGGTAAAAATTAAAATAATTATAATTCACTAACTCCCGCCCGTGGCTTCGCCCGCGTGGTATGTCGATAAAAAGCCTATGTCCTTTCTCAGGCTCTAGACTATCTGTGTAAATTTCATTTAAATCGGTTCAGTAGTTTTGGCGTGAAAGCGCAACAGACAGACAGAGTTACTGTCGTATTTATAATATTAAGTAAGTAAGGATTAATTTGAAAATACAAAAACATCTTTGAATAAAATAAATGCTACAAACTCTCACGATATACGACGATCCAGTACCAATACAATCATCTTAAACATCGATTCAAGAATACTTAATCAAACGATCCCATTCAGAGTCAATTCCACCATGAAAGAACAAAAAAATACACCATTATTAGTCATGTATTTTCCAAATGACAATAATACTGCTACCATAAAAGATCAAGCCAATAAAAATCAATACAAACTCCGAACTGGCCAGAACTCCCTGGTCGATTGTCTATGGATGTTGTACGGGAAGTGGTCAGCTACTTACGGCCCGATACGTCTTGTAAATATGGGTATGAGCAAAAAGATTATCCGTGATTGTTTATTGTATTGAATCGTTTATGTACGGTCAGAAAGACGGTTATAAAATTTCCAAAACTAATTTAAAAACTTTAAAGGGCTTTATGACAATGTTTTATTAATACTATTTCAAAGTATTGCTAGAAGCTGACTTCTCAGTGATGTCACGATTTTGTGGTTTTCATTATGTGGTAGAATTATATTTTTTAAAGAAGCGACTGCTGTGCAGTTTTCATTCTTAACTTTAATTTTGGAGGACTTGGTTTTCGTGAGTTAATTTGGACATTGTTGTAAGTCTGGAAATACAATATTTCAGATGTTTATCAATACTTGGATGAGAGCAGTGGTGGCCCAGTAGTAACGGCCGCGAATTACGAGTTGTAGGTCGTGGGTTCGAACCCTGACAGGCGCTTTACTTTGCATAAATTTTTGCATCACCACTGCTCTCAAAACGGAGAAGGAAAACATCGTGAGGAAACCGGCATGTCCTAGAACCAAAGATTCGAAGACATGTGACATCTACCAACTCGCAATGGGCCCGCGAGGTGGATTACGGCCCACTCCCTCTTACCGAGAGGAGGTCTGTGTCCCAGCAATGGGAACATTAAGGCAGATTATGCATGAACACTTGATTTTCATCCACCAACTACAAGGAAAATCTTATGGTAATTTTGTACTGAACATTTAAAAGATAGGCAGAAATCAGTTTCAGCCAGCGGTCAATTTCCTTTTCTTCTGTATAAAACATAATCTGTCATCTGTATCCATCTTTAACATGCATTAAACACTTAAAATTCTAACTTATCTACGATTTTAAATGCGAAAGTGAGTTTGTTTGTTACGCATTCACGCTAAAACGACTCAACCGATTTGGATTAAATTTAGCACATGTGTAGACCATGACCTGGAATAAGACATAGGATACTTTTATCTCGATAAACCCACAGGATCACGACTTATGCGGATGAAACCATGAGGCGCAACTGGTAAATAATAAGTTAAGCTGTATTGTTTTGCTGACCATACTGAAAACGGTAGGCAAATGAGTTGTGCGAGTGCCGATACCTGCGGTAGAGAACTTATTTTCATATTTGTCCCTCTACATTATTTATTACATTTGCCTTAGGGCTGCCCTTGAAACCATCAATTTTATCTTTTTAACCGACTTCAAAAAAAGTAGGAGGTTATCAATTCGTCTGTATTTTATATATTTTTTCATGTTTGTTACCTCAGAAAACCCTTGTGGTCCCATAATTTTTTTATTAACTTTGCTTGCGTAGTTTTTGAGTTAGCTTCAATAATTACGAATTTTTTTTCTTACTTACATAGTCCATACAGACGTCTTATTTGATACAGTCACTGTTATTTACATAGCAGGTAGTGGTATTAGAATTTATGTGGGGTAGGTATCACAACTTAAACGATTATTCCTTTACATTTAAATTTGAGGAAATTAGTTATTAATATAATCCTGGTGGGGATTTAATGACCTACATCCGTCAAGGGGGTGATTCTACATCTCATAAACAACTTTTGCTATGAGATACATACATGTATAAGATTCGTAAAAATAAACCTTACGACGTGAATCGAAGTAGTCTGTCTTCTGTTACATAGGAACTTTCGAATCGAATATAAATGATTTAAGTTGTTTATTATGACGGTTAGAATCACCCCCTTGATGGATGCAGGTTCCTAAATCGCCATCCTGTGTAATGAGTTCCAATAAAAAAGTTTAATAATTTCATATACATAAATAATTATATTATTAATAAATCTTCTGCAGTACCTATTAACATGGCATCGAGTTATAGAAAAAGTTCAGTTTTGTATAACGACCTCTCAGACTGACACACAGGTATGAGCGACAGTCTCTTACAACTGGTCCTTACATGGTTTCTGAGGATCATCCATCATAATGAATAATAACAGCATATTTACTTTATTACCGTCCAAAATTTTAAGTAAAGGACATTGAAGAACCGATAGACAATTAAGATAACATTTTATGAGCCCCGTTTGAGGCAACCATGGGGCTTGACGTGACCACGCGTATTGTTCATATTTTTTAGTTTGCCGATTGTCCCATAAGCATGGTATTTAAATTAGGACCGAGCATTGTGCAAGGAATACATCGCCGATGTTTGCGCTGATCTTAGGGTGAGGTTATGTTAGAGGTAGTTAGTATTAGAGTTAGTGAACGAAAAATAATAACTAGATCTAAAGTTGATTTTAAAGTTATACAAAATTATAATTATGTAACAAATATTATGTTTGTGATCGAATCAGAAATAAAGAGATCCGCAGGAGAACCAAGGTAACCGACATAGCCCGAAGAGTGGCAGTGGGCAGGGCACATTGCTGGAAGAACAGATGGCCGATGTGGACGAAAATTTCTGGAGTGGCGATCGCGTACAAGAAGACGTAGCGTTGGAAGGCATCCCACAACGTGGGCCGATGATGGTGAAGCTCGGTCGAAGTGGCGGTGCTTGGGAGAGGCCTATGCCCAGCAGTGGACGTCTTTCGGCTGAAATGATGATGATAATAAACAAATGTTTTCAAAACGCAGGTACCAATACACATCAATTGAAAATGAAAGAAAGCAAGTATCGCAATTCATTTTTCTTAGATAATGGGACAAATTTTTGATCATTTACAGTTTCAAACCAGAAATAAGGAAATAGTTAATTAAAATATTGTGGAAAAGATTGAAAGCGATTAGCATGTATCAAAATAATAACTCTGATAAAAAGAATTTGTCTTTCTCCCGGCTATTATCCCAATTTATTTGGGGTCTGCAATCCTAGTACTTCTGCGCCACAACATACGGTTATTAATATATACGGTTGTTGTTCGTATCTTTTGTAGTGTTAAAAAAAAAATTGTCTGAAAAAAAAAAATTTTTGTTAATTATTACTTTAGGCGTATGAGGAACAGGGTGTTAAGTTCACTCATCCACCATAGAAAAGGGAGGATCCTCCTACCAGACGGGTGTTGTGTCTGGCGGGCAACTGCCTAATGATTGATGTCGGGTTCTTGTATATATGTCCATTGCACGGTAAACTTTAATTGCGCGATGCAGGATTTATGTGACATCAGGATTTTTGTGTGACGTCAGGTCTTTGTTGCGTAGTTCGCATGTGGCGATGTAGATACCGCCACACTACTATAGATTTGCAACTATAGATTGCAAAGCATTCTATTTGGAATCTATATGTAACTCTCATCTCTAGCTTAGATCAAGAAATTGAGAAATTAAAAAATGTTATTTACAGCAGTATCTGTTTTAGTTTGTATATTTCAATGCTAATACAAGCTATCTAGAAAATTATTCCGCAGAGTGTCCGCACCACAGGATCTTGAATAATTATCCTATTATGTATCGCATTATAAGTAGATAGCTCTATTTGTGCAGTACGCTAAATCTTTGTTTTTCTTGAAGATAATCATTTTTATGTGAGTAATATCAATAGGTATCTGAGAATTTTGCCAAAACAAAATTGTACCATAAATCAATTAAGAGAGAACAAATAAGCTTGTTCATTCATCTTTGAGAAAAAAATCTGCCTAGCCTTTTCCCAACTATGTTAGGATCGGCTTCCTGTCTAACCGGATGCAGCTGAATACCAGTATTTTACATGGAGCAACTACCTATCTGATCTCCACAACCCAGTAACTGGGCAATACGATACCCCTTGGTAAGTCTCATCTCCATTCATCTTTGACAAAAAGGTAAGAATATTGACATGAATTTTAACATTAATACCAACACATAAACCTTAATATTACGCTTGTAGTCCCCGAAGGGTTTCACATTTCCACATTTCGCCAGTTGTGTTCAAGTCCCATAAAATAGGGAGCGAGCCTATTGTCATCAACCGGATACAAACCCAGACTTCGGTATGTTACTGATGGACAAACCCAACAACACTTTGCCCGACCTGGGAATCTAACCCAGGACCTCTTGCGGCCACTAGACCAACGAGACATTGATACTACTAGAGATATAATACGGCAGTGACCAGACTTAAAACCAGCATTAATAGTTGCATGGCTAAAATTGGGCATCCAATGAAGATGGTCAGAGACAATTTGCCCTAGTGCCTAGCTTGGTTTGACAGAATGCTGATCGCACTATATGTAGGTTATGCCAAGTCAGGAGGTCATCTTCTTGACTTGATGTCAGTGGTTACAATATTGGTGAGTGGTGTTCTAGTTTGCGCAAAAAGCCACCCTACCAAATTTAGTATCTTTATTTTTGTAAAACTTTTGATAGTCAGTAAGTACTCAATCTTGGGCTATATAGGTAGACCACCCAAGTCTTCGACTTGTCTTTGTGGAAGGAAAAGATGTTATTTCCTGTTAAAAATCTTCAATGACGTAGTTGGCGTACCGAATTGTTAATTTATCTTTTTTTTTATTATGATGTGTTGTGTATGAATGTTTGTCTGAAATGTTTGAACTGGGATTTTTTCAGGTTTGTACAGTAGAAGTCCGGGTCCTGTCCGGTTATCTTTCGAAGCGTACACCTCAAATATGTCCAAGAATATTTTAGGAAAAATTCTGTTGTTCGCCAATTTACATCAAAGACCCAATGTAGGTACCATCGCTTTTTACAACAACGAAAAAATGAACAGACACACAGTGGTACACAACCTTTTCTTACCGCAAAAAAGTTTTCCGTGGGCCAACCGGGCATTTTTCCCTCCGCTGTACAAACGAACCGCAGCGTTTAAAATACAGAAAAAAAAAGTTGTCGGCACTCGCCTCGACCGACAAAAGAGGATTTTTTATTTTATATTCCAAATATTAAAGGACATCGTTAGCGGTTAGCATTTGTTAAATATCTGAAATATTTTCGTGAGCTTTTAGGGCTTGAGTTTGTTTTTTTTTTGCAACGGCACGCGAGCGAGTTGTCTTGTTTAAGTGGGGTGTTTAAAAAATAAAGTTTTTTTTTTCGCCCGGCGGTTATTGTTTTGCGAGAGTTGCAACCTTTCACCGCAAAGGGTGTTATAAGTTCTTGAAAGGAAAGTTTTTAATATTTTTTTATCCAGATGCTCGGACGCTTTCTCGCTCTGTGCGGTTGAAGATTTGTTCTATTTCTGTTGTCTTGCATTTGTGGTTAATTTTTTGTTTTTTGGTATTATTTTTATTTAATCATGTGATGGTTTCCACCAACATACTTTGTCTCTTCCCACGGGAGTGACGAAAGGATCTTATCAAAAGGATAATCACTTAGCTTATTGCTATTCGAATTGAGCAAGTCTGCCTGAAAGCTAATATCACCGAGGAAAAAACGTTTCTTTCGAATATTCAGTGATAGACATACCGTAACTTATTCTAGTCTCAAAACTGTAGATGATAAAGAGTTCGCCAGTATTTCTAAACGCTCCTTCAAAACATCCATCACTATGACGTTTATTTCTCTAACAAACTGTTTTTAAAAACACGACATTCCCCCCTTTTCTATCATAATTAACTACTCGAAATTTCACAAAATTTAAATCAATTAACCCCAAACTACTACCAAACGAAAACGCTTTAATATTAACACTAGTACCTCTGAAATTCAATGAACTATATCCACATTCCCGATTGAGCCCCCGGGGCGTGTCGGGCACGTGCAAGTGTCATGCAATATGTTGACAATTGCACCTTGACTTGCCAACAGGTGGTGGTGTTCGATCAGGCGAGTTCAGAGGGGTATCTACTGGAGTGGGTACTTGCTCTAGTAACTGTTGCAAGAGAAGTAGAATGGTCATCCTGAGTATGGGAAGATAGACATTTTCTGTAGCAATAAGGGTTTATTTGGATATTATAATATGGCTTTATGTTGCTATCAATCTAATGTCAATCACTGGAGTGGGTACTCGCTCTAGTAACTGTTGCAAGCAGAGATATATCTGTGGTCGCAAGAGAGATTGAATCATACAGAGTTTCTGTGATATGATTTTATGTAGATCAATGCAATAATACCTTATAGTATTGAAGGTAAGGTATTGGAATGCTAATCCTATAAAACGGTTGAACGGATTTAGATGAAATTTGGCACATGGATAGACCATAACCTAGAATAGGACATAGAATACTTTTTATCCCGATATTCCAACGGGATCGAGACTTACGCGGGTGAAACCGTGGGGCGCAGCAAGTTGCTCTAAATTTTTTACGGTTCCTCTATATTGTCTAGCATTGATTTTTCAATAACGACCTTGAACTCTAAAAGGCCTCCAAAATATCTGAAGCAGTGGACCGATCATCATCATCTGCCTAGCCTTTTCCCAACTATGTTGGGGTCGGCAGTGGACCGATACTGACAATAAATAAATTGGTCCTGAATGGCAGTTTTCGAGAAGAGGAACAAATCACGTGCGTATTACTTTAGAATCGCTAAAACTTTCGCGTCTCTCATTGACAACACTCGGCGAATGAAATATATACCTTCTTACCCACATTCTTTTTCTTTTTTACGTTCTTATCTCATACGAATATCAAGCAACTAACCTCGTTTGAACACAGCACAATGCATACCATCTAATTCTCGGAGGAGCGTCTATGCAACGACATTAGACATTACGTTACAACTTAGTTCAACTGGTACCTGATTTGTTCACACTTAAACATTATTCGAATGGCTTTTGTCACTTTCTGAATTTGACTTGGGATATTCGAGAGTGGAGAATTTATTTTGGGAGATATTCAGTATAAAGATTCATAACTATATATTATAAAACAAAGTCCTCCGCCGCGTCTGTCAGTCTGTTCGTGATAAACTCAAAACTACTTCACCAAGTTTCATGCTGTTTTCACCAATGGATAGAGTGGTTCTCAAGGAAGGTTTAAGTATATAATTTGTCAAGCGGGCGAAGCCGCGGGCATCAGCTAGTTTGGTATAAATTTTGTTTACTTTTGATTTAAAATAGGATAGGTTCATCAAACATTGGATGCAAAGAAATGGTTGTTTTTATTATACTTCTTATTATTATTTATTTATTTATTTAATAGTTTAAGCACACAAATGTACAGAGGTGGACTTAATACCACTACCAGAGGGCCAATTCTCTTACTTATGTTCGCATTCAAGTCGCAATCTGTCAAACTTGTCAAAAATGTTGGTAAATTGATGGTTTTTTGACAGATTACGAAAGCGATGCGAATGTGAATGTTCTAGGGAATTGCCCCGCTGGTCTGTTACTGGCCTACAACGTCCACACGTTCACAAAAATATAAAATATACTGACGAAATTAAAATAAAATAAAGAAAAAAAAACCCATTGAAACTAATAAATGATGATTACAGTCATCAGTACAAAAATAAAACTATGGACGTTATATCAACTAATGTACTCCTAATCTCTCCTACAACTGCAAAAACCAATTGAAGTCAGTTAAAAATAAACCAAACCACACATGCACACCTAAAAATACATCCCAATCTTCAGTCTCCGATCTTGAAAAAGCATAATCCAGAAATATGTCGCTTAGATAACATGTCATTACGCTCTTTACGCTCGGCTAGCGTAGCGCGCGTAATTTTTATCGTTCTGCTCACATCTGAAACTTCAGGATTAATGATCCAGCGCGTCTAGTCATACGGTTCCGCCGAATGCCGTAAAAACGCTATGCGCAATTCAGTTTTGTTCAAGGAATACGATTTTTGGAGACGGTATTTTTTCGTGTGGTTGAGGGTGCTAATAATTCACGTTAGCAGGGGCAATGACATAGTATAGCAGTGTATAACAATATTTATTAAGTAAGTAGCAAGGTGATCAAAATTGTTGAAGAAAACGTCCGTTGTCCGTTGACCTGAGGTTTGTCAGGCTCTAAGTAACACAACGTTTAAGAAAGTGCTTGATGGGATTCTTTCTATTTGTCCAATAAGGGCTGATGATGCTGCTTTGATTTCAGAGAACGGTTTACTTCAATAATGGATTTGGCTGTGTATACGGCGGGTATTTTGGTCATATTTTTATATCTATTCCTATTTCAAACTTATCCATTATAACAGAACTTGTCGTGAAAAAAAAGATGAAGACCCATATCTCTCCAGCCGTAGGTTTATTGGAATTTCAGACGAAACATGCAACACAGTTCTACTCTTCTATCTTCTTGTAATTTTTACCTTTATGTTGTTTACTTTAGCTGTTTGTATAAAAATTTACCCTTTTTGTGCTGGTGTGTCATTACTGAATAAGTGCTATTCTATTCGTCTTTAGATGCCACATCCAACGATCTCTCTCAGATTCATGTCATCCGACCTTTAATTGCTCTCATCCTGATACGGCTGGTATATCGAGCGAGAAAATGGGTTTTTCGCTGTGGTAAACGGCAGCAACTTTGTACTACGGCACATTATCGGATTTGCTAGCAGCTCTGGGCGATTGCATGTAAACTTGTCGTGAATTGGTGCTGTGACATAGTTGTCTGATGTGATTTGGATTTGAATATGTATCTTGGTTTTTAATGGTTTTGTTAGTGTTTTGAGCATCATTTACACTGTCTATATCGTTACTTACACCATGTTTATATGAATAGACATACTTAAATTAATTATCTTTGTCTCAAGAGTTAAATGGCAGGTATTACCATTTACTACCTTTATAGCATATTTTTAGCATTTTCCCGGCAGTTTCATTGCGTTAACTTTAGTTTGTTATTAGACAGCTAATTTGTGCTCACACTTTTGACACACTTAATATTCAGCAATTTTATGAAGTCTTGGGCTCAATTACCGGGTCGAGTAAAGTATTATTGGGTTTTTCGGAATCTAGATTTGTGACCCACTAACGGCAAAAGGCTCGCCCCAAATTATAAGAGACTTAAACATAACTGGCGAAAGTAGGTGTACTATAGGTACACCTCTGCCTAACTCTTCAGGAAATACAGGCGTGACGTTATGTTATATAACCAACATCTTTTAAATATTTTATTAATATTAAAGTCTCTAATCTTACACTACCCTGTGCAAATACGAAACAGCCTGCAGCAACTCATCTGAACATATAGACGAGCATATCGAACAAAACCTTTAAAAAAACACTGCTATTAAATGTTCATTAAGCTGCGACAACAAATTTACAAATAAATTACCATCAAGCAATAATCACTCTTAAACTCAAAGAAATAGAATTCAAGTAAACTGCGTTAGCAACTTCGTCACTTACTTTACATAAATGATGAAGTTATTTGCAGTTTGTTTGGAGAAAATTCAACCTTATAGTGAGGTGGGAATTGTGAAAGTGGTGGTATATTTATTGGTGTAATGAAAGCCACAATTGAACGAAACGTAACTAATGATTTCGAAGTGAACCGATTTGGATTAATGAATTAAATACACTTGTATGCCTGTGTTTACGTCTGGATAAAAATGTCTGAAGCACCTACATATAATAACGTCATTGGAGTTAATATAAAGTAGTTGGAAGGTCAATTGAGTGTTGAAAATCAAACAAATGAGACACTTTTATATTTCTGCATCACAAATATAAAAGCATTGTGGACAGTGTTGTGTAAAGAGGTCTTTTAATGACGGTATTGGCTGGGATAATTAATAAATTAGATTACAGCATTACAACATTAAATATAATCTTAAATTATATCATAGCCTTTAGAGTTATAGGAATAGAATCGCAGGGGCCCTATGAGTGGGCACGCCACAATAGCGGCGATAAGTCCCCTCTTTGAGGAGTGGATAGAGAGGCGCCACGGCGTCCTCACCTTCCGCCTGACACAGGTCCTCACCGGACATGGCAGCTTCGGGAGGTACCTGTGTAGGATTAGGCGGGAGGAAACGCCCGGGTGTCACCACTGTGTGGATCGCCCGGAGGACACGGTGGAGCATACGGTTGAGGTGTGCCCTGCTTGGGCGGAGCACCGCCGTGTCCTCGCGGAGGCGATTGGCGGCGGTGACCTCTCGCGTCCGGCCCTGGTTCAGGCCATGGTACGGAGCGAGAGGGCATGGGAAGCCGTCACCTCCTTCTGCGAAGCAGTAATGCTCGCGAAGGAGGAGGCGGAACGCGTGAGGGAAAGGCAAAGTTTGCGCCCTCACGCCCCTAACCGCCGCCGTTGGAGACGCCCTGGGCGTCGGGAATCCCAGGCGGATTTCCGGCCACCATAGGCGCGGGCTTGCGGACGGCGAGCAACGGGCAGCTCGCCGTCCGATAAGGACCAGGCCCGGGTCGATGGCGCGTCGTGTTCCACGCGCGCCTCAAAGAGATGTCAGCAAAAATGACGGGGTCCAATAGGACCGATGCCTGCCAGGGTTGCGGGAAAGTCCGAAAGGGATACCGGGACCTTGGCAACAGGCAAATGAAGGAACACGGGTGGGTTTTAGTCAGTAAAAGTCTGACACGCCCTTCCGCTCCGCCCAGAGCGGGAGAAGTCATTGGATGATTTCCCACCCTCAAAAAAAAAAAAAAAAAAAAAAAAAAAGGGGCCCTATGAGACTTATTTTAAATTATACAATACTAAAAACATTCTGAAGTGTATCGGAAATGTGAGGGTGTGAAACTGCGCCCTATATTGTAGTACTTCACAATATTTGATTTCAAATTTTTATATTTTTGCTTTTCACACTACTTGAAATTCACATATAGGTGACATAAAGTTTACTCCCAAAATCATCCATATAAATTAATACAGTACCATTGCAATGTCTCAGCAAATTAAACCTCAAATCTTCTCAAATCGGTAGAACGAGAAATGTAAGATTAATGAACCTATTTTATCCGCACATTAGCATCGAACCGAAAATATTTTAGGGCAATTAAAATATGGTCTGTTTTTTGTTGCAAAAGGGACAAAAAATCACGCGTGACGCCTCAGGAGAGGGGTGGGCAGGATAGCAAGCGTGCATATCTAAATAATTATATGGCGTCAACGGATAATGATTGAAAGGTCTTCAGATGTGGCCAGAGTAGTCTCAGAGACAGAGATTTTGTTATTTCATGGTGAGAAAGAAGTTTTTGATTTCATTTGAATAATGTATGTAAATAATTAAACATTGATGCCTCTTATGTGAATGTGAATAATTATATTGTTTAGTTTCATAGATTGTATTCAATTGCTTTAAACTATTTTCGCTTGTGGGAAGCCTATGGCGGGCAGTGGAGGTCTTTCGGCGTCTTTAGACAATGACGATAATCTTTTTGTTTTCGAGTCAATGTTACTTTTTCAAACAGTTCGACCCAGTAGGTGGCCACGTCAATAGCGGCGTCAGTGGCATTAGTTAGATCCTCAAAAATGCAGGTGCAAATGATGATACTTTATCTTCATTTATATTTTAGGATTTTGTGTTTATTACATAATGGCAAAAATTTACACAAAAATTTGACAGTTCAGAAAGTATTACATCATAAGATCAACATCTTATAATATAGTTGAGTTGCAAAATGTGTTCAGATTTTTGTAACTGAGCATTCTTCTAAGTAATTTTTTATCTCATAATTCAATCAATTTACATAACCGAAACGGCTTCCATACATCTTTACTTTTTGCTTTAAATTACGCAAAAACCAGTAGCAATATCACAAGAAACCAGTCTAATAAAACATTCATACGAACATACGGTAATAATCTTGTGAAAAAATCAAAATTCATGCAATAATAATAATAGTGCTGTATCTACACACGTACGACCAGACTATTACACGGTACATAATATTCTAAAACAAGACACTGTCCACTTTCTTGTTCCGAGAAAATACATAGTCGCGCGCGCACTTCATTGGAATCGATCGGGCGTAACGTTTCCTATCTCTCTCACACTCATACTGTCAAACGGAGAAGCTAAAGGAGCGAGGAGCACAGATATAAATCCTACCGATCTATAAGCCACGCCCCACAATCGATCTGATAAATGAAAAACCCGTTTGAGTGTGCGGGCGCAATGATTTGAATCTCGTCATGACTTGATGTTCGTTTCGCGATTACTCGTGCGCTTCGTTGCTTTGTATTTAAAATTATCTTTATTACCCCATCCGTGGGAGTCTTAAATCTCGCATTTAAATGTTTATTACAACATGACTCATAATTATGTACGTTTTAAATGTTCAAACGTGAATCTCTCTGATCCTAGGCAGTGTGAGGTCAATGTTGGTTCGTTGACATGCTTATTGGGCTATTTTTGCTATTTTGTTCGCTTTTCCCAAGTCTTAGTAGGCGAATGAGTCATTTTTTGTTGCACGAAATTATGGAAATGATCATATTTTAGATTTCGCGATGCACGAACAGGAGTCTGTAGGTACCGTAGCTATTTCATTTCCACAAAAATCACGTAGATTTTTTCCTCCTAAGTAATAATGATTTTAAATTCCTTTCCTTTATCGTTCATCACATTTTCTTCAAAACCATTACCCACTTCTTGCCATTTATCATTCTTTTTATGTTTTTTTTTTATCCACAGAGCTATTCAGGAAAAAACTGAAAATTTTTTCTTTTTAGATAATCTTGTTAATAGTTGTAAACATTATCTTTCTGTTTACGCATTGTGTTCTACATATTTTGAGATATCATTACCTATTATTTAGCTCGTAGACCCTAGGTAATCAGAACACTACAACTAGCACTGAAATCAAATAAACTAACACCTGTAAACATAACTTTACGCTACTCTACGATAGATGGCGCTGCTAACCTTAAAACTCCGCAATCCACTCTCGCGCGCCGCACACTAACTCCATCTCTTGTCAAGCTTTAGAAACTGACACCACTATCTTTGACCAATTTGATCAGAGCTCTGATCTGTGAAAGTTTTTATGGAAAGAGGGTTTATCTATGTTTGGTCATCAATAATTCGATTTTAATAGCAGCTGAAGAGGTTTGATACATTCGTACTGTCTGCACAATTACTTTTACCTCGAATGATTGCTTGAATGATGTCTGATAATTCGTATGAAGCATGCGCAGCCTGATTGCCTTATTTCTTATAGCATATTTTATTGATGTTCCCTTTAAAGATATTTATTACTTGGAGATGTGTCGTATTTCTACGTCTATCATCGGGTGTGTGGTTTCTACGTGTACCTATCATTTATGGCTGAATCCGGTTGATTTTTATGAATGTTCATCAGTCAGCCTTTCTTTTTCTAAAATTGCAAAGATACGGGCAATTAAAAATAAGCTGTGGGTGCATCAATTCTTTGGTAAAAATACATTTCTTTAGATTTGCTGTTACTAATGGTGCTTCAGCTGTCATTGGTAATAGACAGATGTCTTTGTTTTTTGTGTTAATGGCTATTTATTTTTGGCATTTCATCTTTCTTATAGAGTAGGTATTGTGCTCTAATTTGCGAAGTTTTTGAGGGCAGAATGATCTAGTCATTAATTCTCGTCATTACCGATAGGTCAAGTCTGTTAGCCTGAGATTGTCATATTACGGCAATTTCTGACTTGTGAAAGTAAATAAAATCCTTTCAATTTTAAGACTGATGTTGATGCAGGTCTTATTAAGCACTGAAATTAAAAAATATGATTATAATAGCTTCAGCGTGTCTGCGTGTTTCAAGCATGCAGGATTAATGCTGCTATTTGTGCTTTTCCGGGCAAAGTGCTGAATTATTGGGTTATGAAAGTTATGGATGATAGTCAGCAAGAATTGAAATCTTGTGAGCACGATTTTAATATAATTTTGTGGGAAATAAGCTAAGTAATCTAAGGTTTGTCTAATTTATTACACAGGGTGGCAGGGACATCGACGTGCAACCTGGTAACCATGAATTCAGTGCATGACCCTGGAAACCATAGCCGGTTATAAAAAAAAAAATGTTGTTCCATACATTTTGACCACGTAGGTGACCACTTTTTATGAAACAACTTATTTTTTCTTTGAATACCGACGAAAACTTTCTACGCTAGGGGATCTAGAAATAGGTATTTGCTAAATTCATGGTTACAGTTTGCGAGTTGTTGTATGCCATCCTGTATTGTTTTTCGCCTATACAGTAATTGTTGATTAAATTATGTAGAAAGAAAGAAAAATGCGTTTATTAGCAATATAGCAAAAGAAATCACCATATAACAAAAAACAATACTTTTAATGCCATACTGTCAAGTGACAACACAAGATCACCATCTGACGCTCATTTTCAGCTGTAGCCCACAAGTGTCATACACTAGAATAATAAACACATAGGGAAGCGCATGTGCCCGTTTAAATCAATTAACAGAATAAATTTAAAATAGCTCATACGAACACAAATAAAATGTAGACGCACACGCTCAGACGGATAATTCCCGTATTTATAAGAGTATTTGCATATTCTAATCTAATCTCGGGGTCAATCTGTCAAGAATACCTTTAATTTCCTCACATTTTTTGTAATATTGATTGTCATTAAAATGAGATTGCAACTAGATTTTAAGCATTTTTAACTACGGGAATGGCCCTCTATGTGTATGCGTATAGATAGTTAAGTCAATAAAGTAACTAAGCAGTATTGAGTTATTGCACTTATGTTCACCTTGATTATTAAAGTTATAACACAGATTAATTTTAATAAGATCGATACCAGTATGACGAAAGATGGCACAAGTTGTTGTTGTTCAAACAATAAAACACACAAATCCGAAATCCGAATGACCGTAAAGCTACATCCATATTTAGTAGGCAGGTACTCAAATAATCTAAAAAGGATCACACTCATCGGATCAAAAATCCAAAAAGTCATATCAATTTATCAATAAATAAAAAACACCGGACTCAACCCGAAGTCCCCATGACAGAGCAGATTCGAATGCTTTATGATAAAAAATCGTCGAGCTGTCATTGAGGTCAATAAAAGATTAATTTTGATGTTCAGTAGCTGACGGGTTGAGGGCTACTGGGTTCGACAGATTAGGGCAAATAAAAATCAGGATGTTTAGAAATAAAATGTTGATTTCATATCGGTAGGTAATACCAGCAGACCGTGTTTTGTCTGAGATACCTACTAGACTCGCGTATAGAGCACGGGAAAATAGCAAATAGAAAAACCAAAGTACAGGTCGATTCAAACTTAATGGCGGCTCGGAAGTTAGCTACTCGCTGCGCAGTACCCCACCCCTCACCCCCGCTGACACATGAAATTGTTACTGCGCAGCAACTCGCCTCATGTTCCGAGCCGCCTTTAAGATTGAATCGAACTGTACTTAATTATGAAAAACTCATTAGCTTAGGCAATCTTACTCGTACCTAATACCCAGGCTGCCTGAAGCTCTCACAGACAACACTCTGGTGGATAGAATGCAAGGGGAGTAACCACAATCACATACTATTTAAACTATAACGCAGTGTAGTCGAGTTATGCCTTTTTAACCGACTTCTTCAAAAAGGAGGAGGCTTCTCAATTCGCCTGTATGGTTTTTTTTGTGTTTTGTGTTTATGTTACGCGATTACTCGGCCAATTATGAATCGATTTTGATGATTCTTTTTTTGTTTGATAGATCATGTTTCAGAGGTGGTTTCGTATAAATTTTATTAATTTTGCTTGCGTAGTTTTTGAGTTAGCTTCAATAATTACGTAAATTAGTCGTCGTAGACACGTGGTTATGTAAACAATATCTTATTTGACTCCGTCACTGTTATTTACATAGCAAGTAGTGGTATTCGAATTTGAGTGGGGTGGGTACCACAACTAAAAAGTGAAAAATAAAGATTTGTTGGTTGTTTTTTTTTATGTAATTTTTTTTTTGTAGCATCTTATAATAATATTGCGCCGAATTGCACGAAGAGTGAGAGTAAAGGTGTATCGTACATCCACATTTCGCCAGATAGGGTAAGAAATTTTATTTTTATTTTTACTTGCTTCCGCCCGCAGCTTCGCCCGCGTTTTATGTTGATAAAAAGTAGCCTATGTCCTACCTCAGGGTGCCATCTATCTCCTTGCCAAATTTTGTTCTTGCGAAATCCGTTCAATGGTTTAGGCGTGAAAAAGTAACATACAGACAGACAGAGTTACTTTCGTATTTATAATATTGGTATGGATTTTCTATGTTTTTTATTTTAAATTTTAGAATTTAATTTAAGTTTAACAGATGTGTGTGAGAAAAACCCAATAATACTTGCCCGACCTAGGAATTGAACCCAGGACCTATTGCTCAGCAATAGCGCTTGCGAACACTAGACCAACGCGGCAGTCGACCGACCAAACAGTAGTTAACTCCAAAACCCACGCACATCCAAAGCTTATCGCTAACTAACTATAAAACTAACAATTAACGCTGTCAACAGGAAGCGGTCCTATGGACCAATTTCCTCTCGCCTCGGTCCTTTGTACCAAAACACATCGTTACCATACAATGGCGGACTAAATTGTCGCTCTGATCCCCATAATGTATCGATTTGAATATTTTACCGGTTAATTCTCGGGGTTAAGAATGGTGTTGATAATAACCCTATTGATGTTAAATTGGTACGTTAATGGTGTATTCAATTGAGGTATCTTATGCTTAAGTTGAGGTATTTATCGGTTTGTTCCACACTGATTTTGTTTCAGTCTCAGGACATTTTTTGGGCCTGTCATTATCATTATGCTTTCATGTTTGTTACAAAACTCACAATTATCTGAAAGTATTTCATAGTTTTATTTATTTATTTAAAAAAAATTACAACACGTCACATACACTTATATGCCAGAAAAACGTTTTGAAGTTATTTATTCTAATTTCAGTGAAATATACAAAATCTCATGCTTCTAGTATAACTTTTTAATCCCTTTCGACAGTAAAGTCAAAAGATCTTACAGTACCACTGTAACTCCAAAAATAAACCCTAAAATGATTGACTCTAACGGAGCCACAACAGATCATAACAAACTAACCAACGTAAAACTTAACAGGACCAAGATAATCACAATTAAAGAAAAAGGAAACCATAAAATAACTTTAGAAGAAGCCATACCAATCAAGTTGGTACACATGACAGCATATAAAGCTACTTTTAAGTACATTCCAGTATAATTTGACCACTCAATGTACGGAAAGCCGATAAAATGCGAGGTCAGCTTTTATGAGAAATGCATGGTCTGTTCTAAAAGTAGCTGATGATAGTGTAAACAACGCACTATAGGTTAAATTCTCACGCAATCACTAATTAGTAACACTTGTTACCACTTTTTTCCAAAATTATTAAATTGTAATTAAAAAAGTGTCGACCATTTAGGTTATAAAATTAACTTCGGTCATCAAAATGAAAAACATTTAGGAGATTTAAAATTAGAATTTCGGATTCCAGTATTCAAATAATCATCAAATGCCTATTTTGTAGTGCCACTTACTCAATCTGTAAGTGGCACTACAAATAGGCATTTACAGGTACGTTTTCTGATCCATTTGTTTACATTTTAATCAGATACTTTTGGAACATACTGTATAGCTTGATATGTCATCGTGTGTACAAGACATTAAAGACACAATGGAAATTAAGCGAGCGTCACGTGATAAAATTTAAAACGTCTCAATTCTTTGATCGAACTAAACGTGGAGCTTGCTGATGATTGACTTCCTCAGCGTGGGCTGTCCAGCATCGGATTATGTTAACAAGATTAGATTGCTCTTAATGGCTGTGAGACGAGTGAGGCGTCGATTGTTATAATTAATGAGTCATGTTGTTATCAGGTCACGAGGGTTGGAGATATGGGCCTTTTGTCTTTGCTAGGACGTTGGTGTCTAATGTGGAGCAGATGCTAGAGAACTAATGTCAGGAGAGCTAATTCGTTGCAAAGATGAAATGCTATGCTGGGATTAGGGCTTTGAATTTGATTCTTCTTGTATCTACGTGTTGGGTTGAAAGTCATAATTTAAATTACAATGTCAAAGAACTAGTTAATGATGTGTGCAATGCCACTGATGGCAGTAAATCCATCGCAAATGTGAAACCAAGTGGCGATTTTAAAAGATTTTTTGAAGTCAATCTTGCAAATAATTCTGAATTCTTTAGGAATAATATCGCAATTTTCGTCATATAATCAAGATGCAGTTTTATCCGAATCTAAGTATGTTCAAGCTTCTAAAGTTAAAATATTTCAAATGTTTCAAAGCTTACACATTCATCGAATTCACCTCCAAGATCTTCGTGCTAATTACATTCATCTGCTAATTCTTGCACTTATTATTGTATTTCAGTTATGTTTACTTAATTGTTGCTTCAATCAATGCTACTCCTACTTAAAGTTTCACTTTGTATTCGTTCATGTATTTTGTCTAAAGTTTACTGTTCAATAGTAACATCTCATATATCTCCTATGACATCCATTCCATGTCAAATCACAAAAGACCATTCAGATATTCTTTATAAGAATAATTAATTACAAGCAACGATACTGTAAATATCTAAATCAACAAATAGAAATAGATGAAAATGATCTGTCATCATGCATTGAGGAGATGTTTAGATGATGAATGAAATTAATAAAATTATAAAAGACATATACCACAATGAGTGGTGGATCGACTTTCTGTGTGGAGACAAATTATGACTCTTTAACCATAAACAGTTCTGTGATGATTTTGTTCTGGTTAGAGTGTAGTATATGGAAAATTGTTACATGTAAATTTGATACGACATATTTTAAGCATTTTGTGGCTGTATCGGTTACCTAAGTTTTGTGCTTCATTAAAACGATAAAGATAGTCTCTCAGACTCTAAACTTAAATTCAATTCTCTTCTCAATATTTTTGCAAGTCCAGTATCGACTGATTATGTTATATTTTTGAAGATGATTACGAGAAGATGACGAGGCCGCGAGCAAAACCTAATCACTACATAGTATAAAACAAAGTCGCTTTCTCTGTCCCTATGTCCCTTTGTATGCTTAAATCTTTGAAACTACGCAACGGATTTTGATGCGGTTTTTTTTAATAGATAGAGTGATTCAAGAGGAAGGTTTATATGTATAATAACATCCATTAAATAGTGGAGAAGTACTGTTATTTTTGAGGTTTCTAATGTGATGTCGTAAATAATTACATTTTTTCCGCTTACATTGCAAACGCAGGCTGAACCCTACGAGTTTTATCAAAATAATGTACTAAGTATTGTACACATTGAAAAGGTCTACAAAAAAGTCCATGATGGTATATGTCTATCTCTTATGGATTACCCACAATAACTATTTTTTGTCATTTACTTTTTACGACAAATAATGGCTAATTTTCGAAGCGATTTTAACCAATACAGCATTAATCCTTAACCAATTAAATACCTTGAATACATTGTTCATTTAATATAGATCTATATGGCCCTTTACACCGTATGATTTAAGTGAATATTTTCGAAGAAATTACAGATTTAAAAATTGCGGGACGTAGCGTTTGCGGCGGTACCGGCCGGCCGCCGTCTGGACTCCCTCCTCACAAAATGGTGTTGAAAGTAGGTTGTCCTCTTATTTTATTAAGAAACCTGAATCCACCTAAACTTTGCAATGGCACGCGTTTGCTGGTAAAATCATTGAAAACTTTCATAATAGAGTGCACAATACTCACAGGATGTGGTACCGGAGAAGATGTATTGATTCCCCGAATCCCTCTGATACCATCGGATTTACCCTTCCAATTTAAACGTTTACAGTTTCCGGTAAAGACATTTTTGCAATGACCATTAATAAATCGCAGGGTCAAACCTTCAACGTTGCAGGCTTAGATTTGAGCGTTGACTGTTTTTCACATGGACAACTGTATGTCGCTCTTTCAAGAGTGACCTCCAGAGAAAACATGTTTGTATTGTCTAATGACAAGAAAGCTGTGAACGTTGTTTATAAAGACATTCTGTAATATGTTGTAAAAATAAAATAAAATGTAAAAAGTAAATAAGTAAAAATGTAGTGTATGAATTTAGATATTCCAAAGATAGCAGGAAATCTTCATGGTATAGGGAAAGGGGGATTGTTTTACTCCAAATTTAACGCGTGCGGGCCACGGGCAGTAATGAATAAATCAAAACTACTGAATCGATTTTAATCACATAGGCTATATATTTTATACCCGTGCGAAGCCAGAGCGGACCGCTATGTTTTTATATACAACGTTCACAGTTTTTCTGTAGTGTATTTAGTATCAGCATTGCACCCGTGCGAAGCCGGGGCGGGTCGCTAGTATGTAATAAACATAGATGTTTTCCTCCAATTTTTGCCATTCAAGAATGTTAAACCATCCTCCCACACACATACGACTGATCTTAAAACCCACCATATACTATCAAAAAGAGAATTAAATATGAAAACTCTTAAAGGATTAGAGGCGGTGACAGATTCGTTTCCACAATAAAGGTGGCTGCTCACAATTGATTTATGATTTCCAGGCGAATAAAGCCTCGTGTGCAATAGCCTTATTTCTTGTTTTATTTTGGGTATGAATGGAGTTGTGGAGTCATTGGCTTAGATATATGTCTATATTGTAGCTGCTTCGATGGGTTTTAAATCCATTTATATCTCATGTGTGTTCTGGTGCTTAGCTTCTTATGACTACAGGAATTGTTGGAAAGTGACGCAGATGACTTTATATTTGCTGATATTTTAGCTTTATCTTTAAATGACTCATTCAAATGAGGATAACGATAGAGGATTGTAATTTCTATTAACTGCTCCCAAATTGCGATATTTATTTAAAATATGATTACGATTTTTTAAATATGTAAAAAAATTGACGTGGGTAAACTTTTCATTATTTCACATTATATACCTACTTTA
Source organism: Lithophane leautieri (assembly GCA_949152455.1). Lineage (NCBI taxonomy): Eukaryota > Metazoa > Arthropoda > Insecta > Lepidoptera > Noctuidae > Lithophane > Lithophane leautieri. The sequence continues at coordinate 14,509,400 of OX424478.1, forward strand.
TTGATTGCCACTACAATGTAGTGGCAATCAATAAAGTAGGTATATATGTTTATATGTCTTTATCTCCTTTGATACCTTATAGGTGAACGTGTTAGACCAATGGAAATTCTGTATCAAAACAGCAAATATTATGAATTTACCATACAAAATATAAATGCAGTGGTGCCATTACTGGACTCGTATTGTTAACTGGCCCACAATAGAGTTTGAATCAAAGCGTATAGTTGTGGGCAAAAATATCGCCGGGTATGCAATCCAGGTGATGTATATGATGGTAGGGTTGCTGAGGCATTAAAATTTTAAATAAAGTTTTATATTATGTGTTCATCATATTTTGTGTTCATAAAGTGTGTTGGAGAATATGTTTTTGGTGCTGCAGCATTGACAGTACAACATTATTATAGGCCCTTTGTTCCCGGCACGGTTTCTTTACCGTTTGGCGTATAAACCGCGCCGTAGAAAAAATGTGTCTGTCAACAAGCTTATACTATCCATACAACACTGACAACCGTGCCTGCACACGGCGAATATACCGTAATTTTTCATGGCAAGAAAAAAAGGTACTCTTTTAATAAGTTATTTGTCTATAAAAAACAATTCTTTCCCATTTTTAGATGTAATCTCACTTTTTTTCGTTTCTCTGTTTTGTTTAAACATGTTTTAATTAGCATTGCCTTCATCAGGTTTTTTTTCATTTACCAGATCTTTTCGGACACCTCAATTGTCTTTCTTCTCTTACCCCTTCATCAATGCCACTATTAATATTAGACCAGTCATATACACAACCAATATGAATGTCCATTATTGTTAATAATTTATAAACAATAATCGGCCAGTGACAATCCTGCGGGGTGCGTAGGCGACAACACAGCGAGAAGACATCGCCTTGTGAATGGACCCCTGAACATGCAGGAGTTGTGAACATTGGGGTCGTATTGAAATATGAAATTTTTTTAGGTAATATTAAATAAGCTTTTGACGTTGGAACACCTTTGATAACATCAAGGAGCTGTAAGGAAACTTAGGAGCGGCTAATGTCCAGAAGATTAACAAAAGACGAAGGTAATTAAAAGATTAGCTGACTCTTTTGATGCGGAACCAATTGTTAAACTGTCTCTTATAAATAAAAAATGAGAATGCAACAACTAGATTATTGACAGTGTAAGAATTTAAAAAAAACTGACCCACCTAAAACATTAAAAAAATCACTGAACAACTTACTAATAAAAACAAATAAGGCCAATAAAAAATTAGCCATAAGGACGAAAGTAAACTTGACAACAAAATGTTTACAACAACGCCAAGCTTACTCGAAGTCATAAAGAAATCATAAATTACATTACAATACAAACAGGCACGATATGTACTAATTTCAATGGTGTGGGATTCAATTTTATATGAATTAAAAGTCACTTCAGAAAGCCTCTTGTGGTATTGTTTGGTGTTAAGAAAATAGTAACTGTTTTTTGTGTGGAAGTACTGAGGAGTTTTGATGGTAAAGAAAGGTTGGATGTCGACTTACTGGCTTTTGAGATGATTTACCGATGTAAGTACCAAGTTGAGTTTTAAAGCTATGAAGGTATCGAAAGTTCAACACAAGGATCTTTTTTGACGCTTGGATGACATTGACAGGGGGTCTAAACATTTGTGCAATTGTTTTGTGACCACTTGAAATGTATTTGGAAAACAAGATGGCGGCGTTAGTTTATATTTTGGCCACGTGCCATAAGATCCTTGTACAAGTATACTGAATTACTGGGCGTAAATGTGACACATCGAGGTTTAGAAAGAGTCTGACAGACCGTTTGTCTACCTCCACATCAGCGGGACGTCAACGGGTCGTCAACGAGATCAAGATGACGGCGCCGAAGTAGCGATACTTACATACATTTACTATTGCCGCGTATCCACTGTACGCCACCACCGGGACGTTTCGTTACGTTCGGTGTGCGGTGGATACGAGTGACATAGACTATGCTCTAAAAACCCGAACTTTTTCTAGAATTCAATGGTAAATATACAATAATTACGAACGGGTACTGCATTTTTTTTTACGATTTGGAAATTTGGTTATATTGACACGATAGCGAGCAAAACTACCACAACCGTACGGTGTGGTACAGAAGTAGGAGGGTTGACCCCAACAAAAAAGAGATTGAAATAATATACGTATAGTTTTAACAGTGCTACTGAAATCTTTTAGAACCTTTTTATACTACGCGTTTAAAATAAAAACAAATAGAAAAAAAAATGTTTTTACAATTTTTCAAATGAACGGTCACTTTTTGTGTTTGAATTTCGAATTTTATTTTCTATCATCGCAAAATCCTATCCCGCCACAGCCTAAAAATATTCATTAAAAATACAGTCTGTCGACTTTGAGAAACGTTAGTAAGTTCCATACAAAACACGCCTACTTTTGTATGGGCCTCACTTTTTGTTTGCCCACAACATTTGACTGCCATTGTATCACACGTCTTAACCGTTGATTTATTATACGAATTTATATGAACTATTAATTAGAAAACTGAATGAATAGGAATATGTCTTCGAGTTTTCAATCTAATTTATGACGGTTGGATTGGGATCTAAACACGATGTAAAAAATGAAAGCTTTTATTTTGATTATTGCTAGTATTGCTTAAAAAGTCTGATAGTAGTAATATTTGTGGCGGTACCTACATCGCCACATTCGAACTACGCATCAAAGACCTGACGTCACACAAAAATCCTGACGTCACAAAAATCCTGCATCGCGCAATTAGAGTTTACCGTGCAGTGAACATATATTCAAAAATCCAATATCAATCATTGGGCAGTTGCCCGCCAGACACAACACCCGTCTGGTCGGAGGATCCTCTCTTTTCTATGGTGGATGAGTGAACTTTACACCCTGTTCCTCATACACCTAAATATTTATAGTCACAAAGGCCAAAATTCCATGCTATGGAATCAAAGAAAGAAGTAAGGGAATTAGGGATTTTGGCTACGTGGAGGCGCTCGTAGCTAAGTAATAACAGCCGCACGGGTCGATTCGTCAGGTTAAGCTACGTTTGCCGGGGTTGGCCCGTGGATGGGTGACCATCTTTTCATACCAAGACTCCTCCGTGTTTCGGAAAGACGTTAATTGTCCTTCATGGTTCTTTGACAGTCGGTACGGGTCGTTAGAATCCCGAAAGTCTGACAACCAGTTTTACCAAGGGGTATCGTATTACCCAGTTACTGGGTTGTGGAGGTCAGTTAAGCAGTCGCTCCGTGTAAAATACTGTTATTCAGCTGCATCCGGTTAGACTGGAAGCCGACTCCAACATAGGTGGGAAAAGGCTTGGCAGATTATTAGAAAAGTGAGAGGGGCTGAAAGACGAACTCAACTTTTTTTTCGAAAAAGACTGACCTGATTATGGCTCTTACATACTGGCGCGACGTGTCGCACGACGCGACTTTTAACAAAACAATTTCTGAGAAACTGCACGGCAGAACAATACCGGTGGCGTCGCGTCACGTGACTCGTCGCGCCAGTATGTAAGAGCCTAAACAGAGTTAGAACTTAAAAAGATTGGTAGTGAAATGAGTAACTAATGACTTTTGAAATGTTTACGATGTACTGCGCTAAATGCAATACATGGGACTTTGGACATGCATCTTGGAAACCCAGAGATTCCATACAATACTCTAACTTCAGCCAATCATTAGTTAAGAAATGATTACAAATTGTAACCTAAGTACATACCAAACACAACAAAACTAAGGGTGTCGCCACACTAATGTCATTGACACGATATTGCGTGAACGGATGTCAAACGTATTTAATAATTAAGACTTTACAACTGCCATCTGTAATTACCCTAACTCCCTCCTGCTTAGCAATGGAATTTCAACCTTGTATATTATCATAAAGACTCATAATTCATTAGTGGTCAAGAGGTGTTTAGTATCTTTTGCCATGTGAAGAGTATTGATGACCAAAGTCATTCGTATGAATATAGGATCATGCAGTCAATTATGTGCGCCGGCGATCATCGCACGGATAGTATTAATACTAATTGGTTGTTTTTTAGTTTGTCTGCCTGTTATGTTTGTCCGTTTGTTTAACAATGGATGTTGTAATGTTTAATGTTTAGTTGTCTTAAATTGTTGGGCTTGATCCGTTGGTTCAGTATTAGGATCAATTCGGGATCGTGAGATATATGAAGATAGTCTCTCAAGACGACTTTATTGGATAGCTTGGATATTATTTTCTACATGGACATGCACCGCTACAAGTACTATCGAAGAACTTCATATCTTAGCAGTTTCAAAACAAAATCCCGTGAGCACGATGACCACATCTGTTACCGCCCCGGTTCTATAACGGCCGAGCGCTGCAGGCAGAAATAGTCCTTACGGTGCATAGATATGAACTTCTTCGATGGTACCTACTAACCACTACTTAGATTTTTTTCTAAGTTTGGATTTTTTTACAGCTAATGAAAGTAATTATCAACTATAAGGCTGAGACAACGTCTACAGCAAAAAAAAAAGTTCTTATTCAGCGAAAGATGAAAACTCCTTGACTTGACCTTATTGGTGATATTCTTCAAAAAGGTCAGGTGCGTAGTACTCGCAACCAGTGTGCGTTTATGACTAGAAGTATGAACGTTATTGAGGCAAAAGGAGTATGTAAGGATCGTAAAGGTGGCTTTCTGTAGTTTCTGCCTACACCCATGGGAAGAAGTATGTATCTATGAAAACCCCTCAAGCCAGAGGCAGTTGAAAAAAACTGTGTGGTTATAGTCAGTAAGAGTCTGACAGGCCCACCCCATCCATGAGGATATTCCCAGGCCAAAAAAAGTGAGAAAACCAACAGAGAGGAGAAAAATGGTGATGATGACTAAGAAGACAATATATTATCATAGCTTTTCTCAAAGTCTGGCCACCACCGTATATAGAAGAGGGAAACGTTCCAAGATCCCGAACAGGTTTATAGAAGACAGACATCCAACAAAAGGTTTCCCTCTCAATTCACCATGAACTCTTTGACCTGAAGTGAAAATTTAAAGAAAAGGAAAAAGAAAGAAAACTTCTAACAAAAAAAAAAAAACGACAACCGACTTCCAAAACTCGACGTCCAGACTAAGTGGAAAAAATACGTAATATTGAAGCTAACTCAAAAACTACGCAAGCAAAGTTAATAAAATTTATATGGGACTACATCACGAGAATACCTTTCCGAAACAATTTTTTTTTTTTAATCTGTTCACGATTGGCGATAATATGGATGAACATACACAAAAAAAATGTACAGACAAAAAACACAAAAAAGAAAAAGTTGGGCGAAAATATGCGTCACATTGACGCAAAACGGCCATAGCTCAGCATAATGCTGTGCCCCTATGTGAGAAAGAGCCTCCGCGCTGGTTTTCAGCGACAGCCAGAAGTTGAAACTGATTCAAAACTTCTAACCAACTCCAAAAACCCAAAGCATTTCTAATTCCCAAAGATTTACATAGAGTCTTCATTTTTGGCAGCTATTAATTTCATAAATAACTTGACGCACCTGCTGATAACTTAATCCCAATCGATGTGTTGCTCTCTTTGTCTCTCTTTAGTACAAATCAATATGTTTTGTCTTCCTCTAACGGATGAACGGAGCTGTCAAAACGTCAAATAAAATTAAGCTAAAGACGGCCAAAGATTAAGTGTCAGAGTTACTGTAACAGGTTTAAGAAATTTTGATTTATGAATTTTTGAATAGTCGTAATGACCCAGCTGTAAAGGCCTCGCCTCTCATATACGAGGTTCTGGGTTCAAATCAGTAATGTGACTTTTTAATTCATATTTACTTTCTAAGTTTATCTTGGACAATAATGACATTTGTGAAGGAAAACATCGTGAGGAAACTTGGACTTATACTCCATTTGAAATAAGATTAGACATTTAAAGAAACATTTTTTACAGTCCGTTCAACCGATTTTGACTTCTATTGCATTGGTGGCAAATGGCAGCTGCAGTAGACAGTTGGTATTGTGTAATCCTTTTTTCTTTTAATGCCATCCTTATGCCCACGGTGTAGAAGTCAAAATCTGTTGAACGGACTGTAAAAAGGTTTGTTTAAATGTCTAATCTTATTTCAAATGGAGTGTAGTTAATATGGGTCTGAAATCACCAACTCGTCATGAGCAAGCGTAGTGATCAATGCTCGTGCCTTCTCTGTATAAGAAGAGGCGTTTGCCCAGCAGTGGGACAGTAATTAAGGCTGGTTTTATATTTTAAAAGAATGGTTACTTATTTATTTAACCATTGAAGTACACACATACAGTAGAGTAGGTTAAGTTAATAAAACAACATGAGATTTCATGTTCGTTTTGTTACGCTTTTGTAAATGATTTTAGTTCTCATTTCTCTATTCCATTAGTCCATATTTAGGGTTATCATAATTAAGGTTATTATCATTATCATCAAAACTTTTAAGTTGCCAAGTTAGGTTCTCTTTTTTGCCAATGTCCACTTGGACCAGTGTAATGTATGTTAGCTTCAATTTTCATGGTCATTTCAATACTCACGAATATCTCTGATACTAGTAGTGAATACTATCTCAAGGATGTTTCATAAAATTATCTGGACTTTGTGGCCTTCAAGTTTTATAGAGAAAGAAGTTTTATTAAAGGAAGTCTGAAAGTGGCACCGATGACTGAAAAGTTGTGCTGTAATCTGTTGTCATAGTATGGGTCCGTGATGCGAAGGAATGAGGAAAATGTTGTGAGGAAAGTTTTGGGTATGAATGTCGATGGCTATAAGAGTAGGGGAAGACCAAAGAAACGATGGATGGACTGTGTGGAAGATGATATGGCTAGAAAGGGGGTGACTACCGAGATGACGGCTGATAGAGAAGTATGGAAGAAAGGGCCATGTTGCACCGACCACAAATAAATTGGGATAAGGGCAGGAGAAAGATGATGTGGCCTTCAAGTTTTATACTTATTATTTGGAGTCATCAACCTTATTATTTGAGAGGAGCTCGTGGCTAAGTAATAATAGACACACGGGTCGATCCATCTGGTTAAACTACGCGTGCCGGGGTTGGTCCGTGGATGGTTGTTTACCTTTATATACCGAGACTCTTCCGTGCCTTAGAAAGCACGTTAAGCCGTTGGTCCCGCCTATCATTCGTGGATCTTTGACAGTCGTTACGGGTCGTCAGAAGCCCGAAAGTCTGACAACCAGTCTTCTTACCAAGGGGTTCGTATTTAGCCAGTTACTGATGTGTGGAGTTCATCGCTCCATGTAAAATACTGGTATTCAGCTGCATCTGGTTGAATTGGAAGCTGAGCCCAACATAGTTGGGAAAAGGCTAGGCAGATTGATTTGGAGTCATCATCTTGCTGCCATTATCCCAATTTGTTTGGTATCGATGCAGTATGACTACTTCTTCCACACTTATCTATTAGCCGTCATCTCCGGAGTCACCCCTTTTTAGTCATATCTGCGCCAAACAAACTCTTTGACACAACCGATCGGAAAATCGCTTCAGTAATTAATTGAGACGCTCAGTAATTTGATGACAAACTTGATATTTTGGGGAATCGCTTAACGGTCAATTAATTTTGCTTCACTCTTCCTTTATCGGTTATTTTGTTCATTAAATTATAGATTGTTTCTGTTTTAAAGATGTCAGTTACAGTAGGCAGGTCAGGTAGATACCTTCCGTTTGGGATTTGACAAGTGGAAATCTATAATCAGATTTGATGGTTTGTTTTCTCCTAATTGACTTTCTAGTTTAGTTTGGAGTCCAGGTGTGGCGGCATCCACATCACCACATATGAACTTCGCATCAAAGACCTGACGTCCCACAAAAATCCTGACGTCACACAAAATCCTGCATCGCGCAATTAGAGTTTACCGCACGATCAAAATTTATTATTACAATATTCCAACATCAATCGTTGGGCAGTTGCCCGCCAGACAGAACACCCGTCTGGTCGGAGGAGGGAGGATCCTCCACCTTTTCTATGAAGGATGAGTGAACTTTACACCCTATTGCTCATACCTCTAAAAGGGTTAATAATAGCTAGTTCCCAAACAGTTGAAAATTATTTATTGAAAAGTGGCATGAATTTGAAAACTGATTGATGATTGATTGATGATTTATGACATTACATTATAGGTATAAAATACCTACAGTAGCTATACCTATGTATGGTAGGTATTTTATCCATCAATCTAACATAGTTGTCGAGTTAAAAAATCGTGTTGTGAGTTAAAAGGTCACAATAACAAAGTCGTTGCCTACTAATTACCACTATTTTCCCAGGAATTATTTAATTTAAAAACAAGTTTAGTACCTAAACAAGAATCAAGTAAAACAATCACACTATTGACACAAGCCACGCAATAATTTGTCTCACCTTCAAAATAACCAGAATAATAAAATAATAATTATATTTATATCTCAACGGATTCTCCAATTACCATAAAGTAAGTATTAAACTTTTTTGTCTCCAAATAACAAATGACAGATAAAAATAAAAACTTTTAATAAAAACCCGTTGCGACAAATCGCCGGTTGCTGCGATTAGTCGCCACATTTTTACGACATATCTGTCAGAGTTCGTTCGATGCCAATCTAACTTTGTCGAGACGAAGTAACACATTTATAGCATTTACATGTGTTGCGGTTATTGTTGGAAGTCGTGGAAACTGGAGAATGGCTAATGTTCATAATGATAGTAGAATAATGTGTGTAAGTATAGGCAATGTAACATACTACTAATAAGTAATAACAGACAGCACGCATAGCATGACCACCAAGAAACGGGTTTTATCGACGGAAGAATAGACAAAATGACAGATTTTGATTGTTTATCTGTTATTTTGTCTATTCTTCCGTCGATAAAACCCGTTTCTTGGTGGTCATGCTACGCGTGCAGATCATAGTTTAGTAAGAGAGTCAGACTATTTCCAAAATACTCAAAGTGGACAGTAACTCCAGTAACTGGCCACAGGTAACTGTTTACTGTGATGATTCAATCATCCGTAGAAACAGTGAATTGTTCAAGACAACAGTAAATGCCTAGATATAAAATATTTTCGCCGAAAATTCCGGCATTTTCAATATTGAAGTCACTCAATATTATATTTTCTCCTAAATTCTACCTACACTTACTAGACAAACTCTTTAACAATATTCTTACAAAACTATACATTTACGAATCCTCCCGATTTCTCCTTCTGACTGCAACACAGTACAGATACAACTTATTTTAAGTTTTTAATGAAATATCCTTTGCTAAAGTTGATCTCAAGCAAAATAATTATTTAGTAAGTTGAACGAATTTCTACCAAACCTATGAAGATGATGAAGAGTTAGGAGATGAGACGTTGTCTACGTTGGTCTCAGACCAAATAAAAAACCAAGACAGAGCGCTGTCAACAGTGACGTGAGGCCGGTTTCGTAAACATGTGTGCACTTAGTGAGGTGTAATTTAATTGTAAATGGTTGTAAATTTGTAAATGTGTGTGTATGAGCGTGTGTGCACAGAGCGGAGGTGTAGTTTTGGCATGCTTCACTGTATTGTTCGCAGCGTTCTGTCTTGGTTTTTTATTTGGTCCGAGACATTGGTTCGTTTAATAAATAAGTAACTGTATTTCTGTTCTAGAGTTTTAGTAACTGTACTTGTTTCTGGGAATTTGGAGGCTCGTGTCTAAGTAATAACAGCCGTACGGGTCGATCGATCAGGTTAAGCTACGCTTGTCGCGGTGGGACTATCTTTATATACCGAAACCCCTCCGTGCCTCGAAATGCACGATAAGCAGTTGGTCCCGGCTGTCATTCGTGGATCTTCGACAGTCCTGACCGCTGTGTTCACGTCATTATTAAAATTTTCTAAAATGAGAAAATACAAACTTCCATTTGTGGATAGGTTACATAATATGAGAGGACTGCTTCGTTGGTCAGGTGGTCCTAAAAGGGCTACTGCTAAGCCCTGGGTTCAATTCCCAAGTCGGGTAGTGTTATTATATTTTTCTATCTGGAATTTCTTAATAGCAGCCCGGAATCTAGATTTGTGCCCGGTTGATAGCAACCTCGCCCCCCATCACATGGGACTTAAACATAACTGGCGAAATGTGGGTGTACTATAGGTACACTTCTGCCCAACCCATCGGGGAAACGAGGCGTGATGTTATGTGTTATAATATGAGGAGACTCAACAATCCTATCTCAGCAAATAAAAAACCTGATAGCTCATCAGAAAACAAAACTATTTGATGATATACCTACAAACAAATCGTGATAATGGGACGATACACTGCCTGGGGTAAGCAAATACGTAGCGTCATCGCTGACAAACTATTCAGCAATAAACGGAATTGAATTTTTCGTCAACAATCAGATTACAATATTCATTGTTGTTTCTGTTTTCTGGTATGCTTTAGTTTTCGGTTTTACTTGTGTATTTTTGAAGGGTGCGTCATTGACACATTGAAATTGTCTTGAAATACATGACTTATCTACCTTACATGGCTAAATAATGAATATCTACATTACTTTAATAATTTTTTAACCGTTTCGATTAAAGTAAATAAATACCTCTTTAAAAATCATGTTGCAGGCATCAGGGTTTTAATGAAAATTTACGCCACCAGTTGGCGCTACTGTGACCAGAGGTCTTCAATTTCGACAAAGAATATAATATATGATGATGCTCATCATTCAGTCACAACTAAAGAAAATATATAGGTGCTTTGATTCTTTTGACAGGTGCCCGGACCTGACGTCTCAGTGCTGCCACCTAATGAACGTGATATCAGAAAACCGTTATTGGTTCTTAAATGTTCAATTTTTTTTTGGATTGCCGATGGTCTTCCGTCGTCCCCTTTTTTTATTATATTTTCGCGTTTAGTTTTAAGGTTTTATACACCAAACCGGTCTCTATTTGCGTGTTTTTTTAAATGAATTTTACATTTTTAGCGTAGCTATATTATATCAATATTTTTTTTTGTAGTTTTGCAATGTTTTGTATGAGTAGACTGATCGGTGACAATCAGTCAAACAAGATCATGCCTAAATATAAACACAAACAAACAGATAAACACAATACGTGTTTCTATCACAATGTTACGTTTTTCCTTGTTTTCCTCCAATCTTATTTATAGCTTGTTTTTATTCCGAATCTTTGGGATACAATCAAAAGTTCTGTTCATCTCAATCAAACTTTTTTAAATGTGCCTCTTACGTCATGGCACCCTCGCAATAATTCCATTCTGTATTATCGCCTGTTCATTCCGCGATATATTTTTATTTTATGGACGATTGTTAAAAAGTTTGAGAGCTGTATTTTGTGGTTCAATTATAAATGTAATGATGATAAGTTATGGGTGATAAATGGAAGTTATTCGATTAATTTAGACATAATATATACAAACTCACGCCTTCTCCTCATTTGGGTAGGCAGAAACTACAGAACGCCACCTGCTACTTTCTTTACATACCCCTTTTTTGATTCATTTATAAAACAAAATATTTTAACTCATAGGATATTATGTAAGTGTAGGCATTTCTTTTTAAATCAATGTGCTCATCTCAGGACCTCAATTTCGATACAGATGCAATAGCATACCTAAAATATGCCAGGACTACCAAAAAATATGCCAGGATTACCAAAAAAATATGCCAGGATTACCAAAAAAATATGCCAGGACTACCAAAAAAATATGCCATGATTACCAAAAAAATATGCCATGATTACCAAAAAAATATGCCAGGATTACCAAAAAAATATGCCAGGACTACCAAAAAAATATGCCAGGATTACCAAAACAATCTGTCATCTGAAATAAAATTGTGTAGGTACACACGGCTACACATCAAGCTATACATTTCCAGTTTATGCCGATCGCGCATTGTATGGGATTTCTATACAATGAGAGGTCAGCTTATACTGGAAATGTATAGCTTGATGTGTAGCCGTGAGTACTACCTGGGTACCTATATTAAAGATAGAGTACATTAAGCAATATTAAAATCCAAAATCATCCTTGTAAAGTAAGAAAGATAAACAAAATCTATTATTCAGAGCAGAAAGCAAATTACGCTAATGTTTAAAAAATCTCAATAAGCATTAATATAAAGAATGTACCCCGAACCCCAGCAAATCATAAACACTAGCAAAAACAACATAAATAATTAAGTTATAAACACAATTAACAGAAAACATAAGTACAAGACATTATCACAAAAAGGTCCATAAGAAAATTGTCGCGTCTCCTTACAAACTTATGTTCGTACATAACTTTACATTTAAAACAGTTTTAAAAATAAATTGCAAAATACAAATTACCAAATACAACATCAATATCACATTCAGGTAATAATCGTCAGTCTGTAGCCTAAATGACCTTCGGGAGATGGTGCAAGGGATGAGAAAGCAGAAGATAGTTTTATATATTTTCAATATACCCAAAATCGAATGCTTGAAAGTATTACCTTCTTATTTCTGGGAATTGGGGGCTCGTGGGTAACAGCCGGACGGGTCGCTTGCCCCAGTTGGTCCATGGATGCATCCTTACATATTAAGACCCGTGCCTCTGAAAGCACGTTAAGCAGACCTTACGGGTCATCAGAAGCCAGAAAGTCAAACAACCGGTCTTACCAGGGGTATCGTATTACCCAGTAACTGGGTTGTGGAAGTCAGATAGGCAGTCGCTCCATGTAAAATACTGATATTCAGATGCATCCGGTTAGTCTGGAATCCGACCCCAACATAGTTGGGAAAAGGCTAGGCAGATGATGTCCAACGTGGAATTTATATCCAACATTCATAGCTCCCTACAATTCTTTTGGATGTTCAGAAGGTTAGACGAAACAAACATTGTCAAGTTGTTTATTCTGCTTGTTTTTTTTTTTAAATTGTTTGAAATTGTATTTGTTAAATAATTTTTGATTATTTGTGTAAAATAAATATAACTTTCTTACTTTTATAACCATAACTAGCTGCGCCCCGCGGTTTCACCCGCGTAAATCTCGATCCCGTGGGAATATCGGGATAAAAAGTATCATATGTGTTAATCCATGTTATATACTATCTGTTTGCCAAATTTCATCCAAATCCATTCAGCCGTTTTTGTATGATTGAGTAACAAACATCCAAACACACAAATACACAAACTTTCACATTTATAATATAAGTAGGATAGTAGGATAGAATCATGCTAAGTGCTTTAGCAGTTTGATGGATAATTTTTTATTCAAGTGTAGGTACACTTTCTGGTACTTACTTAGAATAAAGATGATGATGATGCAGTAAACAATAACAACAGACAGATTCTTCTAATATTTTCTTTCTATTCTTCCTGTCACGCTTTACTTCTATCTATCCTTCTTTCTGTCCGTTGTTATTGCTTACTGAACCATCATCATCTATAAACTTACCTGGTCTTTGTTATTAAAAAAAAAATCTACTGCAATGTCAAGAATGAAATGAAATGAAATTGTTTATTCTGTAAATAGGATATCGGAATTACTTTTACACGTCACATTTAAAAAAAAAATAAGCTAGAGCTCGGCCTTTCCTATCTGACTACTCTGAGAAGAAAGGCCGAAACAAACTCAGAGGTCGCAGTCTCTTTTAAAGTCCAGACATAATCTTGGTCAGACCATATGAGGACCATGTAGATTAATATCTGAAATGGTCTTTTGAGGAAAGAACCACACAGATTTGAGTGGACCTGTCCAGTCAGTGCAAGCATTTATCAGTAACCGAGGAGCTCAACTCTGAATTTGAATGAATACTCGCTTCGCCCCCTCCCATCACTTGACCCACCTACAAGCAGTAATGTCCACTTTGAATTATAATTATAGCCGGGTTAATGTATGTCTTCTTCAGTTAAAGCATTGGGTGTCCCTATTTTTTGTTGTCAAGTTACAATATGGATGGCCGACCCGCTGCTGCGATATTGGAAAAAAAGTTTTTTTTTTTTTTTTTTTCGGTTTATGTCCCCAATGCGTTTCCGATTATGGTCGCTGTTAGTTTTATTAAATGGTCATTGCGTTTCTATATATGTTTGGGTAATTAAATTTTATTTGTGATCGTTTGTTAGGGGTTATATTCTTATTTGGATGAATATTTTCATTGTTGAGTGCAATATGGAAGAAATTATAGATTATTGGCTCTGTAACTTTGGTTGTCCTCTTGTTTTTTATTTGATTACGAAGTATATTAAATGTTTTTATTTTCTTTTATTTAAGTTCTATTGTACATTTCTATTTATCTACTTATTAACATTCTAGTAAATCAATAGGTAGTACTCATGAACAAAGTAATGTTTCTAGAAAATGGTGGCGACTTTTTTTGTAAATTACCTACTGGAAGTATCATCCTCGTACCTACCTCAGACATAAAAAAGGGCTTGTAAAAATACTTCAAATAATCTAATTCCTTTATCAGAAAACCAGTGTCGAATTGACACATTTGAATTTGAAATTCGAATTCGATTGACGCGTTCGAACATGGCCGAATGCACAGCGCGCGTTCGACTGGAAAAAATATTAAAAATATTTATTTACACGGTTTTATTTCCGTTTTAACGGTGGACTACAGTTTTTGAGACAAGGGGGTTAAGTTCAAAATTGTATAGAATATTGTTTTGTGACCGCAAATAAGTTTATGAGTTCGACGGGTTCGGTAGCAAGTTCTACCGATCGGAAAGATATCTTATAAACACATTCCGATGAAACAACGCGGATAACAAATGTTTTTGAATGCAACAAATAGAACAAAGCAACGGGAATACCATATTACCTACAGTTTCGATTTAATCCGTGATTCGATTCAAAAATAATCTTGGAAAGACCTACCCCTGTCATATTTGCCCCACATTAGAAATTTGAAATATAAATCCTTTTTGCATTGAATGAGCCTCCAAGGTAGCAATACTGAAAAGCAATGGCATTGCTAAAATGCTGACATGGTAGGTAAAACTTTCACTGCCTCGTATGAATTCTGGTCATTATTTTGGGGTTGATTAGAGAATAGTGACGTCATGCGATGGCCGTTTTGCGTGGATGTGACGCATATTTCTCCCAACCGTTTTTCTTTTGTTTTGTTTTCTATCTTTGCGTCATGTTTACCGCCAATAAACGTATTTTCTTTCTTTTCTTTATGAAAAAACTAGCTGCGCCCCGCGGTTTCACCCGCGTAAGTCTCGATCCCGTGGGAACATCGGGATAAAAAGTATTATTTGTCCTATTACAGGTCATGGTCTACCCCTGTGCCAAATTTCATCCAAATCCATTCAGCCGCTTTAGCGTGAAAGCGTAACAAACAAACAATCAAACTCATTTTCGTATTTATAATATTACTAGCTTCCGCCCGCGGCTTCGCCCGCGTGATATGTCGATAAAAAGTAGCCTATATCTTTTCTCAGGCTCTGGACTATCTGTGTACCAAATTTCATTTAAATCGGTTCATTCGTTTTGGTGTGAAAGCGCGACAGACAGACAGACAGAGTTACTTTCGCATTTATAATATTAGTAAGGAAGTAAGGATTATAGTTAGGATACTGAAATTAACACCATGCTGGAAAACGAATCATTACAATAATGCACAGAAGGCATCCGCTACCAAAGCTTGTAACGAGACTACAAAAACAATCGCCCATCAAATTAAAACAAACCTACCTAATTAAACTTAAAAAAAGAAAAAAACAATTGAACAAAAACAAAAATCAAAAACCTACAGCGGTAGTTCGTGCACCTCTATACGTGACGTTGACATCGAGATGAGGAGTATCACTCGACTCCATCGGAGGCCCGGGTTCATTCGTTCTCGGAAGGCCTCCGACTGACCTCCAGGTACATTGGAAACCGTACGTGCTTGCTTTATGGGTAAAGAAAGGGTTATTATATGGGTTTTCACCGAATAACATAGGATTTATGAGTATTTAAGAAGATTTAGGATCTTTGTAGTTTTTGGGACTTCCAATGACTGCTAGAATCAATAACTATTCAAAATATTCCATTTTTTTTGCAATTTGCAGATTAGTGTCAGGGTTTATGTTGATTAAAATATGATTCGCGACCTTAACAGACATATATTTATAGAATTATCATCACTAGAATCAGCCATATGACTCTTGAAGTTAAAATTGGTCTTAAATGTCTTAATTTCATGAAATAGTCGAACAAAAATAGTTGTATTTTAATTTTAATATATTATTATATTTATTTAATTGATAATTTGGAGGTATTCAAGTTTTTTATGGGACAGTTGATAATTTGTTTTCGACCATCCCTAAATAAGACCACACCTATCTCATACCTAGCATAAGCATAATGAACCAATAATTTTCCCACTACTGGAACACAGGCCTCCTCTCTGTGAGAGGGAGTGGGCCGTAATCCACCCCGTGGGTCGATTGCGGGTTGGCAGATGTCACATGTCTTCGAATTTTTGGTTCGGTTCACCGTATTGAGAGCAGTGGTGATGAAATAATTTACTCAAAGTAAAGCGCCTTTTAGGGCTCGAACCTGCGACCTACAACTCGTAAGTCGCGGCCTTTACCTCTGGGCCACCAGTCTACCATCATAGTGAGTCACCACATGCTATATACAAACCAAAAGCAATT
Organism: Lithophane leautieri; assembly: GCA_949152455.1. Taxonomy (NCBI): domain Eukaryota; kingdom Metazoa; phylum Arthropoda; class Insecta; order Lepidoptera; family Noctuidae; genus Lithophane; species Lithophane leautieri. The sequence continues at coordinate 14,526,002 of OX424478.1, forward strand.
CCTTCCCCACACATTAAATAAGGTGTATTTATTCATACACGAAATCTCGTAAGGAGTCACTGTAATCATCATTATGAACAACGTTCACTATGGGACCAACCCTGAAATTGCGAAAAAAATATCAACTGATCCCTACATTTATGTTCGCATAGTTCCTCAAAATATAGGGAACAGCTGATTTTTTATGACGACTACAAGTGATTTCGTGTACGAATAGATACACCTTATGTAGTATACATTACGATATAGATTAAGATGTATGTTATACGCGCGACAAGTTATTAGTTATGCCCGGTTTTGCTCGCGTCTTATTCCCGGAATGACACCCACGCCTGCATCGTATAGAGAAGTCACATATTAATGTCACTAGATGTACGTGAAACTGCTGGATGTGTGCACAAATTAGTTGCTGGGAACTTTTGGAAAGAGGCGTTTGAACTGTGTTGAAAGATTTAGAACAATTCTGCTGGTAAATGTATTACTTTACATACATACATAGGTACATAAACTCATGCCCATTCCCCATGCATAATCAGCCTATAATATTCCCACTGCTGGGACGCAGGCCTCCTCTTTCTGTGAGAGGAAGTGGGCCACAAATCACCACGCAGGCCCAGTGCAGGTTAATGAATGTCAACTGTCTTCAAATTTTTGGTTCTAGGACATGCCAGTTTCTTCACTTTGTTTTCCTTCACTGTTTTGAGAGCAGTGATGATGAAATAATTTACACAAAGTTTTCGGATTCGAACTCATGACCTAACAACTTGGAAGTCGCAGCCGTTACCACTAGGCCACGACTGCTGCCTCCCATGCTGCTTCTGCGTGTTGTGTTTTTATCGGTAAATGATACGATATGGGACGATTTTTTAATGATTGACAGATAGCGTTAATTTACGAGTACCTACTTCATATTAAATTCGAGCTAAATGAAGCATTAGACTGGGGTATTAGACCAATCAGATGAAAACACCCCAAGTTGGAGAACATGCCGAAGCATATCAATCACTAAGTTTCGATGAATAAAACTAGTTATTTTTTTTTTTACCCGAATGAAAATATTTTTTCATTTTTAAAACCGTATGCCAAACATCATCGGCTCGACTCGAATACGCTGAATGTTTAGATAATTATAAAAACAGAAAAGATACAATCATAAATACTTACTTTTGCTTTTAATTGTTAGCATGAATCAATCCGCTTCAATAATCAATATCTAAATTAGATACCTTCCATGAAGCTCTACCTCTATGGTTCCTAGTCTGTGGTCGGTCGTCGTGTGGTCAAACCGCTCGCTCTTTATCCTTTGTCTATGCTTTATGCCTGCTATTAGTTTGTACAACTATTGTGCTAGGATTGATTAACATTGGAGCATTATGCTACAAAGAAAATGAACAAGAAATTGTATTATGAAGGCTTTTGAGAGGTTATTGTCGTTTTAGGATTTATGCTGGAGTGGTAGCCGATAAATATTTTGATTATAATGGGTATTTGAGATATTACTTTGACGTTCATTGGTATTGTATTGGCAAGGGCTATTTACAAGGGACACAAGTCCATATGGGTCGTGCTTAAAAATAGACGGAAAAACGAGGGAGAGGGAAACAGTCGACGTAAAAAGCAATCAATCTGCCTAGAAGGTCCTAACTACGTTGGGGTCGGCTTCCAGTCTAACAGGATGCAGCTGAATACCAGTATTTTACATGGAGTGCTTTTTTTCGCTTGCACGGTAAAACGGCTGAACTGATTTGGATGGAGTTTGGCACATTGGTAGAACATGACCTGGGTCAGGTCATAGGACTTTTTATCCCGGTAGTATGTTCCTGTGGGATAATTTCTGACCTCCACGCGGGCGCAGCCGCGGGTAAAAGCTAGTCAGAATATAAATTATTATAAAACGTCTAATAGCCCGTAAAGAATGAAGCCATTAAATACAAAAAATCTATAAAGGTTGTAATCTATTAACACTTAAAAACAGTGGCCCGGTCGAAACGACTCGCGTATAGATTTTGAATTTATTTACGTTTGACAAAACTTTTTAATTTATATCATTTATTTTAGTAAACATACACGAATTTAGTGTTTATTTTTAAAGCAATAAGGATTAAAGTTTTATTATACAAAAGTAAATAAAAGGTTGTCACGTGAATAAATAACCAATCGTAAAGTTAAATTTTGCATTTAAAAACCTATTTTGTTAGTAAAAAATAGATCTTATTGGCTTCCACATAGGGTTGTATGTATGGTTTTATAAAAGAAAATAAATGGTTTTATAGTCAGGTATTTCTTACTCGCGGAGGGTCTGTGATAAATAAATATCCACACGGTTTGACAAATGAGTGAACACTACCTTTATAGAGGCGGCTTGTCCGAGAAACAGTGAAGTATTAAATGGTATGCATCTTTTTAAATACCTTTTTAAATTAAATTAGAAAACCATTTCTTTGAAATCGGGCTTTGGACAGATAAACATTAATTCTCACACGAAGAAAATACAACTTATCAAGTTTTTAAACACATTTTATCCTATCAATACTTTAATATATAAAAATCATTACTTTAAAATACATTCGCGTTTAATCACACTTTTTCGCGATAACAAGGTTTTGCACTCAAACCACATTGCTGTATGAATAATTCTTATACAAACCCAAAAACCAATCGCTCATAAATCACAAACAACTGCAAAACTAATACTTATATCAATGAAAGCCATAAATATACCAAAACCAAAAAAAAACACAAAAAACATATCAGATTCCTCTCTCAACGTTGTAAAACACAAACGGAATTCATATTAGCCGATTAATAAATTCCCAGAAAATGAGAATAAGACATAAATTTAAATAAAATCCTACTTAAATAATATTATAAATGTGAAACTTTGTATGTTTGGATGTTTGTAACTCAATCACGAAAAAACGGCTGAAAGGATTTGGATGAAATTTAGCACACAAATAGTTTATAACCTGGATTAACACATAAGATACTTTTTATCCCGCTAGTACGTTCCCGTGGGATAATTTCCGACCACAACGCGGGCGAAGCCGCGGCAGAAGCCAGTACATCATAATATATTTATCGGTTGGTTTAATCTAAAGTGTCCACAGTCGTGTTCTTAGCATTGTTTTAGATGAACAAGATTCCAGTTTGCGTGATGTGGTATAAAAGATGAGTTTTAAACTTTGAATATTGTTTTTTTTCGGGCAGCGCGGATAGGGTTAAACATCATCGAGGGCGTTGACTTGTGGCGGGTAGTGCAAGGATTTTGATGTACTTGTTAGTGAGATAGGTACCTGACGAGTGTATCCTCATAATTGGATAATGGAGGTCAGAGTAATGATAGAAGTTGTTAGCATAAAATTCTGATAAATTGCTGCATCTGGTAATAGGTAGCTATACCTACTGGAATTTGTGGTAGTCTCACGTTCTTTGTTCTGGAATATTGATATATAGAAAAAAAAAGAAAAAAAAACGTATATTTGCTATAAATACTAATACGACTACTTACTTAAAAAAACACAAAAAAAAACACTACCTCCCCTATTTAAATACTAGATTATGCCAACGTTTTTTTCTGCCGGATAGTTGGATAGATTCAAACGGATAACCCTAATTTCCCGCAGCCAGGCATGCAGCAAAAAAAAACCGATTGCTTTTCGGTTAATATCCAGTATAAGTGACGTCAACGTGGTACCCCTCCCTCACACATTATAAGAGGCCTGAGTCTTAGCAATAAGAGAATAATAATAAATAAGGCAATTAATAATATATTTTATTACAAGAAAAATAAGGGTCACAGAATAATATAGGTATGTAATACAACTAAAAAAATTTAGCTTTCTTAAAATTTAACAAATGAGCAATTTCCAACTTTCTTCTTGTCCCGCAGGAAGTTTGCAAGATTTTCCCATGAAATTACAATTCAATATTTAATTAATTAAACTAAATTATAATTTCTAAAATAATTTAAAAAAAAAATATTACTTACTTACTTACTTACTTACTCTACTACTTTCATAAAAGAAAGATTACTTAGATACTAAACTTGGTACATGATAAGCTGATTATGTAAAAAGCTATCAAAATAGTAAAAACAGTGAAAATAAGTCTACCTAACTAACGAAAACAAAAGAAAATCCCCACACTTTACAACCCACATTGTCTGAATGATAAAAAAAATAACATACAAGGATGAAATCTCATTCTCTATTAGCGAATCGCACTCGGAATAATCAAAATAATGACGACAGACCACCGCATACGATTCGATTAGCAAAACTATCTAATTAAGACCACGATAGAAATACGAAGGAAATTGCCTTGGCACCATGATCACTACAATTGCAAGCATTCAGCTACCGGTCTTACTAATCTTCTATCACTTTCACTCTCATCCAAAACCTTGTTGCCATCTCTCTCCTACTTTTAGATTAATAAATTCAATTCTGAAATCAAAAACTCTTATGAATTTGAGTCGAGTTTTTAGATTTTCGGTTTTGTGTGCAGGTGATTGGGTTGGTTTTTAAGTGTTTTGAGTTTCGTATATCGTATAAAGTTCCTGCTATGTGATCGCATTTCGATTATTGAGGTAATAATACACTGATACCGTTTGTAATGATATGCAATATCAATTCGATTTGTTAATTTTTCTCGTGTCTGAGTTTGAAACAGTATAGGTAATCACTGTAGTACTTATTTCGGATACTTTAACCATATCACGTTTTGATTTTTTCGTTACTATAGGTTTATATCGTATATGCAATTTGCAGTTGTAAACTGATGCCAACACAAAGTTACCAAACATATATCGAAGCTTTAAATGTACCTACAGGCACTATTGCCAATTCCTTTGTCTCCTACTAAAGTCTATTTTTTAATCTCATAGACTAATTTGACAGGTGCAAACAATACCTGAAATGTCAAATAAGTCTACGAAATTAAAAAATAGACAAATCGGAGTCCCGTAGTAAATAGGTTCAAATCAAATCACATACGTTTATTTGTACACACAGTAACAAGTTCGGTGTTGCAAAATTTATATTGTGGGTATCTCTGTATCCTGCCACAGTAAGTGACATGCAAATCTATAATAACAGAGGTGAATTTGTGAGTTTGTATGTAGGGTGTAATCTTCGAAACTACTGATCAGCACCCTAATTGCGTACGCAGCACACGATCAATCACAATCTAAAGCATTTAAAGAATATTGCTAATCCATTGCTTCATAAGTTCGAAAACTTTGTCTATTCAACAACGTAAATAACGCAATGAATGTTGTTGAACTGTCAAAATGAAACCCATTGCTACTGGTAGTGTGTAACGCAATTATCCCGGCGATTCCAAAACTTCTTTCACTAATGGCAAGGTACAGTATTGCTGAGTGTTATAGGATATATTTTATGTTACTCGTAAAACAATAAAATTCACGTGGAGGAAGAAGCAGCGTGGGCAGAAGCTAGTCAGTTGAAAGTCAAAGTCAAAGTTAAATCATTTATTTCAATTAGGCACATAAAAGGCACTTTTGAACGTTTATAATGGTCAAAAGCTATCCTATCAAAAAAAGTCTAATCTTCACCAAGACCTTACTAGTTACACCTCAGTGAACAAACACGTTAAAATAAGTTAATTCGATTCATCGGTGTTCATCAAACGCGGCATGGATGCCCGTTCCACTCGATTTACAATCGTATGTAATTACTCTATAAATCGAGTTATAATCGGTATTGGTATATTGAAGATGAAGTTCAGATTTTACTACTTACATTTATTTTTATGAATGGTGATTGGTAGGTGCTAGCAGGATCTCAAAAATCGACACTTATTATTCGAATTCGCTCTTAAAATAAAGTAAGAAAGAGCTAGTAAATAAACAAAACGTATTTTTTTGTTATTAACAAGTTTTTTATATTTTATTTATTTATTTAACCGTTTAAACACACATATAAACAGACAAGAAAGGAATGTTCGCTCAAAATAAATACTATTTTTGGGACCTCAAAATAAAAATTATTTAGAGTCCACAAAGAGAGGTGCAATCATTATATTAGAGTGCATAATAATATTTTTAGGAATGCAAAATGGGAATTTTTAGAGGTTCTATTAAATAAATGCCTTAAAAAAATCGGAGAAATTTCAAAATTACAACACAAACACAAGAGTCCAACAAAGTAGGTAAAGTTACCCTCAGACTCCATAATCCTGAATACGAATCAAACATCAATTCCCATCAACATAAGCAATGAAACAAATGTAAAATAAATCAACAAAACATAATGACTGAAGGTGGCACAGTAGCTGAGTGGCCGCTGCGCCTAATAGATGGCGCTAGCGGCGCGGCTCAATTTACAAATTAAAGAGCGCCTGCGCACGCTTGCCGCCGCTATGGCGGTTGCCGTATTCTGATCAAAGTGAGGATGAAGTTTATTATAGAAATTGTAAAATAAATAACCTCAAACAATGATGATGAAGAATTTGAAGAAATTGAAGCGAATAGAAGGAATAAGATTAGAGTGCATTTGGAAGCTTAGTATTTTTAATTGATTGGCTGAGCTAGGCAGCATAATTTTTACTCAACCAGACTTATATTTGTGAGGCTTTTGCAATGCAGACAGACTTCATCGCTTTTGTCATTATTTCAACAACTACTTAAATCGCAAAACAAATAATAAATTTTTACTTAAAATGGGAGATCGTTATTTCAATACGTTTCTTCCCGATTGAAATATTATGCTTAAATCTTCGAACAAACATTATCAATTTTGTACCGATTCGTCAACATCTTGTAATATTTTTCATCTCAGAATACGTCCCCAGCTTCCGAGATTGAACTTTTATAGCTTACAGGTGCATCATCAAAGCGATTGCATACAATATTGATTTTACATTTTTTTGATCATCCACAATGAAATGACTCCGATAATGGACGGTTGACTTTCAGTTTAGATTGAAATTCTGAGAACTAACAATTTATATCTATCCTTACATATTATAAAACCAAGTCCTCCGGCGCGTCTGTCTGTCGTCCTGTACGCGATAAACTCAAAAACTACTGCACCGATTTTCATGCTGTTTTCACCAATGGATAGAGTGGTTCTCGAGTAAGGTTTTAGTATATAATAACCGACATCCACGGGGGTGAAGTCGCGGGTTTTTCATGTCTGTTTGTGTGAACTTGTTGTTCTTCTAAACTACGCAGCGGATTTGGATGCAGTTTTCACCATCATTTAAATAATTTATTCCGGAATGTGTTTATCACATTAATATTAAAATTACATAATTATAATACGCGATAATTTTCAAGTCGTTAAAAGATATTTGTTTATACGGTGTATCTTTTCATACACGAAATTTCTTACGAGGACATTGTACTCATCATTATGAACAACTTTCAATATGGGAACAAACCTGAAATCGCGAAAAAAAAACAGCTGTTCCTTAAATTTTGACGAGCTATAAATGTAGGGAACAGTAGATTTTTTTTTGCAATAACATACTAAATATCAAGTTTCTCTTTATATTATTTAAGTTTAAATGAAGAGAATGATAACACATACCTACTTAGGCTCTAAAGATTGACATAGTCAGTATAAATTCATGGAACATCGTACTATAAAACTCATAGAATTACTCAGGCATAAACCTATGAAAAACATGTGCCCGCTAGATCCCAACAAAGTCTCAAGCAACAATTTCACATCTGACTCGATCCAAACAAAAACATCGATAAAAAATTCCGACCCTAAAAAACTGTCAAAGAATCGATATAACAAGAACCGACAAAAGTCACAATCGATACCTGTTTACGACTCCCACGATTTAAAAAAATATATCAATAGCAATGTCAACCTCCATGTAGGTTCAAACAAAAAAAAAAGTCTATTGTCGATGATGTCCCTTTGTCTGGTAAGTTTTATTCAGAGGAGGATTATAATCGGGTATCAGGCTTATTGAAGTTTATTCATGGATAAATCTTTGATACTATTTGTTTCGTAAGGTCAAAAAACTCGAATTAAAAATTCGTAGGATATTTTTGTTTGTTTGCAGTTTTATCTTATCTCTGTTGTGGTTTTCCAAATCTTGTGGTAAGATCTTGGCTATTGACATAACATCACGCCCTGTTTCCCCGAAGGGTTGGGCAGAGGTGTACCTATAGTACACCCACATTCCGCCAGTTAGTTTTTTGATGTTGTGCAAAAAGAGTACCTATCAACTTTCAAGACCAAAACTATTAACATTAATGGCACCTCCGTTGGCTTTAACCAATGGGCCACTCCAGGTATTTATAAAAGTAGAGCGAGACTATACGAGTTATATGGTTTGAAAAAATACAGGTTTGATACTCCTTTCCTAGAGTATGTCAAAAATTATTCAAAATTATTTAAAAAGGTCAGTGTTTTTGCCAAATCTAAATTTTTAAGCGATACAATAAAAAATTCCAATAATAAAGTAAAAACCACTTGGAAAATTATTAACAATGAAACGGGTAAATCGGTTAAACAAGATAAACAACTTGAGATTATGCTTGACCACAAATTAGTTAATAAAGCAACTGACGTAGCTGAGGCATTTAATGAGTTTTTTGCCAACATACCTATAACTACGACTCGCTCCTTAAATTCGTCCCCGTCTAAAGCTGAAAACCTTTTGCACGGTAGTGTGTCTAAAAGTAGTCGCTTATTTAGCTTCGAACAAGTAACGCCTCGCGATGTAGTTAATGTTTTTAACACACTCAAGTCTAAAAACACTGGTGATTACTGGGGCATCTCTATCAAACTTTTAAGTAATATAATAGACATCGTAGCCCCCTATCTAGCTGTTACTTTTAATAAATGTATTGATCTAGGAACTTTTCCTGACCTCATGAAGAGCAGTAAAGTCATACCATTATTTAAATCAGGTAATAAAAATGACGTTGGTAATTTCAGACCTATTTCTATCCTACCTGCATTTAGTAAAATATTTGAAAAGTTAATACTCAAGCAGTTACTAAGACATTTTAATTTAAATAGCCTCCTTCATAATGAACAATATGGTTTTACAAAAGGTCGTTCGACAACAGATGCGGGTGTTGCTCTGCTGAAACACATATTTAACGCATGGGAGAGCTCGCAAAATGCTATTGGGGTTTTCTGTGATCTCTCCAAAGCCTTTGATTGCGTGCACCATGACACGCTTTTGCGTAAACTACATCATTACGGTGTGCAAAATGAAGCTCTCAACGTTTTAAATTCTTATTTACAAAATAGGTTCCAATGTGTAGATGTTAATGGTGTGAAATCTTCCGAGCTACCAGTTCAGTTAGGTGTACCTCAAGGCTCCATACTGGGTCCATTCTTGTTCTTAGTGTATATCAATGACTTACCATTCTATTTAAAGGGTGTCTGTGAAGTTGTACTGTTTGCAGATGATACCTCTCTTATTTTTAAAGTAGACAGGAATAGGCAAGATTTTGACGATGTAAGCAGTGCACTCTCAATGGTAACGGATTGGTTTACGACAAATAACCTAGTTCTCAATGCCAAGAAAACGAAATGTGTAAAGTTCGCCTTACCGAATGTTAGAAATTTAGGACCCAACATCGTCTTAGATAAAGAGGTGCTTGAAACTGTAAACTCGGCAGTTTTTCTGGGGATAACAGAAGATGCCAAACTTCAGTGGGGCCCACATATATCGAGCCTAGCGGGGAGGCTCAGTTCTGCCGCTTACGCCGTCAGAAAAGTAAGACAATTCACTGACGTTGATACTGCTCGGTTAGTCTATTTTAGTTATTTTCACAGCGTTATGTCCTACGGTATTCTGCTGTGGGGCAAAGCTGCTGATATTCAAAATATATTTGTGCTGCAAAAACGAGCTGTTCGAGCAATTTACCAGCTAGGTGCCAGAGTTTCTCTGAGAGATTTTTTTAAAGAGATTGGTATTCTCACGGTGACTTCACAATTCATCCTCGCCAACATCTTATATATTAGGCAAAATATACACTTATACACTAAAAACAGTGATATCCACAGTGTTAACAGTAGGAATAAGGACAAACTACGAGTTCCCTTTCACCGGCTTCATAAGGTTCATAACTCATTTGTTGGGCTTGGTATAACCTTCTATAACAAGCTACCCTCTTCTTTGCTAGTTTTGCCTTATAATGCGTTTAAAGCAAAAGTAAAATGCAACCTTTGTTCAAAAGCGTACTACTCGATTAACGACTACTTAAATGATAAGAGTAGCTGGACGCTGTGATTAACTCAAGACAATGTTTGTGTTCTTTCTCCAGAATTAGCTTATCCACTGACAGGTTATATGAGTTCATATACATTTTTATTCTATTTTATTTGGTCTGTTTAGTCAATTTATTTTTAATTTAATTTATTGTTGACATAATCTACTCATTACAATGTTTTCTATATGAGTTGTATTGCAATATGTGGTTAGCTAGCGACCTCAACAATAATTGATAATTATATTATTTTTTTGTCTGGGCAAACAGCAGCAGGTTCGTCATGCTCCCTTAGATGTCACTGCTTGCGGTAGCGTCGGGGGTCGGGTTGTCTCCTTCCCTCAAATATGGCGAGGGGGGTAATGGCTGATCTTTGCGTTATGCTCGTGAACGGGTGCTGCTTGTGGTGACTGGTCGTCTTGCTGATCTCGGTTTTGTTAATGTTATTAGTAATTAACTTTTTATTTATTTTACTTCGATGGTCCTAGTTTATCATGTCTAACTTCCAGTTACAGCATTAAATGGCTATATGTAAGCGGGCACGCCCTTTGTGCCTGGAAGCTTTTATTTAGTCAATTTATGTTTACATTTACTTATTTCTGCTTGAGTACATATAGTTCTCGTTTTATTTATTTTTTTGGGTGGTATATTGGCGTGTGCTAGCTGACATATGGCTAATAATTCGATTTATATTTTATGTTACGTAATGTAAATGATTTTGCATACTTTTGTATAGAATCAATTGTTTCTAACTGAACAGACAGCTGTGCTGCTGGGGAGTTTGTTGCGCCACTTCTTCTTCCCAGCTAAAGCACTAGGAAGTGGTGAAAGGTGGGCGTTTTGGGGGACTGTCTTATGTAATTTTGACGTTCGAAAAGTGCTGATTCTCAGCCTAGTTTGAATAAATGACTTTTGATTTTGATTTTGATTTATAATTTAATCCCATGTAACGGGGCGAGCCTATAGCCATCACACCGGGCACAAATCTAAACCCCGGGCTGCTACTGAGAAATTCCAGATAAAAAAACCCAATAACCCTTTGCCCAATCTGGGAATCGAACCCAGGACCAGGAGAAGGATCTTGGCTATTATCTTTTTTTAAATAAAACACACCTGTGAACTACACAATTATTTTTATCACTTATCTTCTAAATTTCATCCGAATGACATCTTGCATTGAAAATCCTATAAGAATCAATCCATTGTATCTTTCCATTTTACAAATTAATACACAAAACACTTGCAAACAATTTCTTTACAAGCCCATGAAATGATTTGTTCATTAACCAACTTTATTTTACCGTTCTGAATAACGTACAGCCAACTCTATTATAAACTACACGAGAGTCAAATTGTACTGACAAATAAATTGCCAAGAGCACTTTAAAAAAATTGCGTTCGAAAGATTCTAAGGGAGGATTTGTTTTTGGCAAAGTTTGAAACCTCAAAGCATCTAATCATGTAAACTTTAAGTCAAAACCAGAGGGTTTGAAGTTGCTTGGCTTGGATAGTTATGATGGCATAGAAGAGTTTGTAGTAAAAAGTGTCGTATCCCTCCCATTTCTTTATCAATCACGTAGACAGACAAAAAACGTCTGCACATCGAACTGAGAGTCACTTACGTTAATGGACGCAGCCCTGGAGTGCAATGCTGAGGTTTGCCAAAGATTAAACGCGTAGGCAACACGGGATGTATACGGTGATTAGTTTGATGACGAAACTTTAATGACTGAGTCATCAAATACATACATACATACATAACATCACGCTTGTATTCCCCGAAGGGTTAGACAGAGGTGTACCTATAGTACACCCACATTTCGCCATTTATGTTTAAGTCCCATGTTAGCATGATCAGCTGTTTATCAAAGGTTTTGTTTTAACCATGATCTATTGAACGTTACAGTTTACAAAACTGGCCGTCAGTTGACCTGATAAAAATTGGTCCCCGCCAAACATTTTACAGTCAACGGCAATACAAATTTTAATGGATTTTCTGAAGCTCTAAATTAAAAGATAAAATATCTCGGTACCTATAATTTCACAACTAGCACCAATACTTCTCTAGCTTGGTACTCTGTCATTAAAAGATCTATTACTAGAAAGTATTATCATTATCCTCCTGGCGTCATCCCAATTTAATCGTGATAATTAAGGCATTGTATTTCTGCTTATTCCATCTCTATTAGCAATCTCATCAAGTACGTACTTATCAACACATTTGAATTTATGTTTTGCTTCACGCGTCCTCCCAGAATCAATTCTTTCATAGGCAGAATTTTCATCCCAGCATTTCATGCCCTTCTACGGCTTCTTGGTCTACATCCAATCGTCATTTGGTATTAGCTGTCATCATTTGCCGATTGTCTCGCGACGACTATAGAGTGATGGCCCATGATGGCCCTTGATGGGGTTCATGTGTGAGCTCTTTGTACCATTGTGTGTGGTTGTGTGTGTTGAATGATTTGCTCTCTGAGGTACTTAGTGCTTACTGGTAGGATAGTTTAGTGATTAGAATGTGAATACATTATTTTGAATGCATTTTAATGTTCATTATGATTGTACTTACTTTTCCTTGACATTGATTTTAGGTTAGTGAGCTGCTCCTATTAATAGTCAAAATTCTGTCTATGTTGACAAGTCCGGGCTCAGAATTGATTTACAATGCTATTTTTATGTTAAGTTTCGTAAAATAGTAATGGTTTTTATTTGTTGATCCTTTGTGGTCATAATTATTTGCAAATATAATTATGCTTTACATAACATGAATTTGAACTCAGAGACATTTAAAATCGAATCGCAATCTCATCTCAGCGACAATCAATCTCAAAATATTGTCAAAAATTTAGGGAAATTAGAAGTATTTTTGACATATTGAGATAGATTAAAATGCGAAGAGTAAGCCTCTCTAAAATCTGGAACACTAATTACTTAGCAGAAGCCTCAGACCAAATAAAAAAGCAAGACAGAGCGCTGGCTGTCAACAGTGACATGAGGCCAGTTTCGTTAACATTTGTGCACTCAGTGAGGTGTAGTTTGATTGTAAATGGTTGTAAATGTGTGCGTGTGAGCGTGTCTAGACAGAGCGGAGGTGCAGTTTTGGCATGCTTTACTATATATTTGAAATAAATGCTTTGAGTTTAATGTTCGCAGCACCATGTCTTGGTTTTTTATTTGGTCTGAGGCAGAGGCTGGATAAATATTAACCTGTTTATCGATTGTTGGTGCTAGCTTCCAATCTGAGGCCCTAGACAAAGTAACATTCTATCAGCGATAACGATGATGGAAACGGCAAAAATGTATAGGACTGACATAAGCTATCGAAAAGCAAATGTCGATCCTGTTGAAAGTCGTTGTAGAAATACGAAACGCTTTCGAAGCGATTGTCACTTGTCTAGACCCTTTGATAGCTTAGTATCAGTATTTCAAACCTTTGGCCATCTGACCTCAGTATTAAAATTCCAGGATAAATTCGAACACGTAATGAGGCATGGTATAACAGGATTGACAATAGCAAGACTTCTTCCAAGGCCAGAAAGGTAAAATAATCCTCATAATCAACTCATTTGGATTTCTACTTACCTCAAATAAATCAAATTAAGGTTCCACTACGCAGTAATCGTGTCATCTGGCATCAAACTGGAATCGAACCCATTGTCTCGCGACTGACAGATCTCTCAATACGATGGTTTATGGCAGTCGATCAGTATTGTCGGCTTATGCTGGCCCATCTGGATTGGGCTTTGAATAATTTTAAGTAGGGTGGATGTACCGGTTGTTATAAGTAATATGCGATTTTTTTAAGACAATTGAAAGAGGCTGTGAGTTCAAGATTATTTTTAATACGACTGACATTCATTACGTAAATACTTCCATGATTGTTTACATCTAAGAGATGTGAACCACGCAAAGGGATTTTTATCTAAATACCTATCATGTAGTTTCAATCGTATGTGTATGCCGTATATATTTATTTACTTTAATTAAGTAAGTCGATCTAAAAAAACCATATTCATATAGTTAGCAGCAGCGTGTCAGTCATTATCAACTAGTTAGTTATTTGATCATTCAGCTTGACTGAATTGTGTAATGTATGTAATGTATTTTTGTAGCATTTTGCTAGGGACTTTGTTCTTTATCAATAAGAATATTAATGTTTGTATGATGCGAGGTTACTTGTATTATAATTGTTTATGTTGCTTCTTTTTGTGTAACTACTGCGCAAATATTTCGACGCAAATGTATTTTTGTTATTAAATTAATTACTTGAACTTGTTGCTTTAAACTTGACTGTGCATTAGCAAATATTTCAATTTATAAAACCTGACGGCCATCAACAGGGTCCTCCACCCTGTTCCTCATCCACACCACATACAATACCAGCTATATTTTATTGTCAATGTTAAATAAAGTCATTATATTGATTGAACGTCCTATCTGACATTTTTTGTAGCTTTGCTCGCGTTCGGGACAAATCGATTGTGATGGACAGCGCACCTTATTGAGAAACTACCAAATTACTTATACACCTACTTAGAACCATTATGACTCTTACTTCAAGAACATAGAGTCTATATTTGTCTGGGAATGAGTTTATCAGTAAAGTGGTAAGTAATGGTATGGTTTCTTGATGATGTAATATAGAGAAATAGCCGTAGAAATCGCATAGAAATAATGTGGTAATACAGAATTTGTTATATTTTGGATACATTGGACGTTTGACGTAAACATATGTTTGTCATTAGTTTGTGTCGATTTCGATTGAGTTGTCGGTCTTCACGATTGAGACGATTCGATGTGGTTGATAGGTGAAGGTTGGTGAATACAAAGAACCGTTGCCCACTTTTCGATGTGGTGATAGCTTTGAAATATTGCATTAGTAGGATCTTGCATTTTAAATATTGCATCAGTATGCTCTTGCATTTGGAACGCGCCTCTGTCTTCATGACCATGGTTTAGAATTATGTTTGGGCTGGCTTCCAGCTTATTCAGATGAACTCAAATCATTCTGCTGGCTAGACCACCACCAGGCCGTGTAGTTTGAGAACATGCTAAACTTGACAAATGGCAATCAAGTCGTATTATTATGAAATTAGTTTTAGGGCAGAGACGCGCATAAGGTCCTTTTTTTCAGCCATTAAACTAATTTTCTTTTTCTTTTTCTACAAGTTTGGGTATTGGTAGATTAAGGTTGACTTCCAGCCCAACCACAGATGTGGCTGAATTATTATTTAGACGAAGTGATGGCCATCTCACCTCACAACAGTCACAACCCAATCATTGGGCAATCCCAATTTTTTCTATGATTATACTTGCTAGATTTACGGGATTCAAACTATTCTTACGACTGTCATAGGTTTGTGTGAAAACTGGAAACGATGGTTCATAGTTGAGCGTAGGAGAGGACTATCTCTGAGAAACGATAAATCACTTGCGAGAAAGTAAATCTCACTATTTTCACCACTCAACCACAATATCCTGTTTCCTTCAAAACGAACCTACACAACCTAAAGTCCATATAGCCTGGGCAAGCTTGCCCAAGCCTGCGCAAGCTTGCCCAATAAATTACTGCCACATTAACTTGGTGCAGCCGTCGAACGATGTTCGATTTCAAAGATTATCTATCACTACGACAGTATCGCGACACCGGGATCTTCCGTGAGCCGCAACAGCTTATACAGGCTGTTCTGATTTTGGGAATTAATCGATTTTGATTGAGGAGAAAATTGTCTTAAGCGATCAAGGTAAGTTATTGTACCAGTATCGTAATTTTAGGTGAAGTCGCTTAAAGGAAACAAGATCAGAAATAATGAAAATATGTGCCATTTTTATAATTGTTTTTTGTTATTGTTCAGGCTTATTTAATTCATTTTTTGAGACTTGGCTGGCTTGATTATGCAAATTACAAACATTTGTACGCCCTCTGGCATAACATAGCGCACTATTTATTATCTTTCTAACATTATTATTGTACTTATGTTAAACAAATGAATAAATGACTTAATATTCTGTTTCTGTATCAGGTTGCCAGACATAAAGCAGAACCATAATGAAGTATATCCCTACATATTATAAAACAAAGTCCTCCGCCGCGTCTGTCTGTCGTCCTGTGCGCGATAAACTCAAAAACTACTGCACCGATTTTCATGCTGTTTTCACCAATGGATAGATTGGTTCTCGAGTAAGGTTTTATTATATAATAACCAACATCCACGGGGGCAAAGTCGCGGGCATCAGCTAGTAATACATAATTTTGTTTGTTTTCTGACAGATCATCCACGAGAACTTATTCTATAGGAAAGTGTAATAAGTTGTATACTTACGTAAACAGTCCAACCAGTCTATTCTGTAAAACCTCACCGTGAAAACATGGATGAAGTGAGCTGTCAGACCCTAGCGTCAAGGTGACAGCTCACTTCACCTAAGTTTACACGTTGAGATTTTTACAGAACAGGTGCCGTATTATGAAGTATTAATGCCATCATTTTTCCAGTGCGATACCGAGATGGTGCTATCGGCCTTGTCTAGCTCCATCTCTCTCTCACACTGGAAAAATGGTGGCATTAATACTTCATAATACGGCACCAGATCGGCAGATTTAGTCAGTATTAGGAATTCAGTAAGTTAAAGCAGCGATTTACTTTATGAACACATGTGAAACGCATTTTTTTTGGAATTTTACTTGCCGCAGCATCATTATTCAACTCAAATTCATCATTATTCATTATTATCTTCATTCAACGGAAAGACGTTCATTGCTGGAGATAGGCCTGAGGCCTCCCATGAACATGACCACAACGACCGGTCCCTGTGCTTGCGCAATCTTGTCTGTTGAACAGGCTTGTTTAATGCTCAGACCAAACAAAAAACCAACACGGAGCGCTGCGAACAATACAGTGAAGCATGCTAAAACTACACCACCGCTCTGTGCATACACGGTCACATACACACATTTACAACTATTTACAAAGACACTACAATCAAATTACACCAAACTAAGTGCACACATGTTTACGAAACCGGCCTCACATCACGGTTGACAGCGCTCTGTCTTGGTTTTTTATTTGGTCTGAGGTTTAATGATAAAAAATAATCTGCTAGTCGTTTTTAACTTCACACTTTGCCAAACCTTTTTGTATCACCCTGTACGTCATGCGCAGTGGCACCCGATCGGCTTATACCGATCGGGTCTATCACCTCAATATACCGATTATCTTGATCTAGTAGGCGAGCATAATCATTTTTATCTGACTATCTGGCTTCCCTCGGAAGTACAGCACTGATGGATGACTGGGGAGAACCGATATTTGTATCTTTTACTTGTAAGTTGTGTAATTTAGAAGGTATAGGAAGCTATCTTGGTTAATAGTTGCATTAGAAATATATCCTACTAGCTGCGCCCCGCAGTTTCACCCGCGTAAGTCTCGATCTCGGGATGAAAAGTATCCTATGTCCTATTCCCAGTCATGGTGTACCCCTGTGCCAAATTTCACCCAAATCCGTTCAGCCGTTTTAGCGTGAAAGCGCAACAAACAAATAAACAAACGAACAAACAAACTCACTTTCGCATTTATAATATTAGTTAGGTTTAGGATGATAAGCGTGTATTTAAATGGTAGAGAAAATGATTGCTTAGCAAATTAACAATCCAGTTAAACTGTCCTTAAATTCAAATCACATGTTGTCATTCTTTGAAGTCGTATGAAATGGGATTATCACGATAGATTCATGTACTCAACATGCTAATCAATTAATTCACCTGACTGTACGACTTGCACTTCCTGGGAAAACAGCTCCTCGACTACTTAGTTGATTTGCAATTTTTTATTTTTATATTTTGTTACAGGTATTTTGGCCGTCTGAAGTTGATCTTGCTAAATAATATTTAGCTCTCAGACCAAACAAAACAGGAAGACAGAACGCTTCGCACAATACAGTGAAGCATGCTAAACCACACCTCGGCTCTGTGCATACACGCTCACACGCACTCATTTACAATCAAACTACACCTCACTAAGTGCACGTATGTTTATGAAACCGGCCTCATGTCACTATTGACAGCGCTCTGTCTTGGTTTTTTATTTGGTCTGAGATCAAGCTATACCAAAATGAATCTTTTAATTTTATAAGACTCAGCTTTAGTAACAAATATCTACGTTATAACCTACCTACACCGGAGTTTTAAAATCGTGATGAACACATTTGAATCGAGTAGCAACGATTCCATTCACACATTCCTATGCCCTTACTTATCCCGCCATTCATAAAAATAAACGATTCATACAGATTCGAATAAAAATATCGATATTAAAATATCCGAATCGATTTGATCCTTTGGAAATTTGATAAATGATTCGAATACAATGGTGGCCAGTCACCGGACGTTCGAAATATAAAAATTAAAAAAGTTTACTGCTACTGTCCGCTTGAACTATTAATCAAATTCTTTTAGAATCGACAAAATTATTATTGCTGTTGGTTTAATTTTTATTTGTGAAGGACCAAAGTTTATATTTGTGTAATTTCAAGCAAAGATTCTCATAGTGTTCATTTATAAGATTAAATATTGACGATTTTTAGGCTGACACTGCTTTGAAGCCGTAAAGCTACGATTTCCTAAGACTGCGGTGACCGCCACATAGCGTCCGCAATTTACCGTCGAATGACGTCACTGAAACGTTATATAGGAAAGTAAGTTGGTGTCCTTCCCTAGAAAACGTTTTTTGACAGCATAAAGTCAAACCCCGCTGCCATCATTTTCATGACAGCTGTCACTGTGACCGATAAGTGGCGGCCACCGCTATAATAGGAAGATATATTTATTTTATCTACTAGCTGCGCCCCGCGGTTTCACCCGCGCAAGTCTTGATCCCGTGGGAATATCGGGATAAAAAGGATCCTATGTGTTAATCCAGGTTATAAACTATCTGTTTGCCAAATTTCATGCCAATCCATTCAGCCGTTTTTGCGTGATTGAGTAACAAACATCCAAATACACAAACACACAAATACACAAACACACAAACTTTCACATTTATAATATTAGTAGGATTGCATGGAATCTACAAAAAACATCAGTTTTCATATCTAAATTCAAAGTAAAATTAAACTAATACAGTGAACCACTCATAATATTGACTGAAATAATACAAATCGATTTATTACCTTTGTAAACAAAACAAATAACATGACGCTAACTATGAGTAAGGGGCTAAGCAGCAATTATAAAGACACATCGTCCATCAATTGATTTAGTGTGGCTCGTCTTATTTATTGTCGGTAAATATTATTTATAGATGCCACAGAAATGGTATAAGTATGGAAATGAGAAAATTGTGAAGTGGTCTTATCGTAGTATCAAGTAATTTAAATTTATCGTAGACTTTACCTGCGTCTCCCGTTAAGATACACTAAAAACTCGGCTAAAGAACGCATAACATATCGCCGGTAATCCCCGAAGGGCTAGGCAGACACCCGCATGTCGCAAGTTATATGTTTAAGTCCCATGTATTAAGGGGCGAGCATATTGCCATCAACCGGGCACATATCCAGACTCCGAGCTACTGCTGGAAAATGTCTAATGGAAAAACCCAATAACACATTGCACGACCCGAGGATCGAACTCAGGACCAGTCCAGCAGTAGCTCTTGCGACTACTAGACCAAGGAGGCAACGCATCAACGAATTCCGACGAGCAAAAAAAATCCTTTTATTTGTTACATTATACACATTTTTTTATTTATTTTTTATTAAGTATGTTTTTGTGGGTTATTATAATGTTAGCTTATTTTTAATTTTTAGTTTTGTTAGTATTTTCTCTTTCTACTTCTCGGAGAAGCTCGTGGCTAAGTAATAGCAGCCGCACGGGTCGATTCATCAGGTTAAGCTACACTTGCCGGGGTTGGTCCGTGGATGGGTGACCATCTTTACATATCGAGACTCCTTCGCGCCTTGGAAAGCACGTTAAACCGTTGGTCCCGGCTGTCATTTGTGGATCTTTGGCAGTCGTTACGGGTCGTCAGAAGCCCGAAAGTCTGACAACCAGTCTTGCCAAGGGGTATTACCCAGTTACTGGGTTGTGGAGGTCAGATAGGCAGTAGCTCCATATAAAATGCTGGTATTCAGCTGCATCCGGTTAGACTGGAAGCCGACCCCAACATGGTTGGGAAAAGGCTAGGCAGATGATGATCTCTTTCTACTTCTGCAAGAAGCCCAGTTTGTGTAAAGGCCGATACAGAGCGATACAGTTATCCAGAAGACGAATTTCCAATAATATGGAGCAATGGATATTGGCAATTGGCCAAATTGTCATTACTATCCTAAGAGCGTTACGCAATTAGTGATGGTCGTGTATTTGGATTATTGCAAATATTGTAAGCAATTTTAGGATTTTGTTCGGCGATAAATATATGGAAGAAGAATGTTTTTGTACTAAGTATTTAAAACATAAGTAAGTTCTTAAACGACGACGCAAAACTGATGTGTTATAATAACAAAAAAAATCGCAGAAAAAAAATTATAAGTTATTCCAATCCAACAACAAATTAAGAACATGTTTCTAACTTACACACAATTTACCGATCGACCACACAAATAATAATATTATTAATTCGAATCCGGAATCCGGTCCTGGAGCGTCGCCCCATGAATCTTCGACATCCGCCAGGGAGGCATTCAATTTGTCACTCCTGTCAAAATAATGTAAACTGCTTAAAATAATCGGACATTATCGGCTTGGCGTGAATCGGGCGATATTGGAGCTGTGACGTAAAGCTTGCTCGATTTTAGATCGATCATTATGAGATTTTTGTTATTTCTCTCTTTTTACCCGACTGCGCGACTGCAAAGACAGGGTTATTGCCCGGTATTTTTGGTCCAAATTGTTATAAAACTTCTGTGTTATTTCAATAATGCCTGGTTATTGCAATAGTAAGCCATAAATGTCCAAATCGAATGGAAAACTGAAACACTTTTTGATCCTGACCTCTTCACAATCTCGGAGGAGCTCGGGGCTAAGTAATAACAGCCGCACGGGTCGATTCATCAGGTTAAGCTACGCTTGCCGGGGTTGGTCCGTGGATGGGTGACCATCTTTACATATCGAGACTCCGCCGTGCCTCGGAAAGCACGTTAAACCGTTGGTCCCGGCTGTCATTTGTGAATCTTTGACAGTCGTTACGGGTCGTCAGAAGCCCGAAAGTCTGACAACCAGTCTTGCCAAGGGGTATCGTATTACCCAGTTACTGGGTTGTGGAGGTCAGATAGGCAGTCGCTCCATGTAAAATAATGGTATTCAACTGCATCTGGTTAGACTGGAAGCCGACCCCAACATGGTTGGGAAAAAGCTAGGCAGATGTTGACCTCTTCAATAATCTACCTATAGGTATATATAATTATATTTGAATGCACTCAATAAGAGGATTCTAACTCCTGAACTTTAATAATAATAATCTCTATGTATTTTACTGAGTGTACCTATGTATATAAAAATAATATATAAATATTTTATTTATATTTATTAAATTTATACTTAGGTATTATATAATTCTTATATTTTTTAATGTATTTCTAACTCTTGAACTTATAGCAAATAAAAACTGGCATTCTCTCCTACGTTTTATGATGTAGGATTTTGCAAAACATTATGAACAGCAACAGATAGCAATCACATCTGTGATCTCCAATCGATCAACGAGGGTAAGTACAAAACCATGGATAAAAATTCTTAGTGAGAATAATGCAATTTTTGTACATAAAACTTACCTACGCTTTCTTCCATGGGCGTAAGCAGAAACTACAGTGCGCCACCTGCTACTAGCCCCACATACTCTCCTTTTACTTCGTTTACGATACATGCACGCTAAAATTTAGACACAATTTTTTTTTTACAAATTTATAGGTATACCTACCTAAAAATATTTTTCTCCAAAATATTCATAGTTGTTATCATGATTAGGAATGCCGATACAATTATAAAATCAAGGACTGTCACAGTTAAGTATTCGTGGTACTTATTGCATAGTTATTTAAATCAAACTCGGTTATTTTCGCGTTCAAAAGAATACTTATCATTTGTTGACGCTACCGCCCACGTACTGTCGCTCGCGAAAGTACATTACTGATACAAAAATATGACTTTTTTGGGCCCTAAAATGGTGCTGGAGTGCAAAATTGTATCTAATTCTTACGTCACGTCGTGCCTTATATTTTTTTTCAGCAGAACCTAAAACATGATAACAGCACTGTCCATAAAACGTATACTGGCTTTGCTCAAGAAGATTTGAAGTTCCTTAATTAATTAATTACTTAATTTTCATTAGATAATTAGTGTTCAAAATATCTATGTGAAGTACATCCTTGTTGAACACTTGTGGAACAGTTCCAAGTAGGTATTTCATAAGGCTTTCAGTTTATATCTTCATCTACAGCTTCGTAGTACCAATATGAAAAGAATCAATTAAAATTAGAACTAAAGAAAGGCAAATAATAGAATCTACAAAAAAAACCAATAACCAACCAAATTCAGAAACAGCCTTCAAAAATTCTTTCTCTAAAAACAGCAGCATCTTAGCCCTATATTGTCAGTATCGATAAAATATGGCCTGCCGAGTCAAAGGCCGCGAGGTCTCTGAATGGAGCCTCCCAAGGATTATGTCCGTATCGGCACCCGTTGAAAAGTTAGATCGCTCCTAATTATGATTTATCGACGTCTGTGAACAACCTCAGAGATTTTTAAAACATTTTTTGTTTGCTCTGTACTATCGATCGACAGCTTCGGGGATTTAAAACCTGTTTGGCGTTGGAAGTGTTTGGTAATAATTGAATTATTATACAAATAGGATTGTTTTGATTATGTGTAGGTTATTGGGTTCTGTTGTGGACTATTTTTGGATTTAAAGGATTATTTTGAGCAACTAACGTGTTAATAATTTATGAGAGCCTAGCGATACAGAACAAAAAAATCCCTTCTATCAAAAGAGCTTTTTCTGTTTTCGACGTCATGCAGCTCAAAAATTGCCGTAAAGCACGATTGTTACCAATTTTGTTTCTCAAACACAAAACAAATAGCATTGACAAAGACTTGGATATCCGGTGACTTGATTTTCATGAGGTCTGCCGTTGTTTAATTTTGCTTAGGCGAATGGGTCCGCTTCTTTAAAAATATTTTATTGGCACCTTTCCTCCAACCACTACTTGTGGGCGCATGAGTTGATTTTTTCAATGACTACATTGAATCATTGACGAACAGATGCTCATAATTTTAATATCAGAACTGATGACTGTACACACATATAGTACTATAAAATCATGACCACCGTAGAAACGGGTTTTGTCGACGGAAGAAGAGACAAAATGACAGGTAAACAATCACAATCTGTCATTTTGTCTATTCTTCCGTCGACAAAACCCTTTTCTATGGCGGTCATGTTAAGCGTGCTGAATACATTATGACACTTCGATTTTCTGAATGAAAATTTCAAACTGTCAGACTTTTGGGCTTCTGACGACCCGTAACGACTGTCAAAGATCCAAGAATACTGTACTTATGGGTATCAGAACAATAAAACCTTTCAAATATTTCCATATAATTCAACCATAAAAAGCAGGTTCCGTGACAGTATCATACTCCTTGCAGATGAACATTCCATCCTTGGAAAAGGTTTCTGATTGCCACATCATTCGTCCGTACGGCATGGTTGGAACCCAGATATGCTGCAGCTGATTCACGTCCAAATTTTGGAAGATGTAAGTACCCTAGAAAAAGACATTAAATTGGAATCAAAAGCAAAAATTCTTAACTGCTGAGAGTCAGCACATTCTGAACGTCAAAAGTTACATAATACGGCTCCTAAAACGACCAGCCCTCACCACTGCTAGTGTTTCTGTTTAGAATAAGAAGACCTATCAGTGAGGTAGAACCCTCAGTCATAAGTTAGTTAGAGAAACATGACAAAAAGAGGTTGGGCACACTATATTCAAGTGTGCTGTAAAGTATTCATTATGGTTAAAGAAATTTATTTCTCAATAAGAAATTACAAAGATTTCACTTACTTGAGAACATTTAAAAATTATAATATAGTATACATAAACTTTGACACAAACTAAGCAGATTTTTTTTATCTAGGAAACAACATTCACTTCGTACTCATATTAACTAATACTAATACGTTTATTAACTAAACTAATATTATAAATGCGAAAGTGAGTTTGCTTGTTTAATTGTTACGCTTTCACGCAAAAATGGCTGAACAGATTTGGATGAAATTAATTTGGTACATGAGTAGACCAAAACCTGGAGAAGGACATAGGATACTTTTTACACGACAGCCCGAAAAGGAGTGTAATGTATTCAGGGTTCATGTATGTATGTTTATATGTATGTCTGTATGTGAGTTTCTTTATTCCACCATTAACTTTTAAATGCCTGAACGGATTTGGATATAAGGGGATATCGTTAGAATCCTTGCATCATCCCGAGAGACGAAGCCTGTGTTTTTTTTTTTCTATATTACGGCAATATGGCTTCATTTTCAAATGTGAAAAATTAAAAAAATCTTCACTTATTTACAATATGGGTATCCAGTTGAAGGCCCCGATGAGCACATTCAAAAATTATATTTTTTATTGGAATAAATTTTATAGTGGGTTTATACTCGTACATGCAAAATAAACATTTACTCATTGGCTGCAAACGATTTAATCAGACTTTGGTAACACTGCGAAAGTCTAAATGAGTGAATGGTTTGGTGATTGAGTTATTATTAGAATTATTTTATCATCACACGAGTAACCAATGCAAGTAATAAAAATAAAAAAAATACACTAAAACAACGCCAACTATTGACTATAAGCTAACAGCGGTAAACCTAAATACAAATGTACATTCCAAACTTAAAAAAAATTGTCACAAAACTGTATAAAATAAAAATAAATAATTAAAAATTAAAAAAAAAGAATAGCCGAGCTGGATTGTTCTACTAAGGGATGAGGAATATCGAAAATAACGAACTAAAAAGTAAAAAACAAATTGAAAAATTGTCATTGCAGTCGGGGGACTTAAAATAAAAAGTGTTCCACAGAACGGTCCCCCGACTGCAATGACAACTATATAAACTTGTTTTTTACTTTTTAGTTCGTTTGTCAGCGGGGCAGTCGAGATTTTTTTTTATCCCGATATTCCTCGTCCCTCGGTAGAACAATCCAGCTAAAACCCTATTTGGTTTATACCAGTGGTATTTAAAACTCAACCTTACCTTCAAAAACATACAGTTCTTTTTGTCATACTTGATCCCGGTGGCTGCGAAGGTGATGTGTAGGATTGTACTGTGGCAGTTCAGGTTGTTAAAACCATGCGTTTGGTGCCACTTGCCATTGCGCCAGGCAAAGCATTTGAATTTCATCTGAAAAAGTTTATATTAAGCAGTTTTAAGCAGTTGTTTTATTTGGATTTTAATCTAATAATCGAAATCTAAGTAAATACTAATAGTAATCTAAATCACTGTAAATACTTTCTCTTCCATGAATAATTTGGGCCCTTTGGTGTGCATTCAAACTAGCACCTACGAGGTAGATGTATACTTAAGTGCAGCGTATTCTGAATTAATTTATTACCAGAATCACCATGATAATTCACATTGTTGCATAACTTTTTAATTATTTGAGTATTTTAATTCATATATATTCTTCTCTCTCATCATCAACAGAGCATCATGGGCCATGAGCTATACGAATATCAAAAAATATTTGGCCTAGGTCTTAGGGGGGAGATGTGAAAATTGATTCACTGTTACAATGTGTAATAAATCATCTTTTGAAAGTACATGAGATACCCAGAGGAGAAGAATTTGCACGAACAATGCTTTCATAAACTCCCTTAACTCAATGACGGCTATACCATAACATCCTTAGTGTCTTTCAAAACGGTAAAATTCCCTCCCAGCATGTTCTTCCCGTTGATATTCAGGACCAGAGGATTGAAGAACATTGGTGGGTTCTTCAAGTATGGTCTGCGAGGATTACTGCAGTTCTTGACACTAACGATCGAAGTTTTAAAAGGACCCTGAAAACGTAGTGTAGAAATAAATGGTGAAAATTGTATTTTATCTAAACAAGTTATTTTTCTATATGAAATATAACACCTCGCTTTTTCCGTCGGGGGTTAAAAATCATGGCTTCCAGCGATCACCAATTCGCAAGCGTAATGAAAACATATTAAAAAATAATCAACTTACTGAAGTTGGAGTCGGTTCCGTTCCAGAATAGCATATTGGTAATAAATGTGTTAAAAATAAAAAAATAAAAATAAAACAATGAATCATGACTGTTCGTCCGACATAGAATCTAGTCAGTTAAAATCACATTAACTTTGGTGGGGTATCTATTCAGCTAATATTTAGGTAGTTATGTACTAAAGCAAATGAGGCATAAAACGATTATAATCTATTTCACGTAAATTACCTACATATAATCACCTAGTTATAATCACATCTAAGCAAGTTCATGGAATGAAGGACATATATTGAGGAAAATTAATCCCATTTCTAGCTCTTTCTTTGATAATGACCAAAGAAAAAGCTACAAATGAGATGAGAACAGAGATGACATTAATAGAGATGAATGGAGAAGGCATGCTGTACTATGCTGACTCCAAATAAACTTGAATAAGCAGGAGGACGTTGTGGCGACAGGATATGTCCATACTTGACTTTGGAAATCCAAAAATGCAATAATTGATTCACGTCCAAGTTTTCAAAGGAGTAGGATCCCTGAATATGTACAGTTATCAATGGAAATATCTACTGCTGCTACTATTGGAATATATTTGTGATTGTATTATTTTTTTGTTGTAAACAGATAGAAGTATGCTTTAAGTAAGATTCCCTTAGTTAGTTTTCACGACACTATTTTCTCTCTTTACTGTTTTCCAGTTCTGAGATCGGCCCCAGTGACCTTGTTCCTAGTATGATCTTCCATATTTTCCTTTCTTACCGAGTCCAGAATCTACGAGAGTCTAGTTATTTCTATTTATAGCTCTGTGACTGTCATTTGCTTGGGACCCAAAGAACATTAATATAGGTGTTTCATCATAAGGCAAGCCTATTCTATTAACAGTCCACAGGTGGACAAAGGTATCTCAAATGACACGTCAATTAATTCAATCATCAGAAGTACCATCTTCACCTTGTCCTGCCGCGATGTCAAACTTGTCAAAAACTTGTCTTAAACTCGATAACCACAACGCCTAGCGCCATCTTATATCGAAAAACAGTTATTTAGTGAACGCTTATCTTCTCAGTTTCCTGATCTTTTAGAATCATGAAACTTTTTTATCTGGAAAGTGTAGATTAGAACAATTGCAAAAATAAAACAATATTTGCTGCACATTGATTTCGACACCTAAGCAGGCGCCCATAGTCTCACTGGTCATGTCCTTTGAATTAAAGTAAGTAAGTACCTAATTAAAATTATTCTTTCTTTTCTTCAAAATATTTACTACATAATACTCGTAGATACAACAGTAGGTACCATCATCCGAGTACTGAAAAGTCTGAGTGATTCGATTGGCTGTAGTCATTTTAGACAGCAAATGATAACGTTTGTGGTCCTTGTTGTCCTTTCTGAAACTGGATTTCAATACAGTTACTCACACTTCATAACTCAAAGAAAACAAGAAAAGAGCGATGTCACTTTTATAACTTACCGAAGTAGGAATCTTAGTAGCCTGTTCAGGGTTCACACAACACATGAATTGTAACACACACATCCACAAAAATATGCACACAAAACATTGGAAACTCATCTCCAATCGTCATTGAATTCCTTTAAAATAACATTAACTTGTCAAATCAAATCAAACCTTTTTATTGTGGGCATAGGTTATACAGACAGATGTTAGGTAAATTACAGTTCCATTATGTCCTGCCTAATAGGCATACAATAATTATGTCAACATGCAGTAGAAAAAGCAAATCGTACAAAATAACAATTAGGTGTATGGTGACAGATTGTAAGTAGGTACTAATTATTAAGAAAATCTTGATCGTGTAGTAAGCTTTGTCAATTAAAAAAATACGCAATTTATATTTGAATAGTGGGAGTTCCTTGGTGCTTAAAATGTCCACAGGCATCTTGTTGTAAATTTTAGATGCCTTCCAAAAAATCTTTTTGATTTTAGTCAGATGAGCAGTTCTATGTGGAATACTGGATATTTTCAATGTATGTCTTTTTGATTTTAGTTCACCGATAGATTTTTATTTACTTTAATAAATACTGTAACTTCATAGATACAGGCTGACGGAAAAGCATTTTTTTTTTTAAATATCGTTCGCTTTATTCAGGAACAAAGATACCAGCCATTGCGAGAACGCATCTTTTTTGCGCTTTAAACACTGATTCTTTAGTTGTGGCGTTGCCCCAGAATATAATAGCGTATTTTAGGGTTGAGGATACGCAGACATGATAGGCAGTTAATAGAGCTGATAGATCGACAATTTTAGCTAATTTATATAGAGTATATGAATACTGGTTCCGTTTACTGCATACTGTGTCAATGTGTGTTTGCCATGACATATCTATACACAGACCTAAAAATTTTACGTAGTTGACTTGTTCAATTGCCATACCATTGTGTTGAATGTTAAACTTGTTTTTACTCTTTCGCGGGAATGTGACTAATTTCGTTTTTCCTAAATTGATGACCAGGTTATTATTTGTGAGCCAGTTAATTATTACTTTAAGAGTATTATTTACGTCTGCTTCTAAAGTATCCATATTGTCACCAGTAAAAATAGCTGTGCTGTCGTCAACGAAAATAATCATACGACGTTTGGGAGATCGTTTATGTAAATTAAGAATAGGGGTGGTCCTAGCACGCTACCTTGTGCTACACCGTATAGTACTTTTTTAGGCTTAGATTGATATTTTTGTTCTGTGACATTTGCAGAGCTGATGTCATTTATTCCTACAACCTGATATGTGTCACTTAAATAAGATTCTAATAAACTATAGAAATTGCCCCTTATTCCATAGTTGTTTGTTAGATTTACACATATAGATCGTGGTAAGACTGGTTGTCAGACTTTCGGGCTTCTGACGATCCGTAACGACTGTCAAAGATCCAAGAATGCTATACTTATGGGTATCAAAACAATAAAACCTTCAAAATATTTCCATATAATTCAACCGCAATCAATTCAATTAAACAGCAGGTTCCGTGACAATCTCAAAGTCCTTGCAGATGAATATTCCATCCTTGGAAAAGGCTTCTGTTCGCCACATAATTCGTCCGTACGGCAAGGATGGAACCCAGACATGCTGCAGCTGATTCACGTCCAAATTCTGGAAGACGTAAGAACCCTCGAAAAAGACAAGAGATTAAATTGGAATCAAAAGCAAAAATTCTTTAACAAATGCTGAGAATGTGCACATTCTGAACATCAAAGTTACATAATACGTCTCCTAAAATGACCAGCCCTCACCACTGCCTAGTGGTTTAGTTGGGAATAAGAAGACCTCTCAGTGAGGGAGAACCCTCAGTCATAAGTTGGTTACCGAAACGTGACAAAAAGGAGTTCGGGCATAGCAATTATTTATCTAAAGTATCCTAACTATCTTACTTTGATATTATAAAAAATATTAAAGTGAGGTTGTTTGTTTACGCTCTGGGATCGAGACTTATGCGGGTGAAATCGGAGGCGCAGCTAGTAAATAAATAATAGTCTATTAGTCTCTCCTACAACGTTGACTAAGAACTTAAGATTTTAATCAGTACCAGTTTTCAATTTATAATAGGTACAAGTCATTGGTAGCAGCTGAATGAGAGTAGCCGAATGCATGGGTGGCCCAAACCAAATAATCAAATCAAAATATTTTATTTCACATAAACCTACATGGGCACTTATGAAACGTCAGAAGCTAGGTGCACGGTTACAATTGGTCGATTCCTATGGAGAAGAGCCGGCAAGAAACTCCACGCTTACTCTTTTAAAAATAATTGGCTTTTACAATATTTTAGAATTACAGTGTTAATAGGTATGGGAGGACAGTGGGTACTTAACATAATAGAAAATGTTCAACAAATTTACAGTCCACTAAGCCTACATCGTTCTCACATTCACAAAATTGAAAATAATCTATATAAAAGATAATAAAAATAAAAACCTATTTAAACCAAATGTCATGATTGTCATTACAAATGTAACAAATCTGAATAATTATCATGTCCACAAAAGTCACTAATAAAGAGATGAAATTAAATTGTAGGTATACATATAATACCATGACCAGCAGTCGACTCTAAGGAATTAGATTGATCATGAATTAAGTCGTCCCTATATAGAACAATCCAGCAAGAGCCTTATTTGGTTTATACCAGTGGTATTTAAAACTCAACCTTACCTTCAAGAATACACAGTTCTTTTTGTTATACTTGATCCCCAGGGCTGCGAAGGAGATGTGTTGGAATATACCGTGGCAGGTCAGGTTGTCAAAAGTATGCGTTTGGTGCCATTTGCCATTGCGCCAGACAAAGCATTTGACTCTCATCTGAAAAAAGTGTAAATTAATCAGTGTTTTATTTAGATTTAAGACACTTTTGTGAATAATTTGGGCTGTTTGTTATGTTTGTGCAGAACTAGAACCTACGAGGTGGATGTATGCTTAAGTGTAGCGTATTTTGAACAATGATTACAAGAACCATCCATACTATCCTTACTAATATTATAAATTCGAATGTAACTCTGTCTGTCTGTATGTTACCTTTTCACGCCTAAATCAATGAACAGATTACGACATTTGGCAAGGAGATAGATGGCATCCTGGGAAAGGGCAAAGGCTACATTTTGTTTCAAAAATAATCATACAGTAGGTGATTTAAGAAATAAGGAATTATGTCTTAATGCGTTTTTGTTAAATTATCCCCCAAGGGAAAATAGGGATTTTAATGTAATATTACCATTTTTGTGTACTTCTTTAAATCTTTAAAAAAAATTTAAGGGATGGGATATACAGCAAGTAACAAAAACTCTGTCCGATCCGAAAGGGGGCGAATGGGTACCGTATTAGGTACTAAAAAGTAATTTAATTATTTTTTTGGTGAAAATATTTTTTTTATTATTATTTAAAATTCACGTTTTTACTACCTAAATTACCCCAATTTCATTAGAAATTATCAAATTTTCTACAGAGGTCATATGTTATGACTTGTAGACACCGCTAGACGACCTCCCTCGCCCCATGTAATAACCCAGTAAAATTCCCCATAGACAAAAAAGCAGTGAATACTTTTGTTACTTTTTTCAAAAAAAGAAAACCGTATGAATAGACTCTTAGTATGATTCGTAACAACAGTTCACGGATCGGACAGGGTTTGTTTTTACACGCTGTATGTACAGTCATATGAACATAGTCTGGGTAGTATAATTGTACGTTTCCGTGTGACGATATCCGACATCCACGGGGGCGAAGCCGCAAGCAAAAGCTAGTTTATTATACAGTATGTTATCTAACGAAAGGCGTAAATTTAACCTGCAAAAGTATGGCGTCCATACAAGCAAAAAAAAAAAAATTACTATAAAAATAAAAAAAAATTGTAAAAAAAATCACAAAAAATATTAAATTGGTACGGAAAAGAAACACTCTATACACGCACACTTGTCACACTTGTCTTTCTACGTTGAAATACAAGTGTGCATGTACAGAGTGTTTCTTTAACGTATCAATTTAATAGTTTTGAGAATATTTCACTAGGAGATCTTCACCGTCCATACATTTTTGGGCTAAATGTGAAAGTGGCCAAAAAAAAAACATATTCCGAAAGATTACGTTTTTCGCTTCATATTTTATTACAACAAGCTATATTACTTTAATCAGATTACTATTAATTATTTTAACTAAAAAACATAATTTTTCAAAATCGTATAATAGCGCAGGGAATAATTGCCCTATAGATTTGGTCTAATAGTGAAAAGTGAAGAGAATAGCATGTTCTACTGGAATATATAATTTAATTGTTTGGCACTTTTATTATTTAGCCCAAAATGATCTCCTTTGAATCTCCTTTATTTTATTTTTTTGTTTTGAGTGGTATTTTCTTTACTTTATTATGGACACCATACTATTTCGTGTTAACGAGAACGCCCTTTGTTAGTTAACATACTGTATTTTTATCACATCATCTTTTAAAAGTTCATTAGATACCAAGAGGACAAGAATTTGCACGAACAATACTTTCAAGAACTCCCTTATCTCAATGACGGCTATACCAGAACATCCTTAGTGTCTTTCAATACGGTAAAATTCCCTCTCAGCGTGTTCGTCCCGTTGACATTCTGGACCGATGTATAGTAGAAAATTGAGGGGTTCTTCAAGTATGGTCTGCGAGGATTACTGCAGTCCTTGACACTGGCGATCGTACTTTTAAAAGGGCCCTGAAAACGTACAGTGGTGAAATTAATGGTGAAAATTGTATTTTATCTAAACAAGCTATTTCTCTATATGAAAAATCATGGCTTCCAGCGATCACTAACTCACAAGCGTACTTAACGAAAACTTAATAAAAAATAATCAACTCACCGAAGTTGGAGTCGGTCCCGGTCCAGAATAACATATTGGTAATAAATGTGTTAAAAGTAAAAATATAAAAAGAAAACATTGAATAATCATGACTGACTGTCCGCCCGACATAAAATTTAGTCAGTTAAAATCACATTAACTTTGGTTGGGTATCTGTTCAGCTAACATTTAGGTAGATAGGTACTAAAGCAAATGAGGCAAATAATGAGGCATAAAACGATTATAATCTATTTCATGCATATTACATTTCCTACATGATTATATCTAAGCAAGTTCATGGAATGAAGGACATATCGTGAGGAAAATTTTCAGAGTAGATAATGACCAAAGAAAGATCGTGTGAAAGATGATAGAGCTAGAAATAGGATGATAACAGAGATGAATGGAGAAGGCATGCTGTACAGACTCCAAATAAACTTGAATAAGCAGGAGGACGTTGATGATGATACGTCATTTAAGCAGGTTCAGCCATAGTGTCAAATTCCTTGCAGAAAAATGTCCCAGCTTGAGAACGTGTTTCTGATCGCCACAGGATGTGTCCATATTTGACTTTGGAAACCCAAAAATGCAATAATTGATTCACGTCCAAGTTTTCAAAGGAGTAGGATCCCTGAAAATTTACGGCTATCAGTGGAAATGTCTACTGCTGTTATTATTGAAATATATTTGTGTTTGTATTTTTTTTTGGTATTGTAATCAGATAAAATTACGAGTATGCTTTAAGTAAGAGTCCCTTAGTTGGTTTTTACGACACTCTTTTCTCTCTTCACTGTTTTCCAGTTCTGAGATCGGCCCCAGTGACCTTGGTCCTAGTATGATCTTCCATATTTTTCTTTCTACCGAGTCCAGAATCTACGAGAGTCTAGTTATTTCTATTTATAGCTCTGTGATTGGGACCTAAAGAACATTAATATAGGTGTTTCATCATAAGGCAAGCCACTATTAACAGTCCACAGGTGGACATAGGTCTCTCAAATGACACGTCAATTAATTCAATCATCAGAAGTACCATCTTCACCTTGACCTGTCGCGATGGCGTCTTACCACCATACAATAACACAACAAAAGGACTGGTTGGCACTCGAATTGGACAGATCCACTCAAAACTGTGTGCTTCTTTCGTTAAAATACCATTTCAGATACTAAGTAATCTACATGGTCCTCATATGCCCTGATCAAGATTATGTCTGGACTTTAATGACATGTTTACCCCTGAGTTTATTTCGCCATTTCTTCTCAGCGGTAGTTCTTTGTGATCCACGCACGCCTCAAAGAGATGTCAGCTCAATTGAAGGGGTTCGCTAGGGCCGATGCCTGTCAAGGTTGCGGGAAAGTCCGAAAGGGATTCCGTGGCCCTGGGCAACAGGCAACTGAAGGAACACGGGTGGGTTTTAGTCAGTATAAGTCTGACACAGGCCCTCCTGCTCCACCCAGAGCGGGAGAAGTCATAGGATGACTTAACAAACTCGAAAAAAAAAATTGGTAGTCAGACAGGCAATGTCGACTCTATCTAACTTATTTTTTTGTATGACGTGTAAAAGTAATTCTGATACATCATATCATTAGCAAAAGACAGAATTATGTAAAAAAGGCAGAGAGAGGCACAAGCCCTGCAGTGGGAGAATACAGGTTAGTTCGATTTTATCAGAAGTACCTACACTTATGCATCAACAAGCAATGTTTGAAGAAACAACACACATAATATTTGTACATAACATTTTACTGTCATGGATTTACGCAAAATAACGCCCGAAGCCATGAAAGGTTACTTCATACACAAGTCGATCCTTACCTTGTAGTAGAGGCAGTTCTTCCTGTCATACTTGACGTTCATGGTAGCACTTATGAAGTGCAGCACCATTCCGCGGCAATCCAGGTTGTTTAGTAAGTAGAAAGACTCCCATTTGCTATTGCGTAGTATGAAGCCTCTGAGTCTGATCTGAAATAGTAGATTGTATCATAAAGGAGCAAAATAATATTTTTACAGCGAGGGCGCTTTTTTGAATCCAGAGCGAAGTGAGGGATTCTAGAGTAGAATCCTGAACGTAGCGAGGGATTCAAAGTACGTCGTCCGAGCCAAAAATATATTTTGCGCCCGAGAGATACACTACTTTTCATCACCCACTATGAGAAAATAAAAGGCGCCTCATATTTTAACCACGCTTGCTCAAGACGGGTTGGCTATAATAGGCTTATAATTATTAACTACAAGTTCAGGTTTCCCCATCATGTCTTCCCTCACCGATGTCAGTAATGTCCTAAATAAACTCAGAAAAAAAAACAACCGACTTCCAAAAAAAACACTAAAAAGTGAAAAATTACTTTAATTTCGGAAGTCGTAATTATTCCGATAAATTATGTATCTTTTTGTGTAGTAAATAACACAAAATCTTGCATCGCGCAATGGGATTTTACCGCGCGATCAACATTATACAAGATTCCAACATCAATCGTTGGGCAGTTGCCCGCCAGACAAGACACCCGTTTGGTCGGAGTATCCTCCCTTTTCAATAGAGGATGAGTGAAATTTCCACCCTGTTCTTCAATCTCTAAATGCTGTATCCAGTTAGACTGGAAGCCGACCCCAACATAGTTGGGAAAAGGCTAGGCAGTTTGATTTTATTTTACGGCGGTCCTAACACTTCCCAGTACCCACACGGCGCTACTATGGGACGTCGTACCAGCCAGTCTTTATTCAAACAATAATTGCGTACGATTTCTTTGGCGCTGAACACTAAGATGTTCCAAATTCAAAAAGTGCGCGGAAAAGATAATTGCGGCGCACTTATAAAGAGGATTAAAAACTCATTACTGCCCGCTAAAAGTATCTTATAGACAACACCACCTTTGGGTGCACCAAGTCGTCCTTTTCGAATAGATGGGATGAAAAAGAATGATCACAAGTTCTTATAAAACTCCGGTATGTGTCATTTCTAGTTTAACAATTTCATATTTTTATCAACAGTTAGTAAGTACAAGTTACTTATCACCCTGGAGATTTGCGAGCGAGTTATCAGCGAGGCGATTGTTCAACGCGCTCGCTGCGTGTGCGTAACGAGAGCGATTGTCGTGAGTGTACAAAAGAGAGCGAGACAAGCGAGTAAACCAATATTGTGAAAACGCGGCGTATACGTTGCGTATCCGCAGTTAACTCGCCCCGCACCCGCGGAAAGCTCGTTCACAGAACGCCTCGCTAGAAACAAGCTAGCATATCGTTAGTGAGATAGCGCTCTAACACTGTTTGTCCATCGTACCGGGAGCGGGAACGTCAACGAGAAACAGATGACGAAATCGGAAAATAAACCGTTGTTTACCTTAAAGCCAAACCCCGCTGCCATCATTTTCATTACAGCCGTCACTGCGGCCGCTATTTTGCGGCCACCGCCGTAGTTTTAGTCTAGGCCCCCGGGACTCAACTTCTCTTGAGTAAAGAAAGCACCTTCATAATGATTGGAAGTTTACCTTCATATTCTTCGTATCCTTCAAGAAGGTAATGTTTCCACTCAGGGTGCTGTTGTGAGTAGTTGGTTGGAAGACTACCGGAGGATTCTTCAGGTAAGGCTTGCTAGGTTTACTGCAGTCCTTGATGCTGGAGATCGAAGTTTTGAAAGGGCCCTGAAACATTGTTCACTGTTTAAATCTCATTCTGTTATAGATCATTTCTAGACTTTTTTCCACAAAACGAGCTTTTCAATAATATAGAATAATAAGTTGAGGTTTTCAGTTTTCTGTCAAATCTAAAGATTATAGGTACGTAATTTTGAATTAAAGTAAGTAAGTACTTACCTAATTAAAATTATTCTTTTTTTTCTTCAAAATACTTATTACATAATACTCGTAGATACAACAGTAGGTACCATCATCCAAGTACTGAAAAGTCTAAGTGATTCGATTGGCTGTAGTAATTTTAGACAGTAAATCAGAAAGTTTGTGGTCATTGTTGCCTTTTCAGAAACTGGATTTCAAAGAATAGAATAGAATAGAATACTCTTTATTATGTACACCATAAAAATACAGATACAAATGTAGAAAATTTAACATAGGGTGACACAATGGGCGGTCTTATCGCTAAAAGCGATCTTTTACAGACAACCAAAGAGTTACTCACACTTCAAAGAAAACAAGAAAAGAGCGATGTCACTTATATAACTTACCGAAGTAGGAATCTTAGAAGTCTGTTCAGGGTTCACACAACACATGAATTGCAATACATGAACCCACAAAAATATGCACACAAAACATTGGGAACTCATGTCCGTTCGTCATTGAATTCCGTTAAAATAACATTAACTTGTTTATTAGTTATGCACAGTACCTGGCAAATGAGCCGTCAATAATGACGTTATTAGAAACTAATTATCTACGTAATATTATTTGGGTATTAATGTAGGTAGCTACTTGTCTATTGACATTGCTTTTTAATCTGCGGCCAACATTGATAAATCCTTATCCGAACTAATTTTTAAATGCGAAAGTGAGTTAGTTTGTTTGTTTGTTTTTACGCTATCACGCTAAAACGGCTGAACGTATTTGGATGAAATTTGGCACATGTGTAGACTATGACCTGGTTTAGGACATAGGATACTTTTTATCCCGGTAGTACGTTTCCGATCTCCACGTGGGCGAAGCCGTGCGCAAAAGCTAGTGTGCCATAAATCCATAAAAGAAACTCTCAGCCAGCTTCTGTATTCCTCTCCTCATATAACCCGTCTGGCTTCAAAGCAAGCGTGAGTGCATGTTCTGGGCAGGTTTGTTCCACCATAGACCTACTCTATCGATTTCCATCAGGTGAGATCGACGTCAAGAAGAGCGACATTTTCGTCTGTCAGTATACGGTCAGCAACGCAAATTGATTAACAGTGTTACTTTAGCTAATTATTATCATCTATTAAGTAAGCTATAGCTGGGGACTTAGAACGGTTACTTTAGCGGAAGCCTAGCCTGCCTAGCCTTCTCCCAACTGTATTGGGGTCGGCTTCCAGTCTAACCGGATGCAGCTGAATACCAGTATTTTACATAGAGCGACCGCCTATCTGACCTCCACAGCTCTATAACTGGGTAATACGATACCCCTTGGTAAGACTGGTTGTCAGACTTTCGGGCTTCTGACGACCCCTGTTTTTTTTTTTGAATGTGGGAAGTCATCCAATGACTTCTCCCGCTCTGGGCGGAGCGGAAGGGCGTGTCAGACTTTTACTGACTAAAACCCACCCGTGTTCCTTCAATTGCCTGTTGCCAAGGTCCCGGTATACCTTTCGGACTTTCCTGCAACCCTGGCAGGCATCGGTCCTCGAAGACCCCGCTAATTGTGCTGACATCACTTTGAGGCGCGCGTGGAACATGACTCACCATCGACCCGGGCCTGGTCCTTATCGGACGGTGAGCTGCCCGTTGCTCGCCGACCGCAAGCCCGCGCCTATGGTGGCCGGGAATCCGCCTGGGATTCCTGACGCCCAGGGCGTCTCCAACGGCGGCGCTTAGGGGCGTGAGGGCGCAAACTTTACCTTTCCCTCACGCGTTCCACCTCCTCCTTCGCGAGCATTACTGCTTCGCAGAAGGAGGTGACGGCTTCCAATGCCCTCTCGCTCCATACCATGGCCTGGACCGTAATCACCTCCGCGAGGACACGGCGGTGCTCCGCTCAAGCAGGGCATACCTCCACCGTATGCTCCACCGTGTCCTCCGGGCGATCCGCACAGTGGTGACACCCGGGCGTTTCCTCCCGCCTAATCCTGCACAGGAACCTCCCGAAACTACCATGTCCGGTGAGTACCTGTGTCAAGCGGAAGGTGAGGACGCCGCGGCGCCTCTCTAGCCACTCCTCAAAGAGGGGACTTATCGCCGCTATTGTGGCGTGCCCATTCTGATGACCCCTAACGACTGTCAAAGATCTACGAATGACAGCCAGGACCAACGACTTAACGTGCTTTCCGAGGCACGGAGGAGTCTCGGTATGTAAAGATGGTCACCCATCCACGGACCAACCGCAGCAAGCGTAGCTTATCCTGATAGATCGACCCGTGCGGCTGTTATTATTTAGCCACGAGCACTTTAGCAGAATCATAATATGAAAATATTATGAATCATCGTAAAATGTCACCAACTGACAATTCATAACCTTTAAAATTGATCTCTATTGCTATTTTATTCTGTTAATTAATAAATAGATAATACCTACATGGTGTAATGGGTAAAATAAATATTTCTGTGGATCTCAGTCAGATTATTTCATTCCCACCTACAGGTACGCTCCCTACATGTAAGTCTAGTGCATAGTACAGGGAATCAGTTTTAGCGCGCTATAAATCCATAAAGAATTCGCTTTAATCCGAGTAAACACGTTAGGTTTTCTCCAAACTTGCGACTATACGCGGCGATTTTCTGGCAATGTATTTATTTGATTTAAAGTTAAATTGTCGTGTGTAAATGATTTTTCAGTGACTTGGCAAAGTTAGATTTTACCTCCATGCAAATTGTTTCTTTTTCAGTACCAGAGTGGATTGAAACCCAACCTATATTGTAAAAAAATGTTACTTTAGGAAACCTGCGGGGATAGTTGCGTTACACACATAAAATCGCTATCGATCGCAATGCACGTTCATTGCGTTATTTACGTTTCTGAGCAAACGAAGTTTTCAAACCGATGCGATGAAGAAATGGATGCCAAAATGAAAGTATTGCGATCGATTGCCATTTTATAATTGTGTTACGCAATTACCCCGCTGGACTTTTTTTTTCTGAGGGGGGAAATCATCAAATGACTTCTCCCGCTATGGGCGGAGCGGAAGGGCGTGCCAGACTTTTACTGACTAAAACCCACCTGTCTTCCTTCAGTTGTCTGTTGCCAAGGGTCCCGGTATCCCTTTCGGACTTTCCCGCAACCTTGGCAGGCATCTGTCCTAGCGGGCCCCGCCAACCTCTAAGTCCAGCAGGGTACACCCCTGTCGTAGAAGGGTTGTACCCCGCTGGACTTAGAGATTTAAACTTGCTATTATACAGTCCCTAAGGCTACTGTTAAAATCAATCCAATCCCTATCCCGTACTAACTACGTACGACTAAATGACATTTCTTTGCAGGCTAATAATAATATAACACTAAAAGACGACATCTAATAGCCGCAAAACTGCCGCAATAGTCACTGCAAATCGTGATCCTAATTCTTTCTCAATCACAAAATTCGTTCACAGTCTTGCGACAAAATAATCGTAGCATCTAGCTGAGGCCTAAAGCTAATTAAATAAAGCGCTCGCTGACCTTCAATGAGATGAAAACAATTTATTCGCAATAATAATAAAACGAGTGCATTGCATTATACTAACTCTGCTACTGGGTTTTCTTGTATATTATTAGACTCGTGCATTGTAGGCTCAAAAGTATTTCGAACGATCTTTGCCATCAGTTAGTGGTGCAAGCAACAAACTTGGGTTTTTGCGGTTTTTTTTTTTTGTTAACTAAAGAGTGGACGACACGTGAGCAAAGAGAATTAAACCACGTGAGAAATGAGTTTATATCTTTCTTCTCTATTATGTAACGAAGTGTCCCTAAGCGTTCTTGTCATCCAAGTATCGAATTGCTGCCTAAGAAGTTTTATTTCAAAAATACATACAGACGAACATAGAACCAACTTCTTTTTTTAAATTGGTTAAAAAGAATGACCTACTTACAGTCTTTTCTCATTTGCTTTTCACAAATAACACGAAACAACAGCAAATATTTTATTTTTCTCTGACGATAAATAATTTGGCTATAAATCACGGATTCTGTCAAAGTCTATTCAATGTACGGACACGTCTTCATTACAATATTATTATATTAGTAGACCTCGGGCACACTAATGTGGTAAAGTAGTAATCTTTTAAAAGAGTAACCATGGAGTTTCTTGCCGGCTCTTCTCCATAGGAAACGACCAACTGGAACCGTACACCTAGCTTCTGACGTTTCATAAGTGCCCATGTAGGCTTATGTGAAATAATATATTTTGATATTGATTTTGATTTTGAGTGCACGGACGTTTGCAAGAACTGAAAAAAAAACATAGAGCTTAATTATTCTGAAGTTGGGGTTTCCAAAAAAAAACTGGACCACAACAGACTTCTGACAAAAAATATCCTCAATTTATTTATTGTTGATTTTGATATTTGGAGCCGTCATTTTGGACTAACACAATTTTAAATTATAAAAATAATTGAAAAAGTTACTCAAGTAATACATAGCAAGTAAATAATGGATTGTCAGCCAGAGACACGTTGCATTTTATAATATGTAAGACTATAGGGAAAACTGCTTACCTTCACTCGCCTACTCTGAACGTTGGCTTGTTACACATCAACACACCTCAACCCTAACTATCCGTAGTTGGAGCAGTTCCAATAACCTTGTCAGTTTGATATGAGTCACAATGTTGCCGCGACGTATCGTACGTTATAATTACGTGCGATCTTGCAAATAGGAGCACTTTGTTCATAGAACGATGTTAAACTATTAGCAAAAGTCGTTAATATCTTTAACAATTTTGTGGTAATATTAGAGTGACGACAAGTGGCTATAGTTTAGTACCTCCAGTTTAATCTAAGCAGTCAACCTCACTACCTACCTTGCTATTGGTAAATCTTTTCACATATTTGCTACCTTTTTAGTTTTTGTGGTGACGATCGACCGGTAAAGAAGAAAAATATTATGAGGAAGGAAAGATTTGTATGTTTTAGAACCTACTTGTGTGAAAGAATGAGCATTGTTACTAATGAGGATAATGATGAGGATAATGACAATTTTTTTTTTCGTTGTCCTTTAGGTTATTAAAAACTATTGGACACGTATTTTTTTTTTTTTGCGTGATTGAAAGATTACTCTGATACATTGAGTTAAAATGTGGCATGCCGTCACTTGTGCGTAGAATTTATACTAACTTATGACGTAGCGAGCCCCCACTCCCAAACTTTAATGCGTTTTATTTAAGTAATTATTTATTATTGAGAAGCAAAAAATACCATATTTTTTTATTATCTGACAGACGGACTAAATAGAATTTCTTAATTTTTTTACCCAGGCTTCATCCCGTTATCTTTTTTTTTTTACAATAAAACCAATAGTTCCATTCAAACTAGGCCTATCGAGTTTCTTTTACAACAAAACAAGTCTATCTCCTAAATAACAGCATAAGTTAAAAAAGTCAACGGAGCATAGCAAAGAACTAGCGAATCTCTTCAGATTCTCCGCTTCTCTCATCATGAAGCTGCTTAAATTAGACTCTATAATAAAAGACAGAATCAAATTGCAACAAAATAATACAGCAGCCGGCCACAAGCGCGCAATAGTGAGGCTATTGCGTAAATTAGCGAGTGTTCTGCGATAATTGTGTTGCACACATTAAAATTAACATCGGGATCACGAGCTTCGAATAGCTCGCAGATATTCTGCTGAATGTTGCTATTTACATAGGTGGGATACTACTACATTTCTGAATGTTTGAAATGCTACACTCTAAAACCAAGACAGCTGGTGGGGGTCAAAACGCTGGTCAATTTTAATGGAACTAGGCGGGGCCCATGTAGCACAGAGCTTGCTCTAATACACTGAGATGGAATCAAGCTAGACAGAGTTGGATGAATACCATTAAAACCTGGAAAGAGGAAGCGCGAGATTACAAAAACGGACAATGCAAGGGAATTTTGCCCAGGAGTGGGACGCAATAGGCTTCCAAAAAGGAGGTGATATGTGATAGACCCACTGGTTCTTCTTATGTTGCTGGTGGCTGATTCAAAACCAGATGTAAAGATACCTGTGTGAATTCATCAATGCCAAATAGCAGTGATAGCCTAGTGATGTGACCGTCGGACTGCCAAGTCATAGGTCTCGAGTTTGGACCGCGCCTCTGACTTTTCGGAGTCATAATTATACGTATTGTATAATTATCACTTGCTTTAAAAACGGTGAAGGAAAACATCGTGAGGAAACCGACATGCCTGAGAGATATTTCTCGACGGCATGTAAAGCCAAGTCAGAGGCCCTTGGGTGTCACTAACCACACGAAGAAAGAGAGATTGCCAAATGACCTAGCACAAGACACATTCTTCAAAATACACTAAACTGTAAACAATGATTTGTAACTTGAAGAAATAAATAATGTAATAATAATAATTTTCTGGTGTACAATAAAGTATATTTATAAATATAAATAAATAAATAAATAATGAAGATGACGATATCAATATTTAGAATCTAATTAAATGAAGACCTTTGATAAATACAAATCAAATAAAAGTATTAATAAACACTTCCATCTTGGGTGGTAAGTAGTAATGTTAAGATCAAAAGACGTACAGATGGACAAAGAAACTGTCCTGTTGGATTAACGGATCTCTATCATTATAAACAACCAATATGACAGTCGTAATGATGGAACTGCGCTACTATGGGTTTGCGAACTCGAGTCTGTTATGATATGACTCAAAAGAATGAAGATCTTACTTTCATTCAAGAAGTCCATACCTTCGTAAAAAGTGTAAAAATCTCTGTCATCCTGTGTGAACTAGTGATTAGTTTAGGTTTGAAAAACGGCCAAAAAGAAGCATATGATTAAGCTAGGCATGAGGTCCGCGTGCGATTGCCAGGGTGGGCAAAGTGTTATTGAGATTTTTTATCAGGAATTTCTCAGTAA
This sequence comes from Lithophane leautieri, assembly GCA_949152455.1. Taxonomy (NCBI): domain Eukaryota; kingdom Metazoa; phylum Arthropoda; class Insecta; order Lepidoptera; family Noctuidae; genus Lithophane; species Lithophane leautieri. The sequence continues at coordinate 14,569,442 of OX424478.1, forward strand.
CAGCCCAAAGCTTAGATTTGTGAATAGAAGAAATCTTTTTGATATGTAAACACTGGCCAATAATACAGCTTGCCCTAATTGAATAAACTGTACTGAAGTAAATAAGGAACATTACTCTCCAAATAATAACAAGAATCATAGTAGTGTCCCTGGACACATTCCAAAAAGGCCACGCGGTATTCTTAAAGGGAACTCTAATTATAACCTACTGAATTGTGTTTTGAGCGTCCAATTAACAGCTCTTGATATCCAACATATTTATTTGTAAAGGCTCGGCTACACTCACAATCTTACTTGCATAAATTCCATTTTGCATGCTAGGAAAACATCGTGAGGAAACCGGTATGTCCCAGTACTATGACATCAAAGACCTATTATGACATCCAACAACTCGCACTGCGCGCGCGTGCTGTATTACGTACAGAACACTCCCTCTCTCAGTGTAGCCTGTACTCCAGAAGTGGGAATATTTCAGGCTGATTTTTATGCTAAAAGTAAGCATGTAACGTTTAGAAGGTGTAAATGTATAATGCGCAAACAGTTAGCCATCAAGTGGACGCTAAACAAATTATGTTCTTCGTGCAATTTTTTTGCACAAACTATTTGCACATGGATGTCGTTCGTGCGAATATCACACAAAGCACCGTATATTATGCACAAATATATTGTAATATGTAGCCAGACCTTAAATAAATTATAAATACAAACGCCCCGTCATAATTTCTCAATGAAATTTTAATTAGTCCTTATTTAGTAAATTTCAGGACCTTACCAAGAATTAGGACATATAAATTTAAGTGCTAGATTAGGTCTATTTGCTAATTATTATGTTTCTTAGAAAATAGAATCCATCTTTCTTTGCTTAGGAAATAGTGATTTTGAATTCCAAGTTGATGGATTTAGAGTTTCCTTAACTTGCTAATACTTCAGGTACCTGACGTAATTAATTATTAGCTGCGGTAATTACTAGCGAATTCCTGATCAATCTTGTTCTCAGAAGCAGTGCATTTATTATCAGATTCTAGTAAATATGCTAATTATAGTATTAATGCGTGGCAATTAAAAAATAAAGGTATCAAGTATGGTTCACCCTTTAAAAAAATTACTATCGTTGAATCTTAATCGTCATTTTACGTGGTCAAAATTAAATATTTTTCCCAAGAAGATTGCTTCATACTCCGCAAAAATACAGGATCTTATATAGATAGAATTAACTTTATTCTGAAACAAAGTTGTAACACAGCTCCTAAACAAATAAAATTATAAGAGAGGGGCTAAATATAAATTCAAAAAAATAAAATTGTTCCAAAAATCAATAAACACCCACCACACACCGATAGAAAAACCAATAAACATAATCATAAAGATCTCAAGACCAATAACAAAAAACAATCGAACGAGAAACCTCAAGAAACACAACACCGTACCGACTCGCAAAACGAATGCAATAAAGTTGTACCATCGACGATCATAAAGCAATGCGCACAGCACGCACCGTGCCTATCTCATGTCTTAATTTGTACAGTGGGACCAAAACAGTATAAATAATATAAAAACAATGAATACGTACACTGACAACCAAGTGGGATCGTGAGGTGACAGACTTATAAATGGAGAGAGGTGAATCATTGGGGCAGTTGAAAGAAAAGATACTGGTAGTAATGAAAATATAATTGGAGCTGACGAAGTCACTTTCACAATCTTATAGCATTATTAGACCTATATATTAATTTGTGTGGCTGCAAGTATCGAGAGAGAGAGAGAGGGAGATAGATCAGTATACCTTATACTTATTCCATTAAATCTATCATTGGACCCAATTATCATGATGGGTGAGGTGTCTGCAGATATGCTCGACGACAAGGAAATATTGCCAATACATCGTATAATCATCAATACAAGTATCATCTCTAATCGATTATCCAAAGAATTTGAATATGATAGCAAAAATTACACAGAAACAACCACTATAGACCATACATTATAAATCACTGCCTAATTACTTTAAAAAAATCATTGCACAAATAAACATGTACATTGTACAATCTAATCCCTTCTAAAGCTGCGCAAACACACGCAGCGGCGAGTTTGACGTTTAACAGAAAAATCTAAAATCATAAAGCACTAACACGGGCTTGTCATATCGGGTTGCGATTGCCGCCTGCATGCTAATGTCCCTTGGACCTGTGCCTTTTCACCTGCATACAGTGTCAGGGAAATTGCTCCCTTATTGCTTAGCTGGTATGGTTCTATGGCCATGATCAGTATTATGTTCGATGATATTGGTTCTCAGTATTGAGAATCTTAGATGCAAATACTTCTTTATGAGAATAAAGGGTAAGAGGAAGTTATCGGCAACATTATGTCGTGATGATGAAGATTCTAGAAATATTAACACTTAGTTTTAAGGACAATTCATAAATGAGTCTTCGCATTTGAATTGGAATATGAAAATAACGGTTATTATACATTAATCCGAGATGTAATTTGAATGAAATAGCTAATTATAAGCAAGTAATGGCAAACAATCTAAGACACCTTAGCGCAGAACATAAAAGACAGCGATAAAATTTAAAACATTGGCAATGAAACGGAAACATTAAAACAAGAAAAGAAAATCATGCAATCGATACTACCAAATAAATTAACAAATAATACGCACTTACGACATCCATCTTAAATCGGTAGAGAATTAACAAGTCATGTTCACCACCATTTTATTAGCGGTCGCAAAAGAATATCAATAAACTCCACTCGCGGCGACGTTTAATATTTAGCTATACGATGCCGCAGATAACCTCGACGGATTTGTGGACAAGCTAGTTATTGTGACTTTACAATTTTATGCATAATTGTTCTTTGTTATCTCTGATGAGCGTAAAGAATATAGGCTTGAAGATTTATAAAAATGAATTCGAGTTAAATTGAATAAAGGTAAAAGTTTTAGAAATCATTGGTACAGGAAAAGCAAACAAGAATGATGGAATAGCAAACAAAAACATAAAGCCTCAAATGTTTTCCTTAAAACATTATGCAATCTAGAACGTTGTTAGTAATAATAACAAAATCTTAAGGAGAGCCTAGGTATGGACAGGTTAAACAAATTACATAATTCAATATGAATCATTATTTATAACCTGCATTAATTTTTGTAACAATAGATTGATTAAAAAAAGTGTCCATGGTGTTTCTTGCCACCCCTAAGTTCAACTCCAGAGTAACGCTTTAGAATGGGCAACTAGCTTCATCTTACTGACTGACCGACTCGACTCCTTGACAACAAGAGTGCCTGTAATAAGTTTAATTGAAATAATGATTTAGATTTTTAGTTGGAGTTTGAATATTACATTCAATTGGCTGACAGCAATGGATATCTAAGAGAAAGGCGAGGAACTTAATGTATTAGTAAGCAAAGTTATAGCTATTCTACAGAACCATTTAAAAAAGTCACCAAAACCATTAAATTCAAAACCGAATTGCGACATCCAAAACCTTCTGGATATGGTCATTGTAACAGTCGGGTAATATTAATAGACAAAACGAGTACTGTGTTTAGCATTCACGGCATTCGTCCACTGCTCGGTCACCTTTCATCTCGCTGATAGACATCGGATGCGTGCGCGCATATGAAACAAGTAGATATGGGAAATGGAAGATCAGGCTTAGAAAGTATGGCTAGGATTTGTTTTGTCATTTTGTTTAATTTATGTAACTACGTTTTAAAATTTGCTAGTCTGGTAACTGAAAAGAAAATTATTTCCGTCGGACAAAAGATAATAATAATTGTAAAAAGAGCTAACTCATGCTCATGCAACTGAAGTTAAACAAGGAGGAGAATCAAACAATGAAGTGCCAAATGTGGGTATATATTTTTACATTGTTTATTTATTTACTCATACCACTTACATTAGTTTTTACTGATGTTCTCTCATATAGAAGCAACAATAATAATATACCCAGGATTTTTTACTATCTTAGTTTAAAAGAGTGTCCTTGAAGTTCTTTGCCCATTTTTCTACAAAAAGATCTACATTTTGAATGAGCAAAAAGCTTCAACTTTCTGACTAACTAACCGACTCTTTGACAATTCAAAAGTGCCTGTAATGGTTTAATTGAAATAAATGCTTTGAGTTTGAGATATAATATCACTGCGGCCAAATTAAAACCACACTAAAATTGCTATCACTGCAGGAATAGAATAGAGATCCAAAAAAAACCTTCATGATGCCCTTTGGACAAACGGTGAATTGGAACTGAACCAAAAGGAAACAAAAGGAAAGTATAGTATGATTAATCACACATCAAATTCTAAGAACCAACTGCAACTCCTATAAACACGAGACAAAACAAAGAAACATCAACATGAGCAGACTCACACTTGACTACAGCAGTGTGAACAGAGACACGGTATCGTATCGCCTCACCAAACTCATAACTTCTTTATTTATGTCTTCTTTACCCGAGGCTCCCGAATCGGATTGGGTTTCATAAAGTCATTGTTTATGTGGCACGTTCGATTCTTTCTGATGTATCGGTTTTGGGTTTAGGGATCCGTGAAGCAGCGTAAGATGTTTAAAAACATATATGTTTAAAAAGTTTGAAGTATTGTTTATCTTTGGGAAACCGATATCATGTTTATTTTCCGGAGTAAACATACTGGTTGAAAATACACAAGAAAAAGAACTATGACGGTTTAAAATTGATTCGGAAGATCTATTCAAGGAAGTGCCAGGCACAACTATTGAAAAGGAAGATGTATGAAAGTCAGAGTATAAAAACATACTATTGAGAGAAAAAAAATAACATGATGATGACAAAAATATAATAAAAATATTATAATCTTTATTTTTATTTGTACAGTAATTTTCTTCTAATCGATACTCAAATCTCATTGCAATTGTTAGTTTAATTATAATTGTATTATTTTATTGTTTCATTCTGCTTATTGAATTCGGTTGTTTATTTCTGTTTCCATTGTTCTTTTTTAATTGTTTAATTTTTTTTATTTTTATTAACGGTTACGCCTGAATGATTTTTCTTGTGTTTGTTGTGGAGTTGGATATTTTTATTTTTATATTTTTTACCTACCACAGTCAGTATTTGGATTGTTGCTGTTTTAATTTCTTCGTAAATGATCAATGTACTTAATTTATTTTATTTTAGTCTAATTTATAATCTAATTTTAATATCAATTAATATCAATTATTATTCAATTTATATCTTGGTTATTCGTTTATGATCTAATTTATTAATTTAGTTTTCTCATCTATATGAATCTGTCGTAATTTAATGTCGCAATTTAATACTTAATGGTTTTACCACTGTTTTTTGTGCTAGCGGTGTTAACCTATAATTAATTGTTGCACCCGTAATTGTATCCTATTATAAATAATACACTGCTAATGTACTGGTGTAAGCAATTGTTGGTTAACCTTAATAAAATAAATAAATAAATAAATAAAAACAGCAAAGTTGATACGCTTTGAGACTTACGTATATGGCTAGCAAATATTTCTACCATTTGAAGTGCTCAAAACAACAAAACAGATAAGGAAGATGACAAAAGTCTGCCCCACTTTATCTAAGTATACACAAGTGTAGAAACATTTTGGAAAGTCGGCTCCATCTTTTAACACACAGCACTTGTCATTAGGTAATACTAAGGTCAAAGCAGATCTTGAATACTAAAGAAATGAGGAAACAAGATCTTTTGAAGACGGGAGATGCTATATTCGTCGATCACTTTTCCTCAAGGGTATTCCAAATGGACAGTATAAACATGTTATTATAGTTATTTTTGCATCATCTTCTTATTTAGATGTTATTTGTTTGGTATAAGGTTTTCTGGTTATGATGAATTATTCATTGATTAATCGATGACCTAACTGGAGTGGTAGCAGAATACAACAAGTGTTACTTTAAATTGATACGGTGGACAAAGGTTCCGTTTTATTAGATAAAATAAATAATTTAGAGAACGTATGAGATCGATTTTTGGCATGAAATCGTGAATCGTCAAATCGCGACATGAAGTCGTTACTTCTCGATTAAAGCCAAGCCTGGTAGACACTAGAGTTTAACCAGACTTTGACCGTTTTTAATGACTTTATTCTAATGTCCGAATATCTCATAATCTTAATAGCATTAGGCTACCAAACCGTTGAAAATTGTGACGTAATTCAGAAACCGATTCCTCCATGACTCACTAAGTCACTAATTACAACATTCTCATGGCAATATAAACACAAATAAGTTATTTCAAACGTCACGAACCCATAACTTAAAGGAAACTACCCGAAAACGTTCCTTACGAGTCTACCAGAGACAATATTGTACCATAAATGACCATAACTTCTTTGAAAAGATAAACTTTTTGGGCCAATTATGGGACGGGAGCGGTGTTTCCAAAAATCCCCTATATACAGTTTTTTATCTGCCATCAGACAATATACTTACGTGGTAGATGGTATCTTTTTAATTTACAAAGTTATTTTGGGAACTTTAACCCCCGAAAATACAACCACCTTGACCATTATTCCATCAACGTAAGGTTCAAAATCGTGCTTAAGTTTTGTTTGATAATTTTGATTATTATGTTGGTTATAACTAAAATTGTTAGTCACGACTGCGATGGCCAGTGTATTTTACTGTTTACAAGGTGATATTAAAAGTTGACACGCCATTTTGGTTTCGATCGTTTTTTTAATGCTGTGACGAAGTGCGTTTCTTTCATTTGAGCTCACTTACAAATCGAATGTAGTATTATTTGGGTATTAGGCTTTAGTACAGGGAAGTTAGTTCTTAAGAAACATATCAGCCGATATTTTCTGTAAAAATCTCACCGTGAAAACATGGGTGAAGTCAGCTGTCATTTCACCACACAGCACTACATAATTTGACATTTAAACGCTCACTTCACCTCAGTTCTTAAGTTGAAATTACTGAAAACTTTAGAACGCTATTTACAGCTTCTCTTCCACTGTGGAAACGTTCAAAAATTATGTAATAAGGTTTTATGATTTTTGGAAAACTTAAAGCAACGGTAACTTAACTGTATACACCCAAAATATCGCCAACAAACGATCAACTACAGTCGGCAAAACAATTTTAATTGCTGATGATCTCAAAAAAAGGACACAACTCACCGCGCGCCAAATTTCCACATCGACAGCCAAAAGAAAGACAGACACGGAAAAATAATAAAAAAAAACATTTCAGTTTTTTCAGTTAATGATGACGCACGAGAAACAATTCGGTTCGCCACTGAAAAGGCTGAAAAATGAACGGAATCGTTTACTGGAAGAAAGCCTTCGAAATAATGTGGAGTTGTGAAAAGAATGGTCGAGACAAAAGGGCAATTGAAGTCGAAAATAATGAAGAACAAACAATTAACACACGACGTACCCGCGGCACTGGCCACGGAGATAGTTCGGGAGCTTGGATCGAAAAACGATAAATTTCGTGATGTCTTTCATGAGTTTTGCTTTTTTTCTACGTTATTGCTTACCTACTCATAATTTAATAAGTATTCGTATTGGTCATTAAACTGAAAAAAAACTTTCCTGTAGGCACTGAAACAGCGAAAGTGATTATTTTTTAAATAAGCGTTTGTGTTTTTTGTATTTTGTCCTTTTTATTTTGATTATAACATATATTATAATGCTCATAATAAAGCTTCAGTACCCAGGTACCTACTATTATATTCTACGTACAAATGCTGATTTAAAACTGGCACTTGACATGACAAAATTTAACAGTATATAAAAATAAATTCCTCACCAACTCCTGCTCTAAAATATGATTCTTCGAGAAAAAAAACCTCATGTATTGTTTTGGCTTTACTTCTCCCTTTTATCATAAAGGGTTGTGAAATCCACCCTAAGAAAAAATTCAACTCGAATGGAAGAAGAATGCGAAACATTTTTTGTTTCACCCATTATAATACTTTTTGTATTTTGTTGTTTTTTTTAATGTTTCATAATTGTTTCCCTTTGATCGAGATGGACGGGCACGGGTCAGTCATTCTTTCCGTTTTTATTTTAATTTTTTTGATCAAATATTTTCTCTTTTTGATTAAGTTTTGCTGCGATATCTACGCACTTTTTAGACAAAGAGGTGTTTCTTTATTTTTGCTTTTGATGTTGAAGGTAATATAAATCTTTAAATTTTATTGTGTGGCGATTTTTTCCTCAAAATTCAATAACTTACTTACTTACTGAATTTGCCTACTCACGGGATGTTTGGCTTTCCTATAATTAATTATAACAGGAACTCAAAATAATATTCAACCAATCGGGAGTCTAACAAATTTTCTTTAAACTTTCCTATCCTACAAAAAACCTACAAAAACAGCTAGAAATTATTCAAATATCAAACATTTAAAACAGAAAGTTGAAAGAAAAAAATAATACTGATTGGAAAGCAGCCATTTCACGGTATTACCGTTTGGGGATGGGCACGGTAAGTAGCTCCCTAGAGACGAACGTTTGGCATTTGGAAAAAAAATGCGTAAAAACAAAAATGGCGAGGGCTAATCTAAATTAGTACCGTGAGAAAAACAAGCAATTTTTATTGTTGAGAATATTAAAAAAAAAAATTGCCTCTAACAAATTAAAGTTTAGATGAGAATTATTGTGGAAATGTGAAATTACTTTTTTATTTTAGTATTACTAGTGGATTTATGATAGTTTATGAGGAAATCAATCAGCTACTATTTTTTTGTAATGAAAGGTAATAAATAGAGTAACTGTCGTATTGATCTTTTGTTATGGTAATAAAATTCCATTTATAAATAGAAAATAATACAAATAGGTATAAATAGGTAGGTACTCTATTGCAATAAAATATAAAATAAACAGTAGTTGGTAAAGCTTTGTGCATTGAGGCAAGTAATATATAAAATACCTAATAGAAAAACAAAATATATCACGTTCAGAATAAATAAACAACTATTGTTGCTGACGCTACCCAAATCGGAACCAATCGCGAGTTGTCGTAATTTTTTATTTTGTAATTAGTATTAGCAGAAGTAGTCCATTAAGATTATATTTTTAAAGGGAGTGTCAGTGGGTGTGGTGGGTATTGAATAGGTAAGCCAATAGTCTTAAGATAGAGATTACGCAGAATTAACGTTTTGTTTTAGTGCTGATTAATTTTAGAGAAGAAGGCTCAGCTGCAAGTTATTGAGTGACAAACAAGCCGACGGAACAAGGAACAGTACATAACAGCATTTGGTCAAAATCCTAACTTTAATTACAATTTTATTATATTATATTATTTATAATTTTATACATATAATTATTTATATTTATATAATATTATAAATGCAAAAGTGAGTTTGTTTGTTTGTTACGCTTTCACGGTAAACCGGCTGAACGGATTTGGATGAGATTTGGCACAAGACTAGACCATGACCTGAAACCTATTCCAGGTCATGGTCTACCTGGTAAGCAAAATTTTCCGAACGAGACTTAAACGGATGAAACCGCGGGGCACAGCTAATATTTAATAAACCACCTTCTACAATGATAAAATGACCCCATATAACAAACCACCATTTTTATGCTCAGACAATACAACAATAATTAATTAAAAATTCTTAAAGTATCCTAGGAAGTCGATAGTGGGGACAATAAGGGCCACTCGAACTTGGGACAACGTCTGTTGTCTGAATGGTCCTCAAGCTGAAAGGGTTGTTACAGTCGCAGTCTACTGCTGCTCCTCGGAAATTTTCAAACTGTTGATTTGTAGAATTTTCCAATTGCCACTGGGTTTTATTACGTGTTGTGATGGAGATTGATCGCCATCATTCGACTGCGGATCCAAGGCAGGCAGCTGCAAGCACAATCTCGCAAAATGGGGGATAATAGTGTGTGTGAATGCGGTGCTCCTGATCAAACCATTTTCCGTATGCTAGAGTATCTAAAGTTGTCCACACACCTGCACTTCTAAGGACGTAAAAAATACCACTGATGCCGCGATTGCTACGATTTACACTCCGCCTACTGGGCCCAACATGTTTACATAACATAATACATGTTTTTCCAACGACTCGGAAAGAAGAAGATCGCCATCGTATCATTTACCCAACAATCAGCTTCTGGAAAGCCAGTACATTAGGCTGCTATTTAAAAAATAAGACAGTTTTTTGGTTTTAGTTGGTGCTCAGCGGGATCTAGGTCATCATTATTTGAAACCAGATAAAATCATTATAGGTATGATAGTAAATGGACCGACTGATACAGAAGAAAATAAAAAACCACCGAAGGTCCTTGAAATGCATCGGTAATTCATAATCATTATTTGCATGACCATCAAGGTCGATTCACACATATCTGTGAAGCCACAATTCCGACACAGTACCGGCACAGTGCAAAATATTCTTTCATACATTCTTTATGAACGTATCCCCACTTGTCAGTGTCAGTGCCGACACAGTGCTCTCAGTGTCAGTGCCGAGAATCTATGAAAGAATATTTTACACTGTGCCGGTACTGTGTCGGAACTGTGGCTTCACTGATATGAGTATGAATCGACCTTGAAGCATTCAGTTCATGTCAGTTTTTTTTGTGTTATATTTTGATGTGTCCGAAACAGGGTCCGTAATTATAATTTTGTTAACATTACGGAACGTAAATTGAGAAATGAGTATGCAGTTTTCGATTTGATAGTCTATCTTAAATTACAATCTAGAGACATCCATTGTCCCAGGGTAGCCTAGTGTGCAGCCAAAGGTAATTCCTGCACTTGAACGAAGATTCTTTTTGGAAATTAAATGTATACATTTTCATAATCAATAGCAATAGTCACAACACGTAATACTCAGTTCGATGGCGATTCGTGACAAAGGTATGTTTTTCTCTCGTCATTTTCCGACAGATTGTCCCTAGGGCACTACACTCGATGGCACTTGAGCACTCGAAGTGCTTCGGAGTCCTTCGGAGAGGTTCGGGAAAGACTCGATCACTCTTCAGTCTTGAGCGATGTCTGTGATGAGATGTTTTTGTGGAAAATTGATATCTTTGGATTGTTTTTTTTAATTGTCTGTGGTATTTATAACTTAAGGAGAGGATAAAAACTTCTGGGGTTCTTATTAACAGATTTTTTTGTTTTGAAATAAGTATACAAAGAAGAATTTTTCAATAGGTACGCACGTGGTACCTACCTTGCTATTTACTGCTATGGACTATTTCAATTTTATTTGATAACTATCTGCGCCTTGCGGTTTCACCCGCGTAAGTCTCGATGCCGTGGGAATATCGAGATAAAAAATATTGTATGTCCTATTCCAGTTCAAGGTCTATCCCTGTGCCAAATTTCATCCAAATCCGTTCAGCCGTTTTAGCGTGAAAGCGTAACAAACAAACAAACTCACTTTCGCATTTATAATATTAGTTAGGATTAGCTATGGGCACTACACTACCTATGGCCTACTGGCGTAACAGTCTGACATTTAACTTGTAAAACTTCAACCTTTATTGTAACGAACCCTGCAATGGTAGCTTAGAAAAGCCATTAAAAAGAATCAGCTGTTTGACACAGGAAACAAACTGCAGGAGTCTAAACAGAAGTATGTATTGTGTAGCCACAAAGCCACCAGCATAAAAAAAATGAACCTGTTAAATGCCTCTACCAACATGGTTCAATTAGGGACTACTCACACTTATTCAGCTCCATTCGCGTTTCGCTGAACAATTTTGGTCACACTTATACAGTTCTGATTCTATCAGCCGCGTACAACAACGTAAGAATGAGAAAAGATGTCATAGCGACGTCTTCGCTGAAACGCTTGCATCAACAGAGTCGATAAGGAGTCGAGAACCATCTGTGTAAAGCGCTGTTCCGTCGCGTTCGACGCTGACTGCGGCGGAACAGCGTGGAACGCGGCAGAACAGCGCTAAACTCTATTTATAGCACTCGCATGATATTAACACATTTGTCCTCATCTTATACTAGATTGCCGCGAAAGCTGAATAGACGTGAAAAGCTGAACGGATGCGTACGCCATACATAATCGTTGTTTTCTATGGGCATAAGCTGAATAAGTGTGAGTAGACCCTTAGTACGGTCGTCCTATGCCATTCTGACCTTCCATAACCCAGAGAACAGGACAAAGACACCACAAGGACAAAAATATTTAAAACACAATCAACATAAAATCTCATTCACAATCAATAATCCATCACAAGTCAATTACATTCACAAACTCAACATCTCTTATTCGGAAGCCGATAATTGGAAAACTGAATTTGTAATTTCAATCATTTGTATCCATTAAACAAAGGAACAAACAAACAAACAAATCGAATCGGGCAATTTCGGCCTCTGCCGATCGCTGCCGAAATCAATTAGCTCCTTGTAATCTGCAAAACAAAGATATGCCTACCATTCTTCACTCCAAAATTCAGCCCTATCTCCCAAAAAATAAGTCCAAAATTCGATTTCTCATCACCAGACCTAACCTTGCCGGACATAATGGTAGGATGTACAAACCAGACGTCTTGGATTACCGAAAATTGCTACCAAACGAAAATACCAAACATACTATCATTATTACTTTTTTTCTTAGTTTTCGATATGAAAAAAAAAGTCTGCGAATAACTTATGCGATGCAATGACCGCGGGCGGCGACATCAAAAGGGTTACTGGCGAGATCTTATGTCCTTTGCTCGCTTGCTTACCCATCAATATCTGAGTGAGATGGATGTATGATGTTGAAGATAAAAAATGCCCTTTAAGTTGGTATGAAGCGATGCCGCCACATTTGTAAGTACGTTCTGTAGTGTCAAATGAACGAAAGTATCACGGTTGCTTGTGCGTAAAAAATTGCAATTTAGTTGTTTGCTCACAGTGTTCCATACTTAAATAATAATTAAATAGTAACGCAGTAAAAAGTACTTAGAATATTTTTGAAAAAAAGTTATTCCTACGAGGTGTAGGATGCCGAACATAAGTAGTGTTTAGAATTTTAGTCCATTTGTTGTGGATGTATATTCCGAATTGCGCAAAAATGGCTGAACGGATTTGGATGAAATCTGGCTCACAGATAGTTTATAACCTGGATTAACATATAGGGTATTTTTAATCCTGGTAGTACGTTCCCGTGGGATATTTTCCGACATCCACGCGAGTGAAGCTGCTGGCAAAAGCTAGTTTTAAATAAAGGACTTATAAGTTTGTCAAGTTTGTCAGGTTTGTCAGGTTTAAGGCAATTGTTTGGGCTGGTTTGTCAACGATGTGTCGCGGTGTTAATTGGCCAGGGTCATTTAAAACATGCCTAAGGCTATAAGATGATGAGGAAATTTTGGCTATCGAGCTTTCAGATTGTGATAAGCAGCTGGAATAGTAGTTGCAGACGTCTGATTGCATCAAAGTAGACCTTACATTGACGGTACATAATCGTCTTACTTTGGGCCGATGACCGTTAAGAGCCTATAATACCACCTCAGCTCAAATTCACTTTTTATCTCGCTCGCACCATACTATTCGCGGACTGAGTGAGGCTTGAAGGTGAAAATAATAGGAATTAAAAATTTAAAAAATTGGACCTGCTTTAAAGTTAGTTTAGTTATTATGCAAAGTTTCAAGATCTAATTTGAAGTATTTTTTTAATACCAGCGGTTTATAGTTTAGTTTAGAGGTAACTTTGGATTCTTTGTCTCCTCAACTTTAACATAATTATATTTATTTCAAAATTAATGCTGCAGTATTTTTGCCGTAACAGAGGATCATGCTAAGCAATTTTTGGTTGGTCAGTCTCTTAAACGTCGACCCCAAATAAATTGGCAAAAGGGAAGAAACTTAATCAGTAGATATTCATACCTAACCATAAAGTTCAGTATCTATTATATATCTTTGGATTCTGTAGATGAGGTTAAATAATTCCATTGTAAGAATCAAGTGACTCTACGTTATGAATTAACTCGAAATCCTATTTCCAAAAACACCTTTTTTCCCTTCTCAACCACGACCACCATCGAGAACTCCTCCTTCCAATCCTTTCCTCCAACGCGATCTATATTTTGTTTAATAAGGATGTTTCAAAGAAAACAAATTAAACTATTGTAAAAAGTGTTGTAAATCTGGCTACGAAAGAGCAGAACGTCAATGATAAAGTAAAACGAATTCCTTCACGACTTATCCCTTTGAATATAAAAAGGTTTTACAGGAAAACTTTTAATCAGGGACCATCGCTGCTACTACCGGTCTAAGAGTACTGGTAAACTCGAAAACATAAAAAAAAAAATCTGTGGTGTCGACAGTAGCTGGCTGGTGTCAGATTATTGATAAGATATTTCGATGATCGCTTATATTCGTAGGATTCATTATTATAATAATATTTAGTTTTCGTCAGATTTAGCTTTGATCATAATTTGACCCATTTCCTAATTTACTTATCCTGTTAGTTTCGTGTGTTTTATGTATTGTCTGTCTTATCTTTAGGAGAGCGCACTAAATGTATAAACCACGTTAATGAACGATAAGATCCTGCTTGGCCGGTCGAAGCATAAAAGCATAATACTGTGAGATGAATTTATGAAAGAGTGGTTAACTGTTTTCATGTTCTTATTTTGTATAATTTAATTTGTATTATAATTGTCTCTTATATTTTTAGTTACTGTAATTGGTTGTAGCACAACCGTTGTAATTATTATTAAAATAAAATAAATAAATTAAAATAAAAAGAAATATTTATCTTCGTCAAAAATATAAACAATAAACTCACGTTTTCTTCCTATGAGGCAGAAACTTCAGTCCCTACATACTCCTTTTGCTTCGTTTACGTTCATATAATTATATCTTGTCATACAAGTACGCCGCGCGCTGGTTGCGAGTACTACGCAGCTGACCATTCTGAAAAATATCACCAAAAAGGTCACTATGTCGTCCTATGGCGTCCCCCTCCCTGCGTTTATTTGTCATATTTTGATTAATGTTATTCGTTATCAGCTAGACAAAGGCTTCTTGTAATGTAATGGATACTTTCACCAAAAGCCTAATTATAATCCACAGATAAGCTATCTACCAGAAAAGCAGACTTTCGAAGATGCTCAAGTTCCCACTTTTCCATATCTCGCCGGGTCACTTGATCCACCATCAAGCGAAAACTCTTCGAGTGTACTCATAGTAAGTCATTCGAGGACATCGAGCTTAAAAATGAAAGCATAAATCACGATCTTTGGCCCTAATTAATTCCTCGAGGCTTGCAGGGGAGTGTGCTATGGGGTTGAATTATTTGAAAAACTTTCACCTCTTTTGTACTCTTTCATTATCTTTCGGTCACCTGCGTTTAGGTTTATGGCCCTAAGTTATGGGGATGTTTTGATTCGGGTCCAATTTTTATGGATACAGAAAATATATGGTTGGCCTATGATGATGTATATCGTTAATGTAATATAAGTGATGAATCAAACAGAAAGAAAATTTGATTTATCTTCACAGAAATCCATAGTACAAGTCAACACTACAGAACACGGTTAGGTAACACAATATGTTGTTGTTGGTTGCAACTCTCCAAAAGTGATCAGAATACCTACTTTTTTTAAGGAAAAACCAAAAAATAAAAACAATGACCTACCCGTAATCATAATTATAAACTTGGTTTTAAAGTCACATAGTCTAACAGGAGTAGGAATGACAAAACTCAAACTCAAAGCATTTATTTCAATTAAACCATTTACAGGCACTTTTGAATTGTCAAGGAGTCGGTCAGTCAGAAATATGAAGCTAGTTGCCCATTCCAAAGCGTAGTAGGTACCTATGGAGAAGAACGGGCAAGAAACTCCATGGACACTCTTTTAAATCAAAATATTGTTACAATATATGGGTTACATCATTAATGTTGAAATTATACATGTGAGAACAATGTAGAAAGCACGTTAAAAGCGTCCGCAATTATTACATAAAAGAATTCAAAAATTAAAATAAGCCATGGCAGCTAAGAGATGACCAGTCACAACTGACGGCGCCCGTTCACGAACATGACGCATGGATCAGCACCATTCAGCTCAACCATTTTGAAGGGAGCTAAATGATCCAACACAAGCGCCACCATCAGCGAGACATTTGACTCACCACTTCACCAGGCTCTACTAAAGTATAACAAAGTTATACAAAACATCTTAACAGAAAATATAAGCAGCTGACCGATTCCAAAACGTCAAAGAGTAATTCTTGAAAAAAATTATCACTTTCATAATAACGTATGAGGCATTTTGTCACGACTATTATGGGCAATTTAGATAATATCAGTAATATTTCTTTATTTTATACTCCATATTTCAAGAAAAGATATAAAAACGTACTAGTTCTTACTACAGAAAGATATCTTTTCGTTTTTTCGAAACACTTTGATGAAGGCGCCTAAGTTTTTTACAAGTCAACTTTACTTCAATGCTCTCGCCACACTTATTTAATTTCTATAAATCGAATTCGGATCATCGCGCTCCACAAAAACCTAATCCAAATCTCACAATTCGAAGAATAGTTTTATTTGAAGACATCTATGGGAACCACTCGAAGAAACTACGAATCATCTGAGCTTTTTGTGGCCAAACTTTTAATAGAAAACCATCTATAGATTGACAATGTTTCATTTACCGTTGCTAAACTTCCAACCAATGATAATTCAAACTGTATTCCAAGGAAATAAGAATTAGAATCTTTCTTATTTTAAATTGAGTGACAGCAAACATAATTTTGTAATATCCAAACACCGAATTTCCAATTTCGACTATATACTTCTTTGCATATGGTTTAATATCCATTGTGTTTAGTTAGTCTGTCAGAAGTGATATTTTGTACAATAGATAAAGAATCGATGAGCACAGCTTTGGAATTGATTTCAATCAGTGGGACGGTAGGTGGCAACTGTATTACGATGACCATTCGACTGGTAATTTACGCAGAGAAAGATGCTCTACATTCGGTTTTTTTGTGATGTATTAAAATGTTTTTGAGTTTTTTGTAGAAAAAAGAAATAAGAATTTGAGGTGCATCCTAATAGAGAGACCTTAATCCAACTGATATGCAGGCAATTATTACCGACTTACATTAACTGATCATAAATTAATGAAGTAAAGACCCACATTTTTTAAACGAATTTTTTTGTCACTTAAAAAAAATCCAGACAAAATACATAATCACTTTGAATAAAACACAGTCAATCTCGCTAGGTTTTTTATTTAATTAAACAAGTAATCATTTTATTATCACGCACACTCAAAAATTCAAGTAAAGCAACTTACTGACCGTTTCTGTGCACTGACAGTCAATCAATAGTCCAATTTAATTAAGAATGGATTTATTTTTTATTGTAATATGTAATAACATTATGTCAATGCCAACCAAGTTCATTCCCCGGGACATATTGTGGTCACTTGGTTCACATCTTGCAATGTAAGAGTTACATACAGAGTTGGGAACCGGACAAACATTTTTTTTTAAGATGTAGGAACTTGTTGTGCATTTTCTCGATTAACTAGACCGCGGATAGACGGACAGACAGAGAGACAGTCAGACAGACGGACTTGGCGAAACTATAAAGGTTTCTTGATGACTACGGAACCCTAAAATGGAAGGATTTTCCGACCATTGTGTTGTGTTTGATAGTCTACTAACCAGCGTTTGTAATATATATTTCTTATAGTCGCGAATCATATTTTAATCAACATGCAACAGGTTGCATGTCATCTTACGTTTTTTGCAATTTACAGGTCATTATTACTGACCTGTAAATTGCAAAAAACGTTAGAAAAATTGAATTTTCGAAATCTTAAATTCCATCACTAAATTATCTACAAACCTCTCGAAGAATGTGTAGTTTCATATACCTATAATAATAAAGCAAGCAATAGTTATCAATCTACATAGTACCTATTAATTAACTTAAGTTTATTATTATAACCAGACTATTAATTTAAAAAAGAAAGAGAAAATTATAGGCTAAAGTCATTTTAACAGGGCTGTGTCACATATTTATTATGGTACGGCCACAATATTGCAGGCGTATCCGGGAAGTGCGGCATTGGCAATACGTTTTTGTGGCTCAGTGACTAATTAGGACTACAATTAGGCAAGTGAAGTCAATGTTGAACGACATGTTGCTGAATAATATGGGCTTGTGAAGATTTAGACTGGGCAAATTGGAAAAAGAAAGTCCGACAACCGAGGTAGAACAGAAATTGTAACATCCAAAAATGAAACTGCTTAGCCTTTGCCCAACTTTGTTGGGGTCGTCTTCCAGTTTCACCGGATGAAGCTGAATACTAATATTTTACATGGAGCTACTGTATACCTGACCTCAACAACCCAGTTACTGGGTAACTCGATACCTCTTTGCAAAACTGATTGTCAGAAATGTTGGGCTTCTGACGACCTGTAACGACTGTCAGAGATCCACGAATAACAGCCGGGACCAACGGCTTAACGTGCTTTCTGAGGCACGGAGGGGTCTCGATATGTAAAGGATAGTCACCCATCCACGATCCGACCGCAGCAAGTGTAACTTAACGTTCAATCGACCCGTGCGGTTGTTATCATTTAGCCACGAGCCCCTCGATTTGTAACAAACATAGACGCATAATAATTAAACTAAACATTGGTTCTGTCAGAAAGAAATCTCACAGCAATTGGAAGATCCATTACGGCAACTGCTGCAGCTTTTTCCATACAAACCATCCTTTAGGCGAATTCCGTTAGTAACCGTTTACGACAGGTACAGATGAAGAGAGTTTACGGAATAAAGGGTATTTACCAGAATATTTAATCAGTAATACCACACGACAGAACAATAAAACATACCAGAACACCTGTAGCACCAAAGAGGCTTTCTGAGGACCTTTGAGATAATCAACAATCCAAACCGAAACAGACCGAAACATGACAATGCTGTTTGACAGCAAAAATATTTAGCACGCACTTTATTACAATAAATTTAATTTCCTATCTTTATCAATCTGATCTCGCATGATGACTTTCATCAAAATATTTCAAGTTCTTCAAAAGTTTCTTGATAAACCTCATGCCAATGGTGTCGCATCTATACGGTATAAAGGCGTTATCACACGAACAATTAGCGATTGAATTATACTATAGAGTCGCGTGCTTGTGTTGAACGGTTAACCGGCGGATAATGTTGGGCATGCGCTGTGTCCGATCACCTGCCTTCGATGCATTTGCGCTGCATTGGGGTAACGTGGCTGAGACTTTAGGATTTTTGGCGATTTTTTAACATCCAAAAAGTAATGTCTATCTGCGTATAATCTGTCTAATACTTCTTTTACACAACAAAAAAAAAACACAACAAACACACACATTTGTTTATAAACAATGTTTCTTTCATTCATTTTTCGTCTTTGTGACGATGGCACGACTGTATCTTTTTCGTTGGCCCCAAACTTCGCCTCTTCGACGGCATCGTCGGCGGCTGCGCAAAGGTCGCTATGGCTGCATTTTTTGGGGCACACAGGGCAGGATAGGATGTGGGACATAGTTTTTGCCACAGCTCGACATCCACACTCTGCTGCTGTACCGTCGAGATAGTCCCACTTTGCCAGGTTTGCAGTTGCATCTTCCCACTTGGGTTCGAAGGCGGTTCAAATAATTCTAAGTGGGCCACGGAAGGTTGGATCCTGCGGGTAGATGCTCGCTTGGTAGTAGGTATTGTCTAATACTATGAACAGGCCAAGTGGATGATACATAATTTTTATACAGTAGAACATAATAGCCATTCATGTGAATGTGGGATGCTAAAACTGTCAATAACCCAGTATTTTGAAGTCTAAAGCTGGACATAGGACTCTCCCTAATTTCAACGTCGTTGTCTGGTTAGTGATAGTCACTCAATCTAGGTCAAATAAAAGAACAAACCGTATCCACACTAATCCAATGCGTATATTTATTCAATAGGATACGGTTTTATGTCAAAAGGATCGAAATCTGCCATACTGCATCGAATACATACCGGCGTAATGACTTCCTTTTTCCATTTACTTAATAATATTTATTCAGTCTCACCTTTTCTTTATGTCGTTGTGACAAACGCTTTTGAGGTATTCCTGATCTTTGGAAAGTGTGTCCATTTGCCACCAGCCACGTAAAATATTTGTCTTTTTTTCAAAGTCTAGTCATCACCTGCCTTTATTTTATGCTATTGCCTGCAACTTCATCTGCGATCCAGGATGAAGAATAGCCTATGTCCTTCTCCAGGTCATGGTCTACCTATGTGCCAAATTTCATCTAAATCCGTTCAGCCGTTTTAGCGTGAAAGCGTAAGTAACAAACTCACTTTCGCATTAATAATATTACTAGCTGTGCTCCGCGGTTTCACGTGCGTAGGTTCCGATCCTGTGGAAGTTTAGGGATAAAACGTATCCTATGTCCTATTCCAGATCATGGTCTTGTTTTTTTTACCTAGTCAGCATCCCCATGGCCAATCACATCACATCATTGGTATTTCATAATTCATTAGGTCCTAAATTCGTCTCTCTAAAAAGACGCATCGTCACTAGAGTTTAAATAGGTTTTTTAAACTGACATTTAATCACATTAATGAGACCCGACCCCAACAAAGCAAAATGCTAAGTTGATAATCTATTCGTTCCCTTCTTCAATAGGTACAATAATATTTAACACAAAACAAAAACAAGCAGCACTATCACCACATAAATGTTTTATAATCACCATTGTTAATTACAAGTGACGTGGTATTAGTCAACTCACGCGCAGGCATTAATAAACGGAACTGGTATGTGAACCCGTTCGGCCATGTTCGATGTTAACGAGATAAGTTATCGATTTGAAATGTAATCGATTGTTTTATCGAGTAAGCCCTGCTAGGACTTGTTTTAAAGAAGACGCTCTCATTTGAGAAACGTCTAAGTGTAATTTACGTGTGTTAATTGTCATCTCTATTTTCAATTAGTTATTTGACAACATGAGAAAATTTCACCCTTGTGGTTAAATTATCTGGCAACTAGTACATAAACTCGTTTGCTTTTTTTTTAATTTATCTGGTAGATATTTAAAATGACACAGGCACCAAATAACAAAAAAAATTGCAAATTAAACTCTACGACCTTTCGCTCGCTGACCCAAATAACAGTTGGGCTAATTCAACATAATTATTCAACTCTCACTATACCCACAAGAGAAGAAGAGCTGGGTAACTCAAGAACTCTTTACTACAAAGAATAGATCGTCAGTCGCTCCTTGTAAAATACTAGTATTCCGCTGCATCGGGTTAGACTGGAAGCCGACCCCAACATAGTTGGGAAAAGGCTAGGCAGATTAAACAGATCATCATAACAAAACAAACAGTCTCTAGAATACATAGTCAATACCCATTCCTCGATAGGTATTGAGAACATGGAACAATATGCACTCTATTCGTTGAGAATCAATTGATTGACATCTCCCAAACCCGATCGACAGCTTCTACCACAAAAGGCGCTAACCATATCCATCATCACTCCATCTAAAAACAAATAAAAACAGCGTCGCTCCAGACTGCACCAGCATTCATAACCCACAAGTACGAGAAGATGATTTAAGGAGCGAGCACACGACGCATTGTAAGGGCGAGCGCACACCGCCCACAGTAGCGGCCCACGACCGATCGGTCGCTAGATCGGCCCGCCCGCCTCGCCAGACCAAGATGGTTAATTGTGAGGAAAGGGCTTTAGAAAAATCTTCAATTAAGGAGGCTCAAGCAGCTAATACGGTGTAATACGGTGAAGTAGTGGAGAATGGTAAAGCAGGAGTGGCATACAGATGATAGACCACTTAAAAAACTGCGAAAGTGAGTAGCTATTTGTTATTTCGTATTCATTCAACTTGTTATCGTATTAGTAAATACCGGATCGGTTTATGTATTTATTTTACTTTTACAGTATTATGTACACACGTTTGTACAGACAAGAAGAACCAAGCAACAGATCCATAAAACCTCAGTCGCGCCACAGATGAAGTCGAGTTCATCTACAAACTTAAATCTGCAATAATCACATTTTGTTAAACTTGAAATGCCTATCACTGCGTGTGAAACGTCTGACGCATTACACATTAGTACCTTTACTAAAATTGCAGTTATACTAAAAGTCGATTGGAATAGCACTAAGACAGGGCTATGCTGATGCTGTCTTCTATACTTCATAAATAATAGCTTGATCTCTGCGATAGCTATCAGTAAAATCACGCCTATAAAGTCCTGAACTTCATAACAGTACAGACAGTACCTGTCAATGTCATACTTTATGGGCATGCCAATCTAATTAGTGATGGGCGATGAATCATCGTGACCACAAACTATAAACTATCGATATTTTAAATAAAACTTAATTTTTAATTAACTTAATTTAACAAGAGTTTATAGTAAATTTACAAGATTGTTCTAGCGATTCAGAAACGGATTCAGATATGGATTTGGGGTGTACTTCTTTAAGAGAATAAATGTATTTTATATTAAAATATTCGTTTAATTTAGTAACGTTTGTAAATTAAACCCAATTATATGTTACATTAGCATCGATAATAGTAAGAAAAGTCGATAATTTCTATCGACATTTTTTTTTATCGTGACAAATATTATATCCTTATATGACTCAAGTGTCAGCGAAAAGTCATTAAATGAAAGCCTGCTCCACACTTCCAAACCGTAACATTAACATAGAATAACTAAAAGCGCAGTAACAAATAAGGGTACATCCATTCACTTATTGTACACAGCATTTTAAATAATAATTGAATCAATTCTCCGGCTATCGGTCATTGATTAATATGCGGCTAAAAAATAATGCTTTATTGAATTATAAGTTATGGCCCACCTTTGTGGCGGCTTATTTATGTACTGGTAATGTGGGTGTACACCTTTATATTATGATGTGTTAGTACTTTGATTCCGGTGTAATAAATCGTTATTTTTGTATTGGTTTATTCCCAATATTGTGATTTAAAATGAGCACCTTTTTAGCATCGAGCAGCAGGAGATATGGTGAAAATGCTTTGTTATTTATGAGCTATCACATCATTAACCTTCATAAACATTCATCATTCAACATGCTGTGGTGGAAAGCTCTGCAAGGATGTGGTTAGCCGGGACTGATTACTCAGGGTGCACTATTCAACCACCTAGTTTTTTTTTAGTTTTTTTCAAGACTACGTTCCTCCTTTCGTTGCATTAAGGTGGATGCTCCAAGGTAGCCCGCGAAATTCAAATTTTCTTACGTTTTTTGCAATTTGCAAGGCAGTTCTAAGTTCATATAAGTGCATTGAATGACTATTTCATAAAATCATGACATTTGGCACTTTCATGAACTTAAAAAGTTGTATTGCTGATTCTAATGTTTATAATTTTGTAAACCCATATTTGTTACGGCCGCTAATAATATTTAGATCAACATACAACCTGACACTGACCTGCAAATTGCAAAAAACGTACGAAAATTTGAATTTCGGGGCTATCTTGGCGCATACCCCTTAACTGTATCCTGCCAGGAGCTATTAAGTCTACCTATACTGAATACGGCCACGTTAAAATCACTACTGCTACAAAATTTCCAGTACGTAGCTGATTTGATGTAAAGACAAAGGTGCAATTCCATTAATTACTGATGACTTTTAATTTATCTGTCACCAGGTTTAATACCTTGTAAACCAGAAAACAGGAATGCCGATTCGTAGTCTAAGTATCTACAACGCCACCCCCACGCCACCCCCACGCCGCCACCGCGCCGCCACCGCGTCGCCACCGCGTCGCCACCGCGCCGCCACCGCGTCACCACCGCGCCGCCGCCGCGCAGC
The DNA here is from genome assembly GCA_949152455.1 of Lithophane leautieri. Taxonomy (NCBI): domain Eukaryota; kingdom Metazoa; phylum Arthropoda; class Insecta; order Lepidoptera; family Noctuidae; genus Lithophane; species Lithophane leautieri. The sequence goes on from OX424478.1 coordinate 14,593,241, forward strand.
CATCGTGCCGCCGCGCCGCCTCACCGCCGCGGCGGTGACGGCGCGGCGGAGTCGTGGGCATCGTGTCACCGAGCACTGACAGTAGTACTTCCCGGACGAGCCAATGTTTAGCTGATAAAAGATAAGATGCTTTTCCCAATACAAACCCGTAAGAAATCCATCAGAAATATGATAACCCATACGGCAATTATCATAGAATTTTAATTAGCATCCATTATAAATAGATACGGCTGTTTGTCTGTCAATGTGACTGATTGGGGAGCCATTACAATTTATTAGTCGATGTGGTCAAATGACCAGTCGATCGCAGATAAAGTATTAATGTTGGAAGAGTACATATTTTAAATAGACGGGACTATTCGAAGTTCATAGATTTTAAATCCGATGAGTATACGGCATTTAATTATCATTCAAAGCTGAAAAAATACCTCACATTAATAAGTTTAGAACAGTCTAGGTAAGATAGTATTATCATGCAATGATTTGAACCTCAAATAGTGACAATAATTATATCGAGTGCCTTTGACAACTTATTAATGGAATAACATAATATCCCTTTTTCTCGCTCTGTGATTCAACCGTGGATGATCGTCTAGATCATGCAGTATAACAACTCAGTATTTTTTTACGGTTATACCGTCATCTGTCGTGAAGCCTTCTAAAGGCCGCGTGCCTAGGTGCCGTATATTGTTGTAGTGTTTTCTAGGAACTACCATTATTTGTAAAATCATATTGGCTTACTATGGAGGGGGAAACAAAAGGGCTCTGTTATTTCCGAATTCCGAAGAACTGTTAGGTAGAAAACTCAGACTAATCTGCCACAATAACGCCTCTGTATCGACACCACATCAGCGACAGGTGTATGCGATTATGTTAATAATCAAACTATTAATTAAAGCAGTCGATACTCGTTTGTAAGCGACACCGGTCGTCTTGTCCTTGTTTATCACATTATCGAGATTTCCGATAATTTATTAAAAGGTCTAGTTCTTGGTTCAAACACCGTTTTATTAGAATCGGAAGACTTGCTTTGGGGACTTATCGATTTGGGAATAAATCTTTGTATGAATATTCTAGCCTTATTCCTTGCGATTAACCTACCATAGCTGGTTGGCTAATTGGCTGGTTCTTAAAAAAAATTTAAAAGCCAATGATTTTAAAAAGAGTAACCGTTGAGTTTCTTGCCGGCTTTTCGCAATAGGTAACGACCAACTGGAACCGTGCACCTAGCTTTTGACATACCATAAGTACCCATGTTCATATCATAAGTACCCACTACACCATTAACATAATTTAAGAATTTCTCCATCATCCCAGATCTGAATATAAACGATTTTAAATACCTCTTTGATACGTAAAACAAAAAGTAAAAAATAAAAAGTTCCGAACACAAAATGTCACACTCGTGCACTTACGATTGTGAACAGTATCGGCGTGCGCGCATTAATTTGCGCCCAAAATGGAGTAGCGAGCATTACGCGTAGGGGTACCATGAATAAGAAGGAAGAAGGATAATTATGTTGCTTGTGTAGAGATGACAAACATGAACGCTGACGGGAGAGCAGCGTACAGGAGTTTGACGCTGTCAGTCCTGACAATCGAGGCATCTTGCTGTCATTGTCTGTCTAAAATCGCGACAATCTAAGAAGTCCGTTTTGACAGCTATAGAAATGCTTTGTGCAGCGATGAAAAAAAAAATTGGTTTCTTATAAACTGATTCTCGAGATATATCGATTGAACCTACTTAGAGAGTTTGTAATCGACGACTTGTCTACATTCATTAAAACTGATTCTCAAGGCATAACGTATACATGAACGAGAACGAAACGTCAAAACGGATTTCTTAGTTTGTCGCGAGTTTACGTAAGATACGAAATCTATGGAAAATAGAGACAGGTATTTGCTATGTATGTAGGTAACACTGGATCAAACTACTTAATCACATTCCGATATTAATCAGCCTGAAAAAGTCTCCTTTCATTCAGCGGAACCGACGAGCATAATTTTACCACTATGCTTACCTACACTATATGTTTACGATTTCACACCATAAAGTTTGAGCTTATTTACAACGTTTTCACAAACTACAGGTAAGTTGCGCCTTGGGGCACCTAAAAAGCAGTTAAAGTACGGACTATTTTCAAATAAATGAGACGGTATGGTTACCTTACGGTTAACGTATCGCTCAAATCTTGGATGCCATACAGCAATATAGCGCTACCGTTTCACGGCATTTTATTAAAACTGTATATACACTTGGAAATTCGAGCGGATCGGTATTTTGCGCAAGATTATATCTATTAGGGTATATCCATAATGGTTTTAAATGATATTGTACTATCTAGTGACTACCTCGTCTTATTTAAATCATCATCTGCCTAGTTTTTTTCCCAACTATGTTGGTGTCGGCTTCCAGTTTAACCGGATGCAGCTGAATACCAGTATTTTACGTGGAGCGACTGCCTATCTGACCTCCACAACCCAGTAACTGGGTAATACGATACCCCTGGATGAGACTGGTTGTCAGACTTTCGGGCTTCTGACGACCCTTAACGACTGTCAAAGATCCACGAATGACAGCCGGGACCAACGGATTAACGTGCTTTTCGAGGCACGGAGGAGTCCCGATATGTAAAGATGGTCACCCATCCACGGACCAACCCCGGAAAGCGTAGCTTAACCTGATGGATCGACTCGTGCGGCTGTTATTACTTAGCTACGAGCTCCTATTGTCTTATTGAAATGAATTGGCCAATTTACTGACCGGTTTTACCTAAACTGGATGATCTGACTAACCCAGACCATCGAATTTAGTTCAACATAGAATTATTTACTGATCGTCATTCTGGGACGCAGCTGTGGCTTAGTTTTTTTTTTTTCTGCGTCTAATTTACTCATGACTTATTCTATTGGTGACTTTTTCAGCAAAACCTGAAACATTAATGGTTATTTGTGGGAACCGATAAAAAGTAACAAAATACTCTATGGCTTCTTTCAGTTGTTTATCCTCAAAGATTAATTATAATTTGATCAAAACAGGGTACTTTGTTGAATGTCACAAAATAAATGAAACATCCCACCATGTGAACAGAGCTCAACAAAATGCTGTCGTTAGTATCAATCTGTATCTTTCACACTAAAATCCAGCTCATTTGGAATCGCACTAATTTCTCGAATTTCTATCGAAGTAACGATTAATTTTGTTTGATAGTGCTATTTATTATACTGCACAGGAATCCGTTTTGGATCTGTTTCTGGTCTCAAATTGATCGCTCTAGGTAGCGAGATTTTCTTATTTTCAATATTAAGCAGGACATGCAGGTGCATTATTGAACAGCACATTACCTAAGATCCATAATTTATTATTTGCTTAATATGGGTGCAAAAACAATCCTTACTAATATTATAAATGCGAAAGTAACTCTGTCACGCCGAAACTACTGAACCGATTTAAATGAAATTTACACACACAGACACAGACACAGATAGACTAGAGTCTGAGAAAGGGCATAGGCTACTTTTTGTCGACATACCACGCGGGCGAAGCCGCGGGCGGAAGCTAGTAGTTTATGCAGATATTAATTAACAAAGCACAGTCTTAAGCTCATCTAAATATTTTAGATATGAGATTCATATTTATTTTCAAACAAGGTATTTACATAAATTAACAAATAGTCTTAAAATAATAATTATTATAAACATTGCACAATACTATAGGAAAGCCTATGGCTGTACATACTAGAAATTGGAATACTGGTGTATCCACGGAATAGATAAATAAGGTTGGAATGGTAATGTGGGCGTGGCAAGCGCGCCACAATTATGATTCGATAATCATAACTCGACCGATTCATTAATTCACCGCGTTTCGTGCGCTTCGGACTACTGCGGAGAACAGAGCTCTGCTTTAAAATGCCGTGTTGTGCAATTATAACTTGTAAAACAAAAAGTCAGACCGCAAGTATAGAGCGAGGGGGTATATCTTTCCATCGGTAAGTCGAAAATAACATTTAATTATAATTTTATTAGTAAAAAACATAAAAATATTCTGATCACTATGAAATTCCAAACATTGACGACATTATTGCAACAAGTAAAAAAAAAAAATACATTGCACGATGTGTACTCGCGTAATCAACGCAATTACTAAGTCCGCTTACAATGTACTGCATGCGTCGCGTCCTCTTCACTTCAACCATTGACGTTTCGTCGTTTGCCCTGATTGGCCGTGATGCACGGTAGATAGTGAGGTGACCATGTGGTTAAATAAAATCATCGATAGAATTCTCAAATAATATAAATTTACGTTGGACAAAGATTCTTTTTTAATTATTTTATATTTAATTAATGATAGTATATTTTTAGTTAGATGTATAATGAGTCAATTAAATATTACAATAATTATTGAACGAATGATACAATATAGTAAATACTTGTAGATGACAGATTTACAGGGAGAAATTGAATTCATTGGCAACATTATACGAGATCATTGTACTCATCTACAAGTATTTACTATATTGTATTTAGTATTAAAATGTAAGTAAAATCCAATTTTACTTACGCAATAAATTATAAATTTTAGGTTTCCTAAAGAACCTAACGCCAGGGAACAATGGATTGACGTGACAGGTAGAGGAAACTGGATGCCGACAAAGACGAGTACTATTTGCTCTATACATTTCAGTAAAGATGATTTTATCATTAAAAAATCAGGTTATTTGTAATTAATAAAAGTAAAATAAATATTTCTTAATATTTATTTCATGTTTAATTTTCCCCCATACATTCATCAGATAATTTATCGATAAAGAATATCGGCTTTATCAAGCACTAGCGTGTATGAAAATTTTTATTGCTTTTTTGCGTGTGTGTGTGTCTATGCCTACGGGGGCTTAGTACTAGTGTGCGAACGAATATCTGCCCTGAGATTTATGTGTGTCTGATTTGGTTGTGTGCAAAATATTTGTAAACATAGGAGTGCGTATGTGTAGAAATTAAAATAGTGGGAGACAAGCGGTGACACTGGTCCTGATACAAAATTGGAGCTAGGGCCTTTCCAACCTTATTTATCAATTCCGTGGGTGTATCTATTTGAATCTAGCACCTTGCTCTGACTTGAGTACTTAACCAAAATGATAATATTACTGAGAGTATACGTCCCAAAACTACCCATTAAATGAGGACAAGGCCCAGCACGCGTAGCATGACCACCGAAGAAACGGGTTATGTCGACAAAAGAGTAGACAAAATGACAGATAAACAATAGCAATCTGTCAGATTGTCTATTCTTCCGTCGACAAAACCTGTTTCTACGGTGGTCATGCTACGTGTGCTGAACTAAAGTGCACCCATATCTCACAAGTATGTCATACAATTCTTTAGCAGTCCAAACAATAGAACACACAATATTCAGAACTATTGAATTCTCGAAACACAGAAAGCGCTTACACACAACTAAGTCGCCATAACTCACAGGAAACATCTCCTAATTTATCAGTACCGCATAAATTTATGCGCAAGAGTTCTCGCCTTGCAATCGAACATTTAGCTTTTTATCGAGTGCTTGATTTAGGGTTCGCTGGCAAGCCAATCCCTCAAGTCGATATGTACTGCGACGTGATCGGGTGGCTGTATTCTGGGCAGTACCATATTGTAGAACTTAAGTGTCACAAATTTGAATTCGAAAAATATTGTGGTACCTACTCGTATATGTTCTGTCCAGTTGCTAATCTGTCCAGCTGTGAAACTGTCCAGCTGAAAATTTGTCCAGTTGCTCCGGAGGGACTTGTACGTTGCTAACCTTTTTCCAACACTATGCTAGTTTGGACTATCAAACCCTATCCTTCTTGTCACAGTCATGACGTGCAGCTGCCGATTATTTATCTTTATACTCGTCATCTTATATTTGTACTTAGATCTATTTCCTTTAATGCTGATTACTGTTATTTTTTTCTATGCACGTGTTTCTGTGACAAATAAACCTATGTTTCTTTCTTTCAAATACGGCTATAATAGATTCACTTGCACATTTTGGTAAACTTGTAATATTGTGGCGGTATCTACACCGCCACATATGAAGTACGCATCAAAGACCTGACGTCACATAAATCCTGCATCGCGCAATTAAAGTTTACCGTGCAATGGACATATATACAAGAACCCGACATCAATAGTTGGGCAGTTGTCCGCCAGAAACAACACCCGTCTGGTAGGAGGATCCTCCCTTTTCTATGGTGGATGAGTGAACTTTACACCCTGTTCCTCATACCCCTAAAACATCAACATGCGACTGCTATAGTTCAGCCCTACTCTATAATTACAGGGTAATATGGATTTTAAAAGTTGAACAGACTTCTTTAGGGCTTCTGACTACTGGTAATTGCAGAGGAATCCGAATGTGTTAAGAATGCACAACAGCTGCCATGGCTAGGAAGGCTACATTCATTCATCCATAAATATTATAAAACAAAGTCCTCCGCCGCGTCTGTCTGTCGTCCTGTACGCGATAAACTCAAAAACTACTGCATTGACTTTCATGCTGTTTTCACCAATGGATAGAGTGGTTCTCGAGTAAGGTTTTAGTATATATTAACTGCGAATTCGCGGGCATCAGCTAGTTTAATATAATATGGCCAAAATTACCAACGAAGAAAGGAATCCTAATAAGTACCCGATTCACATATTTTGATTGCTAATACATGGTATATCGATTGGCCAACCGATCATGCCCCGCCGACCCTCCTGTGTGTCACTCGAGCTCTAGCAAAACGGCCGATATTTTTTAAGGTAACAACCGTCAAGCCCCGCTGACACACTTGTGTGTCGGGTGAATCATGCAGATTAATATTCTAGGAAAATAAATAACAAAAAAAAAACAGATGATTCCCTTTATCATCAATCTACCTAGCCTTTTCCCAACTATGTTGGGCTCCAAGTCTAACCGGATGCAGCTGAATACCAGTATTTTACATGGAGCGACTGCCTATCAGACCTCCACACAACCCAGTAACTGGGTAATACGATGCCCCTTGGTAAAACTGGTTGTCAAGACTTTCGGGCTTCTGACGACCTGTAACGACCGTCAAAGATCCACGAATGACAGCCGGGACCAACGGCTTAACGTGCTTTCCGAGGCACGGAGGAGTCTCAGTGTTTAAAGATGGTCACCCATCCATGGACCAATTGCGGCAAGTGTAGCTTAACCTGATGGATCAACCCGTGCGGCTGTTATTACTTAACCACGAGCTCCTCCTTTCGATTCGCTTTATCATGATAGTTCAATAATATAGGTATTTTAATAGCCAGTTTCTTTTATAATTAAATTGTTAATAATATCAACATACTACATAGTTTGCATGTTGGACATAAAAATTAATGTGTCGTATATAGATCGTTTATTTACATAATTATCTCAGGACAGAAGCTTAAATAAAAATAGTCTCTCGTAGAAAATACCTATGGATTGAAAAAGCGTGCATTATTACTACATTAAATTATATTTTTATTATGTTTAAGGATTTTTAGGGTTCCGTAGTCAACAAGGAACCCTTATAGTTTCACCTTGTCCGTCCGTTTGTCTGTCCGTGGCTAAAGTCAGAAATTCTTGGTACTAGACTGCTGTAATTTGTCATATACATACCGACAAAGTGGTAAGATTACTCCAAGCGGAAAACATACATACAACATTTTAGTACTACCAAGTAAAAAATTATGATTTTCGCCTTACTTAGCATGTTCGAACTGGACAGGTATTTCACCTCGGACTATTGAGGAGCAGTTAAGCGGAATAGGTTACTAAATATATCTACGTCTATTGTATTACAATTACCGTTAACTCACGACATACATTCCTTCTAAATAAAACAATATCACATCTTAAAAACTTTTCACAAATCCAGAATACACCCGTCCACCGTCCGTAGGTGTAACAGGGCCCGCTAAAATTATAGCTCGCATATCGAATCCCCGTGTTTTGCCTGTTCGTCCGCGTGTCTGTTTGTTCGTTTGTCCCGTGTGCGCTGTTCAAGAACTATCGGCAATTAATCTTGCACTATGGGTGCTGTATTTTTCGTTTTTGTGTGGGATAGGGAAACAGGGTTATGTTTTACATATTGCTTGCTTTCGTCACGTTTTTCGTATCGTCAGCTGACAGTTTGTGAGTGATTTATTTTGTGGGTTGGTTGGATGCAATTGCTGGGTGGTTTGCTTTCTAGGATACATTAATAAACTCACGTATTTTCCGGAAAGGGGTAGGCTTTGTCCTAACCGAAACCGATCGTCGCGTGAGTACCCGATAGTTCCTCTTTTGTATGAATATGACGTAGATACTCACGCGATCAATCCGTGTTTTTAATTCAAACGAACGCGTCGACCGCTTACTCGCGCGACGTTCTGTTGCTTTCGGTTAAGACACGGGGTAGGCAGAATCTACAGAACTATTAAAGTACACACTCCTTTTGTCATCATATCATCAGATTACTGATTTTATAAAAATCTCACCGTGAAAACTTAGTGAAGTGAGCTGTGAAAAGTTTCAATCCCTAGCATCAGGTGGAACGACTGCTGGTCTATGCTGTAAACACCTCACCGTGAAAACTTAGGTGAAGTGAACTTAAATTGAGCTCTACCTGACGCTAGGGATTGACAGCTCACTCCGCCTAAGTTTTCACGGTGAGATATTTACAGAATACCACCACAGCTCAATTCAAGCTCACTTCACCTAAGTTTCCATGGTAACACTTTAACAGAATAGACCAGCCTGTAGGCAGAACTGTTTGGGCAACCCACATTTCCCTCCAGTTATGTTTTCTATGGGGCCCTTAATATGGAGCGAGCCTATTGCACTTGCTGACAGAAAAACCAAATAAACTTTATTCAATAATTAATAAAATTAACTATATATAACAAGGCAGCCACATCTCTAAAGAGGTACATCTTCAAAAATCTAAAACTACCCACTCAAAATCTCAAAGCAAATAATGATCATGCCCATCAAATCATTCCAATCTCACTGCTCATACAGGCTAGGTACAGACATGCGCCCGCGCCATTAGTCACGCATTAGACCGCGATTACACCGTTTACTGCTCAGACGGTGTCATATTCAACAATTTGACATCACGCGGGTTTCCTCTATCAATTCACATCATCACTTGTTTAAGCTTAATTTTGGAGGTTACCTAGCGTTGTGTAGTGGCGGACAAGATTACTAACCCATGGGAAAAGTATTCATATTTTTAGTTCATGAATGCCAAATTAATTGTTGAATTTGTTTTTTTTTTTTAATATAAGAGTACCTTTTTTTTTACAAAATAAACAGGAGCAAACTTCCTTTTGCTCGTTCTTTTAAAAAACAATGCGTGATATAACAGATATTATTCAAAAATAAAATACCCATCTAATTTTATACCCATCTACGATTTTTTTTAACTTTAAAGATAAAATAAAATGATTCCTATTAAAAATAAACAATATACCTCTTTAATTTTTGAAAGTTCCAATTAAAATCGAAAAACTTTTCTGGTAAGACAGAACATACTTTAAATACAAAGCTTATCTAAACAAACAATTAATTCGACACCACACGATCCGCCAGTATACAGATAAGCAGCAAATACCAGTCGGCTATAAAATTGATTGCGAACTAACTGAGCATCCTGCGATCTGCGCCTACGCAGCGCCGTCCCACTACGCTGTCGATTCAATGAATTTATTCATATCTTATTGGCCTATTTGTTTTTGGATTTGGGAGGAGAATTAGTCATTGTTAGCTGTGAGTGAGTTGTTGTGCAATGATCTTGTAATCTGTGTTTTATAAAATTGGTAAAAAAACTTAATTTTAATTTGTAGATCACTATTTCACCTTTACAATGCTCTCAGAAAATTAAAACTTTGTAAGTTTATTTTTTTTGCTACTGAAATGGCGTTATGTGAGGTACGCCCTTTAGCTGACTTGAAATGGTGACCAAAGTTAGTCGTGTTTTAACACAAGTAACAACATTGACTTAGTTGGCAGCGATAACATGAATAGAGACACAAAAAATAATAATATAAAAAAAAAAACTATTTTATACAAATATCTTACATCACTTTCCAAATAACAACAATGACTATAAAAATAATCGTTGACCAAATAACAAGAACATCCGTCATGTTTAAGATCTTGTATACAAGTCGCATTACATACACTCGAAATTAATCACCACTCCGGTAAAGGAAGCAAGGAAGACTATAAATCACGGTAATTGGTATCGAACATTCACTTTATTTATCTTCGCTGAGAAGTGATACATGTAATGCAGTAATGCACTTATTTGTCAACGCACTCATTTGTCAAGAGTTGTACTCCTTTATGCTATAGTTTTGTCCGCTGATTGTCAGTGTTTTCTAAAGAAGACTACATAAGCAGCATTTCACAAAAGCCATCAACTGTTAGTTAAATCATCCTCTAGTATGACAGTATTATAAGCCATAAGATTAGATCCATTAATTAACATAACATTGCTCCTGTAATCTCCAAAGGGTTGAGCAGAGCATTTGGCCAGTTATGTTTAAGACTCGTGTAATACTGACCGAACCATTATTTCTTCCAAAAAAATCGATAAAAAGAGAGTTGTTTGTGTCATCTTGACGACTCAAAATCAATATTTTTTGTACAAAACTCTTTCGTAACAAAGAAATCAATAACCATTAATGTCTTCACCCGTCTATAAAGCAGTAATTCACCTTTGAACTAACAATTTGTATCACCTGCCGCTATTAATTCTTTGTTTCTATCTTTATCTGCCCTGTACGCGTGAGGCCGAGAATTCTGTACATACCACTAATTTTATAATTCGGCATGACGAACGAGATCTCAAAACACCTCCGTCCCCGTATCAATACTCGGTTATCGGGGATCAGGGAGACACCGAAACTCATTGATTTATATGAGAAATCATCTTTAAAGTCCAAACAATTTCAAACTTTACGAAGTCAAAGTTAGGTTCGGATTCGTTTGACAGCTGTCAGAGTATTGAAGTTAAATGTGTTCAGGGTATTTCGGACTGTGTTGTTTGAAATATAAGGTTGAGTTTTGGGTAAGTTAATTTAAGATGGCATACCACCAAAGACGAATACGCCACTTTCGAGTGATTTATACCCGATACGGCGTATTAAATGTTTTGTTTTCGTTTTTATAAAATGTAAAAATCTGTTATTTATGATACCAAAATCGAGAGGTCCCGATTAAATTATGTCCGATACTATTTAGATTTATAGCGCCTTGATGTTTTGTGCTTCCTCTTATTTGTATGATTTTTGTTTTTTGTTTTGCGGGTTTAAATGGTGTGGTAAGTTTTTTTGAACCGCATTGTACGGTGACAGATTTTTGATTGAGGTTTTTAATTGTTATTTTTGAAAGTATCATATTTTAATTGTGAACAGATCAGACCGAATTACCAAATAAAATGAAAGGTTGGGTACAGTTTTGGATTTTCGAAAATACATGTAGGTACATAAAAGTGTAGCTGACTTGACTTGTCTATACACCACTTACTGTATACCAAACTACCGGTGTATCTCATTGATATTTTGCAGGGGTCACACAGGGGTCAGTTTTATAAGACTTTTTTGTCTGTCTTATACGCAAGTACAAAAGGATTCCTTCGTCATAACACCTCATAAGAATGTAGCTAGTCAAAAGAATGCAACATGGCCAAATTGCATTGAAGATCTGTTTACAAGAACAATAAACTAGCACCGTTATGAACGGTTAAAAATAGCCATGTTACTGACAGAATTAATACGGAAGCGAACAATAAATGAAAGTTTTTCAAAACGCCATAACGCTGCGTCTGCGCATCGACAAAGCAAACAAGTGTAGCGGCAACATGCTTGATTAAACACACATTCGGTGCACGGCCGATGCCTTAATTAGAACTGGGGGTAGGGATGGGATGATGGTGTATCGATGGATCGTAATGATATCGATAGGTAAGTGGTGTTGAGGTTTTATTTAATCTTTCTAGGACAGCTTTTGCAAAAAGCCTAAAAATAAAATAGTAAATGTAACATGAACAACTTAATGCTAATTTGAAGCTAGAGATAGATACTTCAGAGATAGCTGATATCCTGAATTAGCTATTTGAATGCCAGCAAGTTAATTACCTATTTACAAAGTTTTTTCCTGACCCTAAGACTTTTGATAGGTCAGAAAACTGGGACTTATGATAGATACCTTTAATTGATCAATTCATAGAATTACTCATACTCAATTAAATAGATAATACGCATTTTGCAGCTTCATAATTTTACACAAACTTTTAATAACTTGCTATACCAGGAACGTCAGGGAGGCGTTTGCCCTGCAGTGGGACATCACAGCCTTTTAATAATAATATACCAACAACGTCAGATGAGTTTTTTAATAAAATCCTGAAAATCTATCGATACTGGTCGCAATGCCCACATCCCATCCCTAAAGTGTTAATAGCAGTAACACCAGAGTCATTGAATATGGTCGTAATCGTAATTATTTTTAATTAATAATCAACACGCTTAGAACGGTGCACATAATAAGGATGTTCGCGTGTCGATGGCCTGACGATCGCCCCATGTTTGAACTTGTTGTGTGTGACATATATAGTCTTTGTTTACAAATAGTTTTTGTTGTTAATAAGTAGATGGAATTAACATACGATATGAATACTCTATAATCTGTACGGAAATGTTTTGTGATTCGTGTAATATTAGCAATTGAAGATGGTTTTTAGTAGGTTGATCTCGGTTTTCTTAGTTATAACATAACATAACATCACGCCTGTATTACCCGAAGGGTTAGGCAGAGGTATACCTATGGAACACCAACATTTGTCCAGTTAATTATTTATTTATATATTATTACAACAACACCTTTTAGTCGTATGTAATAGAGATCGAGCCTATTGCCTACATAAATGCAATTGAGACCAGTCACAATGCAATCGAAACCGTAAACATTGTAGGTAATGTGAATTCAGAGGTCTATGTCAAAAAAAATCTGTAGTGTATACGAACGTTGGCAGACCTACATTTTTTTTTTTAAATATCCTGTGGTAGTTACCATAGGAAATATCAGGGTATTGTTTGGCATTTTTATCCTCAACGTCGTTTAAAATGTAATTATGGGAAATATGACTATGGAACGTCTCTATGTAACTGAAAAGTCCATGAGATCGTAAAGATAGGTAACGCCTATAATTAGAAATCCCACTGATTGTCCTGTGAACGAAGCGAGCTGCCTTTAACAGGAGAAACTAACGTGTTTTTGCTGGGAAATTCGGTTATGTAGACAGGAAAACATCACATTTCCTTTTATATTGATAAATTCCGCCGCATCTTACGAGTTGTAGGTCGTAAGCGATTTACTTTGTGTAAACTATTTCATCACCTACTGCTCTCAAAATGGTGAAGTTTGAGAACCAAAAACTTCGAAGACATGTGACATCTACCAACCCGCACTGAGCCCGTGTGATGGATTACGGCCCACTCTCTCTCACAGAAAAGAGTTCTGTAGTCCCACCAGTAGAGGCAGATTATGCAATCGACCAGCGATAAGTGTGTCGGTAAGCCCCTAGATAGAATACTTAGGCGTTTCGAATGTCATATAAGAGAAATTATAAAGCTCTCTGACACGAAATTTTTTTTTTTTAGTCCATCCCAAACTACGTCACTCCAGCAGGACCACTGCACCCTGATCACGAACTGCAGTGGCAAATACCTACCTACATAATGGAAATTGTCAACCAAAATATAAGTCATCGAAACAAGACGATAACTACGTACCCAGTTCAACGCTTAAGCAGGTATATATATGACAATGACCAATCCCAAAATATAATCTCAACAAACAAACGAACAACTTTCACTATCCACACTATTATTAGCCGTTGAATACTACATATTTCAGTATAAGTCTAATTTAGGGACACGACGCCCAGGTATAACGATATAAATACAAATAACGATTATATTTCCGTTCTTTCGATCATTAATAACGTTATAACGACCGATAATAACGATAACGATAAATATAACGATGTGATGTCGTCGGTGTATCGTTTATTCTTATTTGTTAGTTTGTCTGTTTGTATTGGAGGTGATATTGTCGTGTGTGAGTTTAATCTGTAAGTAATATAATAATGCAGTTATTGTAAATTATAAGTACTTTAAGTATCCTGATTCCATAACAATGTACCTACTTAAACATGGTTTGCTACTTTTGATCAGAATTTTCCATACCATTGAGTATATGTAGTTTCGCACTATAGATTCTGAAGAAAATATATTCATAGCCTATTCCCAACTATGTTGGGTTCGGCTTCCAATCTAACCGGGTGCAGCAGAATACCAGAATTTTACATGAAGTGACTGCCTATCTGACCTCCACAACTCAGTTACGTAATGGGTAATTCGATACCCCTTGGTAAGACTAGTTGTCAGACTTTCGGGCTTCTGACGACCCATAAAGACTGTAAAGATTCACAAATGACAGCCGGGACCAACGGCTTAACGTGCTTTCTGAGGCACGGAGTGGTCTCGGTCTCGGTGTCACCCATGGTCACCCATGCACGGACCAACCGCGGCAAGCGTAGCTTAACCTGATCGATCGACCCGTGTGGCTGTTATTACTTAGCCACAAGCCTCTCAAAGAAGGATTATACCTAAACTAGCTGTGTCCCGCGGTTTCACCCGAGTAGGTCTCGATCCCGTGGGAATATAGGTATAAAACGTATCCTATGTCCTATTCCAGGTCATAGTCTACCCGTGTGCCCATCGTCTCCTTTCTAGAGTAGGGAATGTCGCGGCGGTGCAGCGCGGCGCCAGCGTCGAACGGTTCGCGTAATGCATTTCGTGATAACTTCGAAATTAAATGTCCGATTCAAATGAATTAATAAACATTTTACTGCTACATAAATACCCTTGATTTTAAAACTATTTATTTGAATAAGAATTAATTATTATGTTGACAAAACTTCTTCGCGAATAATGCATTAATTTCGAACAAACTTGATTACCATAAAAAAAGGTTATAGTGAGTCAATCTTAAAAGATAGACATATGCTGTCGTTGACTTTTTTTTAGAACTTTTAAAGAGAAACAATTCCATCATACATGACATTTGCGTAACTTTAACCGTTTACGCAGCGCACGCAACGGAAGCTCTTAAAAAGGAATATTTTTTCCCGTTTTTGCAACATGTTTCATTTATGCTGCGCTCCTATTGGTCGTAGCGTGATATTATATAGCCTATAACCTTCTTCGATAAATGAACTATCCAACACAAAAATAATTTTTCAATTCCAACCCGTAGTTCCTGAGATTAGCGCGTTCAAACAAACAAACAAAGTCTTTAGCTTTATAATATTAGTATAGATATAGATAAACTAATTAGGTACTTCTAAAATCATTTTCTGAGAGAATTTTCTTGAAATAGACCACCCAAACAGAACCTCAAACTTTGATTAATTTGTTGAATTTAAATCTAAAAGAGCTACAATAATCTATGAATTAATAACATTACAAGCCCCAAACCGTCAACCAAACGTGGTCATTAAAACATTATCAAAAAAGACACAACAAAAAAAACACCTGTGAAATTAATATAAAAACAGGCACCGCCACGGCAAAAACTAGTAACATTAAATGCGACGATAACCGTAAACTAAACCAATAGTCGTACAAAACAATAACTTAAACCCCCAAAAGCGGCGTTTCCAAAACGAAAATCGATATTTATCGATAAAAAAAATCGGTTTTTCGTTTCTCGACGATCGTAAAACGGAATTTACAAATGTGTTTATTGGTATCATAATGTATTTTGAAGTATTTGAGACGATGAGTTTGTTAGAAAACCGGTACTTTAGTAGATTAGTCGGTAAAATATTTATTACTTAATAAGGTTAGTATCGGTAGTAGCTTATCGGTGATCGGGGGACCAATAACTTTAATAAGAAGATTGGAATTTTGTGAGACTAGTGTCTTGTTTAAGTTTTTTTTGTTAAAATGTTGAGTTGTTTTAACACCTAAAGAGTAAGTAGATTTTGGCGGACAGATAATAATAATGATGATGAAGAGAGTTCGTATATATATATTCGATTTTACATCACTACTTTTTTAGTAAACCCATGAATCCCAGAAGGGTTAGGCAGAGGTGTCAATCTCGCCTTTAAGACCTAGGTAATAGGGGGCAAACGTATTGCCATCAACCAGGCACAAATTCAGGCTGCTACTGAGAAATTGCTGAAGGGACCACTCAAACACAGTTTGCCCGACCTGGGAATCGAACCCAGGACCTCATGCTCAGCAGCAGCGCTTGCCACCACGCCACCAACGAAGCAGTCAGGTTTCATTAAAATGTAATGTAAAATTACTAGTCATTTGAGTATCACATAATGCCTGAAAGGCCAACAAAGTCTTACCAATGGGTATCGTGTTACCCAGTAACTGGGTTTTGGAGGTCAGATAGACACTCGCTTCATGTAAAATACTGGTATTCAGGTGCATCTGGTTACACAAGAAGCCGACCCCAACGTAGTTGGGAAAAGGCTAGGTATTACTTCCGAATTTTTAATAATAGAGAGTATAGAAATGTAGCCGTGAAGTTAAAGATAGAAGGACGACATTTTAATCAAAGAGCCAAGTCAACCATCGCCTCCTATAGAATGAAATAACCCATTTTACATCACTAAAATCAGCCATAAAGATTCTAAAGACAAAGATCTGTCCCATAATAGACAGTTACAATAATACTACATTTGCATTTGTTCGATTAAGGCCCCTCACATCTAGACGTAACAAAGACGCCCCATTAGGGGTGGTCGAGACTCTAGATTTATGTGTGTAAGGGTTGTACCACCCTTCTTCGATTTATGTGCAGTGGTTAAGATACTTCTGATTTGGGATGGGCTTAAAAGTGTTAATGGGTAACTGTTAATGGCTGGTGTTTGGTCCTTCAATTTGATTGTGGGCTGAAGGAATAGGTTGGTCGCATGAACGTATAGTCCAATTCCGACTTCTTATTAATATTCGTATTTTTTTTAATATTCGTTTTTATACATATAGTCGTATTTTGCAACTCTTTATTAGTGGCTTTTGTGGACATGATAATTATTCAGATTTGTTACAGTTGTAATGGCAATCATGTCATTTGGTTTAAGTTTTTTTTTTTATTATCTTATTTATCTTTTATATAGATTATTTTCTATTTTATGATTGTGAGAACAATGTAGACTTAGTGCACTGTTGATTTTTTGAACATTTTCTGTTTTGTACCTACCTGGTACTGGTTGAAAGGCCTACACTATCCTCCCATACCTATTAACACTGTAATTTGATAATATTGTAAAAGCCCAATTATTTTTTAAAGAGTAACCGTGGAGTATCTTCTAGAGAGAGGTTCTTCTCCATAGGAAACGACAAATTGGAACCGTGCACCTAGCTTCTGACGTTTCATAAGTGCCCAGTAGGTTTATGTGAAATAAAATATTTTGATTTTTTCTCTTTTGTGAACTAGGAACTTCGCTGGTATTGTTAGGGGCGTTAAGCTAAATTATAAAAATGTACCTTGCGTCAATACCCAAAAGATTAGTCTGCCAGTCAGCAATGGTGGTCGTTGGGCTGAGTGTCCAGGATGCGCCGTTTTTTAAGTAAATCAAGGACGCTTATTTTAATATGCCATTCATATTACATTAATGGAGGGGCCCGTGGCTAAATAATAACAACTGCAAGGGTCGATCGATCAGGTGCTACGCTTGTCGCGGTCAGTCCGTGGATAGGTGACCATCTTAACATACAGAGACCGTTCCGTGGCTCGGAGCACGTTAAGCCGTTGGTCCCGGCTGTCATTCTGGAATCTTTAACAGTCGTTACGGGTCGTCAGAAGCCCGAAAGTCTGACAACCAGTCTTACCAAGGAGTATCATGTTACCCAGGAATTGGGTTGTGGAGGTGAGATAGGCAGTCACTCAGACCCCAACATAGTTGGGAAAAGGCTAGGCAGGCAGAGATTAATATTACATGAATGCTTAAAACACGACATTACGTAAGATTATCCAAAATAAGCAAACTGACCTTTTCGATCCGATACAAAAATACGAGTGACCAAAAAAAACGGAAATAAAACAATATAGAATTTACGGCACAATAAAAACTCATGCGCATGACACTTTAAACGCGCGAAATACGAAAATTTTAATATAATCCAATCGATTTAATTCAAAAGTGTAAAGTATTGAAGATTCAAGAATTAATATATAAGTAATGGACCATAAAGTTTAAGCTGAAGACAAATGTACGAGTATTTATGAAATTAAAAATGTGACAGAATATTATATTGGAGGGATTTGATTATGGCGGTGGTTTTAAGGGAGTGCTGTTATTGCGCCTATACGGTACAACAGCTGTTCTCAATTCTGAATTAGTGACAGTTGGAATGCGTAACAAGTAAGGCTTGGGTGAAGTCATTTTTTCAATAAGAGATCAATAATCGAAGTTATCTATACATATAAAATTCTTTGTCCTGAATTACTGACTGACGGATCAACGCACAGCCTAAACCGCTGGTCGTAGAGACCTGAAATTTGGAGGGTGTATTCTTTGTACGACGTAGGCATCCGATAATAAAGGATTTTCCGAAATTCTACCCCTAAGGGGGTGAAAAACGGGAGCTAAGTTTGTATGGGACAACGTAATTCTTTGGTCCAATCTACTTCAAATTTTGCATAAACATTTTTTAACAGAATTTATGGAAGACGTGGACGTGGACGGAAGACGTTTATGGATTTGATTGAAAATCATCGCTTAACGAGGTTAAAAAGGGGTAGAAAGTTATTTTGGGGGTTGAGTTTGTTTGTTTGTTATGCTTTCACGCTAAAACGGCTAAACGGATTGTGATGAAATTTGACACAGGGGTAGACCATGACCTGAAATAGGAGATAGGATACTCTTTATCCTGATATTCCTACTGGATCGAGACTTACGCGGGTGAATCCACGAGGCGCTGCTAGTTTAATATAAACTAATTTTTAGGAGTAGATGCAATGGGTACTCTATTTCTTCTACAATTTCTAAACTACAGTCTCAACAGTAGCATCATAATTATGACAAAAATACTCTTGTAGAAGAACAATCTTAATTTCAGAATATATATTTTAATTCAAGCGGTATCGATTATTTTCTTCCGTATGGTAATTTCTTAACTTTCACAATACTTCACCAGACCTCCTGCAGAGTTGGAATTGGTGTAAGTTAATAAAATTACTTTCTCTGTTCTTCCAAATAAGTGATCCTGCGTGTTTAAAGTGTTCCTAAATGCATCGACCTTGGCGGTCTGTCGATTGTCGACTATAGCTACCTAACATCATTATCAAATAAAGTCTTAAACAATATCTGATTGATCAAAAAAAATTCTCTAGCTTAGGTGGAGATCACCCCAAACATACTCGTACATTTAAACCGATTTCAAAAGAAGTAGGAGCCTATTGTTTTCGACGGGTTTTTTTTTCTGGGCTGCTTTACTTGATTCTCTTCTCATTTGGCAGAAGATACTCGCACGCCCTTTATAGATTTTATTAACTTTTATAAAAAATACTTTTCCGTCAACTTTGCCATCAACATGCCAAGAGGAAGATTAACTAAGCTTGCGTGGTTTTTGAGTTAACTTCAATAATATTTAATCCACTTAGTATAAATTGATGATGTTATAAAACTTCATGTCACTGTTGTTTATAGCAAGTAGTGCTAAACGAATTTATGTGGAGTTAGGCACGACAGCTATAAAGTGAAAATAAAATGTATAAAATGGAATAATAGCTTTTAATTACACTGAAAGCCGATTCCAATTATTAACACATAAGTAGGATAACGATAAAATCATCTTTTTTTTTTTGTGTGTACTATTTGTGTGAAATAAAACTCACGTGATGGAAAACTGGAAAGTGATCCCTCCATCTTTGGACAACTTAGACAAGACAATCAAATATACGTGTAATTTCAAACTCTAACTCTCGAAACGAAGAAATTCCAAAAATCCTTTAATTATTTTAATAATCGACCTTAACGCTATTAATTTGTAGAGGGCAATAAAACGAGACATGTTCAAACATTGAGTTAAATTGCGCTACGGCACGAATTTAGTGCCGAAAGGGTTCATATAATTACGCCGCAGCATTCCGGGGCCGATCAGGAACTGGAATTAAAATGAAGAGTCCTGTAAGAGGCAGCTGTGACTTATGGACTGGATATTGAAGAGTGGGGTTCGGGAATTAGAAGGCGATAGTTTGACTGTAATTCCTGGAGCGTTCAATGCTGTATTTTTTCTCATAGCTGATGAATATGAAACATAAATAAAAATCATTATTTCAGAAATTTAGACTGCCAGTAGCATATTACCAATTCAAATATAATTTCTGTCCGATATCAAAATTAAGTTCAGACAAATAACATATGTTAAAACAGCGACTACCACCATCTTTTTTTGCCGAAGATTTGATGTCGATGATACACATTTGTTTTTCTTTATTTTTTTGCAATTTCTTGCTTCTTTTTGTGTATTTTCGGTTTATCTACAGACTGTATGAAGCTACTTTATTTTATCTGTCATCAATTCAACAATTATTGTCAAATTTTTAAACCACAATAAATATTCAGTTACTTCGATAGATTGATCATATACCTAACCTAATCTTAATTCTGTCTTATCAAATCTTCGATAGTTATATTTCAAATAATAACGATCGTCCCTAATTAGTGGCTTCTCGGATCATTCGATATTATCTCGATATACTTGGAACCGACACCGAACTGACCAACAAATACGATATTTTTTATTTATATTATTATATCTCAGTTGACGATGTTCATCGCTTCATTGCATAGTGGTACCGCTCCTGATTGCTACTGTTCTTGAATTTTAAATATTTTTTTGTCGTAGATATAAGATTGGGTCAATGTAGTTCATAATTAATGATATTTCATTTGACCTTGACTTTATAAGTTTATTAGTATCAAAATATCATGTTAGATTTTAGCTGTATCTATGCAGTTTAAATTTATAATGTTGCCATTAACAGCTCTATTGTGCAAATGGATTATTTTAATGTCTATTAATTAATACTTATTATATAATTCGTTATAATTATGTATGAATCATGTATGGTACGTAATATTATAATTAGTTAGCTATGAGCTGTTCTTCAATTACCAATAAGTGAGGTCGATCGTTGTGGCGATACTTGGGAGACGTCTATGTCCAGCGGTGGACGTCTTTCGACTACGCTGATTATGGTGATGGATCATATTTTATCAAGTTCCTTGTATCAAGATTTATGAAATAGAAAACATTAACCATTTACAACTTTCAACATAAATTGTCTTTTAGCAACTTCCTAACAATCAAAACACCCTCAAATTACAACTCACTATTATAACTTAAACACAAACTAACATCTCCAAAAATAACAGTAGCAACCACTCACCCCTTTTAGGGGGCTGATATTTATCGCGGGGTGTTTATTGCTGCGAAAATTATACCCCTAATGAGTTCCCGAATTCTCCCTGCGGTGCGGTGCGAGGACAGAAAATCCTATCGGCTATTAACAGTCAAGAAATGGTAAATTATTGTGTCTGTAGAGCAAAGTTTTGGCCCGCAAAGTCCTTATGGTAATGCGCGCTTTGTACAATGGCTCCTTACGTTTTTGTTTAGGTGATTTTGTTAACTGTTGTAAGTGTAAATCGTGGGTTGGTAAGGGTTTGTGTTGGTTTTTATGAGGTTTTGAACATGGAGGTTGGGAGGTTTTAATTTGATGAAATACGTGAAACAGGAAAAGGAATGAAAGACACAGAAAGGAAGGCTGTAAGAAAAAAGACGAAGAACACACATTTTAATAGCAACATATTATTACTATCATCATTATCTTGGCCCTGTCCCAATTTGTGAGTGTGACTTATATATACTCGTAACATCGCCTTGGATGAGTCTGCAAAGTTGTTATAATGGTGATTTAAATAAATAAATAATATAAAATAAATATTTGAGGTCGACAATACAGCAAGAAATTAATATTTAAGATGATTATTTGACTGCTTCGTTGGTCTAGTGGTTGCAAGCGCTACTGCTGAGCATGGGGTCCTGATTTCGATTCCCGGGTCGGACAAAGTGTTATTTGGTTTTTTCATCAGGAATTTCTAAGTAGCAGCTCGGAGTCTGGATTTGTGCCCGGTTGATGGCAAAAGGCTTGCCCCGTATTACATGGGACTTAAACATAACTGACGAAATGTAGGTGTAAACCTCTGCCTAACCCTTCGGGTATTACAGGAGTGATGGAAAAACAAAGAAGAAAGTCAAGTAATTTATATTTACTCAACTTACAAATATTCATTGCCCAACTATTAGACCAGACACAACAAAAGTAGTAAATTACTAATTCTACCACAGTAAATAGTCACGTATTCTCATAAAACATTTAACCATGCATTTGACATCAGTAGTAATAGCTAAAGTATTTAATAATCTCAGCTTGTCGATCGACCCATTACGAGTCCCATGGCCGAGTCGCGTTGCATTTCAAATCAATTACAGAACTCCTAACACCTATCCAACCTCTCTTTATATTCTATACTCCAAGATATCGACTGTTTCCGAGAAAAACCGCTTCGTGTACGTGCATCGGCTGTTTACCGATTTTTATCGAAATTTTATCGGCTTTTTTTCGATGTTCCAAGTTTCTGAGGGTTATAAAATTTTATGTCTCTATATTTGATGGCTGATCGGTCGGATAGGTTTTGGGTTAACTGCGATAACTTTGATGTCCAAGTATTTGTTGATGGTTTGTTATGGTTTAATTAACTAGCTGAATTGTGGTTACCATTGATTGGTACAAAATCTAGTCATAGAGGTCAGAGATTGTGTTTAGAATTTATAGTACGAGTATGATCAGTAACATCATCTTTGTGATGGAGTTCCTTAGAATTTTTGAGGTCATATAATAGCTACAATTTATTATTTCAAAAACAGAAGCTTTTACAAATAAAACACCACGCTCTGCAGTGGTTGTATGATGTAATTATGATCGAGCACAAGCATCTTATGAACCACATATTCAAATTAAAAGTAGGCACAACCAAAACGAAAGAATTTGCGATAAAACCAGAATAAACTTAACATAATTACCACAAATTATATATATTAAAAGATAGTAAAAATCAACGCAAAATATCAAAGACGGCAAACAAAATGGCGTAGGTACCTATTCTGCAATTTTACAGCTGCCATCGTAATAGGTGTCGAATTGGACTATCGAGATGACACGGATAAAGTTTAACGATCGATTTAATGAGCTCCTCTGTCAAATGTCAGTTGTTTCTCTTTAATGTGTACCGACTTTAAAACATAAATCAGTGTGATATTCATATTTAATACAAGAGTGGAGGATTTTGTTCAGAATTATTGCCGTTTCTTGGAATACTTGAGTTGTGATGTGTCGCTGTTTGTACTGGTGGGTACAGATGTGTTTTGGATGCATCTATTGGTTTTAAGGCTTTATGCACAGTATAAATATGGACAGTACAGAAACTTCGTAGTATACTTTTGAAACGGCACAATCACACAGACGCGCTCATTGACGAGATCCCAAGCGATTGCCGCGGTGCTGTCAGTTGCGTCATGCCATGTCGAGACTAGAGGTCGCCGCGATATTTTTTAAAATGAAGGGTAGGTTATTTTTTAACAAATAGGCCTAGTTTCCATACTGTCCATATTTATATTGTGTTTTATGTTTTGCTTGTGAATAATTTAAATTATCCCCTTTTTATGACCGCAATGGGTCTAGTGTGAATTGTTATTATAGTAGTTCTTTATGGGCTTTGGGAAACAATGCCAAACAAAGTAGGAGCTAAAGTATTTTTTTTTTAATTCTACGTGGAATTCCAGCTCAGTTTAACTCCGAGACCTTTGTTAGCCTCAACGACTACGTACAGATTACATGATAATTTACCCTTTTATATTGATCCCTTTATATATTGATCCCAAATCGCGTACAAATAAAATATTACCCAAAATCCTCCATAAACCACCTCTGTCTCCGTCTACCCACAAGTTCACAACACGTCCGCGCGTGCAGTACTTTCAAGATGCCGAAACCAGATAGAAGCATACGACCGTACGCATGTCTTATTGCTTTATAGCGGTTACTGTAAAATTGTAACCGTTCGGTTAAACGCTTCACACTGGTAGCTAGTGGTTAATAGCTGTGCTTAATTTTTTATTTTTCTACTCATAAAAATGCTAGTTTTAAGCATCTGTCCGGATTCCGGGAAGTTCAGGTGTGTAGCCGATCTTGGGCCTAGGATAGTGCCCTGAGGAAGTTCTTAGTATAAAAGGCATTTATAGTTAAATCTGCTTTCAATTATACACTAGAGCGAGGAGATCTAGACGTTACTTCATATAATAGAAGTGACATTGTAAGTCGAAAGTCTGACAACAAGTCTTACCAAGGGGTATCGTATTACCCAGTAACTGGGTTGTAGAGGTCAGATAGGCAGTCGCTCCATGTAAAATACTGGTATTCGGCTCTGCATCGGGTTAGATTGGAAGCCGATCTCGACAATCCCAACATTGTTGGGAAAATAATTATCTTTATTCAAGTATCATGACTCAAAAATGATTAGTAAGACTTACAACTATGTTAGTAAGAACAGACACTTCACCAAAACCAAAAACAAACAAATAGTATTGGTTCACCGTTGTGGAAACCCATGTGAGATGGCACAACAGCGCCCCACGAAAACATAGTCTAGTTGACTTGAAATCATGCTTAGAATACTGTTGGAGCTGCTCCACACCTTACGCACGATAGAAGCGCACCTTTTGCGAAGGCTTTTGAAAAGGCTGTCTTAAATGAAATATCATACCTTAATCTCAAATCAAACAGTATTTAAATCACTCGGACACAGTAGCATTTCCACATTTCTGGGTCAGGATGCAATTCTAGCACTCATAGGAATAATTCTGTAAGAAGTGAACTACCTACTAACTTAATCTCCTTAGTTTAATCAAAAAATTCGCAGACATAGATGTGTAAAGACACTCCTATTTTCCAAATGAATACATAGAACGCCAGATAGTGTGAAACAGTTCCATAACCTCATAACAGCTATTATTAGACCAATTATACGAAAGATTATGATCTGAGGCTGAGATAGTCAATTAAATTGTCGTTTCAGACACCTTCTGTATTTGCTTGGTTGATAACTATAGTTTTAGTTGTTATTATGGTTGTAGCAGTGAGCTGGATTAGGGTGTGCGTAAGATTTTGTACGTTTGTAGTATAAGTTGCTAGGCAGAAATAAAATTCAGAGTCATAGTCAAAAGCAAATAATTTATTTCAATTAGTCACATAAAAGGCACTTTTGATCGTCAAAACCAAAAAAATAGAATTGATTCTAGTTGCCCCTTCCAAAAGGTAGTTTTCGCATGGAGAAGAATGGGCAAGAAACTTCACCGTTACTCTTAAAAATATTTTACAATATTTTGTATACATCAATTATATAATTATATGTTAAGACGATGCACGTATAATAAGATTACTGTACCACAAAAGGTAAAAATAATTAAGAATGGAGCAATGACAAATTGATGGAAAACAAAATGCAAAGAATAGATACGTAGATGTTATATGAACTGAGATAGAAAAATAAGTGAAGGTGGTTTTGGTTAGTGTAACCCCTGACAACTTTTTGGTGATTGTTACAATGAATGCACTATGATTTCATGACTTATGGTGCCGTGATAAAAACTTCATACTTGCCATTAAAATCACCATGCATGGCGATATAAATATAATAATTATAATTTTGATTTCGGAAACCAAGAATCCAAAGAGTGCCAGTAACATAATATTAAAATAGCTTAATATCTAGTATTAGTACCAATCACCCGCCGCACAAACTGCTTTACAATTGGAGAGCTGAAGCTCTCCGCGACAGTTCCCAGGATACTGTTGCGACTGTCTCTCAGTCTCTTCAGTAGCGAAGCTGTTTTCTTGCGAATTAATGATGACATCAACAAAGAATGATGCAATCTCTTCGGCAATCGGTTCAATAACAGATGAAAAGAATTAACTTGCTAGCTATATTTAGAGCTAAACCTCTCAATTTAGTCCTTCACAATCTTAAGAAACACGATCAAATTTTCAAGCGTCAATAGCTGAGAGCGTGGGTAACGCAAGCCGCAGCATTTAGTAATCAACAAGTAGTTTGCAATCACAGCGATACTATCACGAGTTGGCTGCCATTACGTAAAAATTACGATTACCGTAATGAAATAGTGGTTCGTGGTTATGTGCTGGATGTGGCGGGGATTTGGGATATATTAATGTGTTATGAAAAACTTAATCAGCACATATGTAATGTCCACCGCTGAAAGCCACTGCCAAAGAACTATTTTGGAATCCTGGATACAGGCCTCCTATATGTGAAAAACAGCGGGCATTTATCGCGAGGACCTAATGCGTTTTGGTGCTTCAAACTTTTTGATTCTTATGCATGGGTTTTCATCACGATAATTTCATTTATCTTTTTAGAGCAGTGATGCTTTTAACTTTCATATATTGAATACATTTCTAGACATGTTTAAAGAGAAGGCCATGTCCTGCCAGGCAAGGTGTTATATTTAGGACGACATACTCAATATCAAACATTCAACTGATTGGTGGATTAAAGTAATAACCTTCATGAAATCAGCTGTTTAGTAGCAGATATTCATGAAAAGATCGCCAAAACAACCCAACCACGCTCATATCTCTCCTCAAACTACACCTACCCCATGCACATCCATATTCTCTAAATCATTACAAAGACAGCCAGCTCGAAATAATTACGGCGAACCGTAATCATTACAGGCGACGATTAGAGCACAGATAGCTCCGCTCCTCTGAACTCGCACTTTAATAAAAATTATATTAAACATTGCATCCACGTTTGTGCAACTATCATGGTGGTTTAGGAAATTTAGGCTCTGGAGACAGGTGGTAAGGTAGAGTTTGGAATAAAAGGGGAAAATGTGGAAGAATTTTGGATTGTAGAAAATAAATATTGTTAGTGGTTGAGTTGACATCCTGTTGGTGTGAAATAGATGTATGCCTATCTGATTAGACCATTAGCTATGTTAATAAAATAATATTACTTTTATAGAAAAACTTTAATTTTCTACTTATTGAATTGCTTTCTGGGAATAGATTTCAAATTGGCCATCGCCATTATGACCAGCTGCAGCGTGAGGTATTTCTTCACCAGCTTAAAATAAGCAGTGTCATATTTTAAGCTAGTTTTATAGTAGGTTAATCTTTGTAATCCTATTGCTCTATAACAGTCTTCGAAAATTTGGTCGATAACTCACAAACCCTTATTTTTAACCATCACTTCTTCGTCACTTACCAATTTGCACTATGGTTTACCTACGGTAATATTTATTTATTGAATACTTTAAGCACACAAATGTACAGAGGCGGACTTAATGCCATAGGCATTTTCTACCAGTCAACCTTTGGGTGATGCAGAGACAAACAGTGGTAGGTGCAATAGCGAAAATTGTGGAATAAATATTATGAAAAAAAATATATATATATGTATATATATATAAACCTAAATACCTAAATGTATAATACAGGCTGACTCGTTCTTTAAAAAGTTATTACCGACAGAGTGTGACTAATTATAAAAAAAGAACGACCTACCGGCCATACATTTCCTGATAACATCAGACATACAACAAAATTACAATCCACCAATAAATCAATAAGACCTTCCCAACCTTCACCAAGAGATGGCGCCACTTACAGCGTACGATCACGCTCGCAATTACGTCCGTTCACGCACCGCTAACATCAGGTCTAAATTTATACCGAGGGTAGATTTCGATCTAAACTGCTGCGTATCGACGTGCATCGGGGCCATCTTACTAGCTATAAGTATCGTTGATTTTTTTGGATCGGAGTTTTTTGTTTGTGGTTAATTTTGGAGGTTCCTAGAAGTTTTGTAGGTAAAAGTCGTTTATTCAACTTCTTTTTTGAAATGTTTGATGCGAGGCCTAGACAAAATCGCTTACACTTCCTTTTGGTTAGATGCATTTTTACTTCCCTATATATTTTAGCCTACCTTCTATTCATTTGTTTTAGTCTACCTACTGCGATTTCTGTCACCTTTCTTTTCTTCTTAGTCTACTTCCTGGATTTAGGGCCAATCCTTTAAAAAAGAGTTCAGCTCATTCCACCATCTATTTATGGGCCTGGACCATTGCCTTTTCGTTAGTTCATTTAAAAGAACACACAACGTTAGATTACTTCTCCACCCGCAATCATGAGTGTACTTACGCATTTCATCTTATGCCTATGCAGTCTTGTAGAGCAATAATGCTCTAATAGACTGCTCCATATGAATCTCCTACATAGCTCCTCAAGCCTTACCTCTCCTCACGCCTACTTCAAACAGCTCCAAGGTTAAGCATATAGACTTAATCTTCCAATCCCACCCAATGCCAAAAGTATTGCCCAAAACAAATCAAATCAAAAAAATTGCTCAACCTACGAGCTATTCAGACAATAGCCCCTTCGTGACGTGTCGTGATGTTTCGTAAGTTGTTCAATTTTATTGTGCGTTCTCTTTGACAATGGATTGCACTGTCGCTGCTCAAAACTTACCAATTATTATGTATTTTTCGAAATAATTGGAGGATATGTAATGTAACTTTTATTATCTGTATTATTACTATGCAAACCTAAGATACAGAGCAAAAAGTCTTGCTCTAAACCAATTATCTCAAAAAATCACGATAATTGCAACAAAACTAATTGCAGTTGTTAATCAAACTTTTCATGGTTGATCAATAATGTTCTCTGAATGTCAACCAAAACTTCAATAAAGACATTAAAACAGGCAATTATTTTCCAAGTACTCTGTCAGTCTTAGAGGTTAGTCTACTCTATAATATTCCACAACATTACAAAGTTCGATGGTGGCCATACTAAATTTTAAAGTTGCTTTATTTTTCCACCCCGAAAAAATGCCTTTCAACCTTATACCTCAATATAATAGAAAAAACAACAGTACACTAATGCATAACATAGCTTCATAAGCCATCAATTCAACTGACCTACTCGAACAGAAACCGCAGCGCACACAATAGATGTAGAGGATACGACACATTTCAATAAACACGAGAACATCAATCAATTCGTCGCCAACCAGTCATCAGGTATGAATGGGCGCTGTGAACTGTGACCGGCAGGCGTGGAGTACGTTGGGTATGCAGATATGTCTGTTTGTACAGTGAGGTTTTGAATAAATATTGGAGAATGGTTATGGAAGGAAAAACAAAAGTAATTTAGGCTATTGATAAGGAAATGTACGTGAAAGTGATAGATGGAAATAAAATAAGCCACGAGAAAATTTGCTAATAGTTGACGAGTTTATTGTTCTTGCAATTCAAAGTACAGAATATTATAGAGCTCTATGGATGATTAAAATCAAATAGATCTCATAGATTGCGTATTAATTAGGGACTTAAAGACTTTTGCCAACTATCACCAATACACATTTTAACGGCAATGAAAACTTTGAATTAAGCCTGACACCTGAAACCATTTCACATCTTTAACTAACAACCATTGAATTTCAGAACATTTCAACCACAAAATTTTACAATATATTTCGAAACCAAAAAATCACCGCCAATATTAGTAACAAGTCAACCAAATCATTTTATTCTAAGTCGTACAAATTCAGTAGTTAGGTGGTGGTTAGCCACGGTCCGCTGGTGGCCGATAATTGTCTATCTGATTGACAGGACCGATGTGCATTGTCATGGAGAACAGGCTATGGATGTAGCCAACTGATTTTCGGCTATTTGCATACGTGCATAAAGTGAGTTGTGTGATTCTGAATAGGTCACAGTTGAGTTGGAACAGTATTTAATAGCTCTGACGTTTGATGAAGGCGATAATTGTTTTAGCTGGCATATTGGTTAGTATAGCCGCTTTTCCTTATGAAATTTGTACCTACATCATTGGTTTCTTCCTTTCTATAACACTTTTGTATCAGTGCTTTTAATAAGCCATGGAGTTTTTGTCATCAAAGTTGCATAATTACATATATAGCAACATCAAAATCAACCGATTGTTTATCTAATGTGTTCTCTATTCCTTCAATAAAATATATTTTCAATTTGATTCCAAGTCGTCCAGCCACATTGTCCGAATGTCAGTCGCCAGCCCTTAGCACATGAGAACCGCTCGACCGAAACCACAGCATGTTTAAAATTCCAAGTCCACCATCATTTGTATTCATTTTACAATACAATACAAATTCGATACTTGTTCATATACGTCCCAAGAATACGTTTTACGGCTATACTCTGTTTGTTTATCATTATATTTACCATTAGAGTCCTTGAGGTCGTGAAGTCACGGATTTATGGGTTCTGTCATAAAAGTAGCGTTTTTGTCATCATTGAATATGGATTATATGGTTATTGTGGTGCTATATATATGATCCTTATTAAAAGTAAGCAGAAGTACTGAAGTACTTTGCTTTTTAGAATCATCAAAATCTTTTGTGACATCATCTGGTCACATTTAGACTCATCAAGAATATTTTAACGGTATCGGTCGCTGGTTGGATGAGTATTATAATATATAGCTACAACGAAGCCTTTAAAATAAAATGAGAATGATCTCTTTAAATTAATCGTTTCATTATTTATACAATGTACAATCTAACACTAAATTAAACTAAAATAAAATTGTTTCGTAAGCTTCCATCTGTAAGATTAATTATTATATTGTACAAACACTTAAATATTAGCAACCACGGGATATATTAACTTTATCAGCCCCTAACTTTAAATTGTCACTTCTATCAATTATTAGCTATATTGCTCACGAATTTACGTACCAATATTATAAAAACTTAAAATTAGTCAGTTCCCACACAGAAATGCAATTCAATAGTCAATCCACTTGATTCCAAAGTTGACCACTTTCTCTACCATTCTTTCTGTCATACAAATCATCAAGCTACATAATGTGAGGGGTGACAGCAATAATATCGGTACTACTGACATTTCTGTAATCATTTCACTGTCACGTATTTTTCTCAATAGAATTCAATAAGGCGCCTTTGTCGTATAAAAACCTTCCAGTAAATATGGCGGGTAGTTACACCAAAGCGTGCTAAAAATGTAGGTTACAATTGATAGTGAAGACTCATCATCTGTCTAGCCTTTTTCCAACTATGTTAGGGTCGGCATCCAGGCTAACCGGCTGCAGCTGAATATCAGTTTTTTACATGGATCGACTGCCTATCTTACCTCCACAACCCAGTTACTGATGTTGATGTTACCGATGATCGTGTTCGCCATGTTCTTGTTCGTTCGTGCGTACACCTTTTGTCATTAATGAAGCTACAGTTCGGTGTAACAGCCACCCGATGTCGTTTAATAGCGTTTCTATTGTAACACAAAACGCAAACGACAGGAAGGCAGACATCTAATTTGACGTTTGACATAATTCCACCACCCATTATGCTTTGACAAAGATGTTTGACACACCATTAATTATACTTCATTCTTATTGCTCAAAGAATAGAGTTGCAAATTGACTAGCATCGAGATCATATTTTCATGTAAAAGAGAAAAATAATGTAGAAATTGTAGTCGTGTATTGAAAGAAAATATCTATTTTGATTTTTCTTGGTATTGTTGTTACAATATCTTAACTTTATTTAATGAAAGCACTGCAATGATAAAAGAACTATCTTTTTCAAATTCTATTTCAGTTCACTCGCATTCAATTTCCAATCAATCAGTAGGCTAATTGATTGTGTTAACGATGAAAGACTAAGGCCTTTTCCCAACTATGATGGGGTCGACTTCCAGTCTAACCGGATGCAGCTGAATTTTACACGGACCGACTGCCTATCTGACCTCAACAACCCAGTAACTGGGTAATACGATACCACTTGGTAAGAATGGTTGTCAGACTTTCGGGACTCTTTCGGGACTTTCAGACTTATTTCAGTCTTCTGCTCTGCCTAAACTTATGAATCGACATATTTATTATAATGAACTGAGGGCCAATTCTCGTACTTAAAAAACATTCACATTCAAGTCGCAATCTGTCAAACTTGTCAAAAATGTTGGTAAATTGATGGTTATTTTGACAGATTGCGAATGAGATGCGAATGTGAACGTTCTTAAAAATTACGGGAATTGCCCCTCAGGTCTTGACCAATAATTTAAATCCATCTGGAAATTAAAAATTAAATTAGTTGCTGCTATTCTTTGTCGTCAATTTCAATTTATTCTTGTTCTCTCAGCTGAGCAGGTGTCCAAAAAATATTTAAACTAATAAAACATGTCCTTGTACCCGATTGACCTGCCAGACAAAATCTGACTGAGTCACCCCAAATTTTTATCAAGGAACTCTTAAAAATTACCCCACAACTTCTTATTTGCACACACTGTCTCCAATTCTCAACCTTATTATAATTAATTTAAAGCTTATGAGAGACTCGGAGTGAGTGATGATAAGTTTGCTTAAAGAGTGAGTCATTAGAACCTAGACACAACAGCTTAAAGTCGCCAGTTCCGTTTTCAATGATTCCAATTTACATTAAGATCTGTAAGTCTGGTTTAGTCATCAGATTAATATATGTGGCATACAAACTGCTGGACTTTATACTTATACATAGATGTAGATTGATGACGAATAATAAGGAGGTCTTGTGATCTTGCCCAAATGATCATCTCCGGTAGAGAGTACATACAAACAAAGTTCTTACTATACTGAAACAGCTTTTAAAGATATCTGAGTATTAAGGAGACCTGAGAGCCTGGACAAGTGACATTCTATAACGATGATAGAAAATCCAAAAATATTATGTGACTGACATCAGCTATCGAAAAGCTTACGTCAATCCTATAAATCAATCAAAGTAGTAGAAATACGAAACGCTTGGTTTGGTCCTCACTTTTGTGATCAATAAATCTACAGTGCCGGTGTTAAGCAAACACCTATTCGTTTTCAAATATATTTATATAACCACCAGCATTTACTTGGAGTGAGGGGTGAAGTGAGAGAAGAGAGGAGGAAGAGAAGAGAGATGAGAGAGAGAAGATCGCCCACAAAACATAGAGACACAAAAATGTTCTGTTATATGTATGCAGGTTAAACACCGAACTTGATTTCTCCAGAAAAAGACACATTCATCCAGGTTAGTACATAATGTATGCCAAACGTTAATTTTAATCTAAGATTCGTATCCGCAGCCGCCGTTCCCACGACTCGTCACTGAAACCACAACTCTTAAGAAGTGGCCGAGACAGGTGAAGGTGGATGCTAAATAGATGTTACATCTTACCACATAACATAATCAGCCTATAATGTTCCTACTGCTGGGACTCAGGCTTCGTCACTGTGTGGAATGGGTCGTAATGCACAGAGCATGGGCCCAGTGCGGGGTGAACTTCTTCTATGTTAACTTTTATCATAATCATTTGTAACTGTAACGCTTAGGCTCCTAATAACAAAAAGTATGAAGAATTGATCATAACTAGACATTTCAGACATGTCTTTATAATCTGGGAACATGAAAATCTATAAGTAAGTGAAACAAAATAAATCAAACAATGAAATAAATACTGCTTAGATTAGTGCCAGAATGACAAGAAGTTCATTATTACTGAATTCAGTGGACAAGACATTTTTTTTATAACTGAATCACTGAAACTAGATACAAATTCAACTCAAGAACAAGTATTACTTTTATGTAAGTTAGTTATCTACACAATATGTGTAAACAATATAACGATTTTTCTGAAATTTTAAAGGAAGTGATACAGACATCAAAGGATCTTTCATGCAACTTCGTCTTTGTGTCGAGCTTAAAAATAAAGGTGATACGTGCAAATTGAGCCGCACTATGAGTGAATTAGCGCAATTTGCGCCGCTGCGTGTTTCCTTACATAATGGCATGAGTAAACGCCACTCTTCAAGAGCTGGGCTTAATCTTCAGGTATTTTTATTTTTCAGGACACGATCTTTTATATTGCTTTATGTTCCATCATAGTTTCCAAAGATTTGAACTTAAATTTATAAATAAACTCACCCCTTCTTCCCATGGGGGTAGGCAGAAACTACAGAACGCCGCCTGCTATATACGATTCCTACATTGAGGATTTTGTAAGTACATATTTTTAATTACATGTAATATTGCAGTAGTTTTTGAGTTTATCGCGTACAGGATGATAGACAGACGCGGCGGAGGACTTTGTTTAATGATATGTAAGGATATTATGTCTAGATTAGTATATTGTTTCATATAACTACCAGAGCACCGGTTCTAAAAGAAGAAATAAAATAAGTACAAACACAAACAAACATTTATTTCTTTTGTTTTCGTTATCATATAAGCTTCCCGCTGAGATTGACCTATGGGTTTATTGAAATAGTAAATTTTCTAATATACCTGACGGCGCAGCAAATGGCGCTACCCGTCCTGTTTTGTTACGAAGTTACTGGACCCACCAAAGAGGTACGATAAGAGTGACACTGGCTGATTACTGACACTCTAGCAGAGCGTCGCATCGATGGTTGCTTCGCGGCCGTCTTCAGATGTCAGAAGAGATGATGTCAGCCGCTTTCGTACCACTTCCATGATGAACTGCTATATTCCGACATAATCCTGATAAAATTGAACCAGCTAAACCACTAATAGGATGAGGATACACGGTGCACGATAGCATTTTCTGGTAGAGTTTTGAGATTCAATATTCATCTATCTTCAGTGATTATTCTAAAGCTCGCATGCACAATTTTTCCCATTGTCATCAGTAGGGTTACATTCAGAAGTGTTCGGCTAGGTCATTAACTCACATATTCAGGCTATAATATAGGCCAGCTTCTTCGAAAATGATACGTTTAAAGTTAAAACAACAATTAATATCAATCACTTTTACAATCTTGTAATCCACACTTGAAACTTGCAGTAATCCCAACAAGGACACCTGTCTTACATCTTGCGACATGCTGCCATATAGTCTACCGTCATACCCAATAATATTTCACACTCTGACTCACCATACCACATCGGAATAATTTATTGATAACATCTAGTATTTCCCTTGAACTTCAGCAGTATCTTTGTTTTAAAATCTCATGTGTTTAAAAAATAACTTGCAATAACCAAATGTTATTTGCATCTACGAAACCTTCTTCTTCTCCAAACCGAACCTTAAAATCTGGGTTGTAAAGTTTAGATTTGTTCAATTCGTATTTTTGCCAGCATATGTGTTGTGTCATGAATATCTGTGGTATATTAAGTGTCAACATTTAGCACCTCTTTTGAAGTCGTTAAAATTCATATTCGGACGTGTTTCAAGTTCTCACGGTCAAAGTTTCTTTTCCAAGTATCTGACGTGCGGGACACCTGGACAGGTTGCTGTCAATAGCTGGAAGCCGTCTTTGGGTAGTTATGCAAATCTTTTTGATGATTTACTTAAAAGAGAGGTTAAAATAGCCGCAAAACTGTATAAGTTCTATTGATACTGTTGTTGGCCCTTTGATAGGAATGTTTGCAATTTAAAAGTTTTATATTTAGTATTATGTAGATGATATAAAAGTGATTTATTGATGAATAAAATATGTATATATTTTGAAAACGTCATGTAAGGTTTTCAAAAAAAGACATCTTTGGGTAGATCTATCAATCAATAGTAGACGAAAGCACAAACAAAGGAAGATATAATATGTAATAAAAACATACCATACAATCCTCAAAGTGTGTAGTTTCTATAAACTATGTATATATCTCGAAATAAATATTTCTGCAATAAGTTGCAAGATTTGCAACATCACTTCAGCTTAATATACTGTTGACATATTACGGAAGAACTTGACAATTGATGTCAGTACCCAAAAGGACAAATATCCAAATAAAGTCATCGTTAATCAGGAAACTATTTTAAATACTAAAAATGGATGACTTTTATTACAGACGGCCATGGACAAAACTGATAGTCTTTACGATAGCACTGACTTAAAGAAAAAATTCTTATTCACACCCAATAATACTGACATGCTAATGGAAATAATCGAAATAACTGCGGATCTAATAACAAAGCCCTATTTTGTCACGGACAAACTTATATTCACAACCAGCAAAATCGTGATTTGCAAACTTGTGACTGAAAGCTAAACACATAAGTTCCAAAATCAATCAAATAAAAATTTCAGACCAGCAAATAATTAAATTGTTTAAACAAAAAATACAAAAATCATTTTGCATTCGCAAAAAGGTGATCACAGAAAATTTAACCTTATTTTCATCGGCTAGGCTTCAAAATGAAATCATAATACTAAAAATAAAGGCAAAGAGTGTTCTACGCGATAGTAACAAATATGCAAATAGTGAGGGGAAGTTCGCATGGACACGAGTCGATTGTTCCGCGGTGCGAACGAATGTCGATAAATGGAGTGTTGCACAATTTTGTCACAATAGACATATTTAAAGCCTGAGATACACGGCGCTACTAGTTTTCCAAATAGATAGCAAGCTAGAACCTCTGTATACTATCCTGGCTTGCTGTCCCGGCCTGGCCTGGCCTGGCACATGCTAGTGCTGTTTACATGATGCCAGAATATTAAGCCAGGACCTAGCAGTATAACACTTGGTTACGGTGAGAAAACCAAAACGCGTCGTAACTGCACACAACCCTACTAATAATAATAGATAGAATACTAGCTTCACCGGCCACATGAAACTAGTAACTGTACAAAAGTCAGGATAGTGAAAAAATCTGTGGTAGGGGTGCTACTAGCTCAAAAAAAAGAAGCCCATCCTATTAAACTATCCTGGCTTGAAGCACTGCCTTACTAGCTTGCTAGCCAAGAAATAAAGCCAGTTCTGTAAAAACGAAGCCAGAATTACTAGCTTGCTAGCTAATTAATACTAGCGGGTACTATCCTGGCTTGAAAATCTACCCTCGTATATCATGGGCATTAGAGCCCGATGATATCAGACATGTTTGTCATTACAGTATGTTAATATAAAACTGGATGCGATTTGGCAATGAAGGAGAAACTTGATTCAGTGAAAAAACTTGTTGGAGATAATCAAATGTTTATTCAACCAGTTTTGAAAGTCAATTGTAAGTATATTGCAAAACTCACAATGCTGCTACTTCATCACTTATCAGTCATGCACATCTATGATTGCTTTACTCATGTTATTGTATGTAAGCACTGTGTAAATCCATATCACATATGCTTCGCCCAAGTAGATTTGATCGATCGTTGCGTGAATCCAAAATGGCAACAGTAACATTACAAATTTGCTGATAATAGGAAACCAGTTCAAGGTATCGAAGGATGGTACAGTTATTAATAACCACAACATCTTTAGGAAGAAACTCCATTCTCACAAAAAGTTTTTTACCCGCTCTCCATAAGAATCTATTACGCTTTGGAATGGGCGATTAGCTTCATCTTTGTAACTGACCGACTGCTTTGACAATTCAAAAGTACTTGTAATTGTTTTGTAGAAAAATTAATTTACATAAAACTCAAAGCATTTGGTTTGAGTTTGAACACAAACAGATAAATCCAAATTAAAACCCACATTTCACACTGACTTCATAACATATCAGAATTTGCTCCCGATACCTGCATGGTTCAATATACCAACAATTTGGACCAATCATGGTTTCCCTCGGTAAGTATGTGAACGTTGCCGGTTGGTTGAGCTCGGTAACGAGGCACCGGACGACAGGCTTCACACTGATCAATCACCACCAGCCTTAAGGTCAGGGACTCTGTGTGGTGCTCCAAAATCAATGGCAGGCTTTGTTTAAGGTAGTACTGGTTTAATAATGAAGGGGTTTTGTAAATAATCATTGTCTTCAACATCAACAAAACTATCTGCTACAGACCGGCCGTCGAGAGAATGCGATTTCTAGTAGTAATAAGAATGAAAATCGCAAAACACATATTCGTTAGTATGAAACTGACAGGTGTCATGAACGCATTCTCTCGACGGTCGGACTGTAAAGAAGAGAAAAGAAAGAAAGAAAGATTTTTTTATATATTTAAATATTTTTTCATAATGTCTGAAGCCACGGAAATAAATGTTATTCAAACCAAGAAGCAGTTATCTTACCATCTACTTATTATATAAGCCTCAAATATAAATTGGATATATGTTATTGTATACTGCATAGAAGAAATCTAACAATATTCATGAAATATTTTTTCACGTAAATTGTTGAATTATTCTTGATTTCAGCTGTGGGTACATCATTATTATCTATTATTAATTTTTAAATCTTTACTAAACGAACGAAGTGCCAAGAATAAATATTTTCACGAACAACTTGAATAATCAAAACTATCCACGCCAAGGACTCAACAGCTAAAAACACACAATTCGATACGTTGAGTGGGGGCGACACGCCTGGCTACCCACTTTGGCACAAGCGTGATGATATAATGGCGATTGTCGCGACGCCAATGAAATGTCTTTCTTCCTTCCTGTCTGTCCTTTTGTGCGATGCCATCTCGGAAATATGTTGATGGTAAGATGGTGCTTCTTGCTAATGGGGTTTGGATGTCGGTATTTTTTTATGGGTTAGCGTGGTGTCAATTTTATTTGATTTTATATTTTCATGGATGTATTTTTTCTCCTATTTCATTATAAAGTTTTGAAGTAGCATTTAAATTGATCTATACTATCTTCGGTACTAAGTTCTTAAGCAGAGCATTAATCACTTTCATCGGATCAATGTAAATCAACTAAGGGCTGATTTTCAGGATTCCGTACCACAAAAGGAAAAAACAGAACCCTTATAGAATCACTTCATTGTCCGTCCGTCCGTCTGCCCGTCTGTCTGTCTGTCAAGACCCTTTTTCTCGGGAACGCGTGAAGTCAAGTTGAGGTCTAAAAAAAGGCTCCTAAGTTAGCAAATTAAAAAATATTGTAAAATACTCCAGCTGTCTGAAACAACTTTTTTTTTTCTAGAAACTGCTTCTTCTGTAACCATGTGCAAAAGATCAAGGCATGCCGCTACTATACCTTGACAACATATATTATTATTATTGAGACTAAAAAATCACACTGTCATCGTATCGCAAAAATATATAAAAATTTCACACCAAACACCCGTGCCTCCCATTGCCTCCTGTCTCCTAACACGTCAATCACGCGGTTGGTTGCGCACCTAAATGACATGTATTGAATCAATCAACCCCCCACCTGCTTGTTTGAGACCTAATGACCCATGGCTGGTCGTGCTTAATTTAACATCATTGTTTCCACCGCGAGGTGATGGGTTAAATGGGGTACAACGAATATATTGAAGAAAAGATATGGATTGGTGCTTCTGAGCTTTTTAATATTCCTTTCTATCATTTCATCCCAATCTTTTGCTATATATTTTGTAACGATCTAGTAACTGAGGTATTTTACTCTCGCTTCGTCATTTTGCTCTTTACCTTAAAATTATAAAAACAAGCATTAAATTCAGTAAATTAAACTAGTATGAAAAATGTCTAACTTTTCTGGGAGGTAGCATCAATTTAAAAAAAAAATCACATCTTGAAGTTGGTTAAAAATATTTATATGCAATCGCATCTGAATAGACAGAAATGGACCACCATGTTTGGGAAAAGGCTAATGATTAAGAGCAAAATACCATATCATCATCAATGTATATCATCTCTTCAATTATTTCTACTTCTTGGAGAACAGCAATCAAACATGTTTTCCTCACCATTATTAGCCTATTTAATAACATAACGACGTCCTTATTCGTGCTTGCTACTAGCAATAAGACGTTATCTTCAAATCTGTCTCCAGCCAATGGTCTATCTAATAACACATATCCATGTAATTTGTTTGTAGCTGCTGTTTGTCATGAACCGTGCGTTTAATTGTGCATGATTGCTGTGACTCCATGGTTTTTATAATTGGATTTTGTACTTTTATGTCAAGGAATTGTATTGTGTTTTGTATATGAAGATTGTTTGCTTTCAAGTTTTTCTTTATTTTCGTTTGCTATGGTTGAATTAGATTTATTGTTAAAACTTTTAAGTCCATTAAAATAGTAGGACTTAAATTTTTTACAATTCTTATTTACTTTAGACTCTTATTATGAAACTCATTATTTATCGATCAATTCAAGTCAATTATACTCACTGAGTCTATCAAAGATAGTCTCATCTACTGATAGCAAACCAATTTGTGAAATATGTTAGCAAAAAAAACAGACAGCGATACAAAATCTAACATAATCAGTAACATATCCAACAACAAGCTTGAAGCGGATTAATTGCAAGCTATTAAGAGTGCTATAGTAAATAAACAAATTGTTGTTTTTTTAGTTCGCTGGCCAGCGGAGCGCGGCTGCTAAGATCTTGATGGTGACTAGATTCTTGGTTACCACTACTATGAAAAAGTGAAAAGAAATATAAACATTTTACTGTAAGAAAAATATATTAATAAGCCTACCATCATGCTGTGATACAGATTGGTGAAACATAACACGAAGTGTAACACAAGAAAGCCGTTCAAATATTTGTAATGCAATATGAAATGTAACACAACAAATATGCGAATTTGTTTCGTGTGTTTCATTTTGGTGTTACGTTTCACCAACTTGTGTTGATGACTGAAAGACGTCCAAGGAATTTATGAAACTAAGTTAACAGAATCCAGATTTTACTCATAATGATTTCATGTTAAGCTCTTTTTATTAAAAAATAGGGTTTACATCCTTAATGCGGAAAACAATTGTTTTATTAACTGCCATAGATACTAGACCGCACTGACTGTTAATATTATTTACAAATATTATCTTCGTCTTTTAATAAAAATCATGGGAAATCTTCAAACTTTCTTCCAAAATAATTAGCACTCGAGTCCCACATCATCGAGATCCATTAGTACCTCCACCAACCTACTATATACTTGAGTCTTCCTACCCACAACAATGGTAAGCCGTGTCTAATCAGGAAGAGATGCTATCAGCAACCGCGGCCTAAGGTGTCGGATTGTTCTGAGGCTCTGAGCCTGTGTGTACTGGAAAATTGTTACTGCACTATCTAATCGAAGTTAGGAAGATCCATATGTATTTATGAGAACTAGATATTATAGTCTTAGGTATGAATTTGGGAATCTTTCGAAATAAAGTCTGATTAACCTACTGAAGCAACACTAATTTTAGTCATCATTTATTTGTTAAGAGAACCAACAGCTTTAACAGATGGATAACGATTGGATTTAGTCGAAATTTTGATACAAAATCAGAATTTCCCAATTGATGTTGGACTCTTACGAAGCCCCCAGTCAGATTGGTTATAGATCTTCATAGATATGAGTATATATATCACAAGTCATACAAAAATTAAAATGGCCGAAATCACCACCCCGAACAAGCTAAGCCCACACGCACTGCAACAATTTACAACAGTACTTATCTAGGTATTTTAATACTCTCTACAAAATCACTGAACCAATTTCGATAAGCCTTACATTGTCGGGTACATCCGTTTAATTAGTGGCCACAAGTCGTGTGAAGCCAGTAAGATATTCGTTGAGATATCACACAATACGTGTGTGAGAGTGCGTACGCGCACTTTCTAATGCACAATAATTATGTACGTAACGTTTGTGACTTTTTAATCGTGATGCGTCGGTGAAAATATATATTTTGATGATTTTTGTAAAATAATTGTGTTTACTTGAATACTTGCACCGTTGTCGAATTTTTCTTAAGTTAGAAAATTGAAAAGCGATTTTCAAGAGAGCGACCATGCATAGATCCATTATCATTGGGAAATTAACTGATATAAAAAAGAAAGAATGATGTCATAAGGCAACGGTGTGGTTTAAAAGAAGATGTAGTGACATTTAAAAATAGTATGTATTGAAAAGAGGGTACATCCTAGGAGGACATGACCTTATTGGTGTTCAAAAAGGTTAGGTGCGTAGTACTCGCAACCGGCGTGCGTGTATGACCAGTGTACGAAAACCAGGCTAAAGGAGTATGTAAGGATTGTAGCAGGTGGCATTCTGTAGTTTCTGCTCATGGGAAGCAGGCATAAGTTTATATTACAAAAAACAAAAGATTTTATTAACGAGACTGAATTGAATTTATTGTTGTCTATTGACTAGAAATATCAATTTTTACGCAATAAGTGGTATTAATCAGTTAATCATTAATTCCTTGCTTTGATCTCTTTACTCATAATTTCATTTTATATCCCTCTTTCCAAAACGGAACTGCCAAGAGTACCATGTTGAATTTGGGACTAAAATTGTCGACATATAATTCAATTATGTTTAGGAATTCCCTATTCAGTTATGAGCATGAACGTAACAGCTGAAATCCTCACATTTCTGCATTACAAGTAAAACTCAGTAGCATCTCAGATTTCGCATTAAAGCCAACATTCCTAACTGGACATCCCAATAACAGTCTTTAACCTATCTCTGATCCAATAAACATACAGTTACTGATACAAACCAAGTAAATTGAGATACTATTCCACCACACCTCCACCACACATGAGCCAAGCAATTATCCACCTTAAAGTAAAGAGGATAAGTTAATTTGGAGTGCAGACTTAAATGTGCCAAGTTGCCAGGACATGTTAATCGTGATACGACAGAGTGATCTGTGAAGAGGCTGGCTACAAGCTGGCGACTAATAAACAGTTAATCTGCGACTGTTATGGAACTTGTGTTGTGAGTCAGTATTTGGGAGCATACTCGTAATATTGGCTAGATAACTTCTTTTGGCTTCGGAATTAATTGTTGTGTCTGGTCGGTTTTATTGTAAAAAGTAGGTTGTGGTTATGAATGTCAATCCTCTGCAGATCAGAAGCGATATTTGTGAGATTTTCATCATAATAGTATATGAAACGTTGATTGGCGAATATTGCATATTTTGATAAGCAAGTTTAAAAGCATCTGAACAACACTACTATCACTATGTTGTAGGCAATTTTTATTCGTTGATTGACAAATAATTATGACTTGACCATCTACGACTCTTACTGACGACAAATCGTGAGCATGAAACCAACCAAAAGGGCTAATTAAATGCGGATGAGCGTATCTCGGTCGTGCATAGCGCCGAATGATTTAAGGTGGTGCAAAAACTTAAGGAATTATTGCCGTTTTCCTAGTATATGAAGTAACAGTGCATAAGAATAATGATCTCGGTATAAATGATGCTGCTAGTTGAGAGGAAGACGGAATCTTGGAAATGGTAACACATAGTGACATAATTGCTAAGTGTTATTTATTCATGAATCCAAGAGATTTGTGGCAGGAGGCGTTGATAATGGCGCACAAGCTAAACAAACTGATATTTCTACGAGCAGCAGAATATCTATAAAATGTAGGTCTTTTTACTCTGGTGTGCCAATGGCAATAAAAATAGTATTAAATCAAACAACATTAATAAGACAAAAAAAATTATGAGAGGGATAATATTACGATATGGATATTGATGCTAAGCCGCTGAATAAAGATAACGAAAAATGGCAGACATTTTACTTAGAAATAAATGGGTCTAACGCATGCTTGAGCTCGCATAACGGGGACTGTTGCAGGCAACACAGCAAACCATTCCAGTCTATCGCAGTTAGACAAATTCCACTATAAAGTTACATCAGTACATCCCATACTCCGCCCTCTCGATTTTCCATCACTTCTTCAATAGACTTGGCCAGGTGCTGAACTACATAATTCATTTTAAACGATCCCAATCGATCATCTTGGCTTGTCTCAAACAGATCCTGGAATCAAGCCAGATGCATCGACATTTATAAGAAAATATTATTAATAACCCGTTGTATTAGAATAGAATGTAACACGGCAAATGGGTGAGTAATTGCATGTTCTATGAAGCATGTGTTGATATTATACTTTGTTATTATCGCACTGTTTGTGGCCTGTGATCTCGACTGCTAACAAATCTTTAATATCTTCCCGTGATAATTGTAAGAAGTGTATAATAGATGATGATTCTGTACCAGACTTCGAACAAGTAA
This sequence comes from Lithophane leautieri, assembly GCA_949152455.1. Taxonomy (NCBI): domain Eukaryota; kingdom Metazoa; phylum Arthropoda; class Insecta; order Lepidoptera; family Noctuidae; genus Lithophane; species Lithophane leautieri. The sequence continues at coordinate 14,637,363 of OX424478.1, forward strand.
TGTCTATTTATTTTCAAATAGTATCATACCAATGCAAAACCGAAATTAGCCATCATCATAAATGAAGGAATTAGTAATGAGATCACTTATAAGCTCAATTTGGGCGACACCAAAAATAAAGTTGATGAAATGACGACCAATTACGTTAAATAACATAAATTAGATGATCTTATAAGTATTAAAATCTCAATAAACAATTGTTCATTATCCTAATTTACATAAGATGAAGATATGAAAGTTACTTAGATACTTCATCAACATACCCATAAACTTCCAAAACCGTTCGTAAAGCCACAAAAACAACAACCACTACCTAAATACCGATTGAAGCAGCAAAATAAACAGTAACTAATCCTTAATATGTCTCAATCTTTGCCTACATATGTCTTATTAAAATAACGAGTCGGATTATAAATCTCAAGTGCCGGTAGAGTGTGGGAGATATATTAGCCGTTGGGACACATTTTTGATATAGCAGAGAATACCTGGGATAGTTTATGATTTGTAGTGTCACTGAAAAATATCACCATGGTCGTGTTTCAGTGAATTTGTAGAATCTGTAGTAACAAGTAGAGCTGTTTAGTATTTATAAGCCTCGAAATTAACACTAATAGTCAAAGTGAAAGAAATAATAGAAAGGAAGAAAAATGTTTTAATTTCACAGAAACAGGTGTATATAAAAAACCAAGTAGTAGTACTAATGGTAGGTTAGTGATATTCAGGAAAAAGATAAAGAAGGAAATAATGGCATACAGCGCCGATGAGCGGACGTAGTGAATTAGTTATTACAGTATGATTATTATAGCTGTAATATTTACAAACTGGCTGGATTTTGGCAGTAAATCAATTTTTTTTTTTTTTGTAATTTTACTTACAAAGGCACTACACCCGTCAAGTGACTAAAACATTGGTAGTACCTAACTATCCTAAATAACTCCATACTTCTTCGAACAGAAAATCTTCGTTATCAGTAATTTCCTTATTCAAATCTACCTTTATGACAACAGTACCCATCAAGTAGGAAACAACCATAAAAACAAAAGATCATCAAAATATACTTTGTAAATCGCCAATAGCGATAGTCTTCTGCGCACCGACGCGTGAGTTTCCGCACATTGTTCTCTGCGTTTGCGCAGGTACGCGTTTTCTGAAGCGACGTTACACTTTGATCTTGGACTGGGAAACGATCATTGGACAATTGAAGTCTGCCTAGATGAGAGGATATTATAAGGAGAAGTAATTATGGTCGTATATATTATGTATGTGTTTATTTGTGGAGATATAGTTAAAGATATCATGGTTTTAAACTACGTAGTTTTGTGTGATCTATGTTTTTTCTCAATTCAACCGACTAGATAGGCCAGTAGCAAAATAATTCAAAAGAGCAACTAAAAATAATACATCAAACAAGGTTCTGGTTTAAAATAGAACTAGCCTAAATATTATGACAGTTTCGCTTTTACCAATCAAAACAAAAAACTCAGCACGTGTTAATTCATAAATGAATGGAACATCACCAGAGGGAAATCGGAGATCGTTTAAAAAACCATTAAAACCCTAGTTTCACCATAAGCTACTTGAAATGAACGCCATCGTTTAGATATAAAAACAAAAAACTTATTGTCACCTATTCAGAAACAATCGAGCGATTTCTGCGATCATCTACTTTTATTTTACCATTGGAATCTGTATAGTTTTTGCAATTACTATCTTACTGTCTTGAAAATAAAGAAAGTCCAGCATTTGTGGAACTGTAAATTTATTATTGTCACAATCATTCTCATCTGCTATGCAAATGTCATCTTTATTATTTTAGACAAATAGATCATTTTTTCTTATAGCACTACGACGATTCTTCACACTTCACAAAATTAGTATATCCTTCAAAAAAATTATCTCATAGAAAATTGAACTTTAACTCTCAGTAATAAAATACAAGGAAATGTTAATGAACGAAATGATGATGTTGGTTCCGAAGTGGTTGGTGATAATGACGTCACGCTAGGTAACCTCTGTCGTATTAAAATGACATTACTAGACGTACGGAACAGTTATAATAATTCACGCCTTCGAGCTTCGGATATTCAGATTTATTTTGATTTGAACACCAATGTGGTCGAAGCAAAGGGTGATTTACTAGAAATTATAGGTGTAATAACATTGATAGTAGCATCGTTATGAATCATGATTATAATTTGGAATCCTGTCAAACATTAATTGGACATAAATAATTTTACACAACATCATCACCAGTACATGACTAAAATAAGGAAAAATTATTACAGTTTTCTATAACATCAAAATTCTCTTGGTAGTAAAAATCTTTTTCGTTAGCACGTCAGAAATTCCTTCCACGAGATGATTGGTTTAAGCAGAAAATGTGTATATAAAAATAATATAACCTAAACAAACCAGTTCACCTGTTACCAATATCAACTCTAAACAAACAAACTCTGACTGAAACAAATCTGACGACATCAAATCTTTTGAAGTGGCCATCTTAAATAACCATCCGATATAACACGTCGAAACTCATAATGTGATAAATATAGAGTATCAATGATGCGTCAACTATGTGATGCAGAATTGCGCCTGCGATTAATGGTTCGTGCCAAGACATCTGGTATATTACCATCAATATCTGTCTGTCATATGTACGCGATAAATTTACGAACGATATGCTTCGATATTCGGAGAAGCTCTTAAATTATAGATCATGTTTGTAATTGCAATGTTTTTCCATGTTGATTGCGGCACCTGTGGTGGACATCGATCACGTTGGAATGTTTAGTGAGGGGCAAATTAGGAATGGCAAAAAACAAAATGATTGAAGAGGCGAATGTAAAAAACCGCTGGAAAATATACTGAAAGGTTTACTGTGCGATAACCCAGAGAAGAAAGGTGACGAGATTGATGAAATGTCCAAATACAATGGTGAGCAATAAAGTAAATACTGAAAATTGCAACAAAGAGAAAAGTACACAAAAAAATATCTGATTTGCTCAAATATGGCTCAAAGTTCATGAATCTCTAACAGTTAGTAACACAGTTAAACATTATATCCAAAGAATTTGCATATCCAAATATTCCAGCTATCCAGGCTTGACTAGCGATAGGGTCTCAAGATTTTTTAGCACGACCCGTAATACATCATCAGAATTCAAATCACCAGCCAACATCCCACCACCATTCACACAAAATTCTTCAATACCGTTCCAATTGCAGCACCTATCTCTATATCTAATAATATACCGTTAAAAATCTCTCAGTGGTTCGATGATACATCGTGGGCTACTACGATGATTTGTGGGAAGACAGGTGTTCGACGCAAATACATCGCAACCGGTTCGGTTTCGCCATCTCAATTGGCATTTTGACGTGGTACTCAAAGTTTATTAATTGCATTTATAGTGCTACTAGCTTCTCTGGCCGAGTGGCTTTAATTGGAACTAGTGACACAGTAGACATATTAATATTGACATACAGTATTTCAACTAGGACCACACATAATCCCCTAAGTATTAGGTAGAGGCTTACCCTATTTGTACACCCAGTTTTAACTTAATGTCATGTAATAGGGGGCGAGCTTATTGCCATCAATCAGACACAAATCCAGACTCCGAGCTGCTACTGAGAAACCCCTGTTGGAAAAATCCAATAACACTACAAAACAGAAAAAATACTCGAATCGACTCACACACGTGTAAACGCTTTTACACGAAATCTCAGCAGGTAACAGTTAAAAACAAAAGTGTTAGTGTTTGTAAGCTTTTGTTTTCGCAAAAAAGGCCTTGTTGAGGTACTGGTCATCTTTATACTGTCCTAGTGAAATCAGTATGAAAATTGGCAAGACCTTTTATTTTTTGTTAACCGACAGCGCCGTCACGATCGCTCCAGATAGGCTTACTGCACTATACGTTTAATTAAAACAGTAATGTTTTTCTTTCTTTCTTTAATGTGACGTTTGAAAAGCGGTCGTAGCCCGATAGGTTTGACAATTGTTTGTTTTGGACACACTTCAACACTTTACGCTTCAGTGTCGAGCAAAAGGTCGAATAAATCTTAATAGAAGTCGAAGTCAATCTATTCTGAGCTCTGGTTTGTTTTTATCGTATGGCGTCTGGCGATCACTTCCTTGCCGGGTTTCATGATAGCTCTAATTTGAGACTCATCAAGTCACGGGTGAACTAGGCTTTAGGAAGAACTACCCCATTTACATACCATTAAGCGAGATCGTGGTTAAAATATTTGTGGCGAGTCTATCTAAACCAAAAAGTAGAAGAAATTAGTAGATAAGACTAAATGCGCGCCGATCAATATGCTAAGAGCATCTGTTACTGACCATTATCGCATGACTCATGAGCAACTAAACTCTTTTGTACACACACACACACTCTTGAACTCTCAACATTAAGTGATTGGATGGGTACGTATTTAAATATCGAAGATTAAAATACCTAGGCTTAAAATACCAATGTTCAAAACATCGAAAATTTAAATATCGATTATATCAAAATGTCGAAAATTGTTATACCTAAGCTTAAAACGTCGAAGATTGAAATGCCGAGTGATTAAAATTTCGAATGATTCAAAATATCGAATGACATTATGCCTAAGTTCAAAATATCAACATTTCATACATCTAAATTCATAATATCTACGTTAAAAATACCTACTAGTTGAAATACCGAAAAAAAATTATATAGGCAGTATGAGTGTATTCATAAATGTAGGTAGATGTGAAATTTTTGACTTATGTTTTCGATTATTATTATTTAATAAAGAGAAAGATTTTTTGTTTAATATTTTGTATTATTGTCACTGATTATATTGTACATTTGCGTACAAATGTGTTTTATTTTGGGTTTTTATTATGTAAAAATAGGAAAGGAGGTTTTCCTTGTTTTTTTGTAACCCACCTAGTAACTGATTACCATCTAGCAGCAAACAAGCATGCAGCAATCATGCAACATGCAAGCAAGCATGGTTTCTGTCACGGCTCCGGCGCTGCAGGGCTCCGGCAGTCCCACGCGAGCTTAACGTCGCAGATGGTCTAAACGCTCACCACCGCAGCTTCGGCTTGTTGGCCGGCTTCGCCGGCCAACCTCAGCTGCGGCGGCGGGTGTTAAAACCACCTGCTCCTCAGCTCGCGGGCTGCCTCGCCCCTCCGCGCCTACGCGATTCTAAATTACACTCTAGGGGTAGGGCAGACAAGACTACGTGGAGTCGGTTTTGCAGCGATACGTTTCTGTCACTAACTTTAGTAGCACAACATATTGACTTTCAAGAAAATATTTTAATTTAAAGACCTAAATAATACCTTCACGATTGACCTATGCTTGTACACTAGACACTGATTTTCATGGATAAAATAGGTCAAAATTGTTCCAAAACCGAATTGGGGCACCCCGAATTTACGTAGTCTTTTGGCTGTTACCCCTAGAGTGTATATAAAAATCCGGAGGCGCGAAGGGAGGACAACCCCCGCCCGCTGTAACAAAGCATAGGCACCCGTGGGAGCCGTAGCGGCTGAGGCTGGTCGCCGGAGGCGACCAGCAAGCCGAAGCTGCGGAGGTGAACATGGGTGCCTATTCTTTGTTACGCAAGGGCGAAGGGGTTGCACTTCCCGTAGCGCCGGAGACGTTGCAGAAGCAACCTTTTTCCACTCATACTACTTACATCAATTTTTTTTCGATATTTTAACTTGTAGGTACGTATTTTTAGGGTGAATTAATGAATGTATTAAATGTTGAAAATTAACCCATTTTTACACGTAGGTATATTCATTTTCGATGTTCTATGTACCCATCGATATTTAGGACGTTCTATAGTTTGTACTTCGATATTTAGAACATTCGATAATCTGTATTTCGATATTTGGATCTTTCGATGTAACTTTTGTAGATATTTAGATTTTAGATATATTGGACGTAGGATATTTAACCATTCGATACTATAAACTTTCGTTATTTTAATTTTCGGTTTTATGGTCGTTCGATTTTTCCATTTTCGATGTTATGAACATCGATATTTTAACAGTAGGTATTTTAATCTTCGATATTCAAATACGTACCCGATTGGATGTCAAACAAGTAGACGACCACGAGACGGCTACTGGTATCGCCGCCAAGGAAAACAACTTTGTAAACGTTATATGTAACTATCTATCTATCTATCTTCAAGGTACCGCTGAAATGTTACCATCATAATTATAGAGACAAAGCTGTTGTCTCATGCGCCTGTACACCGGAACCTTTCAAACTGGAACGTAAGTGTCAATCCATTGCAGTAAACGCACCATAAAATAGCATTAAAAACAAACCGAACTCAAACTTTGAGCACCGCACTGCAATAAGTTCGGTCCGTCGATAAATCTATGAAAATGAACGTGCTCCTAATGTCACTGGAATGCTTTCATGATCTGACCGATCCAGGGGCGGATTGCACACGCTATTATTATGATATGAAACGTATTACTCTACACAATCAAATACTCTGCTTTGGAGTGGGAGTTGTCATCTACACAAAGTCTAAGTGAAAGCGGGAAATGTGATGTATTTCCTGAATAATAACTGTCTTTCTACCTTCATCTTTAAAAAAATAGTACAATCCTGTATCAATGATGTATACCTACACTAAACCTTGAGTTAGCTTTGAAAGTGGTGCTGTCATATTTTGAGCACGGCTGTGTAGGTAGAGAGCGTTTTTGACCATTACGGAGCAGTCGGTTTTGCAGCCGTTAAAATATGGCGGTAACGCCTTTTTAAGAACCTCAGGCTTTACAAGTTTCTTCAATACATGCGTAGTGAGATGGTATTACTGATTAAGGTTACTGGAATCAAAATAACTATACTGTTCAACGCAAAAAATTGGCAGAGCTCGTAACAAAATTATTTACGAATCTCAGTCACCCGAATCCGTTCACCCAGTCATAACTAACGACGGACGGCATAAGATCGAAGTGCAAGTATCTAAATATACGCGAACACCAACAGCCATCAATTTGAGAGGAATTAATCGCTCAGGAGACATTGTCGCAGGAATGTGAGCATTCGGCGAATTGGCAGTTTCACAACGAACGTTATTGATTTCGGTTGCAACTGTTTTTTGAGCTGACGAAATACTTTAGAGCGATTTTTTTTGTATGACTTATTCATGATTTTTTATTAGAGTTTTATCTGCATTTTAATATAGCTAGGTATTTAGTGCCTAAAATTCCTGCGAGAAGTGATATCTATAATACCAGGGGCACCACAGATGTTTTGCTATTTCATATTTCTCTCATCTCAGGACAAATACGTTATGTTGGCAGGTTTTCTCCTGACGAAACTGACCGTGAAAACTTAGGTGAAGTGAGTTTGAAGTGAGCTGTCAATCCCTAGAACCTAGGTGTGATGTCAGTTCACTTCAAGCTCAGTTCACCCACATTTTCACTGTAAGATTTTTACAGAATAGCACCACTGTATAGGCACAACCTTAATGAGTATATATTTTCTTGGATGTTTTGGTAAGTTTAAATGTGGATGACTTTAAGAGTAGCATAGATTAGAGAGAGGAGCTGATATGGCTAGAAGCTGTGACTACCGAGATGGAGTCAAATTGCGATGTATAAACAGAAAAAACGTGTACAAAAAAAAACAGCCGACTTCAAAAAAAAATTACTTTAATTTCGGAAGTTGGAAGAATTGGCAAAAAACGAAAATTGAAAACCAAATACCGGAGTATTTGGTTTTCAATTTTCGTTTTTTGCCACCTACTTCGGAAATGAAAGTTATTTTTCACTTTTTAGTATTTTTTATTGTTAGTCGGTCTAGGTGGTACCACAACTAAAAAGTGAAAAATATAAACTTTTTACAAAAAAAAACATACAGACGAATTGAGAACCTCCTCCTTTTTAAAGTCGGTTAAAAAGATAATATGCTGAACAGACCTCAGATAGATTTGGATAAGGCCCAGAGGACAAGGATGACTTCATGAGTCTACGATATTAATATTTGTTTCCCCAAGTCCATCACCCAGTTAATAACTAACCCGACCGACTGCCATAAGATCGAAGTGCAGTCGCTAAATATAGCGCGCATTGCCGACACGCGCATCAATGTGCGACAAATTAATCGCAAGTGTGCACGCTACTTTGTAGACCAAATAATTTTGATAATTTGTTGTGATTTCCGCGTTTATCGGGACTATCCAAGCCTTGGTATTTGTGATTAAAAATAACAACGTTGTCTGTTCCTTTCTCAGTGTCCCAAAATAATCTAAATCGTTGTATACTTACGTTAATTGAATGCCAATCCAAAGATTTGTAACAAGTGATGAATTCGTATATTTAATTAGAACTTCTAAGGTACAATTACAGCGGGCTTCATGAGAAAAAAAAATTGCCACTACATAACACTAGTATACCAGAAAAAAGATGGCTGTCACTGCAATGCCTCTTTTCATTCACAGTAGCAGCAATTAACACCAAGAAAATGCATTAAAAAATAAAATAATTATGAGACTTTAAAAAAATCGGTCTATTGTGCCAGTTGGACTCGCATACGAAAGGTTCCGTAGGTACCACCGCAGAATATTTACGAAAAACACCGATCAACTTGTATGGGACCACCTTTAATTTTTAACTTTCATTTGTTTTTAGACCGGCCATTCAAATTTAAATTCAAATATTTTAATTCAGATAATCATCCATAGAAATACACAATCAGTGAAAATTTCAACCGTCTACCAATTACGGTTCATGAGATACAGCCCGCTGACAGACAGACGGGCAGCGGAGGCTTAGTAATAGGGTTCCGTTTGGCCCCCTTCAGTTACGGAACCCTGAAAAGCCACAGTGGCACATCCCAAGTTAATCTGGTTCTGAAACTGCGACCTGGTGCGTCAAAAGCCGCTCCATAAACCTCCAAGCCAACAACAAAGACGACCCACCATCATCTTCCTTCATTTGCCCCATGTTACTTGGGTCCATTCCATTCTGTCCTGTCAACCATTTTTTAGTCCTGTCAATCTCTCCATTTTTTTATTTGGCCTTCCTCTCTCTCTCCAATCATCAACATTTATATTCATCACTCTTTTTGTCAAATGCGTTTCCTCTTCATCACATGCCCATACCAAGCCTAAAGATTTTCACAATAGACGTAGATATATTTAGTAACCTACTCCGCTTAACTATTCCTCAAGAGTCATAAAAAACAATGTAAGAAATCGACACGTGTTTCACCTCTCAACCAGGCATCCTCAGGACGACGATTGACCAGATGCGAACCAGAACACGATGTATTGCCACACCGAACATTGAACGCAGAGACTGGACGTTTTTGACTCTCCCATCGCCTTAAAACTAACACTGAATCTGTTCACCCATAACTATCACTTGTATTTACCCCTCACAGTACATAGGGCTATCTTTACCCCCTCCCCCCACTAATACTTACCTATACACCCCGCTCTAGGCAACGTTAAAATGCAATCTTCTTAATGGAATTTCAATTTTCGCAGTAAAGTTAACTAAAAATCCGACCGGTTGCAATATTGCCGCCCGGCGAAGACGCCGGCTATTTTATACGTAGCGTGTCTGTTCGTCTGTCTGTTACTCACGATATTAATGTAAGGAAAAAGTACTTTTTTAAACTGGGAATTGGAAGTAAAAGACGTATAAAAGTTCTATTGGTAGTGTCGTAACTGGATACTGCTGGGGAGTTTGTTGCGCCACTTCTTCTTCTCAGCTAAAGTATTAGGAAGTGGTGAAGGGTGGGCGTTTTGGGGGACTGTCTTATGTAATTTTGACGTTCGAAAAGTGCTGATTGTCAGCCTAGTTTGAATAAATGACTTTTGATTTCTGTTTGTAGGAGGATGGAGGTATAAATATGCAAAAGTTTGGCTCGACTGACTACAAGGTCACCTGATGGGTAATTGGGGACTATTGTCATTGATTTGCGGCTTAAAGGCTAGCTGATGTGGTACCAATCTTTGGCGAAAAACTTGAAATAACTTATCTTTTCTTTTTCGGGTGATCACTGAAAATCAGCGCTGTGCTTTGGGTCCCCACAACACAGCATTAGGCTGAGTGGAAGCCTTCTTGTCACAGTCATGACGCGTAGCTGCCGACTATTTCTGTTTTATGCTCGTGATTCTATATGAAGGCCTGTTTTGTTTTATTTTGCTGATTACTGTTATCTTTTTGTATGCGCGTTTCTGTGACAAATAAACCTATTTTTCTTTCTTTCTTGTGTCTACTGTGTCAGACACCTTTTGCGAACGATTAGGAATAGTAATACTTTTCCGAGCAAGATCTTTGACAAAAAGGCCTACCGATAGACTTCGATAGAATTTTTTTGCAATTATATTTATTAATTTTTAGTACAGTCAGAATAAAAAAGATGTATACATCGACAAGAAGTGTTTTGATTGTCTACAATCCGTGTTCAATAATATTGTATCGACGGACATGAAGGCTAGACGGTTGTACGTACGAAACTAACTTTTCCTGAAGATGATAACTGAAAAATACTAATTCAAAACACAAACATTTTGGATAATCTGACTAGTTTATGCTGGTAGCACTTTCTAGTAACATTATTTGATGAAAATATAATTGGATTGATTGAAAAATTATATTCTGTACAACTATTAAGCACTTCAGTTAAGTTCCCAAAACTTAAAACAAATCCCAAAGTTTCAATAAAACCCAAGACTGAACAGTCAAAAACCTACGCTCTTAACAACGCAGCATAGTTTCCATTTCCAAGTATCGCAACAACACAAAACAAAACAAAAAATCCAAAAGAAAAACGAGTTATTTGATTCAATAAGCAAAGTTGGGAGCGAGACACTAGTATTTAATATCAAGAACGGAGCCCCGAGGAAAAAGAAAAATCTATATAGGGTGGCAAACCCCCCCGATCTTTACATCTTGGAGACGTTTTCCAACTGCAAGCGTTAAAGACACAGTGCACCTGACCTTGTGTGTATTTGTGTGCTGTGTTGACACAGTGCGACACTAGGTTTACGGTTTTAGATTAATTAGTGTTTGTTTGATATAAAATTGATGCTGCTTTTTTAATTATGAGTATACAGGGTGTTTTTTTTTTTCAAGTGTGAAGTTATCTTTGTATCTGGGAAGAATAAAATTTGAAATTCAGTCTATTTTTATAACCATTTAAATAATAATTTCAAAATAAAGTAGGTAAGTATCTGTGCCCTTAACGGTGCCCTCATGAAACTATTTTCCCGTTTAAAGTAAGTTCTCTATTTCCGTCTTTATTCTACGTCTAAACTAAAGTATGACGATCAGTTAAAGTGAAAGTGCAGGAAAAACAAGCAGACCTACTAACATTTAAAATATTACTTAGAACCTAAAACAACAATTCTTTATTCCTTATAACTCACAAAACAGTGTAACACAACTAGAGTGCAATACTCAACTATGCAAACTCCGCTCCATAAAAATAGTCCTAAAGAGTGCACCTGAAATACATGACAAGCGGTCACGAAGTACATACGAAAGCAATACCAATCAGACGCTTCAGCGCCCATCTATGTCCGTAGCGAGCACTCCCATTTACGAGAGAAAAAACCTCGGAAAATCTACGTGACGTAACATAGAACCGATAGCCAATGGCGTATCGAACCTTCGGCGATTAACAGCCAGCGCACCGAGAACTTCCACCCTCCCCATTTCCGTTCAAAAATCGAAGCCGCGACGGGTAACACGAAGTAGCAGCGAAGCTCAAGCGAAAATAGTCGGAGAGTATCGAGAACGAACGACGCATCGTGATTGGTTGATCGGTTCTGCGCGATTGGGCACAACGGCGCACACTCGAACCGATATCTCGTATTTACCACGTTCGACGTTTATGTGGCAGTGTGCGTGCATGAAACCGCCTTCGATAGGTATTCACCGATGTGTACGTGTAGGTATCGATTTGATTTGTGACGCCTGCCGCGGCGATCGTTCAATCGCTGTACGTCACTGTCGATTTAAATTTGGAACGTGTTATTTAAATTTGGTGTGCATTCATTGACCTTTAGCGTGACGTAATGCTGTCTGATTGGATGCAAGCGCTAGTAATAGATAATGTCGTTATTAAACTATCGTCGTAAATTGTTGTTCCATCATTTACGTAAGATTGATTTCAATTTGGATATAAAATAAAGAAATGCATCAATAAAATACATTCAAAATACTGCCAAAAAAGGAAAAAAGTACGGTATCTACTATCTAGTAGATACCGTACTATACTTTTTCCTTATGCGTTGTCTCAGTATAATGATGGCAAATTAGGTCAATTTTTTAACCACTTATCACCCATTTAAACTCAACTTATGTGCACAAAAGGCATAGGTAGCTTAGTAACCAAGTAAGTGACTTCCACACATATCAAAGCACATTCCTTTCCTACAACATTAATAGAAAAAAAAAACAAAAAAATATTTCCACCCACCGTTAATTAAACCGCAACAAAATAAGTCCATAATTCACTACTACAGCGAATCTTCACGAATGTCAGTCAGTGCAAAAAAACCGGACTCGTTTCGACAAATTAAAAAAGCACGTTCCACTCCATTTCTGGATACAAAAAAAAAGTTGCCCAGATAAAAAATGGCAGAACATCCTCATCAACTCGGGCTATTAATAGGGAAAAAGTGCGCAATCCGGGGTTTTACTGTTCACTACCTACTAATATTTAACGAACTCCTAGATAAAGCAAATATATATGCTTTCCGTGTACTTATTTAAAATGGAAAAATATTTTTCCTGCGTCCCGTCGTCGCTTCCGCTGCAGATAGCCGTAACTGCATTATGTTTGATGTTTTTCTTTTTATAATGCGGGTAGCTAAAGATAGATGGCCTTTATTTTCCTAGCTTATGCAGACCGATAGGGAAGATGGGTTCAGTAATGTGCGCTGCTTAATTGAACAATCTGGTGCGAACAATTAGAAAAGCTTTGTGAATATCACCCGTATTACCAAAGGGCAGACCAAGTCTTACTAAATCGTATAGCCCAGTAACTAGGTTCTGGTCAGATAAGCAGTCGTTTCATGTAAAATTTTGGTATTCAGCTGATTCGCAGTAAGCCGACAGCCGACACCAACATAGTTAGGGAAGGCTAGGCAGATTGATTACTTTATGATATTACCTACTTTACTATAATAAAAAGAACTTTACTCACCTTGAACCCGGAACAACCTTCCTTGAAACTTATTATTTAAATTATTTCTATGTGTCTTTGCCTAATCGACAGTTTCCCAGACCTTTTTTCCGTCAGATAGCCTGAAACCTTGAGAATTGCGAATCGCTTTTCAATTTCAGAAAGAGTAGGAGATCTAAAAGTAACGCTGAAAGAAATATTCAGATTCAAGTTTCTCAAACAAATTCTCAGTTATTCAATAATAATAATATTTAATTACAATTTATTAATTTTAAACAAAAAAAAGTATTGTTCACTATTCATCATATGTGGTTCTAAGCTTTTAACTTTCCCGGTTCCACTCACTACCAACAAAGCCCATAAAAAAATCATACCTACTTTCTGAAACAGTCAATAAAGAAAGCAAAAAGTTCAGAAAATACTATTATTTTTGTATGTACTCACTATCTTTCCTTTTCCCCATTCACGACTCGCTAGTTTTTCCCAAAAGCTTCGCAAATGATCACTGAAATATTCCTCATGTTGGTGATATATAAAATTCTCAGTAGCGCCCACACTAGAGGAGTGGAATTACTACAAAATCGAGTATCGCCACAGCGAGATATCCGCCATTCGGCCGGCGGAGGCGTCGCACGTTCAGTCATATGAGACACACTGGGAGAGGAAATATTACTATTTTCATTTTAGAAAATGTCATCTGAGAGTCAAAAGATCTAATCTGAAACAAGCCTGACCCTTGATTCCAGTATGGAGAGCAAGAAGTAATTAGTGACAAACTTCAGTGCGTATATTTTAAGCCGAGCTAATAACTTTTCTGACTACCAAGACCAGCCATTTTACGTGTTATTCCTATGCTCAAAGCCACATGCTATTTTATTTGCAGAGTCCGTATAATTCTATATCAACTAGGCCAGTAATTGTTTATTGTCAAAAATGTGTGTTTATTGGAAACCAAGCCTGGTCTTGTCATTCAAGCTAATTCATTCACGTGCTGACTGCTACCGGTGCATCTTCTTCTTGCAAAACGATATCAACGGGAAATTCTAGAGAAAGGTTTTTCATAATTAGGTATTAGTACTTTATTATTGAAATAAAAGTAAGTTGTGCTCCGTGTGTGCAATAACTTTATCATATACGGCACATAGTTGGTGGCAGTGCGCTCGGAATATGCTCGATATATAGAGCACGTCGCCTCCACTCGATCCCGGTGAAACATTGCTCTAGTTAGTGATGTGCTGTACGGCGATATATCGATATTTATAAGTTTTGCTATGCTTGCTGCAGTACCTGTACTTAGTATGCTATATTACATACATTTTGATAGAAAAACTATCAGACAGACACTACAAGAGATTACTGACAGCTGTCATATGACGAAAATAAAATATAGTTTTACAGATAATATAAAGCACTATAATAATATCATAAAATAAGCTTGACGAACCACTGAAAATGTTCTGTAGTTCATAGAAACTGCTGCATTCAGTTAAAAATAGTCATGAACTTATGAAGAAGCTACTATTTTATTAATTCAGGAAGCGAAAAAAAAACTATTCCAAACTATCGATAGCACACCTCCCCCATCCTTAACAGCACTTCCGATATAATATTTCATATTTAATAGTGATGCACCACGAAAAATCCTTCGCAGATGACTCTCAGCTTATATTTTAAATAAATTGGATATTATTGCGCACATATTGAATTCACAGACGTATTATAATTTTTACGAATTATTTCTTGTGTATGAATGTTTGAAGGAACAGAAAGAGATCTTGGAAGATACAGTACTGATTCCAGTTAACATTTTTGAAATGATAATAATGCAACACTTTCAGAACTGCATAATTTAGTCAAAGTTGTCACGTTATTTTTAGTTTAATATAAACCCTTGCACATTCGATATGTAATCGAAACTTAAGGGAAATTATAAAAGTAAGAACTTCAGAATTATTCAGAAGTTCTGAAGCTGACAATCACCCTTTTTATCCTTGCTAATTCAATCTGCCTAGCCTTTTCCCAACTATGTTGGGATCGGCTTCCAGTCTAACCGGATGCAGCTGAATACCAATATTTTAAATGGAGCGACTGCTTATCTGACCTCCACAACTCAGTAACTGGGTAGTACCAAACCCCTTGGTAAGACTGGTTTCGGGCTTCTGACGACCCGTAATAACTGTCAAAGATCTACGAATGAGAGCCGGGACCAACGGCTTAACGTGTTTTCCGAGGCACGAAGGAGTCTCGGTATGTAAAGATGGACGGACCAACCCCGGCCATGGATCGACCCGTACGGCTGTTATTACTTAGCCACGAGCCCTTTTCCTTGCTAAATACTTAGCAAACATTTGCTCAGTCAGATTTAACATGGTTTGCTCAATTCCCCCACCCATAAACTCCAAAACTATGTCCGAACATACTACAAAAATATATTTATAATTCTGAATTTTGAAAATTTTTCAATATTCCCCCAAGGTAAGCTAACTGAAAGTTATACTCACCTTGTTTTTAAATAAAATCAAAGTGTACGTTGGCTGCTAGTTCCCGGCTTGTTCTTTATGAACTTCATAAAAATGGCCGTATTTACTGGCAAAGAATGGAGCCCCTACTAGCAGCACTCGATTTGAAACTTCTGACGCAAGTAGTAAGAAACGGTGGTACCGTACCAAGCAAACAGTACCTTATGGTAGAAAATTTATCCTCTACAGTGCAGCCGTCGAAATAATGCGTTCTTGACTCCTGTCAGTTTCATACTAACGAATATGTGTTTTGCGAATTTGATCCTTATTACAACTAGAAATTGTCCAAATAACAGGCGTCAGGAACGCATTCCCTCGACGGCCGGACTGTAGTTTTTGATCTTGATCAGCAAACCAGCTGTCAAATGTCCTTGTAGCTGTTGTAGTGGATTAACAACAACAACTAATAACATTAGTTATCATGATTGACTGTCAAGCGTCTCCTGATTATTAGACGCAGAAATATACTAAATTTAGGATTCAGTACCTACAATAATTATGTCCAGGTGATATTCGTAAGTGAAAAGATAGTGACTATGTATAAAGTATTGTGCAACAAAACCCAACTTATTAATTTTACAATGAAGGTAAATGAATTGAGAGAGTGATGGTGGTTCATCGCGTTTGATTGCTGTGCCTCAGTATTTGATTAAAAAACAGCCAAGTGCGAGTCGGACTAGTACACCGTACAATATTTATGTTTCTTGTATGAGGACCTCGTTCATTGAATTTAATTTTTGTTAAAGCGGCATAGAAATATATAATCTGTAAAAAATTAAATCTGACAGCCAGTCGGACAGCGGAGGCTTTTTAGGTTCCGTTTGGCACCCTTCGGGTACGGAACAATCATAGTGACACATCCAAAGTTAATCAGGTTTTGAAACTATAACCTGATGCATCAAACTGGGTGAAATGAGTTAGTTTAGGTTAGAACTGTGATCAACCGCGAGCGAGCCGAGCGAGCGGAGCGAAAGGTACCGCGGCAACAGCATTGGTCGCAGTTGGGCAGGCCCGGATTCCTATGGATAGATTATCTATAACTATCGAAAAACAATGCGTTAAATTGTAAATGGTTTGTTGCTGTAAATATTTTTTCGACAGTTTATAATCTAACGGAAATAATACCGATGGGTTATAATGAAGTTTATAATTATACAATGACCAGGCATGACAACAGAAAAATAAAAGCGGATAAAAAAAACTATCATGGAGTAGCCCTTTCCAATATGCAGTTTTCTTTGGAGAAGAATCGACGGAAAAAACTCATAGTTTCATGGTTAGCTGTAGTGGTACTTAGTACATACTATCCGGACTAACTCTTTCACAAGGATCCCTAAAGGCTATATTGCAACCTTGGCTTCATTTCTACACATCATACGCGTGACGTATTAACTAGTTAGATAATATACAGTACTCTATTTTGACCATGAACTGAAAATATATTTGTGGACACATAATATAATAGAATAGAAACATGTTTTATGTTATTCTTTAAACGAAAATGCGTTCAAAATTGTTTTCGAAAGAGAAAAGGTAATATTTAAGAATTTTAAATAGTCCAAAAACTAAGAATTTTACTAATAAGTTATTAATTCAAAACAAAGAAGTAATTATTTATGTGGTAAATGGAAACTAAGAAATATACGTTTTCGTCCCAAACTCCTAAAATAGGGTAATGTTTTTTAAAACAGAAAGAATCACAGAATAGAAATAAAAGGTTTTAAAATGGCCAAAACAACTTTATTTTACAAAAAAAATCAACCGGCTTCCAAAAAAACACAAAATATAGTGTTTTTTTTAAGTCGGTTGTTATTTTGCTATGTAAATAACATTAAAACATCATCCATCTTTTTGAAGTCGGTTAAAAATACACTCAAACCCGTATCCTTCGTACAGTAAACCCTGGTCTCCTACTGAACCAAAATTCAAAACTTAGAAACTTCTTCAAAGGTAAGCAAGTAACACCCTTTGATACCTCACCGCGTTCAGAACGTTGCATTTTAACCAGTTTAAAATACTTTATGCATAGACATTACGGCAAGCTTTCTGTACGGGAGAAATTTCATTCGATGCTGCGAAGAACTGGTGGAGGTGGCTAAGGAAATAAACGAGGGGTTTTGAGTTTTATGACCTTCGAAGTGCTGGGTTTGGAGTCATCAGTAGTTTTTATATAACATAATCTTTTATATAAAATCACAACTGTAATCCCCGTTGGTGATCCCTGAGGTGTACTAAAGTACACCAACAATTCACCAGTTATGTTTCAGTCTCATGTAATATGGGGGAAGCCGGAACCAGGCACCTATCCAAGACTCAGGGCGAGAAATTATTACTGAAAAAGTCCTGATGGAATAACCCAAAAACACTTTGTCCGACCTGGGAATCGAACCCAGGACCCTAATGCTCAGCAGTAGTGCTTGCGAACACTAGACCAACGAGGCAGTATCCATATTATTTATACCCAAATTACATATGATTTAAAAAAGAAATGGGTTCACTTATAGATCTTCCACCACTCCGTAGATCCCTTTTTCCCAATAAAAGAAAGTATTCTAAAGATAAGAAGTGAAACAGAACCCTATCCAGTATTTCATAGTTTCGTGGATGTAAAATACCACCCAGCGGCAGCCAATAGCGGCGGCCAATTTGAATATAGAACGCCCGCTCGGAATTTATAACGGACACACGAACTTAAATGTTCGGCAACTGTATTGTGTAGTTTGCAACTGGTTGTTATAGCCGTTGCTTTTGCTTCTGACCTGACAAAATTAAAAGCAAAAGTATTTGCTAACTATTTTGGGGTCGCCTGTTGTTTTATTCTGAAAGAAAGGAAGCTGTATTGAATTTAAAACTGGTGTAAAATTTTTGCCCCATTTTATATTAATAACTAGCTGCTGTCCGTGACTTCGTCTACGATCCAGGATGAAGCCTAAGTCCTTCTCCAGGTCAAGATCTACCACTGTGCCAAATTTCATCCAAATCCATTCAGCCGTTTTAGCGTGAAAGCGTAACAAACAAACAAACTTACTTTCGCATATTAACCGCTGGGTCGCGACCGCGTATATTAAGTTAGGATTTAAATTTTCATCAATTATTAAAAGCTTAATTTCTCAACGTACACTTAACGAATGGGTTTACAAAAAAAAAATGCATACCAACCTGTAGTCAATACAGATTCTGAACACGACTTTGTCAACATATTTTGTCAGGAATAGGTACATAACTCACTATCCAAAACTTGAGCTTGTCTTCTCGTTTATTTCAACAAATTATTATCTCGTGCCAAAAATTATTATCTCGTGCCAATTACAACTCAACAATTACTAACAGTCGCATAATTACATCGTAAGTCATGATTTTCGTTCGAATTTTTGAGAGCAATATTCGTATTCGTACAGAATCTAAAGAGTAACATCTGTAGTTCAGGAGCAGCGGAGCGAATGTTACAGCTTCCTTACCGAAGAATATGTTATAGAAAATATGATTTCGTTTAAAGATATTGTCTGCTTTTGTTTTCTTTTGAACGTAAGTTTTGGAGCTTTCGGTATTTGTGGAAATTCTTCAGTAATAGGAATCTTAATATCGTTAAATGTCTAGTCTGAGTAAGATAGGATTAAAAACAATTTGTGCATATATCTTTATGAAAATTTGTGTCGATTTTGTAAAAAAAAAATTTCTTCGTTTTTGATAATTAAGTTAATACCAAAGTTTACATAAATAGATTTGACAATATTTTCCCAGAAATCAGTTAAATATTGTAACACTTTATATGATTCACTTGAAAGTCCAAATCAATGTACTTCTGCATCAAATCTAGACAGCAAATGGAAAAAGAATTCAAGAATTTGATCTTTTTTCTAGATTTGGAATAGTGCCCAAACTGTTCCAATAAATGGCTCTAACGATGTCCCTTATCACCGCTCGTAAAAGTGGGTAGGCTGTCCATTATCGTTGAGACTAAATAACTTTATTGTGGACTAATCAGCATTATGATATATTAATACGACAGTATCAACGCACTCACTCTGTGTGTTTACTCAAAAGGAGGTGGACATACCTCCTTTTGAGTTGGGATGCATTAAGACAGCTCGTATTACAGACGAAAGTATAAATTTAAAAAAAAAAAATTGGATTCGTAAATACGAAAAGAGTAAGTACTAGGATCGTAGATAGATAGAAGATGCTTCATTGAAGACATCATAATATAAGCAATTAAGAGTATAATTGCTGTCTTATTTCGATTTGTGATACGAGTATCTACTAGAAACCCATCGTCTACGGTGACCTTGGACGAAAAAACCACACATAGTAAAAAGTAACATTGATGCTTCTGCCTGACAAGAAAAATGCGAGATAAAATGTAATCTACTTAACTCTAAACTAAAATAAATCTCCTTCTCCTTCAAAAAAACCTCCATCATCAATACCTAACACCAGCCCAAATACCAGAATTTAACCCTAAAATTAATAAGTAACCCGGCACAGAAACGTTAAAACTAATAATGCAACAGCGGACCAGATTGCACCAATACATTGCACCTGCCCGTAGTAGCACTGGGCTCTTGTCACCCCGGGGGCGCACCACCCCCGCGCCACCCCCAAAGGGGGGAGGGAGATCGCTGTACGTGTGAAACCGGTTTTTTTATATGTATTATATTATATTGAACTGTGGGAACTGGGAGGTATTGAGAATTTTATGTTTGTAGTTTCTTGGAGAATGAGATGGAGTTGTGGGAAGACCTATGTCCACTAGTTCGACATTGCAGGGAGGCTTTAAGACCATTTTCCATTGTTTTTCTTTCATGGTAAAAGTACGAGGCATTTATAAAGGTTAGTAATGAAGTTGACTGCTGCGCGACTCTGGTGCGCCAGACGTGAGACGAATTATGGACGCTCTATAGGTGCATCCCAAACTCATAATCGCTTTAACTACGGAAACGTACATTGTGTAGGTGTTAGCAGTATTCTAGGTCTAAGCCATGATTCTCTGAAAGATATTAGACCAAAGTTCCTGGATCTACGTTATAAAGAAACCTTACTTGGTACGTGGATCTGAACACTGGCTTTGCAACTAAAACGGAAACCAGACACCCGTGTTTCATAATTAGTGCTGGCCAGGTCGACCTTGAAGTGCCACTAACCATATCCTCGAGACAAAAAAAAATGAAACTTCCCAATAACGATTAAATGAAAAAATACCAAAACCACCAGGCTTGACTTACGAACTGATGATCACTAATTGCAGAGAAGCAGTTCATCTTCTTGACCAAATCCCGAGTAACAAAGACCTGGTAATGGCAAACCAAAAGGATCTGTTCTACATAGAAGACTTACATGAAACTCAAAAACAAATATAATATATTAAAAAGAAATCTATATAAAAACCAGCCCCAAAAAATCTATCCCAAAAATAACAAATACAATATGCGGACGATAATCTATTTGTCCCTAAGGCCGACAATGTAGGAGAGGATAAAAAACTTAAAGCTTACAGCGGGCGGGCGGGATCATAAGGCATTTTTCCGAACACACACGAACCACTACCCTCCCTCCTTTGCACCCCCCACCCCCGGTGATCTGCGCCCGATACCGTAGAGTAGCCTGAGAATTTTCTACAGAGACTTTTGTAGGACTTCTATAACGTTTGGTTTTTTTATCAGATGGATGTGCATGTTTTATCTAATAGTACCTACTGATTTTTGGGGATTTTAATAACTTAGGAAATCACCATGGTTGGTAAAATAAATCACAGGTCTTCGTTAAGGTGCCTTCGAAGCCGTTGGATTTGTAAAAAAAACATGCATGATCTACATGTTATTTTTAAATGAAAACAGTATTAAAACACACTAAACCAATTTAGCTTACTGATGTCAATTGTTCTGTCTCAAATAATCGTTTATTTGTGGTAGAGATCTATATGTTTGAAGGTTAACAAATCAACGATCAATCCTTGTTAATAATAAAAAATTCAAACTGTTTTTTATCCAAACATATTCAGTAGCATTATCTCATCTTAAAAGCAATCACCTACCGAAAAACAACATCAAAAACCTTGCTGAAACACCGTCCCCTCTAATCATTAAACTAACCTACATCCACTCTTTGCTTCTTCATCTCGCCGATAGCCTGCGATGTGTGCGGCATCGGAACGCTGAAAGACGCCCTGTGACGCCGAAGCCTTCCTGAAAATGTATGCTACCCCCCCACCCCCACGCTCAAGCAAAAACACACACAGCGACACGGAAAAAACCTCACCAATGTACGGAAAAGATGCCTGTGTGCGTCAATGAAAGATTACTCCTATGTAGTAGCAATACATATTCGTCGAGCGAAAGGTTTTCCAGCTGTGTGCGTTCTGTGTCAACGCTGTTTCGTATTACCGTATCAGAGTGTGAGTGCTTTATTGACATTTTTATACATGAAATTTTATGTGCACGATTTAGATGTTTTTGTATATAAGCTCTGTGTGTTGGATGTGTGTGTGTGAATTATTTGCGGTCGCTTTCGATGTTCGTAGAATACTGAATGGGTGTAATTAATTCGTTTCAGATGAAACTGTTCGGTTGGTTTCCGTGAGGAATATTCAGGATTTGCTGAAACTGGAGGACTTCGTTCGACGGTCTGCACTATTTGTTGTATCATAAGGGACTTAATTTCTAGAAATAGGTACTTTGTGTTTAATAAATTTGTGTTGGTGGTGGGTTCTAGTGAAATTGTGTCATTCACTTTGTTATCTGTGCTGATATTACGAAATGTTTGCAACTTTTCAATTTGTTTTAAATGTTGCATTGAGATGAAAACGTTTTACGATAGTTTTGTAATGTAAGAATACTTTTTAACTGTACATATTTCTATAATATGTTGTAAGCTTTAGGATTTAAACTCTTTACTACTCCCCAAAGGGTGGCTTATAATTTTAGGTGGCCATATTGGTTTGAAGGTCACAAGCACGCGTGATATTTGTAGTCCTGGGTTCGGTTCCTAATTTGTCAAAATAAGGAGAACGAGAGTATGAGGTAACTTATTATTAGAATTTCGATTTTACTTAGCAAAGGTTAGACACAAACCCATTGCCGAAAATGCGATAGTAAACGTGCACCTGCTTTGTAAGAGGAAATACAGATTTAACAAAAACTCTCTTTATTTATCCTACCCAATCTTAAAGCAACATCAAAAGTGACCACCACAGAATGATGCCAACCCAAAACGAAGCCAAACTAACCAAAAAAGCGACCACTGGTTCGCCGGACCAAAATTTACATAGTTAATACGAATCGACACCCACACATACATACGTTGATTCACAGACAGAGGGTCTTACACACACATGGACACGAAATTTTCCTCCGCCGTATTAAAATGGACTTCAAAAATATAGAGAATAGTTAATTGAGTACGGAATATTTTGTATGGACTCTCGTTATCTTGGCTCGGTAGAGAAAAGCTCACCCTTCTCCCATGCACGTATTGTGGACTCTTTTATTTTATGATAGAGCTATAGATATAGGTTACTCGGAGATCAATCTATGTAGGTATAATTCAACACATTGTAGTGATGATCTAGCTAAAGTGACAGATTAGACACATTATTTATAAGTCCTCAATGGACCAGAAAACGGTAGTATTGTAATCTTGTCCGTTGCTACCAACAAATTTTGGTCACCATTTCTTCTGCCAACCGTAGTGATGCTGAAAATGTTCATTCTAAGGGCTCATTTGGAGGATATTGAGGTTTAGCATTAAGACTCCCGCAGACAAGCGCAACGCAACACTGGTAGAACAATTTCCGTGAAGTTTTCATAGAATATGTTCCAGATGCGCGTCGTACCGTTGCGTCGAGCGTGTCTGCGGTAGCCTTTAAATGCAGTAAACTTGGTGATTAGTGCTAGATCCCTCATTACATTTTGTTCAAGAACCATGTTATCCGAGGATATTTTAAGTCCGACCAAATGAGCTGTAATAATGACGCTTAAATTCATCCTTGGAATAGTTTTTACTAGGATATTTTTCTATGACATCTTGCTACAATCATCTGACATAAGCCAAACTCGTATCCCAAATTCCGCCAGGAAGGGCTAAATTTTATTGGATTTTTTCAGCTGGAATTTCTCAGTGTTTCCTGGTGTCTATGGCTAATTGATGGCAATAGGCTTGCCCCCTATTACATGGGACTTAAACATAACTGGTGAAATGTGGGTGTAGGTACTATAGGTAACCTCTAACTAACCCTTCGGGGGATACAGGCGTGATGTTATGTGTTGACCACTCGTGTATCACATCGTTGACACATCACTTTTGACGTCATAACTGATGACAGATAGGCATTGTATTAAACAACAAGGTTCTAAATAATGGTCATAGTTTTTGTCAACCTTCTACGATACCGAAGTACTACATAGCTATCACATAATATTTACAATGTATGTCCCGACGTTCGTCCGCATCCCCAAGGCACGTGTGTGTCTTATATTTTTATTTCCGCACATCCAGCATGTCAGGAGTCTATGTACTATCTTTGAAAGTCGTGCGACTAGAAAATTATGACTTTGTTTCTATTCTGCTGCTTCTTGACCCATTTTCTAGTGAGAATGACATGTTTTGTTATTGAATAAAGTTATGGGAAATTAGGCTGTACTGATACTTTTGTTTTTTTTGTATTTCGAGGAATTGCCTAACTTTAGTGCCAGAAGGGATGGACCGTTGACCTTGTGATGGCCGGAGGAATCCGCTGGATGCGGGAAGAACAGAACTGACCGAAATGGCGAGGCTTATGGGAGGCCTATGTTCAGCAGTGGATCTGTGGTCTTTCAGCTGAAATGATGACGATGATATTTTTAGAGTGGTGGAAGATTTTCATGTAAAGCATACCTGAGAAGTATTTCTGACGTTGAACACACACAGGAGTCAGATTTTTGACAAGTTTGACTATGATGACTCTTTTACGAGTGTCATAGAATGACAACATTGACTCTGTCTAGCCACAACCTTGACTCTGGCCTGTACACAGGTGACAGCCTAGGCATGCTGTTTTTTTGACTGCCTAGAGTCTCATGCCACATTTTAACTGTTAAATAACTACTAACGAGCTTAGAAAATGATTAGACTACCCTATACGTTACAGAACTTGAAAACATATTTCAATTTCAAATGTGACGGTGATTTCCAGGCCAAGGACTAGAATCATTAGAAAGCAACACTGATGAAGTCACATATAAAATCTAAAATCCGAGGAAAAAAAAGACACTTAATTTCTATAAACTTTCATGGGAAGTCACATTATAAAGCACACATTAGTTTTATTTTCCCCCACATCCCTTATTTCCTACATCACACAAAAACCTAATTTCAATAAAACAATTATTCACAGCAATAACTGTTTTTCAGAAACCCATTGATCTATAACCAATGAAGACATGAAATTAAAAAAACGTATTCAATAATGCAAAGTGGCGCTTATATTCAATGGAGTTATAACAATTCATCGATGATTAGAATCGAGAACTTTTTGCTGCTCTACAATAACAACTAGGAATGAATTGTGCAGAAAATTATTCATACTTACTTCCCTAACTGATGACAGTATATTACCATACAAATTACTATTATTTTCCATGAACACAAGCGAAAAACAACCCTATTTTGAATCCACTAAAGGTTGATCCAAAAGTATAAAAGTTACACTGGGTAAGATGGTAAGAAGTATACATAAAAAGAGGACGTCCTTACTTTTATTGAAGATCATAATGTACTAAGAATTAATTAGAATAAAAAGCGTAATTAACATATTGGATAAAAACTGGCTCCAGCTGATTACGGAGCCGTAATACTAGGGTTCAATGAAGAATGAAGAGTTGACTAAGAAATGAAGTTGTTGTCTGTCAACACGTTGTCAGGAGGTGCATTTTATTGAATAATTAGTAAATAATTATGTCTTACTGAGACTATTATAATTACATACGCGTACGTTTATTACCTATCAAGGTAGGTTACTATTAAAAGTTTTACTTCAACTTAAGTTCTATCTTTACACAGCTAATAATAAAATGCTTAGAAGTATTTTGTAGACAGCAAATAAGTAGAAGATCGAATCAGAAATGAAGAGATCCGTAGGAGAACCAAGGTAACCGACATAGCCTGAAGTATTGCTAAACTTTAGTGGCAGTGGGCAGGGCACATTGCTCGCAGAACAGATGGCCGATGGGGCCGAAAGGTTCTGGAGTGGCGACCGCGTACCAGAAGACGTAGTGTCGGAAAGTGGACCCATGACCTTGTGAAGGCCGCAGGAATCCGCTGGATGCAAGAAACACAGAGCTGGTCGAAGTGGCGGTGCTTGTGGGTGGCCTATGGCCAGCAGTGGACGTCTTTCGGCTGAAATGATGATGATGAGACAAGTAGAATCTAATTAGTTGAATATTATTATGCAAAGAAGACTCAAGTGTCCATTCCACCTGGCATGATGAAACAGATAAGTGGCGGAAAACTTCTTGATTTACCCAGCTAGCCTGTTACTTCACTTTTAGATATTCCAACGTTGATGGAAGTGTCTGTGTCTGTACCCACTTATTCAATGCAAATCGATTTAATCCAGATAGCAGTGAGACAATAGAGCAGTGGTGACCCAGTTGGTAACGGCTGCGACTTACGTGTTGTAGGTCATGGGTTCGAACCCAAGCAGGCAGTTTACTTTGTGTAATTTATTTCATCACCACTGCTATCAAAACGATGAAGGAAAACATCGTGAGGAAACCGGCATGTCCTAGAACTACAAATTGGAAGACATGTGACATCCGCCAACCCTTACTGGGGTCGCGTGGTGGATTATGGCCCACTCCCTTTCACAGAGAGGAGGCCTGTGTCCCAGCAGTGGGAACATTATAGGCTGATTATGCAGCAAATCAATAAGAAGGCTAATATTACAAGCATTTTCTTACAGTAGAACTAAGCTGATAATATCATACGTATATTCTAAGGCATCACCCCCAAAAACCTACAAACCTGCTTACACCACCTTACAAAGGAAGCTTCCTCAAACTAAAATGTAAAGAGCATATGAATCCCTCAATTATCATGAACTGGGAACAAAGTTCTGGAATCGAGATGTATGACGTGACCTCCCCACTCCCCCCAAAATGGGGGGAGTGGGGGACGCGACCCACTTATCCTTGTAATATAGTAATGGTGGAGTAGCATTTATTAAATTGTAAAAATCTTATTGATTTCTTAGTTGTGGGTGGGTATGAGTGATGGGTAATGTCTGAGGGAGGGGGGAAGGGGGAATTGGTAGGATTTGTGATTTTTCCGTTCAATGTATGTAAGTGGGACGGTATTACTTTGTGGTTCTCGGAACAAATGGGTCTTTCCTGTTACCTGTGGGTGTAGTAAAAGGTGGCTTAGAAAATGAGGAATATGGAGGATTTAATGTTTGTATACGAACAAAACCGTGTTTAAGAAAAATATAGTCGAGGTCCACCTATCTATTTTTATTCTCACAAGATTGTGTCTCAATAGAAACCAAAGATAGAAAACAAAACCTGTTTTATAAAAATATATTTCACCTATCAATTTTCATGACATGTTATGAGGACTATACATATGCAATATTTAACTGTTTCCGAAGACCCCTCGTTATGTTTAACAAGGAATTAGCCATTATAATTATGTAGCAGATAATGACAAAATTAAAAAAAACGAGTGTGCTTTTAACCCTTTCAAAACAGCATCCAAATGAGCCATCAAACTGCCTTTTTACCACATATTAAGTCACGTCACAACGCATCCAAGATTACAAGTTCACGGCAAGTGGTGACAAAAAACAGCAATATCTACGTCTGTGCCGTTCAAGGGCCGTATCTTGCCGTACCGTGCCGTACTGTGCCGTTCAAGAGCCTCGCCGTGCCAGCGTAAAGCTCGATGGCTCTTACACA
Organism: Lithophane leautieri; assembly: GCA_949152455.1. Classification (NCBI taxonomy): domain Eukaryota; kingdom Metazoa; phylum Arthropoda; class Insecta; order Lepidoptera; family Noctuidae; genus Lithophane; species Lithophane leautieri. The sequence goes on from OX424478.1 coordinate 14,664,960, forward strand.
GACAGACACTACATTTTATGTAGATATAGTGGAGCTTCTTGCATTTTTCTTGTGAGTTATGTGCATTTTACGATCGGAAATGTGTATGGAAGGTTCAAGTGTGTTGTTAATATAGAATAACTAGCTAATGCCCGCGGCTTCACCCGCGTAGATGTCGGTTATTGTATACTAAAATCTTACACGAGAACCACTCTATCCATTAGTGAAAACAGCATGAAAATCGGTATAGAACTTTTTGAGTTTATTGCGTACAGGACGACAAACAGACAGACACGGCGGAGGACTTTGTTTTATAATATGTAAGGATAAGGTGGTATTTTTAGGAAAAGAATACGTTATGTGTAAATAGCTCACATTTTAGTTAATCAAAGCGGCTAATACTAACTACCCACATTGTAAAGAATGTAAGTGTATTGTAGGTGTGCATGTAGTTAGGGTTACTGTAAATATTTAAATGTAGGTAAACTTTTACAGATAACGTAAAGAAAAAAAAAGCCAATAAATATTTCCTCTTCTGAGTGTCAATGCAAATAATTTAAATAGTGTCAGCTCAAAGAAAGATTTCAGCCAGTAATACAAATAGGGTAGGGTTGTAGTATGTCGTCACAATCTCAGTCTTGCTTGAAACAGCTCGCCAGTCAATGGAAGGACACACGTCTCATAAAACTGCTACACGATTTTTCTGTTTACTAAATTACATAATAAAGTAAATACTCCAAATTCTCCCCTTGGAAAGGCAAACAGCATGAAAAGTCGTTCCGAGATTTATGTTCTATCAAAAAGTCTTCATATTTTACATAACATCTTACACAATTAATATTTCTATTGTTACGAGTAACAATTGCACTATGTGACACATCGAGACCGCTCATTACATTTGTGTGTCGTTTGCGTAACGCACTCATTTCTTACATGTATGGGAAATTTTATATGCAACCTTTTTGTAAATTAAGTAGTACCCACATGGAGGAGATCGTGGCTAAGTAATAACAGCCGTACGAGTCGATCCATAAGGATAAGCTACGCTTGCCGGGGTTGTTCCGTGGATAGGTGACCATCTTTACTTATCGAGACTCCTACGTGCCTCAGAAAGCACGTTAAGCCGTTGGTCCCGGCTGTCATTCGGGGATCTTTGACAGTCGTTATGGGTCGTCAAAAGTCTGACAACCAGTCTTACCAAGAAGTATCGTATTGCCTAGTTACTAAGTTGTGGAGGTCAGATAAGCAGTCGCTCCATGTAAAATACTGGTATTCATCTGCATCCGGTTAGACTGGAAGCCGCCCCTATATAGTTGGGAAAAGGCTAGGCAAATTGATTGAAGTAGTACCTACGTGTAAGAATTTTGCATATTATACATGTCCAAGATTTTGCAATTTGCTGCTATTTGTGGCTAATAAGTTTGCCTGTGCCATAATATAGCGGAGATGAGCAAAGAAGATCAAACGTTAACCAGACGAATTCCACAAAATTCATGTTTTAAAAGCTCATCAATTCTCGGCTCCTTCCTCTATGCTGCAATGGACCGTTAGCCTAACTCTTGCAAGAACTTATTGAAAAATACTTACTATAGGCGCGGAGCCACATGCAGTTATGTGGACCTACACATTCTATAAGGTGTTCAAGGAGAGAAAAAAATAAAAAAAGTCCAGCAGTGAACTGCTACGGGATAATGGCGATGAATGATTGATATCAAGGGTTATATGCACCTATACGAAAATAAACAATTAAATTTATGAATTAGATGTATTCAGCAGCTGATAATTACTTGGCTGCAATTCAATTATTTTCCTTAAACTGAACCTAGTTAAGAGATAGCCAAAGTCAAGTATCGAATGCTATGAAAGACCGCTAGTTGCATAATACCCAACACCAGCAGCAGTACACACAAATCTAAACGAAACACAGATTTATATCTTCATACTTTCGAAGACAATAGAAATCCTAACCTGGCTCCGTTCTATCGTACGGTGTACAAAACAACACCTAACAACTAACTCCTCTATACCTAGGACGCAGCACTCCTAACAAAACCCTGGGAGTCTGCTCAAAGCGCGCGAAAGTAGAGCCCTCTTTATCTAAGAGCCGTCTAGGGGGGGAGGTGGGGGAGGACAAGTGCATCTCAAAGAAATGCAGATTTTACACGTCGCTACTCTTCGGGTGTGTCGGATGTATCGCGTAGACTGTTGCGTAGCGTTAGCAAATGTGGCGCGGATGGAAATTGTTTGTGAATTTATTCTCCTGCCAAAAGTAAAAAAAAAAAAGATTCTGTACACTTTGAAAATACTTCCAGATCTAGGTAGCTAATAATGAAATAAAATATGACAACTACAATTGACAACTGGATGAGAATATGGAGAAATAAAAGTTCAACGTGACTTGGATATGGACCAATCCTTTTCATATTGAATTTGTAAGCACAATTACGTAAGATATTGTAGTAGACACCCTGTTACCAATCAAAATGTGAACCGAAGCTCGCAATTCACACTAATATATGCTTTAACCATTTTCATATATTCAACAATATTGATTAACTTATCATAACATCATGCTTTCTATCCCCGAAGGATTAAGGTAGACTCACATTTCGCCAGTTATGTTTAAGTCCCACATGTATTAAGAGGCGAGCCTATTGCCATCAACCGGACTCAAATCCAGATTTCGGAGTCCTACTGATAAATTCCTGATAAATAAACCCAATAACACTTTGCCCGACTTGAGAATTAAACCCACGATCAACACTAGACCAACGAGGCAGATAATATTGATTATTTTCCTGTTTAAACTTGTCTACAATTATTATCCATATTTTAACTTCTTGCTACTATATGACAAGACATCGCAACATGTAATTCAAGTAGACATTGCGTGACCGATATGTATCTTAGCACATTTTTATACAATACACAGCGTTGCGTTGGATTATGAGACATTACATTAAAAGGAATGGGTCTTATAAAAACTAGATATTAGATTATTATAAAGTCGACCTGGTATTGTTGTTACTGGACACGCGAAGACGGCTTTTGTGTGTTGATTGTTGCAAATGGGGCTTCACTTATAAATTAATTAAAATAAATCTGCCTAGCCTTTTCCCAACTATGTTGGTGTGGGCTTCCAGTCTAACCAGGTGCAGTTAAATACTAGTTTTTTACATGGAGCAACTGCCTGTCTATTTATACAGGTTTAACAAGTAGGTAGGTATATCATTAATAGAGTATCGATTATAATTGTTATGTTTTCTGTCAAATGATGCGTTTAAACTTATCAATTTTATATAATAATAAATTATGTTCAATAATGTTCAATGTTCCACTACCAACCTCCACAAAACACCGATCAATTTACTGATTCAAGAAGAAAAAGTGTTCTCCTGTTAGTTACTTTATCATTCGTTTTTTGACATGTATCATTATTATTTATATGTAAGAAAAATTTAATAAAATAAAAAATTATGTTCCATAATCATAATGCATGAAATTAGTATAAGCTGTGGTATAAGTAATCATAATTTTAAATTCATTGCACTGTATACAAAGTTTGCATGAAATAAAGGGGCTTATTTTATTTATCGGCATAAACTACATAATATATAGTATGTACAATGTATTTGTAAGCTTATATAGTAATAGAAAATATTAGCAAGGCAGCAAAGGTCTAATTGTCAGGGTGCGTCGTACTGTAGGATGAATATAAATCCCGACAAACCAAATTGCTGCTGTATCAATCCATTTCATCAAGTAATACATACATAAAGAATATCACGCCTGTTATTCCCGAAGGGTTAGGCAGAGGTGCGGAGACAAATTTATTTTTCTATATAAAATCAAATTAACTTTTCTTCCTATTCTGCAGACCGTACACCGAATATGACACTCATTATAGCGTGCCGGTAGGATTTCTGTAAAATATGTCAAACGTAAGTAGGCGACGGAATGTCTCGCCGATCTTAGCTCTAATGCTCTTTGTATAATTGTCACAAGGTGCTACAATTTATAACTAAAGAAAAAAAATAAAACACATCATGTGTTTAAGAAAAAAAGAAAAGTTTTTACCCTGAAAAAAATAGACCACTACCAACCTCCATATAACACCGATCAATTTACTGATTCAAGAAGAAAAAGCGTTCTCCTGTTAGTTACTTTATCATTCGTTTTTTGACATGTATCATATATTTTTTTTACTACCCGACTACAGCAAAAGGTTTATGATTTTTTTAATTCATTCTTTCATATTCACGAATGTCACTGTGTAATATTTGTATTCCAATTACTGTGACAAGACACAGAGATGTCCTTATAATTTGTAACATCCTTTAACCTTTTTTTTATGTTTAATTTTATTGAAAAGCTTCAGTCATCAATTTAGCAACCTAGCATGGTGATAATTAATGTTAATTTTTACCGTCCATATTAGTAACATTGATAGATCCATTTACGTATTTATTCTACCAAATCACAACCATAAACTCGAAACAAAACATCATTTCAAACATGATGTTTCCACAAGAAAACAGCTTAAAATACTTCTAAACAAAACGCATTACGATCACAATTAGCAGCGATATTAGTTACCCCTTCAATATTCTTAAAGGGGTAAGTCCAATAATCTTTAGGGTAAGTCCAATATCCGGCTGCGTTCGATCTGGTCCAGTCCGAAGCGAAAACTTAGCACATTATGATTGTAACGCGCAGCGATTAAGAGGAAAGTTTTTACAAAAGGGTGTGACTTGGGGAGGGGGGGGAAGTTTATAGAGCTGTTAAAATTTCAGATTATTGTTAGAAAGTATTTTTTTTTTACAGATATATATTCTTAAGTAGTGAGATGGGAGTCACGATTGCAAAGGCAGCGACCCGGAAACGACTTGGTTAACTATATATAGACAAGAGAAAAACCGTAGTGTAAAAGCTCTTACGCAAGTCATTTTCGTCGAGCAAATTATGTGGACATCTGACAAGCTGTCATTCGCAGTATTTAAGATTTCACCTAGATTGCGGGCAATATAAGTCTGCACGCGACTATACTGTAACATTTATAATGTTAAATCTATGTAGTAACAATCTTAATATTAATTAATTAAATAATTTTATAATTAATTTGACCGTACTTATACGACAAGATGGCCGGCATACTTATTAGTTGTAATTTCAGCCGCCCAAAGACTTATCTTGCGAGCATTCTAGCACTATTTTTCTTTTGTTACATTCATCTACATACAGTAGAAAGTTGCAAAGTTAGAATAGTCAAAGCTGTGACACGTTTAGTTGTATTTTTTTTTTACTTTTCAACTAGTTATAACCTGTTCAGTCACACCAAAGCCCTCAACAATCACATCTGCATCACTCTATATAGTTCAACAATTAGACAATCGGCGCATCGGTGGCCCATGAGCCATTAGGAGTTTAATTGAAAATAGCGTAAAAGCTGTAAATCGTACAGTGCAGCCCGGTATCTGCCCCCTCCGATGTAGCAGCTTTGTAGGAACATTGCGTTTCAGTGCTGAGGCTAGATTTGTTAGAAGAAAATATGATTTGAAATGTATGTACTACATACCTGAAGACCGAATAGAAGATTAAAGAGCAATCTTCTTCTCCGTCTGAAGTGTTACATTTTCTTGCGTGCTAATTTTCGTTGTTTCACTGCTATTTTATTGACACACTTCCTTGTTTTGAAAAAAATGCCCGGTTCCAAAAGTCCAAAAACGGATAACCTTATAAACCATTCGAACACTTTTTGAAATGCTATTGAGGTTTTTGATTTACTTATCGTTTCTTTTTTTTTTAACAACTGTAGTTTCCCGCTTAAATTGACTTGCTTAAATTGCACGCTTGAATTAACTTTCAATCAAATTATCTTTTTCTTACTTGTTTAATTTAAATTTAACTTACATCAATAATTAACCTCTCTAAACCGCCATAACATAACATCACGCCTGTATCCTCCGAAGGGTTGGGCAGAGGTGTACCTATAGTACACCCACATTTTCGCCAGTTATGTTTAAGTCCCATGTCCCAAGTCCCAAGTCCCATGGGGCGAGCCTATAATCGGGCAAAAATCCACCGCTTAATTAAATAACTAAAACAAAGCTAACTACTATTTGAACTCCTAACCTTTCAATCATTTCCCCTGCCCTATCACATCATTACAAAAAAAAAACATTTTCAATCGATGTCTGCAGTAAAATGCGGTGGACATAGAAATAGTGACCATACGTTAAAAGAAATTATGTATATTAAATTCTCAACTGACTTTCTTATCGACATCAAAATGTATCGGCTGAGGGGAGTTAGCAGTCTTGATACTTGGAAATAAGTCATTTAAATATTTTAATTGCATTGGCCTGGGGTATTGAAACTGGGTGATATTTAGCTTGTAATGAGCTTTTTTAGAAGGGTAATGGATGGAGGGGTGATGGTGGTTTTGGGGGGGACAGTAATGTGAATGCCAATTAAGTAAAAAAGCTAACTGGGATCTATGGTCAGCCTAATTGCCTATGGGAGTGGAGAAGCGAGTTAATCGATGGCTGGCAAGCAGAAATAACTGCTTTATATAGAAAAACGTGTACTAACACATAACATAAATGTATTCCCCGAAGGATTAGGCAGAGGTGTACCCATAGTTCCCACATTTCGCAAGTTACATTACTTAGCAACTACTACGCTGCGCTACTGTGCTGCGCTGGCGCGTGTAGTCGTGTACCTACTTAGTAAAATTATGTATAGGACAACTCAAAGTTGTGAAAAATATTTGTTACGTAGGAAACACGAAAAACCTGTTATAGAAAAATTGCTGAATCAGACGCAATCTTAAACCACGTTATTTATTTTTTTGAAAGGTCAGCAAAATGCAGATGTCTCGATAAAATTACTAATTTAGAATTGTAGGGCCAATAGGTCACTCGTAGATCTTTGGCAGTCGTTCCGTGTAGAACCCCAAACAGAACCCCAAAAGTCTGACAACCAGTTTTTCCAGGTATCGTGTTGCCCAATAACTGGGTTGTGGAGGCCATAAATAGGCTGTCGCTTAATGTAAAATGCTGGTATTCAGCTGCATCTTATAATAGAATAAGAGCAGACCAATACATACTTAGGTCGGGCAGATAGAAGCAACACAAATTACCAATCTACCCAAGTACCAAGACGACTGACCTAACAACATAACACGTTAATATCGCATGCGACTAACAATCTAATTACAACCCGCGGGAATCGAACCGCGATCGACTGCCCGATAGGAACCGATTACACTCCCACCGGCCGATACACTGCGTTAGTTAAATGATTGTAAAAGGGTCCCTTTTCAACGATAATTATGCCTTTTTTCTGGTGAATTTTACTGTCAACTTTTGTTTGGACGCTACTTTAAAATATTGTATTGGATATAGCTTATTGGTTAAACAACGTTTCTACAAGTTTTCGGTGAAGAAGTCTACCATAAGGAAACCTGGACTTAATGGTCTAACATCTCTGAACATAGTTTCTCTATAGAAGAAAAGACGTAGTAACAGACTTAAGGCGAATTCGACCAAACTTGTATACCTAGTATGAGTAATTCAACGAATAATTTTTTTATTTTTGACAGAATTTCCATACAAAAACTGTCAGACGTCAATTTTATTCCACGGATAAAAGATATCTGGCTTTGGTTAAATCAGCCCCTAAACGTAATATATCTAGAGATAGATATATTAATAAATAGCCCTAATTTTTTCTACCCAGAGGTTATTCAATCTATAGCCATAAACTGTTTTAAGTTTAACATTCGTAGTTGTTCACAAGTAGAGGAACTCGTGGCTAAGTAATAACAGCCGCATGGGACGATTCATCAGGTTAAGCTACGCTTGTCGGGGTTGGTCCGTGGATGGGTAACCATCTTTACATATCGAGACTCCTCCGTGCCTCGGAAAGCACGTTAAAGCGTTGGTCCCGGCTGTCATTTGTGGATCTTTGACAGTCGTTACGGGTCGTCACAAGCCCGGAAGTCTGACAACCAGTCTTGCCAAGGGGTATCGTATTACCCAGTTACTGGGTTGTGGAGGTCAGATAGGCAGTCGCTCCATGTAAAGTACTGGTATTCAGCTGCATCCAGTTGGACTGGAAGCCGACCCCAACATGGTTGGAAAAAAGGCTAGGCAGATGATGAGTTTTTTTTTTTTTTAAATCTTGATTTTGTTTAGGGGCTTTTATCAAAGAGAGAGATGAGTTGTTCACAAGTACATCACTAACACTCTATTACCTTTAACTAACAAAATGACGGTTGGCTGAAACAATGTAAGACCCAATCCATAACCAATGTATTAGTATAAAAGCTCACATGAGTCACATTTCCAACCCCATTGCTAATCAGTATACAACACACCCTCAAACATTACATTACTCGTATCTATCAATACACTGGCTACAAGACAGCAACAGAATCGAGAACTTCTACAGAAATCATAATCATAATCATAATCATTTATTTGTCAGAATATGGTACATTATATGGTCTTAAGATTAGTCAATAGTATCATCACATTCTGCCAAGTGTGGCGTGCAAATATTAGGTACATACATTTATTACAGGATAGACACTATTAGGTTAATATTAGCATTATTGATTGCATAATTACGAATTACAATTACAATTTTAGGTATGTCAGTTAATAATAATTGTCATAAGAAAGAGTTCTTTACAATCAGATTGAAATAAATGACGTCTCTTGTTAATTGATTCAACGCTTATCAGAAGGGCGCTGTTGACTCTGTTAGTAATGAAGCAGATGAAGAAGATACTGGTATTGTTTGAAGACAATTGCATCCAAATACCGAAGGGTTTGTAGAAATATATCAAAGTATAAGTTACATAGACCGAAATAGAGAAAAATAGCATTATAATCATGATATAGGTAATGTCCATTTTAACTGAGGCTGGAATAAATGGAGAATGACGTTCTTATCACTTTGGACAGAAAGGAATGAAATGCATCGAGAAAAATGGAACAGTCAATTTGCCCAGTCTATTCCCAACTACGTTAGGGTCGGTTTCCAGTCTAACCGGATGCAGTTGAATATCAGTATTTTACATGGAGTGACTGCCACCTGATCTCCACTTCCTAGTAACCGGGTAATACGATCCCTCCGTATCAAAACGTCCTAAAAGCAAATACCCCTTGGTAAGACTTGTTGTCAGACTTTCGGGATTCTGACGACCCGTAACGACTGTCAAAGATCCATGAATGACAGCTGGGACCAACGACTTAACGTGCTTTCCGAGACACGGAGGAGCCTCGGCATATAAAGATGCTCCCATCCACGGGCCAACCCCAGCAGAGGCGTAGCTTAACCTAATGGAACGACCCGTGCGGCTGTTATTACTTAGCCATAAAAGCTGCATTGAAGATCATTACCAAAATCTAGACACGTCACAGAAGCAGAAAAACAATCCATGCTTTTTTTAAATTTTTATTTATTCCTCGGTATTCAATAATGAAACTAATATTCCTAAGTGATTCATGATGATAGAAAAATCTAGAACAAATGTAATATTATGTTTTACACATGAGCTGTTTCAAAAAACATTTTCATCGAAACAACACCTGATTCACAATCATTTGATTGACCGAAACAACGAAAGACCAGTTATTTTAGCCATTCAATTCTTAGGCCAAGGTTCCGCATCGTTACAAAGGGACTTCCTTAACGCAACCACACACTTTTACATGTGTGGTGCCCCTAATTACATTCATATTGGTGACCGTCTTGCAGGTGCACAGCGAGCCGTAACGGGCATCAGTCAAGCGGAGAAACAAGCTAACGACGACCATAAAGCTGAAGTAGCAGAGTTTAAAACAGATTGACGAAAGTTCAAGGATGAAGACACGATTGAAGATCGATGTATGATTCGTATTAAGAAAGTAATAGAGGTTATTATTGAATGTGAGAATAAATTCGGTAACAATGATACTGGCTTTACGTAAGGTCAATAGCATGGTCGAATTCGGCATCGTTAATTACTGACCGATGGTCGAATGATTTTTTATTAGTAAAAGGTGGTTGTCGATCGTAATTTGAATTTGATGGACGTGGAAGTGGTCGATGGTTCTGATAGCGCATCCAACTGGAACCTGGTGTACCATAATTTACAATTTTTGGATTATGTAGATGTTTCTATTATAAATTATGTATTGGCTAGAAGATTACCGTTGTCAATCTATTCCATTTCAGTTAGAATACTGAAGCTGTTTTTTTTTCATTTATTGTGGTAGCTTTGTCATCTAGAATATTGACGAGTGTATTAGAGAGTTGCACAGTTATCCTTTTAAAGTTAGCTGTTTAGCCCTGTCACTGATATGGATTGGTTCGGTCATTAACAGGAGCCCTGTCTGAATCTTTATATACGTTACTCGACCACAACAGTTCTATCACAGTAAATTATGTTATTCAAGGTCCATTTGTGTTCATGTCAAACGTCATACATGTAGCAAATTATTGCGAGTTTTATAGAACTGTTATGTTGTAAAACAAGAACTTTGTAGCTTATTCAATTACAAGAAGCAGAATAATAAATCGTTCATTTGACTTTAACTGCTCGCACGAGATGCCAACTAGCTTATAAACATGTCCTATTTTTTCTTTCCTTTTTAGATCAGCATGAAGTATTTCAAAAAAGTCTAATATGTTACACTTCAACTACTCAACAACCTCACTACATTCTATCGAAAGCTTATATATAGACCAGGAAAAAGAATTTCACTTACGAGTAGCTATACATCGTACGCAAAAAATTAGCTTTTACTTCCAATCCATCTATCATTGTTTTTTTGTCTTTGCTACCTACAATTATGTAAAAATAATGAATATAGAAGACTACCAACGGTTGTGGTGGCTATAAAAACGTCACTACTTAGTATAAATGACTGCTTTCTAATAAGAATGCTATTGGTCCTAAGAATGCGCCTTGCTGAACTTCGCGTGTCAAAGTTGAATTTAACATAATCTGTCATTGTATCCATACTTACAATGGAGTTATTTATAACTGTTTGCTGTAGGCCGTTAGGTCTTATAAGGGTTATACAAAGAAAAGAAAGTAACAGTTATTGTAAAATATTGTAAAACTGTTGTAGTTTTTGCAACTTGTTCGATAGTACAAGGTTAAGCTAATCCTTGGTCTAACTAATGGATTATATATAACCATCTATGGTGTAGGTACAAAGTAGAATGGGGTTTTATATTTCATAGGTTTAGTGTAATTGGCTTTATGTCGTCCTAGCTGAATAAATAAATAACTTTATCTACACCCATGCTATAAATCTTCTATAAAAGTTTCTGAAACAGTTAGCTTATTGGCAACATTAAAACAACCAGTGTCATAACCATTATATCATCCAAACGGGTGTTATAATGTTTTAAAAAATTTCATAATGCAACTCATTTAAAAAAAATAACGCTGTCTTGCAGGCGCGTTTCACTAACTAAGCTCAGTCATGTAAAAAAAAAACTTGTAGTTTATTCGAGTTCTAAAAATTCGAATTCACGTGCGTTGTATCCCGCCATTTTTGTTCGATATTAGTATTACAAAGAACCTTTTATAGAGGATTCATAACATGGGTGTAGATAAAGTCTTGTATGCAACTGTAAATAATTAGGTATTAAAACACTCATGTGATAAAACCACATTCGTGTTTTAATAACCCTTATTATATAACAGTTGCATAAATAACTAAAATATTAGAACGCATTCTGAAATAACTTTTTATACATGAACTAGCTGATGCCCGCGGCTTCGCTCGCGTGGATGTCGGTTATTATATACTAAAATCTTCCTGGAGAACCACTCTATCCATTGGCAAAAACAGCACGAAAATCAGTGCAGAAGTTTTTGAGTTTATCGCGAACAGACAGAGAGATAGACGCGGCGCAGGACTTTGTTTTGTAATAAGTAAGGAAGTCCAGGTTTTCTCTCCTCTTGTTATTTATAAATTTTTAGTCATAAACATAACTCATATATAAAATCTCATCATGTCTTTAACCCATCGTTGGTAATAATATCTGGAATAAATCTGAATAAAAATACTTTCACTAACTTTAAAACATATTATATATATTGTTAAAATTCCAAATGATCAAGCACATATTCAAAATAACTCACTAAAAGCTGCAACTAACATATTCAAAGTGGATACAGTTTATAAATAGCTATACATACATATATTGGATAATGACATTTTCACCACGAATAGAAAAACCGTTAAAACTAACAAATCTATGTCAGACAACGCCATTAATACTTACACTACTTCACTTTCTACGATATTCCAACCACCATTAATTAATATAGTCGGTACAAGGGATGTGCTCATTACGATTGCGATACATCGATACAGTATCGATACCATCGAATCGTTAAAAAACTGCCCATAATTAACTGTTGGTAACAGACGCCACATGTCATTCTAAACAAAAGCTCTATACATGAGAAATTAATTACTAAAGCGGGGGTGAACGAGACGGAGCTATATATAGCTTTTAAGTGGGAGCGAAAGGTCAGAAAGGCCAAGATCGGAAGCAGATTGGAACGCACCACTGCGCACTGTCCGAATATGTTTTTTACTAATTAAAAATGCAGGCGGCAGTTTGATAAATGGTATCCCGGTCGATTTATTTAGCTTTTGTGTTTTTGAGGTTATGTGCGTGAGCGCTGATCGTAATGAAATTGTTCAGTGGCCAGCAATCGGACAACCATTGTTAGTTTTTTTGTGGAATGTAGTGGATTGAATTAAAAAGGTAAATAGAACTGTGGGTGGAATTGTTTTTGTTGTTTTGGCTAGTATTAGAGCACGCATTGTATACAGAAATATGAGTATGTTATTGCATTGGCTGTTATTGTTAAGGGGAAAAAAGCGGAATTGATTCTATGATAATTTTGAATGTTGGTAGAATCCTAATCCTAACTAATATTATAAATGCGAAAGTGAGTTTGTTTGTTACGCTTTCACGCTAAAACGGCTGAACGGATTTGGATGAAGGAACACCGGAAGAAGGACATAGGATACCTTTTATCCCGATATTACCATAAGATCGAGACTGATGCGGGTGAAACCGCGGGGCGCAGCTAGTTTTAAATATTTCCAAATGTTGCCCTAATTTTCTGTCTAGCCTCTCTAGTCAATGTAGTAAGGTCTGGTTAATCCATCTACGGGTCCCCATCTTTGTCTCATTTACCCATGACCAAGTTTTCTGCTCCAACGGCTATGGGTTGTTGCCACTCGTTTTCCAGTTCTGAGAGCTATATCAGTAACTCTAGTTTTTAATCTCTTTTCTTCATTTTTTCTGTCATCATTCAATCACTCGTTAATTTATAGGCGTTAACGTCTCGATAATAGCAAAAAGTCGACTAACCATTAGATACTGATAGATCTATAATGATCGTAAACTTGGACACGCTTTACGAGATTTCTGAAGACCCTTAATGACTTTACTGTTTTTGGTACGATAATTTAAACTTACTAAGTATACCACTTCACTGATTACCTCAGAAGTAATATCTTCTATATATCAAGGTATGTGTGTAAGTATATTTTAACTCACCATCATCAAAGTTAATAAACAAAGAACCATTTAGAATTGGCACTACAAACAAAATGGTTTCTAAGTAGCCACGTCACGAGCATTTAGCATTATCATCGCCAATTTCCATACTACTTTAACCTCTTACCACATTATGCAAACCGAAATGGCCCATTCATAGATTAAGTGCATTTGAACGTGAACCATAAATCCACATCATATCTCACACAAAAATAAACACTAAATCACAATCATGCAAATCAGGTTCAAAAATTCAAATGATGCCCATAAAATCGGTCGCGACACAATATGCAGAAGAGATCCATGGATCCCGAACAATATCGGCTTTGCCCGATGCCACTTACGGACCGATAGCTACACACTAATGAGCTATTGAAAAATGATAGCAAAAATAATTCAAGGAAAAATTATCATAAGCCATTTGAGGGTTGAGTGTTCCCATGGACTGGAAGAACAAACGAAAATGTACCTTAGCTTTTTAAAACAGAGTTTAAAATGTATGAGGATATAAATGAAAAATCTTTCAAAAGAGCATTCGAATCTTTCGCATCACCCTTACAAATATATTCAACTTTATGCCCTTAAAAATACAGATCAACATCAAACGATCCGGAGTGTCAAAGTAATCATATGATAATTTTTTCTAACCCTTAAATGGCGTATGTAAATTTCCGCATTGTCAATCGGATGCGTATGCAAGGATTGAGGAGCATTTGGGGGTTGACTCAATATGCGATGACAGATGCGAAGTCGGGACACAAACATAGTATCGAGTTACTCCATTTTTGAGGAGCAGAACGAATCTGGGATTGTATTCTCGGTGGTCCTTTACTAATATTATTGGTTGTAATGGCTTGAATTTCTCACGCCTAGATACAAATCATACTAATTGATTGTTAATATCGAAATGGTCAGTTATCATTTTTAATTAGAGATTAATTATCAAAGTCAAAGTCAAATCATTTATTTCAATTAGGCACAAAAAAGGCACTTTTGAACGACAAAAACAAAGAAATAGAACTGATTCTAGTAGCCCCTTCCAAAGGGTAGTTTTCGCATAGAGAAGAATGGGCAAGAAATTCCACCATTACTCTTTTAAAAAATGTTTTACAATATTTTGTGTACATCAATTATATAATTATATGTGAAGACGATGCACCTACAAAAAGATTACTGTACCACAAAGGTAAAAAGAATTAAAAATGGAGCAATGACAAATAAATTAATTATGTTCATCCATGTTCATTTCCTTCCATAGTCATAGACTCATTATACGGTGTCCAAATAATCAAATTATACCCATTAACGTTTTATAATCCTCAATTTCCATAGGCACCTAGTGGGAAATCATCCAATGACTTCTCCCGCTCTGGGCGGAGCGGAAGGGCGTGTCAGACTTTTACTGACTAAAACCCACCCGTGTTCCTTCATTTGCCTGTTGCCAAGGTCCCGGTATCCCTTTCGGACTTTCCCGCAACCCTGGCAGGCATCGGTCCTATTGGACCCCGTCATTTTTGCTGACATCTCTTTGAGGCGCGCGTGGAACACGACGCGCCATCGACCCGGGCCTGGTCCTTATCGGACGGCGAGCTGCCCGTTGCTCGCCGTCCGCAAGCCCGCGCCTATGGTGGCCGGAAATCCGCCTGGGATTCCCGACGCCCAGGGCGTCTCCAACGGCGGCGGTTAGGGGCGTGAGGGCGCAAACTTTGCCTTTCCCTCACGCGTTCCGCCTCCTCCTTCGCGAGCATTACTGCTTCGCAGAAGGAGGTGACGGCTTCCCATGCCCTCTCGCTCCGTACCATGGCCTGAACCAGGGCCGGACGCGAGAGGTCACCGCCGCCAATCGCCTCCGCGAGGACACGGCGGTGCTCCGCCCAAGCAGGGCACACCTCAACCGTATGCTCCACCGTGTCCTCCGGGCGATCCACACAGTGGTGACACCCGGGCGTTTCCTCCCGCCTAATCCTACACAGGTACCTCCCGAAGCTGCCATGTCCGGTGAGGACCTGTGTCAGGTGGAAGGTGAGGACGCCGTGGCGCCTCTCTATCCACTCCTCAAAGAGGGGACTTATCGCCGCTATTGTGGCGTGCCCAGCACTGGGTTGCGACAATCGCACTCTCCATGCCGCCATGAGATCTTGCCGGAGCTCTGTCCGCTGTGCCGCGATTTCTCGCGGCAGCGGAGTTACACCCCGGCGCTTCACCTCCTCGCGCCACTCCCAGATGTGCGCGAGGACCTTCGCCTCCAGATCCCATGGCGGTAATCCGGCAAGGAGGCTCGCCGCCTCACGGGAGACCGTGCGGTATCCCCGGGCCAGCCGAATGGCCATGACCCTTTGGGACGCGTTCAACCGGCGTGCTGGCCGCAGCCTAAGGGAACGCGCCCACACCGGTGCCCCGTAAAGGGCCATGGACCGCACGAACCTAGTTCTGGTCTATGACTATCTTCAATATCACATTTATGCTATATCACGTTTTTTAAATCCGAACCATTTTGCTATCATTCGTCATCTTCATGCATCGTTTGAGCTGTTCCTATTTCATCAGACTTCAAACCGTTGGTAGATTTTTTTATTGGATTAGTTATGATCATCGATAAACCTTGATTAATCTTAAAAATCATCAGAAAAACTGAAAATTTCTTCGTTAAGATTAAATAACCAAATTCTTTAGTAGAGTAACTATCGGTTTCTCACAATTCCTCACACAAATTTATATAAAAACGCCATTGCACACTTCCCCATCGGATTCGCTTGACCGCAAAAATGTTGCGGTTTCTACAGACGGACGGACAATCGATAAGTAATAATATCGATAGTGGTGATCTAAACGAGCGGGGAGTAATCGAGTTATTACACTGTAATTATTAACCGACGTTTTACTTTCTTCGTTTAGTTGGGTGAGATAGTGTGGAGGAGGCTCTTTTGTTATTGTTTAAAATTTAACATTCAATTAAGTTTGGGTTTATTCTGATATTGATAAATCATTAATAAGCTTATAGTATTTTTTTACACAAGTCTACTGGCTAGGATATAAGGAAAGCATCTTTTGATTTATATTTTCAATCCCCTCACCACCTTTTTTAATTGCGTTGCTCATTCTTGTTGTAAGCGTCATTTGGAGTAGTTTATTTTTTAAAGTTGTAAAGTTTATGACAAAGTTGTTATTTTTCGGATCTTACATTTCGAAGAGGATCAGCATACTTAGTTCGCTTGAACACTTATAATTTAAAGACCGAGAATATACAAGGATACTGCCAGACTCATAGAATACACCAAGCTTAGAAGAGGATTCCTCAGAAAAAGAATCACGTGACCGAATAAAGAAAACTTTCACCTCAAACTCGGCCGAAGCCGTCTCCTGCGCACCCAAGTATCGCGAGATGTTCGCAGGTGTCGCCACGCTTCATCGCCTACCACGCACGACGGAGCAAGATAAAAGCCTTTCTGTCTATCGCCGACAACATTTTATACCCTATTTGCTGTTTTAATTGACAAAAACTCGCTTACCTCTGTTTTGCCTCCGAAATACTAACTTTTTTGTCTTTAGTATAGATTTTGATTGAATACATTATTAATGAGTCTACTATTTCCTTTTATGTTGCTTCCTTGTCAATATCGTCGCTTTTTGTTATTAATGTTATGTATGGATCTTAATTACGGTTGGGAGATTTATTAGTATTATTATATTTATTCGGTGTACCATAACAAGCAGTAGGAATCGAACACGCGACTGGATATAGAATGCGGATGAGTTTGTGCGTTGAATGAGTCGTCCGATGCACTTAACTTATCAGGGCAACTTTCTCTAGATACTATGAAAATCTTTACCAATATGTGTATTGAAAGATATATTGATTATCAGAAATACAACAGTGACGACTAACTAGACAACTCTTATGTCAAGTACTAATGACACCTCCCTTACGAAAATAACAAATAATAATATATAGTCAACTTTTGTACGAATCGTAAAACACCGATTATTTTTGCATCAATTATCTGCAACTGCCTTTGTCACATTTATAAGAACGGGTTCCGAAAAATATAGATTAATGATTGTGCGCACATTAGGTTTGACAAGCAAATCGATACATTTGTGAATCGATTCGATCATCAATATGAATTATACGGTACGATTGCTGAAATACGCGGTCATGGAAGTAATTTATATACTACTAAAGATGTGTAACATCTGCAAAAGAGTTAACAAATGCTGCTATTTTTTTCCTCAAGGAAATCGGGATGACAAGGCCAAAACTGCGACTGGTTCTAACGCAAAATCAAAATATTGCCTCATAATAAAATTCTCTACATTTTTCCTTATCACAAGTAATATCGAAATGTAAATTATTTTGACCATTCAATGTCAACTTATAATTTATACCACTAATATAATTAAGTACTACTAATAAAACCAACACCATCCGGCCCACCAGCAGCACAATGATAGGCCCTAACCAAAATCCGGAAGCCCAAACAATAATATCGAACGTATTACATTCAAAAAAAGAACTTCACAACGAACTTTCATATTCAAATTTGAAATTTGAACGAACAGAACCGAACAAAAAAAAAACGAACCGAGAGCACCGATCAATTAGAGTAACTCAATACTCTGTCACATTAAAATGACGAGTCGCACTAATGGATTTCCAAATTTGAATTTCAAATACAAATGGGATCGAAAGGATCAGTTAGGCGTCCTCGGGTGATTCCGTATCAGCTTGGACGACCTATTGGTTGTGTGTTCGAAATATGAATCAATCATCTTTGAACATTGTACTCAATATTGGCAGATTGCACAAAGGTTAAATGGTTAGTTATGCATGGAATAGAAATGTTATCCAAGTCGTAATAAGTAAAACGATAATGTTGTTAAATGATCCTGAGAGTACAATGCCATGAAGTATGACTTTAGTTTAAAGGTATATAATCAATCTTAATGCCATAGCTAGACAAAATATGAGCAACAGCTTCAGAAAGGTCGCCTGAAACGGTCGCATTTCATTAAATACTTTGAGACAACTTTGTCTGATTCCAGCGATAGGCTGTTGATGAAGACAACGACGCTTGAAGTCTATATACATCCTTTTAAAAAAGACAACGTTTCTAATTCAAAAATTATACCATCGATGTCCATGATACTCCGACACTTTGTCAGTCTTACTTTAAGCAGCCTCCGTGACGGCCGCGCTTTTTGCGTCGCCTATAATATCTACTTACGTCTATAGACGTAATTGGAGATATTACACGATGGTGATTAATTAATGAGGATGTTTCGACGAAAGCTTAATGCTTGATGCCTGCGACGAGTGGTGGTTTCAGATTGGTTATTGTCTATGCAACCTTTTGTGGTGATATTGTATTGGAAGAAAGAAGGAAAAAAAAAAAAAATATTTAGGACAGACTAAAAGGCACACAATATACATTAATATACAACAGATAACAAAATAAAATAAAAAAATAAATGAAAAGTGTAAAAGTGCAATGCATGCAGTGTATTATATTACTTACTATTTGGTCTAAACGGTGAAATCATATTTTGTAGGTCTAGGAAAAGCTCAAACGATATTGAACTATTGATAATGCTAATCTATCAAATAATTCAATTAAATAATAAATCAGTGATTCCTTCAAAAGAGCCATAACATAATGTGTATCAAGTAAATCTCAATTAAATAGGAAGCAAGTTTATTTCTATACACAATTTCAGAACGCTTCTTGGACCATACTAAGGGCTTGGAACATTACCCAAAATTCTCCGATAAGTTCAAACCAAAGCATGTTTGATTCCAAAGAAGCCTACAATCCCCCAAACTCTCAGACTTTGGTTCCACCAAACCATTAACAACTCCGATAACTATCGTATACTTAACAAGTATATCCTCTCCGCTTGGTTGCGTTAACCAAATCTCTGCAACCAGATAAATCTCTGTATTCGCCACGCGTCAACGAACCATTTGTCACTCACTAATGATTTGGTACCATTTTGAGATGCATGAAACACCCCTTTGAAATGTTTAGGGGAAGGTTGACCAAGGTGGTCGTGTGGAATTTTGGAGAATAGAATGCTTTAGAGCTTTACGTGGGTGTCTTAAAATGATAACACACGAATGGGGGCAAAATGAATTGAAGCTTTCTACCAATTCCATATTATGATACATAGGTAACATAGTGGCTAATGACGAATAGTAGAGAAGTATGGAAGACAAAGAAACGTAACACTAAATTGGAATGGCAAGGCAAGAGAATGATGTTGAAGTAACGTAGGTCAAGACATATCAGAAATAATATCTCGATTGTAGTGGTTCTTATCAAGCCTTAACTGTTTTGATTATATCAGAGGTTTGCAAAGCAATTTCTAAATACTTCACTCAATCTTTGAGATTTCCGAATTAAGGCTATCGTAGTTTATCGTTCGTTGCTTAGAATGGTGGTGATAAAGTGGACAGTATATAAGCAACCTACTGTTTCATACACATATTGCCCTCTTTTTATACACTATGAGTACTACGATCTTAGTCATTTGTGACACCTATGGGAAAAAGCTATATACTAAAGTTATCTGGTTTCAGCCTAAATTAACTGAACTCCCAGAAACTTTAAATTTAAAAAATCCAGGTTCAAAATATCAAATCTAAATTTAAACGCACCGAGAACCGTAGGATTTCATATAAAAAATAATTTAATTCACGTACACTACTATTTAAAGAACGCGTGCGCAAGTCCGCCCACGGACGAACAGACACACAAACCGATCTCGTTACTAACAATGCACCATATATTACGCCGTTTCCGGTGAGATATCACATCTTGCATCTCTTTCGAACTTGGAATGTTTGTATCTTCTATCTCTTTCTACAATCATCGCGAGACATCAAGATCATTAACAGGCGATACTGTGATTTGTATTGTGTGCTTTTTATAACGTATTTCCCCTTTGTGCGTAATTTTTCGATTTGGCGAGTTAATTTTGAATTTACTTGAGTACGTGTACCTTTGGACATCTTGTCATCTGGTGAGGAGTTAGTGGGTGGTTGTTTTTGGATTGACTGAGGTCTATGTGTTTGGGTTCTTCGATTGCACTGTTGCTACAAAGTTTTGAGGGTTCTTATGTAAAGTGATATTTTTGGAAATGGAACAGCGTCTTGTTCCATTTCCGAAGTCAGTTCCCAAAGTATTGAGTTCATAGTTTCAGCTACAGATTTTAAGTAGGTAAGTATGTACTCCTTTTACATTAGAGCCTGTAGTTTGTCGTCCTCTACGATACTAATGTCCGAATTGAGGCCAGATGGTAGGTGTGAACTTATATGAATTAATTTGAAATCCTGACTTATTGCATTACCTAATACAAAGTTTGAATTCTTTATGAAATCCACATTTAATATTAAAATAGCCGAGAGCTATTTTAATATTTCTACAATAACAATAACTAGACTATTTTCAAACAGTTCGATGATACCAACACCAAAGATATCTCTTTGTCTATGATTTCAATAGTCCTCTATTACAACACGATCCATCTTTTATGGATATGTCAAAAATATAAACCCTGTTTTGCATATCAACAGAATTTTTGCCTTGCATTGTTGGTTTGGTTTTTAGAATTTTAGGGTCCCGTAGAAATTTCTTTAAAACTCTTTTTAACACTGGTTAATCTTTGTAGCTGTTTAGAGGATTATGTAACATCGGTCATTTATGAATATTCGTTGCATATGATAATACTATGTTATCCAATACTGCATGGATTTACTGATATTTATAGTACTTACGTAGGTAAGTACCAGCAAAAAAAACAATCTGCCTAGCCTTTTCCCAACTAAGTTGGGGTCGGCTTCCAGTCTAACCGGATGCAGCATAATACCAGTATTTTACATGGAGCGACTGCCTATCTGACCTCCACAACCCAGACACTGGGTATTACGATACCCCTTGATAAGACTGGTTGACAGACTTTCGGGCTTCTGACGACCCGTAACGACTGTCAAAGATCTATAAATTACAGCCGGGACTAACGGCTTAATGTGCTTTCCGAAGCACGGAGGAGTCTCGATATGTAAAGGTGGTCACCCATCCACGGACCAACCCCGGCAAGCGTAGCTTAACCTGATGGATCGACCCGTGTGGCTGTTATTACTTAGCCACGAGCTCCTCCTACGAATACCAGCAATACCTAGGTATACAGATTGTAAATATGAGGTGACCGCTTGCTTAGTTAATTTGTGATAAAAATCATAACATAAATTAACAGCCGGCTAAGGGAGTGCAGTATAAAATTAAATAATGATGAGGAAAATTTGATGAAAATTAAAGAACTTACTAGCTAAAGTACTTACCACTTACTCCCAAGCTGGCGCGTACTTCCTGAAACAAAAATAAAATCTGTTTAGACAACGGAACCCAGTACACAAACTGCACACTACACATATTTTTCTGTCATTATTACAAGGAATCAAAACAGACAGCGGTACAAATAAACTGTCACTAAATATTTTACGCCTATCTTGTACAGATTTCAAAAGCAGAGGTTTTTGTTCAATAGTGATAATAAATAGTGACCTTGTGGAGTCTCCAAGCTTTTTAAAGATTATAAAGCAACAATAATAATTATCGTTTGCATACATAAACTAACACCTTGCTCTTATGGGGGTAGGCAGAACGCTACCTGCTTAGATCCTAACATACTCCTCTTGCTTCGTTTATGATCATTCATCGAGGGTCAATTCTCTTACTTAAATTAAAGAACGTTCACATTTTTTAAGTCTCATCTGCCAAACTTGTCAAAAATGTTGGTAAATTGATGGTTTTTTTGACAGATTGCGAATGAGATGTGAATGTGAACGTGAACGTTCTTAAAGGCTCTTACGTACTGGCGCGAATTGTCGCGCGATGCGACAACGCCGCCGCCGCCGCCGCATTGTTCGCAGTAAAGTTTTCTCAGAAATTGTTTTGTTAAAGTCGCGTCGCGCCTCTATGTGGGAGCCTTAAAAATAAGGGAATTGCCCCGCTGGTCAGATACGCATGCCGGTTACGAGTACTACGTACCTGATTTTTCTGAAAAACATCACCAATAAAGTCACCATATCGCAAACAAACACAATGTAAAACGACGACAGCTGCTAAAGTTTAAACTGTAACCTAATTGCTAGTGAGAAGGTAGATTATAGGTTGTGCAATGTAACTAAGACCATTGTAGCTAGAGGATTACAAAAAAAACAGCACTAATCAATCAAAAATATTTAAAAAACACATAGGTATAGTATTAGGCAGTCTTATTAAATACAGTGTGAATAGGTATCTGAAGTCTAAACTACTAGATTGGATTTACAAAATAATATAGTTAATGAATGCACAGGCTCGGATAAAGCGATGACTGCCCCATCACCTGTGCACTTGAGGATCTTACTACGGCTGATACCGGAGTTCGTGCGGCTGAATTTTGGGCTAAACGTTTTTGAATTTTCACAACAAGTTTCTTATTTGCCATCGATACACTAAGAAGAAAAAATAATCCTATATCTATTCACATACTACAAGAAAGCAGTATACGTAGGAACAATATATGGCAAGAGAGAGAATCGATATGAATTAGAAATTCTTGAACAACAAAAGAGAAAAACAAACAGACTTTATTTCACAAAGCCTCGTACCAAATCTATTATCTGTGCTCTATTTTTTTTATAATAATGGCAAAGGTATCCGATCAAACATCCTCTAACAAAAGCCCCAGTCATTACTAGATTTGAATAATAAAAAAAAGTTTTGAACTAAAGGGGAGAAGCTCAGCCTTGCATAAGTAATTAGAACAATTATTTTTTGATAGATAATAAATTATTTTTGACATCGACTTGTCTGTTGGGGTGTTATGATGTTCGAAAATGGATCGCCATTTTGAATTTGCATTTTTCTGAATACTTATGTGGCCAGTGATCTGTTAACTCAATAGTTAAATATAACCTTTTTCGACGCGTTTTTTTACGTATGACAAGTCGTCATTGGTAACTGTAGCCTGCTGGTAATAATCCATCATTTAAAGTCTTAAGGAGTGGAACTCCCTACCAGAGTAGGTATGTTTCCTCGTAGCTCTAAACTGGGAGTCTTCAAGTCTTAACTGGGTGGATAATTTTTTAAGTTCTAGGCAAGACTGCAAGAGTGCTCCATCTTCAACGGCATCATCCCTTACCATCAGGAGAGATAGTGATCAAATTCTAGCTTATAGTAAGTGTAGAATCCTGTTAATCCCGTATTTAAGCTGATTATATCACTACACTGGCTCATCACCACACCAAGCCTCCCGTGCAGGAACGCTTCACTTTTTAAATATCTCCCGCCATTCGTGGTGAAGTGACAGTTGACATTAGTGACAGTGACCTTACTGCTGACATGCATGATAGTGTTTACATAACTATTAAATAGATACAGTACAGTAAGCGCAATGTCAACAACTTTGAGCTTTAAATCCAAAAGACGATGAAAATTTTCTTTTGTTTTCTTCCAAAATCCTCATCGCGAGCTTTTGGATGACAGAAGCCGACTACTGACTTTATAATCAAGAAAAACTGCAAATAAACTATTCCTCGTTTTTAACACACAATTAAACTTTCATTTTTACCCCATAGAAAGTGAGTTGTCACAAAAACGCCGCACCTTGACGCGACGGCAGGAAATATTTGAATATGTCACCCGATCTACGGTATCGATAAATATCGGATGCGTCGGAATTACATGAGGGGGAGCTTTTTGTAAGTTTGTACTTTCCTTAGTTTATTACACGCATATTCTTGAGGGATGCTCGACTCGAAAGTAAAGCTTTTTCATGAGCAGTGAAATGATGAACTAAGCAGATTCGTGCTTAAATGCAGACTGAATTTTGAATTATAATGTCAAGTTAACGCATCGCTCTGTTTTCGTAGTGTGACAGTTTTTTGGTGAAAATGATAACTAAGTGATAATTAAGTACTGTTACCACATATTTACCTTCTTCAATATTATTACCTAGTTCATGAATGCAGACCAACCGCCATGCATTGATGATACTTTCCCATGTTTTACTAACCCACAATAAAATGTCTGACACACTGTTGATACTTGAGTCTGTACAGTTTTGGAAAGCAAAATCGTCCTACGCTTGCGAACAATTCTTCCGAGTAGTTTATTCATGTCAACAATATTCATACTTAGTTTTTACATCAATACATTTTTAACATCATTAAAACTATAATGAAAAATACTCAAACCTCCTAATATACATTAATTAACATTGGAATGATAAATCAAACACCCTCGCTTAATATTTTTTGTTCAACATCGTCACTTCCTCTACGACAGATGTCATCCATTCATATACAAATCTTTGTATTATTATATTTAGATCAACCCTTTTTAATATCACAATGAAGAAGAAACTGTATCGTATGCCTCCGCCTTGTAGCGTTGGATTGATAAAGAAAAAGTTTATATGACTCATTGAAAAGAGTTTCATGACTTTCATAGGTGTGACTATTTTGTTTATGTTAAATGTTGATGACTGCAAACTTTAGAATTAAGTCTTTTGAATATGGAACAGGCATACCTTCTGTCGATTTCACAACACTTTTTTCCTACGTCTTGAAGTCACGAAAGCTCTGTGCATAAAAAATATCCTTTCCCTCCTTAGTGCATTCTGGTAACCGGTACATAAAATAGTAATTACCTACTAGGCAAATGGATTGGACATCGTTAGGAAACTAGAAAATGTTCTAGTACCAAAAATTCGAGGACATGTGACATCTGTCAATCCACACTGGGCCCGCGAGGTGGATTACGTACGGCCCACTCCCTCTCACAGAGAAGAGGCCTGTGTCCCAGCAGTGGAAACGTGATAGGCTGATTATATTACAGGGATTGGTAGTTGTAGTGGTGATATCGACGATATCATGGAAACGTCGATCCCACAGCCAATTTTCCCGATATACAGGGCGTCCCACGGATATGCCACATGGAGGGAAAGTACCTTGAATATTGTAGATGGATCATTTTACTGAAAGAAGACATTATTTGAATTTTAAAAACAATTTAAACTGCATTCATAGATATTTAAATAACTACATGGTTGAACCGGGAATCGACCCGTTACATGAGAAAAATAATCACCTGTAGCTTTATCATACCGACCGTAAGGCTTCATCATAAGAATTATATTTTGCTAAATAACATAGTGTCACAAATAAAAGAAAGACCATGAATTTTAAAATTTTTAATACAAAATTAATAAATTTATCAAATGCTCAAAATGAGTCCCTTCCTGTTGAATACAAAGTCGCACTCTTTTGATTATTTGATTTGTTGCATACAAAATTACGTATCTCTTTATCATTTTATCATGCACCTAAATTATAATAGGGAAATGATGCGTACTTCTCAAGTGGGTACATTTACTAATAATAGGTACTTATGATAATGTCAGTTGTATGTCCTTACGGCCATGTCAGCTTTTCATTTTTCTGAACAAAATTTCACATCAAATGTTAAAATTCATGGTCTTCCTTTTATTTGTGACACTATGTTATTTAGCAAAAAATTATCCTTATGATGAAGCCTTTCGATCAGTAAGATAAAGCTACAGGGTGATTATTTTTCTCATGTAACGGGTTCGATTCCCGGTTCAACCATGTAACTATTTAAATATCTATGAATGCAGTTTAAATTGTTTTTTAAACTTAAATAATGTCTTCTTTCAGTAAAAAAATAAACGAAAAATTCTTTATTGCCATGAAAACAGGTTACAAAAAAATTTGAGACCCTGGCTCCAGAGCTAGGTTAGAGTACCTGTATTTCAGGAACCAGTATTATGTTCCATCCAGTAAAATTTTCCATCTACAGTATTTAAGGTACTTTCCCTCCATGTGGCATATCCGTGGGACGCCCTGTATATTTCTCTTAATCGTCACGATACCCTGAGAAAGAGACGTCATACACCACATAGCCATCAATCCCCTTGCCAAAATTTCACCAGCATAAATAAGTACCTCAAGCCCTTTATAAAAAGTGAAAGCAGTACAAGCTGTACAAGTGGCAACAGGTCAGTATACGTACAAATGCAGGCGATGTCGCGGGGCGGGTGCAGTTCGTATTGGAGAGAACAGAGCGCCCGCATCATCAAATTTTAATTGTTACAATGACGCCATTACTTATCTAGAGTTAGGTGTGGATGGACGTGGCCAGTTTTGTAAACTGGTTTCTTTTTTATTGCTAGGAAGTAACTTTATTTTCTGAGCTGCTGATGATAAACTGATCAAGCTATACAAAATTACGAGGTGACGAAGACATGACAAACTTACCAACATCAGTTTAGCAAAGCTATCTAGTTTCAGAACAACAAATTGGGTTTGTAAATGTTAGTTTTAAGACTAAATAGTTGGCCTAAATATCAAGGACTATAAGTTGACAAGTGTTTCACTACAGGTCCCATTAAATAAGATATCAGACACACTGAAAACATTTTCAGTTTAATAAAACACCAACAACAACATTTTAGGAGGAATTCTTTTTGATAGTAGTTACTCTAATTTCCAACAAGCAACAAATTAAAGCCATGCATTTTTTTAAATTATTGCCTACCTCTGTCTGCCTCCTAGCTCTATGCCAAACTCATTTCACATGTATCCGTCAATTCGAGGGCAATTTTTTGAAGAATATAATAATGTTGATTAATTAATTATGGTGATTGTGGTAAAACAATGCGTCAGCGGTGAACGACTCCTCATAAAGCATGGGGGCTGAGCAGGGGACTTGTTATGCGGTGTTTTAAGACCATTGACTATTATTGACTATGTTTATTGGTACGATCAGTGGCTATCTACAGCTGTTGGATAGTTTTTTATCAATAACTGTCAAAAAACGGCTGGGTTTGACAGAAAACTGGAACTTTTTGAGTTAGTTTAGCAATTTTCATTGATCATAATCTGCCTAGCCTTTTCCCAACTATGTTGAGGTCGGCTTCCAGTCTAACCGGATGCAGCTGAATACCAGTATTTTACATGGAGCGAATGCCTATCTGACCTCCACAACCCAGTATCTGGGTAATACGATACTCCAATTTTCATTAGCAATTTTCATTGATATGATTATTTATTGAATTGATTATTATTATCATTCTATTGACTAATAATTTTATCGACTGGAGGCTAAACCTACCATTATAGTCATTATTATACTAGTCAGATGATATCTACAATTTATTAATTTAGTTTTTTTTCTTCTGTATATCTATTAGGTAGGTAACTATTTTCAGTATTAAATTGGTTTTAATAGATTCTTTTCTATCTTGTGAATGTGAGAACGATGTAGGCTTAGTAGACTGCAGATTTGTTGAGCATTTTCTATTTTGTTAAGTACCTGGTACTTGTTGAAAGGCCTACACTGTCCTCCCATAGCTATTAATACTGGAATTCAAAAATATTGTAAAAGCCAATTATTAACCGTGGTGTTTCTTGCCGGCTCTTCTCCTTAAGAAACGACTAATTGGAACCTTGCTTCTGACGTTTCACAAGTGCCCATGTAGGTTTATGTGAAATAAAATATTTTGATTTTGATTTTAATAAACAATCTAATGACAACATTCATCTATCATACATAATCCACTACAGTCAACAACCCTAATAAAGAAATGAGGAAGCTTATCCAAAGCTAAAAAATATATAAAAACAGATGACACAAGAACACTCAATGCATACATAGACATACTCCAGAGATATCGAGCTATTGTGAAACACTACAATTTCGGTAAGTATTTTGTCTGACAGTAAATATTGAACTACAAACTCTAACCTACATTGGCGACAAACAAATATGAGCTTTATATCGTTTAAAATAAGGTATAATCCACGTGTAGGGTTATGATTGTAAGCGTGGTACAGAAATATTCAACCCTTACGAAACCGCGATGTGCATTTCGATAATAGGCAACAGGGTAGTGTTGATACAGAGGCGATGGACCGAGAATTTTTGTGATTAAAGATTAATTGATATATTCCAATATTTTGCTTTAGTATTGGTGATAACATGAATAAAATAAGATTCTGTTTTAATTAAGGCATCCCAAAAAGAAAAAAATAATTTCGTTCCAGTCTAAGACACCCAGTAAATAGAGGTAGTTAGGTAGGTATTTCATGCCTGCCAGGGTTGCGGGAAAGTCCGAAAGGGATACCGGGACCTTGGCAACAGGCAACTGAAAGAACACGGGTGGGTTTTAGTCAGTAAAAGTCTGACACGCCCTTCCGCTCCGCCCAGAGCGGGAAAAGTCATTTGATGAATTCTCAAACTAAAAAAAATAAAAAAAAATTAGGTATTTCATCCGAGTCAATTCTCTTAAAAATCATAACATAAACATCACATCTATTTTCCCCGAAGGCTTAGGCATAGGTGTAACCTTATTAAATTTTTTCCACATTCTCATAAAACCATGCTCGACCACTGTATATAAAGGTAGGTACAACATTTGCCATGTATTTAAACACCATCGTAAATTCCAAACACAAAACTCAAATCCTTTTACACCTGTTCATAAAACATTTAATTCCAGCAATCATCACATCACAAGTAACGCCCATCAGATATAAGTCAACACTAACATTTGACCACCTGTGTGGTCTGACCACAGTACACAATGGTCTGACCACAGTACTCAAAACATAACATGTAGCCTCTACATCTGGCACTACTCTGTGACAAAGATGGTGGCTATCAAATATTCAGAGACATGGATTATTGAATTGAGATTCTGTTGTTGATATTGTTTTTAAGTTTAAAGGTAACATTATAATATGTTCTTCTTCTTTGTTGGTGCACTCTTGACAGAGCGGTCGTGGTCATCAAGTTGCAGTGAGATTTCGGACGGCCGTGATTTGCCTCATGATGCCACGTCATCCAATAATATGTTATGACGCATAATATGTTATGTTCGCAATAATATATAGCATATTACTAGACTAGACTAGATAAATTTAAAGTTTCAGCAACATTTTTATGATTTGCACGATTGACACAATCAGTCTGCCTGACCTTTTCCCAACTATGAACAGTATTTTACATGGCGCGACTGCCTATCTGACCTCCACTAGCCAGTAACACGATACCCCTTGTAAGACTGGTTGTCAGACTTTTGGGCTTCTGACTACCCGTAACGACTGTCAAAGATATACGAATGACGGCGGGGACAAACTCTCGATATGTAATGTATGGTCACCCATCCAAAAACTGACGGCGGCATGCGTAGCTTAACCATCGATCGACGGCTGTTATTATTTCAAAAGAGTGGCCAAAAAGACTTCAAATAAAACAAGAAACACAAATCGAAATAATACATATTTATCTTTCGCGGTGACACGAGCTATGAGATAATAGCGATGAGCTGGTGATAAGTTTAACCATTTCGAAGGTATCATAGAAGGTCTTTCTGACTGCCCAAGGTAGGCTACACATACTTGCTCAGCCAATCACTTTTTCGGTCCACATTTCCCATTCAAAATACATTTATGATCGTCATTTACTTTTCAGAAAGGATATAACAGACTAATGCCACTACATAATTATCTTTTCATTTGCAATGGACTTTTAATTAACTAGTTTTTTAAACATTATTGACGTGTAAAGAGTTGTCTAAACCTACTTACAGAAACAAAATCATTTATCGTTAATCTTTTACTTTTTATAAGGTCATGGTAATGACCACCTTTCGCAATCACCAAACACATCTTAATACATGGCCAAATACTTATCCAAAAAATATATTTGGCTAGAAATAACATAAACCGATACAAAAACACAATAATTTAGATCTAACAGCGAGTATTAGCATACGACGATAGACGTCAGTAATAAAGACTTCACGACTCATAAATAATTAATGTAAGAACAGAATTCTTATAACAGAAGACGGTAGCTGCTTTGATGTTGTACTGTGGGGTCAGTGATAAGCTGAAGCGATTTTGTAACTTCAACTCGCTACGCCACACTCCACACACACCCGTTACGTGGTAAGACGCTAGTGGCCGACTAATCCACCGACAATCAATAATTTACGATAGATGATGAACAAAATAGGAGCAGTAACTGAGCTGAGGAGGTCAGATAGTAAGTCACTCCAAAAAAAAAGTGAAGAAAAGACTAAGCAGATGATGATATGACCAAAGAGGAGGTATATTTCTGGACAATCCTGTCTCATAGAAGACATGGAGACATGAGGACTGAATATGTTTACGATGATGATGAGATGATTACCTATGCTATGCAACATGATCCATTCTTTGTTGGAAACTCACTAAGCTAAGTCCATTTTTTGCGTTAAGCGAAAATAGATGATTATAACATCAAGATGTTCTATGAAGTTCACATCTTCCCAACAAGGAATACTTCCATCACTCGCCTGCTTAAATGCAGATGGCACACAGCAGTAACTTAAGAACCAATGTACATATTTCTCTCTGGCTTTGGCGATCGCACATTGATATCCACAGCACCTTCACTTCCCCGAATAAGTACACGAAGGTAGATCACCAATGACGGTAATCTAATCCATGGCGCCTTTCCAACTATGGGATATAAACTGGGAATATCAATTGAAGGAGAAACCCGATTAGATATTTACACCACTTGGTTTATTTAGAACCTAACATAGGTACACACTGCTACACATCAAGCTATACATTTCCAGTATAAGCTGATCTCGCATTGTATAGGGTTTCCGTACAAAGCGAGACCTCGCTTTGTACGAACTTCACAATTTCTAGTATAATCTGACCAGCTTATACTGGAAATTGTGAAAATGAACCAAAGTTTATTCCAAGCAAAAAATAAGTAACAAACATGGTCACACATTGTACTCGTCTCGCTAGTGCCAAGCAATCACTAAACCGTATCAAATATGAATTTACATATTTATAATTATTAGAATCATTAATACATATCACTAAGTTAGATTTGTTCTCGAATGTCATGATTTCATGAAAAAGTCATTCAATGAAACAAATCTGCTCAGAGGTCGTCATTTTGTATGGCATGTCTATATTATAATATCTTGACGCAAGTATATAAAATCAATCTACCTACTCCGACCTCTGGTTATAAGGTAATGCAAGCTAAATAAAGAAAAACAAAAGAACTATAGAAAGATGCGCCACCCGCTAATCTCTCATCCCCCATCCCACACTGTCCACCTATGCGCAGCCAGTAGTGGGTGACTATTGTCACCCAACACGTGGCCGACATTGTCTGGGTAACAAGGGTGACGATGTATCAGAACTGGTTGTCAACTGAGCTGGTTTGGGCAGATTGAATGATCCTTGTATTGTGTGGCAGTGCTTTGTTTAATATTGAGGAAAAAGTTTGTTTCATTATACATTTAATACTATTAAAATCTCGGAAGAGTGACCTAAAACTTGGATGGCTAATAGACTGAACTTCTCAACTAAAAGATTGATTTTTTTTAAACCAGTTAATGTCAGTAAATGCTATCATCCATCATTCATGAATGTAAGTAAGTACTACTATTATGATTTGAACTAAAGTATGGAAGAATAGAGTTCCATAATGTCGAAATTAAATCTTGTCGTATTACGATTTGTCGAAATTCAGTTTGGTAGTCTTCATGAAGTTTCATCCTTCCGGAAATTACATATTTTAACTATATTCTGAGAGTATGAAAAGAACAAGTATAAGAAAAGGGTTTATAGGTACTCTATAAAATAATAGTTGAGAAATAATTAGAAATTAGTATTGACACAAAAAAACAAAAACTTTGCGTAATTAATTAGCTTTTAGTAAATCAACATTTAAATATTAATAACCTCTACAATAACACAAAGTAAAAATTCTGAAATCTTTCTATCAACTCCAAAGAACCCAATCCGGAATTCTGATTACAGAAATATAAAAACAAAAGGACAATTTACACTTCAAAAAACCTCGATTTTCTTTCGCGTTAATTAATTCTATTGAACGAAAAAGTCGAGAAACATTCGTAACCCTTTGAAAGGCGCGTCAGAAAAAATAGGTGCCATTCGGAATTCGGAATTTTCATAAAAAATCGTTCCGAACAAAAAAAATGCTAATAAATCACTTGGAAATTAATAATTAATAAAGCAACACTCGGACGCGACGGGCCGCTAAAATCAAACGTAAATTCTTAGGAGTTATTTGCATAAGAAGGGATTTTTTCCGTTACCGTTTTTTTCTGCTTTTTAGCGTTCACTTTCCGATTTCCGGAGTACGATTAGGGGGGATATGGTTGGGTAAGTTTAAAAAGTTTTGCCAAAGAAAGTTGGTACGTATTTATAAGCGATTTAAAGCTCCGCGTTAGGCTTAAAAATGGATAAGTTGTTGTAATATTTTAGCATGTACGTGAATGAGTCTAGTGGTTACGTTTGTCATACCCTGAGCAGTCTGGCTAAACAATTTACTGGGTAAGTAAGACATGATTCGAATTTCTAGCTCATATCACAGGTAAGGAAAAAAATAACATCAGCTTTTATTTTACAACTAACACAATACCAATATACTGCTCAATTTTTTTGTTGAATTCCCCAATATTTTAAAAAGCCAAAAGAACGTCCACAACAATTCACTTTAACCCTTTCTGGTCGGAGGGTATCGGAGGGATCGGAACAGATGTTTTTAATATCGGAGAGACACCCCTTAGCCACTGTTTACATTCAGCCATTGTAGCTCCGTCTTAACTCCTATATTCAAAGGTTTTGATTGTATAAGCAATGCGTTGGTTTAAGAAATGTTTGTGATGCGTCAGGTAGATCCAGGTGCATTTAGAGATGCTGCCTGTGTTAGCAAATAAGCCCTAGTAATACAGATGAATGGTTAGAGGATATGCAGACAGCTGTGCTGCTAGGGAGTTTGTTGCGCCACTTCTTCTTCCCAGCTAAAGCACTAGAAAGTAGTGAAGGGTGGGCGTTTTGGGGGACTGCCTTATGTAATTTTGACGCTCGAAAAGTGCTGATTCTCAGCCTAGTTTGAATAAATGACTTTTGATTTTGATTTTTAATTGCATGACTATCCTATAGCAGGCATTCAAATGTCGACCTGCAGCTTACTTACATCTCTATAAGAATTTACAGATTTCCGAATTAAACTAGAGCGTAGATATATCTCTAAGATTAATGCATTAAACATCATTATCCATCATTTCAGCCGAGAGACGTCCACTGCTGGACATAGGTACCAAGCACCGCTGCTTCGACTGGTTCTATGCTTCTGACATCCAGCGGATTCCTGCAGCTTTCACCAGGTTATTGGTCCACCCTTTTGGGGGTGTTCCAACGCTACGTCTTCCCGTACGCGGTCGACAAACCAGAACCTTTCGGCCCCATCGGCCATCTGTTCTGCGAGCAATGTGCCCTGCCCACTGCCACTTAATCAAGTAAAGAAGAATTGCCAGTAGTGGACTGCAATGGGAAATATCAACCAAAAGTCAGCAATATCTAGCTACATTGAAAAATATCATAAAGTTAGCAAAGCAAAGATCCAGTTATTACCAAAAGTAAGGTACAATTACGGTTCTGAACGAAATTAAGAAAACTCCATTAATCTAGACTTGCCCAATGACAATAACAATGATGTTCAAATAATACAATTTGCTAACCGACCTGCAATTATATAGAGTGGTGTGTACCATGAGAGGAAGCGGTAGCGACTATTGAAAATCGTAAATTATCATGGGTATGGAAAAAATGCGCTTAAAGTTATCAATGTTAATCTTCTTCTTTTTCTTTTCGTGTGTTCAGTGACAAACCTGGAGTCAGAGCTATAAAGCCGCCCATGGGCCTCTGACTTGGCTACACATGACGTCCAGAAATATCTTTCTGGCATGCCGGTTTCATTATGATGGTTTCCTTCACCGTTTTTAAAACAAGTGATAATTATACAATATGCACATGAATCCGAAAAGTCAGAGATGCGTGCTTGACTAGTGACTTGGCAGTCGGACGGCCACACCGCTAGGCTATCACTGCATCAATCTTGTTAATGGAAATCTATATAATAAAGACAATTGCTTCAACGGTCAGAGATTAACTGCAATACGATTCAACCTCCGGCTGTAGTGTCTGTCTGATCTTCACATAAAGTATGTTCCAAAAGTATCATAATTATGAAAATATAAACAAAAATATCAAAAAACGTACCTACCTATAGATGCCAATTTGTAGTGTCACTTACAAATTGAGTGCTTTGATTTGATTATTTCAATATTAAGTATTCAAATAATCAAATTAAAGCACTCAATTCTAATTTTAGATCATCTTAGAGATGCTTTCGTTTATAACAATTGAGGTTAATTTAATTACCTACCTCAATTTCCGTTAATAATTTTTCAATTACAATTTATAATATTATTCAACCAATAATTGTTGAAAAACGTGGTGGTACATAATAATTCTTTAAAAAAAAATAAGGTCTGAAACAAGTCTGCACAGATTTTCCCGAAACTCCGTGTTTCACTCCATCCACGCTAACCGCTCTATCCGCGCTATTCGTTTCACTCCATCCCCGCTAACCGCTTTAACCGCTCTATCCGCGCTATTCCCCGCTAACCGCTCTATCCGCGCTATTCCCCGCTAACCGCTCTATCCGCGCTATTCCCCGCTAACCGCTCCACCCGCGCTATTCGGATGTCGCCACATTGCTTTCGTGAGCGTCGAGCTATAATAATTGCGTTCGCACGATCGACTCAGGCGCAATTATTTTGTCACAATTTTCATGAATCTTAATTTCTTCTTTTGTTTTCGATGTAATTTTAAACAGATTGAGATGAACAGATTTGTTTATGCGAGGTAGATAATTTTTTAAACAATACTATATAAATTATCTGCTTGAATGAGGAAACCATACCAACATAGCTATTATATAATAGTCGGAAAGCCAATCTGTTGATACCAGTAGGCTAAGATGAGCCATTTAGGTACCTATCCTCACTCATCATCATACTCCTATTCTTATCCATACTTGTTAATGATAAATGATAAATGATTTTTATTTCTGTAAGTAGGTTTGTACAAACACTTTTACACGTCAATCACATTTTTAAAACTAGATGAGGTCGGCGTTTCCTATCTGACTACTCTGAGAAGAAAGGCCGAAACAAACTCAGAGGTCACAGTCTCTTTTAAAGTCCAGACATAATCTTGGTCAGATCATGTGAAGACC
Source organism: Lithophane leautieri (assembly GCA_949152455.1). Classification (NCBI taxonomy): domain Eukaryota; kingdom Metazoa; phylum Arthropoda; class Insecta; order Lepidoptera; family Noctuidae; genus Lithophane; species Lithophane leautieri. The sequence continues at coordinate 14,700,722 of OX424478.1, forward strand.
CTGTAGATTGGTGTCTGAAATGGACTTTTGAGGAAAGAACCACACAGATTGAGTGGACCTGTCTAGTCAGTGCAAGCATTTGTCAATAATCGTGCAGCTCAACTCCAATTTTAAGGAGCTCAACGATTTGACGAACAGTACCAAAGAAAGGACATTTGGTTAGGCCGCATAAATGTTTATTGTCATCACAACTTGTCTTCTTAGGGTTCCGTATCCAAAGGGTAAAACGGGACCCTATTACTAAGACTCCGCTGTCCGTCCGTCTGTCTGTTCGTCTGTCACCAGGCTGTATCTCATGAACCGTAATAGTTAGACTGTTGAAATTTTCACAGATGATTTATTTTTGTTGCCGCTCTAACAAAAAATACTAAAAAACAGAACAAAATAAATATTTAAGGGGGCTCCCATACAACAAACGTGATTTTTTTGCCGTTTTTACAGATATTAGGACGGAACCCTTCGTGCGCGACTCGCACTTGGCCGGTTTTTCCATACTTCTATATAGAAAAAAGAAAGAAAGAAAAATTGTTTATTCTGCACAAACAAAACGCACATAACAAAAAAAATATAGCTAAAAACGCACATACAGAGCAGCCAAAAGCCTTTTATTCAAGCAAAGAAATTTGCCTATTTTGTCTATTGCTCGATGTCCGGGCCAATCACAATACATATCAGTCGTCATCTCGGTAGTCACCCCCTTTCTAGCCAAATTATCATTCACACAGTTCTTTGGTCTTCTCCTACTCTTATAGCCATCCACATTTATACTCAAAACTTTCCTGAAGATATTTTCAAACGCTTACCTTGGATCACACACGGATAGACCATGACCTGAGTTAGGACATAGAACTACTTTTTATCCCGATAGTTCATTCCCATGGGATAATTTGTGACCTTCACGAAGACGATATCACGGGCAAAAACTAATATTCAATAACTTTTAACTCGTGAGGTAAGCAATGCATCGTCAACCCCTTGATGATAGGCGGTGGTACTGAATTACGTTCCATTCCATCAGGTGTCCGTCGGGCCTCTCTAAAAGTAATAGAGTTTGAGTAGGTAATAAAGTAACTGAGTTTAGCTGCACGATTACTGACGAATGCATGCACTGACTGGCCACTCAATCTGTGTGGTTCTTTCCTCAAAAGTCCATTTCAGACACCAATCTACATGGTCTTCACATGATCTGACCAAGATTATGTCTGGACTTTAAAAGAGACTGTGACCTCTGAGTTTGTTACAGCCTTCCTTCTCAGATTAGTCAGACAGGAAACGCCGACCTCATCTAGTTTAAAAAAATATGATTGACGTCGAAAAGAGTTTGTTACAACAAACCTACTTAAAGAAAAAAAAAAACATTTATCATTTAATAAATGTTTCTATACAATGTACTTATTAATAACATAACTACGGAAAATGTTCTTCTCCATTCGTAAAAAGAGTTTCGTAAAAGCTGCCGACCGTAATAATTCACATAAGTAGTAAGTATCAGAAAATATAAATCAATCATTTAATTTTGACGCCTGTTGAGTTATTCAATCACAAAACCAATTTCCTTTTAAAACACATACTCCACACATAATCTAAAAAACACAGCCTTTTCAAAATATATCCAACAAAAATAAAACACTTACTTAATTGTTTTTATTTTTTAACCGACAACTCACATCTTACCTTCTTATCTAAGTAAATTCAGCATCTTTCAGAACCATGGAACTTCTACTAGAAGTTTCATCCATCCCCTCGGTCGCAACGTTCGGAAAATGTAGTGAAAATGAGGAAAAGCGCCGCTCAACGCCATCTAGTGGCGAGGGGAACGCAACTGACTTATTACAATTTTCTTCGTATGGGACTGAGGTGATGACCGAGGAGGATGTTTTAGTTTTATAATCAAAATTGAATTACGTCTATGACAAAAGGCTTCGATTCTAAGTGCCTTTATAAATTAAAATAGTTTTATTTTTCTTTTGAAAAATTCTTTATTTGTGTATGTGATTTACAAAAATTAAGAATCTTACAAAAGTTTTCAATGTTGGTAGTTATAGTTAGATGCAAAATATAAGAAGCTATTAATTAATAATGTAATTAACTTCAACTTTAATTACCGATGTAGGTTTTCTTTATTTATTTTACAACTTGACATTTTCTGTCATCGCCAAAAAGTGAGGTAAAAGCACCAATTATCGGCCCCGTTAAAGATTAATACGCAAACGAAACACGAATGAACCTAGTAACCGAATTTCGGGTGGCGCGAAACAAAAACTGACCTACATCGGCGCCCTACGGAGTTCACCCACCCCTGCCGACGATGAGACGATCACCCTACGCGTCTTGCCCTTACAGTTATGTTCATGCACTTTCGATTATTTCAAGGTGATGTTCGACACCGAATCCCCCTTTCTTATTCTTTTCAACCGCCAATATTGACAATGCAATAAAAATCAACTTCATATATTTTTCATCGCCAGAGATTATCTAAAAAGTGCAGAAAATTTTTGATGTACAGAAGAGAGCATGTATGATAGTACCCAAGGCGTGGAGCTTTGATCAATACATTTTTAACACACAGAAAAAATCAGGTAGGCGTGTTTGTTGTGGTCACAAGTGGAAGCAGTAGAGTAAATGTAAACAAATGAATGGCAACACAAACAGCCGCCGAGCGGTCCAAGAAGCGGGCAGTCGATCGCGCCGCAAAAAAGCGCATCCTATTATCGACTACAACAAAAGGACTTGTGCAGTGATACCTAAGTACACATCTCGATTCATCGTCTCGACTCGATCCGCCGAACCGATCCTATTGGCGCGCCCCACTGTCGCCGCGGGGGAAAGGGACGAGAAGCGTGGAACAGAGCGCGAGTGATAAAGAGGGAGACGGTCATCTTAGCTACCGAGTGGCGTCCCACTGGGCGGGGCCGCGCCAAGGAGTGAGCCTCAGATGCGCGTAGAGTTGGTGGGGCTTCGTCCGAAGGATCGCACTGCAGTCGTGTGTCGCGCCAACGACGCGCGCCCGCCGTCACGCCGCGCTCCGCGATCAGGATCACCTTACGTAATAATAACTAATCGGATCGAAACCGTTTGTCCGATAATCGATTGTGATTGTAAACTGTCGATAATCTCACACTGATTTCTTATTAATTTAATTATTTTTTTCTTCCGTACCGGCTGTTTGTGAACTTGAGTTTTGTGTACACTGTGTCATGTTTTTGTTTTGTTTTCGCTCGGACTTAAGATTATTTTTGGGCGTAGCTGACTGTGTTTCGCTTTTATAATTTAGTAACAATATTGTTACTAGTGCGTGTGATACTGAACAACAATTTTGAAAAACAGTTCTTGTGAATTATTTTGACTTAGAAGTGTTATGTGGACGTACATTGAAAATAATTGTGATTTTACAAGTCTCGTCTGAGAACACCCGTAAGTGTTAGTATATTAAGTGTTTTTGTTTATTTTAATTAGGGGAAGTGTGATTTTTATAGTGACTTCAAACGTTATTCAATTTTTCCAAGTGTCAATAAGATAAAATTCTTATAAGACTGGCAAAGTTGTCTCACTGTCACAACATTGTTTCTAAGTTCCAACAAGATTTAGGCCAATTGGACACCACAATAATTTACGACAAAACGTACAAAACGTTGAAGTAGCCGGTCAAATCCAACTAGCGGAAATAAAAAATATTTTTACCCAGACCTGGCAAAACTTTATGACCATGCACACATTAAATTAAAACTAAAACTCTGAACAATAAATTAGTTCTGAAAACGAATAAAAAATTGCTCAACACATCGTCGAAGAATGCATTTCTCATTAAAAAATAAAAAGTTGGAAATAGAGCACAGAGTGGAGTCGATCGGTAAATCAAATGATCAATTGCAATCGAAAGTTTAATTATCTGTGGCGCGTCGCGACGGTATCTTGCCGGCGAGCGACGATTCGGATGATTCTGTGATTGATTGGACGATTGTTGGTGCTCTCACCTTACAATCTTCTTTCGTAGATTTAGTGGGTTCAAATTGAAGAGGCTTAAGGACTTATATTGTACTCCTGTGTTGAGTAGAGTTGATTTTAATTGAGTGGTCAAGTTGAGAAATGGTTTGTAAAAGCCGGTTTTTGAAGTGCCTAAGTATTGGTTACGTTTTGTGGTTGACAATGATAAAGAAATGAAGATATAAAAAACTTGCTTAATCTATTTTTGTAAAAGCATTTTTTACCAAATAGCCAAAAAATATTTAGTTTCGAAAAAACCTTCCCATAGCATAGAAAAACTAAAATTAATGCGCTATATCAAAATGTATGATTTATTTGAATAAAATAATAAACTTATAGATAATACCTAAATATTTTGATAAAAACTTTGGTCTATTTTATTAACTTACCTATGTGCAATTAGTTTAAATAATATGAATACCTTATTATACGGTAGTTAACTAATGACCGATAAATAAGAAATGGAAACTAAGACGAACTATGTATTATTATTTTTTATAACCTCAAGACACTAAATTAATGTTATTCTCAAACAATGAAAACGATAATTTAAAAAATACACAAAAAATACCCTATTTTATTTTAATTAATAAAAATTATTAAATAAAATAGGGAATGTACAAAATGAAGTAGTAAGTTAAATGATTCTGGCACAGATGGCGTCCGCGGTCGTTGACCCCAGGAGTTTTGCCTACTGGGAATGAAACAGTACAGTTTCCGGCCTTTAATTGCCATATTATTATAATATCGATGTCATAATAATTATCAATACAGGACAAATATATTTTTTGTCAAAAATTATGAGTTGACTTTTTTTATAGAACAAACATTTTTTAACATAAAGTATGTTATTTGGCTTAGAAGTTAAACTATGTACCTATTCCGGTCCGATTACATCGGGAAACATTATGTATGGTGTTAAAATGCAAAAAAACACAATATTCAAATAGCCCTTCGTATAATAAACGAATAATGAATATTGAATAAAGTCCCATACCTACAAGTGTTTTTCCAACTAGATCAATTACAGTTAATACTAATTAGAATGCCAACAAAAACATAATCGATTCTAAACAGTATCGATTAACAGTGAATCGAATAACATGAATACGTGTTATTGTGAGATTTTTCCATTGTTGTCGTGAAATACCTTGTTTTTTTCCGTGTGAGAGAATAATTTTTATTGGATACGTTGCAACGTATTGCGAACAGACTACTAGGTATTTCAATTAGAATAAACAATACATTTCTAAATAACGATTAATTGAAATATTTAAAAAATACAATTTTTTAATTTTCAATTGTTTGATTTTTATTTTTATTTCCGTACATATTTTGATGTCAAAAACTTACATATATTGATAGTTATATACCGATTTTTTTCTGGCTATAATTAAATATGTGTCAATTTATTCAAATTAATTTTGTAATAAAATGTCGAGCTGTTATTATTGAAATATAAAAATAATAATAAGAATTCGTTATCGATGAGATACTATTAATAATAAAAATGATAGGAATTAAATTTGCAAAAGCCGCTGTGACTTAAGTTCTTAATTTTTTTTAGCCACTTGATGGATATATATGTAGATAGAATACTCTTTATTATGTTCCTACACCATAAAAATTACAGACATAAATAATATATTTGTAACGGGTAACAGCATAATACTGATAGGTAACTCAATACTTACCTACTTATGGAGATAACAGATCAGTTAACCGCAGAAGGGAAACGCAACGCACATTTTACGCTTTTAATTAAATCTGCTAATGTATTAAGAAAGCGATAAGTAATTTTAGCTTCAATTTTTAATAAAAAAATCATTAGGCACGTATAATTTTGCCGGTCATGTTAAAAATTGAATTAAGTAAATAACTACTAAATACTAGTCTTAAAATCAGTACTTACCGAGTTAAAATTAATTTTTAATTACCACACTAATTAAGCCGTTAATTATTATGCATTAATCGCACTTCCCCTACACTAGATAATAAGCCCGCCATAGTTTGTATTAGGTACTTTAGGTGTCTGTAATTGTTCTAAGATGTCGACCACCATCATCGTCATTGTTCTGCCCTTATCTTAATTTATTCTGTAACATGTCTTTTTTTCCGTAATCTATTAGTAGTCATCTCGGTAGTCACCCACTTTTTTTTTACACCACCACCTCTTCGCTGTTATCCTCCTACCAAGTAGGTATCTATACATATATTATATATGTATGTATATGTATGTATATATATTAAGATCACCCATGTATCCGAGGCATATGTTCAGCAGTACCTATAACTATTATGTTTACAGGCTAAAATAATGATGTATGATTTAGTTGCAAGTACAGCGTAGCTCGTACAAGATTTATACTGTGTTAATTTAAAATTGAAAATATTGGCATCCGGCGCCATCTAGTTTTAAATACTGACCAAACAATATCTTGTATAAGTATATTAGAAGATTTATTCACAGAAATAGGTACCTAAAAATGATTTCATTTCATCATTACATGTAACTTAATTGCATTTACCTTACCATTACCATTTACATTTTTACCATTTAGGTACCTACATTACATGTAACTTAGTTGTATTTATTTTAAGGCATCGTTAACTAGGGCAAAAAATACAAATTATATGTATCGATACCCATTGCGTTTTCAACTAATCGACATAGCCTACTTTAAATACATAAATATTATAATTTTGAAATGCCAGAACAAAAATTATTCAACAAAACTGAAAAATATTTTGAAAACTAAGAACTGGTCGACGCCTTTTTTATATCCGTTCATGTGTTTTTTATGTCATTATGGAAGCAATAATATACAATCACAACATCAAATTATATTTTTAACTATATAGATATTAAACGTCAAAGGAGTCCGCCATTTTGTTACGGTGTATAATCCTAATAACGTCTATCCTTTGAAATTATTACCGAAGCAAGAAAATATCAATAACATGGCTTGTAAATACAGAATACTTTGTAACAAAATGTAGCATAAACTTTGATCTAAATAACGATGATACTCGAACCATGTGTTGTAATCGTTTGAACACTGTTTCAAACGTTGTGAAGAAATTTATTGATGTAGGGGACATACATACAAACATAATAGATATACTGGTATAATAAGTAACAGTAATTGACCGCAACTTTGTTGGTAAAAAACTTTGAGCATCATTTAGGGGTTGACCTTCGAGAAATCATTTTTAGTGTGAGTACAAGAAAACCCTAAAAAAAAGTATCTTCCATATTTTTCATCTTCAATGACTTACGCTGTGCGGCGTCTGTTAATAGGTCCCTAAAGAAACTTTTTACTCTTTAGATAGGTACAAGAAGATAGGAAGTTCAATATAGATTTGTACAGTATATTTATAAAATAAGATATAATCCTTACATATTATAAAACAAAGTCCTCGGCCGCGTCTGTCTATCGTCCTGTACGCGATAAACTCAAAAACTACTGCACCGATTTTCATGCTGTTTTCACCAATGGATAGAGTGGTTCTCGAGTAAGGTTTTAGTATATAATAACCGACATCCACGCGGGTGAAGTCGCGGGCATTAGCTAGTAGATATATATAAGTAACAAGGGTTTGATACGAAAGAAGATATACAACATCATCTTGTTCATTAATAACACACTGCTGTTGCAAATCCGTTTGTCAGGCCCAAACTCCTGACTCCTGCCTCTCATGTAATTTTCCTGGCTCTGGTCATCAATGGTTTTTTACCAGTACTAATAGGAGTAATCCTAACTATAAATGCGAAAGTGAGTTTAATTATTACGCTTTCACGCAAAATCGGCTGAATGGATTTGGATGAAATTTGGCACATGGGTAGACCATGATCTGGAGAAGAACATAGGCTACTTTTCATCCTGGATCGCAGATAAAGTCGCGGGAAACAGCTAGTTTATATGATGTTAATAGTTGTAATAGTTATGATGATGAACCACATATTACAGTATTCCTCAAAGCTGTTTGTTTATTCTCTCGTATGCGTTTCAGCTGTTTGCTACTGAAGAAACCAAAGCATGCGAACCAATCATCACTGACTTTTAATTTTCCGAACTTATATCAATGTAAAAATATCAATGAATACTACGAATAATGTTTCTATGAACTTAGCTACTTAGCCATATCAATTTTAAGAAATGCCAATCAAATAAGTTCTTAGTACTACTTATTTGCTGATCATAGGTACAGATAGCAAATAACGGGTGCTGCCATACGGCGTGGGACACACTCTGCCGAGGTGCTCCCATATTGTTCGATTTCTGACGTCATTATTAGTGTTACATATACAGGGTGTGACCGATATGTTAATTTGTGAACGAGTATAATACACGAGTATATGTATTAATAGACAAGGAATTGTATTTATTCTGGTGGTTGTTATAGCCGGAAAACAAATTTTATTTACTTATTTAAACACTTTAAATTGCTTTGATTTTAGAACAATAAAAAATAACCTAAGATAGGAAATAAAAAATACGGTAATTAGATAAAATTTTAGATTGAAAAACTAATGAGATAACAAAATTGCTATAATTAAGTAACAAAAAATAAAAAAGTAAGGAAGGTTTTGTCATGTCATTTGGATAGAGGTTCAGTCAATTGATAATCATGATGATAGTTATATTCAATGCATTAGAGTAGAAATTAAAATGAATAATGTGAATAGATTATATGTAATGAGACAGGGGGTGCAACTAGTCATTTATTATGGGAAGAAAATAGATTATAGTGGTTCGCTAATAATTAATACAACTATAATTAGACATCATAAACGTTTAAAGACTGCACAATAGTGCATAATTTGCTTCTTTGATAGTAGCACTGCTTAAAATAGTCAAATGTCAACAATACGTCATAAAATTATTACATTTATAATTAGTTCCTTGTTTCACCACGTGCCAAAACATAATGTAAAATCTGCCTAGTCAGCTGTAGGTCGCCTTGTAGTCTAACCAGATGCAGCTGAATACCAGTATTTTACATGGAGCGACTACCTATCCGACCTCCACAACACAGTTACTGGGTAACCCCTTGGTATGACTGGATGTCAGACTTTTGGGCTTCTGACGACCCGTAACGACTGTCAGAGATCCACAAATGATAGCCGGGATCAACGGCTTAACGTGCTTTCTTGGGCACGGAGGAAGCTCGATGTGTAATCGATGGTCACCCATCCAAGATCGACCGCGGCAAGCGTAACTTAACCTTCGATCGACCTGTGCAACTGTTATCATTTAGCCACGAGCCAAAACATAATGTACCTACCTATTCTCTGTATTTATACCAACTACTCTCAACAGCATCACAACTAAAATAAAAACGTCTCAGTTAATCTGAATGAATTTTTTTAATGTCGGTTCCAAAATTAAAACAAATCGGCCATCAAAACGGCTACAAAAATATCCTCCATCAATTACTTAAAAACACACACGTTTTACAGGAATTTCAAGTAATAAAACTATCAAAATGATCCCCAAGAAATACGTAATCGTTTAAATAAACAAATATTTGAACGTTTCAGTCGGGTTTTGAACGTAAATGCGCAATCAAATACATTTATTAGTAGGTAGGATACGGAGATACGCGGTTATTACGGATTCCGATACGCATTTAAGTAAATATTTATAAGTAGCAGTTGAAATATTATTTCTTTTTAATGTTACCCCGGTTGTTTAAACTGATCAGTGCAGAGATCAGAAAAAATTAAATAATTGTAATCGTTAGGTATGCAATTAAAGCAAAAATCGAGTAAAAACTATTTTTTTATAAGATTTAACAAAAAATATTTTTTTTAATTAGTTGATGAATGAAATCTTTTGCATTGTTCCAACACCCTGTATATACCCAGCGTCCAATATTGTTTACTTTAAGTTTATCTGCAGGACGGTAAACCGAGCCGCCACTCGACTCCTGCGCAGATCGATAAATACAAGAGATCTATAGATCTAACACAGGATGTCTGTGGGAAGAAAGAAGAGATCGACATTTTTATTGTTTTATTTAATCGGCTATTGTTGTGAAGTTATGTAGTCAATAAAATGTTAATTATAGTGTTGAGAAGAATAAGTATTTTAACTGTGTTCAAGATTAAAATTTAGTAGATGAAGATTTATTATTTGCTAGCTTTTGCCCGCGACTTCACCTGCGTGGATGTCAGTAATTATACCACGAGAACGTACTACCGGGATAAAAAGTATCCTATTCCATGTCTACCCATGTGCCAAATTTCATACAAATCCGTTCAGCCGTTTTAGCATGAAAGTGTAACAAACAAACCAACTCACTTTCGCATTTACAATATTAGTTCAAATCAAATCAAATCATTTATTTCTTTGCAAACATGGGTATAGTAGGTACATAGGTGTTTTAATAATAAAGTCCGCCATATTTTACCGTCACGTGGGCATGCAAAGATTTACAATTTTTTTTTTCAATATATTAAAAAATAAAAAATATGTGGCAGACAATAGGAATTTAAAAAAAAAAAATATGTATTTAAATGTATTAAAAATGTCACAGCGGTCACAGCAATAAAAAATTAATAAAATAAAATTACAGAATGTCAAACAGAAACAAAAAGTAAGTAACATTATGTCAATTAGTTATGAAATCATCATTAAGAAAATCGTCAATCGTGTAATAAGTCTTCATAATTAAAAATTCAAATTAGTTAGGATTAGAATTATAGTAGGTACTGTCTCTCGTTGGTCTAGTGTTCGCAAATGCTACTGCTGAGTGTGAGGGCCTGGGTTCGACTCCTGGGTCGGGCAGTATTATTGGGTTTTCCGTCAGGAATTTGTCAGTAGCAGCCCTGAACCTGGATTTGTGCCGGCAATAGGCTCGCTCCCTGTTACATACTTAGTTAAACATAACTGCCGAAATGTGGGAGTAATTTCGTACACCTCTGCCTACCCCTTCGGGGAATGCAGGCGTGATGTTGTGTAGGTACTAAAATTCTTGTTGTTAGTTTCAAAATAAACTTCAATAAGTACGTAGTTACTGCTTGCGTTGAACTCGTTAAACTAATTATCTTGTTATTACCTGAAAAAAGTAAAGGAACTGTTAAAAATATAAAACCTGCCTAGCCTTTTCCCAACTTTGTTAGGGTCGTCTGCCAGTCTAACCAGATCCAACTTTATTCCAGAATTTTACATACAGCGAATGCCTATCTGACCTTTACAACCTAGTAACTGGGTAATACGATACCCCTTGGTAAGACTGGTTGTCAGACTTTCGGGCTTCTAACGACCCGTAACGACTGTCAAAGATCCACGAATGACAGCCGGGACCAACGGCTTAGCGGGCTTTCCGACCCACGGAAGAGTCTTGGTATGTAAAGATGGTCACCCATCCTCGGACCAACCCCGTCAAGCGTAGCTTAACCTGATTAATCGACACGTGCGGCTGCTATTACTTAGCCACGAGCTCCTTCGTATTTTTTTTTTTTAACTTTATACCTATTATTATGTTGATTAAAAAGCAATGCATATCTTACAAATGAAGCTACAGGCTGATGTTATAAAAAACATTTTTTTTTAAATAATAAATTATGGAATGTCAAGTAAAAACGCATAAAAAACAGCCAAGTAAACAAACAACAAATTGTTATTGCAAGTTCTCAATTATTGGAATTATTCTAGTAAAAACAAAGTATCAATAACAGTTATATAAAAAATAAGCTAGTCTTAAGAAAATTAAAATGTTTACGAATTAAAAACTCTTTGATATCACATTTCGCTAATCATCACCTTCTTATCGCGTTGATGTATTGACATATTTTCTCACGGTTGTGATAGGGGAATTTGAACTTTATTGTTTGGAGGTAAGGTGGAGTATCGATTGGATGTTTTGTTTGAGGAAGTAAGTTTGGTGTATGGTGTGAGAGGTAGCGGTTTAAAAATTGATCGGTAGGTAAAAAGATAGGAGCGGCAGCGGTTTTGTAAGAAGTAATATTGGATTGTTTATTACATATTTTTTGACTTTTTAAAAGGGTTTCCGTTACCTACTTATTATGCGGAAAACTGAAAAACATATATATTTTAAAAGCCCTTGGAAACTTGTTTATGGCCCGAGATATAATAAAAAAGCAATTTCTGAACACAAACAATATAAAGCATAGCCACTTAAATAACCGCCGCTGCATTCGTAACCAAATCGCAGTAATAAATAATAAATAAAAAATGTCTCTCCTGGCTCCAGAACTCGTAATTAAAGTCGCTAGATGTCACCAAAGAAGCGTTTAACCGCTACTAATCAACCCGCTCCCGCCCCTGCCTGTGCCTCACACCACGTGGTGTAACATATCACTAACAAACGCAGTCACGGGGCGTATGGATCAATTAATGGTGTATTATTACCGTAACCGTCCCTTGAATGACTATCGACCGTCTCGAAACATACGATACGATGCGAATCAACGGTTTTTGTCAATGGGATGAGGAGATGAGAGGATGCCAGAATGCGTAGAACAGAAGGTATAAGTAAGTGGTAAGCTAGACCGTTGGCGGTGAACCGGAATGTACCATGTACTAGAACCAAAGATTCAAAGACATGTGACATCTACGAACCCGCTCTTGGCCCGCGTGGTAGATTACAGCCCACTCCCTCTCACAGAGACGAGGCCTATGTCCCAGCAGTGGGAACATTATAGGCTGATTATGCTAGGTGGAGAAAAGGGTGTTGCGGCGCAATTTGGGATAGACCTATGTCCAGCAGTAGCCTGCTATACGTTGAGTTGATTGAAGGACAAAAAGACTACTCTACCTATTCTAGAAGATAGCATGGTGTTTGCTGCTTGTCATTGCTTGGTTCTATTGATCAGCTTGGGAGCCTTAGCCTTGCTTGTCGGTCTTCGTAGAAAGGTTGTTGGTCAGACTTTTAGATCTTTTGTAAAGAGTGTTTTAGAATGTCGAAGATCTATTATAACTATCTAAGCTTTTACTCACAAAACAGATGGCCGATAAGGTCGAAAGGTTCTGGAGTGACGACCGAGTACCGGAAGACATAGCGTTGGAAGGCCTCCCACAAGGTGGACCGATGACCTTGTAAAGGCCGCAGGAATCCGCTGGATGCGAGAAGCACAAAACCGGTCGAAGTGGCGGTGAGGCTTATGTCCAGTAGTGGATGTCTTTCTCTGTCACCTTGAAACGGATCTAAAAACTTGATTCGTCTTAAATCTTCGTCTATCAAATCTTCACAACAATATCAAACAAACTCAAGATAAACAAATAATAATCACACCAATAACTTCTTAGTATCAACCCGTTAATAAAACTATTCGAAAAAAAGGACAATATCCATTGATCCCAGACTGGAAACACATGTGGAGGAAGGGAGGGACAACGCTATACGCCAAAGAGGGACAGAGAACAATTTTACTTTTTTTTTTCAGCCATCGGAGGCACCGATTTCGCCACATGTTCGAAGCTTCGATGGTAATAAAATTGGTTAGTTGGGCTTTGTACAAATAAAGGATTGAAGTAACATCGGTTTTGGATGGACTCTGAAATGACCGTGATGAAGTTTGGGCGACAATTTTTATACCAATATTTTTGTAACCTTCAGTGTGCCATCAATTGGGGATATTTGCGAGTTTTTGGGCAGGAATTTCTGCTTTTTTACAGAAACCAATACGAATTGCTCTCTTGGTCGCAACGGCCAGCTAGCCGCAGACCGGGCCATGGATCACAGACCACGACTAGCCAGAGTTGTGGCCATCTTATGCGCAAGATCCCTTAATGTCTTGACAGTTCCCACTGTCGTTTTTTACGACATGCATTATTGGCTGCCCATTTCGCAGTTGTAAGTGTCATCAATAATTCAATCTTCGCTAAAACTACATGTAACCCTCCCACGGCAGATAAAATCATAGGATCTAAATCAATATCTTTAGACACTACAATAACTCACCGTCAAAAATAACCTAATTATTTAACCGCGCCTTATGACAACTACAATGTAACCACGGTTAAAATAACTTGCCATTCTAATATGAACAACTAACGACTATCATTAAGTTAGTCATAATAATAGTTGTGCAATTCTCAGTGACCTGCCAATACTCAATAGTCTTGATCCTTTGCCAGATGACAAAATGTCAGGCAGAAATATTAAATATGATTATGATAGACATAACAGTTATTGATGAGAAGGTAAAGAGAGTAACACAGTATAATGATGACAAAGATCTGTATGTGTGTCTGCTTCTAATTGTATTGGATCTGGTTCAAAATTACTGTGGATTACGGTATAGGTTTTCCTTCTGGGGTTAGGATTTAATAGGAAGACTTGACACTAGTATATATCGGCTATTAGCCGGGTCCTCACCGGATGATCCAGTGCGCTCCGAGTGCGCTGTCAATTTTTTGACAATGCTCAAAGGCGTTAGCTTCAGTGCGCTAGTCGGACGGTTGTGTGTGGATCGGGCAATCAGGCAATATGGATAATGCCACAATGTTCAAGTGCACTTAATCTAGCTAAAACATGGATCGGCACTGTAGCGCGCGCCAGGTTTTCTAAACGGATCGTGCGAAAGAATCTTCGATCCACGATCGGCTTTCCATGATCGTGGAGCGCCGACCCAAATCAGCTAATAAGTATTAACTGATAGATAGCTATTACCCAAACCTTTGAAGACTATGCTGCGAGATAGCGAAAAACAGAAATGCTTTAACCAAAATCAGACATTAAACTTATTGTAAATAAAACAAACAAAGCTAAAAACCAGTCAAACAGCAGAAGAATCTCTTTGAACTACTTAGCTAACAACAGCATCCAATCATAAATTGATTCAGTATCAATCTCATCTATTAAAGCGTACATCCCTAAATCAGGCCTAAATATATCCCCTTCAGTCACCTGTTCTTCATTACATCATGTACTATCATCTTGTGTGTCTGTATGTCTGTCTATGTGTATGTATGGTACGCAGTCAGTTTGTCATTGTCGCGCGACTAGCCAGCATTGTCGATATTAATGTCATTGGAGTTATGAAGACTATCTGCATAGATTATGTGAGGAGGATTTGATTGGTTGGGTGTGTGATTAGAAGTAGCCTGGTGATTTGAGTATTAAGAAATGGTCGTTAAGATTGGTGCTAGTGCATCGTTGGTGGTCAGTATACTTTCTAAATCATCTTGATTGTAGCCTTGTATTCATTTTTATCGTCATTACGAAAATTCCAGATCTTTGCTAATCACACACTACACTATGGATTATATGTACAGGTGCTTCTCTTATCCAGTTTTTGTCAATGTTATTCCTTTATTCACTGTTTAAAAGGAATAATCATGTTTATGAGCGTTCTGTTCTAATTCTATGTGTCTTTCCATTCCTTAGAAAAAAAATCATTTCACCATTTTAATATTGTTTAAAAGACTTGTACCATCAATATCTTTCTCCCATGATCCCCATCTCATTGATGTAGCCCGTAATACACAAAATCGACAGCTCTCCCGAAATACACCGTCTCACGCGAGGGTGTAATGACATAGTCTCGAATCTATGGGGTGGACACACCATGGGAAAACAGTGGGATAGTTCCTCTATGGGAGGTTACTGAAGTATCTTTAGGATTAAATAGTTCTACTGCGATGCAAGGAAACGTTTCATATAGAAACTCATATTCGTTAAGATCATTTCCAACCAAGCACATAAGTCCTGTGATAGGCCGAGTCAATTTAATTTATGAATTTCTTCTGCAGCTCGTTTTCTAGTATAAATCGTAGTGTGACTACTTTCTATACTTACTTACATAGATGTCCTTATGACCTGTAACTGGTTAATATGCAAATTACCAATTAGTGCTTAAGTAACTTTAAAATAAATTACAATTTGCATAAGAACGATATTTAACATTAATATTGTTGAGTGAAAGTTGATTGGGATCCAGTTCTACTCAGTAGAATGCGATAGACCGAGCTGATCATCAATTGAAGTTCTAATTACAAAAAGGGTCTTCCAGCAACTAAAACGATGAATGTTCTTAGATGATCATTGTGTTTAGAAAGAAAAGAAAACTAAAGAAAGAAAATATGTTTATTTGCGGTAAACATGACGCAAAAACTAAAGAAAGAAAATATGTTTATTTGCGGTAAACATGACAAGAATATAAACGCAAAAAAGAACAACTTGGGGAAAAAGAAAAGAAAACTAAAGAAAGAAAATATGTTTATTTGCGGTAAAGAAAAGAAAACTAAAGAAAGAAAATATGTTTATTTGCGGTAAACATGACAAGAATATAAACGCAAAAAAGAACAACTTGGGGAAAAATATGCCTCACATGGAAAACGGCTATCAGACAGAGTAGACCCACGGCCCACGACCGACCGGATTAGAGATTTATGGGGTAAAAAGAAGAGAAACAGCAAGTTTTTAAGACCATATTCATATATTAGGACAAGACAACCTATAGGTGAACAAACTGCTAGAAGTATATCCCTGCCTACAATGAACTCTCAAACGTTCATACTATCTTTAGCATGAACGTTGATGATGATGTGAACTCTGGTTTTCATCATCACCATCATTTGTCTAGCCTTTTCCCAACTATGTTGCGGTCTTACCAGATGCAGCTGAATACCAGTATTTTACATGGAGCGACTGCATATCTGACCTCCACAACCCAGTTACTGGGTAACACGATACCTCTTCGTAAGACTGGTGCTACAGAGTTCACAGTCACCCTACAATATAGGGTAACAAAAAACAGTAGTACAATATTACATATTCGGATGTCATTTTTTGCCTCCTCATCTATAGAGGATAGCGTGAAGTTATGTGAGGTGCGTGTATAGATAATTGAACATCTATTATCTCAGTCAATCGTGTGTTGTGCACATCTATTGGGAGGAAGTCGATCTGGTCTACCATGACTAGACTTGAGACATATGTCACAGAATCTCATAAATAAATTGAGAATTATTATGCCACTTGCGAATATTTTGATGAAAAATAATATGAATCGCATTCATTTTAGGCATTTTATACTCAGGTTGCTAGCTTCAAAGGGATTTCGGTTAAAACTATTATTGTTCCTCTGCTGGTCATGGATAGAATCAACCATAGTGATTGTGTTTCTGTGTCATCTCTGGTTACATCATTAAGTTATCCCCTCGTGTGTTTTTTTCTAATAAAAAAAGGTTTAGTATTGTATCTGGGGGCCTAAAAAGTGGCCACATTAGCAATTTCTCTAAATGCAATTCATTTCCTGAATTCCTAGATATCATTAGCAATTCCTCTAATCTGACATAAAAGCAATTCATAATTTGTGAACCATTTTACGAATCTCCATAGAAAACTGTCAAACAGATGAATTATTTCGTAATATGAATTGTACTCAGATCATAAATATGAACTGTCAGTTTGACATTTTACGATGATTCATAATATTTTCCTATTATGATTCTGCCAGTGGCCGTTTTTAAGCCCCCGGATACCTAACTTACAAAGTGATCGTCCTTTATCATTTCAGCAAACTAGTTTTACTATACTGAGATCATCTATTTTTAACTCTTCGTCAATCACACGCTAAATCATACTAAGTATTACTAAAGACCCCCTTCTCCATTTTTTTCCCATCCTCATGTCATTGAAGGTTCATTAACACATGAGCATATTTTGTTTTAGTCATAAACTAATTTTTTATAGCCATCTCCCCTTCGATTGAGTTTTTAAGCACACTATTATGTCAACTCACACCACGTTAAATCCCAAATGAATTTTAAATTAACCAATAACTGAGCCCAAGTGTATATTTAGTATTTTAATTATTTAACTTTTTTGATAATTATGAGAAGTGTATTTTATTTCTGTGGGGCAACATTGTAACACTCAAAGTGGCCAGTGTTGCTACTAATATAAAAGTTAAGTGAAAAAAAAAACGTTTTTTATAAAAGTTTGTACTTTTTTTTCAAGAACGTGGTTAAGCTAAATATTTCACCCTGTATAAAGCTTAGTGAGGGGAAAAGTTTAGCACTGAAAAACCATCCAGATAATCCTGTGTTTTCAATCGCAGCTCTAACAATAATGACAGCTAAGAACAATGCAATAAGTGTTGATCAAAAAGCTAGTCCAAAACTGTCTCGAATTCTCAAGCCCTAATTCTGTAGGTCATAGTTACCATCGCTTAGATAACGCGCGATCGATCATAATCAACGCTTGAGCGACGGCATAAGTAATGCGATAGTTGCTCGCGAGTCGCGTGTGACCGCTATTGGTGCAGTCGGGGAGACAAGTGCAATTATACAAGAAAAAAAAATATAGAAAAAAAATACTTGTTTTTTTGTCTAATTGATAGTGTTGCGTCTGGCTAGGAGTGAATAAAAAAAATATTTAAAAATAATATAATGACTAATTTTTTTTCCTTCAAAATTCCAACCTATTGTCTAATTTCTAGCCGCTATAATAGATCTCCCGAATGAATTATGTTAAGCAGTACACTGCAATGTTCCAACCACAGTTGTTTGACATGCTTCAATGTCGACTTGGAAGGATTTATTGTACTAAATAGATTTGCAAAGCAGAAGTTTGCAAACCAATAAATTGTAGCCACTATGCAGATTTTAGCATTGTCTACTAGGTTTTAACTTGGGATTACAGCTTTTTAGGGTTCCGTCCCCAAACGGTGCCAACGGAACCCTATTGGTCAGGCTCCACTGTCTGTCCATCGATCACAGGGCTGTATCTTTTGAATCGTAATAAAGGTTGATTCGTGAAATTTTCAGTGTGGACTGCTATGGTCGCTATAAAAATAATAACAAAAATAAAATAAAGTTAAAAATTAAAGGGTGTCCCCTTTAAAATACAAGAAACGTGTTATTTCGGGTTTTTTTTTAAGTATTTAAAAGAAATGTGGTGTTAAATATAGTACGGAACCCTTTGTGCGACTCCGAATCGCACTCGGACGCTTTTTTTTTAATATATAACTTTAAAGTTACCGAAAGTAAAAAGTTCTATGTTCGCGATTTAACTGCGGCCATATTAAATTTTAACACTCTCGCCTACCAGTAGTCGTTTTGCATACAAATGTGTTCATAAACAGCCATTGGAAATGCAATAATGCACTGAACATTACTCATATTTAATTAATTACCTGTTCAAATACGCGATACTTTTTGTAATTAATATTTCTTGATGACAGCTTCTTGCTACATAGACACGTAACATTATAGATTTTTTATTTATGGCGGTACGTTGAATTACAATATTCTGTTAAGGCACCAATAATTTGTGGTGAACTACTATGGATATTAAGCCTTTCTTATTTGTATGAAAATAATATTTTACACTGTATCATTATTTACATATTTTTTTATTAATGGTACTACTACTGGGCAGCTTTTAATTCGCTTACGTTGTATTTGGTTACCGAAACTGACCCAAACGAGCTCGATAGAATTCAGTTCGTTAGAGTCAAATCCAAAACTTTTCTTTACAGTGTGTATCTCAGAGGTGTGGTCATATTTAAGGGTGTGGTACAGACCAAAATGAACAACTTACTCAAATAATCGGAAAAAAAAAATCTGCTGTCGTATACTTTTGGGTCGAGTAACGTACGTAGGTATCGAACTTTTGTATGAAACAGTTGATAAGTTTAACGCGATTATAATGTTGTACCGACGGAGAAGTTTAATGGTCTGAACCACACCTTTAAATAATGACCACACCTCTCTGATACACACTGTTAGTAAAATAAAGTAAAATATTTAAATAAATTCTAACAAAAAAAAAAAATTAAATTATTTTTTTGCCACTTGTTCACGGAACGATACATTTTTTGTACTTGACTCATTCATGACAGTGCTATTTTTTCTCGTCCATTCAACAAGCCCCAGTAATGGTTGCTAATTATTAATTCCGATAGATGACACCTATTAGTGCATGTCGTCCGTTTTTCCCGTAACGTTCTCCTATACGATTTGATTTGATTTGATTTTGGATTTGAGGTTATAAAAAAAAAAGTTTTAAAAGAGTAGCTAACTTTTTTTAATTGTCCTCTCGAAATGGTTATCTCTTGCCGCATAAAACCTTTTTCAAAGATTTTACAGTCTATGGTTTATGCTGCTACAATTTTTGTTATCGTTTATGGTCGTTAAAATATCAAAATACGACTTTATACTGTTGAAGTAAATAAACAAGTCATTTAAATTGTTAGAACACACCTTGACATTACACACTGCTCCTTTTGACCTATAAAAAGTAACCATAACATCAAAACCTTCGACATATTACGATCACACACAAGACCTTTCCGAAATGACACACAATATTTATACTAGTATACAATTTTAATAAAGAAAACTATGACAATAACAAAATTGTGGTCAAAAAAAAGAAATTCACTGCCGCACCTGCCTGTGATAAACACACACGCGACTCGATACAATTGTATCGATAATCGACCATTTAATAATCGAATGGCGCGTCACTATCGTGATAGTGGGACGTTAAAAAGTGATGTACCTTATCGCAAGTGAAATTGAAATTGATCATTTCGTAGAACTAATGTTTATTGGAGTGATAACCGTTATTTGTCGTACGGTCAAGTAATTGGTTTAAAATATATTTTTTTAGTCGATGATGTTCACGTTTCAGTGTTAGGGCGCCGTTTTATGTCTGTTTATAATAGACGTAAATTAATATTTTTAATGAGCGTATTGATTAGCATTATGAGGTTAAGAAAGGTTTGAGTAGCTAAGTATAAATAAACACGAAGATGTCATTAAATGTGACTAACATGAGACTTTGATACTACAGTAATTACAGGTAGTAGACACATACTGTTCACAGCATATTCACTTCACTAAAAACTATCACAGACACAGCTCACTGCACTGCACTGAATCGAACATAAAATCCTAAAAAACGTAACTCTATTCAATAAAAGAACACTCGTTTTAAACCAATACGACAAAAGGGCACTTAGCACACGTTCGAAAACCGCTCCGCTCGAAAAAGAGAAAACAAAAACGCATCAATCAAAGAACAGAAATGAAATAATCGAATTTCAGAACGTCGAGCGTAGTTCAAAGAGCACAAGCGAAGACCGCAACAGATTTATACAAAAAGCAAAATAAAAAAACTAAAATGGCCGAACATGACTAATATCTGGTACAAAGTTCGGTGTCGATATGAACAAAAGGAAACGGAAGGGGAAGGTATTTAGAAATAGAACGTTCAGAGAGCACTGGGAATCGATTCTTTTTGAAATTCGAAGTCGTATTGCTGGATTTGATTGTTTGGTCTAGCTTTTTTTATGGAATGTCAACCGTTTTATTACAATCTCATTTCGATTGCGTTTTAGCGACTTTCGAAAAAGTTTTTAATATGATTGATCTCTTTGATCTATGGTTCATATTTTCCTACTCATTATCTAGTTGGAGTCGGCTTCCAGTCTATTACTGGGTAATACGGTACCCCTTGGTAAGGCTGATGGTCAGACTTTCGGGCTTCCGGCGAAACGTAAATGCCTGCTATCACTCTAAAAAAAAATGATACAACAAAGCTACTGGAATTTAACCCTCACTTGTTTTCTTCTAAACCTTTGCATGTGAATAAATAATTAGGTTAGAAAGTTAGTGAAAAAAACGCCGAACTAAAAGGCATCGATTGAATGGTACTAGCGAACTTTTCCGTCACGAACCCAACGATTTCGATGCACGATAGATTTTACTACAGCCAGGTTCACTATCGACTGTTCGCGCGCCAAAATTTAATGTACATCCCAAAAACTGAAAAACACGCAATTATATACCTTATTCACTGAAAATAAAGAACATTCAGGTATTTTGAGGAATGACTTATGTGTATTGTATTAGATTTCTTCGATGTATTTTAGAATTTGAGGGTATTTTTTATTTACAACCGTGATAAAAATGTTTGCGGCCGTGTATTCGTTCGTTTTTGTTGAGTAGTCTTTGAATAGTCGTAAAATAGTTTTTAATGGTTTACTAAATCATTATAATGATGCGCCTAAGGTTTGGTATGAAGGAAGAAAGTATTATAGGAGCGATTTCTTTAATAGATATTAAAACCTTTTATGTTAGTGGTTTATCATTGAGACAGTTCACTTTCCGTGTTTCCTGGCTATCGTAAAATTTAAAAAATGCCTCGCTCTTTATAAATCTTTCCAAAACAATTAATTGTCTATTAAAAAAGTAATTTGGTAGATACTAACAATTTGTCATTTATTTTTTTATTTGTAAGGAACATCAATTTCCTGTGTTCATTTCTAGAGGAGAGACCCCCTTTACGTTTAGTCCCAATTTATTACAAAACAAGCACAGCACTAGTCAACGATTCCTTCAACAGTTTTCAATTACCCGCCAATTTTGAACGAACAAGTACACGACACAAACCACTTAGTGACACGACAAATTTACAATTCTAATTCACAGTTAATTTATATTATATTCCAACGTAGACATATTTTAAGATTTTGTCGAAAAATAAAGTTGTTAGAGGCCATTGGAGTGGGGGACGCAGCGAACGGGCGACCAACACGCGACCAAAGATTACTATCGATGACAAACTTAACCAAGTTACCAATATCTATTAAATAATCAGAAATTCTCACAAAGTAATCCTTATACCTTTGCCTTTAAGCTCTGGGGGGAACAAAATCAGCTGACAAAAGGCAAACACCGAATGTTGAAGTTCGATTTTTTAAATTGAGGTTTCAATTTTTTTTGCCGGCTTTGTTAATTAATTCAAAGGGCCAATTTCTTTTTTTTATTAAGATGGCTGTAGAATTCGACGCTTGCTTCCGTTTTTATGATAGTTTCTAGGAAAAATTATAGCATCGAGTAACAATTTTTTACTGCCAATTAAAAATAACATATTCCATCTATTAACATTTAGTGTAAAAGTGTCAGTGTCTTTTAAAGTGACATTTGATTGTCAAAATCATGTCATTACACTAGCCGTCAAACTTATTTTTAGAAAAAAATGTAATGGCGATTTTTGTATACTTTTGCTGTCGTAAGCCAGTTTATATTAATTTGTTTTGTGTAATATGTAACACAAATTTAACAATACGTGGGGTAAAGCGTTACTAATAACGACTGCAGCTTATCTGTAACATCTGACCTCCCTCGCTAATGAATATTAACTAATACGAACTGCTGCAAACTGGATGGTTACAGCTATATATTTTGTCAGACTCGGTGACTCACTTTAAAATAGGGAAAATTAGTTTAATAATTTTTTTTGTTTAGTTTCCTGCAGTTTTAAATCTCATTTTTTAAAGTGGCTTTTGAACCTTTAAAAAGTACTCCTACGTGGACATGATCTAAAATTCAAAAAACTGTTTTTGACAGCTCTATCTAACGTTCACATTACTTGGGAGTCCATAATCCATGGCCATACGAATTGACATCTCCCTGCAAAATAACTCCTTCAACTGATATCAGTGACATCATTGCCTCAGCTTCCCATAGCAGAGGCACAGACATCTAATCACACAGCCTATAGTGTTGTCGCATTTAGTTTCAACTAATTAACATCAGCAATCGATTCGTACAATCGCCTAATCGATTCAACGCGTGTAGAGTTCGTGCGGGCGTGTAATCCTGTTTGCATATCGGGTAGCACGAAAGTCCCGCACTTATCATGTTTATTGATTGACACGGCAGTAATTCAACGTACCAACCCCACCGGCCAACTTGCGGGATGCCGTGCAATTTGGGAGTTGGTGGCGGGAAGAAAAAAAAAATCAAATAGGTACACAATTGAAATGAACGAAAAACAATTTTTTATTAATTATTATTATAATTAAATTAATCTAAAAAATCAGAACCGCCTACCCTCCTGAAGGTAACGGTAAGTCTTACCTATTTAGATGTTTAGTATCTAGGTAAGGTAGGTAATCTAGGCCCACAAGTTCAATTTTAAATTATTTTAACTTTATTATTCCCAAACCAATAAGTAATCAAAATTCAATAAATCCTCCTAAAGAAATTCTCAGTAACCAGAAAAAAAAACTAGGTACATGTCGCCACAGTCTATGCCTTGGGCCGTTCTCATAAATTCACAGGTAGCAGTTTACGGCTCTTTGTTTGGGTGGCGATAAGTTTTTACATGTTTTATTATACAATTTAGTATTTAGTATAACATGAACTAAATAAAGAAACTAACGACTTCGTGTAAGGAGGTAAACATAGTTTTCCCGCTAAAATAACGACTTTATTTGAATATGGAATGCATTTCCAGGATGGCTTGCTTGTTGTTGGTGTTCAATATTCGAATGTTGCCTTCAACTTTCAAATATTCATACGTAGAATATAATGTTCTTGATGGCCAGTATTTTTGGCAATTCGATAAGGAATAGGTCATACAATACTGTGGTCGCAAAAGTAACATGTTTAATTTAGACTTAGTTTCACAATGGTGGCGACAAGTTGCTAGACTGTCGCCTACGCACTTTAACCTATTTTCCTGTTCTGACAATTATAACTTAAGTAGAATTGCAAACAGTTAATACAAGCTATAATTATCGTTAAAACTAGACCGCCATAGAAGTAATCTTTGTCCTTTGACCAATATTAACGACTTACGTCATCGGCAAACCCACTCCCATTTTTCACACTTTTCCTTTGTATTTCACAATCGTCTACCTCCCGATTGTTCTTTTCGATCCACGAACCTGTCAATTTACTTTTTCGTAAGCTATCGCTTTGATCAAACTTCGCAACCAAATTAGTTTCGACACGAAAACCGAGTGGCCGATTGTCTACAGACAATAGAATCGATGTAAAACCTTCCCCTTTCAATCGCCTTTTTCTGTTTCAGGCTGAACAGCGCAACAATAAGAAAGTAGAAGAAAAAACATTTGACACGCGAGGCAAAGGAAAGAACAATCGATTTGTTTGAGTCAAGAATCGATGGTGAAGCTCTAATTTTTGAAAAAAGAATGTGTGGTGGTGCTCTGGTGATGTTCAAATGTCTCGCGCGATGTTGAGGTGGTCAGTATGAGCCGTGCGTGAGACTTGGACGGATGCACCCCACGGGCGCGGCAAGCCTGCCCGCCGCACCAGAGGCGGAGGTGCAAGCTATGCACTCGATGGACTGGCTCTTCAAGAAAGAGAGAATATATCTACTCGCGCAGTTCTGGCAACAGGTAAGATAAACATTAAGAAGCTTCCATAAACATAAAAAAGGATAATAGTAAATCATCTAAAAAAACACAGTTACAAGAAAAACAAGAAATAATTACTTAACTACCAATCAAAACACACACTCACGCACACACAACTACGAACAAAACAACACCTTTTCAAATTACGAACATAATTACCTAACCCTACAAATGCGACACGGGGTCTTCATACCCCAACCCCGGACTATTCGAAACAATTGAATACCGATAGTTATTAGACAATGTAGCAACAAAATCAATTAATAGTTGAACATTAGAGGCACAATTAACCTGCAGAACCCACAGGTCGGGCCGACCATCGAGACGTGATTATTGTATTGTCTCGTATGGTAATTGTGATTGGTGTATTAGCAATTTCTGTGTAGACGTTGAGGTTAGTGTACCTTGTAGATAGAGGGTTATTCTAAAAGGATAAAGCATAAAGGAAAGAAGCATGTCTTTAAAAAAGATGTAAGTACATTTTGGAGAAGAAGTGACATAAATCTGAAAGTTCCCATGATTCGCATAAATTGATGTCTGCCAAATAATTAAGTTCCTAATTTATAAAAATAAGTATTTTTTAACAGCGTTTCGTTGTTCAAGAACTATTTCCTCCACGTTTCAGAAGACATTTTATAAAAAATCTTCAAAAAAAAAAACATTTGAACCCCTAAAGCTGCATCAAATAAAAAATTATAACAAAACAATACAATAGTTCCAAGTATTCTGATCCGATCTATTGCGATATTTAGATCTATATCGTCAATAGTAAGGTCGCAGGATGTTACGCCACAAAGGAAACACGTTGATGAGTCCAAATCGTTACGTAGGAATTGCTATAAAAAGTATATATAGAATGATTAATAGTCTGTAATGGCCAGTAATTATAGGTTATGTGAATGTGCTATTTAGTTATGAATTTTAAAGATTTTATGCTCATAGGAATCGTTTAATAAGTTTAGCAATCTAAAATCTTAAGACCTATGTCATCTTTTGAGGGTTAACTTAAAACGCGACACTATTTCCCTACATTCCATTTTCAAATAAAAAAAATCGTATCTAAATCCAAACAGAAATATCCTATAAATCTTCAAGTGAATATCATAGATAATGTGTTCTGATCTGTGACACGACATTGGCTATGTCAAACGCCATTCAATTATTACACGTCGCATTATCGTCTAATGTGTGTAATATTGAATAATAACATCGATCCTGAATGGGAGACACGTATAAATTAACATGTAAAATGGCGGCGATAGGGTCAAAATGGCTTCTTGAAGAATGCTAAATGATTTGCTGGGTGGGTATTTTATGATTAGTAATTAGTCGTTGGTTGGTAGATTTAATTTAAGACCTTTAAGTAACTTGTAGTTAAATAAGTAACCCAAAACTTAAGTGAAACTATGTTAAATATAAGTATCAATCTCTCTTTTATTTACAATAGACGGTGATAAGAATTAATTTTTCAATTGACAAGTATAAGAAACTTATAGAATTCAAAACTAAAAAGAAAATTAAATTCCACATTCAAACGTGATCGAAACTTTCATTCAAACTTTCTTTTTTCAATTAAAATTAAAACCAGCCAGTACTCGATTGAAATCCAGACCAATAAAAACAATACAAGTTCAATTTCGAATCCCTATTCTAGATTCCGATACGCCATTAAACGACAAATTACGAACAATAGTATCATATAAACTGCTATGCGAAATAAATATTCATTCGCGTTCAAGGAACGGCTACCGATTCGTCCCACTGATACTGAACACATTTGAATGCTGCCTTCCGATACTATTGTTAGTATACTAAGCCTTAACATTGATTAAAAAGCATATTTACATACAAAATTTGCATACTCCGTGCCTCGAATTGCACTTATCGATTAGAACGTTGCAAGGACGTTTTGTTTTAATTTCATAGTTAATTTTATGATGTTTCTCTACTATTTTGCATATAAATATGCATTTTAAAGCTGTGTTCGCGTGTTTGTGTAATATGTCACTATATATTGCGGGACTTCGGACTTCATTAATATGGATTTTGTGGACTTGGAGGAATTACAAGCTGTTCGGAAGTGAAGGACGAAATTGTCAGCTGAACTCATAAATTATACCTATATTAAAAACTTGATATACTTACACTGCAAAAATATTATAAACCTCCAACTGTCACTAATGTGACGGTAGAATTTTAATTGTTATCGGCCTTGCAAAGGCCAATCAATAGTTGACCTGGGACTGGGAAACTATTTGTATTAAGAATTTTGAATTTATTTAAAAAAAAAATCTACAAAATGTAAAAGTACCTACCTCTTATTAAACACCACATTATATTGAATGTAATTAAGTGCATTAAAAAAAAATCTACTTATTTAAGTTAAATAAAAAATGCCAATTTATGGTAGTCCTTGCGTACGCAAAGCTACCAATGTTTCCGTTAAGTTACATTAAAGAAATCGTACAATAGCGAAAGTAAATAGATTTCTAATTAAAACAGTAATTAATATCACCATAAAGCTGCATTTCTTTTAATCGTTTTTATTCCTTGTAGGGTAGTGTTGGTAAATAAAGTTCATACGTTTTTGCAAAAACACGTTACGACTACAATATAAACTTTATTCACTAAAATTTATTTTATAACTATATTTTATAATTTTATTCACTATTTATTAAAATAGAGCAGATTTTCGTATAATAACAGCATTTTCTTCTGCAGCTTTTATTATCTGAGATGCGCTATTCAGATTGACTTTACAATAAAACTAGTCTCGTTTTCTACATCACTAATCAAATATAATACCTACCACAAGTAATCAAGTGCACGAGTCAATTAAATTTTCAATCAAAGTTTCTATCACATGACTATTCAATCGCAAAGACGTCATTTGCAGTCATAAAACTCGTATAATCACTATCAAAACCAATAGTAATAAATGGAAGATTAGCCACCCATCTTGATTGAATGAGAGACCGAATGAAGGGGCCGACCACAGACTCAGTCATGTCAGATTCGCTTGTCAACTGTCATTTTTCGCGGCAACTGCAACCTTTTTCATAATTTATCCTTTTTAAAGTTTCACGACGCGCGACGGCCAGGTACTCAAAGGAGGTTGTTAATAAAACTAACAATTAACATCAATAAAATCGTGGCGGCCTATAGCTTCGCATCATTTTATTGTCACTATAATTGAATAAGGTCGAGCGAGCTTCGATTCAATCGTTTTTATATCGTTTAGCGGCGTGAGTGGCAAAAAATAAGGATGTTGAGGACAGTGAGTTCTTGAAAAAAGCCTTCTAAGTATAGTCTAGACTGTATTGTTTGATTTGACTTTAGTTTGCAAAAAGTTACATTGACAGTCAAAATTCGTTGATCTACGCATTAGGACTATAGTTATTAATGCTTCGTTGAGTTTTGGCACAAACGATCATTAGTTTAATTCATCAAAATTCTTCATCATTATGATTATTTGTAATGCTGTGTTTATTTGATTTATTTTTTGTTTCAGTCGCTGATCATAAATGCTCGGTAACTCATTAGTAGAAATAATAAAGTTTGCATGCAAAAACTATTCACGGTAGCGAAACGTTCACAGTTTCCAAAATAACTTTAAATTTAAAAATTAAACTTCGAACGTCGCGTCCTGAACGTTAATTAGTGTTGGCCGAGGAACGTCACCGCAAACATTCGAATTTCGACGCCGTAATTAATCGACTCGATTCATCGGCCGATCGTATCGGTTTGGATCGTAAAAAGAGCATTTCCCTACGAGTCGCAAGCGGAATGCAATCGGTTCCCACAGCCTTGATGCCCCGAAGAATTTGTCCCATGTCCCGTTTAGAGCAAAAAATCGCGTGCTTTCCCATGCCTACGTCAGTTCTGGGTCGAATAGTGACGCCAGCAAGGACGTAGACGCCATAAAAATAAACGGAACGCTGCTGATGCCTCCTTTTCTTTTAAGCAAATGAGCACTAAGTGCCCAAACTTCATTTTTAGAAAACTTTTTAACTCCAATTATCTTATTATCGAGCAAAAACCGAAAGCTTCAAGTCTCCAAAAACGTGGAATCTTGTGGCGCGAATGCAACCCGAACAGAAACTGTAACCTGTATTTAAAAATCGATTGCAACCAAAAAATTGTCACTGACAAATGATTCGAACGCCTTGCGGTTGAAATTACGAATTCAAATCTTCGAATTTCGAACAAAAACCGCCATTAACCGACGGTTGTTACCTTTTTTCGGCTGTCAATGATTTTCGGGGCTAATCGTGTTTTTTGCCGATACGTTCGAGGCTAATCGAT
Organism: Lithophane leautieri; assembly: GCA_949152455.1. Lineage (NCBI taxonomy): Eukaryota > Metazoa > Arthropoda > Insecta > Lepidoptera > Noctuidae > Lithophane > Lithophane leautieri. The sequence goes on from OX424478.1 coordinate 14,730,168, forward strand.
GCATCGGGCTCACTAATTCGATTTGTGCCCCTCCCCCTGCATCTATAAGTGGGCGTGATCTATCGATCCTCTACCTAGCTCGATCATTACCATAGACTCATCAACTTCTTCTAACTGCAATCCCACGATCTAAGGCTCGATATGTTTTGTAATTAAAACATAAAAGTCTATTTCTCGTTAATGTTGGGCATAATTTTCGGTAGCGCAAAATCGAACGTTAAAAACCGCGAACCATAAACGAGCGCTCCGCACAACGTAGCTCAATAATTTAATAAAAATACTAAGAAAAAAATAAAGAATCGATTGTGGTTGATGGCCGGCCGCACGAATCATCTGTGGAACATTCAAATCATCAAGCGCTGATGGTTTTTTAATGATATTTTTCACAATCGGCCCGATCATTGATGGTTATTAGGTATAGGCGAGTGCCCCGAGACATGAATGTTAAGACTTCGACACAGTTAACACCGCCTTACGAATGTTACTTACGCTAATCTGATCTTTAAAGCCACTAGATAAAGGGCAAAATCCTGTACAAATCATCAGCTATTAGTGGTATTTCCATGTGGTCGTATAGTTCAGCTGTGGTGGGAACGTCTCCAAAGGCATCATGCGTCATACAAAAATTATAAGAATTGTGAATGTCGTACAAAATAGAAAACTTATGGCGTGCTCCATCGGCAGTTATTTGTCTTTCGTTTTTACATTGGATTGGAATAAAAATCAACACTTTAGTGCAGCTAGACAACTGTGATATTTATAGAGAATCAAAACAATATCTTTCAGCTATTTGTTTTTTTTTAATCCGCTCCGTATTCTCAATTTTTCTGGCCGATACTCGTAAAATGTCCGAATCAATTCGGCTTTCTTTCGTGACATAATTATCAAAGCAACTCATTTCTCACTGAACTTTTCGTTAAGCTTCACCTCAGTATTCGATATTTCGAACACAAAATCGATATACCATTTAAAATCGACTAAACTAACGAACAATAGCGAACACGAGTAGCATCCCAACGGGCGGGCGGCGGGAGTCGAGTGCTCATTATCATAATCTTAACCGCTTTCAACTGGTTTCGACTAATTTCCCGCTCGCCGCTCGCGTGTTTAGCCCAGTCGCTAATGCACCGCACTAAATGTTTGTAAACATACCTTTATGAATGAATGTATCGATGTTTGATTGGGTGCACGTCACTATTGATGGAGTGAGTGAATGATTAGATAGAACGTTTGATGAATGGGTAGATTCTTACGAAAGGATTTAGAAATCAAGGAGAAAATTGAATTTGGAACTTGTAGAATATAGACATGAATGAGTAAAACTTTAATGTTTTTTTTGAAGTGAAAAGTTTCATTTCTTTCACCTGTGCGGTGCTGAACGCGCTATTTTTTTTCGTGTAGTAGTTATTTTTTTTTGTAGACTAAGCTGTTAATTAATTAGGTACAACTTCCGTTTCCTATAAGTACAGTGCTGTCTATTTTTACACATCGTGCAACAATTATTGTCTACTTTTGCGCATTGTACAAAAATTATAATAAAAATAAAATTAATTACTCCTTTTTCCGGTTAAATATTTATACTTACTATTATTAATTATTTTAATATTCAATTATATGACTGCTATTACTTTACACTTACATAGCATTTAACTTAAAAACAGCTTTCTTTCCGAAGTCGTTAATAGAACAGATGTTATGTTTGAAAGGTTTCAATGACACCACTCTATGACACCTGTAACGAATATAAAATAAGAATTATGATTTAATCGCTGCAGTGTTATAGACGAATATACAATTATCGTTGAATATTAATCAGGAGGTTATGAGCGGTTATATTTTGAAGATAGAACGGCTTCTTACCTAGCACACGTACCTTTTTATTACTATACTAGTGACTCGCTCCTGCTTCGCACGGTTTTTACGACTTGACAAAACATTGAGATTTCTTAGTTATATGTAACTTTAAATAACGTATTATACACATAAACCTTTCGGAATATATTCTCTAAACTATGGTGGAAACCTCATCAAAATCTGTTGCGATGGTTTAGAGTTTAGAGGAACAACGCAGACATATAGACAAACACGAAAAAGCGACTTTAATATATAATATGTATTTATAGTCCAAGTAAGAGAAAGCTATGAAAACTAGTTATTTTATTTTATTCTGATCTTCCTACAGCTAACTTACACAATGTTCATAAACAATATGAAATTCAAGGCCATTTATAAGTTTTCAAGTTTCATCTTCAAGTTTCTAAATCTATGACACAATAACTTAATCAGAATCATTACAAAGTCACAGACGAATTGTAGCAAATGGTTGACAAAAATCCTAAAACTCTTCCACCAAAATTGCAAACGTCAAAGGGTAGACACTCTAAATTGATGATGGACAGTCTATAGCAACAAAACGATCAATAAACATTAAAAAAAAAAAAAACCAACAAACTTAAGTTTTAAACAGCTCATAAAGCAGTTAGTACTGTTAGCAGTCGATAATTGCTGTAATACGTAGGTATATCCGTTTATGGCAGTGTCAGTACTAACACAGCTCGTAATGAGCTCGGCCTATTGAACGAAGTAATAAGTGGGCTGGCTAACCATGAACCATTTGCCAGCTCTTTTGTTAGGCTTTGAAAGAAAAAAATATGATTTTTCCTAATAGTATACCTATTGGAAAATAAACAATGATTTAAATTAAGAATATTATGAAGGCTCTTACCTACATGACGACGACCTTCCCTTAATAGATTACTGCTATTCACAATTTAAATTAATAACGTCTCAACAATTAACAATAAAAAAAACAAAGAATAATGAACAGTCAATGACAACAAACTTTAATAACATCATTACCACATTCAAACGTGGAACACAAAAATTTGAATATAGAATGCGTCTGCATTCCAAATTGAAAACAAACACGACACGAATCAAAGATTAATTTTGACGAACACATTCGAATTTAGAATTCTTAACCGTGCGAGTGTTGTATCGGTATTTAATTAATCGATTAAGTTAAATCGATGGTTTAACCGATTAATTGTGTATCGATAACGCATCGAGTTACAGATACAAATAGCTTGTGTTAGTGATTTACGATACCATTATATTAAGCGACAGCTAAGCGATGTCGCACAAACTTAAAAGGTTAATTGGGTACTCTTTACGCCTAAAATAACCAATCGTAAAGTTTTATGTAGAGTGCTCAGATATCGAGCGGTGATAAATATGAAGCTAATGCATTATAATTTAGAGGATTTCATTAGAAATCGTATTAATGTCGGAACGTATATCACGGACAGGAAATGATGACTATTGATCGAGATTTGGAAGCGATCGACAATAAAGTTGGTACAACGAAGATCACGAGATGAAGAAAGAGTTTTACATAAAACACGTACCTACCTAAACCTTTCCATTAGAAATCTTAGCATTTAGCAAATACCTCCTAGTTACCTAAGCGAGAACAATTTATACGTCGTTGGGTAAAATGTGCAATATTAAAAATGCAGTTCCCAAACAGGTTGCCAAATGATTTTAGACTTTACTTCATATACACAAGACGCAAAAATATGGTAAGTTTCTGAAAAATAATAATTTGTAAAAGTCCAACTGAAATGTCATTCATGTTTGACTGATTGCTATCGAACTGCAAAATGTTGCCGTGTACGGATAGCAAAAAAATCGCATGACTGCAACAAAGGTTTATTGTTTGAAAAGAGATCCAACCAGGAGATAGTAAACGTTTCTTGTAATACAGTTTATTGCACAATAATGTCAATAAATAGAGGTAAGCATTGCCTCGTGCACTGTCGGTACAATTTGAAACAGTGAGGTTGATTTTCAAAATTAAAGTAACGATTTGAATGTTTGCCAGATTTTCTAAGCACGCTTTGGGAGAAAAATGTTACAATTTTGACTGCTTGTGTTATTATCGAGAATTCGAGATAGCTGCTCAACAGATTTGGTGGTATAGTCGTGAAAAACGAATTAATTTCCTTGTATTCTGTATATATCTCAAGTTCTGGATGCGGTGCTAATTTTCTTTCTCTTCTTGCTTCATATAAATAGAAGACTTTTGACACTAAATTATTGGGAAGTATATACGCTAATTTTCTTTTGATTGAGGTCTCCCGCCAATTTCACTATATAACCTGCAAAACAAACTTAAAATTCTTCACACGTCCAGTCAAAGAGGTATCTTGTATGTACATTCTTATGCCAGCCAAATCGATACCCATCAGCAGCATCTCAATAAAACCAGAAACGAGCTGTTTTTGCCAAACTTTTCCCATCTGCTGACGGTACAAGCAAAGCTGCCCATTGTTTGCAGGGATATGCATCGCAGTTAGAATTGCTCACGCGCTGCCTGTGAGAAATGACTTCATAAAGCTGGACCTGATGCTTGAAATATATATTTAAGAGTAGATCTTTAGGTACAGTACAATTAAGAAATAATAACCCACTAAGACGGTGTGTGAATTTATAGCTATAGCATTCAATCAAATCTTGAACTTTCCCGAATAAAGAAGACAAATCAAACAATATCAGAAGAAAGAAAAGTACACAAGCCGATTGTCTTTCGAATGAAATCATCGAAGAATAGCGTACCTTGCCTTATAGTAAAGTAATACTTGGTAAAAGCTCGGGCATAGGTCAAGCACGGGAGATACATTACAGAGAATCATGAATCCTGCAATCAAAAGATAAGCAGAAAGTCATATTATTAGACATATGACGTCATAAGTTTTCCCGTACAATTACCTATATAGCGAATAACTTGTATTCAAGCCACGTAACGAAGAATTGTTTTATTTGCAATATGGAGTTTGTGTCGTTGAGGGTTTTTCTTTATACCATGATTTGGCGGGCTTTGATGATTAGTGCGATGACAAAAACAAAGATAATTTATTTTGTTTGAGAGATATTTAAGTCAAATTTTTGTGAAATGTTTTGCGTTTGTTTGTATAATCTTGTGGAAATGATTCGCAGTTTCTTAGATTTCGTGAAAGGATTCTGAGAGTATTTTTCATTATTTAATTCCACTCTTAATCAAGCAATGTTACGCAAGCTTGGGATTTTTACATGACGTGCCCTATTTTATTGTAGCAGAAACACGCATCCCAAACGAAAAATGAGGAAAATCAACCAACACGTCACCGCAAACAATAAAAATAAGAAACAAACGCATTTCATAACTCCCGCGCAATTTTTCACGGCGCCGCCATTGACGCGTCCTGGCAGCCGTTCGAAAATCGAAAACATTTCAAATTTAGAACACCCCCGCCCGTGTTCGAACTCTTTCAAAATACGCGCGGGAATCGAAAACAGCGATTAGTTTTAAATGTCGCCGTTCGAACTTTAAAAATATGTCGTATTCTTAATTTTAAATATAAACCGACGAACGCGTTCTATTTCGCCGCCACTTTACGATGTTTGTCAGTTTAATGATTTTCGTTACGAAACATTTCGAGATTGGTAATATTAAATTTATTTGCGCTTTTAACAATTTTTCTTTTTGTTTTTATGCCCCGTGGGCAGGGTTTATTTTAATATATTCTAAGATAATGATGGGCGATCATCGTAACTAAGATTTTATGTCATAATGGTAAAGATTTTAATGATCGAGCAGAGCCCAATACATTTTACATGTTCCATAATTAACTAGAGAAAAATCTTGACGTGAACTCGACAGCAAGTAAACGTAATAATTTACATTACTTTTAAATAAATTGCAATTTCTACATTCCAAGCTGTCATAATTTCAACACAACAACGTATCTTCCCTAATAGGTCAAACTTCCACCATAAAAAGTATATCACTCGTAGAATAATTCCATCTCCAATTTACCAAAACACAGCCTAATCAATAAGTCCTTCATAAATCCGAGTCGTCTTCCTCCGTCTGTCATCTGTAACGGACGTAGACGTCACTTTGACATCTCGGACCCTAGGATTTGTACCGTCTGTGATCGCAGCCGGGCCCAAGAGACGATTGGCCCGAAGATTGAGGATATTAGAATAGGGAAATTAATTATTATTTGTATTAGATGTTTGTTGTTGGCATTGGTAGGTATCCAGTGACTTGGCTTGTTTATCTACAGGCTACCAATTCATGGGGAAAATATTTTCAGCCTTAACTCCTCAATGGTTAGTATTTCAGAAAAATTACTTGAATTTCACGTTAGCTAATCCTTATTACGAAGACACTGGAAGATTTTCCAAATTTTCCCAAATGACTTGTTTTGAAAATGATGTGCCAATATTGCTAAGAATTGGCTCAATACAAAACAGAAACATGGCCCTTTCTACAATGAACAAGACGTCACGATCATTATCATGACTTGTCATGTTAGATTGCGTTAAAAAATTCCAATAAAATTTTATTGTTACCTTCACTACTTAACTCAGCGCTCCTTCCTCAATTTATTGATATATTCAACAAGTATTGGAAAATATCTCATTATTATTAAATATTATTAATATTCTCAATATAAAATAGGCTATTATATAGATACATTTAATTATTATCGTACATTTAATTTATAAAGTCATAAAAATCGATAAAATATAATTTATTAATCATATTCAAATCCAGTTTTATTGCTGATTAAGTATGTTAGAATCATATTTATATAGCTTTATTAATTATTCAAAATATTTTATTTAATGTAAATGCGTAAGACTGGTATCTTACGAAATTTTCGGATAGATATAAAGACTATAGTGACAGGAGTGTTTAAAAACTAAGTTAATATAATTACTATTTAAAAAAAACTAAATAATAAAAATTAAATGATGTTCGTTGACGCGCATAACTGGAGAACGGCTGGACTGATGTGGCTATATTTTATCAATTCAAAATGTTCGTAATATTCCGAATCATGATCTTACTAAAAGAAAAATGTGAAAAGTTGCTGGGAATATACAAATTCGAGAAAACTAAAAGTGAATTTTCTATGGGAATTTTGTAGGAATTATTGTTCGGATAGGACAACGTCTGTCGGGACAGCTAGTTAGGAATAAATTCGGTGAAATTCCGGACAGTAATTAGAATTCCTGGTGTCGGCTGACTCATCACCATCATCTAGTTATACCAAAATTTCAACCAGAACACTCCGTTTAACTCATCTTTGATCGCTACAACAATGTCTCGGCGCAGCGATAGTGTGAACACGTGTAACGCTATAAAAAAAATAATCTCTAACATTCCGTAAAATGGAGCGGTGTTGTAACCAATTTTGTAACGGTCACAAAAATAAATTCAGTTTTATGACATTAATTTCTTTAACAAAGTAATATTTAAATGAAAATAGTCTAAAAATACGGTACCTACATTATGTTTTGTTTCATCGACACTCACCCACTTGGCACATGTTTTTGGGATAATGACGCTTTTACTTACGAAAACATTGGAGTTTTTCATATTTTCGGTGATGTATTTATTTGCTGATCATGTGTATCTGTTAACGTAGAGCGGTGTTTAAACACAAGATGCAGTTTTTCTTATTGCAATGAAAAATTCGTCGCCAATCTGAAAATTTATTAAAATCTAGATTCAGATAAGCAGATGGTGAGTATTGTAAAACAACTTTATACATTACAAACTATTATTTCATTTAAAAAAAGATATTTATAAAATACATTTCATAAAGCTAATTAACAAGCGAACCTATTGTATTAGAGGCATTATTAACTTAACACGAAAAGTACTTGTGTATCAATTTAGCTTAGTCAATAATTAATAAACGTATTTTACCGCACTCTACTAATTACTAATAACAACTCTCTCGGAGCAATTCCAATTAATTGCCATATTTACTCAACTAATAAACATTAAAAATAATATGTTCTTAATAATCTTAATTACAAATGAAAATGATCCATCGAATACTGAAGCAAACAGCGCTGTCTCGCGCAATATCAGCCTTTGCGCTTTATTGCTTTTCCGAATTTGAAAAGCATGTCAAATGACGTCACAGAGACACTTCGCTCAATACGAACAGGACATAAGCAATAACACGAAATGAAAACGTTAAAAGAAATAAAAGAACGTTCTAATTTTAAAATCGTAACGATATCCCCCTCGTAGTTCGATGGAGTTCGATTTTTGAATGCCGTTTCGTTCGGAAATAGCGCGCGACAGCTGAGAGACGACATCGGACTGTTTTTTATTACCTCCTTCGTGTTTATGAGCACTTTATGAGTTTTTATAGATTTTATTTTTCTAATCCAATGAAAGTCACACCGGGTTCGTGATCGGATACATTCTGAACGTTAAGAAATTTACGACAGAGACCTGTTCGCACGTTATTTATTAAAGAGTTTAACGAATGACACTTTTTCTGAGTATTGAAACTCGAAAAGTAATGCTCGATAACAACTAACAAGAAATGGTCGTTATTATTTAGATAAGAACAAACAGCCAATTAAATTAACTAACGTTATTGCGGTGTTAATATCCTAAACCCCCTTGACCACATGTTTTGCAATAAATACGCGAAGATATCGACAGATCTAAGATAATTAAACAGTGATATGCAAACTCGACGAACCGTGGTTATTATGTTATAAAATTTACCAAGACTCCGGTTTAAATTGGTTAAATTTAAATAAAAAGTCCCTTTGATTAGATCATTCAATAGCCGGATCGATAAAATAAGCAATATCCTTTAAACGAGGTCACTTATCGAATGAATCTATAATCGAAATTCGAATCTCATTCGGTATTCAAATTACCGATTGAGTTCCGCACTCTATGCTCATTCAAAATTCGAAAAGAAATAAAAACCTATTTAAAAGAAGCTTCTGTTTGAATTAAGAACGGAAATCAACCGTCGCGGCCGCTTGTTCCAAGTGTGAAAGGATCGATTCGAAATTTAAAAAGGGGTTATTTTTTCCAGCCAGCTCTTATTGACATGTTGCGTGTTGTTTTTTTTTAAAAAAAAAGCCATTGTCTTATGGTCTGACATTTGCGTTTCGAAAACGCGCATAAATTACTCGGGTTTCGACGAGTTTTGTTTTTAATTGCACTAGTATTTTTCACATCTTTACTTACGCACAAAAATGAGATTTTAAGAATGCAATAAAGTCCAGACCAGACGCTTCTTTTAATTAACACATCGGTTTACTTTATCAAAACTGTTGCTTTATTAGTAAACATCGAGCCGTAGACACTTAGTAGTAAAACTTGAACTAGAAAATAAGCTTTTAATATGGAAATATATCGATTCATTACACAGATTATATCCAGGGTGGATATTTTTCAACCTGTTAAATATAATTTTATTGTTTTTCGAGCACTTAATGAAGTCAAATTAGGCATTTTCGGCTTCCCATCGGCTCATAAAAATGGTAGTAAAATTGTTGGTATTGATCGCGACCGAGTAAACTATTTTATGTTGTTTTTTTATTGTTATTTATAGTGGTATAAAATCGTTTTATGAATGTCATCGGTTCTTGAGGGCGGTGGAACTATTAATGTATCGATAATTAAAAGTTTATTTGGTTACGAGCAGGTAGGTCCTTCAGAGACGGCCTTTGGGGTCCAACGAATTGGATGTTAAAAATGTTTTTTCGGTCTTCGAAAAGCTTTTTTGAGATTCAAAGGATTGTGTCAGTAACTTGTTTATTTAGTTGGTCGAAGTAAAAGTTTGCTAAATCACAAGTTTACATAGCAAATGAAAACTGACTTGCCTGACTCGTTAGCATACATAAATCTAGAATTCTAGATTTAAAATCTGAAATAAAAATGAAATTTCTTATTCTATGGTTTCCAATTCTACAAATCATACGACTTTTCCACGGTCATGGACAAGACGCAGTCTCTACTTATCGGTAGTCTGCAATCGCGATAGACATTTAGCTATCTCACATCGAGTTTACATGTTTTTATGTAACTGATAATATTATAGGCTATATGTATTATCGATACACGATATACGATAAATCCTAAAGAAATAAACTAAAAGAAAAACTTATACCTTTTCTTTTTAACTAAAACAAAGATTCTAGAAATTAGTTTTCTTTGGCAAATATTTTCATTTTTATCTCGATTGGACAATAACATTCTAAATGGACGAATTTATTATATTTTAGTGCCGTCAAAAATCAAAAGAAGATAATCCTCCTATTATTATACTTAATTCAATACAAGTTTTAATGTTGGCTGTAAAAATGATTCTGGCCTCGTAAGAAATATAGTATAATGTGTTTGTGTGTAATTTTATGACGACGCCCGCATGATCTACTTGATGCTAATAATCCTTTATTTAAAATAATACATTAACCCCACCGTTTGATGAAGCGTGATGATAATAATTATGATCCAATTTTCATTAAAACTCATTCGACATAAGTTGTGATAAGTTTTATTTCTTCTAATGAGACCTTTTTTCTTTTCAGGTAAATTAAGTTCCCGTATGAAAAGCTCCAGTGAGTACCTACAAATTATTTTATGATTTCCATTACTCATCATGGTTTTGATAAAATATAAAATCACATCTAATCGAGATGGCAGCCAAAATTTGACATTCGAAAACAATTTCACCATCGATCGATCTCGAAAGCTCACAAAACAATTGATTTAAAAAAAGGAGTTTTCCGAATTCAGAACACCCATGAATTTTGTATTTGGAACAAAAAGGGCGCCCCCTACTGCAAATTAATTATTAATTTGTTACCATTGGCCACAGTTACATCGCGTGAATTTTAGAGTTCCGTAAATTATTGTCTGTTTGTTTGGCACAATTTTGACGTACACTGATAGATTACTAACTACTTTGACGAACATTGCGCGTACAAATGCAGCGATGGACAGTGATATGTGGATAACATGTGTCATTGTGAACAAGAGCCTTAATAGGTATTATGTGTAGTGTCTGGCTTGAAACTGTGTTTGTACACTGTTATGATTAGTCGGAGATCTATGTCTAAACGTGTCGTGATTCATATTAGCACACAGAATACTAAATAGACAGAACTGGTATAATCATCATATCATATGATTTTTGTTTGTGGCAGTTTGAGATCAAAATAATCGTTTAAGAATACTGTTCTTAAATCTTCATCAAAAGCGAAATGAATATCGTTCTTCAAAAAAGCTACCTTTTTTTTTATTATAAAAGTTTTTCATACAGAACCCAATCTCTCTTTGTGGTCTGCATTCGCATTTTCTTCTTATTTTTATTTGCTTAACGCCTCAATGGTGGCAAAGTAATTTCATTCAAATGAAATACTCTTTTTTATAAACAAACACAGGAGGGATTCTCGGGCAATACAAAAAAAAAATTGATAGTGTGTAAAAAATTAACTCTGAAACTAAAAGAAGACAGTAAAGTCTATATTTGAATTATAATAAATACTTGAATTACAAACTAAATAATTCTAAATGCTTGGAAACAGAAATAGGAAATGAAAAACAGTGTAAAAGTTATGCAGACCATAAGTTAACGACCATAGACATATTACTGTCCATAGACAAAGTACCTAGGAGCAGAATGTATTGCAAATAAATGCATCGATACGTAATGTTGAAATGTAGCCAAGACTATAAAAATAACAATGAGGAGACAGAACAAAGAAAGAAAATCTTGATAGAGACTGCATACTTTACAATCAAACAAAAAACAAAAGAAAAAGTTACTTCGCGAAACGCCATTACATTTGAAAACACGCCAATAAAAGAGTGGATGTTAGAAACTGACAAATTTTAGAATTGACAGTGCGTGTTCGATTTTCAAAGTTTATTCGACTACGTTCGACGCATGTCGAGATTTAAAATCGGTGAAATAGGAAGAGTTGTAAGAGAGCGATCGACATTGTGTTTTCAAGTCGAATGATGACCCTGAGTAGTATTAAGTCATCACTCGACATTGTTGAAAGTGTATTAGAGATTAGGAATCGGTTTAGTTGGTACAGACAAATCATTTGAACCAAATTTTTTAAATACAACACTTTTATTCTTTTTTCTAAGCTGAATTGGTGACAAGAACTATCCACATGAACTCTCCTATACCAAAAATCAAAAACAATTGAAAATGTCTAAACAAATATTTTTGAAAATCAATTTCTGTCAATGCCATCAATCCATCAGTCAACCCCAGTCCTGCAGGGTGAATGGAGCTATAAAATTGATTAGCATCGACAGTTCAAACACGTAGGTAACACCCTCGTGTCGTAAACTTATGCACCATAGAAGCACTTTACAAGTATTTTGAGGGTAGGCGAAAAAAAATGCGTTGGAAGCGAAAATTGAGTTTAGATATCGATGTAGGTATTTGTTTTTAACATACGGTTATAAAAAAAAACAGACTTAAATAATTTAAGTTCACTTTTCGGAGTTTTATAAAATGTTCTGGAAGATTTTTTTATTCGAAAAATTTTTCATCGAAAATGTAAGCAAGTATAGCTTTTGCAAATTGTTACTCATTAGCTTTTCACATTATAAAAAAAATATGAATAGCTGTAATTTCCATAACCTCGATCTTATCAACTACGTAGGTAACACCGCAAGAAACCTCATAAATAACATTATTAGAACAGCAGCACTAATTAAAAACTTTCTAGTACAAAAGTAACCATATAAAAATTCATAGAAAATGTTTAACTCTCTTTTAATTCACACTACAATTATTTATTACACGTATATTGTATATCATGACAGGTTTTTTTTCAAAATGTATTATCCCTTTCGCGGCGAAATTTTTAACATTTGCGCGTGAGACGCTGCGAATTATAATTCAAAATGGCGGATAAAATTCTGCACATAACGCGACTTTTCTTGGTCCGTGACAAAATTCAGCAAATGCAAATACATATATGATAATTTCGACCATGTATTGTTTATAATAAGAGCTAAAAACTCGTAATTTTAAAGTTGCGTGTAAATGCAACCAACGAAAAGTAGTTTTGAAAATGATCCGCAAGAACTTAAAGACAATGATCTTGCTGTCTCTGCGTATTATGAAATTAACGAATTACTTTTGGACCATAAACGACGCGGGGCTTTCGCGAATTTATGTTTTTGGACAGTTGAGCAGTCAGCAAGCCAAATCTTGGAGCAGATTTTGGACTTTGATGGTTATGGAGAAAAATTACATAAAAATGTAACCAGCAAAGTACTTTAATATGTCTTAAAACTTAACAAGTATTTTGAAATGCTGTTCAGATTTTACTTAAAACAAATTCCAACACTTGCCCTTACAGCTCTATCCAACCATAGCAACGTCGCAAGATTACAGCCCTAAAATTTAAAAAGTAAACATAGCGCGTTCGATTTCTTACAAACACCAAAAGTAACAAAGTGAAACAAATAAAGGCAATCGAAGTTTAACCGCAAAGATTTCCCGACATCTTTCAGCCGATGTTTACAAGTTCAAAAGAAAACTCCCGGCGTTCCCCTCGAAGGGTCCGGGACACAGGTAAAGAGGTGCTTAAAGGTATTTTTTGCAAACAGATCACGTTCGATGTCCTTAAGTGAGACATCTTTGTTTCCCCTCCGAAACGATTTGAACGTGCAGCTCTAAATCGAACGCACTTTATTGATTCTCGCATGGAGAGTTCCAAATTTAAAAGTTTGTTTGATTTTTTAATTTCGATAAAGGATTTGGGAATTGGGGACTTATTAGCATGACATTTTTTTTTTTTTCGATACGGAAAGTTAGTGCGACTTTTAGTTTTTTCTTGAAAACTGTCACTTATGAAACAGTTCACTGAAGTATAAATTGCTCTTGGGACTTACAATTTACCTATTAAAGTATGAAATAAAGCTATCTCAACAGTCTCATCACCATTTGACATAAAGTTTAAAATATCCCTAAGCCACGTTTAGTTTCTGCGCACGTTGCACCATCGTGATCGCTCCGACTGCACTGGTCGGCAATTGTCCGCCTATTATCCGATAATGCCGATCAATCTGTTTTGATTGAATAATCAATCGTTAGTCAATTGAACTCGATTTGGTTCGTTCGAGATGTTCTGTTGTGAGCATGGCATAGATTCGCTGAGAATTGGAAGAGAGATGTCTTTGGATGATGATATAGGAAACCGTGCTTTTGTAGTAAGATGGTGGAATTTAAGGAGCGTTGAATTGTTTAGGTAGATGTTATTGTCATTAGCATTACTTACTAAAAGGTTTTCTTATTGATAATGACAGGTTTGATACAAAACCTGCTGTTGCATCACAAAAGTCGTGGGAAAACCATATTCATGTATTTCCATTAGAAACACAGAGACAGAACACAGTTCGACGAAATCACTAATCACATATTTATTATGAAATCGAAATGAGTTTTTTGACAAATATTTATAGTGTCTCGCTCACTCAATTTACGATTTAAGAAGATTACAATCTTTTAATTAAAAAATTTTTTGTCCATTATCATCTAATATTCGATTCGTAAAATCGATTTGAAGAATAGAGTCACCTACCAGAGGTCCTAAATTTTTACGACCAATAAAAACTTGACTTATTCGAGACCTCACTCGCCACGTACCTCCACTAAAAAATTCTACACATTAAAAATTCGATATTACGACCGAAAGTTCTAATTTACGATGGTTTAAAACTAAACGATAGGGCTTTTTCTAACTAATATATAGACACACAACAAATTGATGATTTTTATTACATATATACGATTTGATGAAAACACAGTCGTTAAATTTTACAGTATCGTTACGGGACGTTGATTGCTGCACGTAATTCAGAATCAGATGATCGTAAAATGACATTTTGTAATGTGAAATATTGACCGAAACGTGTTTTCTCCGAATTAAAGACAGAGATGAGGAGTCTCAGTGTTACAGATCCCATTTGTGTGGAAATTAAAAGAAATAAAAGGTTGTAAGTGCTTACAAATGAGACCGGTTCCGTCGGTTCCCTATTCTGTAAAAAAGTGGGTTTTGCGTTGTGGATTCTTGGCAAGGACACGCGACTGGTAAGCGGACGATGCGCGCGATGCTCAGTGCTTTAATTGTCAAAATTGCGCTCGCGTCGCTTTTGATGTCGCCGACAAGCTCCCGCTGTGAGACTTGCGGATTCCAAAACATACGAGCAATTATCGAACAGAGTCATATTTGCTAATGAAGTGCAGATGTACTTCTGTGCTGCTTTGTAAATATTGATGGAGATACAAGAAAAGTAAAAAACCCTTTGATCATTTTTATCTTCAATGCACAACACAATCCCAATGCTATTGTTTTGACCACCTAATGAAGTGTTCCTCTAGTTAACATACCTACTAAAATAAACAATAATCATTGATGAACCTAACTTTCATTATTGTGAAGCAGATAACCTGAGTATTAATACCTGAACTCGACGGCCTAACCCAACCAAACCCCCGTAATTTCAAAAGTATCCATAATTGAAAAGAATTTAGAATTTAGAACATTCGACACAAACTTCGACTGACGAAATCAAAATTTCCTCACAAATCCGACGTCTATACAAGCACACTTCGCACTCAGCACTGCGCAAGCGGCGCTCGGCCCTGACCCCAGCGCATCGCCGCCGCCGCCGCCGACGGGAACGCGTCAGCGAAAGGGATATGATGCGCATACGCACTTGTGCAGCGAAAACTGTGTTAATACTGATGAACGGTTAGCTGTTAGCTTGTAACATCCTGGGTTTTTCAAACTGTTCGGTTTTGTCTCTGTGGTTAGATTTGAAGGTTACCTTTTGTGTCTTTATGATCATACCATTGACATAACGGATTCAATGTTGAATATCCAGACATGGTATTTGTTGCGTAGTATTTTAATAATTATTCATTGAAAATTGTTTTCAGTTGTTATAAGCT
This sequence comes from Lithophane leautieri, assembly GCA_949152455.1. Classification (NCBI taxonomy): domain Eukaryota; kingdom Metazoa; phylum Arthropoda; class Insecta; order Lepidoptera; family Noctuidae; genus Lithophane; species Lithophane leautieri. The sequence goes on from OX424478.1 coordinate 14,745,977, forward strand.
GAACTCATTATAAATGTACAGTGATGACGTATATGAACTGTGAAATTCATTATTAATAACTTAAAGATCCGTGACCCATTTACACAGGACAGACAATGAAATGCATTTCAAGGAGCCAGTTACTGAATTTCACCTGAAACTTAATTAATACTACGGTTCTAATACGTTTAACGTAAAAGGATTCTCGTATATTCCTATTACAAGTCTTTGTCTGAAATTCAGAGCAATAATGACTTTCAATCACAGGAAAACGACACTCAAAATGTTGCAATTTTAATTGCACTATTATTATTATTGGAAGGGTTTAAATGTGACGCTTCTCGCAAAGGAAGAAAGCTCAAAATTAACTGTCAATCAATTTAGACGTCTGCAATTATAAAAAGGTTGATCTCAAAACATCCACTGACCACTTTTTGCGCGGATACCGATTATTCGACGTGACGTTCCCACAGCGCTCCCGAACGATCGCCAGAATAGGCCCCGCGGTGGAATTAAGACGAATTCTTTTTACGAATTAGCGAATCACCTGTCTAATTACGCGCAAATCCAACTTTGAATTTGGAATCTCGAATTCTTTCTCTCTCAACGACCACCGTTCAAAATTTGAATTATCAATCCGATACCGAAAGTGGTGCTACCGCGAAAAATAAAAACGGTGTAAGAAAACAATGATTAACATAACAAAAGTGACGAAGAGGAGCGTTTTTTGTGAATTGACAATCTGACAAATTTACAACCGATCGCTGAGCAAAACACACAAAAGTGCCCTTTTCGAATGCAAATTTGTCAGAGGGATTCTTTTCCGAATTTTTTCTCCCCGGCGCGAAACTTCCGCCTATTTTCCCGCTCAACGAACATCCGGCAGGGGGCGCCGCTTCCGCTATCGGTGCTCGTTCGGAAATCGGATGAGTTTCACCGACAAAGATACGTCTATTCTCAACCCTCGCCCCATTGATTCGGTGTAAAGTGGTCATATTTTCTATTTCATATTTTTTATTGACTTTCAATGATTCTATTGTGACAGAATTCGCAACTTTCAAAATTGGGAACACTTTTATGGGGACAAACACATTTTTTATTCTATTTTCCGACAGAATATTCAATGCCGATAGTTTAGAAAGCAACTAAACCGCTTCTTCACTAGTTAAAACCCTCAATTAAGTTTAACAGTCGCCGCCAATTGGCTTCCTATCGGCTATATAGTGAAACGGCCGATGGTGTTCAGGTCAGACCACATAACTGGTGATCCTTATCGTGGTCCCGTGGGTCGGGTATCGGCGACCGCAAATCGGCCGACGATTGTCAGCCGCCATCGATGGCAGAGCAAACGATACCGCACCGAAGATACAGTTATAGAATTTAATGGGGGACCTATCCCGTACACTCGAGCTTCTAATAGAGGTTCAGTGATATCAATAAATCTATCTATTTGATACCTAGGAGGTATTGTTCTATTTATATGGTTAGTAAACAGATTCCATATCAATACTTAGAAACTATGTCTTGTTTGCAGGTATACAGATATCATTTATCAGGTAATTAAAATACTGCAGTATGATTAAACTCAATAGGTATTATAAACAGAAAAAAATACGTCGTAACTGTCACATAAGTTGATGATAACGACACTGTCTAAAATACTAAATAGATAGCTAAGGCTTGTACAAATAAAAGGTGACAAGATTTTTTTTATAAGCCAATTGCCTTTTGTCTCTCTTGAAATATTGACAGGATGTTCTATACAGAAAACAGCTTGTTATCATTAGTACCTAAGTAACATTACATGTTATCCATTGCTTTATCAGCATAAGAGACGTTATTATTTTCAGTTAAGAACCTGTCAATGTACTCCAAAATTCTAAAAGTAGCCTTTCCATTCTAGCTGTTCAAATTTGAGTTACTACTGTCTCAACCACTTACCACATGTCAACGACCTTACCCAACTATTCAGAGTACAGAACATAAAACCCAATAGTATTAAATATCGAGCTTGTCTTCGCTAATGGGTCGTAATCGAAGAGTTTGAAAACAACAGGTGCCGGGAATCAAACCGACTGACAGTTACGACAAGCATCTGCTCAACTATCGGGATAACTCCAGCGGGATTTGGCTAAATATAATTTTCTAATTTCTTTTTTAATATACTTCGGGGAAAAATGTTTTACATTTGCTTTATTTACTGATCGTACATCTCACTTATCTGGCGACCTATTTTAGTGACAGAAAAAAAAATAAGACGATGTTGTATAAATAATAAATGATATTTTTATTATGCAGATTTTTCATATAACTCTACCTACGTGATATAAAGAGCTTAAAAAGTTCCCAAAATATCCAGTTTTAAAAGCTGTCTTGCCACACTTGCAGATTCTTCATTCACCATTCCCAGTCTCGTACGACGCAGTTGGTGAATTACCCCTCGACCCCTCTAGTCATAAACTAATCACCGTAAGAAAATTACAATAAACAAAAACATACAACAACAATACGACGAATTAACACAAACTAACAAACGAAAACATTTCAAAGTCCAATTAATACAAATATAACACCTTGCAACTGACGCTCTGACCCTTACTGATACGACTGAAATTGTTCTCTAACTTGATAAAGACAGAGTTGAAAATTGCATAAGTGAGAACCAAGACACAAAGGGTGCTGGGCAAAAGGGTATATCTCAACAATAAAATACTTTTGGTGAGCCGCAACTCAATAAATACTTCATAGTATCGGTTTGAGGGCGACTTGACCGGATGTCCGGCCTTCGATCTTTTGCCCTCCGGGAGGGTAAGAGGGTTTACATGATTTGAATGTATTTTAGTTATTTGTAGTGGGAAATTTTATGGCAGAGGCATTTAATGCGGCTTTTGGTTTATAAATGTTAGTTAATTTGGGTGCCTCGGCTGAAATAGCTATTTTGTTGCTTGTTTATTCTGCGAAATTTAATAAACAATGTTTTTGGAATACTGTACTTCGAATACAAACTAATTATGTAAACACAATTATAATATCTGCCAATAATTATTATTATTATAGAGAAAACAATCATACAGTAAGACAAGATATAGAGCGTTTCACATTTGTTTTATATTAAATCCAAAAACTTTTTTAATAACCTCTATTTATTCAAGTCTACGCCAAAATCCATTTGTTTAACAAAAGATTATTACAAAATTAATTTAAATTAACTTACGAAATCCAAAGTTAAAATATCACCATGTAACATCACATAATTCAGGACTAGAGGGCAAAGGTCGCTTTAAATAATAGAAGAGAAGGGGTTCCGTCGGCGAGAAAAGTCCGGTCCGAACCGACGCGAAGCAGTTTGATCCAGTTATTTGCCAATATAACTTGAGCTCTGTTAACTATCTTCTGTTAATTTTCTTGGGAAATGTATTGGTATTTTTCGGGTGTTTATGGCTAAATTGAATCCAACCAATATTTTAAAATAAACTTACTTTTGTTTTGTTAGTTTCTGATAATTTGGGGTTGTTTTTTCAAGTTATTGCATAATTGACAGAGGTCATACTATAGAAGTTAACAGCAAAGATGTTAGTGGACTCGGTCAAGAGGTGTTTTATTGGGATAATCCCGGATTACCATTGTATCCTGTCACGGGCCATCGCCTTAATTAGGGTCAATAGTTCCGAGTTCAGTGTAAACTGTCGGTTACTTTAACTAACACCCCTATTGGTTTATTTGTTATCGAATAGTTTATTGAGTTAGGAGCAGACATAAACAACCCATTGATTGAACCACGATTGAAAGTTTTGACTTTACTATTACTTTAGATTTTATTAACTGGTGTTTCGTTAGCTACTGTAAAGATTGAGGAGTGAAATAACAAACAGAATTACTTTTTTAGCTGTCAAGAGCTACTTAGTATAATCCCCTAAGATAAATAAGACATTGAAATTGAAGTGTGTTGTACTCTTCTATAGACTAATGCAATAACTAATAAAGAAGATTATGTCATTACGAATTTGATCACCTTGACATCACCTGCTTAAGTCAGGACAGACGAACAAAAACTTAATCCCTGTGACGAATTCCAACCATTGATCTCTTTCATCTATTGATCGATCGAGATACAAAGAACCACCAATTCTAAAACGATAAAAAACTCCATGATCTAGTCACCAAAAATGACTCTATTGTAGAAGTAGTAGGGTTTAGATTTGAGTGTGTTTTTCCCAACACGTGCAATCTGTTTACAAAAGGTTAGCGGATATTGCTTATTAATGTTATGACTGAATCAGACTATTGGCAATAAAGATGATTGAGTCGGCTAAAGGTACGCTTGCGTAGGAATTGTTATTGTTATGATACTCACATGTTACTGTGCTATGGACTCCAATATCACACTTTTGATAAACAAAGTTATGTTATCTGTGCTCAAGAATTTGTACAATCGCCTCTATAGAAATAGTTCAAGATCACTGAAGTAGTAATTCAGAAAGCAATTATTAGAATCTGTTTAGGTTTTTCGCAGCTTTGAACATCAGACATCAAAATAAATATTATGAGTAGGTATACATACAGTTAGTTCATTGTTCTGACTCATACATAATCAAACACACACCATTTGATGTGATTGAACTCAGATTTTCAATGCCATACCAAATAATATTATATTTTTGAATTTATAACCGTCATAAAATATGACATAAATATTAAAAACAATGTTTTTAACGACACCCAGATACAAAATATATTTTCCAAATAAACAAAGCCCCATTAATATCTTTCTGACTAATTACCGACATGAGAAAACACCAGGATTATAGATATACATAAATAATCATAACATAAATACATCTCTATGAACAAAATCAAACAAAACTCCACACGATTGAGACGCCACATGTATCATATTTATGTTTTGAAAAGTTATTTCTAGTTGAATCTAAATAACGAGTTGACTGGCTTATACAAATATCCTTACTAAACTAAGACAACATAATAAAAATTATTCTAAATATTTGACGGTTGGTATTATTTATGTTTTATTTTTCTGTGATTTTTGACTTAGGTGCAGTTTGGTTGACAGAGTTGACAATTCTGTGATTAAAATTTCGAATAATTTCAAATGTCATGTTTGGATACATTGGCTTTTGAGGGTTTTATAGAACTTCGTTTGTTTCAATTAAAAAATCTACAAATTGTCAAGATTCTGAGTCTTAAAGCCTTTGCAAATGTTTTTCAAGGAATGATTGATGTTATCAACCAAGCGATGATTGCTGCCTATCTGCCTGATACTGATTGCTAGACATTTATGCACAAGGCAGTAAGCCCTTTAATGAAGGCAGTTTTTACCGTTAAACTTTTCTGAACTAAAAAAACGTCTCCTGTAGTTACTAGTGTATCTTCGATATTCGCAAAACCCTAAATGAGATAGTTAGTTTTAACAAAAAAAAAACATATTATAAACATCCGAATTGATAACCTCCTTCTTTTTGAAGTCGGTTAAAAATATAAAATATAGGAATCTCCGAAGTGCACCTAATATACTGGAATATATACCATTATAGGGACCTACTGATGGCGTGTGTCTGAAACGAAGCCGAAAGCGTCGCATTTTTATCCAAGTCCTTGGGTGTGTAATAGCATTTTTGCATTCCCATTGCCAAGGGATGCAAGAATCTTGTATAAACAAAAATAGGATTTAGTTCGGAATAATCATTTGTTCCGATCTAAATCCTATTTTTGTATGATTTAATTCTCATATAATGAAATTAAAATATTTAAAAAAATATAGGAATCGTAATGATATCTATGAGTGAGATTTGAGACCTTATTCCAGACTGAAGACATGTATGTATACTTACCTACCTATCTATGAACATAATCTACTCCCAAATCGTTTTGAAAAAGACTTCTAAATAATAAACCAGCGGGTCTAACAATAAACGTAGGTACCTACTTATCCCACCCGCCGTATTTATAGAGTCCCGCGATCCGCGGAATAAAGGATATTTTGACATTCTGTTTATAAATAGGGACAAAAAGCCTTCGAAATTGTCGACCACGCTCTAAGGCGGATATTACGAAAATTTTGACAGCACTAAGACAGTTTGACATCACTAAAACTTGTCAAATGTCTCCAAAATCAGTTTTAGTTTTCCATAAAAACATAAGTAATGTAGTGTTTTCTAAAACTAAATTCTCACTAAAACGTATCAACCTCTCCCACAACACTTAATTTACATAAATAAATGTAAAACAAACAAGAATATTTCAATTAAACAAAGTACCAGGCATTCATAAACGGTTAGCATTTTAATACATTTTATTTGCCCATTATTGCTTGCTTGATAAGAAAGAATGCGCAGAGAAAGAGCCGGTCCTCATCTCAGGACGACCTGCGCCGCTGAAAAGGACGCATATATGGAAAAAACTCGGGAGCGAAAGAGACACCACCACCTCCGATAACACGTCAATACATTCCTTACAGCACCCACACACGAGAAGCGTCCCTAGCCCCACCGAATAGAGTCGAATATCGCTTATTTGGGTTAATGGAAAACCGATACGACATCAATATGTTTTACTGCGCCATTCTGCAACCGAATCCATATTTTAGTTAGGTACAAATAAGGTTGAGTTTGGACTTTTCGTGGTTTTCTTGGAAGGCGTACTCGATATCTTGTAAGATAGTCTGGGCGTTCGGAACCGATCGAACGCCGATATAACGTTATTGGAAAAACACCTCTATAGAGCAAGCGTAAAGGTTTTAGTCGACAAGGCGTTCCCGTATTGGGACACGCCCAAGTCTTATATGGAAAAATGAGGAGTTACTTTTTTTATTTCCCTCGATCGTACCCGCAATATATCGAGATAAGACGTACAATATTTTATTTCATTGTTGATAATGTTTTCTTTATCTTATTCTGCTTTGATTTTTCCAGGTACGTTAAGATGCTGTGTCTCTATCAGGTAAATATAAGATAACCTAAATGTACTAACACTGTCAATAAGGAAATAATCCCTTTGTTTGAATAGTGTCGAGATTTTTTATTGGCGTTTAAAATAATACGTAAAGATTGTGACAATTAGTGGGACGATAATTTCAAATTGGAAAGATAAAGAACTTAATTAGAACATACAAAGGAGAGTACCTATAAGCGAATTTAAATATAGAACTCAATTCGAATTGTAGTCACAAATTGCGCGTACCGTTAATTCGTATTGGGTTTCACGCTAGTGTTCTAGAACAATCCCAATTTGAACAACAATTAGAGCTCCTATAGGTGAACAAATCGAATAAGGCTAAACGCGATACCGCCGCAGTCACAATGCGATTAAAAAGCGATCGAAACAAATGAAGTGAAAGAACTCGATTAACGATTTTAAAAAACGAACGCGTTCTTTATGCGTTAGGATTTTAAAACAATACGCCATTCAGCCATTGGCCCGTTTGAATATGGAACGTGATGGACAGATCCGCGGGTTCCTTTTAACTGTTTATTTCGGGTGCGTTCAATTTCGCTACCTGTGTCAAGGATTTTATAATTTTTTACGAATTGATTGACACGGATCGCCGGTAAAATGTCTATCAATATGACGTTTTAAGTGATGCCGCTGCAAACTGACGGATTCTGCTTAATTCCAATTTCGGATCCGATGCCGTTTCGGTTGTATTTGCTTTTTTGACATTACAAAATTGACTGGAATAGATATGTCGTTTCGTCGTCTTATTTTTTCTGAATCGAAACTTCCAATTCCCATTCAAAAAGCTTATCAAAGTTTCTGTCCATCCATTAGAAGGTAAAAAACAATATCAAAAAGCGATTGGGCAATCCACATTGTTCTAAATAATCCAAGCTATTTGTACACAACAGACATCTGTTCCACCGACATCAGAGCAAACAAAAAGCTATAATCAAAGGTGGCCGGTTTCTTGTCGGGCGCGCTATCGGCCCATTTGTCCGCCGCGCCTACGATCCGATAGCCGACTCGCCACAAACAACAATTTAGCCCCAACAGTGATTGATACAACCGATACATCACTGAACGCGTTTTTCTATGAAAAATTGCTATAATCGACTTAAAAACTCATTAGGCCGAAGACAAAGAAATCTTCCGACCGCCATTCGTCTAATTTGAGTCTCTCGATCGAGACGAATTTCAGTCGACTCGTGATTACCGTTCCCCTTTTTTGTGTTATTAAATGCCATCAAAGAATTTTAATACTATCCTTAATATTTGATGTTTCGGTATCATTGGTTGATAATGTCCTCGTGTTAGATGTGTGATGTGACATATACAGACGTAACGTTCATATGTGCGCGTGCACATGTCCTACGTCACCGGCGTCACATTCATTAGTGTTGACAGCACAGGAAATAGTAATAAAGCGTGTACGCCGCACAAAAATCATAAACAAGAATAAATAATTTAAATAAAGCATCCATATTTGAATGCGACTCGACAGACTCCGTACAGGGGGAGTCTTTCATAGTTCCGAAAAAAAAATCGATCACAATGCATACGATATTTAAAAAAGTGTGTCACCGTCACCATTCAAATTAAACGACAAGATAATTTTTGAATATGTATCGTGGTATATTTGAATAAGTGTTACATTAATATTCTTTTGTGATAATTTCGAATTCGGAACGCCCACGCCGTCCCATTGTCTCGCAAGTTATTGGCTCATTAGGCAACGTGTCGCTTTGTCTCGAACGATTTGAATTTTTGATTTTCGAATCGAACGTAATTGATTTGTGGGTCTTGTTCGAATAACAAATTCTGGAGAATAACCCATTGGTCTCAGACCAACAAAAAAAGAAAGACGGATCACTACCTATATCAAACGTGTAGCCCCAAAACTATGCTCCTGCAAGTAAACACACAGGCTCACGCACACACCTACACAAAAACTATGCTCATGGCTCCTAGTACGTCACGAGTCGTCGTCTAGTAAACTTCAATAAAAAAAATAGAATTATGCCTTCTTGTGTAGTGAAAACTTGTAAAAACAATAGCAAATCACATAAAAAGTCTCACGGAATCACTTTTCACATGGAAGTACTTCAAATAACATCGTTTCTTAATTTAGTTAACTATGAATTTTAGGTTACTTGGAACAAAAACCTGAACGAATGAACGAACGAAAACAGTGACATTTAAAGTGCGAGGGTTGCCATAATATGATTTGAAATTTTCCCGTTCGATATTTTTTAGTTCGAGTAATTATATGCCTGTTTTTTTATGTATTTAATATTTTAGATTTCCAATTAATATTGAAAATAAAAGTAAATGGATAGTAGCTATAAGAAATAGTCGGAATGATCCAGAATGGCTGCCATCGAAAACCAGGGTGGTTTGTTCCGATCATTTTGATAATAATGACCTTTATTCAACTAATCGTGGACTTCGCCGTGTGATCAAAAGCGGATATAAAATTTGAAAAACAAAAATGAGATTTTATCAAAACGGTAATTATACATGAGACTGTCTTTTTTATTTTATTTTAGTTAGTTTCTTAGCTTTCTAGCAAATTTAAATACTACTGTACCAAATTTTATTTTTTAGATGTTATTTCCATCGTCCTACGTAATTGCTGAAAACTCAGTTTCACAAAGTTCTGGCTGTACGTTTGTTCAAGTATCTTCCTAAGGTTTTAATCAAAAGCTGCCATTACTCGTGTATTTTTTTTTGTAGGAGTTACCAGACTTGCCTCATGTATTCATTGACGATAGGGCTGTATTGTAAATGCACTTTGTACTTAATTGTTATTTTATTTTATTTTGCGATGTAAAAAAAAATGGTTTTGTTCCGGAATCCTTCCTAACAATTGAGGTACAATACCATACTCAACAATATCTTACTCGTACAATATTATCCTACCCAAAATATTATTCCCCAAATTATAGGGAAAAACTTTAACAAATGACAACCCTTTTTACATACACATAGATAAAAAGGTGGCTTCACTTTTGATGTACGTAATGCTCCGTCTTTCTTATTTTATTGGTCTGAGCCATTGGTACAGTAATTTTGTTAATCGTAAAAAGATTAATGTTAAAGGAACTCAAATTAAACCGGTCATTGTTGGCTTAACAACTCATTATTTCAATTCCAACGACAAAACGTTATCTAAATAAAAAATCTCAAAATGTCAAATTGACAGTTACAACTTCCGTATTACTCGCGCGCGTTATCTCAAATCAAAATGCGATTCGAATGTATACAAAGGAGCGAAATGATATATTTGAACAATAAGAAAGCGAGAGTCGCCCACGTGTGAGCTTGGGACAGATGTGCTCACAAATTACGTATGCTAATGTATCTTGTAATCCTTCCGTCGGACCTCCCTGCGCCGCGTCACCTTGTCTCGCGGTATAATCGATCGATTATGAATGCGGGCAATGATTCTCGATTATAGTTTTGAGATGTCGCGTCACTCAGGAACTTGACGCGCCTACAGTTTCAAACTCCGAACAAAACGGCTGTAACGGCTGTATCTTAACTTCGTATATTTGAATATCGAAGACATCGTAAACAAAGTTTTTCTGTCAACAAATCAGGGGTATGTTCTTTTTATTAGGCGCCGATTTGAATGACATTTGGCGGTAATGGGAACCCCAAATATGAAAAGGAATAACGTCAAAAATGAACGAATCCTCGCGACATTACCGGTAATCATGTTTTATGAGTTTCCCCCGACAGCATAGACGCACAATATGCCGCCCCCATCGGTGACACGTATACTTGTAAAAAGTTAAAATTGCGTGATTTTACGCTCACGTACTTATTATTGGCATTTATCGTAATAAACGCTCAAATTATCGGAGTACCGAGGCGAAATAACATGTTGCTCTTTAACTGGAAACTGACGTACAGCGGTACATCCACCTACCGCATTTGCATAGAACGGCCTATTATAAGTCATTATCGTAAATTTCCGTTCAATATAATAACATGCGTTGTGTCGCGCAACAAAATTTTATCAATAGAAACGTTGCGATATTTCGTTTGAAATTAGAATCAGTACCGTTTCCGCTTCCGTTCGATATTTGAACTCGCGCGTATGAATTAAGAACGCCGTTCTAAATAAATGATAACTGTCGATATAATTCAAATGGAGAATGCGACTGTTTGAATCGGGAACGATTTGAGGAATTTGATTTTTTTGAGACACCTGAACCGTTTAGTACTTATTTCGTTCGTTCGGTAACAGATAGCAAGGGAAGAGGCAATAACCATTAAAAGCTTGCGGAGGGCCGTTCCGAAAGTTTTCTTTTCAATAACGCGTCTAATATTCAAATTAGAGGCACTAAGGCGAGGAATTCTCAGCGATATATCATCGAAGCTAATCAGATTTTTTCCTTGCTCCGTACATTTGGTAAAATGTTTCGGGGATTAAATAGGGTACGTTGAGACGAGGATAATTTAGTAGTTTCGTTGCAAGATTTCATTTTTATGCGAATACTTATTGTGTTTTTGTTGGATCCATCATTTATCTTTTTGCACACCCCAGTGAGTTTGAATATTGGAAGTGTTTGGAGAATATGTCTACAGTATTCCAATAAGTTGTAAGTTTTCCGAAAACTCCAATCCTATTATAGAATTACTTATAAAATATTCAAATAACATCATCATCCCCTCTCAAGAATTCATATTGGCATCCATTACATTTTTTTTTATTCCAACCATAATCTCGAACACACGCATTAAATCTATCACACATACAATTTAAATTTGGAACGCGTCTCTATACCCCGAGTGGAGACAAAATCTATTCAAATATGGCGTCTTTCATATCAAATGTGTCGGTTCATATAAAATTTACGAAGAACGGAGGCAATTCCTCGATGCCGTCAGTTGGCGAACTCTCAATACACTCGGGCGCTATAAAAAATAATTTAAATTGCTCTTACAGTGACTCGCTATCGCTCGGAACATTTGCATACTAAAATAATGCAAAAATCTATGCGCGGAACGCACTTGGGGCGCGTTTACGTTGGCATACGATAATTTTATCTCGTGTCGTCTATTAGGAGTAGAGGTTTTAACGTGACGGTATGTGAATTTGTGAACATTTTTGTTTTCTTATTGGGAAATCTAGTTAGATATTTTTGTCTGTAATAATATAATTATGTTGATAAATTTTGACTTTTGTTTACTACATCATCATCATCAATTATTTTAGTATCTAGGATTCACATTCTGGCATCTTCTCTGAACTTAATAAGATTCTGTTTCTCTTTGGGTTCTTAGTGCCCTTGCCATATCAGTACTAGATCATCCGTCACGAGAATGTCCTGGAACAATGGAAACGCATACAAACATTAGACGCGTGGGGCAAAGAAATTTTTATGTGTTATTTTTTTCTTGTTTTGAAATATGTACGCCGTTAGGTTATTTATGGGCTCCATAGAGGTTATATTTCGGGAAGTAATGAGGTTTCGTTCGGAAAGGGCAATTTAAATGTGCGTAGATTGAGTCGTTAGGGGGCGCATCGGTCGCTTTCCCTACGTAAGTAACTCGCGAGCGATCACGCGTGGCCCCGATCAAATTGTGGCTTTGAAAGAAATTCATAAAACGCGTAAATTATCCGCGTGAAATTGAGAAAATTGGCAGGAAAGATTAAGGTACAGGAAATAAGGGCATTTGCGAGAACTGAGAATAATTTCGATGCAAAATTAATTTATAAAGTTGTCGGAAAAACCTGGACAAAACTAGCCCAAATCATGAAATATGGCATTAAAGAATGCTTTGCCCTGTAGTAGTACTCGTAAGTACTACTAAAAAGACTACTTATACTGAAAAACTGTTGACGATGAATTCAAAATACCTGCTCCAAAGTCTGAAGCAATTAACTCTAAATACCATCAAATCTCCAAAAAAAATATTCGATTAATTGATAAACGAATAAAACCAAAAAGCACAATCCAAATGCTAACGTTCGCCAAACGGAGCGTAATACAACATTTAGGTGTTCAAATACACGGACACGGTAGATAAATTAAAAAATTCAGCAACCACACCGCTACGTTTGAAATCTGATAATGAGAGCGGTTCATAAAAACTCTTTTATTCATAATTTTTATTTATATTAATTAAACATACGCCAAGTGTACCGTGACGGGGTTAACGCACGTTTTCGTCGAGACTACCGGCCGATATTGGAATAGTACCTAATGGTTATAAGTAAGAAGTAATTGGCATAATTGACTATTCATAATTTTTTTATATCTTTTTTTAGAGTAGGTAAAAAGGTTGAAATAACTATTTTTTTAAGGATGTCACAAATTGACGTGATATTCGAAATTCTAAACTCGAATAATCATGTTCGATAATTTCAGATTACGAATTACAAAACTGTTATTTTATTTTGACCATCAACTCAATTCAGTCGATATTAACGATCGAAGGTATTGTTTTCTGATCGTACAATTCTCACTGTTATATTCTGCTATCCTCAATATAATTTTTACGTTAAGTCTAAGAACCTTACTTCAAAATAAAATGTACGTAGGTACCTTAAAGTTAAGTTATTCTTAATTAAAGTTTATTAATTCCAAACTTATCAAAACCGGTAAACAATCTAAACTCCACCAACTAGCAAAGAGGTCAATTGCGGTACCGAAAATAATAATTCGAACGAATTAATATGAATTATTGTTTACGGCGCACAATTACTGAATAAATTCAAATTGCACTAATCCAACGCTCATTCATTGGACAAAACAATAATATTTTCTCATACAAAGTAGATCGTAACGTCAAACGGTTTGGACTTTACAACTTTAGTAATAAAGGTGATTTTCCTTTGGCAGGTTATGTTTTTAATAGTGATAATTAATTAAAAAGATTATATATCTACTAAAACATTTCCAAATTCTTTCGGAGTCAACGGATCGTTGGACGTGAGACCGGCACTTACAGCTATTGTTTAATTTTTATTATTCGGACCGTTACCACGATATACTTTTACAATTAGCTTTTTATTGATGACCGTTAAAGCTACTTAGGTTTCGGTATTCCAATTTTGTATTTTTTTATTTTGGAATAATTATGATTTTATTTCCATTCAAACAATTATTCGAGAATTTATATTACTTATTATAATTATTTTAGAACTATCAGCAAGCAGTTTTTTTTAACTAGCCTCGATTTTATCACTAGACTTCTGCTTTAATTATTTTAGTAAATCTTTGAAGAAAACAAAGAGTTTTTCAAACCACTTAGTACCTACCTACTTAGATTTCGAATAATCAAACGAGCCATAACAAAACCATCCAGACATCTCAACATCGGCCTTTTCCCAACTATGTTAGGGTCGGCTTCAGTCTTAACAGATGCAGCTGAATACCCGTATTATACATGGAGCGACTGCCTATCTGACATCTACAAAACATAATATTTGCCAATAATATCTCGCTAACTAGGGCGAGTGCTTTAATTACAATGTCCTCCATTGAAACGTGTCAAAAGTTATTACAATTAGAGCGACTGAATCATCGACTAATTTGTTTTTAATTTTACGCTTTTTTTTCGCAACGGAAATCGCTAAATATGCTCTTCCTGTATGTACGTTTATTAGAAATTGCGGAAATAGGGATCGTGGATAATTAAAAAGTACTACTATTAAAGGAGTATAAATATGGTCCAGCGTTATGTATGAGTGTAGTCGTTAGAATTCACTGAAAAGTGAAAAGAAATAATGTAGAGATTCTATGCATTTTATAAATTAACTAGCTGATGCCATGAACAACTCTATCCATTGGTGAAAACAGCATGAAAATCGGTGCATTAGTTTTTGAGTTTATCGCGAACAGGACGACAGACAGACGCGGCGGAGGACTTTGCTTTATAATATGTAAGAAAGTCGCTTTTCGTGTTTGTCTGTATGTCCGTATTGTTCATCTAAACTACGCAACCGATTTTGATGAGGTTTTCGTAATCGTTTAGAGAATTTATTTTCGAAAGTTTATGTGTGTATTACGTTAATATTAAGTTACATACGAGTATAACTAAGAAATCTCGATATTTTGTCAAGTCCAAAATAACCGTGCGGAGCAGGTGTGGGTCGCTTGTATGTTATAATAGAATATTTTTACTACAAAATTAAAAAGTGCAACAACTCATTTAAAAAAATATCATAAAGCATAAAAAAGGGAAAATATAAAACCATTGCCGAATCCTACATTCGTCAATAATAAAAATAAAATCACATCAAGCAACGAATTCAAATTAAGAATTAAAAAATACATCAAGAAATTCGATCATCCGTAAAAATAATAAATCAAGATCGAACCCACGGTGTGAGTCAAAGATTCTCACAAAAAAGAAACCAGTTGAAGACATTCGGGGATTCTTAATATGCAAATAATTAACCAGAGTAGCCCTCAACCCTTAACCCGACAAATGTAGGTCAATAAATTAAAAAAAATAAATTAAAAATAATTCAGTAAACCGGTTCTTACCGATCGTACGTAACCCCCTTAATTGTTCTATGATTTATACCGATCGATCTGCATATGGTAATTCGAATAATTATTACGGAGGTCGAAACTACTTAATATGCGAATAACAATTAGTGTTTCCTTATTTTTCTTGAGTCACTTTCTCACGAATAGGGTTGATTGATCGGATACTCGTATTTTGTTATCGTGGTGACCGTTTTATTTAAATCTGTCCTGTTTTTTGAATAATTAATGTGACTATTTCAAATTTTCGAATAATCCAACTGTGACTTGAAGTAATTGTGAATTAATCTAACAAAAAAGTTTTATTATTATGTTACAAAGAAAACTGGGACGCCTGATATATTTTCTTATTTAAAACCAAACAAGTCACAAAAATCTAAGGGTAAATAAAGTTTGCCAATAAAATCTATACCCAAACTTCTCCGCGCACCTATCTCACGACTTAACAGATCAAAAAAAGAAAGTTTGTATTCAAAACATCATTTTTCTCCACACTGATTATTGTCAACGACATAAATCGTCAATGCTGAATACTGAGACATTAATGCACACAAGCGATCGCATCGCATTATAAAAAACCCATTTCCGAATTTCTTGGGCCGAACAATGAACTAAATATCAATACTTCGAATGCGACTCTGACATCTGGGTCGAAGGGTTAAAAAGTCTTAACCCTAATCCTATCTCAGGACGAACAAAGGCCCATCACATATATTTAAACCTGTTTTACCGATTGATAGCTCGATGCCGATATAAAATGTCGAACAACAATAGCATAAGATGCATGCTCGCATCGATTTGCATACATCTTCTTTGTATATGCAAATTATTTGATACGATTTTTACAAGGAGCCGATAGTATGGGAAACTGTGATGTTCGGGTGCGTATGTAAATGAGGCGATAACGCGGCGAGATGGGTGCTTTATCTAACTTACTCAGTTGGTCGCGCGCTTCGGATCTGTAAACGTCACGCGCGGAATATCGCAGTGCTTAGAATTCAAGTGTGGACGAAGCGTTCGATGTTTGAAAGATTTTTTACTATAATTATTGTTCGATTCGGAAAAATCTATTCCAATGCTTAAATAGTTTTTCGTTAGCATTTTAGGGTTATTTTATAATTGAGTAGATTTTTCTCTATAATTGATCGAACAATAATTATAAGTTTCTTTCAAACGAAACGTAATAAATTTTCAATATTTTCAGGGATTTAGTTGAAGTGTAATTAAATTAATGAATAAATATACCTTTTTCAAGAAATGTCTTAAAATAAAACAGTGCACATGAATGAATTTTACTGTGACAGACTCAAGATAACATTTTTCGAAATTATGAAAATTCGGAATTATTATCATGAGGTAAGAGAGTTTTTTTATTAAATTATTTTTGTTATTATGAAAGTAATTGTTTTTGTGATTGGTGTACTGCGACTTGATGTTTTTATTATTTTTATTATAATGTGATTATTATTTAATTTGGTCTTTAATTATGAATAGGTACTAAATGTGAAAGGTGCCTTAAAAATATCTTTTTTTCTGTAATAACAAAAACAGCTGACGCAAATTACTTTTCTGTTAAAAACAACGACTAAAGAAACAGTAATTGCTTTAACAGTTTAACACTAATACCGTATTAGTTAACACGATAAATAAAGCAAAGTAGCGGCCGATCAGTTAATACTTTAGTATCCCAGCTCAAACTTGTGCAGAAGCAAATGAAAAGAGAATCTATAATTGAGGAGGTCAACCTCAACCTTGGACCTAGGGCTAAAAGGATGCGGCATATAATTAGGTATTCAATTGTTTTAATTATCTCTGTAATTATCCCACTTTAGGCCAAATGAGCGAGATCGCTATACGCAGTATGTAAGCAGTAACTTCTTACTTCGAGTTTGCAGTAGGTAACCCAATACTTTTGCTATTTTTTTTTCTTCACCTTATATTTGTGTTGTCTTGGGTATACTATTTTGTCGGTAGAATTTGCTCATTACACAATATTTGTTTTATGATAATTAATTAAATTGAATGCTCTTAATTTTCTGTTACAAACACAAAATCTAAGTTTGAAACAAGAATTTAATCACTCGCCTGTAGATAACGTTCTATAATTTGGTTCCTTCATCAAATGACGCAGACTTCTTCTGTAAAACTTATCACATTGTTTTCCATATGATGTCATACTGATCTAGAATCCCAGCATATAATTGATATCGGTTGTCACGAGATAAAATTGAGTCATTATTTCAAGATGTTATTATCATTCCTTGGAGATATCATGATGTGTGTTATCAATTAAAATGTAATAAAGGATAATTCATAGTTTATTAGGAATACTACATCTATCGATATCAATTATGATACTAACTTAAATAAATAATAATCATAAAAAATAGAGCATAACTAAAAGACAACCAAAAAACAATTTCTATTTTTCGAATAATCATGTTAACAAACATCTCGACTATTATTCGAACCACACAGTCTACGAATAAGAAAAAATCAAATAATTAACAATAAAGACTCTCGAAAAAAAAAAACGAATGTGGAATACCGCATCAAACGATACGTTCCTAGCGCCACACGTCCCGTCTCTGGTAATTAAGAGGCGAAAATTAGCAACGCGAGAGAAAGACGAATGTTTTTCTTTTATCCGCCCGTATGCGGCCATCCTACGTGCCCTGAGGTTTCACAGTTTCACACGACGCGTTTGTAGCCTGCCTAACATTTGCTTGTCTCTTTTCCAATGGTTTTGGTGGAATACGATTCTAATTATAGCCTTTTTTGGTCGTTTTGATTAAGTTACTCCTTTTTCTGCGTTATTTTAATTGGATTTGTTGATAAAAGTCGCGGTTTCCTGTGAATCATTGATAGCGTCATGTTTTGTTGTTAGTTAATTGTAATAATATTTGGTTTAAGTAAACTTTCGCATATTGTACCTACTAATAAATGGTGGCTCGGAGCAGACGGAGCGTGTGGAGTGCTCGTTGAAGGGAATGCGTTTCGAAGTGTTTTATTTTTTCACTCAATTCTGTGATTAAATCTAAATATTTAAATCTACAAATGTTATTATAATATGCTATATCTACTGACTCAATTGTTAATAAGTTTTTAAGTCTTGTGATTAAAAAAAAAACTAATATCAAGTCTGAAAAATTTACTCTTTCTCTCTCCCTCTCTATAATAATAAGTGGATTCAGGCGTCTCACAAATTCCAGTCACAATTTTTTTTTTTCAATACCTTACTTGTATCGCTCCATGCAATTCGATAGATACTCGTGCGTAATCAGTAATGTATGCAAATGTCTTGACTGACATATATATTTTTTTCTGCAAAAAAAAACATCCGTCTTATTCATGTTTGTCCACGCTGACGCTACACATTAAAATTGATCAACACATAACGACGTTATCCATATAATACGACCCGACTCAGCGGTCACTTCGACAGCGGCCAACCTTGCCCCAACACCCCCCTTTCGCCCCCTTTTTCCCCTTTTCAACCCACTTTTTACGTCAATGTTTTTCTATAGAAACACGGAGGGACGGTATAAGTATACGAATAAGTGAATGATGGGGGCTATCAAAACATCTCCCTTATCAGAGGACCAAGGGTACAGTTTTTAGGGAAAAGGATTAGGTAATACATGACGAGAAGGTTTTAATCGTGATGGCGGGATCAATTTTGCGTGACTTGACGTTTTGGGGTGATTGTTTTGATGCTAGGAAGTGTCATTAAGGATTTTAGGACAGTTTAGGACCTATGTGTTGGGTATTATGAAGTTGAAAATTGATGGCGTCTAATTATATTGTCAATGATTCCGACACTCACTATTATATTAGCATCATGAAGAAAAGTCATCCAACGGAGAAATGTTACCAAACGCAACCTGACTACAAATCAGTGTTGTATTAAAAGTTTTCTTATTTTGAAATCAATAAACCAATTCTAATTTGCAACATACCTAATGCACGTTATTGAAACAACCCATTAAAAGGGAATAATCAACCCAAAACACCCCACACATCATAATACACAGACATTTTCTAAACACAAACGACCCGAGCATCACTTTCTAAGCCAAAATTATGACGTCCTTACCCATCGGACACTCAGGGCTTTATAATTTTTCCACTCATATTAATTCCTTAATATCGACGGGGAGGGTAGGCAGGGAGGCAAGGGTAGATAACAGGAGACATAAAGCGTAGGAGATCGCTAATTCATCATAAGTTAAAGGGGTTTTTATGTACGGAACCTTTCCTCTTTGTACGGTCCGCAAAAAGCCTGATGTCTGGCGATACAGTTTAAAAAATTACCATCAAAGGCTGTGATATTAATTAACTTTTTAAAAGGTGATTTTGTTAATAGGTTCTTGTTGGAGAGATGTGAGATAGCTTGTACGTGGAAGTTGGAGTGGACGGTTTTATTGGAATACGATTTTTCTGGGCAAAGTTGAAGTTTATACCTTTGGGCAGTCTTCTTGTTAGAATTGTATGGTTTTGTGAATCTAGTTGGATTTGTGCTGAAAGAAAATTGGGTAGAATGAGAGTTAGGACCCATGTCGTACTATAAAATTGCCGTAATATAAAGTCTAAGCACTGTTTACACGGTACAATTTTTATTGTTACTTCAACCACGGTGCGATTTAATTGCACGGTGTAAATCCGACATTACTTATTAAAAGGACAGCATTTACAATACTATTGGTAAATCTAAATTAATATATATAACTCAAAGGTGACTGACTGACTGACTGACATAGTGATCTATCAACGCACAGCCCAAACCACTGGACGGATCGGGCTGAAATTTGGCATGCAGGTAGATGTTATGACGTAGGCATCCGCTAAGAAAGGATTTTGATTTGATTTATATATATTTAGAGATAACCGACATCGACGCGGGCGAAGTCGCGGGCATCAGCTAGTATAATATATATTCCATCTACCTACAAGACTTCCTGTCCTTTTAATAGGTAATGCCTGATTTACACCGTTAACCTACCGGTTGGTGACAAAGAATGGAGCACTTAGAATGGGTATATATCCTCTTAAAAGCAAGCAATATCTAAGTATAATTAGTACCATACACGTGTCGCATCTTTAACGTAATTACAGTATCTATTTACAAAATACATTTAAACTTTTAAATCATTTAAAAGTTGGACAAAGTTGGAGTATCGACAGACGTCGGGCGCTGAAATCCGTTCGGATATTAATTGTATTCTATTAAAAGTTCACTTTTAATCCTATCGATCCCTTTGAGTTCGTCTGGGGGTGTAAACAAATGATGATTCAGTTATAAGGTATTGATCTGGTTAGAAAGGATTTCGGTTCTAAATAATTATTGACGGTAAATAGGGTTTGGTGGGTTGTTTTGGGTAGTTGGGGGCGAAAGGGTTGTTCAGGACATTTTTTTTTTTAACTAGATTCGTTTTCTTGTCTTTTCAGTATCTAGATTTTCGGGTGCCTGGCACTACAAGAAAAACTTTCCGGAATTAAAAGAAAAACAATTTACTAATTTATTATTCTAACTGTACTTTTCTGTGTTTGTTAAACCGTAACCGCATTTTTATAAGACTAGCAATTTTATTGTAAAAAAATATTATATTACAAAACGACCAATATTTCATCAGGAAAATGCAAATTAAATTTTCATTTCGAGAGCCTCAGTAACATCATGTAATGCAACTTTTTTGCCAAAAAAATTCAAGTGTTGCTCGAAAATTTCCCATTTTCGGCAATCATCGGCAAAGTAAAAGTTACACACTCCTACATCCCTTCGAGTTAAATCAATTAAGGGCTGTTTTAAAATCGTGTGAGGGCCAGAGGGGCTTAGAAAAACTTCTAACGAATGCCTCCCGAACCCTTTTTGATCAATTAATTACTCAATACGAGCACATTGTACTGATTCGATGTTTAGTTACTCTTACAAGGGTTATAGGAGAAAAAAACATTGTTTTTATGCCTAAAGGTAACTTAGTTGGACATTTTGAGCTTCCTAGGATGTTGACTAGCTGCGACTCGCGGTTTCTCCCGAATAAGTCTCGATCCCGTCGGAATATCGGGATAAAAAGTATCCTATGTCCTAACCCAGGTCACGGTCTACGCATGTGCCAAATTTCATTCATTTATTTTAGCGTGAAAGCGAAAAAAACAACCTCACTTTCGCATGTATAATATTAGTTAGGATAGTTGGAATGGAATGTGTGGAATGTGATTAAGTTTGGTTTACTTTTAAGGCTGAAACTTTAAAGAAAACCCTAGCTAGATATATTTCTTATTTATAATGAGCTTTTCCATCTAAGTTTACCATTGTATTAAACACATAATATCGTGCTTGCTTTCCCGAAGGGTAAGGCATAGGTGATCGATGTACACCCACATTGTATTTGGTATTGTATCATAATACATGTTATATCTGTATATATTTTACTGTGGTGTGTGTGGTTACATAAATCTGCCCTGAAAACTCAAACTATTTCATGATTACATTTCAAGTACTGACACACACTAAGATATTAAAGACTTGGTATATAATTATGTATACAGTAGACCAATATAGACATCACTTTCTCCCCCGTCACGACTCACAGCATTCGATACATATTGCAATCGATTTGAATCGATTATAAATGGAGTGCGAATCGATTGCTAGTGTTACACCCGAGTTAAACGATGCGACTAATTCGTTCTGATCGAATGATAGATGAAGCAATCAGTCTAATAGGAATCAATTCGAAGATTCGTTTCTGATTGATTGAAAGTTTAATGTTACAATGAAGTCATTCAATTAAAACTGTGATAGACTGTGGAAGCTTGACTAGTAAGTCTTTATTGATTAATTAAAATTATTGTCTAGCAGTCGCAAGCGCTACTACTGAGCATGATGTCCTGGGTTCGATTCCCAGGTCGGGCAAAGTGTTACTGGGTTTGTCTATCAGGAATATCTCAGTAGCATCCCGGTATCTGGATTTGTGCTCGGTTGATGGCAATAGGTTCGCCCCCTATTACATGGGACTAAAGGATCTTCATCAAAAGTAACAGCCAAAGTAATAGTCAACTGTTCTTCCGCGCTGTTGGATTTACAACCCTCGCCTCAGCGCTCAGGATTGAAAATAGAACAGTGCAAAAGAACAGTTGACTGTTACTTTTGATGAAGAAACTGGCCGTTAGACATGACTGGAGAAATAGGTTGGGTGTGTTGTAGTGCAGCTCTGCCTAACCCTTCGAGGAAACAAAGCGTGATGTTATGTGATGAGGCAAACCTGTCAAGTTCGCCTACTATCGTTTTCAGCCAAAGAGATGCTTGGCTACTTTCATTTCTAGCTTTTATTTTTTTATTTTTTTCAGTGTGTGAAGTCATCAATAATAATATCATCAAGTTACTTCTCCCGCTCCGGGTGGAGCGGGATGTCCGACTGTTGGTTACTAAAACCCACCCGTGTTCCTTCAGTCGCGTGTTGCCAAGGGCCCCGGTATCCCTTTCGGAATTTCCCGCAACCCTGGCAGTTTATTTCTACCCTGGGTGTCTTAAGGATTGCAGTTTGACGCCTTTTTCCAGCATTTTAGACTGCTAAAAGTATATTACATAAGAAACTACGTCCGGCTAGTTTTTATTCATATTTTATCACCAAAACATCTGCCTAAAAAATCATGTGTAAGAAGGCACATAATAACAAATTAACAGTAATTATAAATTAATGTAACGAGGACCATAAAAGTCGTGGATTGCAAATATTACCGAAGAGACAGGCGGGCCGGGGCGTCGCAAACTTGGCGCAACTTGGGCCAACTTGGCAGAGTTGAAGAACTTGGTCCGAACTCGATGAGGTACAAATAGGCATCGGAATGAAGTTTCTGTCGGTTTTCTGTACGCCTTTTAATTATTTCTTCGTACCCCTTCAGGTACTTTGATCGGCCCCTTTCAGCCTCTTGATTTTCTCCCGAATTGACTGATAGGCACTTATAAATTGTAATTACGTTTGTACAGAGACTTTTCCTCAAATTTGTTTTAAAAATGACGTTTTTAAATAAAGTTAAACCTCAGAAAAAGGGTTGGAGATTTTAACTTTTGGGGTAAGGGTGTCTGATTGTTTTGTAATGGAGTTAAAAGTGTCAATGTTGACAGAAAGATGTCAATGTTGACAGAAAGATTAAGAAAAAAAAGAAAAAAATATAAGTACCAGACAATTTAAACCAGTCACATCAGTAACATTACATAATTAAACTAATTAAAATACTAAAATCAACTAACTTCCAAAAACTGGCATTGTTCCAAAAGATGCGCCTGAGTCGATTCAATGGACCCTCCCTCCCATTCACTCGTCAGCGATCAATCAGCGCGCATGGATCATTACGGGAATCTCTCTCCGATCTATAGATCTACGCCATCTTACCCGACTACCCGATAAATCAAGATAGTATGATGTTTTAGTTTTATGTCTGCACTTAATATAGTCGTTTGATCGCGGAAGCGACAGGTTTTTGACCTTTTCTCTGTGATTAATGTCAGGTCTTAAGAAAATATATCGATCAGACATAAGTCAAGTTTATTGACTTAAAAAGGATGCCATGCAGTTCTTATTTTATTAGGACGATTGCTTTTGAAAGTTGTATGTGCTAAGTAGTAAGTAATGTGTGCTAAGTAGTTGGATCCTAAAAGCGTTTCTACCTAAATGTGCTAATAATGCGATACACCCGTAATCATGGTCCACTGAGTACACTGCATAGTGCGTTGTGAGCATTGTCATTTTCAAAATTATATCCCAAAATTCAAGGTTACCAACATCTACAACTTCCAGCCTCCCCAAACTCTTTCCTTGATCCACAAACTAACTCTATAAAAATCTCTTCCCGGAAAACTTCAATATTTCACCAAGCTATCGAGGAAAAACGACAAGAGATTTCCCTAATAACGTTTCGCCTTGCAAACTTTTCAAAAGATTTCCCCATATCGTGATGTTTATTATATGTGAGGTGTAATATTGTACGTCAGTTTGTTTCGCGCCTCGCGAGCATCGGTAGTCACCAATAAACGACGCTCTTTTTAGGTACTTGTTGCAAAGATTAAGTTATATTAAGAGAGTAGACGGGATATGTCTTGATAGATATGTTTTTTTTAAATGTGGTTAATTTTGAATGAATATTGAATTGATTTGAATATTTATATACATATTATTATAGTAATAATAATAACAATAACGGCGAACCACAGTTTTTTTTTATTTTTTAATGTTTTTTATTCTTTTTATTTTAAGAAATATCTAAAAATTTAAATAAATAAGAAACAAAATGAATAAACGAATAATAATAAAATATAATTAAACAAAAATTAAAAACCACGAATCATAATAAAAAATAAATTAAATAGTTCTGAGGCGTCTATAAAGATATTGTAGACTGAGTAGGTAAGTTACCCATGTCCAGTACATTGTTGATCTTGGAATTGCTACAAAAATATTTTATATTATATTAAATTGTGTGGTCCTTGAAATGAAATGAAATTGTTTATTCTGTAAATAGGAAATTGGAATCACTTTTACACGTCATAATATTATAAAATATTAAAAATAAGCTAGATGAGGTCGGCGTTTCCTATCCGACTACTCTGAGAAGAAAGGCCGAAACAAACTCAGAGGTCGCAGTCTCTTTTAAAGTCCAGACATAATCTTGGTCAGACTATATGAGGACCATGTAGATTAGCGTCTGAAATGGTCTTTAGAGGAAAGAACCACAACGATTTGAGTGGACCTGTCCAGTCAGTGCAAGCATTTGTCAGTAATAGATCCTCCGATCCTTGTCTCTGAATTTCTATTTTACACGCAATATCATTGAATTCAAATAGGAATTTGCAATTTAATCTTCATATCACGATCATAGGCTCATTTGCTATCTGTAAGAAAAACCGGCTCAAAAGTGTCGCATCTGACATCATCATTGAGTATGCAGCGTCCCTAACAAGTACCTCATTGTGAACACGATTGAAGATAAAAGCCTAGCTAATAACGCGCCAATAAAGCCTTTATTGAGCCGAACAGTATTAAGAGGCGTCGGAAATTACCGATGTTAGCCGAACGTCGCCGAATTTAATAACGCACGTTCAGTTTTTAATGTACTTTCGTGGGGGGAGCCAGCCCGTGTAGGGAGTAATTAATTGAAACATTTTATTAGACGTTATTACTTACTGATTTATTGGACGTTTTTGATGAACGTGCAAATATGCATACGGGCAATTGATTGTCATATTTTTTTTAACTTTAATTTCACTGAAGTTCACAAAACTACACAATTTTTTGATTCACCAATTTGAACCAAAATCAAGCCTTAATACACATTTAACAAGCGCCAACCTGTTACAGTTAATTCCGCCATTAACACCATTCCCAGTTGACCGGACCAATAACAAGACAATGTAAATCATTGCAGCGTAGGATCTCGCCCGAACGCTTCCGAACGGCTCCGAACAATGCCGACGATACAGATCTAAATGAGTCGAGTTAAATATTGTTTAAATGCGCTCTTTTGGCTTAATCATAGGCTCGAGTGGGTACCAGGTGATCATAGATAGGTGAGAACGTTGACTGTGTACAGACCGGGGCTTCCTTGATGATTCTAATTGCTTGGTTACGTACGCAAGTAGGAATGAAAGCGTGACAGATTTTTGCGATATGTTTCAATATTTGTTTGCGCTAGAGTTTCCTACTGGGAAATTGTTTATAATTTTTAAACAAAAAAACTGCAAATGCAAATGTTTGATCTATTATAAGGATATTGTCACAGAATCATAAGGCGCCTTTGCCGATTAAGATACGAGTTCCAAGTTTACCATAACTATTGTGCATCAAAAATAAAAAGCAGTTAAAAAGTACCAAAAACCAACATCAAAATACAACTATCTAACAATTTACATTAGAATTCGCGTCTAACCAAACAAACAGTGAATAAGCGTACAATGCGCCCTACAAGTGCGTCCGCACGTAAGGTTCGCACAGCAAGCGAATAAACGTCCCGCTACTGCACAACTTGTGTGCACGGCTGTACACCCATACTTGATTTGTGAACTTCGAACATTGGACATAGAATTGGAGACAGATAAGGGAAGCCTTCATACCTAAATGGAGGTAAAACCAATTAAAAAGAACTTTCAAAGGATAAATGACTTACGAGGGTATACTAAGACTAAGTAAGTTATATTGATGATGCAGATGATGAAGAAGATAATGATAGCACAGTTGAATTTAAAATAAATATGAAATTAATACTACTTGACAAGGTAATGTACCAACGTCAAATTCAAATTTGAAGCACAGTAAACAAACTCCGAGGCCGCGTCTCTTGTCTCACAGAAGAACAGCAAAGATAGGCACAATATGCTCCTAAATGTGTCACATCTATCCCCAATAACTGCTCCCTATCAAAGTTACAGGTGCGAATATTGAGTTTTATTGGCGCCCGCCCGCCGGGGCGGTGAGCAGAAGTTTTTGATTTAGTTTGCTAACAACTACATCAAAAACTAAATACATTTCCAATACATAGTCCTTTTGTTAGGGGGGATTGTAAGTGTATTTTAGATATGGTTTTATTGGTTCTTGAGTATTAAGAGCACTAGATGGATAGCCAACCTTAAATTTAATTGGAATTGGAATAAGTTCAAGAGAATGACGATGATGATGATGATGATTACGATGGGATTGATAACAGACAGTAGTATTTCATGATGAGACGAAGCGACTGACAAATGACTATGACTGAAAATAGATGGTCAATTAGATAGCTTAAGGCAGTGGCAGTTAGTACTTTTCGATGTTTTTAACACAATTCTGTAACATAGGCCATTCGTCAATTCTACGAATGAAAATAGAGAAAGAAAGAATTCAATTGCAATATCAGGCCAATCCACAGTTGATGACATTTTAGCTGATGACGATGATAAATCTAAGACAGTGCCAAATGTACCACAGATTGGTCTAACTCCTACCAATCAGTCTAACATTCCTTACATCAAGAATTTACGACATTCTAAATCAAAAAGTAATCAGTTTTCTTGAAAAAAAATAGGTTAATTGAAGATATTTCATACTCAGTCGTACTGCCAAGCTGTCGCTTCCAATCTTGTAATATAATTGTCTGGACATCGTGGATATCTGTCTGACATCTTGGAAATATGTATTTTGGGGTTTCATTTTTGACTGAAAATATCTGATACTTCAATCTAGAGTCAATTTCTAAGCTTTTCTATACTTTGTACCTATAGGTTAGATAATTAGTTAGTTTAAAATCTTGAGAGTGAAAGTATTGTCCAAATGTGTGCATATTACTTACTCTATCGCTAACATCAATAGCTTTACCCCAAAGCAATGTAATCCATCAATGGCCACAAGAGAAGCAGTAATCACAAAAGGTACTTATTACCAAAACAACAAGATACTACACGAATTCTAATCGCGTTCCTGAATTAACGGGAACACACGAAAATTCAAATGTGGAACGCCGGAATCACCAATCGGATTATCGTTCTACATGTATAAAAGACGAAAATTCCCGTTCTTACCCCTTTGCCCGACACCCCACGAGGACGCGGACGGGGGGAAGGGGATGGGGGCCAGGGTGTAGCTAATGGCAGTACCACTCGGATTCATTAGTAAATTAGAAAGCGGATGAGTCCAAAGTTACGAAAATTCAATATCTAATAATGATCAACTCTTACCTGCCTATAGTCGATAGAAGGGGGTTTCGAACGAAAATTTCGCCTTTCGAACGTTTCTATTTGAATTTGTCAATCCGACTTTGTTGAGAATTGAATTATTTAGTTTTCGATTCGACTCTGTTTGGGTTTTGTGTTTGTCTATCTGAGGTGTTCATGCTCTGAGGGTTTTGTTTTGTCGAGCGATTTCATCAATAAGGACCTTTTCGGAAGTGGAAAAATAAGTCGGGCACATGGATTTTGTTCGGGAGCTCACTCAAATTAATTACTTAAACGTTGACCTAAAATTCATGATTTACCCATGTTTAGAAAATCTGGCGCCAATTCTATTTTTTTTTAACTAGTGTGTTAAAGTTTGACGTCTCTAAATTCAATCAACCCTCCCCTGCAATAGCTATAACCATCAACTACCAAATTACCGTCTCAGGTATATCAGACCCTTAAAAAATCAGCAAAACAAAATTGGAAATCTAAGAGCCTAATCAAATTACTATGTAGACGTTATTAAAACACGGTATTTTCTTTTCGTTTAAATCTATTGAACAGCGCTTAATATCTCAATGTCGGTTTTAATTTGGAAGCATCGTGTTACCTCCCAACAGTTTTATTTTCAGAAGTAAGACAAGGAAACGCGTTTCGACAGCCTTCGTAGAAAATAAATAGTAATATACTATGTTGATCTCGCGATGAAATGAAAAATCGAAAGCGGGTTTTTTGACAAATGATTTTTTTTTTTAGTTTCGCTCGGTGTTAATATACATCGATTGTTGATAAGTGTTGGGTCGATTTCATTTAATATTTAAATCTGAATAAAATAAACCATAGGTAAGGTTTTCATCTTTGTTTGTAATATATTAAAAAATATATACCTAAGTATCAGAAAATCCTCAATACATCGGTTGACATGTACAAATTAATAGGCAAATTATCTAACAATAGCCAGGCGGGCGAAGACGGAGGGTTGTGAGGGACGACCGAGGGTCAATAAAGTCCAAAAAATATAGAACTCATACATTCGTAGAACTGGCGTATATTTCGCGTGAGTTATTTTAGAATAATCATACTTTTTCATTTGTTAGATGAGGCTAGAAAAAATAGTCAAAATAAAAAAGAGGAAAATATATTCTATCGTTTACCTAAAATGATTAAAAATTATTGTTTCTTCTCTTAACACCAGCCAGTCAAAATAACTGAATAAAACTAAAATTACAATAAGTAAGCTTAACCTTCCACCGATCCTTATCTAAGGAGGTACTTTAGGCCTCCCACTCGATTTTTCTGCTCAACCCTAAATACTCTGAACCACGAATATTATTTAACAGACCGAAGTAAAAATCCTGTATCCCGCACATAATTGCCATCAGTATAATTACTTACTGATATTTTTATTTCTATATCGTAAAAAAATAAGTAACTATCAATTTGTATTACTTTTCTACTCGAAGGCAATTACAGAATATTGTTCGTTTCACATGTCTAACTAGACGATTATCTTGTAAAAACGCATTTTTTGTCTACATAACATACGTATAATCCATCATACAGCAGTTTTTCTTGTAATTGAGTTCTCTTAGCAAGTAAATATTAATCGATATGAGCTAAAACAAACAATTGTCTGCGTCGAATCGACGTCCTAATCCTTCAGCCACAGAGCACTGAAAAAAAAAAACAAAACCCCGAAGCCCTTCGACCGAGGCAAGAAGGGCGGGCGTCCTTTATCATATTTATTTTATTTCAATTCGGTCCGAATTTAATCCTTTTCCATTAATTAGTGACCGCTCCCCGTATAATGCGGGGTCTGACCGACCCCTCGCGAGGATGCGTTAATTTTTCTTGGCGGCTGCCGCAGGGTTTGGGAGTGGGGTAAGTCATAAGCGATTGACATTTTGTCGAATCATATAAATATTTTGTAAGAGTCGTGTAATAGATGAAGATCTGCAATACCTCTCCGTGCACTACCGCTTCCTACATAGCAGTTAGTGAACGAATGGTGGACTTTACACCAAATAAATTAAGCAATCAGATTCTTAACAGAAAAAATATATAATTTCTAAACTCTAATTCAACAATAAGCTATCTCCCCACTTAATTCTAAAGGGTGACAAGCTTCTCGTACTTTCAAAACATAAAAAAATTCATAAGCATTTTAATATAACCGCTGTACTGTAACAGCTCTCACCGAAACATATATGTTTTCCTTCATTATCTTCACATTTTATAATGCTCTAGAAAACGGATGCGTTACTCATTGAGATTCACCTTTCTGTTATCAGATCTAACGTACCATGTATCATATTAATTGGTCGTTTCATGTTCATTGTAATTAAATCTTAATTTTTCGACTCCATGTTTTTTGTTAATACGTTTTTACTGTTAAGTTTTATAATTGTATTGTTTAGTTGGGTTGGATACACGTGGATCTGATTGGTGCCAACGTTCTTTGTTATCTTGTGTTCAGTTCGCTCCTTATCGGAAAACTGTATGAAGAAAGCTTGGACTAATTTAGTTTCGTAGTTAAAATATATATTGTAGTGATATTTATTTTAGAAGTATGTATGTAAGTATATTCTTTTATTGTATGTTTATTTTTAAATTAGTGAATTGTTTTTTAATTTATGTATGTATTTTGTTTTCTCTTCTACTCTTACATATATTATCTACATCTCTTTTTATCTACTTTCCTATCGCAGGTATGCCGGAAGAAATTTCTTTAGAAATAAATAAGCATTGCCTTTGTAGATATTTCTCTGTTCCTTTCTTCTTGTCTGTTAATATGTGTCTGTTTATATGGTTAAATTTATAAATAAAACTAACACGGTTATTTGATTTTTTATTTTATATTTCTTCAAATACTTTAATATCAATCTTAACTTCTTGAACTGATTTCAAAATATCACTCGTATTGTTCTTAGTCAGTGTTCTTTAACGTAACACCAAAGCTCGTTTGCTTATTCCAACCTTTGAAAAGAATATAAACTGTCGACATATCTATACGACGAACAGTCATAAAAGTCAGTTTAGCAATTCAGCCATCGTAAACATACGAATTGTCATACTTTTAGTCATTATTTCTTTTCTTTTGTAGTCATTAGGAGACACGAAATGCCGATGTAGTTACAAACGGGCGGACTTGTATACTTTGACTCATAGAGATACAAGACTGTGCCAATATACGACGGAGTCCGGTCGTGTTTAAATAATACTGCACAAATTCTTGTTCTAAATTATAAATATGACACTGACAATCTTGTTGAAATGTAAATTATATATTTATAAATTGTTTTCTTTATTTTTGGGTTTTTGATTATAGGTTTGATTTCCACGTGGTTTCATTCAGGTAGTGAAAATATAAGAGGTTTCATGATCTCGAACGGTGACTGGAGAATCATATCAGGTGGGTTGTCATCAGCAGAAATATAGGGCAGGTCTTTCTTAATTGATTCGATTTCATTTTAACTGAAGGCCATTCCAAAGACTATTTTCGCAATATATTTTAATACTAACGAACATTTAAAGATCGAAAATGTTTTTTCGCCTTCCGGTACTCTTTGAAATAGTTCATCTGCGCAAGTAATTGCTATAATTATACTTTTCTTTGCTACAGTTTCAGTCGTGGGTACTCTTAATATAATTTCTTTAAATGTGTCAAGATTATCTGCAGCAGCCATTTGCTCTTTCACGTTACGTCTAAGAATTTTTCCTTTAATGATGTAGACGGATAAATTCAAGCTTCGCAAACATTGCGAAACTATTCTAAAGGAGAGGAAAAACTCGCAACCCTTGAAACTCACAACAATAACAACGACCGTAACCTCTTTACAAATCAATTTCTAAACCATAAACAAATCATTTGATTGAAAACAAAAGAGTTTCAGGACAATGAGTTTTCAATACAATATCTGGCCTCTCGATTTTATTGATTGGTTACGGTTACGACACCGCTGAAATGGATAAGTTTGATTGATTTTACTGTTTTCAAGAAAACAATCTAAAAATATTAACAAAAGACGTGAGAGCTTTTGTTATGAATTTGTGAAAGAAAATGGTTGAATAACAGTTAAACAGTGAAAAGATTAGATGATAAAAGGATGTATAAAAATAGTGGAAACTACAGTTCTGAAACAAACAGTTAAAACAACGATGACTAAACATTAACTAACTCATCGTCAGAATTTCCAGTAATTAACCACATTGATCAACAAGATCTGATTGAACCACGTTATTTTCCAAATCCAACAGCGCAATAACTCATTGAATCATTAAGCTTACAACCGTTACTGTAATTGTTAGCCGTGAGAGTTCAATTACTAAAATTACACCGACTTAATCTATTGCACAAACATACTAAAATTTAGAATCAGATGACTTGAATAGATAACTATTCTTTGTTGGTTAGTCGCCATCGCTTTAATTGTTGGTTTAGAACCGTGCACTTCGGCTAGGTACTTTTTGAATAACGGATCGTCATTGATTGCTATCTCTAGTAATGTAAGTTCGGGTAGACAGCTTTACGCTAGGATTTAATCTTCAGAATTAATTACCTTTTGTTCAGAACCAATATGCTAATTTACAGCTACAGCTTTTTCTTCAATATCAATTTTAAGATCAATGTCAAAATAATGAAACTTCTAAAAGACGTTTTGGCCGACATTCGAAAGATTAGCATCAACTTCTTTTACATTTTCGCGTTTTTTTAGAACAATGATATCTATAATTCGTCGCGTCAATCCGTCCCAGTTTCACAGTCATCAAAGTTCCCATCTCTTTCATGTTCAAAGCTATAATTCATCAATGTCGAGTGCGACTCACCTTTCTTGTCCACACAATCGAAAAAAATCTGCTTTCTCACATTATACGCATCTGAAATGTCTCCTGGGCTATTATAAAAACATTCTTGACGACATCGACTGTTTTTAATTATTCAGAATTATTACATTCTCATTACACTTCACACAATGCTGATAATTCTTCTTCTATTTTAATTGAATGTGCTACTTCCTCTTTAATGACTACTTTCATACTTTCGTGTGTCTCCACTTTCTAGTTGTAAACATAAAATTATTCGGTCGAAGTACCTACATCGTTTCTGTTTAAAGTTTAATTTGAATTACGCACATTACGATGGCGGTTTTCTATAGTCTGAATAGATAACTAGTAATGGTCGGCTTCGTGGCTGGCTGCACTGAGATGACACGATAAATGTTCATATTATGCCTGCAACTATGTTTCGGGTCCGATAGATTTCTGGAAAATAGATCCGAATGATATTATCATAGATTTATATACTATCATAGTTTATTAGACATAGATACTTGGGTTGGGGCTGGGTTGTGGAGGTCAGATAGGCAGTCGCTCCATGTAAAATACTGGTATTCAGCTGCATCCGGTTAGACTGGAAGCCGATCCTAACATAGTTGGGAAAAAGCTAGGCAGATGATGATTAGACATGGATACTTATTAGAATTAATTAATTCCAAACTTTCATGGTTCTTACTAAATTATTTTGGCCATTTATCTTCTGAAACATCTTTAGAATCTTCTTTTTCCACCTTATATGCCATTACATCTGTATCGATTGCTACTTCTGCTTTTTTACCTACTAGACCTTCATCCTTCACCTCCACCGCACAATGTCATCAGTCTAAGGTCTCGATGACGACAGTCTCCAAGGGCGTTTATTCTTAAAACACTGCACTGAGTCAGTCAACGAGGTTGAGTGATCAATCTTGTTCAATTGAGAGACGTTACGTAATCGGGACACCGTCAATTTGGTACTAGGTGATAGGAATTATCGGATATTTGGTTACAAGTAAATCTGGAACTGTATTTAAGTTTTTTGATGAAGGAATTAACATCAATTTCAGACTGCTTAAGAATGAAAAATGAATCGGAAATATCTTTCATTCACACTTAAAACATTCTAGATAAAATTCAAGTAGAGGAAAGTGTATATTATGTAACTAACGGTCTTGAACTTAGTTTCTAAAATCGCAATGAGTGATAACTAAATCTATAATAATAATTTATTTCTTGAAACATCAGCTTGATCCCAAGAATCCTACACGAATTACCATAATATCTGTAGGATTTAACATAATATTTAACGCAATAATTAATTCTGTAGCAAAACATTAAGACACAGAGGCACACATAAATATTTACCTATTGCTGTATTGGAATTGGAAGACTTTCCTAGAACCCTGATCGTTATGAGATGTCGTGGCATGTTCCAGTTACTACGCCATTAGTATCTCTTGTTTATGTTTCATATAGCATGTCTAGATATGTTCTTAGCCTAACAGCTGATGGATATAAAGGTCTCCTGAAATCGGAGATTACTCGTTTTGTGTCAATGCGTTATGTCTACTAGAGAAAAAAATTGAGAAACGATGGCTTTTGGCTAACCAAGATTTCATTAGCAAATATGGATTAGTTCAGCTCTAATTATTTGTCTACGACTAAATACTTAAATATTTTAAGTGAAGAATCCATATTACTAATTAAGGAACTTACAATTTAATTCACTAATGAACACAACGAGAGCGTACAAAGACTTTCAAATACAAGTTAAGACTAAGCTGATACAAAAGAAAGTAGACTGGTTGATATAATTAGACAAGTATGGCGTATAATCCAGTGATCTTCGGTTTCATCAGTAAGATGCGTTTAGTGCGTAAACTGTGCGTGATCGTAAGACGTTTCAGATGAGATATATACGCTACGTTAACGCTATATCTACTGAACGAAACTTGTGATTACATTATCATTTTCATCATGCAAAAACTGCATAAGAAAAATTCAACTTTCTGAACTATCGTAACTACTATCGTGCTAGCTTTAATACTTGTACCACGCTATAGTAAATAATATCAAATCTGATTTTTCCCTGATCATAGCCAAAACATTCATAAAAAATTGCGTGTATAACAGTCTGTGTACTAGTCATCGTCTTCGAGAGGTGTGTCTGAATAACCGAAAACCGCAGCGAAACCGCCGTTGGTCTGGCACCACCCTTCTAATCGGAGTCCATATCATCACGCTGATAGCATCTGTGCAGGGGCCGTGCAGTCACGCGTGTGTTCACTCAGTTTTATACTTTAACTTTCTTTAACTAATGACTAATGACTCATTATTTTTAGTTTTAGTCATTTCGAAAATGGATAAATCGGTGGTGCCCTTTTGATGTAAATTGGAATTATTTTTTAGTTATGATTTCTTCATTTTTGTAACGTTAGTATTTAGAAGTCATATTATACTATTTCAAAAGCAACTTCAAGTATTGATCAATTATTATAAATCTTTATTTTTGACATCAATTATTTATAATGTTCTATTTCTGCTATAGCACCTAAATTTTTTATCAAAATTAAACAGAAAACAAAACACTCTCATCAAATGAGTTATAACATATTCCACAATATAGATGGCCTTTTATAAACAATACAAGCAAACCACACCTTTTCATTATTTCACCGATCCAACCACCAATAGCTACGTACTTCCGGCGATCGCTGATAGCCCCAATGATGATGTTACCGGAAGTACGTCACTATGGGAACTGGTAATTAGATTACATTAATTCATTTGCGCTCGCGCTTGTGAAAAATTTACTTCCTCTAGAATGTTATTGTTGTGGTTTTAATTGAGGATATTGATGGACTTCAAATTGTTTGATAGATCTACAGTTTTCAATTATATTGTGTTTAACCCTTTATCTCTCTCGGGATAAACCTTCATTGGAAAACTAGCAGCTTGATCGTTATTTATCATTGACGTTACAAAGGTCAAAATGTTATCAAAACTCTCTATTTAGATTTAAAACTACTTCGACGTAAAGAAACCAGCATAACTAAGTACTATAATAATAGTCAAACTTTTTACTGAACTTGTAGGTATCATTACCTATATTACAACTATAATGACAGATCAGACTCCCAAGTTTGAGGACATAGAATTCCAAAATGCTCATAAACCTTTCTCTTTTATTACAGCGAGCCACACTGGCCGAAAAAGAAGTGACCACGTTGAAAGAACAACTGGCCACCACCAGCCCGACCCCTCTCCAGGCCACAGTCCCTAAGACCAATGGCTCCCACATAGAACCCACGAGGGACCAAGCCACGGAAACGAGGATCGACAGGTTCAGTCCTGACATCAAGGAAGAGAAGCACGACGTTGATGACGACGTAGAACAGAAGATGGAGATGGCAGCAACCGGGAGAAGTAATAGCAACTCTTCAAGGAGTAGTCCCGTGGTGCATCAACCGCATCTGGAGGGCGAGCTTGCTGCTAAAGAGAAAGAGGTGGGTTGGCTTAGCGATGATTAATCACAAGTAGGTGTAAGTGTATTTGCAGAGACTAATATTGATGAATAGGACGATTCTATGTTAGTTGGTAATGGATGTAGACTCCATACAAGTTATACAGCTATATCTATCATTCATCATATAAATTCTAATCAAATCATGTCATATACCTATGCACTACAGGCACACTACATGTCCTATTAATGTACATGAATCTTTCCATATATCACTGCCATTATCCACTATCATAGGAGCATGTGGGCGGCCATCTACCAGTTATGACAACACAACCGATTGACTCAAACGCTGCATCACCGCTCTATTGCTCTCAATTAGAGTTGCGCCCAGCCGAGTTGCGTTAATTGACTGTATCGATAATATTGATTGATCGATTGGTGGGCGGCCAACATTTGTTATCGACGCTTAAATGAATAGGTGATTCTGTAAATTTTTGGGAATTAGGTGACTCAGGAGTATTAGAAAAATACGGGTCCGTTCAGTTACAATAACTAACAACATTTCATTTAATAATAATCACTGTCAACGTGGAGTTGACCAAAGAAACCTGATGCCAGCGTAACTAGGTGATAGGTTCGTACCTTTTTCATTCAACTTTCTCAACAAAAGCTTTTAAAAGAGCTTGTTTACAGTTACACAACAATAAAACAGTTAGGACACGCAACTGGGCCAGTTAAATGTCTAAGAAAAATCGATTTCACTAAAATTTGCGAACACATTCACGTGTTGGACATGGAAACTCAATTTAGAAGTAGGTTCACGTGACACAGCACTCTTAAGAGGTGCGGAAAAAACTTATCATGTCTTGTCGACATTTCGACATCGGTGTTGGCACAACACTAATTGAAATTAACAACGCGCTCTGATCGCTTGCCAATGCCAATTAAGACAGAAAAGATAATTTCGTATTAGATAACTATAGCTCTTCGTGGCATACGTTCAATGGTAAATTTAGATCTAATTCTGGGATTTCCGGCGTGTGAAAGATAACAGTTGATAATCTCGTTACGAAATAGGTTAATGAGTACAGAGGTAGTCGTGTTATTGAACGAAAATATCGTACGTCAAAAGATTTCATAAATTGCCGGATCATAATCTCATCACTACATCCTTTATGTATTGTGAAAGATTGTAGTCTCTTTTTCGCGGTAGAATGTATAGAAAACAGAATAATAAATAACCTAATTAATTATTCTAGGAGTCTTAAGAAATGATGCTGATGCCAGATGTTATTAAGAAGAATAAAAAAGTAAGCGATGAAGGTTTTCTTTTAACCAAATCAGACTTGCACAGGAAACCAAAAAGATATACCATAACTTCATGCTTTGTATCCACATAGGGTTGGACAGAGGTTTACCTATAGTAAACCCACATTTTGCCATTAAGTCCCATGTAATAGGGGGCGAGCCTGTTGCTATCAACCGGGTAGGTACAAATCCAGATTCCGGGCTGCTACTGAGAAGTTTCAGATAGAAAACCCAATAATGCTTTGCCCGATCTAGGCATCGAACCCAGGGCCTTATGCTCAGCAGTGGCGTTTGCGACCACTAGACCAACGAGGCAGTCAAACCAGAAAGAGATCGCATCTACTAAAATTTTCCCAAATACCGAACGTATCAATGCAGTTCCAATTAGGCAGCATCCTATAAATAACGGTCGTGTCGCGTGTCTTAGAGCGTGGTTCATAAACGGTGATATTTATTTAGTGCAAGGATTACGTTCGTTCGGTGCCGATCAATCATCCCATTGAACGTATCCTGTTTCCTTTGCCTAGGGATGTGCAACCCGATTGAGTATCGATAGTTCGAAAAAAATTTATATCGATAAAAATAAATTATTATCTTTTTTTTTAAGTGAATAAAATAGTTTTCTTTCATTAAAACCTTCATGGACTATTTTATTTCATCATAATCTCTACGTTTATAACCATGAATGGTCGACGACGATCCTAATGGCTAGTTACGAGCTTCCTGTTTTAGTTAATAAAATAACTTCCTCATTATTATTGTGCTAAGTAACCTCAGTGGTTACTTCTATACCATTCAACCTCAGTCTTTAGTGGCTTCCGCCGTATTTAACTAGTTGATGTTCTTATTAACTGTACCCTATCTTCAAGTTTATTAATTTACAATTTACAACAATTCTTAGGCTAGAAATTATAGACAGTCATCTCAAAATTCTATCGATAAAATCCCACCCACAGATCGCCAAACACATCCCTAGATCTAACCGACTGTCAAACCCAATTCAGCATTGCCCCCGCGCACGTAATTGATTTATTGATCGTACGTTACATTCGATACAAGATGAGCTGCGCTCGCGCTGCATCCTTTACCCACAATTTCTAACCAGTTGACCGGCTGACCTCGATCGCATAAGTCATGTGGAGGCTAGGGGACGGTCGCGATTGACTATTGGGTTTTAAGGCCATTAGGAAATAAGAAATGCGGATACATTGCTAGTAGACTCATGAAAGGATTAAGAAGTATCTCAGGGTTATTTACCTGAATTGTAACATCTTTATCTAAATCTCCCAATAATTGGGTTATGCAAAAAAGGGTTGAAAAGAGTAGTAAGCCTGATAATGTTTGGTACCTATACTGTAACCTAATCACACATCATCTTTTTCAAAATCTTTTGGCTTAAATATTTTTTAACAGTCATGATAACGTTTACAAATGTAAATGTAGTCTTGTGTGAACTTTCAGAAGTATTAATTATTGACATAAATATAGAAGAAGGTGTAATAGTAAATATGTTGAAGGTTGCAGTTATAATAGTCACGCATCTTCGCATGGTGAGAAACATGTTACAATGTCTGCTGATGCCGAGATAGCTAGCTGTCTACTATGTGTGTAGAAAGTATTCTATCTTAGATATTATTGATGGCTATTCTTTCATTACAGCTGTAAAAAGCATTTAAATGGAAGTCTTGATTCCTACTGACATAGAGATAGCAAAAGATGTGCCTGGATTTTTTGTTCAGAAAATCATTTTAGATTTAATAATAATGTATAGCAAGATAGATATATGAATGAGTAGAAAAAAATTGGCAGTACATAACGATGTATATACAAAGTTATAGAAGCGAAGCCTACTAAAGATTCTATACACAGTATCAACACAAACAACATTTACATGAAAGAAACTACACAAACAATTCATGAGTCAAAAACAGACCCCCATCCATTTGAAGTGGTGCTCATCGCCAATGCGGCCGAATTTCAAAGAAGCCTAGTTGCAAGCGAGGCTTTCAGAATGCACCCATTCATGCTTCAGAATCATTAGTCCATTGAATCACCGAATTTAAAGCAAGCGAAAACGCGGATTTGAAACGAATTTTCATCTCTTTGTTGGGGATTCAATAGCTCTATATAATTACAAGTATGTTTGGGTTTATTGGTGAAAATGTACGCTGTAAAGTCTAAAAGTAATGGGGATGAACTTTTAGATGTTGGATATATAAAAAGAATATTTTTGTTAAAATATATGAACAAGTTAAAAATAAAATAGATAACAATATAACTATAGCAGTACTTAAAGCGACAAAAATATACAAAAATGCAGAACACAAAAACATCAATAGTGTTGAACGCAGCCTTCCAGAATACTTGCACAGTGTCGAAACTCAATGAGTTCGCGATATAAAAGCTGTTATTTGCCGTAACGAACGCCTTTGTGCAGAGGAATGCCTTTACAAGCACTATCTTAAAGACGAATTACCATACAACGCTGCGCGAGCTCCGGCCGCTGCAAGCACAAAGTACTAGGACGCGGCAATGCAAACAATCCTCCACAATAGTTCCGCGCACAAACTAGCCATAAACAATCCGATAAAGGTACCAACGAACAACTTTTGATAGTATGCCGCTTTTTATGCAAATTCGTATGGCGTTGCGAGATATCGATGTGTTCACCGAGCTTCAGTGTTGTCTTCCCGATTTATTTGTGTTGTTCAGTTTTCAATTTCTTCTATTGTAGTTAAAAGTTATAAGGTTAGGAGGGAAATATGTTTTCTTTGTGCGCTGTGTTGTCATGAAAAGTAACAGCACAAAAATATTCGTGATTTCTTTGAAAGAAAAACATTCTTGAAATAAAAACGTAAACCACAGGCCAATCAATAACATTTTAAAAAACTTTCTTAAATCAAAAACTCCTGCAATCAAATTCAAAGAAAAGTTATCAAACGAAAAAGAAGACCTATTATCGGAATGTCATCAAAAAGAAATAACATAGCATCACCCTTTCGGCAACTTAATTAAAATCTTTGCAAAAAAATCCCCGAAGGAAAAACTTTGACCCTCCGATAAGGTTAATAAGTTCCAAACTGTGGTTCTGTAGACTGAAAAATTGTTCCCTTTACTTCGAAATTTGTCGAACAATCGAAGGGTATCAAAGAACACATGCCCAGGGGTCGATTGTCACGATTTCTTGACGTACAAACCCTTTTGTGGTATTTTTTTGTTGCAAAAATGCTTTATTATGAACTGTTTGTTTGTTTATGTAAGGAAAATTGAAACGTGCGAATATTTCATTGTTTTCATAGGTAGGAAAACCTTTAAGGAAATAGTCGTTTAAGGAGTGAAGTGCGTCAGTTTCTTAACAATATAGTCTTTGTATTCGCATATTTGTTTATAGGAAAATTATATTTTCATTGTTTTATGTTTTTGCTATACAAAATTATGTTATGTGGCTTCTTTCCTAAGTTCGCCGCAGCCATGTCAGGTTTATACCTTCAACTCTTTTATATTGCCATCGAAATAAATAAGATTTCTCAGTTCTGTTTCTACACTATGACCATTCCTAACAATTGGCTTATTAGAATTAACGAAATAAGATTTAACGTGTGTCGCCACCATATTAAGATAAATGATGCGCGATGATATTTCTTTTTTATAAATTGCTCTATTTATTACAATAACCTATGTTTCCGTTTCAATGGGTAATAAGATTTTTGGTGTCATGTGAGAATTTGATGAAAACTGTTTTTGAAATGCAAAAGAGATGGCTGTTGTTCTGGCATTTTTAATGCTTTATTTAACATTGATATTTTCTAAGTACCGCGAGAGCTGTTGACGAATACAGATGAATAGATAATGTAATAATAATAGCTGCTTATAGATATATAATGTAAAGAATTATTAATTTTGTCCACCGCAATGGATTACTCATCGGCAACATAAGTATCAAGGCTTTACACTATTGACTTACACATTGCGACAAAAGATAACGCGATCTCGACATGTTTTTCTTTCAGAATCAAATCAACAGACAACTTGCTTTATTCTTTAACATAAACTTATTGAATCATAAACAAGCAGTTAGTAACATAATTACGCCGACAGATAGCGCCCTTTTGTAATAAAACCTTATTTTAGAAATACCTTTTCAAATCTCATACGCCCAGGCACCTGTCATTAAATGTATACAGCCAGACACGACACCTGACATCAAAACTAGGTAAACATCACAATACGTACATATTACGATGCTACTATTTAATTTCAGAAAGCAATAATAGTCGTACATAAATCATAAACACCTTTCTTTTTAGGCAGTAATAACGTTACTTTCATCTTGGAGCTCATAGATGGCGCTGTACTAAAATTCAACTGTAAATTATAGTTTAATGTCACTTCACGGCGAGACATGAAAGAGTGACGATGCTATTTTTGTACACACCAAAACGAAAACACTCGAAATTAGTTTATGACGTTTGTCTGTAGTTCGATTTATTTTAATTTTGTTATTTTCGGGGGCCGTGCTCTTATTATGTGTCGGTCGTCGTAAACTGCTGTAGTTCGACACTGAATTATCTCCCGCCTGACTTGACTAATGATGGCGGCAGTATTTCTAATTTAGACTTTATTGACATTTATCGATGATCGGTCACTCTTGCGCCGGAAACCAGACTAAAATTTTTACGTAACACATTCCGTCGTTCTATACTTTTTTGTTTTCTTATTTCAAATTCTATTTGCCGACGTTAATAATTTTTGGCTTCTTATATATTTTGTAAGACTCATTTAGTTTTGACAAATGTCCTGCTTTCCTTCATTTCGGTCTACAACATTAGAGATGCTCTAATTATTTGATATTTCATTCAAATATGCTTCATCACAATCTTATTCATCAAAGTTGTTAAAACTTAGAAGTCCGCTAACTAATTCCGTCTCACTCACAACGTCCATTTTTGCCTGTACAGTAACAGTGTTGTCGTTCGCGTCTTGTTCAGTTATTTATTGTTATCCATCGCAGCATAAAGCTAATGATAAATTTTGTTAACAACTGGAGCGATCTATCGACATTAATTTGCAGTGGTCTATTCACTGATAATTTATGTAACGAAGACGATGCCAAAACGCGACCGTCTGACACCGTGCGGAATGACAATATATCGACCGATAGATTGGTATCGATAGATATACGAGATCCGATAAACATGACTAACCTCAAGCTTGTTAAAATAACATATTATTTGAAACAGAAATTACACACGCAATACACTTTCAAAAGATCATCAACATAAACAAGCCTTCGTTTGACATTCAACATTGAGCTCTCAATCTCAACTGAATCGACTCTAACAACACTAAAGAAAATAAATAATAATGTTTTCGCCAATTTAAATCCGTGTTTGATTATAGATATGCGAGCACATACAAACTCACGTGACCTTTACGTTCTGATTTCCAAGCAAATCAAAGAGAAAGCATCGAGGGATGTCGACAAGAGAAGCAATCAGATGCCTCATCAAACACAACCTATCATCTTGTCAGAAATCGGCACGCACGTTAATTTAATAACAAAAAAAGCCTAGAGTTACATTAGAAAAAAGGACAAAAATAAATGGTAAGTAGTGTGCGCGTGGGTTCTCTCGCTCGCTCGTCGGCGACGCCCGTAATTACGCTCCAAACACGCGAGCGCAACTTGAAAGCAAATGTCAAACTCACATATTTATTTCTTAGTATTGAATGCTGCGCTCGCTTCTCGGAAGATCCGATGTAAACACCATCATGTCGATGATGAAAGCGATCTGCTTCTTTGTACTCGATGCTGATTAGTCTAATTTTATCCGACAAAAAAACATCACAAATATGTAATTTGTGTGTACCGTGACAACGCCTGGCGTGACTCGGGGCTCAATAATGACCGGAAAGTGTTCGGTACATCTCAACCGAGTGGAAACTTTGTTAGTCAGTCAGCAATGTTACTTTAATAACCTCGTAATTAACTAAAACGAAGACGGCTCGTCGAATTCGTCCCGGTTTATTTATACACGGTCCCGCGTCGATATTCAGAAGCCAACTTGATAGATTCATAGCAGCGAACATCAAAGAGCATACATTAATCATAACTCACATCAATCGCCGGTGAAACATTTCTGTTTTTATTGTAAATCAGTATTAAAAA
Source organism: Lithophane leautieri (assembly GCA_949152455.1). Taxonomy (NCBI): domain Eukaryota; kingdom Metazoa; phylum Arthropoda; class Insecta; order Lepidoptera; family Noctuidae; genus Lithophane; species Lithophane leautieri. Next base: position 14,789,857 of record OX424478.1, read on the forward strand.
GCGACAACGTAAGCATATGAATCAAACGTGCGCCTCGAGACGTCGACTATGTGCAATAAATTCGTGAAAACGTAAATAAAAAAGTGTAGCGGGCCGATCGGACCACCCTGCGGTACACCTGTTGAATCTATTAACGTGTGCGCGGCCCGCACCAGATACTATCGAACTCGTCGCCGGCCCAGAGCTGATGTGTCGTACTGTCGTACATCATAATACGCGATGCGTTGAGAAAAATCAGCGTCGGTTACATCTGTGGCGCGTCGGCGTCGATGGACCCGCGCGATGGATCTCCGAGCAAATCGTGCGTTTCGTTTCGTTTTTTAAATTACAGCCGGTGTAAGTGCGCCTCAACTGCGCCAAACTAATAAAAGTTATACTTCCTACGAAGTGATATTTATGTATGTACTACGTCTGGCTTCCATCTTTTACGATCGTCAACAGTTACATATTTAATGTTCGATGTTTATCAACATTTCTTTCTTATGCAGGTTTTAGTGGAGCGATAAATTATTTATCATCAAAGACTTGCTTATTTTGAAACTTTTGTTTCTTTAGCGCGGTAATTCCTGGCTTTACAACAGACGTCACTAACATTATTAAGTAAACGCCAGTATTCTTTTATCATAGATTTGATGTATTAAGAACGGATCATAAATTCAAAGATAGCGTATAGTATGATAACAGTTTGGCAGGACTCGAAGAGGATGGGTCTTATCGTGATGTCACTGTGTACATATACGCGGACACGCATTAGTCAGTAGTTTAATAATTGACTCATTCTGAAAATCTGTGAAACACTGACGCACTCTCATAAATTCTTAACAATGATTTTGAATTAAAACACTATGACTATAGTCACATTATGACCTAGTTCAACAGGGATGATTCAAAGAACAACTGCTTTGATTCAATCTTCACAGTTAGCAGTTATAGTTACAAAAAAATCGTCACCTCCAATTAGAGTAATATGCTTCTTAGTTCTTTCAGTTTCGTGACCAAGTCTAATACCTACTACCATCGTTACCTTTGTTCAGCCTTTCATGTTATGATTCAGCCCTCGATGTTACAACAAGGCCGTGGAATCTGTTTGCTATACAACTCTCCGTTGACTTTTTATATTTAAAAGCTCTCTTTGTCTCAGACTGCCTCACGTTTAATAAGATACATCTGTTACTACTATATTTTGGGGACATCGTCTTCAAACGTCATATAGTGAACATCGTAGATATTGAATTACGGGAGCTTTTTGTCACCAATTTTAAACCTTACACCCCTCTAATAAGAATTGTGGTTTTGTGAAATATTTACAGATTTACACCTTTGATGTATTTCGATTTCTTTTTGTGGGAGCTAAGAATTTTCGATGGCTCATCGAGAATTCGAGAAGCGACAAGATGAGTAAATCAGCAGGAAGAGATATCAATATTTTTAACAGCTTATTCATAACTTGTCTCTCGGAATCGTTTTGTCGAACTACATACTCGTATTTGTTTTGGAATCAGAGCGTTGACTTCAGTCTCTGAAAACGATGTTTGTGTTATTTGGAGGTTTAAATCAAGTAGGTATTCTACTTGGGAAAAAGCCTTGTGCACCTCAAAATTTATGATAGTCTTAGGCCATAACATGCTGATGTCATTAATAATCAGTACAGAATACAATCGCTGCAAATTGGACGGATATTCCACTAAATGTATGTAACACGTTACTCCAGATTGTCGCGAGATCCCAACTATTCCTCAACACACATCACTTCACTATTCGTTTGATCACCTAATGTTTTATGTATGTCGTCATAATTAGTTCGATCTCCTGATCATCAATATTAATTTCCAATTACAATATCGCGCCTCTGTACATGATTAGGTTCATTCCACTTTCATTAAACTTTAATACGTTTTGTTTATTCATGATTTACTAGCTATGTTTTTGTTCAATATTGAACGTTTGATCATTCAAGTTTTTATAAGGTGGCCATTTTTATGGGGGATTAATTTTTTTGCTCTTGTTAATAAATTATGGTTTATGGGCGTCTGGTGATAATTAATCTTAATTATTTGATTAAGCTTCGGATATGGCAGTCATTTCTGGTCTAGTGAAGTTAAATTATTATAGTTTGATGGCATGTTAGACACTAATACATCTACACTTGAATGGACAAAAAAACAGCTACAAGGAAGACCATATTGATGACCACGCCACACACGATATGATCCAACGTGAAAGAAACAAAGAAAAAGATAATCACGCGTTACATTAATCCACAGTCCCAATAAAAAACCAATCTTCTAAACTCAATTGCGTTTAATGAAAAGTAGTAATTATAAATGAAAATAGCTCCAATACTAATACATAGGCAATTATCGTCGCAACTAACGATCAAGTAGTATTACACTTATCGGAACTACCGCCATATTACCTTAACTAAAACCTTATTGGGTTTCAATAAGAACCAATTTGTTCCGCGACTACCGTAATACGCCGAAAATCGAAATTGGGCCTAAGATAGGGCCTTGTAGAGTCTAATATTGTTTGTTAGCCATGCGCCTCCATATGTAGGGACGTGTTAGTTGGAAGTGAACACGTGTGTGGAATATGTCAATTCATTATAAACTTTGTGTCGTATAGAAGATGATTTGTGACATATTATAGAATAATGCGGTATCTGTTAGTACATGCATCCATTAAGGACTTATTGTTTCATGTGTAGATACCGCCGAATTCTGAGTAATTGACGAAATTTGTCGGTGTGTGCCTGTCATTATGTGTTTAATTAGTTTCTGTCTGTTTATTGTTCGTATTATCGATTCTAGTTACGTTATCGTCGAGAAAGTTTCGGTTTTGGATGAATGGGAAGATTTGTGTGATTCATTCGATGCTTAGAAGTTCTGTGAGTTAAAAGGGTAATTTATTGTCTGTACTTATGTATTTTTAAGTTACTCAAGATTGTCTTATATTCATCGTTCTAATTCAAGAAACGAAAAACCTCAATTATTCCGTTGATTTCGGGCTCATCAAAATTTATAAAACTTTCTCGTCCTCCCTACCTGCAACTTCGTCCAAATGCAATTACAGCCCGTCGAAAACATTCTACTATTGTTTTTATTAAAATTAATTCTGAAAATCAATCAATTCAGAACTTTCTTGTCGTCCCCTTTTGTTTGGACCATTTTTCTCGTCCCCCCCTCTCACAGACAATAGAAAATGGTTATTAATATTCCTTGTAAAAAAACAGTGGTGCTAAACAATAGGTGTTGTTAATTTACTCATTAAGGATTCATGGGGTGTGCCGCCTCGCGGGAGAAGGGTGGCAGATTCACAATGATATTGGCTTCCTTTGATACATTTGGTTTTGGTACAAATTGAAATTTAATTTTATTACATACTGAAAAATTATGAGCTAAGTATAACATATGTATTACAAGCGTGGCTATGAAGTTATTGGATATGCCGCTAACTTGGAATGAAAAACTGATACTGAATAGAAAAAATAAGTTGTCCAGCCAATCGCGAAGGTATTAATAATAAACATACAATTTTGGCTATAAATCACAGATTTTAACAGAACACAATAGAATACAAAACAGCCGATAATTTTAATAATACTTTGAATGACAAAACGCCATGACCACGTGGCGGGGGTCAAAACCGGTCGTAACCGGTTCTTAATAAAACACCATTCAATCGAATTTCGTACAATCCACCACTAATGTAAAGAAACTCCACAATAACAGGTCACGCTATTGTGACCTTTATTAATGCAAAATAAGGGCGAGAATGTTGTAAAAAAATCTTGTTGGATCAGGGTAGTGATTGGTACATTTTCATCGCCCATTCATTCGCCAGATTTGAATCTACGCAGATGTCCAGCTGGTCACATTTAATCGAACGAGATCTATTGATACGGTTTTTTATTGTTGTATTAATGGTCAAGTCTGAATAGAGCATCGCGTGACGATTTCAATGTAATTCGGAGCCCGGAGCCCTGGGCGTTTGCCATGGAGGATTCTATTACTGTGTTTATTTCAGACACTTTATGCAAACCTTCGAAAACTATCGTCACGACATCGTGATTTCTAAAATGTCAGGTTAAGTGCTTAGTATATTTGAACATTGCAAACGATATTCCGAACTTTTGCTAGTATGCAAATTCATTCATATTTTGGTTTCTTTAAGGATATCTTCAGAAAGTTCACTTTATATTTAGACCTCATCAAGAGTGCTTGATGAGGTTTTTCGTTTGTGATTATTTACGATTTTACTCATGTTGGGATGAATCCTATGGTATTTCCTAATTATAGATTTCCATATCATCAACTGACCACGCGGTGAGGTCGCGAGCCTAACTCGATAGATTTGATTATTTTTCGGGAATTCCCGGAATGTGCTCATAAAATATGATAAACGTATAGGTCTCACAAAGTATCTACATATAAAACAGTTTTCCCTCTGAACAAAACACTAAAATGATTAGCATGTCATCCCTATCTTCCAGGGGACACTTTAATTGAACGTTTTCTACTCCCATCGAAACAAAGGCGTCAAAAGGAATATTTCGCATAAATTATTTTTTCTCTTTTTTTCAACACTTCATTGTGAAGATATCGTTAATATTAATTTTTTGACACGGAAACACCGGGCTTTAATATTCGTGATACAGCCCTTTGTTATTTTAATGGCTGCCGATATTCCCATTGCTATCTATAGCTTCGTCAAAGAAGTTTTCTATTTGCTTCCATTGCAATTCATCGGACGATTTGGGGTTGGGATTCTGTCTTAACAAATAATGAAAACAAATGACTGGAGTTGTGATTGAAATAGATTCTTCTTTAAAAGATTCAATAGTTTAGACAGTAGCTTTGAGATAGATGACATGAAAGATCAAGACAAGGTTGAACGCAAATGGAATGAAAGCAAAGATAAGGCTACCTTGGATACTGACTACCTATACTGCAGTGGAGTTCACGTAATAATAAAGCCTAAGATAAATTAAGAGTAAGAAAGACAGCTTCCGATGGATAAGAGGAATAATGACGCAATACGAAGCACGTGTAAGCAGAAATTGATCGTAAAATAATCGATAGTGGCGACGGTTTAGGCGGTAAGTCAATGGCCTGCTTATCACAGGTCAATAATTCAGTATAGTTTAGTTGAGCGAACTCACGATTATCTGAACTCTTGTGCAGAGATATGGATGTCAAAGATTCAGAATTTAAAATGTCGTTTTCCGTGGATATCTTTATGCATTCAAATTCTGATGATTCTACTATGAATGTTGTGATTATCAAATTGGAAAGTTTTCTAGTTTTAATGAGATTTGTAGATACAGAGTTACTGAGGCATTAAATGATACAGTTCAGCCATTTTTTATGTAAAAGCCACAAACATAAAAAAACTAGAAAGAACCATACCATCTTAGACCGCTAAACAAGACAAACTATCAGGGAAATCTACTAAAGCTACAGAGGATGAATTTCCAAAACTTTGACAACCATTACCAACAGATCGATACACGCATTTTGACAAAAACAATGTTCCCGATACTAGTGTTGATAAAGCGGTGTTTATATAATATATTTTTGTTTAACACATATCAGTACATGTTAGCCGACGACGGTGGTGGCAGAGACTTGCATCCGCCCGCGAGTGATAGTGGCCGAGCTGATACTTTTGATTTCTATCGGGAATATTTGGTGAAGAGATCGGTTTTGTATGTTCTTATATTGGTATTTTATCATTTTCTTAAGCATTGATATCTTTGTTAGTGAAAGATGAAGTGCCATGTAGATGATGTGGTGGTATTGGTGAAATTGGTTTGGTGGTTCCTTTTATTACTATGTTGTGTTAAATATGTACGTGTTCTTATAAAAACTGTGTTACATGTGTAAGGATATTAAATTATTAACAAAATTTCATCATATTTGTTATCACTCTTAAAGTTCTAGTTCTAGCAATATAATTTGAATTTTAGAAGGCATCAAACATAAATTTATTAACCCTACAAAATACTAAGAGTCATTACTTGTAAATGGGAAAATATCCAAGAAGCCTACAGATACGTAGACAGTTTCCATCACTGCCTCAATAGACGGCTTAATAATATACAAACACAAGCAACAACAAACACGACAATAGTTACGGAGAAACAAAACGTTTCCACCATCCGTTTAGAACACATTAAGCGATTTACTTAATGTCTTATCACCGGCAATCAATAACAAACTTAAAGCACCAATCAATAAGATTGACATTCGATTGGGGATCCAACCGTCCTTGAAAACATCCGATCTAAACGCGCTACACGAAGGATACTATTCTCAAAGTACAATCAACTCTATATCGACACGCCTCGGTCGACTGTGAGTCGATTCCGTCTTACAAGTTACGTCACTACGAAGAGGATTGTTACCAATCTATCGGAATAGTTCTCTTAGGATGGAGGTCTAATGCATTGTCGTTAAATTAATGCCACGATTTATGACAGTCGGAATTAGCCCCAAACGAGGGCCAGCAATGGATCACTGTTTAGTTTTATTGATGAATGTATTAGAATACAAATAACTGTGACATTATCCGTAGCGGGTGATGTACGAGCGATTCTGGTGTTTACTGATATGAGAATAGTGTGCGTTTTGGCTGTTATAGAAAATTGTTTGATATTCATTTATAATGTTGATGGGCTTGCGAATAATTTTGTAATCTATCAGAATAAGGCGGTAAATGATATTGACTTACGAAATCCCACACATAATATCGTCTAAGACTACAATTGGCGCCGTAAACGATTGCAAATCTCTGATTTATAAAAACGAAAACAAAAATAAATCTCGTACAGGTGAGCATGTTATCATAATTAGCAACAACTAGGCTCCCATGACCAATGGCCATTGCTTGTCGCCGCACCGATCCATCACAGGCTAATATAAAAATGTCAACGATTCGAGTTACTCAATTTGCAATAATTTTCAGAACCGCGGCATGGTTGAGCAAATCCACCATGCAGTAACAGCCTGCCGTGGATAATGAGGTTCGATTCCGCGGGAAGCAATTTTCTTCTATAATACGCCGATTTTTATTTTATGATCGTCTCGGAACAATGACTTGTGTGACTGCCTGACTGCTGTTGACAATTGCTTTGCGAAGCGATATTTGACATAAACGGTGTTTGCCAAACGTTTGATCAAATTCTTAAATGTCGCAAATATTTGATTCTAGCTAACTGTTTCGGAAAATAAAATACTTTTGTTATCATAAACATGTTGTTTGAATAAGTTATTGGCAAGTTCACACAAATGTTTGGTCAGGTTAGTACTAAATTTCGCAGTTGATTGTTAATTTTTATCTGAAACGCCTTCGTCTTTTACGCGAATATCATAATATTTATCTGTTGTTGTAAGTTTGTATTTCTCTTCTAAACCTTACACTTAGGCATTATTGATATCCGTTTATTTAACACCAAACATAAACATTCTTGAAAATAATCGACACGCATTTTCCTTTTACGAAACCTTTAACTTAAAACTGGAAAAACCCTTTGCGAAGGTCAATTTTAGTCTCGAACACTCCAAAAGTTTGACCAAAGCGATCGACAAATTGTTGAGCACCAGCCACTGTTTATTTATTTTACAAAAGAGGGTATTTGTCTCCAAAGACAATAGCTGCTGGTGCGCAAGGGGGCTCTCGATAATTGAGAGGGTCTCTTTAATAACCTTCGATTATTTATTTAAGAGTTTCGCCACCTGAGGCTTTGGCGACTGACAAAAAACTCCTTCTAATTATTTTATATTTCCTTCAATTTAAAATTAAATTCCAGCTTTATTATGGTCTTGCTTAGGTTCAGAATTGTTTGTCGAAAGTAGTGTTTCGTGTAAAGGATTTGAATCCTGGAGTAAGCTGTGGCTTACATTATTTTTCACCGCAACTTCGTTTGTGTCTGTAATTAAAGATTTTTTAGACAAACCTTTTGATACACTTTGTGTCGTTACATTCAACATTTTTACTCTTTTACTTGTTAAATATAATTCTTATAGACAACAAAAAGAGCTTTACTTTAACAACTTCATTTACTATGCTATGCCATAAATACTTCTCAAAGACGTACTAAGTACCTCCAAGTACTTACGTATTTGTAATCCAAATCACAACTCAAAGACATACTGGTACATAAGTATATCAATACATACGTCGAGTTATATACAAAGAGGCGGTCGGGCCAAACCGATACACAATTAAAGAGGAAAACAAGAATACTTGTAAGTACTAATGCTAAGACGAATGTTGCGTAAAATCGACGCGTCTCCCCTTCCCCCAGCCTCCCCATGACCGTAGGGACGCCTGATTTACGATATCTATAGGAGAATGGGGTTTTGTTTTTTCAATTTTTTTATAAATATTCAAAATTGTTATGTTGTTCGGTTTAATGACGAAAGAACACTGGCTTGGGAAATCTTAACCTTCTAGATTTTATTAGTGAATCTAATTAATACAATTAGATTCACTAAAAGCTGGTTTCGGCTGAAATATAATTAGTTAATTCATCTACAAATAAACAGGCACAGACTAATAATAATTTTAAAAAACGTTACTAATGCATATTAGTAAGTAATAAAAAATAAAAAACTGGATTTAATACTATGTTCCTATCTTTAAAAAAAATCATGTAGAGCACCGATTTTCCACTTAAAGTATCGTTTTTGTATGTGATACTTAAGAAATCGTTATTCGTGTAAAGCACAGCCCTACGGCCCCCGAATTCGGCGTTTTCTTTCTCTAATTGATAATTCTTGCGCGATCCCTCATCGGAGCTCCTACAATAATACAATTAATTCCCTTATGCCGAGACCTACTTATAAATTTCTTACGCACAACCCTTATTGGGAACCGTTCACATTGGATATTTGGATGATCTTCTAGTTTGTCATTGGTCGTTGTGTCGTATACATACGGCACTGCTGTGATAGGCATGGTGCCGTCAGCAGGGCCGGTTAAGTATTAAGTCTTTTAGTCTTTGTGCTTTTATTGTTTTCTGTATTTTTGTGTACAGTCACGAGCAAAAATATAGGTACACTCAGCAAAATTCAATAACGTTTTTCTCGTGGAATAACGATTGTAACTTTGAGATGATACCTATTTCATAATAATAGGGGCTCAAAAATACTATGTTCGTTATATCATTAAACTACAATCAATACAGTAGGATAAAATCACTTTTAAAAGTTGCTAAGTGTATACATAACAGTGCTCGTGACTGTACTCAACATATTATGAGTTAGGATTGCTCGAAATAAATGTATTTTATTCATTTTGATTTGATAGTGTAGTTGTTAATATTTAAACGCATGAATAAGAGAAAATAAATTTAGAAGGCCCTAAAATCACGAGTTTAAAAAAAATTATGACCCGCTATAAAAAATTTGCGGTTCTAATGATGCAATCTTTTTAGGATTCCGTACCAAAAAGGTAAAATGGGGCCCTATTACTAAGACTCCGCTGTCTGTCTGTCCGTCTGTCACCAGGCTGTATCTCATGAACCGTGATAGTTAGACAGTTGAAATTTTCTCAGATGATGTATTTCTGTTGCCGCTATAACATCAAATACTAAAAAACAGAATAAAATAAATATTTAAGGGAGCTCACATACAACAAACGTGATTTTTGATAATGGTACGGAACCCTTCATGCGCGAGTCCGACTCGCACTTCGCCGGTTTTTTTTTTTAGTAAAGCAACTGGCGAGCTTTACGTCAAGGAGGTCACAGTTACTTTGCTATTTAGTATTGTTAGGACCCCAAAATAGGAATTATTTGAGGTTCACGAAAAGAGGCGCAATCATTATATTAGAGTGTACAATATTTTTTTTAGGAAAGTGGTTTGGGAATTATTTAAAGTTCCATTAAATACATGCCCTTTTCAAACGATCTTGCTCGCTGATTTGTAAGTTCCCGTCTAGTGTACCATCTCCTTAACCCAGTCCTGTATGTGTCGTGTTCACCCTTCAGTTCAGACACCGGAGACTCGGCAGTAATTGCTTCCCCGATCCGAAGAGCGCATCTTTTGTGATCCGCTACACAAGACACAACACAAAAACATATTTATAATACCGCGATGTATTCGTGGATGTACTTATTTAGTTAGGTACTAGCTTTATCCCGCGGCTTCGCCCGCGTGGAGGTCGGAAATTATCCCACACGGACATACTACCGGGATAAAAGTATCGCATGTGTTATCCAGGTTATATAAACTATCTGTGTGACAAATTTCATCCAAATGGTTTCAACCGTTTTTGCGTGATTGATTAACAAACATACAACTTTCACATTTATAATATTAAATAAAGAGGATTTGGGGCATTTCTGTGCGTGTGTATTGTGTTTTAGCCCTTTCTGAAGAATAATAGGAGGATGTTCAGTTTTCTTATAATTTAGATTTTATATAAGAGTCTTAAGTTCAAGTAGGTATATTTTTTAAATAACCAATAAATATGCGAATGTTCTCAATTCAACGCGTATTTTTTTTTGTTTCAAATTTTGAATCCGTTCTTTTTTCAAACTGCGTTCTTCTTTTTTCTTTTAACATGTTGCTAATTTTAACGGCCAATAAAATTGAAACATGTGACCTATATCCTGACCCGATGACCTTACCAATCACAAATATTATCTAACTGAACAAATAACTGTGAGTCACGATGATAAAGCTAATAATAATGCAATTGATTTGAAAAACAGATTTTATTTGTCGTTACTGATATAACTACTGTATTTGAATTTAGTAATAATTTTCATCATAAAAAGTCTTCACGAGGTTTTTAAAAGGAAAATATTTAACTGCGCGTCAGACTAATTATTGAAGTTCAAACGATAAAGACCTTTGTTAGTAATTATATATTTTTTGGCCTTTTACAAACTATTTGAACTTTTATAGTTCGCTCAAAATTGTTTTAGGATTTTTTTGACGTTCACAATTAGAGTCGCAATCATTATATTAGAGTGCTCAATAATATTTTTAAGAGCGCTTAATGGGAACTGTTAGAGGTTCGATTAAATACAAGCCTTTTTTAAAACTTCAGTAAGTAAAGTAAAGTACTTATCTAAATCTAATAGATAAAACTTCCAAGTGCACAAAAAGATCGTAAATTCTCAAAAAACATGACTCATTATGAAACCTTTCAACTACTATCGATGATTTAGTAACAAATTGTGCGATTCTCCTCGCCCTCCCCATTTCCAGATGGTTTGCCGATTTGGCCGGCGCGACTCTGTACATTTAAATATGGCGGCTTAATGTTCAAATACAGATATACTTAGATTTTATTACTTTGTTTTGTAGATAATGAGAGAAACAAAATGTCGTCGAACTTTCAGATTGGTATTGAAATTGTTTATTGAAATAATTGATTTACATAAATATTTACAATATTAGGGCTAGAGGTAGGTATAGATATAATCATTGGATTCTATCTGAACTATAGGTATAATCATTGGATTCTACCTGAAGTAGGAATAAACCTGTATCTCAGGAATTTCTCTCAAGGAATACATAAAAAATATCTAAAATTCCTTTAACAAATACCTAGTAATTAAATAAAATAGTTTTTTTTTAAGCAGTAAGTTATCATAGAAACTGATTGATTGCTTAATTAATATATGTGTTGCCAGCGGTTTTTGAACTCGTAAACTAATGATCCCCTTTTTTGTTTCAGGTAAGAACAACACGACCTGTCTAGACACAAAATTAAATCTAGATAAATTCTGATTATTTCCAAGTAAACTGGGTAAGACGAAACAGAACTATCAACATTAATAAAACAAATAAATTACAGAAAACGAACGTCTATTCTTTTTTCTTTGGCTATTGACATTACAAAAAATAACGTCAGCCATTGGCGTCAACTGTCAGTTACACATCAAAGTGAAACAATTCAACAGATATCAAAACAATTGCCATTAAACCCACTCGATTACCAGTAGAAATTTGTCAATATTCGAACCGAGCGGCCATTAATAGCGTTAATCTTTGAACGTCAACCGATTAAACAGTCGCGTGACTATAAAAAGGCACCATTTTTAAACGCAACTTATCGACTGTCACTTGTTAACGATAACACGTTTGAGTAGCCGTTACTAAAGAGCTTTCTACACCGAACGGAGGTAGAGCGAGCCGTATCGCGTCGCGTTTAGTTTGCTACAGATTATATAAAACCTAATCGCGTGGTCGTGTTACTGTAGACAGTCCTTATTGGCTGTATACATAGTTGTCTTCAGACGTTATCATTTGATTCGAAATTCGAAAAGTAATTCTATTGTTGTGATACATGACGGTCACGAAAGTTTTGGAATAAAAATTCAAGGTACCTGCTTAATAATTACTTTTACAAAATAACCTATTCAAATGTGACGTGTGTGTACCACAATTAATATGTCATTTCTTGGTAAATGGTTTGACGTGAAAATATGTTTAAGTCCATCAAATGTCAACCTAGATTAAGGTAGCAATAATAAAAGACAAACACTTAGACAGCGTAGGTGTGTATAACACCAATTTATGATCCGGTAGAATTGTATGAAAAAACGTTTGCCCTTTTTAAAGTAATTGCGTAATAAAACTACAGGCGAGTAATAAACTCACAAAATAACGTAAAATCGATAATCT